>OU026140.1:7457500-9957500 GCA_907269095.1 Blastobasis adustella
ACTTGCTTCAACCTACTCAGAGCCCGTTCTAACCTAAGGCCTGCCCGAGCACACATGCTACATCTACCCCCGCCCCAAATAAAGAAATCACCAAGTAATTTATTTAAAAAATTATATTTTCATTTTTAATCCCATCGAATAATATAAATAAACCCTAGCATCGGACTAATACCTAACTACATACTAAGACTGAAATTTTTCTACCTAAACGGGGAATCAACATAAACTACCGGCTTTGTGCAGAAGAATTTCATTCCTTCGATCCTTATAATAACTTATCAATTTCAATTTCTTTATTTAGCATTCCATGTGTTACATATAGATGTTATAATAATAATAAGAATCAACATGGACCCGGATTGGGCACAGCAAATTGGTAGAGGGGAGTCACTGGCTTGACTTAGTTTTAATTTTAATATTATGTATAAATCTATAAATACCTTAATACTAAATCCATAAGAAGAAATAATACAACAACGACAAGCCATGCAAACAGACAAAAATCAGCAAGTTACGATCAGTAAGTTAAAATCAGTAAAATAGCACATTACGACTTCCTACAATTTGCAAATCAAGAACACATTTTTTGTTTTGTTTTTAAACTCTTTGTTTGTACACTACAGGATTCACGCATGGGATAAAATATATAATAGTAAGCAGCACAAAGGGCGGTCTTATCACTAGAGTGATCTCTTCCAGACAACCTTAGTATGGAAAGAAACAAAGTATTTTATATATTAATAGGTAGTC
Organism: Blastobasis adustella; assembly: GCA_907269095.1. NCBI lineage: Eukaryota > Metazoa > Arthropoda > Insecta > Lepidoptera > Blastobasidae > Blastobasis > Blastobasis adustella. The sequence goes on from OU026140.1 coordinate 7,458,251, forward strand.
CACATGAAATCTACACAAAAGTTTACAAAGACAACCCAAAAACAATTAGAAAGCTAGTAGCCCAGCACTCATAATCACCCCACTATAAACAACAAGTAATGTTGTTTTACTTTTTTCTTAAAAGTATACAGCGATTCTGTACACCTAATATCTCGGGAAAGACTGTTCCACAGTCTAGCTGCCTGCAGTGCGAACGATTTATGATAGAAGTTAGTTGTATGGGCAGGAATTTCGAGCATCTTCTCACGGCATGCACGCAAAGAGCGGCTCTGGGTATTGGCTGTGAATAGAAAGAGTTCCCCGAGATACATCGGCGATGACTTCCCAAACAACACGCAATAAAGAAGGGAGACAATACGAGCATTCCGGCGAAGACGGATGGGAAGCCAGCATAGCTTGGAACGAAACTCCGAGATGTGATCGAACTTGCGGAGCCCAAATATAAATCGGATGCAGACATTCTGCAGCCTCTCAAGTTTATTTAATATCTAAGAATCTGGCATCCGCATAATCCAATATCGGCAAAAGCAGGGACTGCGCGAGCGCAGTCCTAGTACCAACAGGTAAGAAGTTGCGCAATCTCCTTAAGGAGGAATAAGCAGCAAAAAGCTTCTGGCTGAGGCTTGCGATCTGAGGAGCCCATGACAAACTCTCATCAACAAGTATTCCCAAGTTTTTCACCGTTTTGCTCCTGGGAATACAAACACCCGTCAAGCACAACATTGGGAAGCACAATTTTGTTAACCTTGGATAACTTTCGTGAACTACCGATGACAACAAGTTGAGTTTTCCCTTAAGTCCATAGCTGTGACTCCACGCGGATATGCGCTCCAAGTCACTGTTTATAATAAAAATGGCTTCATAAATTTTATCGGGAGGAGACTGAGTGTAAATTTGCAGGTCATCGGCATATAGATGGTAGGAAGAAGAGAGATTTAATGTAATGCTATTTATAAACAGTGAGAAAAGTAGTGGAGATAGCACGCCACCCTGTGGCACCCCGGTAGTAATGCTCGACCAGTTGGGAGAAAGCATCACCTACGCGTACACGTTGACGGCGACACTCCAGATAGCTCTGGAACCACGTTTCGGCTCTGGCTGATATACCCAGAGAACTGAGGATACCCAGTAGAATGTCGTGATCTTCAGTATTGAAGGCGTTACTGAAGTCGAGCAGAGTTAGGACGGTCACACAACTATTTTCCATTCCTCTTTTGTAGTTATCAGTGATTTTAACTAAAGCTGTGACAGTGCTATGACCAGGGTGGAAACCAGATTGGAGTGGGTTTAATAGATTAGATGCGGAAAGGAAACTAGTCAGCTGGTGATAGACGAGACTCTCCAGTACTTTTGATAAGAGTGGTAAGATGGATGGGACGATGATCGGAAAAGGACAAAGGATTGGATTTTTTAGGGATGGGAATGATTGTTGCTTCTTTCCATATAGATGGCATGATACCGGATGCCACAGAGTAGTTAAATATAGCCGTTAATATTGGGATAATAATGTCAAGGATTGGTAAAACCATATTATGATCCATATCATCACTACTGCATTGGAGGTGATATGCAGAACAATTTTCTTTACATCCTCCTCAGACAAAGAATCAAAGGAAAAGGGGAGGTGGTTGGGATCGGGAGTATGAAGTAAGGAGAGGTTGCTTAAAGTAGCAGCTTTAGAGGCCTTATCTATAGATGAAGAAGAAGAGAAATGAACATTAAGAGCATTAATGTCTAAATTAGGTGAAACCTGTTCATCACGCGGTTTACCTATACCCAAGGTTTTGAGGAACCTCCAGACTTTTGCTGGATTGCCAACAGACACCGACTCGTAACTGTGGCGACGCTGCGCTTCCCTTCACACTTTGTTACACACATTTCTCAGATGCCTATACCTCTCCTTGTTGTCATCGGTAGGTCGAACCTTATATCGATACATGGCGGATTTCTTGCGCCGCATTGCAGCCCTCACGTCATCAGACAGCCAGGGTGCTGGTATGTGTTTTATTTTCATGGTTTTGTATGGGGCATGTCTATCAAATAATTTATTGAGCAGGGAGTTAAACAACGTAACCTTTTTTTTTTTTTTTTTTTTTTTTTTTTTATCTAGGGCTACTAACAAGACTAACACTAACAAAGTTATAGCATCTTATAGCTAACAATATAGTTTCTTTCTAAGTGCAGTACCTTATCGTCAATGGTCTCGGCATCAAGCACCGAACCCCAGTCAACAGCCAGCAACAATAACCTTGGCTTTTAGTTTGGGAGGACGGATTTTATAGGATAAGTAGATGAGGTCATGGTACGAAAAAGCTTCCGCAGCACATTGTCCATATTTAGCTATGCTCCTAGGTGACGAAACCATGATCAAATCCAGAAGCAAGTATTGAAATCTCATATAATCATGGCATGGTCATATGTTGGAATAAGATCCTCAAGGAGCTTCTCAAAAGAGTTAAAAAAATTAACATGTTTGGAAGGACTATAATAAACTCCAAGAATAATCTTTGTATGGGACAGAACAGCCTCTATAAAAATGTACTCGCCAGACTGTGCATGGTGGTCGAGATAATATATCTGAGGTAGATCGCAACTCCACCTCCACCCGAACCAGTGCGATCTTTGCGCAGCAAGTTAAAGCCTGACAGAGAATAGGAGATGGTAGAAATACTAAATACTTGGCTTCAGCCATGATTCGGACACAAGAATGCCATGGGTGTTAGGGTTATTAAAAGATGAAATGAGGTCAGCGTAATGAGCCGGAATGCTTTGGGCGTTTATGTGGACGAGATTAAAAATTTTCTGTAAGCCAGAGAATGTAGAATCATGTATCATCATGTAGCCAGAGAATTGTATCAGAAAGGGAAGGAATACTTTGAAAGCTGGAGACGGTGCTGTTTGGGTCATCATCGAAAGATGTTAAGGACATATACTCTTCACTAGTATTACCGTCTGTGCTTAATGCCATCGTGGTTCCACTAGGCACTGTGGCTTAAGCCAATTTAAAAATAAACAAAATTACAATTAATAAACAAACTTCAAAATTAGGTTTACCTAACCAAATACCTCCCCAGTAAACTTATCCAATTTATAACATATAATATTCCAATTCATGATATACACATTATAGGTACACAATTAACAAAATAGTTTCCAAGATTAACAACTCCGTGACATTTCATCGGATGAACGAAACGCAAGTGTCAAATTACTAAGCCTCCACAGCCATGAAGTTATAAATAAAAACGGTGTCATCACTCAGCTGTCACTATACTATGATTGGCCGTGAGTGTTTATCAGACTTCCTGCCCATGCGATGACATCGCTTTATTTGCTTGGTCTGAAAATTTTGGACCTTAATCTGCTCCGTCACCACCTTCAAGACTGCAGCACTGGTATCTTCCTTGTCGCTCTTTTCGACATTCCCATATCAAATCAATTCAATGAACTATTCCTACATTAAAATAACTTACAATGTCAATGTCAGGTTAATACACCAAACCCATGCTTAATTTAATATTATACAACCTTATTCAAAATACTAGTTGGTCCACGACCGTGTCTGTGAACCGACCTGTCACATATATAAGCTAAAAGATTAATTGGTCTACGGTCAAACCAGATATTGACAACCTACCCAAATGACTAATTGGTCCAGGACCGAATCTGTGATTCCGTCGACTCCAGAGATATAATAACTCTATGGTCGACCCAAAAATTTCTTACCAAAAATATGTCCCTTATTTAATATGCCAACTCTATGCTCTTACTTTATCCTTATCTCTGGCCGAACTACAAATATGACAGCTGTGACATAACTCACGTCACACCATAACCTTCATAGGTTTAATATGGTAGCTGTGTTCGTAAGCTATATCGGATAATGAATTTTCCCGCATGCCCAAAGTCGGCCCAATATTGCCCAATATTCTCTGGACAATCTACTTGCATACAAGCGCTTATGGACAGGTGAACCGGTTGGATCACCCCTCTACTTTATCAGGTATGGACCACGGATTTATTTCTTTTATACACGAATATATGTCGATTTTCTTTTGAATTTAGGTAGGATGATATGATAAATAATATTCTTTTTCAGCTTTATCGGAATAAAACTGAAAAAGCATATCTCCCCCAGGGTCAGTGAGTTTTCCCCAATTACCCCTTTCCTGTCGAGGTTTGCAAGGGTACGGCTCTTGGTTCCTGGGTCTATGACTGAAAATTTCGAGCCGAAATACTGATTTAAGTTATTCAAATTTAACCCTAAGGGACCAGCAACTTTATCCTTTCCTACCCCTAAAGACCGCAGAAATCTCTATGTATATGGTTCCGACACAGGCGATTACATGAATTACGTAATGTAATGTAGGTATCGTCGTTACGAGGAGACGGATCATGCAGAAACCATAACTTGGCTTTATCCTTCTTAGCCATTAAAGTTATAATCTCTGGTGAAAGCCAGGGTGCGGCGAAGTGCTTCACCCTCACTAGCAAGACAGGTGCATGTTTATCATACACTGAAAATATTATCAAGTTGAACGTCTCAACTTTTGCGTTCACATTATTAGCAGAGAAGACCGAGTCCCAGTTCGCCTTCCTCATCCCCAAGAAGGGCCTCATGGGCAATTTCAGAGAACTTCCGAAGGAAAAGAACTTCATGCCTTTTCTTTGGTGGACGAATTGTAAATTAAGCATAAATTAAGTCATGGGCCGAAAAGGCAGCCGCTCCAAACTGACCATGTGAGTCCACTACCCGAGGAGAGGATGTAATGATAAAGTCGAGGAGTGATGGTGGACCATTATTGGGGAATTGTGTAGGGCCAAGGAATGAAGATTAAGAATGAATTAAGAAAAGAGAGGAGATTTTTCGAGCGAGTATCATTCCTTACCAAACAGGTGTTAAAGTCCCCCATAATGATCGTGTGGTCAAACTGAGGACAAGAGGCAAGCATTCCAGGCTGGCAAAATAGTTCACATGCGTGTCAGGGCTATACCACACCCAATAAAACCTTGGTTGAATGTAAGGACACTTCCAGGAACAAGTGTTCTGCCGTACACTGAGAGTGATTGTGAGACTATCCTGCAAGATAAATAGCGACCCTTCCGCCACCGACCATCCTCGCACTTCCACCGAGGTCTCTAGTATACGCTCTGTCATTTCGAATCAGTTTGCAGCCAGGTAGAGGGTATAAACTTGAAGGTAAAGACGGCCTGAGGAATGACTCTGAGATTAACAAAGCGTAAATATGATGTTGAAAATGTTGCATTTGAATCCGTGTAATGAGCTGCAATACTCTGAGCGTTCATATGGACTACATTAATATTATCGCAAGATCCTGTTTCAAAATAAGATGCTTATGACCCCTTTAAGTTAATTATACTTAATCATTGATGCCATTGTTGCGGCTGCACAGCGTTATCTCCAGGGTGTGAAATAACTAATTCTCAAGGAACTTTTTGTAACATTTAATGCGAACATCACTACTTATAAATTAAAAAACAATGTCAACTCGTCGAAACGTAATACGCAATAGAATCAACTAGAACAATGACAAATGACAGGTGACAGGTGACGTTGCGTTCCGTTCGCGCTGCGACATGCCCCCGACCTTGGAAGCACCAGCTTTAAAGAGTTTTCCGTGCATCCTCTTAATAGAATAGCGGACAGATCTTCGAGAAAGCGCGTCGGATGATTGTGCCCGACGCTGTGCGAATATCCGCCACTCGTGATACTCCTGTGCTGTCTTTAATTGTGTTGATGATAATCTTCCATTTTAATGGGGGAAGATTTTTTCAAATCAAATCAAATCAAATACGTTTATTCAGTTCAGGTTTTCACAAACACTTATGAACGTCATACAATATAGAATGAATGTTACGCACCACGGCACCATCGAGCGGACAACGGTTTCTTGGCCAGTATGTAGGGCCACGTAAAAAAGAAAACAAAAAATAGACTCCGCGGCCAAAGATTTTATTCTTTGTCCGCGACGGACAAAAGCGGCGCCCGCCGGCCACTTGTCACTTTGACATTGACAGATATGTAATGTCATTCGATATGTCACCTAGCGCATCGATGATGCCGCTCGCCTGTAGTGATAAATTAATACAATATACCTGAAAATCTGACTATTTACTAAATATATATATATATATATATATATACTCCTGTGTCTGACGATGGCGACCCTTACTAAAGTTAGAAATTTTTCCTTTGATGAGCACGTAAGTGGCTCGCGAATCCAAACCTACTTTTAAATATACGATCGCACTGTGCACAGTACAACTGTCCCTGATCGTCATAAGTGTACGCGTAGGAGGGTTCGGCCGGGTCTTCCGTAGGTGGCGCTTGTGGTTCAGGTGCTTAAGCCGAGCTTTTTCGAAAGAAGCTACACCCTCTTTGACTTTTTTGCGTCATCTTCGCTAGCTCCTCCCAACGCTTCAGTGAAATATCACAGGATTTAAGATGGCGCTTCAAAACAGCTTTATACCGTAAATACTGCCCGCCGTGGTTCCGTTTTCCTGTGGATATCTCCGAATAGAAAACGGTTTTCGGGAGTCTGCAGTCTTCCATACGACTAACATGGCCACTCCATCTTAATTGGCTATTGATTAATATGGCCTCCATACCAGTCATCCCCGAGCGACGCAGTACTTCGGCGTTGGTCACACGATCCTGCCACCCAATGCGCAGTATGTAGCGTAAGCACAAATAGATACTGAATTAACAATTACGTACCCTATGGTAAGTACATACTCCATTACGATAAGTACAATGCAAAGAAATTTATACAATGCAGTCACCATTTCAGTTTAGTAACCTTACTTTCTCTTTATAGGTCATTACATACACAAATAATTACTCGACAATACAGTAATCCAAGCAGAAAATACTAAGGAATACAGAGTACATTGAAATACAAAGCTAGAACATATAATTCACTCAAAATACGCATTTATAGTGAAATGTACGCTGGTAAGTATCTGTGTACTTTCTCCACTTTACTAATATACAAATGCAATGGTGGAGTACTCAATTTGCATAGATTTTAATGGTTGTCTCTTTATGTTTTAGGTTGCCATTTTGGATTTTGTGACAAACAGTATTGTATCTACAAAATAAAGCAAACATCAACCAAAATACAATAAACAGTACAAAGTAAAGGAGAGTTTGTCATGCAAAATCATGACTACAAGGCAGTCCCTGTACCCTTGTTACAGACGATAAAATCATGAGTGTAAGCACCTACCATTATATTATATTCACCATTACATAAAATAACATTGGAGATTCCATTTAATAATAATGTCATTGAATATTATGATGTCATTGAGATTAGACCATTACATAAGTAGATAGTCAATCAACATTGCTAAATAAAATAAATAATTTAAAATATGTCAAGTTATGTTCTGTATTGGTCAATAATCATTAAAATAAATAATAATTAAATAGATAACTATCAGTATAGGTATTTTTTCCAATTTCAGGTCGCAACAAGTTCCCGATTGGTTTACCAATTTGATATTCAATGATGTCAAGTAGAATAAATACAAAAAGTTTGTTCACTACCTTCAAATTGAATCCAGGGATGTTTATCTTCAATGTTGTCAATTATTTTATAATATGCTTTCTTCAGTAACTTTTTGTTAATACTGGACTTAAATTCATTGTGAGATAGTCTCTGAATCTCCTCTGGTACTTTATAAGTTGCAAGTGGAACTGAACATGCACTGTTATTCAGATTAAGAGATGGCAGCCTGATTACTATGGCTTTGAACTATAGGTGCAACAAAGTCAAAACATAAATCCCGCTCTATCTTTTATGTTTGAAATTTGGTGTAATTAGGTGCTCTACTGAGTGCAAGATATGTAACCCTAACACGCACAGTAATCAGTAACGCTTAGCTTTTATTGTCGGCAGCCGAGGAACACTGATTCTACTTCGTCACAAAGGTAAAATATTTATAATCTTGAGTATACTTTAGGATTACTGTGGTAAGACGTATGCTCTGCTCTCCGGCTCGCTCCAGAATGCCAAATTTTCCTATGCCATCTCCAATCATGACCTTAACTATAACCTACTTAGTGCTATTCTCATATCTATCCCCATTAACATAACGTTCTTCTTGCTTCGCTCCTTGCAATCCTTACAACTCCCACGCACTCGTCTTGTTGTCCCCCGCTTTTCAGTAGCCACGCGTCATCACCCCCGGAAGGAAGCCTGCTGCCTATGACGACGAACGAAGCGCTCGCGCAGCTTCCGCATTGGCTCGGTCCTGGAATCACCATATTTGTCTACGCGTAATATCATATTGTAAATCTAACGACTTAGAACACACTTTGCCTTTGTCAATGGCGTGCTCCAAGTCCGAGTAGGTCTCCACTTCGCTCGTTTCCTACGCCTTTTGTTTGCAAAAGTTTTATCTTACACTGATATCCCGTAGTGACTTATGGACGACCTAATTGGAAAGTTTTGTTTTTTCCTCGCTTCATAAATGTGACACTTGTCGGGTTTATGGAAATTTATTGCTCAACGATTATTTTTTTATTGATAAACGAACATAATATTATGTGGCAAAGTTGATTTTGGTCTCGGAATTTTAAGTAGGTGCCACATGTTGGAGTTTAGCCTCTTAGGTTAGCAAACTGTAACGTTCGGGCGCCAATCTTTTTACTCGACTGCTACAGAAGCAGGGTTATATTTTATGAATTTAAATTGACCGCCACCTCACCTGGTGGTAAGCGACGATGCGGCCGATGATGGAGCATGCCTGTCTCGGAACAGCCTATTCACTCTGGCATTCTCCATATTGTGTAGAATCGCGAGTAGGTAGAAAAGCGATTATATTGTACATCGATTAATCCGCGCGCGAAGTAAGACGCTTACTTGCACTTATATAAAATTTTAAATCTTTCTTTATGTAAACTCTTTGAATTTTACACGACTGCGACAAAGAGAGGGTTATGGTTTTGAGCGTATGTATCCTCCTTGTATATATGTATGTATGTAAACTCTTTATTGCATAATAATTATGTGGCTCAAGTCTTGTAAAATAGATTTGTATATATAATTGTACCTAATTTAGGTCTTTAGTTTCATATTAATATGCTATACTTTCTATCAGCGAAAACCTGTAATTGGCTTTCTGTTTCGTAAGATTGTTAATATTATGTTGTTGGATAGCTGTTGGTCTTCCAAATAAAATAAAATAAATACGAATAAATTGTAAAATAATTAAATACAGAAATGGGAAAAACTAAATTTTACAAAGCAAAGGCGGGCTTATTCCACAATGGGATTTCTTCCAGCCAACCCCATCTTCTCCTTCTTCGTTCCACCACCAAACGAGGAGAGCGTCTGCGAAATGACACTGCCTTAAAGTCAAAATTACAATGACTACAGACACTAACAGCTTTGCTTCAACATTTATTGTGCAAACCGCGACGGAACTCTCTACCTGATCTACTGCATTGTGATAAATACAACTTGGGAGTTTTTAAATCCAAAGTAAAAAGGTCCTTTTTTGATTGAGAGTGCTTCACTAGACCACAGTATTGCTTAATATTTGACAGACCAAACATCCTGTAGTTCACGCAAATTAAGTCACGGGCACAGCGCGGTGGAGCGACTGCCATCTGGCCACCCTAACCGTGCTGCCAGGGAAACATGACCAGATCATGGTTACACATTCAGTCGCCTGAATGTGCAGGTTTAATCACGATGTTTTCCCTCACCGTAATAGCATCGGTTAGTATTCAGCTAATGTATGTAACTCAGAAAAGAGTACATGGCCGCAGCGGGATTCGAACCCGATACCTCTCGGTTACGAGTCTCATACCCTAGCCGCACGGTCACCGACGCTCAACATGAAACTGAGATAATACATATAAATGGTAACCGGGTATGTTAAAATATGTTATTTACTGTTAGGTGATTAAGGAGATCAATAAACGTATGGTTATGAACTAGTTCTATCGCTTGTTTCTCTTTGTAAGAGCCCTCATAGTATAGATAACAACCCATCTAGACATAGATACGAGACGACAGTGGTAAGCTCCTTCTGAGCCACCAACTGCCACAAGGTTTCTTTAAAGGTCGTCGCTTGTCTGTTTGTATTCTGTTTATCATAAAAAAAGGAAAATTCAGTCTCAATGAAATATTAGTTTTAATAACACAACCAAGTATATAAATTAACAACCACAACCTTGTGCTTATAGCAGTAGGGCTAAATTGAGTTGACTAAATTGAGAATCAAAAAGCTTGGGAGAAATTCAAAATGGAATTAATTGCTAATAAAATAAGGTCCATTTTTGTATTACGCCTTTCGAACCACAAAGCGAAGCGGAACACGATATAAGTCATACGATAATGGACTTTATTTAATGTTCAATACATTCCACTTTGCTCTCACGCCCTTTGCTTCTGAATTTAAACAACTAACTTCTTCGCCTAACTAACTAACGCCGTCTTTTCGTTTTCGTTGGCAGCAACCTTACTTCCTGGTGGAATTGGAACCATCTGAAAAGAAGGTTAATGTTATTGAACCCTGGCTAAAAAGTCAAGCGATTTGGGAAATTAGTAGAATGATTGAAATCAACACGTAAGCAACCTTGGCCATTCGCCTTGAGTCGAACAGTTATCAGTTTTGATTTTCGGCATGAAAAGTTTAATGCAAAACATGGCGCTGATTTTCACTATTTTCGAAGCGTTCGTCTGTTGCATCAGAGGAACATCTTAATTATAAAATCAGTTTTTATTACTAATTGATTTCGATCAATATTAAAACTTAGTAGACCTAGTAGATGATAACATGTGTACTCAATGTTCACAAAAATAAAATTTCCAATAAATTTTGAATAATGTCCTCAGTAAGTAGCTATATTATTGTTGTAAAAAATTCTAGTTATAGTTCTTTACACTTTGTGTAGGTCTATTAGGAAATAAATTCCCAGTAGCACTACGGATAAGACTATTTAGTAAGGATAGGTGGACCACATGTATCTAAGCACCAATCAAACGACAAAGTTGGGAGATTTAAAAACATCAAAAATAGTAATATTTATCGTCAACATTATTTCTCTGTTCTAGCAGAGCACTGAATTATGATTATGTGATAACTTACCGTCTCTTTCTTGATTACCTACAAAATCAGAGATTATAATAAATAAATAGCAATTATAATTCTTAGTAATAAGCCTATTCACGTTGGTTACCTAGATTTACTCCCGTTGCGGGATAATCCTGTCTTTGTATTTCCTTTGAAATCTATACTATTATACGCTATGACATTTTTGTTTCGGTTAGGTTATGAATAATAAAGACGTCCATCTTCATCATGTTGGGTCACATGAACGTCTTCATTATTCAATAAGGTTTGATTACTTCTTTATTGCTATCAATCTTCTAATTTCAAAACAATGTTTAATCTAATTATGTAGGTAGAACCAGAGATACAGCTTGACCTCCGTGTAGTAATAGTATTCATACAATACGACCTCATTGAAAACGGTTACTCGGGCAAAAGCTAAACTGCCATAAAAATTACTTCCACGCGGACGGAGTTGCGGGCAAAAGCTAGTGTAATACATTTTAATACTGAAGACTTTACATATTCTTAAGTATACATAGTGCTACTATATCCCTACAAAAAGTTACAGTGAAGCACAGAAGACAGTAGATCAAATGAACTTACCCAAAACCAGTATAAAATAAACCTGCATTAACGCGCATAGCCATGTTTGCTCCTTTTATAGGTACTGGTTCTGGGTAATTACCAAAAGCAAAATTATTTGTTTCTATTGATCGTCCATTTCGTGGAGAATGCTCGATTCTAGCAAAGGACTGATTTGGAAAATGATTATGTGGTTACTTACCGCCCGTTGCTACATCTACAAAATCAGAGGTTATAATATATAAATATGAATTAAAATTCTTAGTCCACACAAAAACCAATTAAACAAACTGTTATGAGTACCTATAATTGGACCTATGACCTGGATTTAATCCCGTAGTGGGAAAAACCCGTCTTTACATTTCTTTTGTAATCTATTAAAATAATCATCTTGGCGTTAGTGTCCCGGTTGTGCCCTCGCGCACGAGGGCCCGGGGTCCGCCTTGACTATGATCCAGGATTTGGCATGTCAGCTAATTACAGTGGAACGACTGCCATCTGACCTCCATGACCCTACTACCAGGGGAACCTGACCAGATTGGATCATGGTTACACATCTAGTCGCCTGAATGTGCAGGTTTCATCACGATGTTTTCCCTCACCTTAAGAGCATCGGTTAGTATTCAACTAATGTACATAACTCAGAAAACAGTCATTGGTACATAGCCGGAGCGGAATTCGAACCCGGGCCCTCTGGCTTACGAGTCGGATACTTAAACCGCTCGGCCACCGACGCTCTTGTAATCTATTACACAGTATGAATTTTTTCTGTCGGTTAGATTATGAAAAGGTATGAACACGTCTATTTAGAAATAAATCTTGTTTCACTTTTCACGTTTCACAAAAATTCCCAGTAGCACTACGGGTAAGACTATTTGGTAAGAATAGGTGGACCACATCTACTAACTAAGCACCAATCAAACGACAAAGTTGGGAGATTTATAAACAGCAAAAACTTAGTATCGATCGTAAACGGTTACTTACTGAGAACACTGATTACTGTAAGAACAAAATGAGAGGTTATAAATATGAATACTAATAAAAAATCATTTTTTCTCTCTCAGCGGGTCCTGTCTGCAAGATACCATATTGGGGAAAAGTCACCAGAAGTCGCATCTTATTACGCCATGACAAGGCGAACAAGAAAGTAATTTTTAAGTTCTGAAAAGGTCGAGCTCGTGACTCATCCCGCACATGGTCTGGTCAGGACTTCTTTATTTTCCCGAAAATCTAAAGATAAATCTTGTTGTATCAAATAACGCCTTCATTATTCAATAAGTTTTGAAAACTTCTTGATTTCAATCAATCTTATAATTTCTCAAGTCGCTTGACTTTTGAGACAGTCTAGTAGGTCTATTGGGAAATAAATTCCCATTAGCACCACTGGTAAGACTATTTAGTAAGAATAGATGTACTACATGTATCTAAGTACTAATCAAACGACAAAAATGGGAGATTTAAAATCATCAAAAATATTAATATTGATCGTCAACATTATTGAGAAGGCTCTATTCTAGCAGAGCACTGAATTATGATTATGTGATTACTTACCGCCATCGAATAAATCTACAAAATCAGAGGTTATAATATATAAATAGCAATTAAAATTCTTAGTAATAAGCCTATTCACGTTGGTTACCTAGATTTAATCCCGTTGCAGGTTAATCCCGTCTTTATATTTCCTTTGTAATCTATACTATTATACACTATGACATTTTTCTTTCGGGAAGGTTATGAATAATAAAGCCGTCTATCTTTATCATGTTGTATCAGATGAACTTCTTCATTATTCAATAAGTTTTGATTACTTATTTATTGCTATCAATCTTGTAATTTCTCAAGCCGCTTAATTGTTTAGACATAGTCTAGTAGATGATAACATGTGTGCTCAATGTTTATAAATAAAAGTTTCGATAAATTTTGGATAATGTCCTCAGTAAGTAGGTATATTATTGTAGTTAAAAATTCTATTTTAGTTCATTAGACATTGTATTAGGTCTATTGGGAAAGAAATTCTCATTAGCCCTACTGGTAAGACTATTTAGTAAGAATAGATGTACTACATGTATCTAAGCACCAATCAAACGACAAATTTGTGAGATTTAAAAACAGTAAAAATAATAATGTTGATCGTCCACTGTGTGAAGTAGGCTCTATTCTAGCAGATTATTGAATTATTATTATATTATTACTTACAGTCAAAGTCGGATGATGAACCTACAAAATCAGAGGTTATATTATATAAATAGTAATAAAAAATTTTAGAACAAACTATTATGGGTACCTATAATTTAACGTAGTAAACCTACTCACGTTGGTTACCGGGATTTAATCCCGTTGTGGGATAATCCCGACTTTATATTTCTTATGTAATCTATACTATTACACAATATGAATTTTTTCTGTCGGTTGGTTGTGAATAATGTAGACGTCTATTTTAATCTTGTTGTATCAGACGAACTTCTCCATTTTTCAATAAGTTTCGATTGCTTCTTTATTTCGCTCAATCTTATACTTTCTCAAGCCGCTTGACTTTTTAGACAAGAGTCTAATAGATGACACAAGTGTGCTCAATGTTCACAAAAATAAAAGTTCCGAAATTTTTTTAATAATTTCCTCAGTAAGTAGGGATATGACTGTTGTAAAAATTTCTAGTTCTGGTTTTTTAGACTTTGTTGTAGGTCTATAAGGGAAAAAATTCCCAGTAGCACTACGGGTAAGACTATGGTAAGAATAGGTGGACTACATGTATCTAGGCACCAATCAAACGACAAAGTTGGGAATTTAATAAACAGCAAAAACCATTTAAAGATCAGACAGATAGGAACGGAACGCGGCGGCACCACATAAACACAGTTCTTATTTTGATCCTTCATTATTAAATCCTTTTAATAGTATTCCTAATATAAAGTGCTCTCAAGGCATACCAAAGTGAAGTTTACGGCTCAGGCCACCAATTTCCGATAGAATTACTTCAAAATCCCGGTAAAAACCGTGAGTAAATGCACAAAATACCTAGACTGCAACGCAGCAAACGGTTTCTAATGGCCTACGGCTGGAAGGAGAGGGCGATATCAAACGTCAAGATCCGTTGACGCTGTCACTTTTGACAACTTTTCGGCCAATGAGAAGAGTAGTCGACCTGTCACCTAGCTGTCAACGTCACACACGTTGCAACCGGCGCAGAAACTTTGCGCTCAATCAACACAAGGAGTGATTCTCGGGAGCAGACGATTACACATATCGCCTTATCTTATCTTATTAAGTAGCTACATAGAAAACTTCAAAAATGGATTCCCCCGCACCGGGCACAAAGTGTGCGGCATGTTACGTGTTGCGACAAATAAAGGAAACAGTCGACATTCTTTCGCGACAAAACCAGGAAATTGCTCTACTTAGGAGAGAAGTCCTATAGTTAAAGAACCAACTAGGAGCAGCAAATGCTAACTCACAGACAAAAGCAGACAGAGACGATGAGATTGAAGAACTCCGATCAACCGTGTCCCAACTCCAATCCTCACTAAGGACACAAGAGCAACACTCACTAAGATCTAAGATAGAAATCGTGGGAATGCCAGAACATGAAAACGAGAACCTGAGTCACTTGGAGTCTGGAGCTTACCGAAACAGACATAGACGGTATTTTTCGAGCTGGCCCAAAGCAGGTGCCGAAAAATCAAGCAACTTATACCAAAATGCCTCGCCCAATCGTGGTACAATTGGTGCGAAAAACAAAGCGCGATCTTCGGAAGATATTGTCTCCGACACCCCTGCGAGTCTATTATTCAATGAGAGACTGACAAAAGAGAATCGTTTTCTTTTTCGTGACGCAAGACAACGCACCAAACTCCACAAGTTTAGCTTCTGCTGGGTCAAAGATGGTCGTATCTACGTGCGTAAAGCGGAAAAACTTTTTGCAATTCCCATCCGATCCGAAGACGACCTTGATCAGCACGTTGGCATCGCGACCTGACTTAGCGAAAATTACTTTAGCTCTCATTATTATTATTATTATTATTATTGTTACACTATGTAAAGCTCGACCATTGGTCGGATTTTTTAGAATCAGGCACGGGCTATTGCCAAGTGCTCTGGTTCTGTAGTATCATCGAGTACTTATGATAATAATGTTAAAGTAGAAGGTACGTCGTTATTTACTGCGATAATGGCGTAGGACAATGACGTTGGGTTTAGGAAACGGCGGACTATAGAGCATGTGTCATTGACTATTGATTTTTGTAAGGGTATGTAAGTAGTATCTGAAAGCTGTAATGTCTTTAATGCGGCACTGAAAGACGTTGGTATTACTCCTGTTGACGAGATGATGATAGGGATGATTCGTACGGTTTCTTGATGCCACATCTGTTTGATTTTGTCTGCTAGTTGGATGTATTTCTGTATCTTTTCTGTGTGTTTCTGTTTCAAATTATGCGAATTAGGGACTGAAACGTCTATGAGGTCTATGAGTCTTAATGGATTTATGGTGAGCGTTATATTCGGTCTATTGCTGAGGACGGTACAGTCTGTTATGATGTCACGGCCCCAATAGAATTTGGCAGTGTTATTTTCTAATACCTTTTTCGGCTTGTATTTGTAGTAGGGTGTGTATGTTTCGAGTAGGTTATGTTTTAGGGCGAGTTGTTGGTGTATGTGCTTAGCGACGTTATCATGACGGTGGGTATATTCCTTGATGGCGAGTATTCTGCAACCTCCTGTTATGTAATCTATTGTTTCAGTTGTTTGGTGACATAATCTGCATTTATCTGTTGTTATGGCTTCTTTTAGAATATATTTGGAGTAGTTACGGGTTTTGATTATTTGGTCTTGGATTGCTATGAGAAAATCTTCGGTTTCACTGAATAAATTGCCTTTTGTGAGCCAAGTGCAGGATGCAGTGCGGTTAACATGGTCTTGGTCGAGGTGATGAGGATACTTTCCGTGTATTGCTTTTTTCATCCAATTTTCGATTTTTTGGTTATCTTGTAGAATTTTTGTTTGGCTGTTATTTAATTGTAAGGGTGTTCCAGATGTGGTAATATTGACTATAGCTTTATGTAGTGTAGATTGGTTAGCTTTTGTTTGGAAGTTAGTCCGAAGATTATCTATTTGGGTATAGTGTATGTTTTTAATATCTATAAATCCGCGTCCCCCAAGTTTCCTTTTTAGGGTAAATCTTTGGACCGCTGAGTGAATATGGTGCATATTGTGTTTGTTACATGTTGTTCGCGTTACGGTGTTAAGTGCTTCTTACTCGGTATCGGACCATTTTATAATTACAAAAGAATAAGTTAATACCGGAATGGCATATGTATTCACAGCTTTTGTTTTATTTTTGGCGGATAATTTAGTTTTTAATAATTAATTTTTAATTTAGTTAGTCTCTGTTTATATTTAGTTTTAAGTGCAGATTTTACTTCAGTGTGATTTATAGAGGTACTCTGAAGGTAACCTAAATATTTATAGGTTTCGCGGGGTTCCATATTATCTATTTTACCTAATTGTTGTTCGAGGTCATATGGTTCTGTGTCTTTGTGTTGTCCTTTAATAATAGAGTTTATCCTGCATTTATCTGTTCCGAATGTCATTTTAATATCTCTGTTGAAATCTTCCGTTAATTTGAGTAGATTTTAGAAAGCGGATTGAGTGCAAGACAGAAGCAAATAGGGCTCAGTGAATCACCTTGAAAGATACCGCGTGATATTTTAATGTGTTCTGTGTTAAGAGTCTTATTATTTATGTGTATGTTTAATGTAGTTGTCCAGTTTGCCATGATATACTGTAGACATTGTATAAGTCCATTGTCAGTTTTATACATCTTTAAGACCTCTATCAGCCATGAATGTGGTACACTGTCGAATGCCTTTTGGTAATCAATGTATGAGTAATATAAATTTATTTTCTTTTGTTTTACCTGGTTATGGATTTCAGTGTCTATTACAAGTTGTTCTTTACATCCCATTGAGCCCTTACTACATCCTTTTTGTTCTTCCGGTATTATTTTATTGTGTGCAATATGATGATTAAGTTTGTGTGATATAATAGATGTTAGAAGTTTATAAATTGTAGGAAGACACATAATTGGCCTATGTTTAGCAGGGTTTGTTGTGTCATCATCTTTAGGTTTTAAATACGTAATGCCTTGTGTAAAAAAGGATGGTGCATCTTGTGGGTTATGTAAAAGATGATTGAATGCATTTGCAATATATTCATGTGTGGATGTAAAGTATTTGATCCAGTAATTTTGAATTTTGTCTGGGCCTGGTGCTTTCCAGTTTAATGTTTTCATTATTGCTTGTGTTACGTCATCTTTAGAAATAAATACTTTTGCCATTGGCTCTATGTTTGAAGCATCTTGTTCTTCTATGCGTGACCAAGGTGTGTTTCGGTTATGTTCTACTGGTTTTGACCATATATTTTCCCAAAAATCTTGGACGTTTTTTATATTAGGTGGCTGGCTAATGTGTATAGTTTCTGCATTCAAATTTCTGTAAAACAGTTTTTGGTTGGTTCGAAAAAGATTATTATCAGATTTTCTTTGATTTCTAAGCTTATAGCGGCGCAGTCGTTTGGAGTATGCTTGTAGTTTTTGTTTGTAAGTATCTAATTGGTATACTATTTCATCTTTGCTTTGGTTATTTTTCGCTGCTTTCTTTGTGTAAGGTTTTCATTTAAATATTGAATAAGTTGCCCTATTTCTTTGCGTAATATTGTTATTTTGTTTGTTAATATTGTTATTTTGTTTTCTAATCTCTTCTCCCATTGTTGTTTCTTGTCTTTATTTGAATTACTTGATTCAGTAGAATTTGCTGTATGTATATTACTATTTACTTTATATTTGGGTTTTGCATGTAGTGTGGTCACGGTCATAGCAGCGCAGTATATGACTTCGTGTATATTATCTATATCAACTGTCTCTCTATTCTCTAAGTGTTTGCGTAATATATCGTTTACTGTGTTTACAGTTTTAATACTTTTTCTTGTAATTTGTAACTTAGGGATGGTAGGTCTAAGTGTGGCATCTGTGTGTAAGTATTTAATAAGCATTTCTGTAAATGTATCTTCAATTGTATTGAAATTAATATGTAGTGATTCTGGTTCAGTAGTTTGTGTATAAGTATCAAGATCCTCTATTGTGATTGTTTGTTGTGTAGATAATTCCCTGTTGTTACTTACCTATCAATGGGAGGTGACAGGGTGTCGATTAAGAATGTGTCATACTGTGTCGGCAATTTCTTAGTTAGATTCGACATTAGCATTGTTTCGCGCAGCGTTAATGATATCAGAGATGGACTCAGGATAATTAGCCAGGGCTTTCTGGGTAACATCATATGACATGGGTGATACTGTGGTGGATCGTGATGACGTTGGGGTTTGGAATGACTTTGGTGATGATGATGGTGTAGAGAAAAGGCTCTAGGTTGATGATATGGGTAAATTATTACCAGCGGAGCCGTTTTCTGCAGCAGTTGAACACTGGGCAGAGTTTTTGTTTTTTATTCTAGTAGATCTTCTCATTTTGTTCCCACGATTGGCTAGGGACGACGCGTCAACCACGGCAGAGCCCTGCATTCACCGTGGCAAGGGTAAGTAAAACTGGGTGTCCCCCGGTACCCAGAGTCCGCATACTAGCGACCAGGCTCCCCCCTGGCCATGCAGCCCTCGGCGCACGCTGTTCCACCTTGGCTTGGGTTGTATCCCTCTTAGTCAGGATCCTCGCCTTAGACCTGTCCGGCATGAGTGGCTCAACCGGCATAGCTCTAAGGGTCATTGAACCACGCAAGCCCCGCCACCACATCAACGTGGATTATTATTATTATTATTATAGGAAGATTTCTTTATATTCTCGACTCTTTATATTCTCGTCTGGTGATTTTTTGAATTTTGGGTTATGCGTGAGTTATGCGTGCCTGTGCGTTATGCGTATCTGGGATATTATGGAGTGTTAGTGAAGTCGGGTTGAGAAAGCGGCGAACTATGGAACAGGTATCTAGTACTATTAATTTTGTAGGGGTACGTAGGTTTTTTCGTTGAGTTCCAGCATTTTCAGGGCAGTATGTAAAGTTTTTGGTATTACACCCGTTGACGAAATAATTATCGGGATAATCCTGACAGTCTCTTGGTGCCACATCTGTTTTATTTCGTCAGCTAGAGGTATGTATTTCTGGACTTTTTCGGCGTGCTTTTGCTTTAGGTTGTGAGTATTTGGAACGGCAATGTCTATGCGATAGGTGGTCTTTGTGGATTTTAACGTAAGTGTAATGTCGGGTCTATTGCTTAAAATGGTACGGTCGGTCATGATGTCCCGGTCCCAGTATAGTTTTGCTTTATCATTATCCAAAACATTTTTAGGCTTGTATTTGTAGTATGGTGTATTTGTTTCTATTAGTTTATGTTGGAGTGCAAGTTGTTGGTGAATGTACTTTGCCACGTTATCGTGACGATGTGTGTATTCTTTATTGGCCAGTACACTACAACCACCTGTGATGTGATCAATATGCTCTGTATACTGGTGGCATAATCGGCATTTGTCCGTTTCTATTGCTTCCTTTAGGATATACTTGGCATAGTTTCGAGTTTTTATTATTTGGTCCTGTATTGCTACTAGGAATCCCTTTGCTTCGCCAAATATATTTCCCTTTGTTAGCCAGGTTGATGATGCTGTTTGGTCTATATGGTCTTGTGCTAGTTGGTGTGGGTATTTTCCGTGCAGTGCTTTGTTTTTCCAGTTTTCTATTTTATGTTCATTTCGGATGACTTTGGTTTTTGGTTCAAATTTACTATTGTTTAGTTGTAGGGGTGTTCCACAATGTGGTAAGTTGACTATAACTGTCATGAGATTTTCGGATAAAGTACGATCTCAGGTTGTCAATTTGCGTGTAGTGCAGGTTTTTAATATCAATAAATCCGCGACCTCCTAGTTTTCTTTTCAGTGTGAATCTTTGTACCGCAGAGTGTATGTGAATAATGTTGTGTTTATTGCTAGTTGTTCTTGTTAGGGTGTTGAGGGCATTAAGTTCAGTATCAGACCATTTAACGACTCCAACAGAGTAAGTCAAAATGGGGATAGCGTAGGTATTAACTGCTTTAGCTTTATTCCTAGCGGAGAGTTGGGTGCTCAGTACTTTATTGAGTCTCTGTTTAAATTTAGTTTTTAGTAATGTTTTTATATCTGTGTGGTTTATGGACGTGCTCTGCTGATATCCTAAATATTTGTATGTTTCTCTGGGTTCCATACTATCAATTATCCCTCCTTGCAGTTCTAATTCAAATGCATCTGTTCTGCTGTGTTGGCCTTTAATAATGCTGTTTATTTTACATTTATTTGTACCAAACGTCATTTTTATATCGGTGCTAAATGTTTCTGTTAACCTTAGTAGATGTTCTAGTTCCTGCTTTGTGCCTGCGTAGAGTTTAATATCATCCATGTATAACAGATGTGTAATTCTAAAATTGCTGTCCCTGTCTATTGTATATCCGTAGGAAGTATTATTAAGGATTCTAGAGAGAGGATTTAAGGCTAGGCAAAACCACAGCGGGCTGAGGGAATCACCTTCGAAAATTCCGCGTGCAATTTTTATCGCTGATGTACTGAGTGTCGTGGTATTGGTTTTTAAATTGAGCTTCGTCATCCATTTGGTCATTGCATGCTGTAAAAATAGTATTAGTTTGTTGTCAATTTTGTAAATTTTTAGAACATGTAACAGCCAGGAGTGGGGTACGCTAACAAAAGCTTTTTGATAGTCAATGTATGAATAGTGTAGGTTTCTGCGTTTCTGTTTGACTTGATTGTGTATTTCTGCGTCAATTATCAGCTGTTCCTTGCAGCCCATCGACCCTTTACTGCAGCCTTTCTGTTCCTCTGGTATGATTTTGTTAATTGAGATGTGTGTGTTAATTTTATAAGATATGATGGATGTCAGTAGTTTGTACATAGTAGGGGGACAAGTGATGGGTCTGTATTTAGCTGGATTTGTCGTGTCGTTATCTTTTGGTTTTAAGTAGGTGACGCCTTGTGTTAGGAATGGGGGCATGTCTTGTGGATTATGTATGAGGTGGTTCAGTGCGTTTGCAATATGTGCGTGTGTTGAAGTCAGGTATTTTAACCGATAATTTTGAATTTTGTCAGATCCAGGTGCTTTCCAGTTTAAAGTTCTTTTTATTGCTTGTGTGACATCATCTTTATCTATTGTTATTTCAGGCATAGGATTGATATTTTCCATTTCTTCTTCTTCTAATTCAGCCCATGTTGAGTGTGCGTTGTGTTCTACTGGTTTTGACCATAAATTTTGCCAGTAATTTTTAACGTCGGCTACATTGGGATGTTGTGTTACAGTAATGTTTTTGGCATTGAGTTTTTGATAGAAATTTTTTTGATTGTTGTTGAATAGTATATTGTCTGATTTTCTCTTCTTACTTTTCTTATATCGGCTCAGTCGCCTAGCTTGAGCTTTTAGTTTCTGTTTAGTTATATCTAATCGGTCTACGATTTCTTGTCTACTGTTGTTATTAAGGTTTAGTTATTATTGTTTTTTCTGTGTCAGATTTCCGTTTAAATATTGTGTGAGTTGTCCTATTTCTTTTCTTAGTGCTTTGATCTTCTTTCTATCCGTCTTTCCCAGTAAGGTTTCTTTTGTTTATCTATTGTGTTGTTGGTCGTATTTACTACTGTAGTTTTAGCTTTTTTAGTGTGTAATGTTGTTACAGTCATTGCTGCACAGTAAATGAGTTCGTGGATGTCTTCTAATGTGATAGATTCTTTGCTTTGTAGGTGTTTATCAACTATATCATTAACGGCGTTGACAGCTTTAATTATCTTACGGGTTGTTTGTAGTATCGGAATAATTGGTCTCAAGGTTGGGTCTGTACCGGAATACTTAATGAGCATATCTGTAAAAATAGTTTCTATTTGTTCATATACTATTGGCTCCGTAGCTGATTTGTTCTATTGGTGTGATAATTGGGGGTGTTTCTATGTCATTGGGTGTCTGTTGTGTATTGATTATTGCTTGTGTCGGGGATTGTGAAACTATCATAGTTTGATCAATGTCGCACTGTGTGGGCGTGTTAGAGACGTGTGGATCTACTAAAGTATTGATACTTTGATTAATAGGATTATCTATAAGATTTGTTGAAAGTGATTGTTAAATGCGATCTCGCTCGGGTGCTGGTATTCTGTTATTTCTATGAATGACTCTAATTTGATCTGATAATCGTTGTTCTGAAAGATGGCTTAATTCCGGGAATATTTCTACAAACTTTTGGCGTAGCAATGGTCGCCAGGCAGTGAGGCCAGTTTCACATATTGTGACTATAAAGTAGCAACGGAGGAGCTATCTATGTGTATTTCATGTGTCCATTTCATCCATTGTCAACTTTTTTCAGCAATAGTGGTTGCAGGAAGCATTTCCTGCAAAACACTTCTTGCTAGTGTGTCACTGATCAGTAATTATATTTGTGTGTTATGATCTACGCAATTTAATGAGTTCGTTTGCGATAGCAGCGTAGGGTTTGTGGTATCAACGGTGGACACATGAGAATCCGCAGAAGCTTGATGTGCAACATCGTATGACACTCGTGAAATAGTAGTGGATCGAGACGAAAATCCATAATTATGTTCATACATATGAATGAGGTGATGAGCTGGGTGATTGAAATATGCTTTGGGTAGATGATATTGGTGAGGATGCTTTTGTGATTCGGGTAGGTGATGATGATGATGATGTTGCCGCAACAGTTGTAGACTGGGCAGCGTTTTTATTTTTAATTCTTGTTGACCTTCTCATTTTAGTCCCACGAGTAGCGAGGGACTGGTCGTCAACCACGGCAGAGCCCTGCGTTCACCGTGGCAAGGGTAGTTGAAACTGGAGGGCCCCTGGTCTCCAGAGTTCGCATTTTCTAGACTATTCTCCCCTATAGCCACGCAGCCCTCGGCATATCCTGTTTCACCTTGGCTTGGGGTGTATCCTTCTTGGTCTTGATCCTCACCTTAGGCCTGTCCGGCATGAGTAGCTCTACCGGCATAGCCCTAAGGTTCATTGAACCACGCAAGCCCCGCCACGACGTCAACGTGAGGATACAGTGGCGGGGTTATTATTATTATTATTAAGTACAGATACACCAATATACTCCACAAAATTTTCACTAACTCTCACTCCAAACACACAATCACATACTTACTGCAAATATTAAACATGTTCCATGGTCTTCCTGCATATATCGAACAAATATCAAAATCCGCAAAAACAAATTTATCTTGTAAGGTTAAGAGTTAGCCTGTTTTGGCACAACTAAAATGTAGATATCATTCATACCAGAACCATAAATCTAATAAATGGCCACCCTAGACATATTGAATGATTTCGATGAGACAATGGTTATACCGTGCCATAAAGTAGAAACACCTGAACAATGTAGAGACATACTACATGACGGCTTCGATTTTAAAATATTATCCTTCAACATTCGTAGCCACAATTGCAATTTCGATAACTTTATAGTTTCCTTAAAAAGGTTAGATATATCATTTGACATGATAGTTCTTACAGAATGCTGGCTTGGACACTCTCCTATAATAAAAAATATTGATGGCTACTCGCATTACTATACGCATAAATATACGAATAAGAACGATGAAGTAATAATTTATATAAGAGACATCTAGAATGCCACCGTCACTGAACCCGACTACAACCTTGACACAAACTCTCTTATAGTGACATTACCAAATAATTTCACCGTAGTCGCGATCTACAGATCACCAAACAACAGAATTTCAAACTTTTTATCTTTTCTCGAAGAATAACTTGAAAAACATAAATACTATCCTAATATTATCCTTGCCGGTGATGTAAATATAGATACGTTATCCTCTGACTCTCCCGGTGAGTTACAACCTGAGAGTCCAGGGGAGTTACAACCTGACTACCTGAGCATAACTGCAGAGTATAAACTCTTACCTGCTATCACTGTACCCACAAGAGGAGGGTCTTGTCTTGATCATATACTGATTAAATGCAAATACAAAGCAGTGTCACTTGCATGCGAAACTTCTGTAACTGACCACGACTTTATCGCCGCTGGAATAAAAACCAATAATTGTCACAAACAATTCAAAAGACATACAAATAAAATTGACTACGCCGGAGTGGTAGAAGAGCTGAGACTCATAGACTGGTCAGAAATTTTAGATAGTCTTAAAGTGTCGGAAGCCACAAAAAGCTTGCATAGAAAAGGTACAAAGAGTCGTACAAAAGCATTCTACAACTAAAATTACCAGCCGTTCAAAATTTTGCCTCAAGTCTTGGATGAGCCCAGGGCTCATTCGATGCGTAAAACACAGGGATAAACTTCACCTTAGATGCGGGAAATATCCCAAAGATGAAACTGCAAAGTTAATATAGAAAATATATCGTAATTTTTGTAGCGACCTACTTCACAGATTAAAGACTCAATATGAGAATAAAGTACTCATTGAAAATAACAAAAACCCCATAAAACTCTAGGATGCCATAAAAAGTATCTGCGAATTAAACTCTTATAAACCCAGTGCCTCCACGTCTCTACTTACTATTAAACCAACTCCAACTGAATCGATTCAGGAATGCTCCAAATATTTTGCATTAGTGGGTGAGAACCTTGCAAACGAAATTTTAAATAAAACAAATCAAACCGAATCCAATCTTGTCTCTGAGACCAAACTGCGCACTTCTCCGTCGTACTCCTTCTTTATGCATCCTACAGACGAATCGGAAATAAGTGCTTGCATACAAAGACTAAAAAACGAAAGTGCCCCAGGATCAGACGGAATCAAACCTATCTTACTAAAACAAATCTCTCATCACATTATAAAACCTTTCACCCACATCTGTAACCTCAGCTTGTCAATCATGGAAAACAGCCATGGTGACCCCAGTTTATAAGACCGGTGACAAATCCAGTCCGTGCAATTTTAGACCATTCTCTCTGCTTAGCGTAATTTCTAAAATATTAGAAAAGATTGTTCACAATCGTCTTAGCAAGTGCCTGGAAGGCTGTGAAATGCTTTCCCCTCTTCAATTTGGTTTTAGGCAAGGAAAATATACAGAGGATGCAATCTCCAAGCTTCTGGAGGTAGTAACTTTCCACTTGGACAAGGGGCGGCAATGTGTCGGTGCCTTCTTAGACCTCGCCAAGGCATTCGACACGGTGTCAATTCCGCTACTCCTTAAAAAGCTTGAAAACATCGGGATTAGGGGCGTGGCATTGGACTGGTTTCGTAGCTATTTGAGCGACAGGCATTTGGCTACTAGAATAGAAGATATAGTAAGTTTTCCTTTACCGATAAACTATGGCGTACCTCAAGGCAATATTTTGGGTCCAACTTTGTTCCTCGTCTATATGAACGACATCGCCTCTGCTCTATCTCCTTTTCTTAACGCTGAAATTGTCTGTTATGCTGACGACACAGTAATAATCTTCAACGACATGAGCTGGGACTTGGTCTGCAAACGCGCGACTACTGGTCTTTTAGACATTGCAAAGTGGTTATCGTACCTCCTAACACTGAACGCCGCAAAAACAAACTACATTTGCTTTCATAAGACAAAAGCTTCCCCTTCAAGACTCGATTGCGACATAAAGATTCACACTTGCACGCGGTTGTCTGAAGAATGCAGCTGTGAATCTATCAAAAGAGTCGTCGACATCAAGTATCTTGGGACTGTCTTAGATGAAAACCTGTCAATTAAAATACACCTTAATATCCTTGCAGGCCGGGCCCGTAAGCTTATTTATGTGATGAAGCTGCTTAGAAATGGTGCTCCCAAAGAAACGTTGAGGATTGTATACTTGGCATTGTGCCAATCCGTCCTCAGCTACTGCATCAGCAAATTTCATGATACCGCTAGAAAGAGCACAACGTGCAGTACTTAAAGTAATGAATAAAAAATCACGCTTGTACCCTACAATCAAACTGTATTTGGAAAGCAAAGTGCTCAGTATAAGAAAACTGTACATCCTTAAGGTAGTCTTGGCCAAACATAGAAAAGTACTAAATTCTAATGACTATGCCAATATGCTAACAAAGAGTGTTCAGAATTTAAACTATAAGGGTAGAAACGGCTTTTGCACAAAGAGTTACACACACACACACGCACACACTTTTACATTCCTTAGAATTGCATGCTCTGGGAATGTTATCTTTTACTTTTCTAAATTATCAAGATAACTTGTACCGCCGTATTGTAAGGTTATCAGAAAATTGATATATTTTTCCTCCACGAGACAGGCTTTGTCTAGTGTGGGGGTCAGCAAATGTTAAATGTTACCCTTTTTAAAATAAAATTTATTGTAGTCGAATGGGTCTGACAAACGTTTTTCACTTTACATGTCAAATAAATCTTCAAAAAATTACGAAAAAAACTGTGTTTTTACTTTTTTCATATCTTCAAAAATGGCTGAGATATTAACGATCAAATTGCGTATTTCCGGACGAAGGTTTTTAAAAACGCGGGCGGGCGCCCGCTAGCCGATGACGTCACACCCCCGGTCATTCGTCAGTCGCGCTCTCGTACGCGCGCTGCTGTGCAGTAAACAACGAGTTCTCTTCAGTAAAAATGGAAAAAAAGTATTGCATTGTGCCTCAGTATTTTAATTCAACGGTGAAAACACCCGATAAACTCTTTTTTTATGTGCCTGAGGACCCAAAAATGAGAAAGAAGTGGATGACAGCCATAAAAAGAGTAGATGCAATAGGGCCTAAAACTAAAGCGCACTGCTGTGAAGACCATTTCGATGTAAGTATTTGTTATGTTTCCTTCTCTATTTATCCTTGCCACATTTGAACTACTTAACGTACATACCTACCCGTCTACTTTTGATTGTTTGAATAGAGATATCTTGCGTACTACCTAGTTAGTACCTATCAAAATAGCCATGACGAAATACTAACTAGCTATGACTGCATATTGAAAGGTTCAATAAATTATATTATGAATCATTCGATGTTTTTTTTTCTGTGAACTACCTAGGCACCTATATTTTAACCTAAAAACCTACCATGCTCGTGCACATGACTGATCAAGCTGCGCAGTGCAGGGCTTCGCAACCGACTGTATTGGCGGGCCGCAAAATATACATATGGAAATATTTTCTTCCTAGTATACATAAAATAAGTTAATGTTCTCTCAGAACTTCAGAAGTATCTAACTCGCGGCCCGCATTTAGTTATCGTGGTAAACATTTTGTTACGATAAACTAACATACATTTGTTATACATTTGTACGTTAATCCCGCTTTTAATTCACGGGTTTTATTTGTTTTTTCAACTTGTTTTAAATTGTTATTATTTTTGTTTTAGGTGGAAAGTGACATGGAAAACTACGTTAAGTATAAAATAGTTGGAGGCAAACTTAAACTCAAGAAAGGCGTAGTTCCTCATAGGTTTGCTTGTCAAAATCGATCAGTTGAAAAACCTGAGCGCTCTGTTGTGAAAAAACTTAATATTGCAAAACTGATAACTTCCTCAAGTGAATGTATTACGCCTATTTCGCAGGACATTAAAGAAATATATATTGTGGATTCTATTCCTCAAGATCAAGATATTATTGTAAATGATCCTTTGGAAGATGTGACAAAAGGTGAAAACTTAAGTAGTACTACAGTGACAGAAGATATTTTAAAAAATAAACACAAAAAAATTCAAGTAAATTTAATGAACAAAGTATATGATAAAAGTACTGAGACCGACGATAAATATTTCCATTTGACATCTATGGATAAAAAACAAAACAAAATCAAGAAACAGAATCCGCTGGAAAATATACCATCGACTTCCAGTCTTGAAGTATCTTTGATATCAACAAATTCTGACAAGGATTACGATGTATTAGATGACACAGACATTACCGATTCTGAGGCTGATTTCAATAACGAATCTTTTAAAACATATATGGAAAAAGCCGCTCTTTTATGTGTATCTCGGGAGCCTCAGATGCTTTTAGGCATACCAAAACAATGGTATTGTGTCATTCAGCTTTTAAGTGAATCATGCAAATGCTCACCAAGAGATGTGATGATAGTCTTAAAAAAGATCCGCGTATATCAATCCAACGCGTTACTTGCGCTCGATTTTGGTATAACAAGCAGTTCTGTAGGAACTATTTTTAGAAAAAATATTCCAAAAATTTCAGTTTGTATGCAAAGTCTCGTATTTTTTCCAAAATCCACACAAGTTGTGTCTAATATACCAATGCCATTCAGAAAAAGCTACAGCAATGTCAAAAGTATTATAGATTGTTTGGAAATACAAATCGAAAAACCGACTGAAGCTGCAAAGCAAGCACTAACATGGTCAGAATATAAATCATGTAATACCATGAAATACTTGATATCCATAACTCCGGATGGTCTTATTAATTTTATTTCTGAGGGATATGGAGGAAGAGCATCTGACTCCATCATTTTTGAGGACTGTGGGTTTCTAAATATGCTACCTAAAAATAGTGCGGTTATGGCTGATAGAGGTTTCAAGAATGTGGCTCATCTTTTGCAACAGAAAGAATGCACCTTAATACGCCCACCTAGTGTCAGCTCTAAGATGACACCAACTAAAAGTGAAGTACTAGAAACGAAAAAAATAGCTGCTTTGCGTATACATGTCGAGAGAGCCATTGGCAGATTAAGGAACTTTGGATTCTTGATGCCAAATGCTACTGTAGATCTTAAACAGGTTAATTTATTAGACTACGTAATGACGACTGCCTGCGGTTTAGTTAATTTGCATAAACCACTGTTTAATTTTAAAGAATGATTTTTTAAAATAAAAGACTTCATACAAATATACCCTTTTATTTCTGAATATCAGTTTGGACTTCTGTTTTTATAAGTTTTTCAAAAACACTCTCTTTCCAAAAGTTACTAATTTTAACAAAAAGATCCTGACAGTAACTTTTATCGTATAAAACTTCGTAAACATCCACTTCTTTTGACACCTCAAAATCTGCATGTGCAACACAAAAAAAACCTTTTTCTTTTCCAGTTAAGTGCATCTGGTTCTGTATTTGTGCTAAATATTGCTGACCTAGTGATCCATCTTTGTAATATTTTTTAACCGTTGCTGCTTTTGAAGGACACTTTATTTCTATAACGTGAGTCTCAGTTACTCCGTCTGGCGATGCTCCGAAAAATGGATAACTTGCACTGAGATAAAGTCCAGAAGGTTTAATCGAAATATTATTTTTTATTTCCACTTCTTTTCTCACAACGTCTTCCAAGACTTTCCCTCTCTTCATCGCATCAGTTTCAATCATAAGCTTAGCCCCAAATATTTGTTCAACCAGAGTTCCATTTTGTGTGCGGCATTGAGCAGCTTCATGAGCTTTCGATGCAGTTACTCGTCCATAACGCATTTCAAACCAAAGGTCTGAACTGGCTTGCGCCTTGGTTACTGATTCGACGAGTTGGCATCTTTCATATGTCATTTCAGTTATGCAATAATTTAAAAAAGATTCAACATTTACATTTTGCATTTACATGCGCACGATATAAAAAACCAGCCAGCCATAAAACCGGCGATGTATCGTGCCCCGCAAAGAAGAGCGCTGAGGTAAGGTATGTCAGCTTCATCGATTATGAGGGCGCCTAGAGCGCCGCACTACTCGGGTGTTATAGCACTAAATTAAAAATGGGTAATGCTACAAAAACCATAGTAGACGATATTGATTCGGCATTTAAGTACGAATCTATTCAATGTGACCCGGATAAGTGTTCATCAATAATAAATAAAAGTGGACATAACTTAAATATTTTAGTACAGAATATACGAAGTTTAAACTGTAATTTCGATGGAATGTTGGCTCTGCATCGTAATATTAATTTAGATGTAGATATTATAGTCCTAACGGAATGCTGGTTATCCTCGGCTCACACTATCCCTCAGTTAGACGGTTATAACTCCTATGTCAGTGAATCTAGCAACGTACTACAAAATGACGGTGTAGCACTTTTCATTAAAGCGGACTGTACTAATGTTACGGTCGAGGAACCCGACATAGCTGACGCGAATTGCCTAATAGCTAAAATCGGTAATGATATCGTTATTGTGGCTATATATCGCTCACCGTCATACAGAAATATTGACAACTTCTTACGATCGCTAGGTACAATACTATCTACCCTGTCGTCCTTTAAGAATGTGTTTGTTGTAGGTGACATAAATATTGACATAAAAACTGGAAATCTTGACAGAAATTCGCCTGAATACCTTACCCAGATGGCATACCATGGCTTTATCCCTACCCATCTCTATCCTACTAGAGGACCAAACTGCCTAGACCATGTACTGGCCAAAAATACCCTTCCATTAAAAAGTTTAATAATAAACAGCACTCTTACAGATCACAGTACAGTGTTACTAAGTGTACAAAAGAGGGTCAGTAGGTCTTATGCGGTGTCATTTAGTAGGAAACAAAATAATGCAGCAATAGCAAGTGACCTACAAAATCTAGATACTACTTGCATTTATAGCACGAACGACGCTAACAAAGCAACGCAGTATTTTATTACGGCATTGCAAAATATTATAGAAAAGAACACGACGACTACTGTTTTACCTCAACGCAAGAAATTAATTAAGCCATGGTTAACCCCTGGCCTGTTAAGATGCATAAGAAATCGTGACAGTCTACATAAAAAATTAAACAAAGACCCTAACAATCCAATCCTAATAACTACCTATCACAGATATAGAAATTTTTGTAACAATTTACTAAAGAAATTAAAAAGACAATACGAGAAATTTCAAATAGCTAATGCAGGTCAAGATAAAAAGAGGTTATGGCAGGCAATTAAAAACATAACAAACACGCACACAACTACAACATCGGCGCGAGCACTAATTGCTGACTCCGCTACAGCAAGTCAGAACATAAACCTAGTCAACAACTTTTTCGCTAGTATCGGGAAGACTCTAGCTGAAAAAATAAAGGTAATTAGCCCGTCCACAACCAGACCGACTTGCACTACAACCCAAATTCCCAAGTTAAACTCTTTCGCATTAATGGACACCGACGAAAATGAAGTGGAAAGTATCATAATGACCTTAAGAAATGACTGTGCTAGTGGCATTGACAACATTCCCTGTTCTTTTATTAAACTACATAAAAAACATCTGATTGAGCCTATGACCCACATATTTAACCTTTGCCTTTCGACTGGTGTTTTCCCTAAAGTTCTAAAAAAAGCTCTAATTAAGCCCATTCATAAAAAAGGGGACAAGAGCTGTGTCAATAACTACAGACCCATCACCCTACTGCCATCTATATCGAAAATACTAGAAAGAATAATCTATAAGAGACTCGTACAATACTTGGAATGTAATCAACTACTAGCACCGTCGCAATATGGATTTCGATCAGGACGATCTACTAATGACGCGGTCGACAATCTCACTGATTACCTTGTGAGGCAACTCGACTCCCAAAAAAAGTGTTTAGCTATCTTTTTAGACCTTGCCAAAGCTTTTGACACGGTAAAAATCCCTATTCTTCTCGACAAACTTCAAACCCTGGGAATACGAGGGCTACCCTATCGCCTGATAAAAGACTATCTCACGGATAGAACTCAACGTGTTTCTATTGACAATATAATTAGCGAGGAACTCCCCACTGAATACGGTATTCCCCAAGGAAGTATCATGGGTCCGATATTGTTCCTAATTTATGTCAACGAGTTATGCTCACTCCCTCTCAATAATGGTAGAATAATCACATACGCTGACGATACTGCCCTACTTTTTAGCGACAATAGTTGGACCGAAGTTTTCAGACAAGCGCAAGAGGGTTTCTACTCAGTATCCCGATGGCTCAAGAATAATGCACTTACACTAAATACCGACAAGACCAAGTACATGACTTTCTCTTATAATTCCTCTACCCAGCCTCCAGTAAACATGTATGATATTGTTGCTCATTCCTGTCTAACGACCGACCCGCTCAAACAAAATAGTACCTGCTCCTGTCCTAAAATTAGCTCTACCAAGTCAATGACATATCTAGGCGTGATTATTGACCAACATTTAAATTTTAAGTTGCATATCGAAGCCCTTACCACAAGAATGCGTAAACTAATATACGTCTTCAAAAACCTCAGACATGCTGCCAATGAGGCTTTACGAAGATCCGTTTACCTTGCGCTGTGCCAATCTTTACTTCTATACTGCATTACAACATGGGGTGGCACACATAAAACAACTATTATTGACTTGGAAAGAGCACAAAGAGCTATCTTAAAAGTTAGTACCTTCCGACCCTTCCGCTATCCGACGAACCAATTGCTACATGAATGTGACGTTCTTTCAGTTCGTCAATTATTCATTTTGCAAACGGTTATAAAAAAACACTCCCTAGTGCCCTTCAATCCCGAAACCAGTAATAGACGCGCGGACATGGTGTGCAACAATGAATTATTCCGCACGCAGCACTCTCACAGGTTTTTCTGTTTCCTTGGCACTTATCTTTATAACAAATTAAATCGCAACCTACGTATCCACCTTATGAATAAATTTAATTGCAAATTAACTATCATAGATTGGTTAAAAGGTAAGTCCTACGAGGAAACAGAGAAAATACTAGAAGTTGTTGGTTAAATATAAACATAGTACGTAAGTTTTAGTACTTAAATCTCATCCTACTGTACCTATACATACAATTTAAACACTTCATTGTTTCACAAAATACATGTAAGAATTAACCTATATATTTAGACCTACTAACCTGGATGCCTAAGATACAAGTAAATCATTTACTTAGTTTAGGTGTCCAAACTATCAATAACTAGAATTAAGTACCTATTATTATTTGTGCAAGAGTTGTAAATATGTAGCCTTGATTTTATTTGTACCCATTTACTATAAGTAGGTATGTTGTAATTTTTAATTAACTTGTAATTTATGATTAATTTTATTTGAATAAATAATTTATTATTATTATTATTATTATTTTCATTGCATTCTATAAAAGTACATATAAGGTTATGCATAGATAACTTTTTTACCTCTGGTTTATCTTTAAAGTAGGCTGAAAGCTGACAGTCAAACCCAAGATCATCTATTCTTTGCACAATTTTGTCAATAAAGTCGTCGCCATTGGGTATTTCTGTAACCTTGTTATTTTGAGCAAAATCCTTAGCTTTGATGAATTTTAATGTAGTTCCAATACCTGTAAACAATAATAATAATGATAAGTACTGCACTAAATAAACTATACCAGCTGTAAGCGATTTTAATTATCTATTAATCACCTGAAAGAGTTGATTTCTTCCAGTAACATTTAACCGAAGTCGGTGAAGGCTCCTCCGTTCTGCGGTGAAGCCACATTAAAAATGCCACAGAATGTTTACATCCGCCTTTGCTAGCTGCGCAGTCTTCACAGGATATGCTTATTATCTCCTCTTCCTTCTCGTTGCATTGCAAAACACAGTGGTAAGGTTTTGATCGCACTTTGTGTTCAGGAGTTATTCGGCACTTGACGGTACATACATCTCCCTCTCTTTTCAACTGTATATACCCTATGGCATCGTCTCCGTAGCTCTCTCTTCCTGACCTAGAACCATTATAAACATATTATAAACGCTTCAAATAAAAAAAATACACAAAACGTACGTTTTTATGTACTATGAGAACGGCTTAACCTATTTTGATAAAACATGTCAATGAACTACTGTTAAAAAACAACATTCAAATAAAAAACCGGCATCGAAATCGGTTCACCCGTTTATGAGCTTCGGTACTACCGACAGACATACAGACACACAGGCATACACACAGACAGACACACATAGCGCTCTAACTTATAATAATCCCTCTTTTGCGTCGGATGTCAATAAATAAATAACCAATAAAAAAGACGGGTAAAAATTTGCGACCCGCAAGTTGATCAGACCTGATTCGCGCCGCCGCGCCGCACGGCTAGCAGCGCTCAGCTCGGGCCCGGCACGGTCTAGCGTGCGTCATCTTTAGTTTAAAATTTTAAACTAATAATAATAAAACACATAAAATAATCATCAACAACAACAACCTCGAGCAAGATGTGGATTGCGAGTACCTACCTAGATTTTTTAAATCGTTGCCCATAATGTAGGTCCTAAATAAAACACACACAGACACACTTTGAGGTAGGTTTAAGCTTGAACAAATACTTACCCGACAGTAGGTAATGCTTACATAAAACATACACACCTTTTCATCTTTATTCCGCGAATTTCGGCAGCCGTAAAATCCTTATTCTTCATAAAATATTGTGCCACCATCAAACTATCCACTCTTGGCAGATTGTCCGACTGACCTTTTTGAAAACCTTCATCCATTCTACACACTACACGGTTTATTTTAGTGTAATTAGTTATAAAATTAATGTGTAAAGGTATTATTTCCTTGAAATACAAGCACACTATTAGGTATAAACGAAATTAAACGAATTTTTGACGAAAAAACGAAACAAAATGCACCGGACCGAGCGCCGCGCTGTGCCGCGGTCGCGGGCTGAGGGGGTGTGACGTCAAAGCGTGAGCGCGCGTAAACTCGGAAATTTAAAAAAGCACTTTAACTTCTCGTCGTCATAACTTCGGAAATACTGCATGTATTGAGGTGAAATAAAAACTAATGTAATGTACATGATCTACGCTAAGATTTTAAGCGTATTTTTAAGTAATATTTTGACCCTTTTGTGTTCCCCATTGTAGTCGAATAAAAGAGTAAATGCTGACCACGATTTTTTAGTCCAGTGTAGTTGAAAATGTTAGGGAAAAGCGACCATGAAGTCGCATCCTATTACACCATGACAATGCTTCGGCGCACACCTCTAACAAGACAAAGTCATTTTTGGCTTCTGAAAAGGTTGAGCTCGCGACTCATTCCGCACATAGTCTGGACAAGACTTCTTTATTTTCCCGAAAATCAAAGATCTGACGAGAGTTTTGATGTTCACAAGGCCGAAAGAGGCCGTGATAGCTTTCAACCGGCACGTGAAACACATGCCCTCCGACCAATAGTCACCATGTTTTCAACAATGGTTTAACAGAATACATCGAGAAGCAGTAAATATGTTACTTTATATGTAAATTGTTTTATTAATGAGTTACGCGAAACTTTCAGCGTACCACGTAAAAAATTGTAAAAACGCCGTGTCTGTAAATTAAATTATAGATTTTTCATAAATAATTAGCGTGACGGGATTCTGAGACGTAAGTAATTTTTGTCTTTCTGTGTGTTTGTCTGTCCGCGTTGTCCGTGTTGTCAAAAACTACTGAACGGGTTTTTCGAAACAATCGAAACAATAATTAATCTAATTATGTAGGGAGAACCAGAGATACAGCTTGACCTGCTTGTTAGGGGGGGGGGCACTGAATGGGCATATGATTATGTGCTTACTTACGGTTGTGTGCTGGATCTACAAAATCAGAGGTTATAATATATAAATAGTAATTCAAATTCTTAGTCCACGCAGAAATCGATCAAATAAACTGTTATGAGTACCTATAATAGGACGTAGTAAGTTTACTCAATTTGGTTACCTGGATTAAATCCCGTTGTGGGTAAAACCCGTATTTCCATTTCTTTTATACTATGAAACACTATGACATTTTTCTGTCAGTTAGGTTATAAATAATGAAGACGTCTATCTGTGACTTAT
This sequence comes from Blastobasis adustella, assembly GCA_907269095.1. Classification (NCBI taxonomy): domain Eukaryota; kingdom Metazoa; phylum Arthropoda; class Insecta; order Lepidoptera; family Blastobasidae; genus Blastobasis; species Blastobasis adustella. The sequence goes on from OU026140.1 coordinate 7,494,592, forward strand.
TGTATCAAACGAACGTATTAATTTTTCAATAAGGTTTGATTACTTCTTGTTAAAAGTTTGTGCTCAATGTTCATTGAAATAAAAGTTCCGATAATGTTTTAATAATGTCCGCAGTGAATAGGTATATTATTGTTGTAAAAATTTCTAGTTCTAGTTTTTTAAACTTTGTAGTAGGTCTATTGGGAAATAAATTCCCAGTAGCACTACTGGTAATTGGGACGACAATATATGGCGTAGCTTCCCAAAACCTTGCCTAACCGAGTTGGATCCGTCGTTTGACCTCTTTCTCGAAATTGGACCTACCTAGCAGGACTATTTGTCCTAGGTATGTATAGTCGTAAACAATTTCAAGTGGAGTGCCTCCAGCTGTCACTGGAATAGGCACAACATGGACATTCGACATAATTTTCGTCTTGTCCATGTTTATTTTAAGACCTACTTGTTGAAAGGCACTGCAGAGGTCATCGAGCATTTATCCAAGTCTTCAAGGGTTTCAGCTATGACTACGATGATCATCACAGCCCATATCAGTCCACTGCAGGACTTAGGGCCTCTGCTACGAAAAGGCGGCAGGCGGGTTGGAGATCGCTGTGTAATAATATTATAACAATGGAAAACGCTGCTGCCCATTTTCCAGTCTACGAAGGCGTTTAGATCTTTTGTCTCGAAAACATTAGTCGCCTTGTACGACACCCACGAGTGTAAGGAGTTGGTGCTATTCTAATCTGCCGGACACCACACGGCCAACGATATCGTCAGCAAATCTGAGGTGAGTGAGGTACGAGCCGCTAATATTGATCAGTCCAGAAGCCTAAAGATATCCTCCAGTGCAGCGGTAAACAACTTCGGTGATATTACATCACCTACATAGGTCTAAGGATTGCCAGACTAAAGTGTCAGTGGGCAGGGCACATAGCTCGAAGAACAGATGGCCGATGGGGCAGTAAAGTTCTCGAGTGGTGGACCACGTACCGGAAGACGCAACGTGGGTAGGCTTCCCACAAGGTGGACCGACGACCTGGTAAAGATCGCAGGTGCCAGCTGGATGCTATAGGCACAGGACCAATCTTTGTGGAGATCTTTTGGGGAGGCCTTTGCCAGCAGTGAGCGTCTTCTGGCTGATATGATGATGAAAGTCAGCTCATTTTATACGTACTGGTTCTGGGTAATTAGATAAAGCATACATTTTATTATCTATTGATCGTCCACTTTGTGGAGTAGGCTCGATTATAGCAGAGAACTGAATAGGCTAATAATGATGTGGTTACTTACCGGTAAGTTGGGGTTCTGCAAGAATAAAATCAGAGGTTATAATATGACTAAGAAAAGTTACCAAAATGCTATCTATCCCTTCTCAGAAAATTATATAAAAATGCCATTTTTTTATTTTTAGATGACTCTGTAGTCTGTAGTGATTATGACATTTTAAACGTATATTTAATGTTTTGCGATATTTTTACATTTTCAATATATAAATTGTTTCTTTTACGTTAAATGTACAATTGGATTAATTTAACAATTTTCTGTATTACTTATATGATCTGTAACAATAAATTGGAGATGAAATGAAGGATCCAAAATGTAAACACACAACTGTCAATGTCAAAGAGACTATCCAGGGGTATAAAACCTTTGGTTTGCATAACCAAATGGTTATGCATCATGCACACTATGCAGTACAGTGTGCTTTACAATGGCTGGTAAACTTTCGAAAACGAAACAATATTATTTAACCCCTAATGTTTAATTTATTAAAAATGTATGAAATAACTCGGAAACTATTATTCCAAGAACACTTGTTAGAAAACTCCAATATTAGAAAGAAGTGGCCGCCATTTTAAATCTTATATTCCAAATAGTTGGTATATTCCATACAGTGTGGAAACTATCTGGAAACTATCATGCGCGTTTAGACGTACGCTTCGTAACGTGGGTACGTTCGCTGAAGAATCTAGCTAATCCAAGCTATTTATCGTAAGTGCACGATGTAATGATTGTTTTGCTATATTTACCTGCGACAGTGTGACTAGGGAACACCATCTGAAAAGAGAAACAAAATTGCAAATATATAAATGAAAATCTTTACATTTTAATAAAATTTTAAAATCTTTTATTAATAAAAACAAGAAGCGGCACTGTTTCCAGCGGCAGCGTGTTTGCGAAACGCTTAACTAAAGTTAAGCAACGGTGGCCGAGTCCGAGAACTGGATGGGTGACCGTTTCGTACTTTGAGGCTAGTCGAACTTGAGCACTGCAACGAGCTCGCCACTCGTTAGCACGAGCACGCCACCTAATGCAGGTGGCGTAGAGAGGTTGACCAAAGTCTTTCGCCTCTGTCTCAAGATCGCCCTGAGAATTGTCGATGAACTAAGGTTGAAGAATTAAGAATTATTTTTTATAAGTGTTAAAACAACCATTTTCTCATACTCACCATAATAAGTGAAAGTGCTAAAATGTATTTCATTTTGGAACCGATTCGTATGTATTACTACTGAACGAAGAGAAATAATTACTAAAAGTATTGCAACGAAATCTGCTATTTTATACTAAATATAATACAATGGCAGATATTGGCTCAGCTATATAAATAAAAAACACTAAGATCGTTAATCGCTCCACAACATTAAAGGCTCACCCATACAAGTGCGTCAATATTGTGCGCGTTAATATCACCCGCATTATTGCGACATCTGTTCAGAGCACATTTTGTATTTCTGTAAGTGCTGTGCAAGAAAACTATGATTATGTTATACATAGTGGCGGCGTGGAAAACAACCCCCCTTAAAGCTAGGGTACAAAGTTTTAAAAAATCGGGACTTACCATGCGGCGCAGGCAGTAAGAATGATTAAAAAGCGCAGTGAGCATTTTCCAGATTTTTACTCAAAAGAGCTGGCGTAAACATGTTCTTCTAGCTAGGATTTTCTAGATACATTTTAAGTTCCGAATAGCGAGCGTAGTTGCTACAGAATTATGATAATGTAGCAGTGTTAAAAGAACACAGAACGTAATAAGGCAAAAAAGTACGCGGTATTATCGCGTGGTGTGTCACGCCTGTTGTTGCGCCAAGTGCAAACTCTATTAAAGACCGCTGGTGCTGTCGTTTCAAGGAACTGTCTAACGAGGTCAACAAGTAAGTGCGACCACCACAGCTTTTTGCAAACCTTGACATGATAAGCCCGATTACCCCTGACGAGGTGAATTGGTCTCTGACACGTATGAAGAACGGAAAAGCTATTGGCCATGACGGAATATCCAGAGAAACCTGGAAAACAATCGGGACCCGGGGCGTACTCTTGCTCACTGAACTATTCAACAGGATCATAGCTACGGGGCTTATACCTGACGGATGGGGCGTAAATATTATTACGCCAATATATAAAGGAAAGGGCAGTGTGCAAGAGTGCGGCAACTACCGAGGTTTCAAACTTATGAGCCACAAAATGAACCTATCGAACGGATTATTGACCAGAGACTTCGCCAGGAATGCTCCTTGCCGTAATGCCAATACGGCTTCTGGCCGGGCTGCAGCACCATGGATCCAGTATTTTTGTTTATTTTTTTTATGTCATACGGTAGGCAAACAGGCAAGCGGACGACCTAATGGAAAGTGGTTACCACTGCATAAAGACATAAGCAACACCAAGAGTATCGCCAATGCGTTGCGATGCACTACCAAAGCCACGGTTCCCCAAATCCCCACTCCATGGAGCACTTACTCACCGGCAGAAACACTACTATTCAAAAGAGTATTGTTTAGCTGCGGTATTCTGTAATTCTGCGGTGATCTGAGGAATCAACCGTTGCATTATGCATTTTTCTGCCGGCAGAGGACTTTAGACAGTGTCCCTCGGGAGATAATCTGGTGGACTCTGCGATCAAAGTCTGTGCCCGAGGCGAACATTTGTATTATGCAGTACATGTATGCCAATACTGGAGCTGTCGTCAAAACCAGAGTATCCCGCAACATTATTCAGAACTTGTTGAAGCTTTCTCGTCAGTCCCCGTACATGCTATACTCATTTCCGAGTCATGGTTGAAGCCATCTTTGCCCTCCACTTCATTCGGTCTTCCTGGGTACGTCCTCACACGCAACGATCGCATTGGGAAACGTGGTGGTGGAGTCGCAATTTATTTGCGAGCGGATATCCCATATAAAATTATGGCTTTCTCTTGCCCTACTTACTCGGCTTCTCCTGAATACCTAATCTTGGAGGCCCTAGGAGTCATTTATTGTCCACCCGGTATTGATTATTTCTTACAGCTTGACACACTTCTGGTGTCAGTCTCTTCAGAGAATTTGCATACGGTATTGATGGGTGATTTTAACACTGATCTCTGCACGCCTAGTCTCAGAAGCCGGAAGCTTATCTCTTTGGTTGAGTCGGCTAATTTTCGCGTTCTCCCTCTACATCCCACTCACACCAATTTTTAGTCTCCTGATACCTGGCTCGACCTCATACTTACCTCCTCCTGCGCATTGGCCACTAATCATGGACAGATGTCAGCACCGGGATTTTCCAGGAACGACCTTATTTACTTGGGGGTTAACATCAAACCGCCTAAACCTAAACTGGTGACTATTAATCTGCGTTGTTTTAGGGGCATGGACTTTTACGCGCTTGGGGTGGATGCGGCGAGTCTGGATTGGAGTGCGTGTCTTGCTGCTTCATCCATTGATAAAAATATATCTATTTTCAACGAATCCATTTTGTCTTTATTTGATACGCATGCACCCAAACGTACTGTGAGGATTAGGCATCCGCCGAGCCCGTGGGTTACTGAAGGGGTTCGCATGGCCATGCTTAAGCGGAACAAGGCCTTTCGTAAGTTTAAAGCGGATCGTACTGAGGCGAACTGGTCATCATATAAATACGCACGCAATTTGACCAATAAAATTGTTAGAAAGACATACTTCCTTACTTCCATAAAAGCCTGACTGATTCATCGGCCGCTAATATATGGAAGTTTCTCAAGACGGTTGGTGTTGGCAAGCCACGAGCTCCGGAGCAGAGGCTGCCTTTTTTTCCTGACGTCCTAAATCGTCATTTTTCTGTTACACCTCAATTAGATAGGGACATTAAGGCAGATACTATTGGTTTTGTTGCTTCTCTACCTAAGCCTTCAGTTCAGTCCTTTGAATTTTGTGCGGTCTCTGAGGATGAGGTCAGGAAAACTCTGACATCCGTTCAATCTAAGGCGGTGGGATGCGATGAGGTGAGCAAAGATATGATTTTTTACATTTTTTATTCTGTCCTTTCAATATTAACGCATATTATTAACTTTTCACTCTCTACTTCCTCCTTTCCTAATCTTTGGCGTAAGGCAATGGTCATTCCACTACCCAAAATCTCCTCTCCTACTTCGTTAATTCATCTTAGACCAATATCAATTCTACCCTATCTGTCAAAAATTCTCGAGGCCATTGTCCACAAACAATTGTCGGCCTTTGTGCTCTCCAATGATCTCATAAGTCCGTTCCAGTCCGGTTTCCGACCTGGACATAGTACGGCTACTGCTCTACTTAAGGTTACTGAAGATGTAAGGGAGAGTATGGAGAAAACACTAAATTGTCAATACTTGTATTAATTGATTTTCCTAATGCTTTTAACAACGTCGATCATGACATCCTGCTGGCTGTCTTATCGCATCTCGGTGTCTCGTCCTCGATTGTTGATTGGTTCACGTCGTATCTTCGCGGTCGTCAACAGGCAGTTACGGCTGATGGGTTAACGTCTAGCTGGTGCAACCTTGAGACGGGTGTCCCGCAGGGTGGTATCCTCTCCCCCCTTCTTTTTTAAATTTTTATAAACCTACTTACTCGTTATCTCAACGTTTAGCAGGAAGGTAACTGGGACTCTTTGCTCCCTCTACAAGTTTAAATTCTTTCTTCCTCCTGCTACTAAAATCTTACTTGTGCAGTCCCTAATTTTACCCATTATTGACTATGCTGACGTATGTTGCTCTGACATTAATCAAGAGCTCCTTCATAAGCTGCAACGTCTTCGGAACACCTGCATCAGGTTCATTTTCGGCCTGCGCAAGTACGATCACATTTCCGAATTTCGTGCCAAGCTTAAGTGGCTCCCCATCCGCCAACGCCGTAATTTAAGAATGCTATCTCAACTTCATTCCATCTTATTCGATCCGGCCATCCCCAACTACCTTAAAACTAAATTCAAGTTTCTTTCTGACACCCACGACCGTGACCTTCGCTCCTCGAGTAACTTTTTATTAAGTCTTCCTCTCCACCGTACGGGTTTTATCTCTAATTCTTTTGTACTGAGGGCTGTTAGGGTCTGGAATGATCTCCCTCCCGATCTTAGATTGCTTTCCAGCAAATACTCATTTAAGAAAGGTGTTCGTGAGCATTATCTGAAAGATCTTTAGTGTTGGGGCTCACGAGTTTGTCTCCTATCTCCCCCTTGTTTGACTGAGCTTCTTTCTCTTTTACTCGTATAGTATTCATATGGTTATGTATTCTTGCACTCACCACGCTTATTTATATTAATTTATTTTCAGTTATCTATCTATTTATCTGTACATTATCTCTGGTTTGGTTACAGTTGCATAAACGGTTCCCCTCCTCCTTTTTGTTTAGTAGCTTCTCTTGCACCGTCTACCTTTTTCTTTATCCATCATCTCCTGGTTGACTGGTAGATAAGGCTATTTTAGCTTTAAGTCCACCACTGTACTATTTTGTGAATGAAGATTTAATAAATAAATAAATAAATAATTATGTACAAATATGCAGGTACCCCCGTGTTGTCTAAAGGGCCTACAATAATGGGACGCTAAATTATAATTCATGATGCTGCACACATTAAGCTCATCCGCTGTCATCCAGTGCTCCGTAAGCAACAGGAGATCATAACGACAGTCACTTTGAGTTAATGATTCGATGCGATGAGTTTTGTTTCTTAAACACTGCACGTTCTGAAGTACGGCATTTGGCGTCTGCGCCGGCGTCGGCTTTAATCCCACGGCGCTCGCGGGAGCGCGCGAGAAACCAGTTGCTATAACGCACGCCTGCGGCCATACCGTTGGCGAATCTATTAGTTCAATTAAACTCTCTGGAACCCCGATTATAAAAGAGGAATGTCTGTCGGTCTTGATTATACGTTTTTCTACGTCTTCCGATTTTGCTATTCCATTGAGGAAATTGACAATTTGCTTAGATGTTGTTTCAGGTTTGAATGACCAGGCCTGCAAATATTAAAGTCTTTTTACAGTTTGTAGATTGTCAGACGGTTTACCAGATCCTACAGTGACACGCAAGCGGGGTTTCTTGCTTTTACGGTTTATAACCTGGGTCCAATCCGAGTCTGCATCCATTGCTGTCGGTATTCCCGCCGGTTTCGTGGCCTCAGAGTTAGTAACAGACGCTCGAGAAACATCGACAGATAACGATCGGTCGGGTGCTGCCGGCGAATCACTAGTCGGTGCGCATACCCCGGTAGCGCTGCCGCGCTTACCAGCGGTCGCAGTTCGTCCGATAGCTTCCATCGCCTTCAGACGGGCTTAACGTTGTGGTCGCTGCAGCGCTTCTGGTGCAGGTGCCGTTGCTATGATTTTCGAAACATCGGGGGTAGATATTGCTCTTCTCCGATTGAGTACCAGTGTAGCGATTTGGCTAGATTGTTCGCTAATTATCCATTCCAGAGCACTAATTCGCATCAATAGGTTGGTCACTGTTTTCGATAGATCGCGAACTAAATTTTCTAGTACTTATCTTCGGCAGATATCTTCTACAAAATTTATTTAAAAAGTCGAGAGCACTCTCGTTTATTGTCGACTTCTCGGGGGGGTATACTGAGCTAAGCCCTTATTTTTTTGCATTGTGCTCGATGTCCTCAGTGTGCCCGATGTCCATTGTGCGGAAATTCAGGACATTCCTCCTTGGCTTATGAAGTATGCAGATGACATTGTACTGGTGAGCAAGCTTAGGCAGGACCTTGAGACCACGCGTAAACGTGTGGAAGCATTTGCTAGAAAATGTTGCCAAAATAAAGTATATGGAAACCATCCGTGTAGGTAACGAAGCTGTCAATAAAACAGATAAATCCAAATACCTCGAATCCGTGATGCACGAGTCCGACGATATCGGCCCCGATGTCAAGTCCCTAATCACTGCAGCTTGGGCCAAATGGCGGAAACTCACAGCAGCACAAGAGTGTAATTATACTTGTGATGCTCTATGGCTGCGAGACATGGCCAGCGCTGACGAAACTCGTTCGCGAACTTCACGCCAACGAAATGAAAATGCTGCGGTGGATGTGCGAAGTTACGTGGCTTGATCGAGTACGTCACGAGTATATCCGTGGCAGCCTTGGCGTGAAGAATATCGCATATAAGATCAAGGAGGCTCGCCTGCGCTGGTTTGTTCACGGGATACGTAAGCCTCAGGGAAACGTGGGAAATAGGTGCCTGGCAGTATCAAGAAAGATGCCCCTGTGGGCGACCCATGAAGCGATGCATTGACATCGCTGAAGCGGATGCGAGAACCAACGGCCTACGACGCGAGGATGCCGAAGACAGGGCGAAGTGCAGGAGAATGAGTAGAAAAGCGGACCCTGACAGAGGCCGGGATAAACGTTAGGACGGTGATAATGTCGCGCCTGTTTGGGAAAGCCTTTCTGAAATTACCTATTACGACTGGCGTAATGTCCTGAATATTTTTCATTGTGAACATTTACATAAAAGACAAAAATTAATGTTTTAACATTTACACAGTTGTTACTATCTCGGTCACGTACGCCTCTACGCCAATGCTTCTGACACCCGTTTCATTAAACTTGAATTAAGTATTACCTAACTATACTTTGTCTAATTTAGGATGATAATTTTGACAGCTCACGCTAGGTGAAAATCGTTAATAAATGTATTCGATTATCGTTCAACTTGGAATCGATAGTTGCATGGTTATGATGTATGTATTATACAAAACAGACCATATTTTTCATTTTGAATTAATAATTTCTTAATATAATATTAAAAACCATTCCACAACTATGATTTCGATACTAGCGTATTTTTATTCGATCAGTCAGCCTATTCTGTAGAATTTGTGAATAATGGTGAGTGGCTACAGTAGGAGGTGAAACAAAACGAAGACTTGAACTGATATTGGATTTTAATTAAACATACTCACACATTTAACCACTCATTGACTACGAGTTTTTTCCCGTCAGCCTGAAAACTAGCAAACGTTATCCCCCTTCCGAAAACTTCCAATCCCTCTTCCTTTTCCGCTTTCCGCCCCATATCGCTGTTACCTTTTCTTTCCAAGATCCTTGAACACATTATCCACAGTCAGCTCACACGGTATCTATCATCTAACAGTCTACTTTCCACTTTTCAATCTAGCTTCCGGCCAGGTAACAGTACTGTGACAGCACTGCTAAAAGTCACTGATGACATCCGCCTCGCGATGGAGGATAAGTCCTTGACGGTTTTAACTCTGCTTGACTTTAGCAGTGCTTTTAATTCTGTAGACTTTGATGTTCTTCTTGCCATTCTTCGCTCTCTTAACATATCTCCTTCTGTGCGTAACGATCACTATGTACCACGAGATCGTCACCTTACTATTTATTTGTATATCGTATGTTTATAGTTAATAGATCTAGAAATGAATACGTATATCAATCATAGAGCAGAGTGTGGGTAAAATCTAGTTGCTTATCATGATTTCTTTTAACAAATGCTCTCAAATACTTAACCAAAACTTGGTTCTGTAATAAACTTAAACAATTCATTTGACGTTAAGCGTAATCTTTTATTTCAAAAGCACGTAATAAATTTACGCTGTTGATTAGTTTGAACGACAGGCAAAATATCGAGAATATTTTAAATGTTTGGCGTTAAGTTATGGGACCCATGAAAAAAACTCACAAGTGATAGTGATGTGAATATACAAATACGTTTCAACGAAATATCGAAATAAATAAAGGAATTAAAGTACACCTAAATATTAAACGAGTCTAGTACTTAATTTTAATCTACTTGTTTGATGACTCAAATTTATTAGCTTCTTAGAAATTTAACCTCTCTATACTCGGTCTAATTTAGCATTACGTCGAGTTTATGGTACCTAAAATGTGAGATACAGATATTTTTCTATACTATAACTTTTGGTCTAAAGAATTCCAAATCGAATCCATTTGCTTGCGTATTTTTCTTTGCAATGTTTAAATTTAATCGACTCGTTTAATAAGTAAAACGTCGTAGGTAATACATCCCTAGCTGTTATAACATTTAACTATTTTCGGTTTATCAGGAACAGTTTGTAATATTTATGGATGTGCGAACGTTATAAGAGCAGTCGCTTAGACCTCATAAAATTTGAAATATTTAATTTTTTGTTTGTTTGAAATATTGGACTGTGGGAATTTTGAAGATAAGGAATCCAAGCAAGGTGGCCAGGGTAGTAGAAACGGGACAGTCAACCCCTGGGGCGCGTCGCGTGAACATCATTTTATCCATTTCCGTAACTAAGAAACCCCATGTTTTGTAAATTTCCACGGGAAAATTCGTTACAACTCGCGTGTGATTTGTTAAATTAATTTGTGCTTTATTATTTTGTGTTATTTTCAGCTTGTGACGTTTCTTTTCTTCTCTATCTATTTCTTTATTTCAGTAGTGTCAGTGATTTGGTTTGTTTTGGTTTTATATTTGTTTCTTAGTTTCGAAAGCGTATGTTACATTCTCATTACTTTTGTGGTAGTTAAAGTATTTATTAGGGCTTTTAGAGATTTTAATGTAAGTGTGAAAGGTGATTAAAACACAAATTTAAAAGAAAAATATTACCAAATTACATATCATCAGTATTCACCCTCACTGAACAAAAAAACAATAGAAACTAACCTGGGACACAGGTTCGGATGTGACATCGAATACACTCTAAGAGAATGAGTTGGCGCACGAACCCGACTTTGTCTTCGATGGCCTAGGCGCTCTAACTAAGTCTACGTCTAGGTTTGCCGCCGAATTCTGGTACGATTTAGACCCATGTTCCGTTTAAGTACCTTTGTGCTTTTAAAGCTTTAATTAAATTTGCCTACGGACATGAATCTCGAGTTTGGATCGAAACCTGGTCTGAGTCGTTCGCGTCCCTCACAGTAGGCACACAACAAACAAGCGCGAATTAAATAAAATTAAAAATAAATTGTCTCTCCATGACTTGTGAGTCGATAGGTAGAACCATGGTAAGCCTGGATGAGACGATCGGAATATGTGTGATGGTTTGAAAGGATTAAAAATAAGTTATTGGGTCAATTGATGTCAAAGCACGGCACTGAAATGTTAGGTTGGATGGGAGTCTCAGTTTTATCCTATAGATTAGGTAGGTTTCCGAGACCTAAAGGTCCTAATTCCATATTATTTAGGTAACTTTAGGGTTTCGCAAAAATAGGATTAGAGTGGCCACAGAAGAAAGAATAATCCTGTTTGCCGTTTCGAGAGCTGTCAAAGCTAAGTCGCATGTTTACCTTATACCTTGTTTGATTTCTTGTGCGGAATTTATAAATTGTATGACTATTTCGATTTGGGTGGATTACATTTTAATCAACTTATTTACGCGGATTTATGTTTCATTTGTGCATATTTGATTTTAGAGCGTCGGTGGCCGAGCGGTGACAGTATCCGACTCGTAAGCCAGAGGTCCCGGGTTCGAATCCCGCTCCGGCCATGTACCAATGACTGTTTTCTGAGTTATGTACATTAGTTGAATACTAACCGATGCTCTTTCGGTGAGGGAAAACATCGTGATGAAACCTGCAAATTCAGGCGACTGGATGTGTAACCATGATCCAATCTGGTCAGGTTCCCCTGGTAGCAGGGTCATGGAGGTCAGATGGCAGTCGCTCCACTGTAATTACCTGACCTGCCAAATCCTGGATCATGGTCAAGGCGGACCCCGGGCCCTCGTTCTCGAGAGCACAACCGGGACATTAACGCCAAGATGATTTTTTTTTTGTGCATATTTGATTTTACTTTTATTTATGTGAACTGAATCTTATTCATTTGTTAATATTTCCGAATATTCATGCGGTTGATTTACAGAGTATTGCTATAAACTTACATATTCCTTGTGACGTTTTTCAAAATTTATACACAACGTAATGGGTCCGAAAATTTAAATCGATAACTAGACGATCACTCGCTTACAGCCAAATAACAATATGTGAAATGATATTTATTATATATACTCTTTATAGGTAGATACTCGTATGTGTTTTTTTATACAGATAAATACGTATTAGGGTGACTGAAAAGTTACATGTGGTTTGAATCTTACCTTCGCGGTCGCCGGCAGCGTGTCCGTTCTGGGGAGTTTTTCTTGGATAGACATGCCCTGATTGCAGGTGTATCGCAGGGTGGTATCCTGTCCCCTCTTTTATTCTCTATCTTTATTAATACTGTTACTTCTGTTATCTCTTCGAATTTCCATCTCTACGCGGACGACTTGCAAATTTACATTGTCTACGATGGTATTCCAATACCTCTGAGTAAAACACCAAATTCCCTTGGCTTGATTCTTGATTCCAATTTATCTTGGTTGTCTCACGTCAATGCGGTCAGTAAAAAGATGCACTTTTCGTTCCAAATGCCTTCAAAGTTTCTTACCCCAAAAAATAAAATTTTCACTTGTCAAAACTCTTCTTCTTCCACTGCTCGACTATGCAGACTCCTGCTACTTGGATGCCACTGAGGAACACTTAAATAAATTGGAGCGCTTACAAAACCTGTGTATACGATTAATTTTTGGCCTGCGCAAATATGACCACATTTCAAACTATATTTATCAATTTATTTTATTGTTTAACAATTTAATGCACACAATAAACAATAAACAGAAATTACAAAAATGAAAGACTACTACTTATTTCTAAGAAGAAATCTCTTCCATATATCGTTCTCAACTCAAGTGGCTCCCAATTCGCTTGCGCAGACGAAGAAAAGGAAAGTGATTACTCGATCCAGCTGAGTTGTCTACAGTAAAATATAAAATGATTTAACACGTTCAGAGCGCAGCCAAGAGTACAAACACCCTGAGATATTAGACAGAGACTTCAGTGTAGAGAGATTGGGGCATTTATAAAGTAAACAACAAATGATCTGTACCAAATCATGGGTCATGGTCAAGGCAGGCCCTCGAGAGCACCACTGGGATATTGACACCATTAATAAAAATCGAGTAAAACTTACTTATGGACGGCAATTTGGTATGTTTTCTTTGATTTTGCGTAACTTAATTTGGATTACTAATGTAAAATATTTTCTTATCCTTTTTTTTCATCAGATAATTGTGTTAGTTAAATAATTTGTTTGGTTACCAATTTAGCCAGTTAAAGTTTATTCAACGCCTTTGAAAGAAATGTTTAGATTTAGATTCATTTAGCAGTGTGGTTTGACACCACAATTAAATTAATTGCTTAGATTTCTGCAGGTAAATCAATTTTTCAAACAATTAAAAACAGTATGTATTACTTTTTATTTTTGTTTTACCAATACAATTATTTTCTTCTATTGCATAACAATGACGTACAACAGTTCGGTTTACCTTCAAGAACAACATTGCAATGCAACGCTGGACTGGTAGCCTCAATGTGATTGTTTCAACGTGGGACGATGGTAGACAATCTGCGAGTGTTGCTTACATGACTGAGAAATGATGTGATTTTAACAGCTCCTCTCTATCTGGTGAGTCATATACATAATTATTATTTGATAAAAACCTGAGGTGATTAGAGGCTCCCCAGGCGGATTTAAGGAGTTATTTACTTTGATAATTAAGAAAAGTAAAGCATAGTCCTATTATTTTTTTAAATTGAGTACCTAAGCATAGTTATGGTGGTGTTGCTGCTGTTTGACTCTTCCTCCTCAATCGGTCCCTCAATGCTGAGGATCGTGACTCTGTCGACGTAGCAAGGACGCTCTCGTTCTTCATGAGCTGCGGTCGGTGGCCTCCTGCAGGGCCACGCTCACAGGCATTTCCAGACATTCCAACACTTGGTTGAGCCATCGCTTGGGGCTTGGGCCTCTTGATCTTCTGCCTTCCACGGTACCGGTTACATTTAGTCTCTCCAAGTTGTTGGTATCTCGGCGAGCAAATTGCCGCTGCGGCTGTTTGACTAAATATTTGATAATAACAGTGTGGCAGGGATGGCGTAGCAGTGAGTTTGTGGAACAATTAGCTGGTGTACTTTAGATTGTTGTGTCTTAGAGTACGTTTCATATAGGCTTCGAATGTGCAAAATTTCAATAGTGACCCCGTACAGATCCGCGATTTCTATGCGAGCGGCAGGGTGCCAACATGTATCGACAAAAAACAATTATAGCTTGTTTATTTACATTTAACCGGAGAAATTGGAACGATATTTTCCCTATTTCAGTATAATGTTTATGATTGTAGTCGTGTTTTCCAATGTTATAGAAGATATCCGCGGTAAAACTGGGATCACCGATAAACGTTTCTTTTAATACTACGACATTGAAAAAAAAAAGGCAGTTTGCTTAGTAACGTCATTTTATGTTGGTATCAAGATATTTATCAAAAAAAAAAGTAAATACGAGTAAGTGAACTGATTGACGGTGGATAGTTTCAAATTATGTTTTGAGTGACTATAGATAAACCTGTGACTTGGTTCGATCGAGAACCATTTGTACTATGTTGGTGTGACTTGGTTTGACCTGGATGGGGACTTTGTTGGACGGATCTGTCTGGGAAGCTGGCTCAATGCGTGGCGAGTGTCGAGCATGGGTTTTTATGAGATTTGTGTAATAGTTTTGTTTTGTCAAATTTGTTGCATAACCGGATGGAGGTGATTGTGTTTTGTCGGTGATGGGCTGATGGAGCCTGTGGAGTCTATGGGAGAGTTTCATGGTTGCTCACCGGCCTAATGGAGGCTATGGGAGCGTGGGTAACGGATGGTAGTTGTTTCAAGCTTTGTGAGAAAATGTTGAACGATAATAATAATGAGAAAGTCCAGATATTTTGGTGATTGCTCAATAGTCTAATGTTGACTTTGGCTTCGAGTACTGAAATTTCCTTGATTACCGATACCAAGTAACTATTTCGAGTTGTTGTTGTACCAATAAGATGAGGCAGTGTAGGCAATGGCGGGATTTTGTATCCTTCTGCCAGTGCAGGTTTGGTATTGCCTGAACTGTTGTTAAGGTCAAACATCCTGATTTATTTAGCTGACTTGGAGTGGCCCGTGAGTCGTGTGTGTGGTTCGTTGGGCTGGGAGCCCCGAAGGTCTCGGTGTTGTGGCTATGGATGGCAGGTTTGATGTTATGATTTTTCGGAAGGTGGTTGGAATGTTACATCGTTTTAAAATGGGAGCTTAAACGTAACGTAAAGTCTAGATAGAGTATACTAGATCGAACAGTTAAAATCGACGACGATCATCGTCGATTACATGTATAGTTTTGGTGTGGTAACAGATTGACTGTTGTTACCTATGACTTGCGTATCAGATGGACGTTAGAGCTTTTTTATTATTAAGGTCCTGATTTGGTTTTGATGTTGGGCAGTGGAGATAGAGTTGTTTTTGTGGGGATGACGCCGTGAACGGTTCTTCAGGTCTATGACGATTACTTGTTGTGTGGCTCGTGGACTGTTACTATTACGTGTTATGATGGCAGATAGACTCTATTACCTATGACTGACATAGTACAGATTTGGTCAAAGGATTGACCACGAGTTGAGAGGCTATTTACAGCTATTGCAGTACTAGACAGCAGTGAAGTATAGCGTGTTAAAGATACTAATTTGTAATTGTGACAGTTTCATATTGAAAAGTATGATGTATAGTCAAACACACTATATATCCTGTTATATAAGTACGACTAGTACAGTAGTGCTTCTATATTATAGATAGAGGTACTACTAGAGTCTATAAGTACCTACCTTTATCAAAAATGTGACGAATAAACATCACTGAGTTGATATGTTAACAGGCACCCGCCTGTGTGGCACCCGCCTGTGTGGCACCCGCCTGTGTGGCACCCGCCTGTGTGGCACCCGCCTGTGTGGCACCCGCCTGTGTGGCACCCGCCTGTGTGGCACCCGCCTGTGTGGCACCCGCCTGTGTGGCACCCGCCTGTGTGGCACCCGCCTGTGTGGCACCCGCCTGTGTGGCACCCGCCTGTGTGGCACCCGCCTGTGTGGCACCCGCCTGTGTGGCACCCGCCTGTGTGGCACCCGCCTGTGTGGCACCCGCCTGTGTGGCACCCGCCTGTGTGGCACCCGCCTGTGTGGCACCCGCCTGTGTGGCACCCGCCTGTGTGGCACCCGCCTGTGTGGCACCCGCCTGTGTGGCACCCGCCTGTGTGGCACCCGCCTGTGTGGCACCCGCCTGTGTGGCACCCGCCTGTGTGGCACCCGCCTGTGTGGCACCCGCCTGTGTGGCACCCGCCTGTGTGGCACCCGCCTGTGTGGCACCCGCCTGTGTGGCACCCGCCTGTGTGGCACCCGCCTGTGTGGCACCCGCCTGTGTGGCACCCGCCTGTGTGGCACCCGCCTGTGTGGCACCCGCCTGTGTGGCACCCGCCTGTGTGGCACCCGCCTGTGTGGCTCCCGCCTGTGTGGCTCCCGCCTGTGTGGCTCCCGCCTGTGAGGCATTCCGCCTGGGTGGTATCCCGCCTGTATGGCATTTCGCCTGTGTGACGTTTAGCCTGTGTTACATTTAGCCTGTGAGGCATTCCGCCTGGGTGGTATCCCGCCTGTATGGCATTTCGCCTGTGTGACGTTTAGCCTGTGCTACATTTAGCCTGTGAGGTATTCCGCTTGTGTGGCATTTCGCCGGTGTTCGCCTGTGTGGCATTTCGCCTCTGTGCCATTTACCCTTGTGTGACATCTTACTTGTATCGTGCTATGGCAGACGTGATACAGGATATAGAAGGAATAGGCTCGTAGTTTGACGATTAGAGTGGCACTGACCAGAGTGATACCCGGCCTGTGTGGCACCTAGTCTGTGTGGTATTTCACTTGTGTGCAGGTCCAGTTGCGTGGCGGCCTGGTTGCGTGGCGGATCGGTTGCATGGTGGCCCGCCTGATAGCGTTCGTCAGTGTGGTGGTTCAAAATTCAAAATTCAAAACTACTTTATTGTGTAGGATATTACATATATCTTTCAATCGTCAAAGAGGAGGGGGTAGGAAAGTAGGAATTAAACACACAGTGACACGCTGGCCGCCCCATGGCCGCAGCACACTTATACCCCGCCGACAACGGCCGGACCATATCCGACAATACCAGACAGATCCGGTCAGCGCCCGACAATGCCAAGCAGAGCCGGTCCTCGCCCGACATAATATGTATATAGGACCCTATACTATAGATACTTAAAAAAAAACACTTAAAACTACAGCAAGAGTAAGCCAGTCCACCAACGCATCACCCGTTTACGAGTATAACGCAATGCCCAGCCATCGTCCATTTCAACCATATTTGAGGGAAACGGCCGACCCGGCCCCCACACCACCGCCAGACAGACCTTTAAGCGATCATGCATCACAGATACTGCATGTGATAGGTAGCTGCTCCCACCCTACCCTTACCCTGCCCGTAGCCTACCCCTATCCTACCCTACCCGCTACTACCCCGGCCTACCCCCTTACCTAACCTAACCCTACCTCTACTTTTCCCCTATCCTATCCCCATCCCCTGTTTAGTTCCATGGACTTTTGTCATTCACATATTCAGATATACTATAATAACTTTTTGACATAATTTATTTTAAATAGTGGCTTTAAATTTTTTCAATGGTAAATTCTGTATATCTGTTGGGACCTTATTATAAAAGCATACACATTGACCCATAAATGATTTGTGGACTTTGGCTCGACGACAAGAACTAGTAACAAGTTTATCTTTATTTCTAGTATTCCTACTAAACTAAGATCTTCATAAACAAGTGAATATTTTATGAACATAGATCAAGTTCTCATAAATGTATTGTGATAGCACTGTCATAATGTCAATATTCTTGAATCTATCTCTAAGTGAAGTTCTAGGTCCCAATTGGTAAATATCGTCGCGAATAGCCCTTTTCTGCAGAACAAATACATAATGCCAGTCGGCAGCGTGTCTCCACAGCAGTATGCCATAAGTCATAATACTGTGGAAATAACTAAAGTAAACTAATCTTGCTGTAGCCTCATCAGAATAACCTCGCATCTTCTTTACAGCATATGCTGCAGAACTTAGCCTTTTCGCCAATTTATCAATGTGTGGACTCCACACCCTTATTATAATTTACTATCTAGAGTAAAGCCTAAAAATACTGTAGAATCAACAAGATCCAAATTTTAGCCTCTTACTTGTATATTACTGCTGATTATATTTGAGGTCATAAAATAATTGTGTTTGTTGAGAGGTCATCATATAACGATATGTGTTTTGTAAAGGAATCCGAGATTACTTTCTCATTTAGATTGAGAATTAACCACTAGGTACCTGGAACAACAGAGAGATTTTGTGTTTTAGTGGTCGTTTCAACCTATTTTTGGCTACAGGGCTCCGGTTTTTAGATGAGTAAAGGTTGCTTATTACTTTATCGGGGTTGAAACGTAAAGCGAGTTTTTGACGCGCGGCAACGGGGTTTCTTATAAGTACTTCCTGATTTTCTTGGTATTGTATGTACCTAGTATGGTTCTCGGGTTTCATTTGTTCTACTTAATAACTTTTCGCGCTCAGCCAACGATGAGTCATGTATCAGATTGTAAACTGTTTTCATGATGATCAGTCACGTATTGTTGTAATAATCTCTCTGATGCATTAATGTAGACAGGATTGCGGGGATCAAAGTGGCCGAATATGACATCGAAAGGCCTATATTTGTTAAGACTATGTATTAAGCTATTTTACGCTATAATCGCGTACGGTATCAAATTTTGAGCAGGTTCCGTATTATATTTTAGTTTCAAAATTCGGAGGTGTTCTAAAATAGTACAATGGAAACGATCTACCGTTACCGTTTGCTTCGGTGCATACGGCATCGTAGTCTTATGTTGCACATTATGCAATTGTAAAATCTCTTTCACCATTTGGTTTACAAATTCGGTTTCTTGATCAGTAATCAGAACCAAGGGGAAGCCGTGATGGGTAGAAAAATTTGGGCCAGAGACATCGCTGTGTGTGAAACATTTCCATTTCGTTAACCGTTTCGTTTCCGTTCGTTTTTACAGGTTGTCTCATCAGGACATTATGAAAACACAAAGGTCTTTTAAATATTAATTTGTTTATTTCTTGAGGTAATAATTTATAATAAATACGCTTTAGTGTAGAACTGTTGTCGGTGAAGACAGAGACGTAATGATGATGCAGATAGACAAATGACTGAGATGGAGCGCCTGATAGTTTTCACTAGCAAATGTTCATGTAGGCGTTCTTGCCTACATAGTCCCTACGTTGAAAGGCTCGTCTTTCAAGCTATTTTCATTAGGCGTCACACTTGACAAGAGGCTCACCTTTGGGCCTCATGTCGACAAAGTGTGTCGCACCGCCCGTTTTTACTTGGGTCGCCTCAACTGTATGTTGTGGAGATTCAGTAAAATGTCCCTCAGGAACAAGCGAACCCTTTACAAGGTGTGCATCCGACCGGTGTTGACTTACGCATCCCCCGTCTTCGCTCACGCGAGCTCCCTCGTCATTAAGAAACTGCAAATTGTGCAGAACATCTTCTGCCGTAGGGCAACGGGGGCTCCATGGTACGTCCGCAATGCGGACCTACACAGAGACATGGACCTGCCTACCTTGCAGCAGTTTCTCAAAACACTCTCCGAGACCTATTTCAAGGCCGCGGAAGTGCATCCCAACCCGCTCGTGCGAGAGGCAGCAGCCTACTCTCCCCGTCCGATCTCCGGCCACGCGATCCGGAGGCCGAGACACGTCCTCACGGACCCCCCCAACGACCTGTCGAGCGCTCTGAACCTCCTCCTGGAGGCTCAGGTCGACCCGACAAAGCCCCTCCCTGCCGTTTCAGCGGCCCCCGTAGGCCCCCAAAACCAGTCCACAGCAGCGGGACCCCCTTCAGGGGTCACGCTCTAAGTACTCCAGTGTACGCTCCGTAAGGAGTGACGCTGAGCGCACCCCGTCCGTGCGTTGGGCGCAAAAAAAAAAAAAAAAGCTATTTTCATGTCTTCAGGCTTCGGTATAGGGCATAGTCGTACTAGGGGTCGACGGAAGCATCCACGAGTCGTTTTTACATCTGCGACACGAGTTATTCTATCTGCGCCAGGATACAGGTGAATAACTCTTCCCAGTCGCCAACAGAGAGGAGGTACATTATCTTCTTGCAGCAGCACGAGATCACCAATTTTCAGTAGAGTGGTATCGCTCTTCCATTTAGTGCACTGTTGCAATTCGGCGAGGAATTATTTTTGCCACTGCTGCCAGAAATGTTGCCTTATTTGCTCCAAACGGGCATATCGTTTCAGACTGCTTTCCTTTTGATTCTCCAATGACGGCGCTGGCAGTGCAGTAATTGGTCTCCCAATGATAAAGTGCCCTGGGGAGAGGGAAAGGAAATCGTCACGAGAGGAAGATAAGGGGTACAAGGGACGGATGTTAAGTATGGCCTCCACTTGAGCAAAAAGAGTCGTTATTTCCTCAAAAGTGAGGTGAGTGTTTCCCATAACACGCCTTATGTGATGTTTAGCGGATTTAACTCCTGCTTCCTAAATACCGCCAAAATGAGGAGCATAAGATGGAATGAAATAAAAGTTGACCTCTCTGTTGAGCTGCAAAGTCAGATATAGATTCTTTTTTATACTCTAAGCTCCTTGGCAGGCCCCACGCAGATCTTTCCGTTGTCGGAAAATATTTCTAAAGGTTTGCCTCGCCGTGATATATATCTACGTAGTGTCATAATGAACGCATCCTTAGTCATACCTATTACTCACGGCCTCCAAGTGCAGACATTTATAACGTAGGCATACAAATAGACACAAATAACATTCAAATCTCTAGTGTATTGCCACGCATGCGTCGACTACTCCGTATCGAAATATAGTCCGTTACTGCAGCTAGTAGTGATTCGGGACCAGCGTGCATATTGCGTTGGTGCTCAAACTGAAATATAAGTTTACATAGGGGATGAGTAGATATAATCAATTTGGGGTGTCTCCACCAACACGAATTAAGTTAGTTTTATCTAAAAGTGGCGATAAACCTAGAATTTATTTATTTAAAACTTCATGCACTGTTACGTACAAAGGCGGACCTAAAGCTTCATAGCTTTCTCTACCAGTCAACCGGAGAGTTGATAGTATTAGAAATTACAGGGCGGTGTAACATGTATAACACAAATATTGGAGAACACATTTAATCTAAGTACTTATGTTTATGCAAATTTGACATACATTCACAAACCATGACTGACAGTAACAGAAAATAACAGTAGAAAAAGAAAGAAAAAAGAAAGCAAATAAAGACAACACAACGTGCGAGATTATAAAAGAAGCAACAGAAAGTTATTAGATAGAATTAAGAGTTTATTTAAAGTGTTTCCGGACCGCTTTTTTAAAGGCATATTTATTTGAAGATAGTCTTATATCCACCGGGAGGTCATTCCAGAGACGCA
Source organism: Blastobasis adustella (assembly GCA_907269095.1). Classification (NCBI taxonomy): domain Eukaryota; kingdom Metazoa; phylum Arthropoda; class Insecta; order Lepidoptera; family Blastobasidae; genus Blastobasis; species Blastobasis adustella. The sequence goes on from OU026140.1 coordinate 7,516,178, forward strand.
CTGCTGTTAAGGAGAATGAATGTGCAAGGAAACCTGTACTGTGAATTGGTAGGTTCAAGCAGCGTGTATCAGTTGAGCGAAGGTTGCGATCATGAGTGTCACTGAGATACTGAAATTTGCATTTCAAGTAATCAGGAACAGCTGGGTCGTTGAGTACCGAAAAAAGAAGACAGAGAACTCGCAGATTGCGGCGATGTCCAATAGGAAGCCATTTAAGCTTAGCACGAAAGGTGGAAACGTGGTCGTATTTACGTAGTCCATATATAAAGCGGATGAAATTATTAAGGAGACGATCCAATTTATAATGACAATTTAGAATATTACATTTAAGACTTAATGGTTGATTTTATAGTAAAGTTTTATATTCTTTAGCAAAACATTGCTGTTGCACAACGGAACAAAGGTAGTAGAATGATTAATTTGTTAACTGTCAATGAACTTGTAATTTTATTTTTAGGATTTTGTAGGTTATCACGTTTTAAGGGTATGTTCCTGGCTTTTTACCGCGTACCTTTGTTGACGAGTAGCCCGATATTTCGACACAGTTGCATGTGTTAGATTTCATATTTGTCCTACTTAATAATGACTTTTATAAGTACAAACCTTTATTTTAGTAATTAAGCTAAAGAATAATAACAGAGTGTGAGTACTTATCCAAAACCCCAGTGAAATATATGGAAAACGCGAAATTAGGTAAACAAGAGCAAGTTAATAAATATATATCTATGTCTTGTAAAATATTGTTCATGGAGGTAGTGCTATTTGTTTAGGACATAGGTTATAAAGCATTTAAGGGAGACTGGGCGAAGTGGAGGAGTAAGACTTGATAACCAGACCCTGGCAGAAGCCGGGACTGGTCGTTTACTAGTGATGAAGTATCCAAGGTTGTAAATTATTACATATTAGAATAAATAAAGAACGTGTAAATTGTGTGTCAGAATTGTAAGCTGATCATTTAGAAGCAAAGTGAGTTTTATTAGAAAATATGTTATCTAGGATAAAGTATTATTCTAGTGGACATTATTAAATCAAACAAAAGAATATTTTAAAGATATGAGGTATATTTTAACATAAATTAAAATATACTAAAATACCTTAAATCTAACACATGCATCATGGTCACGGGACGACTAAAACATTATGTTATGTAGGTTATGTATAAAACGTTTGACATAAGCCATTGCTCTTTGTAAAAATATTATTTTAGAATACTTTTCGAGTTGTATAATAGGCTCGCAAATAATTGACACGATAGCCGTGGTTTTTAGTTCAGGTAAGTATTTATTATTAATATTTAAAGTAGGCCATTGATTTGGCTCATTGTTTAGAAAGCTGAGTTCTCCTCACCACAAACTTAGGTTTGCTATTTGGTTAGGATAGACCGTCTAGAAATTAGGTCGGCAGGATTGTGATCTGTCGGCACATAACGCCAAGAATAAGGCTATGTTGTGTCCAAGATTTCACCCACTGTGTTGGCTACAAATGTTTTGTATGCCAAGGGATCAAATATTTTGAATGAACTTAACATAATAATTTTTTTTGGGATTTTTTCAGATTTAGAGGGGAGAGTCGCAGGAAATTGTAGGGTATCTTTCGAAGGATCCCACCTTCAGGTCAGGACTTACTTAAGGTAAGGTTTACTTAAGTTGCTAGAGTTAATAAATAAATCGGATAGGTTTGTTTTTAATTTTCGTAGGTTGAAACCAGCTGAATGTAGACCTTCGGTTATTGCATTTTGGATACAGAATAATTCATATTTTTTATTTTGAGCCTGTAATAAGGTCATCTACGTAAAAGTCTTTCTGTATTATTGTTTTAATTAGATCATTATTACACTCTTCTCCGACTTGCCAAAGACAACGCGTAAGTGATAGTATTTAATCGTAGTGCTTTGATGGGTAGTTACTGATCTTCTCTTTACAGGATCAATTGCAAGTTGTGATTATTTTCATGAACTACAACTTGGCGATAAATTTTTTCTATATCTCCGGTTAAAAGATATTTGTATTGCCTGGCTCTTACCAGAATGGAGAAAAGAGAGTCTTGGACGTTTGGACCCTCGATTTGGATGTCATTTGGTTTGTTTGACTCGCTTTGTTTCTTTAGGACTGCATGGTGACAAAGAAAATATGATGGACTTGGGATTGCGACTAGAGACTTTGATAGATGCCCCAAGTCTTCAAAGTCAAGATTACTCAAAAAGAGTCTTTAAAAATCCAGATCAAGGAAGTAGATCTGTATTTTTAAGAAATACTTTTCTAAATAAAGTAATCTTTTTTTTTACTAAATTGTACGAGTTTCCTAAGCAGTCAGGTAAGTCAACTAATGGCAGTCTTACGCAAAATCGGCATGAACTTAAACGAATGGTAGTATTGGCAAAGTGATGCAGGCAATATTTTTCATTTTTGGTTAGTACTGTTTTTGGAGGTAGCTCTTCTAACTCCCAAAATTTTGTAAGTAGGTTCTCCAAATTACTGTTTGTAAAATTAGTGCATGATTACTAAATGTTTTTGTGGTTGTTTTTGTTTTTATAGGACCTGATATAAGTCATCCGAATTTTGATTCGATTAGTTTACGAGTATTGGTACCGAGAGATTTTTGTTGTCATCCCACGATGTCCTAAAACAAGTCTGCAACATTCAATACATCGATGGATAGTGGTTTGTGGAAGTTAGAATCGGCTAAAACAGTACCTTTTGGCAGGTTAAATTGTTTAAAATTAATTGGAGTTTTTAGCAACTCACCTGTTAGTTCATACAAAATAAAACAGGATAATTTGACATTGTGTTGATTGTATGGATTATTAGTTGAGTTTATTTGTATAGTGCATGTTTATTTTATTTTATTATTTTTATTATTGCCAATGCCGATCACATTAACGTTTATAGTATTAGATTTAAGTTTTAATTGTTGTTGCAATGATTTACTAATGAAGGAGGACTGACTGCCACGATCTAGAAGTGCGCGTACCTGTTTTGCTTCATTAGTTATGGGGTTAGTTACTTTTATTTGCGCTGTTGACAACAGAACTTTATTTGTACTTTGCTTAGAAAAAATTACAACTTGATCAACACTGTCCTCTAGTGAGACATTTCTAGAAACTGAATCTGTCGTTGCATGTAGAAGAGTGTTGGGTCTCTTTTTGCATTGTTTGCGTGGACCTAAGCGACACTCTTCAGCTGAGTGTCCTGGCCTTAGGCAGTTTGAACATAATTTGTATTTATTTACATCGGTCCACCTGTCGTGAATCGATTTTAATTTGAAAGTAGGACAATCATATACTTTATGATTTGATCAACATATTAAACATTGATAATGTTTTGGTTATCTGAACTAGTAACATAGGACTTCATATTTTGCGATTGTTTAACATCGCTGGGCGGCTGTGTGGGGGTTGAATATCGATTAAAATTTTGAAATTTGTTGTCATTTGCTACTTGTTTCGATTGATTACCTGTAATTTATCAGCACGATCAATCAGAAATTTATAGAATTGTTCTAAAGTTGGGATTTCATCAATATTGTTGCGATGCTCCTCCCACTTCATTAATGTGACATGGTCTAACTTAGAACACAACATAAATATTATTCATGTATCCCACTGATCGGTGGGTTGCCCGAGGCTTGATAAAGCTCGTAAGTTTTAGTGTCTTCGTCAACTAAAAATCTAATTGCTCGTTCTGATTCGCGCGTAATGGGTTGAAATGGAATAATAACTTTGAATGGTGTTTTATAAGCAATCTTTCGTTGTTGTTTGTTGTGTCACAAAGTAATTGCCATGCATCTTCATAGTTTTTGGATGATATCTCGAGATTAGAAATTATGCGAGCCACAATGTCTCCCTCTAAATATGAAATTAAGTAGTGAAACTTTTGTATGGACGAAATGCGACCATTTTTATATATTAGGTTTACATAGGTATCATGGATCTCAAGCTACCGAAAGTAGGCTCCATTGACTTTTTGTATTTGTGGCAGCCTTACACCCGAGTCACCCGAGTGATTGCACTGAACAGCTTGAACGATAGATTCGCGTCTCTCTTCAGCTTGTTGTTTATTTAAAATGCTTAATCCTGCTCAATGCTATCCCTCTCATCCGTCTCGGCTGGAAGGCTGTCTGAATTTAAAACCTCTATCTCGCCTTGCAGCTCGTCGAATCTCAACAACAAGGCCTCAAACTTGCATACCTGATGGACAGCTCAGCTATTTCTATAGTCGAGAGTTGTTCATGCTTTGATATTTTATCCAAATAGTTTTAAAACTTCGTGATTTGGCCTTTAATTGAGCTTCGTCTAGTAATTAAATCCCTCAATGAACTTGCAAGACGCTTATCTGGATCGTTACCCATTGTGTAGGTAGTTAAGTATGTATAGGTACTTAACAACAAATACAGAATGCAATGGTATGCAATTTACCAATAAAGGATAAAGTACTAAACAGTTTACCATAAACAAGCGTCGTACAAGTGAGTACTAATTTTAATTAATGTAAAAGTAATGTAATACAAATGTTATTTCACGCTCCTCATTCAAACGATACTCGCCGATCGGGAAACTGGTGATTAGACGCAGGTATAGGTACTCATACGTCGCTACAGGTAGCCGATCAGCTGCTTGATTCCGAGTTCCAAGACAATAGACGCTGCGACTTGTTATTAATGTAGGTATGATTCGATCGGCGACGAACACTCTGGAATGTTTGGTGTTTTGCGTAAAGATACTTTAGAGTTTTGAATATTTGGATAATATGGAATAAAATTTTAAGGAATTGGTGTGGTAGTTAGGAAACCTATCTGTTCGAGATGGTTGCACTGAGCTGCGGTGACCTTTTGCCCTCAAAGAGAAAGTACTTGTTGTACTGTCCAATGCACTTGAATGAAAAAAGCTTTATTTATTTGATAATCCTGTCAGGGTCGCCACTTTCATGACTCATCGGGACATTATGAAATCACAAAGGTCTTTTCTGACAAATCTGATTGTTTATTTCTTGAGGTATTAATTTATGATAAAAAAGCTTTAGTGTAAAACAGACTGTTGTCGATGAAAAACAGAGACGCAATAATGATGCAGCTACAAAATGTCAGTTTGAGATAAAGCGCCTGATGGTTTGCATAAGCAATTTTCATGTATGCGTTTTTGCTTAAACACTGCTATTTGACATATTATCAATTCATAATAAGTGGACCATTTTACGAATTTCCGTACAAAACTGTCAAGTTGGATTATTTGCAATATGAATCATTTGGCGTTTTACCGGCAAAGTGGTCATTTTGCGATAGCCGAAATGAAACATATTATGATCATAATATGAAACACCCAATGGCATTTTTAGACCTGACTTCTCGAAGTGACCACATATGCTATGCAACTGACTGTGAGATTGAAAAAATGGTTCGACAGACAAATTTATGTCGCGGCGCTAGCTGTGTCGCGGGCACACTCGTGCTCGGCCTGCAGGAGAGATAGCAATCGAAAAAAGGTGCTTCTTCTTCTTATCGTGTTAATGATAAATAGGTTAAGTATTAAAATTATTATATTATTATTATTACTTATATTTTCCCAGTCCAAAACCGAGCGATCGGATGGCACTGTTCGTGGCCTTAAATAAGTCTTCGAGTGAGCATGAGTCGGGACAGGCCGGGAAGACGAGCAAATGCGCCATGGTCTGCGGAGGCGATGTACCCCCATCTACTCTAATTGTCCTTTGATCTGCCGACCTAGGCACGATGCTAATATAATATTAGATCTAAATAGGTACTATATGTCGGGAAAAGAGTTTGGAGTGAGGCGAGAAATGGCAATTGGAACAGATTTATCGGGATATTGAGCGTGCGGTAACTACAGGGGGCAGCACAATAGCTGACAGCAGAGACTGCGGATAAAAAAAGAAACTTCCCAGGCCTGTTATCTGCGTCTGTCGTCTTATTATAATTTAAATACTGTCACCTTACAACACAGGCTATCCTAGTGTAATGGACAGTGCTCACATGGGTTGTGTACACTATATTAAACATCATAAGTTTTGAATTTATCCACTTGTTACGCATATTAAGCACCTACTCAGTTTGTGTACAACATAATGTACTGGTACCAATGCTCACTTAATTGTATTACTGTGAAGCTACAATAAACTTAATATTATTATTTTTCGTATTTATCTGAACAGATCTCGGTTCAAAAGGAACCGGAAATAATATTTGGAACGGGTCAAATACTGAATTAGTTAATTGTTGTTTGTAGGAACTTTCGCAACATTATTATTATTATATAAAGTTTAATTATATTATATTTACTTCTGAATGTAGAAAAATATTTTCTACATGAAATGAAATATGGATTTCAGCCAGCAACATGGCCAAAATAAATAAAAAATTAGTAACTATAACTTTTTTTTGTTGTAGCATTGATCGATTGCACAGTACGTATTCATAGAATCCAGAAATTCATGTGACTTAGTATTAAATAATCCATGTACAATTTACAACACAAAACGATGATTTAACTATATCATCATCACAGCTAATAACAGTCCAGTGCAGGACTAAGGGCCTCTCTCATGAAAGGGGAGGTTATTGCCATAATCTCGGTGCTTGGCAGGCGGGTAGAAGATCGCAGTGTTATAAACATAACAACGGACAACGCTGCTGCCTATTTTCCAGCCTACGGAGACCATTAGTCGCCTTGTACGACACGAGTGTAAGGAGTTGGTGCTATTCTACTCTGCCGGACACCACACGGCCATCCATTTACGTAATCATAATTCAATAAATACTTTTTCATTTTCATTTTTATTTTCCTTTGGAACCTCGGGATACGTTTGCTGTGGTAGCAAACAGGCAAAATGTCACTCTACAGCTAAAGCCACTGTTCCAAAAATCCCCATTTCATGACTTATTGAAAACATGTTGACGAAATAAGAAGCATTTTGCTGAATTAACTGAATTTCTATATTTTAGGAATCCCTGAATAAACTTGTTAGAGCCACTTGTACAAATAATACCTAACAATAAATTAAATTCCAGAAGGTTAACGAACTTTCTTTAACATTTGTAAAAAAAAATTCATGAAACACTTCAGGTGTTCATACTTTTTAGAACTATAATTTTGGACTCTACTTATAGGTACCTCGTAACCATGCCGATGCTGGTTCAAAAATACGGCACTTGACATACAAATGTGACAAATAAATGTTTTTTTTTCTCGAAACTGCCGGGACCGATTTTGACAACAACCAACGACCCCCTTGTACAAATATATAGCTGAGACACCCTAACCTGTAACCCGTAGGTCATCACCGTAATACTGCTGGTTCAAAGACCACTTTTGCCCAGTCTCCTTTGACCAAGTATAGTTAGGTAATGCTTAATTCGATTTAGTGAAAACAGGTGTCAGAAGCATTGACGTGGAGGCATAGGTGACCGAGACAGTCCCATTGGTTGACCTAAAACTGTGTAAATGATATTAAATAATATTTTTCTTTCATGTGTTGTTGTGTAATGAAAAAAATTCAAGACTAATTAGTCCTAGTCTCTATAATACGTTACTACAAAAGACTCCGCCGGTCGGAGTGGGGGGTGTTAGGTTTTTTTCGTTACGGAATTTCTTGATTCGGTCGCCGCGCTCAAAGCCTGCGATAAAATCTATGCAATAGCTTAAAATTTTTGTATAATAATATGATTAATTCATGTTTATCCTAAGTACGTCGTCTTGCCGTTTACACTAACAATATCATTGTTTGGTTGTTAAGTTTGAGTGGTGGTAGATATAGATTTATTTTTTAATTAAGGGCGATGTTATTGTGACAGTTTGTGGAAATAAAAATGAAGTAAACAAATTAATATTTTGCGTTAAGCCTCGTGTTGGTGACAAAATGTTGCCACCTTTCGGTGGAAAGGCGCCTTTATGCAAAGTCAAAATTTTTGTCAAGAAATTTAGTGCTTTATTTATAATTCTTTTCAATTCCTTGGCATGATTCAAGTACCTAGACGATTTTAAACCGAAAATTGCTAAACGTAAAGTATTATAACGGTACAACCTTGGATTATGTCTACTGTGCTCGACCCTAAATCATATAGGAATGACTAATATAGATATATATTTTCCATCACTATTTTTTTTGACTGGTTTGAGCCACTTTTTAAAATAGCTACTAAACTACTCGTGAGTTATTATGGGTAAATTCGGGAATTTTCAGGGGAAATTTTAGATTTTACGGAATACAACGGAAAAAGAAAATTTTCAATGAATTATCTAAAGGCCAATGAATGATTAGTAATATTCAAGTTATGTATCCTTTGTAGGGCCAAAGGTACGTCCTTAATTAAGATTTTGTTAAATTAGCTTTAAGGAAATTAATAATAAGTAATCCAATGTTAATAAACAAAACCAATTATTAAATTTTAGCGATTTATAGAGGTATGCAACATGTTGGAAACATTGTGCAACAAACATTTCTCCCGTCCACAAGACGAACCCTGTCGATCCAGTGTAAGATCCTCATTGGCAATTCCTATCCATCATTCCGATTTCTATTTATACTCTTTCACTGTTCATGTTGCAAGACTTCGGAATTCTCTTCCGCACGAAGTGTGTGATAGCCAGTCTATTACCATATTCAAAAAGCGTGTAAAAGAGTTTTATCTATCACAGAGTGTTCCTAAGTTATAGATAATATCTGTATGTAGTATATATTATTATTGTATTATAAGTCGATATGTATGTATGTATGTATGTGTGTATATATGTATGTATTTATAGATACTTATGTGTGTAAGTAGAATAAATATACTTATATATATATGCGTATTTACATAGGTAATATTGTGCACGTCCTATCGGCGTCTCATGATCACATCACCCTCCCAAAGGCCTGCTGGAAGATATTTCTTTAGAAATAAGTAGCGCCTGTTGTGCCATTTATTACTTTGCCTGTTATTTGCTATGTATTTATTGTGTACAATAAACTGTTAAAAAAAAATACATTTGATAGTATTCTTGAGAGGGAAAATAATTTTTCTCGTAAATTAAGGACAATTGTTAAAACAATATTTTCAGTGGGAACTGTGGAGCAGGAGATGTGAAAAAGACCCGTAGTAAAATGTTGGAAGGGGGTATCTACAGCATTTCCATTCAGTCAATAATTTTAATGTTTTCCAATGTAGGTAACTGGTAGCGTTTTGCTTACATCTTATTTCACTGATAAAGGCGGTTGATATCGGTAATTTCTTTTATACGAGTCTAATTTTTGGATTGACTAAATAGAAATGCGAAGAAATAATGGAAAATAAATATGTATGTGTTTTTGTTTTCGATAATCTATGTCAGACTATTACAAGGCCACCAGTACAAAATTTTATATATACTTTTCAATTTTTTTGTTATTGTTGGTTTGATAAAAAAAAACTATTTTGTGCGGTTGACCGACAAATACTTGCTAAGTTTTCTAAATAATAAGTTAATGATAATCGTAAACATTATATTCCCGTAATTTTTTATAGGTAACTTTAATAAGTACCTGTACTTAGTAAGTATTTGTCGGTCAACCGCACAAAATAGTTTTTTTTTTATCAAACCAACAACAACATAAAAATTGAAAAGTATATGTAAAATTTTGTACTGGTGGCCTCTATGAAAGGATTTCTCAAAATTCTGATCTAGATGATATAGTGGATATTGCGGTCCAAGTCGATATCTGAGGCTTATATTGACATTATCCGAGACATGTACCACGATTCCGATTCTGCCGAACTGCTGTTGGTGACACCAAACCGTTCCCGATTACCGTTGGGGTACACCAGGGCTCTGTGATCAGCCCACTTCTGTTCAACGTGATATTAGACGTATTGTCAGACAGAATCCAAGATTATCATGGGGTACCTTCATGGCTGCTCATGTATGCTGACGATATCGCGATGACAGACTCTGACAAGGGGCGACTAATCCAACGTGTAAAAAAGTGGAAGGAGGCACTTGAGAACAGCGGTCTGAAGATAAATGTAGCGAAGACAGAGTACATGGCCTGCAACAGTGCAGATCCCTACCCGTGCGCATAGGCGATGAGGAAGTCAAGTGCACGGATCAGGTCAGATACTTTGGATCTGTGCTTAGCTCAACCGGGGACATCGATGGCTACATCAAGGCCCGAATATCCGCTGCTTGGGCCAAATGGCGAGAGGTAACAGGTGTCATTTGTGACCCCAAAATGCTGATAAAGTTGAAGGGACAAGTCTATAAGACCATCGTTAGACCTGCTCTCCTTTACGGTAGCGAGACTTGGCCCCCGTCAGAGCGACACAAGCAGGAGCTGCGCGTCACGGAAATAAAGATGCTGCGGTGGATGTGTGGAGTTTCACGGAAGAATCGGCACATTGTCCGTGACATTGCAGATAAGCTGCAAGAGTGCCGCCTTCGATGGTATGATATATAAGTTATGTGGGGAACAAGTGTCTGGCCATGCCGCCCCCGCACTGGCACGGGAAGGAGAGGCCGGCCCAAGAAGCGATGGCTTGACGTAGTCAAGAACGATAGGTATGCGTGCCAATAAGCTCACCACTAGAGATGCCGAAGACCGAGCAAGATGGGCCAAGAATAGCAGGAAGCCAGCTAAAATTTGCCATTCAATCTCTCTTCTCTACTTTGTGGTCGTTCAAAATCGTACATTTTCATGGATCGATAGGGACTATCCAAAATGCATAGAGTGACATCATTCCTGAGTAGTCGCGTCGTGCGATTAGAGTTACGCGGTACCGCCCCTGGCTGGAAAGCGTCCTACACTACGCTTGACGAGTCACGGTCTCCATTCAAAAATTAAAGGTAGGAAGGGTAAAGTCGATATTCTTGGCAATGTCTTTGCTTCCAACTTGACACTATTTATTTATTTATTTATTTATTTAAAACAACTTTACAGTATTACAGTATAAACCAATTTACTGAAAGCTAAAGGTATATCAGTATCTATTACAAAACATTATCATTCATTAATCCTCTCGCAGTACTTCAGGCATTCCTTGCACACATCCATCCATCGCCAGTCAAATAAGTCACACTCGGGTGCCGATGCCAGGAGCGCGTTGAGCATACCCAAGGCTCGAACAATGGGTGAATTGGCGTGCGAAACGGTTCGGACCGCGGGAGTAGCGAGTAGACTAGGCTGGCGTGGTCTGAGTTGGACCCTGGGAACCGGAGGTACAAATAGTCGTACCGCTCTAGACACCAGGTTAAGACAGTCTGACTCACCACGCAAAATACGACAAACCATTACCAAAAGGTAGTAATTACGCCTTACCTCTAGAGAATTAAAGCCAAGGAACCCCTGTAGAAATTTAGTCGGGTACAAGAAAGGGTAATACCCATAAAAAATTTTGTAGAGAAAACGAAGGAATGCCTTTTGAATCTTCTCCAGAAGCAAGGCGTAAGTACATTGGTAAGGGTTTCACACTATCGATGACGATTCCAGCTTTGATCTAACCAAGGCAATATAAACTAACTTGATTGCTGCGGGATCGCGAAATTCTATATGCAGGAAAAAACTATATGCAGGGTGGTCGCAGAGTTTTATGCTGGATATCCAGTTTATGCAAAAATCTGTGCATGGAGCTTTCCTCTCTTTGGACGTCAACAAATCCAGTGGGCCAGAAGGCATCCTTCCCATTTTGCCGAAATTTTGCGTTTCTGAGTTCCCTCCGGTCTTTTTTTTTATTTTTAATGGCCAGGTATTTGACCGCCATCTCACCTGATAAGTGACATGCAGCCGAAGATGGAGCAGGTCTGCCTGTCAAGACTAGGTGAATAGAGACAGCCTATTCACTGTAGCTTGAAGGCATCCAGATTATAATGATCAGGATACAAACTCGTACTTACTCACACTCGCAACGTATTCCATTCATTAACCGTGCGTATTTATGAAAGTTAAAAGATTAATTTAATATCTTAACGCGTGTTTACTGACACTCTTATTCCATTGGCGACCCCATGAAAGACTGTTTTAAAATATTATTGTACGAGTTTATACTACGAACTTTGGTTTAAAATGTGACTTTAAAACAGTACGTTCTTAGTACACCCGATCCCTAAAAAGGCCAACCGCATATCGCCATCACCTCGTTGTTCTAAAAATAATGGAGTCCATATCCACCGACAGCTTCTGCGGTATCTGAAGAAGCATCAGCTTATCAGCGATCGCTAGTACAGATTTGTCAGGGTCATTCGACTTATAATATGTATTATAATTTGTTAGTCTACCTGACCCTGATGAGCTGAAGCGGTTGAGAGAAGGTCTTATCGGTCTGCTTGGATATGGTGAATGCCTTTGTGGATCGTAACATCAAGGTCGTTGTCCTAGTTAATAGTCTAACTCTACATCCGTGATCGCTGGGGCGGGGTGAGTTTTATGACTAACGCTATTTCTTCTGTATGTCAATGATATGTTTAAATCTTGTGACATTCACTGTTTTGCAGTTTTTTTTTATTTCACTCAATTCTCGATCACTACTCATTATTACTTAAGACAGTGCATTTTGCGGCACAAGTATTTAAATGATTAAAGTCTCCCAAGTGATAATAGCACGAGTATGTTACAGTATGTATCATATCCCGGATATTTAGGAAAGCAATTTTCAAACATTACGTCAACGAGTTTTGTAACAAACTTGTACCAGAAATCGAAAATACTTTAACCCAAAAACTTAGTTCAATTTAACTCCAAATAGACACAAGTTTGCGCATTTACAGCTAAATAGAGCCCTTTTGTATGTTTATGGGCAATCCCCTAAAACTCAAGGTTAGGTTGAATAGGCTTGACCATGATCCAGGATTTGGCAGATCAGGTAATTACAGTAGAGCGACTGCCATCTGAACTCCGTGACCGTACTACCAGGGGAGCCTGACCAAATTGGATCATGGTAACACATTCAGTCGCCTGAATGTGCAGGTTTCATCACGATGTTTTCTCTCACCGTAAAATCATCGGTTGCTCGATTCGCGTTGCTCGATTTTGGACTGAGAAAATACTTATACTTAACCTATTAATCATTGACACGAAAAGAAGAATAACCCCTCGGCCACTGAGGCTCATAAGATAACTAATTTATCTGCTATTGTATTATGATTTTAAGTTTGAGTTGATGAATTTTAATTTCTGTTACGGGTCTGGTTATAATAAGTAGTTTATTAGTTTTCTGGCACCCTTAACACAAGCTTTGCTTACTTTGAGGCTAGATGGCGCTGTGTGAATTTGTACAAGCATATTTATTTATTATTATTTAATATACTATAGGTAAAGTTACTACTATTAGGCTACTATAATATTCAGAAGAATGGTAGGTTAGGAGCTGTTATAAATAAAACAATCTAAATAAGAATTGTAGAAAATTTTATATTTAAAAAAAATTGTCAGGTATCCTAGCCAATTCGTCGTTGTTGGACGGAACAGCCGCTGCAAGGCTAGCTCGCACCGACTTTTAACCTGTAAGATAAAATGCTTGTATTTATTGTATAACTAGCTTTGCAGGAGTTTGGCTTTTCTTAACTATAATATGCATGTATAAATACGCATGTAAACTTCCGGAAAAAAATCTTCAACTGACGATGAAAACCGCATCATCGTTGCGTGGTTTAGAAGAAGTTGGCGAAAATTTGACAGACAGACGCAGAAAGCGAATTTTGTAAACTATGTAAGAATTTGCAAATTATTTGTCGTCGGACGAACTCCTAGATTAGAGTCAAAGGCTCCGAAAAAAAAACCGATATTTAAATATAAAAAAAAGGATTTATGTGATTTTCTATGATTAATATTTATATCCGATATATCAACGAATAATAGTGGTTATAAAGTAAAAACTTACCACTGAGGATACCACCGCTGGAACCGTTTTTGGCTGCAACAGGGAAACAATTGTAATCATTATAGTTACTTACACCTCTACATTATACATATATAACGACTTGTCGAAGCTAAAGCCAACTTTTCATACGAATCATCTAATGTCTGGAAAAGTCGTAGGTACTTTCTTCAAAGGAGGGGTTACAAATATCTATATGTATATATAATTACAAATATCTATGTAAAAAAACACGTACAACAAGGGGCGATTCTCGCGCTTTCGACATTAGAATTCGATATTTTCTCTAGCCACAAATATCTGTTAATGTGTCTCGGAATATCTATAACAGGCAAAAAACTTAATCTCAAAGATTTAAGCTAACTCTTTATTGTCTAAGATAGTTTTAAATTACATTATCAAAAAAGAAATTTAGCGAGCAAAAATGTCGAATTCCAGATATCACAGTGCGAGAATTAGGCCTCTTAGGGCCTCTATGAGCGTACAAATAAAGATTGGTTTTCCAAATATAAACAAAAAAAAATGACCCGTCCCGCCAGCGGAAGACCTTGGTCAACCTCACATCGCCAGTGGTATTAGGAGACACTAACAAGTGGCAAGCTCGATAGTGATAAGGTGGTCATTTAGATACAGCATTTGTTAGGGTAGACGCATAAGTGGACATTTTAAAGTGGACGTTTCAATACGTTTTACTATTTCGTGCAGTGGACATTTTGTCACAGTGGATCTGGAGGCTTGTTGCGGTACTTAAGTTCGATTAGCCATAGTAGACCATGTGAACCTAAAGGTTCGGTGCGGTGCTGAAGTTCGATTAGCCATATAGTAGGAAATGTGTCGATAAATCGATTATCATTTAACATCTTTCGTCATACTTACTGTTAAGGAGTCCGCCTTGTGCATTTTTACCATTGGCTGTAACAACAAGACACAAATTGAATATCAATTGTCATTGTCACTTAAAACGATGTTGTCACCGTGGTTTTTATTATTTTAATCTCGATATTTCGGAACGGGTGCACGCTGCTGATTGTTCACGAATATTTCCGTTCGGACTAAGATTTGCCTAGGCAACCATATATTGTTGGATAGGGGAAAGAAATACTGTTCATTTGACATATAACTTGAGATTAAATAATACATGAGGATAGATTATCTCCATGGCAACCCCATAGAAAAAACAGGATGAGAGTGGGCAACTGATATACATATTTTTTAATTCATTAATATTCATTCGTGAAATGCACGATTTTTTTTAATAACGTACGAGGGACGATATTTAATGGCCGGATTTTGGACCATCGTAACCATGGGGCGGGCACCCGTTCGTAGCTATCAAAATACTTACCACCCAGGACGTTAGCATTGATGAGCGCTGTAAAAAAATATAGTGTCATTCACGTGTCCTCATTAAGCCTATTCTAATATATTGTAACTTATCTATCTCTTCGGGTACGTTAATAATGTGTGTTTTCTTACAAAGCATTCTCATACTTACATCCTGAACCCTTTTTGCCACCATTTCCTGATGAGCCACCACCGTTGCCTGATGAGCCTCCGCCGTTGCCTGATGAGCCACCTAAAATACCTAATAAAAATATTTGTGAAAAAAAATTCTGACTGTGAAAACTAAAAAGTGTTCTTTACAAGAGAATTTTCCGTGCGATAAATACAGTCTTCTTTATTACTGCTGGTTGGTGCAACTCTACTCTGCCGGACACTACACCTTTTAGATGTTGTCTGTGTATCTGCCACTGTGGCTACAGAAACCATTGCAGAAAATTAATACCTATGTTATTGTATTGGCGGACCCCGTCACTGTGGCGCTGTTGTTGCTAACAAAATGATACTTCAAAATGGCGACACATAGATGCAGTTTCTGGCGATGTACTGCTAACATAATATCGTATGTATTTTATCTTACAATGGATTATATAGTACGCCAGAAATAACTTACCACTAAGCACTCCACCGCTGGATCCGTTATTGCCTGAAATATGGACAAACGATCATGTAATATTCGTCAATAAAAGAGGTGTAGCGGGATATCCCGTTCGAACTGGGATAATATATTAATATTCATTTATTTTTCCATCATTAGGTATTGGACAATGAATTCTATGGCACACTTACTGTTGAGGATTCCACCTTGGGCACCCTCACCATCGGCTGCAACAGGAAACACACACATTAGTAGATACCACTGTTAAATTTACTGAAAGTTGATCTGATTTTAATTTTAGATGGGAATTGAATTATACAATTTTATTGTATGATTTTTACCATATTACTTATGATTCTTAAAAAATATGACGTTACTAAATGAAAATCAGGTAGGTACTAACAGTTAAAAAGTAGGTAAATAGGTACTGTAAATTTTTCGTCAACAAAACAAAAACTGTTGATTTCGCAATAAGTATTGAATACCTGTAATATTTTATTTATAGTGACTCAAAAAGTGTTCGTAGCTATCAAAATACTTACCACCCAACACATTAGCATCAATGAGCGCTGTAAAAGAAAAATAAACTTGATGTTTTATTATTATTAAGATAATTATAAAGGTTATTTGATTAAGATCATCCTCTTGGCGTCCCGGTTATGCTCTCGAGAACGAGGGCCCGGGGTCCGCCTTGACCATGAGCTACGATTTGGCGATCAGATAATTACAGTTAAGCGACTGCCATTTGACCTCCATGACCCTGCTACCAGGGGACCCTGACCAGATTGGATCATGGTTACACATCCATTCGCCTGAATGTGCAGGCTTCATCACGATGTTTTCCCTCACCTTAAGAGCATCGATTAGAATTCAACTAATGTAAATAACTCAGAAAACAGTCATTGGTACATGGCCGGAGCGGGATTCGAACCCGCAACTCTGAACTTCAAAAGGTATTTTGATTAAGATATTTATCGTTAATTGTATAAATAATAATTATCACTTCGAATCCTGATTTTCATACTTACATCCACCGCCGTTTCCTGAGTTGCCACCGCCGTTGCCTGAATTGCCACCTCCGTTGCCTGAGTTTCCACCACCGTTTCCTGATGAGCCGCCGCCATTTCCTGATGAGCCACCGCCAATACCTGATAAAAATATTTATGAAAAATAATTCTGACGGTAAAAACTACAGTGTTATTTACGATAGATACATAGAGTATTTTTATGCGATATATACCGACTTCTTTATAACTGTTTGTTGGTGCAATTCTACTTTGCCGGACCCTACACCTTTTAGATGCTGTCTGTCAACTGTCACTGTGGCTATAGAAACATTTGCAGAATAAAATACTTATGTTATTATCATGGTAGACCCCATGACTGTGGCGCTGTTGTTGCAAACAAAATAATACTTCAAAATAGCGACACTAAGCTCTGTTATGAATGATGTATAATGTTTTTTGTATAAAGATATTTTTTATTTAGGTATCAGCTCAAATGCGTTTAAAAATTTGGTGCAAGCCGCCTTTTGTTGCAGTTTCTAGCGCTGAACTGCCAACATAATATCAGAGGTATTTTATCCAACAAGGATTATATTATAGTACACCAGAAAGAACTTACCACTAAGCACTCCACCGCTGGAACCGTTATTGCCTGAAATTTGGAAAAACAATCATGTAATAGTCGTCAATAGAAGAGGGAGATTCGAAATTCGAAATGGGAGAATATATTCATTTATTTAGTAAATATTTTACACTATAATACAATTATTAGGTAAAAATTATTTTATCAATTGATGAACATAAATTAAAAAGTATGTCAATATAAAACTGACAACTCATATCACAGTATTATCAATATACATAGTAACTAATTGCGTGTGAAGATTAAATATTATTAACGCATAATCAAATATCAAAATAAGAATATTAGAATAGGAAGCGGACAATTTGATACTGGATGATCAGCTTGCCTATTTTTCTACTGTTTGACATTAAACAAATCGTAGCTTGTTTGCCAAATTACATTGCGAAAAACAAAAGCTGAAAGGAGGAGCCATTATGGTACTTATTATTTAACCACTATAAATTCTGAATGACACTTACTGTTTAGGGCTCCACCTTGTGCATTATTACCTTCGGCTGCAACAAGAAGACACACATTAGTATTTAGATACCACTATGTCTTTAATAAAAGTTGATCTGATTATCATGTAAGCCGGAAATAGATTGATATTCTTATAGTTCCTAATTATTAGACCAATTTTAATATTCAATTAATTATCTGTTTAAAAGTAAAAAAATTAGGTACCTACAAGGCAAATTGGTCGTACCTAGCAATAGATATAATCTGAGCAATAACACTTAAATAGGTATATTAATTTGAAAATAGCTACCTACAATTCTCACAAAAGTTCGGAACTATCAGCATACTTACCACCCAAGACATTAGCATCGATGAGCGCTGTAACCGAAAAGGAAACATTAGGATTGTACCAACTTCTTCTTCTTCTTATCGAGTCGATGGACTAAGCTTTGACTTATACTTTATTCGCCCAGTATCGGCGACGCATACAGCGTTTGAACTGGCCACGAAAAAGTCATCAATTGTACAAGTTTTAGGACACGCCGATCATGAATGTCTTATTATGTAACTATTTATAAAACATAATAAGAAATCTCGGATATACGGAGGAATTAGCTGGTCTTACTCGAGAACACCAACAGAAGAAGACTAGAATACGACATTTCATTTAACACTCTTTAGGTCTGTTTATACAGGGTGTCCTTACGCTCTGGACAAAGCCCAATACTTCTAATAGAGTAGGGTATTTAAAACGAAACTGCAAAGTATCATAGCAATTAGACCAGTATTTACTGAAAAATCAACGATTTTAAATTTATCACTCAGGAGCAACCTGTATGTAGTTGCATGGTCTAGAAAGTATCATAAATATTGCAAACTCTTTTGAATTGCATTAGAACTCCATGCCAGATGACAGTCTAAATAAAAAATAAAAAATTGTATTGTGCTTTGACAATAATTTGAAGTGCGACGTAACGTCATTCGCTTTCCATGGGTCAAATTATGAAAGTCAATTAATAATTTATTCGTGTTGTTGTGATACAATATGTTGTAATTGTTGTCGATTAAGTTACAATTAAATTTGTTAGAAAAAATAGTTTTATGTTTTCTTGTCTAATTAAAGAAATGCCTATTTTCTGATGCTGCTGAGTATCAGTCTTAAACAGGGTTTCATTATTTGTCCAGAGGCTAAGGTCAACCTGTATGTCTTATAAAGCATTTTCATACTTACATCCACCGCCGTTTCCTGAGTTGCCACCTCCGTTGCCTGAGTTTCCACCACCGTTTCCTGATGAGCCGCCGCCATTTCCTGATGAGCCACCGCCAATACCTGATAAAAATATTTATGAAAAAAAATTCTGACGATAAAAACTACAAAGTGTTGTTTACAATAGAACTGTCACTGTGGCTATAGAAACATTTGCAGAATAAAATACTTATGTTATTGTCATGGCAGACCCCATGACTTTGGCGCTGTTGTTGCAAACAAAATAATACTTCAAAATAGCGACACTAAGCTCTGTTTAGAATGACGTTTATTGTTTTTTTGTATAAAGATATTTATTATTTAAGTATCAGCTCAAATACGTTTAAAAATTTGGTGCAAGCCGCCTTTTGTTGCAGTTTCTGGAGCTAAACTGCCAACATAATATCAGTGGTATTTTATCCAACAAAGGATTATATTATGGTACACCAGTGAGAACTTACCACTAAGCACTCCACCGCTGGAACCGTTATTGCCTGAAATATGGAAAAACAATCATGTAATAGTCTTCAATAGAAGAGGGAGATTCGAAATTCGCAATGGGAGAATTCATTCATTTATTTAGTAAATATTTTACACTATAATACAATTATTAGGTAAAAACTATTATATCAATTATTGAACATAAATTAAAAAGTATGTCAATATAAAACTGAAAACTTTCATATTTTAGTATTATTAATATACATAGTAACTTATTAAGTGAGAAGATTAAATATTTTTAACGCATAATCACATATCAAAATAAGAATATTAGAATAGGCAGCGGACAATTTGGTACTGGATGATCAGCTTGCCTATTTTTCTACTGTTTGACATTAAACAAATCATAGCTTGTTTGCCAAATTACATTGCGAAAAACAAAAGCTGAAAGGAGGAGCCATTATGGTACTTATTATTTAACCACCATAAATAAACCATAAATTCTGAATTACACTTACTGTTTAGGGCTCCACCTTGTGCACCATTACCTTCGGCTGCAACAATAAGACACCCATTAGTATTTAGATACCACTATGTCTTTAATAAAAGTTGATCTGATTATCATGTAAGTCGGAAAAAGATTGATATTCTTGTAGTTCCTAATTATTAGACCAATTTTAATATTTAATTAATTATGTGTTTGAAAGTAAAAAAATTAGGTACCTACAGCAAATTGGTCGTACCTAGCAATAGATATAATCTGAGCAATAACACTTAAATAGGTATATTAATTTACAAATAGCTACCTACATATCTCACAAAAGTTCGGAACTATCGGCATACTTACCACCCAAGACATTAGCATCGATGAGCGCTGTAACCGAAAAGGAAACATTAGGATTGACTAAACTTTGACTTATACTTTTTTCGCCCAGTATCGACGACGCATACAGCGTTTGAACTGGCCACGAAAAAGTCATCAATTGTACAAGTTTTAGGACACGCCGATCATGAATGTCTTATTATGTAACTATTTATAGAACATAATAAGAAATCTCGGATTGTAGATTGTATTGCAACCTGTATGTAGTTGCATGGTCTAGGAAGTATCCTAAATATTGCAAACTCTTTTGAATTGCGTTAGAACTCCACGCCAGATGACAGCCTAAATGAAATAAAGAAAATTGTATTGTGCTTTGACAATAATTTGAAGTGTGACGTAACGTCATTCGCTTTTCATGTGTCAAATCATGAAAGTCAATAAATAATTTATTCGTGTTGTTGTGATACAGTATGTTGTAATTGTTGTCGATAAAGTTACAATTTAATTTGTTAGAAAAAATAGTTTTATGTTTTCTTGTCTAATTGAAAGAAATACCTAATTTATGATGCTGCGGAGTATCAGTCTTAAACAGGGAATTGATAATTTGTACAGAGGCTAAGTTCACCCTGTATGTCTTATAAAGCATTTTCATACTTACATCCACCGCCGTTTCCTGAGTTGCCACCACCGTTGCCTGATGAGCCACCGCCATTGCCTGATGAGCCACCGCCGTTGCCTGAGGAACCACCGCCATTTCCTGAGTTGCCACTTCCATTGCCTGATGAGCCACCGCCATTGCCTGAGTTGCCACCGCCGTTTCCTGAATTGCCACCTCCGTTGCCTGAGTTGCCACCACCGTTTCCTGAGTTGCCACCGCCGTTTCCTGAGCTGCCACCGCCATTGCCTGATGAGCCACCGCCGTTTCCTGATGAGCCACCACCGTTGCCTGATGAGCCGCCGCCGTTGCCTGATGAGCCACCGCCGTTTCCTGATGATCCATCACAGTCGTCTGATGAGCCACCTCCGTTGCCTGATGAACCACCGCCATTGCCTGACGAGCCACCGCCGTTGCCAGATGAGCCACCACCGTTTCCTGATGAGCCACCTCCATTGCCCGATGAGCCACCGCCGTTGCCTGTTGAGCCACCACCGTTGCCTGAGGATCCATTATCGTTATCACAGTCTCCGCCTGAAACATTAAATTATTTGCTTACCATTTAAAACATACGTAGTTACTTCAATATTTTATTGTTATAAAATCACGGAATTTTTATAATGAATAAGTAAGTTTTCTTGAATAATACAATTCAAAACTTAAATAAATTCATGAACTGAATATAATGAATTAATGTTCTGAATTGTATTTTTATATCTTATCTATCTTATATTCAGCCGAAAGATGTCCACAGCTGGACCTTGGCCTACACTATCTGGTGATTTAGATAGATTAGCTTTTGCTGCATATGCGTATTAATAAAAAATTATAGAAGTCTGTCGTTAAACTTAGTAAAATAATAATGAATTCTGCATTTACCTGGCCTAGCGAAACAGGCGGTCAGGCCCTGAAAAAAAAAGAATGTGTTATATCTAGGGTAAATGTTTACGAGAGATAAAAAATGTGAAAGTGATGTGGAAAGGAGAGTGAATGAAGCAAAAGATGTTATCTGCTCTCTAAAATAACTTCTCAAGTGAAACCATTTGAAGTAGGACCTTCAAGTACCGTTCTCATTATCATACGGCTAAATCTCAATATACCATTTAAATAATAAACAAATAAAAATAAAATAAATAAAGATGCTTGGAAAAATTACACAGCGCCTAGATGGCCCCAACGTGTGTTAAGGGTATAGTATTATATATACTACACCCAGAACCGTAACATAAATTAAACTGCATCTATTCAATTCCTTAAAATACTTTATGATGTTTCGATAATATTTTGTCATACAACTTGTAATGTCATACGAATAAATAAATCTATTCAATTTCCGCTCGGCCTGGAATCGAACCCGACACCTCTGCGTTCCAGATCGGCGCGTAAACCAACTGAACCACACAAGTCATCAAAATAAAAATACACTCCATAATATAGATTGATCAATATTTTATTACGAATATTTATTTATTATTATTTATTTATCAATATTTGTAGAAACAAGGGCTTGGCTTCTTAAAAAATTATAGTAGAAAATGTTCGAAGATAATATTCCGTTCTCATTTTTATGAAAGATCTGCGCATACATGCAAACATATTGATAAATCCTTTCAGCTCACAATCATATCAACAATACTCGACTACGATACAACGATTTTACCGCTACCTGAATGTTAAATGACTATGACAAGGACGCGCCATAACCTCAAAACAATCTTAACTATCATGGACCTTAACCGAAAAGTGAGTTAGTCAATAAAGTTTCAGTCAAAAGATTCATTTGGCTGGGCTAGGTCTGGTTCTTCTAAATCCCCAACATACGCTTTGGTCATAGCAGTTTGTTTTAGTTAAGTTTAGTTTTTATTTATCTCATAGATGCAATTTTTAGATGAAATTATCACATTAAATATAAAAGGAATACCCTATTGGTATACATTAGTTTTATTTTAGTGAGTAAAATCTTGATTTGACATTACCAATACACTATTATTATTTAAAATAATAAATATAGATATTAAAATTATCCAATTTAATTATAAATGTCCAAACAAAATTTAAATTTTCAGTAAATTTGAACTGGTATCGGAAGTTGGCTGTAATTTAAGTAGTCTTTATAGGGTTTTAATATATTATTAACAGATAACTAAAAAAACAAAAAAAAGGACATTGCTAACTTTTGTTCAACTCTGAACTTGGCTGCCAATATCTTAATCTAAGATTGTCAGAATCTCAAAACATGATCTCTCATGTAAATTCGTTACCTATGTCCATTTCTTTATTACCTAAATATGGGGTTTGAATCTAGTACTTTTATGTTTGATTTATAAATATTAATATACCTCGTCTTCATAAGTAACAAAAGTAATTGCTATCGGAACAATTTATCATATTATAATTTACAATTATTAATAATTTATATAGAAACTACATTTGTAGCAAAAGTTCGGTATGGCAGGCAGAAGAAGAATGAGGTATAAGGAAAAATGTAGTAAAAACGAGAATTTTAAAAGTATGGAAGGACAAGTTTGAGTCAATGAGATATAAAAAAAGAAGAGCGTAAGTACAGAAAATCCCGACATACAATTTATGTAAATAGTGGTGAATGTGGAAGTAATGGAGGAGAATATAATTTAATAATCTTACCACAATGAGGATTAAAGCCAGTGAGAGCTTCATGTTGATTTAGAAATGAATTATTCAGACGAATTGACGAAGAATGCAATGTCTCAAAAATATACAGCTCTTATATAGGTATACGGACATACTTAGTCACGGATAATTATCTATTTTTAAGTGACAGTTTAAAATTTATTATGATTCAAAACACATTTTCAGAACAATAAAGAAGTTGTTTGTCTGAAATACCTACAAATAATTTATTTTACACGTGTCTGTACCTGCTTAAAAGTACATAGAAACTTTCCTTACGGTTGGCTTCTGTCAATATTAAATTATGTAAATTCAAGTTTTAAATACCATATTTTTAAAGTAGGTACATGTGTTTTAGTTTACCCAGTGAGAACTAAGGTGGCTTAAGTACCTGGTTCAACACGTAAGCGAGAGGTGTCAAGTTCCGATGTATCATGACTTTTTCTGAGTTATGTATTAGGCCCTTATCTGAAATTGGCGTTTTGTATGGTGAAAATGACGGACACGGAAATTGTCATTCTCTCTTATTAAAATTACACCTAATTAAAGAGGCAATTTTAACGAAATGTGAAAAGGGGTATTTTCAAACCTGTACATAAATTTAAGAACATATTTTTCATTTAATGTTAGAGACTTATGGCATCTAGCAATACTTACTCTATTTTTGAAATCAAGTATTAATTATTATACGTTATGTATAATTTTAAGTATTACGATGTGAGGTGAGAGAAAACATTCATGCTGTTCTGTATTCGACACCGTTGGACACTACGCAATTAGCCTACTAGGTAACACAAGTAAATGATAATCATCTTGACGTTGAGAGTCTGTCTGGGGTCCGTCTTGACCATGATTAAAGATTTAACAGATGATGTAATTACAGTTTTTAGAATTTTTGTAGCTTGTCAAGGTAAACATTTAATAAGCGAGCGTAGCGACTTCGAATATTTTGATCTTTTACTTTTTATAAAACCTTGCACGATTGCATCAAAGTTTGAGATTGAAGACAGGTGGAAATCAGTCGCGGTCTGCAAGTTTGAGGGCCGCATGCGGTGGGAAGCGGGTGGCCGACCGCTGATCTATATGACCGCCATCTCGATTTCGACACTACTAAACTAGCACAGAAGTCTCTTCGGCAAGGTCCTCACAACTCAAGGGTTTCCATGCTCATTTGCCAAATCGCCCAAAATAAATAGGTATTCGCCACCGATACTTGCATATTCTCTTGTTTAATTTAAATCCCTAAAACCAGCAGAACATAACAAAGCTTCAACCCGATAAAATTCATACAGTTATGTTTATCGTAGTCCTTTTTGGTGATCAATTATTTGAATTGAGTCGATATTATTGTTAACACATTTCCAAAAAATGTTGAGAAACACTTGATATTTGCGAACTCAGCACTTAACAATGAAAGAAACAGACGTCATTCGTTTTCGTGTTCAGTTTATTGACACGTGAAAATTACACTTGATTAAATACCTACACAGGTTATAAAAGAATACGATTATTATAAAAATAAGTCTCCGATTGGAGACGACAAACGTAATGGAATTTACCCTCTCAAACAGACCGATATGCGTGCTCAACGTAGAATTAAGATTCGGTACTTAAGAGGAGCGTGAGAGCGCGCTCCATACAAACGTAGTTTGAGCATAATTTCAATGAAATTTTGTCGACGTGATCCAGAAACCAATGCTTGTACTTTGTCAGGTTTTCGTTAAAAAGTATCGTTTCATAGTTACACTGTACTTAAGATTTCTATACAAATTTGAAACGATTTATTTTATCGAAAGTCTGACAAACTACAAGCGTGGCTACTGGATCACATCTACAATATTTAATTGACTTTTATAGCGTAATATTGAAAAATGATCAATCTACGTTTATATGGAGAGTGCTGGCGCGCTCTCTTCAAACACTAGCCTTGGTGTCGATATCTCCAGTGACGTCCAGTTTCGTAACCATTTCGAAGAAAATGTCAAGCTGCCCTCTAATAAATTTGGAGTGCTTAACAGATCAAAGCAATACTTCACGCCAAAGGGTTCTTCATCTTTATAAGAATCAAGTCAGGCGCCATTTGGAGTAATTATTTTATCTCCGGGTGGAAAAACTGGCATATAAGCTTGGTCTTTGTAACTAGATCTAAAAAAAACGCAGTAAAAATTATCGACATTCAAGCGGTATGAAGCCGCTAAGGCAACGGAGGCATTTCGCTTCCCTTTGAGTGTTGTTCGGCTTATACCTACAGCGGTGTTTGTTCTGACGAACTATCTGACAAGATGTTACGTTCTATAATTCGCATTCACACTCACCATCGACAGAAAGTTCACCTTGGAACCTAATAGATATCGCACTTTGTGGTTCCAAAGAGGAACTTTCTCCCTTGCAGAATACAATATGGAGATTTTCAAGAATGTGGTAAAAAGATTTTTACAGTGTCGACAACACAGTAAGGTTACCCGTAGCATTGCAAACGTCCATATCAGGCAGGCCGCAAGTTTGTTTGCCACCTAACTGGTTAGTATAAAAAAGTAATCGGATTATATACAAATATAAATTATATTTTTAAAATGGTATCTGTCACCAACGAATAATGGTGAGTGGCTACAGTTGGAGGTGAAACAAAACGAAGGCTTAAACTGATATTAAGTTTTAATAAAACTTCTACAATTTTTCTTACATAAATCCTAAAATATAGCAATTATGATGGAATACGTCCGATGCGAGGATCGCAATACCGAAAGTGCATGAAATTAAATGAATAATATTAAATCGAAATCATACGCGGCGAGCGCATAGTGCCGCTTCAGCGCCTTCCAGGCGGTTTCAATTTCCATAGACGGGCTGATCTCGTAATTGGGAGGCTATATCCATAACATCTTCCTCCCGAAGAAGAGCGACTATTTTCCAATATGTAATGAAAATGTCGCGTGTCTATTTTCCATTATCTGCTTAAGTGGTTGAGTCACGTTTTTATCGTGTAGTTGTTTGTTTGTCGTATAAAGTAAGCTACGGAGAGTGCAATCTCACTGAAACAAACTTAAGTACATTGATTGGTGTGACTTGAATCCTATCGTATATGAAAATATGTGCCATACACCCATTCATCAAATTATGTACGTTTGAAAGTGCTTCTTGTTTTTATTCTTATAATATTTGTCATTAAATAATTGTGTTTGTTTTGTGATCATTTCATTATAAAACGATATGTGTTTTGTATAGAAGAGTGCCAACGGCTTACGACGAAAGGATGGTGAAGACCAGGTGAAGTGGAATTAGAATTAGTAGGAATGCGGACCCTGACAGATGTCGCTATATGCGCTAAGACGATGATGTTTTGTAAAGGAATGCGAGGTTTTCTCATTTTTATTAAGTATTTGTATGGCAGTTTTAAATCTTGATGGTCCAAGTTACCGGTGATTTCTTTAATAATTAAACCCAAAGGGTTAAGTAACCCTCTTCTAAATTGAATGGGTGGAAAGGTATCTATATGATTAACGAGTTTGCCTAATTTATTATTTATTTTATTGTACATTGTGTATTTGGATGTCTCACATCTTACAACAATAAGATAAGTACAATAGCATAATTCCATCAGCCATTTACGAGACACCACAGATAAATTTTACAAATTAACCATAAAAACGTCTAGTACATTGAAATGTTTAGTGTAGGTAGGTACTTACATGAAATTAACACTGTAATAAACATACATTAGGAAGATATATCGAACTTAGAAATAATGGTCTTAATAATAATGTTCCTAACTTGCGTTACGCTACTGAAAAACAAGTCTCATATGCTCATCAGCGGGTAAATCATTAAATGCCCTTGCCGATTGCAACGTAAAACTTTTCATGCGATAATTTGTGCGAGCGTATGGAGCATGGAGTAATTATTTACTACGTGAGTGGTGATATGGTACATTTAAAAACAAATTAGACAGAAGTGGACCTATCAATTTTGGACTGCGCAATCTTTATCAAAAACGCTATATCTGCAATTTCTCTGCGAATTGAGAAAGGTAGCAAGTGAAACCGGACACAACGTTTCTCGTAATCAACATTAGGTATTTTAAACTTAAAACTAAGAAATCTGGTAAATTTCCTTTGCAGTTTTTCTATCCGATCAGAGTGGATATTATAGTGTGGACTCCAGTCTTGACTTGCGTATTCAAGATGACTTCTGACATAAGCACAGTATACTCGTAGAACCTTAAGCGTTTTCATCCTTTTGAGTGACTTCCCACAACGAAGGACAAAGCCTAAAGCACGAAAAGCCTTGCCAACCACCTGGTCAACGTGACACTTGTATGTTAACTGATTATCGAGTATAACTGCCAGGTCACATGTGGAGTCAGATCGCGACAGAATTTCATTTTGAATTCTGTAGTCAAATACTAACAGCTGTTTCTTGCGCGAAAAACTTACTACAGTGCATTTAGATACGTTATGGTCCAGCTTATTGTGCCGACAATAGCGATCAAGTCTTAGAAGATCTTCCTTTAGCAGAGATGCATCGGCAAAACTATTCACCGTTCTATATATTTTCATGTCTTCTGCAAACAGGACATATTTATAGTTAAGGAAACAGCTGCCGATGCCATTGATAAACGCCACAAAAAGTAGCGGACCCAGCAAAGATCCCTGGGAAACGCCTGACGGTACCGCTCTCCAAGCAGACGAATACCCATTTAAAACAACTGCCTGCGTCCTATTCTTCACATATGAGATAAACGACCGGAACAGATCGCCACGAATACCAAGACCGAAAAGCTTCTCCAAAATAATGTCATGGTCGATACGGTCGAAGGCTTTGCTATAATCGCTATAGATAGCGTCTGTTTGGTAGCCCTTGTCCATATTGGCACTGACAAACTCCGTAAACAGTACAAGATTCGATACCGTGGACCTATTTCTCACAAAGCCTTGTTGTTGGGACAATAAGCTGGACTGGATAAAGGAATATAGCTGGTTGTAAACTACGCGTTCAAGTACCTTAGCAAGCAGACAGAGCTTCGAAATAGGTCTGTAGTTTCCGACGTCATCCTTGTATCCTTTCTTGTGAATAGGTGTAATAAAAGCAGATTTCCACAGAGAAGGCATGACGCAGCGAACGTTTGAACAGCAAGGAGACAGGTAATGCCAACTCAGCCGCACAACGGACTAGAAACAGCGCCGGAAGACCATCAGGCCCTGCAGATTTGCCCAGATCTAGACACCCCAACAGCTTCTGCACCTTATCAACGTCTACCTCAATAGACGTGATGTCACAGACCGAGTTAGGACTATCCACAGTTCCAGTAACAACTGCAGCCGAGTCGGTGTCAAGGAAGGTCGATCGAACATATTTGGAGAACAGCTCACATATGCCAGGGCCAGTGTCAGACGTGGAACCCGCATAAAACATACTTGAAGGATAGTTATTGCTAACACGTTTGCTCTTAATGAATGTCCAGAATGCTTTCGGATTGGTCGTGATGGTGTCCTCGATGGTCGACATATACGCATCATAACATTTACGCTACAAAGCTTTGGCCCTGTCGCGCAGTAAACAAAACGCATTATGGTCAGAAATATTACCATAGATGTTGAACTTAGCTAAAAATGTTTACTTTTCTTTTAAATTTTTTATGAGAGGTTTACTAAACCAAGGGGGACAAGAGTGAGTATATGTTACTCGTTTAGGTATATAGCTATCTCGTAAACTGTTGATAATGGAATAAAATTCCCGACCGCGTCCTCCACATCGCCTCGAAGAAGAACCTCACCCCATTGCGTTTCAGTCAATGATGCACGGATTTTATCGTAACAACCTTTTCCATACTGAAATATGGTCCGCCTCGGTACATGTAATAGGTGCAACTGTACAAAGTCAGCATGGATTACAAGAGATCTATGATAAGAATCTTCGACTAGCAAAGGGTTAGCAGATGCAAATACGGAGTCAGTGTCATTGGAGAGCACCAAGTCTAAAATTTTCCCTTAAAAATTAGCGACAGCATTAAACTGGCTAAGATTACATAGCTCCAAGGTGTCGGTAAACTCCATCATAAAGTTGACCGGTGGCGCAATCAGACGAATTCCAACGTCAGCGGCAACCCAGTCGATGCAGCTCATATTAAAATAACCAAGGGTTATAAATATGTCAAGAGGGTGATTGCCGGTTAATTGTAAGTTGAGTCGCAAAGTTGTTACCACTGTTTTGTTCACACAGGTATAAAGTGCATAGATGTAGCTTATATACAGACCGCTGGCAACGACGACGAATGGCAACTACTGCGCAATAAGAGTGTTACCCATTGGTTTTCGGCACTGGACTGCCAATCTAATTTAGTAGATGCTGCTATATCGCGACGGACCGCTATAATAACACTTCCACCCCGCGACTGCCCTGTTACGTCGTAGTCGCGATCGCGACGCCACACTAAATATCTGTCATCGAAAAGCTCGCTGTTTGATATTCCTTCCACCAGCCATGTCTCGATTAAAGTGATAATGTCGAAGTTACTGAGTCTTACGTTTCTTAGGAAAATCTCGGTCTAAGTGCGTAGTCCACGTACATTCTGGTGATAGATAGTTAGGGTCGCCATTTTTCAATTGAGGACAACAATAAATTATAGAAATAATTATCATTAAAGACCCAATGTGTTCTAAAGCAAGTGCAAGCCTGCGTAAGCAAGAAAATTGTCCATACTTGACCCGAATGGCACCAAAAAGCAGAAACATTACAATAAAAATAAGTTTTCTGCAACAGATGAAAAGCGTTAAAAAATATATGCAACACAATATCATACATAACAGAACAAAAGAGTAGTACGTCAAATATAGAAATACTAGCAAGGTTTATAATAATAGATACACACATGCAAACAATGATAATCAAGCAAAAGAGCGTCAAGCAAAAAACAGTCGTCGTCTGCTCCATAATTCCAAAAACATATTTTTTAAATTTAAAAATGCATATAGAGGTAATATTACACGCGAGAACAAGCGGTTAAATTCGAATTATGAAACAGCTGTACGAGCACCGGGTCGAGAATCTAATTTATTTATAGAGGTGTTTACTTCATATTGATATAAAAATCGTTGTCGTCGAGCAAGTCAATGGCTACGTCAGACAACTGTATTTTTAAGTCTAGAATGCTTTGGTGTAAAATGGATACCTACATCGATGTCTTGTAGGAACGTGGGGTGGTGGGAAATTATTGATGTGGGGCATAATTTAAACGGTAATAATCCTGGTCATTGTTGAGATCATCAAGACGTATATCTTGAACTCGCACCACAAGGGTCAGAGTTACCACTAGGTATCTGTAATAATGGAGGGATTTTGTGTCTTAGTGGTCGTTTTAACGTTGTTTTGGCTACGGGGCCCCGGTTTTTATAAGTATAAATGTGAATGGGAAGGTTGTTTATTATTACTTGATCGGGGTAGAAACGTGGAATGAGTTTTAGACGGGCGGCAACGGGTTTTGAAATAGGTACTTTCTGATTTTCTTGATATTGTATAAGTACTAGGTTCTCGGGTTTCATTTATTCTACACTTTACTTTATCGCGCTAGGCCAACAATGAGTCATGTATCAGATTGTAAACTGTTTTCATTCTACGAGGCGACCTGAGTGGTCCAGTTGGTCAACATGCCATGCCGGTCCGCCTACCAGAGGTGAGGGTTCGATTCCCGGCCGAGCAGAAACTGAAATGATTAATTTTAATTTAGTAGTATGTAAAATAAATTTGGTTTTAAAAATAAGTATATAAGTACTATGTCAGTTATATAACAACAGAACCTTAGCTTACTTTGGGGCTAGGTGGCGCCGTGTTAATTTGCCTAAGCATATCTTTTTTTTTAATATTACTTTATTTTATTAATTTGCAACGTACCTATTGTTGTCTACCTATCTTTAATATATTAGACGGGATCGCGGGGATCAAAGTGGCCGGATATGATGTTGAATGGCTTACATTTGGTAAGACTATATCTTGAACTATTGTTGTACGCTATAATCGCGTTGGGTATTAAATTTCGAGCAGGTTCCGAATTACATTCTAGTTTCAATGTTCGGAGGTGTTCTAAACGTTCTACCATTTCTTTTTGATTCGGTGCATACGGCATGGTAGTCTTATATTGTATATTATGCAATTGTAAAAATTCCTTTACAATTTGGTTGGTAAATTCGGTTCCTTGATCAGTAATGAGCACCAATGGGGAAGTCGTGGAAATGGTGATGTAAATGGTGATTCTAAAATATCAGGGCGGTACAGTCTTTAATGGGATAAACTTGTGCATATTTGGAGAAGGTATCAGTTATAATGAAATATTTTTATTGTTCTATAGTTTTAGGCACAGTATATCCTTTGGACTATGACATGGGATCGTTCAAGAGGTATATTAGAGGTCTTTTGAGAGGCGGTAACTCCCCTAGTGTTGCTGAGGTCCATAGGCGGAGGTGACCACGCACCATCAGGTGGCCCGCTTGCCTGTTTGTCTGCTGCTACAATATAAAAAAAAAGATAATAGGTATATCGGAATGAACTATTTCAGTTCAGTATTTATATTCAGGCATTATGTTGGACATTTAGCCGACCTGCAAACGGAACATTGACTTACATTCTGCGTGACACTATCCCGCAATTTGGGCCAGAAATATTAGACATAGACATTGCAGTTTCGTTAATGCCACGGATGTAGATACTATGTGTCACATTTTAGGGTAACCGCAAACAATAATTAAAATATTTTCCTATTCTCTGAGTGAATTCACAAGGGTGTCGATGTACAAAATTAGAAAAACTTTATTTTTTAATTTTTCCATCCGCGTACACTACATCTGAGTGTCTACATCATACGTTTCCTATCCTCTGAGCGAATTCACAAAGGTAGCAATGTACAGAATTAGAAACTCTTTCTTTTTCCATTTTTCCAACCGTGTAGTTTGTATACACTAACAAATTAAATAAGTAATACTACGGTACATGAATGAGCGTCGGTAGCCGTGTGATTACGGTATTCGTCTTGTAGCGAGCGGTACCGGGTTCGAATCCTACTGCGGCCATGTATCAATGACTTTTTTCTGAGTTATGTACATTCGTTTCGTTCCGTTCCGTTCAGGTACAACATAAGCCAGAAATGCTTCTGCAAGGGTGTATGTAGGTCATATCAGCTAAAACCAGGTACGGCGTCGCCATCATCGGCGGTTCCTTCGTCTGTACTTGTATTTTGAGCAACCAAGCCCAGTGGATGTTACAGGTCTCTCCCAAAGAGCTGGTTTGCTTCGGATACAGCATCAGACGTGGGAGTTTATTTATTTATTGATTTAACAATTTATTGCACACAATATACATATAGTAAACAGAAATTACAAAAATGAAAGACGACACAACAGGCACTACTTATTTCTAAGAAGAAATCTCTTCCAGCAGGCCTACAGAAGAGAGACATGGTAGAGTATAGGGGATGAGACGTGCGCAATTGATTACGTGAGTTGTTGATTTTAGGCGACACCAGACCTCGTCCTCCACTGATTTGCGCTACCTCCAGCCCGAGATACTAGTGCGTACGTAGATGCGAAGGGGAGTGAAGGGCTGTCGCAGTCAGTATGGGAGCGAAAGAATTTGGAGCCAACAATAATACCAGCATCGAGTCAGTTTGAAGGAGGATAGATACTATACTTGGTGGATATATAAAGGAAGGATATTAACTGCTGTAATTTGTCCCTCGGAAAGCTCTGCTAGTTTGATTTGATGTCTTTCGATGTCCCGCCTTAATCTGAGTACCCGTAACCTTCAGCTAATCTTCTTATGTTGTCCATAGAAGTCCTGTTGCAACTTGCCTACGCTATCAGCTATTCTTCAACTCTTGTCTTTCTGCTATTCTTCTTAATTTTCCTTTGATGTCCAGTCGCAAGCAGCGTTCCCGTAACCTTCAGCTATTCTACTTATAATTTCTATTGACGTCCTGTCGCAAGTAGTGTACCCGTAATTTTCGGCTATTCTTCTTATGTTGTCCATCTAAGTCCTGTCACAGTCCGCCTACACTATCAGCTATTCTTCAACTCTAGGCTTTCTGCTAATCTTCTTAATTTTCCTTTGATGTCCTGTCGCAAGCAGCGTACCCTTAGTTTTTACGGCTATACTTCTTGTATTGTCCATAGAAGTCCTGTTGCAACTTGCCTACGCTATCAGCTATTCTTCAACTCTTGACTTTCTGCTATTCTTCTTAATTTTCCTTCGATGTCTAGTCGCAAGCAGCGTACCCGTGATATTCAGCCACTCTTCTAATGTTGTCCCTCAGTCGGTGTCCTGCTCACGGCAGGTACCATCAACTTAAGAGCTTTTTATTTGTTCCACACCCTCGTGCTTTACACTTATTGGGTCTTGAGGGCTGCAAACTATGTTTAAGTGTTCGCTCTCCAATTGAAATCCAGTACCCGCTCGAGAGTAAGCATGTGGTTGTCTGTTGATCGGTCTTATAAAAAAGCCGCCGGATAACTTCCTAACTGGATGATTACGTCTAATTTCTTCAATATAAAGTTGGCTCATAGTTTGTACATTGTTGAGGCCCTTGTGAGGTTAATAATAAAAAATAATAAAATAATTTTTTTCGAAAATTTATATGCGATAAAAATACAATGTATGTAATAGATATACAGAAAGCACAGAGAATTCACATAGTACTGAGGTTCAATACATTGAAACTTCTGAAACCAAAGTAGGTCAGAGACCTGTGTCTTGGATATCAGGGGTTTCGTCGGGTCGTAGTAGCACTATTTTATAGGTGGTATTGCATTGTTGTGGAGTACTTCTATTTCATTTATGGGTAACTTAAGGTTTGAATTACGGTACTTATTGTAGTGGTTGTGACAGCAGTTCAAAGCTTATTCGTTTTCTGTACGAAGAAATCTATCCTCTTGTCGATGGATTAGCTATTGATTTTCTATGTTCGCATCTTGTTTTAATATTAATAGAAGAGCTGGGCGGAGTCTGTCTTTTCCTGTTATTTGCTACGTATATCGCTAAGTCTCGACGCACTGCCTAGTGGTAGAATATTAGCGCTGGGACACATTGAAGAGGTGCGCCGCGCGGCGTACTGCACAATGTGGCAAAACTTGTTGCACGCCGAAAAGTTTGTATGCAAGTACATTGACAGGTGGCGAAATGTCCCACCGCGCGGCGCACTCCATGATGGGGCAAAACCCGCAATCCAAGCCCGAAATGTCAGTTTGTATGAATTTTGTCCACATTTTTTCAATTTGGCCCCATCGTGCAGTGTGCGGCGCGCTGTCAGCAGATGTCAACATGAGACGTCAAACTTGACTGTTTCTTTTTACCAACAGTTCGTATTTCTCCTCCTTATGTGACACTGTTTACACACATATATCTGTCTTCTTTTTAGTACAGATTCAACGCGTGTGAATGAAATAGGAATTCGACCTTGTCAAAGAAATTTTGACCTCCGATGCGTAAGCCCCGCCCCTTTTTGTGATTCTGCAACATTATCGTAGTTGTTTCGCTTTCGTGATCCTTTCCTCATTTTGTTCTCAGTTCCTTCCGAATAATAAATAAGGCATGTTTTGTTCTAGAACACAAGTTTCTAAAAAGAAATGCTGGTACGCGTCGAGATATACATTTCGGATAGCAGCTGTCAAACTTAAGACTAATAACTCTGTAACTTTTGGTCCTAGAACACTAGTTCCTTAAGAGAAATGATAGTGCTCGACGAGATCTACATTTCGGATGACAGCTGTTAAATTTAAAACGGTAATAACTCTAAAACTATTGGTCCTACAACACTAGTTCCTAAACAGAAACTAGTGCTTGTTGAGATCAACATTCATTGATACAGCAAACAATGACACACATTCATTCGGTCACGCCTTTCTCCCGTAGGGATAGGCAGATACCACATTGTTCCACTTGCTACGGTCCTGACAAATCTCTGTGGCTTCTTCATACATCGTCGCTTTCCATCAGGTGTTGAGGTCAAATGCAAGCCTATTGATAATAATAAAAAAAAAGCTACCCTTCCTTGGCTTCCTCGTAGTCGGGTAAAAAGAAACAGTTATCATAGTATTCGAGGGAGACCAATCGAGGTGGTCCAATTTCTTTACATATTTATGATTTATGTTATACTTTTTAGTTTAAGAAAAAGCAACAGTCGCTTTTAATACATTTTTAGATCAAAAATCTAAGTGTAGGCCAGAACAAAATGATTCGTTTCCAATAGAGTCAACAGTTCTTACTATTATTTACTAACATTGTTTACTGTGACGTCAAATCTGCACGTCCGACGGTTCGATTGCTATAGGCTTTTAGAATAGCGATGCTTAGTACCTACTGTACGCCCAGTGGTACATAGTGGTGGTGGTGGGCGTGCAGGTTTGACACCATAGTAAAAAATTATAGAAACTGTATGCTGTATCTGAAAATTGCATAATATTTTTGGGCCGGCACTGAAAGTGTTTTAATCCACTTTCAGTGTTTTAATGAATTATATCCTTTTCGTACATTTCTCTTGGTTGCATTTGAGTAGGCAGATTAAAAAAATCTCTATTTAATTTTTACGCCTGCGTGTGAACACACAGTCGAGAAGATATATGATCAATAATTATGCGAGTCATTTCAAATAACGCGCGTAAAAGTATCGAAAAAGCTCTCGTGCAAACGTTGCCTAACTTAAAATCCCTTGTGCGAACGTTGCCTACTTTGAAAAACCAGAATAACACCACTGTTTCTGTGGTTGTCACCGTGACGTGGCGCCGCGCGGCGCGCCGCGCAGTGCACTGCACCGCGCGAGTTGACATCAAGCCTTAGGTGGATGGAGCTCTTAATTTATTTGATCATCGACGGTCTTATTGTACCTATCTGTTTTTCGTTTGCCATGTTCGGTTCGCCAGATGTTGCACAGTGTCTTTGTCTAGTAGCTTTGTTCATGGAAATGGCCAGGCAATAGTTATTTATCTTCATTCCGTTGGGTTTTTTATCACCTGTCTACAAATGTGCCCTTATTGTTTTCAAGTGCCCGGTCAGAGCTCTTAAACAGTTTTTAGTCAATTTCATTCCTGTGTTTATTGCGTTTCGCTGAATACCCGATACTTTAGTTATGGTGTTTGGTTTTTTTAAGTTATGCTGGATCATTCCCGTTGTCCCCCGAAGGCTATCCCCGAATGGGGGACAGCGGGAATTTTAGTCTCGTTATCCCCCGGATTCAGAAATAGGGGACAACGGGAATAAAAATTCCCGTTGTTCACCATTTTTAATTAAATTATTATTGTTAAGAAAACTTAAAAGTACCATTGTGGTCGGCTGTATGAAATAAAGTTAGGTACCTAAAGGTAATAAATGTTTAATTAACAAAATTTTAGTCATAAAGTAGCATAAACAAGCATAAGGCTTGTTATTTCTGTAAGACAATTTTGTATCGTAAAACATATGTATGGACATAGTTATTGTCTAGTTATTTTATTGTAAGTGTAACATTAAACCGTTTTCCACCATTTTTAAATTAAATTATTTTTGTTAAGAAAACTTAAGTGTCATTGTGCTCGGCTGTATGAAATAAACTTACATATATATTCTTTGCGTCATTAAATTAAATAACGTTCGAGTTTGTAAAATGTATATTGCAACAAGCATAAGATTTTATAACTTAAATTTTGTTAATTCATCATTTATTACCTTCAGGTAATAAATGTAACTTTATTTCATACAGCCAAGCACAATGGCACTTTTAAGTTTTCTTAACAAAAATAATTCATTTAAAAATGGTGGTTAACGGGAATTTTTATTCCCGTTGACATGCAATATCATAACGGACTGCCTCAAGCGTACTCCGCTTGAAATACTTTATTCCTTAGCAGGTATTGCCCCACCATGTGTGCGGCGCGAAGGGGCCTGTGCAGAGGAGAAACTCAGACAGGAAATAGACGCACGACATCCACTGAATGGACATGTAATGCCCCCCGCACGCCTCAAAATCCGGAACAGTCTCCTGAGGTCTACCATCTCCGCTAACGAACCTTCTATAGAGGCAAGAGAGCGGCTGTGGCGTGCCCAACACCCTGCGCATCCTGGACCTATTACACCCACCGAATCCCTGCCACCAGGACACGAGCTGCAATGGCCAACTTGGAAGTCACTTAACCGTCTATGGACGCAAGTTGGCCGCTGCAAAGACTCTCTGGCTAAGTGGGGCTTCATCGACTAGACACAGCAGCGATGCGACTTTGGAGCTACATCCCAAACCATGGAGCATCTGCTCTCTTGCCCTCTTTGTCCTGCTACCTGCACTAGGGAGGAACTGTTCCTGGCGACTGATAATGCCGTTGCCGTGGCCCACTACTGGGCAAGCCAGATCTAGATGATAAATATATAAATAGGGTTTTCGAAAATTTACTCGACGAAGAAGACTAACAAATGTGTATGAACTCTAGCTTAAACACAACATTTTCATGTCCACACATGTCCAGTTTTGTTCTATACAAAAATGTTGCTGTTCGTTACCAAAAGCTTCCGCGGGATGCGCGTTAAAGTCGCCCATAATATACATTTTCTACATTGTTATTGTCAACTACTGCGGCTATTTCACTAAAACACTGCATGTACCGGTTCCACCAAGTTCTCGGACGATCCGTGGGCACACGGAGTACATGAGGGGGCGCCCCGACGCAAATGTTTTGATCGCCACAATACGGTCACTTTTACAAGTTATTGCATTAACGCAACTAAACTTGCTATTCCTCCATAAAAGTGCTACACCGCCGTACGGCCGCCCACGCACTATTCCACTTGAAAGTATCTACAGCCGATTTTCCACAGAAACTAAATTCGCCACTCACTGTACTAAGCTCAGATATTTCGTATGGCATCAATCAGGTTTTTTGTAGTGCAATTATATCTGTCTTTTGACCAAGCATTTTTATACAATCCAAGGATCACTTAAACGACTTGCAGTTAAAGCTGATTAAACTTGCTGTTGTGTTAACCGTTATTAATTAATGTTTTGTTCGATATAGACAGACTTTTGCCTATCTTGTTTTCGATTAGGGAATTTAATAAAGGAATGTTATGCCGTATGGCCATAGCTTACAATCCATAAATATATTTAATTTATGCTTAGGAACAAATACCCTTAAAGAGCTGTATTGTTTCTGTTTCCTATTAGTAAGTAGGAGTAACTCCAATACTCGTTCCACTCTTTATATATTTTAATATGTTATCCTCCTAGGTTTCCAAGTGTACATTATTTATAAATAGCGGTATGTTCGTATTCGCAGCTTTAAAACATCCCTCCATCTCCCTACAAGTCCCCTTCTCTCCTACAAAGCGATTCCGATTTCTTCTTTGAATAGTTTGCCATTTCTCATTCTTATTTTGCTTACCGTTCAATGCGTTCGGGCGCGCATCAAACAGCTGTCCTTTGTTCGCATTTACACGTGCCGCGTGATTAGTTACGTTTCCAATGAGGTACCTATTTGCACTGCGGTTTCTTTATTAAAAACCGAGGTGCGGGCCTCCACGTGGGTACCTGCAACGCGCTGTGCGAGAGATCGATATCACAAAATAAAGAACGGCCCGCCCCAAGCAGAAGGTCCACTGGAAACAATACGCCATTTCCGTCACGCACACCTTGACGTTACGTTTACAAGCATTCTCAAGCAGTTTCAAGCAGTGCTCGGTCGCGATTGTTAACGCGAGAATTCGTTGTAGTGCCGATGGTGAAGCGAGGTTGACCAAGGTCTTCCGTTAGAAACCCTTGGACTAGTTGAACAGTTTCAGGCACCACGTGACAGTTTTTAACAGAATGAGAAAACGTAATGGCCACCTGGTTTCTAGTTGATGGTTTCTAGTCGGAAATGCCTGTCTAGTCTAATATAAAAAAAACGCTGACCACCTTCCTTCTCCATCATCAGATCAACTGACTAATATCATAATATTGCATTTTCATCAATTTACATGTGTATGAAATTTTCAATTCAATTGATTACCGGGAGGTCGGTGGGTCAAATCCCAGGTCAGGGAAAAATTATTCTCAGGGTCTGATTATATAATCAGGTGGCGATGAATTTTTAAAAAGTGAATAAACAGTAGATTATTATTAAGCCTACTAAAGGCATAATGTCTGAAGCTGGTATGGAAAATCTAATATACTTGAACACAATCTGAACAGCTTGGGAAGCAATTATGCTCACATTATGTTATGTTATG
Organism: Blastobasis adustella; assembly: GCA_907269095.1. Lineage (NCBI taxonomy): Eukaryota > Metazoa > Arthropoda > Insecta > Lepidoptera > Blastobasidae > Blastobasis > Blastobasis adustella. Next base: position 7,556,064 of record OU026140.1, read on the forward strand.
CTGCTGTGATCTGTTAATAAACAAATAAAATAAATAAATTATATCAAGGATTAGATATTGGTCCTTTGCAAGGGACTTGTTATTGTGAACGACCTTTAAAATACTGTTCGATCTTTTAAATACTCTTTTCAAAATTCAGAATATAGGTATACAGTAGCAATCTTAGTGAGTCGGCAAGTTTAGGTAATAATTTTCGAAGACGACGGGAGTGGACCTTCTGTTAGTTTTCTATTTTGTGTCGATATGCCGCGGGCGGCTAGCGCGAGGGGACGGCAATTTATGCACCTTTGTGCGTTGCGAGGCCGCGCTATCAGTCAAGGTCGTTTCTACCCGGTCTTTGTCAGCGCTCAATGACTCTTGCGAAATATGAAGCAATCCTATAGAGCCACTCTCACGGTTGTACTCACAGCTGTTTATTATGTTTTCACTTCGTTTCTGGCCTGTTAATTTAAATCACATTCGAAATTGTTCACTATTCACGCCTGTTGTAAATAAGTGACCTCATTCCTTAATTGGATAAACTGATCCATTTGCACATATTCGCCCTTAATAGTCTTTATATCATTTTTTAGGATTACAAGGTCCTTTAACAGCCTTTTCGCATCCAAGTAGTCGAATGTAGAGATGAAACGGATAGTTGTTTGACATCCCATAAGCCGGATAGCCGGATATCCGGCGGCCGGCTATTTGGCAGGACATATATAGTCTCTGAACAAGTCTTTGCAAGCTATGAGCGTAGGTGGGAAATTAGACAACTTCATGTGTTTACGTGATTTCAAGTCTATGTTCAATACAAATAATTTGAACTTTATTCTGAATAATTCTTCCGACCTCGGGCGGTGCCCTCGATTCGAAATATTGAATCGTGGATCAGAGTGTAGTGAAAGATTCTCTTAAGCTTGCTTAAGAAGACAAACAAAACCACATGCTACCTCTCAATGCAGAAGCAATTCGTATTTTAACCCAATTTATAATAATTAGTTTGCAATTTTTAATTATTAGTTTTATTTACCTTAGATAACCTTTGGAAAAATTAACTAACCTAACCTAACCTAATCTACCTAACCCAACCTACCTACTAAAATTCAACCTCATCGTCGCTTTCCATCAGGTGAGTTGAGGTCAAATGCAAGCCTATTGATGATAATAAAAAATTTAAAAAAAACATTAATAACGGGTAGGTACCTAATCAACGGTGCTTTTATAAAGGAATATTTATAATTTTTAGATTGCTTTTTTCCTATGAAAAACTTGTATGTACTTTTCGAAAAATTTTTGCTATCCAGTATCCGGCCGGATATTAACGCACTGTCCGATATCCGGCTGGATAGTAAATTAACGCCGGATAGGCCGGATACCGGATAGTAACCGGATATCAGGTTTCATCTCTAGTCGAATGTGACCGGGGTAGTTTGTGAAGGTCACGGGACACGAAGACCGATATTTTTTCTGGGTCTACTTCCTTAATCAGGGATATTATATCTTTCAACTCACGCTGCATTTTACCATTCCTTTTTCGGCTAACTTTCTTGATGTTGTAATCGAATTAAACTATAGATTTTTTGCAGGACTAATATCGTCAGGTTTGAAGGCCGTTATACACAACCGAAGGAAACTGTCCTCGTCCATAACGTCACATTTGTTCTGTATAAATGCCAGAACCTCACAAATAACAATATTACAATTGTTGCACTTTAACGTCTTTGGGGTCATTGACCCCTCCGCTTCGCACATTGTTTACGTTCGCGTGCAACGGCGCGTCGCGACAGACTGCGTCCACCTTTAAGTCTACCTTTGCACTATTTTGTGCATAAAGTGTTAAATAAATATCGAAACTTCTGTAACGCTCTACTTAAAATTTAAGAATCTCATAAGAAAAGAGTGAGTTCCATAGGGCTAAAAGCATCCAAGGGCAACCTGAAAAGTTATTAAAAACACTGTCAGCGGATACCACTCAACTAAGACCTTGGATGAACTTTTAAACATAGACAATGACAAAAATGTAACCGTTTCCAAATTGCTCTCCACTGGCCTGGCCAGGTAACCAATCTGGGGGGGGGGGTTTCGGGCGTCCTCTCAGTCTCCGCTGCAGGCACCTTCCCGTACGGCAATGGTGGCGGAGCGCCATCTCGTCCAACTTCCGTCCTCCTTTAACAACCTATCACAAAAAAAAAATATCATGTAGCACAGAAAAAGGATTAACGATAAACAGCGGCTGTAGTCCCTCACTCAAAGTGCATCTTACTAACATCCGAGGCCTGCACTCAAATCTCAATGCAGTCAACCACCACCTCGAGACTGAAAAGCCGCAGCTGCTGTTCCTCACTGAGACGCAGATTAGTAGTCCGGCTGACGCGGCGTACCTCAGCTACCCAGGGTATACTCTCGAGCACAGGTTCATACCTCGTGCCGGAGTCTGTGTGTACGCTCGCGGCGACATCTGCATTCGGCGTTTCAGATGCTTTGAAGGCTCTGGTTTGTCCATTTTGTGCCTTCTAGTGGATACCGGTCAAGTGCAAATCCTGTTTGCCAACCATTGCTGAAACCGGACGTGATACATGCTGGCGTGGCGCATGCTGCGGAGGAGAAATCAAATTTACTTGCTTCACATTTCGCGGCGAATTCACGTTTGGATACTGCATTTAAAACTCCACCTATCTCACCCCGCGCTGACTGCACTATGGCAAAGGTGCGTATACACCAGAGAGAGATTTTAAAAATCCTGCGGAGTCTGGACGTGAACAAGGCTAGTGGACTTGATGGTATTCCAGCAATAGTCCTGCGTAGTTGTACCCCTGAGTTGTCTTCTATTTTCACGCGCCTGTATCGCTTCTCACTAGACTAATAACATTTTAAATATTGAATTAATTTAATTATTACTGGTACGATTATTGCTTGATGTTTCGTTAATATTTTACATTATTGTTTTTAATTAATTGGAATGTAATAGTTAATATTATGGAATGTAATTTTCTGAAATAAATATTCTTATTATATTATTATTACTAGAGACTGGTATTGTAACTAAGTCGTGGAAGCTTGCCAATGTGCAGCCAGTGCCCAAAAAAGGCAGCCGCGCCGACTCTGACAACTACCGCTCTATTTCGGTCACTTCCATACTCGGAAGATTATGGAACGTGCACTGAACAACAAACTCCTTGTGCATCATGAAGGTCACGATCTCCTCAGCGATCACCAGTACGGATTCCGCCTTGGTCGGTCGACTAGGGACCTTCTGGTGCATGCCACTCATACTTGGAGTGAGACCATTGAGAAGCATGGCGAGGCCCTTGCTGTGTCTTGATATTTCCAAGGCCCTTGACAAAGTTTGGCACGCAGCCGTTTTAAGCACGCTTCCATCAGACGGTATTCCTGCTGGCTTTTGCACCTGGATATCGAACTTTCTGAGTGAACGATCAATTCGTGTAGTTCTAGACGGTTATACGTCTGATATAAAGGCTATCGACACGGGAGTTCCTCAGGGGTCGGTTCTGTCCGTGACTCTTTTCCTGCTGCATATTAACAATCTGTTTGGACCCGGTACCTTTGGGTACGCAGATGACAGCACAGTAACGGCTAAATATCTGTCAGAGACAAAAGTCAGTAGAGACGATATTCAGTCTTATCCATGCCAGGGTTGGTCGCTTGAACGAAGCTCTCAAGGCAGTGTCGGATTGGGGCGTATATAGTGTCGTTCAACACCACCAAAACACAGGCGTATTTGTTTTCTGTTAAACGGAGTCCCTTCCATCTAGCTCCGACTTTCCCGGAATGTATCTGTGGAAATTACCGAAAACCTACAGCTCCTGGGTGTTGAGCCATTAACCAATCTCAACTTTGGACAGTACACCGAATCAAAAGCCAAGACTGCAGCCAAAAAACTTGGAATTCTTTCGAAGGTCAACCGGTACTTCACTTTAAGGCATGCTTCAGTTATATCAAGTACAAGTCCGATCTTGCATGGAGTACTACTGCCACCTGTGAGATGGATCAGTAAATACTAATTGGCTGCTTTGGATTCGGTGGAAAAACGTGCAAAGAAATTAATTTGTGATGCGGAGTTGATTGAAGCTAAGCTGCAAAACCTCGGGCATCGCCGTAGGGTTGCGCGTTTGTCAGTCTTCTGCAAGTTGCACTTCGGAGAGTGTGCGAAGCAGTTGCACGATCTCATTCCGCCGGCCTCTTTCCGCCATCGGGAGACACGATCCGAGCGAGCGCTTCATCCTTATGTCTTGGATCTTCCAGCTATCAGCACGTGCCGCTTTGGCTCAACTTTTATAATGCGTAGGGCTAAGGAGTGGAACACAGTCGCGTTGCCTGCGAGTGGGATCCCTGATCAATATAAGCTTGTCGCCATCAAGGCCAGAGTGAATAGGTTGTTCCTAGACAGGCACGCTCCATCATCGGCGGCATCGTCACTTACCACCAGGTAAGGTGGCGGTCAAATGCCTGACTAGTCAAATCATAATAAAAAAATTAAAAAAAATTTAAAGGTATTCTCAGTTTTCGATAATCATGAGACATATTTTTTTTTTTTCTATATTCTTAGGAAAATCAACAGCTGTTGTAACATGGATTAGAAGTAAACTTAAGTATCAGAAAGCCAATTACAGATTCTCACAGATAAACACAAATTAAAATATTATCGGTTACATCATCTTATAACCGAACGAAAAAAACAGTTTAAATATAAACTAATTAGAAAGACAATTTTCAAAACTAAAATTAACCAAAAACCTTCTTGCCGCCGGAACACTAGTGTAAAACAAATCAACGTCGACATCCCTTACAACATTTTTAAAGGAGGCACACGCACGCAGTACAAAACTATTCTGACTATAATTTGTCGATACGATAGGAAGTCGCAGAGGGGCGGTGGATCTACATTGCCTGGCTTGCACGTTTATATCTATTCGTGATAGTAGTTGAGAACTGTCGATGGTGCTGTTAGCAATTTTAAATAGGAATATTAGATCGGCTACTTTACGCCGTTCAACAAGTGGAAGTAGGTGGTGTTTTCTGCAAAGACTAGCGTAGTTCGCAGAACTATAACTTATCTTAGTACGATAACACAGGTAGCGGACGAATCTCTTTTGTATGCTTTCCAAACGCGAAATATAGGTTTCATATTTAGGATTTCAGATTTGTGATGCGTACTCCAAAGTGCTTCTGACAAAGGTACAATATAGAATTTTTAAAGTTTTTACTTGAGAGAATTCCCTAGAACTACGCATCACAAACCCGAGAGCTTTATATGCCTTTGCCACAATCCGATCTACATGAACGTCAAATAATAATTTAGAATCGTGTATAACTCCCAAAATAAGACTCCCTTTTGAGACAAATGTCTTTCAACAAATACGAGTATTGAAGAGTAGTACGCTTACTACTGTAAGAGACAACACAACATTTAGACACGTTAAGGTCAAGAAAATTATTCTGACAGTATTCCTCAAGACTCTTTAGATCGGACTGCAACGCTTTCGCGTCCTCGACAGATGAAATAGCTTTGAAAATCTTCATGTCATCCGCGAAACATAAAACCAGAGATGAATTAAGGCAACGTGCTATTTCGTTAACAAAAATATTGAAAAGCATAGGACCCAATAATGATCCCTGCGGTACTCCGCTTGGCAAGGTAACCCACCCAGAAAAGTAATTATTGACAGCGACAGCCTGCGATCTACTGTCGATGTAAGCAGTGAACCACCTTAGCAAGTCTCCACAAATGCCAAACTTAAAAAGCTTATGATATATGATAAGCAAACTGTGATGGATCCTGTCGAACGCCTTGCTGTAGTCCGTATATATAACGTCGACTTGCAGCTCCCGCTCCATGGCATTCGTTAAAAAGTCGTTAAATAAAGTTAAGTTCGTAAACGTGGAACGGCCTTTAAGGAAACCATGTTGAAATTGACTAAATTCGGACTTTAAAGCCTCATACACGTGTGTACAGATTATTTTTTCCAAAATCTTTGATACTATACATAATTTAGAAATTGGTCGATAGTTACATATATCGGACTAGGATCCCTTTTTAAAAATGGGGGTAACATAGGCGCGTTTTTAAAGATCAGGTACATTACCCTCATCCAAAGATCTCCTGAATAATAAGCTCAATGGAAATGCAATAGTATCTGCACAGGCTATAAGAAACCTAGCCGGAAGGTGGTCCGGTCCGGCAGACTTACCTACGTCAAGATTTTTTAGCAAAGTGCAGACAGTGTCTGTGTTAACCTCGATCCTTGAAATGCTACCCATAGATGCAGACTGCCCTAAAACATTTTCAGTGAGCACACTGTTAGAGCAGCAATTGGAATCAATAAAATTAGACATGAAGTAACTAGAAAATGCATTACATATTGATTCACCAGTATTCACAACAGTACTCCCATAATTTAAACTACTTGGCACTATACCCCATCAACTATAACTATACATATGCCATCAAGTCTTAGCCCAGGCAGAGTATGCCGCATACTTCAGCACTTCAGCACGATTACACTCAGCACTGAACCATGGACGACGATTTACCAGACGTAGTACAAGATTCACTAAGACTAATTTTCGCTGATGACGTCAAGGTAGCGAAACCTATTCGAAATGTAGACTCGGGCTCTCCAAGCTGATGTAGATCGCATCTATGAATGGAGTCTTAATAACAAGCTATATTTTAATTTTGATAAATGCCAGGTGATGTCTTATACGAGGTCGTCAACGGTAAAAGAAATACCATTTACAATGGATGGTATTACAGTAAAACGGGTAGAGCAGATGCGCGATCTTGGCATTTTGTTTGATAAGCAACTTACTTTTCGAGCCCATTCAGAGTCTGCGGTTGAATCTGCTTATCGCCGTCTTGGGTTTGTGATTCGAAATGCCTCTCAACTGTTGGATCGAGTTGTTGGATTGCTCCATGTAAGTTTGGTTCGTAGTATACTCGAGAGTAACTCAATCGTTTGGAGTCCATGTGACCACAAGTATGCTCTCATGATAGAGCAAGTACAGAAACGATTCCTGCGATACTAGAGGTATCGCAGGAATCGGCAAGGTATAAGCGGCAGTAGGGGTACTATCCGTTTTTGTTCCCAACGCTCTTTCTAGAATGATACTTAGGATTCGATTCCTTACAACTACGTAGATATTTGGCCCTTATAAAATTCGCATTAAATTTACTCAATAATAAGATGCCCTCATCTCTTAAGCCGTTTGCTTTGCACGGCAACATAAGTTACTGGCGGCGCCGAGCGCGCGCACGGAAGCATTTAAGCAAACCCAGATACAGCGCGCCATCGCCCGCATCAACTCTGTACTCGCTTCAGCACCGCAGTGTGATTTATTTGCGAGTACAACAGTATGCTTGATGAGTGAATGTAACAAGGAATTCGAAAGTAAGATGCCTGTAAATACCATACAGTATTAAATTTGTACATAATATTTTATTGATATCTGAATAAATACCTATGCTTATAAATTAATTGTAACGAAATGGTTCACTGTAATGTTATAATTCCTGTAAATTTAAATAAATAAATAAACAAGACTAACAGACATCGCTACGTCAGAATACTTAATATAATACTCCATACCCTGCCGCAGAACTCGACGGATCGCCCTAACACAAGCATGCCTCCTGTCACGGATAGGATGAAAAGAAGTGGCACATCTCATCCCAATCTGCTTTCTTGTATCATGACACCCGTCTGGGGTTTCCCTATATTTGCTCCGGTGGGGAAAAGACGGGTACAGATTTCACCAGACAGTGATCGGATGTATCCAGCAGTACGAAACAGATACTGAGTGCCTTTCTGAATTAGTCGTCAGCAGAAGGTCTAAACAATTGGCGGTATGGTAATCGACATCAGGTGCCCTCGTGGCAGAGTTAAAAAGCTGGGTGAGATTTAGCGACAAAGCTAGTTTTCGCGCCTTAGTCATTTGGTATGGAAAAAGCCACTCTTGGTGGCGCACATTGAAACCTCATAGGAAGACTTACTGCGCCGCGGTGTAACGTTCCCTCACTTCATGCGCCACTTCACCTAAACGGGTCGTCTCCTGATCACCGCTGTGCGAGTGTTAAACGCACTTATACCCGACATTGGTAGTATTTGCACTTGACCTGTATCCACAAGAAGCCACAAAATGGATACACCAGAACCCTTAAAGCTCCTAAGACGTCGAATGCAGATGTCGTCACGAGCCTACACACAGCCTCCGTCACGAGGTACGGACCTGTACTCGAGAGTATACCCTGGGTAGCTGAGGTACACCGCATCAACCCGACCTCTGTTTAGCGTCTCAGTGAGAAACAACATCTGCGGCTTTTCATTCTCGAGGTTTCATGGACAGTTTCTAGATTTGAGTACAGGCCTCGAATGTTCGTGAGGTGTACTTTCAGTGGAAAGGCGTGCAGGCGCTGTTGATCGTTTTTCCTTTTTTTGTGCTTCGTGCCTTTTTATTTGTGAAAACGGATGTGGTTATAGGAGGATGAGGTGGCGCTCCTGCTCACTAGTATTTAACTAATTACTTGGGCCACCAACTACCTACAGTCGGCCAGCGGCGGCACAGTACGATACAACGATACAGGTGTGGTAAGCAGTAGAATAAACGGTTACACAGAGCAATCAGACCGGTCCAAGCACAATTTTTCTAGAGGGCCACTCCAGGCATCGTACCGTAGTACGACTGGGCCGCTTTGCGAAGCGATAGCCTGGAGGGTGGTGACCAGCCACGTCCGAAGCCTACCACCGAAGAGAGTGCTATCCACTACCCGGCGAGCACGTGTAGGGTACTGTCATGGTCCGGTAGTCCAAAATATGTAGTCAAGCCGTTCACGGTGATCAGATGTCACGATAGGTTTGGTCAAAGTATCGCGCATAATATAAGGAAGTCTCACCCTCCTCTGTGAATCAAGATAGGTTGCACCAAGTGCGGAATTCCAGTCCGTACTTACTCCTAGTGTTTGACCTAGTTATAGCCAATGAGCTGCGCTATGGCTGTCTATGACAGTTCATCCAATTTTATAAGATTCTGATACAGTTATTTGATGCCTTAAATTGTGATATTGTTGCTTTGATCATTATATAAATCTGGCAATAAAACTCCACTATGTCAATGGCAATCATTCGAGTGATAAAATTAAAATATTAATTAAATTATAATATTACAGCAAGTTGAGCCTCCGAAGTGGGTCGCTAAGAGCCAGACCCCTAGCGGACTTGGATGTTATACGTCCGACGCTAGGGGAAATTTTAACGTGTGTCCTGCCTTTTATTAGTGCGCTTCGGGAGGGGCCAAGATAATAGGTGTCGTTGCATTTGATCTCGGATTTCTCTCATGTCGCCTTTAGGCGATTCGTTGTTATAAACCCGTAGGTATATTATACATAGTCTGAACGCGTCCGTTCTATATTATTGGGTGGCCACCCTTCTTCTTGTCTTCTTTGCTTCTTCATACAGCAAGCGTTTTAACGCTTATTCACGAGATAGAGGGTTACAGGTTGCGACTCGCAAAAGACCGGTGGCATCTCAATCTTACTGAATTTAAGGACCAACTAGGGTTTGAAAACTAAAAGTATTACTTTAATGTTACTCGAACGCCATACGTTAAACTGCAAGAAGTTATATGGATACCTACTTCCCTAAAGCGAATAATTTATGCAAGGCATTTAAGTACTATTAGTCCAGAGTGAAGTTATTAAGGCATCTCAATAATCTAATTGGATTGATCACAATGATGGATGACTACAGCTAACTTGGAACGTAATTTAATGAAAACTAGTTGAGGTGTGCGGGAATATAAATTAAAGATACAGGTAGAGTTTAAAGTATGAATATACGTTTATTTACTTAATTGTGACTCTACGATTGAAACTCAAAGATTCACCATGGATTTCTAGACTAGAGAATAATAATGAAAGCCGTGATGTTCAGAACACGTTTCCTACGGCCAATTCCTGATAGAGTGGACAAAAAACTGTTCTGAATAACGTATAAAACCACTCTGCCCAATTAAGACTAATTATAATTAGTAAATTAATATCTGAATTAATATTATTTAAACATTTATCTATTCGAATCAAGTCAATGAAAACGCTTATAATAAGTAACATACATTTGTCTCTATAACATATTATCACTATTTGATCCGTATAATATTTGTATAAACCATAAAACATACATTAATGAACTACGGAGAAAAGAATTATATGAGTACACAATTCAATATGTATGGGCTCGATCCATTCGCATGTAAAATAGTTATTTTTACTTCATATGTTTGGTTTCCCACTATACTTATATGTTGCAAGCGGAACTGAACATATACAATTGTCCAGATTAAGAGATGGCAGTCTGATTACTATGGATTTGAACCATAGCTGCAACAAAGTCAAGACATAAATCTTTTGATAAGAAAAAAGTTTGAAAATTTGTGTAATTAGGTACTGAGTGTAAGATATCTTTAAGCAATTTGATCAAGTGCGTAACGAGTACATCCGTGGCAGCCTTGGCGTAAGATATATCGCGGATAAGATCGAAGAAGCACGGCTGCGCTGGTATGGTTACGTGTTGCGTAAGCCCCAGGGATACGTGGGAAATAGGTGACTAAACCTGCCGATATCAGGAAAAAGATCCCGTGGAAGGCCCAAGAAGTGATGGATTGGCATCGCTGAGTCGGACGCAAGAGCCAACGGCTTACGACGTTAGGCTGCTGAAGATCGGGTAAAGTGAAGAAAGCAAAGCAGGAAAGCGGACCCTGGCAGTAGCCGGGATTGGCCGCTCGGATGATGATGATGACTGAGATGATCTAACCATAACACGCAAAGTAATCAGTAATACTTAACTTTTTGTCGTCGGCAGCCGAGGAACACTGATTCTACTTCGTCACAAAAGTAAAATAGGTATAATCTTGCGTTTACTTTAGGATTACTGTGGTAAGACGTATGCCCTGCTCTCCGGGTCGCTCCAGAATGCCAAATTAACCTATGCCATCTCCAATAGTGCTATTCTCATATCTATCCCCATTAACATAACGTTCTTCTTGCTTCGCTTCTTGCAATCCCTTCAACTCCCACGCATCCTTCTTGTTGTCCCCCGTTTTTCAGCCGGCACGCTTCATCACCCCCGTAAGGAAGCCTCCTGCCAATGACGACGACCGCCGCTCTCGCGCAGCCTCCGCATTGGCTGGCTCGATCCTGGAATCACCATATCAGTCTACGCATAATATTGTAAATCTATCTATCATATTGTAAAACTACGGGATATCTTACACTGATATCCCGTAGTGACTTATGGGCGACCTAATTGGATTGTTTAATTTTTTCCACGCTTTAGAAATGTGACACTTGTGATTAAGTTCGATGCGATGTGGGGAATTTATTGCTTTTGGTTTTCGGAATTTTAAGTAGATGCCACATGTGGGTGTTTAGCCTCTTAGGTAGGCAAATGAAACGTTCGAACGACGCCAATGTTTTTACCCGATTGCGACAGAAGGAGGGTTATGTTTTATGAATTTATATTGTAAGCATCCCATCACAGCACCTAGACTCATGAAGCCCAACATTTTTTAACATCTGTTCAAACTACCAAACTTTCGTAGACGTATTTACAATAGTATGAAGGGCTGGTAATAAATATTGTGTTATTTTTACTTCAGCTAGGACAACTAGGATCGTTGCTTCGTTTGTGAAAGTCAGTTGTGTCGCAGGTGTGTACGTAAAAGTTCGCAGACTAATAAAAACAAAAATATTATTTAATGAACAAGTCCGTAAATAACTTGTATGTCTATTGCTAAGTAAATAATTACTCACAACATTAAGTTCATAATAACATAAGTACAATATGTCACATGTTTTGCTAATAGCAAATTTGTTCATCAAATTTATGAAAACTGCTGAGTCACCCCGTGCCTGTTTGCCCATCACACAGAAATACCATGTATGAAAACTGCGTAATCACCCCCTGCCTGTTAGCATACCATATAGAAACACCATGCATGAAACCTGCTAAGTCACGCCCTGCCTGTTTTCCCACCATATAGAAACCATGAACTACTGAGGGCGTGGCCAAGCAGGGTCCTAATCAATAATGAAATTTTGAATAATGAATAATGTCACACATACTTATAATAAATAAATAATAATAATAATCTCGGCGTTAATGCTCTAGCGCACAAGGACCCAGGGTCTGCCTTGACCATGATCCAGGATTTGACAGATCAGGTAATTACAGTGGAGCAACTGCCATCTGACCTCCGTGACCCTGCTACCAGGGGAACCTGATTGGATCATGATTACACATTTAGTCGCCTGAATGTGCAGGTTTCATCACGATGTTTTCCCTCACCGTAAGAGCATCGGTTAGTGTTCAACTAATGTACATAACTCGGAAAAGAGTCATTCGCTTACGAGTCGGATACCACTCGGCCATTGATGCTCGATACTTATAATAAAAATGTAGTAACAAGTATAATATATACACAAAATTAAACTTATGTAAAGATAAAATAATTGCCCAATATAGGTATGCCGCATACTTGTATCTTTGCGACGTTAAGTTCGACAACTTTCGACGGTCACTAATCGAATACTTTTTTTTTTAATTGGATTATTTTCTACCAGGGTAAGTAGGTACTTAGCTATTGTATGTTCACGTGTAAATAAAGTGAACATGAATGCGACTCAAGGCTATTTATTTTGCATTTGTTTAGTCAAGTTTCAAACATAAAGTTCTCGTTGTTTTTCAACATTATTTAGAAAGGTGTTGCCAATAATTTCGACTTAGTTCAAATATTTGATAACCATAAACAGCTAAGCTGAACTGAACTGAAGTATGAACTTTATTGGGTTGAAGGTTTGTTAGTAGAGTCGATGAACTGAACTCCCCCTTTGTCCGCCTTTACATTTGGACTGGCCTCGAACGACAATGATATGCAAGTCTCGGTAGCGAATACAAATATTTTGCGCGATTTGGAGAAGTTGTGAGGACCTTGCCCAAAAGACTTCTAGTTGTCTATGCTAGTTTGGTAAGTAAGTAAGTGTGTCTAAATCGAGAGGGCGGTCGTTTAGATCAGCGGTCGGCAACCCGCTTACCGCTGAATGCGACTCAATAAAAAACTAGTGGCTACAGCCCATCTCCAGCAATCTACCCCACAAATTGAGAAAAATATTTTCTCTGGAAGGCACGCAAATTGGCCAATGTTTTATGACTTGTGATCTGTAATGCTAGTGTGTACTCAGATATACTTATGAGTGGTCTTATAAAGAGCTCAGACAGAGCAAACAAAAATGAGACGTATTTTATAGGGAATTGTAAAAACATTTAACGAAAATCAGGCGAAAGACGCTCTACTTTAATTACATGATATGCCAAATACCTACTTATGTAGGCTAGAATTACTTTGATGGAGTACTGAAAAGGTAGTTTCTGTCTTCAATATCAATGTAGTATATTTATTTATTATATCAAGTATGTAGGTATATATTTATTAGTGTAATTATAATATGTATATTTTTGAAATAATCATTAGAAATGTTTTTAACCGTTCGCGTAACGCGCGTGGGATGCATAGGCTTTTCTGAAAACCAGCGCTGTGACAGGCATGAGCCCTCACAGCATTATACTGAGACTGGTCCATTTCGGTTTCCGTTACATCACTGGCTGGTCTTACGTAATTTTAATTTCATCGTAATAATAATTTACTGTACTCACCTTAGGTTAAGGATGTAATGTGGAACCGAATAAAGTGCTGTCTATGTCTATGTCTATGTCAAATGCCAGGATTTAAAATCAAGGTGGGTCATCGGTGCCAAGACGATTATTATTTATTTGTGTTTCCTAGTAGGCTAGCTGCTTAGTGTCCAACGGTGTAATAAAAGAACAGGATGAAGGTTTAGGATTATGCAGGTTTCCTCGAAATGTTTTCCCCCACCTCAACTAAAGTACATAACTCAGAAAAAGTCATTGGTGTACATGGCAGCACTGGGGATTGAACTTGGTTCCTCTGGTTTATGTGTCGAATCCGGCAGGCGTTAGGCCACCGACGCTCCCACTGGGTAAACAAAAACACAAGTACCTATTAAAAACATGGTAGTTAATAATTTAAAGAACATAATTTAAAATTGATGACGCAAGTACTAATCTATCTATGTGGTGTTTTTTTGGATACGAGTGGTGGCCATGCGACTCTGGAATGGTCTCCACTCTGAAATTAGACTTTTGACTAGCAAATTGTCGTTCAAAAAGGCTGTATACAAGCATTATCTGCATTCCCCATAATTAAATTATTCCCCCTATTATTTACTCCTATGTACCTATCTTTAGTATGTATTTGTTGTTTAACCATTTCTTGTATCTTTGTAAAACTGTATAAATTTATTGATGTAAAGTATCCCTTCCTTCACCTTTTCTTATTGTTTTTTCCGCAACGCCTACCGTTTTCGTTTTTTTTTTCACGGTTGACTGATAGATAAGGCTACTTTAGCTTTTAGTCCGCCAATGTACCTTTAGTGCATAAACTTTTAATAAATAAATAAATAATTTGAATTTAAGTAAAACGAAAAAAAGTATTTAATGCCAGTGAAACTAGCTTTATTGGAAAGATAATTTTATGGCATATGTTTAAATATAATTTCGGGTGATATTAGGGATTTTAGAGTAATATTTGAATTTATCTGTTCTAACAGCTTCGTTTTCTATACGGATGGTTTCAAGATCCGCGCGGCAGCTAGCCATATACTCTGTTTCGGCGACGTTCAACTTCAAACCACCGTTTTCTAGCACTTCCTTCCACGTGTTTAACCTAGTTTCAAGGTGTTGCCTAAGCTTGCTCACCAGTACGATTTCATCAACGTATTTCATAAGCCAAGGAGGCATGTCCTAAGTTTCTGCTGAGAGGCATCGAGCACAATGCAAGACAAGTAAGGGCTCAGCACTGAACCCTGATGAACATCTTCGGTAATCGGGAAGGGATTAATATGGCCTACGATGGTTTTGACGACGACTTCAGTGTGAGCATACATATCCTGGATAATCTTAATGTACGCCTCGGGCACAGACTTTGATCTTAGAGCCCACCAGATTATCGTCCGAGGGACATAGTCGAAGGCACTCTGTGGGTCGAGGAATGCGAATTGCAAAGGTTGATTCATACTGCAGTGGGACTCTTAGAAGACCCTGAAGGCAAATATTGGATCCATGGTGCTGCAGCCCAGCCTGAAGCCGTACTGGTGTTGCGACAAGGAGCATTCCTGGCGAAGTCTCTGGTGTATGTTACGTTCGAAAAGCATAATTGTGTGGCTCATAAGTTTGATACCTCGATAGTTGCAAGACTGAAATCATATTCAAACATATTTCTTTAAAGCTAGATTCAGTGGTATAATAGTAGTTTATGCAACTGTCATATAATACCTAATTATATGCAGTTGCATACACTACTTTATCTACACTCATATTTTCATGTTAAAATTTCGTACCTATAATTTTTTCAACTTTGCTGGAAGTAACTGCGAGTCAGTTCTGTTGTATCTACCCGTCGAGGATATCAAGCGAAATTCACTTCACTACTTTCACATTTATCTATTTATTTGCTTCAAACAAGAAAAAACATTCACAAACACAAATTACAACAATTAAAAAAAATATTCTGTTTAGCGGGAAAATAATTCCAAATATACACAATCGCAACCACAGACTATGAACTGATCACAAAAATAAACAGGAATTTTGAATTTGTTGAAGACATTTAGGTATTCAGCCTACATTTAGCCGTGTCCCGGCGCCCGACAAAAATTTAAAAAAGAAAAGTGTTGCATAATGATTAAAAAGTTATTTTTCGATACAGCTGTAATGAAAATAGTATGGCCAATGCTGTATCGAAAAGTAATTTTTTAATTTTTTATGGTCTGGCGTGAAAAAAGTGTATCCTTAAACAACTGTTTTCGAATATGTAATTGGAACATTACGCTATGTGTGTAGATAAAATACTTGTTTTTGTTTTATTTGAATTTAACATTCTCCTCCTCTAAACAAACACCCTAGGTAGGTAAAGATAAACAGACATGTGTGAAATTTCTTATTTGTATTTCAGACAAACAAGTTCCTTATTGTTCGGAAAATGTATTTTCTATCTTATTAATGTTTAATTTGTCTCTTAAAATAGAGAGAATATGCTTTGTAAGAGCAGTCATATACACGGAGCTCTATAAGAGTCACTGCTAAGTATTAGATGTCACTTTCTAGTCTTCAGCTTTTATTAATCTGTGAGCCAAACCAGATATTTCCTTCGTAGACCAGAAAATAGGCAGCAGCGTTATCTACTGAGTACATTCATGTGATCTCCAATTCCTATGTCAAGTCTGAAGATAATGACAAGGCCCTCCATTGATTCGGAGCAGAATCAAGTCCAAAAAGTACAGTTGTGTATAATTATTATGATGAAGATTTCTATAAGTATTGCTATAAGTATTTAGGTTGGCCGTGTGGTGTCCGGCAGAGTAGAATAGCACCTACCTCTTACACTCATGGGTGTCGTACAAGGCGACTAATGTTTTCGAGGCATAAGATCTATACTCTCGGTAGGCTGGATAATGAGCAGCAGCGTTTTCCATTGTTATATCTACAACCCGCCTGCCAAGCGTGGAGATTATGGCAATGACCTCCCCTTTCGTGGGAGAGGCCCTTAGTCCTGCAATGGACTGTTATGGGCTGTGATTGTGATGATGATTCCGATGCTCTTACGGTGAGGGAAAACTGAACATTCAGGCGACTGAATGCGTAATCATGTTTCAATCTGGTCGGGTTCCCCAGCTAACAGGGTCACGGAGTTAAGATGGTAGCTGCTGTTCTGTAATTACCTATATACATTGATACGCATTCACGCCCGTATCTCATAGAGGTAGGAATGGCGCTATCCTAATTAGCATGGTCGTGCGATAAGTAGTTTTGAGGTCTCCTTTTGGTCGGGCGCCGTCCGTCGCATGACCGTTGCTACTTATACACAATAAGAACAGTGACAGGTATATCAAGTGCCATAAGCTACTATTCTGACACACCTGTACGTATATGGGCGTGAACGTGTATGCATAGGAAGAGAGTATGTAGGTACATAGTCTTTGCGAGAACTTGAGTAAGGCAATTAATATTAATCTTGTGATAATCTTACGCCACCAATCCTTCCAATCAATCTTACCATCCATCCAGTAAAAAGCCAACATAAATGTATATTTTATTGCAGCAAATGGCACTGGCGGCGTTGACGATGGAGATGGTAAGTCCACTAGTTACATTCGAAAAGTCTTTGCGAAAATTTGCGTAAGGCAATCACCATTCATCTTGTCATAATCTTATTGCAGCAAATGGCGATGACGTCGATAGCGGCGATGACAAACCAGACGGTAAGTTCACTAGTTACATTCGAACGTAAGGGCTTCGTCACAAAGAAAGCTTGTGGCTTGGGCCTTATGTCCGCTCATTTACTTTTTGGGTATTTTTGATTCTATTGGGTAGATTAAATGGTAATTGGATCGCAATTGTATCTCAAAGTGCAATTTGACGCGATCTTGGTATTCTGATGCAATTAAAACTACCATTGAGCTGCATTTGCGATCCGGTTACAATTAAATCGAATAATTACAAATTTGAGGCTCTACTCTGTGCTTCCGTAACCGTCATAATAATGCTCGCTTGAACGCTCTATGAGTGAAACTCTAATCGTAAAACTGTAGCCAACCATACAATATACTATTTAGGTGATGTTCAGCGTCAAACCACTATCAATTTCTAGTAACCAAATAGAATTAAAAAATGATGACCCAGTCCCCATTCCTAGACTGACATAAAATTAATTAACGTTTGTTTTTGCAGTGACAACGGTTCCAAATATTCTGGGTAAGTCACTCAGAAGAGCAACATTTATTATTTCATATAAATTACTTTGACTACTTCATACAAAATTTTCGTACTCTTGTGCATTTTCATTTTTTTCTGATGATTAGATTATTTATTTATCAACAAAATTTACATCATCTCTTCAGACTTATTCGCGGTGTCGCGCACGCGAAGGCTGCCGCATACAGCTAATCTTTACAACACCTGAATTATTGTTACAGCGCCCTGCAACGATAGTGAATGTGAGTTTATCAGTACATTCCAATGTATTTTTAAAATATTGTTCGACCCCGAAAACAGCATTTTGCAACAATCACATACAGATATTCCCTATAATGACGTTTCTGAATTATTTGTAAAACTATTCTGAGGTTCTGTACATTTGTTGAACATTAAACGAAACTCTTACGGAGAGGAAAATCATGATGTTGAAATCGGCATAATCAGGCGACTCCATGTGTAACCATGTCCATCCAATCTAGTCTGGTTCCCCTGCTAACACGATCACGGAGGTCAGATGGCATTCTTGTATTATAAATACATACACACACACCTGTTATATTTGTAAGGCAATTTGGGGAGAATTTGCGTAAGCAGAGACGCTGTACTAATTGGAATCTGTCGTTTTGAGGTCTCTTCTATTGGTCGGGCGATGTGCGTCGTATGACCATAGTCTCACGATCGTTGCCAATTAGGACAGCGCCAAGGCTATCGAGTGCCACAAGCTGCGGTCCTGACACACGTGTGGGTATATGGGCGTTAACGTGTATGCTTGGATAGAGAGTATGTAGGTACATAGTCTTTGCGAGAATTTGCGTAAGGCAATCACCATTCATCTTGTCATAATCTTATTGCAGCAAATGGCGATGACGTCGATAGCGGCGATGACAAACCAGACGGTAAGTTCACTAGTTACATTCGAACGTAAGGGCTTCGTCACAAAGAAAGCTTGTGGCTTGGGCCTTATGTCCGCTCATTTACTTTTTGGGTATTTTTGATTCTTTTGGGTAGATTAAATGGTAATTGGATCGCAATTGTATCTAAAAGTGCAATTTGACGCGATCTTGGTATTCTGATGCAATTAAAACTACCATTGAGCTGCATTTGCGATCCGGTTACAATTAAATCGAATAATTACAAATTTGAGGCTCTACTCTGTGCCTCCGTAACCGTCATAATCATGCTCACTTAAACGCTCTATGAGTGAAACTCTAATCGTAAAACTGTAGCCAACCATACAATATACTATTTAGGTGATGTTCAGCGTCAAACCACTATCAATTTCTAGTAACCAAATAGAATTAAAAAATGATGACCCAGTCCCCATTCCTAGACTGACATAAAATTAATTAACGTTTGTTTTTGCAGTGACAACGGTTCCAAATATTCTGGGTAAGTCACTCAGAAGAGCTACATCTATTATTTCATACAAATTACTTTACCTACTTCATACAAAATTTTCGTACTCTTGTGCATTTTCATTTTTTTCTGATGATTAGATTATTTATTTATCAACAAAATTTACATCATCTCTTCGGACTTATTCGCGGTGTCGCTCACGCGGAGGCTGCCGCATAAAGCTTATCTTTAAAATACCTGTATTATTGTTACAGCGCCCCGCGTCGACAGTGGATGTAAGTTTATCAGTACATTCCAATGTATTTTTAAAATATTGTTCGACCCCGAAAACAGCATTTTGCAACAATCACATACAGATATTCCTTATAATGACTTTTCTGAATTTATTGTTTGTAATAATATTCTGAGGTTCTGTACATTTGTTGGACATTAAACGAAACTCTTACGGAGAGGAAAATCATGATGTTGAAATCGGCATAATCAGGCGACTGCATCTGTAGCCATAAGGTGCGACGGGCTGTTTTGAGGTTCTCCTATTGGTCGGGCGATGTCCGTCGTTGACCATGGTCCCGCGACCCTTGCCAATTAGGACAGCGCCAGGGCTATCGAATACCACAAGCTACTATCCTGACATACGTGTGGTTATATACCCATATGGGCGTGAATGTATATGCATGGGAAGAGAGTATGTAAGTACATAGTCTTTGCGAGAATTTGCATAAGGCAATTACTATTAATCTTGTGATAATCTTATTGCAGCAAATGGCGATGGCGGCGATGGCGGCGATGACGGCGATGACAAACCAGGCGGTAAGTTCACTAGTTCTCGTATTTCGAATTGAACGTCGCCATCTTGAAACGATGCATCCCCATCTCACTCGCTTTGAGCGACAGAATGTGACATGGCATTCAATTTGGTTAGGCAGTCGAGCCCCTGCTCTTTTATCCCCCCTTTGCCCGATCTTCAGCGTTGCCATTGCCGTTGGCTCTTGCATCCGACTCGGCGATGTCAATTCATTGCATTTTGAGTCTCCCGCGGGAAGTCTTTCTTGATGTCAGCAAGTTATGTAAGATAAGTACACCATTAAAAAGCTTGTCTATCGCAAGTGTCTGATATTCATCATCACCACAGCTCGTAACAGTCCACTGCAGGACTTAGGGCCTCTCCGACGAAAGGGGAGGTTATTGCCATCTCCACGCTGGCTGGTTGGAGATCGCAGTGTTGTAAATATAACAATGGAAAACGCGGCTACCCATTTTCCAGTCTACGGAGACATAGATCTTTTGTCTCGAAAACATTAGTCGCCTTGTACGACACCCACGAGTGTAAGGGATTGGTGGTATTCTACTCTGCCGGACACCACACGGCTGATATTAACAAAACCTATTTATACATTTCTTGCAGATCTTGGTTGCATCGGCAACCTACCTACTGAGAAACCAGAAGAGGAAGAGGGCTGTTAAACCAGCAATAAATCCAATTTTTTGTCATTCTAATTAGTTATTTGTGTTTATCTCTCTGTATTTATTGTCGATTTATTACAATGATGATGTTATTAAAGCCAAAATTTCAATGTGATTTTTTAATAAAAAAACATCAAAAATATGCAGCGTTGGATGCACAATATTATTTTGTGCCCATCGCTGTGGAGACCATGGGCAGTTGGGGCTCTGAGGCAAAGACGATGGCGAGCGAGTTAGGGCGAAGATTGAGGGAGAAGTCGGGTGATTCCCGTTATGGCTCGTACCTGGTGCAAAGTTTAGCCATAGCCATTCAACGTGGCAATGTGGCAAGTGTGATGGGCACCTTTGTTCCAGATACTGTCAGAGGCGGGCTATTTATCGACTGACATTTGTAACATTTTTTTTTGTTTTAGTTTAGCTTTAAGTTAGATGGGTCTGTATATTTTGTAAATAATCTAATAAATATGTTGGTTTTTGTATATTTTAAATGTTAAATAAAATAAATAAATAACAAGTTTACTATAAGTAGATCCCTACACAATTCAAATATCATACAAGGCAAACTCGTACAATACAAAGAATTTTTTTGTAATATATAAAAATTCGTTATTATATTTTACAAAATATTTATTAACACGTTTTGTAATAATGATTACCTATAATTTAAAGTTGTCGATGTCTTGCTACCCTAGAATTTGAAATGGTATTTTGTGTATTCCAAATATGTAAGTTTCTTTGTGATTTTTTACAAACGCATTAGTAAAGTAAAGTAAAGTGTAACACGTTTAAGCGACTGAAAAACACGGCGCAACATTCAAAAATATTCATAGAAAAAATTAATCAAAACACAAGCATAAATCGACGTAAAAAAGTTACTCGTCGCTAGTTAGTATCTCGTTTCATGGGCCATGTGGACAGTGCAATGTAGCCACCCACGACAATTACCGTGACGCTGGTTATCAGCGGGTTCTAAGTGTTGCACGGACAAAAGTGCCGCAAGATATAAATTAAATGAAATAAATAAATAATTGTTATTTGTTTAAATAATTTATACTATTTATGTGTGCGCATGTTCCCTGTATCTCAAATCCGATGTTATTTGAAGTCTTTTAATATACCACTACGATGGTAAACAAGCTTACAGCCTGCCTGATAGTAAGCAGCCACCGCAGCCTATGGACCGTAAAAACCTTTTAATCCCTTTCTTGAAGAACTCCATGTTGTACTCTCCAGAGATAATCTGTCCAGGTGGTTTGCGTGGAGGAACTTCCCCCTCCCACGGGGGACGAATCCAAATTTCTGAACCTTTCCTTTTCGGTGTTGCTAATTTTATTTTAAAAATATTGAATTTCTTATGCCGAAAATCAAAATTGAAAACCTTTCGCCTCGACACTAGAGGTTCAAAAATTGAGCCCCAGTACCCTGTTCACGTCACGTTGCCACCTCTTAAAATCCTCTAAACTCTATGGGATATTTATGGTCATCAGAAAATAATAAACAAATTGCTACCAAGTAGCAAGTTAGCAAGTAGCACTACTAGTAGTGCCATGATTATAATTCTTTTACCGTAGCACTACTGATTTAATACTAGCAGTGCCACGGTTAATATACATTTACTGTAGGCATTTTGGCGTTAATGTCCCGGTTGTGCTTTCGCGCACGAGGGTCCGCCTTGACCATGTTCCAAGATTTAGCAGAGCGACCAGGACCAGATTGAATCATGGTTATACATTGAGTCGCCTGAATGTGCAGGTTTGATCACGATGTTTTCCCTCACCGTAAGAACATCGGTTAAAATTCAGCTAATGTACATGGCCGCAGTGGGATTTGAACCCGGTACCTCTCGCTACGAGATGTGCTACGAATGATTCTAATTCTAATTCAGTAGATTGCTACCCTTGTGAATTCCCTCAGAGGACAGGAAAATATGTTAATTATTATTTGCGGTCACCCTAAAATGTGACACATAGTCTACATCCGTGGCATTAACGAAACTGTAGTGTCTTTGCTAATATTTCTTGCCCAAATTGCGGGATAGGGTCACGCAGTACGTACGTCATCGTACCGTTTGCAGTTCGGCTAAATAACTGAAATAGTTAAAGTAGATGGAAAGTGGTCACCGACGCCTATAGACATCAGCCACACCAGGGAAGTTACCAATGAAGAGAGACCTCGAATACTCGTATATCTCTTGAACGATCCCATGTCATAGTCCAAAGGAAATACTATGGCTAAAACTATACAAGCACACTAGCTTGTACACAAGAACAATATTTCACTATAATTGATGGCTTCTCCAAATAGAGGGCGCCGGATTTTTATGCAGTTGTGAGGGGACGCATCGCTTCCTTTTGGGAGAGACTGCGACAGTCTCGCAACGGTATACCATTTTAGAACACCTTCGAATATTGAAACTAGAATATACTTCGGAACCTGCTCGAAATTTAATACCCTACATTACAGCGTACAATACATAGTCTTAACAAATGTTTACCTTCGATGTCATATCCGGCTACTTTTATCCCCACGATCCCGTCTACATTAATAAATCAGAGAGATTATTACAACAATACGTTACTGACTATCGTAATAAATAAATAATATAAATATATATGCTTAGACACATTCACACATCACCATCTAAACCCTAAGTAACAAGGGTTGTGTTTTGGGTGTTATTATACATACATATATCATTTCAATTTCTGCTCGGCCGGGAATCGAACCCGTGATCTCTGCTAGGCAGACCGGCATGGCATGTTAACCAACTGGACCACTCAGGTCGTCTCATAGAATGAAAACCGTTTACAATCTGATACATAACTCATACATCGTTGGCCTAGCGCGATAAAGAAATGTGTAGAATAAATAAAAACCGAGAACCTAGTATACAATACCAAGAAAATCAGGAAGTACTTATTAGAAACCCCGTTGCCGCGCGTCAAAAACTCTATTCACGTTTCTACCCCGATCACGTAATAAACAACCTTCCCATTCACATTTATACTTATAAAAACCGGGGTCCTGTAGCCAAAAATAGGTTGAAACGACCACAAAAACACGCAATCCCTCCATTGTTACAGGTAGTGGTGACCCTGGTGGAGCGAGCTCAAGAGATACGTCTTGATGAGCTCCAGGATCCACCAGGATTATTACCGCTAAAATTTTACACAAAAGCATTCTTACTGTAATTGATGACATACAGTTGTCTAACGTAGCCATTGACTTGCTCGACGTCGACGAGTTTTTAAATCAATATGAATTAAACACCTCTATAATAAATTAGGTAAACTCGTTGATCATATAGAGACCTTTCTACCCATCCAATTTAGAAGAGGGTTACTTAACCCTTTGGGTTCAATTATTAAAGAAATCACCGGTAACTTGGACCATCAAGATTTGAAAATGTCATACAAATCACTTAATAAAAATGAGAAAAACCTCGCATTCCTTTACAAAACACATCATCATCATCGTCTTAGCGCATATAGCGACATCTGTCAGGGTCCGCTTTCCTACTAATTCTTCTCCACTTCGCTTAGCCTTCACCATCCTTTCGTCGTAAGCCGTTGGCTCTCTTCTATACAAAACACATATTGTTTTATAATGAAATGATCACTCAACAAACACAATTATTTAATGACCTCAAATATGATAAGAATAAAACACAAGAAGCACTTTCACACGTACGTAATTTGATGTATGGATGTATGGCACATAATTTCAAATACGCCCAACTTGCTCAATTTCTCGTCGTATAAAGCGAAAAAGTTGGATAAAGCAACTTGGATTAGACTTGGATAATGAAATAAATAGACATGAAAATATTTTGTCATTCAACCAAACTAAGTTCATGCATCTCTCGGTTTTATCAGTTACGTTAGCAACCAATTTTAATCATACTCTCAATCCGACGAAACAAGTAACTTAGAAAATCGTTATTACTACGACATAATTAGTATAGGTACCTACTTACTTTATAGATAAAAGGATAGTCAGTATACCCAATCCTAATAATGAAATTCTTCTACTCCCCTTCCCCTATATGTCATCCAACACAATAGAATATGTATACATACAGGCTGTATGTCAGAAGATCAACGAATGGCCTATTTGTAAACAAAAGATTGGATATCAGATACGGACACAACGAGATTGCATGCACAAATTGAAATACATACAAGAAATAGATGATACATGCTCGCCGACAATTGTTACTATACTCACACGAGAAGATCTAACTTATGGAACCAGATTACCAAAACTAAATTATTTTCTTTCCCCGACCCACCAAAGCACAACTTACATGCAACTAGTAGCAACACAAATGACTAAATGGAAGTTTTCTGGCTCGTATCCCTTATAATTGCGAAATAAAGACTTTGGAATTTATATTAATTAATACGCTAGACAGGATTCAAGGCTTACCAATCAATGTACTTAATATACGACGAACATCAATCAAAAAATAAAAGCAAATTTATTTCAAGCTGACGGTAATTGACCTTTCAAATATTACCTTACTTAATATTCAATAGCAAGTAACAATGCAAGATCCGATTGTAGTAGAAACTGTAGCCACGACAATCTACCATACAACTATACTTTTGTATAGCTTTTCGCTATTTAGTGAGACTGCACTCTCCGTAAGCTTACTTTATGCGACAAACAAACACCTTCACGATAAAAACGTGACTCAACCACTCAAGCAGATAAGAGAAAATAGACACGCGACATTTTCATTACATATTGGAAAATAGTCGCTCATCTTCGGGAGGGAGATGTAATGGATTTAGCCTCCCAATTACGAGATCAGCCCGTCTATGGAAATTGAAACCTGAAGCGGCACTATGCGCTCGCCGCGTACGATTTAGATTTAATCTTTTTTATGTAATTTCATGCACTTTCGGTATTGCGATCCTCACATCGGACGTATTCCAAATTAATTGCTAAATTTTAGGATTTGCGTAACAAAAATTTGTTACACAAATCCTAAAATATGTAACCAAATTTTAAATTGATGTAACCAAAGTTTAATTTAAATTTAATGTCAGTTCAAGCCTTCGTCTTTTTTCACCTCCAACTGTAGCCACTCACCAATATTCTTTGGTGACAGGTACCATTTTAAAAATATAATTTATATTTGTATATAATCCGATTACTTTTTTATACTAACCAGTTAGGTGGCAAACAAACTTGCGGCCTGCCTGATATGGACGTTTGCAATGCTTCAGGTAACCCTCCTGTGTTGTCAACAATGTAAAAAAAATTCTACCATGTTCTTGAAAATCGCCATATTGCATTCTGCAAGGGAGAAAGTTCCTCTTTGGAACCACACAGTGCGATATCTATTAGGTTCCAAGGTGAACTTTCTGTCGATGGTGAGCGTGAATGCGAATTATAGAACGTAACGTCTTGTCAGATAGTTCGTCAGAACAAACACTGCTGTAGGTATAAGCCGAACAACACTCAAAGGTAAGCGTGCCTCCGTTGCCTTATCGGCTTAATACCGCTTGACTGTCGATAATTTTTACTGCGTGTTTTTAGATCTAGTTATAAAGACCAAGCTTATATGCCAGTTTTTCCGCCCGGAGATAAAATCAATACTCCAAATGGCGCCTGACTTGATTCTTATAAAAATGAGGAACCCTTTGGCGTGAAGTATTGCTTTGATCTGTTAAGCACACCAAATTTTTTAGAGGGCAGCTTGACATTTCCTTCGAAATGGTTGCGAAATTGGACGTCACTGGAGATATCGACACCAAGGCTAGTGTTTGCCGAGAGCGCGCCAGCACTCTTCATATAAACGTAATTTGATCATTTTTCAATATTACGCTATATCAAAGTCAATTAAATATTGTAGATGTGATCCAGTAGCCATGCTTGTAGTTTGTCAGATTTTCGACAAAATAAATCGTTTCAAATTTGTATAGAAATCTTAAGTACAGTGTAACTATGAAACGATACTTTTTAACGAAAACCTGACAAAGTACAAGCATTGGTTTCTGGATCACGTCGACAAAATTTCATTGAAATTATGCTCAAACTACGTTTGTATGAAGCGCGCTCTCACGCTCCTCTTAAGTACCGAATCTTAATTCTACGTTGAGCACGCATATCGGTCTGTTTGAGAGGGTAAATTCCATTACGTTTGTCGTCTCCAATCGGAGACTTATTTTTATAATAATGGTATTCTTTTAAAACCTGTTTAGGTATTTACTCATGTGCAATGTTCACGTGTCAATAAACTGAACACGAAAACGAATGACGTCTGTTTCTTTCGCAAATACGAAGTGTTTTTCAACATTGGAAATGTATTACCAATAATATCGACTAAATTCAAATATTTGATCACCAAAAATGCCTACGATAAACTGAACTGAACTGTATGAACTTTATCGGGTTGAAGGTTTGTCTGTTCTGCTGGTTTTAGGGATCCAAATTAAACAAGAGAATATGCAAGTGTCGGTGGCAAATATCTATATATTTTGGGCGATTTGGCGAATGGGCATGGAAACCCTTGAGTTGTGAGGACCTTGCCGAAGAGATTTCTGTGCTAGTTTAGTAGTGTCGAAATCGAGATGGCGGTCATATAGATCAGCGGTCGGCCACCCGCTTCCCACCGCATGCGGCCCTCAAACTTGCAGACCCCGACTGATTTCCACCTGTCTTCAATCTCAAACTTTGATGCAATCGTGCAAGGTTTTATAGAGGTAAAAGATCAAAATATTCGAAGTCGCTACGCTCGCCTTTTAAATGTTTACCTTGACAAGCTACAAAAATTCAAAAACTGTAATTAAATAATCTGCTAAATCTTTAATCATGGTAAAGACGGACCCCAGACAGGCCCTCAACGTCAAGATGATTATCATTTACTTGTGTTACCTAGTAGGCTAGTTGCGTAGTGTCCAACGGTGTCGAATACAGAACAGCATGAATGTTTTCTCTCACCTCACCTCAACTTATGTATGAAATTGGCATTTGCAATTGTAATACTTAAAATTATACATAACGTATAAAAATTAATACTTGATTTCAAAAATAGATTAAGTATTGTTAGATGCCATAAGTCTCTAACATTAAATAAAAAATATGTTCTTAAATTTTTGTACAGGTTTGAAAATACCCCTTTTCACATTTCGTTAATTTTGCCTATTTAATTAGGTGTAATTTTAATAAGACAGAATGACAATTTCCGTGTCCGTCATTTTCACCATACAAAACGCCAATTTCATAGATATAGATAATACATAACTCAGAAAAAGTCATGATACATCGGAACTTCACAACTCTCGCTTACGTGGCGAACCAGGTACTTAAGCCAGCCGACGCTCTCACTGGGTAAACAAAAACACATGTACCTACTTAAAAAAAAATGGAATTTAAAACTTGAATTTACATAATTTAATATTGACAGAAGCCAACCGTAAGGAAAGTTTCTATGTACTTTTAAGTAGGTACAGACACGTGTAAAATAAATTATTTGTATTTCAGACAAACAACTTCTTTATTGTTCTGAAAATGTGTTTTTAATCATAATAATTTTTAAGCTGTCACTTATAAATAGATAATTATCCGTGACTAAGTATGTCCGTATACCTATATAAGTGCTGTATATTTTTGAGACATTGCATTCTTCGTCAATTCGTCTGAATAATTCATTTCTGAATCAACATGAAGCTCTCACTGGCTTTAATCCTCGTTGTGGTAAGATTATTAAATTATATTCTCCTCCATTACTTCCACATTCACCACTATTTTCATAAATTGTATGTCGGGATTTTCTGTACTTACGCTCTTCTTTATTTTATCTTTCATTGACTCAAACTTGCCCTTCCATACTTTTCTCGTTTCTACTACATTTATCCTACTACCTCATTCTTCTTCTGCCTGCCATACCGAACTTTTGCTACAAATGTAGTTTCTATATAGGGGAGTGCGGGGTTCAACAATTTTATTTATAATACTTGAAAATAAAGTCAAAAAATTATCTGTAATCCAAGTCGTATGAATCAATGGATTCAAAACTTATTCTAGTTTGTTAAAACATGTTAATGTATAGTTGAATCTGATAAATTATTACTTTTTGTCACAATGTTATTTTGTTTAAGAACATTGGCAATGTGCAACTCAACAACGTAAAGGGCTAATTGTTCCGTCTGTTAGATAAATTGTTCCGATAGCAATTACTTTTGTTACTTATGAAGACGAGGTATATTAATTTTTAAAAATCAAACATAAAAGTACAAGATTCAAAACCCATATTTAGGTAATAAAGAAATAGACATAGATAACAAAATTACATGATATGCAAATCTCTACATCATGAGAGATCATGTTTTGCGCTTCTGACAATCTTTGATAAAGACATTGGCAGCTAAGTTCAGAGTTGAACAAAAGTTAGCAATTACCTTTTTTTGTATTTTTAGTTGTCTGTCAATAATATATTAAACCCTTTAAAGCCTAATAAAATTACAGCCAACTTCCGATCCCAGGTACAAATTTACTACAAATTTAAATTTGTTTTCTTTATAATTAAATTGGATAATTTTAATATCTATATTTATAATTTTAAATAATAATAGTGTATTGTTAATGACAAATCAAGATTTTACTCACTAAAATAAAAATAATGTATACCAACAGGGTATTCCTTTTATATTCAATGTGATAATTTCATCTAAAAATTGCATCTATGAGTAAAATACGTGTGGCACTCGGGGACTGCCGCGGTAAAGCTATTGCATAGCATTTTTTATCAACTTATGCAATTATAATATGTACCTTCATTCAAAAAATTTTAACAAAAATAACGATTTTAAGAGTTTGATCATCGAATTTCGCGCGATGTACATTTATATAGATATAATGTTACTTTAATACTAACTATTTTTGGATTACCTTATTGAACTCACTCGTGGACGCGGCCAAAAAGCACGCTGTCTCACCTAGCATTGTGTCTAAAAGGGATAGAATCAGTTATGAACAGTTAGCAGCTAGTCTACACGCATACGTCTAGTCGCATGCACGCAAACACCGTGCCGAAGTCTGCCGAACTATAACGACGTTAGACGATGCACGGCATTCAACGCCGCACCGCTGTGCCGGTCGGAGTGGAGAGTGTTAGGTTTTTTCGTTTCGAAATTTCTTGATTTTGGTCGCCGCGCTCAAAGCCCGCGATTAAAGCTATGCAATAGCTTAATAAATAAAAACTAAACTTAACTAAAACAAACTGCTATGACCAAAGCGTATGTTGGGGATTTAGAAGAACCAGACCTAGCCCAGCCAAATGAATATTTTGACTGACACTTTATTGACTAACTCACTTTTCGGTTAAGGTCCATGATAGTTAAGATTGCTTTGAGGTTATGGCGCGTCCTTGTCATAGTCATTTAACATTAAGGTAGCGGTAAAATCGTTGTATCGTAGTCAAGTATTGTTGATATGATTGTGAGCTGAAAGGATTTATCAATATGTTTGCATGTATGCGCAGATCTTTCATAAAAATGAGAACGGAATATTATCTTCGAACATTTTCTACTATAATTTTTTAAGAAGCCAAGCCATTGGTTCTACAAATATTGATAAATCTACATTATAGAATGTATTTTTATTTTGATGACTTGTGTGGTTCAGTTGGTTTACGCGGCGGTCTGGAACGCAGAGGTGTCGGGTTCGATTCCAGGCCGAGCGGAAATTGAATAGATTTATTTATTCGTATGACATTACAAGTTGTATAACAAAAGATTATCGAAACATCATTAAGTAATTTTAAGGAATAAAATATATGAAATTTAATTTATGTTACGGTTCTGGGTGTAGTATATATAATACTATACCCTTAACACACTTTGGGGCCATCTAGGCGCTGTGTGAATTGGTCCAAGCCTCTTTGGTCCAAGTATATTCAGATTTAGCCGTATGATAATGAGAACGGTACTTTAAGGTCCTACTTCAAATGGTTTCACTTAAGAAGTTATTTTAGAGAGTAGATAGTAACATCTTTTGCTTCATTCACTCTCCTTTCCACATCACTTTCACATTTTTTATCTCTTGTAAACATTTGCCTTAGATATAACACATTATTTTTATTTCAGGGTCTGACCGCCTGTTTCGCTAGGCCAGGTAAATGCAGAATTCATTATTATTTTACTAAGTTTAACGTCAGATTTCTATAAATTTTTATTAATACGCATATGTAGCATAAGCTAATCTATCTAAATCACCAGACAGTGTAGACCAAGGTCCAGCTGTGGACATCCTTCGGCTGAATATAAGATAGATAAGATATAAAAATACAATTCAGAACTTTAATTCATTATATTCAGTTCATGAATTCATTTAAGTTTTGAACTGTATTATTCAAGAAAACTTACTTATTCATTATAAAAATTCCGTGATTTTATAACAATAAAAATATTGAAGTAAGTACGTATGTTTTAAATGGTGAGCAAATAATTTAATGTTTCAGGCGGAGACTGTGATAACGATAATGGATCCTCAGGCAACGGTGGTGGCTCAACAGGCAACGGCGGTGGCTCATCAGGCAATGGAGGTGGTTCATCAGGAAACGGTGGTGGCTCATCAGGCAACGGCGGTGGCTCGTCAGGCAATGGCGGTGGCTCATCAGGCAACGGAGGTGGCTCATCAGACGACTGTGATGGATCATCAGGAAACGGAGGTGGCTCATCAGGCAACGGCGGCGGCTCATCAGGCAACGGTGGTGGCTCATCAGGAAACGGCGGTGGCTCATCAGGCAACGGCGGTGGCAACTCAGGAAATGGCGGTGGCAACTCAGGAAACGGCGGTGGCAACTCCGGAAACGGTGGTGGCAACTCAGGCAACGGAGGTGGCTCATCAGGCAATGGCGGTGGCTCATCAGGCAACGGTGGTGGCAACTCAGGAAACGGCGGTGGAAACTCAGGAAACGGCGGTGGCAACTCAGGAAACGGCGGTGGATGTAAGTATGAAAATGCTTTATAAGACATACAGGGTGACCTTAGCCTCTGGACAAAGCCAAATACTACTTATAAAGTAGGGTATTTAAAACAAAACTGCAAAGTATCATACCAATCAGACCAGTATTTACTGAAAAATCAAAGATTTTAAATTTATCACTCCGGAGCAACCTGTATGTAGTTGCATCGAGATGCTCTCGAGTAAGACCAGCTAATTCCTCCGTATATCCGAGAATTCTTACTATGCTCTATAAATAGTTACATAATAAGACATTCATGATCGGCGTGTCCTAAAACTTGTACAATAGATGACTTTTTCGTGGGCCAGTTCAAACGCTGTATGCGTCGCCGATACTGGGCGAATAAAGTATAAGTCAAAGTTGGTACAATCCTAATGTTTCCTTTTCGGTTACAGCGCTCATCGATGCTAATGTCTTGGGTGGTAAGTATCCTGATAGTTCCGAACTTTTGTGAGATATGTAGCTATTTGTAAATTATTATATTTAAGAGTTACTGCTCAGATTATATCTATTGTTAGGTACGACAAATTTGCTGTAGGTACCTAATTTTTTTTACTTTGATACACATAATTAATTAAATATTAAAATTGCTCTAATTATTAGGAACTATAAGAACATCAATCTATTTCCGGCTTACATAATAATCAGATCAACTTTTATTAAAGACATAGTGGTACTAAATACTAATGTGTGTCTTCTTGTTGCAGCCGAAGGTAATGGTGCACAAGGTGGAGTCCTAAACAGTAAGTGTCTTTCAGAATGTATGGTTTATTTATGGTGGTTAAATAATAAGTACCATAATGGCTCCTCCTTTCAGCTTTTGTTTTTCGCAATGTAATTTGGCAAACAAGCTATGATTTGTTTAATGTCAAACAGTAGAAAAATAGGCAAGCTGATCATCCAGTACCAAATTTTCCGCTGCCTATTCTAATATTCTAATTTTGATATTTGATTATGGGTTAATAATATTTAATCTTCTTACTTAATTAGTTACTATGTATATTAATAATACTGTAATCTGATAGTTTTCATTTTTATATTGACATACTTTTTAAATTATGTTCATTAATTGATATAATAATTTTTACCTAATAATTGTATTATAGTGTAAGATATTTACTAAATAAATGAATATATTCTGCCATTTCGAATTTCGAATCTCCCTCTTCTATTGACGATTATTACATGATTGTTTTTCCATATTTCAGCCAATAACGGTTCCAGCGGTGGAGTGCTTAGTGGTAAGTTATTTCTGGTGTACTATAATATAATCCTTTGTTGGATAAAATACCTCTGATATTATGTTGGCAGTTCAGCGCTAGAAACTGCAACAAAAATCGGCTTGCACCAAATTTTTAAACGCAAATGAGCTGATACTTAAATAAAAAAAATATTTATACAAAAAACATTAAACGTCATTCTAAACAGAGCTTAGTGTCGCTTTTTTAAAGTATTATTTTGTTTGCAACAACAGCGCCAAAGTCATGGGGTCTGCCATGACAATAACATAAGTATTTTATTCTGCAAATGTTTCTATAGCCACAGTGACAGTTTGACAGACAGCATCTAAAAGATGTAGGGTCCGGAAGAGTAGAATTGCACCAACAAGCTGTTATATAAATGTCGGTATCTATAGCATGGAAAATACTCTATGTAACTCGTCAGAATTTTTTTCATAAATCTTTTTATCAGGTATTGGCGGTGGCTCATCAGGAAATGGCGGTGGCTCATCAGGCAACGGCGGTGGTTCCTCAGGAAATGGCGGTGGTTCATCAGGAAATGGCGGTGGTTCATCAGGAAACGGTGGTGGATGTAAGTATGAAAATCAGGATTCGAAGTGATAATTATTATTGATATAATTAACGATAAATATCTTAATCAAAATATCTTTTGTAGTTCGGAGTTGCGGGTTCGAATCCCGCTCCGGCCATGTACAAATGACTGTTTTCTGAGTGATGTACATTAGTTGAATACTAATTGATGCTCTTACGGTGAGGGAACACATCGTGATGAAACCTGCACATTCAGGCGACTGGATGTGTAACCATGATCAAATCTGGTCATGTTCCCCTGGTAGCAGGGTCATTGAGGTCAGATGGCAGTCGCTCCACTGTAATTACCTGATCGCCAAATCGTAGCTCATGGTCAAGGCCAAGATGATGATCTTAATCAAAATACCTTTATAATTATCTTAATAATAATAATAAATCTTTCTTTTTTCTTTTACAGCGCTCATTGATGCTAATGTCTTGGGGGGTAAGTATTTTGATAGCTACGAACACTTTTTGAGTTACTATAAATAAAATATTACAGGTATTCAATACTTATTGCGAAATCAACAGTTTTTGTTTTAGTGACGAAAAATTTACAGTACCTATTTACCTACTTTTTTAACTGTCAGTATCTGATTTTCATTTAGTAACATCATTTTTTTTTAGAATCATAAGTAATATGGTAAAAAACATAAAATTAAATTTTATGATTCAATACCCAACTAAAATTAAAATCAGATCAACTTTCAGTAAATTAACAGAGGTATCTACTAATGTGTGCCTTCTTGTTGTAGCCGACGGTGACGGTGCCCAAGGTGGAATCCTCAACAGTAAGTGTGATATAGAATTAATTGTCCAATACCTAATGATGAAAAAATAAATGAATATTAATATATTATCCCAATTCGAACGGGATATCCCGCTATACCTCTTTTATTGACGAATATTACATGATTGTTTGTCCATATTTCAGGCAATAACGGATCCAGCGGTGGACTGCTTAGTGGTAAGTTATTTCTGGAATACTATATAATCCATTGTAAGATAAAACACATACGATATTATGTTAGCAGTACAGCGCCAGAAACTGCTACTAAGTGTCGCCATTTTAAAGTATCATTTTGTTGGCAACAACAGCGCCACAGTGACAGTCTGCCAATATAATAACATAGGTATTAATTTTCTGCAAAGGTTTATGTAGCTACAGTGACAGATTGACATACAACATTTAGAAGGCATAGTGTCCGGCAGAGTAGAGTTGCACCAACTAGCAGTAATAAAGAAGACTGTATCTATCGTACGGAAAATTTTCTTGTAAAGAACACTTTTTAGTTTTTACAATCAGAATTTTTTTTCACAAATATTTTTATCAGGTATTTTAGGTGGCTCATCAGGAAACGGCGGCGGCTCATCAGGCAACGGCGGTGGCTCATCAGGAAATGGCAGTGGTTCAATAGGACACGCTGGTGGATGTAAGTATGAAAATAAGGGCTCGTAGTGATAGTTGTCATTGATACAATTTAAGTACGATAATTTATTTTATTTATTTAATACTTTATGCACAAAATAGTACAAAGGTGGACTTAAAGCTTTGTAGCTTTATCTACCAGTCTACCCCGAAAACTGGTAAAAAAAAAAAAATTCAGGCTGTGCACAAAATATAACTATCTTAATAAAAATACCTTGATAATGATCTTGAGGATAATAAATAATAAAGTTTATTTTTCGGTTGCAGCTCTCATCGATGTTGATATCTTGGGTGGTAAGTATTCTAATAGAAAAAAAAAAAAAACTTTATTCTCAAATCTTCACAATGTATGAGGTGAGTCATCCCCAGTAAGTAATGAATATACTTGTGTTGGGGTGGCTCGCTCTTTCCCTTATTTACATCTTATTTATTTTGAGATTCTACAAGTAGGTAGTTAACAATTTTACAAAATTATGTAGGTATTCCGTAACATAGAAAGGAACACTTTTTGAGTCAATATAAATAAAATATTATAAGTATTCAATACTTATTGCGAAAATAACAGTTATTCTTAAGTACGAAAAATGTACAGTACCTATATATCTAATTTATATAAATAAAAATAATTTTTTTTTTAATCATAAATATTGTGGTAAAAATCATATAATTAAATTTTATAATTCAATTCCCAACTATAATTAAAATCAGATCAACTTTCAGTAAATTTTACAGTGGGATCTACTAATTTGTGCCTTCTTCTTGCAGCCGAAGGTAAGGATGCCCAAGGTGGACTTCTCAACAGTAAGTATGATATAAAATTCATTGTTTCATTTCATTACCTAATGAACAATGGCTCCTCCGTTAAGCTAATCCAATGAGCCGTTTTAGGAGGCAGTTTTCATAAAATTTCGATAGATAGCTCTGCTTGTGGGTTAAAGTTGTTGGTTTAAGAAGTTGGTACAAAAGCGGACATGAAACTATACACAGCCTTGTCTTCCAGACAACCAGAAATCGATTAATAACATCTATAAAGTTGAGCCCCTAAGGTACACTGACATCCATAAACCGTTATATTAACAGATCTAAAATAAATTGCAACAAAATAAAGATAAATATAAATCCATACAGCGAAGATATTATGTAATGTACAACTAAGTAATGTATAAATCTTATGTGAATAAAGAACTATTATAATATGTTATGATGTTAGACTTGTTAATAAGCGCCATCTATGAGAATTTGTAGGAAGCTAGATTTGAAAACGGCTTGGTATTTGATAGTTCTAGGAAAAGAAAGAGTCAGACAGGAGGAGATATCACTCAAGTCACGTCTTAAATTGAGTACCTATAGCTGGCCCATGTTGCTTCATAATCATCACCCTCGTTAAAACTTGTCCGATTAAAATAAATAAAAAATGTAAATAATTCAATATCATTTGTCCTTGTATGTATAGATATTTGACATATTGACGATAAGAAAAACTCTTTTGTTTTTTAAATATCATCTTGAAAACCTCCAATTCAAGTGCGATTTCCCTCTTTATCCTACCTTTCTGCTAAATGTTGAATGACGACGACTACTAAATGATTATTATTCCATATTCCAGCCAATAACGGTTCCGTCGGTGGTCTCCTTGGTGGTAAGTACTCACGTCTATGCTTAGGTACTACAGGTATAATTTTAAAAGTCCTGACAAAAGGCCTCCTAATGTTGCTGGCAAACCGTCGGCAAACGTTGGTTGCCCCAAGTCTTCCGCTGGGGACCCTGAGACTGGTTGAATAGTCTCGGTAACCGATTGGGCCTCCGTGACGGATACCATGAATACCATTTACAGTTCTATACGTAGTTAATATTACAAAGTTATAACTTGTTATTGGTTAATGGTGGCCGTGTGGTGTCCGGCAGAGTATAATAGCACCAATCCCACACTCGTGTGTGTCGTACAAGGCCACTAATGGTTTCTCCGTAGGGTGGAAAATGGGCAGCAGCGTTTTTCATTGTTACATTTATAACACTGCGATCTCCAAACCGCCTGCCAAGCGTGGAGATTATGGCTATGATCTCTCTTTTCGTGGGAGAGGCCCTGAGTCCTGCAATGGACTGCGATTGTGATGGTGATGGGTTATTGCCTTTTACGCAGATGAAACTGGTTGGTAAACCACGATATTTTTAATGATAGATAAGTATCTTCTTCTGGTCGCACAAGGGTCAAGCCATTACTGTAAACGATATCGTTGAGGTTTCCTCGCAAATAAAATATCAACATTTGTTTTACTTTACAGGTCTCCTTGGCGGCGGCGGCAGCGGCGGCGGCGGCTCTGGTATGTGTTAATAAAGCAAAGTTCATGCTCTAGCCATTTCTTGTAATTTGAATGTAAAAATAACTTAAAATTTTCATTTATTTCTGCTAAAGGGCTAGTCTGAGATTTGTCTTAGTCCTCACAGTGACAACGCACCTGCGGTTCTGCATTTTGTTGTCTGCAACCTAATATATGAATCGTAGATGTTTTGGGCGACAGTTACTGTCTCTCTGTTATTTGTAAATGCTTAGTATAAAAAAAAATAGTACTTAGAACGTGCATCTATGAGGCTGATGGGCAGATAATGTAAAAGCCTTGCAATCGTACATGGTAAAATTTAACCTTGATGAAGTGAATGGTTCCTAGACGTCCGGGTTCGATTACCGGCAGAAATTGAAATAATGAATTTTAATTTCTGATATAGGTCTGGGTGTTATAAATATATAAGTATCTCGAGCATTTAGCAGTGTGGTATCCAGCAGAGTAGAATAGCACCAACCTCTTACACTCGTGAGTGTTGTACAACGCGACTAATGTTTTCGAGGACCACTCTCCGTAGGCTTAAAAATGGGCAGCAGCGTTTTCTATTGTTATTTTTCTAACACTGCGATCTCCAACCTGCCTGTCAAGCGTTGAGGTTATGGCAATAACCTTCCCTTTCGTGGGAGAGGCTTTAGTCCTGC
Source organism: Blastobasis adustella (assembly GCA_907269095.1). Classification (NCBI taxonomy): domain Eukaryota; kingdom Metazoa; phylum Arthropoda; class Insecta; order Lepidoptera; family Blastobasidae; genus Blastobasis; species Blastobasis adustella. Next base: position 7,593,970 of record OU026140.1, read on the forward strand.
AGCGGACTGTGATGATGATCTCGAGTAAACTTGTTTATCTTTCAGCGTTAGTATCAATACTCTGTTGTTACAGGTGATTGTGACAACGGTGGTGGCTCATCAGGCAACGGCGGAGGCTCATCAGGCAACGGTGGTGGCTCATCAGGAAATGGTGGCAAAAAGGGTTTAGGATGTAAGTATGAAAATGCTTTGTAAGAAAACACATATTATAAATGTACCCAAAGATTACATAAGTTACAATATATTGGAATAGGCTTAATGATGACACGTGAATGACATTATATTTTTTTACAGCGCTCATCAATGCTAACGTCCTGGGTGGTAAGTATTCTGGCAATTTCAAGTACTACTACTACTCTCTACTTTCTTAATTTGTGTCTTAAAGGTTTTAAGACTTGCATGGTTATTCACTGCACATAAATTATTACTTAAATTGGGTGTGTCAGCACGATTTTTATAATTTTTACCCCGATATTTCGGAACGGGTGCCCGCTCCATGGTTACGAAGGTCCAAAATTCGGCCATAAACTATCGTCCCTCATACGTTATTCAAAAAGATCGTGCATTACACGAATGAATATTAATAAATTATAAAAATGTGGTCCTTTTATGAGGTTGCCATGGAGACAATCTACCCTCATGTATTATTTAATCTCAAGTTATATGTCAAATGAAAGGTATTTCTTTCCTCTATCCAACAATATATGGTTGCCTAGGCAAATCTTAGTCCGAAAGGAAATATTCGTGAACAATCAGAAGCGTGCACCCGTTCCGAAATATCGAGATTAAAATAATCAAAACCATAATGACAACCCCGATTTAAGTGACAATGACAATTTATGTACAATTTGTGTCTTGTTGTTACAGCCAAAGGTAAAAATGCACAAGGCGGACTCCTTAACAGTAAGTATGACGAAAGATGTTAAATGATAAACGATTTATCGACACATTTCCTACTATATGGCTAATCGAACTTCAATACCGCAACAAGCCTTCAGGTCCACTGTGTCAAAATGTCCACTGCACGAAATAGTAAAACGTATTTAAATGTCCACTTATGCGTTCACCCTACCAAAAAATCCACTGTATCTAAAGGACCACCTTACCACTATCGAGCTTGCCACTTGCTAGTGCCTCCGTATACCACTGGCGATGTGAGGTTGAACAAGGTCTTCCGCTGGCGGGACAGGTTTTTTTTTTTATGTTCATAATTGGAAAACCAATCTCTATTTATACGCTCATAGAGGCCCTAAGAGCGTCGGTGGCCGAGCGGTAACAGTATCCGACTCGTGAGCCAGGGGTCCCGGGTTCGAATCCCGCTCCGGCCATGTACCAATGACTGTTTTCTGAGTTAAGTACATTAGTTGAATACTAACCGATGCTCTTACGGTGAGGGAAAACATCGTGATAAAACCTGCACATTCAGGCGACTGGATGTGTAACCATGATCCAATCTGGTCAGGTTCCCCTGGCAGCAGGGTCATGGAGGTCAGATGGCAGTCGCTCCACTGTAATTACCTGACCTGCCAAATCCTGGATCATGGTCAAGGCGGACCCCAGGCTCTCGTTCTCGAGAGCACAACCGGGACATTAACGCCAAGATGATTATTTTTTATTTTTATAGAGGCCCTAAGAGGCCTAATTCTCGCACTGTGATAACTCGAATTCGACATTTTTTTATCGCTAAATTTCTAAATTAACAATGTAATTTAAAACTATCTTAGGCAATAAAGAGTTAGCTTAAATCTTTGAGAATAAGTTTTTTGCTTGTTATCGATATTCCGAGACACATTAACAGATATTTGTGGCTAGAGAAAATATCGAATTCTAATGTCGAAAGCGCGAGAATCGCCCCTTGTTGTACATTTTCTTTTACACCTATAGATATTTGTAACCCCTCCTTTGAAGAAAGTACCTACGACTTTTCCAGACATTAGATCATTCGTATGTAAAGTTGGCTTTAGCTTCGACAAGTCGTTATATGTATATAATGTAGAGGTGTAAGTAACTATAATGTTCACAATTGTTTCCCTGTTGCAGCCAAAAACGGTTCCGGCGGTGGTATCCTCAGTGGTAAGTTTTTACTTTATAACCACTATTATTCGTTGATATATCGGATATAATTATGAATCATAGAAAATCACAGAAATCTTTTTTTTTTAATTTAAATATCGGTTTTTTTTCGGAGCCTTTGACTCGAATCTAGGAGTTCGTCAAATAACTTGCAAATTCTTACATAGTTTATAAAATTCGCTTTCTGCGTCTGTCTGTCAAATTTTCGCCAACTTCTTCTAAACCACGCAACGGTGATGCGGTTTTCACCGTCAGTTGAATAATTTTTTCCGGAAGTTTACATGCGTATTCATACATGCATATTATAGTTAAGAAAAGCCAATCTCCTTCAAAGCTAGTTATAAAATAAATACAAGCATTTTATCTTACAGGTTAAAAGTCGGTGCGCGATGGCCTTCCAGCAGCTGTACCTTCCAACAACGACGAATTGGCTAGGATACCTGACAACTTTTTTTTAATATAAAATTTTCTACATTTCCTATTCAGATTGTTTTATTTAATTCAACGATTTGACAGCTCCTAACCCACCATACCTACTCACCCTACTCACGAGTATCACAAGTAACTTTATAGAACATCTCAAACTTTGCCCATATCCCATTCGTAGATGACTTAGTTATCTAGTATAAGTATAGGGTTGTAACGGAACTTCGCCTCCGCCTCCGTTACTGCGGAAGTTCTGCAAGAAATGATACCTCCGCCTCCGCCTTTGCCACCAAAAAACTTTTGCGGAGTTCTAACGGAGGTTTATTTCCGGCATAATATAACGCGAGAGCAAAGACGCTGAATTGAACTGAAATACAATTTGCCTCTCCATAATTTTGATTACTAGTAGGTAATGTTATCTACTAACCGATACTCTTACGGCGAGGGAAAACATCGTGATGAAAACTGCACATTCAAACGACTGAATTTGTAACCATTATCCCATCTGGTCAGGTTCCCCTGGTAGCAGGGTCACGGAGGTCAGATGGCAGTCGCTCCACTTACTGCACGATAATTAGGTAAAACAAAAAAAAAACAAGGAACTAAGCGTACGTAACAAAAAAAATAGATAGGTGACGTTGAGTAAATATGTCCAAGCTTAACAATTATTATACCCATGAGCAAAAACAACTACCAATAAGAATGTTACACTCACTACACAGTAGGTCACTTACATAGATGACGATATTTTCGAATCATATGGTACCTACCATATATATATGAATTCAATCCAAAATTTAAATGTATTTTAATCAATGTAAAAAGGCCACTCACTGTGGGCCTTATAAGAAAACTCACTGTCACAAAAGGGCGATGGAAAGGACTATGCTCGAAGTCTCATTGCGTGATCGAATCAGGAATGAGGAGATACGCAAGCGAACTACGGTCACCGACATAGCCCGATGGATTGCCAAACTTAAGTGGCAGTGGGCATGGCACATTGCTCGTAGAACGGATGGCCGATGGGACATGAAAGGTAGGCCCGCACTAGGTAGACCAACGATCTGGTAAAGATCGCAGGTACCAGCTGGATGCGAAAGGCACAGGACCGGCCTTTGTGGAGATCTCTGGGGGAGGCCTATGCCCAGCAGTGGGGGTCTTGAATTGAAATAAAATATGAAAAAGGTTTAAAATTTTTAAATAAAGTCTCTCTAACGTAGTTACTTTTTATTCCATATCATTAGCTATATTTACCAGTTTGTCTGACTTAGTTGTAGTGTACAACCAAGTACCTACAATACTTCCATTTGAGTATACCGACAACGATTTATCATGTCAAGTCACATTATTTCAACGCATGTCGTTTTTGCCAATTAAGGCCTTGTTAGGCCATTATACCAATGTTTTATCGGAAATACTTAATTCAGTCGATAGGGGTTTAATTCGAAATGAATGTTTAATTCAATAGTGTCTCTGAAATGATGGTGTACGTTGTTTTCGTGGTTATCTGTCTCACAGCTGCTTTGGGTAACCTGATTAACTTTTTTATTCGGCTCTATTGACGGATGAAGATACAGATTGGCGGAAAGCGGCGATCGTCGACCATAACAATAATGGTATCAAATTCATCTAAAGTCATAGTCTAGTGGGAAAGGTATCCGACTCGCAAGCGAGAGGTACCCACTGTGGCGATGACTCTTATCTGAGTTATGTACATTAGTTTAATACTAACCGATGCTCTTACGGTGAGGGAAAACATCGTGATGAAAGCTGCACATTTAAGGCGACTGGATGTGTAACCATGATCCAATCTGATCAGGTTGCCCTGGTAGCAGAGTGACGGAGGTCAGATGGCAGTCGCTCCACTGTAATTACTTGATCTGCCAAATCCCTAGATCATGGTCAGAGCCAAAGAGACTTCATAATCTTTTTGGTTAAGCGGACCCCTCATGCGCGAAAGCACAACCGGGACATTAACGCCGAGATGATTATTGTTTTTATTTATTTTTGGAACGGGTGGAAAACGGCAGTCGTCGACCATAACTAATATTAATAATAAATTCATCAAAGGTCATACTTTAACGGTGAATGCTTGTTTAGTAACTCACCGGAATAGCAGTGGTCGCCTGCGCAGTGTTCAGAAATTTCCATATAACACAATTTTAAGTTTAATCGCCATTAGGAAAGGTTTGAAAAAAACGGCCGGTCGCCGTACATGATTGAATTTGAAAACTCTTTCGAATTCAAACGTATATATCCATAGTGTTCAGAATAACGGGAATATAGAGTACCTACTTAGCCCAACCTATTTCCAAAATTTGACAACCTGGTTCAATAAATAATTTTAATGTATTCATATATTTTTTTATTATGTCGATATTCAGACCCTAATTATAGCGAGCGATTTGTGAGGGCCAGGGCAATTTATCGCTCATACTAAATGTAAAACATCATTTCACGTGCATTTCTAGGGTTACACAAAGACATGGGTGTGTACACTGGCGCTAAGTATGTAAAGTGACAATTTAAATTAAGGTTCTGGTCGTAAGTAGATAGATACCTACCAAAAGATTGGAAAGTTAGATACCTTCATGGTCCTTTTTGGTAAAATGTGTGCCAAATGTCAGCTTGACAATCAATTTGGTTGTCAAAGACACATAAACCAACGATTTCAGACTGGCAAATTTGCTCTGTGGTACCCACTTATGTAAATTTTTATTCGTTGGTACTATAATATGTTCTTAAGAAATCTAGTCCAAATTATACTATTTTTACGTACCTGTGCCCGCATCTTGTCGTCGCCAATACATACAGAGGGACAGACGGCGAGAAGCGACTTTGTTTACTATGCATATAAGTGTATTTTTTTCTACACTCAGCTACTCCAGCGCCTGAGAAGGTGACGTTGGAGCCACCGCAACACACACACGGCGACGGGCTCGATGTCTGGTCCAGTATGAACAACATGGTGAAAGCAGTCCGTTACAGCCCTGACCAGGACAACATTTACTACCTATTTTCGAGGTATGTGGTCATTGGGGTTAGCTTTGATATATTCTGCAGTCATACATGCAACATAATCGGATTGTGAAACTGTTCGACCAATCTCGAGTTCAGCGGTAGCGGCAGTGGAATGAGTTCATTTTAATGCTACGGAGAAACAAACGAGCCGACAACCCTGGTAAGCGGTAACTGTCGCCCATAATATCTACGAGTCATGCATTTTTATATTGCAGATAAAAAATGCAGAACCGCAGGTGCGTTGTCACTATGAGGATTAAGATGAAATGCCACATGCCCTGCGATGGCTAGCTTATCCTTCAAACCGGAACACAATATTGCCAGCATTGTCGCTTGGCGGCGCTTGGCTAGATAAGGCGGTGATACTCACTCAGGTGGACTCCTCAGGTTTGACAAAGTCCTATAAGCCCAGATGTGTCGACGCAAAGAGGATCTCTTCAGATAGGATTTGCTAACGAAAGTTCTATATGTGATGGTGGCTTATCTCCATGCACCACCTCATCTCAAGCTCGGCGTGTCTTAAAACTCGCACAATGAATGAATGGAAGAATTGTTTGAAGTTAGTCTAAACGCTGTATGCGTCTAAGCGAATAACGTGAAAGTTGGAGTTTAGACCATAGACTCAATAAGAATCTCATTCTTCACAGAGCGCATCCGACCCTCGGTCATCCTCTTCTCCTGGGAAACAGCAACCTCCTGGCGCAGACTGACTACGAGCCATCACGACGCACCGTCGTACTTGTCCACGGGTGGCTAGGCTCCGTCGGGGCTAACTTGAACAGGGTTCTGGTGCCTGGTACGTAATCCGACAGAAAATCCAGGTACCTACATATTTACTTTGCTTACTTACTGCGTTGGCTCAGCTAGTCCCTTCCCTTAACTGAAAAAAGGTTCACTTTCGTAAACCATCTATTAGTATGTTGTTAAGTATTTATTCTGAATAAAAAACAGCCGGGAGACAATCTCTAAAGTGCTTGGTTCTCCAGCTGTGATGTCATCAAGATGACCGCCGCTGCGTTTTGAAATTTACCTTTAAAACAGAGTATATTGTACTTAGAAGTATGTGTGGGGCAACAAACGACGCTGAATAAACTGTACTACAATATTTACTAGACCCATAAACGTGTAAATATTATACTTTTAGAGATACTTAAGATTGTATTTAAATTTTACAAATAATAAATTCGTTTTTATTTTTTTACAACTTTACCGATATTTTTAGAGCAAAATAATGTAGTGAAAAAATAAAGGCACGTTATAAAGCTATACATAACTATTTTTGTAATCCTAATCGGTTAATAAAGAAGCGAGATATTGTAATGATGCCCGTTGCCCCTAGCAACGGGCACCATTTAAAGCGCCATTCAATTGTTTTAATTGCGTAAATTGCGAGAATTAATGACTTTAAATAAAAAAAGCAATGAGTTTAAGTAATAAGTATGTACAATAAACGTATTAATATGTTATATATAACAAACAACGTATTATAATACATTAAGTATAGTTCGGATTTCACGCACTGACATTTTGTGCCTTTTGAAATTTGCCTTTAAAACAGACTGTATTGCGCTTAGAAGTAGGTCAAATGAAGCAGAATAATATGAGCTACAATATTATTCATTCATTTATGTGAACATTATAGTTTGAGAGATATTCAAGTTAATATGAAAATTTTGCAAAAAATAAATCCGTTTGTAATTAGTTAAAAAAGTTATTAGTTAGTTTAGTCACTTTCCCAGTGGTTCCTGCAAGTGTGGAGTGTCATGTATCTCCTCATTACCACGCTTAAAAATTCCATCAGTGACATCGATTTTGCAGTTATGTTTCTTCATAGGCTCAAGATGCAGTTGTCCATAATTTCAGCCACGATGACCTTTTGAATGTACGCTGACACGCCTACATACATCGTGACTGACATCTCCCCTAGTCCGGGTATTGGCTGGCCGGAGGCAGAAAAAAACAATTTTATTTTATTTTATGTACTTAAGGTAAACTAGCAGGCAATGTTCGTGATACGTCCTGTTGCAGCGTTCATCCCGCTTGACTATTGTCCTGACCTAGAGGCTCCTATACCAATCGTCATCTTGCAGTTTGCTTTTAGTTTTGCTTGCATCCGAGCATACTCTTGCGGGAAGAAACCATGTCAAACTAGTCACAAATTCGCGTTAATTGAAGAATTAGTGATTTACAAGTGACACAATTGGCCGTGTGATGTCCAGCTGAGTAGAATAGCACCAACCCCTTACACTTGTGGGTGTCGTACAAGGCGATTCATGTTTCCGAGGCAAAAGATCGAGAATCTCCGTAGGCTATATTTACAACACTGCGATCTCCAACCTGCCTGCCAAACGTGGAGATTATGGCAATAACCTTCCCTTTCGTGGGAGAGGCCTTAAGTCCTGCAGTGAACTGTTATGGGCTGTGATGACATAATGGATGAATATTCTTCCAACGCAAGACGCACTCCAACATGTAAAAAACGCATACATTTGGACCCACAGTCTGAATAAAGACCTCAAAGTACTGGATCCATACAGTTGGGGATGGCAAAATAATAAAAATGGTTATGGAAGACACTACCTGATGCTAGCGTCGATTGCAAATAACTGTCTTGCAAGTGCAAAGAGCGGTGCACAAAATGTCGGTGCGTGAAATACGAACTAAACTCAAGATTTCTTGCGCCCGCAAGGATAAATCCGAACTATACTTAATGTAATATTATACGTTAATTGTTATATATAACATAATAATACGTTAATTGTACATACACATTACTTAAACTCATTGCTTTTTTTTATTTAAAGTCATTAATTCTCGAAATTTAGGCAAATTAAAACAATCGTATGGCGCTTCAAGTGGTGCCCGTTGCTAGTGAAAAATTACAATATCTAGCTTGTTTATTAACCGATTGGGATTATAAAAAGAGTTTTGTATAGCTTTATAATGTGCCTTTATTTTTTCAGTACATTATTTTGCTCTAAAGTCATCGGTTAAGTTGTTAAAAAATAAAAACGGAATTAATTTTTGTAAAATATTAATATAATCCTGAATATCTCTGAAACCATAATATTTACATGTTTGTATGTAGGGATAATATTATAGTACTCTTTATTTTGCGTCGTTTGGTACCTCACACATGGTTCCAAGTGCAACACACTCGGTTTTAAATGCAAATTTTAATTCGCGGCGGCGGCCATCTTGATGACGTCACAGCTGGAGAACCAGCTCTTTAGAGATTGTCTCTCTTTATTGATTGAAAAGATATCGATCCTGAACGGTTTCGGTTTTAGCGTGTGTTCCTTGATAATCTAAATAGTTTCAAGGCTACAGTAAATAGGCAGTTCCTAGTCATGCTCCATTATTGACCGCATCGTCACTTACCACCAAGTGAGATGTCGGTCAAATGCCTGGCTGGTCTAATGATGTAAAAATTTTTGGACAGATGCTTCAGGACTTCATCCAGCCAGCGGTATCTAGGACTTCCCACTGGACGTTTCCCATATAGGCTCTCGTCACGGCACGATCCTCTTCCATCCTCTCCACGTAATACACCCAGCGCAGTCTTGCGGCATTGGTCTCCCCGATGATATTCGACACGCGCACTAGCTTCTCATCTCCCTAACGGACATAGCGTACAGAATAAGTAAGCTGAAATGAACTGGCCATATTAGCCGAAGAACCGACAACCGCTGGAATAAACGAGTTCTTGAGTGGAGATCGCTACTCGGCAAGCATAGGACGCCCTCCGCCCATGTAGAGTATTTGTGAAACGCTGCAGGTGGATGTTGCAAATTGCAAGTCAGTCATCCTATAAGCTATTCTGGGGTTTTCCAAATTTCAGCAAAATCCGTTCAGTTGTTTTTGTGTGAAGGAGTAACAAACATGCAAACATACATCCTTACAAACTTTCGCATTTATAATATTACATAGACCGATTTTTAGATTATTTTTACATTTCCCTTTGCAGCGTTCCTGGAGGCTGAGGACTGCAATGTAATCGTGGTGGACTGGGGCGCGGGCGCACGCGGGGAATACATTTCCGCCGTTGGCAACACCATCGCTTCCGGTCAACATTTTATTGTTTTACAACTTTGACTTCCCCCCTCCCCTCGCCTTAGACATGATTTATTCTGACATCACAAAAATTCATAAGTGTTACATATATTAAGGTAATTTTCGAACAATTCAATGCTAAACTAAAACAAAATAGGTACAAACACACAAATACAATATTCATGGACCAATGCGATGCCAGAAAAGACCCCAGTTCAGCATAAGCTATAGCAAGTGCTGCAGCGCTGATTTTCACGATGACTTTTACAAGGTAGTCCGTCCGTTTCCTGGGGGGATGTCTATTGCTGCGATTGCCGGTATGTGCCCCACTTACGAGCATTAGCCATCGGTTCTACGAGGTACTTGGTCTGCCCATTGCCAAGTCAGTTGTACGACTCTGGAACCTATATCGATGATCTTAGTTCTGCTACGGAAATCTTCCTTTCGGAGCCTATTACATCGAGAAACTTCTAGTAGAACTTTCTCCATCTCACGCTGAGTCAGATGGCCTTCTTATGATCGTGTAATTCTGGTACCTGTGATCATTACTAGGTCGTCGGTCCACCTTGTAGGAGAAGGCTTACCCACATTGCATCTTCCTCAAACGACCATCTCCTTCATTTACTTGCGTATTGTTGTGTGACTCATCATTTTTGGAACTGAGAATGATAGTGGTAATATCGATGTTCCAGGCGAAAGCGCAGCTTGCTTCGTGTCCTGGCTGAACGGCATCACGGGGGCTTCCCTGGGGTCCTACCACCTTGTGGGGCACAGCCTTGGAGGGCAACAGGTCGGAATCATCGGGCGAAACCTCGGCGGGAAGGTTGCTCGTATCACCTGTAAGGATTGCTTTCACTTAGACTACTTAGTGACAAACAAGTAAAGCGGTATCACCCATAACATATATGATTGCTTGCGGGTAAGTGGTTTGTTTCCCCCCCTTTTTGTAAGCTTTGATCGAGCTTTTGTCAATGTGGAGGTAGGGAATAATAGGGAAGCGAGACACAACGGGGCTACCCTGTTATACAAATAGTACGCACACTAGAGGAGTACTGTTGCCGCTAATAGTCCGCCATTTTGCATCACTCTTCAGTCAATAAAATCAAATGGTTTTTAGATACCACTTTACGTTAGTATGAATATCCTGAGACACTGCTTTATTTTACATAATTAACCTATAGAAATCCATTTCCATCCACTTTTCGATAACGAATCCCACCCGACCCGATAGCAATTAGTCACTCACACGTCCACGTGAAGTGCACTACAAAATAAAAAATGCTCATCCGTCCAAAAGGACTACAGGCCCCAAGTCGGTTTGTTGTCTGTCGACAGTTTGACAGCTGTCATTTGTTCTACAAGAGGTCAATAGATGGCTCTTTATTACATTTCATATCATAAATAAAGGCGGTCCGGACAACCCAGCCTATAAGACCAATAACGTTGAGCTACATATGTCATTAGAAAGGGTTTTTCATTTTCTACAATTTTACTATGGTGACAACTCTCGAATCGCTGTGGGAAAAAATATATGGTCAATTAAAATAAACTTCATTTTGAACTAGAAAATTTAACTTTTTTCCTACACCGATTCGAGGGTTATTGCCTTAGTAAAAGTTGCAGACAATTAAAAATCCTTTCCAATGACATATCGCTCAACGTTATTGGTATTTAGGCTGGGGTCCATACATTTCTGCCGATCCTCATTTCTCATCAACGGTTGTATTTGTTTCTATCGAAAATGCGAGCTGGCCGGCAAGACTAGGTACGCATGCGCCCCGGACGCTATAGTGGTTAGGCCTCTGACGCTCTATTCTTTCACCGCGAAAGTTTTTATTTATCCTTTCAAGGTTGATCCTTTCTTTCCCAGCGCTAGACCCAGCGTTCCCCATGTGGATGCTTAACAGCAATCGCTTTCGATTTGACGACGGTCTCTACACCGAAGTGATACACACCAACGCAGGGGAAGCCGGCTTCCCGGCTCCACTGGGCCACGTGGACTTCTATCCCAATGGTGGGAACAGAATGCCCGGATGCGACGGACAGAGCTGCGATCATGACCGGTGAGTATCTTTTAAGTACGGGTATGATTTACGTGACCAGGATCACACACTTTTATGTATTGGTATCAAGAGTTATTTTCATGTGATATCCAACTCACCTGTTTATTTTAATTTATTTTTTAATTAGACTAGCCAGGCATTTGACAGCCATCTCACCTGATGGTAAGTTAAGATGCGGCTTCAGATGGAGCATTCCTCTCTAGGAACAGCCTATTTACTCTAGCCTAGAAGGCGTCCAGACTATAGTGATCAGGGATCACACTCGCCTAGCCTGGAGTGGCAAAGATGGATATTTAAGTCCAGCATTGTAATGAGCTGTTGATGTGTCATCATCATCTTCCTAGTGGTCAATCCCGGCATCAGCAGAATCTCTAGAAACGCCCGTGCTACGCCTGAAAATGTGCTAACTGAAAACTGTCTATTTCTGACTATGACTCTTCTTGCGTTTTATAAATAGTCAGAAAAACGTTTCCCAGAAAATGTTCAGTGGATAGTGTTAGCTCTGCTAACACTGTTATTTTGTCGAAAGAAGTGCAGCATTATGAGGTTCATTTCGTAAGTCAACATTATATTTCGCAATAGTGAAGGCAGGTATGTTGTTCCTTTGCCATTTGTCGATTCTGAATCTATAGCGCATCTGGAATGTTCTAAAAGAAACATAATGTGTGTTAGGTGGCTCCTTAATTACAGGCTGATCCCAAAACATTTACGTGGGATACGGTTATATGACAATCAAGAGATTCATGGACATCCATGACACTCCAAGCGTGTTTTTTCAGAGGGTGGGCCAAATTTAATCCTAGAGTAAGTAAAGTCTGTTGAAACGCTGGAGCGAAGGATATTTATTTATTTATTTATTCTTTGTACAACATTACAGTTAAAAACTAATGCGTTGCACAAAGTAGGTTATAAATTACAGCTACTATATACAAATTACTTATTACTTATGTAGAATTTTCAGATAACATTACTATGCATATTAACTAAATTATCTAGCTTCATTGGAAGCGGGTCAGGGGTAAAGTATAGGGATCAAGCTGCGTACATGCCACCTTCTCCCTTCCAGATGCTTCTACTACATGGCTGAAGCGATCACAAGAGGCGGCTTCACGGGCATCGAGTGCGAGTCGTATCTGGCTGCTATGATGGGGAACTGCTCCGGTGGTGGCCAGCTGAGGATGTGCGGCGTCGAGCCAAAGATGAAGTCTAAGAATGGGTGCGTCTGAGATCCTTACGTAGTATAAAATAAAGTTGCAACCGGATGGGCGGACGAGTCGACCTTGGTCGGACTTCCAACCACGCCCCTCGCATCCGAAAGCGACTATATTTTGTACAACGTGAGGATTAGTATAAATTCTCTAGCTGCTAAACCGGCCCTACCGCAGTGTCGTACAACGACGCGCTATACAGGTTAGCCAGTATGGGTGGTCAGTATGGGCAAGTCTGAAACTATTTAAGACACAGATCTGTTCTTAGGAACCATATCATACATTTTAGTGACAAGAAAAACTGTATTTATAGATTTTTCAAAACTTGTACCTACTCAGTTCGAGAATCGAAGCCGGACGTATTGAATAATAAAACTAACGTTATTTCTATTTGGTAGGACGTAGGTCATTAGCAGTAAATGTTACTATAAAACACGATATGTAAGTAAAAAGAATAAAATGCATTGTATTCATTTAACTTACACAATCAATATCAAAATAGGAGACTAAGTCACTAAACAAGCAGCACCCCTAAAATAATATATATAAATAGTAAATAAAGATATTATCAGTTTTTAAAGTGAGACAACTGTGTCAAACATTATAAATGTTATCAAAAGTGCACAAGTGTTATTTTCAAAAAACAATAGTCATATAAGTGTTAAATAGAGAAAAACAGCAGTTGGTGTTTGTAGACAAACATTATTGCAGACCGTGCATAATTTTTATTTCACATTTACAGTGTCACTAACTTACTTTCTTTCAACCTGCAGTCTCTTTTCCACAAGTGGTGACATCTAGTGCAAATCAACAGAACTACAACAATCACAAGTGCTTAATGAAGTTTAAATTATTAGCTACGTCCATATTGCTCTGAGAAAATTGCTTCACACATGTGAGGAATATGCAAGGACCCATGGTCTCAGGCATAACACCAATAAGTCTGAGCTTCTAGTTTTTAAAGCGGGCTACAAAAGCCTGAGAAGGTGCTTTGGCGGTGGTGAGAATATAAGGTAGCCGCCAATGTTGGCAAGCGAAGATGGAGAAGGTGGAAAAGGGTACGGGTAGGGTAAGGGTCGAACATTTGATCGTCGGAAGTTGTATATATGCCGCGGAGTTAGCATATTCCTTTAGGGCGATGCAGGAAAGTTAGCGCCATCTATATGCGTATGCTTGCCAACCTTGTGTTTGTGTTACTCGTAATGTAAGTATAGCCGAGTCTTCCCTATTTAAGCGGTAGTGCGATAGATGTCGCTACAGTGCCGTCGGTCACGCTTGGTGGAAGGCAGCTGAAGCTCGTCTCGCGGATCAAGTACCTGGGACACTGGGTCGCTGAGGATCTGTCAGACGATGCAGATATTGAGAGGGAGCGTAAGGCCCTGGCTGTGCGAGCGAATATGTTGGCTCGTAGGTTCGCACGTTGTACCAAAGACGTTAAAATCACTCTGTTAGATCTTACTGTCAGTCGTTTTACACGTGTAGCCTATGGGTCAAGTATTCGCAGAGGGCATTCAGGGCGCTCCGCGTCCAGTACAACGACTCGTTCAGTATACTGCTGGGGCTGCCTAGATATTGCATCGAATCCACTATGTTCGCGGACGCAAAAGTGGACGGCTTCAACGCCATTATGCGTAAGCGCACAGCCTCCCTGCTGGGGCGAGTGCTGGGCAGCGCCAGTAGTCTCCTGGACCCTATCGCGGATAGACTATAGTGTCCTATTGTTAGGCACTGGAACGATGTCCATATGGGATCTAGGCCGGCTTTTTTCAGTAAAGGGTAGTATATAGAGTAGTGCTTTTTGCTGGACCGAGCTGCTAGACGTTTAGATTTAAGTTTTTCGTTTTATTTATTTTCTATTTTTGTATTACACTATGGACATGTGTTTGAAATAAAATTATTGAATTTAATTGATTTTAATAAGACATTGGTCAGGTCAATACCTGACCTCTAATTAATTTCACATATCACCGATATCATAGAGGTCACCTCAACTTTAAGAAATAATAATCACGTCTGATCCCCTATACTCTACCATGTCTGTCTTGTATAGGCCTGCTGGAAGAGATTTCTTCTTAGAAATAAGTAGTGCCTGTTGTGTCGTCTTTCATTTTTGTAATTTCTGTTTACTATATATTGTGTGCAATAAATTGTTAAGTAAATAAATAAGAATGGAGCATAGACCCTTTAGTAGTGTCAAAGCGAAGATTTGAAAGAACTTTTCTCGCTTGTACTATTCAATGTGGTATGAGATCCCAGACACAGTGTTTTCTTTTCACTATGACATGGGATCATTTAAGAGATCTCCTTAGAGGCGGGCAACGCATTTGTAGCGCCCCTGGTGTTACTGATAGTTATAGGCGGCTGTGATCACATCGCATCAGGTGGCCCGCCTGCAGGATGAAAAAAAAAACGGGTCCATGGGTAACATCAGAAAAAATCAAATTGCAATTGCTATTTTCAGTCATTTAAGGACGACAATAAATAAAATGTTGGGATCATGACGATATGAGCAGCAAACCCGATAAGCCGACTTATAGTCCTACCATACAGTTACTAAAACGCAAATGAGTGCTATTCACAACTCAAACTGTTATATAGAAAAATCACTCGAATTTTTATCTATCGAATACGATGAGATAATAAATACTAATTTGCTTGGATAAATTCTCACACCGCTATTCAGCCCCAAAGTAAATGACTTATTATTATTATTAATTATTGGAAGTGACATTATTATTTTATAGCTTTATATACTATTTATATATACTATTACTAACTTATACTTAGGAATTTTGTTGCGAACATTTTAATAATAATTAGATTAATTATGCTTTAAATATGGCATGCCAGATTCTAGTAAAGTGGGAGAAACGACTATAAAAATGGTAACATCTACCATGTACCACATTTTACATCAATAAGTTATTCATTCATTCATTCATTAAAGTTTTACTTTTTAAATTCAATTATACTGAATGAACATCGCGATCTTGGAAAATAGAAACTTATCACACGAGAGTCATATTAAACAACAGGAAGATATGACTAAAGAGCATTCCCGCAAAATGATACCTAACCATTTCAACATGAACATGGTCTAATTTCATAACATTCCCTTTAAACAAAAAGCCACGCAGGATACATTACTATGTGATGTATCTAACATTATTTAAGCTATCTCTGTTGAAATCAACCTGAATGAAATGAATTACATCAGGCGTCTCCCTTCGCTATCCGCCAAAAGCACTATCAGGGTTACTCTGAAAACAGTCTTAACATAAAAAATAAAATTCTCCAAGCCACCAAAGCTGTAACTCATAAAATAAAAACAATAGACACAACTCCTTTATATTGAACCCAAATGCAAAGCTAGATCCAATCTATATTGACGAGGAACTAACACTCAAAAGCAAATGCTTGCACTACCTTTCTCGTCAGCTGGTCAATAGCAGGAAATATAAATACTGCCGGATTTCTAATGCAAGGATATTGTTACGTAAAGAGGAAGGAGCCAAGACTGTAATGATGACCGATGAGCCCCAATTAGAATGTTTTAAAAATGAGAATTGACTAATTTTCCTAGTCATCGTTAATATACTCGTAACATATTTGTTTGCTCATAATAATATATGTTTCTATTGTGTTTATACAACATGAGTATTACTAGGTTTAAGCTAAATACATTTAAGTGTTCTCTGTACTTAACTTTAGCAGTTTATTTAACTTTATTATTTAATAATATAGTAGTTTTACAACACCTTTGAGTACATACTGATCTCTTTCATAAACACCTGTTTAAGATAGTCAGTCAGAATTGTTAACATTTTCTAATTTTATTATTTATTTAACAGTTTATTGCACACAGTAAACTACATAGAGAAACATCATAAAATTATCATCTCTAAAAGTTTTTTTTTAACAGGCCTACAGTAGAGAGGTGTAGATTTTAAGTATTGTTTTACATGTAAGAGATTTTGTTTTACGTTATCATGGGGTTCAATTTGTTTTAATTTACACTCACCTTTACTTGCATAGAAGCATCTACATCACGTTAACGTGAACAATAATTTCTCAGTATTTAGTGTTGTTAGTATTAGTTTATGTATCTATCATATTGTTTCTATTAAGAACAACGTAATACGTACACTCACACGCACATTGCTCACCCAACTCCCATATATATATACCATTACAGAACACCTATGATACGCATACTAATGATTTCCAAACACCATTTTTATTATATTTTACATACGTTAAATACTACACTGCAATAGCTAATTGTATTGCATATACGCCTACATATAACAACCACAATCCGCTTAATTCTTCCACCCAACACCATTGAAATTCATTTCAAATAACAGACATTCTATAAGTACGTTACATGAATATTTGCTAAAATTGTTTTACCACATTTGCTACAACTATAAAAGAATATTTGCACTGTCTGTAAATATAAATTACAATATCTCTATACAATTTGCATAACAACGGAAATAGTAATATCAGGTTAGCTACAAAGAACAGATAGCGAAGACTTTTGTAACTATTAAAATTCCCGCCAATCAATGAATTAATTTACAACCTTAATGACACATTAAAGGGGAAGTTCCGGATTTTCTACCGCGTACCTTTGTTGACAAGTAGCCCGATATTTCGACACAATTGCATGCATCATGGTCACGGGACGATAGGAGCTACTCGTCAACAAAGGTATGTGATAGGAAACCTGGAATATGCCCTTAAAATGTGTGAAAATAACCGCAAAAACATTATAACCTTAATCAAGTGTCTGTTTTCCAATGTTTCTTGTGCCATTTAGAGGATGGTAATGAACAAATCCAGGTGCAGCAGCTTAATATTATATCACGAAATATTCGCAGTCTGTCTGCTAATATGGACATATTAGCAGACAGAAGAAAGCTGGACAGCTTTCAGGTAAAATTTGACATAAATGTATTTACTGAGTGTTGGCTATCACATAACCCGAAAATACCAACCGTAGATTGTTACGTTTCTTTTAATGTATAGGACGTGGTCATAAGCAGTAAATGTTACTTTAAAACGTGATACCTAAGTACAATGAATACAATTTTATTCATTTTACCTACATAATCAATATCAAAATGTAGTTTTTCTTTTCAATACTTCCGGTTTCGATTCCCGTACTGAGTAAAATAGGTAAATTAAAAGAAATCTATATAGCAGTTTTTCTGGTCGCTAAAATCGAAGACATGGCTCCTAAGAACAGATCTTTGTATGTCTTATAGATTCAGACTTGCCCACACTGACCGATCTAACTGAGCCACACTGTATAATGTACCTACATGGGCTAGCTCGGCTTCGTTCGGGTTTCATGGAGCGTCGTCTCTGTGTTGCACACGTGTAAATATTAGGTTTTTACATTTTGTATGGAGACAATGACGACAATTGGAATTCTCAGACTAGCAAAATTTTCAATTTCTTGGAAATGGCTAATCCCATTACGATGAAACTTGTAGGTATAATCAGACAATATTAAACTGAGTAATGAATAGCATTTCATTTCATGATAACTATCCTTAATTAGATCTGGATAAAGAGGCAAAACTGGCGTCAAATGCAAAGGGGTAATTTCAAACCCTTTTCAGAAAGTATATTTTATTAAATTTTAGGGACTTTATGGTATCTTAACCAACGAGGGCTGATAAAAAAATACCCGGATATTTGAATTTTGAATTTGAATACGGCGTTGTAAGAACCAACTTTTATTTTCTTAGGTTGGTACACATGTGTATAAGTAATAAGTGAAATTCCCGCCATTTTGAATGCATAGTTAGTATTTATTGACAAACGAGTAAGACACGTTTTATTGTAATGGATGATTTTTCCTTAGTGAAAATGACAAAAAGCGATGAATTTATATTAAATTTTGTGTTAAAAACAAAATTACATGCAGGGTCGTGGTTGGAATATTAGAGAGTGGAGTGTCTGCTAGGAAGGTGACGAGGTGTACCAAACTAAGAAAAAAAATTGGCTCTTAAAAGAACGTATTTAAATTCGAAATTCAAATATTCCGGGTATATTTGATTAGCCAGCGCACTTTAATTTCGGAATCAAATATTAATTTTAATTTTTTTTAAATCATGTTGGCGTGATGTCCCGGTTGTATTCTCGAGAACGAGGGCCCGGGGTCCGCCTTGACCATTTATTAATTTTAACATGATAAGTATAATTAAAAATATTTTATACGTAATTGCGACAAACATACGAAGCCGAAATCAGCCGAAGTGCTTTATTACCGTCGAATATGTTTCGACATGTCGAGCGAGAAGCAACTTCACAGGTTCATTGTTATTTTCAGATCTAGCAGCGTGTACTACTTAACGACCAACGCCAGTCCTCCGTTCTCTGTCAGATAACTGTGACTATGAAATCCTCTTCCGTACGAATGCGCGATTGTCAATCGACTACAATCTGTAAGAAGCGTGTCAAAGAACTTTTCTCTTTCCATATGTATCTGAATGTTCTACAATACCTGTTTATATTTTATATTTTAATATGTATATTTATTTATTTATTGAATTTGCCAACAGATTTACACTTTTTGTTACATCTAAATATTACATGAAACATCTTAAACACTTAAATGTAAATCCAATAACAGGCAAACTTACGTTCACAATAGAATCGATCGCGCTTAATTAAAAAATAAATCTAAATCTACCACCACTCAAACTTAACAACTAAACAATGATGTTGTTAGTGTAAACTGCAAGAGGACGTACTTAGTACATTATATAAATATTTGTAATAAAGAACAGTGTAATATGTCAACACAATTTTCGGAGTTACACAGTTTGTTATGTTCCCTGCATAGTCTATAACCTATTTCATTGCTACCAACATTCGTTCTGATTTTTTTAAGTACGAAATGTCTAAAATTAAGTACTCTAGCATTCGATCTTGTGTCATACAGTGTACTGTGGTCTAAGTTGATGGGTGCAGGTGCAGCACCAGAAGTAGTATGTATACTTTCTTATTGGTACAATAACCAAAGGAACATGGTGAAATGGGGGAATAAATTTTCTGAAGAATATACTCTAAGTTGTGGTGTAAGACAGGGTGGTCTCACCTCAACGAGGTTATTTAAATAAGTAGATCAGCTGATTGGTAGGCTCAGCAACATGCATGTCGTATAGATGATGTAAGTGTAAATAACATTAGTTACGCAGATGATATGGTGTGGCTGAGTCATCAATTGATGGTCTAAGAAAGCTTTTAAAAGTTTGTGAGGCATATGCTGGGCAACACGGGTTAAAGTATAATGAGAAGAAAAGCGTTTTTATGATTTCCTTAGGAAATAATAAGCTTGGAGAGGTGCCGCCTTTACTTCTCAATAAACAGGCTTTGACGCGTGTGGCACAGTTTAACTACCTTGGGCATATTGTGACGGAGGACCTGAGAGACGACCGGGATATCGAGCGAGAACGCAGAGCATTGTCGGTTCGTGGTAATATGTTGGCACAAAGATTTACTCGTTGTACTATGGATGTTAAGATAACCTTATTTAAAGCATATTGTCAGAGCTTTTACACTAGTGGTCTTTAGACTAGCTTTACACAAAAGCCTTATTATTTAGCCACTAAAATCTGTCATTCTAAGTTATATTTTTTTGTGGATAACTTAAAAATATTTAGGACACAAGTTGTGAGTCAGCGAGAAACCGCATACTCAAGTATTACTTCGACACGTTGTAGCATTTTCTTAAATAATATTATTTATTAACTATTGTTGCATTACTTTCGGGTATTGTAGGTGTATTTTAGTAAAATTTGAAATTGTAGTCTTATAGACTGTTCCGTATGCTTAACTTTTAGTTAAGTATGTATTAGTTTATATAATGTATATTGGTGGAAACCTGTAATTGGCTCTGTGCTTCCAGTGTTATTATATATTGTAATCATTGCTGTTGGTTTTCCTTAAGTAAATAAAATAAAATAAAATAGTGTTCCTCGGCAAATAATCTGGTGGGCTCTGAGGTTAAAGTCGGCGTGACACGTGTCGGGCTCGCAGCAAATGCCTAGGATATTCTAAGCTAGGCGCAGCGTCAGACCAAATAAGAAATAAATACAGAACCCTACCAACAACTTACGAACCTTAGAGAACCTATCATTTAATGAAGTATGCAACGCTCTCAAGAGAATTAAACCTAAATGCTCTGTGTGGCCTGATGGAATTCCACCATTCGTCGTAAGAGAATGTGCGTTTG
Source organism: Blastobasis adustella (assembly GCA_907269095.1). Taxonomy (NCBI): domain Eukaryota; kingdom Metazoa; phylum Arthropoda; class Insecta; order Lepidoptera; family Blastobasidae; genus Blastobasis; species Blastobasis adustella. Next base: position 7,615,068 of record OU026140.1, read on the forward strand.
CACTGGCTACCTATCTTTTACACATATTTAATTCATGCTTACGAACAGGAAGTGTGAAAACCGAACCCAAAAACGGGTACCTCTGGAGCGGCCGTCGAGGATTACAGACCAAATAGAACCTTGACTAAGTAATTTCCAATACTACGACCTGTCGTAGTATGGTTTCCAATTTGTTGATCTTCATGTAGGATGCAACAAAGGATATCGACGGGAGGGCGGGGTAGCCTACTTTGATTTTAAGAAGGCTTTCGACTTTGTCAATAATGACATCTTGTAGGTGAAGTTCAGTGGGTTTACTTTAAAATTATTGCATTTTTATGCTAGCTGGCCTGGAAGGCCATCGGCAATATTTGGAATTTGCTGATTGGGTTTCGGAGCTACCTTTCACACTACATGTTGGACTAAACCAGGGTAGTAATCTCGAATCGTTGGAGGATGATAATAGTCTATGCTTATTGAACGCCGACGACTTAAAGCTCTGCTGTGTGATAAATAGCGAAACCGATTCGGATAGACTGTAAGAGAACATTGACAAAGTATCACAGTGGAGCCGCGAAAACAAACTCTATTTTAATGTGGCTAAGAGTCATATAATGACATACAGTCGAGGGCATGGCATTAGAGAATATCAATATGAAATCGTCAACCACAGCCTCTTACGGGTTTCAGCAGTCTGAGGCCTTGGAGTTCACGTGACAAACGATCTTACATTCCGAAGCCACATAATTAATGAAGAAGGCTTTCAGGGATTAAGGTTTTATGCTGAGACAGAGTAAGGATTTATCGAACCCAACGACCCTGAAGGCTCTATAAAATGCCTAAATTCGGTATTTTGTCCCCCTTACTGTTTTCTCTTTTCATTAACAATATCACTCATGGTCTCAAATGTTCTCACCATCTTTACGCGGATGATTTGCAGCCATACGCTAATGCCGATGTTTCAGATATTCCTGAAGCTATTAGTGCTTTGAACAACGACCTAAAACATATTTGTGACTGGTCTCGCAGGGTTGGGATATCTGTAAATCCTTCGAAATGTCAGGCTATCATATTGGGCAGTTCGCGGCTGATCAGTCGCATTGACTTGGGTACTATCCCATCAGTCTATTATAATAGTGTAGTGATTCCATTTAGCCCATGTGTAAAAGATCTGGGTCTTTACATAGACAGTACTTTGAGTTGGTGGGATCAGGTGACGTGAAGTTGGTAGAAAAGTAACCGGAATTTTACGTGTGTTACTCCAACGTAAATGTGGACCAATTGAAGAAATTGGATCGTCTCCTAAATAATTGCATCCGCTTAATATATGGACTACGTAAATACGACCATGTTTCCACCTTTCATGCTAAGCTTAGATGGCTTCCTATTAGATATCACCGCAATCTGCGAGTTATTTGTCTTCTTTTTTCGGTACTCAATGACCCAGCTGTTTCTGATTACTTGAAATGCAAATTTCAGTATCTCAATGACACTCATGAGCGCAACTTTCGCTCATCTGATATACGCTGCTTAAACCTACCAATTCACCGTACAGGTTTCCTTTTAAATTCATTCTTCTTAACAGCGGTGCGTCTCTGGAATGACCTCCCGGTGGATGTAAGACGATCTTCTAATAAATATGACTTTAAAAAAAACGGTCCGGGAACACTTTTAAAATAATTTCTAAAACCTGCCTAACAACTTTCTGTTGTTTCTTTGTTATTCTCTTTATATGTGGTTGAAATAAAAATTTCTCGCACGTTGTGTTATCTTTATTTGCTTTTTTTTTCTTTCTTTTTCTTGTGATATTTTCTGTTACGGTCAGTCTTGGTTTGTGAATATAATGTCAAATTTGCTTAAAATAAGTACTTAGAGTTAATGTGTTCACCAATATTTGTGTCAATCATCTTGCACCGCCCTGTAATGTTTCATACTATCAACTCTCCGGTTGACTAGTAGAGAAAGCTATGAAGCTTAATTTAAGTCCGCCATTGTACGTAACAGTGCATTAGATTTAAATAAATAATACATTAATTAGAAGTAAACTGGAGTTTAGTGCAATTATTTGAAATCCTCATGAGCCAAAATACTTGAGTTTGCTGGAAAAATTACAAAAAAAGTTTACCACATACCTCTACTGGAAATTGTATGGAGTCTACCCATTCTACCCTCAAATGTATCCAACACTCTTCATGCTGGGTATGGTGGGATATTTTAAGTTAGAGGTTCGACGAAATCTGGTGTTGGCAACTTATGTATTTAAGGTGCTTCGTGGTATCATAACAAATCTGGATGTACTGGAGTCATTAGAACTCGTCGTCGTCGTCTTCCTAGCGCTTATCCCGGCCTCTGTCAGGTTCCGCTTTCCCACTCAATCTTCTCCACTTCACCCGGTCTTCGATATCCTCTCGTGGAAAGCCGGTGGAGTCATTATAACTACTGGAACATTCGAGAATGCGGAGGAATTGTAGAGACGAGACATTTGCTACCCGCAGTGCCGAACCAACTTACTTTTGAATTGGGGCGATTACAACAGCACTAAGAATATTAAATAAAATAGGACAATATGTTGATTTGTTCTACTGTTCTTTTCAAAAATTTATCAGCGGTAATTTTTGACAATTTATAATGTGAATATGGTTAATACAGAATATGTAATTATAAAAAATAACATCTTGGCGTTAATGTCCCGGTTGTGTTCTCACACACGAGGGCCCGGGGTCCACCTTGACCATGATCCAGGATTTTGCAGATCAGATAATTACAGTGGAGCGACTACCATCTGACCTCCATGACCATGCTACCAAGGGAACCTGACCAGATTAGATCATGATTACAGCGATCCAATCTGGTCAAAAATCATTACATGATTCGAGTCGCCTGAACGTGTAGGTTTCATCACAATGTTTTTCCTCACCGTAAGAGCATCGGTTAGTATTCAACTTTATTACATAACTCGAAAAAGAGTCATTACTACATGGCCGGAGCGGGATTCGAACCCGGTACCTCTCGCTTATGAGTTGGTATGTAATTAATTAGTTAATATTCTTGGTATTGAGAAACATATGTGTAAATAATATTCAATAAGTATAATTTGAATTTACCCATCAAAGCGAACATGGAAATTTTTAATTTATACAATATATTTACAATGAACAATAATTTATTGCTTCTGTTTTATTCATTAGTGGTATTGTATAAACCATGACAAATTTTGAATTTATTATCTGACATTGACATCAACATTATGACATTGGGTTAGCTGTAATGATAATATTGAATTCATTAATCAAATATAGTAAATAACATCTTGGTGTTAAGGTTCCGGTTGTGCTCTCGTGCACGGGGGCCCGCGGGCTGCCTTGACCATGACCCAAGATTTGGCAGATCAGGTAATTACAGTGCTACCAGGAGAACCTGACCAAATTGGATAATGGTTACAGATTCAGTGGCCTAAATGTAAAGGTTACTATTCAACTAATGTACTCAGAAAAGAGTCATTGGTACATGACTGTAGTGATATTCGAACCCAGTACCTGTCGCTTACGAGTCTGATACCATAACCACTCGGCCACAGACGCTACAATACATCTAAATGCAACAACCAATAAAAGAGATATTTTCGTGCTCTTAAAAATACGGTTTCTACGCAGGTACATCGGCGTAACTTGTCAGGGACTCCAAAGCTGCCTCGAATGTGGTCGGTGTTTCGAACGCGATACTTCGGTGAAACTCTACACAACCATCGCAGCATCTTCATTTCCGTAAAGCGCAGCTCCTGTTTGTGTCGCTCTAGTAGGGGCCTAGTCTCGCTGCCATATAGGATAGTAGGTCTAATGATGGTCTTATTGACCTGTCCCTTCAGCTCTATCGGCAATTAAGGGTCAGAAACGACACCTGTCACCTCCCGCCATTTTGCCCAAGCTGCGGATATTCAGACTTTGACGTAGTTGTCGATGCCACCAGTTGTACTTAGTATCGATTCTAGGTATCTGGCCTGATCTGTGACTGTGACGCTTGACTTCATCTTCGCTTATGCGCACGCATGAATCATTCTACTTTTTTACACGTTGGACTAGTCGCCCCTTGTCAGAGTCTATCAGCGTGATATCGTCAGCACACATGAGCAGCCACGGAAGCACCTCATGGTAGTCTCGGATGCTGTCTGACACTACGTCTTATATCTCGTTGAAAGAAGTGGGCTGAGCACAGAGACCTGATGTACCCCAACGGTAATAGGAACCGGGCTTAACGGCTTTTTCTTACCGGATTGTGCGTGTCGAATGGGAGTAAAAAGCCAAAACCCCACAAAACTTATGGCAGGTTAATTAAGAAAACCGGACATGGGTAGGACGTCGCCGCGAAACGACGCGCAAAAGGATCGCCGTACTTTTGTGTCAAGTCGGTTAAGGCTACCGGGTCCAGGGCGGGCCCGGTTAGAGACGTTAGCCCAGAAGAGGGTCCGCTTCGCTACCAAAAAACGTTGGTACGCTGACAGAACGGGCGCGTGAGCTGGCCGATGTGCTTCCTAGCCGGAGGGTGGCATTGGCGTTTGTGCAGGAGACTCGATGAAGAGGCAACAGGTCCCTCAACATCGGGAACGGCTACAAGCTGATATACACGGGCTCTTCGAGTGGGTACAATGGGGTAGGAGTGGTGCTCTCTGAAAAGTTTTGACACGGCGTCTTGGGTGTAAAGCGTGTGAGCGACCGCCTTATGGTACTTATCGAAGGGGTCGTGACCAATTTAATAAGCGCCTATGCTCCACAGGTTGGTTGTGAATACCGGGAGCAGTGCCGACGCCAAACCCAGTGGTGGCTGATTGAAGGAACCAAGTCCCATAAGTTCGCTATTGCTGTAAGCGACCTTTCTGTAGCTACAGACGGTGAACCCGTCCCACAACTCTGGGACAGAACTCAGGCAGCTATCGCACGGGCGGTAAGGACGGTGCTGGGGTATCTGAGGGCGGTCGCAGGTCGCTTGACAAGGAGAGCTGGTGGTGAAACGAAACAGTCCAGAGGGAGACCAGATTGAAGAAACCACTCTTTAAAAAATGACAAGCGTCCAGATCTTCTGAAGACCATGCAGCGGACAGGGATGCGGAAGGAGCGATAGCCAGAGCCAGGCGAAACTACTTTCGTACTTTTTACGATAAGTTGGTATCATCTGAGGGGCAGAAACTCATTTACAAGTTGGCACGATCGAGGGTTAAAGCGGCACAAGACATCTCCATGTGCCGCTGTGTTAATGACCCTAGCGGTAACCTGCTATGCGATGACCGCGCGAATAAGGAGAGATGGCGCTTGTACTTTCACTAGCTACTCGAAAAGCAGCACAAAGAGGTGTAGCCACCGGATCTCCCTCGGAATCAAGGAGTTGTGCCACCGATAACGCCTGAAGAAGTCGAAACCGCTCTTCGTCGCATGAAAAACCGGAAAGCTGTCGGACCCGATAGAGTCCCTATTAACGTAGAAATCAATGGGCTGTCGTGGTATGAGTATCCTTACCGACCTTTACAATCGCATTCTCTTTATAACCGGGAAGATACCTAAACAATGGAGGCTGAGTATATATGAGTATACAGTATATTACTTTAGTCTAGGGCTCGGTGCGGGAGTACATTAACTACCGCGGTATAAAGGTGATGTCTAACACCATGAAGCTCTTCGAACGCATTGTTGACACGCGGATCCGACAGGACTGCACAATCTCGGAATGTCAGTATGGTTTTCAGCCGGATTGTGGGACCATGGACCCCGTATTTGCCCTGAGAACTCTCACGGAGGGATACAGATTTAAGAACACGCTACTGCATTTTCTGTTTCTGGACATGCAGAAGGCCTTTGACTGTGTCCCACGAGAGATGATGTAGTCATGGTTCAAGACGGTGTCCGAGGACATTATCCGAGGCATAAACCGCGATTCTTATTAAATAGTTAGGACTGCTGTTGGTGACACCAACCCGTTTCCTATTACTAAGACTACCAGTTAGTTAAGTTTAAAAACCATGCTGTGGTACTGCTGTACCCTAAATTCTTTATTAAATTAAAGTAAACATTTCTCGTATTTGCGCACTAAGCTAGCCAACTCCAATAAACACCAGGTCACGTTACCTACTTATTTGTTGAACCAGCTGAACCATTACGTCCGCGTACGTTTAAAAACACGTCATTATTCTCGCGATTATTAACCATGCGAAAATTAATCGAATTTCTAATTATTGTGTCAGAACTAACAAATTTGATAATATCTGCAAAGGGCTACGAATGTAAACTCAAAGATGTTCCACCCGTGGACATGTTTGCGCCGAACGCGATCCAAATCGTGAGTTTGATTAAGTCTCAAATATATCCCCCTGACTTCTTTGAAGATGTGATAAAAACGGAAGAGAGTGCTATTGCAGATATTCTCAAGTTCAAGGCAGCTGAGAACAGCGAAGATAATCACTTGGAAATAAAATAACTGATTAAAAAGTATAGCTACAAGAGCACGAAGTAATGACTGACGATAGATATATTCTGAACATGTACAGGATACCGGGCGAAGGACCGACTGTTTTCTTAATGCATGGACTATTGTCTTCGGCAGTTGACTGGATTACGGTTGGGCATCGCTTATTACCTAGCTGACAAAGGTTTTGACGTGTGGTTTGGAAATGCTCGAGGCAACCGAAACAGTACGAGACACGAGACCATTCCAAACAAATGTGCCAAGTTCTGGGACTTCAGTGCCAATGAAGTTGGAATTTATGACCTATCGAAAATGGTAGACTACGTACTGGATGCGACAGCGAAGTCAACTTTAGCTTATATTGGACACTCGCAGGGCACCACAGCTGTATTAGTGCTGTGCTCTGAACGCCCGGAATACAATAAGAAATTTAACATAATAATGTTGCTCTCACCTGTAGCATGGACGTCACATCTGAGATGTCCTTTCTTGAGATTTGTAAGTTTAAACGCGCAGAATAATTATAAATTATTGGGTAATTTAGAAATCACTGATTCTCTTGTTACAAGAACTTTTACCGATTTAATGTGTGCAGACACTGTCGTGACCAAACTCCTTTGTAGTAATATGATGTTTCTACTAAGTGGTTTCAGTTGTGGACAAATGGATATTAACAAAGTACCAGTGATAGCTGCCCATCTACCTGGTGGTGCGTCCGCGAAAGCGTTTGTTCATCATATGCAAGAAGTGGAATCTGGCGAGTTTTGCTTTGACTACCAACCACTTTGACTACCAAAGAGAAGAATTTGGAATTGTACGGCCAGGAAAAGCCTCCACCGTACCGTGTGGAAAACGTGACAGCACCAGTGGCACTATTTTACAGCGACAATGACTGGATGTCCCATCCTACTGACGTCAATATTCTAAAAAATATATTACCAAATGTAGTTGACAGTTACTTTATGGATAAGTATAACCATCTTGACTATCTTGTCGATAGGAATGCAAAAGTTAACATTCATCCTAAAATATTGAAACTGCTCAGTAGGTACGCCAATTATACAAATTAACTAAGTTAATATACGTTAAGTAATTAATTTAGTTGTTATTAGTAACTTGTTTGATATGATTGTAGTTATTGCCAACTAAAATCTATGTCTATGTCAAATTTAAGTAGGTAAGTACTATCGTTCGTAAGTTAGGGTAAACTCATCATCATTCGCCTACGCTTATAGTTTTCATTTGGGATCGGCACAAGGTTTCTTTCTCTATTTTCCTCTATCCGCTGTCATCTCCACGATCAGCTCTCGCTCACTGATATCCCTCATCTCACAATCCATGAATCTATTCTTTGATCTTCCTCTTCCTGAGTATCCATCCACATTTATGTTCTATACCTTTCTGGTGATATAATTGTCTTGTCACCATACATCCATCGCGATTTACTCAGCTCACTTGCATTCAATCGTCGTCAAAGTAGGCTAACACTCCGACACATACATGACGACAGGTCTAATAACTGATTTATAAAAATGTTGCCCTTTAGTCTCAGAAGCACGCAAAGATCGCATGTAGTGCCTGTAGTAACCTGTAGCCATGTCATCCATCCTGAACTGATCCGGTGCGTCTACACTGGTCTACGCTACCAGAGACCCGAAGTAGTCAAAGACTTGAAGAGACCGCCGAAATCGCAGAATATATCAGCTGATTTTCAAGTAAACGCTCTTCCAGTTTCTCTCGCCATTTCACCAGCTTGCTCTGTACCTCAACTCCATCCTCGCTGGCCAATCGCGCTAAATTTAACCAAACCAAATCGCATCCGTTGTTACATGATAGAATCGCAGCCGTTGTCACATGCCGTCTTTCTTTTTCACTACCAAGTGACAACAGCTGCTGTTTGGTTTTGGTAAAAACGTACAATTTAATAATCAATAAATATGCTTGGACAATTCATACAGCGCCAAAATAAACAAAGATTGTGTTATGGGTGCTATACAACTGATAAACTACACACAGACCCGTAACAGAAATTATAATTCATAATTTTTTCTGCTCTGCTGGGAAACAAACCCGGGACCTCTGCGTGGCAGACCGGCATGTGAACCATCGAACCACTTTGACGTCAAAATTTGGCGCGATATGGCCCCAGGGGACAAAAATCGATCCAGGTAGGTCTTATATTGGAAAATTACAGGGTCAGAATCAAAATTATTGTACATTTCGGTAAGCGGAAACGTCCACTTTGGGTGACTGATATCTACCATGTATTTGTAATATTATACGATTTGTTTGTTAGGTAGATAAATGTTGTTGTCATATATACTTTAACACAATTTACATTGTAATTATATGTGAAAACTTGTAAATGGCGTAATATTACCCATAAATTTATAAAATCATGTAATAATTTAAGCTGTAAGTTTTCCAAATAAAATAAAATAAATAATATTTTTTAATTATAAAAACATAACAATGTCATTTTGTCGCTCAAATATATCCAGAGGAAAACGACATTTTTAAGGATGAACAGCGGGTCTAACAGCTATATCAGTGTACAACTGAATATAACATATTAAAATCTTACACTGCTCTAATTTCATAGAGGCTATAGCCAGTGGCCAACGTAGATGTCGTAGTGTAGAATTATTTAATAATAAATTCAATTGCCAACTGAGTTAGACAAAAGCCCCGCTGGTCTGCCGAGTCTTCAATTTATTTTAGAGCCTCAGTCGTTGTCACATGATAATCATAAGCAATTTATTCGTAATGTAAAATTGTACGTCATACAAATTATCATATAGGGGGACCAGGGACTTAGGCATACTAAAGTTATTTTACTGGCAATAATAGACGAAAAAAAGGAAATGTACCTCGACATTATTAAATAGCGTAGCGTCATTGTATACCTTCTAAAATTAGTCTGTTTTGAACGGTTTAAACAGAAAACGGAAGGAATAACTATTGTGACAATGTCACTACGAAAGCGTCAAAATAAGTTCATAGGGATTCAAAAAGAAAAAAGTATCGACATCGATCGATTCAATGTAATTTTTATATTTTTGTCGATAACCAGAAAAGGAAGGGTTTACTGCTTCCTGATGGCTGGTACCCCGAAATCTATAGCACCGATGTACCTACACAATTTCGACAAGTAATTATATTATCATCGTGAGAGATGCCGCGAATAAGGTCGAGGGGGCTCGCCTGCGCTGGTATTTATTTATTTATTTAGGACAACCAACAAGACTTACACTAACAAAAGTTATAGCATGTTGTAGCTAAAAATATGGTCACGTGTTGCGTAAACCCCAGGTATACATGGGGAAAAGGTGCCTGAACCTGCCGGTATCAGGAAAGAGACCCCGTGGGCGGCTCAAGAACCCATGGATTGCCATCGCTGGGTCGGATGCGAAAGCCAATAAAGACAAATTATTTCGCGTATATATACGTATTTAGACAAGGCCGAGGGATATGTTAATTTGTACGATCACATCACTGTCCATATGACATTTTTATAGCGTCATATGAATTTGATGACAGATTATACTACTTCCGGTGTTGCTACATAAAACGCAGACTTACGCCACGATTGACAGGTCACCTCTGTCGCGGTCAAGAATGACTGTGTGAGGAACAATCTTAATCATGTGACAACTAGCGTCTGCAATGGTCGGCTGTTCAACTTTGACATTTTCGAGTTTCATCATATCAGCCCGAAGACGCCCACTGCTGGGCATAGGCTGCCCCCAGAGATCGCCACCACTGCACAATGTGGCAAAACTTGTTGCACGCCGAGCAGTTTGTATGCAAGTACAATGACAGGTGGCGAAATGTCCCACTGTGCAGCGCGCCGCGCGGCGCACTGCATGATGGGGCAAACCCCGCAATCCAAGCCCGAAATGTCAGTTTGTATGAATTTTGTCCACATTTTTCCAATTTGGCCCCATCGTGCAGTGTGCGGCACGATGTCAGCAGATGTCAACATGAGACGTCACACTTGACTGTTTCTTTTTACCAACAGTTCGAATCTCTCCTCCTTACGTAACACAGGAATATAGGACATAGGAATTCGACCTTGTCAAAGAAATTTTGACCGCTCATGCGTAAGCCCCGCACCTTTTTGTGATTCTGCAACATTATCGTAGTTGTTCCGCTTTCGTGATCCTTTCGTCATTTTGTTTTCAGTTCCTCCCGAATAATAAATAAGGCATGTTTTGTTCGAGAACACAAGTTTCTAAAAAGAAATGCTGGTACTCGTCGAGATCTTCATTTCGGATGGCAGCTGTCAAACTTGAGACTAATAACTCTGTAACTTTTGGTCCTAGAACGAACTTAGTTCCTAAAGAGAAATGATAGTGCTCGACGAGATCTACATTTCGGATGACACCTGTCAAACTTAAAACTGTAATAACTCTGAAACTATCGCTCCTGGAACATTAGTTACTGAAGAGAAATGATAGTGCTCATCAAGATCTACATTTCTAATGACAGCTGTCAAACTTAATGCTGTGATAACTTTGAAGCGATCGCTCATAGAACACTATTTCCTTAAATGAAATCATAGTGCTCGTTTAGATCTACATTTCGGATGACAGCTGTCAATCTTAATACTGTGATAACTTTCAAGCGATCGCTCCTAGAACACTAGTTCCTAAATAGAAATGATAGTGCTTGATCAACATTCATTAATACAACAAACAATGACACACATTCATTCGGTTACGCCTTTCTCCCGTAGGGATAGGCAGATACCACATTGTTCCACTTGCTACGGTCCTGACAAATCTCTGTGGCTTCTTCATACATACATAGACTGTTAACTTCACTACCCATCGTCGCTTTCCATCAGGTGAGTTGAGGTCAAATACAAACCTATTGATAATAAAAAAAAAAGCTACCCTTCCTTGGCTTTCTCATAGTCGGGTAAAAAGGAAAAGTTATCATAGTATTCGAGGAAGACCAATCGAGGTGGTCAAATTTTTTTACATATTTATGATGTTATACTTTTAAGTTAAAAAAAAGCAACATTCGTGTTTAATACATTTTTAAATCAAAAATCTAAGTGTAGGCCAGAACAAAATGATTCATTTCCAATAGAGAAAACAGTTCTTACTATTTTTTACTATGACGTCACAACAGTTCTTACTATTATTTACTTACATTGTTTACTATGACGTCAAATCTGCACGTCAATACATAGTACCTACTGTACGCCCAGTGGTACATAGTGGTGGTGGTGGTGGGCGTACAGGTTTGGCACCATAGTAAAAAATTATAGAAACTGTATGCTGTATCTGAAAATTGCATATTTCTCGGGCCGGCACTGAAAGTGTTTTAATCCTCTTTCAGTGTTTTAATGAATGATATCCTTTTCGTACGTTTCTCTTGGTTGCATTCGAGTCGGCAGATTTAAAAAAATCTCCATTTACTTTTTACGCCTGCGTGTGAACACACAGTCGAGAAGACATATGGTCAATAATTATGCGAGTCATTTCAAATAACGCGCGTAATAAATCGAAAAAGCTCTCGTGCAAACGTTGCCTAACTTAAAATCCCTCGTGCGAACGGTGCCTAATTTGAATAACCAGAATAACACCACCGTTTCTTTGGTTGTCACCGTGACGTGGCACTGCGCGGCGCGCCGCGCAGTGCACTGCAACGCGCGAGTGGACTTCAAGCCTTTGGTTACAAACAAAAAGTTTCAAGTTTTTAAAATTAGCCGTTAGACTTCTTATATTTTGCGAGAGATACGATATAAGATAAACGATTGCTCGGGTCTAGAACCATACTTTGGGAAACAGAAAAATCGTCTAAGCTTTCCATTAAATTATTTGTGTTTGCCATTTTTATAGAGTTAGTGGTGGTCACTTACTGAATAGAAATGGCAATGAGTGATGATAATTGCCGATAAAAAATATTCTTTTATATGAACTTTCGAAAATTTCGATTTCTCAGCGTATCGATGCACATAACGGATCTCTGATTCTGATATGGTTATCCCCACCACATTTCCGATACTGCATACTGTCTTTTAAATGTGATTATTGTCTTCTTTATCGATTTGTATAATGTTTCGTATCTCAACTCCATCAGAGCGAGACTAGAATTGCTGGTCTTGTATTTTGTTTCCCAGATACTTTATTTATGCGACTTGTTCTTTCTTTCCTTTCTTGAGTGTTTCTGAATTTCATGGATAGTTCAATCTCTTTGTTAGCTTTCTGAATTATTGTGTTATGCGTTGTTATTATGGCGACATCTGCGATTAAGTTCGTTATCAAGGCAGTTTGCTGTGAGATTGACTGCAGGATGTTATCGTTAACAGTGTTTTGCTGCTCTTTACTAATGCCTTCTTCTATGGTTGTTGGGGATATTTGCGACGTAGAACGTTGATGTCTATCTGTATTTACGTACTCACTGCTGGATTTAAAACTGTTTCCGACTCGCCACTTTGGTCTATTTTATTCGCTAGAGTGACCGGAGGCGATCTCTGAACAGACATATCCTATTACAAATAACGCATCACACAGCAAATCCAAGTAGCGTAGGCAGCGTGGCGTAGCAATATCGTAGTAGTGACGTCAGAGGCGATGTAGCACACTCGTAGACTCGTAGCGTCGATACGTTCACGCAAGTGCTTCCCTCTTTAACTTTCTTCGGTACTTGTATAGATACTTCATAAAGGTCGCCCGCGCAGAGCACAGGATGCGTAGTTTGGTTGATATGTTCGAGGTTGTGACTTTTGACGCTAGATGGCGCTATGGTGCGCTTCCGATGACGATCTGATTTTGTCTATTACAATATCGAGGTTATGAAATTATAACTTGTAATTTCTTTTATCTTTAAAAGTTTTCAGTATTGAAACACTGGACTGTCCTTTTATATTGAAGGATTTTGTGTTTCTGATGCAAATATCTCATAAATGTCGTTGGTTTTGATGTAAGTATTTTCTGTGATTAAATTTTGATTCAGGCAAATCAATAATACATTCAGGAATATTATTATAAAATCTTATACAGTTACCCATAAAGTATGAATTCACTTTACTAAGTCTGAACACCGGTGTTACCAGTTTATTCTTGTTTCCTTAATTGACATTATGAACATCAGTATTTTTAGCAAATTTTATAATGTGCTTTCTAACATACATCATATTATCAACTTGAATTAAAATATTATCTCAACGACTTGAGAAGGTTAATACATTAATTTCTTTAAACAATTCTTTGAGTGAATCACGTCTACGTAATCCATATATTGCTCTTACAGCTCGTTTTCGTAGTTTGAATATGATGTCACTATCAGCACATTTGCCACAGCACACATAATACTATGAAAATAATCATAATAAACAAATCTAGCTGTATTTACATCCGTTAGCCTCCTTATTCGCCATACGGCAAATGCAGCTGAACTCAATCTACTAGCCAACGATTCAATATGTGAGCCCCATTGAATTTTTGAATCTATATTAACGCCTAAGAAAGTCGTTTTCTCTACCAACTCAACTTGCGTTTTATCTAATATAACTTTACATTGGTCTCTTTTAATATATTAAATAAGGTCTTTGGTTATTTTTAAAGTCATAATCATCCGAGCGGTCAATCCCGGCTACTGCCAGGGTCCGCTTTCCTGCTTTGATTTCCCCACTTTGCCCGTTCTTCGGCATCCTCACGTCGTAAGCCGTTGGCTCTCGCGTCCGACTCGGCAATGTCAATCCATCGCTTCTTGGGCCTTCCGCGGGATCTCCATCCTGATACCGGCATATTCAAGCACCTATTTCCCACGTATCCCTGGGGATTACGCAACACGTGACCAAACCAGCGCAGCTGTGCCTCTTCGATCTTATCCGCGATATCTCTTACGCCAAGGCTGCCACGGATGTACTCGTTACGCACTCGATCCAGCCGCGTAATGCCACACATCCATCGCAAGATTTTCATTTCGTTCACGTGGAGTTCGCGGACGTGCTTCGTCAGCGCCGGCCAAGTTTCGCTGCCGTAGAGCATCACAGGCCTAATTATGCTCTTATATTATTAGCCCCTTGAACTTGATTGAGATTTTAGGGTCGCAGGTGACGGCCGTGAGCTCCCGCCATTTGGCCCAAGCTACAGAGATTCGAGCCTTGACATATCGGTGCCAATATCGCCGATCTCGTGCTGCACGGATCCGAGGTATTTAAATTTATCTATTCTATACGGATGCTTCGGATAGACATAAACGTTCTACGTCGCAAATATCCCCAATTACCATAGCAGAAGGCATTAGTAAAGAGCAGCAAAACACTGTTAACGATAGCATCCTGCAATCAATCTCACAGCAAACTGCCTTGATAACGAACTTAATCGCAGATGTCGCCATAATAAAAACGCAAAACACAATAATTCAGAAAGCTAACGAAGAGATTGAGCTATCCATGGGATTCATAAACGAACTTAATTATTAAGTATAATTAATACTTACAAGCTAGATTTTTTTTCTATTCTTGATAATGTTTGTGCATTGTAATTTTTTTACAACTGTCTTTAGTTTGACGTTCATTTGTGTTTTTATAAGAACCTAAACTGAATAAATATGTTTGACTTGGACTTTGAACAGTTTGAAGAAATAAAGAGGGAAATCGAAATACTCAAGAAAGGAAAGAAATAACAAGTCGCATATATAAAGTATCTGGAAAACAAAATACAAGACCAGCAATTCAAGTCTCGCTCTGCTGGAGTTGAGATACGAAACATTCCACAAATCGATAAAGAAGACAATAATCAGTTAAATAAGTTAGTTGTATAAATAAGTAGTTTGTTGCGTCAACCACTTATCCCTAGTATTGACGGCTACTCGCAATACATACCGACAAATCCCATTAAATAAAACGATGGAGTAGTTGTAAATGTAAACAATAAACTCGAAAATAAGCCGCGTGGGTAGGCCACCCACAAGGTGGACCGACGAGCTGGTAAAGATCGCAGGTACCAGCTGGATGCGGAAGGCACAGGACCGGCCTTTGTGGAGATCTCTGCGGGAGACCTATGCCCAGCAGTGGGCGTCTTCTGGCTTATATGATGAAACTCGAAAATGTCAAAGTTGAACAGCCGACCATTGCAGACGCTAGTTGTCACATGATTAAAATTGATCCTCACACAGTCATTCTTGACCGCGACAGAGGAGACCTGTCAATCGTGGCGTTAGTCTGCGTTTTATGTAGCAACACCGGAAGTAGTATAATCTGTCATCAAATTCATATGACGCTATAAAAATGTCATATGGACAGTGATGTGATCGTTCACGTTTACATATCGATAAATTTTTTATTGAATAAAACGTTGAGTAAATAATCAATATTACCATTACCGTTCGCGTCGCGTTACGTAGCGTTCGATTTGAACTGACTCTTATTCAAAATGAAGAACAAAAAGGTATCAAAATTTTTTTACTTACCATTAATTTCGGGCAGTAGTTTTTCAATAATAAGGATACGGGATGGCTGAATAGTGAGGTGCAGGAAGCAGTAAGGCACAAAAAGGCAGGTTTCAAGAAATGTAGTAGCTCTGTATCGGGAAAGGAGATGTGCTTGGGAGCAAAGCGGCGAGCTAAAATGGTGGTGGCAAAAGCGCGGTCGGCCCAGCAGGCTTTGCTCTACAATGCGTTGTCTACTGTGGAGGGGCAAAAGCTCGTCTACAAACTGGCAAAGTTGCGGAGCCGAGCCAGTCTGGATGTAACAAAATGTGTTGCCATTAAAGGCACGTTGCTTGGCGGCGTGTTGCTTACAAGTGCAAATCCTATTAAAGACCGTTAATGCTGTCATTTCAAGGAACTGTCAAACGATGCCAATAACTACGTGCGACCACCAGAGCTTCCTGCAAACCTTGGCACGATAAGCCCGATTACCCCTGACGAGGTGGAGAGGTCTCTGGCCCGTATGAAGAACGGAAAAGCTGTTGGCCATGACGGAATTTTTGTATATGTCCGATGCTCTTACTGTGAGGGAAAACATCGTGATGAAATCTGCAAATTCAGACAACTGAGTTTGTAACCATAATCCAATCTGGTCAGGTTCCCCTGGTAGCAGGGTCACGGAGGTCAGGTGGTAGTCGCTCCACTGTAATTACCTGATCGCCAAATTCTGGATCATGGTCAAGGCGGACCCCGGGCCCTCGTCCTCGAGAGCACAACAGGGACATTAACGTCAAGATGATTATTTTATTTAGTATCTACTAAGCACTTCACAGTCGCCGCTCCCCCGTGCCGATACAAATAATTGTGGCCGTCATTTGTGTCAAACATTTTAAAGTAATAAATAAATAATCTTTTAATAAATATGGATGCCTTCAAGGCTAGTGTGAATAGGCTGTTCCAAGACGGGCATGCTTCATCTTCGACCGCATCGTCACTTACTTACAGGTGAGATGGCGGTCAAATGCCTGTCTTGTAAAATATAAAAAATAAAAAAAATAAAAAAATGTAATGCATATTTATAGAATGTCACACCTGCGAAATTGTTTAATAAGGCCGCGGGCACGAACTCAGCGGTCGCGGGGTGGTGAACGGCGCGTTCTATTGTATTTATCGGCGCCCTAGTCTTGATAGCCGTCATCATTATAACTGGATCTATCATCATCATTTTAACATCAGACCCGATTGTTCCCAGTTATCAGTTTAAGGTATTGGTATTCGTGATTAATATAGCAATTCCTCGTGGGTGGTTTCCGGTTTTTATCAAAACAGAAACAGCGCAGCAACACCAAAACAGCAAGGAGAGGCCAACCCAAGAAGCGATGGCTGGACGTCGTTAACAGTGAAATGCGTGCCAACGGACTCACCACTAAGGATGCCAACCGAGAAAAGTGGACCAAGAAAAGCTGGAACGCGGACCCCGGGCCCCCGAGTGTTGCGCGGTCACGCAACCGAGATTTATCGCCAAGATGATGTTGAATACTTTTTATTTTTATTTTTAGTATTAGTTGGTTGAATGACATCACTGCCACAATCATACAGATTTCAAAAAAGGTACCAAAATTGTGAGAGCGCCATCTGTTGATGCTTTTTAAAACCAACTGACAGTACCTACTGAAAAACTATTATTTGGATGTTGTGACGTCATTTTACTCTATTGCAAGATAGCGTCGTACTATCGGAGATCGGCGGTACCACCCCTGGCCCCGAAATGCATCCAAAGAGAACAATTTCTACAACCTCCGGCCCGTTCTGTATGGATTATTTTAATAAAACGTCCAATTGAAGGTGGGTAAAGAAAAAATTTCAATTATGAGAAGGAGTCATGAATAAAATATTATACGTAAATACTTACAAGCATACATAATACACACTCACGCTCGTATCCCATATCGTATCCGTTAGGCAGGCACTATCGAGTGTCACAAGCTACGATCCTAACACACCTCTTCCACCTCTTTCATATTCGTACATCTGTTCATGCATTTAAGTACCTACTTATCATCATCATCGTCCTAGCGCTTATCCCGGCCTCTGCCAGGGTCCACTTTCCTACAAATTCTTCTCCACTTCGCCCGGTCTTCGGCATCCTCGTAAGCCGTTGGCTCTCGCATCCGAATCAGCGATGTCAATCCATCGCTTCTTGGGTCGCCCGCGGGGCCTCTTTCCTGTTACCGGCAGGTTCAGGCACCTATTTCCCACGTATCCCTGAGGCTTACGCAACACGTGACCAAACCAGCGCAGACGAGCCTACTGAAAAAGCCTCCTTAAAATGCATATAGAGGTAGGTATTTAGCTAAGGTAGTAAGTCGCTTTTTATTGTCATGATTGTCAACTTTGTAGCAACAACTTTAGAGCCGACACAGGCGTTTAGGCGCGCGTCAGATGCCTAAATTGTTCTGACATACAGCATACAGCCTCAGATCAAATAACGAATAAAGACAGAAGCCTGCAATCAAAATACTGACGCACGCAAAACTACGCCACGCTTTGTGTACGTACACGGTAAACCGGTCTCATGTCACTGTTGACAGCGCGTCATCTTTATTTCCTATTTGACGCACGCACGCAACGACCAATAAAAGAGTTGTTGTTTCATCATTTCATGTTGTTTGTTTTTATTGGTTTTGTTTGTGCATTTTAAGTAACTTTTTTTTGGTATGACTTTTTTATTATTTTTTTTTTTTTATTTATATAATGATATAGGAGGTTGGGAGCCTGGAGATCCGTAACACAGGTTAACCTAGCACGGACTCCAACTTTTTTTATTTGTGTCACTGCTTTGATTCGAGCCACTGACCTCAAATAATACCTGTATTGTTGGAAGTCAGTGATTCAAACCCTTTTAAAGCCATTATTTTATGTGTTTGTAGTGTTATTGAGTGTAAATAAATGAATTCTAAGGAATCTACGCAGGTTCATCGGCGTATCTTGTTGGTATACGTACCACAGTCAACTATAAAAAGCCTGCTGTGTTACAACTGAACCCTAAATACTTCAGAAAATTTCAAATATGTAAATATCTCTCGTATTTGCGTATCGAATATTGCCACTATATAAAGAATATCACTTTACTTATTTAGTCAACCAGCTGAACCATTACGTCCCAGTTAGTTTGAAAAATAACTCGTTATTCAAGTGATTATTGAACATGAGGAAATTAATCGAATTTCTAATCATCGTGTTAGAACTATCAATTTTGATAATATCTGCAAAGGGCTATGAATGTAAACTCGAAGGCAGTCCACCCGTGGACATTTTTACGCCGAACGCGACCCAAATTGTAAGTTTGATACAGTCTCAAATACTACCCCCTGACTTCTTAGGAGATGTGATAAAAACGGAAGAGAGTGCTATCGCAGACCTCCTCAGCTTCAAGGCAGCTGAGAACAGCGAAGATAGATACTTGAATATAACAGAACTGATTCAAAAGTACGGCTACAAAGCTGAAGAGCACGAAGTAACCACTGAAGATGGATATATTCTGAATATCTACAGGATTAAAGGTGAAGGACCGCCTGTTTTCTTAATGCATGGACAAATGTCTTCGGCAGTTGACTGGATTACGGTTGGGCCTGGCTCTGCGATTCCTTATTACCTGGCTGACAGAGGCTTCGACGTGTGGCTCGGAAATGCTCGAGGCACCAAAAACGCTATGAGACACGTGACTATTCCATACAAATGTGCCGAGTTCTGGGACTTCAGTTTCCATGAAATTGGAGTTTACGACGTATCGAAAATGATAGACTACGTACTGGATAAGACAGCGCATTCAAGTTTAGCGTTTATTGGACACTCGGTGGGCACGACAACTTCGTTAGTGCTGCTCTCTGAACGCCCGGAATATAACAAGAAAATCAATTTATTAATTTTGCTTGCTCCTATAGCGTGGCTGTCACATACTAGAAGTCCTTTTGTGAGATTTTTTGGCCTTGAGCTTCAGAATATTTATAAATTATTGGGTAATTTCGGAATCCCTGGTGATTCTCTTGTCATCAAAACTTTATTACAATTAATGTGTGCAGACACTGTCGTGACCAAATTCCTGTGTAGTAATATTGTGTTTCTAATATATGGTTTCGGTATTGGCCACATGGACATTAATAAACTGCCGGTGATAGCTGGCCATACACCTGGTGGTGCGTCCGTGAAAGCTTTTGTTCATGGTGTACAAAATACGCTAAATCCCGTGTTTCGAAAATTTGACTATACCAAAGAGAAGAACATGGAGTTGTACGGCCAGGAAGAGCCTCCATCATACGCTGTGGAAAAAGTGACAGCACCAGTGGCACTATTTTATAGCGAAAATGACTGGCTGTCCCATCCAGCTGACGTCACTATTCTAAAGAATAACTTACCAAATGTAGTAGGCGATACCATTATGGATAAGTTTTCCCATTTTGACTATCTTGTCGATAGGAATGCAGATGAGAACCTTCATCCTAAACTATTGAGACTGCTCCTTAGGTACACAAAATAAGAAATAGGTACCTATATTTAAAGAAGTACTCTCAATTCCTAAATTAAAGTCAGTAAAATCATCATCATTCGCCTGGGTTATCCCATTCATTTGAAGTCAGCACAGTAATGTTTCTATCTCTATGTATATCCATTGTCATCTCCACGCTTAGCTCTCGCTCACTGATATCCCTCATCATACAATCCATGCGTCTTCCTCTTCCTGAGTATCCATCCATATTCATATTTAATACCTTTTTGGTGACATGATTTTCTTCTCTCCGAATACTATGGCCGAACCAATTAGGGCTATATTCATGCTTCCTCTTATATTATATTATATCTTGCATGCAATCGTCTTTCATCTGCTATCTTAGTATGCCAACACTCCGATCTATATATGACGACATGTTTAATTGCTGCTTTATAAAAATGTTTCCCTTTAGTCTCAGAAGCATGCAAGGGTCGCATGTAGTCCCAGTAACCTGTCGCTATTTCTTCTTGAGCTGATCCCTGGTCTATACCACCAGAGACCCGAGGTATTCAAAGTCGGTAGAGCAACGCTGACAAGCGTCAAAGAGTTAGAGAGACCGTCGAAATCGCAGAACGTATACTCAGTTTGAGTACTGCTGATTTTCAAGCCAACGGTCTTCAGTCTGTATCGTCATTTAACCTGCCTGCTCTGTACATCAACTCCATCCTCGCCGACCAGCGGGCCAAACGCGCTCAGTTTAAAGTCACATGCCGTCTTTCTTTTTCACTATCAAGTGACAACGGCTGCGGTTTGGTTTTGGTAAAAACGTTTAAATTAATAATAAATAAATATGCTTGGACAATTCACACAGCGCCCTCTAGCCCCAAAGTAAGCTTAGATTGTGTTATGAATGCTAGACAAAACTACACCCAGATCCGTGACATTAAAATTAAAATTCTTTATTTTAATTTCACTGCACTGCCGAGTTTGTGTTTGTTTACGTTTTAAGTCCGGTACAGTTAGCACACAAGTTTAGTGTGCGCCTTACTGGGTCTGGGCTAACATTTCGTATCAAATGAAAACATGTAGGTATAGAAGTAAGAAGTGTAAACACAATGATGATGTTTTTTTAACAACGTTTTTGTAACATCCTGTCGTCGAATAAATATATTTCTTTCTTTTTTTCAATTTTTGCTTGGCCGGGAATTGAACCCGGGACCTCTGCGTGATTTTGAATATTATACGATTTGTTTGTTATAATTTTTTTATTTTATTTCTTTTTTATACTGATGACCTACGGAACAGAAACGTGGCCGATATAGGCCTTAAAGAAAGCTCACTGTTACCCAAACGGCAATGGAAAGGGCTATGCTCGTAGTCTCGTTGCGCGATCGAATCAGAAATGAAGAGATCCGAAGAGGTCACCGACATAGCTCTCTAAGTATTGCCAGACTGAAGTGGCAGGGGCAGGGCAAACAGTTCGAAGAATATTCGTGGACAAATTCACACAGCGCCATCTAGCCCCAAACTAAGCAAAGCTTGTACTGTGGGTGCTAGATAACTGCTATTCTACTTAAATACTTTTTTTGTTTTAAATACATACTTATTATACATAGAACACCCAGACCTGTAACATAAATTAAAATTCAATTTCTGCCCGGCCGGGAATCGAACCCGGGACCTCTTGCGTGGCATGTTGGCTATTGAACCACTCAGGTCGTCAAGAACAGATAGCCGATGGGGCAGTAAAGAGCGCGAGTGGCGACCACGTACCGGAAGACGCAACGTGGGTAGGCCTCCCACAAGGTGGACTGACGACCTGGTAATGATCGCAGGTACCAGCTGGATGCGGAAAGCATAGGGCCGGCCAGCAGTGGGCGTCTTCTGGCTGATATGATGATAAGTTAAATATTTATTCGTATAGCATTTTAAGTCGTATAACAATATGGTTATAAAAAACATCATTAATTACTTTTCTCACTCAAATTCTGTATCCAGAGTATAGCGAAATTTTTAAGGGTGTACCGGTCTGCCGGGTCTCCACTATACCTTTTTTTGTAAGAGGACAGTCCCGAGCAATATGCTTAACATCCTGCATGGCGGCTCCACACTCACACACAGGCGACTCCCTACGCATCCCTACTCTCCCTCCCTACTCCCTCCCTCCCGCCATACGCACTTCGACATATAGTTATTATTCCGTCCGCATCCAGTTCGCACTTGGTCGAGTTGGCGCCAATCCTTCTGGGCAACGAAAACCCCATTGGTTTTGTTGTGGGGTTGGCGATAACTCCCGTAGTCTTGGGCGGGCTAGAATTCTACTCCATACCACACACTGACAAACTAGCATACAGCCTACCTGATGGTAAGCGGTAACTGTCGCCCACAACATCTAGGATTCATGCATTCAGGTTGCAGATGTTAGATTTAATATATGTCTTATAATTATAGTGTCTTTTATTAGTATAAACCTTTATTTTAGTAATTAAGCTACAGAATAATAACAGAGTATTTATCCATAACCCCATTGAAATATATGGAAAACGCTAATTTAGGTAAACAAGAGCATATTAATAAATGGATGTCTATGTCATGTAAAATATAGTTCATGGAGGTAGTGCTATTTGTTTAGGACATAGGTTATAAAGTATTTAAGAGAGACTGGGCGAAGTGGAGGAGTAAGACTTGATAACTTGAATATGTTATCTAGGATAAAGTATTATTCTAGTGCACATTATTTAATCAAACAAAAGCATATTTTAAGTATATTACGTATATTTTAATAAGCAATGTAATCCATTATAAAATGAGGTATTTATTTAAACAACATTTATGCAAAATTCTAACCAAATGTAATGACACAATTATCGATCACATAACCAAATATTTATCCTTTAAAAATGGGACAGTGGTATTACGTACGATTCTATAAACAAACGATTATAAAAATAAATAAAACTAATACAAAATATAAAGCAACAATAATACAACGCAAGTGTACTTAACTCTGTGCCGGCTCTGGAGCAAAAGTCCCTATCACTTTTTTTTTTTTTTTTTTTTTTGCGCTCAACGCAAAGGAAATGGGCACCCTCCGGTATAGCGGTTGGGAGGGAGGAGGTGAACTCTCATGAGTACCAGCCGGCCGGCCAGCTGGTTATGCACGACTCGCCAAAAAAAAAGACCTAGGCGCATACGTGCTAAACACCCCCTGGGAGCACCTGTAGCCGGAAGGGCCTTTCAGGTTTCATCGGATGCGACACCCCGTAGGGACGGGGTACGCTCAGCGTCACTCCTTACGGAGCGTACACTGGAGAACTTATAGCGCGAGCCCTGAAGGGGGTCCCGCTGCTGTGGACTGGATTTGGGGGCCTACGGGGGCCGCTGAAACGGCAGGGAGGGGCTTTGTCGGGTCGACCTGAGCCTCCAGGAGGAGGTTCAGAGCGCTCGACAGGTCGTTGGGGGGGTCCGTGAGGACGTGTCTCGGCCTCCGGATAACGTGGCCGGAGACCGGGCGGGGAGAGTAGGCTGCTGCCTCTCGCACGAGTGGGTTGGGGTGCACTTCCGCGGCCTTGAAATAGGTCTCGGAGAGTGTTTTGAGAAACTGCTGCAGGGTAGGCAGGTCCATGTCTTTGTGTAGGTCCGCATTGCGGACGTACCATGGAGCCGCCGTTGCCCTACGGCAGAAGATGTTCTGCACAATTTGCAGTTTCTCAATGACGAGGGAGCTCGCGTGAGCGAAGACGGGGGATGCGTAAGTCAGCACCGGTCGGATGCACACCTTGTAGAGGGTTCGCTTGTTCCTGAGGGACATTTTACTGAATCTCCCCAACATACAGTTGAGGCGACCCAAGTAAAAACGGGCGGTGCGACACACTTTGTCGACATGAGGCCCAAAAGTGAGCCTCTTGTCAAGTGTGACGCCTAGATATTTGATAGCGCGCTGCCAGGGAACTAGTTTCCCTTGCATGGGGAGGGGGGTCGCTGTCACCCCGTCTGCGCTTAACATCGAAGCAAACCGCGGAGCTCTTCTCCGGATTCACTTCGATGCGCCACAGTTTGAACCAAGCTTCGAGCTTGTTCACCGCCTTTTGGAGCTTAGCCATCGGTGGCCTTCGCCCTTTGGCGTAGATTGCCGTGTCGTCGGCGAATAGGGACAGTTGTACCCCGTTGTCGGGGACGGGGATGTCGTTGGTGTACGATATATAGAGCAGGGGAGAGAGTACAGAGCCTTGCGGGACGCCGGCCTTCAGTGAACGTGGGGAAGACAATGTACCTTCGTGTCTGAACCGAAAGGTACGGTGTTTTAGATAGGACGCTACTAATCGGACTAGTCGATCGGAAAGACCAAGCTTGTATAGCTTGTATACAAGGCCTTCGTGCCAGACTTTGTCGAAGGCCTTGGCGACGTCGTAGAAGACTGCGACCGTCTTTTCTCTCTTTGGGTAGAATCCATTGAGGATGAATTCTACTATACGATGGACTTGTCGGGGGCAATTATGTTTGGGACGAAAGCCGAATTGATGGGGAATAAGAACATCGTCTTTGAAGAGATGTTCTTTCATTCGAGAGAGTACAACTCTCACGAATACTTTCCCTAGTGCCTTGAGGAGGCTTATCGGGCGGTGGGATGACGCTACATTTAGTGGCTTTCCCTGCTTGGGAATGCCTATGACTATGGCTTCTTTCCACGGAAAGGAAAGTGGCAATGGTCAAAGCAAGCATTAAAAATGACCGCTAACAAAGTAAGCACCTGTTCGGGGAGGTACTTAAGCGCTCGGTTGGAAATTCCATCCGCGCCCGGCGCTTTGTTAGATTTGAGACCCTTGATGAAGGAATGGATCTCGTCGGGGGACACTGTGACTGGGTCCGAGGTGGGGGGGAGGGAGGTCTTTTGACGGACCTCCTCTTCCACCGCACGCACGTGACCGGGCTCGCACTCTTTGGTGCTAGGGGTCCCTCTCACTGTCACGACTGAACCTTTATACTAGCTATCTAGCTGGAAATGTCATCCTTATTCTCATTTCCGGTCTTCTAAATTTAATGATAGATAGCTTACATGTTAATTTAATGTATTACAATACTTTTAACATTTTTTAACATTATAATAAATTTATTACATAAATCATTAAGGAAGTTTCTCATAAACAGTAATTAATTTGATCAAAGAGTCACAATCGTTCAGAAATCCAGACATTTCGTTCTGAAATTGGTAAAATGTTTTATGAAAATATTTTGAAATGTTAATTATTAATAATTACGATAGTTTTAAATTTATATGTAGATTTAAATAACAATTAAAATATACTAAAATACCTTATATCTAACACCGGCAACAAAAATGCAACACCGCTGGTGCGTTGTCACTGTGAGGACTAATTATAGGTTTTAAGACTTTCGTGGTTATTCACTACACTTTCACTACACATATGTATGATCGTGTTTGTTACCAAGGTAGGTATTATTTTTACATCGATATTTCGACGCAGTTGCATGCGTCGTGGTCACGAGTTGACTGGTGCCGCTGTGCGAAGTCGCTTCTAAGGACAGACATATCGGTCCACCCTCATTCGGATTCGACGATTACCCTCACTTCGAATTCTCGAACCACTACCATTGTTACTCGCTTGATTCTCGCGACATTATTTAATGAGCGTGACCCATTTATATTTTATACATTTTTTACTTTATATAAAGGTACTTTTCAACATATTACTCAAGTATATTCTCATAAAAGTAAATAGCCAGAACCTTTCAATGCTGCGTACTCGCGCGCCTTCATTTTTACAGAGTCTACTTATCTATAATAGCATTTCGCTATTTATTTAAGTAAAGGGCATATTTTAAGACAGTAACATCTTCACTCTACTCTACAACTATCCATACTGGGAAAGCTTGTTTCGCCCAAAAGAAGTATTGTTCCCTTACCGTATCTTTATCTCTCTGATGGTAAAATATGCCTACTTCCTTTCCTCTCATGAATCACCCGCCGATTCGAATTTTTGCTGATTAATTTCTATTAACCCAAAGATTCCCCAATCTCGCATCGCTTTATCTAAACTACTTAACTAACCAAACCAATGCCATACATCCATTTTTTTACAACTTTTATCAAATACTCTTATTTTATTTGCCAACAACAACAACCGACCAACTTTGCCACTAAATACCTTTTCATCATATCTACCAACCCATAATCAAAACCAACAGCTAATCATAATTAGCAGGTGACAATGGTACTCACAACACTTAATTGTCACAAGATTTGCGAGATTGTAAAATAATAATCAATCTGTATTCATGTATAATAAAATAATAAAATCTTAAATATATATTCATCACATTTACATAAAGTCAAGAAATTAATCACTGAGTGGTTATGAACTCTAAAATATAATGAAGTGGAGGCTTTAATGCAAGTAATAAACTTCATCACCCACACATTCATTAGCAGAACACACACACACTCACACACATACAAATACAAACACATCCACTAGTTAGGCAATAGTTAAAAAGCTTTAAATTACTTACTTTTTGTTTTGTTATTTTATACGTACTTAAATAAAAGTTATTAATTTAAACATGTATCAACTTGCATTCTATGGAAGAGCGGGGCTTCATGCTAAAGGTATTTTATACTTAACAGGAAGATCCCAACCACTGTTGTATCGAATAAAGCATGTTTATGAAATAAGTATAGTTTAAAGATGACAATGGTGCTTATAACACTTAATTGTTACAAGATGTGCTGACAATCTTACCAACAAACAAAACAATTATCTGCCATCGCTCATTGCACATACCTAATCATCACTTTGGCTTATCAATCGAATATTGCACAACAGATGTACGTAAATGTGTTAAACAGATGCAGATATGCTATTCTGCGTACCTCCACAAGAAGATTTTTCATACAATGTCATAAATAATACGTTTCTATAAACACGTCAACTTTCGTTAATCCCATAATATTACATTAATAATAAATAATAATAATCATCATCATCTTAGCTGTAAAGTCCCGGTTGTGCTCTCGATGACGAGGGCCCGGGGTCCGCCTTGACCATGATCCTGGATTTGGCGATCAGGTAATTACAGTGAAGCGACTACCACCTGACCTCCGTGACCCTGCTACCAGGGGAACCTGACCAGACTGGGTCATGGTTACAAACTCAGTTGCCTGAATTTGCAGGTTTCATCACGATATAAGAGGATATATTAATATTAAATTATAAATACTTTTATATCATAATTCTTCGACATTAAGTAAAGCTGAACTAACGATCACATATACATATAGTTCCAATACGAGAGATGTTTACAAGTTTTAAATATTGTAAAGTATTTAGGGTACAGTAGTACCACAGACGGGTTTTTAAACAGAACGCTTAAATATGTATACAAACAAGTTACAACAATGTACCTGCGTAGAATTTATATGGCATGGCCTTATTTTTATATGGCATGAAAATATATCCAGAATAGAATACATTTATTTCCACACAATGACACCAGAAACACATAACATAATGGCCTTAAAACAATACAGGTATTATTTGAGGTCAGTGGCTATTTGTTTCACTGCTCTGGGGGCTTACAATGAGCTCTTGTAGCAGGACCTAAACAGAACTGCTCTGCTTAGAACGAGACAGCGCTATTCGTGTCACATAAGCTTGTCTCGTTCTAAGCAGGACAGTTCTGTTTAGGTCCTGCTATAGGACCTCATGGTAAGCCCCCAGAGCAGTGAAACAAATAGAAAAAATAGTACATAAGCCAAAAAAAAAAAAAAAAAAAAAAAAGTAACTTAAAATGCACAAACAAAACAAATAAAAACAAACTACATGAAATGATGAAACAACAACTCTCTTTTTGGTTGTTGCGTGCGTGCGTCCAATTAGAAATAAAGATGGCGCGCGGTCAACAGTGACGTGAGGCCGGTTTCGTAAACATGTGTGCCATGGCGTAGTTTGGTTGTCAATAGCAACCAAATTTGATTGTCAATGCGTGCATGATTGACCGTGTACGTACACACAACATGGCGTAGTTTTGCGTGCGTCAGTACGTTGTTCGCAAGGTTCTGTCTTTATTTGTTATTTGGTCTAAGACTGCGCCTATGTCAGGACAACCTACCTAGGCATCTGACGCACGCACGTAAGGCCTCATGCCTGATTCGGCTTTATGTGTGTTGCTTTAAAGGTGACAATTGTGACAATGCAAAGCGACTTACGACCTTAGCTACATACCTCTATATGAATTTTAACTGATCTACGTCAAGCTATTCTCTTAAAAACTCGCAATTTTAAAGAAAATGAAACAAATGTGAATCAGTGATGTTATCATACTGAAATTTCACACTAAACCGACAGAAAAAGTCGGATAAATCCCAACCAGTTTTAGATTTATTCAAATATTAGCGACCCTTAACAAATTACACATCTAAACCTTCCTCATGAATTACTCTATCTATTAGTGAAAACCACATGGCAATCCGTTCAGTGGTTTTTAGGTTAATCGGGAATAGACAGACAGACAAACGGACGCAGCGTGGGACTTTGTTTTATAAGATGTATATATAAGATTTTCTTAACTGCTAAACCAATTTTAATAAAACAAAGCTATGAACCATCTAAACAAAGACATAGATGTATCCTTATTTGGTCCAATAACATATTCGAAAAATTAAAACTAACGAAATAAGTACATAATAAGGAAGCAGGGCGACGGGTCATCGGACGACATTTGACCAGCCTCAGTAAAATGCTACGAATGGCAGAGCCAATCACAAACTCACAATCACACAATCTCAATTAAACTAGCTTTCAAATACAGAAAACCGCATCAATATCAGTCCATCAGTTCGGAAGTTACGATGCCACAGCAGACACACACCTGCACATATACACTACCGAGTCACATTTGACATTTTAGGTCTTAAAAGCTGGAGTGATCAATGAATGAGCCACCGGAGAGAGCTCGACAGTTTTGACGTTTGACCACGCTGGGGTGATAAATGAAAGAATGAGCGAGCGTTGTGAGCTTGAAATTTGTGACATTTTTTGTTATAAATGTCTCAGGTGACTATTTAATGAACGAGCGGGGCGAGCTCGAAATTTTTGACATTTTAGCTTAGGTGCTGCGATGATGATGATGATCGTTATAAAAGATATATATAATATAAGTAATATAAATTATTGAATCAGCAATCGGAGCGCGCACGAAACTTGTTAAAATGAATATTTGAACAAGCGAAGAGAGCTCGTAATTTTAGGTTTTAAAGGTTTGGTAAATAGTATGAAAAAACTGAAGTAAATGAATAAGCGCGAGACGCGAGCTCGAAATTTTTTACATTTTTGTTCTATGCTGGAATTATTGATAAAATTAACAAAATACTTGAGTGAGGGCAGCGAGCTCGGAATTTTAAGCCTTTTGGCTCATAAAACCGTGGGCGATTGTGAGTCAGAGTTGGGGCCCAAGGGGAGGGCAATTCTCCGAGTTAACATCGTTCAGGGTAAAGTAATAAACCCATTATTGGTTACCTACATTTATGAACCTTGAATCCTTGAGAATATTTTTTGGTAGTATTTGCTAGCTACATAGTATTCTATTTACCACTTGCACTTGAACAAACACCGAATTTATTATTTACCAAGAAAATTCAAAGAAAAGTAATATTATGCGATCAAATAAAGGTGTTCTGAATTACGTACATTACAAATAAATATATTTTTACTCAAAATTAATGAATTCTTAATTAGTACAGGAAGTACTTAAATGCATGAAAAGATGTGTGGATTTGGAAGAGGCGAAAGAGGTGTCAGGACCGTAGCTTGTGGCACTCGATAGTGTCTGCCTACCCCTATGGGATACAGGCGTGAGTATGTATATATGTTTGTAAGTACTTAAGTATAACATTTAATTCGTGACTACTTCTCATTATTTTTATTTTTTCTTACCGATATACCTTCAATTTGACGTTTTATTGACCTTTCAACCTACATAAAATAATGCAACGAACATCATCATCATCATCGTCCTTGCGTTTATCCCAGCCACTGCCAGGGTCCGCTTTCCTACTCATTCTCCTCCACTTCGCCCGGTCTTCGGCATCCTCGCGTCGTAGGCCGTTGCCTCTCGTATCCGACTCAGCGATGTCAATCCACCGCTTCTTGGGTCGCCTCTTTCCTGACACGGGCAGGTTCAGGCACCTATTTACTTATCACGTGTTGGCGTTCGTTGGCGTGAAGTTCACGAACGTGTTTCGTCAGCGCTGGCCATGTCTCGCAGCCATAGAGCATCACAGGTCTACACTCTTGTATATAAGCAATTTGAGCTTTACAGGAATTTTAGGGTCACAGGTGACTGCCGTGAGTTCCAGCCATTTGGCCCAAGCTGCAGAGATTCGGGACTTGACATTGGGGGCGATATCGCCGGACTCGTGCATCTCGGATTTGAGGTATTTGAATTTTTCTGTTCTATTGACAGCTTCGTCACCCATACGGATGGTTTTGG
The DNA here is from genome assembly GCA_907269095.1 of Blastobasis adustella. Taxonomy (NCBI): domain Eukaryota; kingdom Metazoa; phylum Arthropoda; class Insecta; order Lepidoptera; family Blastobasidae; genus Blastobasis; species Blastobasis adustella. The sequence goes on from OU026140.1 coordinate 7,645,885, forward strand.
GATCCGCGCTTCCGCTGGCCATATACTCTGTTTTGGCGACATTCAGCTTCGAACCACCGTTTTCTAGCACATCCTTCCACATGTTTACCCTGGTCTCCAGGACCTGCCTAAGCTTGCTCACCAGTACAATGTCGTCAGCGTACTTTATAAGCCAAGTAGGCATGTCCTGAATTTTCGCTGAGAGGGATCGAGCATAATGCAAAACAAGTAAGGGCTTAGCACAGAACCCTGGTGTACACCTACAGTAATCGGGAAGGGAATAGTATGGCCTAGGATGGTTTTGACGACAGCTCCAGTATTGGCATAAATGTCCTGTGTAATACAAATGTACGCGTCGAACATCTAGAGTCCAAATAGAACGAGCCGGAGGTTGTAGAAATTGTTCTGCATGGATGGATTTCCATATAAATTTAAACAATTATTGAACAGAGTTTTCAGGCTTCACATTTTACAAATATAGACACCTACATTTCTACAATGATGTCACTTTTCTACAAAGTAGTACAGTAATAACTTTTATCACTTACGGCCATGAACGAGGTGAATTGGACTGTATTGCGTCGTCACAAGACTTGCTATGCTCAACTGATTTCTGCAGTCCTTCGTCTGTTATGTCAGTATTAATATTCTGTGTCGTGATCACATGCTGTCGAAATTGCTACCGTTATTTTGATGGAGTTATTAGCATTTTATTAAATTTCTCTTTTGGTATAATTTTTTTTGTTAACAGATCTAATCTGAAATTATTAAAATGTACGCTGCCTTTATGACATTTTGCAACTTTGACAGTTTGACACCTGGATATTTTGCAATTTGGACCTGGAAAAGGCCAGCCCGCACCAATGCACCGTGGAAAGGGTGTAATCTGTGGTCGTCCCTAGCAGAGCAGACATAAACACTAACTTATCTGAACCGGCGGTGATGACTTACCATCAGGTGACCCGCTAGCTCGTTTGCCTCCCACATTTTTTTTATATCATACGGAAGGCAAACAGTCAAGCACCAGGCAAGGCCAGGCCACCTGATGGAAAGTGGTCACCACTGCCTATAGACATTAGCAACACCAAGGGTATCACCAATGCGTTTCATTCATATAAATAAAACAAAATTGCATCAGTGTCATTTTCTGTTTTATTTTAACATGTCTTTCCTGTGTGACACGACCACAGGAGGCTGTCATCTTATATCCATGTAATACCTACCTTAATAAAGTTAAGTCGTGTTCAGAAAATGGTGACGTCATCGTTGGCCGCCTAGCTCCCAGACTCCGTTTTAAATTCTATAGCGATGACAGGCCATGAGAATGCCAATTCGCCATATTGTGAACTAGGATGCTAGGGAATTTTAGTTCTTATGTTAGTTTTTTTGGGGCACAGACGTTTTATTTTCCCTAACCATAGGCCATTTCACCTAACAAAAGGTTCATTACACGCATTATTGGGCAATATGACCTCTTAAAAGGAGTTTAATAATAATAACAGAGCGTCGGTGGCCGGGCGGTTGAGTATTCGACTCGTAAGCGAGAGGTACCGGGTTCGAATCCCACCATGCCATGTATTAATGACTCTTTTCTGAGTTATGTACATTAGTTGGATTTTAACCTATGCTCTTACGGTGAGGGACAACATCGTGACGAAACCTGCAAATTCAGGCAACTGAATTTAAGGTAACCATGATCCAATCTGGTCAGGTTCCCCTGGTAGCAGGGTCACGGAGGTCAGATGGCAGTCGCTCCACTGTAATTACCTGATCATCAAATCCTGGATCATGGTCAAGACGGACCCCGGGCCCTCGTCCTCGAGAGCACAACCGGGACATTAACGCCAAGATGAATATTTTAATAATAATAACAAATAAATATGCTTAGACAACTCACACAGCGCCATCTAGTTTCTTTCGTCATTGCGTCCCTCGACAATCTTAGGCAATAGACAACTGCCTATGCCTGTAGAATCCCATCGGTTCACCCGTTATAAATAAAAAATTTCCATTTCAAATCAAGATTATATTATGTAGAGCTATATTAGAGGCCGTGTGGTGTCCGGCAGAGTAGAATAACACCAACCCCTTACACTCGTGGGTGTCGTATAAGGCGACTAATATTTTCGAGGCAAGAGATCAGCAGCAGCAGCGTTTTCTACTGTTATATTTACAACACTGCGATCTCCAACCCACCTGCCAAGCGTGGGGATTAGGGCAATAACCTCCCCTTTCCTGGGAGAGGCCCTAAGTTCTGCAGTGGACTGTTATGGGCTGTGATGATGATGATGATATTAGAGGTATTCTTAGAGGCGGCAACGCATTTGTAGCGCCACTGGTGTTGCTGATGTCCATAGGCGACAGTAACCACTTTGCATCCGGTGGCCGCTTGCCTGTTTGTCTGACGTATTACATAAAAAAAAATTAACAGCCGTTTCAAAGCTAGCTTCCACGAAATCCCATAGATGGCGGTCTCTAAGGACTGGAACATTATAATGTCTTGAGGTGTAGGTATGGTATTATTGAGTTAAATGTAGCTAGTTAGTTATAGGTGTACACAACATCAATAACATCTCCCCTCTTTTACATTGTACATAATAACAAAAATAATAATTACATAAGTACCTACTAAAATAATTTGGTATAATCTACGTTGGGACGGTCACGTATAACAATTGTATGGGCCTGACTGAGGATCGTTCCGATTCCTCCGTTTGATCTGCCGACCCGTCTGCCTCCTGGAACTCATCTTCAGATGAAGCGTCAGCTGGGTTGCTTGCAGCTGGATAGGCTGGTTGTGTTGTGAACAACATGTGATTGAACACGCGTTTCATCTGCACTGACGTTAGTTACCTTCGGTGACGGTTTTGGATTAATTAAATCTAATCACTTTCTTAGTTAATGACTGAAAACCATTTCAGCAGGCGAAAATCTCGTGGTAGTATGAATGGAGTTGCGATAGGCCATAAGGTATTTTAATAGCTTCGTTTTCGTATCCCTAGAATTTGAAATTAAGGAAACGCAAGATTGAATGCCGTTTTTAATATTTTCCTGTTCTACATCGCGCTAGAGAAATGTGCCAACTCCGCGGCATATTTACAACTTCCGACGATTAACTGTCGGATATCTGGTCCCCTGGTCACAACACCCGGTCAGGTGGGTAATTACCCTTTTTCCACCTTCTCCATCTTTGCTTGCCAACATTGGCGGCTTCCTTATCCCTGCCACCGCCAAACCGGTAATCCGAACTTCGAAATAAACTCGTGCAGTCGGTCCATTACCGCACGAGTATTAAAATTGGTTATGCTACTCATCTCGTATACTTAATAAGGCTCCACTATTGCCAGGTATGTATGACCACATATTGGCCCCTTAAATTTGCCCAAATGTGCTTCTTATTTTGTTTTGTTGATTATACGAATATATACAGGGGTGGTTTGTACGAAAGAAAAAAAAGGGTAGATAGGGGTAAAGTAGCCTACTACTTTGCCCCAACATACCCCTTTTTTCTTTGAGTTTAAACGATCCCAATATTATAGCGAACAAAACAAAAAAAGAATTATTCAAATCGGTCCAGCTGTTTTCGAGTTTTAGCAAGACTAACGCACTGCAATTGATTTTTATGAACAGGGTATATGGAATAGAATAAAAATGTTATTACATGGTTTAAGAGCCTGATTTTTAAAAAACATAATGAGTTTACTATAGTGAGCCCATTTTTATTCATTTCGTTGCTGGCGATTCTGGGTTTTTTGTCTATGACTTTTTAGCCATGCCCTTTCTTCCCAAGAGTGACGGGCAACCGTCTCGGACCACGTACACGTCCAGCGCGTGGGAGCGCCCCGCGTAGGGGCGTACACACGTAGAAAGCTGGTAACCAGCGCCAATCTACCAGCGCTTATAGAAGCGGGGCTGGCGGGCAGCAGGTAGAAGCAGGGGCTGGCAGGCTGTCCGTCTGAGTAGCTTGCAAAATGTCGATCTCATCAGACGAAGATATTTTTCTGCTAGAAAATGTGTATATCAAAATGCGTAAACAAATTAAAATGTCAATATCCGTTTTTAACGCCAATACTGTGTTCAATTGTGTTCTCTTGAAAATTTAGCAGGAAATGGCGGCCTTCCAGCGCTGGCGGCCTATTGAAGCAGGTCGGAACTCGTTGGCGACGTTGGGCGCTTATCGGTGCTGGTATGGCACAAAGTATAGAGACTGCCTGCGCCGACTACCTGCGTCAGTGGTAACCAGTTTTCAACGTGAATAAGCCCTCGCACCGGCAGCCGCGCCACGCCGACGCACGTGATGCGGTTAGCGTTAAACGATACCAGCTGACTACACAACAATGGCACGTCGTTGAAAACACATTTGTAAAAATATTTAGAAATAACAGTAACAGCAGACCGGCTTTCGAAACTATAAGGCATGCTATTTACATAAATGGTTTCTACCATGGGTTGAGAGCGTCGGTGGCCGAGCGGTTACAGTATCCAACTCGTAAGCCAGAGGTCCCGGGTTCGAAACCCGCTCCGACTATGTATCAATGACTGTTTTCTGAGTTATGCACATTAGTTGAATACTAACGATGCTCTTACGGTGAGGGAAAACATCGTAATGAAACCTGCACATTCAGGCAACTGGATGTGTAACCATGACCCAATCTGGTCAGGTTCCCCTGGTAGCAGGGTCATGGAGGTCAGATGGCAGTCGCTCCACTGTAATTACCTGACCTGCCAAATACCTGGATCATGGTCAAGGCGGACCCCGGGCCCTCGTGTGCGAGAGCATAACCGGAACATTAACGCCAAGATGATGATGGTTTCTACCATGGTTTCACCCCTCATGGAATGAATAAAATAATATAACTTACCATCATCATCATCGACCGTGTCATCGTCACGTTTTTATGTAATGCCTTTTGGAACACATTTTACGCAAATGTCCTTTGACGTGACACTTTTGCAAACGTAGGTAATTTGCACTCGGTCGTTTTGTGATTTGTATATCCGCAGATGTTTACAAAACTATATGACAGAATATATCAGACACAATAGGCCAATTATTAATTATTATTAATAATTATTGCCGTCATCTCCACGCTTGGCAGGCAGGTTGGAGATCGCAGTGTTAAGAATATAAGAATGGAAAACGCTGCTGCCCATTTTCCAGCCTACGGAGACTCTAGGTCATTTGCCTCAAAAACATTAGGCGCCTTGTACGAAACCCACGAGTGTAAGGGGTTGGTGCTATTCTACTCTGCCGGACACCACACGGCTACAAATCAAAGTATTGCTCATGAAATAAGGTCGAAATAAAACAATGTAATTTACAAAATAATTATTTATTCTCAATACATTTCTTAAACAGATAAATTGTCTTTTTTATAAAACATCGGCATTATATACCATTCATATCCTTACAACTAGATCTTATTATAAAATGGAAAACATGTTTACAATTCTTTGAGGTGTCGTTTTGATGAAAAGATTTAAAAATGACAATGATAATAAATTAATAATTTCAAATAATGACTTTAAACGCAAACTGCCCTAAGGCGTAAGAGGGGTAAAAGTGCTGCCACTTCAGCAAAAAATCAATTATATCAAACCACAATAATTATCAAAAATCTGCTCAAATCAATGTCTAGAAATAGCAATAAACAATGTTTCTGAACATTACATTTTTGCTAAAAACTACCGTTTTTAACTTAAATTATTTGCCAACGCCGGTATTTGTAAAAACTGTTAGATTTAAAAATATTAAATTAAAGATATTGATTTAGGCAGATTTTTTTATAATTATACACAAACTTTTTTCCTAAAGTGGCAGCACTTTTACCTCTTTTAGCACCTTAATACCAGTATGTCGCATTTACAAAAAAAAAACTTTTCCCAGGTAGCTTTCTCCGCTAGTCCCATTGCCCCATGGCAGGAACGTAGCGACTTACGACCCAAGCCTACAATATCATAAATGCGAAAAAGTCTCGTCTGTCTATCACCTAAGAGGCTAAACTAATGAACCAAGAGCCAATGATAGAAAATTATAACTAAAATATTACGATAGCAAAACGAAAACAACGTAAAATCTATCCAGACTAACTTTTCTCATTTGGTAAACAAACAACATTTGTAACAAAATTACGACTTACACATTGTAGCTCTCAATTATTATGAAACACAGAATGTGAACTTCAACGAATATTTACGCAAATTATACATTAAAACACATTATTTCACATACTGCCACAGATTTAAAACAACAATAAAGTATGGACATTCAAAAATCTGACGTAAAGACAAAATTGTCTATGATTTTTTCAGGCATAACTCACCAGTAACTTTCTGTACGCCATATTTGTTCATCAACTAATACAAGTCACTCTGTATAGATTTTAGTTATAGCTTAGCAAAAAGAGTTTGCGAGAGGGCGCTATTATCATACAGCCATGTCAACGGAATGTCAGTCGCGTAGTGTTGACATTTAAAACACAGTAGTTCCATCTGTCACCACGGCAACCACTTTTTTGCCAAGCTGTATGTAGCTTAGCAGTCCACATGCCCTTTAGATTCAGGGCGGCGGGTCTCGCGCTGTGACTTAACAATTCGACATTTTCTCTAGCCAAAAAACTGTATTAAAACGTAATCGAAATTAATCTTCAATAATATACGACTGTTGAAGATAGTTGAGAAAATATTGTTTGGCTACAATAGACATTTCGATGTCATTATTAATGGAGATATGTGTCTAGAAAAAATGTCAAATTCGAGATGTCACAGCGCGAGAATTAGGCCCCAGAGTCGCGTAACAGATTACAAAACAGTGACATCTGTTATGAAAAGTATTATTATAATTTGATACTAATATTTTATGTCAATTAATACTAAAATCAATTCATTATTTAATTCCATTATGTACTCGTCTAATCATAAGTATTTTGCTCCTTTTTCTCTCTCTATCTTTGTGCGTGTTAAATATAATATTTAAATTAAATTTATTAAACCAATTCCTTTTTTATGTAAATTAGACATTGTTATACTGTTATTTTATGTACTTTAATAATTCCAGTACAAATTTGGCCACCATACTGGAACGAAGGCACTAATGAGCCATTTTCAAGGCTAGCTTCTCCCAAATAGTAATAAATGGCGCGCTCTAACGACTGACGATATTATCATAATCTCTTGGCTGTATTGCATTGATTTTTATCTTTATTTCGATGCAATTAATTTTAGATCTATTAATTTAACAGTTTTTGAATGCCAGAGCTTCTTGGGCCTTAATTTATTTAATAAAATTGTATTAATCCATTTCTGGTTGACCGGAATATAAAGCTGTGTAACTTTATGTCCGCCTTTGTACCTTATCGTCTATTAAGTTTAAATAAATAATTTTGCTAAGAATGGTAGCTCTTTAGCAAATATTAAATAATATCTAGTGTTTTAACGCGGGTTAACTTGTTCTGAGGCAATGAATGATTATCCAAATATGATTTGCCATATAACTACAACGATAGCCCTGTATATGTAAAGATTAAAATAATGTTTGAGTCCTTAGAGCGCGCCATCTATGTGAATTTTTGAGAACCTGTTCTTGAAAACGACTCATTGTTTCGTCAGTATATCAGGACCACTAATAGTAATTGGAAAAGATGTCAAAAAAAGAGAGACTTTGCCATAAGAACTTCCACGTCCATTGAAAAAATATCGTTGTAACGGTACAATACAAAACAGCGCCATCTATCGCGGCTTCTATAGAAACGTTATTCTAATCGATATTTCTTAAAATAAAAATAAAATTCTTATTTACATAAAATCTATGCCGTTACGTATTTACATAGTCGATATTGTTGTAAGGATTATTTATGAAAAAGCTTAAAGTAAATACAAACAACGTGACAACTCGAAAAATATAAAATGGCGTAAAAATGTTTTATCTCTGCTAACTTTTTTCTTTACACCTCCGACCTCATTCATCGTCGCTATCAGGAGGCTTACCATGAGCTCATAGCAGGACCTAAATAGAACTGATTTGCTTAGAACGAGACAAGCTTATGTGACACGTATAGCGCTGTCTCGTTCTAAGCGAGGCAGTTCTATTTAGGTCCTGCAATAAGAGCTCATGGTAAGCCTCCAGGTGAAAACTAATTCTCATAAAAAAAATACTTTTACAGTATCCGACCGACAGAAAAGCCGGCCGACAGTGACCGATGTCAACGAAGTGTAATAAAATTATATGGAGTTAATATTCGTTTCAAATGGGCATAAACAGTAGCCCGATGAAAGATGCTAAAAATAAGCTTACAATTGACGTTGAAATGTACTTAAAACCGATCCACCGTAAGAAATCATTCTTGTAAATCCTGACCAGCGGGCCAACTGAGTTAGACAATAGAGTTGTCAACTGAGATAGCAAATAACCAAGTTTCATATTACGAATCATATTAGAATACAACAAACTTGAAAGCACAAGCAATAAAATGGCTGACTTCGCTTGATTTCAATTTGTAGTTGAATGTGTTTCTCGTATATTGTATTTTTGCCATACGAATAAATAAATAAACCATAAACTTATCTGGTCCGGTGGCCAATAGTGGAACTAAGTGACGCCATTTTGAATTGTCATGTCAATGTCAACAACAGCGACGCTGCATGTAAGTTTGTGACCAATTAATATTAATCGTAATATTATGAAACGCTAATATAGGCTTTTTAGACCCCTGGAATATATGAAGTGCCGTCATTGTGGATTATTTTAGAACTAAATTCCTACACTGGCAACAGCAAGTAACAGCAACAGTAGCTCCCCCTTGACACTCTTGACAAACGTCATATGAACACTGTTGCAAAAAAACCGGACACAAGGACAATTTTCATACACTTCCCCCTTTGGAGTAAACGGTCTTTTGGATCAGTTAAGTGACTTTGGAACTCTAGACCTACCTTAGGAACTCTAAACCTCCTATCATCAATGCTCTAAATATAAGTATGCCCACGACAGAGATGACCTGTCAATTGTGGCGTTAGTTCTGCGTTTTATGTAGCAACACAGAAAGCATGCAGTATTCTGTGACAGAATTCGAATACCGCCAACAATGCGGTATTGACCGCAAGGAACGTGGCGGAAAAAGAAATTAACATGTCTGTATTGTGAAGTCAGAACAATGACGTCTCGGAAAAAGACCTAGCGCCCCTCATGGACGTTCGTGAATTGGTACCAAAGGTCGACAGTTTAAATCGATTAATTTTAGATGGTGCACAATAAAGAAGGCGGCTTATTAAGGTTATAGACTTCTCAATAGCGTCGAGTTATATTTCCTCTATATAGTTTATTATTGCCAATAAAATAAGTTTCCCCAATCTGTCCAAGTAACCTGTTGTTGCAATTGCAACGGGACTGGTTGCTGATTCGAGCTGCCACGTTCATTGCAACAAAGATATGTAATCGCATTTTCATACGAATAAATTTTATCGATATGTCAAATTCCGGTTGCTATTGCAATGGAACTTTGTTAGCGACTGAACCCGTCAAATAGAAGATACGTAATCGCAACAGTAACAATTCCAACCATTTTGCTCGCAACAGCGCGAGAATAGTCGGCAACAGAGTAACGTAATCAGCCTGCTGAGGTCCTTGCAATCAGATTGCAATCAGATTGGGCCCAGAAAGTCCTCAGGCGGAGATCCAAGGATCCAATCCTCAAAATTGTCTCTATTTTATAAAAAATGCCCATGTGTTCGTTTCGTTTTCTGCAACGTAGTAGCACGTAACGTGTGCGCTTGAAAATATACAGCTTTCATTTATGTGGCAGTGACGCGACCACTTGGCGTGCCAATGGCGTGGCGTCATTGTGACGTGTCTGGGTTACCCACACATAGGGCCGCGCGCACAACTGAGTTGAACTATCTATACATTCCTTGCCAGATACATACAGTACAAGCCGGTAAAGGACGCACATCGGCTAGTTCGCGCTCTAAGTAAGAACGCATGTGAGTAACTATATGTTATAGGAATGATGACTGGGTCAACATTTTTAAATTCTAATTAGTCCGCCATTTTGATTATAGAAAGATATTAGACACATATTTTTTTATTTTCACATGTCATTACAAAATTACAAAGATAATGCGTATCAAAGTATCAGTTATCTGAAACACAAGCTTTGCTAGCTAGATGGCGCTGTGTGAACTTTCCAAGCATATTTATTATTATTTTAAAAATATAACAAATTTTTTAAACGAATTCCAACTTGTTTTCCGTTGGATACACTCGTCTCCTGTCACCAAAGGCGTGACGTCACGCACCACTTCAACGCACTGTATGGGCCAGATTTTTTGTTTAAGTAAAAAAGAAAATATACGTGCCCAATAATTTTTTAATAATCTTCCTGACGGACTAAAAAACCTGTTTCACAGTTTTACCGCCTGACACTGTATTAAAGTGTAGTGTGTAGTGTATTTTAGTGTGTGTGTGTAGTGTATTGTATGTATGTATGTATGTAATCTCTTTATTGCATCAATTTATAACATTAAAGGAAATAAAAATACAGTTTATAATGCAAAGGCGAGCTTATCCCACAACGGGATTTCTTCCAGCTAACCTTGTAGTGTGTGTGTGTTATAGTGTATACCAGTCTTACTTCTAACGGAATTCTTCTCTGGCCGACTCTTCTTGGGAAACGTACTGGACTCGTCTACTTGTCAATCAGCTGTACGTAGTTCGCCGGGAACAGTCCATACGAGCCCTTGCAAAGGCCCTGCCACCAGCCTTCGTCGATCTGTTGGGGGTAATAGACATAGTTTATCTTAGATATTTAAGAAATATCCTTCGGGTTTCTTTCCTATTAGTTCATTCGCGATAACAAAATAGTGAGTCATCGTTGTCCGCCGGCCTAGCCCCGTCCCGCGACAGTTGATGGCAGCAAACAATATAAATAAATAAAGCCCTCGTTGGCTAGAATCGATCCGTAATTTTACAGCAGTTGTTTCTGTCTAATAGCACGATAATATTTTAAGACGAAAGACTGCGTTCGAAAACCTAGTACGTTCGAAAGCCTCATTCGTTTGAAAGACTATCGCCGGTGCACTACCCACTTCAACCCCTGAATACTGAGCGAAAGAGACAACTGCGCCTCGGACGTATTATGACCATGTAAAATTGGGAAAACCGAGGTTTCGTAGTCCCCATTTTCCTCCGTCAAATCTCAACCGATTTAAGTGATTTGTTCAACAGGTATATAAGAATGAAATTATCTATGTCAGTGGGTTTTGCTTTTTTGGAATAACGTTGCAAGTTTTGTATGAATGAGAGGTAAAGGTGGCGTTCAAACTCGGTGATTTTTTTCAGTTTTTGAAGGTATCAACCTAACATCTATTCAAGGTAACTTATCTCCTCGGAGTACGAAAATCATGACTCTAATGTTAAAACTCAGGTTTCATCACGACGTTTACCCTCGTAAGAGCATCGATTAGTGTTAGACTAATGTACATAACTCAGAAAAATTGGCACATGGGGGCGCTTGGGGTCGAACCCTGCACTTCGGAGTACGAGTCGAACCCCTTAACCATTAAGCCACCGACGCTCCTATTACACCATTACAGGAAGTTCACAAGACTATTTTTTTTACCCGAGCAAACGGATCACCTGATGGTAAGTGATCACCGCCGCCCATATATGTATATGGGCATCTCAACACCAAGGGCCTCATTTTTATAACTGCTCGCATAAACGCAAACGCTCGCCTTCTAATGCTTGTCTTTTCTATCTCCAGCAACTTACCACGAGTGTGAAAGAGATAGGTGCGCACGCGAGCGCTCGCGTAAATGCGAGCGGTTTTAAAAAATAGAAATAAATGAATAAATCGCTTGCCTCGATTCGAACGGTTTTCAATTTTGACTTTGAGGGTGAAAAATTTAAAATTCTTTAAATCACATTGGCAACACCGAAAGAGTACGGTTCAAAAATAGATAATATCAGCATTATGCATCTCATAATCACTTATTTAAAAGTATGACTCTTGTCGGTGGAGGAATCGCCACTCTTCTCTCCTGTCTGCCAACCTCTCCATCTCTTTATAATCATGCATCTAAATAACGAATATTTCTTGTCAAAATTTAAAATTGAAAACCGCGCTCGAATCAGAGCGAAGATTAAAAAATAGGACCCCAGTAGTGTCGCAAATGCTTTGCCAGCCTATTATTTATTTATTTATTTATTAGTTCATTACACAGTTTAACAGAAGTTAAATTCATTTAATACACAAGCACATAACGGTTGAAATGCCAATGACAAAACTGCATTTTAAAATTTTGACATATAGCCCCACAGCTTTGCGGATAGATACAATATTGACAAACAAAAAGAATTACAAAACAAAGAAATACATGTACACTGGTGTCTGTGTGTGTGTGTGTGTGTATTAGAAAGGTAGGCTGGATAAGTATAAAAAAAATGGTTGATCCTCACTCACCATCACAATATTGGTGATCAGGTCCGAAGGGTCGAAGGATATCTCATCCGGTGCTGCCGCCTGGTGGTAAAAATTGTAAATTTGAAATACCTATAGCGACATCCATCGCTCCGATAGGGAAACTCAACAATACTCACATCACGAGTACACAAAAATGGCAAGCATCGCACATAGATGGCGCTGACCGTCCTACATCGCACTAGAGAAGTGTGCCAACTTTCGCGGCATATATACTAGTTCCGACGATTAACTGTCGGACCCCTGGTCCCCTGGTCACAACACTGGTTTATTCTTTTTGTTGTGTTTTTTTCTCTTACTTTGTATGTTTTATTTTGTGGTGTTATTTTTCTGTGCAATAAATGTTTTCTATTCCTGTAACACCGGTCAGGTGGGTAATTATCCTTTTCCTCGCTTGCCAACATTGGCGGCTGCCTTATCCGTTCACCGCCAAATACCTACTCGTAAGCTCTGACTTAAGAAACTCTTATTTATTTATTTGCTCAAGAAACTTTTATTTATTGATTTATTCACTAAGCTTTACTGCACAAATTACAGCAATTGGCGGACTTAAATCCGTTGAGGCTGCGTCTAACAGTCAACCAGCAGACAATGCAGAGAGTGATTAAGTAGGCGCTTCTTAACAAGGAACATTGGAAACTTTTTTATTTTTTATTGTCGGGCATACCTGATAGTCGTAGAGCGCCCTAGCAGCGTATCCATCGTCTCCGCCGTCGCCGTCGTCGGCCGCCTCCTCGCCCTCCCACCCCACCGGGGACACCACCACCGTCGGCTGACGAGTGATCCGCTGGGGGAAAGAATAAATAAATACGTATTATTATATTAGACGGAAGCGTCGGTGGCCGAGCGGTTACAGTATCCTACTCGTGAGCCAGAGGTCCCAAAGAGGTCTCGCTTACGAGTCGGATACTCAACCGCCCGGCCACCAACGCTCTTTAGGAAGAACACAGCAATATGGACGATGACTCAAAAATTTTCGTAACCAAGTAGATTAAAAAACATATTGGACACGTATTTTTTTGTTACACAAACAAAAAATAACGCCTACACGCATTTCATGTTGCGTAACGTCGTGCTTTCGGTCAAAATTTTGTTGAGAACTGACGTCACCGGCCATGTGGTGTCTGGCAGAGTAGAATAGCACCAACCCCTGACACTCGTGGGTGTCGTACAAGGCGACTAATCTTTTCGAGGCAAAATATCAAGAGTCTCCGTAGTCTGGAAAATGGGCAGCAGCATTTTCCATTAATATATTTAAACACTGTGATCTCGAACCCGCCTGCCAAGCGTGGAGATTATGGCAAAAACCTCCCCTTTCGTGGGAGAGGCCCTAAGTCCTGCAGTGGACTATTACGGGCTGTGATGATGATGACGTCACTTGTCACCCAGCTCCTGATCTTTCATACGCTTTATCACCGATCATTGGTTCTGCTATAACAGGTCATGGTAACCCCCGCAGTTGTGGAGAAGATAAACGGTGAATCGTGACCACCGATTCGGCGTGTGTGTATCGAATACGATACGTCTCCCAAAAGAGAGACGTTCCCACCCCAAACATACCTCTTCCTTCTCCTCAGTCTTCGCGACCCTGATGACATCAGGCAGCGGCGGCGTTTCCGACGCCGGCGTCTCTGGCTCTGGCTGTGTCTCTGGCTGGATGGGGGGCGCAGGGGGCATGGGGGCGGGAGGCGAAAAGGCGGCAGGGGGAGAAAGGGGGGCCGGGGGTGAGAAGGGGGCAGGGGGCCGGGTGGGGGGCGTGGCCTCGGCGGTAGGCGGGGGGGAAGGCTCGCGGGGGGCGCGGTCTTTTTCCTGAAAGGGCAATCAACGGGTAATTACAATAGGGCAAATTTTTTAGATCACAGATAAATATAAAACTATAATAATAGATCGTAATAGAAAACAAATAATCAATAATAATAAATATTAATATTACAATAGAACAGGCTTGGCTGTGTGGTGTCCAGCAGAGTAGAATAGCACCAACCCCTTACACCCGTGGGTGTCGTACAAGGCGACTAATGTTTTCGAGGCAAAAGATCAACAGTCTCCGTAGGCTGGAACATGGGCAGTAGCATTTCCAATTGTTATATTTAAACACTGCGATCTCCAACCCGCCTGCCAAGCGTGGAGATTATGGCAATAACCTCCCCTTTCGTGGGAGAGGCCCTAAGTCTTGCAGTGGACTGTTACGGGCTGTGATGATGATGATGATGATGAATAATAGATCAAAATAGAAACAGATAACAAATAATGATCAATATTAATAAAAATTGAATAATAAGCTAGATTGAATAGGCTGACATATTCATTAGACTCCGTCCATTTGACCGCCATCTCACCTGTTGGTAAGTGACGATGCGGCCGAAGATGGAGCATGTCCATCTAGGAACAGCCTATACACTCTAGCCTTGAAGGCATCCAGATTATAATTATCAGGGAACACACTCCCAGGCAACATGTTCCATTCATATTATTACAACATTGCAAGCTAAATAAAAGCTTGTAAATAAAAATCTATTTTATAGATTTATTTGTAAGACACATGGAAAGTACTCACCTTTTGCGAGAGATCCTTGTCGATCTTCTCCCTTTGCTGTCGTATCCTTTGAACGGACTGCAGAGCCTCCTGAAAGACAATATATTCATTCTTTTTATAAAATATAAATTATACAATCTTTCTTCTGACGCGAATCTTACTTAATAAAAACATTACCGTCCTTTAGTTTCATACTTGTACTTCTTCATATATGATATTTTTATATGTATAGAAAACCATTCTTATCCGAGCTCAGACCAAACATAATGTATGTATTATTTTTATTTTTTACGTGTTTTTATAGATCTAAAATGTATATTTTTCACAAGATTTAATAAAGCTTTATTTGTTTATTATTTATTTCAATCCTGACCAGGAATGTATGAGGTCTGTCAAGCGTGCAGGAGGAAGCTGTTGTTGCTGTTAGTAGCTGCTGTCAGTGTAAGAAATAAGTTTCGAAAAATTACGCAAGAAATTTTGGCTGCAATCTACAATGAATAAAAATGATTTTAAAAGTTTGCTATTTACTTTTATTAAGTTAAATTTACTGTATAATAAATAAAGGTATTTTATTTAAATCAACTCTAGAAGTTGATCTAGAGATGATAAAAAAAACCTCGCAATAATATTTGTCAAAAATAAGAAAAACCCCCTTCTACGAAACCTTCGGCTTCGGCCGCAAACTTGGCCAAACCCGAACGTGGTTTTTTGGCCGAAGCTTCGGTCAGAGATTAGTGTGATGTGACTGTGTAGCGTATAAGTGTAGTCAATGGGGTATGTAGTGAATATAGTGTCTTACATACCTCCTCCTTATCATCATCATCATCATATCAGCCGAAAGACGCCCACTGCTGGGTATAGGCCTGCCCCAGAGATCTCCACAAAGGCCGGTCCTGTGCCTTCCGCATCTAGTTGGTACCTGCGATCTTGACTTCCTCTTTCTCCTTAGCAATATTGTCGAACTTAGAACTTAGACGAGGGCTTGGTGCCGCCGATGGCCGGCTCCTGCTTCGTGCCGACGCGGTCGACCTTCTCTATGAAACTCTCTATGAGACTCTGAAGATTGAGAGAGGAGTGACGAGACGTGTGATGTGTGTGTGTTGTATATTCTCCGACCGTAGGTCAGTTTCGGACCGAAGCCGAAGGTTTCGCCGAATGTGGATTTTCGGCCGAAGCTGGCCATAGCCGAAGCTGGCCATAGCCGAAGCTTCGGTCGAAAACTAGTGTGGTATAAGTGTGTAGCGTGTATTGCCTATGTGTGGTCGATGAGATGTGTAGTGAGTATGGTGCCCATACATACCTCCTCCTTCTCCTTAGCCATATTCTCGAACTTAGCCCTCAGGGACGAGGGCTTGGCGCCGCCGATGTCCGGCTTCTGCTTCGCGTAGTTGGTGCCGACGCGGTCGACCTCGTCGAAGCGATGCGCGGATTTGTCCACTCGGTCGGTTTCCACACCGAATTTTCCTCCGAAGCCCTGGGGTAAGAGGGAAAGTAGAGTATGATGAATTAGCTTCGGATGGTGACTAACTTTTTTTATGCTACTCAGCGACAAATGAACAGACAGCCCACCAGGGAGTCTAAAAAGGCTACTATGTATATAAACTCTTTATTGCATAAGAATTAAATACAGGAATGAGAAAAATGAAATTTTACAAAGCTAAGGCGGGCTTATCCCAATATGGGATTTCTTCCAGCCAACCCCAGACCCTTTGAAAGGAGATCTAAAGAGCGGTGGAGGCTTTCATATTATGATTCATATTAATTTGTCACAAACTAGTCTATAGCGTCGCTGTTGTTGACATTGACATGACAGTTTAAAATGGCGTCACTTAGTTCCAGTTCTGGCCACCGGATGAGAAACTTTGTAACACTCTAATATGAATCATAATGTGGCCATATTAGACCCCCAGATGGTAAGTGGTAACTGTCACACAGAGAAAAAAAAAATTTCTCAGCCATGAAGGTAGGTAACTTTCCAATCTTTTTGGTCGCCCATAACACAATTCATACATTTAGGTTGCAGGTAACACAAAAGCAGGACCGCAGGTGCGTTGTCACTATGAGGACTAAGATGAAATGCCTAATGCCTGTAATTTCGCTGGCTACATTATACTTTAAGCCGGCACACAACAATGCAAGCGTTGTTGCTTGGCGGCAGAATTAGATAAGACGGTGGTATTCACCCAGGCGGACTCCTCAGACTTGACAGAGGCCTACCACCTGATAACTTGCACAGCTAGCACAAGTGTGCCCGCGACACAGCTCGCACCGCGAGAGAGCGTTTGTTTCATAAAATAGCATCGAACCAAATTCCTGATATTCGAATTTAAATGTTTGGATAAAATCTTGAAGAATAATTTAGAGCAGAATGAGATGGTATATCAGAAGGAGGTGATACACCATTATTACAACCCGGTCCTCGGCATTATCGCGCCGTAAGCCGAGATAAGAAATACAGTAGCTTCTCTGGACCCTGCCCCAGGCGGTGTTTATTCATTTATTTATTCATTTATTATTTTATATCATTATTCATATTTACAGTGCCGTCAACATCAATTAACCTTAACACCGTCACATGTCAATTATATAATTGACATTGACGGTGACGGTGTTTGTGTGACGGTCATTTGCCATCGCTGTGTCCGTCATGGTATGACAAAAATTTGTTACATTTTGTGACAAGGGTAATCAGGGCGTTTAAATTGCAATAACATGTTTACTTTAAAGAAAAAATGGCCACCTGATGGTGCGTGGTCACCGCCGCCTATGGACATCAGCAACACCAGGGAACGCTACCAATGCGTTGCCCGCCTCTAAGGAGACTAATATACCTCTTGAACGATCCCATGTCATAGTCCAAAGGAAACACTGTGGCTGGGAGCTCATTCCACATCCAAATCGTACCAGCGAGAAAAGTTATTTCGAACCTTTGCGTGGATACAAACAGAGGGTCAACGTAGTGGGGATGAGTACCCAGCCCACGGCGGATGGTGCGATGGTGGAATTGTGCTGTGGGTACCAGATCAAACAGTTCCTCAGAACACTCCTCATTCTACAGCCATAGCACAGTCTGGAGAGATTCTAGAATGACTATTACCTTCTTGTGGTCCACTTGGCTAGCGTGTGCCGATGTCGCCTCCTTATGGTCCCAGCCCAATGCGCTCGCGTCCTGACGGTCTGACTGTACGCCGTACTTGCCACCGAAGCCGAGAGCATAGTCTGGGGGGAAAAACAATTTATTTCATTCTATTCAGCCGAGTCTCAACCGAGTCTCAACCGAGACTGAACCGAGACTGAACCGAGACTGAACCGAGACTCAACCGAGCCTCACCGAGCCGTTCAATTGGGAGGAATGCACAACAAAATTCGCGGGCAGAACCGAAAGCGCGTTACAAAATACCCGCACCGCCACCTAGTGTCTAAGTAAAGAACTAAAGACCGACCTTTCTGCGAATTGTGCGTCTGCCTTTCCTCCTTGTGGTCCCAGCCAACAGCTGATGCGTCTTTCCTGTCCTCCTGCACTCCGAACTTCCCTCCGAAGCCCACAGAGTAGTCCTTCTGGGAGGAATGCTTCTCGATTTGCTCCTTGTGCTCCCAGCCGGCCGCACTCTGTGAATGGGATAATGCGTATTTTACAAACCTCTATTTAGTTCACCTGTCTGACTCCAGTGACTGATCTATGACTACTAAGTAATTAAAGTAGAACCCGCCATAAAAGCTTGTTCATCATGAAAAAACATTTTACATTTAAGGACTGGTTTTCTACTGTGATAAACATGGAGAAAGTCATCGGGGTGACCACACCCATTGAACATATGCTATTTTTAAAACATGCAAAGGATTTTTCCGCCAATCGAAGTCATTCCACTTAGCTCAGTCCTCTGCGTCTACCCCGGGTCAGTAAATGACATTCAGTGATGTTTATCTCTCCTCTAAGCCTCAAAAAGATGAAAAGTAATAAGAAATTTAATAATCTTGGCTTCAATATCCCACTTGTGTTCTCGCACCAGGGGCCCGCCTTGATTTGAAAGATCAGATGGCTACATCCACTGTAGCCATCTGATCTTTCAAATCTGCGTTTGCAAAGTGCCTTCTGACCTCCATGGCTCAGTTAACAGGTTTACCTGACCAGATTGGATTATGGTTACACATTCAGTCGCCAGCGTCGGTGGCCGAGCGGTTAGAGTATCGGACTCGTAAGCACAGGTCCCGGGTTCGAATCCCGCTCCGGCCATATACCAATGACTGTTTTTGAGTTATGTACATTAGTTGAATACTAACCGATGCTCTTATGGTGAGGTCAACATCGTGATGAAACCTGCACATTCAGGCGACTGGATGTGTAACCATGATCCAATCTGGTCAGGTTCCCCTGGTAGCAGGGTCATGGAGGTCAGATGGCAGTCGCTCCACTGTAATTACCTGACCTGCCAAATCCTAGAACATGGTCAAGGCGGACCCCGGGCTCTCGTGCGCGAGAGCACAACCGGGACATTAACGCCAAAATGATTATTTTTTTATTCAGTCGCCTGTATTCGGCTAAAGTACCTACTTTGTTCATTGTTCATTTATTGCATAAATTAAAAATAAACATGTCCGCTTTGTTAGTTAAATTCAAATTGTTCCAAATTATTGTTAGAACTATTATTACATAGTGTTATTTTAACATACAACTTAAATTTTATAGGTACCTGGTAATTTGCATAATTCAATTCATTAATATTCATAATCGTAATTATAATGTTTATTGTGTAGGTATGTTTAGGTTAATTAAATTGTTTTATTCCTTTGTAGAAATAGCAAGGTATGCCAACAAAATAATTTTTTAATTCTGTTCTCGTCTTATGTAATTTTTCATGAAATAATGCCAGCAGTCAACCAAGAGGTCATGCATGACATTGCCAATCCATCCATTTAGCGTGACAGGCCATAATGACAGGCCAACGGCCACCCCTCACCTTATCGACCCGATCGGCCTGCACGCCGTACTTCCCGCCGAAGCCCTGCGAGTAGTCGGTCTGCGAGACGTGCTTCTCCACCTTGGCCACGTAGTCGTGGCCCACCGCCGACTTGTCCATGCGGTCGGCTTGGACGCCGTACTTGCCGCCGAAACCTGTACCGAAAAATGAAAACATTCATTATTATATGGCTACCTACATCATCACCACCTATAACAGTCCACTGCAGGACTAAGGGCCTCTGCCACGAAAGGGGAGGTCATTGCCATAGTCTAAATGCTTGGCAGGCGGGTTGGAGATCGCTGTGTTACTATAGCAGCGAAAAACGCTGCTCCCCATTTTCCAGCCTACGGAGACTCTGGAACTTTTGTCTCAAAAACATTAGTACGACACCCACGAGTGTAAGGGGTTGGTGCTATTCTACTCTGCCCGACAGCACACGGTCACTATGTATAGTGAGTTGATAATAAGTATGTATTTAAAATGTACGTAAGTAGTAGGTATTTCAGTAATCTAGCACCCATTCATAACACAAGCTTTGCTTTGTTTGTAGTATTAATATTCTGTGATTTGGGACTGGATCACACTTGACACACGTCATGTAGTTCCGGAGATTAGCTTGTACAAACAGACAGAGACAGACAAAATTTTTATAATTTTTGTTCTGTTACTTTTTCTTCATCGCCTTAAATTATTTTTTTGGAAATATATTCAATGTGTAGATACACAGTTTTTACGATCAAAGAAATATCTAAGGTTTTTGAAATAGGGGACTAAGATATAACAAATTGGTCGTATAAAAGGAACAGAGTTCCTTTGCGGAATGCGACATGGGATCAAGAGGTACATTGGAGGTTGCTTCAGAAGCGAGCAACGCATTGGTAACTCCCCTGGTGTTGATGTCCATAGGCGGCGGTGACCACTTTCCATCAGGTGGCCAGCTTGCCTGTTTGTCTGCTTATTACATAAAAACCGACATCGTTTCGCCGTGTCGCACTAGAGCCCACAGAAAACCAGCGCTGTGAGACGATTCGCGGTTTTGTGAGTGGAATTTTCTAGTAGTCTCTGGATTATATTTATAGCAATGTGTCGGCGGCTGTGTAATCAATCGGTATGTTATTGCAAGTTGCTGATGACTAATTTTAGCTATCTGATCGTGTCTGTGTTTGTAGTCGCATTGTACAATTGATTTACAGGCTCCTGTTATGTGTTGTATTGTTTCAGGTGAGCTGCTACATCTTCTGCATTCTGTATATTTCTGATAATGTGTTTTTTATAGTTGCGTGTCTCAATAACTTGGTCTTGGATGGCTAGCATAAAACCCTCGGTCTCTGGGAAGAGCTCCCCACGCCTGTGACATTCGTTCGATGCTACCTTATCGACGTTTGGTTGGTTCAGATCGTGGAGGTGTGTCGGGCTTTCGGGCCCAATCGGATATTTTAGTTTGTGTACTTATTTGGTGTTCATTTCTCTGGGTGTTTGTATCTGATAGATTTAGGGGTGTGAGTTTTCGGTCTCTTTGAATTATTACTTCATAAATAGTGGAGGTATTTGCTTTATCATAAAAATAAATTACTATTTTTACATATTAACAAACACTGTCGCTCTGTGTTCATTTACACTGCGTATATGTTATCAACCTACTTACAAGTGCAGCTGTTCAAATTTTATGCACAATGCAGGGGAGATCGAGGTGAGTTGAAACACTTTTTACATAGAAATAAAACTAGAAACACAAATCGTTCATGATTAATATCAAACTAGATGGCGCTATGTGAGTTGTCTAAGCATCATCATCTCAGCCCATAACAGTCCACTGCTGCACTTAGCGCCTCTCCCACGAAAGGGGAGGTTATTGCCATAATCTCCACGCTTGCAATGCGGGTTGGAGATCGCAGTGTTATAAATATAACAATGGAAAATGCTGCTGCCCATTTTTCAGAATCTTTTGCCTCGATAACATTAGTCGCCTTGTACGACACCCACTGTGTAAGGGGTTGGTGCTATTCTACTCTGCCTGACACCACACGGCCAATTGTCTAAGCAATGTCTAAGCATTTTTATTTATTATTATTATTATTAAACTCTTGTTAAGAGGACATATTGTCAAATAATGCGTGTAATGTGTGCACCTTTTGTTAGGTGAAATGGCCGAAAATGTGCCCAAACAGAACTACCACAAGAACTAGAATTCCCTAGCATCCTAGTACATAATATAGCGAATTGGCATACTCATGGCCTGGGGGCTTACCGTTAGCTCTCATAGCAGACACAGTGCTTGACGTGTCGCATAAGCTTGTAGCGTTCTAAGTTGGACAGTTCTGTTTAGGTCCTGGTAAGCCTCCTGTCATCGCTATTGAAGTTAAGCCGTAGGACGATTAGTCGAATCCTTTCTCTTTTTTATGCTACTCAGTGACAAGCGAGCAGACAGCCCACCTGATGGTAAGTGGTAACTGTCGCCCATAACATCTACAATTCATACATTTAGGTTGCAGATAACAAAAAAGCAGAACCGCAGGTGCTTTGTCACTTTGGGGACTAAAATGCCTCATGCCTGTAATTTCATATGCCTGTAATTAGTCGAGTCTTTACGGAGTACGGAGTTCTGGGAGATAGGCGGCCAACGATAACGTCACCATTTTCTGAACACGACTAAACTTTAGTTAGGTATTGGATGGATATGGCTATTAGATGACAGTGTCCTGCGGTCGTGTCGCACAGGAAAGACATGTTAAAATGAAACCGACGAAGCGACGTAAAAATTAAAGCCTAGCCCAGGCCCTAGCGCTAAAAAGTTATTTTCAGAACTTTGTAAAAAACTAATAGCACGTTCCTCGGTCAGATTCAACGAGGTAACGCAGTCAGCTTTCTGGGCACAATTTCGGAGGGCATCGGTGTGGACGACATTTAAAATTTTTAATGCGTATGTATAGTACTTTTTTATGTTATTTTTCCTCTTCTTTTAATGTAAATACCCTTTCATTTTGTGTGTTTTATGAATAAATACGTTATATCCATATTAAATGAAACCGAAAATGACACTGATGCGAAATATATATGATTTATATAAAAGAGGGAGGCTAACAAGCTAGCGGGTCACCTGATGGTAAGTGATCACAGCCGCTCATAGACCCACATTGAAATATTGTATGGAGTAAATAAAACATGAGTGATTGACATTATATTATAATAAATAATCATCTTGGCGTTAATGTCCCAGTAGTGCTCTTGCGCAGAGAGCCCGGCTTGACCATGATCCAGGGTTTGGCAGATCGGGTAATTACAGTGGAGCGACTGCCATCTGACCTCTGTGACCCTGCTACCAGGGGAACCTGTCCAAATTGGATCATGGTTACACATTCAGTCGCCTGAATGTGCAGGTTTCATCACGATGTTTTCCCTCACCGTATAAGCATAGGTTAGTATTCAACAAATGTATATAACTCAGAAAAGGGTCATTGGTACATGGCCGCAGTGGGATTCGAGCCCGGTACCTCTCGCATACGCAGTCGTTTCACTGTAATTAACTGATCGCCAAATCCTGGATCATGGTCAAGGCGGACCCCGCCCTCGTGCTCGAGAGCACAACCGGGGCATTAACGCCAAGATGATTATGATTCAGTATTGTTGTTGGTGCGCCCAAACGTTTCGTCTTTTGCTATTGAAAAGGACTTTATAAGGTATCACATTGATGTTAGGTCACAGTCACACATGAAAGGCATGTTAAAATGAAACCGAATGATGATGGGGAATATTTATTGAAATATTGCATGAATGGGAAAGCAAAATGACGGATACTTTTTATAAATATACCTTTTAACTACTAAAATAAATAAAAAATGATCTACGACCTACTAAACGAAGTTTATAATATTTAAAGGTATCATTATATTTTAATCGTAGAAGGCATATTCACGGTCCAATACTTTTAATAGGTACCCATTGTTTAAGTCTGATGGTTTTAGATTACAGACCTGTTTTACAGGTCTCCAACCTGTAAAACAGGTCTGTAATCTAAAACTTTTTACTCGTAATCTACTACAGGCTCCAGTCTCCACATACATAATACATTACCATATAAAAGTAAATGTAACAATTATCAGGACGACCTGAGTGGTTCAGTTGCTTAACATGCCGGTCGCCACGCAGAGGTCGTTCGATTCCCGGCCGAGCAGAAATAGATGTGATGAATTTTAATTTCTGTTACGGGTCTGGGTGTAATATGTATAATAAGTATGTATTTCAAAAAAATATATATAAGTAGATTATCAGTTTTCTGACACCCATAACACAAGGTTTGCTTCCTTTGGGGCTAGATGGCGCTGTGTGAATTTGTCCAAACATATTTATATTTGTAAATGTGAAGAAAATTATTCACTTTCTCTTCTATTTAAAAAGTATCCTAAAGGGAAAGTTATGCTAATCTTTCCAACAAAGTAATGGGAGCAAAACACACACACACACACACTATCACAAACCGTTAATCAACTTTCTAGAAAGATTATGAAGTATTTCTCTGTAATCTCATATTTTATCTCAAATTTTATCATAGTTTACCACAATATAATGCGGCGCCATGGGTGTTTTCAAGAAGTTTACATTTAAGATCCAAGTACTGATGGATGATTGCAGCAACTTGGTCATGCCAGTGCTTGTAGTCTGTTTGGGCTATTAGAGAACAGACGCCTGTAATGTGTTGTATTGTTTCGGGCTAGTGTGACAACGTCTGCATCTAGCGGATTTTAAGGTAGGATCATGAATAATATGCTTCCTATAGTTACGCGTATTTATGACTTGGTCTTGAATGGCCAACATAAATCCTTCCGTTTCTGGGAACAGCTGACCTTGCTTGAGCCAGGCGTTAGACGCAAATTTGTCTACGTTATCACTGGTCAGGTCTCTAAGGAATTTTTTGGGGCCGTTTATCTATTTTTTGTTCAGTTTTTGTAATTACTTCATTAACTTGAATATTAGGTTCTGACAGATTTAACGGTGTGTTAGTTGGTGTCTGCCTGTACTATGATTTTGTGAAGTGGTGAGTTTTTTAGCTTGATTTTGGAAGAATGTACGTAAGTTAGTTATTTGTTTGTTATAGAGATTCTTAATGTCTATTGTACCTCGACCTCCGTGTAGTTTAGGCAAGGTTAGTCTTTCGTAGCAGGAGCGTGGGTGATGTTTCCTGTATTTAGTCATTATTGTATTAATAACTCTCTGGAGAAGGGTAAGGACGAATTGGGACCATTTGATGACACCAAACGAGTATGTGAGTATTGGGATGGCATATGAGTTGATTAAATAAAAATAAATAAATAATCGTGGACAAATTCACACAGCGCCATCTAGCCCCAAACGAAGCAAAGCTTGTGCTATGGGTGCTAGATTGCTGATTTATTACTTAGACTTTTTTAAATACATACTTATTATACATAGAACACCCAGACCCGTAACAGAAATTAAAATTCATCATTTCAATTTCTGCCCGGCCGGGAATCGAACCCGGGACCTCTTGCGTGGCAGACCGGCGTTGACCACTGAGCCACTCAGGTTGTCAATTGCTTTTGTGGTGTTTTAAGCGTTCAAATATGAGTTCGTAATTTCGTGCAGTCTTGATTTAAACTTTTGAGATAAGTTAGATTTTGTTTCTGTCTTATGTATTTGCCTTGATTGCTGGTAGCCTAAGTATTTGTATCCTGTAATATCATCTACTGGGCCTATTGTATCTGCATTATCTATTGTGTACTTATTTATTTCTAACCTTCCCTTATGGACTGACTGTATATGACATTTATCTAAACCAAATCCCATATGTATGTCTGCAGAGAATATTTGTGTAATGTTTGCGAGTTTGTTTAATTGTGTAAGATTACTACTGTACAATTTGATATCGTCCATGAACATCAAATGTGTCAAAATGAATTTATTTGATCCATTCTTAATGTCGAAACCGGCTTTCCTATCGTTTAACAAATTAGAAAGTGGGTTTAATGTCAAACAAAACCACAATGGTCTTAGAGCGTCTCCTTGAAATATTCCATGTTGGATACTGATTGGCTCGGTTTTGACAATATGATTATAAACCCTTTCTCCGCCAAGAGTTTTCGTCAAAAACGTTCACCACACGCCACGACAATAAACGTGGTTGATTAACTAATAAACACGGTTTTGTTTTTAATAATTTATTATTAAAATAAAATAATACATTGTGAAATTCTTATTTTTGATTAACTAAAGTAGGTATAAACTGTCTGAAAACTCTATGCATGTGTCGTCAGGTACTATAACGATAAGAAAAAATAGAGTTAAATTGGTAAGATTTATTTGTCTGATAATATCGACATTGGCGGCGAGGGCACGAAACTTAAACGTCTGATATATCAGACTTTGGCGCTGAAAAGGTTAAGATTTAATTTTAAAGAGGTACTCCATTTACTCGATATATCTTGTAGAAAATTAACTATTGTAGGGTAAATTTTATAGTGTTGTAGTATTTATAACAGCCAAGTATGTGGTACGGAGTCAAACGCTTTCTTATAATCAATGCACATAGTAAAAATTGCACATTGTTTTCAATCTATTATTACCTGTTCTTTACAACCTCTACTGAACTTACGACAACCTTTTTGCTGCTCAGCAAGGATGTTATTCACGTCTACATGATGATACATTAATTCTCTTAAACAAGATGTTATAATTTTGTAAAAAAATTTTAAACACGTAATTGGCCTATATTTACTTGGGTTTTGCGAATCGGCCATATCTTTCGGGAGCATGTATGTTACACCTTGGGTAATGTAGGAAGGTATTCTGTCTGGGTTTTTAATGAATTTATTGATATGTAATAAATAGTATGAAATGATGGGTTGCAGTTAAGTTTTTGAACCAAAAGTTGTGAATTTTATCGGAACCAGTAGCTTTCCAGTTGTGTAGCTTATGTATTATTATTATTATTGTTATTCTCTTCCGGCCGATTTCGGCCATGGCGACCCCTTCAACCCCTAAACAGATCTGCGCTGATGCGCACAAAGATGGCTTGCATAGCCAATCTTCGCGGCAAACTCCCGTGCACAATGTGGGCACGTCAGTTTGCCGTTTATAAAATTGTAAGTGATGGCTGAGGATGTACGGGCTTTTACTTGATCGCGTTTAGCGTCGAGGTCAGCTTGGCGCTGCTCCTCAAAGTCGCGTACTTTCCTCTGTACAAGCCCGCGCCATTCAGACCTTTGTGCTGCCAAATCCTCCCACAAAGAGGGCTGAATATTACACCTTTTCATGTGACGCTTCTGAACATCTTTATATCGGAGGAGTTGTCCGCCGCTTGCCCTCCTCTAGTTCAGAGTAAAAGATGCGCTTCGCCACTCTTTCCTCCGCCATACGGGATACATGCCCGCACCACCGAAGCTGAAGCCGCATTATATAACTCTCAATGCCACCAACATTGGCTCGTCGCAGAACTTCGGTATTTCGCACGCGATCAAACCATCTGATGTTCATGACTCTGCGTAGACATTTCAGGTGAAAGCGGTCTAATATGCGTATTTGGTGACGGTTCAAGCACCACGTCTCGGAAGAATATAAGAGGTTTGGCAGCACAATCGCCATGTACACGGATATTTTCTTGGGCAGCTTTATATCGTGGGAGCAGAAAACCTTGGTACACAGCTTGCCGAACGCTGCTGCTGCAGCACCGACTCTGCTGTTTATCTCGTCATCAAGGACACACTTGGATGTTAGTGTTCCCCAGGTATCGGAATTTATGTACCGCTTCAAAACGTCCTCACCAAGCTTTATGGCCAGTATCAGTGTCTATACCGTTTACTGTATGCTGTAAGTTGTGTATTTTGTGTTGTGAGCTTGTGATGTAGTGTCTAAAGGCCACAATAAATGGAATTTCATTTCAATTTATTTAAATTTCTTTAAATTGATAGCCAGTTGTTTTTCCTTAAATTATTGAGTATACAATTAACGATAAGTGAAACAAAAAAGATGAAGTATCTATGTTATAGTCGATAATCTTAACCAGTCAAAAGTACTTTTAACTATCTAAATCAGTCAAAAGTGACTGCAGACTCTCGTCAATAGTACCTTTGACTGAAATTACAGTCAAAACTAGTTTTGTCCAATGGAGTTGGTTAAAAGCAATTTTGAGTAACTGTTTCCGTCAAAAGTAGTTAAATCTCATAATTTATGTATTTATCTCGTAATTTTGACCGGATTGAAATTCGTTTTGACTAAGGCCGTCGGTCAAAACGACTTGTTAGTAAAATATTCCAGAAAAATTACTATTTACTTAAAAGCTACTTTTCACCAACCTGTTCAGTCGAAACTGCATTTGCCTGGTTTTCCGTTAAAAGTACTTTTGACTGAATAAGAGTTTCCGACTGTAACATCTTTACAAAATAGCGAAGAATTACTTTCCATGTTTGTAAGCTGTAATATTTATTGAACAGAAACGCGAATGAACATTTCGTACGCCCTCGAAAGATCGCTCAATGTTTGTGTTTGCAGGAAAAAATGTTTTGGGCACTTTTGTATCTTTGGACATTTCGTTGATAGTAACTTTTATTAGATATCGCCCAGGCCGTGAGGTTCAAAATGTTGTTCATTTAGAAGCGTATTTCTAATAATATCAATACAAATTGCCCTAGGGTACACCACACCACACCACACCCTAAAACTATTTTCATAATACAGAATGTCTAGGGACCTTTTCCGTCTAAATTGGGGGGGCGCCAGACCTACGTGATGTGACGTCCATCATGTGACATCAGGGGCCTAATTCTCGCGCTGTGACATCAGGAATTCGACATTTTTTCTAGCATTTTTTAAAATATAATTTAAAACGATTTTCGACAAAGGATTAGCGAAAATCTTGGAGAAAGCGTTTTTTGCTTGCGATTATAGATTCAGTGACTTTTAAACAGATATTTGTGGCTAGAGAAAATGTCGAATTCTAATGTCAAAAGCGCGAGAATTACCCCCAATTTCATAGTAAATGTATAAAAACTCGCAATTTAAAAACTAACTAAA
This sequence comes from Blastobasis adustella, assembly GCA_907269095.1. NCBI lineage: Eukaryota > Metazoa > Arthropoda > Insecta > Lepidoptera > Blastobasidae > Blastobasis > Blastobasis adustella. Next base: position 7,674,861 of record OU026140.1, read on the forward strand.
TCCCACTGCTCAAAGTGCAACTGTTGCATGGATACTCTCGATCTCCTACATACAACGACACTACACTTATGCTAACTTGGCGTGGCATTGCGTAAGCCTAGTCTGTTTCTGGGTAAAACGTAAAAGTCTACCATAAATAAATAAAATATAAATATTATTTTTCGTTGTAACAATAGTATAGTTTGATGGCAACACTTTAGCATTTAAATTGTTACATTGGCAAAACAAAACTAAAGTTGTGTCAAATATAGTGTCATTCACATATGGAATTACCCTTCTGTCTCTGATGAGGATCGGTCGTCACATAGCATGACGTCTCTTAAGTCAAGCATGCTTTTAATGCACATGTAACGTGGCATCACGTAAGCCCTGTCTGACGCCACCTTTACTTAGTCGACTGAACCCTTGCCCATTTAAAACTAGTAACAGACGTTCCGTTTTGGCTGGAGCCGACCAACTGTCAGTAGCAGTTGATTTTAATCCTTACGCAGTACAGAATTAAGTCGCTTTTCGGTGCGGGGGACATGATTGAACGTTCGAATCCGCGCATTCGACTTAATCCAACAGCGACTTTATTTTGTACATCGTAAGGATTGATATCGACTGCAACTGACGGTTGGTCGGCTCCAGTCAAATTGGAGCGTCTGTTACTAGTTTGAAAGCATGCATGCTATCTCGTATCGTATCTACCTTGAGCATAATCTTTTTGCGATACGTGTTTCTCGGTCTTGCCTATGTAGTCGTGTCCCAGGGCGGATTTGTCCATGCGATCCTTCTCGACGCCGAATTTGCCGCCATATCTGTAACGAACAGATAAACATCATCATCCTGCGGCCCAGAAACAACCGCATCGAATCCGGTCCATCCTGACCGGTTAAGCACTTACAAACTCACCTCAATTAACATAATTGAATTAAACGCAGAAGTTTAACATTGCGATAATTTTCTCCTTTTTAATCTAGCTTTTTAAAGCTATCCATCGCTTTCGAGTTGATTTAGCAAATGTCAAGGAAATTGTGAGAAATTTACACTCGTATTATTGTACATGCTACAAATCAACTTTCAGGCAATGTGGTACGGTACCCATAACTTTTTTTAATGCCTAAGGAGGGAGGCAAACGGACGGACGGGCCACATGGCTCTATTTTTGAATCACTCGCATCGATTCGATGGTTTACAATTTCGATTCTCGGCATGAAAAATTCAATATATTTTCAATCACATTAGCAACATTGAAAGAGTACGATTCAAAAATAGGGAAAATCAGCATCACGCATCAAAATATCGAATTTTTCATTCCGAAAATCAACACTCAAAACCCTTTGAATCGAAGCGAATGATTCAACTAGGGCCCCTGATGATTTGCGGCCACCGTCGTCGAGGGCATCTGCAACTTAAGGGGAGCGAATGCGGTGCCGGCATTCGAGGTACCTGCAGACATGCCTTTCGAAGAACCCCTTGTTGTAAAGCAAAGGAAAGAATTCGGGAGGGAGTTAATACCACATCTTGCACGTGCGCGGTAAAAAGCCTCGCGATGCCCGTACGTCAGTTACGGTGCGAGGCGTCTACATGGTGTGAATGAACTAATATCACGCAGGTTTAGTGGATTGTCTTAGAGCAGCCAGAAAACTCAGACAGGTGCTTATGGCATTATTCAATCACTGCACACGTCATCTTATCGACCTCACCAAAGAAACTCTCATTCACGGTTTCAATCAAGTGGGTCATCATCATCATCTTGGCGTTAATGTCCCAGTTATCCTTTCGCGCATGAGAGCCCAAGGTCCGCCTTGACGACCGAAGAGAATCCAGGATTTGGCAGAGCAGGCAATTGTTGAAGCGACTGCCATCTGACCTCCGTGACCCGACTACCAGGGGAACCTGCAAATTCAGCCACCTGAATGTGCAGGTTTCATCACGATGTTTTCCCTTACCGTAAGAGCATCGGTTAGTACTCAACTAATGTACATAACTCCGAAAAGAGTCATTGGTACATGGCCGCAGGGGGATTCAAACCCGGTACTTCTCGCTTACGAGTCGGTTACCGACGCTCCGTAATCAATTGGATCGAATACAATAAAAATAAATCCGTACTCACCCGAATGAGGACTGTGGCCCCTCGTCGAACTGTTTCTTCTTCGACTGCTTGTCCGCTTCCAACACCTCGTCTCGGAACTTGGCCATGCTGGAACGAAGGGAAAACAGTGTTGAAGTTACATTACAGTCTATATCAAACTAAGTTTTCATCATCATCATCACAGCCCGTAACAGTCTACTGCAGGACTTAGGGCCTCTTCCACGAAAGGGGAGGTTATTGCCATAATCTTCACGCTTGACAGGCGGGTTAGAGATCGCAGTGTTTAAATATAACAATAGAAAATGCTGCTGCCCATTCTTAGACTACGGAGACTCTTGATCTTTTGCCTCGAAAACATTAGTCGCTTTGTACGACACCCATGATTGTAAGGGGTTGGTGCTATTCTACTCTGCCGGACACCACACGCACACGGCCAAACTAAGTTTTAATCAAACAAATAAAAAAATTAAAATAATTATTATTGGTGATTTTACAATTAAACTTATTACAGTGACATTGTTGTAATCTGTTTAATTGTAAATTGTAACAGGTACCTTTCATTATTGCAATATACCTTTTTTGTGTACCTCTCTATAGATAGTATAAGATGTATTAGCTAGATTCCACTTTACTGTGCTATTTACTACTTTCCTAGACTCTGCTTGTTTACCTAAATTACTGTAATTGTGTTATATATTATTTTTTATTTTTATGTGATTATGGCTTAAAATAAAATTGCTGTTGGATATTCTATAAATCAATAAATCAATTTGTGGAAGTTTAACACTTTACCTCGAATGACGTTACCTCGACGATCATTACTTCGAGGAATGATGTTGGGTCTATACCTCAAAAAACAAAACTAATACAAAATAAATGATCTTTTATTAGTTTTAATTTTCGATGTAACAGCCCATCGATGAAATGGACCATCGAGGTACTGACTTTTCGAGGTAACGACCCACCGATGAAATAAACCATCGAGGTACTGACCTTTCGAGGTAACAACTCATCGATGAGATGAACCATCGAGGTAACGTCATTCGACGTAAAGTATTAATTAAACTCGATTTGTAACTCGTTGTAGGTTATTTGCTTACAAAACTTGTGCAAAATTAGTGAGCCATGGTGTGAATTCATATAGAATAGAATAGAAATATTATATATCTGTTATTTTTAACTGGCCACGAAAAAATATATATTTATAAGTTTGATGTGTGTAATTGTGTATCTGTGGAGGTGTGTGTCTGTCTGTGGAGTCGTAGCTCTTAAATTGTTGGACCAGGAGTGCTAAGAACCATCTCGATTAAAGGCAGTTTAATCTAGATGGTTCTTAGCTTCTAGGGATCGCAAACCGGGATCCCGGATACCGATAATACCGGGATCCCGGACGAAAAATACGCCTTCACAATACCGGTATTCATTTTACAAAAACCGGGTGTTGTGAACTTGTCGAGAGGCTATGGTTGATCGTTTGGACAAAGCTCTCAAGGCAGTCTCTGATTGGGGTGAAGCCAATCTGGTGGTGTTCAACGCAACCAAAACACAGGCGTGTTTGTTTTCCGCCAAAAGGAGTCCATTCCATTTAACTCCAACTTTTATTTATTTATTTATTAAATCTTCATGCACAAAATAGTACAGTGGCGGACTTAAAGCTAAAATAGCCTTATCTACCAGTCAACCAGGAGATGATGGATAAAGAAAAAGGTAGGCGGTGCAAGAGAAGCTACAAGACAAAAAGAAGGAGGGGAACCGTTTATGCAACTATAACCAAACCAGAGATAATGTTCAGATAAATAGATAGATAACTAAAAATAAATTAATATAAATAAACGTAGTGAGTGGGTGATATAGCAAGAATACATAACCATATAAATACTATACGAGTAAAGGGGAAAGAAGCTCAGTCAAACAAGGGGGAGATAGGAGACAAATTCGTGAGCCCCAACACTAACGATCCTTCAGATAATGCTCACGAACAGCTTTCTTAAATGAGTATTTGCTGGAAAGCAATCTAAGATCGGGAGGGAGATCATTCCAGAGCCTTACAGCCCTCAGTACAAAAGAATTGGAGATAAAACCCGTACGGTGGAGAGGAAGATTTAATAAAAGGTTACTCGAGGAGCGAAGGTCACGGTCGTGGGTGTCAGAAAGAAACTTGAATTTAGTTTTAAGGTAGTTGGGGATGGCCGGATCGAATAAGATGGAATGAAGTTGAGATAGCATTCTTAAATTACGGCGTTAGCGGATGGGGAGCCACTTAAGCTTGACACAAAATTCGGAAATGTGATCGTACTTGCGCAGGCCGAAAATGAACCTGATGCAGTTGTTCCGAAAACTTTTCGGGATGTTCCTGTGGAAATTACCGACCACCTACAGCTTCTTGGCGTTGAGCTATCTGCAAATCTCAACTTCGGTCCGTACATCGAATCCAAAGCTAAGACTGCAGCAAAAAAGCTTGGTGTCCTCTCGAAGGTTAGGCGGTACTTTACATCAAAGCAGTTGCTTCAGTTATGTCAAGCACAAGTCCGATCCTGCATGGAGAACTGCTGCCACCTCTGGGATGGATCAGCCAAATATGAACTAGCGGCTTTGGATTCGGTTGAAAAACGTGCAAAAAAGATAAGTTGTGACCCGCAGTTGGTTGAGGCTAGGCTGCAGAGCCTCGAACATCGGCGTAGGGTTGCGCGTCTGTCGGTCTTCTACAGGTTACATTTCGGAGAGTGTGCGAAGCAGCTGCACGACCTCCTTCCGCCGGCCCTTTACGCCATCGGGAGACGCGATCCGGGCGAGCGCTTCATCCTTATGTCGTGGATATTCCAGCTAACCACACGAGCCGCTTTAGCTCGACCTTTATAATGCGAACGGCTAAGGAGTGGAACGCGTTGCCTGCGAGTGTGTTTCCTGATCAATATAATCTGGATGCCATCAAGGCTGGAGTGAATAGGCTGTTCCAAGACGGGCATGCTCCATCTTCGGCCGCATCGTCACTTACCAACAGGTGAGATGGCGGTCAAAAGCTTGCCTTGCATAATATAAAAAAAAAAAATAATAACCACTCTTAAACTTGACACTTGCTTCTACAACAATCCGCACAGACACTTCTTAACCAACCGAGGTGTGTCGGTAGCCGGGCGGTTGAGTATCCAACTCGTAAGCGAGAGGTACCGGGTTCGAATCCCGCTGCGGCCATGTACCAATGACTCTTTTCTGGGTTATGTACATTAGTTGAATACTAACCGATGCTCTTACGGTGAGGGAAAACATCGTGATGAAACCTGCAAATTCAGGCAATTGAATTTTAACCATGATCCAATCTGGTCAGGTTCCCCTGGTAGCAGGGTCACGGAGGTCAGATAGTAGTCGCTCCACTGTAATTACCCGATCGCCAAATCCTGGATCATGGTCAAGGCGAACCCCGGGCCCTCGTTCTCGAGAGCACAACCGGGACATTAACGCCAAGTAGATTTTTTTTTTTACTTCTTAACCAACCGAGTCGTGAATGCCTGGAATAAGTTACTTGAGTCCGTGATGACAGCAGAAAATACTGTAACACTGGGGTATTCAAAGACTTTAAATAAAAAATGGTAACTGCTTAATTGAAGTTATATTCGTGAAAGTATACGAAGCATGCTACAAAATACACAAGACAAATTACATCTAATTCAAATGGAACACATTTGAATTCCTACCTAGCCAGTGATATGTGTGCTCATAGGGACAGGCTAAAGACCTACGTCCTACATGCTCCGACCTATCTAAGCCTACCGACCTGCGTCCTACTTGCTTCAACCTACTTAACCGACTAAAGCCCCGACTGCCCTATGGGAGCACAAATCTAACCCGAAAGCCTACCTAACTTAGAGCCCGTCCTAACATAAGGCCTCCGAAAGTCTACCTGTCTTAGAGCCCGTCCTCACTTAAGGCCAGCGCGGGCACACATGCTACAATCTCCACTCGACAAATATTTGAATACAAATTAATTATGAGTAGAGAAGAACCGGATATAGGCATCGATCAGTTGTTTTAACAACTGCTTGCCTCCTTAATAACAAAAAAAAAAAACTTTTCCGGTCTATATAAAAACGGCCAGTATAAAAATTTCCCATGTGCCTATTTATTTTGCAAAGAACTGTATATCTCATTACACTCTAAATAAATGAATAAATAAACAATCGTGGACAAATTCACACAGCGCCATCTGGCCCCAAACTAAGCAAAGCTTGTGCTATGGGTGGTAGATTACTGATATACTATTTTAAATACATTCTTATTATACATAGAACACCCAGACCCATATCAGAAATTAAAATTCATCATTTCAATTTCTGCCCGTCCGGGAATCGAACCCGGGACATCTTGCGTGGCAGACCGGCATGTTGACCATTGAGCCACTCAGGTCGTTAACTCTACTAAACACCTGGACCTACACGGGATAAAAATATCAAGCAGTATCTTCGAACCACCTACTAATACAAAAATGAGCGACTTTAAGTTTTTTTTTTCGCATTATTACATCTATATACATAATTATGACAATTTGCTTGTTTAAATTTGTAATTTTTTTTATGACATATACAAACTGAATTAAATTATTGTTTTGCTTTGCCTGTAATTATAGTATCAATATTATAATTATATAATGTAAACAAACATTCTTTTACTATTAATACATATTGTAAGAAAAATTACTTATTACATTGTCTGCAATTTACTCTGTGGGTATTTGCCAGTAATAAACGATTTTTTTTTTACTTTTCTTCAGTTTGAACAATTTTTATTAAAGCAATTATTGGTACTCAATATTTTATTAGCATACTCAAGCGATGTATGAGACGTAAATAACTGATACGCGATTCACTATTTCCTGTTCAATATCAATTTTGCAATACATATACCGAATCGAATGCATGATCACAGTAGGAATAAAACATAATAAATCAACAAGTGAACTGTGAACCTTAGAGCCAAACTAAGTTCTGTAATTAACAAATAAATAAAAAAATATGCTTGGATAAATTAAGCAAAGCTTGTGTTATGACATGGAATAGCCAGGCATTTGACCGCCACCTCACCTGGTGGTAAGCGACGATGCGGCCGAAGATGGAGCATACGTCTACGAATAGCCTATTCACTCTAGCCTTGAAGGCGTCCAGATTATAATGATCAGGGAACACAATCACAGGCAATGCGTTTCATTCCGTAACCATATGCATTATAAAGGTTGAACGAAAGCGGCTCGTGCGGATAACTGGAGGATCCACAGCATAAGGATATAATTCATGAGAAGGGCGAAATGGATTTCAATCTGGTTAATAAACCTACTAGTAGGCGAACGCCGGGCGCAACCGGGATTTAACGCCATGATGATGATGAATATACCTAGGTACTAATCAGGCGGGCTACGCATGCCTCCTCTGTGGTCATCGTTATCTGCAGAACCTTCTCAGAGCTTGGACCTGCATTTAGATTCCTTTGACTCTGACAAATTTGTCAGTAGGTAAATGTGAAGGCGTTCGTGCGTCATTGGTCCAGTTCGCAGTTGGTCCAACTTGCGATTCTTCCAAAATTTATAGATTAATGTCATGTTCCCGTGGGCTTGGATTTTGGGCAAATTATAGTATATGTGTTGTTCTGGAATATGAGCTACAACGCTGCTAATTTTCATCAAAATCCTATCAGTTATATTTGCGTTAAGGGGTAAAACATTCGAATATTCGTTATCTTTTTTAAAAATTATGTAACATGGAGAAAGTGGTACAGCGCTCGTGTCGCGCTAGGGCCCAAAGAAAACCAGCGCTGTGAGACGCCTCGCGGTTCACGCATGACATAATATAAGTAATACAATGGACTTTATTATATGAGCAATACATTCCACTTTGGTTTTCTTTGGTTTAAATTTAGCCAAATGTAATAAGCGCATTATTCAACTTGTAACACCTTTTTTTTCGCCTTGCTTTAAAAGGGCAACTCACTCGATGGCCTCGATGTTCCTGCCGCCGGGCCCCCACCGTTGCTCCTGCTCAGTGACGTCATTCACGTAGTCCGGGTCCGTCTCCCAGTCGTCGGCGTCCGCCGGCGGCGGCGCGGCCACGTCCGTCGACGCCTTCCACATCTGGGGATGAGCAATTATACAACAATTATTACTAAGTTACTAACCACACACGCTAGATGGCGCTGGTAGTAGTATACATCGCGCTATATGGATCATCCTGTCTGATTTTTGAACAGAATTCGCAATTTTATTTCATGAGTGTGAAAGAGGTAGCTCATTCGCATTCGACGAAATCCACTTTGGAATCTTTCTAAGAGGCATCACAAGCAGTGTGGATTTCCATTCATAAGTCGACCATTCGAATTGTTTGACAGTTAAAACACTAAAGGCATGAAAGTTTTATGTGCCACGTTAACACATTTCCATGTAAAAATAGAGGAACTGCTTTCATAAATGCTTTTATCCTTTATGGTTTAAATAACCATCTTACAAAATGAGAGTCAGTCCCGAGGAGTTAGTTGGTATTCTGATAGGATTCCACTGAAGATTCAAATCATTATTTATTTATTTACTACGAGAAATATGAGGCCCTGCCACAATCCTCGGAGTGGAAGCGAACCTCACCTGCCCGCGGTCACCCTTTTGATAGACGGGAAAGGCTCTGGCTAATCTACTTCTCCCTTCCAGGTTGTACGGGTCAGGTGGCAGTCGCCACACATAAAAACTCGAAACACCACATTTTTAATTAAGGATTCTGTTAAAAAATCTTTTCAGTCAATCAGAAGGTGCTTTGCTAGAATATAATGCTAGGATGACGATATTGTTACTTTGTAGGGTCATTTCCGGTGGCTCTCATGCTCACACTGCTGACCCCTCATAAGGTGAGACTGTATTTAAGAAGATCTAGTTTTGATGAGATTATGATGATGGAGATGTATTGTTGCATCTTAAAGTCAGTCAGCAATCTTCTAAAGTTTTTCGGACGCATTGTTTGTAGTTTTCTTACCATTTAAGAGTTTGTCTATTGTTGGTCTGATATGATCAATATTAGCAACTTGGTGAAGATTTACTAAACCAGACACCACATTGATTTGTTTTCAATAAACTGAAACTTCTTGATAGTAATGTACTGCGTGGCAAACAAGCATCCTGATAGTAAATGGTTATCCTTGCCTATAGATCCAACATCCAGGAAGTCTTGTGACCTTATTCAGGTAGTTGGCATTGTCAGTGTTTAATAGATAGTGAAACTACATAGATGAAAAATAATTAACGTTGGTCAAGTTAAAAAACCCTTCCCAAACAACTAAACCAATTTTTATTTTACTCTAATAACGCTCCTGTTTATAATGGTTTTCAAATAAAGAAAACTGCATTGAAATTGGTCTATCCTCACAGGATGCCATATACAGACGCACAGATACACATGTCAAACTTATAACGCCTGTCTCTTCGTATATAGGTGGGGTATCGTCATTTGCCTGCCTTTATCCCATTCATTTGGGGTCGGCACAGTATGTTTACTTTTTCCATTCATCGCTATCCGCTGTCACATCCGGGGTATAACACGAAATAAATACTTATTACTTATATCCATCCACATTTCTCATTCCATGATTCAAAAAGCAATGTTGTTTACTTTATAGTAATAGGGTGTGAACCATTACCTGTGTAAACTAAAGAGATGACTCACAGATTCATTAATAACATTCACACCAGTTGATAACTAACTTCATAAATAGCGAGGGCGGTATGTCACGTCTCAGTATCGTAAACAGCAAAATTCTGGTATCAAAGCTAAAATTCTACTCACCATAATGAAAAAAATATTCGCAAGTGCGATAATTTCACGATTAGAGATTGTGTGAAAGCGTAATCTATTTTTATCTTGACGTTTAAGATAAAAACAAGGAGGCGAACTGGGGATTAGTGTTTACTTCAAATTATCCCAATTAGAAGCCGTTTTTTGGACATTATGACACCTTCTTCCATGCTGAACGGCAGCACAACAACATTATACGAGTGTTCTAATTCATGTTATAAGGAAATACTGCGAAAATACGTAAAGCATTAGAAAAGTTGTTAACTTACTTGAATGGGTTGGGTTTACTGTTTGTCAATAGAAACAATGCTAAGAGTGCAGGGTACTGGTAATTTTAGTCTCAGAATCTGAACTAAAGTAGTTATCTTTCTATCTTACAGCTGAAAAACAACTAGCGCAGTACTGAAAACACTAAAAAACTTCCAGATCTGAGTTTCACCGATTTTGCCGAGCCCAAATCAAATGTCACATCATTCCTCGGCTCGGAAGAATGAATGAATCTGTAGAATGACTGAAAATGAATGAATGACAGACCAAAGAGGATAGAAACTACATGAAAACGATAAACCTTTGCTTAATCCAGCATCCTAAGTCACCATGGTTTTGTTTGTTTGTATAATCTCTTATTAACTAAAACACATGGACTTATCATACTTAACAGGACTGAGCACTCTTCGGGTAAATCCGAGCCGAGCAAGAGGTGTAGAACAGATGCTGTTTGTCTCTTTTTAATAGGGTGACTATATATTTTTATTTTATGGAATATCCATAAACATCTATCTATAGGGAGACCAGGGAGTTAGGTTACTTTGACAGGTTGCGGAAAAATGAGTATACTAACGTTTTATTAACGACATATAACGACATTTTTAAATAGCTTTAGGCGATTGGCACATTGCAACGCAGCACCGTACTATGGTGCGTGACGTGCGTTAGTGCGTGACATAAAGTTCTTTGAGCTGTCACACACTGCAAACGCATTCAGATTTTAGAGTTAGGCGGTCGGGCTGCGGGTCAGATAAGTTTGGGCTCTTGCATTTTCTACTTACATAGGCGAGATGTAGGCTGCTGCTATGACGTTAGGTCTCCAGGATTGTTAGATAGGTATTCAGAAATTTACTCAATACTCAAATTTATTTCGCGAAAGATTAAAACATTTCGACAATTCTCAATTTATTTGATAGTTATAAAAACTAAAAAAATTGGCCAAATTGGCGAAAAAAGCGCCCAATCTTGCAACACTGCAGTTGGCTATGAAAACACAGCTCTGGAGTTGTCTATGGAAACGTACAGTGATGCGTTTTCCGCAGCACCTTACGATGCTTTGTTCCAGTGTGCGAATCACCTTAAGCCTTTACAAAAGCGTCAAAATAAGTTCATAGGGATTCAAAGAGAAAAAAAGTATCGATATCGATCGGTTTAAGGTTATTTTAATATTTTTTTTGATAACCAGAAAAAGAAGGGTTTATTTTGAATGTCATGTGCTCGATGGCTGGTACCCCAAAGTCTATATGTACCTACACCGATGTACCTCACAGACATAACAGACTAAACACAAATCACAAATATTCCCTGTTTGCTCGCTCTACAATGATTATGAATCTTGCTATCCCGTTTTTTCATCCATTGGAATAAGTTCACGGAAAATGGCGCGCAATGTTTTGAACGTTCGACATATTGCTCGAGGGCCTAACGACCTGACGTTTCTTTTGAAACATCGGTGTAAATTATTTAATTTCCTAATCAAATTTAAATCAAACCTTTTAAAAGACGGTGTAATTTAGTGCACAATTATGAGAAAGCGTAAAGTATGGAAATACAAATGGATTATCTTTTAATCGGTAAGTAATTTCATTCGTGGTCGCGGCAATCGGGAATCAATTTTAGAAATTGTGATAAAAATAAGCATCGTAATTTGCAATAATTGAAATGCTTTACCTTAAAACAATATGCCATTAAAGATAGATTTAAAAATATTGCCAAATTGAGCAATATTTCGGTGTCTAAATAGGTACGAAAATATTTTGATGCTAACAGGGTCGGACTTAGTATTTATTGTATAGAATTTTATTACTCAAATCTTGTAAATAGCGGTTCACAATTTTATATGTATTAGGGTTTAATACACAAAATATACCTAAATGACATTTTAAATGTTCAAACATTTTATGAAACAACGGATTAATCGCGTATTTACGTATATTTACATTTATTTGTTTTTCTAGATTACCTAAAGATCAGATATGGTGATGTCTGGGTTGCAAATTGGAAGTGAAAACATTGTGAAGAACAAGATAATAATTAGATGCAAGTCTCTTCTGTCCTGGTGCACCATCATTATATGAAATTTGACTGAAAATAAAAAATATGCTGCCTGTTTAATATATTAATGTACCTATCCTTTTCATTATAATTCTTTTTTTCATGACTATGTCCTCTAGAGGACATCATATTTAATTTATTGTGAAGTCACATAGGCCTACCTGTGGACAATGAAGACGCTTCTAACGATAAGTAAGTAGGTACCTACTTAGTTTAGAAGTTATGAGGCAACAAATAAATATTCATACTGGTGAAAATTATAACCCTCCTTTTTGCAAAAGCAAGCACTGCCGATTCATTGTATGTAGAATCGAGAGATCGAAGAGACGGTGGTAGGTATCAGGGCGTGATACGTTACTAGTAGAAAGTCGTAGCAAAATATAACATCTGCAGATGGGCTGCCTTGTTCCGTCCCTGCATTTGCATTAGTGTGTGTGTTATAGAGATGTGTGACATTTTGTCTCGTACTTCAATTCGGATTGTACTCTCTGCTTCTGTAATAAAAATTTTTCTCTATGATGTACCTACACAATTTCGACAAGTAATTATATTTTCATCGTGAAGGATAGGGCGAATAAGGTCGATGGGGCTCGCATGCGCTGGTATTTATTTAGGACAACCAAAGAGACTTACACTAACAAAAGTTAGAGCATTTTATAGCTAAAAATATGGTCACGTGTTGCGTAAACTTCAGGGATACGTGGGGAAAAGGTGCCTGAACCTGCCGGTATCAGGAAAGAGCCCCAGTGGGCGGCTCAAGAACCCATGGATGCCATTGCTGAGTCGGATGCGAAAGCCAATGGCTTACGACGAGAGAATAGCGTAAACTGGGCGAAGTGGAGAAGAATGTTTTTTTTATACCACTAAGCCAAGTGGCAAACAAGCTTACGGCCTGCCTGATGGTGAGCAGTCAGCACGTGCAGGATAACGGACACTGGCAATGTCTGGGATAAGCGCTATGACGATGATGAATAAATGTTTTAATAAAAATGGATATCTTATTATGTCACCAATAATGTCGATAGGTATCGATATTCTTTGAACCCTAATATTGCTTTGATGTTTATCGTACCGTCCATGGTTTCATTCCCGTTATCCTCCAAATGTTATCCCTACTACGTGCTATTTTGAGTGTATTATAAGATTAATGTATTTAATCCATAAAGGGAAGTGATACTTAAGTAATTTTATCGAAATTATTGATTAGTTGTCTGACGGAGTAACATAAGTACATCCATCAATCCATATAATATTAGTAGGATAGGATGCATGTATACGGGAACATAAATAGGTAATATTTATTATTTACTCAACGTTTTATTCAATAAAAAAAATATCGAAATGTAAAAATGTACGATCACATCACAGTCCATCTGACATTCATATGAATTTGAAGATAGATTAAACAACTTCCGGTGTTTCTATATTGAACGCAGAACTAGCGCTACGATTGATAGGTTACCTCTGTAGCTGGTCAAGCTATATAATACATTATCTGTCTAATAAAATCTACTTGCATATGTTATATATACAGTGACAGCGTATTTTGCACTTTGGTTTGGTCGCACCTTTAGAAGTAGATCATTCTAAATGGATCATGTAATCTCATGTTTCATTCAATTCATGGTAAACCTAGTCGTCAATATTAATCACTTTAATGAGTAATGCTATGTTTACCTTATCTATGAAAATATACACCGCAACCACCACACGATTCACTTTAAAAAAAGCGCACACAACACTTTTTCACCATTTTAAATAATTGCGTAAATATAAATTCGAATCAAGCTGTCACGCATCCATTACAATTTCAAAGGGTTACATGGTAAATTCTTTATTGCATAATAAGTAAGTACAGGAATGACAAAAGTACAATTTTACAAAGCAAAGATGCAGGAAGGGCAAGATTTCATGGAGTTATTAGAGCAAAAACTTTCAATGAACGTAATTTTTTTAGTATGGCAAAATTAAAAAGGGGGACTAACAGCCTCTGTTCTCGCTGTCCCTCTCGGCTCGGGATAGCCTCTGTACCCCTGCACAAAGCGAAATAGACAATAAAATATGAGCATAAGGTTGTTTTTAGCAATTGTACATTTGGAAAGTTTTCTGTCTTGCTAATTTGAAAATGTCCATGCTAAAACATTATACCAAGCGAAGGATTTCTTCCAGCTAATCTTTGATAAGCCTAGAGGATCTCTGATGAAGTTGAATAAGCTTAATAATAGCTTAAAATTATATGAGTATAAAGATCATAATATGCAAATAGTTAATACTTACCTACTTACTTACTTACTGCGCTGGCTCAGCGACCCAAAGTGGAGCTTGGCCTCCGACACCAGAGAACGCCACCTCTTCCTATCCTGCGCCATCATCTGCCAATCGAGGATTCATAGTGCGTGCAGGTCTTTCAGGACAAAATCCATCCAGCGATATCTGGGTCGCCCGACCGGTCGTCGTCCGCTCGGCCGACTTACACATGCTGATAGTTAATAGTAACCTTAGTAGTATAGTAAAAGTAATATTTACTAATGTTTACATAGCATAAAACAAAGTCGTTTCCCACCGTAAGTATGTCCCTATGTATATATGTGTGTATTTAAGTACGTATCTATGTACACTTAAACTACGCAACGGATTTTAATGCAATTTTCAACAATAGACAGAGTGATTCAAGAGGAAGGTTTACAAGCAAGAACATAAGGGTAGATAGGACGTCACGTGAACGAAGTCCTATATAATATAACTATTACATTGGGCTAAATTCACTCGTATAAATAGAGCAAATAAAAGTGGAATGTATTCCTCAACGAATGTGGTCCATTTTTGTATATCACTTAAATTATGTTACGCGTCGCTCCGCTTTTCAAAAGGCGTGATACAAAAATGGACGAGCAAGGTAAGATTTGTAGAAAACCATTTAATTTATATTTAATTCCTCTTCTCGTGGGCATTAAAGTAGGTACTAAACCACTAACGTAATAAAATATTTGGATAAAAGTACTTACGTACTCTATTATTATAGTTCTGGTTACATATTAATAAAATTCGTACCTAAACTTAATGCTAAAATAAGCGTGGCGTTGCGTTTCCAAAACTGTAACTTCATCAACAATCCTACAGCCAGCATGCAGCTCAGGATACAAACTGCACGCGTTCAGCAATCATGATGGTTCTCAAGTATGACGTCAATGCTTTCTGTCAGTCCCAAGACCACCGAGCGCTCATTCCTCAATCTCTTCTGCTGGCGGCTCGTCCATCTTATAGTAGTAGCTGCGTATCACCAGCATGAAATACACGCTCAGTACAATCATGATGACGTCCTTGATGACGTCACTGGGGCGGACCGTTCCGGTGAAGCTCACACACAATAACACGACAGAGAATACCAAGGAGATCACCGCGTAGATTAGGTAGGCTTTGACGTGACCGCGTCTGTTCTGGTGCAGTCCGACCAGTAGCACGATAGTGAAGGCGAACAGCAAGATTACGACGATGGGCTGGATTACCACCCAGATGCTGAAGCCGGCCTGTTTGTCGGCGGATGTATCTTCCTCCTCGGAGTCGGAGAACGCGATCTCGGCGCCCGTGAACAGGCCAACTATACCCACAATGAGCATTAGGATTTCGCCAACCAGTCTGAGGTAGGCGATGATGAGGCAGCCGATGCGCAGTTCGATGCAGCAGCAGCATTTGTTGAACACGAGCTTCGGCATGGTCCCGTAGGGCTTCCGAAAATAAAAAGAACGGTCGCGGACTGTCATTGCGACGTTAGAAACATGTGACAATAAGACCAGTGGGTCATGAAAAGCGAATGAATTTTTGAACGTTTTACCCCCAAACTAATCAATAGTGCCTAAATGCAAGACCATTTTGAAGATAAAAAATGTGAACATCAGGTGTGGTCGCTACAAAAAAAAATACTTTTTGTAAAAGTTACTTCATTCATGAACAAGCAAAATCGATGAGACTGGGCAAACCTACAAAAAGTTAGTTTTAAATATAAAAGAACCTGTTTGCACAGGATTGACGCATACTACATTTCGAAGATATCTTTAAATGCTTTATTTTTTGGTATGGGACCATAGTTATCCACCACACAGTTTGTGAGATATTTAATTTCAAGGTATCGGTAGTTCATAAAAGTTTGAAATTGTGGGCAAACCATGGGCAAGCAAGTGGACAGAGCAGAAACATATGCAAGCCGATGCTGCACATTCATGAGGCTTAATATACCAACGCGCAAAAAAATCCGCTCCGGGGTTTTTGAGATATTCAACGTCAAAGTTTCGTAGGTCACAAACCGACGCCAGACACCCATGGAGCTTTGTATACCAACACGCAAATAAATTAATCCTGGGGCTTTTTAGATATATAATTCCAAAGTATCAGTAGTTCGTAAAAGTTTGAAACAGTGGGCAATCCGTGGGCAACCAACATGTGTACAGGGCAGAGACCTATGTAAGTCGAAGCGGCATATTCATGAGGCTTTTTATACTAACATTTTCACAGGCTTCTGTCAGTGTGATTTATTTGGGTGACGAAAGGCGTTTTATAAAACTCGTTAATTGAACACCGGAAGGCATCTATCCCCGATTTAGGGGACACCCCATGTTACTAACCCCATACCATACCCTATGTTTCAATGACTATTCTATATTGTTCATCCAGTTAGCCTACGGTTAGTCAGATCAGCTAGATGAATTTTTCCTTCTGTTAAATGTTAGTCTTTAATTTTGTTTTATTCTCCGTCATTACACTTCGCTCAATGGATGCGCTCATACATTTTGTCCTTGTTGCAACGCGTCCCGCTGCGTCAAGTGGTACCCGGCAGATGGAAGGCTCCGGACTATTCGGGCGATCCAGAAGGATCCTGACATATCGGACCTAGATCCGGCATCAACCTGGCCTGCATTCGGTCAAGGCACGGTAAGGCACTGCACACAGCTTTCAATGAGTACCTACCTGATTTTCGGACTTGTTCTCCATTAGTACATACATAGTCATCTTGGCGTTAATGTCCCGGCTCTAGCGCATGAGGACTTGGAGTCAGCCTTAACCGTGATCCAGGATTTGGCAGATCAAGTAATTACAGTGAAGCGACAGTCATTTGACCACTGTGACCTCTGTCCAATTGCCTAGGGCTTTAGAATTGCTCAGCATCTTGCATTTAATTTAATTTAAAATTACGATGCATCAAATCAAAATGCGAAACGGATCGTTACTATATACTCCCCAATGGCATTCATTTCGTTCATTCTAACTGACACCGAGTTCGGCAAAAGGAATTCTGTGACGTCATTCCACAGGTGGTATCAAAATGGCAGCGTTCAATTGGATATGGCTGTCAAAATTATCATCCTATATTATACAAAGCATAGCGAGGACGTTGTAGAAAAGTACGCCTTAGTTGTAGATAACGACGTGGTTGTAGAAACCGTTGCTCAGAAAGCCTCGTTGAATAGCGATGCTAATCCGTTCCCCGATGAACGAGCCAGCTCTCCGGTCAGCTTTCCATAGTACTAGCTTTCATGCATTAGGGAGATCATTTAAAATGTTTGCTCGGGAAAAGATAACGTGCCCTAAAACGATTTTCACGCGGATGAAGTCGCGGGCGAAAGCTAGTTTTTTAATAATACTTTTATCTATTTCTGAGACACAAACCATAATCACACCGGATTGACAAGCGACCTGCGGTCATACCGCCTAACTTCGATAGCATGCGCCATCTTGATCCAATCCTATAGAATGACATCACAGTATCGGTAAAGCGCGCTCCATATGTGGACAGTTCCGCGGGAACACGAGAATGTGGAGGCAGTATTCGCCTACATTCGTGTAGTCCCGTGCATGTTTGGCATGTCTCGCCTATTTCATAGACTAAGTAGAGATAGGTCGTTGTCGTCTCGATTCGATCGATTTTATATTTATATTCCCAGCGCTTTTTCGAGTAACAGGTTCGGGGTACCCTTGACCATTATCCAGGATATTAGTAGATCAAGTAATTACAGTATAGCAGCTGCCATCACCTCTGTGACCCTGTTTAAAGCGGATTAGCGATATCACACCAATAAATCGATATAATGTCGACGCGTTTTGACACCCACCACATCCCTAATAGGCGAGAATGTAGAGGGTCGACCAAAGTCCCGGCCAAAGTTTCGCCGAAAGTTTCGGCGGACATGTGGAGTACGCTCAACTCAGTATCGATCAGAATATGGCAAAGATCCATTCCGCATTTCCATTTTGAATCAACTTTTATAATTGAATATAATACTAGAATACCTAATGTACTTTATATTTTCAGATTATTTTTGTATTTTGTTATTTTGAGTGCATAACATTGCAAGTATTTTGCAATGTTAAATTTATTTATAAAGTAAGATCAAATAAAACACTAAAAGGCATGAAAATTATGTTAGTAGAACGGAACATAAAATCTCCTCGCATGAAGTTAAAAAGCGTACTCCACATGTCCGCCGAAACTTTCGGCGAAAGTTTTGCCGGGACTTGGTCGACCCTCTACATTCTCGCCTATTAGGGATGTAAACGTGTCGACATTATATCGATTCGTCGGTGTAATATCGCTAATCTGCTGTGAACAGGGTCAAAGAGGTGAGGCAGCTGCTCTACTGTAATTACTTGATTTACTAATATCCTCGATCATGGTCAAGTGTACCCCGAACCTATTACGGGAAAAAGCGCTAGGAATATAAATATAAAATCGATCGAATCGAGACGATAACAAACTATCTCTACTTAGTCTATGAAATAGGCGAGACATGCCAAACATGCACGGGACTACACAAATATAGGTGAATACTCCCTCTACGCTCTCGTGTTCCCGCGGAACTGTCCACATGTGGAGTGCGCTTTATATCGCGATAAATATCGTGCGTTCTCAGACATAAATATAAATTCTTCTGTATATAAATTTTTTTCCCTATGCGTGCGTGTAGCAATCCGCCAATGACCGATGCGTGGTCGCGTGTTTTGTTTGTATCCTCTTTGGCAGTCCGTGGTATTTGTCAATTTGTCATAATGTTTATATCTTCTTTGGTTTTGGTATTTGTTTCGTTGCTCGTATATATAGTTCATAGTCATAGTTTGTGGTTGCTCGTATAATCTCGCTCCAATTTTGCCAATTATTTTCGTTCACGATTTATCATTTGAAGTTTCGCAATGCCAATAGAATTATTGATAATGTTGTATACTTATCTTATCAGTGAATAGTGATAATGGTGCCCTGAAACTTGTGCGTAAAAAATTGGGACAGCAGGTAAAGAAAGACCCATATTTATGTCCTGACCTAGCAATGCCATCATTAATTGAACTATGTGGTTTCTGCCTACTCCTACAGGGTTAAAGACGTGTCGATAAGTACCTATAACGCATTAATTGGCGATAAGTGCATAAATAAGGTCAGCAGAGGTTCATTTTTGTGGTGAATAATATATCTATTATTACTTACTAACTTTCTGTCCGCGTGTACTATTGTACTATTACCTTTAGCTTGCAATAAAAAGTTGCCTACGTCCGTTCTCGGGTGCTGAACTATGTCCATATTGAACTATCAAAATTGGTGCAGTGGTGTAGCCTTGGAAGCGTAACAGACATGCAGATAGAGTTACTTTTCCTTGTATAATATTATATAGGTAATAGGGAAGAAGGGATTTTTCTCCACTGGTCGTCTGGCCACTGTCCACCTTGACCATGATCCAGAATTTGGCAGATCAGGTAATTACGGGGCGACTAGCATCTGACTGCCGTGACCCTGTTAACATGGGAACCTGACCAGATTAGATCATGGTTAAACATTCAGTCACCTGAATGTGCAGGTTTCATCATGGTGTTTTCCTTCACCATAAGAGCATAGGTCAGTTCAACTAATGTAGTTCATCCATATATGAACCCTGTAATCCCAAGACTGGCAAACAATCTGATTAAAGCTAATGGGCTGATGGCAGATGGGGAGACATGAACGAAAAAAAATAAAAACCATGTACATAACTCAAAAAAGAGTCATTGGTTCAGAAAAGAGACGAGTCAGACCCCTTAGCCATCAGGCCCCTGACACATCCTGCACGACCTAATATTCATAGACTTATATTTAATTATCCTAATATTCTATTGTCCTAAATATTTTAGACAATTTACAATGTTTCTAAGTCCAAATGTTCTTGTTTATAAAGTTGAATCTTCTAATAACTATTTGAATACCAGCTTTTGCCTGTGACTGTGTCAACGTGGAAATTGTCTTTATCTTTTTCCCAAGAGACCATTTTGAATGACTACTACAGAGAGGTTATGCTGTATCTCTGGTTCTACCCAACCAAATTAGACTAAACATGCCCTAGATTTTAAGTTGGACCCTAAACTAACAAACTGAAAACCACATCAAAATCCGTTTGGCGCCATTTCCATATTACTTATAGTTTAGCTGGTCAATTAGGAGTTCCATAATTTAAATTTTATTCAAATTTCAGATTTCAACATGGATGGATATGCGACAGACAGTACATTGGTCTGGTACAACAAAGATTTCATAAGCACATCTACAAATTCCCTAGGCAAATCTGAGAATGATACATCAAACAATAAAACTAAAAATGGCCACAAAAGAAGTTTAAAATTAAATGTAGGACATAAATACAAGAAAAAGAAACCACAACAACATGAAAATAGCAGTACGAAATCTGCTCGCATAAAACCTGTAGTATGTGAGCATTGTGACCAGTTTTTTCCTAATGAAGAGAGTGTGTGTAAGCACCTGTTTGAGGTTTTAAAGAATTTTGATAGCTGCACAGAAGAAAAACTAGCTCTTACCAAAAACATGAAGCAGTACAATGTTAATGTGAAGGAAAAACGGAATCCTGTAAAAATCCCTGTAGTTATATTAGAGAAATGTGATGGGGTCAAAGAAAGTAAATATTATTATACATGTGTTTTATGTGGTAAAGATCTATTTACTGTGCAAGCATCGAAAGAACATCTGAGTAAAGTTCATTCTGATATAAGCTCTGCAACTCCAGTATTTAAAAGAGTTTGTATAAATGGCTATGATAAAAGTCCTAAAACAAGCAATGAAATCAGATATTATACTAATGTAAGTTTGTTAGATATAATTAAAGAGGCGGACAATAAAAATAATATGAATTCTGACCTAAGCTGCAAAATTGCTCCCAGATCTGTACCCAGCAAAATGTATCATAATATTAACATGGTTACAGTGTACAGTAGTAATTACAATAAGATATTACAGGACGAAGTCAACAAAGACTCTGTAACTATGGAACCCAATTTAAATCACCTTATTGGTACTCAGAGAAGTCCAAAATTGATTAGCTCTAGTATATCTAGTTTTTCACCATTGAAGTCACAAAAAACTACATTGAACACACAACTGGAAGACCACATTTCTACTCCATTACAAAAAACTAGGTTTCCACCATTTAAGGCACAAAAAAGTACATTGAATGCACAACTGGAAGATCACATTTCTAGTCCACTACAAAAAACTAGTTTTCCACCATTTAAGTTACAAGAAACTACATTGAATGCACAACTGGAAGACCACATTTCTACGCCACTACAAAAAACTTCATTGAATGCACAACTGGAAGGCCACATTTCTACACCACTACAAAAAACTTCATTGAATGCACAACTGGAAGGCCACATTTCTACACCACTACAAAAAACTTCATTGAATGCACAACTGGAAGACCACATTTCTACGTCACTACAAAAAACTACATTGAATGCACAACTGGAAGACCACGTTTCTACGCCACTACAAAAAACTACATTGAATTCACAACTGGAAGACCACATTTCTACGCCCTATAAGGGTATGCGTCGGCACATAAAACCTAATGAGGAAAATGATGGCTTTAATGAGACTAGTACGACTAGGCAAGATAATATGTTTGACACAACTGAAATTGATTCTATTTCCCAGATATCAAGTAATAATTCATCAAGATATGATCTGAAAACTATGTACGTCTGTCACATCTGTAATGTGTCATTCAATACAATGTCTACTCTCAAATATCATATGCAAAGTCATGAAATTAATAAAAATAATATGGAGATCAAGAACCTTTCTCTTGGTTCTGATATGTGCGATCAGTCATCACAACATAGGCGGACGCCGGGCCCGCGCGTACCACGCGGGGGCGCAACCGGCACATATCGCCGAGATAATGATGATGATGAGTCATCACAATATAATAAAGAGTCTTATTTGTCAAAGTACAAGCAGTATGGAAAATATTTGTATAAATGCTCAATTTGCTCGATACATTTCATGAAGCCGCACAGCCTGCAAAATCATGTAGCTTCTGGCCACCACCGTGTTAATACTGGATTTTGCTGTGATATCTGTAATTTGCTCTTCGAATCTAAAAATCGTCTTTTTAAACACAAATTGTATCATCACGATATACATAAATACAGTAAAAAAGACTTTATTATCATAAATAGCTATTCAAACACACAAGCTGCCAAACACAAACAAATTAAAAAAGCCTCTACTAAAATTGACCCATACATTTTTTATAGAAGAATTGTCAGAGGTCCAAAAAAAAACCTTTATGTATGCCGAACGTGCGAAATTTGTTTTGTTACACCAATAGCATTGAAAAGTCACTTGCTTAAAAATGATCATGACATTCCAAGGGTCACGTGCCACATATGTGGCTATGAATTTGACATTTCGTCTTTGGACGAACATTTCAGAACTCACCACAAAATACTGAAGATGCAAAGAGAAAATTTCGTAATAAAATATAGTGTTCCTTCTAGATCAGATCGACAATATTTACAAAATGATTCTAAAGATAATGAAGGAGCGAATGCTAAAAATTCAGCAAATGCAAATAAGAAGATGCATTTGTACAAATGTAAGCATTGCAATGTTTTTTATATGAAGATGATCACAGATGAAAAACCTAACAAAGAAAGATGTAACAACTGTAAACGAATACTCAATGTTAAAGTAGTCCCTAACAACACTGAATTAGAATCTGGCAAGTTAATAAAATTGCCTTTGGAAGATTTAAGCAAGAATAGAACTACACCACTTTCAGAAGATTTCTTGACTAGCACAGATGATGATGATACCTGTATTGAAGAAGATTGTAGTGAAATTAAACTCTATAAGTGTGCAGAGTGTGATGTACACTTTCTTAATAAAAACCCTTGTCTTTCTCATATAAGGAATCATGTTCCATTCAGTTACACAGACTTTATGGATTGTAAAGAATGTGGTCTGAAGTTTAAATACCGTTCACTAGAAATACATCGAAAAACTCAGCATGGTAAGACATATACAGAAGAAAATGTGACAATTGCTGAATATAAACCTGAAGTTGGATTTGTGAGATTTTATTGTCTCAAAGATAGAAGTGAATTTAACCATCGTAAGAGTACACAAGAATTGGGGCGGGAAAATAAAGTAACAAATCTGGCTAATAATACTAATAAATTAAATGATGACCAGATAAGACTATCTGATATATTGGAATCAAATATTGATAAAGATGATCGAGGAGTTTTAGAAGAAAGCCTTGAAAATAACTTTGTGAATGGTGAAACATCGTCACAAATTGATGGTATTAATCATACTAGTGAAGAAGTAGCAGAAAATATAAACAACAATAATGAAAATATTTCTGAAAGTGGCGTGCAAATTTTCTTATCGAGTATAAAAACGATAAAGTTCAAACCGCCATTGCTGAAATGTATCAAATGTAGAAAATATATTTTAACTGCCCTGAAAGAAACAAGTAAAGATATAAACGTAGAATGTAATAAATGTAAAGTAACTTCTGAAAATACTAATACTACAGAAATTGTTCCATACGTTAATGAAATCAGCACGAATGATGATAGTGCTATTGATAAAACAATACATTCAGTCTGTGTGATCTCAAATAATGTTGATATAGTACCATCAAATAACGAAATTGTTGTATTTAAAGAGTCTAATATGAAGTGTCAAAACTCTATTAATATTAATGCTACGAAAAATACGGTATTTAAAAATTCAAACTTGGCCGAACAAACTAATAGCGACTTATCTACTTGTACTAAAAATAGTATTCAGAAATCCAATCACAGTAAAAAACCAGAAAGGATCGCACTAAATAATCATTTAGATGACATTTTAAACAAGTCCATTTGTAGTACCGAAACTGTTGAGAGCACTAGCTCTATTGTTGTTGAAAATGAAAGAATCCTACAAAATTTTAACCTTAACAGTGAAACAGAGCATAATGCAATTGCAAATGACTTAATAAACACGGAACCAAATTTTGAACTGGAAACAGTTTCTGAACAAGCTTATAGTTCAAAAGTAAATCAGGATAATATTGAAAAACATAACAAGCCCATTATCAATGAAAATGATGTTTATATAATAGTGAGTGACGATGATTTTGACGTTGATAAATCACGAAATATCATCGAAATAGATAGTGATTGTGAAATCGAATATAGCGACATCAAAGAAGAAACACAAGGCATTTTAAATGAGTCGCCGCATACGGCACGTAATATTGTCAATGCAAGTGAGGATGATGAAATGAAAACTGAAAAACATTACAAGCATGAACATAGAAAGCAAAACAATATTAACGAACAAAGCGAGTCCAAATCGCATATAGAAATAATAAAAATGTATAGTGATGAGGACATCAAAAAAGAAACGAAAGTTGTAAACAGTGATTCAGTATACAATGAATATCAAATGGATGTAAGAAATTCCGATAATGATACCTTTAAAATAAACATACGGGTAAAGGTCGAACAGGAAGATAGCTGGGACAGCAAATGTGTAAAAAGTGAAAAAAAGCCCTGAAATAAATTGTAGAAATGTATATTTTTTGTATAACCTGGGGTTCATGCGCCTTGACGTGCGAAATTATGTATAAATTGGCACACAGTAGCAGGTATTCCTATTTAGATTTTGTTCTAAGATAATCTCCTATAATAATAAGATTTTAAATTACTTATCAAATACTTCAATATTATTGTTAATGTTACGTTAATTTATAAAACTATTTTTTTTTGTATTTGTGTTTATTGTTTATTTCTTAACTTCACATGATCTTTATCTGTTCTTAAACAAATTATATTATTATTAAAGAAAAAATTTGCAACAACATATTAACCTATGTAGTTTTCATTTAAAAAATAATTAGCTACATTCTGTCCTTTCTGAGTTAGCAACCGCCGAGTCTCTGTTTCAATTATGAGTCAGCAACACTTGTCGTAAGTAAGATTGTGAAACCCGTTAGTTTATAATCTAATGTACTAGTCTAATACTTATACTACCGTCACGGGGTGCCAATCCGAGACTGTTCAACCAGTCTCAGGGTTCCCAGCGACCCCGACCTTGACTTTGGTCAACCTCACTTCGCCAACGATATTAGGAGGCACACCTAATGAGGCGCGAGCTTGTTGCGGTGTTGAAGTTAGTTGCAATACGTTGTCAAGTACGAAACCAGTTCCCAGACTGCATAACCTTGGTTATCGGTCTTTGAAGCACTCCGGTTACTTTTTTCTAATAGGTGACGCTGCCACAAGGTGCCACGTAGTCAAATAATAAACTAACGCAACATTGTCAACTGCAAATTCACCAAACCATTTACGAGACTCGGCGATGGCAATCCATTGCTTCTTGAGCCTCTCGCGGGACCTGGTTCCTGCACGGCTAGCATAAGTGTGCGCGCGAGAGTGACAAGCGAGAAAAGGCGCGACATTGATCCTGCTACTCTTTCTTTTTAGTAAAGGAAATAAAGCCTCTCCGCGTGAGCTATGACGCTAGCCGTGCTGATGCCGGCTAAGTTTAGACACCTACTCTGTAGATATGCCTAGGGTTTATGCAGCATGTGGCCTACTACTTACTTGCGAACCTCTTCAATCTTAGAATAATCTTACTGCAACAATATCTGTTCAAGACCTACCTACCAGTTACTCACTCGGTCAAGAGTTTGTGAAGACAGACAGGAAAATCTACCTATGGATCTGGCATTGAATCTCGATTGTAATAACGTGAAAGCTTGTGAAAATTATGTCTTTTTCCGTCCTTTACACTCAAACTCAAAATTTATTTACTGATAGGATTCAATCGTCAAAAGCGAGGGGGGTAGGAACGAAACACACAGTGGTTGGCTGCCCCAGGGCCGTAGCACACCCACCCCACACCGACAACAGGCGGACCGTATCCCCCAATACCAGACAATGCCAGGCAGAGCCGGATTGTACCCAACATATTATAAGGTAAGTATAACTATACCTATTAGGTACTTAAGAACACTACAAAAGAGTAAGCCCGTTCACCAAGGCAGCACCCGTTTAACGCAGGGCCCAAAGAGTTTGGACACATGGCAGGGCCCTCCCGCCCCCACGCCACCGACGAATAGATTTTTGACTAGAAATAACCATAGTGATGTGATTGCAGCACAAGGTTTGACGACAACAATGTAATTGGCCAATAAATTGATAATCTCTACTTATTTGAAATAGACGACACATGGCCAACGTGCATGAGTCATGAGACTTTTCGAATATAGGTTAATCAACATCATTTTATCAGCCGAAAGACTCCCACGGCTGAGCAAAGGCCTCCCCCAGAGATCACCACAAAGGCCTGTCCTGTGCCTTTCGCATTCAGCTGGTACCTGCGCTCTTTACCAGGTCGTCGGTCCATCTTGTAGAAGGCCTACCCACGCTGCGTCCTCCGGTACATGGTCGCCATTCGACAGCTTTAATACCTTGCCAAAACTCCCTCTACATCCTCGTGTTGGTCAAGTCACGAGGAGTTTTGGCCACAAGAGTGGAGTCTCCTTTACATCACACCTTCCCAGATATTTGCCACACTGTAAGTGGCAAATACCTGTGAAAGCGTATAGTGATGGAGAAATATAATAAAAAGCACGAAACAGAGTTTTCGGGTTGCTCCAAGAAGTCACAATAGAACATGAAGTCGCAATAGATTACTATCGTGCTATTATGGAAGAGTAGGGACAACTAAAGACGGCTGCAGCTTTGAAAATAATAAGGCAATGGAAATAAACGTTATTGAACGTTATATTATTCAGCAGATTTCCCTAAGCTAGATTTGGCTGTATGGGCTAGATTCCTTTGCCATTTCCATTCCCAGAAAACTTGATCTGTCAAAATTTTGCTTTGCGTTTGCTTGTTTGCTGGTTTTGGTTTTTAGATGTTTGTTTTGGTCTTGACGATTTATTCATCACAAATAAAAAGAAGTGAAGGGTTTACTGTGGTGAAGGCATCTTTGAAACCAAATTAACCTTGGAAACATTAAGATGTCGGAAATGTGTGCAACTTGCTTGTTTAAAGAAAAGACTACATTTTTAAGTATGGACTTACTTCAAGTGCTTTCTAAGCTGCTGGAACCATGTAGTATGTATGAAGTAAGTGTGCATTTATTTCATTAACAACCTGTACCGGCCCACTCGAGCCTTCTCAACATTGGTAGAGGAGTTTGCAATAATATCTAATCCCACATTCGGCGAAAAATCCACAACAGTTAACCGTTAGGCGGAAATGATCCTTTTCGTATACTCTGACCCATATAATTTAATCTATAACTATGTAGCAAACATTTATCTTGAATCCTATCTAAAATTGTGACAGCAGATTATCTGAATGAGCGTATAGTTTTTAAACTTTTGACTATGTGTGAGAACCCCAACGGACCCCCGATAGAGATCTTATTAGGGGTTGCAATATTCATTCATTTAAACCATTCTAATATTAAAAAATGTACTATTCCAATACTTCGAACTTTCCGAAGTTACTATACTGTTTGTTTTAAACTAAACTCACATTCTTTACACATATTAAATATTATATTAGACGGCTCTTATATAATATTTAATATTATATGTGACAGAACAAATGAAAAAGGTATGTCGCGTATAAGTCCTGTCTAATATAATAAACAATAATAAAAAGTGTAGAGTGTGAATATGCCTTTATGAAATAAAATCATATTTATTGAAATAGTTTAAATTTTTTCCGAAATCCTAAAGTAGTGTACTTAATTACTGAAACATAAACAAAGATATACAGGCATTAGGCACCTTTTTTAAATGAATATACCTACTTGATTTTAAGTGTTAGTTAAGTTACTAACCAAAGTTTTTGTATAATAAAATACCAATTTTTTTGTGTTGGACGACATCAATAGAAAATGAATAAGTAAAGGTAATCACTTTAATCCCTTTAAAACATTGAAAATTTCAAATGCGCTGTAAATTGCATTTATTTCCTGTCATGCAGTCGTAGCATGACAAATTTGCTTGAACCTGTACTGACAGCGTTGACCATGATCAAGATTTGGCAGATCCGGTAATAACAGTGGAGTGGTGGAACCTGACCAGATTGAATCATGCAGGTTTTGCAGGTTTCATCGCAATGTATTCCCTCACCGCAAGAGCATCGGTTAGTGTTCAGCTAATGTACATAACTCAGAAAAGAGTTGTTGGTACCCCCCGCTTACAAATCAGATACCATAACCACTTAGCCACCGACGCTCATCATTTCAAAGCCTTTACTGAACAGTAATTGGTTGGTAATCTACATAAATGTTAACAAGAGGAATGGAACGTACCAAACGTTACAAAATGTAGCATTACACTCATCATTACAGCCCATAACAGTCCACTGCAGGACTTAGAGCCTGTCCCACGAAAGGGGTGGTTATTGCCATAATCTCTACACTTAACAGGCAGGTTGGAGATCGCAGTGTTATAAATATAATAATGGAGAATGCTGCTGCCCATTTTGCAGCCTACAAAAGCTCTAGATCTTTTGCCTCAAAAACATTAGTCACTTTGTACGATACCCACAATGGCCATGTGGTGTCCTGCAGAGTAGAATAGCACCAATCCCCTACACTGTTTGGTAGCATTTCTCTACAATGATATACCACTAAAAATAAATCACACATTTTAATGGTATGTTTTGAGTTTCCTACTGGTTTTTTTTATTTTTATGTCATACGGCAGACAAACAGGCAAGCGGGCCACCTAATGGAAAGTGGTCACCACCGCCTATGAACATCAGCAACACCAGGGGAGTCAGCAACGCGTTGCTCGCCGCTGAAGAGACCTCTAACATAACTCTTGAAATATCCCATGTCGTCATGTCAAAAGGAAACACTGGAGCGTACCTTTGTAATTACAATAATTATTATTCTGTGGCTTGTTTCAGAGCACAAAGCATTTGTTGAACACCAACACTAAAGTGTGTTATGCATGTTACAACAAGCTCCTAGACATGTTGAAGTTCAGAGACACGGCCATAGTGTGTATGGACTTTCTTAACAACGTAAACCAGGTAACATACAGAAATTGCTTTGTAATGTTTTAGAAATGAGTACCTAAATAAATGAAAGTGCTAGGTGCTTTTGATTATTTGTGTTTTACATAAATTATGACATTATGTAAGTCATCTCTTCTTGGCGTTGTCCTTGTGGTGCACTCGTGCACGTTGGCTCGG
This sequence comes from Blastobasis adustella, assembly GCA_907269095.1. Taxonomy (NCBI): domain Eukaryota; kingdom Metazoa; phylum Arthropoda; class Insecta; order Lepidoptera; family Blastobasidae; genus Blastobasis; species Blastobasis adustella. Next base: position 7,704,612 of record OU026140.1, read on the forward strand.
GATCCGCCCCGACCATGATCCAGGATTTGGCAGATCAGGTAATTACAGTGGAGCGACTGCCATCTGACCTCCGTAACAGGGGAACCTAACCAGATGGGATCATGGTTACACATTCAGTCGCCTGAATGTGCAGGTTTCATCACAATGTTTTCCCTCACCGTAAGAGCATCGGTTAGTATTCAAATGTACATAACTCAGAAAAGAGTCATTGGTAGATGGCGGCAGTGGGATTCGTACCTCTCGCTTACGATACGGATGCCGTAACCACTAGGCCACTGACTCTTCCAACTACATACATGAATGTGGTAAATTTTTTAGCTTATTTTTTATTTCACACAAATCATGACACCATATTAAGTATTGCTGACAAATCGAAATATGCGAATATTTTACGATACCGATTTTCCGATTTTTATTCAGCATGCGGGCAAAGGATGGAGAAACTACTGAAGATTATTGAAACCCTCTGTAATACCCATCTCATACAAATAAATCTTTTCATCTTTTCCAGAACCTACCCCAACCCCAACCCCAAGCACCAGACCCCCTGATGATGAAGCTCGAAGCACCGTGCACCGAACCGAACCCTACATACCTGACGCTTGGTGAAAACACTTATGACTCAAAGAGCTACAATGCCAACGTACAGTCCAATGCTGAGAGGGCAGACGGAGGTGCATCGAGTGCTGAGTATTCGGCTTTCAAGTCCAAGGCAGAGGATAATAATGGTGCAGGCAATAACCGCAGTGGAATGAAGATTGAGGTGTCTAAAATAGAGGTAGTGAAGATGTCAAATGCTCCTGTTGCACCCAAAGTGCCCATTGTAAGTACTGTAAGAGACATGGTATAGTAACATAATCTTCCAGGTATGCGACTTTAAGTGCCAGTGACCAGTTACGCTATTAGTAGGAGATCCGGCCATAGAATATCTTGCTACATCTGTTATTTAAACAAATCGTGCATCATACGAAAGAATATTACTCAATTAAGTAAAAAATGTATGGGTTGCCTGTAATGGTCCCGAGAGGAAGCCCTTGGTCAGCCTCGTCTACCATAACACAAGCTTTGCTTATTTTGGGGCTAGATGACACTGTGTGAATTGTCCAAGTATGTTTATTAATTTTTTATTTTCCTTCAGGTGAAGGCAGTGCCACCACCAGAGCTTGTTGGGAACCCACACATTGGCGAGCATGACTACTCGGATGCCACATATAATACAACGGAGGAGCCAGAAGATACAGCTGATATAGATTTCGTTAGTATACATATATACATAAAGCTCACGCCTGTGTCCCACAGGTGGGGTAGGCAGAGACTATGGACCGCAACTTTGCTCTGTCCTGACACAACTTCTTAGCCTCGCATATATCCACAACTCTTTTCATACATCTCCTTTTATTCTTACCACTTCAGACCCCAGTATTTTGAGAACATTACTGGTCTGATCAGTGAATTTTGTTAGTATATTAATTGATTATTTACTGCAGTCCAGCAGCGGTACCGCCGATCTTCGATAGCACGCCGCCATTTTGATCCCACCCTGTGGAATGACGTCACAACATGCATTTCGGATAGGCTCTACTCTCAATAAGGCCTATCCTGTGAAATGGACTGAAATGTTCGAATTTGAATGACATGAAGTTGGTTATTGGGCGTGCAGACAGAGTATAATAGCACCAACCCCTTTTTTTTTTTTTTTTTTTTGAAAGGTAGGCTCTTCAAGGCTTTCCAGACCCAGTATCACTGCGACCCCTTACACTCGTGGGTGTCGAACAATGCGACTAATGTTTTCGAGACAAAAGGTCTAGAGTCTCCATAGGCTGGCAAATGGGCACCAGCTTTTTCGATTGTTATATTCTTAATACTGCGATCTCCAACCCGTCTGCCAAGCGTGGAGATTATAACAATAACCTCCCATTTCGTGGGAGAGGCCCTAAATCCTGCAGTGGACTGTAATGGGCTCTGATGATACGATTTTAGGATCTTTGTATACGTATGAAATTCAAAAAATCGAGCCCCTGTTCTGCTTCACTTACTTTTCTTATAAATTATTTTAATTATCATCATCATCTCGGCGTCATGTCCCGGTTGCGCTCCCGCGAGGGTCCGGGGTCCGCCTTCGTGCTCTTTCTGGCCCACTTCGCTCGGTCTTCGGCATCCTTGGTGCTTGTTGGCACGTATGTCATTCTTGACGACTTCAAACCATCGCTTCTTGGGCCGACCTCTCCTTCCCGTGCCTGTCGGGGGTCGCATGGCCAGACATTTGTTCCCCACGTATTTTGCCGGGCAGCGCAAGACGTGGCCATGCCATCGAAGGTTTTAAGCATAATCCATGCATTAAACACAATAAGAGTTGAAAGTTACGATTCATAATCAGTGATTATTGCAAAACGATATTATCGCTAACATTGTCAATGTCGTGGTACAGGGGCCAAGATAATATCAGCCGACACAACCCGTCAAATGTCAACGAGGCGTTCCGAGTAGCTCCGAATAACTACGATGCAGAGTGAACTCGATCGAGTTGAGCGGAACTATTGTTTTGTTTGCATTATATTGAATTTAAGATTAAGTTTGTACGAAAAAAACAAAAAGTTAAGTTTTGATTTTAATTATTTGGGACCATAATGATTTAATTACTGGTGACCTATAGAGCCTCCGTTTTTAATATTTGTCCCGGTTGTAGGCCACACACGGTATATTATATATTCTTTCATTAAAATCCATAATTCCGTTGTATGTACAACTTATGAAGAAATAAATATTGAATATTGGAAATTCCAGCTGCACGCACCCAACCGCCAGTGGTACATAAAGACCCTGTCCAACGACGAGATATTGGCCAGAATGAGCGAGAAGCGACGCCATCGGGACTTCCTAGCCGCCCCATACAAATGTACCAAGTGTGTGATAGTGTTTCGGGATGCTGAGCAGAAGGCTACTCATCATGAGCAGTGCCATGCGAAGGTGAGTTGGTTTTTTTTTTCTATGTCATATGGTAGGGGTAAGGTGAGCGGGCCACCTGGTGGAAAGTGGTCCCTGCTGCCTGGATAGTAGATAGCAACACCAGGGGTATCGCCAATAAATTAAAAAAAAAATCATCTTGGCGTTAATGTCCCGGTTGTGCTCTCGCGTACAAGAGCCCGGGGACCGCCTTGACCGTGATCCAAAATTTGACAGGCCAGTTAATTACAGTGGAGCTCCGTCTGACCTCGGTGAAACTGTTAATAGGGCAACCTGACCAGATTGGATTATGGTTACACGTTCAGTCAGTATCATCACGATGTTCTCCTTCACCGTAAGAGGTATGCGACGTCGTCTGTCCACATGATTTTAATTTTATACCCTCTAAGGTGGCAAACGAGCTTACGGCCTGCCTGATGGCCTCCCGCGGGACCTCTTTCCTGACACCCGTAAAAACCTTTTGCACCCCTGTGCGTGTCTCATGGCCCAAACCTTTTCTTTTAGTAAGCGGTAACTGTCGCCTATAACATTGGCGATTCATGCATTTATCTAAATGCAGAAACGCAGGTGCGTTGTCACCGTGAGTGCTAAGATGAAATGCCTCATGCCTGCAATTGCGCTGGCTACCTTATCCTTCAAACCGGAACATAACAATGCAAGCATTGTTGCTTGGCGGCAGAAATAGATAAGGCGGTGGTACTTACCCAAGCGGAGGCCTGCCACCTAATAAAGTCATTATCATGTCTGTCTCATCACGATGTTTTCCCTCTCGGTAACATGTATATAACAGTGGCCGTCTGTCCACTGACACCATGATAATTATGCCTGTCTCACGGCCGAAACCTTTCTAGAGCATCGGAAAGTTCGCCTGCTACGTATGCTCTCGTCGCTTCAGCACAGTATCGTCTCTAGCCAGACACGAGGCCTTACACTGCGCTAGAGTCTACATCTGTGCCGAATGCAACTTCGATACGTACAACAGAAAGGTGATCGAGCGACATGTGTGCCTGAGAAGGTTGGTATTGTTGTGTAAGTTGGAATTCGTGGGGTTTCTGGGTGGGCGATGGTTTTTAGTGCAATGTGTGGCAGCAATTGTGATGTATGGCGATATTTATTCGTAATTATAATCATACATCGTAATTTAAAATATTTTCATGAATAGAATTACTAATACTTAATGTCAATATTAAAATACAATCAATAAAATAATCAAAAATCTAAAATAGAAATCAATTGTCATGATTCCAAGTCGTCAAAAATTAAATTAGTATTATAATATCAAACAATAATTATGTCAAATAAATTACAAATTATACAAAAATGTCAAATATAAAATGAAATCATAATTTGCTTACCTATAGATATGAATAGGGTTGATTGAGGTGTATGGTTATTGATCTTATCTGTATGACTGGATATCTGTAGTGCAGGTATTCAGCCTTTTTCAGACTAGAGGTTTTCACAAACGCTGTTTATGTTAGTACCTTTGTATTGATTAATAACGAAGGTAACCTTTGTGTGAACCAATAAATCTACTATTTATTTACATTTACATCATAGCTGCGTCCATCTTGTAGTCGTGTCGGTTCCATCAGTCCTAATGTGGGAACACTTGGACGTGCTTTCCCTTATCTCCTGCTAGCCTAGGTCTATCATCATCTTGGCGTTAATGTCCCGGTTGTGCTCTCGCGCATGAGGGCCCGGGGGCCGCCTTGACCATGATCCAGGATTTGGCTGGTCAGGTAATTACAGTTGCTAGCCTGGGTATACCCGTAGATATTAGTACAGACATCTCAGCTATATTACCGTGATCCAATCTGGCCCTATTGCCGTCGCTCCATTGTAATTGCTTGATCTGCCAAAATCAGCCTAAATGTATGAATTGAAGATGTTATGACCGACAGTTACCACTTACCATCATGTGGGCTGTCTGCTAGTTTGCAACTAAGTAGCATAAACAAAAAATATTTGCTGCCACATATTACAGTAAAAAAGTTGCTTGTTTGGAAGCCTAATTGTAAGGAATAATTTTAATGCGCTATTGGATGTATGCGTGAATTTTTAAAACAATTGTATGAAATAAAAAATGTAAAATATTATGTTGGCCCAAGTTATATCACGGTTGGTTATATCATCATCATCATCATCATCCGAGCGGTTAATCCCGGCTACTGCCAGGGTCCGCTTTAATTTTCATGTTTTATTGATAATTGTTAATTACAAGTCAATTACAGTATCAGTATGTCAAGCTAATGATCGAAAAATAATAATAATAACAATGATTAATAATAAAATAATATCCAATAATACATTACATATCTATGTCAATATCTTTAGTTCTAAAAATTCACTATAACTATAGAATGCCTGCTTGATAAGCCAATTGCGCAGCCTGTTAGTAAACATGGGCATGCTGGGATTCCTGCTATCACTGTTAGTTATATCAAAGTTGTTAATCCTTGCGACATAGCCTGGGGTCCACCTAACCATCATCCAGAATTTGGCAGATCAGGTAATTACAATGAAGCGACTGCCATCTGACCTCCTTGACCCTGCTTCCAGTGGAACCTGCCTACATAGGATTATGGTAACACACTTGGTCGCCTGAATGTGCAGGTTTCATCACGATGTTTCCCTTACCGTAAGAGCATCGGTTAGTGTTCAAAAAGTCATTCGTACACGGCGGCAGTGGGATTTAAACCCGCTTTAAACGCTTACGAGTCGGATACCGTTACCAATATGCCACTGAAGCTCCGATCTATGTCTAGTCTAGTGCGAATTGTTAGCTCTACATAGCGAAAGTATACTGATTCTAAATAGTTCTTAAATCACAGCTTAAATGCGAAAGTGTTTTATTGTAATGTCGTTTGCACACTGCTACATATGCGAACTTTACAAACCTTCACTTGCTAAGATAACTTTTAATATAAATAATAATAAAGATGAAGTTTTAAATAAATAAATAAATAAATAACTCGTAGGTATCTATCTACCTACATGTAATTATCAGAAACCTTTACATTTAAGCAATAAAAGCAGGGTATTATTATATTAATAGATAGATAGATTCAGTCCTTGTCGCTCACAAAATTTCAAACAAAAGAAAATTTAACAGGTCTTTTTAAACATATTGATGATATTTTTGCCGCGTGCCATCCGTGGTACGCGTCCAATCCCTGCTCTATATCTTTTGCATCGAAAACATTAGTCGCCTCGCACGACATCCATGTTACCTTACCCCACCACGAACTCACGAACTCACCGCCTCACTGCCCGATTAGTTCCCCCTTCTACAACACCCATGATATCTTAACTCACCACAACTCACAAACTCAACACCCTACTGCTCGAAAACACTAGTCCCCCCTTCTACAACACCCATGATACCTTAACCTCAACAACTCACGAACTCCCCGCCTCACGAACCCATCGCCTCACGAACTCACCGCCTCACGAACTTTCCGCCTCACGAACTCACTGCCTGTCCGCAGGGGCCGCCTGATCACGGACTCCAAGCGCCGCGGGCCGCCCAAGCTGGTGAAAGAGCTCGCCCTCAAATGCGACAACTGCCCGAGGACCTTCAACTCCCACAACAAGCTGCAGACTCATATGAGGAAGTGAGTATTTGTACCACATTTTGAGGGTATGTTCCGGGTTTATGTCACTAAGGTGGCAAACAAGTTTCCGGCCCGCCTGATGGTAAGCAGTCACCGCGGCCTATGGACGTTTGCAATACCAGGGGCATCACACACGCGTTGCCGACCCCGTAAATACCTTTTCACCCTTTTCTTGAAGAACACCATGTTGTACTCTCCAGGGAAAACCTTTCCAGGTATTTCATTCCACAACCCTAGTGTGCGTGGGAGAAAGTTTCTTTAGAACCGCACAGTTCACGCCCAATTTGGCTCCAAGGGGTTTGCTACCGCGTAGCCTTATCTACTAGTAGCCCGAAATTTCGACGGATATTCGCGATATTTCGGTGGTCCCGTGAGCATGATGCATGCAACTGCGTCGGAATCCGGTACATTCCTTTAAAATGTGTGATAATAACCGCAATATTTTAAAGCACTATGAGTATTTGTATCGTTTTTATTTTTACAAATATTTATTTAACTTGCAGTGTTTGTTTCATCATCATTATCACCACAGCCCATAACAGTCCACTTCACGACTTAGAGCCTCTCCCACGAAAGGGGAGGTTATTGCCATATTCTCCACGCTCGGCAGGCGGGTTGGAGATGGCAGTGTTATAAATATAACAATAGGATACGCTGCTGCCCATTTTCCAGCCTACGGAGACTCAGATTTTTTGTCTCGAAAACATTAGTCTCCTTGTACGACACTCACGAGTGTAAGGGCCAACCCCTTTCTATATTTGCTATTCTCCATTACCATCATTATATCAGCCGGAAGCCCTCCCGTAAAAATCTCCAAAAAGGCCGACCTTGTGCCTTCCGCATCCAGCTGGTAACTACGATCTTTACCAGGTCATTGGTCTATCTAGTGGGAGGTCTACTGATAAGTATTATTATATTAGCCTGAATCATTCCACTCCTCGGCAAAGACCTCCCCCCGATTCTTCCACTCTTCGCGATCAAGTGCCATTGTCTGCCAGTCACTTTCGAAGGCAGCTCATCTGTCCACTTTGTTTTTGGTATATATGTATACATATAATAATGATTAATATTCACATTACAGAAGCCACAAAGAACCTATTTGCCAGCACTGCGGCCGAGTTTTCCAAAAGCCATTCGCCCTGAAGACCCATATCAAGCAGAAACACTCTGACGTCGCCGACCCAGGAGTCATAAACAAGCATCACTGTGCCCAATGCGACCAGTACTTCAGCAGTGCAGCAAGCCTCAGACAACATGTCACCAAGTCGGTCAAGCATTTGAAGTCAACTGTGGGTCAGACACTGAGCGTTGAAGTGTCTAGTGGATGGAATGAGGAGGCTAAAGAATAGATTTAGGAGTTTTGAACACAAATGTTACTATGGAATGAGAGGTTTTCATTGAGCTCGCTAGGGGATAAATCCAACAGATGGCGCTGTTTTGATGTGGGGAACTCGGAACAAGAACTTACGCATAGAAACCTGGCTAATGCGCTTATTACACCTGGCTAAATTCAGTCGTCTAAATTTAGAAGCAAAATGCGGGAAAGCAAATCAAAGTGGAATGTATTGCTTATAAATTAAGATTCAAGATTCGTAATACAAAAATGGACCTTATTTTATAGCAATCCATTCCGCTTTGATTTGCTCTCAAGCTTTTTGTTTTTGAATTTAGTCAAATGTAATAAGCGCACTAGCATAGACTGTCTTCTATGCCTCAGTTCTTGGTCTGAGGTGAGATCCGCTGTCAAAATAAAGCTGTGTCATTGGCTAGAATGGATGTCAACTTTTTCAAATTTTTTAATGGCGTGGCCAAAGGAATTGGACATAGAAGCATAGAAGGAGCCTACTCACAGCTGAAGTCATAATCTATGTTTTGTTTCTTTTTTTAATGGTGCCTATAACGTGTCCAAAAGGGACGGCTATAAGTTGTCAAATACCGTTGAATAATTTGATTTGTGACAGACTGTACTTTCTCTATAGATCGAGGTTCCATCTATGTTCTGTGTTCAAATCTCTTTGGGCGCGGCAGTATTGTGACAGACCTTATGTTGTAGTCAGCGCCATCTGGCGGAATGCTCCAGTCTAATATCCCTCATTAGACAGTTAAAAGAAAACAAAGCTTCATTACGTTACCAATAGATGGCGTTGAAAGTGTTGGAACTCTTATGTCAAGTTTGTCTTAAACGCACACTGTTTTCACATACTGTCTTCTTTGACATATAACTCGAACTGCGCCATCTATTGCGGGGTTATGGAAATCTTTTTCTTTTCTTAATAAATGTTCTCTTGGAAATGTCTCATTTATGTCTCAACTACGTTTTTTATATTTGTCCTATTTTTGAGTAAAACTATGCTTCATATGCCGCTACTTTTTAACCTCGGACACCTAAACAGAGTTGTAAGATTGAAGGGAGTATCTGTGTATATGTGTGTTTGTCTGCGGCATCGTAGCGCCCGAATGGATGGACCTATTTTGATGCGGTTTCTTTTACTTGAATGTCTGTTTAATCTATGTGCGTTGTTTAAAATTGGTTCAGCAGTATTGGGAATATTTGAGTAGATATAAGATGTTCTGTAAATCTGCTTTCAAATTGATTTTATATTAGCAAGCAATATTGCGCCACAAAAGGGACAAGTGGAAAAAACGAGTTTTACATAGTTATATGTATGTACAAACACAAATTCTGTTTGTTTATAATGTCATAAGGAAGAACAATTGGGCGAATTTGTCAAAGGAGGACGCCAATGTTGGTACTCACCTCCAATAGCTGTGTGTAATACGTCGTTGGATAGCAATTTTTGAGGTAAACAAAAGATACTATGGCATCTATGGGAGATGCTAAAATCTGTAGTAGACGTCTACCTACCCTTTTTTTTCTTCCTTATAAACCTTCCTCTTGAATAAATCTATCTTTTGCTGTAAATCGCATTAAAATCCGTTGCGTAGTTTAAAAGATCTAAGCGTACATAGATACATAGAAAAGCGACTTTGCTTTGTATTGTCTAAAGACTGCACCATAGTAACTTCGTTCAGACAAAATATAGACACAGCTATTGGTGGTGGGTACCAAAGTCCATACAAATCCTGGCACCATCTTATGTTTTGTTAAGTTTTATGTAGTTGGGAGTTGCTCAGTAATGTTGAAAATTTAGGATACAAACAGTCTATTTTTTTTTATTCATGTACCTATTAATTTTCAAATGGTATGTTCAGTCGAGAAAACTGATACTTTTGCAGTTTTTGCCTTTTTAATTTGTTCGTATTACACACATTACACAAGAATATAAAAAATAATCATTTTGGCGTTCATGTCCCAGTTGTGCTCTCGCACGCGAGGGCCCGGGGTCCGCCTTGACCATGATCCAGGATTTGGCAGATCAGGTTGAATTACAGTGGAGCGACTGCCACCTGACCTCCGTTACCCTGTTGACAGGGGTACCGGATTGGATCATGGTACGCCGGTAAAGAGTAATACGGCCAATTTCAGACTTCTGTCACGTTGTTAAACATTCAGTTTCCTCGACTGTACAACGAAAATTTGCGTGCGATCGACAAAAATACGAAAGCACTATAAGGTACCAATAATTAAAATTATACCCGAATTGTTGTAAAATCAAATGTAAGGCGTAAATTTATCTAAGTGGACACCAACCGCTACTACAAACAAGTATTTCTTGTATATATATGTACGTTTCTTCAACATGAATATCAATTTGCAATTCAATTTTAGCAATAGCATCTCAAATTCCGCTTCATTTTGGAGGTCGGGAGTGAAGGATTGAATGAAATTCTTGTCTTCAAATTTATTATATTAAAGGGAGAGCCGTATGCATGTGCCTATACCAACTCTGAAAACGAAAAAAAAAAGCTGTTTCAAACATTTTGGCAGAATTCGTCATTTTGTATGAAACAGCTGGTTTTTTTGTTATCACGAGCTCGTGCATATCGTACCCGATCCACTCTCCAATGGATAAATTGCTCCAGGGTGCCTAGGCGATTTTCAAATTGCTTCAATTTATTACTTTGTCAAAAGCAAGTGCAGCATACTTGTGTTATTAGAGGTCAGTGGGGAGATATGTTTAAAAAATAGAAAACCCAAGTGCCACCAGTGGTGAAATATAATGAGGCAGAAATTCGTCCCGCTGGTATTTCGACCCGCGGGACGAGCAGCTCTTTATTTTATTTATTTTTAGATTTTTTAGTAGTCAAGAGGCCGCAGTTACAATTTTGATTTAAATATAAATATTATTTTTTGAAATTTCGAATCCTAAGTTTTAAATTATCAAATTGATGTTTATTTTTCTTAATAAAACTTTAAGTGACGTCATAAATACAATTGTATTACCATAAAATGCATATACATAATATACATACATACATATACTAAGTACAGTTAAGTATTGTATTATAGTTTTCTCAGTATCCTTGTTAGGGCCAAGTAATCCAATGGGCGGACAGGACAATGCCATATTCGCAAAATGTCATATGTCAAAATGACAAGTTCTCAGAACGACATATCGCTAATCATCACATTAGCAAAAGGCCCTTTAGACATTTAAAAAGTAGTGTCCGATTCCTGGTTTCTTACCATATACCTAGGTTGACTAAATAATAAACCATGGTACGCGGAAAACCAATAAAACAAGGATATATTTACATTGGTATAGAAATACATTCACTACACATATTATCTTATAGTTAGTATTGTGTTTGTTTGAACCAATTGTATAGATGTATATTAACAATGATGCTGTTTAAATCATCCATAATATATGTCTAAGGAGCGTCGGTGGCCGAGCGGTTACAGATCCGACTCGTAAGCCAGAGGTCCCGGGTTCGAATCCCGCTCCGGCCATGTACCAATAACTGTTTTCTGAGTTATGTACATTAGTTGAATACTAACCGATGCTCTTACGGTGAGGGAACACATCGTGATGAAACCTGCACATTCAGGCGACTGGATGTGTAACCATGATCCAATCTGGTCAGGTTCCCCTGGTAGCAGTCATGGAGGTCAGATGGCAGTCGCTCCACTGTAATTATCTGACCTGCCAAATCCTGGATCATGGTCAAGGCGGACCCCGGGCCCTCGTTCTCGAGAGCGCACAACCGGGACATTAACGCCAAGATGCTTTTTTTTTTTAGATGTCTAAGGCCTATGATGATGATGATGATAGATATTCTGTGGTAATGCTTTTAAAATGTCTGATAATAACTGCGATATTTTAAAACTTTTTATGTCCTGTAAATTTCTATAAACATCGCTAGCGATACTCCTAGTATTGTAAATGTCCATTGGTTACGGAAACTGCTTATTGTCAGGTGGGCCTCCACCATTAAAAACCACCACCTTTCTCAGCGTACACAAGGGACTGTGCAGTGCTATGATAAAATGGCCTGTTGTGCCATTTATTACTTTGGCTGTTATTTGCCATAATAAACTGTTAAACAAAAAAAACAAAAAAAAACGGTCAGAGTGAGAGGCAGCGTTTGTAGTCCTTTGTCCCTTTCTAGTGTTGACATTTGATTTTTAGTTGTTGTGTGCAAATTCCTATTTAATTTTATAGTCGAAAATTGGAATGCCCCAAGTAATAACCTATATTCTTTAAATGTTTCCTAATATTTGAATTAGCTGTAAAATCCAAAATGATACCAAATTCACGGTATATCTCCAATAATTGTCCACATAAAATGATGTTGATTTTACCAATAAAATTCTGAAACACATTAAAACGAGACAAAGGACTATGGTGCCTCTCGCTCAGGGCCTCGAGGTATTCTGCTACTATAAAAACTGCCGTTGAGCTGCTAAGGCGATCCAATTACAATTCGATTTTCACAAGTAAATTAGTGGATTCGAGGCCCGGCTCGTTTTTTGTCGTAGCACCGTACAGTCCCTTTTGGGACAGGATGTTTATGGTCTGTGGTACGATGTGGGGTTTTGCCATTCTGCCAATGTGGCGTTGTTCAAATTGCGTCCATTATAATGTCGGATGCAGAACTGACGCGTGAGATCTGTAATCATATTTCGGCTACCACATAAGCAGAACTGGGGCGCTTATCGCTACTCCCTAAGCCCGAGATGTCCGAAAATACGGGCGCAATTTGAATAAGTTCAAAATACTAAAGTACAAGTTTAAGTAGGAACATAGGACAATATTTGAATTTGGCAGTTCTTTAGATCATACAGACAAGGATACAAGGATCTTTTGGCACTTGGGTGAGGACGTTGGTGTCAAACATCAACTCCAGCTGTCTGTCAAAAGTGACGTCATACACAATGGCGTTAGTTCTGATTTCGGCGACGTGCCCAAAGAGCTTTGTAGGTCTAGGGGCTTACCATGAGCTCTTATTGCAGTACCTAAACAGAACTCTCCTGCTTAGAACGAGACAGCGCTACACGCGTGACATAAGATTGTCTCGTTCTAAGCAGGGTAGTTCTATTTAGGTCCTGCTGTAAGAACTCATTATTATCCCCTGTAAATGTTGCTCGATGTTATCTATATGAAGAATTTCATGGTTTTTGACAGATCTCACGTTTCTACCGCCATCTTGTTTCGGCCGATTGCCCTATTTGTTAGAGAGTAGATAGTATTTTTGTTAATCAATAAAGATTTATAAGTTTTATCGAAACCATTCTTTACATATTTTATTTATTATCCTTTTATTTCTTTGGTTTTACGAAGTTTAATTTTAGATGAAAGTAACTGTTATATTGTGCGATCATAGTCGTATTTTAAGCTCCGACGAAAAAATAGGGGTGTTGTAAGTTTGATGTTTGTATCTGTCTATCTTTGTGTCTGTCTGTGACATCGTAGCTCCCGAAGGGATGGACCGAATTGGATGCGGTTTCCTCTGTTTTACAGCCAGTTTAATCGAGATGGTTCTTAGCTTTGTTTCATTAAAATCGGTTCAGTCGTTTAGAAAATATTTAGGTATATGTGAACTTGGTTGAAGTTTATGCGAATTTTTCTATCGGTTGGGTTAATATTTACCAGTGGACCCGGCGCGACTTCGTTCGCGTACATCTACTTTACCCCTACCTACCCTTTTTTTCTTGCTTGTAAACCTTCCTCTTGAATCATTCTTATCTATTGTTGAAAACCTTATTAAAATCCGTTGCGTAGTTGATATCTAAGCGAACATAGATACATACAACGACTTTGTTATATATGTATAGATATTTATCTGGGCTTGAATTTAAACTGTGTTATGCTTTTGTGTGTTTAACAATAATAATATAGCGAGGTATTGGTTCCACTTACATCGGTTCCTTTTATGAGCGTGATTGCGAGTCGGACATGTAAGTGAGAGGTATAGATAGTTCAACTCAGTTGTGCGCGCGGCGCTATGTGTGCGTGCGCTTGTAAATATACAGCTTTCATTTATGTGGCAGTGACGCGACCACTTGGCGTGCCAATGGCGTGGCGTCATTGTGACGTGTCTGTATATGTACAAGGTTTACCCACACGTAGGGCCGCGCGCACAACTGAGTTGAAATACCAGGTTCGAACCCCAGTGCCGCCGTTTACCAATGATTTGTTTTAATGTGTTGTGGTGGTGGTTTGTGTAAAAAGGACCTCATTCAGCATTATGCCCCTGCGTGAACTTGAGCTCTTACGTTGAGGGACTACATCGTGAGGAAACCTGCACTTTCTGGCGACTGAATGTGTAACCATGGACCAATCTGGTCAGGTTTCTCTGTTGACAAGTTCAAGGTCAGACGGCAGTCGCTCTACTGTACCTAATAACCTGATAGTTGGTTCTGGTTTGAAGTATAAGGTAGCCAGGCGCCAGTGCAATGACAGGCCGGAGGCTACCAGCTTAGTTCTCGGTCTTAGTGAAAAATAACAATTTTCATCGTGGCCGTTTGTCACGAAATGTCAATAGGAAAAGACAAAACAGCGATAAACTCGTGAGGGTAAATTTTACCTAATTTGAAAAAGAGCAAAGAGCATTCTAATATTGGGTGTGGCGCAAAATGGAACTAAAATATTTCTGGGTCCATGGGCGGTAGTGAATGCTTACATTATTGGGAGTTTCAATTGAGGGTAATGCAATTATTTTCTATTCCTACCCTCACACGAAATTTATTTTCACAACCTACCTACCCGTCAAATCCCAAACTAAAATAGCTAAGGCGTGTATGACAATAAATTTTAATAAACATTTTAATAATTTAAACCAAGAACCTAATGTTGCCGTAAAGAAAACTGCGCACAAATATGCAAGAAAAAATTGAAATACCATTGATAGATGGTTACGAGAACTTACCAAGCGAGTTGTTGTTAAAAATATTTGAAAGACTCGATGGGAAAGACATACTCTCCTGCCGGAAAGTGTGTCGGAATTGGAAAGATATTATCGACTTATACTGGAACGACGCCGACTACTGGAGACACATGTGCCATAGGGACTATCATGACTTTTACGAGGAATGCTTTCGTCGAGCGAAACTGTCTTGGATCGAGCTGTACAATTCATTGACTATTTGGTCGAAAATCTCCACAGCAGAAATCAGAGTGCACACGATCAGGATGCCTTCAACTAAGTACTACTGCTTTATGGAAAATAGCGTTATATCTTGCGCTCACAGAGTACATAAGGACACCCCGTTTAGACGACATGATTCTATTAGGTACTACGACATTAAGACGTACAAGGTGAAGCCAGGAGGCAGAGATTTTAGCAACAACTTCGATCATTACTACGAGGATGACGTCTTAGTCGCTATGGATTTCTACAACGTGAAAAGACAGCTGCGTCTTCTAAGAGTGATAGCTAAGAATATGCCTATACCAGATTCGGGGGAAGCGCCGGAAAAATTCTCCGACTACCAGATGCACGGGCGTAACTGGCATGTATTCGATAACAGCCTTTACTATCAGGAGACGAAGTTCCGTGAGGGACGCACGATTAACATCATACGTGTTGACATCGGCACTTTGCAGAATGGGGAGTACTTCTTCAATCCCAAAGTTATATTCGTCGGTCGCGAAGGGGAAATACTCGATGTCGTGAAATACGGTCCTCACGTGAACGTCCTACGCAGCGTCCACGAGAACAACGAAGACTTTAGAGGCAGGTTAGTCGTCATTGTTGGCAACTTGGTCGATTACCACAGGTTAAGAGAGGATCACCCCGATATGCTGGACGCTTTGAGAGCATTCGGCTTCCATTGGACCTCTTTGCGGACCCACAAGTGGCTGACAGAGCATGGGTACAAAGACGACCCAAGATTGAAGCACCACAACGTCCACGCGCCGCTTACGTACGATAAATACGTCATAACAGCTACTAGGGAGTACCCCGTTCTGATACACATATTCTACAACCCTTATGTTGGCAATCAATTGGTTCTGGAACAAAGCAAGCCGGAACTGACGATCAAATTGGATGATCACTTGAGTGGAAGGTTCGAGAAACGATACGATGCCACGATCAGCTCTTTAGGTGTGGTCGAAGTACTTGGCGGTCACAAATTGCTCGCAGTATATTGTAACGAGGTTATAGTGATAGAGTTATACCATCCGGACGAGATTGAGTATGGGAAAGTGAAGTCGCCAGCGACCAGTGTGCAGTATTTGAACATGAGCGAAGATGAGGTGCCGAAGACTGTGCCTCTGACCCCGTCGTCTAGAGCTTCGCCAGTGGACTTTCCTCAGCCGGAAACTCTGATTTGATTGAGCTAGAGGTCTCTACTGCTCAAAAGACAGTAGGGAAAGTAATTTGCGACCTTAAAAAGGAATAAATACTACTTAAAGTTTGTCGCCGGAATGTTGCACCTAAACCTTTTTTAATTTAAGTATATTGTAGTTTTAGTTATTATTATATTTTTATTTTTATGTAACGATTTCTTTATTTAAAGTGTGTTCCGATGAACTACCTAATGTAAGTAGTATATCATTACCATCATCGTCCTAGCGCTTATCCCGGTCTCTGCCAGGGTCCGCTTTCCCACTCATTCTTCTCCACTTCGCCCGGTCTTCGGCATCGCATCGCAGGTCGTTGGCGATGTCAATCCATCGCTTCTTGGGTCGCCCACGGGGCCTCTTTTCTGATACAGGCAGGTTCAGGCACCTATGTCCCACGTATCCCTGAGGCTTACGCATCGCGTGACCATACTAGCGCAGGCGAGCCTCCTCCCATCCCTCACGCCAAGGATGCCATGGATGTACTCGTTACGTACTCGATTGAGCTGCATAAGTAAGTAGACAACTATTGATTGCTTACCAAAATAATTATTTAGGTAGAGAGGCACTAATTTTATTGCGGACTAGCCGTTCTCAGCGGCTTTCACCCGCGCGCAACTCGGATCTCTGTAAACAATCAACTTTTCCACCTTGATCTATTATTGAAAATGATTTATGTGGTACATGGTAGATGTTATAATTTTTGTACTCGCTGCTCACACTTTACCAGAATCTGGCATCCGGTCCATTCGTTTTTGAGTATATTCATTACTAGCTTTTACCCTCGACTTCATCATCATCACAAAAGCTCTGGCGTACGAAGACCCGGGGTCCGCCTTAACCATGATCCAGGATTTGGCAGATCACGTAGTTACAGTGGAGCGATTGCCATCTGACCTGCGTGACCCTGCTACCAGGGGAACCTGACCAGATACGATCGGGTAAAATTCGGTTACTAGGTCCCGGACCCGTTCCCATCGAAACCATATTGGATTTCGGAAAAACTATAGCCTATGTTAATTGCTGATGATATAGCTTTCTGAAGATGAAAGAATTTTTGAAATCGGTTTAGAAGTTTTTGAGTTTATTCATTACAAACAAACAAAAATAAAAATTATTTTCTCTTTAAAATGTAAGTTTAGATTGATTGATTTTAAACTTTTATTTAAACTTATCCTCGCACAGGTACAGGAGCACACCAAGTCCATTGCAGTCCACTGCTCGACAGTCCCTCTACATCAGGGCTTTGCCACAATCTGCAGCAAAGAAATTAAAGAAGAGAATTCGCATTGGAGAAGTCAGATGTGAATTCAGCTTACACAGTGCAGGCCGATTATTGAACCGATTTAAATAAAACAGCTAAAAACCACCTCGTGTAAACTGGCTTTCAAAATATTGTTAATTAAGTACTAAATATTGTAGGCTTTGTTTTAAATTAAGATCATTATTTTGTTAATTTTAAAGACTATTACTATTGTACAAGACTATTACCTATAAGTGTTAAAATGTGTTAAAAGTGTTAAAGACAAGTGTTAAAGACAATACCTACAAGTGTTAAAATGGCTGGTATTTGTCTGTTTTAGTTTAGTATTTATAATAGATGCTATCATCTAGAATATTGTACGTCCGAAATGGACAACACTGTACTTAATAAGAAATTATTGTCAGCGTCCTACAATAAACGATATTCTATAGAAAACGTGAGTAGACAAACAGACGCGGCCTGGGACTTTGTTTCATAATATTATTATGTAGTGATAAATAAATTATAAATAAATAAATATTCGTGGAGAAATTCACACAGCGCCATCTAGCCCCAAACTAAACAAAGCTTGTACTATGGGTGCAAGATAACTGATACTGTTGTCGTGATAGTGATGATAGTGATTTTCTAAACTGCCAAATCAATTTTAATGAAACAAAGCTAAGAACTATCTCCATTAAACTGGCTCTCAAATAGACAAAACCGCATCCAAATCTGTCTATCCGATGCCACAGACACACACAGATACACAGGCACACACGTCAAACTTTTAACAACCCCCCTTTTTTCGTCGGTGGTAAAAATGTACCGAACATATTGTCATGGTGGTCGCCGCTCAGCAAACAAGGGGTTTTAAATGAAAGACGAGACAATATTTTTACAATTGCAGTTACATTTAATTAAATAGGTGTACAATTACCTTCCTATACTCACATAATAATATGTAAAACATCAATATAAAGTACATCATCATAACAATAAATTCGTTTTCCATAATAAATTGTCCATAAAATAATCATAAATAGCGTAAACATTTATAAATAAAAAGCATAGTTAGAAATATCTGAAACTATTACCAATTCAGTCAAGGGTTTTAAAATTGAGACAGTAAAGTCTAATAACTACAAATACACATGTAACATAGTACCTATCTATTTATAGTACGTAGGCTGCGTGGAAATAAGCTGGTCACTTATAGTCCCTACCTACTTATAATAGGTAATCTGAGCGGAAATATTACGCCTACGTACCTAATATTCCCACGTAATTTTTTTTCTACTTAAGTAGAACCTACCTATATTTTTTCAGATTGTCAATAATTAAAAATTAAATTGACCATTTAGATTCTAAATGAGTACATTACGATAGGTCATTGTCAGTTTGCCACTTATACCAGCTGATATCGATAAAAACGATCATAGAGTACAGACGTTTTATAACTACAAATACACTTATGGTCACTTATAGTACCGACCCACTTATAGTATATATTTTTCTACTTAAGTAGATATACCTACCAATATTTTTTAGTTGGTCAATAATCTAAAGTTAAGAATATTGACCAATTTAGATTCTAATTAAGTTCGTTACGATGGAGAATTTTCGGTTTGTTTTTAACAGCCACTTATTTACTAATTCCTACGTAAGTACTATCCGTTTGCGCTCAGTTTGCCGCTGATACCATCTGACACCGATAAAAAAGGCCATAGAAAACAGATCTTAACCTAACCGACAGATGTCGCAAATTCACCGACAGAGTCTACATTCCACTTATATTCAAATATTTCCCTACTTAACCGAAGAACTGTTTGGCACCCAACCAAGAACTTTGTGTCACCGTCACTCTTCCACCACCGCACCTTCCGACTATGGGATTATCTATCACACACTTACTATCTGGATGCCTGGCATCCAACTAACATACTATTTACCGCTCACGTGCAAGTTGTGGCCAGAGCTCCCGAAGTCTTTGCACCATAACATAGGGTTCTTCAAAAGGCATGTCTACAGGTACGTCCAAGACCGACACCGAATCGTAGATGTCCTGTGCGACGGTGGCCGCTTTCCAACAAGTGGACGGTACGTCCGTGTGCCTCCCTAGGCATTAAAAGAAAGAAAACTTTAAGAAAATAAGCTAAGAACCACCTCGATTAATCTGGTTTTAAAGTGAAATGATTGATCAACTGGATACTCGCTGTCTAAGTCCTTACAAATGTTTGATCTTAGGAAGTGAACTATTGGACTTTATACACACATTTTAACTAGGGAGCAAGTCTACATCCATGTGTATAGATATCGGTACTGAAAGGGTGGCACAGTTTTGCAATTGTGGGGGTCCAAGGCTCGGCAAACTTACCGCAAACAGGTTATAACATCTAATAAATTTGCACGTCTTCGCTGTGTATCGTCACTTTAAAAGCTTCTACTGGGACAGTAATATCTACTTTCACGGCCTATTTTTTTTATAATATTTCCTATAAATCGGTTCTGCCAATCCAGCTTGAAGGACAGCAACCGTATAAAAAGATATCTTATCATAGTAATCCTCACTTCAGCCTCGCTAGATTAGTACATTCAGCTGTGAAGTGAAAGGACCCCCCTAGAATACATTAAATGTAAGTATAATAGGCCAGTTCTCTATCGCTGACTACAACAGGCTAGTTTAGTGTTGCTATGAATTACCTATTGTTTCACACAAATATTGAACATTTAAGAAAAGGGTACTTATTACTTATTCTGTACTTACTACTTATACATGGTGACTTTAAATTGATTATTGATACCAAGGGGAATTCATGATAACAAACAGCTTTACTATGGCACCAACACCGAAGTCGCAAAAAAAAAATAGCTATTCATATATTTTGGCAGAATTAGTTTTCACTTTTGTCTAAAACAGCGCAATTTCAGACTTGGTGCCATAGTAAAAGTTGTCTGCTATCACAAGCACATCATCCTACAATATAGCTTCAAAGATTTTCATCAATGTCCTTACTGCTAAATGCGAATTTGTATGTTTTGTCTGTCATACCGGACCGGCTTTGGGGTTGAACATAGGCCGCTTTATTTTATGTGCGGACGAAATCGCGAGCAGAAGCCAGCGTGGTAAAATCTTAACAAATCCAAGCTCATCATACCATTGTTCCAACTGATATGTCAGTCTTTTCGTGTTCAGATACTAGGTATCTAGTCTTCATCAGAATCCGAATCTGCATACCTACCTGGGTCGCCATTGTAGTATCGTGGGCCAGGTTCATCAGCAAAGTACTCTACTTGCTCTTGGCAATCAACTTTTGCGCATTCCAGTTCGGTTGGATGATAAAGTTCTATCAGTATCACTTTGCCAGAGTACAACGCTACTATACGGTGACCGCCTACTATCTCCACCACGTCCATAGACTTTAATCTTGCTATACGCCTCTCTATGACCGGAGTAGTATAATAATCCTCCAGTTCTATCACCTTCATGGGAGTCGTGCTGAGAATCACCTCAGGGTCCGGCATCCCTGGCCCGTAATATATCTGAATCTCTACCGGATACTTCTTCGAGGCGATAAAAACGTAATTGTGATACACCAACGCCGAGTACACTCTCAGCCTGGTGATCTTCTGGCCCTTCTTCGGATCCCTGTAGAAGAATTTCAACACGTTCGGCGACGCCCAGTTGAAGCCGCAAGTCCTCAATGCGTCGGTCATGTAGTCGTCCACGTCGGTTAGGGCATATTCCTCCTGGAAAGCGTCGTTGTCAATCTCGGCTACCAACAAAGAGCTAGGCTTTCCCGGCATAGGCATAGTGCTCCTCAGCATGAAGATCGTTCGCGTCGCGTTCTCCTTACCCACTTCTTCGATCGGCCCCAATTCTTTGCACGCAAACAAGTCGACCCTGTTGAAGAACACCTCGTTGTATTTCTTTAGCTTCATGCGGTATACGTTGACGGATATGTATACGCCAGAGACGCTCATCGCCTGGTAATATATGTTGCCCAAAAACACTAGCCATCTGGAGTTTGTGACTATGGGTTCATCGTAGTAGTTGTGGGGCTCGGATTTTGGTATCATGCGCAGCATGGTCTTGCTTCGGTCCACGATGAAGTGATCGTAGACTCTCATGTCGTCGTCTTCGTAGAAACAGTCGAAGGGGACAGGAGTCATCACTTTCGCGACGGGCTGCAGAGTGTTCAAGTTGTAGTGTACGTAGCAGTCTCGTCTGTTCGCCGGGCAGTGCCAGGACCGCCTATGTGGGCAGGATATCACGTTGTTCCCCAAGAAGTGGTATTCTGCGGTCTCCATCTCCATAGTGTCTAACGCTCTTACGCGCACCTTCGCACAGTACACATCCGGCCAGAGGGATAAGGAATTGTACAGCTCCCTCCAGGACAAGTTGGAGCGTCGCTTGCTTTCCTGGTACACGTATCTGAAGTTCTGATGGCATAAGTCCATCCAGAATTTGTCGTCGTTGAAATAGGACTGAACCACTCGCCCCCATTGGACGCAGACTTTCCTCACCCGTAGCAAGTCGTCCCCGTCCAGCTTCTTGAAGATCATCAGCAAAATCTCCGAGGGCATCTCCCGGAACCCGTATATTGGTCCTTCCTCCTCGTTCATCTTTGTTCCTTGTGATTTTTGTTTTAGTAAAGGAAAGAGGGCATACCTACTTAAACGCTCAAAATCGTTAATCATCATCCTTTGAAAAGCGCGTGGATTCATTATTTATCCTTTTCATGTTCTTATTGTCCACAAGTTGTGATTGAACACGCAAATACTACAGATCGAGGCGTTGTCTGGCAACGCGAGGGTACATTGTATTTTGTGATACAAACTTTGCGATCACAGCGGCCGGTTTTGGAACTAGCGATTCCGACACGATGTCAACTGGACCCGATGATGGCGCCGCCCCGTCCCGAACAGCTGATAAATTCACTCACACCGAATCCGTAACCGCGTAAATAAAGGATTATCACCCGTAACGTAAACGATTAAAGTCCTGGACCCGTCCAAAAGTCTCTGCGTTGGCATTATAGCGAGCGAAATGACAATATCACCATAGATATCGCGCCTTGTTATTATTTTGCGGTGCCTTTGTTGTCGATTGAATGTAACACAGTCAACCCGCCTGTGTCGCTACCGTTTGTGGATTCGGCTGGGGGTTACAGCGCATACTCACTGCGCAGGTATTGATTTATGTGACCTGACTAGGGATGTCACACGCGGAACACTGTAATTCTAAGGCAAGCCCACCTGACGGAAAGTGTTCAGACAGCAACACTAGACGCGTGGTGCGTTTCACTACTATGAGAAACATTCGAGCATATTTTGATATATCTATACATAGTATGAAACAAAGTCGCTTCCGTCCGTCTGTCCCTATGTACCTATGTACGCTTAGATCTTCAAAACTACGCAACGGATTTTAAAGGAGTTTTTAACACTAGATAGAGTGATTGAAGAGGAAGATTTATAAGCAAGAAAAAAGGTAGGTAGATGTAAAATACGTTGACGCGAATGAAGTCGCTCCGGGTCCACTAGTACGTAATTTATATGATAATATGGTCACGTCCCTGTCAGTTCTAGCATGTAATATATTTTTAAAGTAATCATGAAGTAAATAGAATATATTACATTTGGGACTAGTGGCTACTAGGAACCCGGCTTATAGTTTTCTTCAGTGTTGTTTTCTCTGTTCAGGATTTCCGTGCGCACCCCATCCCCATGGGGTGTCATATCCTGATGTAGCTTTGAAAGCCTTACCGGCTACCAACCCCAGGTAGTGTTTAGTGGGTAGGCGACTAGGTTTGCATGCGTGTCCCACATAACCAACCTGCCGGCCGCGTGTATGCTTTAAGCATATATCTCCCTACCTCGCTGTTTTCGGAGGTTGCCTTTACATTTCAGTAGGCGCAATAAAATTCAGGATGTCAGAAACGTTCTGTCTGTTTAGATTACCTATATACTCTCTATTATTCTATTATCTTTATAAGTCTTGCTTATTTAAGATTAATGATGTAGGTAGGTACCTATACACCAAATGTAATGATTGTTTGTAGCCAATATAAAATCAAATGAAACGTCTTATGTTGGTAGCCCATATTACCTATGGGTAGTTTTGTTTCTGGCTCAAACGATTCGGATGTGAAATGATCTCCCAGCCACAGTGTTTCCTTTGGACTATGACATGGGATCGTCCAAGAGGTATATTAGAGGTCTCCATAGAGGCGGGCTACGCATTGGTAGCACCCCTGGTGTTCTTTATGTTCATAGGCGGCGGTGACCACTTTCCATCAGGTGGTCCGCATGCCTGTTTGTCCGCTGTATTACATTAAAAAACATTCATATATATCGATGCGTCTGGATTCCACATAAAATAATCTTTAATTAAGTGGGTAGAGTTACATTATGAACTGTCCTGAGGGTAATTTTTGGACCGGTTGGTCGAGTACCTACATTATGGTAAAGTTAAAGTAAAAACATAACATACCTAACATGTTAATTACAATGGAAGGTCATCTTTCGATAGTTCAGTACCGCTGAGCTGATAGACATTGATATACTTGACATAGAATTTTAGGATTTTGTGGTTTTTGAAGGTAGCATATTTTTTCTTCGTGTCTATAAGTACCATTCGAAAGCTCTCACATCCCAAGCATCCGGGAATCTTTTGTAACCTATTTGTTCTTGACACCGAATCCATATCGGAGGCGCTGGAGCGTCAGTGGCTAAATGGTCATCTTGGCACGAGGACCCGGGGTCCGCCTTGATCATGATTCAGGGTTTGGCAGATCAGATAGATCATAAAAATGCGTAAGTTACTGTCTGTCGAACTGTCGAAAACTGATAGAACTCTACGCAAATGCCTTTTAAATTAATTTTACCCACCAATTTTAAGTTAATTTTAAAAGATGGTAAGACACTGTCAAGCCTGAGAGTTATGTCTGGGTGAGTACTACCGCCTTATCTATTTCTGCCGCCAAGCAACAATGCTTGCATTGTTGTGTTCCGGTTTAAAGACTAAAGTAGCCTAGCACAATTACATTCATGAAGCATTTCGTCTTAGTCCTCACAGTGACAACACACTTACGGTTCTGCATTTTTGTTATGGGCGACAGTAATGTAGGTATATGCATGTATACCTATTAAAATAAATGAAATGAAATTGCCTTATGGGGTCCGGCAGTGTAGAACAACTCCTACCCCTTGTACTCGTTGGTACAAGGCGACTAATGTTTTCGAGATATTCACAGAGTCTCCGTAGGCTGGAAAATGGGTAGCAGCGTTTTCTATTATTAAATTTATAACACTTCGATCTCCAACCCGCCGGCCGAGCGTGGAGATTATGGCAATAGCCTCCCCTCTCGTGGGAGAGGCCCTAAGTCCTGCAGTGGACTGTTATGGGCTGTGATGATGAAAGTAAAGCAAAGGCGAGACAACCTGTGCGAAGCAGAGGCATGTCGCTAGTAGATCTAACAATATCATAAAACACAAAAAAATATGCGGCGTTGGATGCACAATATTATTTTGTGTCATCGCTGTGGAGACCATGGGCAGTTGGGGCTCTGAGGCAAAGGCGATGGAAGTGGGGCGAAGATTGAGGGAGAAATCGGGTGACTCCTGCTCTGGCTTGTACCTGGTGCAAAGGTTAGTTATAGCCATTCGATGTGGCAATGCCGCGAACGTGATGGGCACCTTTGCCCCAGGTACTGTCTATTCATCGACTGATATTTATAAATATTATATTTTTTTAGTTAATCTTTAAGTTGGATAAGTCTGAATATTTTGTAATTAATTTATCCAGTTTAATTATAGTTAGATAATTAAGTTTTCATATTTATTTAGTTTATTATTTCTATATGTTGTTTTTTAATAAATTTTCCAAGTAATTCATTCTTAACGATTATGACAATTTCAAATTTCAAATTTCAAATTTCAAACTTCAAATTTCAAATTTCACGTAAGTTCATTCACGTAAGTATTGTAAATATTACAATAAACTTCAGGACTCCTGCATTCCCTAGTCCTCACAGCCCTAGTTCAGGCACATGCGCAGTGGAATGGACGGAAATAGCTTCAGGTTACCTAAGGACATAGACTGCTGCTTATGCTCTTATTGCATTTGGCTAAATCCAGTCGCCTAAATTCGGAAGCAAAAAGCGTGAGAGCAAATCGAAATGGAATGTGTAGTTTGTAGAAAAAGGTTCATTTTTGTATTATTTATATTATGTTCCGCTTTTTAAAGGGCAAGATAAAAATATGGATCTTATTTTATGAGCAGTACATTCCACTTTGATTTGCTCTCACGATTTTTGCTTCTAACTTACATAGACGTATCTCTATTTGGTCCAATAACACATTAAAAAAAAAACTTAAAACTTACATAATAAGGAAGCAGGGCGATGCATCATCGGACCAAATTGGACCAGCCTCAGCTTAATGCTATGAATGGCAGCAGCCAAACACAGCGCTGGCACTTTAGGCGGCTGAATTTGGCCAAATGTAATAAGCGCATTAGATCTAGTGATGCACAATAATCTAAGTGTAGATAGGTTTATATCCTGTTTATTTCCATAGCAAAAATTGCAAAAGACCGGTCAAGTGTGAGTCGGACGCATAGGAAGGGTTCCGTACCATTACAACTAATAATTCTAGCAATAAGATTTTGATGTCAGAGAAATATATCTACCTACAATTCGCAAAATTATATTAGGTACTTTTATAAAATTTTTATGTAAATAAAAATGTTAACAATTAATAATATTTAAAAAGAACCTTACTCTAACCCTAACTAAAGATAAAAAATTTGGCCCAGGTCTCCAAAAGCCTTTGGAAAGTCCCCAGAAGGCTGGCCGCGTTGCCCCGCTGGATAGCGAGGCTTAAGCGTTGACCAAAAAAGAGGCCAACCTTCTGGTGATTCGTAACTTCGATCATGTGCTTATTAGGTACTTATGTACATATTTTCCGGGCATTAATACTAGATGTTGTGGGCGACAGTTACCGCTTACCATCAGGTGGGCAATCTGCTCGTTTGTCAGTGCGTAGAATTAAAAAAACTAGAACGATTTTATTACGTAATTGTTTATACTTACAGTACGGCAATACCTATTACCTAACAAATATATAGGATACCTGCAAAGTTTTATGCTAAAATATAGAAATAAAAAAATAGCGTTTTTCTTTGTATATTTTACGAAATTACAAGCAATCTATTTATTAAGGTTCAAATGATATAGCCCTGAGTATAACAGACAAACAGACACCAGAAGATCGCCCGCAGTTTTCACCCGCGCGCAGTTCAGATGTTTAAACATGCCACTTTCCTGCGGGACCTTATTATTTTTCCTTATTATTCTCACTTAAGTAATAGCGACATGACTGTAATGTGGCTAAAAAGCTAAACTCCCAAGAGAATGTGAAGCAGACCCCCACAAGAGGATAAGTATCTAAGTAGGTACTATCGCTAAGAAAAATCAGTGTTCCACGTTGTGAAAGGGCAGACAAAAGTTTTGTGGATTTTTCTTGTACTTGACTTGAGCGATGTAGTTTCCTACGACGCCCTCACAGTGTAGTTCTGTTGCAAGTACGTTCCACATAACATTTTGACAAATATGACCCCTTTGATGTATTACAACAAACTTACAAGTTGATACCGAGAGGTCAATGACCTCTATAGCCAATCTATTTGGGTCTTACTATAGTGTATTGTCGATCCTATAAAAACCATTGCACACCTTACATAAAGAAGAAGACCTACATGTTTATTTATTTATTTGTTTTACAGCATATAAATTATGATTCAAAAAGATTACATTATTAAGTTGTAATGCCAATTACAAAACTGCAATTTATAATTTTGGTAATTAATATAGCCAGTACACGTCGCCAGCAGCGTCGGTGGTATTCGATTCGTAAGCGAGAGATACCGGGTTCGAATCCCGCTCCGGCCATGTACCAATGACTGTTTTCTGAGTTACGTACATTAGTTGAATACTAACCGATGCTCTTACGGTGAGGGAAAACATTGTGATGAAACCTGCACATTCAGGCGACTGGATGTGTAACCATGATCCAATCTGGTCAGGTTCCCCTGGTAGCAGGAGGTCATGGAGGTCAGATGGCAGTCGCTCCACTGTAATTACCTGACCTGCCAAATCCTGGATCATGGTGTGTGTGTGTTTGTGTGTTTGTTAATGCATGAGTGTGTTTAATTAATTAAAACATAAACAATGTTTTTAAACAAAAGAGAATTTAACTATAAAACCATTAACACAATATGAGTAGACAACACTATAAAAACTTAAAAACCTAAAATCTTAAGAAACTAAAAACTTAGCTCACAAATTTTCTCAATATACCACATTCAAACCGTTCATGGCTACAATTCATATATTTTATATGTGCAAAAGGTCGATTACTGTCTCCTATTGTACAAGGTTACAATGTAACCTAGTTTAGGAGGCAGTAAATCAATATGTGGCTAATACATTATTAGTATGGCCATGTACCAATGACTCTTTTCTGAGTTATGTTCATCAGTTGCATTCTAACCGATGCTCTTACGGCGAGGGAAAACATCGTGATGAAACCTGCACATTCAGGCGACTGGATGTGTAACCATGATTCAATCTGGTCAGGTTCCCCTTGCAGCAGGGTCACGGAGGTCAGACGGCAGTCGCTCCACTGTAATTACCTGATCGCCAAATCCTGGATCATGGTCAAGGCGGACCCCGGGCCCTCGTTCTCGAGAGCACAACCGGGACATTATCGCCAAGATGATTATATTTTTTACACATTATTAGTGCCTGAATTGATTCATACACATATAGTAACTAAGAGATCTGTTGCCATTTATTGTAAATGTTATGTTGTGTTTGTTGTTGTATTATTATTTGGCTAATAATAAAAATTATTATTATATTTAAAGTATAAAGATGTAAGATTATTTAACTAAAATTATTTCCAAGTTACAGAAAAAGTCATAAAATAACAGACGCATTTGAAGTAAATGCATCACAAATAAAGTAATGGCATTCAAATATTTTCTTAAATATTAAGAAGAAACGCAGTATATGGCCCATATTATTATTGATTTTTCAACACTGCATTTGAAACAGTGAGGCAGTGGTTCACTCAGTCTCTCTTTGACGGTACTCCCTGAATTGTTACCACCTACTTTTTTTACTTCCTGCCTAGTTTAGTCGATAAGTATACTTACTTACTGCGCTGGCTCAGCGACCCAAAGTGGATCCTGTAAGTAAAGTATCCTGCGCCATCTCCTGCCAATTGAGGATTCCTAGTGCGTGTAGGTCTTAGGAGGTGAGGATCGCGCCGTAAGGAGAGCAAATGTGGGTCGGCCGGAACGGTCGGGCGATCCAGATATCGCTGTGTGGATGAAGCCCTGAAAGACATGCACGGTAAGTATACCTATATATTATTTTATGTGAAATGGATTGTTATCGGCAGCGTACAGTGTCTTCAGTTAGCAATAATGTAAGCGCATTCTTTTTCCTTGTCTTTTTTTTTGGGTGTCAAATAATTTTATCTTGTATTGTCATATTATTGAAGTGCAGTTTTACTTTCTTAGATTTTATTTTGTTGTTACTAGCGAGGATCTCTAATTGGCTTGATGGTTCTAACTAATAATAATAATAATAATGTTTTATGTAGCTGTTGGTACTCCACTCTCAGTTAATAATAACAGTGTTCCTTTTTTACCCCAACGGTTACGGATCCCTGAAAACAAGAAATACTTTCCTGAGTTACCCAACCAACTTCGATTAAAATAAAAATTTCCGCTGTACCTACTACTATGGTGTAAGTAAGCTACTGTCCTATGACAAGGCATGTTGTAGGTAGTGTAGGTGCGGGTATTAGCAGAATGGGGCCCTGATGCTTTAAAGCTTTTTAAAGCTTTAAGAAAACAACTAATCGACACCACAGGTGACCGGAGAGCTGACCGTTCCTCGGACAGAGGATAAGCATTGCTATCCAACGAGGCAACGCAGCTAGCTTTCTGGGCACCATTCCGGGGGTCAACGGTGTGGCTGAATTGTTTAGTATTGGTGTTTATTTTTTATTTCTTATTGTAAATATTTTTGCTGTAACTAAATACCTAAATACTTTTTAGTTCGTAGCAGCGTTTATGTTGGTATTAAATACTCTGGTTTGACTAAGTTAGAGAAAAGTCCGCTGTTCTTGAATGTGTCAAGATTGAAGGTACCTCCGTTAACAAAACTACCTCGCGCGCCAGGGCTCAGGACCCGCCTTGACTATGATCCAGGATTTTGCAGACAGATCACGTATTTATAGTGGAACGACTACCATCGGACCTCCTTAAGTCTGTTAACAGGGGAGCCTGACCAGATTGGATCATGGTTACACATTCAGTGCGCTAAATTGGCGAATTCATCGCGTTGTTTTCCCTCACTAATGTACATTACCGAAGTATGTACGTTAACTAAAATACCTACAGCTTTATAAAATTTTAATTTAACTTATAATTTATAATTCCTTCCTACTAATATTTTAAATGCGAAAGTATGTAGGGATGGATGTAAGTTTGAATGTTTATTACCCCTTCACTTCACAATTACAGAGCACCTCCCCCTGAACAAACTATTGCATGGCATCGGAACTACAGACAGCCCCCTGCGCAGAGGATGTTTAGTAGCTGAGGAAACAACAGCTCACGTGGTCCTGGAGCGTGAGGAGCTAAAGGACTACAGAGCAAAAACCTCAATAGGGCCAGGTTCCCTTCAAGAAGTCTGTGAACGTCCCAAGAGACTAATAGACTTCTGGAAGGAGCTGGGCTGGATACAATAGCCGGCTCTCAGTTACGTACATAGGACCGATTTGAGTCCAAGTACGGGAAATGGGAGCCCCAAACCTAAACCTACTCCTTCACGCAAAAAGAACGGATTTAAATAAAATTTGACAGAAATATAGCTTATACAGAATAGTGCATAGGCTATAATTTATTTCGAAACTTAATGTGGTTCCCGAATAACACTATAACCGAATTGCACGCGGACGAAGTCGCGGGCAATACCCAGTAATACATAACACCTACTTACTAAGAGCGTCGGTGGCCGAGCGGTTAGGGTGTCCGACTCGTAAGCGAGAGGTACCGGGTTCGAATCCCGCTCCGGCCATGTACCAATGACTCTTCTCTGAGTTACGTACATTAGTTGAATACTAACCGATGCTCTTACGGTGAGGGAAAACATCGGGATGAAACCTGTACATTCAGGCGACTGGATGTGACTGGATGTGTAACCATGATCCAATCTGGTCAGGTTTCCCTGGTAACAGTGTGATTACCTGATCTGCCAAATCCTGGATCATGGTCAAGGCGGACCCCGGGCCCTCGTTCTCGAGAGCACAACCGGGACATTACGCCATGATGTTTTTTTTTACACAAAACCTACTCAATGAACATTATAAAGTTAAGTTTAATTGTAAAGTTCATTAAATTCACGAAGGGCTTCGTCCATTAGTAAAATCCAATGCAACAACTGAACGCAACTAGTATGAAGTACATCAAAATCAATAAGAGGGTAGGTAAAAGCAGAGCACACTTTTTACTATTCCCACAATACCTCCAAATTCGATATAATACCAATTTTGTGTATAATTTGTACCGACGACCTATCTATATGATATTTAATAGTGTTATACATAATTAAGCATTTGTAAAACCAGACATTTACCATATTATAATTGACAGTGAATCAGTGAAAATGGACGAGGCAACTGAGAAGAGAATTCTAGACATACTGAAGGTATTTAAAATATGTGACGCGACCCAGATATTGGAATACCGATACAAACATCGTCTAATCCGAGAAGTTATCCATAGGAGGATCCCTGAGGACTATTGGCAGAAACTTTGTGAACAACAGTTCCCGAAGATCTACATTGAGGGGAAAAAACGTAGCGGCCTATTATGGAGGGAGTTGTACAACGCTTTCACACTGTGGAAGAACGTGGACAAAACCAAAGTAGAACTGATAGAAATCACTATGCCTGATACAAAACGCTACAACTTCCTGGAGGAACGTAAGATATCCTGCTCTCACAGATTGATGGACGAATGCCCAGAAGAAAATGCGGATATGATTGTACACTATGACCTAAGCGAATTGGCTGAGTGCTACAGAAAAACGTGCGATGCCTTCAATAGTTTCTACGAGAACGATGCCATGCTTATCCGTCAATCAGGGCAGAGCCTGTACGTGACGCCGAAAGCATTTCCCGACTGCGATGACGTCGCAGACGACATACGCCCCGAGACGACGTGGACAGTGCTCGACAATGACATTTACTATCAGAAGGACGACGCAGACACTCAAAGCATGTGGAGGTGTACAGTGGGTGTGAGCAACGACAGGCCTAACTACGTCAAGGGAAGATTGATAGACGTATCTGGTCAGATGCTCGATGTCACTGAGAAAGATGATAATTTGTATGCCTTGTATACAGAATTTCAGCACGACGTTGCCTTAGTGGGCATAAATGGTAATGAAATGGAATTATGTGAAGAGTTGAATGGTGATAATTGGTACAAACTTACTGAGCAATACGGCCTGGACTGGACTGCCCCTCGAACGTTTCCTGTTATTCGTGATAAACTTGACAGCACTGTCTTCAACAATTACGACTTCGAAGTGGTCGTAAACCACCAGAATTTGATCGTAGCCGCCACAAAGACGAGACCTATTAAAATACTAGCTTACCACGTCAAATATGACGACTCAGTCCTGACTTTCGAACCAATCTCGCCATCGTGGTCGGTAGTGATTGACGAACATTTAGAAGAGACATCGCAGTTGAGAAACAGAGATAATGCGACTATATCGTCGCTTGGAATTGTCGAAATAACGTGTGGACATAGAATATTAGCAATATACTGCAACAAGGTGATTATAATAGAGCTGACCCACGTAGATTTGTTGAGATACTATAAGGACGATGATACAAGTAGTAGTGAACAAGAACCTCCTGTAGGTATGCCTAAGCCCGTTAGTCCCATGCCTGACTCATCCCCTGACGAAGGCACAGAGGAACAGGGTAATGTCGTTAACCAAGACGAACCTATGGCGGGACCCTCAACTTCGAGACCCCCCTTGGAGGCAGATACTCCTATGCGCATAATAGTGCCAGCGATGGCGCCGTCGGTGCATGTAGTGTCATCCACAACTGGCAGTGGAAGCAGATTTCGCTCGGTCGCTGTCTTCCCCCATCCTGGCCCCGACAGACCACGGTTGTGGCCGAGGTTAAATGAGCACCCTAACGGTTTATTAGGGTCAAGGGCAAACCGCGACAGACGCCCACCCAACAACAGGATGTTAGCGGACGACAGTGGAGATGACAACGTCGCTGAAGATGCAATGGAAGCAGAACCCGTGGAAAACGCTAATAACAGTGGCAGTGACAATTCCAATGACGAACGAAGAGAAAGACCCGTCCTCATACCGCCGAATTACTTTGAGTTACAGCTAAATGGTGTAGCCTCGAACGAGGAGAGATTGATGGATCGTGCCGCGCACAATATACGACTTATAGATGGCAGTCGAAACGCAACAATGAACGGCGAGAGAATACATAACCCTTCGCCATTGAGACACGGCGGGAATGGCGCTGCTCTAAATAACGAAATTGAAAACGAGAACAACGAAAATGCTGAACGCGAAGCAGGACCTGATAATGCTTGGCAGGGAAGCCATGGTATGGTGCAAATACATACGGCGAATATCAGCATCGGTGGGAACGGCGCAGCTACGAATAGAGGACGTAGAAGAGCTAGATCTGGCAGGGCTAACTTAAGAAATCTAATAACACAGGCTACTCCACACGTAACATCTCCAGCACACAGTAGCGATGAAAGTGACTCAAATAGCTCAGGTTCACTAAGAATACCGAATAATGAAGAGGACAACAACCCTGGACGCGGAATGAGACCTCTGGATAATAGTGGTGGTGGTGCTGCTGGGCCGTCCGGTAGTGGTGGTGGTGCTGCTGGACCGTCCGGTAGTGGTGGCAGACACCATCCTAGGCTACAAGCCGAGATGCAAAACGAAGTGCAAGCAATGCCAGCGTTACCACCAAATGATCCTGCTAATGAGCAACAGGCGGCCGAAGAAGAAAGACCAGATGAGCCTCCTCGTAATGAAACTTTGCGGCAATCTCCATTACTGAGCCTTCGTATGGAGTATAGTAGTGCAAGTGATACTAGCAACAGTGTAAAATCTAAGAGGACATCTGAAAGTTCCGCAAGTGATAATCAACCCGAAACTAATGATGCGAGACGCGAAGAAGATGATAATACTAGTGACACCACAAACAGCGATAGGAATAGTGGTTCTGGAACAAGCAATTTAACGGATGATGATAATCCTCCACCATTGGAAGATTCACGCGCGGCTGATGATGAGTCAAGTGGTATGAGTGGTTCTGGACTAAGGTCAAGTGGTAGGAGTGACACTACGGGCGAAAGAAGTGGAGGAGTGACGGAGGAAGAAACAAGCCCCAATACGGACGATTCCCCCCCGAGTTCTGTTGAAGAGACAAATGATGACAATTTACAGCAACCTTCATCAGCAACGCAACGTGAAAGCGCCGATGACGCGAGTGGTCCATCCCAGCTCCAGCCAGGGTCCGCTGCCCAAACTGATGGTAGTGGTTCAGTTAAAAGCGATAGGATGGAGGAAGATAATAGCCCGGAATCGGAAGATTCTCCCAGTCCTGTTGAACCTGATGAACCGAGCGACGTTGCATTAGAAATACCTTCGTCAGTGAGGAAACATGATCATGATGATGATGATAATGACCATACAGATGGCCCCAAGGCTACAAAGATACCTAGGTTGGTGGACAGTTTAGGTGATGACGATATTGTATTGTAATTTTGATTGTAATGGTCTCAATGATTTCATATTTGTATTGACTGACTTTAGAATTTTTTACACAATATGTTGCAGTGAAAATGATTAATTTGTAAACTGTAACTGCATCTAATAATGATGGGTTTTTATGGTATACGTATACTTACACATTTTAGAATAAAGTAGGTATTTTAGAATAATAGGCCAAGGTTTTAAGTATCCGAAATCAGTATCTAGACGTAAAACCGAATGAAATCGTTTAAAATTATGTTTTAATTAAAGGCAACGCCATATTTATATTTTGTTGGTAGGTTAGATACCTCTGAAAACACCCATTATAGTAATTTGTTAACTAATGTTTAAAGATTGTTTTACCTAAGTATCTACTTATTAAAATAATTAAATTAAACAGCTATTATTCATAATAGCTAGTCTAGATATATATTTTATAAGTATGTAAAGTCAGCTGCAGAAATATCATACATATAATTAATGCTAGCAGGAGTATATCCACTCTGCAGCTAAGTACATATTGGTCAAAAGTGTAAAAACGTAGAAACCAACTGCAAAATCATCAAACAATAATAGATATCGTAAAATTTTCAATTACATACGTATGTAGGTCATAGAGTAATAAAATGAATATTTCACCCCGAAGCTAGACATGTAGGTTAAACGTAGGTCGTGTTAGGTTCAAACTGAGATTGGCCAATAGGAGTTTGACATCTATTTATTATGCTAACATTTTATTTTTCATTAACCAGATACATTTCTCTTACACCAATTTTTTTGGTAGACTAAAATTGTATGAGCCTTATCAGTTGGAACCTAATGATACCTATCATTATTAATGTCAATTTTAATCATCATTACTAGGGAGGCCTATGTCGAAGCGTGGACGTCCTACAGCTTAAGTGATGGTGGTCCTATCCCATTCTGATCTCCTTGCCTTCACTAGATTCGAGTTGCTATGTTCACTTTGTTATTTCTCCTGTACCCAGGGTCAAGTCATATAAGCCTGTATACTGTTACTAGCGAATGAACTGTCAAATTCATATACTCGTTGCAGGTAAATGTAAAAAATACCTAAGCACCTATACCAAGCACATATCTAAAGTAAATAAAATATTTTTTTTTCGTGTTTCCTATAAAAACGTTACCTACGAATCTCGTATTTAGAGAGTAATACTTGTTCTATTGTGAGGCCTAAGTGGGAATGCAATTTTTAGACTTTGACCAAAAACAGCTAGTTATTTTAAATAATAGCTACGTAATTTGATCAATTCCTATCCTCATGTACTTTAGACATTATTGGAAACGCCTAATTGACCACTTTGATTGCAACATAATGATTGATTTATTATTTTAATATTGTTTAAATTATATTATATTATTACTTTATTGGTTTGGTTCGAAGTGAAACTTTAAAGTGGATTAATTGTAAAGTTATAACTGTCAAATAATAAATTTATAAAATTTTAATTTTATTTGTGAATGTATTAGTAGTTGGACGACAATAAAATTTATTGATTATTTGTAATGATGTGTTTCATTTCGTTCATAACTTTAATTCCAAATTTTTAATAGATAGGTTCATTTAATAGCTGAATGACGCTGAAGAGCGTCGGTGGCCGAGCGGTTACAGTATCGACTCGTAAGCCAGAGGTCCCGGGTTCGAATCCCGCTCCGGCCATGTACCAATGACTGTTTTCTGAGCTATGTACATTAGTTGAATACTAACCGATGCTCTTACGGTGAGGGAAAACATCGTGATGAAACCTGCACATTCAGGCGACTGGATGTGTAACCATGATCCAATCTGGTCAGGTTCCCCCTGGTAGCAGGGTCACGGAGGTCAGATGGCAGTCGCTCCACTGTAATTGCCTGACCTGCCAAATCCTGGATCATGGTCAAGGCGGACCCCGGGCCCTCGTTCTCGAGAGCACAACCGGGACATTAACGAAACGATGAGGTTTATTTAATAGGTATTTAGAAATAGCCATCAGCGGGGGAATGCATCTAGCCTTATGAGCACCATTCCCAACAGTGGCAGCGATCTAGGGGATATTTGTACATATTATCATCACAGCCCATATCAGTCAACTGCAGAACTTAGGGCCTCTCCCACGAAAGGGGCGGTTGTTATTATAATCTGCACGCTCGGCAGGCGGGTTGGAGATCGCAGTGTTGTAAATATAATAATGGAAAGCCCATTTTCCAGTCTATAGAGAATCTAGATCTTTTGCCTCGAAAACATTAGTCGCCTTGTACGACACCCACGAGTGTAAGGGACTGGTGCTGTTCTACTCTGCTGGACACCACACGGCTAATATTTGTATATATAGATTTTTAGATTAGGGTTTATTTAATTTTAGTTAGACACTTCATTAAGTTTTTTTATTTATTTAGTTTATTATTTTTGTATGTTGTTCTTTTACAATAAACAGTTTAAACCCAATTATCAAGTAACCGTCCGTAGCGCCAACCAACTTGAAGGTTATACACTATAGTTTGTGCCAAATGGATTGACTATAGCGGACATTGATCTCTCGGTTAGAATTAATTTGTAAGCGGTCAAAGAGATAGTTGTAACGCTTTAAATGGGTAGTCGTGTTAGTAACAATTTAATGAAATAGAAAAGTGTAGAACAGTTTTTGTGTAGATATTTTTCACGAAAATTTAATCATAATAATAAAACCAAGCCAATATGCTTGGAAAAATTCCAAAGTAAGCAAAGCTTGTGTTAGGTAACTGATAAACTACTTATATACTTTTTTTTAATACATAAGTACTTATTATACGTATACACCCAGACCCGTAACAGAAATTAAAATTCTTCATTTCAATTTCGAATCGAACCCAGGACCTCTGCGTGGCATGAACCGGCATGAACCACTTAGGTCGTTAAATAATGACAGTAGTTGACCGAGAGATCAAGGCACGCTATTGCCAATCCATTTGCCATGGACTATTATAGTCATCATCGTCATCATCATCGGAGACGTCAATCCCAACAGAGCAGAACACAGGTAGTATTATTAGGGTAAATACTCTTAACTCATAAATTATTTGTCACCTATAATAACAGAAAACGTGGGAAAATACCCTACTAAGTATCTTTACATAATACACAACAAAGACGCCTTCCGCCGTCTGTCCCTCTGTATGTATGTGTTGCTAAGATCCCTTACATTAAACTACGTAACGGATTTTAATGCGAATAGATAGATTTAAATAGATACGAGTGATTTAAGAGAAAGGTTTATAGGGTACGACAACACGCGAACGAAGTCGCGGCGGGCCAGCTGTAGGTACCAGGCAGGTATACCTACTAAGGGGTTTACCAACATAAGCGTAATGCATTAGTGGTATCTCCTTAATATTAAAAATGTGAAAGTTTGTATTGATTGTTCACGTCTAAACGGATGAACGGAATTGGATGAAATTTTATAGGTAGCTAGATTAGGGTCTAAAATAAGACATAGGCTAGTTTTTAAGAAAACTACATTGAAATCGGTCCATTCATTCGGCCGCTACGATGCCACAGACAGACACAGATGCACAGAGTCACAAATACACACGTCAGACTTATAACACCCCTATTTTTTCGTCGGGGGCTACAAATATTCAACACTGCTGTTCCTTTTCTGGTCTGCATATGGATGTCCTCGTTGATAAGCCTCTGATCTTTGTCGCTTTTTTTATTGCCTAGGGAGGCACACGGAACGTCCACCTGATGGAAAGGGTCACCGTCGCCCAGGACATCTGCAAAGGGGAGCGGATGCGGTGCTGGCCCTTTGAGGTATCTGGGGCCTAATTCTCGCGCTGCGACATCTCGAATTCGACATTATTCCTAGCGCCATATCTCCATTAAATAATGACATTAAAATGTCATTTGCAGCCAAAAAGCATTTTCTCAACTATCTTCGACAGTCGTATATTGTCGAAGATTAATTCACTGACGTTTTAATATAGTTTTTTGGCTAGAGAAAATGTTGAATTTGGGATGTCACAGCGCGAGAATCGCCTCCCTGGAGACATGTGTGTGGGTTTCGTGGAAAGGTTGCTTTCGGGAAAGCATAATCTGTTTCTATATTCAGCACCGACCTATGAAGAGAGGCGCGATTGCCTCAGTTGTCTCTAAATAGCCAATAGGTACTTAGCTAAGAACAGAATAGAATAGAATAGAATAGAACTTTATTGCATAAACTGTGTAGTACATTGTTGCAGATGGGTTTGCAATATAAGAAGAACAACAGTTCACCCATAGCGGGTATGCAATTACAATGTAATTTCAAAGTAACAATTTGCTTAGGTAATTAATTAATAACCTAGGTATACAATTAAAATAAGAAAGTATACTGTGAGACAGAAGTACAATTAATGTGTATTATAATCAAAAAATATTTCAAGGTGTAAAATACATTAATTAATAGAAATAGTTTTAGCTTGTTTTTAAATTTA
The DNA here is from genome assembly GCA_907269095.1 of Blastobasis adustella. NCBI lineage: Eukaryota > Metazoa > Arthropoda > Insecta > Lepidoptera > Blastobasidae > Blastobasis > Blastobasis adustella. The sequence goes on from OU026140.1 coordinate 7,743,484, forward strand.
GTGGAACCTAAAGCTTGTAACTCTACCGTTAAGTGATAATAGACCTTGATTCCTAGTCTAAAAGCACTCTTATTGTACATGTCATTGTTTGTAGTAGGTACATTGATATCATATACGTATCTATTACGTTTGTTTATTCTGTTTACTGTTGTAGTTTTAAAGTGAGACATATTATGTTTTATAAATGAGCATAATTCCAGGATATAGATATTTGAAAGTGTTCAATGTTGTTTTCTTTAAATACATTTCTAAGTTTTTCATCTGAATACATATTATAAATTATGCCTAAACATTGTTTTTGGAGAATAAAAGTTGATTGTATATTAACTGAGTTTCCCCAATATGTAATTCCATAGGATAAGAGCGGGTAAACATGACCATAATAGGCAGCACGTGCTACTTTTACAGAAGTTGTTTCAGTTAAAATAGATAGGGCATAACAGTAACACGAAATTTTGTTGTTTATTTTGCTTCCATGTGACCTCTAGTTAAGTTTGTAGTTAGGTTTGTAGTTCCGCGTATGACCACGGGGCTTTAAGATGAAACTGTGTATACCTACCTGTGATTCTTGGATATAGACATAGATATAATGTTTATTTGGCAATTTCTACAATGTAAATAACTATAAAATATTTCTTTACCTTAAATTAGGTTACAATATTGTAGTGTCATGTCAAACTAGAGCTGTCAGCTCAGCATATGCTGCAGCAGTGGCAGTGAGACCACAGCGCTGATTTTTAGCTAAACTTTATAGTTAATGCGAAAATTTCTCGCCCCATGTACGTACATATATTTATTTATTTATTTATTTAATCGTTTATTGTATACAATAATGGAAACAAATTCAAAGCAAATGTAAACATGACACAAAAGGCACTACTTATTTCTCTGAAGAAATTTTTTCCAGCAGGCCTACAGCAAAGAAAACGTGATATATGTTTGTATTCTTGTACACGCCAAACTGTCTTTGAGTAATACTTAATAGGTAAGTAAAACACTATATCTTTGCATAATTTTATTTAAAAAATTATCATTATTCAATTTTATTCTGACATATTATGATTTTTAAAACAACAAACATTTAAAATTTAGGTAAATAAATAATTGATAATTTGTTTAAAACTTATATACAATTTTTTAAAATGACATGACTAATAATCTCATACCAGTCTCTCCCACTGACAGTTTATAGACCTAGGGCCCTATTTTTGAATCGCTCGCATCCACTCGAGCGCTCGTCTTCTAATGCCTGTCTTTTCTATCTCTAGCAACTTATCACGATCGTGAAATTGACAGGAAGCGCACGCGAGCGCTCGCTTTCTAAAATAGGGCCTCTAGCTTGTAAAATGATGATAAAAAAATTAAAACATTGAATATAAAATCTCTTTGGTTATCAGGTAAGGTAACATGGTATGAAAGGAAGAAATCCAAGAACAGGATAACGATAATAGTGATAAAAAAGAAGGCACAGCTTAGTGCTGCCGTCCAGTGATAGAAACTACTTCACAAAACAATAATAGTGCCTATAGCAACTTCCTACGTCAGTATTATTTATTTCTAACCTTACACTTAGAAGTGGCAGTGTAGGTACTGAAATCTTGTATTTTGCACCTTCATTTAACCCATACACCATCTTCTGCACTTTATCTGGTCTTCTCAGTCCTTTTTCTCCGGATCCTCTGGCTGTGGCCTTTTCTTTTTCTTGTTAAGACCGCTCGTAGAAGGCTTATTATGCCTCAAACATGGACATCCGGCCCTTGGTCTTGATGGTCCTGCTTGTCCTTCTAAGCTTTCACTGCCACGGCTGGTAGAAGCTACAGCAGATTGTGCCGATTGTGCTGCCGTAAAAGTTTCCCTGCCATGGCCACTAGTAGACGCCTCTCCGGACGCGCTACCAGACGCCTCCCCAGACGCCTCCCCAGACGTCTCACCAGAGCCTTCACTGTAGTACACCTTCCTATCTCTCGAACTCCCTTTCCCGTAGAATATCTCATGCGGATGAGACAGTTTCACAACCAATATCCTGCCACAGTACAGTGCTACGATCTTGTGTCCTCCATAACATTCTACCACCCCAATGGATTCTATTGTTGGATTTGTCACGTTCTTTAAAGGACCTTCTAGATACTCATCCAGCACTATAGTCCTCAATGGAGTAGCTGTATCCAGACAGAGTCGTCCGTACTGGTCGTACGGCTTGTGGAATATCATGAGCTTGATCGGGGCTTTACTTGTTGCTGCGATAACGTATTCGCCGTAAGCCACCGGGGCGTGAATGTCTTGGGTCACGATCCGTGGCTCTTCTGGCAACAACTCGCGCACCATCTTGAATATGTTCGGCGTAGTCCAGTCGAAACAGTTGCTTATTAAGCGTTCTATCGTGTCCTTTTTCCCCAGTTCGATGTTCGCAGTGATTTGCCCCTGGAATATCCCCAATATTGTCAAACGACCTTCGATACTTCTGCAAATGTTAATGTCGCCGTCTTTGAAAGTGACGTCCTCAATCTCGCCTCCAAGGCTGTCGCATAGTTTCGTCGTGTAGTATCTCGCCATGTTGTCGAAAATTGTCACTTTGCTTCTCCAGATTGAGATAGCCTCGCTTCCAGTCTCCTTCGCTTGGTAGTAAAGGTGGAACCTGTAAACTATCCACTTGGAATCGGTGACTATAACCTCCTCATACGTCTGTGTGCCGTACGGAAGCTTCGCTACCGTCCTCAAGTTGGTCTTCTCGTCCCTATTGTAATCAGTCACAATGATTACGTCGTTCTCGTAATAGTTTTTGAAATAACCAACCGGTCTCCTCAACACTATCTTCATTTCCTTCAGATCGCAGTAGGTGATAGTGTCTCGCATATCCGCGGGGCATTCCCTCGTCAACCTGTGAGGGCAGCATATATTACTGCCTTTTAGAAAGAAGTAGCACGGAGTAGCCTTCATTTTTTTTATATATCTGACAGTCACTTTGGCTTCAGCAACCCTCGGCCAGAGGACCAACGAACTATATAGCTCCCTCCACGTCAAGCCGCTGCGTCTGTATGACTCCTCGTATATGTCGAAGAAATCTCTTCCACAGAGCTCCAGCCAGAACATTTCTGGCAACAAGTCGTTCACAGCTGTCCTCCATTGCTTGCAGACTTGCCTACATTTTAAAACTTCCGTCACCTCCAGGAATAGAAAGACATGTTTCAGTAGCGATGGAGGGACGTCGTCAATTTTCACGCTGCTTCTATATTTCGGTGTTCGAATTCTCCGTCTAGTCGTATTTTCCTGCTCTTTCTTTTTTAATATGTCACTAATCACGGTTACTCTCATGGTTAGTAATAATTTCTTAACGAAATAAAGTACTATTATTGCTATTATACTGCTTTGGTTGAAATGTATCATTGTTGTTATTTATTGCTGTTGAGGGTACCTATACGTTAATGTGTCAGTCATAGGTGGGTACCTACATTTTTGTTACGATTTCGATAACTTATATTGGTCACTACCACATATCCAGCCTAACCTAACCTGACTTGTCTCATTTGGTGAACAAACAATACCCAAAATCATGTATCAGCCATATCGATCACGCTACGTAAACTGTGTATAGATGTTTTGAATCATTTAAGAAAGACATAGAATGTAAACAATGAATACTGCTACAAATACAATACAATACAATACAAAAACTCTTTATTTGGACACTACAGGATTCACACATGGGACAAATTAAATTAAATACTTAATTTCCATAACCAAATAAGATAAGTCAGTCTGGACAGATATTAGTGGACTCGGCACTTCGTTCGCGTACACCTACTTTACCCCTACCAACCCTTTTTTCTTTCTTATAAACCGTATTCTTGACTCGCTCTATCTATTGTTAAAAACCGCATTAAAATCCGTTGCGTAGTTTAAAAGATCTAAGCGTACATAGATGCAGACGGCGGGAAGCGAATTTGATTTATACTATGTATATAGTGTATTTCCGAAAAAGTGCCGTACCATTAACAGTGACGCTGCTGAAGTAATCTATAATAGATGCCTAAGGCCCATGATAATGATGATGATTACAGATGTGATAGAAGTTAAGGTTATGACGAAGAGTGTTATCACTTTAACACATAAAACTCTTTTCATTGTTAAGTAATGGGAGCGTCGATGGCCGAGTGTTTAAGGTATCCGACTCGTAAGCGAGAGGTACCGGGTTCGAATCCCACTGCGGCCATGTACCAATAACTCTTTTCTGAGTTATGTACATTAGTTGAATGCTAACTGATGCTCTTACGGTGAGGGAAAACATCGTGATGAAACCTGCACATTCAGGCAACTGAATGTGTATTCATGATCTAATCTGGTCGGGTCCCCCTGGTAACAGGGTCACGGGGGTCAAAAGGTAGTCGCTCCACTGTAATTATCTGATCTGCTAAATCCTGGATCATGGTCAAGGCAGACCGGGGGCTCCCGCGGGCAAGCGCGAGAGCACAACCGGGACATTAACGATAAGATTAACTCTCCAAGTATAACAACCGCCAGAAAACAGAAAACCTCTAGATATTTTCTAATCTACTGCACCGATTGTAATAAATAAAAGTAGGAACCATCTCTATTAAACAAATGGGAAAAGCGCATGGAATTCGGTCAATCCGTTCGGGACTTAAGATGGCAAAGACAGATACACACCTACACACTTGCAGAGACACACACGTTATACTTATAACACCCTTTTTTTTCGTCCGATGTTAAAAATATGTCCACATAGAAAAATTATGCGAAATAAAGAAATTGAAATTGAAATTGATATTTTGATTAGGAATACTATCGTTTTAGAGTTCCGTAGCAGAATGCTAAAAAATGTCAACCCTTGCTTTGAGACGGCGATGGGACCGATAGGCGCTGTCCTAATTGGCAATGGTCGTGCGACCATTATCGTAAGACGGACGTCGCCCGACCAATAGGAGACAAAACCACCCGTCGCACGACCATGGTCGTACGACCGTTGCTAATTAGAACGGCGCCATAGGGTGTCTATACAACTAGCTAAAATTTTGTAACTTTAAAATACAATTATGATTTTAAAATACAAAAACTACGAAATAGCAATTATAAATAAAAATTACTTATCGACACTACATAAAAGTCCACTGCTGGACTTGAGCCTTTCCCACATTAGCGGAGGGTGTTGCCATCATCTTTCTGGTTGACTGAAGCGTCACATGAAGAAACCCTAGCCTAGAACCCTCTAAGTGGGAGAAATTAGCCTCTGAGAGACCGGAGTGGAGGACTTTGGTTCAATCCAAAGTTCGAGACTTTGAAGAATAGTGGCGTGAAGATTTCGATACAAAGCGCGATGAATTAAAAGCCCGATCATCTGCGGCAATAAACTACAGTTAATTAAAAATAATTAAACTGCAATAGTGTGCTCACATGCCCGCAATGTACGTGGATCTGTGTGAAGAAGATTGGCTACCTAAGCCACGTGAGACCACATGAACGCCAACGACTTGGCATTTGAAGCAGTCGCTGTAGCCGAAAACGGCGAGGAGGACATCATCATCAGGTGTACGGGTGTATGGTCTGCTGCCCATTTTCTTGTCAAGGCTGCCATATACGACATTGAGGCACGAACGGTTTAGCAGGCAGCTAGATAGTAGATACTGTCCCTTACGAAGTATAAAATCAAGTCGCTTTTCGGATAGTTACGTCCCCGTATCCGAAAAGCCACTGTATTTTATACTACAGAGGTGCAAGATGGTCATCTCGTCAACTTCCTTATTATTATTTCTTCCTCATTCCACTTTGAGCTTGCTCTTAGGGTCCTACATTAAGGGTAGCGTAATCGATGCTGCATCTATGCAATCGATTCGGCAATAAAGTTCTCGAGTAACGACCATGTACCGGAAGACGAAGCGTGGGTTGGCCTCCTACTAGGTGGACCGACGACCTGGTAAAGTTTGCAGGTACCATCTGGATGCGGAAGGTACAGGAGGGGCCTTTGTGGAGATCTCTAGGGGAGGCCTATGCCCAGCAGTGGGCGTCTTTTGGCTGATATGATAAAGCGATGCTATAGGCCTAAGTCACATCAGTACACTAGTCGGTGGAAAATAACGCACATCGGCTAGTTTCGGCTTCGTATTTCCTCGCACGAGTGCGAGAGAGACCACGCTTTACGAACCCGAACTATCGTATTCGAATTACCGCCGACATATTATTATGATGTAGGTAGATATGTGGGTTTGTGGTGTTCCGGCAGACCCGACTATGCGCTTATTATACAGAGTAGGATAGCAAAAATTCCTTACACTTGTGGGTGTCGTACAAGGCGACTAATGTTTTCGAGACAAAATATCTAGAGTCTCTGTAGGCTGGAAAATGGGCATCAGCTTTTTCCATTGTTATATTTATCATTGTGATCTCCAGTCCGCCTGTCAAGTTGGTTGATTATGGTAATAACCTCCCTATTCGTGGAAGAGGCCCCAAGTCCTACAGTGGACTGTTATGGGCTGTGATGAATTAATAAGCGCAGAGGTAGGGATGCGCAAAAAAGTGCCCCATAAAGTGATATGATGAACTGTCATGTTCATTACATCACTAACTAGCTTGTAGTCTCACCATATAGCGGGGCAACGCCGTCATATTCTAGGCACCTTTAGTTAAGTTAGAGTTCTTTATTTCAGTTGATGAATTGGTTTAGTATAGATAAGTAATAGTTAAGGTGAATACTTTTTCTTTACAAAGAACGGAACCTGACACACGAGGCCAACTCGCACTTTACCCGTTTTTCGATTTGATTGCAGAGTTTGAGGCTAAATTGGGAGGTCTGTCTGCTCGTTTATCACTGAGTAACATAAAAAATGTTTATATTAACTTAGACTTGAAACAACATCTGCGACTTGAATTTGCTGCAATAGACTTCAAGCCTACAAATAAAAAAAAATGCAGCAAAATGTCTCCAGACCATTTAAAAGATTTTTAGAACTCTAGCACAGGATCAGGCGACCTCTAGCGCAAAATACGAAAGTGTACCCTACATAATTATGAGATTGGCAGGTAGGCATCAAAACATTTTGTCCTGCAAGAACATTTACCTACCCTCTTTTTACACAATCTCTAGCTTTCTCATAAATAATATACCAGAGAAATACATCGTTGACCTCTGGACACGTTACAAACACATTTATATTAAGCACATAGCTCTGTTTTGTAAAACGCGCTCAAATAATGGATAATGAAGAAAATGAGACAAAGGACTTCAGAGATTTATCAGAAGATGTGCTCTGCAGAATATTTCGCTTTCTAGAACCATACCACGTCAATCTATGTCGCAAAGTGTGCTCAAGTTGGTGGTATGCTGTGCAGAACAACTTCAGCGATCAGTATTGGATGGAAGCGTGTGCCTTAGAGTTTTTCGAAGTTTGTGATGAGAGTAAAATAACAAGCGGCCTGGAGTGGGTAGAGTTGTACAACTCCCTGCGTCTATGGAGCAAAGTGGACGAGGCCAAAGTTAAAGTGTACAAAATACCGATGAAGAAGACTACACAATACGTAGTCTTGCCCGACAAGACTATCGGTTGTCCCCACCGACTTAAGCCCAGAACTCCACTTGGAAAGTACGATACGATCGTTTATTATGATCTTGTAACGCTGTGTGAGTCGAGACGAAGGTCGGTCGAAGTGAGATTCAGAAACTATTTCGAGAATCAATTCTTCACTTTAGTAGACTACGACACTAAGAGAAAAAAGAGTTTTATAAGGATATACTCAAAAGTTCCACATGCACAGTACCATGATGTGCAGATAGTGTTCAAATCTGAATGGACTGTGTTACGCAGGCACATATATTACCAAACGGACGACACAGACGGTAATACTACGGTGTTCACTTCTACTGAAGTAACAAGATTCGAGAACAACGTCATATACGACGATAAGCCAATAATCCAACAATTTGATGGTATTATTGAGGGTGTAGTGAAGATAACGCACCGACTCCACATATTCACCAGCGGTGAGCAATTACGTGTCCAGACCATCAACCGAAAAAAAGAAATTGAAAGGACGTCGTTTACTACAAATAATCTCATTGATGGCTTAAGTTTCTACGGTTTTAACTGGACCACTCCCAATATATTCGACTGTATATATCCAATATGTATCACCGACAACAGAATTGCTGTTCACGACGTGTACGCGCCTCTGTTATACAACAACATGCTCCTGACAGCTACGAAGAAAATACCGATGGATTTGAAGATATTCTGGCAGCCGAATGAACCATCCGGCAAATTAGTACTCGACAAGGTACAGCCAAAGAAGGTAATAAGCCTAAACGATTATTTGGATATACCATCCGGGGATTGGCATAAAAATAAACTCATTGCGAAGCTGAATGTCGTAGAGGTGCGAGGCGGTCATAAAATCCTTGCGTTGTACGATAGGAGAGTTGTAGTCATAGAGTTGTATCACAGTGAAGATAGGGCTTGTGAACCATCTCCTACGCATAGTGCTAAATACGTACTGGCGTCGGACGGCGAACCGAGTCAGTTAAGTAGCCTGGACAGTACGCCAGTCCACGATTGGCGTGAACCATTATTATCTGACCAAATCATGGACTTTGTAGATAATATAGATCTCTATTACAAGCCGCCCGAGAAACCTTCAGTCAACTTAGTGTACGAGAATGAAGTACCACGACGTCTTGTAGCAGCTGAAGTGCACAACGACGAAGTTTTACGCCATCACGAAGTTGACCAAGGCTTATACGGTCTCCAAAACCAAGAAGCTATAAGTGTTGAACTTAACCATCCAGACGATCAAGAATTACGAGTACACCGCCAACCTGACAACGAAGAAGTCATTCAAATCGAAATAAATCAGCCGAACAACCCTGAAGTTGACCAAATATATCAGCAACCTGTGAACCAAGAAGTTGGAGCTGAAATGCATCCACCCAATAACAATGAACAAGTAGTGGTGAACTTGCCAGATTTAGTACAAATGCATCGTCAACCAAACAACGAAATAGTTGTAGAAATCGAAGACCAACCGAATAATCCAGACGAGGAAATAGGGGTGCTTAATCGTCCAGACGATTATGATGATGCATTCTATGATGCCTTTTTTAATTAATCAATCTTTCTTTTACCGGTCCTTAAGGTATTTTGTGTAAAATAATGTCTTATGGATATGCTTCATTTAAATAACAAGAATGATAACTAACAAGAAATTCAAGAGTAGATAACGATTAATTTGTGTCCTGTATGTTCACTTTGTTTATCAATTGCTGCAAATATGCTTTTCTTGTCTCGATTTAACTAGTAACAAGGCGTTCTCAAACTTAAACACCGCTCTCGTTTTGTATCAATTTCAAAAGTCATAGTTTACCTCACAATTTTGGATCTATCCTACCATGTAAATACTTTTGTAGTATTATATCTACATTTTTATGGAAATTGTGGTTGAGAATTTGGTTTTGAATTGGTTCTAAATTTTTAGTATAAAATTACTTAATTTGAAATCAAATCTAGTTAGTAGCATCTCCAGTAAGAAAATCATCTTTGTGGTTATTGTGGTGCATTACGTCTATTTTGTTGTTGTTTTTTTTTGTTATTTAAGTGTGAAACCTATTATACGATAATCAATTATAATGAACTGACATACCTAACTAATAATATTATTGACGATTTCAATAATCTTTATACTTATTTAGAACATTTATTATTGTAATGTGTTTAATTTTATTCTACAGATTAACATATTTGTAATGACTTATAACTGAAAAACTTAGCCATTTAATATTTTTACATTTACCTAGAGACCTATATTAGAAGGAAGGGTAAAGAGTATTAGTACTTTTAGTAATTGCTTTTTAATTTTATTTAGTTCATAATTTTAATGAAACTAGTGTTCGATATAATTACATTACTGTAATTTTTAAATATAAAATATTTGTAAATAGACACTTACCTAATTAAGAAATACATAAATCTTTTTAATTATTTTACTTGAAATCGTACCTACAATAATTACAATTGTACAATTACATTAATTACGGTAATTTTAAAATATATTTCTTCAACATAATAAGCGTAGTTACTGTTTATTGTGGAATCAACTTCCCGGAGCCCTCTTTCCCAAAACAACAGATTTAAGGATACTATCGTATCCCATAAAGAGTCCTTCCCTGGTCTGGAATAAGTTATCTTTACCACATAAAGAGCCAAAAGAGACAGATCTCATCATCATCATCGTCATAATGCTGGCGTCAATCCCGGTGTGCTTTCGCGCGGCACGCGAGGGCCCGGGGTCCACTTTCCGACTTCTTCTTGTCCACTCATCCGGTCTTCGGCATCCTCAGTGGTGAGTTTGTTGGCACGTGTGTCATCTCTGACAACGTCAAGCTTTTTAGGCCGACCTCTCCGCTCTGTCATAATAAAAAGAAGCCCCGTGCTTGGCGGGGGTGGCATTCTCAGATTATATTAATGGGATACGGGCATGAGGGTGAGTGTACGTATGTATGGAATTATTTTTTAGTGTAACTGTTTTATTTTAATGCATTGCCACTATAACAAAAAATTACCCTAATGGTGGATTATTTAAAATCATTGACATATTGATTAATATTATTCAAATTCCAACATTCAAAATGAAATAAAATCATATGAATATTTAAAAATATTTTACTGATTTAAATAGGGAACAATATTTTTTTATTCGTATTTGTGCTGCTACAATAAAACATGTGTAGTTTTCATTTATGCCACTGGTAATGGTGAGAAATTCTAAACATTTGGTTTGTTTATACGGTACATTATTGCAAAGGCTCGGAAAGTGAGGGATTGACCGACGCCGCGACATATATACTGCTTCTCTCAAATAATAATACATAAAATAATACAAATTTGAAAATGGCGGCCACTTCTTTCTAATATTGAAATTTTTAATTAGTATTCTAGGACACTAGTCCAACATAAGTCACCTAGAAACTATTAAGTCTCCGAGTAGTTATTACGTTTTTAATCAATTTAATAAATGGGGGTAAATCGAAATGTTTCGTTACGAAAGTTTACCAGCTATTACTTTTTAGTGTGCGTGATGCATAACCATTTGGTAAATACATTCGATAAAAAAATATTTTATAGCCCTGGGTAGTCTCTTTGACATTGACAGTTGTGTGTTTACATTTTTGATCTTTAATTTCACCTCCAACCTTAGTCTAGGTTCATAAAAAGCAATAAGTTTGACAACCACTTACGTCTATATATAATCTATTTTATTATTGGTGATAAAATAGGAGGTAGAACTGGTCAACATTGAAGGTTCCTTGAAAATTTCATAACTACCCAAAATCGAGACACATAACACCTATCTATTGGTAGAAGAATTAAATTTGACATTTAACGTTATAGGAACACAAACAATAAACATGGAAGGTCTAGATAACTTAAACGACGAGAAAATGGAGAAATCTAAAACTCAAATAACAGAGCTACCAGATGAACTATTTGTGATGATTTTCAAGGCACCAGTTCTGACCTGCGTAGACATATGGAACTGTAGTCGAATCTGCAAGAGGTGGAAGGACATAATCCTACATTTCGGGGAGAAGTTTTGGGAAACACGCTGCGTCAAAGACTACGCAGATATCTATCAGGATAGCCGCAGGAAGTCTGGACTCAAATGGGAAGCGCTGTCCTATACGCTCGCCAGATGGAATGACGTAGCCGATGCCAGTGTCAGCGTCCAACAGATTCAATGCAAGACCAGGTTCTTCAACCTACTAAAGGATGGAGTCGTCAGTTTTCCGTTGAAATTTAGACAGAACTTTTTCAACCTTAACCCTTTTAATGCTGTCTCATATTACAACGTGATCGAAATGAACCACCTGAACAATTTAGATGTGGATGTGTGCTTTCAGGATTATTACGAAAACGACGACATAATTGTAGTCGGATGCATTACCAACGCGGAAGAGAAAGACGCCTCTGTTAGAGTGATTCCTAAATTTGATATGACTAAGATCAGAGAGGATAGTCCGACGTATGCACAAAGACAATGGTTTGTGCACGAAAATGACATTTTTTACCAACTGAAGACTCGCAACCGAAGCGTTTTTGAATTCTGCAGGGTAAGAGCTCACTTTGTCGTTGGACCGCGAGTTATTTATCAAAAAAACGTACTGACTGACGAGATACTTGGTAGTGTGGAATGTGTAAAGAGTATTGACGTAGATGAGGTTAGAATCTTGACTAACAATTGTGGTAGAATGAGTATTTCGAAAGTTAAAGATGAAGTAGTCGACTTTATTTCTTACGTGGATCATACGTCGGATCCACTCGTTAAGTTACGGGAAGCTGGACTAGACTGGCATGATTCCCAAATATTTGACTGGCTATCAAGTGATTCTAGTTACAACCAGAAATTTAACAGACAAGACTTAGTCAGTCCGTTTTGTTATGGCCAATATGTGATAGCTGGCACTAGAAAATCGCCGTTAAAAATTAATATTTACTACAATCCTTACGACGAACATAACAATTTAGATCTAAACAATGCAGTCCCCATTAAATCAATAGATATAGAAGAGTTTAAAGATATGAATGATGATTTGGAAGTGTTTAATAATGACAACGTTCTGTACAATTATATAGAGAAAATTGACGTCCTAGAAACCTTAGATGGACACAAACTTATCGTTTTATATTGTTTCAAGATATTAGTGATTGCATTGACCCACGAACATAGAAAAAGAGGGTAATGCAATGACGAAACCTGTGCAAGTTGTTTTGGCAATGTTAAGTCTCTAAGCTCTAATGAGGAATAGGCAGCGACTGGCGGGCATAAAAATGTAATAATTGTTGTGTAATAAGTGTGTAATATGTAATAATTATCCGACGAAGAGCCGACGACCGCTGAGGTAAATGAGTTGTTAAGTGGAGACCGTGCCTCAGCAAGCAAAGTCAACCAGGCAAGCCGAGGACAGCCAATAGTTGACTAATATAATGGTAGGACTAGGATAATGATAATGATGATAAATAATGACAATAATCGACATGTTGACCATGGTTTTATTAAAAATTAATAAATTTTAAGTAAAAAATTTATATCGTAACTTTAATTAACGATAACTTGAAAATACAATATAAAATTAATTAAATTAATGTAATTTTGGAAATTAAATGTTATTTTTAAATTTTATGTAGCGTTCGGTTTTTCTTTTTTACAGAGTAATGATATCGTTCAGAGCCCAGGAAACAATACAATATCAATCCATTTAAGTGATGGGTTTCCTCGCATGAATATTCTAATATTATTTCTACATTGTCGGACACCCTCATTAATGTTTGTTTCTTTCTAGTTTCACGTCAGATTTCACAGTTTTCATTATAATCTAGACTCCTTCAAGGCCAGAGTGAATAGGCTGTTTCTAGACAGGCATGATCCATCTTCGGCCGCATCGTCACTTACCACCAGGTGAGATGGCGGTCAAATGTCTGGCTAGTCCAATAAAAAAAAGTTTACAATAAAATTTTATAAATACTAGTCACTCAAAATAAATCTCACGATGGGAAATGCACGTAAAATAGAAAAACAAAATTAATTTACGTGACGAAATTGAGGTCAAAAGCTAGCCCTTGAGGTAGTAAAATAAATAAAACAAATTAACTATGTACAAGGTTATTTATTCTGTATAATTCATTTTAAAGTAAATAGTATTAGTCTATGAATATGGTAGGTACCTAAATTAAATTATATTTACAATTATTTATTTAATAATAAGTTTTTACATACATAGAACTAACAAAGCACCTAAGATTTCAATAAATTTTAGAATACCCGCTTAATTCAATGGTAATATAAAAAAACTATCTACTTATAATAAATAATCTCATTTTAATTACATAATCTATACTTCCATTAACATAATAATATTCAGTGCAATTTCTTTCAAGTAGAGATACGATTCTGATCAACAATAAAGGCACCTATGTACAGTCAGCTGCAGAATGATTATTAATTTATGAATTACTTCAATTATATAGGATGAACGTATCTGACGGGTGACATTATAAATAAAATTAAAGATTTTATTGAAATAACGTGGAGCTCTCAACCGTCTGTACGTCTATAAGCCTTCCAAGACAATAAAATGTATAAATTCGAATTTTTTGTATTTGTACCTCGCCTAATTTCAAGATATCAATAAATCGCAAGGCCCTGCCTATATAAAAAGTATTGTAGGTTTACAGGTAGTCTCATTGTATATCATAGAAGTATATCTGCTTTTATACCAGACATAAATGCGAAAACTTCCTATGGTACCTTAGCACTAATTAAAGTACTTACAGACCTACAAGGATCTTTCGGCACGTGGCCGAAATCAGAACTAACGCTGCCTTCTTGTAAACCATTACTTTTGACAGACAGCTGGAGTTGATGATTGACAACCTCGCCCTTATCCAAGAGCCAAAAGATCCATAATAAACTTTAACATGAAGTCTTAACAAAGTGTCAAAAATCCTGTCAAAATACTTATATTCTATCAGTTTTAACTCATAAAACTTAAGTAGTCCAATAAAATTTGCCTGAGTCGTAGTTAGGACTATAATCACTGGATTGACTCTCATATTGGTTCCTCTGTCCATTATATCTTTGATTATTCACATTGTAGTCTTCTACACCATAATTATCTCTTCTATTATAGTTGTAATCATTTCTACTATTGTCAATTTGACTCCTTCTGTTATCTTGTTGGTTATTTTGACTATTGTTTTGATTGTAATTGGGTTCCCTTCTGCCATTTCTTTGATTATTCTGTCTGCCGTCATTATTATTCTGATTTATGCCCTGATTATTATAGTCATAAGTGTTATCACGATTGTTTCTTCCGCCTTCGTTGGCGACGTTCTGAGTGATCACATATTGATTCTGATTATGGAAATTCTGATTTTGATTATTCGCGTATTCGTTCTGATTGTTAGAATTCTGATTTTGATTATTCGCAAATTGATTCTGATCATTGGCATATTGATTTCGATTATTAGAATTCTGATTCTGATTGTTGGCATTCTGCTTCTGACTGTTGGAATTCTGATTTTGATTACTCGAATATAGATTTTGATTATTGGCATATTGATTTTGATCATTGGTATACTGGTTACGATTATTAGTATTCTGGTTCTGATTGTTGGTATTCTGCTTCTGACTGTTGGAATTCTGGTTCTGATTATTGGCATTCTGCTTCTGACTGTTCGCATTCTGATTTTGATTGTATTGTGTGCCGAATACTTGAGCTGCTATGAAGGGGGTTTGCACCAATGCGTATAAGCCGGGGGTGTTGGGAGCTGCACAAGACCTGCCCACTGATGTCACTGCCACCACTCGCCAGACGCAGCCATCTTGGGTTTGAGCTGGCCCACCGGAATCTCCCTGTAATCGGATTTGACTGGTTAGCGATGATGTAGGAATGACAACGAAATAAAATGGCAGCAGTGGATGTCTGACATTGTACGACTTGATCCAGTTTGCAACGAAAACATCTGTGGCGGCCTTGGCGTGAGAGATATCGCTGAGCTTGGTTTGGTTAGTAAGTAAGTTATTATATACATCATAATATTAAAATTAAGGACCTACGTAAGTAAGTAGCTAGTTTGATAACACTTGTATTTTACAAAAGCTATTCTTGAATCAACTAAACCAAGCCAGTGAGTTCTCTCTACGAATTTGCTGTAGCCATTCCGCGTCTATGTTGATTCTTAATATTATTATAACTTATTTTTGTAACAGAAACTAAAATTAAAATTGAAATGTATACCTAAACATGCCGGTAACAAGTCCCCTCGACTATGAGTATCTTAAAGGCGACTCCATTTCGGTGGGAATTTTATTTCTGTCAAAAATTTTGCTAATCCAACGAAATCTTCGAAACTATAGCGATTCTTCGTATTAAATAATTGTCAAGGATTGTAGATATGAAAGTGAACAAATAGAATCCTACATAGATACATATGGCAAGAATTCTTCAATAAAATGAGAGCCCATTTATCACAAAAATGAATAAATTTAGTTCATGCCACAATTAGTTTACAACGATTTTATCTGTATAGCTATGGTTTTAAAGAATGCATTTAAAAATCGACTTGGTGTTAATGTCATGGATGTCCGTCTTGACCATGATCCAGGATATGTCAGATCAGGTAATTACGGTGGAGCGACTGATCCTGCTACCAGGGGAACCTGCCAGTTCGACCATGTTTACACATTCAGTCGCCTGAATGTGCTGGTTTCATCACGATGTTTTCCCTCACCGTAAGAGCATCCGTTAGTATTCAACTAATGTACCTACATACCTAACTCCTTTTACCTAAACCACTATGGTTTTGAAGATTTCACTAAACCTCCGTGAAAACCTCCGTAGACGATTCGGACGTGGAATGAGCTCCCAGCCACAGTGTTTCCTTTGGACTATGACATGGGATCGTTCAAGAGCTATATTAGAGGTCTCCTTAGTGGCACATTGGCGGCTCTGATGTTACTGATGGTCTATGTTACCAAAGGCAGCGGTGACCATGTGTGCTTATGCGGTGCGTCGGTGGCCTAATGGTAACAGAATCGGGTTCGAATCCCACTGCTGCCATGTACCATTGACTCTTTTCCAAGTTACTTACATTTGTTGAACACGACCGACGCTCTTACGGTGAGGGAAAACATCGTGATGAAACCTGCCCATTCAGGCGACTGGATGTGTATCCATGATCCAATCTGGTCATGTTACCCTATTAACTGTAATTACCTGATCTATCAAATCTTAAATCATGGTTAAGGCGGACCCCGGGCCCTCATGCGCGAGAGCACAACCGGGATATGAACTGAGCATGCCTGTCTAGGAACAGCCTATTCGCTCTAGCCTTGAAGGCGTCTAGATTACAATGATCAGGGAACACACTCGCAAGTAACGCGCACTATAAAGGAACTATAGCGGATCGCCACGGATGTACTCGTTACGGACTGGATCAAGTAGTATAATACCGACCATCCACCGCTTTATAATTATGAATTATTTTTATCTACACTCAAACAGGACAATTTAAATATTGAATTTGTTAAAGACATTTAGGTATTCAGCCTACATTTCGCCGTGTCCCGGCGCCCGATAAAAATTAAAAAAAGAAAAGTGTTGCATATTGATTAAAAAGTTATTTTACGTTACAGTTGTAATGAAAATAGTATGGGAAATGCTGTATCAAAAAGTAATTTTTTTAAATTATATAGACTGGCGTGAAAAAAGTGTATCCTTAAACAACTGTTCTCGAATATGTAATTGGAACATTACGCTGTAAGTGTAGATAAACTACTATTATGTCTGTGTCCTTGTGTACCTGGCAGGTATCATGTCCTCCCCGTCTGTCCCCGGCGCAGAGCTGGCTGTCCCCTGACGGCCCGTCAGGCATCTTGCGACTGGTTCCCAGGGCGCGAGCGCACGCCGGCAGGTCCCATATCGGAAGGGAGACACTACGGAGTTCTTGGGACTGGAGGCCGCCTGTGGATTGGTTAAGGTGTTTAAAATGAAATTGTTTAATGAAAGTGGAGATCGCAGTCTTATAAATATAACAATGAAAAACGCTGCCGCCCATTTTCCCGTCTACGGAGTCTCTAGATCTTCTGCCTCGAAAGCGTTAGTCGCCTTGTACGACACCCACGAGTGTAAGGGGTTGGTGCTATTCTACTCTGCCGGACACCACACGGCTAATATTGAAAGAGCATCTGCCTCTGAATTCTACTTACCGACTTTAGTCTGTCCCCAGCCCGTGGCGATGATGGGCTGGCCGACGCCCGGCGGCGTTCCGAGACACGCCGGCCTTATCACTTCGGAGAAACTGGAAGGAGAATAGAGGGTACGTTTATGTTTTGAGCAAAATTTAAACTCCAGAGGTCTGTGCGAAGCTTATATGAGTCGATCTTAATTTTTTTTTTTTATAGATAATAGTCAGATATTTGACTGCCATCTCACTTAATGTTAAGTGTAAGATGGCGCATACCTGTCTATTAATTACCTATTCACTGTTGTCTTAAAGAGCCCAAAGTTATAGCGCTCAGGGAAAACATGTGCAGGCAGCGAGATCCAGTCCCTTGCCGTTCGCAACAGAAAAGAGTTAGAAAAATGCTGAGTGCGTATTGGTGGAATGTCGACAATATAGGGATGGTACGCTGACCAACACCTGGAGCCTCGAGTGAGTTACCAGCTATACATAGATACTTGTATTTTTTAAAGATATCATCATAGCGTTAATGTCCCGGGCCTGGGGTCCGCCTTGACCATGATCCAGGATTTGGCAGATCAGGTAATAACAGTGAAGCAATTGCCATCTGACCTTCATGCTACCCGGGCAACCTGACCAGATTGGATCACAGTTACACAATCAGTCGCCTGAATGTGCAGGTTTCATCACGATGTTTTCCCTCACCTTAAGAGCATCGGTTAGTATTCAACTAATATACAAACCTCAGAAAACAGTCATTGGTACATGGCCGCAGTGGGATTCTAACCCGGTACCTCTCGCTTACGAGTCGGATATCTTAACCACTTGGCCACCGACGCTCGATGCAGGATGCACCGAAATGTAGATACTTTATACTACTTACTCAAAACAAACTAAGGGCATAAACATTCCAATCAGTAATGTTCTCAAAAAAGCTGGGATCCAAAGTGGCAAGAATAAAAGGAGATGTATGAAAAGCGTTATGGATATATGCGAGGCTAGGGAGTTGTGTCAGGACAGAGCAAAAAGGCGGTCCATAGTCTCCGCCTACCCCATCTATGGGACACAGGCTTGAGCTTTATGTATGTATGTATAACAAGGGCCCCTGTAAATTCTGATGTCAAGACGGATTAAAGAAATAAATAGAAGACTCACGAGACATCAGCCAACAGCTTCACCAAAGCGACGTCGTAGTAAGACCTGGAGGACTTGTACTTGGGGTGTTTGATCACAGCTGCCACCTTCATCACTAACGCACCTGGATCGTCCAGGTACGAGGAGCCCAGCTGTACAGCGCGGGGTGGGCCTCTGGAAGGTCATAGATCATTATTCTTATTTTATTTATTTAAAACTTCATGCACATTACAGTACAATCGCGGACTTAAAGCTACGTAGCTTTTTCTACTACTCAACCAGAGAGCAAATTAACAAAAATTACAAGGCGGTGCAACAAAAAAAGAAGAAAAAAGAACATAAAACAGACTAAAAGTATTATTTATTTATTTTTTATTCAGGTTGTAAACAGTCATGTTACATTGCATGAATTTATAACTTATACAGCTTGTAGACCTACCACTACCCTAAATAACATTATTTATGGCACAAAATAAATTTATATAAATACAGTAACAATTTTACTTAAAAGTACCTACTAAGTACAAGCGATTACCTAAAGTGCTACAACTGTTATTATACCCAGTCAATTCCACAAATTAAGTAAAAGTATTTCTTAAAACTGGCTAAAATATTATTCAACGTATCTACTTGTATCACATAAATATAAATTATGTATGTTTGGAGAAAGAAGGAAAAATCTTTATATAGCGTAATTTGTTCGGCCAAAATTGATGTGTAAATAAAATTTTAATAATAAGTGTTTGTATTTCTTTTTAGTTTTTCCTAAAGGCGGCCGAAGAATTGACAAGTACATTGACATTGAAGAGCCTCGCCTGCGCTAGTTTGGTCACAAACTGCGTAAGCCCCAGAGATGTGTTACCTACCGCTATCGGGAATGATATTAAAAAAAAAAAGCTCTTAAATACAAGCGTAGTGTGGGACGTTCTCCGGCCAGGTGGAGTGACGATTTGCGAAAGGCTCGGGCGGGTGCTGGATGCGGCAAGCCGAGTACAGGGTCCATTGTAATGGGAGATGTACCAAGAGCCGATTAAAAAGAAAATAATAGTTCAAATGATTGTAATAGATAGCTTTGATTAGACAGGATTCTCAAAATCGAAACGAGAACGTTAGATGTATAAAATGTAGATATCTACAGGGTGTCCAGTGGCAGATTTCAAAGTTCGAAAAGTTGTAAAAAAAAAACTACACCTCTAATACAAAGTATGTTTATTGTAATTTAAAAACAACAAATGCGGATTTCATTTTTTGAAAACCACGTTCTCCAAATGGCGGCCATCGACACACTCTTCGAGTCTAGCACGCATGTTTTCAAAAACACGTTTACAGAGAGGCTGGGGGATCCTGCTGATTTCGGCTCGAATATTGTCTTTAAGTTGTGTCGCAGTGCTCGGATTTGTTTTGTAAACAACGGATTTTAAGTATCCCCATAAGAAAAAGTCACATGGGCTTAAATCTGGTGACCTAGGTGGCCACGGTATGGTGCCGTTTCGGGATATGTTTTTTTCTTGAAATAATTGCCGCACTGCATTCATAGACACATTAGCAGTATGAGCTGTGGCCCCGTCCTGCTGGAACCACGTGTTTCGGTTGAAGTATGGACTATTCTGTAGTTCCAGTCTAAAAAAGTCATTTATCATCTCGGTATATCTCTCCGAATTCACAGTTACAGTTTGGCCACGTTGGTTTTCAAAGAAATAAGGCCCTATGATGGCAGATGCAGACATTGCACACCAGACTGTAACTTTAGGTTTATGTAAAGGTTCTTGATGCATTTGTCTTGGGTTGCGGACATCCCAGTAACGGAAATTTTGCTTATTCACATATCCTCCGATGTGAAAGTGGGCTTCGTCACTAAAGAATATGTTACCCATCCGAGTAGCAGTACGAAATCTCAACAACATCTCCTCCGCGTAAGTTTTTCTTAATGCAAAGTCAGAATCGTGTAAATCTTGAACGATTTGAATTTTATACGGATGGAACTTGAGTTTTTTCGCATTATAACCTGTAAACTTGATTTCGTAATTCCCAATATCGATGAACGTGCACGAAGTGATAAACGGGGATTTTCAGTGACAGAAACCATAACACGTTCAACATTTTCGTCCGTGGCTACCGTTGGTATAGGTCCTGGTCTGGGTCTATTTAATGTTGTTCCTGTAGCTCTGAACTTTGCTACCCATGACTGAATGAGGTTGATCGATGGTCCATCACGCAATCGACGAATACCGTAATGATAATTAAATCGACGGCGTGCTTCAGACAGCGAAAAACCACTCGAAATGTACGCCTCGACAGCAAAAGCGCGGTGCTCTCCACTCCACTGTTCCATGGCTACTAAAAAATCCGCAGCGCTTGCGCTTTCAACGACGCCCCCCGCGCCCCTCTCACATGTTGCGTTCAGAAACTACGTTTGTTCAAACTTTGAAATCTGCCACTGGACACCCTGTATTTGCGATTTCTTCTCAGAAAATATAGATACTCGTAGATACACTCTTTATTGCAAACAAAATGACAAAAAAATAAAATTTAACAGGTCCGTTCAAAGGTACTAAAACTAAGTATCTTTTCACGAAACACGTTTCCGAGTAACTACGGTTACCAAATTCAATACTTGAGATTCCTGTCTAAGCAGCGCCATCTAGTAAGGCACGCCGAACTACACTTTTTACTTTTCAAATATCAAATCATTTATTTAGTCATCATAGGTAACATAAAGGTGGTCTTATATAATAGCGTTTAGCATATTTAGTGTGCCTCTTGGCATACTAAATATGCTAAATATGCTTTTTAATGTAGCTGTATGAAAATCCCCCATTATGGGAGGCCTATGTCCATCAGTGGTCTAGTACAGGCTGATGATGATCATGCATAGTGTAATGATGAGGCTACTCACGAGATAACGGTGTTGTCTCGCTCCTGGTAGGCGCAGTGCGCGGCCGTGAGTACGTAGCGCGACGACAGCAGCGACCCACCGCACTTCCACGCGTAACCGCCACTCTGGTGGGAGTGGTCAAGAATTTAAAATAATAATAATAACAACAGTAGAACAGCACAAATCCCTTACACTCGTGGGTGTCGTACAAGGCGACTAATGTTTGTGAGGCAAAAGATCGAGCCTCCGAAGGCTGGAAAATGGGCAGCAGCTTTTTCCATTGTTATATTTATAACACTGCAATCTCCAAACCGCCTGCCAAGCGTAAAGATATGGCAATAAACTTCCCTTTCCGTAGGAGACGCCCTAAGTCCTGCAGTGGATGATTGTGGACTGTGACAGTGGGGTTTTAGGTCAACCATGTACCGGAAGACGCAGCGCGGGTACGAGAGTAGGCCTCCCTCCTAGAAGGACCGACGGCCTGGCAATGATCGCAGGTACTATCTAGATGTAGATGGCACAGAACTGGCCTTTGTGGAGATCTCTGGGGGAGGCCTATGCCCACAGTAGGTGCCTTCCGGCTGGTATGATAATGATGATTAGGTCAAAACAAAAAAGTCTTTATTTTATACTGTGTGCATTAGAATCAACTGCAACTGACGGTTGGTCGGCTCCAGCCAAAACGGAGCGTCTGTTACTAGTTTTAATGTTCCAGACGTTGATCCGGGAATCGGCAGGGTAATTACAGTGGAGCGTCAGCCATCTGACCTCCGTGACTCTGGTACCAGGGAAACTTGACCAAATTGGATCATGGTTACACATTCAGTCGTTCAGGTTCCATCATCGGCTGCATCGTCACTTACCACCAGGTGAGGTGTCAAATGCCTGGCTAGTCCAATTATAAAAAAAAATGTGGCCTGAATGTGCAGGTTGGATCACGATTACCCTTACCTCCAACTTGATCCATCCCAGCAGGGCCATGTGCGGGAACTCCGGGATATTAACGCTAAGACGATCACAATGAGGACGTCCTAAACCACTACAAATCACTCTTCATCATCATCATCATCACAGCCCGTAACAGTCCACTGCAGGACGTAGGGCCTCTCCCACGAAAGGGGAGGTTATTGCCATAATCTCCACGCTTGGCAGGCGGGTTGGAGATAGCAGTGTTTAAATATAATAATGGAAAATGCTGCTGCCCATTTTCCAGCCTAAGGAGACTCTTGATCTTTTGCCTCCAACTTTTGATCAAATCACTCTTACCTCCAACTTAATCCAGCCCAACAGAGCCATATGCGGGAACTCGTTGATGGTGACCACCTTCCCCCCAACCACGAGTGGTATGTTGGTGGGGGTGCAGCTGCTCACGTTCACTTGAACCGGGTCCGGGGAAGGCAGCAGCGGTATCGCTTGCAGCTGCTTAGTGTTCTGGGACTTGTATTTGTCGCATGCTGGGAATGTTACGGTGTTATGTTTAAATTTTTTCGAAATCATTTATTATTATTTATTCGTATGGCATTAATAGCCGAGTCGCTAATTATAATCTAGGTATTATTAATGAACACTAAAACTACAAGTAAATATCTAAATTCTTCACCCATTGGGCTGCGTTTTCATCAGGAGAGAACAAGTCCTAAGAGCCTCCAGTGTATTTCTGCTTTGGATATTTGTAGATGACATGAGTGGACTTTTTTCAAAATCATTCATTTGTGATAACACAGAACGACCTGAGTCCACGCAGAGGTCTCAGGTTCGATTTCCAGCCGAGTAGAAATTGTAATGATAAATTTTAATTTCTAATACGGGTCTGGATGAAAATCTATAATAAGAATGTATTAAAAAAAGTACTTATATGTAGTTTATCAGTTATCTAACACCCATAACACAGGCTTTGCTTACTTTGGGGCTAGATAGCGCTGTGTGAATTTCACCAAGCGTATTTATTATTGTTGATTAAATATTTCATTTTTTCATATTTTTATGAGTCGTAACAGTTTACTATTGGACTGCTTTCTGATGATCAAGTGTCAGATATTACTATATTTTGTAAAAATCGGCTTGTTATCAACAGGGAGTTCATCTTCACAGCTTAGCAAAATAGATTCAGATAAAATTTCTTCCACACTCCACGCACCCTTACTAGGTTATGTAAAGAGTTTCATGCTGAGGTTTTCTCAAGTGTTTACGGGGTAGTCAATACGATATAAATATCCCTGTTATTGCAAAACTACCGTGTATAGACTAGGGTAACTGCTATCCATCAGGCGGGCCGTACGCTTGTTTGCCACCGTTATCATCATCATGGAAGACGCATACTACTGGGCATAAGCCTCCGCCAGAGATCTCCACAAAAACAGGTCCTGTGCCATCCACATCTAGCTGCTACCTGGTCCACCCTGCGGAAGGCCTTCCTAGGCTGCGTCTTCCTGTACGTGGTCGCTGGACTCGAGAACTTAGTATGACTTAGTGGCATAAAAAAGGTATAAACTTACTTCGCTCAGCCAACTCCGCGTATCGTCTCTTCTCGACTGCTGACATGTAATCTTCGTCTGGCCCCGATATGACTTCTGGCGTCACATCCTCCTCCGGGAACGTTATAGACCCAGCATCTGTGGGCCTGGCGATACTAAATATAGGCCTTTTGGTTGCAGGCCTATTAGTCACAGGCACAGCTGTTGGAGGCCTATTCGTTATGGGAGGCCTGTTTTCAGTGACAGCTGGTTTTACGCCTGGACGATTTAGGAAGGGATTCTTCGTTGTATACGTGTTGTAATTCGGTCTGTTATTTTCGTAGTTTACTGGTCTGGAATCGTAGTTATTTTCTTGTATGTAGTTAGATTTGGTCGTCGCGTCGTAGACTGGTCTTGCGTAGTAGTCGTCAGCGATGTTGTTGAGGACTGGTCTGTCGTACCATGTTTCCTGCTCGTTGACTGAAGCTGCGTGTGTTATTCTAGAATTAGGTTTCGCTTTTGAAGTGTTTGGTGCTCTATGGTTCGCTTTAGTGGTCTTCCTGACTGGTTTAGGTGTAGTGCTGAAGAGGTTACTAAAGAACACTTCGATTGTAGTCATCTGTTTCCTTCTGTGTGGCTTCTTGGTGGTAGCTTCGTCTCTGTCGAAGCCATCGAAGCCGAATGATATAGCAGCAGGTCTTCTTGTTGTAGCTCTCCTAGTTGTGGTGCGAGGTCGTCTCGTGGTCACATCGTATGTAATGTCCTTCACATTTGATCCGTAGACAACAGGCTCGAATCGTTGAAGGAAATCTGGAAAGAGAAACGGTTTATTTTTATTTGACTGTTTTTTTATCTGGCCTTAGCTTAGCGGCTAGTCCAGTGGCAGCGTGCTTGCGAGACCCACAAAAAAGTTAAGCAATGCATAGAGTCCGACAACTGGATGGGTGACCAATTCGTACTTTGAGGCAAGTCGAATTTTAGCATCGCAATGAGCTCGCTACTTATTACACGTGCCTTAATTAAAATCTCTTTTTACAGACGATACAAAAACAGAGGCCAAAGATCACGAAAAGCCCATGCGAAAATATTGCCTCTTGTCTTGAATGATAATTTAACTTAATGAATTAACTTTGAAAAAGAAAAATTATTGTTGGTGAAAAATTTACTGGTGACTTGGCTGGGGACAAAATTCCCAATAGTCTTTGTAGTAGGTATATTGGGAAGGAAATTCATTCTAGTACAACGTACTGGTAAGACTATTTAGTATGATTACTGGGAAGACGCAGTCCGTATGGTTGATAGGTCGGATCGTCGATAGGATGTTTAGTTGAGGTTGGTTTAATACCCTGCCAAAGGAATTGGCCAAGGATTACTCGTCCTTATTAGTCCATGGCAAGGGACGAATATACGATGAATGATCTATATTACCTACATATGTATAGAATATACATCGTTGTCACGGGACAACTTAGAATGCTCTTATAATAATGACCCCAATACTTTAAAATTGTCATTGTAATTAAAATACTATTTTATTCATCAGATATCAAATTGAAAATAAATTGATGAGAAATTCCAATGTGCCACGTGCTTGGTACTCACGCATACCTTAGGTTAGACAGAAATCAAGGGTTAATACTAATCTGGATGAGTAACGGTCATCTACTGAAAGCTGAGTGTAAGTTTTAATACGATTTGTTTTTATACCATTAAGCTTACGGCCTACCTGATGGTAAGCAGTCACCGCAGCCTATGGACGTTTGCAATACCATTTGCATCACCCACGCGTTGCCGACCTCAAAACTTGACTATCGCGTTTGCGTTGACGTGGAAATTTGTATGAAAAAATGTAACGCCATCTAGTGGTAAGTAAATTAAGTTTTTCTTCAACTTCACTCGGCCTTCTGTACGCGTTTCAAGAAACTTGAATGGAATGAACTTCCTTTAGCGGTGTCCCACAGAATTTACTACCTCTCATATAGACTTGGTGTTGTGAATGTCCATGGGCAGCGGTGGTCACTCACCATCAGGTGACTTGCTAGCTTGTTTGACACCCTCTTAAATAAAAAAATATTCGTAATGGTTTGCCGAATCGAATGAAACTGGTAACTATGATACCTACGGCTGCGGTTACAACAAATATGCAGAACTGTAGGCACGTCGTCACTGTGAGGACAAATGATAAAGCAATAGCTATTTATGATAGATTAGGCGGTGACTCATTAAAAAGGACTTATCAGGCTTAAGAGTACCAAAGTGCAAAATTTGACTAGCCAGGCGTTTGACCGCCAACCCACTGGTGGTAAGTGGCGAAGTAAAGATGGAGCATGCCTGTCTAGGAACAGCCCATTCACTCTAGCCTTGAAGTCTAAAGCGTCCAAATTAAAAAGATCAGGGAATATAGGCAACGAACGTGTTCCATTACTTAGCCGTACGCTTTATAAAGGTTGAAGCGGAAAGCTGCAAAATTTATGATGTAAGGATAAAAGGTGGACAGATGATCAGCGGGCCTTCGATAGTGATTGGCACTTAATCGCGAAGAGTGGAAGAAATGGGGGGGAGGCCTGTGCCCAGCAGTGGGATGATTCAGGCTAATATAATAATTATAATTAAGATGGAACGCCGCGTTCATCCTAAGTCATAAGGATCGCGTTTCTCGATTAGAACAGGAAAATTAGTTCATTTTCCCTCTAAACCCGGACATTTTTATACTAAGCGGGACTTTTTGGAGTACCTTCGAACACCTTCCAGGCTGACACTCTAAAAAAGTCCTACAACTTCCCTAGTGGGATAGCCGAGATATCAACGAGACATAAAAACTGGAATTTCCATCAAATTCTTGGATTCTTGACACTATTTTTATTTTTGTTGGTATATTACACACTCATTTTTAACGTACAAGTCATGTAAGACTCACCACTCATTCATCCACCCACTCCAGATTCCAGACTCCAGTGCATTTACAGTGTCAAAAAACTTGAAAAAACTGGAACTTTTCTTGAAAAAGCTACGATGACCTTAGAATTTTTCTATACTAGATGGCGGGGCGGGGTCGGTGCAATGAGTTCGTGCAACTGCTTCGCACACTCTCCGAAATTACTCCTAAAATAAAATGAAACCTGTAGAAGACCGATTAAGTACCAGTTCCAAGTTTATTGACACAGACAGTTAGTGCTTAAGAGAGATGTTTCGAATATAGGCTAATGTTAAACCATTTGCGTTACAAGAACCTATCTATCTCTAATGGGAATACCATTTCCTAACGCTAATGATGATGACTTAATTCTAGGTTCGTACTCGTACCGGCGGATTCATCAGAAATATTTTTATCGGATTTTATTAGGCAGTAACCAATACTGTAGTTACCTGTCTATTAGAATCCGTTATATCATTATTGTATCTAATACCTACGTGACAGTATTACAGTACACGGTGGGTAGTAGTGGACTAGTGGAGTAACTTTTTTATTTTTAGGCTAGCCAGGCATTTGACCGCCATCTTACCTGGTGGTAATCGACGATGCGGAAGCTGATTAGGGGTGTCCAACCCTAATATACGAGTATAGGATACTATCCTAGTTTTCGGTGTCTGCCTACTAATATTTTAAAAATTTAATATTGTAGGCGAAACAACGTTAATTAGCAAAGTTTGTAATCAGTATCACTTACCGTAAACCGGAATGCGTCCTGAATTTTAATGTTAAGTTAATTCAGAAATAACTCAGTTAAACACCATCCTGGACCAGCTAACTACTTACTAAATATATTTTATTAAAAATACTTTATATTTTTTAAAGAATTCACTAACTACTGTATTTTTATGGCTACTGAATCCGAAAGTACTATATTTGGTCTTAAAAAAGTTAGCAACCCTATATGCTAATAGAGCATGCCTGCCTAGGAACAGCCTATTCACTCTAGCCTTGAAACCGTCTCC
This sequence comes from Blastobasis adustella, assembly GCA_907269095.1. Lineage (NCBI taxonomy): Eukaryota > Metazoa > Arthropoda > Insecta > Lepidoptera > Blastobasidae > Blastobasis > Blastobasis adustella. The sequence continues at coordinate 7,771,623 of OU026140.1, forward strand.
GATTCAGTGGGAAGTTTCGCTATGTAGTGCTCGACGTACAAACCGAATTTCGTGGAAAAACTTCAATCCGATACTCTTAGTTCTTAAAAATTTTTCCGTAGGAGAGGACGTCATAACTTTTTATATTTTTCTCTGTAACCTATCGAATAACGAAAAATTATGAATAAGATAATAAGCATAAAAAATTCCATAATTGCTTCCTTGAGGTTAGACATGATTATAGTACGTATCATCGGTATAGGTACTTTACTAAAAATTATTCAGCTACAAGTATACTTTTGACGACCTGAGTGGTTCAGTTGGTTATCATGCCGGTCGCCACGCAGAGGTCCCGGGTCCGATTCCAGTCCGAGCCGTAATTTAAATTATGAATTTAAATTTCTGTTACGAATCTGGGTGTGGTTTGTTTAATAATTATGTATTAAAAAAAAGTATAAAAGTAGTTTATCAGTTATAAAAATATTATATTATATTCTATATAGATAACTTAATTGATTTTGAAAATAATTTTTGTTTTAATTTAAAACAAATGGCTTAAATATAATGATGTGGTCTATTTTCAGAATCAGAAAGCCCACTCATTTAATACGATTCGTTAGGTTTCAGAGAAAAAAAAAATTTAGTTCCTTTGTCCTCCGCGAGCAATATTATCTTCATAAAGGTTTATTTTTGCTGCGTACACCTAGGGCTAATAATCTTCACGCTTAGCAGTTAGCTTAGCGAGCGCCATGTTTGAAAATATTCAACAAAGGACGATGCTGTCCACTTTCTGGTCTGTCTATGGAAGGCTAATCGGCCTGCTAATATGTTTGGTGCTATGTCGTAATCCCGTGCAATACTTAGGAAATAGGTGCACCTGTCGGTATCTTTCAAGACTGGTTTTGGCTATTGGCAACTATATGGCTGGTTTACATTATCAAGGACAGTGGCAAGAGAAAGTTTGACGATCGGACTAAATCTGCCACACAGAGGTCCCGGGTTCCCGCAGCCAAGAAGCGATAGCTTGACATTGCTGAGTCGGATACGAGACACGACAAGGCAATAAGACAACTTAATACAAGAGTAGTAGTATTGCTCGCGGATGACAGAGGAACAACATTTTACAGACAGCCAATAATGACAGGAACGCCATAACCTGTCAGCAGACTTAAAAGGCCCCGGGTCTTGTAAGAGACTCGTCAAAAGATGGGTTGGTGTTATGCTGCCGATATCAGCACATATCTAATAAAATCATGATGATATTTGACTCAACAATTACAAAGGAATGCCTCTCAAAATAAAATAAAAAATGAGGAAAAAAGCGGCCAGGAATAACTACGTAATTGTTATGGAATTTGCCTATGCCCGATTAGAATTAGTGGCTTACATTTTTTGTCTACACTCTTGTTTATGTGAGTGAACTGTGTTTTTTGCCTCAGTTTCCTTGGAAAATGTGAAGTGTGGTTCGAAATAATGCGAGCGATGGTTCCGTACTTTGGGGAGAAACGTAGTGTTAAATAAATCACGCGAGTGTCCGACCGTAGGTCATTTTCTGGCCGAAGGTTTAAAATCTCTAACAATTTTTGTTCAAGAGTGGCTAGAATCTACAATTATTAATATAAATGATTTAAAAGTATAATGGTAAAGGTTTATATTGACTGTATAATAAAGCGTCGGTGGTCGAGCGGTTACAGTATCCGACTCGTAAGCCAGAGGTCCCGGGTTCGAACCCCGCTCCGGCCATGTACCAATGACTGTTTTCTGAGTTATGTACATTAGTTGAATACTAACCGATGCTCTTACGGTTAGGGAAAACATCGTGATGAAACGACTATTTATGGCGGCTGGATGTGTAACCATGATCCAATCTGGTCAGGTTCCCCTGGTAGCAGGGTCATGGAGGTCAGATGGCAGTCGCTCCACTATAATTACCTGACCTGCCAAATCCTGGATCATCCTAGATCATGGCCAAGGCAGTCCCCGTGCCCTCGTACGCGAGATCACAACCGGGACATTAACGCCAAGATGATTAATAAAGACTTGATAATAAAGAAAGGTAGTTTATACCATACCAAACCATACAAAACAAAATACAGTAGAAACAGTTAAAATCAGTGAGACAGGCAAAGACGGCCTTATCGCGATCTCTTCCAGGCAACCTTCACAAACTCAAACTCAAACTCAAAGAAATCGAACAGGTAGAGTTGAGCACTTAACAAATATTAGAACAATCAGCCAGGAATACATCATTATAAAACATGTTTGTATGTATGTTGTAGTTGTACAAAACAAGATTAACCTATTACTTTAAATATTGCTTGCCAGATTCTGATAAAATCTGGGAAACGAGTACCTATCTTATTATAAAATCTTTTTTATATCTCATTTTGAAGCAATAAATAAATAATTCATTCATTCATTCAAAAATAAAAGTTCATAGTCGTACGGAACCCTAAAAATATCACCTGTTGTGTAGGCGGCAACCTTTTGATTTTTATAAATTGGCGTTTATTTGACATCACGATAAATTGCTTGTTGTAAATATTATATTTTTAGGTTGTTTAGGTCACCTCACAGACTGAGACGAATGATTTATGTGTTTATACTTGCTTCGTTTTATCAAACGATTCTTCTATTAAACACTTTTGCCTGGAAAAGATAAGTCGCAAAATTCAAACAATTCAAAATTTTAAATTTTTCTATTGATTAGGACATTAAATATCTCTTTAAATCGTCAAAAAGGAGGGGGGTAAATAAGTAGGTAGCACGCGCGCCTTGTACGAGCCACCCACGAGTGTAAAGGGTTGGTGCTATTCTACTCTGCCGGACACCACACGGCCACAATATGAAAACACGCTAACTCGGGCAATAGAAATTTGCATTTGAATCACACCTCATTCGTGGCTAACTCGTGTACTACAGATTTATAAAATGTCATGGAAAATTGAAGCACGTCTCTGACGGTCACCTCAACAGAATCCAATGTAAGTACAGGAGTAATAAAAATTGAAAATGGCATATTCCAGGGGGATTCACTAAGTTCGTTATGGTTCTGTCTTGCACTTAATCCTCTAAGTGGACTTTTATATTATTCAAAATGCGGTTACAAATTAACTAAAGACTCATGTATAACTTACCTTATATATATGGATGATATTAAATTATTTTCCAGATTACTAAAACAAATTAAAACATAAACAGAGATGACAGCGCAGTTCAGTGCAGATATAAACATGATTTTTGGTTTAGTCAAATGCAAAATTCTTCATCTATACAGAAGCAAATTTGAAGGAGATGAAACAAATACATATTTAGGTATTAAACAGTCAAAGGCCATAAACCATATCAAAATAAGGAAAGACATAACAACCGAATATATTCGACGTCTGAACCTCATATGCATAAAGCAACTTGTTTCCAAAAATATGTTCAAAGCAATAAATGCTTATGCCATTAAAAAACGGTCAAAAACTGATATTAACAGGCTTCAAATAAAAACCAGAACCACATTAACAAAATACAATAGTCATCCAAAGTCTGCAATCGTAAGAACTTCTCTTCAACGCGATAGTGGAGGCCGAGGTCTAATTAATATAAAGCACTATGGCATGAGATCTTTTTTTTACGTAAAGGCAAAGACAAGTATAATTCATTTAGCTGTTATATATACCAACAATCATTATTGCATTAAACGAGTCCACCGAAGAGGAAATAAATAAATAAATATGCTTGGACAAATTCACACGCACCAGCTAGCCCCAAAGTTAGCAAAGCTTGTGTTATGGGTGTTAGACAACTGTTAGACTACTCATATACTTTTTTTTATACATACTCTTATCATACATACTACACCCAATTAATAATATACAAATGGCGTAGGAAGGAACTCCACGGTAGACATCTGCATGAACTCGAACAGACGCATGTTGACAATAAAGCCTCTAAAAAATTGTTTAAGTTAGGATTTATTTTCCCTGAAACTGATAGTTTTATGGTCGCTATTCAAGACAAGATTATAAACACCAAGAACTATATGAAATACATTTTAACAGACCCTAATACGCAGAATGATAAATATAGAAAGTGCAACAGATAACCGAAAACTATTCAGCATATAACTAGTTCATACTCCCACATTGCTCAAACAGATTATACTCATCGTAATAAAATAACCAACTAATTAACATACACCAGAAAATCGCCATAAAACACAAACTGATTCCTCCAAGAACCCTACCATACTATCAATACATCTCAAAACCTGTACTTGAGAGCGTTAGACACAAGATGTACTTTGATAGAGCTATATTAACTGACAAAACTATACATTTTAACAAACCTGACATAATATTAATAGACAAACAGGAAAAACATGGATTTATTATTGACGTTGCTGAACCGAATGCGCATAATTTACTAAAAACTACTGCGGATAAAATTAATAAAAACACTGAACTAAAAGAAGAGATAATAAGAATTTGGAAGTTGGATAAAATAGATATTATGTCGCTTGTGCTCTCCAGTACGGGAATCATACCAAAATATTTAAAGTAAAATACATAAAGACAATGGATTTGCCAGAAAACACATTTATAAATAATTGGAAAACTACAATTTTAAATACTTCTTAACTACTACAAATTTTAAATAGTTCCTCCAGGAAGATACGACTCTCATCCAAATGGAAAGAGTAGCTCACTTGGAGTAGAGTAGAGAGAGTAGCCACTAAGTGGCTAAGACAAAATAAAAAGTAAAAGTAATAATAATAAATTAAATTTTAGTTAAGAAATGGGCACCTTTGCACCGGGAATGGCAAAGAGTGGGTTAAACATCTAGTTTAAGTTTTATGACGAAGTTATACTGATATCTAGTTTTAAGTATTTATTTTGTCTATGTAAATTATGTTTCAAATTAAAGTTTATCTATTGTTAAGAAATGGGTATTTTACCTGCCGCCATAATCTAATGTGTTGCTCGTAAACGGTTAGCAATTTAAAAAGTGTGGAAGGCAAAAGTTGTAGAGAATTTTATCCCCTTTATTCGCTAGAAGAACACTTTTCTCTACGACGGCGACGCACCGTTTTGGTGAGTGACTTAAAAAGCGTCGCAATTTTCTGCGTTTTATGGGCATTGCTGACCCCGCGGCAGTACTCTAAGGTTGAAACTTGGATTTTTCATAAATGCCTCTAAAAACGACACTGGATATTGCGACTTATCGGTTACAGCGACGAACTGTAATGGAAATTATCGGTTATAACGACCAACCGTCATATTTTTGCGCTAAAGCAGAAACTATTTTGAATCATATTTCATTGACGGAAGGACTACCTACCTACGCAAGCACTCATTACCATTGTCCTTAGGAACATTCTACGCATCATTTAGCTTCATTAGTATACAGATAGCAACCAACAGTCGTAGTTCATGGGTACATTTTTCGTTGCGATTTTTTTTTGGATCGCGCTTTTTTACGCATCATGGCGCAAAAAATAGAACATTAAGAAGAAAAATCTCACATAGTATGGCGATTTGAAAATTTAAAAATGTACCTACATTACGTTATGCATAGCACATAATGACTATTGGATATATGATATAAGGCTCGCCCAGCAGGTCCCACTTGAGACGACCCAGTGGCCGGCGACTGGTATCGCTGGATTGAGAAAGTGGAAAGAGACGTGTTGGAACTCCGGGCTGACTGTTGGCGGGAGGTGGCACAGTACTGAGTGGAATGGAACATGTTACTGCCGGAGGCCAAACCTCACTTTGAGTCGTTGCGTCAACTATCGGGTACTATCGTTAATATAGCGACCTACGATATATGTCGGAACCGGACATGGGTGTGGACACTCTAATGACACGGAAAAGCAACGTCGATCGACGCACCACCAAGCGGATGGCTGGAAATACTGTGATGACGTCATATTCGACGCGCACCACATATGTGTATATACATAACATCACGACGTTGCCATTCCTTAGGCGCTGTCCTAATTGGCTACGGTCGTACGACTATGGTCGTGCGATGGGCGGTTTTGAGGTCTCCTATTGGTCGGGCGATATCCGTCGTACGACCATGGTCTCACGACTGTTACCAATTAGGACAGCGTCTTAAGAGTGTCCAGACTCAAGTTCGGTTCCGACATATACATATATATATATATAGTCTCTTTAATGTCGTTATTTCCAGTTTTGACTGTCGGGTTTAAGTATTTGGGTCTTTTTACAATAGGTTATACATAAGGCCTATAGTAACAGTTAAAGACTTACCAAAAAACTGTGGCCTGACTTCATTTATCAAGATAAGCAGCAAAATCGTCGAACCAAGGGACATCCGAGCCATTTTGACATCGTTGGGAGGCTGAAAAATAAAATAATTGCTTTAAGTTAAAAAAATTAATAATCATTTGGCGTTGATGTCCTGGTTGTGACCCCGTGCAAGAGGGCCCGGGTTCCGCCTTGACCATGACCCAAGACTTAGCAGATCAGGTAATTATAGTGGAGCAACTGCCATCTGACTTCCTTGATCCTGCTACAAGGGTAAGTCTGGCCATGACAGAATACCAGCGGGTGTGGGTTCCACCTTCACCCTAACGCTGAGTCATGGACCTTTTTGTCTATTAGAAGCCTTTATTTTAAAAACATTTATACAATTCTGTTAATTTATAGGCAAATAAATATTTCTATTTCTATTTCTATTTCTATTTCTAATGTGATCAACGTGGGTTTTGGGTAACTCAGTTGACAACTGAATTTGACATTAGATAATTGTACACTACGTCATCAAATTAAAGTAGTGTAAGACTTTTTTATATCAAATTCAGTTGTCCTCTGAGAAAGCCAATAGTCCTCTGATTGGATCATGGTTAAACATTAAGTCGCCTGAATGAGCAGGTTTCATCATGATGTTTTCCCTCACAGTTAGAGCATCAGTTAGTTAACCAATGTACATAACTAAGAAAATAGTCATTGGTACATGGCTGCAGTGGGATTTGAACCCAGTAGCTCTCGGTTACGAGTCGGATACCGCTCCTATGCAAAAGGCACAGAGCCAATCGGTGTGTGAGGCATGAAATGAAAATGAAAGAAAATAAAGAATTATCATCATCATTAGCCAAATGCAGTCCACTACTGACATAGAGCTCACCAAAGCACGTCATTTAGACCAAAAAGTCGGCTACAAAAAGCAAGGTTCTCACATTTATTAAAATCATTTAGACACGATTCTTTTTCTTGAAGAAATGTGTGTTAAAGGAGACTGCATGTGTTATGGTCAAGTGTTGGTTGTAATCTAAGTGGTGGCTCCTCTTAAATCTCGTTAAATAGTAGATTCAATTTGATGAACAGCTATGAAACAACTGAAATTATGTTTCATTTAAATTGCATTCAATCAAAACCGTTCAATCCATATTGTTTGATTTTACAATGGAACAAAACGCCCAGCATCTTATTTCAAAAGAAAATGGGTCGCCGCCATTTTGAAAAAGAAATAAGCGAACCAATGAGATGAGCAACTAATTTGATGGCATAGTGTGATACGATTCCTTTTGCACTTTCTAGATAACAAACCTATTGTATTTTTTTTTGTCTATGCTTTTACTAAAGAGCTACTTATTTTATTGTAACGGATTATTTTACGGTTACAGCGATGGCCGATACTCAATATCAGGGTCAACAATAGAACAATGTAGGAGCAGTTATCAAGAGGTAAAAACTGTAAATGAAGCAATTAACTGAGCACTTAAAGTCCAAAGTCTAAAATTATAATTAAAAATGCAGTCACGAGGCTCTCAACTTAGGAATTAACTTATTACAACAAAATAATGCAACTTTATTTAAATATTTACATTTTGTGTTAGTTCTAAGCAAAGACTAGAAATGTTGCAGACGAATAAAAATGTTGCCACAACACTTTAATAACTTATTAAGTTAAGACTCGCTCACTATATTACGGGCACAAACCTCTTTGATTTTGACGTTATTGTAGTATTGTAAGTGTTAAAAAATGTGAAAATAATAAATGATTAAAAAAAACTTAAATGTTGATAAGTTGTGGACCCGGCGCGACTTCGTTCGCGTCCCTACATTACCCTTACCCTTTTTTCTTGCATATAAATCACTCTATCTATTGTTGAAAACCGCATTGCGTAGTTTAAAAGATCTAAGCGTACATAGATACAGACGGCGGGAAGAGACTTTATTTACTACTGTACTATAACATATAGATGACTTGTGATTAGCACGTATAATGGTGCACTTCTAGGTAAAACTCTAAGTCTCAAGTCTATCTACGTGATAGCCTAAACCGCTAAACAGTTTTGGACAAAATTATTCTTTTTTTTTACAATTAGACCAGTCAGGCATTTGTCCGCCATCTCACCTGGTGGTAAGTGACGATGCGGCCAATGATGAGGCATGCCTGTCTAGGAACAGCCTATTCACTCTAGCCTTGAAGGTTTTCGCTTATATCTCGTACAATTATATTGCACGATGTTTCTGAATAACAAATGAGAAAAGATCAAGACTATGCTGGATCTCCCTATTAAAGGTTCGTATTTGTTTAATTTCAATCACCTAACAAGAAATAAAATAAAATAATAAGCGATCTAGGCGTTAATGTCCCGGTTGTGCTCTCGAGCAGGGGGGCCGCCTAGACCATGATCCAGGATTTGGCAGATCAGGTAATTACAGTGCAGCGACTGCCATCTGACATCCAAGACCCTGCTACCAGGGGAACCTGACCAGATTGCATCATACACGATTTTTTCCCTCTCCGTAAGAGCATCGGTTAGAATTCAACTGATGTGCATGACTCAGACAAGACTCATTGGTACATGGCCGCAGTGGGATTCGAACTCTCAGCCACCGACGCCTCTGCCCAAATAATTAATTAAATTTGAACTATGTTTTCACTTAAATCCGACTAACATTTTCTCTGCTATGGCGTCTGCCCTCACTAAATGCAAAGAGCGCACGATGTATCTCGCATCAGCGGCTTTGTCGAAAATGCACGTCACTTCTGCGTCTAACTGTGAGATGCGGTTTCATGGATCATGGTCACTCGTGATAATAATTACTTGTAATGTAGATATATATATATATAAGTATAAAGTATAGTTTCAATACGAATTAACAAGATAATAATTGATGTGAGAACTTCACATCACATCACGTACATTTTACAGTGAGATGCAAAAGTTACGTGTACCCACATTGTGCGGCCGGCGGAGAAAATGCCAAGAGAATGTTAGTTTTTTATATGCTACGCAGTGCCAAACGAGCATACAGCCCACCTGAGGGCTTACTATGAGCTCTTAAAGCAGGACCTAAACAGAACTGCCCTGCTTAGAACGAGACAAGGTTATGTGACACGCATAGCGCTGTCTCGTTGTAACAAGGGCAGATCTATTTAGGTCCTGCTATAAGAGCTCATGGTAAGCCCCCCTGATGGTGCGTTCAAAGCAACCTTCAACGAGCAAATGCACGACCACAAGCATGTAAACAGGCTGTTAGTGCATGCGCTCGCGCTTTCCGCCGATCGGATTGGCCCGCATAGTGCACGGTCTGTGTGCCGGGCAGCATGTCGAGCTGCATGTCGGCCTGCCTGGCAGGCATCACAACGTGAGTCTGAACGCACCATGATGGTAGACGGGTAACTGAGTTACTGCGAGCAGTAGTGTCTGACGAAGTAACGCTTTGCGGTGGTAGCAACACTATCAAATAAAAACAGGTTTTAAAATAACGCTGTAAAACCATAAAAATAATTATCATCTTAGCGTTAATGTCCTACTTATGCTCTCGCACACGAGGGCCCGGGATTGGCCTTGACCATGACCCAGGATTCGGCAGATTAAATAATTACGAAGGAGCGACTGCCATCTGAGCTCCTTGACACTGCTACCAGGAGAACCAGACCACATTGGATCATGGTTACACATTCAGTAGCCTGAATAGACATAGACATATACAGCACTTTATTCGGTGTGCAGGTTTCATCACGATGTTTTCCCTCACCGTCAGAGCATCGGTTAGAGTTCAACTAATGTACATAACTCAGAAAAGAGTCATTGGTACATGGCCGCAGTGGGATTCAAGCCCGGTATCTCTCGCTTACGAATCGAATACCACCGACGCTTCGACGTTATAAAACCAGAGTTTAGCAGGAAAACAAGTGTGGGAAATCTAATTTGAATACATTGTTGACGCGAAACTATATACATTGTTAATATACCGGAACCAGGGGATTCCTCTTTAGATCAGTTACGTCAAGTTAAACTGTTGTTAATGACCACTATTATTAGTTTATTAGGCAAAATAATTCTTGACGTCATGCTGTATAATTTTGTTAGTTTTGTAGGCAAAAGCTTTTTGGAAAGGTCATTGTCGTTTTGCTACGCCTATTAAGTTATATTCTCTTAGACGCGTACGGTCACACGTTCGGTGGCTTCACACAATTTTTTAATAAAAAAGGATAACACGTTTTCCCACATTTCCCTACTTTTCCGGGAAATTTGCCCATTTTTTCTATTCTCTCTTTGGACTCCGATCATTCAGTGCGTATAAAAAAAAAAAAAAAATTAACGGGGGCCGCTTTCCATCGGTGGACCGTTCGTCCGTGTACCGAGACGATTCGGCTTGTCTCTTTATTTTAATTAATTATTTGCAACGTAACCAAATATAATAGGTGATTAATGAATAGAATTAGTGGCGCCTAAATACTTACTATGTTCATAATGCTAACCGCAATAGCCGAGGGCTCGGAGAAACCAATGACTCAGCGAAGGTACAAGTATCTATAGCAGATGACTGTCACTTTGTCATGCCTTATTAGCGGCATTTGATGCATTGATTCATCCGGTGTTGAATAGTTTTGCGGTCATATAGCGGTGTGAGTAGGGGCATGGGTGCGAAATTCGACGAATGGGTTCGAAATTAATGCGAACGAATTTATTTATTTCACTTAAATAATTCTTAGATCCTTTGTCTCGAAAACATTAGTCGCCTTGTACAAGATCCGCGAGTGTAAGGGGTTGGTGCTATTCTACTCTGCCGGACACCACACGGCCAAAGATCTAAGAATCTCCGTAGGCTAGAATATGGGCAGCGGCGTTTGCTATTGTTATATTTATAATACTGCGATCTCCAACCCGCCTGTATCGCGTGGAGACTAGAGCAATAACCTCCTCCGTGGGAAAGGCCCTTAGTCCTGCAGTGGACTGTAATGGGCTGTGATGATGACTTAAATAATATTAGATTCCGACCCAGAATTTCCGGTGCCGCCGAACGACATTAAGTGTCAGTTATTTTTGAAGATATTAATAAATTCTATTTTAATATATTAGTTTACAATTTATAATAATTCGTATGTAGGTATAAGTTTTATCTTTGTCTGTATTTTGTATTAGTTTATTTTTGTATTTATGTTGTTTGTGTATTTATAAATATGGGCCTCAGTTGCCTGAAATAAATAAATAAAATATACATATATTTATTAGTGGAATCAAAAATTTTAGATCATCGTTTTAGGTTTATTATATTATGTTGGCCTGAATCATCCCACTGCTGGGCAAAGGCATCCCCCCCCCGATTTTTTCACTCTTCGCGATCAAGTGCCAATGTCTGCCAGTGACTTTCTTTTTAGGGTATTTATTGTATTTTTTTTTATTGCCCAGGGAGGCACACGAACGGACGGTCCATCAGATGGTGCGCGGCCACTGTCGTCCAGGGCATGCAACCTAATGGGAGCGGATGCGGTGCCGGCCTTTGAGGTTTTTTTTTTATTTATTTTTTTTTTTTTTTTTTTGGCAAGCAAGCTATAGACATGCCTTTTGAAGGACTAATCGATGTTCAACACAATCGCTTTGCCTATTCGCGATTCTACACAATATTAATTCCACACGACTGCTGTCATTCAACACATTCGCTATTCCAAATATTCGTCAACGCTGGGCACCCTGAGGCTGGTTGTAATCTAAGCGAAGACTAAGACCTAGGATGAATATAACAAATATTAATATTAATAAATATAAATATTCGTTAACAAATTCACACCGCGCCATCTAGCCCCAAACTAAGCAACGCTTGTACTATGGGTGCTTAATAACTGATATACTACTTAAATACTTTTAAAACATACTTATTATACTTAGAACACCCAGACCCGTAACAGAAATTAAAATTCATCATTTCAATTTTTGATCTTCCGGGAGTCGAACCCGGAACCTCTTGCGTGGTAGACCACTGAACCACTCAGGTCGTCAACCGAATAACCGTATGTTATAGTGCAAAGAAAAGGCTTCGGGAGGGAGATCATTTCACATCTTACACGTGCGCGAAATAAATGCTCGTACATTAATTGGATGCCAGGCATCCAGATGGAGCGGATGAAATGTATCCCATTGTCGGAGGGTGCGGAGGTGAAAGTGACGGTGGCACCAACTTAAATAGTTCTTCGGAACATTAATCGTTCTACAGACGGTAGAGACCACTCTGAGAGCCAACGTCTCTCTGGACTTTAAGGGGTCTAAACTATCTGTGAGAAGATGATCATCGACAACAGAAATTGCGTGGCGTTGGATAGAATTAAGTGGGAGTAGTTGGTACTGGGGTGTCCATAGGTGGAACTACTACCTAAACTCAAAGATGAAATTCAAGATCAAAAGTGTAAACAAATTGACCCTATATAAATAAACTTAAGGGGTGGATTGTTTAAAATAGTGTGTACCTATATTCATACGATTTCATTTCATTTTGAATGTTATAATTTTTATCAATATTTCCACGCCTTGGGTATATTTTTTATAGTGGCACATTTTTACACTTTTGATTTTAAATTTCATCTCCGAGCTTAGGTATTATTCATTACAACGAAGCAAAAGATTTATTACCCAATACCAAGTATTTAGTACACGTGTGGTACAGTCAACGGCACATCCGATTTACCATAACCAGTTTAAGATGAGCTAGCGTCTCCACTGATGCACATAGCAATGCTAGCTCCCTTTATAATAGTTATGTGCAAGCAAAACCAGTATAAGATAAGCTAGCATCTCTATAGACGCGCATAGCAATGTTAGCTTATTTTATACTGGTTTATGTATGTCGATACACTGGCTTCTGTACAATCAATGCGTAGTCATCAAACGGATTTGCATGCATACGAAGGCCTTTTTGCGGTTTCATTATCTATAAATAGATAATAACATATTTTTCTTTGTTTATTATGCAACCATGTTTCTACATTTTCTTTTACGTAGGCACTTAATGATACAATGGGCTAAAGTCGTTTGTAATAGACTTTATTCTGTGGTAACATGTATAGTTTAAAGCTATTTTCTTCTCCTTTTTAGGACTCCGTCGAAAACAGAGAGGTGGTATAAAGACTTGTGTATGATAGGCTTTGGTGGATAGACTGATTTGGATGCGGTTTCCTCTGTTTTAAAAGCAGTTTAATCGAGATGGTTCTTAGCTTTGTTTTATTAAAATCGGTTCTGCAGTTTAGAAAATATTTGAGTTTAAGTAAACTTAGTCGGAGGTCATCCGACTTTTTCTGTCGATTAGCTTATGGATTAACAATTCCAAGTCCAGCACAAACGAAATGAAGGTATCTCAGATTATCATGAGTACATATCCAACAAATAACAGTGGCAGCCTTGGCGTGGCAGCCCTGGTTTGGCCACGTGCTCAGTAAGCCCCAGGGATACGTGGGAATTTAGTGCCTAACTAAATGTCAGATTTAGTTAGGCACCGAGCGCGGAGCCACCGTTGTGGGCACGATGGGCCCACAACCCTAATTGGGGTCCAAGGCTAACGTTGTACAGAAAAGTTAAAGTAAAAATACCTGTAGCAGTATCCGTGACAATATAGAAAGACCTCAAACACTTTGCTGCAAAAGCCGACAGGCATTTGGCCGATTTTCAGGATATCGTGCCCACAGCCTCCTATAGGGGCTGGATTCGCGCATGATCTGGCAGTAAGATATCCCGCGAGAGGCCCAGGTACAATGAATGAGGGACAACACGGGTTTATCATGATACCAAACAAATATTGTAGATTTTTTTTAATTGAATGTCAGCAAAGATGCGGCGGGTAGGTAGTACACACACGAATACCTTGTGTACAACAAGTACAAACGATTCGAAACATTTCTTTTACACTCCTACGACGAATTTTTCTAAAGGAGATCGCAGTGTTATAAATATAACAATGGAAAACGCTGCTGCCCATTTTCCGGCCTACGGAGACTCTAGATCTTTTGCCTCGAAAACATTAGTCGCCTTGTACGACACCCACGAGTGTAAGGGGTTGGTGCTATTCTACTCTGCCGGACACCACACGGTAAACTACTAATCTTTCTAATATAATAGATAATATGAAAGTTTATAAGAATATTTGGATGTTTGTTACTCCTTCACGCATGTTGATGAAATTTGGCAGTAATACAGCTTTTAGCGTTGGTGGCCAAGTGGTTAAGGTATCCGACTCTTAAGCGAAGTGTACTGGGTTTGAATCCCGCTGCGGCCATGTACCAATGACTATATACTGAGTTATGTAGGTTAAATACTAACCGATGCTCTTACGGTGAGGGAAAACATCGTGATGAAACCTGCATATTGAGGCGACTGGATGTGTAACCATGATCCTATCTGATCAGGTACCCCTGGTCACGGAGGGCAGATGATAGTCGCTCCACTTTAATTACTTGATCTGCCAAATTCTGAATCATGGTCAAGGCGGACCCCTGGCCCCCGTGCGCGAGATCACAACCGGGACATTAACGCCAAGATGATGATCCAGTATCAGCACAAACCTGATTTAAATGTATAATGCGCACGCGTCGTGCCGCCTCGATGGTCACGGAAACGAGTCGCCTACGCTTGTGTCGTGACATTTTGTTCAGATAAAAAAATGAAGCTTTAATGTTATTGTGAGAATGATAACATAAGTATATTTGTTTCGAAACAACAATGATGATTACTTCCTGAACAACAATTATAATAGAATGCATTTATAATAGACAATGATAATATACATATACAAATATAATAGAATGGACAGACCGGTGGATTGCGAGTATGCGAGATCGGACGCACTCTTACTTCCCTCATCGTCTGTATTCTACTTTTTTTTTCTTTATACGACTGTCGAAGATAGTTGAAAAAATATTTATAGGTTGCAATAGACATTTCAATGTCATTATTAATGGAGATATAAGCTAGAAAAAATGTAAGATGTCACTGCGCGAGAATTAGGCCCCAGGCATTTTATATTTGACTCCATCTCAGCTGGTGGTAAGTGTCGATGCGGCCTATGATAGAACATGCCTGTCTAGGAACAGCCTATTCACTCTAGCCTTGTAGGCGTCTAGATTATAATGATTAGGGAACACACTCGCAGATCACCCCTTATAGCTATCACTTTTCTTGACACCCTGTGTCCTCCTCCTCTGTTCGCATTCCTCATATCTGAGGGTCGTGACCTCTCTCCCCCACAATCCTGTCACGGAAAAAGGCACGCAATCTTCCCCTGTCCTCAGCACAGTGCAGAGCCTCTTGGAACGTAGCAGCTAATGTGGTGCGGATCTGATCGGACCAACGCATTGGGCTACGACCTCTAGGTCTTTTGCCATCTACCTTTCCAGTGATCATCAGTCTATCAAGGAACTCCCCGTCCTTTCTGGCAATATGATCGAAATAAACAGCCTGAATAAGTTGAGATGAAAAATACATTTGCTTATTTTGGAGGTAGGTGACATACATGAGTTTTGCGGTTTGCTAAAAACAGTTAGAATATAAAAGTGACCGGTTCTCTGAATCGAACAAAACATTCCAATATGTGAGACGGAGACAGTATTTAAATTAAAGAAGGACAGAATACATATTGAATTCCTGGAGAAGATTACTCAGTCGACCCAAACTGTAGTATGCTGTAGTCATCATACACTTACTACCTAAAGTAGTCATCTTGGCGTTAATTTCCCGGTTGTGCTTTCGCGCGCGATGCCCTGGGGTCCGCCTTGAACATATTCTAAGATTTAGGCAGCATCTAAGATAAGGCAATTACAGTGGTCGCCATCTGACCTCCGTGACCGTGTTAACAGGGGAACCAGACCAGATTGGATCATGGCTGCACATTCAGTCGCCTGAATGTGCAGGTTTCTCTCACGATGTTTTCCCTCACGTGTAGTCTACAATTGTAGGAAGTTGTTTACCGTCATCAAACAGCAAGTATGACACTGAGGTATGACATTAGTAATAGGTAGCTAGCAGTCCCTGCGGTTCTCACCCGCGCACAGTTCGGATCCCTGTAAACATTCAACCAACCCGCGAGGCCATATTATTTTTCCGAGATGAAAGTATGAAAGTAGCCTATGCCACTAGGAAATAGTTTTTCTGGTGGCTTTCTATTGATGACCGAATTTTCAAAATCGATTTAGTAGTTTTGGAGATTCCCTCAATATACTTAGAAATACACTTATTAGGGACCGTACTCATACTACGAGACCCATTGTTCGCAAGTTTTACCCCCTCCCTTTCACGGGTACCACCTGTAGTATATGCTAACCCCCCCCCCCCCCCCCCTCTAGATTTAAAAAGTAACTAGGAAACACAAAGGTTTTCGAGTAATACATGCATCTAGATCACTCGCAAGGTGGACCGACGAATTGGTAAAGATCGCAGGTACAAACTCTCCAATGGCTCGGCCTTTATGAAGATCATAGGGGAGGCCTGCGCCTGCAGTGGGCGTCTTTCGGCTGATGACATGATTAAGATTTCATTTTCTAAAGACAGATAAAGGCAAAGAAAGCGCCCGCGTTGATGTCTTTTCTATGAATGCGTTCACATCTGATAATTAAAAGATATCTTACTTTTTTCCCAAGACAAACGAGTTGGGCCATGAGTCCGCTAATTTACTTGACTCGATTTAATTGTAATTGAATCGCAATAGCAGCTCAACGGCAGTTTTAATTGTAGCAGCATACAAAAATAAATGTAGTACAAAAATTAAAAAAACCCGCCTGCTTCCAAGTTTGAATCAAACTAACGTTTGCACTTTATACACCTATTTAGTTACACCATTCGCCTTGTTTCTAACTTTTCGGTTTTTTATTAGAAGTCTGGGTTTTTGGTTTTTTGTGCTACATTTTTTATTGTCGCGTTTATATTAATGGTCGGTATCATGAAAGTGCAATGCCTAAGATCGGGCAAAGTGGAGAAAGCAAAGCAGGAAAGCGGACCCTGGCAGTAGCCGCGATGGACCGCTCTGATGATGATGATGATGATGATGATGATGAAAGTGCAAGTAAAGTGAAAAAAATAAGAATGGTTGCTAACTAACTTTAAATCAATATAGATCCTAAATGTATCCTATGTAAAAATGGATTTTTTCAATACGTATTCAACGATACCCTACATGAGATAATATGTCGACATTTATTTTTATTTTTACAAATATTGAATTTTGATCAATTTCATCTCTTCAGTGACACTCGCAAGATTAAGACAAATAAACAGACGTACCATCAAAATCGGCCCACGCGTTTCGTCTCTAGAGTGCCACAAAGAAACAAACATACATATACTGATAAACACATTACCCTCCTTTGCGTCGCACAATCGAGTAAAAACGTGTCAACAATTCAATTGACCAATTAGTAAATTAGCAGACTTGAGGCCCAGACAGTCCACCTGATGGAAAGCGACAACTGTCGCCCATAATTTTTAAAAGCTTTTATTTTACTTGCAATGTTTGTAATTTTGTATGTAACTATGTATGTCCTGGGCAAATCTTGCAAGCCTACTTTCACCCACTGATCACCCCAGTGATCAATTGAGCTGAAATTTGGTGAAAAAATTTGCTGAAGGTGGTAACAGAAACTCATGAACGCAATAAGATAACGCCATTGTGTTTGGGCTCTTTGGAACGGTCTTGATGAGAAGGTAGATACTATACCGCACGATAAAAGCTTGTTATTAAAAAATATAATATAACTTATTATTTTTTTACGCACTTTATATCTTAAAAGTATATAAAAAATAATATTGACGTCAATGACCCGGTTGCGCACTCGCACGGGAGGACTCGGTATCCGCCTTGACAATGATCCATGATCCACCCATTATTCGAGCCTTGGGTATGCTCAACGCGCTCCTGGCATCGGCACCCGAGTGTGACTTATTTGCCTGGTGATGGATGGATCTGTGCAAGGAATGACTGAAGTACTGCCAGAGGATTAATGAATGAGAATATTTTATAATAGAAACTGATATATAGCTTTCAGGGAATTAGTTAACACTGTAATACTGTAAAGTTGTTTTAAATAAATAAATAAATTACAGTGGAGACTGCCATCTGACCTCCGTAACCCTGCTAACAGAGAAACCTGACCAGGTTGGATCATGGTTACGCGGTGTTTTCCCTCACCGTAAAAGCATCAGTTAGTGATCAAATTACCTCATACATTACACAGAAAAGAGTCACTGGTACATGGCGGCACGCGGATTCTAACCCAAGACCTCTCGCTTACGAGTCGGACCCCTTAACCGCTAGGCCATCGACGCTCCAGTTCCAGCCCTCTTATATGTAGATAACTTAGATATTATACTGTCTTATATACTAGCGACAGACTTCTGTTTTGGCTGGAGCCGACCGACCGTCAGTTGAAGTTGAAAATCCTTACGCAGTATAAAATAAAGTCGCTTTTGAGTGCGAGGGACGTGGTCCAACGTCCAACCAAGGTCGGCCCGCCCGCGCATCCGAATTAATCCAAAATCTACTTTATTTTGTACTCCGTAAAGATTATTATCGACTGCAACTGACGGTTGGTCGGCTTTAGCCAAATCGGAGCATCTGTTACTCTTAATCATCTTGGCGTTAATGTCCCGGTTGTGCTCTCGCCCGCGAAGGCCCAGGGTCTGCCTTGACCATGATCCAGGATTTGGCAGATCAGGTAATTACAGTGGAGCGATTGCCATCTGACCTCTGCGTCTCTGATTGGAGCATCTGTTGTTGTAGGTATCTACCTATCTAAGTACACTATTACGTAAACTAACAACTACATCACCGTATAGTTAGAAAAGGACAAAAAATAATGGTCGACGATTACCTGGTATGCAGGGCGAATAACACAATGACCAATTAAATGGTAATTAAGAACTCAGGTATTTGTTTCTTCTATAGAACTTGAAAACACAGAAGATCATCCATTGACCACTTTAGCTGCTACTTCACAAATTGTTTTTGTTTACACTCGTTACACTGTTTTAATCTTTTTAAATCTCTTTCCAAGTTCACTCGGTCCACAGTCAATTGTTCGTCCGAAAATTTAAAATAGAAGCAATTCTATTATCGAAGCGACTAATCTTAAATATCGTTTTTTGTCCAATGAGATTTTAATGTATACATTTTTTGGGTCCGACACCAGCCAGTTTTATGCATAAAATATTCAAATATAAATAACGAAAAAAAGAACACTAGGTATTTAAATACGCACTTCGAAGTTTAAAATTTTAAACATCACACGCGTTCAAAGTTCTCTATAGAAACTCTTTTGACACTTTTTAGAGTTCACAGTTTGGATACTTTGTTTATTGTTAATTTAACCGTGAAGTTCGATCAAGAACGGCTCAGGAATACGACAGACGTGCCTCCGTAGGGGCAGACATGTCAATACTGATTCCATCCGTACGTCCGTAGTCCATACTATAACCGGTCAATGATATTTTCTTGCGAAACTTGTTAGGGTTGGCGACGACAAGTTTTTTTAGCATAATCCCAAGTTTATTAATATTTAGTTTCCTGCCTCTACAAGGTCTTTTTTGGCTTAATTTACATTATTTTTGGTCAGTGTGGGCGTGGTTATAGTGATACTATCTATGTACATAGTTGAAAACAAAGTCGCTTCCCGCCGTCTATCCCTATGTATGTGTCTATGTACGCTTAGATCTTTTAAACTACGCAACGGATTTTAATGCGGTTTTCAACAATAGATATAGCGAGTCAAGAGAAAGGTTTATAAGCAAAAGAAAGGGTAGGTAGGGGTAAATTAGGTGTACGCGAACGAAGTCGAGCCGGGTCCACTTGTACATAGTATCAAATTCCCGCCATCTGTCCCTAAGTGCACTTAGACATTTTAAAGTACGATTTTAAGATTAGGACATTTTAAAGTACGATTTTAAGATTTACGAAAGTAAGATTTTTATGCGGTTTTCAACAATAAATGGACTGATTCAAGAGGACCAGATAGTTTTTAATATTTAGGGGAACTCAGATTATATATTAGAATTTACTAGCGAACCGCCCCGGCTTCGCAAGTGTTTTCTCGGCTATTCTTTATTATATTACGCATGTATTATACATAGAAACCCTCCGGAGAGAAATTATCTAACTGATGGTGAAAACTGCATCAAAATCCGTTGAGTGGTTTTGGAGCTAGCGGAAATACATACAGACAGATGCGGCAAGCGACCTTAATTTAAGTGTAAATTAATACAGTAGTGTAGTAGGATAGTACAGTACAAATCGGGGCAGTGTATACCAACCTATAGTTAGGCCATAACAATTGTTTGTCAGATTAGCCGGACCGGCAAATCATTTGCTTCACCGGACTGGATTTCTGTCTAATTCTTTCTCCTTAATCGCTGCTAGACTTTGGAATGATCTTCCTTTGGAGATCAAGCGTAGTCCCAGTAAACTTTCTTTCAAAAAAGCAGTTTCTAATCCTTTTTGTTAAGTCTCTGTAACTCCTTATACTTATTTTCCTAAGTCTTTCTCGTTTTAAATGTTTGGGCAGTAGTGTTGTTGAGTGTGCCAGTAGCTTGTTATGCTGAGTTTCTTGTTCTCTCTCTCTCTCTCCTGTTATATTATCTGTAAATCTCGGTTTTATTTTACGTTTAGGTATTTTAGGTTGACTGGTGGAAAAGCTATTTAGCTTTAAGTCCGCCTTTGTACTGTAATGTGCATGAAGTTTTAAATAAATAAATAAATTTGCAAAAAAATCCAATAACGCTAAGGGCGACACTGTTAACTGTCAGAATATCATTGCCACGGAAAAAACTACCTTATTGCTTTGTATCTTACAACGGAATTTCAAACTTAGGGCGAGGAAGTTCCTCGTCCAGTTTACATAGCTCACCGATTTTTTTTATTGCCCAGTGAAGCACACGGATGGACGGTCCACCCGATGGTGCGCGACCTCCGTCGTCCGAGACATCTGCAACCCAAGGGAAGCGGATGCGGACGCACTAGGGTCAAATCGGCAAATGGGCTTACTTGCATACCAAAAGCCGACCGACAGACCCCTAGCAAGAACCATGTCGGCTACTTGCGTACGAGGTCACTTACAATGACACTGAAGTAGTGAGGTAACTTCCAAAATAAGTTTATGTGAAGTTTACCCATGTCGCTTTCTGTGTCGGTCGAGTCGGCTTCTTTGGTGTGAATTGCGTAATACTACATGTATACAAACATAGGCCTCCCACAAGATGGACCGACGACCTGGTAAAGATCGCAGGTACCAGTTGGATGCGGAAGGCACAGGTTGGCCTTTGTGGAGATCTCTGGGGGAGGCCTATGCCTAGCAGTGGGCGTCTTTCGGCTGATATGATGATGACAAATATAGGTAGGTACACATTAATAAGTACCAACTTAATGCCATGTCTTTCTCTCTTAGGGACAGGTGGAGACCACATTGTTCTTTTTGACAAACCTCTCACTTCTTCCTCCTTCCACAACCTCAACCTCAACCTCATTCATCATTCTACAGCCTTCTCATAATGCTCGTCTGTTTAGGGTCCTCTTGACCTGCTCGTCTCGAATCGAACGGTGTTCTATTTTAATTTTCGGCATGAAAAATTCAATATGCCCTTACCTTCCTACCCTCCCTTACCCTGACTTCCTTACCTATATTCTTACCTCTTTCTAATTACATTGACAACACCAAAAGCGAACGGTTCAAAATGAGGAAAAATCAGCGTGGTGCATCAAAATATTTTGTTTTCAACCGAAAATCAAATTTGAAAAACCGTTAGATTCAAGGCTATTCAAAAACAGAGCAACTGACCTTTAAACGTAGCAAAGCGGTTCTCAGCGGACCACATAACAATACCATAGATTAATAAATCAATCCTATAAATGTCAAAGTCTGAGATCATCACAAACACAAATCATAAAGTGAACGAAGTTTTATATTGCCTAGGTAGGCACAGTCAGACGGTCCACCATGGAAAGCAGCCACTGTCGTTAAGGACATTTGCAACCAATGCGGATACTGTATTTTATTTATTTATAAAAACTGCATGCTTAAAAATTGTACAATGGCGGACTTAAAGCTAAAATAGCCTAATCTACCAGTCTACCAAGAGATATTGAGTTAGGAAAAAGGTAGGCGGTGAAAGAGAATCTATGAAACAAAAAGGAGGAGAACCGCTTATGAAACTATAACCGAAACAGAGATAAATGTACCCTTCTTATTAATGTATGCCTTTTGAGAGACCCAACTTATAGTGCCAATGAAAGACTTTGGAAGGGAGCTCATTCTACGTCTTGCGCGTGCGCGGTGAAAAGGCTCGCGATGTCCGTGCGTTATTTAAATTTGGCTAGGAAGGAAGGCTTCCTTAGTTGGTTGGTGGAACGAAGGGAGATTGACAAAGAAAAATTGTATCAACATAAACAGTCTATAACAGTCCACTGCTGGGCTTAAGCCTTTCCCACATTAGTGGAGCACACCATACGGCTAATATGGACGACCTGAATGGTTAAGTGGTTAACCTGTCAGCAGACTTAAATGAAACTGAGTATAACGGCAGTTTTAACTGTAATTTTACTAATTCGAATTTCAAATCAGATTTTTTTTTAATTAGACTAGACAGGCTTTGGAAATTACCTAACTATAGATAGATAATAGAGATATAGGTAGATACTTATCAATATTTTGTTTTTGACATATTTTCAAATCAGTCTTTCCTTACTTATTGTAACACCAGAAGAGCTGCGGTCACATGCCTGGGTAGTTCTTTAAACAAAAAAATTGAGTCCTATTTATATTTTTCTGAGAAATAAACAAAATGGCGATCCGTACGTAGGCAACCTTAAAGACAACGATGCGCGTACGCACGCGGCGATCCTTTGCGTCATACGTAGATGCAGCCCGAGTTAAGGGATACTGGGTCATTTTATTTATTTTTTATCATCTTGGCGATAAAGTCCCGGTTGTGCTTTCGCGCACGAGGGCCCGGGGCACGAGGGTTTGGCAGATCGGTAATTAAGAAACAGAGAAGCGACTGCCATCTGACCTCATGTACCGCATCGGGTACAAGGATTCAGCGAAATAGTTGTATCATCTTGGCGTTAAAGTCAGCGGAGTGACTGCCATCTGACCTCCGTGACCCTGCTACCATGGGAACCTGACCAAATTGGATCATAGTTACCAGAATGTGCAGGTTTAATCACGACCATGATCGCAAGACCGTTGCCAATTAGGACAGCGCCAAAGAGCATCGGTTAGTTTTCAACTAATGTACATAACTCAGAAAATAGTCATAGGTTCATGGCGGCAGTGTGATTCGAACCCGGTACTTCTCGCTTGCGAGTCGAATACCGTATACCACTAAGCCACTGACGCTCCTACATACAGTACAAGTGCATAAGTGCATTACCACTTCAAGAACATTTTCCTTTGCCGCTCCAGCAACATTCACGGCGTTTGGTGCATCTTTAGCCTAAATCTGTTCAATAAAAGAAGGAAGAATTATCTGTCCCTTATGCCCAAAGGACTCGTTTTTTACCCCAGGGTATTTTTTTTAATAATAAATAAAAATTTAAATCATTAATGCTAGAAAAACCGTTTAATAACTGCGCAGCAGCGCAAAGGAATATGATTCTTAAGGTGGTCGTGCACTTATGCTCTTGCATTGTACGCAGGCAACCCTACTCAACGCGTACGCACGCGGCAATCTTTTGCAAGTTTTTATTTATTTTATATTTATTCTCGCGTGACGTTGGAAGGAACGATGTATATTTTTTGGAATCCACCTCACAAATGGATGTCGTCCCACTATCTGTGCCCCTAGGCCTACGTATTACGTATACTGCTTTTAATATCCATTAGTATAACTGGTTACATTGCATCGCAGTATTTATGTACAGTAGCAATGACAAAAATGAATGATGTATAGTATGTACCTTCGCCAACAAACTGTTTTACAGTTTGGCGAATTATACGAATAAATACCTATGTACCACATTTATGATAAATAAAAAAATAAAAAAAGTAGATACCAAATTGCAGAAAAATAAAAAATAGGAGATGGAGTATGCCACGCCTGCCTAAATCAATGAGCAATCTCACATTGTATTCATAATTGCCCAGATTTAATATCACATTCTTTTGCTTGGCAGTGTAGATTTGCTCTGTATCTTTAATTAATTTAATCATTACCTATACAGTTAAATAAGTCTGAGCAGTTTTTTTAAAGGGCTTATATAAAAAAGTATAATTAGACCTGTGATGCTCTATGGCCGGCGCTGACGAAACACGTTCGCGAATTCCACGCCAACGAGATGAAAATGCTGCGGTGAATATGCGGAGTTACGCGACTCGGCCAAGTACGTAACGAGTACATCTATGGCAGCTTTGGCGTGAGGGATATCGCAGATAAGATCGAGGAGGCTCGCCTGCGCAGGTATGGTCACGTGTTGCGTAAGCCCAATTTATAAGATAGAACCTGCCGGTATCAGGAAAGAGGCCTCGTGGGCGACCCAAGAAGCTAAGGTTAGACTTCGCGAAGTCGGTTGCGAGAGCCATCGAAGCTGGGCGAAGCGAAGAAGATTAAGTAGAAAAGCAGACCCTGGCTGAGGCCAGGATAAACGCTAGGACGACGACGACGAAGTCAGATCACTTTTCTTTATACAATTTATTTATATAACAACAAATACCTACTGAGCCAACTTAATTATTTTAAAATTACAACTAAAATGTACTTAGCACGTAAAAGCCCGTCAAAAGCTCACGTCTTGCACCATACACTGTTCATGCGAATTTACAAAAATCTTTCCGAGATCGAGATGGTTTCCTCGTAAACACTATTTATTATATATTATGATACATTTTAATACTAAATTGTTTTAAATATAGAACATCCTGAAGCTAACTTGTACCTATCAATAAATTTGTATTTAGGTAGTTTCGATCTTCCTCCTCACATAGTACAAAATAAACTAATTTCCGCGTTTGTCTGAATATCTGCTTACTCCTTTTAAACTACTCGACAGAACTTGATGCGGTTTTCACTATAATTTAGAGAATTTCTTCCCATTAATCTAGTTAATCCCGGGCTAAGTCGGCGGCACTAATACATACGGGACATCCCCATTCTTTTATTTTTAATTTTACGCAGCGACAAACGAGCAGAGAGCCCACCTGGTGGTAAGCGGTAACTGTTGCGCAACGAGTCGCGTGTTTTGTTGTAGGCAACAAAAATGCAGAATGCCTCATGCCTGTAATTGCGCTGGCTACTTTATCCGTCAAACCAGAACACAACAATGCAAGCGTTGTTGCTTGGCGGCAGAAATAGATGAGGCGGTGGTACTCACCCAGGCGGACTCCTCATACTTAACACAGTCGTACCACCTGACGAATCATGCTACCTCTCTTAAAAATGAAATCAATCTGTAGAAAAGGTAATATGACACTATATTGTAATAAACTCTTGGCAGAGTGAAAGTATGACCTTGTATATTCCCAGAGTCAGAGGTATTTTGAAAGGTCAAATTTTCCAACCTATGGACAAGTTTCGTCGTATCGGACCAAACGCGTTTATGGAGGTTTAGTAATCTATTACCTGCGACTCTATTTTTGAACCGCTCAAAGTTAATAGGTATTTTTTTAATTACTTTGGCAACTAACAGCGAAAGCCGAATGGTTCAGAAATAAGGATAATCAGCGTCATGCATCTTGATGCAATGTTTCTTGCTGAAAATCAAAGTTGAAAACAGTTGCCCTCGAAGCTAGCGGTTAAAAAAAGGAGCCACGGATTGCCTGATTATACGGTCCTGGCAAACCTCCCTCGCTCCTTTCATATTCATCAATCTTTCTAGGCATAAAATGAATTGCTATCGTTCTTTAGACTATGGTTTAGGGCACCTACTCTTGACCTGAACTTTCTATAAAATACTTACTTAAACTATTTAATTAAACAAAACTGTAGGTAAATGATCGAAAATTATACCTTACATACGCAATATGAGGAAATTAAAATTGAATAGCAATTTATTTAAATGGGAGATTTGCTTTGCCTTTAATAATAAGGCAGGCGAAATTTTATAATTTAGCATTTATTTATGCATGTATATTTATAATAAAATTTATAATGCGGCCAGCCTACTGGGCACTTCTCCGGTTACTGTGGATTTTGGGCAATTTTTTTATCTTTAAATATGTTTAGTTTTTGTGTATTTTTTTTGTTGGAGTCGGATGCGAGAGCCAACCAACGGCTTACGTCGCGAGGATGCCGAAGACCGGGCGAAGTGGAGAATAATTTGTAGGAAAGCGGACCCTGGCAGAGGCCGGGATAAGCGCTAGGACGATGATGATAATTAGATAGATAGATAGATAAACACTTTATTGCTAACAAAACATAACAGTATCAATTAGTTACAGTAACAGGAACACATATAAGCAAAGGCGGCCTTATCGCTACAAGCGATCTCTTCCAGGCAACCTTTACAGAAATTGAGACAGGAATATTACAGCAGGTAGTGTTGAGCTAAAGGATACAAGAGAATGCGTTGTGCATTTATCTAAACACCAACAAACAGCCAAAAACATGAAATAATTGTACCTACATATGCTAAAATAAAGTTTCACAAATCTTTCGCTAAAAGGGATTTACGAAGTTTTGACTTAAAACTAGGCAATGACTCAGACTGTCGGACTTCCCTTGGCAGATCATTCCACAATCGAGTTGCCCTTACCGTAAACGAGTTGTAGTAGTACCCGGAACGCGTGAACGGGGCCGACAGAATGTTGTCCGAAGCAGACCGCAGCGCACGGTCATGGTCGTCTCCTAGGTAGCGGAATTGCTCTCGGAGATAAGCAGGAGATCGGGGATCGTGCAGGACGTTATACAGGAGCGAAAGGACATGCTCATCCCGTCTAAGCCGGATAGGAAGCCAGCGAAGCTTACGTCGGTATTCCGAAACATGGTCGAACTTGCGCAGACCGAACACAAACCTAACACAGAGATTCTGCAAACGTTGGAGTTTATTAAGGAGAACCTCATTAATGTCGAGAAAACAGACGTCTGCGTAATCCAGTATCGGCAGTAGTAGGGTCTGCGCAAGCTCGGCCTTAGTTTTTATGGGGAGCAGGTTCTTCCACCTCCTGAGTGAGCCCGCAGCAGCGAAAATCTTTCTGCTTACCTCCGTGACATGGCTAGCAAAGGACAAGGTGCAATCAAATTGCACACCAAGGTTTTTAACAACCTTGCTGTACGGGAGGCCAGTGCCATTAAAATTCACAAGTGGAAGCTTATCAAAGTCCAGCCGGCTCACCCGTCTAGAACCTCCCATAATTATGGCTTGGGACTTGCTGGGATTTACTAAAAGTCCATGGGACTACATTAGCATAATTTAAAAAAAAATATCATTTAAGTATTATAATACACTTAGCTACCTACCTTACCTATAGGTACACTTTGTAATTGCGATTTTTATAAAACTTGGATATAATTACAATAACATTTGTTAAATAATGTCTGGATTTCTGATTAAATAATTAATTCCGATGTAACGTCATGATCCCGTCAGCTTTGCCCGGGATAAATTCAATTGATTCTTGCCTAAACTATATCTTTTAATGCAAGGTACAACATGTGTATTTAAAAGTTGTCTAAAACATAGCTTTTTCTTCTTATCGAGTCGATGGACTAAAACATAGCTGATCCCGCTATATTGACATTTAAAGGATATTGGATGCAGCAAGCTAAGGACAGGGGGCGTGTACGTGGGTCATCATCATCATCATATCAGCCAGAAGACGCCCACTGCTGGGCATAGGCCTCTCCCAGAGATCTCCACAAAGGTCGGTCCTGTACCTTATCCAGCTGGTACCTGCGATCTTTACCAGGTTGTGCGTGGGTACCTACCTAAATCCCACTACTCGTAATATTCATTTTTTATAATAAGATCGTTTGTGAGCTCTGTAGTACTTACCTACACACTCAACACACTATACCTATAATGCACCTACTTTTAAAAATACACCTCTTACACACCACCTACAATCTAATCTCACACGTTACGTACAAATCGCCTTTTACAAAGATGGCATTAATCGACTATCCATCACATCTAGTATTATTTGACATATCGCACACTCCACCTACTTACACTCACTTACAGCGAACCAATTATACATGCACAGCAAATCCCATACTCACTAGTGCCAAACGTCTAATTTATCACACAAATAGAGCACTCTTAAACTACCTGCTCAAGATGTCATTGCACTTTACACTTTTCCCCCGGCCCACATTATTTTTTACCTACTTAGTTTGCTATTTTTATCACAACAATGCTATAATGACTTCCCAAATGGACCTTAAGGCAAATACCTACCTCTTTAAACACATAAAGGTTGTCGTGGAGAATACGTATGGCAATAATCTCCGCTTGTGTGGAGAAGGCTCGAATCACACAGTAGACTGTTGTTGGTCGTTAACGCTTTGTATTATACATAAAAATAAAAGTAAAAATTCAAATTCAATACAATAAACGATTTATTATACGATATCGATAACACAGATGTTCCCGAGTCTAGTTCCTGTTTACCAAGCGAATGTCGGGCATTGATAGGGGGCGAATTTAACAAATCGATTAAGATTCTTACACAAAACATACGCAGTATTAATGCTAACATTTCGGCTTTCGAATCATTTTTAGCAGTATCGGAATTGGAGGTCGATGTCATCGTACTAACCGAGTGCTGGCTAATGGGTACACCAAATATCGCCCAACTACAAGGATACTCCATGCACAGCTCTAGTAACAATCATAACCAAAATGATGGCGTGGTAGTTTATGTCAATAGCAAACTGTGCAATGTAACAGTGGAAGAACCCTCAACAACGGATGCTAGTTGCTTGCTAATTAAACTGGATCGTGATACCGCTGTTTTGGCAATATACCGCCCATGTGCATTTCGCCAAGTCGATCGCTTCATTGAATCGCTGAACACGATTCTAACTACTTGTGCTTCATACAAAAATATTATCATAACAGGTGACATCAACATTGACATAAAAACCGAAACCCACGACCCGAAATCGGAAGCATACCTAAACCTTATTGCCATGCATGGCCTCCAACCAACCCATAGCTTACCAACACACAATCTGACCTGCCTTGATCACACGATCACCAAAACTACCTTTCCTACTATGACCTTGGTAATACACACTGCTATTACTGATCATGACGCCGTAATGCTCTGCCTTGCACTAAAGAAAAACATTGATCCACCAAAATATCGGTCCAAAATCAACACCAAGGGTCTAGGGATCGCCCTGGATAGCTTTAACTTTGCCCCAGTATATGAATATGACAATGCAGATCTAGCAGCTACATATTTTATAAACTCGATACGGTCTTGTATTGCTGCTAATACCTCTATAGTTAAAATCCCTAGACGAACAAGACCACTAAAGCCATGGATGACTGAAGGTATGATAAGATGCATTAGAAATAGGGATGCAACGCATAAACAACTTAAAATTTCTCCTAATAATAAGACACTTAAAGTTACACTTAAACGCTATAAGAACTTCTGTAACAACATAATTAAAAAACTTAAAAGAGATTACGAAAAACGAGAATTACAAAAGGCGGGTACAAATAGCAAGAGAATATGGAAGGTTGTCAAGAATGTTACACACATGAATAAACAAAACTCTAGTGCTAAGGATTTATTACAATCTGGCTCAACAATTGACAATGTAAATTCATATTTCTCAAATATTGGTAAAACTTTAGCGGAAAAGTGTAATGCCAATCCTACTCTGCGCAACGTACCTCGAACGAACGAAAGTGACATCCACAGTAGAGGCTCTTTTGTTTTGATGAGGACTGATGAGTACGAGGTCATGCGTATCGTTGACTCCTTGCACAGCGACTGTGCAGTAGGATGGGATGGTATTTCTTCCAATATGATTAAGTCCTTTAAACAAATACTCGTCCCTCCGCTGACGCACATCTGCAACTTGTCCATAGACACAGGTGTATTTCCCTCTGCCTTTAAACGTGCCCTAGTTCATCCGATTTATAAGAGTGGCGATCGGACGTGTGTTGCTACCTACCGTCCCATCAGCATCCTTCCAGCTATGTCCAAGGTGCTAGAACGGATAATCAACACAAGGCTTATCAAATATCTAGAAACTAAAAACTTGCTCTCAACCAATCAGTTTGGTTTCCGTTCTGGTAAATCCACGGAGGATGCTGTTCTAACTCTAACCAATCACTTATCTTCATCCTTGGACAAAGGTGAAAAGTGCTTGGCTATCTTTCTAGACCTAGCCAAAGCATTTGACACTATTTCGGTACAAACTTTGATAAACAACCTGGACTGTTTGGGTGTGAGGGGGACTCAGCTTACTTTATTTGAAAATTATTTAATCGATCGATCGCAGTGTGTCACCATTGATAATATTGTCAGCAATGACTTACCAGTTCAATTCGGTGTTCCACAGGGCAGTATATTGAGCCCTACTCTCTTTTTGGCTTATATCAATGACCTGTGCAACCTTAATCTCCAACAAGGCAACATACTATCGTTCGCCGATGACACTGCCCTCTTGTTCTCATCTGATTCATGGAACGATACTTTTGAATACGCTCAATTAGGATTTCATATGGTCAATGGATGGCTTCGTCAAAATGGACTAACGCTCAATGCTGACAAAACAAAATACATGGTTTTTTCTTTTCGTAACGCAAAGCCCACAAATAACAATTACTCCATCACTGCACACTCCTGCCTAAATACTGATATTATAAGTTGTGGTTGCCCGAAGATCGATAAAGTAAACTCAATCAAATATCTTGGAGTACACATTGACAATAATCTGAACTTCCTGCCACACATACTACACCGGGCTGGTAAAGTTCGTAGGGTAATTTTCGTATTCAAAAATTTGCGCCATATTGCCGACTCAAAAATATTGGGAATGATATATCTCGCCTTATGCCAGTCACTACTATCATATTGCATCAGTGCTTGGGGTGGCGCGGCTAAAACCCACCTCTTGATAGTAGAGAGCAGTCTTGAAAGTTGCCCATTCAAAGCCCTTTCTATTTCCCACGGAATGTCTCTATAAACACTGTCAAGTGCTCACAGTCCGACAGCTGTTTATTCTAAATACTATACTTAGACAACACTCACTGACAAAATTTGATCCCCAACTTACCTCACAAAGACGCAATCATGTTTTGATCCCACCTATAAAACTGAAAACTAAATTCTCAAATAGATTTTTTATATTCCTCGGATCATATCTCTACAACAACCTACATAATTACATATCATTCTACGATTCAAACAAGTTTACTGCGAAAAGGGTCATTTCCGAATGGCTTCTAATGCTGAACTATGACTTTACAGAAAGTCTCTTAAAACCAAAGGATTAACCCACGCACGCACGCACACAAACACACACACACACACACACACACACAAGCTATAACGTTCTAAGTTTTTGTAACTATTAATATGTAAATAACTACTTTAGTGTTTAAGAAAAAGAAAAAACAAACCATGAGTACGTTTATATTGCTACATCTGAATTACTATGCCTTGTAATAATGACGGTGACTATAGCACAGGAGTTTTCTTCTCCTATTTTAGTCACCAGTTTTCTGATGTAACCACATACAAATACTGTTATCAGCTTATAAGTATAGACGTAAGAATACCCTGTATAAGTATTTTTCCACAAATAAATATTATTATTATTATTACTAACAGTATAAATGATAAGAAATTTTAGTGAGTATGTTTGTTACTAAACGGATGAACTGATTCGGTTGAAATTTGGTAGGTAGCTAGATTAGGGTCTGGAAACACAAACTGAATAAAAATTATTTGATTTGAATTGGGCTACTTTTTATCCTGCACCTTCAGGCGACTGAATGTGCAGGTTTCATCACGATGTATGAATATACATAACCGATGTTAAGCTAATGTACATAAAGCAGAAAAGAGTCATTTGTATATGACCGCAGTGGGATGCAAACCCGGGACCTCTCGCTTACGAGTCAGACCCCTTAAAAACTAGGCCACCGACGCTCCTACGTCGCTTCGTCATACCTACCAAATACTGTAATTAAATTGCTGAAGTAGCAGTTATGCGCGTATTACCTACTTTTGGCTAAATTCAGAAGCAAAAAGCGTGAATATATTGCCCATAAAATAGGGTCCATATTTGTATCATTTATTTACCTATTTGACCTTATTCTATGGGCAACACATTTCACTTTGATTTGCTCTCATGTTTTTGCTTCTGAATTTAGCTAAACGTACCTTATAATTTGCCTTCAATTCAACTTAGGCGGTCTGGCCGTAGATGGAGCGACGATTTGTGGGTTGGCTGCATGATAATGGATGCGGCAAGCCGAGGGTGCATTGGCGCTCATTGGGGGATGCCTATGTCCGACAGAAGACTAGAGCATTTAAGCCCAGAACACAATCTGTCTGCCCTCCTTGTTAGCCAAACAATTTATAATCACGGCCCATATCAGTCCGCTGCAGGACTTAGGGCCTCTCACACGAAAGGGGAGGTCGTTTCCATAATCTCCAGTTCTCCACGCTTGGCAGGCGGGTAGGGTATGGAAAACGCTGCTACCCATTTTCCAGCCTACCTACGGAGTCTTAGATTTTGTGAATCGAAAACATTAGTCGCCTTGTACGTCTCCCGCGAGTGTAAGGGGTTGGTGCTATTTTTATTAGTTTTTAAAACACGGGACCAAAGATGACTGGCTAACTAGAATTAAAACAATTGTAAGAAAATATAAAGCATTTTATTGTTCTTTATTAATATTATAATACAAAATTATATATCTTGTGACAATAGTAGTTATAATAATATACATTCCTCTCTGTAATATTCTTATAGACTATTATTACTGTTTATAGAAAAATACTTTCGTTAATGCATTATGGAGGTGGTTACAATTCATTTCAGTCAGTTTAAAAATCTTTCCATTAAAATCCATTGCTTATTTCCTTATCATTACTTATTTGGTTTTTATTTATTAAATTTTCTGGAATTCATTTTCTAATATCATTCATTTTAAACCAAAAAGCTGAATGGACACATATATAAGTACGTATTTTACAGAATAATAGCTCAGTCAAAAATTATCAAATGATTGCTAGGCTGCCCTTGTTAAAAAGATACCTATTTGGCTCAAAACTACAAACTATAATATAATGGTATATGAGATCGAACTAACTTCATAGCGATTATTTACATTTAATTATGAAACTACGTATAACATATTTCAAATCATAAAATGTATCTCAATAGAAAAAGTCAGACCAGCAGCGGTACTGCCGATCTCTGATGGTACGCCGCCATTTTGATCCTACTATGTGGAATGACGTCATAAGATGCATTTCGGATAGGCTCTACTCTCAACAGGGCCTATCCTGTGAAATGGCTTGAAATGTACGATTCTGAACGACATGAAGTTGGTAATACTCAAACTTCATGGGAGTGAATTTTATGTTCCGTGCATCCTAAGTATTGCAGAATACTTAGGATGCACTCAAAATAAGAAAATACGAAAATAATCTGAAAATATTCTATAATAAAGTAATTTTTTCTAGAATATTATTTAAATTAAAATTACGATATTTCAAAATCCAAATGCGAAATACATCGTTACTGTATATTCCCAATGGCATTAATTTCGTTCATTCTGACTGATGTACGAATTACGAATTCTGTACGGCATTCCACACCGTTCGGCGCGACATTTGGCGTTCAAATGGAGATAGGCGGTACCGCTGCTGAGGGCCTATTTTTGAACCGCTCGTATATACGCGAGCGCTCGCGTGCGCTACCTGTCTCATTCACACTCGTGGTAAGTATCTCGCGATAGAAAAGACAGACATTAGAAGGCGAGCGCTCGCGTCATGCGAGCGGTTCAAAAATAGGGCCCCTGGATAGTAACGAACGTGAGAGAGGCGTTAGTGTGCTTTCAGTACTTCTCGTATTGGCGGCACGTTAGTTCCGTTTTACGCCACATTCATTACTATCCTTGTCGCACTGTATTGTTTTGTATGTATTTTTTTATTGAAATTGCCTAATATTTGGTGAATCTTACAAATAATGCGACGTCCGATTACAATATCACAATAATTAAAATGATAATGGCAATTTCCTCTTTCGTTGTGTAAAATGAATTCTAGAACATGCAAAGTTAACAAATATTGTACTAAGACTTAATAATCCATAATATAAAACGCAGGCACAATAGGGTATGCCTTAGCTTAGCCATGTTTTAGCTACACATGTTATCGCGTTTGTTCCCACAGTTAGTATCAGGGCTGTCCAAGTTGCAATACCTTAATGTGTCTAATAAGAATCACTCTAGGATGTCTCCACCTCTACTTACTCATATTAAAATAATTTTTTCCCTTTCCCTCCATCCCGTGCACGACTATATGCGAAAAGCGACTTTATTGTTTGTATCGTAAGGATTAGAATCAACTGTCTCTTTCCCTCAGAAAGAGACAGATTGCATCCCATGACAACACGCACAACACTCAAACACGCACGTGTGTGCGTGCTCAGCTATTGTGCATAGTATTTTGTATGAAGACGGTCGTCTGTATATACATATAGTTCATAGTTTGTGCATGCAACTGCGTCGAAATATCGAGGTAAAAACAATACTAACCATGTGACACAGACAACACACACAGTGTGTGTCATGTGAGACAGTTGATTCTAATCCTTACAAAATAAACAATATAGTCGCTTTTCGTTTAATCATCGGTCGTCGGTCGTTTCCTCACACGCAACTACTACAGTTGATTCTAATCCTTACGAAATATATAATAAAGTTGCTTTTCGCATATAGTCGTGCACGGGATGGAGGGAAAGGGACAA
The DNA here is from genome assembly GCA_907269095.1 of Blastobasis adustella. NCBI lineage: Eukaryota > Metazoa > Arthropoda > Insecta > Lepidoptera > Blastobasidae > Blastobasis > Blastobasis adustella. The sequence continues at coordinate 7,806,766 of OU026140.1, forward strand.
AATTCTTTTAATACGAGTAAGTAGAGATGGAGACATCCTAGTGATTGTTATTAGACACATTAAGGTATTGCAACTTGGACAGCCCTGGTTGCATGCGTCATGGTCACGAGTCGACATCAGTCACAATACTACTCGTGGTAATAAACCCGATAATATCTGTAGTGAAAGTGTAGTGAATAACCACAAGTCTTAAAACCTATATTAGCCATATTGTTTACCCTTTCCACGCCAAGAGTTTTCGTTAAAAACGTTCATCACACGCCACGACAATAAACGTGGTTGATTAACTAATAAACACGGTTTTGTTTTTAATTTTGTTATTTTAAACAAAATAATACATTGTGAAATTGTTATTTTTGATTAACTAAAGTAGGTATAAACTGTCTGAAAACTTTATGCATGTGTCGTCAGGTACTATAACGATAAGAAAAAATAGAGTTAAATTGATAAGATTTATTTGTCTGATAATATCGACATTGGCGGCGAGGGCACGAAACTTAAACGTCTGATATATCAGACTTTGGCGTTGAAAAGGTTAAAAAGCGAATAACTTCGAACATTACAGTCACAAATACATTCGTGGAACATTCTGTTGATTATTACAACATTGTTTCTCAATTAAAAACGAATGCCGGATTGCACTAATTAGGCGACGCCTAAGTTTATTTCAAATATATTTAGGAAAGACAAGCAAGAAAGGCATTGCAACAATCACCAATATTAGGTGAAAACTAAATTCCCTAGATATGATGACTGGTAAGAGTGGATATGACTGCGGATAGAATTGAATGGAGAAAGAAAACATACTGTGCCGACCCCAAATAAATGGGCCCTTAGGCAGGCAAATTATGTCAAAACTCGCTAAGGTTAGGGTGGGTTTGAATCTTAGGTAACTTCGCTCAAACCCATTTTTATAATATGTAACTGTATTTCGCTTTAATGTGATCAAAATCCCTAAATGAAGACTTTTAAAATACTCTTTACTTTATAACACCGATTTTGTGACTCCTACGCCCGAATACTAGAATATTTCTTAACTTTAAGGGCTCCTTAAATTTGACATTCAACAGGCACAGCATGATATCTAATGAGCCTTTAAAATTAAGAGACATTCGAGTATTCGGGCGCTAAATGCTTAAAAATATCTTAACGCGCCAACTTAGAGTCGCCCAAGTTTTATGCATTCGGTCATCAGTTTACTAGCAACAATAAATTGTTAAATTTCACCCTTTTGCAGAATATATACGTATGTTTTTTAAACATTTATAATCTCCAAGCCGTATAAAAGTCCTAAAAACGCTACGAGCTCATACTAGTCGGCGGTATATAATGCACACCAGCTAATTTTGGCTTCGTATTTACTCAACCAAGATGAACTAGCTGATCGCATTATTGAATAATTCGGTTATTACGTCCTCGACCAGTAGGCTAATTACGTAACTCTGTTGCTAATAATTATTTGATTTCCATCGTCTTTTACCTTTTATTGTATTAATAATAACTAAAATTAATTTATTATTTCTCCATCAAACAGGATCAAATAATCCTAAAGGATTTTATATGATTGAAATAGTTACTTCTGGTCGCCTGGCCTGATTACGTATGATCGATTCAATCGTTTCAGTTTATTGCAATGGAACTTTGTTAGCAACTTAACCTACGAAATCGATGGCACGTAATCGCGAAAAAGTAACAATTTCAATCATTGAAATCAGAGAATTGTTAGCAACAGAGTTGCGTAATTAGTCTACCGTTCCCGCGGGCATAAATTATAGCCTATGTGCAATAATGGGCTATAAGCTATATCGCTGCCAAGTTTCATCAAAATTCGTTCAGTCGTTTTTTCGTAACAACAGTTTGAAAGAACGTTTCTCGCTCGTACGATTCAGATGTGGAATGAGCTCCCAGCCACAATGTTTCCTTTGGACTATGACATGGGATCGTTCAAGAGCTATATTAGAGGTCTCTTCAGAGGCGGGCAACGCATTGGTAGCGCCCCTGGTGTTGCTGATGTCCATAGGCGGCGGTGACCACGCACCATCAGGTGGCCCGCTTACCTGTTTGTCTGCCGTATAATATAAAAAAAAGACATCCAAACATACATCCATCCCTACAAACTATCGCATTCATAATATTAGTAGGATTTGTATCTATGCCAGAACAATGACAGATACTTGTGTGAAATTGTTTACATATTTCGGATACATATTTAGTCCTAAATTCTATCGTTAACTAAAAACAAGCAACGCCAACTCACCGGAAGCACTGAACGCATTTTGACGCGGTTCCCACTAAACGGAAGGGCACAAAGCGGCTCGTAAGATTACAAAACGCTGGCGGTTTTCTTTCATTCACAAAACGTCTGAAAAGAAGACGGCCATTTTTAATAGAGACGCCATGTTTATAAATTAGGTTTTAAAAAGAAAAAATAGTTCTAATAATTGTAATAGATGGCGTTGATTAGACACGATTCTCAAAAAAAAATGAGAATGTTAGCTGTATAAAAATGTACACATTTCGCGCTTTCTTCACAGAAAAGGTACTAAAACTAGGTATCTTTTCACGAAACACCTTTCTGAGTAACTTCGGTTACCAAATTCAATACTTGAGAATCCTGACTGAGCAGCGCCATCTAGTGAGACACGGTCGAACTACATTTTTTATTTTTTAAAGTAGCTGTCTGAAAATTCTCCATTGGCTAGCTCTGTAAAACCCGCTACACTATAAAGCCGCAGACTTAGCTTTGACATTTGTTTTACCCGACTCGATTGGTTTTAGTTGTAAAAATGTTTTCGAAAGTCACAATATGGCCGCTAAAATCCGCCTTTCTCGTTTTTTTAAATCACAGTGGCACTCGCAACCAAGACGAATCTAACAATACCTCATATCTTAAAATACATTGAGCCTTAGGGTTACTGCAAGCCTTGCCAAAGAACTAGATATACATAATACACTCGAAAAACATAACCCTCCTTCTGTCGCAGTCAAAACATTTACTCGGTCATTGCGGATCCCCAGTTAACTGTCTCCACTGGGTTAGTTGCTCCATGGATTCTACCTCTTACTTATGAGAAGGGGCGCCTCTATTGGGAGGGGAAGCGGGGGACAGTGAGACTCATCATCATATCAGCCGAAAGGCGCCCACTGCTGGGCATAGGCCTCCCCCACAGATCTCCACAAAGGCCGGTCTAGTGCCTTCCGCATCCAGCTAGCACCTGCGATCTTTAATAATCATCTTGGCGTTAATGTCCAGGTTGTACACACATGCACGAGGGCCCGGGGTCCGCCTTGACCATGATCCAGGATTTGGCAGATCAGGTAATTACAGTGGAGCGCCCGCTATGTATTCCTGCGATCTTTACCAGGTCGAATACTCACGGCAGACGTTGTATCAACATAGGCAGAATTCCTTGTTTTTCGCCTTATACGCAGCTTCTTCCTTCGCCAGCTGCACTCTCAACTCTTCCACGTCCCTCATGACCCTCATATCGGTTGCGCAGTCGTCGACTATTTTCTGGAACAACTCGTCTGAAAATAAAGTATTTAAAAGCTGTAATTTAAAACTGTTTAAATTTTGTATTTCTGTCATCATAAACGACATAAAAAATAATAGATTGGGGAGAAAATTTCTTCGCATTTTATATGATAATTCAAATCATTTTTTAATATAGTTTATTTACATTTAACTAAAGTATGTAGGTACCATTTTGTTGAGCGTCGGTGGCCGAGCGGTTACAGTATCCGACTCGTAAGCCAGAGGTCCCGGGTTCGAATCCCGCTCCGGCCATGTACTAATGACTGTTTTCTGAGTTATGTACATTAGTTGAATACTAACCGATGCTCTTACGGTGAGGGAAAACATCGTGATGAAACCTGCACATTCAGGCGACTGAATGTGTAACCATGATCCAATCTGGTCAGGTTCCCCTGGTAGCAGGGTCATGGAGGTCAGATGGCAGTCGCTCCACTGTAATTACCTGACCTGCCAAATCCTGGATCATGGTCAAGGCGGACCCCGGGCCCTCGTTCTCGAGAGCACAACCGGGACATTAACGCCAAGATGATTATGTAGGTACCATTTTGTTCGATAACTTTTTGTCATCTTATAGGTAGGGACATGATCCCATTGCTATAGAAATTTTGGGGCTTCTGATCAAAAAACTGCGTCAAGTAGTTTTGGCAGCGCTCTCGTGATGTTAACCTGACACTGCCTAAAGAATTCAGAAGAGACCGAAACAGGTGGAAATCTGAAGGTGCAAGGTCAGGACTATACGGCGGATGCATTAACACCTCCCAGAAACTCTCTTTATTTTTGCTGAGTGGTTAAAGATGTGTGAGGTCTAGCGTTATCATGGTGAAAAACCACACCCCCTTCTGTTGATCAATTCCGGCCGCTTAATCTCAACTTCTTGCTTTAATCTTATCAGTTGTTGGCAGTAAAGTTCTGAATCGATGGTCCTGCCTGGTGGTAACAGCTCATAATGAATAATGCCCTTACAATCCCACCACACACAGCATCACCTTGTTGCGAGTTAACCCGGGTTTCGCCACAGTCTGTGAAGCCTGACCGGCCTTTGACCATGACCTTTTTCGCACGATGACTTTTCATCACCAGCTACAAATTTCTTCAAGAATGGTTCGATTTCATTACGTCGTAATAAAGAGTCACAAATGAGTACACGGTTCATTAGGTTTCTTTCAGAGAGCTCGTGAGGTACCCAAATATCGACCTTTTTTGTGTACCTGTTTTGTGATCAATTCCCAGTTCTTCAGCTACGTCGTAACTACTGATATGCCGATCTTGCTTCACTTTTTCAAAAATAGCATCCATTTTATCCGTAACAGGGCGACCAGAGCGGCGTGCATCTTTGACATCAAAATTTCCGGATTGTAAACGCTTAAACTAAATTTGTGCTACTCTTACAGGCACTGCATTAGGTCCATAAACATCGCAAAATTTTTTCGTGGCTTGCGTTGCATTTTTACCTTTTTTGTAGTAAAATTTTAAAATGTATCTAATTTCTTCATTAGATTCACTTATCTTGACGATAAGAAAAACAAATGAAAATCACGCATTTTCATAATTTGAATTTGGAATTATCTTCTTTAAAATTTAAACTTTTAAATGATACCAAAACCAGCCAGGTACAAATAGTATAGCCAAAGGGGGTTTTATTACAAGTTCATACATACTATATGCGAAAAGACTTTATTCCCCAACCTAATATGTATTAAAGAAAAGCCGAAAAAAGCCGTGCGAAGTCGGGGCGGGTCGCTAGTAATAGTATCTAATCATAACCGACAGAAAAAGTCGGATAATACCCGACCAAGTATTTAATTATTATTGTTTGAAGTTATTGTGGTTAGGTTAGCGATGTGAAAATCCATGGAGCTCTGTAAACTTGGGACAATATTGCACTTTAAATATTGCTTTCAAATTTCATGAAATTAGCAAATTTTCAATTGAATATTTGTTTAAAAAGCTAGCCGTTACATGAACCGGCTAATTTAACCATCCGGCTGCGACCCATGTACTCAAATAGTTTTTAGACTACAGAACCGATTTTAATGAAACTGGCTTTTACACAGAGAGAACCGCATTGGAAACGGTCCATCCATTCGGGAGCTACGACGGCGCATTCAGACACACACCTACACAGATAAACAGATCGATAGATACACAGACATGCACGTCAACCTTATAAGGCGCTCTTTTAATTGGCAACGGTCGTGCGACCATGACCATACGACGGACGTCGCCCGACCAAGGGGAGACCTCAAAACCGCCTGTCGCACGACCATTACCATTACACCCTTAGGACAGCGTCTTACATCCCTCTTTTTTAGACATACAGGGTGTCCCAAAACTCAACGTCAAGCCGAAACGGGGTGACAGGATTGATTGTAACCATCATGAGAAAAATCACAAAAATAATCTATCCTGTCACCCCGTTTCGGCTTGACGTTGAGTTTTGGGACACCCTGTATACATAGATTATATTTGGCAATAACTACAATAATATCAAACGAGTTGTAACAATATCACCAATGATAGGTATAACATGGGTCACGTGTTGCGTAAGCCTCAGGGATACGCGGGAAATAGGTGCCTGAACCTGCCGGTATCAGGAAAGAGGCCCCGCGGGCGACCCAAGAAGCGATGGATTGACATCGCTGAGTCGGATGCAAGAGCCAACGGCTTACGACGCGAGGATGCCGAAGACCAGGCGAAGTGGAGAAGAATGAGTAGTAAAGCGGACTCTGGCCGGATGCCGGGATAAGCGCTAAGACGATGATGATCATGATGGTGATAGGTATAACATGTATAAACTGGGGTACATTCCATAAAAAAATATTTTTCGCCTAAACTAAAACCAGTACCCACCGACATTCTCCCCACTTTTGCTCGACGTGAGGAAATGTCCTCTCAGCCCTTGGGAGTAGGTGGCCACCGTCTCCTCTGGCACCACTCTCTTGGTAGCACCACTGTCTAGGAGATCCTTCTTGGTGCCGCAGAGGTATACTTTGCAGTCCTGGAATGGGAGAACATTGTTCATCGTCATCATCATCATACAGTCCACTGCAGGTAAGTATCGAGTAATACCTTGCCTTCGAAACAGTTGGACCTGACACTATTTTTACGCCTCGAGCCGAACAGTATTTAATCTTGATTTTCTGAATGAAAAATTCAATCCTCTATAAATCTCATTGGCAACAGCGAAAGCGATCGGTTTAAAGATTGGGAAAATCAGTACCATGCATCAAAAATTAAAAATTTCTAGTCGAAAATCCGAATTGAAAACAGAACAAGGCGAGCGGTTCAAAAGCAGGATACACTGGTCTTTTCAAAAGTCAAAATAGTAATCATCATTGTCATCACAGCCCGTTACAGTCCACTGCAGGACTTAGGGCCTCCCCCAAGGCGAGGCAGGCGGGTTTGAGATCGCAGTGTTATAAGTATGACAATGGAAAACGCTGGTGCCCATTTTCCAACCAATGGAGACTCTAGATCTTTTGCCTCGAAAATATTAGTCGCCTTGTACGACACCTACTAGTGTAAGGGGTTGGTGCTATTCTACTCTGCCGGACACCACACCGTTAAGGCGAGGTATAACATTATTATTATATATTTATTTAAGTCATATGGTAAACAAACGAAGCGAGCCACCTGATGGCAAGTGGTCACCGCGGCCTATAGACATAAGCAACACAAGGGGTATCGCGTTGCTCTAGCAGCAAAATGGCAACCCCCTCTACTGTTAAAGCCATAGTTGCACAATCTCGATCAAACTAGCTTTCGAATAGAATAAACCGCATTAAAATTGGTCCTTCCATTCGGGAGCTACGATCCACATACACAGCTCCACAGACACACCGAGTTTGGCTCCGGTATTCTGTAGATTAGATTATGAAAAAGTTCAACGATATACTTTCCGGGCAGTCCGCCTGTGTGAGTACAACCGCCATATCTATTTCTGCCGCCAAACAACAATGCTCGCGTTGTTGTGTTCCGGTTTGAAGGATATAACCCGGTCGGCAGGTAAAAATTAAGGGCCTTACCTGGACTCGAAAGTGATCGACCGGGCTAATAAGGTAGCCAACGAAATTACAGGCATAAGGCATTTCATCTTAATCCACACAGACAACGCACCAGCGGTTCTGCATTTTTGTAACCTGTAACCTAAATGCATGAATCGTAGATGCTATGGGCGACAGTTACCGCTTACCGCAGTTACCGCAAGTGGGGTGTTATCAAGTGGGCTGTCTGCTTGTTTGTCACTAGATAGCATAAAATAGGTGCACTTAGAGGTGACAACCTACCTCTTCAACAGTTCGCAACTCAGTCAGCCAATGCCGCGGTCGCTGCCAGGAATGCAAGCTGCCAGGTTCGTAGCATACTATAGCAGCAGTGCAAGAGGTAGTTTAGCACCTAGAGTTAACAACCTACCTCTTCAACAGTTCGCAACTCAGTCAGCCAATGCCGCGGTCGCTGCCAGGAATGCAAGCTGCCAGGTTCGTAGCATACTATAGCAGCAGTGCAATAGGTAGTTTAGCACCTAGAGTTAACAACCTACCTCTTCAACAGTTCGCAACTCAGTCAGCCAATGCCGCGGTCGCTGCCAGGAATGCAAGCTGCCAGGTTCGTAGCATACTATAGCAGCAGTGCAAGAGGTAGTTTAGCACCTAGAGTTAACAACCTACCTCTTAAACAGCCCGCAACTAGGTCAGCCAATACCGCAGTCGCTGCCAGGAATGCAAGCTGCCAGGTTCGTAGCATACTATAGCAGCAGTGCAAGAGGTAGTTTAGCACCTAGAGTTAACAACCTACCTCTTCAACAGTCCGCAACTCAGTCAGCCAATGCCGCAGTCGCTGCCAGGAATGCAAGCAGCCAGGTTCATAGCATATTATGGCAGCATGTGCGCCCCGATAGTACAGCCGGGTCATCGCTTCGTAACTGGAGAAAGATACAGAAAAGTTGTAACCAACAGCCCGGTATCTGCATTAGGCGCTGTCGTAATTGGCAACGGTCGTGCGACCATTGGTCTTACGACGAACGTCGCCCGAACAGTTATATTAGACCTCAAAACCGTGATCGCACGACCATGGTCGCACAACCGTTGCCAATTACGTTACTGTCTTTGTAACTACGTACGCTAAGGTTGTGGAATGAGTTCTTCAAGAAAGCTGTAAAATCTGCTTCATGATCACAGCTCCCACGAAAGGGGGGGTTATTGCTATAATCTCCACGCTTGGCAGGCGGGTTGGAGATTGCAGTGTTATAAATATATCAATGGAAAACGCTGCTGCCCATTTTCCAGCCTATGGAGACTCCAGAACTTCTGACGCGAAAAAATTAGTCGCCTTGTACGACACCCACGTGTATAAGGGGTTGGTGCTATTCTACTCTGCCGGACACCACACGGCATGGTTAAAATAGTAAATGGCCATCATCATCTCTTACCGTTCACTGCCTGCCGTATCCCATATGCCAACATTGAAGTCTTGACCATGAGAGCGCATTGACTTTGCACAGAATGCTGCACCAATTGTCTGAAAATTAGGTTAAAATGTGTGTGAAATATTGAGAACTACCTAAATGTGATTTTTGTGACTTTCAGTTGACTCAATTTGGAAGCAAAAAGCGTAACAGCAAATTAAAGTGGAAGGTATTATTTATGCAATAAGGTCAATTTTTGTATCACTTATATTAGGTATTACCTTTCAAGGTAAATAAATATATACTTATTCTTAACTTATGTGCAATACATTCCACTTTGATATATTTTATCGCTTTTTGCTTTTGAATTTAGATAACTGAATTTAGACAAATGTAATAAGGGCATCAGAGGAGTTTCCTTTGTCATTCGCAACTTTAAGATTTATTGTATAGAACAAAAAATTAAGCTTTGCTTTGTTTTTTTATTTAGAGATACTAGCTATTTTAACAAAAAAAAAATAAGAAAAAGTCTACTAGCCATTTAAACTGGCTAAAATATATTATGACAACATTAATAAAAAAACTTCCAGTACGACGTTTACATGTAAACAAAAACATCTGACCTCGGAAACTATCACAACATTATATGAATCATGCAACAAAAACAATGAAAATAGATATTGTAATATACATTTTTTAAATGGGCATGTTTAGCAAAGAACAGACTTACATTTTGATAAGGCGTACCAGCATTGAATCTACAATTCACAAATCTAATAACTAAACTTGTTTTCCCTACATGTTCGCTGCCCAAAAGGACAATTTTAAAATCACATCTACTCATTTTCAAGGCAAAAAATGTTTTTAATCTTTGTTTTGTGCTCTTCTTTCGATAATGGTATCACATATCAGTAACACTCGCTCACGTTTTGTTCGGATTGTGCCAGACAGACCGATAAAAGTATAAAATTCCCGCGAAACGTTTTAATTTCATCACAAATTACGTAAAAACATCGCGAATTTCATTTTGTTTTGACAATACTCGTTATCACCTCGCTATACTGTTTAGTTCACTTTAGTTGAGGTGTGTTTTTTTCGGTTAATTAGATATTATTCAATGGCGTCGCGATTTTAATAAAAAAAATTTACAATAATTTCACACATCTTTTTTTAGACCGTAAAATATACCTTCTATGTAGAAATATTCATAAAAAACATTCATTTTTAGCGAAAATTCGCTTAAACGTCAACCACTTAAACAACATTATCATTCTTTTTTAAGCTTCAAAAACACACTTTGATATTTATTTGACGTATTCAATTTCGTCCGGAAATTTATTGACAACTAAAGTTTGTCTGTAAAAAAATTCTGAACTGTTTAATTAATTATGTTGCCAGATTTTTATATCTCCAATATTTAGGGAAAATTGATTATTTAACCCTTTACCTGTGTGAAACCACAACTCACCTGATGGGAAGCGACTTTTTTTTGCATAAATGTATTAATGTAATTTTAAAGTTTAAGGTTAGCTTAAAAAAAATACTACCTAAGTCATTTAGAAACGTAAAAAGGTACCTACTACAAAAAGCATAGCTTTTTCTACATTAATAATTAGATACGCATATGTATTGAATATTGAATATTGGAAGGAAGTGAACGAAAACGTGAGAGTGAAGAGATTGGCGGGCAGGCGAAATAAGTGGCAATTGCTTCACCGACAAGAGTTATACCTGGTCCTATTCTTAAATATTGATTGTATGAATTACAAAAAAATAGCTCTCCCGTCTCTTTCTATTTAATTAGATCGCGTATCTACTTATCATAAAGTCAACCGCGCTTAAACAATCAATCTAATCATAAAGTATTGATTTTCTCGTGACTGTGTCAAGAGAAGAGAGGTCTATCGAATTACATTAACTTAGTTTTTTTTATTTTAAGAACTAAGTGTGTCTGAGATTTTTTTCCATTTAATAATTAGTAGGTAAGTATTTACAGTATGTAGTAATGGGTATAAGTATGAAGTTGAATTTGGTTTAGAAGAATCGTCCTTTCCGTCCGTTCTTCACAACATAATTAATCATAATTAATACCTGATTTCGAAAATAGAGTACCTACCTATATTTAAATGCCAGTAAGACCCTAAAATAAACGTTAAAAAAAGACGTTTTTAAGATTTTATTAAGGTTTGAAAATACCCCTTTTCATTTGTCGTCACTTTTGCCTCTTTAACTAATGTAATTTTATGAAAAAGGCAGTTATCAAAATGAAATGGTAAGCACCAGAGGGCTTAGTGTGAGTTTCGCTTCGAATTTACTTTACTATCGCGTTTGCGTTTGCTCACACCAAGCCCTCAGTTAGCTCAATGTTGTCTAACTACAAAGTTTCATCGTAATTAGATTGGCCATTTCCAAGAAATTTAAAAATTTGCTTGTATGAAAGTTCCAGTTTTTTTTTCCATACAAAACGCCAATTTTATAGGTAAGGACCTCATAGTTAGAGCATATAGAGGTGTATATGTGTCTGTGCAGAAATCATTGTAATTTTATCTGGGTCTGTTATTGATTGTAACTCGGTACCTAGATCTGTATTTTGTTTGCAGGTATATACCTATTCATCATCATCATCATCATCACAGTCCGTAACAGTCCACTGCAGGACTTTGGGCCTCTCCCACAAAAGCGGAGGTTATTGCCATAATCTCCACGCTTGGCAGGCGGGTTGGAGATAGCAATGTTTAAATATAATAATGGAAAATGCTGCTGCCCATTTTCCAGACTACGGAGACTCTTGATCTGTTGCCTCGAAAACATTAGTCGCCTTGTACGACACCCATGAAGGGGTTGGTGCTATTCTACTCTGCCAGACACCACATGGCCGATATACCACATATACCTATTGTATTAGTTTAATTAATATTTTAATTAAGCATTTACGGTCCTTAGTCCTTACCAAATGAGTTTGCTTTAGTTATGTATAGGTGGGCCATCAACAAAGTAACTACCTATAAGTATATAATATTGCCCGTACGTATTGGTATCTTTGTAGACTTGCAACAAAACGTTATATTTAGATGTCTAGTCAGGGAGTCAATGACCTAGTGCCATTCATGCGACGTAAATAGGATATCGGTCCTTCTACAATAAATAATAGAGTAAACTATTTGTTAATATTTTATACGAAGATACGATTTATCTACCTTATAAACAAATTGTCAAGAAATTATGAGGAAAATGCTGACTCGCTGGTTAGTCAGTTTTGTAATTATTAATTATTTTTCCTTCATCAGAACTTGTGATGCTAATGACGTGGTACCTGCTGTAGTTAGATATTGAATGAATACGTAAGTCATTAGTTAAATGTAGAGTCCATTTAGCAGGCTTATTAGGCTTGTATGTACGTACCGTTCTGCGATTGATACCTATGATCTACCTAACAATAAATTTATTTAAAGCCAAAAAATGTAATCGTTTTAATATGAAGTAACAAATAATTTTCGTATCTTACTTAATTAATATTGATATTTTATTTTAATACGTGTTGAATTCAAGGTATAAGTTATCTTAAAAACAACTTTCAAATTAAAATTATATTCACTACGAACTGTTATTTTTGTCGTTGTTAAGAATTCTTTAAACACTAAACATGAAACATATAATATAATATTAACAATCAAAAGGTTATTACAATACATTGGCGTTCATCCATTTATAAAGACAAACAAATTACCTATGTACCTACTTAAACAAGGTGAAGTCTCACACAAAAGAAGTAACCTCGCGCGCAATACGATAACGCGTTGTGCGATAACGGGTGTGTAGGTAATAATACAATGCCAACTCAACGCTCGACCTACCTATAACTATCGTGGTCACGTACTGTCCCTCCCGTGCCCCACACCCATTGTAATGTTGCTGTTTAACAACAAAAAATCGAAAAATAAAATGCAATTTCAATTTTTAGGATTATTTTTGCTACTATGTCACATTTTTTGGAGTTAAATAAAATATAACTCAAATTTATTTGAATTAAATTAGGTATTTTTAGGTATTTTCCTATAACCCGACCATGTTAGAGAGTTCGTGGCGCTTGAACGGTAAAGAACAATGTAAGAATAAACAAATACCTCGCGCTTACAAAAAAAGCTACGAGACTTTAATTAGATCTGGAGATGATGACAAAACAAAAGTGCTTTATTGTAAATCTTTCGCTATTTATTTAATAACAGTTTATTTTATTAAGTTAATATCGCACGGGATACTTTTGAACAGTATTTTAAAGAGCCTAGGGAGAGACATCTGCAATTTGTCGGTTTGCCAAAAAATGTTGCCATAGCGGAAATATTTTCTTCCCCTTCACACATTTCGTGGTTAGTAGCATCATCTTGGCTTTACAAATGGACGTCGGACAAGTAGTGGCAGGATCTCGCGAAATTTGTTTAGATCTACGTAAATCGGCGTTGCAAACTTTTGAAATCAGTTTTAAAAGATATCCCTTTACCCAATAATATAGTGCGTGCGTTTTATATCGAAGGAGATATTGTGCTTTGTGTGAATCATTGGTTCTGTAGACTGGAACCTAGTCCATACAATTGATTAAAAAATCCTCTTGTGTGGAAGTGAAATTTTCCAGTCTTGAAGTGTCGCAATTGTTGTTATTATTAAGTTTTAATTTACTAAGGGTTGGTGTAGTTATTGTTTTACATTAGTTAACCGTTGTTTTATCGTTGAATTTGATGATTTTGTCAAGAATGTGTAATCAACATGGTTTCTAGGCAAGTAATATCACACTTTTAAGTTTTATTGCTTTATGGGCATAACGCTTGTATAGCCTATGTATCATATCCAATGGCTAGAGTTCCATGCCATTTTCATAGCATGTGTAGTCCATTAAGTACAATTTTGCCAGACCATTGCCAACATCAGCCTTATGTCTAAACTGGTTTGTTGCTGCATGAGCCAATTACAGAAAACATTTTTTAAAACAATATTAGGTGTATACTATTTCTGTTTAACTGAGCAGTTCTATTATAATCAAAACTTTAAAAATTATGTTATAAACACAGAAATGAGACCTACTTATTTAGTATCTACAGTATCAAAGGTGACCAACCCTGTGTTCTCATTATACAGGATATGTGATCTAAAATTACAGGATTTGAGTAAAGATATGGCTATGCAGATTTATCATTAAACAAATCTTGTTTATTGACATAAACAAAATTAAAAAGTGACAATAATATTAGCTATTATTTCATTGCGACTGTGGGTAGTGCATGATTGCCATACCTAGTGCGTGAATGGTATACCTCGAGCAAGGGGTTAATTCAGATATTCAGTACCATATAGCATTTCAGTTAATAAAATACAGGAAACGGCCGTTCTTTTTATATGGTGTCATTAGCCGAGTTCGTCTAAAACGCCGCTTGCCTATATAAGTCACTTAGACATGCTGCTGGTCTAAAAATTCAGTAGCATGTGTACTGAAGCACTTGTTGCATCTCTAGTTGTAATAAAGCACGCTACTACAAACTGGAATAACGTAAACAAAATATGGCACAGTTGGCCAGCCTAGTACCAGCCAATTCCAGAGTTGAATATTGTACCTACATAATGTATAGATTTGATCACCTTTTACATCTGTAATAGTCTTAAACTTTAGGTGCAAGAATGTTTGTATGTACAAAAAATTCAATCTGAACTAAATAAAAAGTTTTGATTGTTGTTTGTTTGTAACAGATAAACTCCTAAACAATTTACTCAATTTTAATATAATGAGTACAGTACATTATCAGCGTGTATATAGGCAATAGTTTTACCTGAAACCCATACAAAGTTGTAGGCAACCAGAACTAAATAAAATTTTAATGTCATATAGAAAGTTTGTACCCTTCACCAAAGTGGAGGAGGATCAAGTCTGGCAGTAGACTGTTGTGAGCTGTAGATGGGATGATTTGATATGCATGTTAATAGTTGTTTTTAGTTAATTATAAGATTTACAAGCTTTAAATGTATGACATTTTATTTTACAGATAATCAAGAGGCATTGGTGCCCGGATTACGGAGCTAACTGGACCGAATAGGTATTTATATTTGTATAGATTTTGATCCAATCTAGTCAGGTACCCCTGGTAGCAGGGTCACGGAGGTCAGATGGTAGTCGCTCTACTGTAATTACCAGATTGCCAAATCCTGGATCATGGTCAGGGCGGACCCCGGGCCCTCGTTGTCGAGAGCACAAGCGGGACATTAATGGCAAGATGATTATATTTGTAAAGAGTAGGTATACTCAGTCGCCTACATATGCAGGTTTCCTCTCAATGTTTTCCCTCTTCGTAACTGCATCGGTCACGGCGGCACCATCGCCTTATCTATTTCTGCTGCCAAGCAACAATGCTTGCATTGTTGTGTTCCCCTTTGAAGGATAAGGTAGCCAGCGCAATTACAGGCATGAAGTATTTCATCTTAGCCTTCACAGTGATAATGCACCTGTGGTTCTGCATTTTTGTTGCCTGCAACCTAAATGCATGAATCGTAAATGTTATGGGCGTTAGTTACCGTTTACCATCAGGTGGGCTGTGTACTCATTTGTTACTGAGTAGCATAAAAACCTTTTTTTTATACCACTAAGGTGGCAAACAAGCTAACGGCCTGCCTGATGGTAAGCAGTCACTACAGCCTATGGACTTTTGCATTACCAGGGGCATCACCCATGCGTTGCCAACCCTGTAGAAACTTACCAATGCCACAACATCCATGTGTACCAAATATTGTCTTTCCCTCCATAGTTCAACATTGGAGCCAACACCGAGCTAACTTTGGTTCCTATGTGATGGCACTCTGTGAAAGCCAGCTGGACTCGGCCATGCCTGCTGTCCGCAGTGAGGGCTCTTCGCCTCACAGCGAGGAGAACGAGTCACCGGAGAAGAAACCCAAACTCCAGCCCAACGGTGACATCTATGGCCTGAATCAAGGTGAGCTATTATAGTAAATAATAAATAAATAATGGATCACCTCATCTCATGCACGGCGTGTCTTAAAACTTGCACAATGGAGGACTTGTTCGAGGCCAGTCCAAATGCTGTATGCGTCGCCGAATGGTGGGCGAACAAAGTGTAAGGGGGAGTTAAGTTCATTGACTCGATAAGAAGAATAAATAATAAATAAATTTATTCATGAACAATTTAAGCCTATAATTACAGACTCAGAATAAGTTGTCTAACAAGGGTAGTACAAGAATGAGTCAATGGGAAACACGGGAAGGATTAGGGGCCCTATTTTTGATACCACTCGCGTCCACGCGAGCGCTCGCCTTCTGATGCTTGTCTTTTCTATCTCTAGCAACTTACCACGAGTGTGAAAGAGATAGATTGCGCACGCGAGCGCAAAATACATACATTCATATTGCATACGGTAAAGCATCAAACGGGGGAAAGTTTGATTTAAAAAGTTCTCGACTTTACATCTGTCATTTGCGGCTGAAGTAGATAAGGTGGGGTACCGTAGGCGGACTCATCAGAGTTGATGCTTGATGCTATCACGCATGGATGTGAGCGGTTTCAAAAATAGGGCCCAAGAACTCATCAAAACAAACTAGCCCAAAAATTAACCTCATAAAGCTCCGGAAAAACCGACGACACCAAAGCGACTGCGAAGCGTGAGCGTCAGAAGTCAAAAGTCAAAATTTCTTTATTGAGTAGGACATTACAAATCTATTTTAATCGTCAAAGAGGAGGGGGGTAGGAAAGGAAGGAAACACAGTGACCTGTTGGCCACCCCAGGACCGGAACACATCCACCCCACGCCGACGAAGGCCGGACCATGTCCGACAATACCGGACAGAGCCGGTCAGTGCCCGACAATGCCAAGCAGAGCCAATCAGTGTTATCTTATGGCGGCTTACACACTTACGCGACCATGGTGCGGGAATCAGTGACTTTTACTTAACAAATGAGCGTCGAAGTCGCGTAGGTGTATTATGCTAATTCGCGTTGTAGAAGCAGCTGCACGCCTAGCGCAAGAGTCCGTGCGAGAGCTACAAGCTCGCCAGAAAAGACGCGACATAGATGCTGCTATCTCTTTCATCTTAGTATTAAAAGAACTGAGTAAAGGCTCTCGCGGCGCGAGCTATATACGAGGACACTTGTTTTAGCCGTATTGAACCAATGAGGGTTTTCACGATTTCAGATGGCGCTAGTGAGGCGTAAGGTCTGTTTGTAAAAATATTGACATGCTATTGGACAGAACCAACTACTGTAAAATTACAAATCTATTCCAGCCAATGACAGAGCTTTATTTTGACAACAGACCTTACAGTAATGCCATCTTGTGGATTTTGGAATCGCGAAAATCCTCATTGTAATAAAACAAAGATGTCAACTATGTCGATTAACCATAATCCAATCTGGTCAGGTTCCCCTGGTAGCAGGGTCATGGAGGTCAGACGGCAGTCGCTCCACTGTAATTACCTGGTCTGCCAAATCCTGGATCATGGTCAGGGCGGACCCCGGGCCCTCGTACGCGAGAGCACCACCGGGACATTAACGCCAAGATTATTATTTATTTTTATTAACTGTTCAGACGAGTATAAATTATACATAAAGGTAACATAGTGTATAGTACCAAATATTGCCACTAGATGGCGCTGTTACAAATGTGTGTACTTTCTACATCGCGGTAGTAAGTTGTCGCATACAAAATAAGGTATCGAATTTAGTTTTCAAATTAAATTATCCAATTATCCATTATCCAGTTATCTATTTTTGGGCATTTTTGGGCTTTGTTCATTAACTATGTCGATTGAAGTGACTATCAAATAATAAAAATACGTCTATTCTAAAGATCGTCTCACCATAGTGCCCCATTCTCCCCCCCAGTACCTGGCGGGATGCCGCTGAGCGTGGACTACCGCTCACCGGTCTCCCACTTCGTGCCACCAGCGTTGGAGATGTACGCCGCAAGGCGGAACACGGAGTTGGGCAATAATACAGGTATTTATAATTTACGCCATCGAGATTTAGTAACATTGTAAAAAGTACTAATTGACGAAATGTCAATCAGCAACTCTTTATGATCTGTCAAAACGGATAGCTTCTTCATGATTTTGAACTGTGACGTCATTGAACAAATGCGCTTCTGTACTTTTTTTTGTCATTTTACTTGATTTAAAAATTATAAATATTACGATTTCATTTATTTTCCTGTACTGAATGCCGGTTTTCTACTTGAAGCCGTTTAATGATAACCTGGGCTCATAATTTATATTGAATCTTGTCAAGTCTCCTATTTTCACCGCGGTGGTGTCGTTTCCCGCGTTTGTCGGCTAGACCGTTCAATGCCTAGTTTAATATAAAGAAAATCCTAACATTGCACCGTATCTCAGGCCATGCCGCGCCCACCTGGCACAGCCCCAGCGGGCCCCCGCCCCGCGACTCGGGCTCCGGCACCCCGGCGAAGCGCAAGCGCGGCCGCCCCCGGATAGACAAGACCAGCCCGGAGTACCTGGCCAACGTGGCCGCTAGGAAGCAGGCCAAGGAGATGGGTGAGTGGGGGATAATACGGGGGGGAATACGAAAAAGAAACATACATATACATCATCACAGCCCTTAACAGTCCACTGCAGCAGTTAGGGCCTCTCCCACGAAAGGGGAGGTTATTGCCATAATCTCCACGCTTGGCAGGCGGGTTGGAGATCGCAGTGTTTAAATATAATAATGGAAAATGCTGCTGCCCATTTTCCAGACTACGGAGACTCTTGATATTTTGCCTCGAAAACATTAGTCGCCTTGTACGACACCCATGAATGTAAGGGGTTGGCGCTATTCTACTATGCCGGACACCACACGAACATATACATAGCAACATACTATCTAGACACAGTCATACATCCCAAGCTTTTTCCCATAGGGGTAGGTACGGACCACATTGTTCCACTTGCTGCGGTCTTGACAAATCTCTCTTGCTTCTTCCATATTCGTCAGCGTTTTCATAAAAAAAAATACAGAAAAAACCCAAAAGGCGAAAGAAAATATCTCCCGTGATTCGCTTTTCATACAAAACACAATGCACAAAAGAAACTCCCGAAATCAAAAGTAAAAAAATGACTGTGAAGCGCTTTTCATACAAAAAATAAATAATCTAAACAGCAAAACAAAAAAATCTCCCGTGATTCGCTTTTCATACACACAATGCACAAAAGAAACTCCCAAAATCGGGCCCTCTTCACTCTCGCGAGGCAGGTACTTTGTATTTTGCTGTGGGAGGGAATCGCGAGGCAAGGAGACCGATTACAGTCTCGCCTCGCGATAGTTAAGGGGATTCGATTTCCGTACTAAATTAAATTTTTGTAAGTGTTTAGTATGATTATGATATGATATTATGATTTATACTATTAGTAAATGTATTTAAAGGTGCGGCAAATCGCTTTCTATAGTTTAATGACATAAAGTAATGCAGTTTAATCGAAAAAACCATATTCGCCGCTAGGCGGGGTTGTTTTGTGATTGTGTAATTTTAAATTTTTAACATGCAGAAATCCATTTCACGCTCATTTGGATACATTTACAAACGGTCAATTGCACAAATTTACATTAAGAACGATTTCACAATATTCCAATATTCGAATACTTAAATTTTCGAATATTTGCAAGCCCCACCCCGGATAGACAAGACCAGCCCGGAGTACCTGGCCAACGTGGCCGCCAGGAAGCAGGCCAAGGAGATGGGTGAGTGGGGGGGGAATACATGGATACAGTCATATATATGTGCATTTTTTCTCGTAGGTGTACGTAGGGACTACATTATCTGAGTGGAGGGGAAATACGAAAATAACACATACGTATTACACACTTATATACCATCGCGACTTTTTCCCGTTGGGGTAGGGGTAGGCAGAGATTACATTGTTCCACTTGCTACGGTCCCTAACAAATCTCTCTCGCTTCTTCCACGTTCATTTACATTTTCATACAAAAAACAATACAGAAAAAACCTCCACAAATCGAAAGAAAAAAATTACCCGTGACGCGCCTATCGTCAAACCTACAAACCGTCACACCTTTCTACTTGCTACGTTCATTTTCTGGTCCCCTGGTCACAAAACCCGGCCAGGTTAGGTGATTACCTTCTCCATCTTCGCTTGCCAACATTGGCGGCAAAGTGGTGACTCCGACGTGATCCTAACCTCTTCCCTACCTGACTCTGTCGGCACAAACGCGTGCTTCCAGGGGGGCGGTTCTCGCGCTGTGATATCTCAAATTCGACATTTTGTCTAGCCAAAAAACTGTAATAAAACGTCACTGAAATGAATCTTCGACAATATACGACTGTCGAAGATAGTTGAGAAAAACATATTTGGCTGCAATAAACATTTTAATGTCATTATTAGTTTATTTATTCGTATGGCAAAAACACAATTACGAGAAACACCTAATTTAGATATGTGACTAGAAAAAATGTCGAATTCGAGATGTCACAGCGCGAGAATTAGGCCCCTGGTCGTTCACCTGCGGCCTCTGTCTGGTTGTCTGTTACTGGTTGGTCTTCGCTTTGCCAACATTGGCGGAAACCTTATCCCTCACCGCTAAATGTATATGTGTAATCGTAGCTAGAATAGGATCACGATAAGTCCATATTGACTGACAGTAGTAAGAATTATAAATGTGGATATGGTAATAATCTGGGGATAATCTGTTCTTGTCAGTCCTTCTTGTAAACATTCAGTTATTTGGTCACATTAGCTTGAACTTGTACTTTTAGTTTGTCTGAATTATTCATCACGGCGAAAATTATTTCCTGCACTTCCTTGTTCATCGTTTTGCCCATTATTTAGACACATAGACGTATCTTTATTTTGTCCAATAACACATTCAAAAAACTTAAAACTAACACATTAAGTACATAATAAGAAAGCAGGGCGGTGCGTCCTCGGACCAAATGATTGGATTTAATGATATTTTTCATAACTCACGAAAATAAACAATCCTACAGAAATAAACTTGTTCGTTATGACTTTTATGAATGACGTTCTATGTCATTTTAAAAGCTTGGCAAAAGTTGCCATACAGAGATTTTTTATTTCATTTCTTCATGGCATTTCTTCTTCGCATGGCTTATTTAAAAATAAGCCATGCGAACTTCTCGCGGTCTGATTCTATCAACTGCAACTAACGGTTGGTCGGGTCTAGCCAAATCTCAGCGTCTGTTACTACTTGTAAGCTTGTTTGCCACCTTATGCGCTTATTACATTTGACTAAATTCAGAAGCAAAAAGCGCGAGAGCAAATCAAAGTGGAATGTATTGCGTATAAAATAAGGTACATTTTTGTATTACGGCTTTTGGAAATCGGAGCGACGCGTGACAAAATATTAGTGATACAAAAATGGACCTTATCGTATGAGCAATACATTCCACTTTGGTTTGCTCTCACGCTTTAGCTTCTGAATTTAGTTACTGAATTTAGTCAAATGTAATCAGCGCATAACATATGATTTGACTTCTAACGGAGCATTTAGCGCTTTATCAGAATAGTTGTTAAATACCTAAAATATACCGAAAATTACCTGGGATGAATATGATATAGGTACCTACGCAACGTAAACCACTGACTGCGCAAGCGCAGCAAGATCCTGTTTATGTATGTTGTATGTCAAATGTAATAAGCGCATTTGTGGTATAAAAGAAACGCCCCTACAAGCTCATTTGCCACCTTAGAGGTATAAAAAAAATCCCCCCCTCCCTCCCCCCCAGCGGCCGTGCTAGGGTCCGGCGCGGCGCCGTCGCCGCCGGGCGCGGGCGCGGGAGCGGAGAAGCGCAAGCGCGGGCGGCCGCGCGTCGACAAGACCAGCCCCGAGTACCTCGCCAGGAAGCGCGCTAGGGAGATCGGTGAGTGATCGCCTAATTATTCATCTTTACGTTTTATATTAGAGAAAGAGGCCCCGTGGGCGACCCAAGAAGCGGTGGATTAACATCGCTGAGTCGAATGCGAGAGCCAACGGCTTACGACGCGAGGATGCTGAAGACTGGAAGTGGAGGAGAATGAGTAGGAAAGCGGACCCGCAGCAGTGGTCGGGGTAACCGATGATGATTATCTTTATTTTTTATATTAGACGAGACAGACGTTTGACCGCCATCTCACCTGTTGGTAAGTGACGATGCGGCCGAAGATGGAGCATGCAAGTCTTGGAACAGCCTAGCCTAGAAGGCATCCAGATTATATTGATCAGGGAACACACTCGCAGGCAACGCGTTCTACTCCTTAGCCGTACGCATTATAAAGGTCGAGCCAAAGCGGCTCGTGCGGATGGCTGGAAGCTGTTGATTTGATTGATTTTAGGACTTATTGACCACAATTGACCTCACCTGATGGTAAGTGAGCATCGGTGGCCTAGTGGTTAAGGTGTCTGACTCGTAAGCGTGCGGTACCGAGTTCGAAGCTCACTGCTCACATAACTCAGAAAAAAGTCATTTGTACATACGAATGACTACATTACAATGTAC
Organism: Blastobasis adustella; assembly: GCA_907269095.1. Lineage (NCBI taxonomy): Eukaryota > Metazoa > Arthropoda > Insecta > Lepidoptera > Blastobasidae > Blastobasis > Blastobasis adustella. The sequence goes on from OU026140.1 coordinate 7,829,199, forward strand.
ATTAGTTGAATTCCTATGCTCTTACAGTGAGGGATAACATCGTGATGAACCCTGCACGTTAACTACTGAATGTGCAGGTATTACCGAGATGACTGCTCGTTTTGCACCACGCCTTGTGGGTTCTTGTGGGTTCTTGGTAACAACCCACGGAAGCGAGCAGTGTTGACCCCCAAAAGTTCGTACCAGATTGTGCACAGGCAGACCGACGATTTGTGGGTCTCCTATATCTCACAAAGTGGAACTTTTCTTGTACTCGATAACGCAGGATAACCGACGACAGTTTTCAACATTGTCTGTGATAATCGAATACAGCCCACCTGATAGAAAGCGTTACGAGTGACAGTTACAGCTATCCGTCAGATGGTCTGCCTGTTTGTCAAGTATTTAAAAAGAAAATACAAATTTTTATTTTGTTACAAGTGGTTATTGACCTAGCAATATATTAAGAAGCCGATGATTCTTATATTGTTTCTTCTTTCCACAGAGGCTCTTGAAAGGAAAGCAAAGAAGGAATACAGACGCAGAACCACTGGAGGTAAGTTATTTGACTTTGTTAAATAAAAAAAATTTGAGTATAATATAACAGTTATATAAAAATCACGGTGTGGAACAATAGTATATAACACTAGTGTGGAGTTGTCCGAATTTGTCCGAATAATTTATTCAGAGTTTGAACATCACCAATTCAATAGAAATATACATAGACGGCACTTTATTCGATTCCACATTACATCCTTAAATTTATATGGTTATACATGTAGGTACACATGTGCAGTACCTATAGTTTTTTTAAAGTATGTAACGTACGTTAGATTCATACATAGATATTATGGTCTACATAGTCCATTCGCGTTAAGAAAATTGTGAGTAAAGGTGTTTTTACTGTGGAGTAAAAATTCAAACAATGTATATTTAAGAAAAAACTAAGTTTACTGATGGGTAAAAATCAACTAAATTGTCTCAAATTGAAAATAAAGTCAAGGATATATTTCCTTAGCAGCCAGTCTGGTATTTGTTGTTTATTCCAACCGGCGAGGTATTCATTTATATTATTTTCTGCCGTCAACTGGTCACAGTGAACTTGACTTTCTAATTGGTTGCGACCCGATTGGTCGAGGGGCGGGGCTAGGCCGGCGGACTACGATGACTCACTATTTTCTTATCGCGAATGAACTATATGAATAAATGATACCGTGAAACGTCAGCGCAAAAACGTGAACTTTTCGAGTCATAAGCCCTTGAGTTTTCCATTTGTAAATACGTCAGTGAAAACTAAAATTAAAATTGTGAAACGAAACAATTATTTGGGCAAATTCTGGTTATTTTTTTTGTCACTAACCAACCACCACCACCACAATCGTAATAACATCGTGTCATTCTCATTTATTTTATCTAAACGCGTCATTGGCTTGCCACACATATCAACTAATTATAATATTTAATGTAATATATCACTCAACACTAAAATGATCATGGGTTTTTAAAGGAGTCATTTTTCAGCCCGTTTTCACTAAACAGGAATCGCCCAAATCCGATGCCCAAATACTTAGGAATTACCTAAGACGAAAATACGTTTCACCAACCGCTAGGAAATTACTATCACCGTTAGGTAACACGTAAAGTTAGGAAGTCGATTGGGAGGTCCCTAGGAATCGCCTAAAACGACAGTCGCGTTCTGTTTCCCACAGCAAACTTATCTGATCCGGTGGCCGAAACTGGAACTAAGTGTCGCCATTTTGAAATGTCACTTTGTTGTCAACAACAGCGACGTGGTCACTGGTCCAGATATTTTTGTGGCACTCTACAGTGTACCAACATTTCAACGCGAATTCATAGATAAATCTTGCCTAGACATAGAGGTATAGTGAAATTTACCAATTGGCTAAAGCCATTCCTAAAGATAAGAGTTTCCTAGTTAGGTGATGCTTAATTCGAGTTTAGTGAAGACGGGTATCAAACTAAATTGGTCGTAATTTTAAAATGTTTATGGGCGAAATTCTTTGGTCTTCTAGTTCTTTATCTAAGTTTTTCCGAAATTAAAATTTTGATATGAAGTTAACAACAGTAACAGATTTTCGTCCATAGATATTATGAAATTGGTGACCTTTTTAAACGTTTTTGAACAAAGTAAAACATAATGAGGCACCTATAAACAGATGATGTTGAGTTGTTTATTATTTCCGCTAGAGGGCGCGCATTTCATTGTTAAGCCACACTTGACCAAAGGACCCTTAGTCTACCTTTATGGGTCTTCTCCCTCTTGTCTATGGGAGGGACGTACGCGGGCCTCCACCCTTATACTAGTAACAGACGCTCCGTTTTGGCTGGACCCGACCAAGCGTCAGTTGCAGTCGATACTAATCCTAACAGTGTACAAAATAAAGTCGCTTTTGTATTCATTCGGATGCCCTGGCGAGTTGATCTTGGTCGGACGTCCGACCACGCCTCCAGTAGCCACAAGCCAATTTATTTTATACGTAAGGATTAGTATCAACTGCAACTGACGGTTTGTCGGCTCCAGCCAAAACGAAACGTCTGATCTTTTAGACTAAATAGCTCAGAACCGAACCACTCGCGTCTGTCCATAATATGAGGGTTCTCACCATTCCAAAATTCACCAGATGGCGCTACCAAGTCACGACTCTCATGTCAAAATAAAGCCCTCTCATTGGCTAAAATAGATGTCTGTGTATGTATAATAGCGTGGCATTATTTTGACAGCAGACCTTAAGCGTTAGTAGCGCCATCTGGTGGGTTTTGAAATTGCAGACATCCTCATTCGACGCGTAGAAATCTTCCATTATTAAACTATACATACAATGCATATGCAACAAAAACCCTGTCCGTATTAGAATCCAGTTGTACGCATTCCTTTTTTGAAAAGAAGTAAAAAAAATACCAAAAAGGGTGACATCGCGCGGCGCTTTTTTGTTTGACAGTTTTTATTTATAATATTACGACTCTTTACAAAACAGACGTATATATTTTATTTGTATCGCTGTGGTACTTTTCATTTAAGTTATATTTTGACGTTTTATAAACCTATTTTACCCAAAATATGGTTTGTCACTCTCTTTCAAATCCAATCATTTCGGTGGCAGATGGAGACTAAACATATTTTTGCTAAAACAGGTTTATGAAACGTCAAATAACTTTTATGATTAACAAGGGAATATACCTCGTTCGGGTCTGACGGAGTTTTTGTTACATCTTGTATATGGAAGCATATAGAATATGGGCCCCCTTCTTTTTACCGCGATGTGTTCCCAAATGTCATTCGATATTACGTTTAATATTATTTGATTTTGCTTCCTGTCGCCACATTGATACCGCGAATGCGCCCACTACCGCCCTCTAGCGTCTTAACACCGCATGCCTTTCTCACCATAGCCAAACCAGTGTTGAGGCCCGCGAAAACGACCAAAACGGCCACCAGGGTCGTTAAACAGATCCCAGTGAGAGTCGTCAGTAGGAGGACCACCAGGGAGAATGGAACCGCTCTGAGAAAAATGCCACAGAAAGGTGTCACTTTGAGGAAAGATAGAAAGGCCCTAACTGCAGATAGAAAGGTCCTAGCTGCAGATAGAAAGGGCATCTCTGCGGATAGAAAAGTCCTAGCTGCAGATAGAAAGGGCATCTCTGCGGATAGAAAGGTCCTCGTTGCAGATAGAAAGGTCCTCGTTGCAGATAGAAAGGTCCTAGCTGCAGATAGAAAGGTCCTTGTCAGACGAAATTCGAAATTCCTTAGAAGGAAAGGTAAAAGAATTATCGAATAATAATTGAGATCAGTAGATTTGACTGCATGGTTATTTACAGTAGATTGTTCTTTTTTTTTTTGGAATAAGTACGTAAGATAAATAATTTAAATTGTTGTAGATTAGTCTTTTTTTTTTAATATGAGGCGGTTACGGCATGAGATGTTATACGTATTTCGTTTCTGTAGTCGATTTTATGAATATATTTCATTTATTTTTTTCTACAATTTATTATTGTGTACTTATCTATAATTTTATTTACTGATAGTATAGAATTATCGTACTTTATTCTAGTATTATTATTTTGCTTGACAGTTTCTAATATATTCTTAATACAGACAATATATCTTTTAACTATTTTTGGATACGTAGCGTTATACAGACGGATATAGAAATGTTGCCAACATAATATATTAAATATGAGTATATCGTCACTACACACAATATTATTTTACGCTTCCTTGATGGAATATTGGGACCAACCATCTTATTGTGTACTTCAATCAAGAGACGAACTTATGCCGCGACAATAAGGCTTAAAATACAAATGCAACAATGGAAAAGAAGAATTCATAATACCGCCTTATCTATTTCCGCCGCCAAGCAGCAATGCTTGCATTGTTGTGTTCCGGTTTGAAGGATAAGGTAGCCAGCGCAATGACAGACATGAGGAATTTCATCTTAGTCCTCACAGTGACAACGCGCCTGCGGTTCTGCACTTTTGTTACCTGCAACCGAATTTTGTGAATTGTAGATGCTATGGGCGACAATTACCATCAGGTGGGCTGTCTGCTCGTTTGTCACTGAATAGCATAAATTAATACTTGATAAGTTTGGATTTTGATTGACAGTATAAAATAGCGTCAGTCCATCAGCTTACATAGCATTGTATGCGTGAATGAGAAAGCCAAATAACACCTATTAAGTTTCACCCTTCATTAAAACATTGACCCAATAACCACATAATTGTATAAATTAAACGCACTAGTAGATAATTATACCGTATGTACTTTTCTGGCCTAAATTTCCGCCATAATGTAGTCTTCATTAATAAAAAGCCTCACAATACCAAAATACTGTCGAATGCAATTTGGCAATCTCTCTTTGTATGGCTTTTATTACATTATAAGAAACTGACGAGGCACACTTATATGTCAAAGGGATATATTGAATGAGGGTTTTCGCGATTCGAAAATCCACGAGATGGCGTTACTGCGACGTAAGGGCTGCTGTCAAAACGGAGCCCTGTCATTGGTTGGAATAGATTTGTCATTTTACAGCGCTAGTTAAACCTCACTAGCGCCATCTGAAATCGCGTAAACCCTCATTGCCATGGACCAACATCCATATTTTTGACAGCTCGCTGGTAATTATGTATTTTAAATTTGGAATTGGCGGATGTTTAGTATGTTTTAATTATAAATGGAATGTGCATGATGCGTGGTTTCGAATTAAGCTACTTGTGGTTTTATACGCTTCTATTAAGATTAGTAAGTAACTCGTATACTATAATAAAGTAAGTAAGTAAGTAATCTTTATTTATGGAACACAGGTATTAATAATGTTACATAATATCTGTTTAAAATTGTATTAAGACCAGTAATAAGCCTTGCTGCACGGCTAGCAAAACTGTGCCCGCGACACAGCTCGTGCACGCCTTTTCTCGCTAATCGCGCGCGAGAGCTCTTGTGCTAGCCGTGCTGAAGGAATTTGATATTGCCATAATGTAGGCGACTTTAAAAACAGTTTCAAATTTCTGATAAAATGATGATGAAACAAATACATACATTGAAAGTGGCTAGGGATCAAACTTTTTTGTTAATTATTAATAATCAGGCTTTTGAATTCTATTTTTAATAATATAATAATAATAAAATAGTCTAGTGACAAAGCGTGTTTTTTTTTCTAATTACCGAAAATAAGTCTTTTTTTATTATATTTTTGAAAGGATAATAAAAACCTTGATTTGCCAGTAGATGGCAAAAAACTACTTAAGCCCTAGATACGTTTAATGAGTGTATTGCCGTCTTCTTTTGAACTCCAACAAAAATCATCTGAACCGACACCAACCTTAGAACAGCGATCATTATAACTTGGTCTTTAAATAAATAAATCAGCTTCAAAATTACTAACTCAGGGCCCTAATTTCACCACTATCCTTGTCGTAATGCACCTGAGTGTACAATCCAAGAGCATAAGTGAATTACCTTAAGAATCCACCACCTTAAGAATCATATTCCTGTGCAGTTGTTATATGGTTTTTGCAATGACAGAAACTTATCTGACGCGGTATTCTTGGTCCTTGGACCCGGTGGACAAAAATGGGACTGGAAAAATGGCGGTACCCACATACATACATACATACATAAAGTCACGCCTGTGTCAAACAGATGGGGTTTTTTGCTCTGTCCTGACACAATTTCCTAGCCTCGCAAATATCTACAATTCTTATATGGCAGCACTTCATTTTGAAATGTATTTGAACTGACATGTCAATGCCAAAAATAGCACTGCCCGTCACCGGGTCAGATAAGTATGTATCGCTTTAAAGCATTCATGAAATTTTTTGATATTTATTCAATAAAATATACCCTGGGGATCAAGGACGAGTTATTTAGGCCTAAGGGACAGCTAATGCCACCTTCCTTTAGCAAACTCATTCTTGCTAAAAATGCACTCAATCCCTTGTCAGTATACTGCTGCAGCTATAAAGGAAAATTTTCTTAAAGTAACAATGCACTTTGCTCTTGTACTGTACCACGGCCATCTTTATAAGGCGCCGTCCACATTCACTGTACTCCATCGGCCATCTTGATATACATACAGCGTTGTTGGCAAAGAAAAATTTTCTCGAAGTGATAATACACTTTGCTCTTGTACTGTACCACCAACGGCCATTTTTGTAAGGCACTGTACCCAATCGGCCATGTTGGTAAAGCTTCGTCCACATTGCAGACTCGGCGGCGTCCTCGTCCGCGGGCGAGTCGACGCCGCGCGTGAAGAGGAAGTACACGAAGCGAGCGCCGAGCGCCAAGAAGAACGACGTGAGTGTGGTTCTGTGTATTTTTATTTTTAGTAGTATTTTTCCAAACCAAGGAGCTTCGGTGTCCTAGTGGAGAAGGTATCCACTCGCAAGCGAGAGGTACGGGTTCGAATCGCACTGCCGCCATACCAATGCCATTTTTCTTAGTTATGTACGTTAGTTGTACACTACCCGATGCTCTTACGGTGAGGGAAAACATCGTGATGAAACCTACACATTCAGGAACCTACACATTCAGTCGCCTGAATGTGTAACCATGATAGAATCTGGTCATGTTCCCCTGATAGCAGGGTCACGTAGATCAGATGGCAGTCGCTCCATTGTAATACGCCAATTACATTAATTTCCTGATGTGCCAAATCTTGAATCATGGTCAATGTAGACCCATAATTTCTTGATCTGCCAAATCTGGGATCATAGCCAAAGTGGACCCCTAATTTCTTGGTCTGCCAAATCAAGGATCATAGTCAAAGTGGACCTCCAATTTTTTGATCTGCAAATCTATATCATGGTCAAGGCTGACGCCGGACCCGATACCCAACCGGGAAATTGACGCCAAGATGATTTGTTTTTACTTTCCCAGAGCCCCGGCACAGAGAAGGTGAAAGGCAAGCGAGGAAGGCCGCGGAAGGACCAGGCGGCGGCCAACAATGCGCACGGACCACATTCCTCACACCAGCCTAGTGAGTATGGGTCTAGCCCGCGAACCATAACCCTGAGTTTCGTTGCCCACCTCTGAGGAGACTTCTAATATACCTCTTGAACGATCCCATGTCATTCCACATCGGAATCGTACGGGCGAGAAACGTTCTGTCGGATCTTCGCGTCGACACCACTAGAACCTGCCTAATGCGCTTCCTACATTATGGTAAACTCAGAAGCAAAAAGCATAAGAGAAAATCAAAGTGGGAATGTATTGTCGTAGTTGGTCGTACTTGGTCGTACTTGGTGTAGTATATTGTCCGCCCGCTACCGACTACTTTTTAGACTTCGAAAGTGCCCTTGAATCTTTATCATCCGACTATTCCCACCACATTATTATGGGCGATTTTAATACTGACCTTCTCCCGTCTGCTAAGCATCCGGCTCGTGCCCGTAGGCTCCAGGCCATCGTGGCATCGTCATCTCTCAATTTCCTACCACTTAACCCAACTCATCACAATATCGATACTGATGACACATTGATTGATCTAATCATAACCTCATCACCAGATCTTGTCGCCGCACACGGGCAGTTTTCTGCACCCGGTTTCTCACATCATGACCTCATATATGCCTCGTACAAGATTAAAACCCCTCGACAGAAGCCTGTAACTCTGGCGGTACGTAGCTATGCCCATTTAGACACGGATGCTCTTCAAAGGGATGCTTCGCATATTGACTTCGAGTTGATGTATGGGGCGTCATCAGTGGATGATAAAGTGAATTTCCTCAACAAAGCAGTCATTGCACTTTTTGATGCCCATGCCCCAATTCGAAATGTTAGGGTGAAGCGTCCACCAGCTCCGTGGATAACGACGGATATACGTAAGGCAATGGCGCGTCGTGATGCATTTTTCAGGAAATTTAAAAGGAACCGTTCGGAGGACAACTGGACTCTGTTTAAGGCTGCCAGGAATCGATGCAACCAAATGGTACGGGCTGCTAAGCGCCGTTACTTTCACAGCAATATTTCCTCCTTATCGTCTGCTAATCTCTGGAAATTTCTTAAATCTGTGGGTATAGGTAGGTCTGACGATGAGCAGTTGATTCCCTCGGTGCCTCTTACCGACATCAATCGTCATTTCTCATCGGTTGAACCCTTTGATCCAGCCCTGAAACTCGCGACCCTTAACAGCATTTCTGCCTTACCTGATCCCAGCATTGAGCCTTTCTCATTTGAGTCTGTTAGTGAAGATGAGATCAGAAAGACTATCCTCTCCATCAAGTCTAATGCAGTGGGATGTGATGATGTGAGTCGAAGGATGATTATAATGGTACTTGAAAGTATTCTTCCTGCTGTCACTCACATCGTAAATTACTCGTTGCTTGGCGGCCAGTTTCCTAGCTTGTGGCGTAGAGCTTATATTCGTCCGCTTCCCAAGATTCCACTCCCTTTCCTTCCTAGCCATTTCCGTCCTATCTCCGTCCTCCCTTTCTTTTCTAAGGTGCTGGAGGCAAGTGCGCATAAACAGCTCTCTGAGTTTGTTCACCACAACAACCTTTTAAGTCCGTATCAGTCTGGGTTTCGGCCTGCGCATAGTACCACCACTGCTTTGCTGAAGGTGACCGACGATATTAGAAGGGGTATGGAGGATACAAAGGTAACTATCCTCGTTTTGATTGATTTCACAAATGCTTTCAACACGGTGGACCATGACGTCCTTCTTGCAATCTTATCCCACTTTCAAGTGTCGTCGGTATCTCTGGATTGGTTTGTGGCCTATCTTCGAGGTCGTCAACAGGTGGTCCGTTTGGGGCAGGCATCTTCAGACTGGTGTAATCTTGAGGCTGGGGTTCCCCAGGGAGGTATCCTGTCTCCCTTATTGTTCTCAATCTTTATTAATATGATTACCATCTGTCTCTCGTGCTTGTACCATCTGTACGCTGATGACCTGCAACTTTACGTGCAGTGTGGGGTGAATGAGCTGTCGGATGCCATAGATGGTCTTAATCGGGATTTGGACAGAGTTTACCAGTGGTCTAAGAGTTTTGGTATTGCGGTAAACCCCAACAAATGTCAGGCTATTATTATTGGTAGCTCGCGGCTCTTGGCGAGGATTGATCTGGCTGCTCTGGACCCGGTGTTGTATAATAGTATTGTTATTCCATTTGCCCCTCATGTAAAAAACTTAGGACTCTATCTAGACCAATCTTTGAGTTGGAACGTCCAGATTGCTGAGGTAAGTAGAAGGGTCACATATACGCTGCGTAGTCTGCATCGCTTTAAGTTCTTTTTGCCGATGAAAACTAAAATATTATTGATGCAGACTCTGGTTTTGCCTATTTTAGATTACGCTGACGTATGTTATATTGATGTGAACGAAGTCTACCTCAGTAAGCTGGAACGTTTATTGAATAATTGTATTCGTTTTATTTTCGGGCTACGGAAATATGATCACATCTCCGAGTACAGAGAGAGGTTGTCTTGGTTGACTGTTCGGGAGAGAAGGAGATCACGTGTTCTTTCTACACTTTTCTCAATTCTGGATAATCCTTTCTCGCCGGGTTATCTCAGGCACAATTTCCGACTATTGTGTTCGACTCATGACCGTGATCTCCGTTCCTCCGATACGTTATGCCTTGACATTCTCCCTCATCGGACCAACTTTTTCAGCCATTCATTCACAATACAGGCAGCTCGTTTTTGGAATGACATACCTGAGGACGTACGAAAGGCGCAGAATCGATTAATGTTTAAAAAATTGCTAAAAGATTTTATTTTGAGTAAGAGGTCGTAGGTTGAGTGATGAGTTTGGCGTAGTCATTATCACATTTAGTATCTAGTGAAAGTATATATAATTGGTATATGTTTATTGTATCTTTTTTTTTTTTTAATAGTATTAGTATTTATAGTATTCATTTCATTTAATTTAATTTATCAATATTTTTCTGTTAAGTAGCACCTACTTAATCACTCTCTGCATGGTCTGCTGGTTGACTGTTAGACAAAGCCTCAATGGCTTTAAGTCCGGCAATTGCTGTTATTTGTGCAATAAAGTTTTTAAATAAAATAAATAAATAAATATTGTAGCATGTGTGCTCGGGCAGGCCCTAGGTTAGGACGGGTTCGGAGGCCTTATGTCTGGACGGGCTCAAGGTTAAGTAGGCTTCCGGGTTAGGTTGTTGCTCCCGTAGGGCAGCCGGGGCTTTAATCAGTTACGTAGGTTGAAACATGTAGGAAGAAGGTCGGTAGGCTGAGATAGTTCGGAGCAAGTAGGACGTAGGTCTGTAGCCTGTCTATGAGCACACAGCACGGGCTAGGTAGGAATTCAGATGGGTTCCATTTGAATTAGATGTAAGGTGTCTTTTGTATTTTGTATCTTTCTTCAGTATACTTTCACGAATATAACTTCAATGAAGCATGTTTTTATTTAAAGTCCCTAAATCCCCGAGTGTTACAGTATTGCTCATAAAATAAGGTACATTTTTGTGATAGTAAAATGGCGCCACGCCTTTTGAAATGCGGAGCGACGCGTGACGTAATGTAAGTGATACGAAAATGGATCTTATTTTATGAGCCATACATTCCACTGTTATTTGCTTTCACACTTTTTGCTTCTGATTTTTGATGACTAATTTTGCCAACTGTAATAAGCGCATTATTTTTGCCTAAAAACTAAATCTAATTAATATTTTTCTGTCCAACAGAGATCCGTGTGCGAAGCAATCTGATGCCAATGAATTCAGAGCCCATCACATTGGACAGCGACGAGGAGCCAGACTTGGGTAATGAGGCTGTTCATTACTTTCACATTATTTTAACCCCCGACGAAAAAAGAGGGGTGTTGTAAGTTTTACGTGTGTATCTGTGCCTTTGTGTGTCTGTCTGTGGCATCGTAACTCCCGGACCGTTTTGGATACGGTTTTCTCTAATCTGTATTTTAAACTGCTTCCAATGTTCCCAGACCGATGTCGGAAGTCGAGAAACTAGATACTTCTTCGCATTGAATGGCGACTGTTGTATTTGTTCTTTTTAATATTAAAACACCTAAACGACAAAAAGATGGATGACCCCAAAAACAGTCGGATAATACTCGACCAAGTTTCATTTATTTATTATTTATTTATTTAACAGTTTATTGTACACAAGAAATACATAGCAAATAACAGGCAATGTAATAAATGGCACAACAGGCGCTACTTATTTCTAAAGAAATCTCTTCTAGCAGGCCTTTGGGAGTGTGATGTGATCATGAGACCTCCTCCTTCCTTGAATTCAAATATTTTATAAACTAGAGAAGACGGGACGCTCTTAAGAAACAATGCTAAGAACCATCTTGATAAAACTGGATTCCAAATAGAGGAAACCGCATCCAAATCAGCCTTTCTGTTCGGGACCTACGATGCCACGCGTAGACACACTGCCACAGAGCAACAGACACACAGATACATACGTGAATCTTCCACACCCCTCTTTTTTCGTAGGCGGTCAAAAAGGTAAATCTCTGCAACAATTACAATCACCTGTGTGGCATCTTTAGTAGCCAGGACATCCGTCTGTTCCCAGGATCGCCAAGTCAAGCGTCAGACTCCCTCAGCCTAGACGAGAATCTGCGAGCCCTGAGGCACATCCACGAGAAGTACGCCAATATTGACAAGGTGATTCCGCTGTTGTATTCTAGGGCCAGTGTTTTTTTTATACCACCAAGGTGGCAAACAAGCTTCCGGCCCGCCTGATGGTAAGCAGTCACCGCAGCCTATGGACGTTTGCAATACCAGGGGCATCACCCACGCGTTGCTGACCACATAATAACCATGTTAGGCGCTAAAGGTAAAAGTGTTGCCACTTTAGAAAAAAAAATCAGGTCTCGGTAACCACAATAATTTTCAATCTGCTCAATTCAATGTCTAGATAGAGCAATAAATTATTTTTTAATTAATAAGATTTTACAAATGCCGTCTTAATTTAGTTAAACATTTCATTTTTGCTAAAACGGCCGTTTTTTTGGCATAACTTTAATTGTTCAGCTAAACTAAGTCGGTATTTGAGACAACTTTTTTTTTTTGCTACTCAGTGACCAACAAGCGGACCTAACCTGATGTATGATAGAAATATTAAAAAATTTTTGTTCACTATTTGTGGTTAGCAATAACAGATTTTTTTTACTAAGGTCGGGCACTTTCACCCCTCTTAGCGCTTTTTATTTACTAACTAGATGGTGTGATGCAAAAATGGACCTTATTCTATGAGCATATAGAGTACTTTCCACTTTGATTAGCTCTCACGCCTTTTGCCTCTAAATTTAGTTGAGTTTGATAAGCCTTGAAGGCTGAAATGACGATGATGATGATGATGATCAGGTATAATATATTTGTCTCTGTCGGCAGGACGACCTGTACTCTTCACACCTTCTGGCGGCGAACTTCAAAAAGCCGAGTGGAGACGACGACGTGCTGTCAGTTCGTAGTTCCGAAGGTATGAAAAGAAAATATTAAGTTATATGAATAATATTACTTATTTTAAAAGTCTTGCTTATCAATTTACTGTTTTTAAGCATATATATTTATACATAAACCATTACTTTAAGATTAAATCGGCTACTTATACAAAAAGGTTTAAATAAAATATTGGTGGAGTAGGTCTCTCTCGAAAGACAAGCTGTTGAATACTATTGGATTATAAACGACTGTAAGAAACTTTATAGCAGTTATAAAGGCTTATTTTATTTATTTATTTATGCGAAAAAACCTGTCGTTTTGAAGAAGTTAATGAAATACAGAGTTAATAATTGTCTTATTGGCTATCAAACCAAGAAAACCTAATTAAAATGTATTAAGTATTTATGAAGTTAAAGACTGATTTGTAACGCCAGAAATGTATGAGCGTATATTGTTACTTCGATAGTTAAGCTCATAAGTAGTGTCGGACCGATAGTAAATTTCTGGCCAAAACCGATTATTTGGCTATCGCTACAACCTTCGGCCGAAGCCCAAGCCGAAAGCTTAAAACCTCTTTGAAATTTGGTCCAAAATTAAGCTCCAATGATTATAAAATCCTCCGGCTAGCTAAATGATTATAAAACTTAATATTGAAGGCTTATTTACTGTATAATATAGAAAGATAATTTAGTAATCATCTCTAGGAGTTGATAAAAAAATTACCTTGCATTTTATTTGTCAAAAATATTAGGAACCACCTTCGGCGAAACCTTCGGCTTCGGCCGGGTTTCGGGCCGAAGGTTTCGCCGAAAACGAAACTTCGTTCGGACACTACTCGTATGATATGTCCAGACTGACTTGCCTTATTTGGTTAGTTCTACCAGCCCCATTCCATCTTCGGGGCTCCAGGTGTGGGTCAGCGTACCATCTCTATATTATCCCTAGCACCCATACGCACTCAGCGTTTTTCTAACTCTTTTCTGTTGCGCACGGCAAGGGAATGGAACTCGCTGCCTGCGCACATGTTTTCCCTGAGCGCTATAACTTGGGCCTCTTTAAGACAAGAGTGAATAGGTACTTAATAGATAGGTATGCATCATAATAAAATCATCTTGGCGTTAATGTCCTGGTTGTGCTCTCGAGAACGAGGGCCCAGGGTCCGCCTTGACCATGATCCAGGATTTGGCAGGTTACGGTGAGGGAAAACGTCGTGATGAAACCTGCACATTCAGGCGACTGGATGTGTAACCATGATCCAATCTGGTCAGGTTCCCCTGGTAGCAGGGTCATGGAGGTCGGACAGGTATGCGTCATCGTAGACTGCATCTGCACGTAACATCAGGTGAGATGGCAGTCAAATATATACTTCAAAAAAAAAAAAAAAAAAAAAAAAAACAAAATCACGACTTACCGTATCAATCACGCTACATACATTGTTTAAGGATGTTTTGAATTATATGAGAAACGCATAGAATGTGAATTTCCATTTAAATACATAATTTCCTTAACCAGCTACGGTGTTTCCTTTGGTCTATGACATGGGATCGTTCAAGAGGTATATTAGAGGTGTCCTTAGAGGCGGGCAACGCATTGGTAGCACCCCTGGTGATGCTGATGTCCATAGGCGGCGGTGACCACTTTCCATCAGGTGGCCCGCATGCCTGTTTGTCTGCCGGATAACATAAAAAAAAAAAAAAAAACTAACAAAAAAAACCAAATAAGACAAGTCAGTCTGAACAGATTTTAAGTGTAGTTTGGAGGAATAATTTGTGAATGAATTTCTGTAACAGGTAACTCTTCGGTGAAAGAAGCGGAGACGAGAGTAGAGAAGTTGGAAGACAGTTCCAACTCCGACTCGGACAGTAGCAGTTCTGGCACTGGTATGGTCTAGTTGGATTATTTAAAATAAATAAATAATAAAAATCATTTATTGTGTAGCGACATCTATCGCTCCAATAGGGAAACTCAGCAAAACTCACATTACGAGTACACGAACACAAGGTTGGCAAGCATCCGCATATATAGATGGCGCTGACCGTCCTACATCGCGATAGCGGAATATGCCAACTCCGCGGCATATATACAACTTCCGACGATCCAATGTCGGATCCTTTGGCCCCTGGTCACAACTCCCGGCCAGGTGGGTAATTACCCTTTTCTACCTTCTCCATCTTCGCTTGCCAACATTGGCGGCTGCCTTATCCTTTTACCGCCAAATATTACATCTACCTCACACATGGCGCAGTACATTTGGGCACAATACATGGCATAATACAGCATACAAGAAACAATGAGAAAGGGACAATGCTTTCGTTACTTCGTTGTGCCATAAGGAGACGTGCAACGGTACCGAGACCGATCCAATTACAATTCAATCGATGTAATAGTAACAGCAGCAGAATACCGAGAACATGTCAAACTGCCATTGAGCTGCGATTGCGACCGAATTACAATTCAGTCAAGCCTCTAGTAAATTAATAGACTTGAGGCCCAGACTACCTGATGGAAAGCGGCAACTGTCGCCCATAATTTTTACAAGTTTTTATTTTATTTGACTTGCAATGTTTGTCACTATTTATGTTCGAGGTAAATTTTGCAAGCCTAATTTGACCCGGTGTTCAATGGGGCTGAAATTTGGTATACCAGGTTGTGCACGGACAGACGAACGTTTTGCGGGTCTCCTAAACGTCTACTATGGCTACAAAGTACATTTTTTCTTGTACTCGCTGACGTAGGGCCTACGGCGCCCTTACAGTATAAATAAAAAAATAAAAAAATATTCGTGGTGCTGTTGTTATTCTACTTTGCTTTTACGTCTACAAAAGAAAAGCAAAAACAGAAACAATTAGAAAAATAAACCCAAAACGTTATTGTAACAATAATTATGAAATTTGATGGAAAACACAAAAGATAACAATAAAATATACGTATGGTAAATATAAATAAATAAATAAATAATAAATAAATATTCGCAGACAAATTCACACAGCGCCATCTAGCCCCAAACTAAGCAAAGCTTGTATTATGGGTGCTAGCTAACTGATATACTACTTATATACTTATTTTAAAATATATACTTATTATACATAGAACACCCAGACCCGTAACAGAAATTAAAATTAATCATTTAAATTTCTGCCCGGCCGGGAATCGAACCCGGGACCTCTTGCGTGGCTGGTCAACATGCCAGATGTTGACCATTGAACCACTCAGGTCGTCAACTGATAAGTTTCCGGTATCTTATCTGAGACGTATCCGTGATGCCGTATCTTTCGTTTTGTACTAACAATAAAGACACGAGACGACAGTTATCTGTCAAATAAGATATCTTTAATTTATCTCTACGTCTGTCATTTGTATGTCACCGTATCATCACATTTTATGATTTAAGTAAATATTGGCAGAAACAAGAAAATGACTTTGCAATTTTACGAAATAGGCATAAGCAATAGGCAATACGAGATGGTGACTTATTTTATATTCAATTGTTTAAAACTGACATTGAAAATATCAATTTGTGACATTTTTTCTTCTTTAACTTAATGACGTTTTTTTATTTTAATATTAAGTAGGTCCGGACAACCCAGTCTAAATTACCAATAACGTTGAGATATATGTCATTAGAATGGAATTTTAATTTTCTATAACTTTTACTATGGCAGCAATCGAATCGCTGTGAGAAAAGTTATATTTCATTTCTGCAGTCCTCGTTTGTTTGCTCTCAATTATAAAATGGAAATAGTACCTACTTGATTGTTGTAAGTCCGAAATGGGCAAGCTGTTGAGCAATGGGCAAGCGGTAACAACTTATTGTACCCAGTTCAACGATAAAAAAATATTCTATTATATACAAATACAAATAAGTTTATTGAAAAAATCAAGTTATACATATTATGTTGTTACACGTTTGCAGTACATCAGCTGGTGTTACAGATCAATGGAAAGGTCATTATGGCCTCCACACTAGGACATGCCTGTATCGTGGGGCCAGATTGTACATAAGGATTAATCTATGCTTAGGTAAAACTATACTGTGCGCAACATAACAATTTCTTTGTGGATTTAATTCAAGTAATTAAAAATTAAATATATGCTATTCTATTCTTAATAAATAAATAGGATTGGGCAATTTCACACAGCGCCATCTACTCCCAAAGTAAGCAATTTGTGTTAAGGCTGTTAGATAACTGATAAACTACTTATATACTTTATCTATTCTATTATATGCTTGTTATGTTGTATATATGTGTATGTTGGGGGTCAACATCTCATTGGCCCAAGTCAACCTCACCTGCCAGTGGTCTTGCTGACAGAAGGACGAGGCTCTGGCGAATCGGCTTATCCCTAAAGGGTTGTGCGGGCCGGATGGTAGTCGCTGCACGCAAAAAGTCAAAACACCGCTAAATATAATGGAAAGGTCGGGTAAAAAGAATGAGTAGGAAAGCGGACTCTGGCAGAGGCCGGGACATGCGCTAAGACGATGATGATGATTCTATTATTTGCTATTTATTTATTCATTACAGGCAGCTCATCAAGCTCGAGCTCCTCATCGAGCTCGGGCAGCTCGAGCTCGTCCGACAGCTCGGATTCCGAGTCCGACACGGAGGACAAGCCCAAAGCAGAGGATCCACCAGCGCCCCCCGTCAACAATGCTAGCAATGAGGATGACAGGTCAGTGAGGCGCCTTATAGGCTAAAGTGAATAGGCTGTTCATAGATAGGCACGTTTCGGCCGCATCGTCACTTACCACCAGGTGAGGTGGCGGTCAAATGCCTGGATAGTCCAAAATTAGAAAAAAAAGATGGAAATGAATGAATGTAGCAGAGGACTCACCAGCGCCCCCTGCCAACAATGCTAGCAATGATGATGACAGGTCAGTGAGATGGATTATACCATATTACAGGCAGCTGAGGGTTCGAGAAATGTCCCGGTTGTGCTCTCGAGAACGAGGGCCCAGGGTCCGCCTTGACCATGATCCGTGATCCAGGATTTGGTGATCAGGTAATTGCCGGTGCTTTCGAGAACGAGGGCCCAGGGTCCGCCTTGACCATGATCCGCGATCCAGGATTTGGTAATCAGGTAATTACAGGCAGCTCGTGCAGCTCGAGCTCGTCCGACAGCTCCGATTCCGAGTCTGACACGGAGGACAAGCCCAAAAGCGGAGGACCCGCCAGCGCCCCCTGCCAACAATGCTAGCAATGATGATGACAGGTCAGTGAGCTAAATATCTATGTATATTAATAATTATTAATTTATGTACTGAGTGGCCCTTAGTCCTGCAGTGGACTGTTATGGGCTGTGATCATCGTCATAGTCTGTTATTGGATTTATATTTAAGTGTTTTGGATGTTTCATGTAATAATTTAGATGTAACAAAAAGTGTAAATCTGTTGGCAAATTCAATAAATAAATAATAATAATAATAATAATAGGTTGACCTTCAGTCCCTCGCTACTCGTGGGACGAAAATGAGAAGATCAATAAGGATAAAAAATAAGAACGCTGCCCAGCCTACAACTGTTGCAGCAACATCATCATCATCACCTACTCGAAACTCAACTGCATCTTCACCAATATCATCTACCCGTAGTATATTTCAATCACCCAGCTCATCACCTCATTCATATCAGCATCACTATGGATCTTCATCCCGATCCATCACTGTATCACCAGTGTCATTCGATGTTGCACATGATGCTTTCGCGAATTCTCATGTGCCCACCGTTGACATCACCAACCCTACGCTGATATCGCATACGAACTCGTTAAATTGCGTAGACCATAACACACAAACATCATTAACAATCACTAACACACCAGGAAGAAGTGTTTTGCAGGAAATGCTTCCTGCAACCACTATTGCTGGAAAAAGTAGACAACGGATGAAATGGACAAATGAAATAAATATAGAGCTCCTCCGTTGCTACTATATAGTCACAATATGTGAAACTGACCTCACTGCCTGGCGACCATTGCTGCGTCAAAACTTTATAGAACAATTCCCGGAATTAAGCCATCTTACAGAACAACGACTGTCAGATCAAATTAGAGTCATACATAGAAATAACAGAATACCAGCACTCGAGCGAGAACGCTTAAAACAATCAGTCTCAACAACCCTTACGAATAATCCCATTGACGAGAGTGTTAATAATGTACGAGAACCACACATCTCAAACACTCCCACTCAGTACGATATTGAACAAACTATCACAACCCCAACACAATCAATACCCTATACACAACAGACTCCAAATGACAAAGAGACACACCAAAGTAACACACCAATTCAAGTAACTCAACAAACTCAGGACACCGAGACAGGACCAGTCACAGAACCAATAGATTATGAACAAATAGAAAACATTTTTACTGAAATGCTCATAAAGTATTCAGGTACAGACCCAACGTTGAGACCAACCATTCCCAAACAACAAACGACCCGTAAATTTATAAAAACTGTAAACATAGTTAACGATATTGTTGAAAAACACCTGCAAAATAAAGAGGCAGTCTCATTAGAAGTAATCCATGAAATTATCTACTGTGCCGCAATGACTGTAACAACACTACACGTCAAAAAACCTAAAAAGGTAGTAGAAAACGCTCCTCCTACATCCAACACCATAAAAGTCAAACAAAATAAACCTCACTGGGAACTACGGCTAGAGAACAAGATCAACTTACTACGAAAATCAATAGGACAACTCACACAATATTTGAATGGAAACTTGACACAGAAAAAGCAACAACGATTAAACCCTAACAATAAATGCAGCCAAGAAATGGTTGACCAACTAGATAAAAATAAGCAAAAATTACAAGCTCAAGCTAAGCGATTGAGCCGATATAAGAAAAGTAATCGTAGAAAGTCGGACAATATTTTGTTCAATACCAATCAGAAAGTGTTCTATCAGAAACTCAATTCAGAAAACATCACAGTAACACAATACCCAGAAGTAACAGATGTTCAAAATTACTGGGAAAATATATGGTCAGTACCGGTACAACACAATGAACACTCATCTTGGGCCGAAGCTGAGGCACAAGAAATGGAAACAATCAACCCTATGCCAGAAATAACAATAGACAGAGATGATGTAACGCAAGCCATAAAGAGAACTTTGAACTGGAAAGCACCTGGACCCGACAAAATACAAAATTACTGGATAAAATATCTGACTTCAACACACACACATATTGCAAACGCACTGAACCACGTCATTCATAATCCTCAAGACATGCCTACTTTTATAACACAAGGTATCACCTATCTGGAACCCAAAGATAACGAAACGACAAACCCAGCTAAATACAGGCCCATCACTTGCCTCCCCACCATTTACAAACTATTGACATCCATTATCTCACACAAAATTAACTCACACATATCAATAAACAAAATCATACCAGAAGAACAGAAAGGCTGCAATAAAGGTTCAATGGGATGTAAGGAACAACTGATAATTGATGCTGAAATACACAACCAAGTCAAACAGAAACGCAGAAACTTATACTTTTCATACATCGATTACCAAAAGGCTTTCGATAGCGTACCCCACTCATGGCTGCTACACGTTCTGAAAATGTACAAATTAGACAATAGTTTAATACAATTTTTACAACACACAATGACCACATGGACGACGAAACTTAATTTAAGAACCAATAATACAACACTCACAACAGCACCGATCAAAATTGCACGGGGTATTTTCCAAGGCGATTCCCTCAGTCCTCTGTGGTTTTGCCTAGCCTTAAACCCTCTTTCGAGAATTCTTAATAACACTCCATACGGTTACACAATAGACAGAGAAAATAGTATTAAAATTACTCATCTCTTATACATGGATGACATCAAACTCTACGCAAGCAACAAACAGGAACTAGATCGTCTACTAAAGCTCACAGAAAAATTCAGCACAGATATAAAAATGACTTTTGGAACCAATAAATGTAAAATCAATAGCATCACTAAAGGCCAACATAGTAGGACAGATCCATTCGAATTAGAAATCCAAGGAGGGATAATAAATAGCATGGAACCCAGAGACACATATAAATACCTAGGATATCAGCAGAGCACGTCCATAAATCACACAGATCTTAAAAATGCATTAAAAACCAAGTACAAACAGAGACTCAATCAAATTCTTAGTACCCAACTATCTGCCAGAAATAAAGTAAAAGCCGTTAATACATACGCTATTCCCATCCTGACGTATTCGTTTGGAATAATTAAGTGGTCTGATACTGAGCTCAATGCTCTTAACACCTTAACTAGGACTACCAGTAATAAACATAACATCCACCACATCCATTCGGCAGTACAAAGATTCACACTTAAAAGAAAACTAGGAGGCCGCGGTTTCATAGACATAAAAAATCTGCACTACTCCCAAATCGGTAATCTACGGTCCTACTTCATCAGAAAATCCCACGACAGCACACTACACAAAGCAATAGTAAGCTTACCACACCCTGGAACACCCCTACAACTGAACAATAACCTATTTGACCCAACGACTAAAATCATCCGTGACGAACAAAAAATTCAAACCTGGAAGGAGAAAGCATTACACGGAAAATACCCACATCAACTCGAACAAGACTACATAGACCGAACTGCATCATCCACATGGCTTACAAAAGGAAACATATTTGGCGAAACAGAAGGATTCCTAGTAGCAATACAGGACCAAACAATAAAAACACGAAACTATTCAAAATACATCCTGAAAGAACAAATAGAAACGGACAAATGCAGATTATGCCACCAACACACTGAAAACATAGATCACATCACAGGTGGTTGTAGCATACTCGCCAACAAAGAATACACACATCGTCATGATAACGTCGCCAAACATATCCATCAACAACTTGCACTCAAACATAAACTAATAGAAACACTGACACCTTACTACACATATAAACCGAAAAATGTCCTAGAAAATGATAAAGCTAAACTATACTGGGATAGAGATATAACACTAACCTTAAAATCCACAAAAACCACCTATCTCATAGACATTTCTGTTCCTAATACACACAACCTAAAACAAAAGCATGCAGAGAAGATCCAAAAATACATACCTTTAGCAGACGAAATAAAACAAATGTGGCACCAAGATGCTGTCAGGGTTATTCCTATTGTTATTTCATCAACTGGTGTAATACCGAAGGCTCTTCATGCCGCTCTGAAAATTCTAGATCTTCACGAAAAGATTTACATACCACTACAAAAATCAATTGTAATAGATACCTGCTCCATAGTTCGCCGTTTCCTCAACCCGACTTCGCTCACACTCCATAACATTCCAGATACCACAGACACGCAAAACACACGCATAACATAAAATTACTATACTAGCTCACAGGAACCAGAATACTTGGCGTAAGCCCGTATCTGGGTCCTAATTACCGACCCCGAGTCGAGAAATAAAGAAATCTTTCATAATAATAAGATTTTCACACACTGCAGACAATTATTTATTGTTGCGCTTGGACGGCTGCAAAAGTCAACGGAGCAAGACTTAGTATGGCGACGCGTGAATGAACTCGAAAAGCTCTTCGACAGCAAAAGCCAAATTGGCCGAAGAGATTAGAAAGGAAACTAGACGCCCTGCGCGCTAAAATAGCAAGGCTTACACATTACATTAAAGGCAATAGAATCAGGAATCTTAGTAACCATGTCGAAAAAATTAAAAAACAGTACCAAATCCACTCGTCACATGAAGGAACAAATACTGATTTGACCCAATTTTTAGACACTCTTAAACAAAAACTTGCTGTTGTTACAGGTCGCCTCAATAGATATAAAGCTTGCACTATACGTAAAAAACAAAATGAAAATTTTTTGAATAGTGAAAAACAATTTTATAGAGATATTAAAACCGCTAGCTCCAATACTCAAGAGCGCAATTTAAATAATTCGGACTCGTATAACGGCCCCGACATGGACTCTTTACATAAATTCTGGGCCAATATTTGGGAAAAACCAATTGTACATAATACCGAGGCAGGGTGGATCGAGCAAGAAACGCTAGCTATGTCTAAAGTACAAGATATGGAGTTCGAATTTATTCCAATAGAAACATTTAAAGACGTATTAAATAATTTGCACAACTGGAAAGCCCCAGGATCTGATCACATCCATAGTTTTTGGTACAAAAAACTCACATCTATTCATCCACATTTACACAATTACATAAACGAATTTCTTCTACATCCAGAGACAATACCAACATTTATCAATGCAGGAACAACATACATGCTATTAAAAGATCCCGAAGATCCTAAGAACCCAGCTAAATATAGACCGATAACATGTTTACAGACCCTCTACAAAATTATGACTAGCTGCATCTCTAAACTTATTTATAGTCACCTCCAAAATCATAATATACTAGCCGAGCAGCAGAAAAGTTGTAGAAAGTGGAGCCAAGGCTGTAAAGAGCAATTAATTATAGACTCAGTAATACTTAAACTAGTTCTTAAAACAAAAGCTGACCTACACACAATGTATATTGATTACCAAAAAGCCTACGACTCGGTACCTCACTCCTGGCTAGTTAAAGTCCTAGATGTATACAAAATACATCCAAAGATTGTACAATTTCTTCAGACTACAATGCAGAATTGGACAACACGACTAAGGCTCAATACACCCGCCGGCACAATAGAAACAGACCAAATAAAAGTACAACGGGGCATTTTTCAAGGAGACGCACTTAGCCCTCTATGGTTTTGTTTAGCACTTAATCCTCTTTCCAACTTGCTGAATAACACAGGCTTAGGATACCAATTGAAATTCAAATCAAATCCAAATGACAGACACACAGACGCAACACAGCTTAACCATTTACTTTACATGGACGACATTAAACTATATGCGGATAAAGAAACTGAGCTTAATCAATTGGCCAAACTAACGGAAGTCTTCTCTCAGGATATAAAAAAAGAGTTTGGAATTGACAAGTGCAAAACCAGTTCCATGAAATCGGGGAAGATTTACAAACATACATATACATTAGAGGATGGGGAAAAAATTGATCCCCTAGATGAAAACTCAGGTTATAAATATTTAGGATATGTACAGTCACAACAAATTCATCACAGAGAAACAAAAAATAAGTTAAAAGTACAGTTTAAACACAGACTTAACACAATATTAAAAACTGAATTAAACTCCCGAAACACAATTAAAGCAATTAACACATTTGCAATACCAATTCTTACCTATTCATTTGGCATATTAAATTGGACAAAAACAGAGATTAAAGCCTTGCAGCGTACCACAAACACTTCTATGACTAAATTCCGTAAACACCACCCTAGGTCCTGTATACAAAGATTAACACTGCCGAGGAAGGAGGGAGGCAGAGGAATTATTGACATTGCCAACCTCCATAATAAGCAAATAACAACACTGAGGTCATACTTTCACCAAAAATGTAATTCATCACCCATCCACAAAGCCATAGTACAAAATGATTCTCACTCTACTCCCCTAAATTTAATAGATCAATCCACACAGAGCACCGAAGTACTTACCGATCAGAAAACCAAAATGGCTGCATGGAGTGCTAAATCTTTGCACGGGAGACACTATCAAGATTTAAGCCAATCTAATGTCGACAAAATAGCGTCGAACGCATGGCTAAATCGCGGTGAACTCTTTCCAGAGACCGAGGGCTTCATGGTGGCTATCCAGGACCAAGTGATCGAAACACGCAATTATCAAAAATTTATTATGAGAAACAGATCTACTGACACTTGTGGGAAATGCAATAGTTTGCCAGAGACCATACAACACATCACTGGAGCATGTAGAGCGATAGTACAGACTGACTATAAGCACAGACACGACCAAGTAGCGAATATCATACATCAAAAACTTGCTCTTAAATATAATTTAATCACGCAACCAGCTAAGCCTTACTACAAATATATCCCAGATAATGTCCTAGAAAGCCAAACCTATAAAATGTATTTTGATAGAGCCATCCTAACAGACAAGACAATACACTTCAATAGACCGGACATCACTGTAGTGGACAAGACAAACAAAACAGCTATCCTGATTGATATTGCAATACCAAACACCCACAACGTACAAAGTACAATAGCTGAAAAACTAACCAAATACACAGACTTAAGAGATGAAATAACCAGAATATGGAAATTGCAAAGCGTCATTATAGTCCCCATTGTATTGTCTACAACAGGTGTTGTCCCGACCCAATTACACACGTCCATAAAAACACTGTCCCTGCCACCATCTTCTTTTGTGTTGATGCAAAAAGCAGTGATATTGAACACGTGTAGAATAGTTAGGAAATTTTTACAGGCCCCAACGAAAGATCATCATGAAACACACTTGGCTTAGGCCCGTGTGCTTCAGTAAGATGCCTTATTTCCTTAAAATACTGAGAAGAATAAAGATTTTAAATATTAATAATAATAATAATAATAATGTGATGACTCCTCTTAATTTTAACCAATTTGGTCAACAGATCGTACGGCGCGTGGTCGCGAGGGTCCTACAGCGGCAACCAGTCGTCGGACTCCGAGTCTGATCCTGAGCGCTTGGGCGATCCCGCGGCTTTGCTTGCTGAGCAGGTTCTTTACTTTTACTAGCTTTTATTTAGTTTCACATATCCCCATGTCTGTTAGTAAAATCTTGCAAGTTAGGTTAGTTAGTTTGCCTAGTTTGTGGGAAAAACTGTTTCCCATAGCACAGTATTCACGCTACAGGCGAGCGGCATTGTTGATGCGCATGACATTACGTATCTGTCAATGTCACAGTGACAGGTGGTCGGCGTGCGGCGCTTGCGTCGCGGACAAAGAACAAAATTTTTTGGCTGTAGAGTCTATTTAAATTTTACTTTTTTTTATGGCCCTACATACTAGCTATGAAACCGTTGTCCGCTCGATGTTGCTGTGGTGCCTAGTTTTGTATATTAAATGACGTTCATAAGTGTTTGTGAAAACCTAAATTGAATAAACGTATTTGATTTGATTTGATTTGACAGGATATTCCTAGTTTGGGAAGCAGGGACTCCACTATAAACTGATTACAACCAGTACCTGTATCGTATAAAAAAAAAAAAAAATGTGATATCTCGATCACAACATGTATTACCTGATATTTCAATCTGTTTTTATTCTGATATGGTTGTATCCTAATATGTTAATAAAGATTATTATTATTATTATTAAGTCCCTTCAGAGGCGGGCAACGCTTTGGTGACTCCCTTGGTGATGCTGATGTCCATAGGCGGCGTTGACCACGCACCATCAGGTGGCCCGCTTGCCTGATTGTCTGGCGTATAAAAAAAAAAGAATTAAATTTTACCCATTACCCGATTTTCGATTGAGCAGAAAGGACCCCGGAAGATTTCTTAGGATAATGTGGTTTCAGTTTATTTTGATGAAATTTTGATATGTGATAGAGTTAAGTGCCCTGATTAGAAGTCCCTTTGGGTGCTATCACTGTTTCCGAGTCGTTTCCCGGGATACGATCGGTTTTGTACAATCCGTACATACAATATGGACTCCTGGGACTATTATGAAAATGGCGACCAATTTGACCATTACGAACACTCAAGGCTTGTTTCACCACTTAGGGCCTTACTTGCGCATGTTGCTTGCGCAGCTTGACAAATACCATCATATCTCTTTTTGAAATAGTGTTCTAGGACTTGTCCAAGCATATTTATTTATTTATTTCATAGTAAATATCTTATAATCCTGAGTAGAATGTAGCACCACTACGTTCTTCCGCTCAATAATGTTAAGCTATATCTTACGGACTACAGTAAAAACAATAAATATTTATTTCCAGGACGAGATAAGCGAATCAGACAACGAGTCGGCGGACAAGAGTTTCCAATGCCACATCTGCAGGAAGTGGTATTCCACACGGGTTACCCTCAAGTGAGTAGTATAGGCTACGGTTTTGTAGCGACATCTATCGCTCCAATTGGGAAACTCATTCGTAAGCCATCGTTTTGTAGCGACATCTGTCGCTCCAATAGATTTAGATTTATTTATCTCTTAAAGTTCTTACGTAATGGTAGATTACATTAGGCCATTAAAAGAGATCGTCAAATTATGAGCTCAGAATGATTGCTTTCATACAAGAGGGCAATTTTAAATAATTAATAAATTAAAATAATATAATAATCAATGTTAAAATAGAATATTAATGCATAAATTAAATTCAATAAAATACACTAAGGTAAATTTATACAAAGCATGTCAAATTATTCTACATGATACAGTCATGCTAATTAACAAAATAACAGTACCAGTAAGGTCAAACATAAAAGTAGAAAAAATAATGAAATGTCTGTTATTGGACACTAATTACAAAAATATTAAATCGATCAATCGGCTAATTATAGTTTCAAACACAGTGATATACAGAGCCCCAGATACACACGTCAACCTTATAACACCCTTCTTTTTTCGTCGGGGGTTGAAAGTATCTTCTGTGTGTTTACACACAGATACTCTTTACAACTGCCAAATATTATTAACACACATAACCAACTCAAATAAAATACACAGGATGTGAGAGAACTGACGTCTGTAGTAGATTTGACAATCAAACCTGTAGCACAGATCGCCAGGTCTTCAGTTCCAGTGTTAGTAACAATATCTCTTATATACTAGCGTTAGTAGTTATTATATGAGACGTTACTTATCTCCCCTTTTCTCGTCGAGGTTTAAACATATCTCCCCCCCTACCTTAAGATACACAGAGACACAGCTACAAACGTCAATCTTATAACACCCTTCTTTCCCAAATCACAGTTATAACAACCCACCCATCCCTACAGGCAGGTCCCTCTTTTTTCGTCGGGGGGAAAATGTAAACCCATACCACTCCTCTTTTCTCGCCTGGGGCTAAAATTATGAATCCACCGACACTGCACCGTCAAGCAAGCAAAATACCCACTTGTTGAACTTATCCCGTATTTTTTCGTCGGTGGTTGATATCACAGATACACAGAGCCACAGATACACACCTCCGAATCCCAACACCCCTCTTTTCCCATCGAAGTTTAGCCACACCAACTTCTCACTTATACCAACTCTCTTTTTTCGTCGCGGATTGAGAGTATCTCGTTTCCCTCCCCAGGATCCACCGTCGTGGGCACCAATCGCGCGGCGCGGGCGGCGGGGGGCGGTCCCGCGCGCGCGCCACCGACCGCTACGAGTGCGACTGCTGCAACGAGACCTTCAACCGGCGCGAGAAGCTGTGGGACCACAAGTGAGTGCACTCCACCCCCCTCCGGCCACAGCGGTAGGGGCCACCGACCGCTACGAGTGCGACTGCTGCAACGAGACCTTCAACCGGCGCGAGAAGCTGTGGGACCACAAGTGAGTGCACTCCACCCCCCTCCGGCCACAGCGGTAGGGGCCACCGACCGCTACGAGTGCGACTGCTGCAACGAGACCTTCAACCGGCGCGAGAAGCTGTGGGACCACAAGTGAGTGCACTCCACCCCCCTCCGGCCACAGCGGTAGGGGCCACCGACCGCTACGAGTGCGACTGCTGCAACGAGACCTTCAACCGGCGCGAGAAGCTGTGGGACCACAAGTGAGTGCACTCCACCCCCCTCCGGCCACAGCGGTAGGGGCCACCGACCGCTACGAGTGCGACTGCTGCAACGAGACCTTCAACCGGCGCGAGAAGCTGTGGGACCACAAGTGAGTGCACTCCACCCCCCTCCGGCCACAGCGGTAGGGGCCACCGACCGCTACGAGTGCGACTGCTGCAACGAGACCTTCAACCGGCGCGAGAAGCTGTGGGACCACAAGTGAGTGCACTCCACCCCCCTCCGGCCACAGCGGTAGGGGCCACCGACCGCTACGAGTGCGACTGCTGCAACGAGACCTTCAACCGGCGCGAGAAGCTGTGGGACCACAAGTGAGTGCACTCCACCCCCCTCCGGCCACAGCGGTAGGGGCCACCGACCGCTACGAGTGCGACTGCTGCAACGAGACCTTCAACCGGCGCGAGAAGCTGTGGGACCACAAGTGAGTGCACTCCACCCCCCTCCGGCCACAGCGGTAGGGGCCACCGACCGCTACGAGTGCGACTGCTGCAACGAGACCTTCAACCGGCGCGAGAAGCTGTGGGACCACAAGTGAGTGCACTCCACCCCCCTCCGGCCACAGCGGTAGGGGCCACCGACCGCTACGAGTGCGACTGCTGCAACGAGACCTTCAACCGGCGCGAGAAGCTGTGGGACCACAAGTGAGTGCACTCCACCCCCCTCCGGCCACAGCGGTAGGGGCCACCGACCGCTACGAGTGCGACTGCTGCAACGAGACCTTCAACCGGCGCGAGAAGCTGTGGGACCACAAGTGAGTGCACTCCACCCCCCTCCGGCCACAGCGGTAGGGGCCACCGACCGCTACGAGTGCGACTGCTGCAACGAGACCTTCAACCGGCGCGAGAAGCTGTGGGACCACAAGTGAGTGCACTCCACCCCCCTCCGGCCACAGCGGTAGGGGCCACCGACCGCTACGAGTGCGACTGCTGCAACGAGACCTTCAACCGGCGCGAGAAGCTGTGGGACCACAAGTGAGTGCACTCCACCCCCCTCCGGCCACAGCGGTAGGGGCCACCGACCGCTACGAGTGCGACTGCTGCAACGAGACCTTCAACCGGCGCGAGAAGCTGTGGGACCACAAGTGAGTGCACTCCACCCCCCTCCGGCCACAGCGGTAGGGGCCACCGACCGCTACGAGTGCGACTGCTGCAACGAGACCTTCAACCGGCGCGAGAAGCTGTGGGACCACAAGTGAGTGCACTGGTACTGCTTACCATCAGGCAGGCCGTAAGATTGTCTGCCACCTTCATCATCATCACAGCCCATAACAGTCCACTGCAGGACTTAGGGCCTCTCCCACGAAAAGGGAGGTTATTG
The DNA here is from genome assembly GCA_907269095.1 of Blastobasis adustella. Taxonomy (NCBI): domain Eukaryota; kingdom Metazoa; phylum Arthropoda; class Insecta; order Lepidoptera; family Blastobasidae; genus Blastobasis; species Blastobasis adustella. Next base: position 7,859,027 of record OU026140.1, read on the forward strand.
TCATAATTTCCACGCTTGGCAGGCGGGTTGGAGATTGCAGTGTTGTAAAAATATTAATGGAAACAGCTGCTGCCCGTTTTCCAGCCTACTACTCTAGATCTCTTGCCTCGAAAACATTAGTCGCCTTGTACGACACCCACGCGTGTAAGGGGTTGGTGCTCTGCCAGACACCACACGGCCGTGACAATACATATTTCAGCTAAATTAGGTTTAATAACCGCCTGTGTATTGTCCGCTCTAAGTATATGTGTAATTTGTACTGTGAGCTTGTGATGCGGTATTGTACAGGCTCGTGGTAGTTCTGCACAGTGTTGTAGATGATATCTTGATATTATGAATAAAACTTGTAAGTATGGGTTGTAAGTGCATTTTATTTGAGTCCTTAACACGTGAGTACACTGTCTGATGGTTAGTGGTGAACTGGCTAGCGTACTGGCGGAATGCCTATGTCGCATAAATGCTGACACGGAACGATGTGCGGCAATGAGACCGTACAGGCGTCTTACGTCACCAACGAATGTGTTTAGTGACCGATTCTGCTTGTCCCCCCCGCAGGGCGACCGCGCACCGCGGCGCGATGACCGTCCGCTGCGAGGTCTGCCGGAAGTGCTTCGAGGACGACGCGGAGCTCGCCGCGCACGTCACCGCGCACACCGCCGACGAGCGCGCCGGTGAGTGGGGCTGTGGGGGGGTTGGGGCTGTAGGGGGGTTGGGGCTGTAGGGGTGTTAGGGCTGTAGGAGGGTTGGGGCTGTAGGGGGGTTGGGGCTGTAGGGGTGTTAGGGCTGTAGGAGGGTTGGGGCTGTAGGGGGGTTGGGGGGGGGGGGGGGGGGGGACAGCTAACGCTGGCCTAATTGACAACGGTCGCTCGACCAAATAGGACCGTTGCCAATTAGGTCAAATCACAGGATAGGGAGGCGAGGATGTGAGGAGGGAGAGAGGTAGGACAGAGACGACAGGGAGAAATGAAATAGTCCAAACGCTATTTACAAATTATGGTTAGACTAAATGCATTTTAGATGTGTAACGTTTGGCATACAGAGTATAAAAGAATGGGGAAAGAGAGAGGAACATTTATTTATGGATAGTTTAACTTGAGATGATAGGCTCGTGGTCTGTCGTAACTGCTTGGAGGACGACACCGACGACGAACGCGCCGGCGAGTAGGAATTCATCATCATCATCATCATCATCATCATCATCATCATCATCATCATCATCATCATCATCATCATCATCATCATCATATCAGCCAAAAGACGCCCACTGCTGGGCATAGGCCTCCCCCAGAGATCTCCACGGCGGCCGGTCCTGTGCCTTCCGCATCCAGCTGGCTCCTGCGATCTTTACCAGGTCGTCGGTCCACCTTGCGGGAGGCCTACCCACGCTGCGTCTTCCGGTATTCCGGTCTTCCTCCGGAGACTTCTATTATATTTCTTAAACTTGTAAACAAATAAGGGTAGGGGTACAATTAAAAATCAATTTGACGTTAATCTGGGTAGAATCCCGAAGAAAATTATAAATAATATTGTTTGCATGGAGCACAGTGTGTAATGATGTGATCTGTGAATGTGATTGTATTATGTTAATGTATGGTGGTGTGAGTGTGTATGTAAAATCCTTCCGAGAGTAAACAAAGGTAAGTTTTAGGATTGGTTCACACGTCGGCATTTTGTTTTAACAATTAGAAAAAAAAACTATTATCGCTACAAAGTGGCATATTTCTTGTACTCGATGACTTACGATAACCTACGGTGCCCATAGTTGACAAGTAAAGTAAGCAACATCGGTGTAAACGGATCGCACTTTAGCCAGTCCGTACAGCTAGCGTACTGTCACTGTCACACGCCTCCGTCCTTGACCAATTACCTGACATTAGTCATGCACTAGAGCAAAGAAATAGTTGTGCAATGATTTTACATTTTATATAAGTACTATGTATTTGTAGACGACATTCATGAGTGTTTGTAAAAAACCTATTAAAGTTCGTCTAAGCTGAAATGACGCGCCCTCACTATCGCATTGACGCACACAAGCAAATTTAAAATATGGACGCAATACATATACAAATGCCGTTGTAATTGGTCATTCAGTTGCCGGTGAGACTCGAAACGTAGGAGCACGCGTCGTTCGATTGAGCAGTCGACGCTCCCACACAGATGAAGTGTCGTTATTAATATTTGCACTCACACATCGAAATCAACTAATTAAGTAGTGGGGCGCGTCATTTCAGCTTAGACAAGCTCTACCTATTTTTTTTGCCAATAAGACGGCTTCGTGTCCGCCACTAACTCGCTACTTTATCTGTTCCCCCCAGGCCGCTGCTCGCAATGCTCAGCCGTGTTCCCCCGCTACGAGCAGCTACGGCGGCACCGAGTCGCCATGCACGGAGCGCCCCCCCCGCAGGCCGCCGGCATGCCGCACGCGTGCCACCAGTGCGGGAAGCGGTTCTCGCACGCCCATTCCCTGACACGGCACATGCACAACCATGCGAAACAGCTGTACCGGTGCGTCGTCTGCAAGGTGAGTGTTTTAGACTGGGGTTCCAGGGCTCTAGGTCGTAGGCAGGCCAGGGCATGCCGCACGCCTGCCTTGATAGGACAGGCAATTTCCGCGTTTGTCAACCGGGTTAGAGTTAGCATTGTTAAAAATACACACCGGAGAGTGCGTTTTCTGACGGCTTGGAGATAGCTGTGTTTAAAATCAACAACGGAAAACGCTTGTCCGTTTCCTGGTCACACAGGTTCCAGTTGGTTAACCTGTAAGATACCTATCGTCGTCTTACGGTCGGCGCAGACAGAACGGAAAAATCCTCGCGCACTTAAGTACATAATCTTATGAACACTCTCAGACGTCAGCATCGCCACTCATTCGAGTCATACGACTTTATGCTTTAGGCTATTGTCATATGATTCATTTACCAGTGACGTCAAAAAGGCTTGCGAGGATTTTTGGGCTGCATGCAGCCCTGTGACCGACTAAGAGAGGTGTGGAAGTCATAAGGTATCTAATTTTACCCTTTGGGTACGGCGATAGACCTGAAAATAAACACCACCTCACACCAAACCTGTCTAACGTCACCAATCTCTTCCAGGCATCCTTCGCCCGCGCAGACCAGCTGGCTCAGCACCTCAACAGTCACCTGGCCAACTACAAGCGTTTGAAACCGTAAGGCCGCCACACTGTCGCGTTTCATTGCGATGCGTTCGGACACGGTGATTCCCCGACCGTGTGCACACGGTAGGTGGTGTTGTGAGTGGGATAATATTTGCGTTATATTTATATTGGAATAGGTTCTAGATGCTGTGTTATTACTGTCTCTTTTTAAAGAGGATTTTCCAAAGAAAAGCCAACAGATGGCACTACTGTTTCGTGAGTTCTGATGTCAAAATAAAACCCCACCATTGGCACATTTTACAGCAGTTGTTTCTGCCCAATGCCACAACCAAAGATATTGGACATAGAGAATAGATGGATCCTCAATCTATAGAGAATATACACTGCCAATCTGTCAAAACTCTAAACAAATGACTCAATGTCATACAAAATGCTAGAACATTAATATGGCCAAGGCCACCAAATTTGACAGTGACAGTGGTTATGGAGGGGTATTTGACAAGTTATAGCCGTCCCTTTTGGACATGTTGTATGCACCATTAAAAAAATTATACAAAATTGTGACTTCAGCTGTGAGCAGACTCCTTCTATGTCTCTATGTCCAATTTCTGTGGATACGACAGTATTTTGACAACAGACCTTAGACGTTAGTAGCGATTCCTTCTCATTACATACAGGGAGCCAACATCGAAAATGTCACATAATTTTATAAGAAATGGAAGTGCTTCAGTTGCATTTTGATATTTTTATGGACTAACCGTTACGCTAGTCTGGCAACTAACCACTTACCATCAGGTGACCTGATAGCTCGTTCGCCTCCTTATAAAGTGAGAGCGAGAGCGGATAGTAATTTAATCATGAAATGGACGGTAATAATTTTTTATATAATTTTTATGTGAACGGCATGGTTTATAGGCTAGACATTTGGCAAAATTCAGAAGCAAAAAGCGTGAGAGCAAATCAAAGTGGAATATATTGCCCATGGAATAAGGTCCATTTTGATGTAACTTAAATCATTGTTACTCGTCGCTCCGCTTTCCAAAAGGCGTGATACAAAAATGAAGCTTATTCTTTGGGCAATACATTCCACTTTGACTTGCTCTCACGCTTTTTGTTTCTGAATTTAGACGACTGAATTTAGACAGGCATAAGTTTGCCTAACATTTGTTGTCCAGATTATTTTTTCTCATACAATGAAATGAGTCTTATTCCTTATACAAAACAAGAGACGACCCGCAAAGAAAAAATATTTTTTTTACAAATTTTTATGAAAAAGCTTTTCAATAACACGCATCCTGAATACCTTTCTGAGAACAATTTATTGATACCAAACCTGCCTGCTTCCTAACGCCATCTATTGTATGCCCACTGTCATTATAAGAATGTAACAGGTATGAATGTAGCATTGTTTGACGATGTCCTGAATTGTTATGGCCAGAGTTAATGTCAAGCAATGATAGGTAGTGTAATAAGAAAAAAAAATATGTTGTTGGCTGATTTAATGATGATGGCGATAGATAATATTATTAGTTATAAATAGATTTTATAAAGTAGTTCGGTGATAAGAGTTGCTACGATTTTACGATAGATGGCTCTGAACCTGTTGACTTTCAATGTAGACTTGAACTGGAGTTATTCGCTGCCTTAGTTATGATTTTTGCTTCTAGAAATGTTTCTAGCGCTATTGGACTTACCACCCTGTGGTAGTGCCATTTTTTTTTATTTGTTGTTGACAATCCTTTTACACCTCGACCAGTTACTTAGTCGACACCGCCACATCATAAGGGTGTACTAAAATATTTAGCTGCTTTTAAATAGTCCAAAGAGTGCCTGGAAGAAATCGCTCTAAGCGATTGTTGGTTTCTCTGTTACCGTTACCGATATGTACCGACTGTACACTGTCTATAATTATTCGGGTTGAGCCGGAGATATAATATTGGCGGCTAACGCCAGTACAAATTTCCGCTAGATGGCACCACTGGCATGATAGTGCGTGCGTGGTCAGACGGGAACACTGAAAGTGGACAGTTGGATTTTAGGCGGAATTTTTAAACGTCTAGGTTGGCGTTGCAGGCCATAATTCCAATCTTAAAAAAATACACAGTATAGCTGAGGAACTAAATTAAAAGTGTCGCCAAATACATATTTGAAATAACGTCTCTGTATCCCAAAAAAATTTCGATCTACCCTAGATAAATTTGGTTCATGTGCTTAGTTAAATCTCAGGAGTTACAGACAAGACTGCAATGTTTAAAATAAAAATGTATAGATCTGTAACTGAACTAAAATTGTCGCCAAATAGATTTTTAGTTCAAGCGCTAGTTTTCAAAATAAGCACCTTTTTATCGCTCTTCCAAAATGCGTGATACGAAAATGACCCTTATTCTATAAACAACGCATACCAGTTTGCTCTGTGTGTTATCGTTGTGAACGATCCCGGCCTAACCAATAAAATGGCGTTATTTTGACAGTGACAACACCTTGCTTGCCGGTGCTGCCATCTAGTAAACAAAAATACGTTACCATTGCACTCATTGGTCTCTACGCCAATTTCTTTGCTTATTCGCATTGTCTTGATAACCATGTCTTCCTATGTCAATTTCTTATTATAATTATCTGTAACAAAGATAACAGATAGCTTATTTTACGTAGGTATGCCTTAGTATTTCTTTGATCTGATGACGTGTGTCGGCAGGTCGGCTGTGTATCTGGTCGAGCTTTAATATCGTAATAAGAATCGTGTAAACCACACACACAGGCACGTGTAGCGACATCTATCGCTCCAGTAGGGAAACTCGTGTACTCGTAATGTGCGAATTGTTGAGTTTCCCTGATGCAGCGATAGATGTCGCTACACAAGCATAACATTACAGCAGTTTCTTAGTTTTAAAAGCTGTGGGCTGAGTGTTTTGTTTAGCTTAAACTTTACTTTACTATCGCGTTTGCGTTTACGTGGAAATTAGTATGAAGATAAAGCTTCATTTACGTGCCACTAGATGGCGCTATACATTTTTTCATCCTAATTTTCACGTAAACGCAAACGCGATAGTAAAGTTCAGGCAAAATTCACACTTAGCCCTTTGCAAATAGGGTATTTTTTTCATCTATCGGTAATTGTGGTAGATTTTTATCTCCCGACTTGTGACTGGCCCGTTTGAGTATGGGTGTTGTATAGTAAAAGAAAATAGTAATAAGAAAAAAAAGTATGCAGTCAAATAAATAAATCAGTACTTCTATTTAGTCCCCAATAATATTTCCTAAAAGAAAAATAAATGCCTTGTAAATCGATTTTAAGTGTTTTGCATCATTTTTTATAGAGTAGATAGATAGTCGAAGTAAATTATATGCTTTATTGTATATAGGTGTTTATTTTTTAAGGGTAAGTTTACGGGATGGATCAGATGAGATATGTTTTCCTTTTTCAAATATATCAATTCTTAGAAAAAGTTTTTCTTTTTAAGTTTTATTTATATAAGAAAATGCTATCATGCTTTATCTTATTTGAACATAGAAAAACGTTTATATAATTTGTCTACTGCGAATCGAATAATATTTATATTGATTTTTTAAATCATATTAGGTACCTATATACAAATAATAAAATTAGTGGCTTTATTCACGAGAAAAATGTGTAAAAACATCGTAGCTTAAATACCTACAAAATAATGTATTATGTGTTGAAATTAATGTAAGTGAAACAATATTTTTTTCATTATATTCTAATAAGGTTAACATTAAGTTTGTTACAATTTTACTATTTAATCCTAAAGATTATGATAGTTTTATGAGTTTCTGAAATACATTATATTTTTTTCCATTTTATTTCTTCTTTTCCTTACAATTTTTGCTAATAATTCCTTACTACCACAACGGAATAGAAATAACGACAGCATCGAACATGGCAGTTATTTCTAATGGACTACAATCCCTTATTTTCATTATCTAGGCTTAGATTGTTTCTAGGTTTCTAAAGATTTTAATGCACTAAGTAGTAAATTGTTTAGACAATCTGTCTATTGGGTATAGTAATGTTTACCTAACTCAGTTCAGTCATGCATCCGGTATTGTCAAAAATGTATTTGCCATCGATTATACACACCCTAATTCAGACATCAAGATATGAATCCCAGATTAAGACGTTATGATTACACTGCCTAGGAATTCTACCTCTGCCACGGTCGCCTAAAAGGTTAGTGTTGCCAATATTCACAAAGTGGCATTTTCTCGAGAAAAGTAACATTATTAAATAAAATGAAAACGTACAAATTTATTTTACCTTTCTCATGAAAATGTTATATTTTGAGTTGCCTAGTGTTACTTTGAATATCGGCCACTGGCAACACTGCTCGTACGGTAACCCTGGCTGAGGTAGGATTCCTATGTAGGAGCAGTGTAATCATAACGTCCTAATCTAGGTGCCTGAATTATGTGTAATCGACGCCTTTGTTTAAAGTGATTTAAATATGTAATATTATTACGTCTCTTCATAAACTAAACTAAAGATGAAAATAATACAGCTCGAAGTCTTGTTTGTGATTACAAGAAATTCTTGGTGAAATTGCGACTTTATGTAGCCAATGTAAAGTTCAAAACAGCAAAACAACATTGTCGCAGTGCCGAAGATTTTCAGCTAATTTTTATAATTAATAACAACTCTTCCATTTTTCATAATTTTGTCAAATACCTAAAATATGTAAATAATAATTGTATCATTTTTGTTTTTCATATTAATTTGTTATGAATTAATTTGGGGTTAGAGGCCTAGTTTCAAATAGGTTTGAAAGTGGTCTGTATTTTTTTGCAATTTTACACAGAGGACCCTTTAGGAAAGATTGTAATAAATTCGAAGTATATTGCAGGGGAGGGGGGACAAGGCAAGAAACTGTCGATTGCGATTATCAAAATCAAGAGGATATTTTATTAAATTGTTTAATAAAATATTTGGATTGCGTTTATTTTGAAGGTGTACTAAGCGGCGTTTGTGCTTGAAAAATTCATTTTTTATATTGTAGTTTTACTGGGAACAAATTTCCAAAAGCAATACATTCTACACGTTTTCATTATAATTTTTAATATAATTAAAATGTCAATGAGAATACAAAATGTTATAAATCAAATTGGTACTATTGAGGTGGGAACGGGACGCACAGTTCACAATTTAAACAAAATACCTGAGTATATTGGGTTTTACGTTGTAAAAGTGGAGTATGTACATAGAAATGCTTGCAGAGCGCTGATTGGTTCGCTGCGCCGCCATTTTGTATTTGATGTTTGCCCATTGGTTAGCATGAATGGCGGCAGAATTCTATGTACTCTAGGTGATTTTAAAAGAAATGTAGTTAGTGACTCTGAAGAGATTCGGACCCAATCGGAGAGTGCAAGTTTATCACGTGGAGAATTTGACATTCACACAATTAATATTATTATTATATATTAATATAGTGTTTTATTAAAAAATATAATGGAGTTGTTTTATTTGTTTGTCCCAAAAATATTGAAAAGTTGCTACCTTTATAGACTGGCAAATGTTTTTGCTCTGTGGTTTGTCTAAAACCTCAAGAATCTAAACGGGCAATATTGTGTGCAATATATGGCTGCAACAAAGTGGCCTTGACGCTGACGGCAACCTTTGCAAGTTCTTTTATCAGGTGGTAGGACTTGTCGAGCCTGAGGAGTCCGCCTGGGTGAGAGCCACTGCTTTATCTATTTCTGCCGCCAAGCTACGATGCTCGCATTATTGTGTTCCGGTTTGAAGGAAGGTAGCCAGCGCATGAGGCATGAGGCATCTCATCTTTGTCCTCACAGTAACAACGCACTTGTGGTTATGCATTACTTGCAACATAAATCCATGAATTGTAGATGCTATCGTTTCGACGCATAAAATAAAAAACATAAAACACCAACTGTACGCAACTTTACTGCTCGTAACTGAGAATGGAGCCTTTGACATACAGCCTACCAACAGTACAGCTCCTTACAAAGACAATGGCAGCATAGGTATACTCTAGCGAAAAAGTAAAGCTACTTGGGAAATTAGAAGATTGACTGAAATCAATAAGTCAACTTAAACTTACAATTAAATCCGTTCATCTTTTAGCTACTATCTTGTTGTATACAGACGGAGATCTTCATTATTTAATCAGTTTTGCTTACTTGTTGATTTTGGTCTATCTTATAATTTCCCTAGTCGCTCTACTTTTTAGACAGAGTCTACCAAGTGCAGACTTCTTGCCTACAAGCCGGTCTGTCTGTCCGGAATGATGAAACTAACCGACGCTCTTACAGAGAGGGAAAACATCGTGAGGAAACCTGCAAATTCAGGCGACTGAACTCGTAACAATGATCCAATCTGGTCAGGTTCCCCTGTTAATAGGGTCACGAAGGTCAGATGACAGTTGCTCCAATGTAATTCTCTGATCAGTCATATTCTGGATTGTGATCAAGGCGGACTCTGGGTCCTCGTATGCGAAAACAATTGGGATATTGAGGGAGAGAGAGGAACTTACATACACCTTTTTCAAAGGCTGGAAGCGAATATCAATAAGTGGCATCTGGTGACCCGACCGGGCTTGCTCGTTTCATTATAGCCCATAATTACTTTGAAATTAAAGAAGTCGTCCACATCGCTGCCCTCCCGGAATGGTGCCCAGAAAGCTTGCTGCGTTGCTTCGTTGGATAGCGACACTTATGTTATATTATTGAGTATGTTATAACGGATGATGTGCCCGAAGAGTTTGAGGATTCATATTTGTACAGACGACGATAATCTCTCTTTGATATTGAGTTATTTCGGGATCGAAACGTTGATACCGAAGCCTATAAATGTTTGTTAGCTGGGGTCACTAGCGCGATGGGAACCCCGAAAAAAACACGTCGTTGTGGTAACAAATAGGCTAGGCCTCTACTGCCAAAGCCACGGATCCCATACCCCCATAGAGTGCTGGAGATCTTGTTCAGTTATTTTTTTATTCCCTATTTAAAAACACAAAAACTATCTTTTTGAGATCCCTAACCTAACAACCCTATATAAAGCTTTGGCCTCTCTAGAAAAAGGAAAGGCAAAGTAGTATTGTTTGGCATTCTATACGGTAGGAAATTTCCCGGTCAGGCGGCTGCAATTCGAAGGGGGTCTCCCGCTATGCCCTACCTCGGTTAAACCTAAGGAAGCGAGTACTCATCTCCAAAATACACATCATACACTACTACAAACTCACTACAAAATATATAACCTGGTTACTGGTCTGTTGTATGGCTTTTTATATTTAGACAAAACGTAAACTAATGCAGCACCTTATATTTGAAGTACTTTTCAATCTCTAGCCACAAATGTTTAGGAGTCACAAAGTCCAATATGAAACGACGGCATGAAAATTTCAATATTTTTAAAATTATATTGGCAATACCGACAACGAACGGTCCAAAAATTGGGAAAATCAACGTCATGCATCGAAACGTTAAATTTTTCATACTGAAAATAAATATTAAAAACCGTTCGACTAGATGCGGACCTGTTGCGTAACCACACGCCGCACAGTGTAGGAATTTCGCAATCTAGGGGAATTTAATTCCAAATTGAATAAAATAAATATAGTTAAAAATGATGCTGAATGGTATTCAAATAAATAAAAATACATAATTAGTGATAGAAAATGAAGTTGTATTAAAAAAAAATGCGGTATGAATAAATTTTGTTTTCTTAGTCAATAAGTTCACTTTCAGCCTCATTTACGGTTGGCACAGAAAGTAATTTTAGGACCTCAGTATCTAGAGGACTTCGTTTTCTCTTCATTATAAGCCTTAAACTAGATATGAAGGGATCTGACGATATAAGAAGCCTATTAAGTAGGTCGGTATTGGTGTCTATTCGTGACGTTAGTAGTAAATAATTCCCTATATCTTCGGTTATCTTTGTTTCTAGCCTCTTGTGCCTCTTCCGATAACTGGCCAATCGGCAAAATACACGAAACTATAACATCGCGGCCATGAAATAAACCTTTGTGCACACTTACTGGCATGTTATACCATGGGTATTCCCTAAGATATATGTTTCTAGTTTCTTCTGTGTAACTAGTGAAGGAATCTAAATCAACTGTAAACCCGGACCCGAGAGTTTCTAAAATTATACGAAACCTCGTTATTAATTCTAAATTTACCCCGGTAATATCAGCAGATATAGTATCACTTCTAAAAAATCGGCGTGCTGTGTTTCCGTCATTGGTATTACCCGCTTGCTGAGTTGGAAAATCCACTAATAAACCCAATTCATTCCTAAATCGTGTTTGTATGTGTGTCTTTCTTGTCTGAACCTTATCTTTATTTTCTTGACCTCTCGCTTGCTACATTTTTATATCGAGTCTGTAGGCAATATGAAGTATACACTCCATAAATCTAATCCAGGAATGTAAAGGAGAAAGCCCAAAAGACAGTGCAGTTTGATCGAGAGGTTTCATCGAAATAAGAGATGGTTTATTCATCTCTGAAGGTTTTGCTCCACATATGTAGCAAGTTTGAGATGAAGACTAAACATCAGATAGAGCACTACATATTTTGCCGTCTATCATAGTCAGTAAAAAAACAGATTTCACTAAAATTTTTAAATTATCTAGACTTACTTCAACGGCCGACAACATATCGATTTGCTGTTGCATCGCGTCAACCTCTTCTTTAATCAGTGAAGTGGTCTCTTTAGCAAAGTTAAGTCTAATTGGCCGACAGTACCTTGTTGAAGAAGGGGCTGGATTTTGCCAAACTATGATATTATTCTCTTCAACGTTCAACCTTAACTGAATAGGTACCATGGATATGCTAAAAAGGTTTTTATCAAATTTATTTTCTGAATAAAATTTTTGTTTAAATGATTTTTGTTGTGTTCCATCACAACCCCACTTTATGAACAGTAACAGTTCCTTTACTCCACTTTGCAAGCACTGAGACATACAAAGTCGTTCGATACTGTGATCAACTAATGATTGCAGGTCACACGTTGCAGTTGATTCTGTTACGGTTTTATTGGAAGGATAACATTTTTTCTTAGCCTCTTTTATTCTGTCATAAGACGGCAACAAGTTTTAAACCAACTTATTTATCCTTTGACGTATAATCTCATACTGATAGGTTGATAAATCATCATCTACCATCATGCTCAATGCTTCATCGGTCGACAGAGTCACTTGAACGCTTTCACTATTCATTCTTCTTCGTACGCTTTTTACGATGGAACCTCCATTAGGTGAACTCATAGAAAGTTCTTTTACGATAGCTGCAGAGTCTCTTTTACCTGCTTTTCGAAGATTACATTCATGTGCAATCGTAATTTCCTCAGGGCTAGTAGACGATAATAGATTCTGAACTTTTCGTTTTTTAGTTTTATCGCAACATTCTACAAAACTTTTGTATGGTCTACCTGGTGAATGGCCAGATCTAGATGGTATTTCATATAAAACATTATCTGGTTATTCGATGCACTCATTCAACCAAGTCAAATTCTTGTTTAAAAAGCGTTCACGATGTCTACCGCATGCTGTCCATTTTTCATTAAATTTGTTAAATAACCTTCTCAAAAAAAACTTAATTTCATTTATAGCACCTTTCGAAAATATTACTTGAGGGTAATGACCCTTTATAAAAGCTAAAACAGCATCAATTCGCTCATTTTTGAAAGTTGAGGTCCATATATCAAAAATATGTTTTTTTGTAATTTCGGCGGTCATTCTGAAAACCGAAAAAAATGTATGACGGTCGCACAAAATCGCAAGATGTATCAATTGTTCTCAAAAGTTAAGACTCTAAGCTATAAAATAAAACAACAATAACATCGGGATATTCAGGTCATTTTTTTCTACACACCTTTAATTTCGCAAATCATTTCTAAAAAATGCTAAATTTAACTCTGCTTTCAAATGATGTTATTAGATCTATGTTTAACCATTATTTAAAAAAATACGCCCTAACATACCTTTAAACATATACACAATACGATAATAAACCAATAAACAAGACTGTACGTTAATATGATTAGTAATTTCAAGCGAAGATAACAGTTTAATGTTGTTGATCGTATTGTAAGGATACAACGATTATTATCTACCCACTTTAACATTTTTTATTATTTTTTTTAAACTACCTATAATAATTTCTAATATGTAGCTGTAACAAATAGGGTCTTAGGTATAAATAATTTGTACTATATTATCAATCACAAAAAATATATATTTTGATTTAAATCCCTCTAGATCACGAAATTCCTACACTGTGCACCGCCGCGACGGATCACTGCCGTAGCCTGTGGTCAATAACGGCGTAGAGCCACTACGACACGTAGAGCTTCTACGTACTAATTCAAATTTATTTATTTATTTATTCACCAACAGTTTGTACACAAGATACATAGGTATAATCTATTTAAAATACATTTTGTAGTCTAGTTTTAAGTGTAAAACCAATTATAGGTAAACACATCATGTTTCATTAATCATTGATAACTAACTGGACATCCTAATGACAGCAGTGAGTACTTTTATATTAAGGTAAGTTAAAACAGAAATAAGTAATTAATTTAAGGTAAGGTAAGGTTAATAGTATAGATGAATATTATAAAACAAAAATAACGTGAGTTTCAAATATGGGTAGGTATGTAAACTTGAACTTTACTATGTCCATTTACAGCGCTTCTTCGCGATCTAAAGCGCATTTGCTTCGAAAGCATGCCTGAACAAAGTGGTCCTAAAACTAATACTCTTGAGGTGGAACAAATCTACATCCGTCGCTCCGCACAAATGATTGTATTCCCGACACATTCTGGGGACTGTGGAGTGCAGGCCCAAATTAGTCTTATAAAACTTGATGGTAAAGGTTCTTTTGTCTACGACGCGGCTGTGTATTCGTGGAACATTGAGGTTCAACTGTTCAATCAGTTGAGGACAGTTGACCAGGCTATTGGCGATTTTGTATTGTAACATCAAATCAGCAATCCAACGTCGCTTCCTAAGTGGTATCACTTTAAAAAAGGCACAGCGTTCAGAGTAGGAAGATAGAGAATGTTTTTTTCCTTGCTGTATTGACAAATAATAAAGAAATCTTCTCTGTACTTTTTCGATCCTATCTATATTGCATCTGTACTGAGGACTCCACACACTAGAGCAATATTCCAAGTTGCTTTGAACTAACGAAAAGTAGGCTATCTTCAAAGCAGATACTGTTCGAAATTTCTTGCAATTACGCCACACGAAACCTAGCATCCTATAAGATTTTTTAACTATTTCATCCAAATGAAGATTGAAAGAAAGCCTACTGTCGAAAATAACCCCAAGATCTTTAATATTTTTTACTTCATCCAGTACCTTGTTTCCGATTTTATATGTCGTCAAAATGGGTAATTTTTTCTTTGTAAATTGTAAATGCATGTGTTAGATTTAATATATGTCCTACTTATAATTATAGTGACTTTTATTAGTATAAACCTTTATTTTACTAATTAAGCTACAGAATAATAACAGAGTGTGAGTATTTATCCAAAACCCCAGTGAAATATATGGAAAACGCTAAATTAGGTAAACAAGAGCATATTCATAAATATATATCTATGTCATGTAAAATATAGTTCATGGAGGTAGCGCTATTTGTTATCTAGGATAAAGTATTATTCTAGTGGACATTATTTAATCAAACAAAAGCATATTTTAAACATATTAGGTATATTTTAATAAGCAATGTAATCCATTATAAAATGAGGTATTTATTTAAACAACATTAGCTGAATTAAACGAGATTTTATAAAACAAACAAAGTACCATAGGTAAACAACATTTATGCAAAATTCTAATCAAATGTAATGACACAATTATCGATCACATAACCAAATATTTATCCTTTAAAAATGGGACAGTGGTATTACGTACGATTCAATTAATAACCGATTATATAAATAAATAAAACTAATACAAAATATAAAGCAACAATAATACAATGCAAGTGTACTTAACTCTGTGCCGGCTCTGGAGCAAAAGTCCCTCACCGTCTTTCAACGGACCTTTATACTAGCTATCTAGCTGGAAATGTCATTTCTATTCTCATTTCCGGTCTCCTAAACTTAATTATAGATAGCTTACATGTTAATTTAATGCATTACAATACTTTTAACATTTTTTAACAATATTATAAATCTATTACATAATTAATTTAGAAAGTTTCTCATAAACAATACTTAATCTGATCAAAGAATCACAATCGTTCAGAAATCCAGATATTTCGTTCTGAAGTTGGTAAAATATTTGTAAAAGTATTTTGAAATATTAATTATTAATAATCACGATAGTTTTCAATATAAATGTAACTTTAAATAACAAATAAAATATACTAAAATACCTTATATCTAACATATGCAATCAAACACATTATCTAGATCTTGCTGGAGTAAGAGTGAGTCTGAAGAGTCCCCGATAACCATGTACAGTTTTAGATCGTCGGCAAAAAATAAAAATGTTGAATGGGTGATCCGAGATGCCAAATCGTTGATAAATATGAGGAACAGTAGCGGACCCAAATGCGATCCTTGGAGAACCCCAGAAGTGGCCTCAAATGTGTCCGACACGTACCCACAAACTGCTACTTTTTGTGTGCGAGATTTCAAGTATGATTTCATCCAACGAAGTACACTACCACAAACTCCCACTCTGGACAATTTCAAAATAAGCAAATCGTGATTTACTCTATCGAACGCCTTGCTTATATCAGTGTATACTCAATCGACTTGACGCCCTTGGTCTACAGATTCAGCTAAATCACTGAAGTATTGAGTAAGATTGGTGGTCGTGGACATTCTATTACGGAACCCATGTTGACTTGGGACTAAAATTGCACTTACAAAATCCGATATGTGTGGGTACACTAAGGATTCGAAAATCTTGGCCGCTGTATTTAAGAGACAGATTGGTCTGTAATTTTTTACATACTTTATGCTACCGCTCTTAGCAATAGGCACACCGTGAGCCATCTTCCCTAAATTCGGAAATTTTCCAGTGTTTAACGACTTGTTGTATATAATATATAGAGGCTGGCTCAACGTTTAATGCTCTTAGAGATTTTATAACGTCGTCTAAGGGTATATAAATAGATCCTAATGCATTATCGCTGGCAGTAAAGTCAAGGCAATTTTAACGCAGCATATTTGATTCCCCAACTGTGTAGACCGAGGAAAAATGTGTGGCGAAAGCATTACAAACGGATTCTGGAAATGAAAGTTTGGTGTCATTCAAAACCATTTCTCCGGGAATGTTACTATGGATTTTTCGTTTCGACTTGACGAATGACCAGAAAGATTTCATATGTTTTCTGTTAATGTTGTCCTCGATCATATTTATGTAAGTTTTGTAACAATTTTTAATTTGAGTGTGACATCTGGCTCGTGCCAGTGAGAATTCGTATTCATCTAATGGGTTATTAAATCTTTTAAATCTGAGACGGTATTTTTCTTTTTTCTTAATAAGTTTTATTAGGTCCCAAGTATACCACGATGGAAATCGATTGTTTTTGGGTTGAATTTTGGGTACATGACGCTGCATTATTTGGTTAACTATTGAGTAATAAATGTCGACCATGTCATTAACATTAGAAATAGAAATAGAAAAATTTGAATCCAATTTATTTCCT
Organism: Blastobasis adustella; assembly: GCA_907269095.1. NCBI lineage: Eukaryota > Metazoa > Arthropoda > Insecta > Lepidoptera > Blastobasidae > Blastobasis > Blastobasis adustella. Next base: position 7,875,789 of record OU026140.1, read on the forward strand.
CTAGATCATTTTTTATTTTAGAATAATCTGCCAAGATAAAGTTGTAATTCGACATATTAGATTTTTTGAGAAATGTGTTACACTTAAACTCCAACGTGATGTGAATAGGAAGATGGAATGGATCTATTTTAGTTAAAGCATTTAATATTAGCGTTTTTCCTGAAAATAAAACGCTTATTAAATTATTAACGCTTACCTTATTTGAAGCTTAAACGTTTGAGATAGGGCCCTATCTGTTTCCTGCCGTATTTATCTCTCTTTTCACCCTAGGTAGGTCTCGCTCGCACATTTCCCCACTTCATCAGGCAGGGTCGCGGGGCTCCGCGGCGCCTCGGCGACCGACTTGCTACATTGTGCTCGTGTTCAAACACACCAGGCAGAAATTAAATTTAAGCTTCAAATAAGGTAAGTATTTAATAAGCGTTTTATTTTCAGGAAAAACGCTAATATTAAACACTGGACCGTTATTTGAAGCTTAAACGTTTGAGACGTGTTTGTTATCGCCTGGTGGAAGTGGACGCCAATGTGATGATTTAGGACTAGGAATAAAGCTTGTTCATCAAAGTCGATTAATATAGGTAGGGACCTAGTAATTAAGTAGGTACATAATAATCTTCAAATAATAAAGTAAAATGTGCGAGAAAACAAAATCGTTTCATTAAATGTAAATAGGTGATCAAAATAATCAACAATAATTTTAATAGACTGATAATTAATGTTGATGTAGGTTAGTGCTATTACGCTTATCAATTAATAATCATGTGACAGGGTTAAATAACCTTGTTAAACTATTATTGACAGAATCTGGTATAATCTCCCGTCTATAAAAGCGAGTGAAGGTATTTCCTGACCTCCAGTTGCCCCGTGAAAGAATTTCGTCAACAGGGACGTTATTCGCCCAGTTTTTGGAAGCCACAGCAGACCTAATACTCCCTGGTGGAGCATTTATACCAGCTTCTGCCAGTAAAGTTTTAATCCACCCCGCAATCACCGTGCGGGACGCAGCTCTAGGCTGCCCTCTTATAGTTACGAACAGATTTGAACAATTAGCTTCACTTCGTCTATCATGAAGTAAATCTTTACAACGATTAACCCAGAACACAGGATTCATATTTTTGTTATTTTTATTTTCTAATAATTTCCAGCCCGATTGCCTGAAATCAGATTTATCAGTTTTAGAACCGAAAATGGGCCACAAAATAATATGATCTGTGTGCTGAATATAGTGACCACGGTCTACTGACAGGAGAGTCAAGTCGTGCACCCGCCTTCCAGAGCATAATAGCAATAGTAAAGCCGTATGTCGAGATACATGAGACATGTTATCTTCGTTGATTTGCAAGCTGTCTAATACTAATATAAGCGAATCAATGTTCCAAATAGATGTCTTTTGTAATGTAGGATTTTTTATCGAAATAGATTTTAGGACATGTTTCACTATGACATGCAAACTTAATTGACTGGAATGTTCAGCATTACACAGAGTAGAGACGGCGGCTTTGTGCAATAAAATAGTGTTATATGAAAAATTATTTTTTAGGTGTAGGTCAGCTAAAAATTTTCCTAATAATGACCCATTTGGATTTAAAGGGTCGGTATTCAGAGTTTTACACCAATTAAGCCACCTTTTCCAAGCAACTTTATATGTCCTACGAGTTGAAGGACGCCAGGATTGTAGTAACAAATCGATCTGCTGATCATTCCAATCCTCTAAGTTGGGGGACCACCCCCACACTTCCAAACCTCTATAATGTAATTTCCTGCACCTTGGGAGGTGGAAGGCCGGTCGACACATCTAACAGACCGCAGCTCAGATTCCGAATTGTGAACGGGGGTGCTAGTGCTCGGGATTTGAGGTCTGCCCTCCAAAATACCCGGTTCCATCGTGGAGTTATTAGGAGAAATATACCGACCGCCTGATTGAGGTGGGCTAGAACCTTCGGTATCAAGAATGGTGGTGGGAATATCCATGCTAGGGGGTATTTCCAACTCTAGGAGAATGCATCGTGAAAGAGGGCCAGTTTGTCTTTTATATCTAAGGATGCATAATTCGCAACTACATGAGCGTTCTTTGAAGCAAATAAGTCGATTACGGGGACTCCGAATTTTTTGAAAATTACGTCTGTGCTCACGGGTAAAAGGTGCCATTCCGGTAGAGACCGGTAGCGAGATAGATGATCGGCGTGTCCATTGTATTTGCCGGGAATATGCTGAGCGGTTAAGTGGATCTGATGTGCGTCTAGCAAATGAAAAATTTGACGAGTTATGTCCATCAGAGCTACCGATCTCGTCCCCCCCTCGTTTCGAATGTAAGCGATCGCTGTTTTGTTGTCGCTTTGCCATAGAATCGTGGACCGTTCCAAGAAATGATGTTGAGTTTGGAGAACTCTCAATAAAGCTAGTAGTTCTTTCTGATTGCAGTGCAAAACTTGTTCATGATCGGTCCACGTTCCCTATAGCGAGTGACTGTCCAGTTGTGCTCCCCAGGCAACATCCGAGGCATCGCTCGCTAGGAAATGACTGGGAGCTGGTACGTGAATTGGAGTGGCATGTCGGTGGTTCTCCATCCACCAGGTCAGTTCTTCCAAAGCTTGGTCGGATAGTGGGTACCTTTTGGTTTCTGTTTCTGGAGCAAAGTGTTTAGACACTGGATGAGTGCTCGATGGAACAGTTTGCCTCTTGGCACGACAAAACTGGCAAAATTTAAAAGGCCGACCAAGCTTTGTAATTCTTTCAGGTGCAGTACATAACCCCTTTCTATTATCGGGGATATTTTGGAGCAAAGGGAAGTCTTTTCCAGAGGAAAAAGTTTCTCGTTCCTCCAAGGGTCCCAAAGGATGCCTAAAAAGACTAGTTTCTGTTGTGGTATTATTATAGATTTGTCGAGATTTATTTGCCAGCCCAGATACTCTAGTCTCTCTAAGAGATTTTTTACATGGCTTTGTAATATTTGACGACTCTGATGGACCACCAGAAAGTCGTCCAAATAAACGATAATACGGATTCCTTGCTGCCGTAATGTCTGAGCTATCCAATTGGTCAGGGATGCGAACACTTTTGGAGCTGTGCTGAGGCCGAAAGGCAAACAAGTAATCTGCATTAGTTGGCCTTGGTATACTAGACGTAGAAATCGTCTGTGTGACTGATTTACTGGCAGATGAAAATACGCCTGTGACAGGTCTATTTTCACAACCAATCGTTGGGTTGCAGGAATTCGGATACACGGTACATGGTTATTAATCGAAACCGATCTGTCATCACATAATCGTTCAAGGCCGAGAGATTGAATATTGGCCTGGCAGAGCCGTCTCCTTTTGGAATAAGGAACATTGTAGACACAAAGCTGGGAGCGGGTCGTACGACTTCTAGGACACCCTGGTGCAGCATAAGAGTGATTGCATTGGTCATAGCTTCTGTTGCTACAGTACTGAGCCGGCTTTCGTGTAAACGAGGTATCGCCAGAGGAGGTTTCTTGTAAAAGGGGATGCGATACCCATGAATTACTTTGAGAATAAATTTCGGTGCACCCAGTTGTCGCCACCGTCGGTGGTACAGAAGTAGACGACCCGCTTTGAAGAAGTCAGTACTTACGTTTTTTGTTGCGGGCGTTGTAGTCAAGGGGTGAGACTGCACACTTCCTGGCTGGCTGTCTGCTAACGTGGCGTCCGCCTCGTCCACGAAAGGATCCTCTCAGGTTACTGCTAGAGTCTTGTCTAGAGCTCGTAGCATTACTATTACGCCCGGTCCCCTGTGACGGGCGGGATGTTGGATAATAACCATGCGATGGTTGATTATAAGCATGGGGAATATGCGCTGAGGCACAACATCCATGCGGTACTGCGCCGTGCGAGGACGCATTATGAGTCGCCTGCCCCTGCTGCTGCGAGGAGCGGCTTGTAAGTTTGCTAGACGCCGCTTGCGAAGCGGAAGTCGTATTGCTTGATTTATGTACAGGCAAAAAAGTCTTGCGAACGCCTCCAGCTTTCTCAAGGAGCGTGGTCAAAAAATCAGCCTGAAATATATGCTTCACACAGGATGGAATTTTACGCAAGGCCGTTTTGATCAGTGGGTCGCGGACAAAGTTCGTTATACTATCTCTCCTCGCCTGAATGACTTCGGCTCTATGGCCACAAACTAGTTGTAGTAAATCCGAGGATACTTTATATACATCACCTTTCAAGAACAGTTCATTTATTTGTTTAGTCAAAGTTTCGAGTGTCAACACGGACTCTGAATTTTAAGCCCATTGCAAAACGCCGCGTAAGGATGTTTGTAATGCTTCACATTGCCTCAAAATACACAGAGAAAGTGCGGCATATGCTTTTTCTGAACTAGCTAAATAACGCATAGAATCATAAGCCTTAATCTCATAATTGACTTCCAATTCCACAAAGCCAGGTGCGGAACAATACAGTTTTTGTACCTCAGCATAATGAACTTCGCACCACTCCTCACTATCAAATCGCTGCAAATCCTTTAATGTACTCAAAAGTTGTTGAGATGTTTTAGGAACTGTTGGCTCCTTTAACTTTGTTTCGATACTAAACACAAAGGGCTCAGCCGCTGGCGCAGGCGAACCGATGGACACATCGTTAATACCAGTATATAAATCACCACTAACATTATCATCAATCAAATTCTCATCTACATGTATAGGACACGGTAAGTTGTGATTGCTAGAAATTGCAAACTGATTACGTAGTTCCTCGACTTCTCGAGATAATTTATCCACTAGGCGTGAATCATGACGCTGCTTGTCCGCTCGTCTTTTATAGCGGCGACGACGCCTCTTGCGACTATCGCTAGAAGACGAACTACTTGTCGACGAGGTGCTGGAAGAACTACTGCTACTCGGTGTACGTCGACGCCTCCTGGACGTTGGACGTTCGTGGCTAGTAGTTTCTTTAGAAACACTAGCGGATGTACTAGCTCGTGGTGAATTATTCATTTCTCAATTTTTAGTGAATTTTAGGTGAATCTAAAATAAAACCTAGGGTATAAACACGTTAACCGACTAGGATAACATAAATAAAAAATGTATGTAAAAAATTTTCAAGTACCCACAATTTCAAAAGTTAACGTACGGATATAACAAAGAAATACTTTTTATAAATTACGAACGGTAACACCGTTAAATAAATTATAAGGTAAAAAAGAAATTATCAAAAGCTATTTTAAACACTCACGTGAGCAGCCAACCACAGAGACAGTTATTGTTCTCCGATGATAATTTAAATTTATCGATGATAATTTAAAAAATTAATTTACGTGTCCGAAGCACAACCGTGCGCGGCAGGAAACAGGACACCAATGTAGCAAGTCGGTCGCCGAGGCGCCGCGGAGCCTCGCGACCCTGCCTGATGAAGTGGGGAAATGTGCGAGCGAGACCTACCTAGGGTGAAAAGAGAGGTAAATACGGCAGGAAACAGATAGGGCCCTATCTCAAACGTTTAAGCTTCAAATAACGGTCCAGTGTTTAATGCGGGGTTTGACTCTAGTGATGAGTGGTTATAAAATATTAGGTATAGTATTTTTCCGTCTTTATTGGGTATGAAGTTGTACTGTCTGAGATTATGTAATGACATAAAGTCGACGACGCACGCTTCGTTTTCAGTTAATTTCCCATTCTCCGACCACAATTGTGCCGTTTCCGAACATAATGACTGTATTTCTTTTTGCATCTCATCAAAATTAGATGACATAAACTCTACCGCCTTAATCAGATCCGGTATCAATTTAATGTCTCGACGAAGTGTGTCAATATCAGACTTTATTTTCTGATCGATGCTAGACACAATAGACGACTCCAGCACAGCCAGGCGCTTATCTAGGTCTTGAAAGATGTCGACAGAACCCAGTCCTGTGGGCTCGGAGCCTTTAATGGAGTATCATCTCCTTTTTTCTGCGGTACTTTGCATTCCGGGCATTTCCAACTGCTCTTCGCTTTGGCAAACATTTTCCCAAAGTTATCCTTTGTAATACTAACACATCCATAATGATACGTGTTTGAGCAAGATGAACAATTGAGTTTATCAGTCCCACTAATTAGTTGACTACAACCCTTACACAGACTCATAATATAGTTAAATCGTAAGCAAGGTAAAGTAAGCTATTATGGTACTTTACCCTGTAACAATGCCTCTCAGAAGTTAAATGCGTATAGGTATAAAACTTGCCGCGATTCTCTGCTTATTCTATGACGGCGCTGCAATAGTGGTGCACTTGCTCGAAGCGGCAGCTGCGACGCAACAATGACCCGTCCGGCACTCACGTAGCCGCCAGAATGGCGCGCGCACTGGCTCGACGCACGTTCGGTCCGTAGGTAACGTTGATAAGAATGTTGTTTACGGTATACTTCCAAACTGCACTATTTCGCACAACAAACACAAAAAATAGTTACCACTAGTCTTTGTGAACACTAAGGTACTTAAACGATGTCACGAAAAGTATTTTTAACGATAAAATTAATTTTTTTCCAGCTAGCACCCACAAACTGTGAACGTGTTTTATGAACGTATTGAAAATATTTGAACTCTCTTTGTGTATATCGACGACCTGAGTGGTTCAATGGTCAACATCATCAACGGTCTGCCACGCAAGAGGTCCCGGGCTCGATTCCCGGCCGGGCAGAAATTGAAATGATGAATTTTAATTTCTGTTACGGGTCTGGGTGTTCTATTATAATAAGTATGTACTTAAAAAGTATTTAAGTAATATATCAGTTATCCAGCACCCATAGTACAAGCTTTGCTTAGTGTGGGGCTAGATGGCGCTGTGTAAATTTGTCTACGAATATTTATTTATTATTTATTTATTTATTTATTTTTACCATAAGTATATTTTATCGTTATCTTTTGTTTTCCATCAAATTTCACAATTATTGTTACAATAACGTTTTGGGTTTATTTTTCTAATTGTTTCTGTTTTTGCTTTTCTTTTGTAGACGTAAAAGCAAAGTAGAATAACGACAGCATTAATATTTATTTTTTCCCAACCTACTAAGTCGATTTTGATGAAACAAATCTATTTCGACAAAACTGGTTTTCAAATTAATAAAAACGAACCATAGAATTCAGTCCATCAGTTCGGGAGCTATGACAGCATAGACAGACACACAGATCCCCTTCTCACAGATGGTGTAGATCCCTTAGGGCGCCTGAAAGTTGGCTCTCTGTGTGTTCTCTACCGTTTGTACTATGGGGAATGTTCCGAAGAACAATTTAAGTTGATGCCACCGTGACTTTTCCGCCATCACACCCTTCGACGATGGGATAGATCTCTCTCTATCTGTCTAATATTTTGTATATATATATATGTATCTATATATGTATGTATTTTGTTAGGTATATGGTATATATGTAGAAATTTATCGATAGTATAGTCTAGTTTTAATAATTAAATATTTATGTACGTAATTATTTATTATTATTGTGCACGTCTTAAACTGCTTCCAGTCAACACATTCTTTTTGCTGTAGGCCTGCTGGAAGAAATTTCTTTTTAGAAATAAGTAGTGCTTTTTGTGTCATGTAGATATATATTTGCCATGTCTCTGTTACAATTTTTGTGTGCAATAAACTGTTAAATAAATAAATAAATAAAAATAAATAGATTTCATCCAAACCATCTGGATGCCTGGCATCCAACTAACGTACAGGCATCGCGAGCCCTTTTACCGCACACTTTCCATTGCATTATAACATACCCCATGTTATAGTGCATAGGAAAGTGCAGAAAAGGCATGTCTACAGGTACCTCGAAGGCCTGCACCACATCTGCTCCCCTTTGTTGCAGATGACCTGGATGACGGTGGCTGATAATGTAGATAATTAATTTTAAAAATTGTACTTATCCATGTATTGTTGTGTGTGTGAAATCCTCGCTCACAACTAATTAATTGTTGTTGTGCCCTACCTGGTTCATATGAGAACCTTCCAGTAACATCTTGTCATCATCTAACTACCATGGCCGTGTGGTGTCCGACAGAGTAGAACAGCACCAACCCCTTACACGCGTGGGTGTCGTACAAGGCGACAAATGTTTTCGATACAAAAAATCTGGAGTCTCCATAGACTGGAAAATGGGCAGCAGCATTTTCCATTGTTATATTTATATCACTGCGATCTCAAACCTGCCTGCCAAGCGTGGAGATTATGGCAATAACCTCCATTTTTGTGGGAGAGGCCCTAAATTCTGCAGTGGACTGATATGGGCTGTAATGATAAACTATCATGTGATTGCAATGAATAAATATGAATAAATTAAGGGTAGGCAGAAATAAAACAAACATGCATCCTTTATTTTTTATTTCGCATCACTTAAACACTATGTCATATGTACGTGTTATAACTATGTTGTATGTTATAGTAGGTACAGAGTATTTACCTATGTATTAATATTTCTTCTCATTGTTTTAACTTTAGTTTTCATATACAAAGAAAGAACAGTCAAATCAACAAACAGACGCGAATCGTGAGGTCGATGTGTTCATTGGAATATTTTGCAGGAAAAAAACCGTATCTAGAATTTTATCTACTAAAATAAGTAATTTTTCTACCAAAACGGTTTTATAATAAGCCTTTGTAGTGCAGCACGGTTAGCACAAGTATGGTCGCGACATAGCTCGCGCCGCGAGAGACTCTTAATTTCCTTGTCTCAATACTACAATGAAAGAGATAGCTGGATCTATGTCGCGTCTTTTCTCGCTTGTCGCCGTCGCACAAACTTGTGCTAGCTGTGCTGGACAGAATAAAGAAATTATCTGATTAGGTACAGTCATATGCAGAGGAAAAGGACCCCTCACTGCTAGTACTAATGTATGCTAAAGGGGTCAACTTTCTCTGCGACCCAGTACTTTCCAGAACTGACTAAAGATGTGAGTCAAGTCACAAATTCACTGATTTCAATTTACACATCTACCTCACTCTTCTATAACGGTCATAGATCAACAAAAAAAGATACACTAGTTTTAAAAAAACATAAACAATAAATCGGTAACATATTTTAACAGACAAGCGCATAAGATCCTTATATTAGTATCTAGACTAGTTTTCGTTTTAAAACTATTTTTTTTTCACCTAAATATATTCGAGCTTTTCAAATTAAAAATGTAAAAAAACTAAGTTAAATTGGGGATATAAAAATAACTAAGAACTTTTTAAACTTAAGGCCTTTGACGTGTCCTAGTATTTCTTAGTGCAAGAAACACTCTTGTAAAATCTAGGACGCATTTCAAACGGCCTAAGGTACTGGTTATAAATATTATATACCTTAAGTAGATCACATTTCTATGATATAAATATAGAAAGTCGCGTAGGGGCACATACTTTTTTAGAATACAAAAAACGGGGAAGATAAAAATCACTAACATTTTCGTGGTCAATTTTTTTCCATGTAAGTTCGAATGATCACATACGATTGATTAATCTCTTTTATTCAAATGAAAGCTCTGTTTCTCTATCAAAGTAAGTGTGCGTAAAGGTTTTTCTAGATAAAAACAAGGAATTGAGCCTATTTTGAAGGAAAAATGCGTTACTAGAAATAAGTCCAGTCTTAACGGGGCGTTTCGAGTTCACGCTTCAGGGCGTATCGAGTTATCGCCCCGGGCGTATCGAGTTCTCGCTTCCGGGCGTATCGAGTTCTCTTACCCACAATTCAGGGTCTAAGAAACCGCAATCACGATCAACGTGCCTAGAAAGACCATACTCCATAGCGGTAAACAAAACAGGGGCCATATTTCTCACTAGAACATAGAGATGCATTGAGCAGTTGTTGGGAGTTGGGATGTAATTATTACATTAACTATTACAGCCAGAAGTTAAGACTGGACATATCCACCCTACTGACTTACCTAAGATTTAGACAACACCTATGGACGGTAGAAAAAAGGAGGGGGAAATTATAATGAACGTACGGGTGTGCAAAATATATAACGCGGTCACTTGTCACGAGAGAGATTGTCCATAATGCAGCCTAGCTGCTCAGGGGAGCGATTCTCGCGCTGACATCTCAAATTCGACCTTTTCTCTAGCCAAAAAACTGTAAACGTCTTTGAAATTGATATTCGACAATATTCGATTGTCGAAGATAATTGAGGAAATATGTTTAGGCTGCAATAGACTCAAGGTTTTTATAAATGGAGATATGAAGAAAAAAATTCGAATTCGAGATGTCACAGCGCCAGAATTAAGCCCCAGGTTCGAAAAGCCTCGATCCCTTCGACTTACAGGCGTAGGAAAGTATGTTCTTTATACCTACTCATGTCAACCTTCGACGCACCGTATACCTATGAGATCACACTTGACCCCTCATGTCACTTGGGTATAGGGGATCTGCTTTCTGCTGCAATCGTGACTGTGATACGACTATGTACAGACTAGATACAGGCGACAAGGCGATTATGTCTTACAAATTGACTAGCGCTTTAGTCTAGCACTTACTTTTCTGTTGCTGACCAAAATGAGTATTGCCATTTTGACTGTAATGTCAAATCGACAATCGTCTGAACAATGATACGGGTCGGGTTACCCTGCAGGAGACTTGTTGGAGCTGGACATCACTGATGAGGATTTATTTTTTATGTTGTTTAAAATACAGTCCACGCTATGAAAGCGCTGCAGTGGAGAGGTGACAGCTGCGGTGACGTGCGGGTAGATTTCCTACCCTCACATGAATGCGGGTAAGCGTCCCACCCTCACATAGTATTATCAGTTTGTACACTCACGATGTCCACGGATACGTCCGACGACGTGTAAGTCTCGTTTATAATATGTGTACAGAACGCGAGTTTAGTTTGAAACATATGTTTGAGATTAATAATTGAGCCTATTCTAATAAATTATATTTTAAGTTGGAGTTTGAGCTCGGTTTTCATAAGCGTTTTCATCGTAACAGTTTCCCATTGACGCATCAGTTAGCGAGTCTAGTTTGTTTTAAGTTATACGGGGGGCAAACAGGCAAGCGGGCCACCATGATGGAAAGTGGTCACCACCGCCTATGGACATTAACAACCATGGGGTCTACTAATACGTTGCCCGCCTCTAAGGAGACCTCTAATAACCCTCTTGAGCGATCCCACGTCAGAGCCCAACCCTCTTACTCTTAGTTCCTGGATGAGAGTTGCTTTGTTTGTTATTGTAGCTTGTTTTAGACCAGCCTTTTGCACACCCGTTTATTAAAAATAAAAAGTGCATTACAAGATAGCTACGACAGGAGAGTAGTAAAATATCTTACCGACACTTTGACAGTTTACACGTAAAGAAAGAATAAGAACAAAAGACAAAAGAGCCGCTGTCGCGTCTTTTATCTTTCATTTAACATTGATCTAGCGGTACAAGAAATAAAGAATTCTACGACACAACTATTGCATTCAATTATTGCTGTTTTATATCATAGTATTGCTACGTTTCAATTAAAAATCGATGTTGGCGCATTTAATTCATCGCTTTAAAATATTAGAAAATTAATTTTGAAACTTTTCCTATCTCCTCTTTATCGATAAAAATAAGACACTCGGTTTATGTACAGTTTCGTTACTTGCAACATCGATTTTTATTTCAAACTAGAATTATTTTATTCAAACCATATTGCTAGGAACAACGAAAGACGACGAATATCCACCAGATTCCCACAGAACCTCCAACATTAAAACGCTACCACTACGGGGCGAACGAAACCATACAGCTAAATACAATGACGTCATGAGTACTTCACACCCACAATTACATTTCTCAAAAAATATCTCTTTTGTACCAAAACAAGAGTTAGTCCTAAGACGCGCGATATACTGGGACAATTTTAACCGCTACAACACATCAAAAGTCTAGCTTTTTCTAAAACAAAAGTAAAATTCACTACTAGATCCATTAAACAACTGAAAACACTGAGTATATCTATTCACCACTACAAGTCTATATTTTTGCAGTCTTGAATAAAAATTTGTTCGTAAAAAATAATCTTATACGAGACAAAAATGTAGTAAAATTATATTTTTATTGCTTTTATTTCAATTATCTATACGTTTATTGTAACCAGTCATTCAACGATTAGCTAAATTAGCTGACCTACTGACCTTATGTTAATATGAACGAAGTAGTCAGATGATTTGTTGAATGACTGTAAGTGCTGTAAAAAAACGCTATGTAGTTTTTAAACGATAATTTAATTTTAATAAGGCATTCTGATTAATATTCAAGACTGCAAAATTGGTTTAGAATCACTCTTAGAGGATTATACAAGTCTGAACATTGGTGTTATCCTTTTTCAGGGAAAGACGGACATACAAGTAGATTCTAAAGATTATTATGATGAACAAATAAAAATTCAAAGAAAATAATGTTTGGCACTTCATGTCCTAAAATTGGTACATTAGGATGTTTATAGAACTTTTTTTAAATATTACACACTATTAACGAAATTAATAGTTAGAAACTTCGATAAAATGATTTTTTGTTCTGTTAATATTGTCGACGATCTCAACTAGTGTACCAATTCTATCACATACGACATTACGAACCAAATACAAATATTGAAGTGATAGTATTAAAATTGTAAGGCATTTTAATAGACACTTTTAAATGGATTTCTATTACTTTATCGCCAATTTCTAAGTATACAATATTACAATATGTCAAGGATTATAAAATATTTGGTGTTACTCTTTTGGGACTTAAAATTATATGTATCTTAAACCTCAATGGAATGGATAAAACTAGAACAAAACTTCCAAAGTAAACAACGTGAATAATAAACAAAACGAAATAAAAATTTACGTAAATAAAGAAACCACTCAAAATTTAATAGCCTATCTAAACGATATAATGTTATAATTATGTTATTTTGCACAATAATTTTGTATATATAATATACTTTAATATACCTCGTAATTTCACCTATCTAACATGAGACTACCATTTTATAATGGAGTGCCCTCGATCGTTTAAAGGTATATCATATTACATATAATTATCATATTACATATAATTATCATATTAATATATATCGTTATATAAATAAGTTAACCTATCTTATACCTAATGGAGATAATGAAGCCATACCTTTATTCAACCTTAGTATATAATATGTAGCATATAACTATATGTATAGTTGAAGGAAGTATATAGCAACAAGAGAAAGGCAACGACTCGTCGTGATGTGGAGCCAGACGTACAGACGTCCATCCAACATAATATATATAGACGGTCGGCAGTACTTATAACTTAATTTATATCATATATAGTATAGCTTACTCCTAATCCAATATATGTAACTTTTACTATAATTACTACAAGCGAGTATAGGCATAAATGATTTCATTTAGCGCTAATATCTAGCTTCTTTATATGTTGATTATTACTAAATTTGACTATCTAAGTTTGTCAATACTTTCTTTGTGATATAATCTTCTTTTTGTTTATATTCTCTAAGAGGTCGCAGTTGTAGTTGTGTTTTATATGTTTTTATTTATTTTTTGCCAAAATTAATCTTAATAAATACATATTGATCAAAAATATTGTGGGGTGCTAAAAAGCGCCGTTTCGGAGTTTTCAGCGTTTTTAATTTTAGATTTAACAATAAGGATAATCCTAACCAAGTAACTAGCGATTTCGATAAAGAATGAAAAACATGGTGAATATGTTTATCTTCATATTTATCGCTTAAGATGTTAGAAAAGCATAGGCATCCGCTGAACAATTGGATCCTTCACTGCTACTAACAATTTATTCAATTTGTCTGTAGGCGAAAGTACCAACGAGATAAAAAATAATTTTTGAATTCCTAGGACTAATATTTTTGTCATAAATATTTCACGTCCAGCCATTAAAAACATATAAAACACAACGCCCTCTTCAATTTCCCCCCTCTGGATTGACTGGATGACCAAAATTGACATAACAATTCGTTCCTTACAAGAAATTAACTATTATATAAGTTTTAATGTATAAATATCTTATCAATATAACCTCTAGCGATATGTTTCTCAACTTTCGACTACATGCTCGAAATTATAAAACAGCTAAATAGAGAGAACACAAACAAACTACCAAAACGATAACTTCCACAATATAATATAGAAAATACATCATTTACAAAATATTGAATCATCGAACTGTCGCCGTAGAGTTCGACGACAAAAAAGTTTTCAAAAAAGACGACGTAGTATGACTACAACATTTTTTTTTATATATCTTTCGACTCCATAGAACACTATGCTCTTTCTAAACCATGCATCAGAAATGCGCGTTCGAGAGGTTTTGATCCGTGACGCGGTGAAGTCTGTATCTCAGGCACGATTTTCAGTAACGTTCTTTTAGCTAAAGTTTTATATGCTCGAGAAACAAACACCAACATTGTCGGTCATAAACCACCATAGTATGTAAAAAACAGTTTTAACAGAATCAACAGCCAAAATGTAAATTAATTGTCGCATTTTTTTTTTACAGAAAGGAAACGAAGATCACAAGTCATACATTCCCATTTTTACCTAGCTACAGTAAACGGCTAAATGCATCTTAAAAACTAATACAATAAATATTTTTCTTTTCCCTTATTTTTTACCTATTCAATAAATAAATCTAATATTTTCACTACATTTCGGTACTTTTTTTTTTCAAAGTTCTTGTATCCATTAATATTTAGACACAACCATATTTTATAACAGTAGTTATTATAGTTTATTCATGTTTGCGTTTTTATTTTTTTTATGGATCTGAATTTGGCAATATCTTTGGGTCCAGTAAATGAAGACAAGAAGGAAATGACTAGAAACTCTTTGTATAGCATCTCATTATTCGTAGTTTTCTTTTAATTCCTATTTTTCTTTGCCTTACGCGCCTATCTTTCTCAGCAGATATAAAATTGTCTTATAAAACGTCTCACTCAATGATGTGATCCATACCTAATTTTTTTCTATGTCCCCTACTAAACATGTTTCCAAAAATCTACGTTTTTTCCACTAATCTTATTCTACACTTGTGCTTTCGGATGTCTGGTGCCTTTAGACCACATCGCTAAAAACGCCGTCGTTTCTTTTTACAAAAAGAAATCGCCACCCGTTTGGCCCGCGTGTCAAATGATATAACTCGAAATGTTTTTTTAAACTAATTTATGCTTAAATATAGCCTTAAATCGATTAACTATATATTTTCTAAAAGTATTTTATAATAAGTATTTAACGTTAATGCATTCCTTATGCAATCATAAGCAGCAATAGAAACTAAATCTTTCGATAAGTGTGACTCACATTTCTTTTTCTTTTTTTTTTCAAAAATTTTCGTCGACCCACGCTATGAGGGGTGTTAAAATATGTATCTTATTTGACTACACATAAGGCTTAAAGCCTTTCAAATATATATTTAGATCTAACCGCACACGATCCCTTTAGCTGCCGAACTAGGTATATTATCGTTCCTGAATTTGTGTTCGCAAAATGTATCAACATAATTAAAAACAGATTTTTAGAAATTAAAATTAATATAGACGTAAAAATTAAAACCTTGACTTTTTCACAAATTTCAGTACATTCGGCTGCAGTGCGAACGAACCCTTCCAGAATATATTTAATGCAAGCTGGAACGGTCCGATCACCCTGCAACTGTCTGTAATACCAACTAAAATAAAAGACAGAATCAGCATTCCCCCCACCGTAACAACTCAAAATTCAACCCAAACAGGACACAACCCATACTAAAAACACACGAAAAAAAAAAAGAAATAATTTATACTTTGTGAACACGGCCTTATCCGAGGGTGCGTTCACACCCACTCCTTGTGGTGGCAGCAGCACGCGGGCTCGGGCGGGGGGGCACGCTGGCCTCAGACCAGGAGACTCGGTGCGAGCCATTCGTCCTCACCGATCTGAAAAGAGCAAAAATAATATAATGTGGTCTTCTGCAGTATAAAAAGAACTAACATTGCTATGCGCGTCTAGCTTATCTTATACTGGTTTTGGGTACATACATGCATACATAAAGCTCACGCCTGTGTCCCACAGGTGGGGTAGGCAGAGGCTATGGTTTTAGGTAAGTTATCCTACGATATGCCATCGACTGTACATTGTTCAACTAAATTCGTTTTACGACTTCCATCCTTCCTATCCTGTCCAATAAAGTGTTGAATAAATATTAAATACTAATAATAAATATAAGTCCTCAAGTTTAGTGATAGCATCAAGTCTGATAAGTCCGCCTACATGGGTACCCCCGCTTTATTTACTTCAGCCGAAAACTACAGGTGTAAAGCCGCGAATTTTTAAAATAAATCTTTTATTTTTATTTTTATTTGAAAAGTGCTCTTTTATTTACTTATTTCAGGCGACTGAGGCCCCTTATTTATAAATACACAAACAACATAAATACAGAAAAAAACGGATACAAAATACAGACAAAGATAAAACCTATACCTACCTACATACATATAATTATAAAGTGTAAACTAATATACCAGAGCCTTTCGGAGGCTTTCTCAGTCCTGGTATCACTGCGACCATTCCTGATCTTTGTGCCTTACCGTATGCAACATGAATATATGTATTTTGCTACTCACCGGCTGCACTTGGAAATGCTGCAGCGCAGGGTAGTGCAGTACTTGCGGCGGCTGCGACATGGCCGCCACACCACCCACGCCGCCCACACCGCCCACGCCGCCCACGCCACCCACGCCACCTACACCGCCCACGCCGCCGCCCAGCGCCCATGGAAGCTGGACGCCTTGCATTCTGGGGATAGAACATAAGAATTATTATCATTATCAAGGTGGTTTGGAGATCGCTAAAGGCTGCATTGCGAGGCTGTTCTTGTCTTTGGCCGCATCGTCACTTACCACCAGGTAGATGGCGGTAATATGCGTGGCTAGTCTAATAATAACTATAAAAAAACGCGGCATATCGTGAATCCAAGGAAAGCTGTCAAGGTGCAGCCAAAGGAGCTGATTATTCTACGAGCGCTATTTCGTATTACAATTTACACTTTCCCTTTCCTAATTACAGTCTAAATACAGTCCACCAACCACTCTTAACAATCTTGTAGGGTTTCGGGAGTACCACGACGTTCTACGTTGCGCTACTCCGGGAGTTAGGTAAAATTCAGGGTCACAAAACGCACTGCAATGTGAACCCCCACCGAAGACCTGTACACGTAGTCGCGGGCAAAAGCTAAACTGTCATGAAAAGTAATGTCCATGCCAACGAAGTCGCGGTCAAAAGTTTTAAAATCTTTAAAAATCCTTATAGATCTTATAAATAATTTTAAAAATATTTTGTAACGCTTTTGGATTTTGTATAGATTAAACGTGCCCATCCATCCATGGACCATCAATCCCCTTTGTAACCGTTTGTAATATCTATAATTTATAGTGGTCATTTAAGCCCGCGAACTGAGTTGGATGTGTGCTGAGTTGACTCCTGAAAGTTCGTTTTTGAACCACCTTCTGCCCCGGTCGCTGTTGTTACAATTGGGGACTTGACTAGATTCTATATAAATTATGAAACCAGGTTATCATTACAGAGCTTTAACTAGAACACGCATTCAGTAACAAGAAAATAAATGAAATCGTAATATTTATAATTTCTGAATCAAGCAAAATGACAAAAGTATTTGAAGCATTAGTATAATGACGTCACAGTTCAAAGTCTCATACAAATTTTACAGAAGTGATCCGTTTTGACAGATTTATTATTTATTATTTTAAAACTTAGCTTACTGTTAAACATACGGGCAACTGCGATACAAGATTGCCTTAGTGCAGGGCCCACAGATAATTTAAGTAGGTATACCTACAACCACCTGGTAAGTAATATGCATCCTATTAATGCAAACAAATATATTCTTAATCTATATCATAAAGAGTTGCTAATTTGACATGTAGTCAACTTGCGAATACTCACCCCATATACTGCTGCTGGTACCCGGCGAACTGTCCGGCGTAGCTGGCGTACCCCTGTACGCCCTGTACGCCTTGCAGGAACCCGCCGAGCTGTTGGGGGTACGTGTTGTACCAGTAGGAGGGTGGGACGCCCCCCGCTGCGTACGAGGCTCCGAAGGGGCTGTACGCGGTACCGCCGAGCTGTGGGATGGAGGGTAGGTTTTAGTGTTCACCAAAATGACAACTTACTAAAACTTTTATACCACTAAGGTGGCAAATAAGCTAACAGCCAGCCTGATGGTAAGCAGTCACCGCAGCCTATGGACGTTTGCAATACCAGGGGCATCACCCACGCGTTGCCGACCCCGTGAAAACCTTACTAATCTATATTAAAGACTGAATTAGAAAATAATATGAACTAGCACCCGATTTCGCATAGGTGTTCTCGAGTTTTATTTATAATAATAATACATTTATAAATAAATAAATAAATAATTTATTATCACCTGGACGCCACAACACAACATTTAAACAAAGAATTTCATACATATTTCAACACACACAGTCATACAACATAAAATCAAACAATAAAAAATAAAAAATTATATTGATAATTCCTACAACTAAACAACTTGGCATTGCCGTGCTGTGGCCCTCCCGGTCGATAAAAGGACCTCACTCAGCATAAGCCGAGGCCAAAGCCACGGCGCTGGTCTTCCACGGGTCCCGCGGAGTGAGGTCCGGACCGCTACCCTTACTATGTGCGTTTTTCGCTTTGTGTAACCTTAGATTAATCACTATGACTATATATGAATATCTATGTCCTTAATTGGCAGTATATTATTTAGTTTATGTAGGTGTATTGTCTATATGTATTTTAGTTTTGTTATATGTGTATATTTGAATGTAGGTGCATATATCTACTTTGTATTAAGTGTAAGTTCCCTAGTATAAGTTCATGTTGTTGACTTGCCTGTGTATCAAGCGGTTCTTTAGACAAAGATTGTCTGGTAGGGATCGCTTGCAGCGATAAGGCCGCCTTTGCCCACAATTAGTTATGGTTTTTGTCGGAACTCTTTGATGTAGTGTTTCTTGTGTGAGGAATTTATCTATCTATCTATCTATGACTTCATTACATCTATCTTCATATACATACTACAAAACAAAGTTGGCCGTCTGTTCCTATGTACGCTTAGATTATTTAAACGGTTTTATATTTTAATGCGGTTATGAACAGTGATTCAAGAGGAAGGCTTTTAAGCCAGAAAAAAATGGTAGGTAAGCTTAGGTTAAAGTAGGTGTACTCGAATATTGTCATATTGTAAATTATTATAAAAAAAATTCCATGCCGCGTCTGTCAGTCTCTGTTCGCGATAAACACATATCACATCATCATCATCTCTGTTAAACTGTGTAATGAACTAATAAATAAATAAATAAATAAATCTCGGTGCTATGTCCCGCTTGCGCTCTTGCGCGGCACGCTAGGGCCCGGGGTCCGCCGTTGGTAATGATAGTCACAGCCGCATCAAAATCCATTGCGTGGTTTAGGAGCACTTAGCTGATACAGATAGACAGACACGGAAAGCGACTTTGTTTTATAATAGTAGATTGTAAGTTTTTTTTTTTTTGTATATTTCGACTAGCCAGGCATTTGACCGCCCTCTCACCTGGTGGTAAGTGACGATGCGGCCGATGATGGAGCATGCCTGTCTAGGAACAGCCTATTCACTCCGCCCTGAAGGCGTCTAGATTATAATAATCAGGGAACACACTCGCGGGTAATGCGTTCCATTCCTTGGCCGTACGCATTATAAAGGTTGAACTAAAGCTCGTGCGGGCTGGAAGATCCACTACATAAGGATGAAGCGCTCGCCCGGACCGCGTCTTACGGGCAATCTCCGAAACATCAAGAAAGCTAATGCGCAGCTATGGCAGCATAGCGCATACATAATTTAACCGTTCCAGAACCTTCTGTAGATCTACAAACTTTTCGGTTACCCACTCACAAATGGTTTGGGTAATATTTGAGTATATGTGGACTTTGTTGGAGGTTTACCGACCAGTTAGTAGATCTACAGAAGGTTCTATAATACTATGAACCACCCGGGTTAAACTGTTAAATGTTAATTACGGTATCGAATCTCAAATGTACATTGCATACTAGTTTTTCGTATTCCGACTTCCACTATATCCATGTAAACGGGTGTCTGGAAGAGATCGCTATTGGCGATAAGACCGCCCTTGTACTGGTTGTAAGTTATCGTACATAATCTGTTTTTATTATACTGTTAATGTACAATAAAGACTTAAATAAGTAAATAAACTTATTTTCAAAAGTAGATAACAAAATCGAAATCTGACGATCCGTTCGGAAGCTACTATGATACAGACAGACACACAATACAAACTTAATACACGCGTATATCATAAGTCAAATGATTGTACGCAATATAAACTGATCATCATCATTACAGCCCATAACAGTCCACTGCAGGACTTGGGGCCTCTCCCACGAAAGGGGAGGTTATTGTCATAATCTCCACGCTTATCAGACGGGTTGGAGATCGCAGTGTTACAACGGAAAATGCTGCTAGCCATTTTCCCGCCTACGAAGGCTCTAGATCTTTTGCCTCAAAAACATTAGTCGCCTTGTACGACATCCA
Source organism: Blastobasis adustella (assembly GCA_907269095.1). NCBI lineage: Eukaryota > Metazoa > Arthropoda > Insecta > Lepidoptera > Blastobasidae > Blastobasis > Blastobasis adustella. Next base: position 7,896,313 of record OU026140.1, read on the forward strand.
CGAATGTAAGGGGGGGGCACAGAAACCAAACTTATACAACAATCTAAAACTCTAAAAAAAAGTTCTAAAGAGTCGATGTTGCAAACAAAGTCGCAAGCCAAATCTAGTTTAAAATGAATTAAAACGAGAGCCGGATAAAAATTCCTCATTTCACATCTAAAATATTAAATGCAGCTTCGACTTGTCGAGCAGAAAGTCTTTTAGATGCAAATTCGCCTAATGGAAGCCTACCTCTTACAGGAATATATTAACGTTAGCTTTCTAATTCAAATATTTATACTTTACACTAAAATGAGAGGACACTGGTACCGGAAGGCGGGAGTTCTTGTTAAGTGACGAAGCGGGTATGAAATAGAAGCTTAATTTTTTTTTCTTAATTTAAAGAGATAGCTTAAATGAAAGATATCTTGATGATGTTTTCGGATGTGTTGTTGGAAAAGTTTCTTAATATTCTATTTATTGCTATATTTAATATGACAATTTTCCCTATTTTTGAACCGTACTATCGGTGTTGCCAATGTAATTGATAAAATATTGAATTGTCATGCCAAAAATCAAAATTGAAAACTGTTTGAATCGAGGCAAGCGATTTAAAATAGTGTTTAATAAAAAAATGTATATAAGTAGTTTATCAGCTATCTAACTTCCATAACACAAGCTTTGCTTACTTTGGGGCTGGAGGGCGCTGTGTGAAATTGTCCAAGCATATATTATTATTTAGAGCCCCTGCTTTATTTAGGGCTATTATTATCAATGGACAACTGAATTTGACATAAAATACTCTTACCCTACTCTTATTTGGAAGACGCCAGTAGCCTATGTAGAGTACAATTATCTAACGTCAAACTCAGTCGGCAACTGAGTTAGACAATACGCTGCCAAAGAGTGGTCAAATCAACCTACCTGGCCCTGGCTCTGCGCATTGTTGGGGTCTCCAGACTCCTTCCCCCACGAGCACTTCACCGGTTGGCCGTTCACGTCGGTGTTGTGGACAGCCACGATGGCGTGGGTGGCACTCTCTTTCGTTGAGAACCTGGAAGAGGACAAAGGTTTTTTTACTGTTTAGTGAGGCACATGGACGGAGGGCCTAGCTGATGGAAATTGCCGACCTTCGTCCAGTACATCTGCAGTACAAGGGGAGTGGATGCGGTGCCAGCCTTTGAGGCATATGGGTTTATTCATAGAGGGTTTTACTCAAAGGCTGGTACCGTATCAGCTTTCTGATGTCCTAGACTACGCAGCGATGGTGACAGCTTTCCGTCAGATAGACCTGACCGTGTGGCTTTCTAGGCAATAAAAATATATAAAGAGACCGGTGATAGATGAGTTGGCTTTAGTAAAACAATCTGTCAAGCTGGAGGTTTCACGGCCACAGTGTTTCCTTTGGACTATGACATGAGATCGTTCAACAGGTATATTAGAGGTCTCTTCAGAGGCGGGAAACGCATTAGTGGCGCCATTGGGTTTACTGTTGTCCATAGGCGGCGATGACCACTTTCCATCAGGTGGCCCGCTGGCTTATTTATCTGCCGTATAACAAAAACGTTGAGAATCTGCAATAGAGTACGGCAGTCAGGCGGGCAAACCCTGAGAGGACCACAGAGGGTGTCCATAATGAAATGCTCTACCTACGTCACCTGAATCATAAAAATAAGTAATATAAAGTATAAATCCTCCACCACCACCCACCTGATGAAGGCATATCCCTTGTCCTTGAACACCCTGATCTCCTGGATGTTGCCGAAGGGCTGGAAGGTCTTCTGCATCAGCTCCTCGGTCAGGCCCGTGGTGAGCCCGCCGCAGTACACCGTGCAGTTGGTTGGCGAACTCTGGTTGTAGACCTCGTCGAAGGTCAGAGGCTTCGAGTTTACTGGAATGGAGAGACATTCATATTTAAGTACATGACATTGGAGCTCTTGCGACGAGCGGTTTTGAGTCGCTCGACCATGGTCGCACGACCGTTGCCAATAAGGACAGCGCCTGAAGGTGTCCGATTCGTAAGGGAGAGATATCGAGTACCGTCACCAGTGCCGCCATGTACCAACTTTCACATATCTCTCGCTCATCTTTCTTTCTTTTTACAATCTTTAATTTACTTGCAATATAGTATGTAACTAAGTATGTTCGGGTTTTATGTTGCAGACCTAATTAGATCCACTTTCCGGTGTTCATCATCACAGCCCGTAATAGTCCACTGCAGGACTTAAGGCCTCTCCCACGAAAAGGGAGGTTATTGTCATAATCTCCACGCTTGGCAGGCGGGTTGGAGACCGCAGTGTTTAAATATAACAGTGGAAAATGCTGCTGCCCATTTTCCAGACTACGGAGACTCTTGATCTTTTGCCTCGAAAACATTAGTCGCCTTGTACGACACCCATGACTGTAAGGGGTTGGTGCTATTCTACTCTGCCGGACACCGCACGGCCATCCGGTGTTCAATTGAGCTGAAATTTGGTACAACATCTACAGATTGTTATGGCTAACTGCTGGCATTTCTTCCATTAGTGATATTAATCGGAAAACCCTCGAGTTTATAAATACTTAAATATTTCCTACACTTGTAAGTCGATTTTAATGATGCAAATCTAATAACAACCTCGATTAAACTGACTTCTAAATCTTCTAACTTCTATTAAGGAGATAGTGTGCCGTCGATAGACACACCTACACACACATGTCTTACTTAAGCACCCGTCGTTTTCTTAGTTATGATATCATACTTATTTGGATTTTATATTGGCCAGTACCTTATCACCAATCTAGTCCAGTCCCCCATTAACAGGGTCACGGATATCAAATGGCAGTCGCTTCACTGTAAGTACATGGATCTGATCTACGAAATCCTGGATTACGCGAGAGCAACACGGTGATATTGACTTCTAAATGATTATTTGGCACCTACTAACATTGCATTATACACAAACCCATTAAATACAATTTTTAATGCAGATCCAACTGAATAACAATTAAATGTCCGACTGAATAACAAGTAGGTGTGAACTCATAATATGAAAAAGAAACTTGAGAAAAATTCTGAAGTCAACCATTTTCTTAAAGAATTACTCATAATGGAGTCATAAGCGCTGAGACACATTGAAGAGGTGCGCCGCGCGGCCTACTGCACGATGTGGCAAAACTTGTAGCACGCCGAGCAGTTTGTATGTAAGTACATTGATAGGTGGCGAAATGTCTCACTGTGCAGCGCGCCGCGCGGCGCACTGAATGATGGGGCAAAACCCGCAATCCAAGCCCGGAATGTCAGTTCTGTATGAATTTTGTCCACAATTTTTCAATTTGGCCCCATCGTGCAGTGTGCGGCGTGAAGACAGCAGATATCAACATGAGACGTCATACTTGACTGTTTCTTTTTACCAACAGTTCGAATCTTTCCTCCTTATTTGACACAGTTAACACACATATATCTGTTTTCTTTTTTTAGTACAGATTCAACGCGTACGAATGAAATAGGAATTCGACCTTGTCAAAGAAATTTTGACCGCTGATGCGTAAGCCCCTCCCCTTTTTGTGATTCTGCAACATTATCGTAGTTGTTTCGCTTTCGTGATCCTGTCTTCATTTTCTTCTCAGTTACTCCCGAATTATAAATAAGGCATGTTTTGTTCTAGAACAAAAGTTTCTAAAAAGTAATGCTTGTACTTGTAAACTTGTTTTTGCATATGCAAGCTAACGTCAGAATGGTCCGCGTCGCGCAATATCTAAAAACTTACTGCGGTCACTGCGGTCCATGGACCACAAAGCGTGGGGCGAAGAAAATACTTGCGGCATCTCCTCTATTACGTTAGTAAATTATTTCTCTATGGCTGGTACTCGTCGAGATCTACATTTCGGATGGCAGCTGTCAAACTTAAGACTGTAACAACTTTGAAAATATTACTCCTAGAACATTAGTTCCTTAAGTAAATGATAGTACTCGTTGAAATCTACATTACCTACATTCGACGCGCGTGGATGCGTTTATTTATTTATTTAGGAATAAAGTTTACAATGACAGCTGTCAAACTTAAAATTGTAATAATTCTGAAACTTTTGGTCCTAGAACACTAGTTCCTAAAGAGAAATGATAGTGCTCGACGAGATCTATGTTTCTGATGACAGCTGTCAAACTTGAAACTGTAATAACTCTGAAACTATTGGTCTTATAACATCATCACAGCCCATATCAGTCCATTGCAGAACTCAGGGCCTCTCCCACGAATGGTTATTGCCATAATCTCCACGCTTCGCAGGCGGGTTAGAGATCGCAGTGTTATAAATATAACTGCTGCTGCCTATTTTACAGTCTATAGAAACTGTAGATCTTTTGCCTCAAAATCATTAGTCGCCTTGTACGACACCCACGAGTGTAAGGGGGTAGTGCTATTGACACTACACGGCCAAGAATGGTCCTAGAACACTAGTCCCTAAAGAGAAGTGATAGTGCTCGTCGAGATCTACATTTAGTATGACAGCTGTCAGAGCTAAAACTGTAATAACTGCAAACGGTTGCTGTTAGAACGCGTGTTCCAGAATATAAAAGATAGATCTTGACGAGTAGGTACTGTAATTTCTTTTTAGAAACTAGTTTTCTAAGAGTAATGGTTTCCGAGTTATGAAATTAAAGCTTTTAGTTTTATACACACTCTCAACATACTTCATGCACCTGGTGACCGGCGGAGACCAGCGGGGCTATTGGCTATCTCAGTGGACAACTGAATTTGACAAAAAATGTTACACTACTCTAATTTGGTAGGCGCTATAGACAGCGGCCAAAGTAGATGACGTAGTGTAAATTTAAAAATGTCAAATTCAGTTTCCAACTGTCGCAGTTCGCCCCCCGCACCGGTACGACGCCCCGCAGACTTCTGGTGTAGATACAGTCACGTTCATAATTGTTATCGATAGATAGCTAATTCTTTAAACAAAAATCTTTAAATGACATACATTCATACTGTCACGCCTTTCTCCCGTAGTGGTAGACAGAGACTACATTGTTCTACTTGCTACGGTTCTAACAGATCTCGATGGCTTCTTCGTACATACATAATTATGCGAGTCGTTTAAAATAACGCGCGTAAAAGCGTCGAAAAAGCTTTCGTACAAACGTTGCCTAACTAAAAATCTCTTGCAAATCTCTCGTGCGAACGTTGCCTAATTTGAAAAACCAGAATAACACCACCGTTTCTTTGGTTGTCACCGTGACGTGGCACCGCGCAGTGCGCCGCTCAGTGCACTGTACCGCGCCAGTGGACATTCAGCCTAAGGTTCTACAATAATAAATAATAAATGATGATAAAAAAGTACACTAAAACTAAAGCAGGTGCTTTCATCTTTCAAAGTTAATTATACCTAAGGAATTCACAAAGCTTCTCGGTTGCTTTCATTACAAATGAAAGTAAGAAAAAGAAAGATAAAGGAAGAATCGTAAAAATGGGCTCTTTGTTTATTTTTTAATCTGTACGAAATATGGTTTCAAGGTAGCGACGTCTGAACCTAATTTCGTTTAGGCCAGGAATAACACGGCAGGGCTGTCCAGTACACAGTTTATATTTTCTTTAAAGACTTATGTTCTTATTCATAAAAGTTATTTGACGTTTAGCCCGGCTTAAAACAAATTATTAAACGCATTTAAGATTATACTTAAACAAAAACTTCATACAAAAAACGTTATCAAACGTCAGTCTTAAACGTGTTTAAGAATTTGGTGCGAGCGGGCTAAACTTAGTTTAGCTAAAATATGGTTTGACGCTTTCTTTCAAATTCAATAATTTCCTTGACAGTTGTGATCGAAATATATTTTTACTGAAATAGTTTTATGGATTATCAAAGATTTTGACATATATATATAGAGGAATATTAAGAATAAGATGGGAACTGATTACTAACTTAAAATGAAATAACAAAACTATCACTTAAAAATACATAACATGAAAATCCATAATTTTAAAATACTATATATACTTTAGTAAAAGGGCATCTAAAACATTGGTTACTGAAGTGGCAACAGATTTAGGTTACGTTAGGTTAAATTTAGTGAAATCAAAGTTGTCTGTCAGCCCGGTTTGCACCAAATTCGTGATCTATGACGTTTAACGTCATTCTTAAATGTCAAAGAAGAAGAAAGTCATTTTGTATGAAATTTCGTGTTTATCTTAAGCTTTAAACCGATTAAGAATTTAAAGCAAGCCGCCCTTAGCGTATTTAAATTATGCGAATTAATTATATAGATTTTAATCGTTTTGAATATTTACGCTACCGATTTTAAATAGACAAAATCTTTGTCTTTTACTTTACACAGGAAATGTATCATCATCACAGCCCGTAACAGTCCACTGCAGGACTAAGGCTCTCTCCTACGAAAGGGTAGGTTATTGCCATAATCTCCACGCTTGGCGGCGGGTTGGAGATCGCAGTGTTTAAATGGGAAATGCTGCTGCCCATTTTCCAGACTACGGAGACTCTTGATCTTTTGCCTCGAAAACATTAGTCGCCTTGTACGACACCCATGTGAGGGGTTATATATCGGGATAAAAAAAAGGAAATGTATATCGATTTAAAAAAAATAAATTAAAATCATCTTTAAAAAACTTATTCCAAGAAGTGGCAGCCCTAAGCTCTATAGGGGATGAATAAAAAAGGCTCCATATTACCCCAGCAAATTGATTCGGCATCCGTTCGCCCCGAAACGTAACTGAGAAACCTGTATATTTATGTGTACGTGTGTGCTGTAGGTAAGTTTATTAGTCCTCTCAGTAACAACGCTACTGCGGGTACCTGCGTTCCTGCATTTTTTTTCAGGTACTGTACTAGAGCTTAAGTGCATGACCACCTTAAGAATCATATTATATACAGTTGTTAAACGGTTTTTATAGCATTCAAGATTTTTTTTTTTTAATTATTTACTTAAGGACGAGTCATTTGGCATAAGGGACAGCTAATACTCCCTTCTTTTAGCAAACTGATTTTGCCTAAAGATACACCAAATGACGTGAATGTTGCTGTAGCGACAAAGGAAAATTTTCTTGAAGTGCTTTTTTTTTGCTCTTGCACTGTAGATGAAAGTGCATGAATTGTAAATCTAGTTACATTTCCCTAGGTGTGTGCGTTTTTCAAAATTAGTCTATACTAATATCATAGAGAGGAATAATTTGTAACGATAAGAAAATTAGTTGTCAAATGAAAAACATGTTTTCAATACATCTAGATTGGATTTTTTTGTTCACCAGTGTAGGTAGTTTCATTGATTTTTGTGGACGTTACTTAAGTAGATTTTTGATACTTCCTGTTGGCAAGAAATTGCATTTACCCCTAAAGCACTTTCTCACCTCATGAAGCCTTAAGAAAACGCGCGAGCGGGGTCGATAGCGCGTTCTAAAATACCGCCACCGCCATCTAGTATGTACGTAAAGAAACTAGTAACAACTCAATCCACTGCCGCCTCGTATCGAGGTAGATGTACCAAATATAGCGTATAACTACTTCACGACCGGATGTGGCCTAAACGAAGGAACGTATTACGGGGCCGGAAATTAGGTATGGCGTGTGTTTTGGAGCTGTTTGCAACATTTACAACGGTTGCTACCTGTAAGTGACGTTGTATAAGTGTGTCGGATCTTATCGGAACGGTTTCACTATAACAGTGAAACTTAATAAATTAAATTAAAATATCATTTTTGAGTTTCGGTATGTGAATACTAGTGGGTAGAATTGTGTTTGTTATTAGGTACGTAAGTGTAATGTTGTAAATTTTTGTGCACCGCCCGCAATTTTGTTTTTTTTATACCTGTTTTCGGGGTAGACTGGTAGATAAAGCTACAAAGCTTTAAGTCCACCTTTGTACTATTTTGTGCATAAAGTATTAAATAAATAAATAACATAATGTTTTAAACTATCGCGGTTATGAGGGTACAATATAATGATGCATTTCGCATCCTCATGAGATTGCCAAGATTTTGTAGCGCATCCGGAATATTCCCGGTGTCGGTGTCGGGCGACTTCTTCGTGATTATGAGAGTGCGTGTGGCTGCATTTTAGGCTAGACTGAGTTTCTCCGATAACAGCATACTCAAAGCAGAAAGTAATGACCTTGATAGTCCGATCTTTAGAAGATTATTGACTTTGCATTTGACCGAGAATAGAAAATGACATTAAAATATCATAATTTTGTAATTATTTACAAATTTACATTACATTTACATTTACATTTACTCATTTTAAACTTTTCCTAATGTATATTTATTTGTACTATATATTTTAATTGTTATATGGGTGTATTGCCTGGAATAAAGATTTATTATTATTGTTATCACACATTTTAAAGATACGACAGTCAGATAGTAGCAGACAACGTAGCGAAAGCAGAAAGATCGGCTTCGGCCTCTTTATCGCTAACCAACACCATCAAGCGCTCGCAGCTCTCTAATGGTCCCGTGACCATGATAAATGCAACTGCGTCGAAATATTAGCTACTCGTAAACAAAGGTAAGCGGTAGGAAACCCGGAACATACCTTTAAATGGGTTCTACAATAGTCCGTACAATATAGCTTGTGTGACAGTAATGAAAAATGTGAGAAGTAAAATGCGTTATTTTTTTTAACCTTTTTATCAGAATACGCAACGCAATAGAAGGTAATATGTTCATCAGCTATGTATGTATCATGTATATATGTATGGAGCCAGAGACAACGCTCTACGAAGCCAAAGCAGCCGATGCGCTTTATTTACAGTAATTTTTCCTTATGGCGCCCAAACTGGGACCAAAAACTGAACGACGGCCAAGATATTAACCTAACCGATAGACAATCGGTTATTATCGGACAAAACCCCCTACTAAGTATTTTTTTTTTATACTGGCCAGGCCTTTGGCCGTAACTGACGATGCGGCCGCAGATGGAGCATCAGCAAGTTCAATTATACGTATCTATATATAGTATAAAAACAAGTCGCTTCCCGCCGTCTGTCCCTATATATGTATCGAATAGATAAGTTAAACTACGCAACGAATTTTAATGTAGTTTTTAAATTGTTCAAAACTGATCTCTCCATCCATTTACTCTATCTATTGAGCAAGAGTGAATCAAGAGGAAGGGTAATAAGCAAGAAAAAAGGGTAGGTAGGGGTAAAGAAGGTGTACGTGAACGAAGTTGCGCCGGGTCCACTAGTTTTTAAATATTTTCTAAACTCCTAAACCGATTTTGATGAAACCAAGCTAACTTCGACTAAACTGACTTTCAAACAATAAAAAACGCATCGAAACCGGTCCATAAGTTCGGGAGCTAGGATGCCACGGACAGAAACACAGAACTACATATACACATGTCAACCTAATAACGCCCCTCCAGGAGCTAGGATGCCACAGACAGAAACACAGAACTACATATACACATGTCAAGCTAACAACGCCCCTCCAGGAGCTAGGATGCCACAGACAGAAACACAGAGCTACATATACACATGTCAAGCTAACAACGCCCCTCCAGGAGCTAGGATGCCACAGACAGAAACACAGAGCTACATATACACATGTCAAGCTAACAACGCCCCTCCAGGAGCTAGGATGCCACAGACAGAAACACAGAGCTACATATACACATGTCAAGCTAACAACGCCCCTCCAGGAGCTAGGATGCCACAGACAGAAACACAGAGCTACATATACACATGTCAAGCTAACAACGCCCCTCCAGGAGCTAGGATGCCACAGACAGAAACACAGAGCTACATATACACATGTCAAGCTAACAACGCCCCTCCAGGAGCTAGGATGCCACAGACAGAAACACAGAGCCACAGATACAAATGTCAACCTTCTACCCCTCATTTTTCATCAAGCCTTAAAAACCATTCGCGACAGCACCATCGCCATAGCCTATGTATGTGTTGTATAAGTTGTATGTATGTATTGTATGAGTCCGCAGGGGGAGCCGGTTAATGGCTACACACAAACGCACTCGGCTCGCTGTGGCGTTAATTGCACAAATGTGACCGTAAGTCGGTCGCTCGACGCTGGATGTGCGAGTGAAAAATACCTAGTAAGTACTAAGTAAAGCCTAACTAATGGGAAGCCTTGGCGCGGTTAGCTAGGTTTTAAAGTTCTGTAGGTATCCGTATTCATCACCACAGCCCATAACAGTTTACTGCAGGACTTAGGGCCTCTCTTACGAAAGGGGAGACTAATGCCATATCTTCAAGCTTGGCAGGCGGGTTGATGATCGCAGCGATATAAATATAACAAGGGAAAACGCTGCTTCCCATTTTCCAGTCTACGGAGACTAGATTTTTTGCTTGGAAAACATTAGTCGCCATGTACGGCACCCACGAGTGTGAGATGGCCGTGTATTATATCAAAAGATCTAGTCTCCGTAGGTTGGAAAATGGGCAGCAGATATTCTCATAGTTATCCGGACGTCCACTGGCGCGATGCAGTGCACTGCGCGGTGCCACGTCACAGTGACAACCAAAGAAAACGACGGTGTTATTCTGGTTTTTCGAATTAGGCTACGTTTGCACGAGAGCTTTTTTGACGCTTTTACGCGGGTTATTTTAAACGAATCGCACTATTATTGACCATATTATTATGTCTTCTCGACTGTGTGTTCACACATAGGCGTAAAAAAGTGACTGGTGAATTTTTAAATCTGCCGACACAAATGCAACGAAGAGAAACGTACGAAAAGAATATCATTTATTTACAGAGCATAGTTTCTAACATTTTTTAATATGGTGCAAAACCTTAGTACTACTCTACTGCGGCCATGTATCATGACCCTTTTCTTATTTATTTACATTAATTGAATGCTAACCGATGGTCTTACGGTGAGGGAAAACATCGCGATGAAACCTGCACGTACATTCAGGCGCCTGAATGTGTAACCATGATCCAATCTGATCAGATTCCCCTGGTATCAGGGTTACAGAGGTCAGATGGCAGTCGCTCCGCTGTAACTACCTGATCTGCCAAACAATGGATCATGGTCATGGAGAGCAAAACCGTGTCATTAACGGCAAGATCATTATTTATTATTTTTATCTGTACGGAAAGAGGGGTTCAGTCCACATTGGAGTTGACTTGCTCCAGATTAGCTTAGGTGGATTATGTTTTAACGGTCTTACCGTCAGACGAGCAGCCAGCTTACCAGCTAAGCTATAACTGTTGCTCACACGTGCGCACCCCATCCCTGTGTGGTGTCGCATTCGATTAAACCTGAAAAGTCTTCCCAGCTATAGGTATTCCCAAGTCAGAGTTTAGCTGGTAGGTGACTAGGTCTCTTGCGAGTCCAGCATAACCAGCCGGCGGCCGCGATGGTACTGTAGCATGTGTGCTCGGGCAGGCCCTAGGTTAGGACGGATCCCAAGACAGGAAGGCGTTCGGAGGCCTCATGACTGGAGGGGCTTTAGGTTAAGTAGGCTTCCGGAAGAGGTTGCTGCTCCCATAGGGCAGCCGGGGCTTTAATTAGTTAAGCAGGTTGAAACATGTAGGAAGAAGGTCGGTAAGCTTGGATAGTTCGGAGCAAGCAGGACTTAGGTCTTTAGCCTGTCTCTATGAGTACACATAGCACTAGGCAGGAATCCAAATGGGTTCCATTTGAATTAGATGTAAGGTGTCTTGTGTATTTTATATCATTCTTCAGTATACTTTCACGAATATAACTTCAATTACAAGTTACCACTTTTTATTTAAAGCCCCTAGATTCCCGAGTGTTACATTAAGCCCCCAGATTCCCGAGTGTTACAGTAGCATTAGGCGCAAAAAAAAGAAATGTTACCCACTACAGACTGCCTATAACGTTTTTGATTACAGCAATAAAAACCGTTCTCAACTCAACGGCTACTTATCTCTACTAATACAATGAAGACAAAAGATTTGTATTTTTGTCTGTAAAGAATAAACACTAAAAATATTTGACCGATTTTAAAAACTCTTTCCGTAATCTTAGCTACTTGGCTAATTATCACTGAGCAACGTAGGCTACTTTTGAAACCAAGGAAGTAATTAATAAATATGCTTTGTTAATTCACAGCGCCATCTAATAGGGCCCCTACTATTATTGAACGTTGAATGTTCACAAAGACCCGGCCTGCGCGCGGGTGAAAGCCTCTCAGAACGGCTAGTTAGACATGAAAAGGAAATGTTTAAAAAAGCACCCTCTAATCTCGAAGTGGGCGATGCAAACAGAACGCTGTTTCATTTAAAAATAATATTCAATCCGGAAGTAGAAGATCCGTAAATTAAAAATTTACCAAAACTCTTCCGGCTTACGAATGCCGGGCACCCACTAGTTACAATTTACAGACGGACAGGAATACTAGTAATATCATCATCATCTTGGTGTTATGTCCCAGTTGCGCCTCCGCGCGGCACGCGAGGGCCCGGAAAATATCCGACAAAGTTTACATAAAATATTTAATGTTATTATTCAATAATTTCTTATACTTATAATATTAAATATTAATTTCTTATAATATCATCATTCTGGCTTTAAATTCCTGGTTGAGCTGTCGCGCGGCATGCGAGGGCCCGGGGTCCGTTTATTTTTTACACTACTGAATCGATTTTAATTAAATGAAGAAAACAAGCTAAGCACCATTCCGATTAAACTATGATGCCACAGACAGACACACAACCCACAATTATAAAACCCTATGGCGTCGGTGATAAAAAATATGTTTTGATGAATTTTAATGTTTGTAACGGTTCTGGATGTTGTATGCGGGTGCCACTGAAAACCAGCGCTTCGGTTCGCACCGGGGCAAATGCTGAGTGAGGTCCCTTTTACACATGCATTACACCACTAACACACCACTTATCTACTACCATACGCATCGACACTGTGCTAGCTTTTATTTGGTTCTGCTTTTATGTGCTTTTTTGTTAATTATTATGTAGATACTTTTTCTTTTCTTCTGTGTTACAAAATGTCGTGTTTTCCAAATTTTTGTGTTGTGGTGTTTCTGTTTGTGTAAATAAATATTTCGTATTCTTATTCTTTATATTTAGTATGTATATAACTATACACATTTCTTATATCTTATATATATAAAAGTACATAAGTAGTTTATCGGTTATATAACACCATTATCATAAGCTTTGCTTACTTTAGGTCTAGATAGCGCTGTGTGAATTGTTCAGGCATATTAAATAAAGAGGGTAGCGAACTTCCAATCTGTTTGTGTTACACCCTGTCCATTAAATCTGCCTTGTCACTGTCTCTTTGTCTTCCATCCCTTGTTCGATTTGTGTATTGGTTTGTGTGTAGAATTTATTTGTACCAGTCAAACTAACGTACGATGTAATGCCTTTTCAAGGGAAGGTGAATAGGCACTATCGCATGTAAGCGTGTCCAAATACAGTTTGAATGAGTTGCGACAAACTGTTGTAATATTACGTAGCACTAGTGTAGACTTCGGTCGCGTGACGTCATACCCCTACTCTGCACTTACTTTACCCTACCTACCCTTTTAAGCTATTGCATAGCTTTTATCGCGGGCTTTGAGCGCGGCGACCGAATCAAGAAATTCCGTAACGAAAAAAACCTAACACCCCCCACTCCGACCGGCACAGCGGTGCGGCGTTGAAAGCCGTGCATCGTCTAACGTCGTTTCAGTTCGGCAGACTTCGGCGCGGTGTTTGTGTGCGTGCGACTAGACGTATGCGTGTAGACTAGCTGCTAACTGCTCATAACTGATTCTATCTCTTTTTTCTTGCTTATAAACCTTCCTCTTGAATCACTCTATCTATTGCTAAAGAAGCATAAAACTCCGTTGCGTAGTTTAAAAGATCTATGCGTACATAGATTCAGCCAGCAGAGAGCGACTTTGATTTATATCTACTAAGTAGGTATTTTGATTTATAGAAAATACTTTTTTTAGGTTTCAGGTGAAATTAATAACGTATTTATGGCACGAATAATTTCGCAGTTTCAAGGTTTCTAAACTGTTGTTTCAGCTGCTATGGTGGCGTGCGTAGTTGTCAAGATGTGGACGAAAAAGTTTTATCTTTGACATATAAAAAAAGAGAGTACGCCCCTCAGACCAATTACTGTTACGCCCCAGTTTGCGAGAAATACCTAGGCTAATTACGTAACTCTGTTGACAACAATTCTCGGATTATAACTATTGATATTGTTACTTATGCGATTACGTACACGATCGATTCAATAGTTTCAGTTGATTACAATGGTACCTAGTTAGCAATTTAACCGATGAAATCCATGATACGTAATCACAAAAGTAACAATTTTAATAATTCAATTCAGAGAATTGTTAGCAATATAGTTACATAATCCCGACCCCACAAGCTTTGGTTGCTTGCTGTGACGATGAAAAATGGGAGAAATAGGAGAGCCAATATCACCAAATTTGCCCTAAATCATCATCATCTATCATGCCAGCGGTCAATCATGGTTTCTTTCAAGATCCACTCTTCTAGTAGAAAAGCACGAAATTGACTCTAGTTGGTCTTAAATAGATTGGCAATAGCTGGCGTTGACACCATCTAGGGAATGTAGAATTCCTACCTCATACGACCACACTACGGAACATGCTACCTGCAATGGTGTTTCCAGACCATTACGACACAGAAACCTTTAAGAAACTCTGACTCTGAGAGTCTATACGGATCTCCGCAGGCCGTCAAGATCGACTTCTCGGGTGTTGCGGGTATCAATGGGCGGCGGTGATCACTTATCATCAGGTGACCCGATTCCTCGTTTGTCTTCCTCTGTTAAAAAAGCAAAGAAGAAGAGACTCACACTCGTTCTTCGGCGCCGGTGGTTTCCTGGTGGCCCAGTTGGTCCTGATGGACCGCGAGCCCAGCCATTGCCCGTTCATCGCCGTGATGGCCGATTCTGCCTCCTGTAACACGGGAATGGTATCATTTTCCTGCTGTATTGTAACGAACCGTAGGCGAACGCACCGCGAATAAGGAGTTGCTGCAACGGATCGCACGCCGCTCGTGATCCGCTCGCGAGCGTTGTTCTGGCTAAACTGTTGCGATTTTGACAAAGACTCTTCAATGAGAGGTTTTCAAGGTGATATTGCAAAAAAAGAGTTTTTATAGCCGTCAATAGATGACGCAATTCGGTGCTAATATGTCAAACATACACACAAGGACTAATAATACTGAATGATTGACTGTTTGGATTTTTTTAAACGGACGTATTTTAAAGGGGCGATGATCATAATATCACGGGCTAGCTATACTCAATTTACGACCAGACTTGAGGATATTTCCTCCTGTCTGACACTTAGAACCTGACATAAAGAGTTCAGTTTAGCTTTATAATATACATTATTTTTTCTAAACTGTCAAATTGAAAACTCATTGTTTCGTACGACGAATGCAACGCACCGCTCGCTTGCTGCAGAAGCAACGGTTCAAAAAAAGGGGACAACAGCATTTTTCTTCAAAACATTTAATTTTTCATGCCGAAAATCAATTTAGAAAACCGAACAACTCTCATCGATCGTATTTCGCACGCGTTGTATTTCGCAAAGCCTTTAGAAATAGAGCTTTCATTTTATGCGCTCTGCTGTGAAATCCTGTAAACGAAATGGCGGATACCGGCAAATTAAAGGACATGTTCTATGCAATATTAAATCCTTATTTATTCATTCGACACATGGCTGTCTCCCACGAAGCGTGCCCGCTGCAATCGGAATGAAATCGATATGTTTGTGGGTATTGAGTTTCTTTGTTTTAAACGATTTTAGTAGTATGTATGTATGATAACTCATTATTACTTAATTAATAAGTACAGGAGATACAAAAGTATAATTTTACATAATGAAGGCGGGCTTATCCCACCATGGGATAGTCATCATATGGCGTAGATCAACCATATATTGAAGGCGGAAAGTTATAGTCTCAGATCAAATGTTTATAATATAGAACAGTAAAAATAGTGTAAGTGTAAGTTGACAGGCTGGGTATGGAAAACTCGGGCAGACTCTAGACTGGGGGCCACGAGACTTTGCTGGCAGGTGATGGCGCTCCTGTCGAATTAGTGTACTGTGGCTGAACTTAACATGGTCAGTCAAATTTAGTTCCACCTGCAGTCGGGCGCAAAGTCTCGTAGTCCTTACTCTAGTATTTGGCATCTATTATTGACCTGACTTTGAATTGACATGAACATAATAAGCAGTTTATTGATTGGTGGAGTGGATAGTCAAGGATCATGGTAGTGGAAGGAGGTTGTCTATGCCCAATAGAAAAAAATTACTCATAGAGACGAGGTTTGACTTGAAACATTGTAAAATGTACTCACCGATTTTTTGAGAAACGACACGAATCCATATCCTTTTGATTTCAGCGTCTGCGGATCCCGCACTACTCTGCAATCGCTGTGGACAAACAGACAACATGCGTTGAAAAACACGTATAAGTATTAGAGGCAGCGTACTTGCTATAACAAAAGTTAAGCAACCCACGCAGACTCGCGAACTGGGTGGGTGACCGTTTCGTACTTTGAGGCTAACGTACTTGAGCACCGCAATGAGCTCTCTACTTGTTAGGTGTACCTTCTGATACCGTTGGCGAAGGGATGTTGAAAAAGGTCTTCCGTCGTGATGAAACCTGCACATTCAGCGACTGAATGTGTAACGATTACCCAATTTGGTCAGGTTCCCGAGTCACGTGGTAGCGGGGTCACGGAGGTCAGATAGCAGTCGCTCCACTGTAATTACCTGATATGCCAAATCCTGGATCATGATCAAGGTGGACCCCTGGCCCTCGTGCGCGAGAGCACAACCGGGACATTAACGCCAAGATGATTATTTTTTTACTTAGACAAGTATTGTTTATGACTACGGGTTTTAAAATTCAGTGGTTAAAAATGTTGCACGACCTCATTCCGCCGTCCCCTTTCCGCCATCGGGAGACACGATCCGGGCGAGCGCTTCATCCTTATGTCGTGGACCTTCCAACTATCCGCACGAGCCGCTTTGGCTTGACTTTTATAATGCGTACGGCTAAGGAGTGGAACGCGTTGCCTGCGAGTGTGTTCCCTGATCAATATAATCTGGATGCCTCCAAGGCTAGAGTGAATAGGCTGTTCCAAGACGAGCATGCTCCATCTTCGGCCGCATCGTCACTTACCAACTGCGGTCAAATGCTTGTCTTGTCTAATATAAAAAAAAAAAAAAAAAAAAAATTTAATCGAACGAAATTATAAATGAATAAAGAAAGTTCTGGCCAAAGAGTGAGTGATCACTAAACTCAACCAGAGATTCTGAATAAAGAATTAAAAATAAATTCTAAATATCTGTAACGGGTCTGGGTGTAGCATGAATAATAAGTATGTATTATAATATTTTATCAGCTATTCAACACAAGCGTTGCTAAATGACGCTGTGTGAATTTTTCGAAGCATATTTTTTATTTTTATAATTTTATGATGTTTTTCCTTCGTACAGTCGAGTTCATTTATATATGAGCAATACCAAGTCTTCGAATATAAATGTACATTAAATGGTACTTATATATCTGAGCAGATTCATATGTACATATGTCACCTGTCATATTAATCTGAGCAAGCCTTTCAGGAATATCTAAACTTTACTAACGTATTCCAATTTTATGTGAACAAGTAGAAGTTCATAATATATGTAAATCTGAACAAATATAAACCTTTGAATTTTGAAAAATGACTATTATCATAGCCTCATTTATCTGACAAGCCATGCTGTAGCACGGAACGGCAACGTCGCTATGAATCGATTTACTCATTGTTACATATCAATGTGCGGGAAAATTATGAATTTTATGATGATACATGAAGTATATTGCTAAAACTGTAAATTAACGTTAAATAAAAGTAAATATATTTATAATTGACCTAAAATTTGCTAAATACGATTTTTAAAAAACAATCATTGCCAATTTTTGTTGTTAGTTTTTTTACTTATTTCGTATATCAAATTCTGTGTTATAATCGCAAATTTTCTTTAACAGATGCATAGGCGTTGTTACAATTGAAAAATACAAGTAAAATTATGATTAAACCTTAAAAATGGGGATAAAGATGTGCCGACGTTTTTCTTTCCTAGAGATGTAATTCTATTAAACAAATGTACTTTTGCTATTCCTTAAGCATGCTGGAGTCCTACCGTAGAATATTTTGTGGGCAGCAAACATATTCGCCCAGTGAAAGTTATCACAACTACTTTAAACCATGATCTTAGATTATCCACGATGATGGCAGCGTCGAAAAAGTATATAGGTACAATAAGTAAGTAGTTAGTTTTTACATACTTAGGTACTTCAATAAGAATGTATAAAATGTATTAAACTTTAAATAAATTGTGCAATCTTTTGGCTGACAAAAACTATTTTATTTCAAAATAGCTTTAAGCCGCGACTGCGTCCTCATAAAATTCGGTTAAACGTTCCAAAGCCGTTCCGGCGGGAACCACATTGAATTTCGGGATAAATTATAACCTATATGCTGTTCGGGACCATATGCTTTACTGCTAAATTTCATTAAAATCCGTTAAGTAATTATTGCGTGAAGAAGTAACAAACATCCGTTTCGTACAAAACCAAACATTATATTTCGCATTCATAATATTAGAATAATATAATTTCAAGTTTGTAAACAGATGCCAAGGCGTTGTTGCATATGAAAAATGCAAGTAAAATTTTAATCATACCTTAAAAATGGGAAAGAAGCTGTGCTGAAGTTTTGCTTTTCAAAAGATGTAATTCTATTAAACAGACAGACAGAAGGATCTTTACTGTGCAGCAAACATTTTCGCATTGTAAAAGTTATCACGACTACTTTAAACCACGGTCTTTGATTATCCACGATGATGGAAACGTTGAAAAAGTAGATAGGTACAATAGGTAAGTAACTAGTTAGTTTGTATATACTTAGGAACTTAAATAAAACTGTTTAAAATGTATTATACCTAATATTTAATAAATTGGGCACTATTTTAACTGGCATAGATTATTTTATTTCATAATAGCTTTTAGCCGCGACTGCGTCCGCATACAATTCGGCCATAACGTTCCGGACCCGTTCCCGCGGGAATCAGAATAAATTATAGCATATGTGTTATTCGGGGCTATATGCTATATAACTGCCAAATTTCATTAAAATTTGTTCAGTAGTTTTTGCGTGAAAGACTAACAAACATCCATTACGTACAAAATCAAACGCTCTTTATATTTCGCATTTATAATATTATGAAAATAATTTTGCAAGTAGGTAGATAGGTAAATAGTACAGGAATCTACCCAATTTCATATTATTTAACTAATGTTTATACTTATTAATATACTTTATCACTTAAATAACATTAAACGATGACGACCGCGATGATAGTTTTACAGTCATTATCATATTCACTAAAATTAAAAAATGCGACGTTGTCAAACTTCTGCGCATGGCTTGTAATATGAAAGAGGCTATGCTATTACCGAAAAGAGTACCGTACTGTCAAATGATACATTTGTCTCTTTCATTTTGAGTGTGACGTCATAGAAGTGTCATTAGTGTTTGCTTGTGGCTTGTTACCCATTTTTGCTACTTTCGATTTTCAATCGACTTAAAGAGGTTGCTATCAACATATATGACTGGCCACTTGCCAATTTTTAAATGATAAGCTATTCTTGAAGTTACGTCATGTTCTATTGTCAATCACATACAATTCCTGTATCAAAATGTACAGAATATCGGAGCATATAAAACACAAAATAGTTATGTTGTATGAGGATGGTATTAAAGTATCAGATATATATATTTATGAACTACTACTTGTTCACATAAAATTGGAATACGTTACTACAAATATTTTTGTGCCACTACATGTTTATGAATACTTGAAAAAACCCTTTCGTAGATATTTATGTAGGTTAAATAATTTTGAAAAATATTAGTACAGATATTTATTAGTTTTCAGTTGTTTATTTATTTATTTATTTTCGGAAGACTTACAGCTATAACATTGCAATTGATATCTTATACAGTTAACAGGAAGCCAATTACAAGACTCCACCTGTAGGTAACAAATATGTGTAATGCGTAAGGCAACATTTCGTTGTATTTACTGAGTAAACTAGCTTAAAAGTAATAGTTATTTAGATAGATATTAAAATATGTATATATATAAAATATTTAAAGGCTCAGATTAATATGACAGGTGACATGTGTGCATATTTTTGATTGATGAATCTGCTCAGATATATAAGCACCCTTCAATGTACATTTATATTTGAAGACTTGGTAATGCTCACATATTAAGGAACTCGACTGTACCACTTCTAGAACCATCTGAAAGTGGGGTCCCGTTACGGCACAAAGTGAGGTTTTCAGACAGAGGCCATATAGCCTGCGGCGATCGACCGCGGCGGGGCGGTGTTTGGAGGGAAACCGCAACGAACTAACGGCCAAAATAAGAACTTTTAAATTTAGAAAAAAATAATCAGGTCTAAGCAAATATTGAACGTTGTTGTAGATTATTCAATTTAATGAGATTCGGTATAAAATAATATAAATAAACTCGGAAAACTCCCATTTTGATAAACTTAGCTTTTTCATTTTTTCTTCACTGATATTTTGTTGTGATGTTTGCATAAACTGACTAATACAGTTTCAAGAAGGGTATACGCTAGTAATGACAGTATTTTTGTCATATTTTTAACGTAATAACTCATTATGTAAACAAAATTTTCCTGAAAACCTCATCGGTAGAAGTTTTTGCCTGAATTACGCGACGAAAGTCAAAGATATTATCAAAAAAATTTTTAGATTTTTCAGAAAACTTTTACACTATTCATTAATTCAATTCAAATCTTTCTACTTTAGCCATGATAATTTTCTAAAGCCGGCATTTTATAAAAACGGCTCCGAAGTAGAACGACAAAATAAAAAGAAAAAATTATTTCTATTTTAATAAAGTTGAGTCACACTAATCTTTCTACACTGTTTTCAAAACAATGGAGCATTGCGACAATATGCATTATCTACACAAAGAAAGGAACGATATCTGGACAATAGGTATAAATCGAACCTAATTCCTAAAAAAAGAAACAAACAAAGAACATAAAAAAAATAAAAAGATTTACCCGCCATTCACCCTCATAAACGAACTTCAAAATAAAATAAATTAAAAACCCTCGAGATTTACCATCTCGCTCTGTCACACGTCGCGTTGTATGGCGTTATCTCACTCTCACCCACGGGTGGATGTAAAATTTTAATAGCAGTAGTAAAATGTAACGAGGTTGGAACGGAGGAGTTTAGATAGCAGAGTTTTCGCATCGCATTTTGAAATTGGAATAATTTAATTGGCGCCAAATTGGGCTGCCTGGTAATGGCGGCTTTTGTAAAACTACACGTTACAGGCATGGGTTAATTTAGTGTGTTTAGATAATTATATCAGCGATGTACTTAAATACGAAGCCATTTTGTTATATGTTTATCATTTTATTT
Organism: Blastobasis adustella; assembly: GCA_907269095.1. NCBI lineage: Eukaryota > Metazoa > Arthropoda > Insecta > Lepidoptera > Blastobasidae > Blastobasis > Blastobasis adustella. Next base: position 7,917,745 of record OU026140.1, read on the forward strand.
TATACAGGGAATTATATAAGCACCTTGGTGACCCTAAAATGCCGAAAAAGCTGAAGGGACAACTCTATAAGACTATCATTAGTCCTGGCTCTCCTATATGGCAGCAAATCTTGGAACCTACTGGAGCGACACAAGCAGGAGCTGCGCGTCACTGAAATGAAGATGCTGCGGCGGATGTGTGTTGTTTCACGGAAGGATCTCGTTCGAAATGCCCACATTCGAGGCAGCCTTGGCGTCCGTGACATCGCAGATATGCTGCAACATTGGCGCCTTCGATTGTATGGCCACGTGCCCCCCAAGGCTAGGGAAGGAGAGGTCGGCCAAAGACGCGATGGCTTGACATCGTCAAGAATGATATGCATGCCAACAAGCTCACCACCAAGGATGCTGAAAGGCCGACCCCGGGCCCTCGCGAACCGCAACCGGGACATAGCGCCGGGATGATGATAACGAATTATATTAGCGCCTGTTCGAAATTCTCTATCTAATTATATAATCTAGTTTATATAGAATTAAGGAATTTATAGACTTCTATATTATACAAGCGTATGCTTTTATAAATCAATTATAACACCCCTCTTATTTCGTCGGGAGCACAGATCAAAATAATTTTTCATGGCAGTCTATGAATGTTGATCCACCATGAAGGTAGCTAACTTTCCATTGTTTTTGGTCTGGAGTTAATAAACGAGGGTATAAAATATTCATTCATCTTTATCCCCTGATTGACGCCAAGGACTAATAAAGAAACAAACAACATAAAAAATGTTTGCATGCTAGTAGGATAGGATATACGCATAAATGTCTGGGTTTTATTTATTCCTCGCATTATAAAATATGTGACTGTATCATTCGCTATGGAGACATAAAACTGTGAAGGTGTGGCATCGCATAAACATTAGAATTCATAACGGGGTTTCCTCACGCATCAATGTTATGCCTATTCGGCTGTGTCATTTCAAAACCTTCGACCCTATTTTTGAATCGCTCGCCTCGATTCGAACGGTTTTCAATTTAGATTTTCGGCATGAAAAAATTTGTATTTAGAAGCATGATGCTGATTTTCCCTATTTTTGAACCGTACTCTTTCGGTGTTGCCAATGTGATTTAAAATTTTTTGGGTTCAGTTGCTAACAAAGTGCCATTGCAATAAAGTAAAACTATTAAATCGATCCAATCATTGAAATCAGAGAATTGCGGGCAACAGGTTTACGTAATTAGCCCACTGCCTTACAATTATTAATTGTCAAAAACAATACAAAGTATTGTGGACATGGACGGCGGTGGTAACTTATCATCAGGCGACCTTGTTCTCTCTCTATTATATAAAAATTACCAAATATGTATGTTGGCAATTCATTAGAGTCTTACGAAAGACATGGCAAGCACCCTAGACGATATGGGACTATACGGATTTCCTACTTGGACTTTGGCCAAAAATGTGCAGCCACAGTATAAGCGGGATAAAAAAAAAATTGTTCTTTGTACGAACAGCCAACAGAAACTTTGAAACTAAAAATCTTGCTTCTTTATGTAGCTACTGGCTGCTTTGAAAATAGTTCTTTTTTTTGTTTTTTATGAACTAAAAACGAAGGGTTGTTTTACTTAGGGATTGGATGAAGGAACGAACCAGTTGGATAAATGTTTATCTTTGTAAAATGCGCGGTGTAAAATATAATTACATTCTATTTTTCTTAGGTATTAAATATATTCTAAGGTGAAATGTAATATTATAATTTGTGGGGAGGTTCTTGTGAGCGAAAAATATGAAATGTAATATTGCTGAAATTTTAATTTAGCAACGGGTGAAATTTTTATTTAAAACAACAAGGTCTTGTCCTTTTTGGAATAAAAATTTAATTAATAAATAATAGATATCATCTTAGAATCTGTTTTTTATATTCTGTAGGTACATTTATTTGTGTAAGATTTTTAATAAGGTTTATGGTACTTTTAAGTTAGCAAATATTTTTTATTATATTTCGTAATAGAGTTAAAATAATCTATGACACTAACTATGACATTATTTACACACAATATAACAATAAACATTTATTTATAAGTACCTATAAAATATATTGTTAGTAAGGGCTTGTACTTGAGAACGGCTCAACCAGTTTTTCTGCTAAAAAAAATTGGGTTTATTGGAAAATCCACGGGAAAGTCGCAATGGATCAATTTGTTAAACCGAGTAAAACTTAATCATAAATATAGTTGAGTGTTCTCATAAATCGAATCAGTAACACAATGAAGAGGACATCATCACTCATGCTGTCAAAACTGTGTTTTATATAAATTCAAGACATCTGTATACAGTATACGCAGCATGATTGATACGGCAAGTCGTGATTTTGGGTATAGTTTGTTCACCAAATAAGACAAGTCAGTCTGGACAGATCATAGAGAAAGTCAGGGCGTGGTCCAGAGGCTCTACAGCCTAACTCTTTACGAAAGCATTTACGATAAAATGACTTCTTCCCGATTTCACTAAACTTAGGCAAAGCTTAAGTTGGCGAATTAAAATATTCCTAGGCATTTAGGCGTCACAAAATCGGTGCCATAAAGTTAAGACTAACTTAGTCAGTTTAGTTTACACATAAGATTGTGCTAGTGATGTTTCCTGTTTGGAAAATCTTAAATTTACTTCGAAAAGCATCCCCTAACCCCTAAACTTTAGTGCATTCGGGCATTCATCTCGCTCACCCCATTCGCGGTGCCTTTCGATGGCATTCGATACAGGCTGTCGGGCCCCAGGACCACCCCGCTCTTACTGGCACCCCACCTCATCGTTCTACTCAAGAACTAGTACGTCAGACAAAAAGTGGGGCTGCACTCAAATTCATTGGCAGAGTGTCGTGCTGTTTTTATTATAAAAACCCTACAGATAAAGATAGACGTCGGTTGTAAATAATACTTTTTCTATTTCGTATAGATTTGTATAGTCTGTTGTCTAACTTATGTCCTCAGTAGGCTAATTACGAAATGGTGTTGCCAACAATTCTCTGATTTCAATGACTGAAATTGTTACTTTTGCGGTTCCGTATTATCTACATGAAGTAGATGTGCATGAAGTAGGGTTCAGTTGCTAACAAAGTTCCATTACAATAAATGAAATATTGAATCGGTCATACGTTATCACAAAAGTAATAGTTTCAATAATTGAAATCAAAGAATAGTTGGCAACAGAGTTAGATAATTACCCTAAAGGCATATTGGTGTTGTTGTACGCACATTATAGACTGCACCAAATAAATTCGCCATTTATAGTAATCATGTTATGGGCAACTTTTGTGGCTCAATACTGCTTCAACTGTCTATATTTAATGAATACCTACTTAGGAACTCCTGGGCCTTAAGTGCGCTAATTTACTGATACGGCAATTGAATTGTAATTGGATCGTAATCGTAGCTCGATGGCAGTTTTACGCATTTTTTGGTAGCTACAATGAGCAGTTTTCTCCCTCTTCTTCTCTTGAATTTGGTAAGACTAAAAATTATACTACTTCTTTTACTTAACCCTTTAAGCGCGCTGAAAATCAGAGCATTAGAATAGTATAAATAAAACCGCTTCCCGCCGTCTATCCCTATGTATCTATGTACCCGTAGATCTTTTAATTATTAGGCTACTATGTATTATACTGTGTATATTAAGTAAAAAAAAAACCTGAAACCGGATCATAAATCAATCTACTGTAATTTGGTGTAGGCACCTAGAAACCTGTAAATGTTTGGTTTCCTACTGGATAACGAGCCAAGATTCGCGGCTCTGGGCGAACGGCTTGAGGCGAGAACCAATTATAACTTTCCGGGTATACCCAGGCGTGTTGGTACCGGCCGGGCAATTCTTGTATTGGGAATTGGGAAGGCATTTCTCTGTAAAATCTGTATAGATTTATTTGTCTTTCTAAATAAATTAATAAATATCATTTATTTAGCATAAGTAAAAAAAATAATAGCAAGGAATAAGATACGACGAATCAAGTTGACAATAATTGATTGATTTATTTATTTAAGAAAAAACTAAATAAATAAAAGAAGTGATAAAAGGGCCTGCAAATTAAGGCAACTGAATTTGTAACCATGATTCAATCTGGTCCGGTTCCCCTGGTAGCAGGGTCACGGAGGTCAGATGGAAGTCGCTCCATTGTAATTACCTGATCGCCAAATCCTGGATCATGGTCAAGCCGGACCCCGGGCCCTCGTTCTAAAGAGCATAAACGGGACATTGAGATGATGGGATAGATGGGGGAAGATGAGATATTTTTATAAAAGGGCATATGGGTCAGAGGAGTGTAATGTAGGTAAGTCACACCCCTGCTATTCTGCCATACCCAATAAAATAAATATTAGGTAAACAAACAATACTTTTAACAGAATCATGATTTGCCATATCAATCACGCTACGTAAACTGTATATATGTCTTGAATTATTTAAATAAACACATAGAATTTGAATTTCAGCGAATACTGCTACAAATTATCCGTATCGGTAAGTATTAATATGTCTATAATTTCTCGGAAAATATATAAGACGCCATCCTGAACTGACGTAAAAACATTAGATGCATTTAATTTGGCAACAGTTACCACTTACCATCAGGTGGGCTGTCTGCTCGTTTGTCACTGAATAGCATAAAAAAATAAAATAAAACGCCAATTTAAAAAGACATTCTGAAATATATTTTGTCTATGATTTGTTTCCGGCATTCCCCAACTCCATAAATTCTCTTTGGTCGCTAGTACCTACGTCATATTTTTTTTATTTTTCTATTTTATCAAACAAGACAACTCAGTCGGGTCAGATTTTATAGAACTTAGAGACAAAAATGTGTCCACCTGTTGATAAACAAAGAGACCGGAAAACGTCAGAATACCCCGGACCAAGAGAAGATATATTAAAATATGACCTGTAGGGTTACTGTCTAACTCAGTTGGCAACTGAATTTGACATTAGATTACTTTACACTACGTCATAGCGTCTACAAAATTAGAGTAGTGTAAAATTATTATATGTCAAATTCAGTTGTCAACTGCATTAGCCAATAGCCGCCTTGGACTATATTCTAACAGCAAGAGTAGCTCCTTGACACTCTTGACAGACCTCGTATTATATTGATTAGGCCTAATTGAAAAAAAAATTGCAATAACTCACGATATTTCTCCGAAGGGCGCAAACGCGTCTCTCAGGCTCTGCGTCTCGATTTCAGGACTCAGGTCGCCGACGAAAATGTGGTAATGTTCTGTAACAAAGAGAAATATAATGTTAATATAATTTTCATTTACCTGTAAAAAATACGGACGCCATTCTACACTAGAGAGAAGTGATGCATGTGTTATATGGTATTATAGTCTATTTTTAATAATTATGAATAAATTACATGTTTAGAAACCTAGCTTTCAGTTATTTAGTACTGAATGTACTCTAAGATAAATCGTTCAGGAATCTCTTACATTGGTTCAGAAATGTTTATCATTTTATTTGCAATTATAATCATCTTGGCGTTAATGTCCCGGTTGTGCTCTCGCGCACGAGGGCCCGGGGTCCGCCTTGACCATGATCCAGGATTTGGCAGGTCAGGCAATTATTTATTTGGCAATATTATTTATTATTAATAACGATAGTATTACCTTTAAATAACAATAAAAATAGACTATAATACCATATAATATAACACATGCAATGTATCGCAATTTCTTGACAACTTATTTTGTTGTACATTCACACAGATACACCAGGTATGGCAATCCGCCATAACGGATCCAGCGATTATTATCTCGGCAATATCTAGGCGATCGATTGATTAAAAGTTCGGCTTCGTAGAGCGAGAGTAAGATAAGTAGTAATCATAGTAGTAGTAAAGTAATTACCTAGGTAGGCAATAAACAAAAACATAATCACGCATCCCCGTACATCCCATTACAACAACATACCTAGTGCTCGCTTATAATATCAATAAACTATTCTGTGTGGAGCGGAATACGTTGCGAGGCACAATGTCAGCATTCCCCAATTTACACGCAGCGATCGGGTCTGATGATTTCATTATGACGCCGCTAGGGCTGCCACTACACCGTGCCCTTTTAATATTGAACAACGAGGGGGACAAAATATCGTCATCCATGTATGGTAGACGTCCCACCATCTTGTACTCAACGTTTTGTATCCACTTTTCTTATGCGCACAGCAAAGGACTGGAACTCTCTGCCTGAGTCACTGTTCGCCGATAAGTATAACCTTGGGGTCTTCAAGTCAAGAGTGAATATGTATATTCTAGGCACGCATGCTACATCTTCGACGTCATCGTCGCTTTCCATCAGCTGAGTTGAGGTCAAATGCAAGACTATTGACAAATAAAAACAATCTCCGCAGTTCTGAGTAATTTGTTTTTGTTTTTTATACTTTCATCGTGGCCTCACTACCGCTTTGCCCCACTGGTGGGCCCCCCATTGCACACGTTTTTTCCCCGGTGATCCAAACTACTACAGTGGGACTAAACTGCACAAGAGTGGTTATTTGAAACAAAACCAAACGATCAGAGAGAGCTATTCAATGCCAAACGAGGAGAGAGATGACTTGGTGCTAAACGTGGTAACTATCGCCCATAACATTTACGATTCATGCATTTAGGTTGAAGGTAACAAAAATACAGAACCGCAGGTGAGGAGTCACAGTGAGGACCAAAATGAAATATCTCATGTCTGTGGCATTATGACTGGTTTTTTTATTATTTTATTTGACAGGGTTTTACTAAACGAATAGAAAAGTAAAGGTTTTTTAATATCTTCAAAAATAAGCGAGATATGAACGTTTGAAATTCGTAATTTGACAGAGCGGGCGATACTCAACTGTGACGTCACGGTCATATATAGCCATTTCAACACACTTCTATTCTTTAAATTGATTATTTTAAGTTTTTGAGAGATTTTTTATTAGATTCCGACCCGTTTCCTATTTCGAATCGGGCGCAATACGTACCTAAGCTTTCTCTCTCACCATAGTACGTAATTCACTTTTGGACCGAGTTCGCCGTGGCATTACGATAAAGTCGCCGTTGCAAGTTTTAATACGGAAAGTAAAAATACGATCAGTTCACCGTTAGACATTTCGTTTAAAATAAAGTTCCAGCGGTTTGCGGCAGCCCTACCTCGCCCCCGGATCGGCTTTTACGTACATTTGTGAATGTAATTCGATTTAGGCGCCTCGGGAGAGTGCAAATGGAAAATATCTAGCATGCGCCCGGAGATATTTAGCTATAAGTAATAAGTGTACTAGCCTAGTGCGGTTTTAGCATCGGAGTTCCTCAGGGTTCGATACTAGGGCCAGGTTCAGATGAAAAAGCTGGTAATAAAACTAATCTTAAAGAGAAACGACGAGAGATACATTACTACATATAAGCACATTGATATATAAACAGATACACAGACATTTACTTCTTCTTCTAGAATTTTTTGTAGAAAACAATTACAGGCACGAGGTTATTTTCTTACATGCATATTATGAATATACGTCAAGCCTTTTTGCCTTAGGGTTAGGCAGAGATTACATTGTTCCACTATCTACGGTTCTGACAAATATCTCTCGCTTCTTCCACATTTATCAACCTTTTCATACAATGCTTGTCGGTATACCATCGTAGATCCTGCTTACAAAAGAACTGCAGCAGCTCCCACGAATACCTTACCTACAAGTAGCATTGCTCATACAAAGTTAATTGAGTCAAAACCTCCTCACCTGAGTCCCGTATGCATAGTCTTATGCGTGGCCATGTCGATGGCGTGACTATGAATATTCCAACAGACGCCATTTGCATATTTGGCAGTTATGACAGGTTGACGTTTGGATTAAATATAGGGATGCGTAGAGCGTCGGTTCCGACTCGTAAGCGAGAGGTACCGGGTTCTAACCCCATTGCCGCCATCTACCAATGACTATTTTCTGAGTTATGTACATTAGTTGAAGACTTACCGATGTTATTACGGTGAGGGACGATATTGTGATGGAACCTGAAATTTAGGCGACCTAATATGTACAGGTCTGGTCAGGTTTCCTTGTTAAAAGGTGTTCAGATGTCAGATGTCACTCTCTTCTCTGTAATTACCTGATCGGCCAAATTCTGGATCATGGTCTAGGCTTGCTCCGGGCCATCACTCAGGATTTGGCAGACCAAGTGAGCGACTGCCATCTGACCTCCGTGACCCGTTCGTGGTTCGAACCCGGTACCTCGGGGTACGAGTCGGACTCCTCAACCATTAAGCCAACGACGCTTTACCTCTCCTAAAATTACTTATTCGTAACTACTTCACATTATATTGCAAAGTTGTCTATCCGACACCGACAACCACGCAAAATGGCACACCTAGGCTAAGCAGTACGAAAAACTTATTTCCAAAAGACATTGTACAGTTTGAATTAGCATTTGACCTATAAATTACAATCTAGGTCGCTGTTAAATAGTTCAACATACACAATATTACAATACACCGCGTTCGTGACATAACAAAAACTCTTTTGTGTAATACGGCCACAGGTTTCGATTAGAAACCTAGTAACATAATGAAATATTAACAGAATAACATGTGTTAACATGGGTGTGAGAGAAATTGAGCTTTTTATTGAGTATTTTTTATGGTCTGTGATCGATTTATCGTACACTATGCTTCTGCTTATTAATTTTGAATAGCACGTCAATAATCTTGGCGTTAATGTCCCGGTTGTGCTTCGGCGTTCGAGGGCCCGGAGTCCGCCTTGACCATGTTTGACTAGGTAGTCCAGAATTATAGTGCAGCTCCGTGACCCTACTACCAGGGGAACCTGATCAAATTGGACCATGCTTACTTATTCAGTTGCCTGAATGTGCAGGTTTCGTCACGATGATTCCCTTCACAGTAAGATCATCGGTTAGTGTTCAACTAATGTACTTGTCATGTGAGATTAGAATTCGGTACCTCTCACTTACGATTCGGATACCTTAACCACTCAGACACCGACGCTCCTCGTCAATTATATGTCAAAATTAATTATTCGATATATTGAAAAATTACTTCGATTCTACTAAGCTTAACAAAAAAGAAAAATAAAATACTTTTTAAACTTTATGAACTGGTAAAACTGCAACATTATATAATGCCACACATTATTCAAATCCCAACCCCACACCAGTCCAAGCCACATAATAGCAAAGAGCAATAAATTTCAATGGAGAACGTGCCACGGAAAATGTACACAAATGACATGAAAAACTGTGCGCTACTGCATTCATGGTGTTTTATCACAGTAAGGCACCAACACAGAAATTCACTTAAACATTCAGGATTATCATAGCATTATATTTTCAGTCCATAGCTCGTAGTCTGGGAACTAGATTACTGCATCGAAATCGGTCTGCGATGCCACAGACAGACGTACACAGACATAGATACACAGATACACACGTAAAACTTGTAAAACCCCTGTTTTTTTGTAAAAATGTTGAACAGAAAACACTGCGGTCTAATTGTAAATATGATGTAAAAAGCCTCTGCGATAGGAAAGGGACAAGGCGTAACAACACAACCAAATAGTAAAAAACATGGTTTTTTTTAACAATAAACCTAAAAATTTTTTTTAAATCTAAACCTAAAGTTGAAATGGCTTGTCATTTTTGTAGTAACACGTTCACCATAGAATCCCTAAATCTATACCTTCTCATTCTAAAAAGGTAACAGGTACAGCAATTGCCAGGTATGACCGGATTTCCCTGGGAAACTCCCACCCCAGCGGACCTCTACCTCATACAGGATGAAGAAATCTTTAACCGAAATATATTTTTTAATTCTATTTATTATTATGCTAGCAACTACTTGCAACTATTAAGTTAAATACAGTTAATCTTAAGTATCATTTTTACTTTTACGATTTTGACTGTATTTGCTATTATTTACTTTAATTTATGGTTCCCTTACTTTAATATCGATCTCGGCACTAACTTAAAGGATTTGATGTTTTACATTTTTTTTTTAAATTTGACTATTTAATGTCCCGACCAAATCGTGAATCATGTTCAAGGCGGACCCCGAGCCCTCGTTCTCGAGAGCACAACCGGGACATTAACGCCAAAATGATTATTTTTAATGTCCCGGTTGTGTTCTCCGGCACGAGGGCTCGGGGTCCGCCTGGACCATGATCCAGGTATTGGCAGAACAGGTAATTACCCTGTTAACAGGGGAATCCTACCAGTTCGGATCACGTTTCAGAGTCGATGTCTTAGTAAAAGTGGTTTGTTACAACGAGCACATGTAACAAGACCCCTTACCCCTTAGTAACAAGAACAAATTTAAAGTCACATCCTGTACAGTAACAATCCCAAAGGTAATTCGTACATTCAGACAATGGATAGAAATTCCGCAGTTATAATAGATTTCTCATTCGACCCGTAAAATTTCCCCAGCGATTGCAAATTTATTACCAGCCCTACTGGTCATTGGAATGGCGGATTTTCTCAGTTATTGCTTTATAGACGATATTATTGACTTTATTTTTTAATATCTCATCATCATCACAACATCGAGAAATTGAGATGTATGTAGACATAGGCCGTGTGGTGTCCGGCAGAGTAGAGTAGCACCAACCCCTTACATTCATGGGTGTCGTACAAGGCGACTAATGTTTTCGAGGCAAAAGATCAAGAGTCTCCGTAGTCTGGAAAATGGGCAGCAGCATTTTCCATTATTATATTTAAATACTGCGATCTCCAACCCGCCTGCCAAGCGTGGAGATTATGGCAATAACCTCCCCTTTCGTGGGAGAGGCCCTAAGTCCTGCAGTGGACTGTTACGGGCTGTGATGATGAGACATAGACAGACTATAAGGATCCAAGAAAAAGCATTGCTATCCAACGAGGCAACGCAGCCAGCTTTCTGGGCACCATTTCGGGGAACAGCGGTGTGGATGAACTTTTTTAAATGTAATATTTTAGTGTTAGTAATTCATTTTTTAATTCTTACTTTTTATCTCTTCTTAATGTAAATATTTTGTCTGTAACTAATAAAGTTATATAAAAAGCTCAATTTCTCCGACACTCATGTAAACACATCATTATCATAGCCCATAACAGTCCACTGCTGGACTGAGGACCTCTCCCACGAATGGGGAGGTCATTGCCATAATCTCCACGCTTGGCAGGCGGGTTGGAGATCGCAGTGATAAAAATATAACAATGGAAAACGCTGCTGCCCATTTTCCAGCATACGGAGAGTAAGATCTTTCGCCTCGAAAACATTAGTCGCCATGTCGGACACCACACAGTCACTACCTATTAAAATTTTATCATCCATTTAAATTGATTTATTTTTATTTCTGAATTCGGTGGTCATCTTATTTTATTAAGATGAAAATCAGCGCTGTGGTCTCATTGGCTACAGCATATGCTGAGCTGAGCTCTAGTTTGGCATGTTACTTCAATATTTAACCTAATTTAAGTTATTAAGAAAAAAGCGAGAGGTACCAAAGACTCTTTTCTGAGTTATGTACATTAGTTGAATACTAACCAATGCTCTTACGGTGAGGGAAAACATCGTGATGTAACCTGCACATTCAGTCGACTGAGTGTGTATCCATGATCCAATCTGGTCAGGTTCCCCTGGTAGCAGGGTCACGGAGGTCAGGTGGCATTCGGAGAACTGTCATTATCTGATATGCCAAATCCTGGATCATGGTCAAGCCGGACCACGGATCCTCGTCACAACGCCAAGACGTTTTTTTTAAGTTAGTAAGAAATATTTTGTTTAAATATATTTTGCCACCGCAGTAAACTTCCAGTTTCCTTATTTAATTCCATAACTGCACAATTGTTAAATATATTTTAATTATACTGATTGAATTGTTTACCATTGGAAACCTATTAGGCTATAATTAGATGTTGCACAAACGCAAGCGTTTGTCGTCGTACAAACGCAAGTGATGTGTGGTTTGTGGTTTGTAATGATAGGAAGAGATATCAGAGTCTCGGACATATTTACGAAGGCGGGCGTGGATTGTTTTCACGCTGTAATGCGCAAGTGAACCGCATCCCTGGTCAGCAGTGTACCAGCCAGCCCTAACAGCAACCTGGCAATGATCGCAGATAGATGTCGCACTGCTACAAACGATGTGTTGTGAGAATTGCCTAATTAATATATTAATAAATCTTGCATTGTAATATTTGTAATTTTACTAACTCATAGGTGCTAAGACTAAGGCGCTGTCCTAATTGGCAACGGTTGCCCGACCAATAGGAGACCTCAAACCCGCCCGTAGCACGACCATGGTCGCACAAGCGTTGCCAATTAGTGCGTAAGAAATTCTAGCTAACTAAATAATAATTATTAAACGTTCGGAGAAATGTCTATTTACCGTCGATATCTGTATCAAGTAAATAAAAAACGAAACAAAACTGTCAAAAAAGTAAATGGGCCCACAAGCCAAACAGACTGAGAATCCCTCATTCCGAAAGGAGAATGAAGTTTCAAGATACAATAATAAAAATTAGGGGTGTCCCTTTTTAAACTTCCCCGGTTGGGGGAGTGATAAAATTCTTATCTGCCGCGTTACTGTCGAAGTTTTTATCTTTTGAATTTGGAAGGCGCTAGGGTTGGCATGATGAGGGATGGCTTCAACGCTATGAGGATTGATCGAGTGTTCGTAGGGGAACCGCGGCTTTGAGTGTAGCCCCTCCACTACAATCATCATCATTTTGGCGTTCTTCTTCTTGTCGTTTCAATAATCAATAGGTTAAGCATAAAATTATTTGTTTATTATTGAAATGAAATGAAATAAAATGGTCATTTATTCGAGTAGGATTTAAACAATCGCTTTCGAACGTCGAATATACAATTTATTTAACAATATTATAAATATGTGTATTATTACAATTTTAAATACTTAATAAAATTGTGAATATATAAGTTATATACTTAATAAATTATAGATTGCAGTTGACATCACACCATGCACTTTTATCATTAATATAATCATCTATCTTATAATACCCTTTCGAGATCAAAATTCGTTTTACGGTACATTTAAATTTCGTTTCTGACAGATTTACAATTGTATCTGGTAGGTACTTATATTTTCCCAGACCAAAACCGAGCAACGCGGATGGCACTATCTGAGGCATTGAATACATCTTGGCGTTAATTTTCCGGTTGTGCTATCGCGCGCGAGGGCCCGGGGTCCGCCTGACCATGGTCCAGGATTTGGCAGATCAGGTAATTACAGTGGAACGGCTGCCATCTGGCCTCCGTGACCCTGCTACCAGGGAAACCTGACCAGATTGGAACATGGTTACACACTGTGTCTAGTGGTCCCTCCACTTGCTGCCAAAGCAACCTGGTTTACGGGGTGAGCAAGATGCTAACGATGCCACTGGCATGGCAAACGTCCATATGCTATGACTGCTTACCATTGGGCCCATAAGCAGTTTTGCTTCCTTCACTATTACTGTAAATTATAAAACAAAGTCCCACACCGCGTCCGTCTGTCTGTCTGTTACTGGTACTGAACAGATTTTCATGCGGTTTTTCCAATAGACAGAGTGATTCATGAGGAAGGTTGATAGAGTAAGACAACACGCGAATGAAGTCGAGGCGGGCTAGCTAGCTGTGGCATAAAAAGACGTATTACCAGTTTCCAAAAAAAACTATGTGGCTATGTTAGACAGACAAATCTTTGTCGTCTTAAAATCTACAACAAATTCATTATCATATATACTAAGACTACTCTAGGTACTAAGTACTCTAAACGAAATACTACTAAATACTCATAGGTACTAAGACTAAGGCACTGTCCTAATTGGCAACGGTCGTACGACCAAATTATTCATCCCAATTTCGATGCGCACAACCCTAATATTATCTTTAAATTTTCTTTATACCCTTGACAGCCATTGGGCCAATACTGGATGCGAATAGAGAATACAGAGCCCTCCTGATGCCAATTTCCCGGAGAAACGAAATAAATATTCAAAAGGAAATAAATAATAATAAATATGATTAGGTACTTCTGGCAATAAAAGAAAAATCTTTTTATGAGTAATTTCCGGTTTTCTTTCCGCCTATACCTATACGTTTCTTTACAATGTAGGAACAAATTGGACACTCGGAAAATATCTATTGCTAATTTTTACATCTATACATAGTATAAAACAAAGAGCGTCGGTGGCCGAGCGGTTACAGTATCCGACTCGTGAGCCAGGGGTCCCGGGTTCGAATCCCGCTCCGGCCATGTACCAATGACTGTTTTCTGAGTTATGTACATTAGTTGAATACTAACCGATGCTCTTACGGTGAGGGAAAACATCGTGATGAAACCTGCACATTCAGGCGACTGGATGTGTAACCATGACCCAATCTGGTCAGGTTCCCCTGGCAGCAGGGTCATGGAGGTCAGATGGCAGTCGCTCCACTGTAATTACCTGACCTGCCAAATCCTGGATCATGGTCAAGGCGGACCCCGAGCCCTCGTTCTCGAGAGCACAACCGGGACATTAACGCCAAGATGATTATTTTTTTTACATAGTATAAAACAATGTTACTTCCCGCCGTCTGTCCCTTTGTATCTATGTACGCTTAGATCTTTTAATCTACGCAACGGATTTTAATGCGGTTTCCAACAATAGATAGAGTGATTCAAGCGAAATATTTATAAGCAACAAAAAATGGGTAGGTTCGGGTAAAGTAGACGTATGCGAACGAAGTCGCGCCGGGTCCACTAGCACTATATAGATATAACAAAGTGTAAAATACTTTAATGAAACAAAGCTAAGAACCATCTCGATTAAACTGACTATCAAATAGATAAAACTGCATCCAAATCGGTCCATCCTTTCAAGGGCTGCAACGCCACAGACAGATACACACGTTAAACAAAAACATCCAACTTTTTTCGTCGGGTTTTGAAAATATTTATTGTGTGTAAGACACTTAAGAAATATCCTTAGTCAAAATCACACAGCGCCATCTAGCCCCAAAGTAAGCAAAGCTTGCGCTATAATACGCTATAATTGCATCTATCACGCTCACTCTTACGCTAATAACGCAATAAAACAAATAAAGGCAAAAGAGACGGTGATACGTTTAAGAAATCCCAGCAGTCGCGTCGCCTCGACGAACTTGGCTCATTTTGGAGGGAAAATATTTCAATTGCTTTTTTCTTTTTTTGTGCCCACTCGCGGCACGGGAATTCCAGTTCTTAGATCCTTCATTTCCGTAAGGATTTAAATGTAAGAGGTGGCGATTTGTTGATGGGACTATTTGGCGGGAATTGACGATTAGGTATTTCTTTTTGTCTCACTTTTGATTCCGACGTTTTTCGGTTGGCCGTGTGGTGTCCGGCAGAATAGAATAGCACCAACCCCTTACACTCGTGGGTGTCGTATAAGGCGATGTTTTCGAGGCACTATAGTCTCTTTAGGCTGGAAAATGGGCAGTAGCGTTTTCCATTGTTATATTTATAACACTACAATCTCCAAATCACCTGCTAAGTGTGGGGATTATGGCAATAACCTTCCCTTTCGTGGGAGAGGCCCTAAGTCCTGCAGTGGACTGTTTTGGGTTGTGATGATGTGATGTTTTTCGGTTGGTTCGGACGTTAGGTTATATAAATAACTACATTCTAAGACTACTTATACGAAAATGGATCCGGCCTGCTTTGAAATTTTAATTAAATAAAAGCATTAGACAAATTTACATAGAAATATCTAAGTAAAAAGAAATATAATAGGACCACGATAAGTCCGCATTGACTGATAAAAAACTGACTGATAATAAATGACTAGTAAAAATTATAATGGGTAATAATCTGTGGATAATCTGTTCTTGTCAGTCCTTCTTGTATACAATCAGTTTTATTCACTTTTTGTTGGTCTAAATTATTACTCATGGTGAAAATTATCTCCCTCACTTAATTTTTAATTGTTTTGCCCATTATTTAATAATATTTTTCATAACTCACGAAAATAAACAATCCTACAGAAATCAAATTGTTTGTTATGACTATTACAGATGACGTTCTATGACGTTTAAAAAATTTTGCATAAGTTGCCATACAGAGATTTTTTTTTAATAAGGGATTCGTACTTAGCGTGGTCTTATTATAATCATCTTGACGTTAATGTTCCTGTTGTGTACTCGCGCATGAGGGCCCGGGGTCCGCCTTGACCATGATCTGTGAGTAAGAGCGACACAAGTAATCTGGTGAGGTTCTCCTGTTAACAAGAACACGGATGTCAGAGAGCAGTTGCTCCACTGTAACACCTGATTTGCCAAGGCGGACCCCAGTACTCATACGGAATCATCATCATCAACGTCCTAGCGCTTATCCCGGCCTCTGCCAGGGTTCGCTTTCCTACAAATTCTTCTCCATTTCGCCCGGTCTTCGGTATCCTCGCGTCGTAAGCCGTTGGCTCTCGCATCCGACTCAGCGATGTCCATCCATCGCTTCTTGGGTCGCCCACTGGGCCTCTTTCCTGATACCAGCACGTACATACGGAAAATTAACGCCAAAGATGACCATTTTACACAAGTAATAGTACCAGATAGTAAGAGTAGTAGCGTTGTCGACCCTATGACAAACATTTTCATATTCTTTTGAAGAACTCCTTTCTTTACTATCTAGGGAAATCTCTCCAGCGACCTCGCTGCACAAGTAAAACGGTGAGTGGGTCCCATGTTTGCATTAACTTATTTGTTTTTATGGCATTGATCACAGTTAATGAAAAGAAGTTGTGCTGCTCCCGGTTCTTTATGAAACTAGGTATATAGAAAGAAAGAAAGAAAGAAAAGACATTTATTACACATAGCGCACCACGACACGATAACAGTTACAGACAATGGAAACATTAATAATTACCTCCTTCTGATATACAATCTCTTTCTGTTCATAATTCTAGTTTTAAAGTTAAGCTTCTAGGAACGTCGCAAGTGAAAAAAAATCGATATATCGATATTTAAAAAGAAATCAAGGTCGACCTGGATTTGTATATCGGGGAAAAAATTACGATATTAGATATTTTGTATCGATATATTGGATCAAAATATATCGGCCAAAAATTTTCTTTCATTACATATTTTGTTTTCCATACCTATAATTCAAACAAGTCAATACAAATTTGTACAAACTTTTTATTTATATATATATGTATGTATAGTATTTATTATAAAATATAATATATGTTTATTCAATCTTGATATAGTTAGTATTGTATTTAGGTTAATTACAATATATCATCACGCTTTATAAAGCACCTACTACCCACTTTCTGCATGGTCTACTGGTTTACTGGAAGATAAAGCCTTAATGCCTTTAAGTGCACCAATTGTGTTATTGTGCAATAAAGTAAAAAAAAAAACTAAATTCATCACCATTTTCTCCCATATCCGCTACCGCTCACGCCTTGACCTAGGCGGTTGAGCCAAGCGCGAGGACATTTTATTTGTTTGTGTTTTTTTTAAACTGCTTTGTCTCCCCTAATGCCTGTGCCCCGAATTTCTTCAAGCGGAATCCACTGACACCATTTCAGAGATCCTAACAATGCTTAAAAATGGAAAAGGAATGAAAGTCGTTTTAAGTCATCAACAGTTTGACGAATAAGCCTTTATGTCAGGACAGCGCCTATGTCCAGCAGTGGACTGGTATAAGCTGGTTATAGATGGTCAAAGCCTTCACGCGACAAGGTTGGAGGACAAGGAATTTGTTTTATAATATGTATAGATACAACACCCGCATATTATATTAAAATTAATCATTTAAATTTTTGCCCTGTCGGGAATCGAACCTGGGACCTCTGTGTGGCAGACGGCGTGTTCACCAACTGAACCACTCAGGTCACCATTGGGGTGTCAATCAAATTGGCGTATACTTGTTAAGTATATCCAACCTTTGATAGGAAAATATAGTAGTACCCCGCAGTGATCACCCGCGTTCGTCAATCCGGGGTACATGACGGGGCACTAACATGCGGTTATCCCGCGAAATTCGGCTACTTTTACGAGACTTAAAGTACCTTAAGGCACTCGAGGAGATTTTATAGTAATCATCTTGGCGTTAATGTCGAAGTTGTGCTCTCGCGCATGAGGGCCCGGAGTCCGCCTTCACCATGATCCAGGATTTGATAGATCACGTAATTAGAGTCGAGCGACTGCTACCTGACCTCCGTGATCCTGCTACCGGGGGAACCTGACCAGATTGGATCATGGTTACATATTAAGTCGTCTGAATGTGCAGGTTTCAACACGATGTTTTCCCTCGCCGTAAAAACATCGGTTAGTGTTCAACTAATGTACTGAAAGAATTTCGAAATCCGTTTTTGAGTTTATCGCGTAGAAAGGGACGTACTTACGTAGTAGAATTTATTCATTTATTTATTCAATAAACTTCACAGCATTTTAATTTAAAAAGTAATACACCATAAAATTAATATTAAATCGAAAGGTAAATACAAAATACATGATTCACGTTTCATTCAATTTGGACCAAAAATATAAAAGTCCAGAAAAATAAATTATTGTTTTCCGATAGAGCAAACAATTCTTATCACATTTTACTATGGCGTCAAATCTGTACGCCTAAAGATTCGGGCGATAAGCTTTTAAAATAACGATATTTACAGGTACAAAGTAGTAGTTAGTGTTGGGCGCACAGGTTTGGCGTCATAGTTTAAAATGTATACTCTACCTGAAAAAGTCATCGTCATTATCATCACAGCCCCTAGTCCACTGCAGAACATAGGGCCTCTACACGAAAGGGGAGGTTATTGCCATAATCTCCACGCCTGGCCGGCGGGTTGGAGATCGCAGAGTTATAAATATAACAATGAAAATCACTGCTGCCCATTCTCCAGCCTACGGAGACTAGATCTTATGCCTCGAAAACATTGGTCGCCTTGTACGACACCCACGAGTGTAAGGGGTTGGTGCTATTCTACTCTGCCGGACACCACACGGCCCATCTGAAAAGTACCTACAATATATTTTTCTGGTCGGCACTATCAGCTTTTTTTATCCAAAATGAATAAAATGGCTATTACGCTTGTCTGATATGTCCATCAGACAAGCGTCCGCAAGAGGCAAGTTAATCTGTGTTTACGACCTGTCTGATTAGCCATATTACATTTCATAATATAATTCATATTAATTTGTCCCAAACTTATCTGCTGCGTCGCTGATGTTGACATTGACATGACAATTCAAAATGTCGTCACTTAGTATTAGCCACCGGATCAGTTAAGTTTTTGCACTGTAATATGAAACGCTAATACGTGGGTAATAGGTGCCTGAATCTGCCGGTATCAGGAAAGAGTACCCAAGAAGCGATGGATTGACATCGCCGAGTCGGATGCGAGAGCCAACGGCTTACGACGAGAGGATGCCGAAGACCGGGCGAAGTGGAGAAGAATGAGTAAGAAAGCGGACCCTGGCGGAGGCCGGGATGAGCGCTAGGACGATGGTGATGAATATAAAACGCTAATGTGGGCTTTTTAGATCCCCTGGGAGGTCTAATTCAGCCGTGGATGTAATGCGACCTAGATCAGAAATCAGAAATTAGAAATTCATGATTGTTTTACTGTGTGTTTACAGGTATGTAGCTCTTATACAAAGTACTAGTTCGAACAGTATGTCCATTTCGGACGTACAATAAATAAATTACAAATCAAAATTATAATTAAAAAGATAAACATGCTACTACTTATTAAATTCATCTTAATATTATTCTAAAAATTATGTCATATTTTAAAATGTCAACAATTTCAAAATATAAATTATTATTATTATTATTAACAATTTCAAATCTTGGCCTTCCTCTTCCTCTCTTTCCCTCAACTTTGCCTTCCATTATCACTCTCATATTAGATTTGAAAAGGACGTGAAGGAAAAAGTGACTTAAATATATGATGATGAATAACAATTTACAATTGTTCATAACTATAACAAAGTAGATGATGATGATGATGATGATGATGACGAATCAAGGCGAAACCCTCAGCCTTGACAAACACTGCAACATAGGTGTACGTGAAACGAATCGTCGTCGGCGGGCAACCGCGGGGTGTGGTGGAGGGATTTTTGAAATAGGACAATGACCTCCACTTGTCATAACGTCTCTTAACACATCAGCTGTTCTTATATTATATCAATTACTTGTCATATCTATTATCAACTCAATTGTTAGTACTCTGTGTTGTACCTATCTCCAGTGTGTACGAATACTTAACCAGTGATAAACCTAAATACTTATTTTAATTTCATTTTTTTTTTTTTTTTTTTTTTATTAACAGTACAGTACAGTTAACAATACAGTCCACTCATTTCACCGTCACAAGATCTGGACCCTAAGGAAAGGATTGTGGCCCACATGGGGAATTTTTTTCTTTCAAAATTATCATTTCGCAAGTCTGTATAAAGTCTATTTCTGTAGGTGATTTCTATAGGTTTGAACGTATAAGGAAAAACTGAAGGAAATAATAAAATTATTGTTTGTCGGTTGGGGAACTTATATTCGTTTCTTAGCGTTCTGTTTTTATGACTAGCAGTGTAGACTACACGTTTGGCACATGTCGCAGGCACGTTACAGAATTCGCCGTTTTATTCAATGCCACGTATTAAAAGTTACTTGTTTACGGGGCCTTATAGCTCGTAAGTATATGATTATAAAATAATCATTTCAGCGTTAATGTCCCGGTTGTGCTCTCGAGGACGAGGGCCCGGGGTCCACCTTGACCATGATCCAGGATATGGCGATCAGGTAATTACAGTGGAGCGACTACCATCTGACCTCCCTGACCCTGCTACCAGGGAAACCTAACCAGATAGACCTGAATTTGCAGTTTTCCCTTACCGTAAGAGCATCGGTTAGAATTCGACTAATGTACATTACTTAGAAAAGAGTAATTGCTACATGGCCGCAGCGGGATTCGAACCCGGTACCTCACGCTTACGAGTCGGATACTCAACCGCCCGGCCACCGACGCTCTTTCGTAAGTATAATATGATTGTTGTAGGTATAGTCATTTATTCATAAAACAGACAAAATGAAAGGTATGTACATTAAAAGAATGACGAAAAAAGAAAATGAAAAAACACTATACATACTAAAAATTAAAAATGTCGTCCACACCGCTGCCCCCCGGATTTGTGCCCAGAAAGCTCGCTGCATTACCTCGTTGAATAGCAATGCATATAAAGTATTTAAAAAAAAGCAATAAACGAAACTAAAGTACCTTACTTAATTGATATTTATTTTAAGAAATTATAAAGTCAGTCATAATTGCCAGACATTTTGCAAAAAGTTGGGATCCACAATCTCTCTGCGACTATTCAAATGATGAATCAGTGTAAAATTATTTTATTATTATCAAACTATCAGTATAAGACTGGATTTCGACTCGACTGCTTGTGATTTTTGAGCATGGTGTATTGTTTTTACTCTCAATTGTGACAATAGTGATCTCTAAACACCTAACTTTATTTCCTGGACTTGCAAATTAGGTATGGAGGTTAAGGAAAAAATAAGAGAGGTCAATAAACCTTTAGAGGCAGTGTTAGTTTGTAAATAAAGTTTATTTAATTGGCGTTAATGTCCCGGTTGTACTCTCGCACGCGAGCGCCCGGGGTCCGCCTTGACCATGATCCAGGATTTGGCAGACTGCCATCTGACTACCTTGATTTATAAAAGCATAAATTAATCGTGAATTTGATTAAAATAGATCTTGTAATACTTTACTTGATGCAGTTTCATAACCAAAGACGCATAATTCTCTTGTACAGTCAGCTTATCACCATCATCATTTGCCTGCCCTTATCTCATTCATTTGGGGTCGGCACAATATGTTTTCATCCTCCATTCATTCCTCTCCGCTATCATATCCAGGTTCACCTCTCGCTCACTGATATCCCTCTTCACACAATCCATCCATCTTTTCTTTGGTCTTCCTCTTCCTGTGTATCAATCTACAATCATATTCCCTTTTGGTGACGGTATTTCTTCTCTCAGTCAGGTGACAGTCAGCTTAGCATGCATTAAATATACTGTAAGCGGGCAGTCTTTGGTGTAAAAATAAAAGTAAATATGTTTTTTTACTATTGCAGCGATGAATACACAAATTCCGTTGCTGCATCATCTGTTTTTCCTATCCATATTTTCAAAATTAATTCTGTGTCAAATAAATAATGGCAGTACATTCTCGATAGAAGTTAATGCTGGTAAGTAGAACTTTAAGTACCTATTAATATTGTATGTGTGACGGCGAAGACGTAATTATTGTTGAAACAAACCTAAAAGAGGTTTCAAAAGTGTTAAGTATAAATTTTAATGTTTTTGTGAATAAATCTAAATAAAATAAACGATCTAACTTTAGTCCGTCCCAAATTTCTTTGGAAAAGTATGCTTTGGAGTCCCAAAAGTACAAAACAATAAGAAAGCGAGAAAAAGAAAAAAAGATTTAACGAAACATACGCCAATTGTCATTAGCCGTGCCATGGAGAAGAGCAAGGGGGCGCACTCAGCATAATGCCACGGCTGACGCAGTGGCGCTGGTTTTCATTGCGCCTATATTAACGACCGAAAGTTAAATTAACAAGTTACAAACTTTTATTTAACGTCAATTGTATCTCCTGGAATCTTGCAAGACTAATTTGACCCACTTGATACAATGGCACTTTAGGTATACCCAGGTAAATTGGATGACAATGTGCATTAGTGGGCGGGTTTGAAGTCTAACCCCATGGTTGGTGCCTATATTTTGCCTGTCACTATACAGCCATGTCTTCCTCTAAAATAAGAGTCATGAGATTAAGACTATTGTAATATTCCTTACATTATTCCAGGTCGTTTGGCATGGAGTCCTGAGACACAAGAGCTCGCAATCACTTGTTTTTTCAATAATATGTCCTTGGAAGACGTGACATGGAACATTTATGAGGGCAGAAATGGAAAAGAATCGGTGGGCGGTGAGACATTTTCAAGTAACTACCAAAAAATCATACTTCAAATAAATTGTAGCGTATCGCTATTTTACTCTAGGGGTAGGCAGAGATAACATTGTTCCACTTACTAAAGCCCTGACAAATTTCTTTCTATCTTCCACATTCGACAATCTCTCATGCAGATATACAAATGAATATCGCGAAGTTTAACTATAATTATCCGATCCCGATAATATTGTTTAGTATCTAACAGCTTACTATAGTTTCAGGCAACCACATGCCCGAAAGTAGAATATGCAATTAGATGCTATTTTCTCTGTTTGGCAGTTAAACATTAATCATCATCGTCATCACAGCCCATATCAGTCCACTGCAGATCTTAGGGCCTCTCCCACGAAAGGGGAGGTTATTGTTTTAATTTCTACGCTCGGCAGGCGGGCTGGAGATCGCAGTGTTATAAATATTACAATGGAAAACGTTGCTACTCATTTTACAGACTACGGAAACTCTTGATCTTTTGCCTCGAAAACATTAGACGCCTTGTACGACACCCATTAGTGTAAGGGGTTGGTGCTATTCTACTCTGCCGGACACCACACGGCTAAATTAATACTTTGCCTTTATTTTACAGCAGACTTCCTAAATGAGGGCTTGGAAGCAAATGAAATTACCTTAAAACAATGCCCTCTGCCGACAAAATCGTACGTAGACGCATTTTTGGAACTGAACATAAAAATGGCGACATTAAAATCTCTGACTTTTAATAAGATGTCGCCCGACTTATTCACTGGAGACGAATTGTTTAAGAATTTGAACATAACGGATTTGTACCTAGCTTTAGAGTCGAAAATGATACGACTAGATTTCGTGAATGATTTGAAAGAGTTGAAATCGATAACAATTGAGGATGGTTTCGTGAGCTCGTTCCCGAAAAATGGCATTGAAAAAATTTGCCTAATAGCTGTGGATTGGCAGTCGCATTTTGGATACTGTGACGAATTAGACCATCTGATATTTGAGAGCTGGTCTGACTTTAATGTGAGAAGAGGCTGGTTATCTTCTTGCAAGAAATTGACCAAGTTGAACATAAAGACGAAGGCTGACAGTCAGTTAACTGATTGTAAGTAGCGTCCTGTATCTTGCTCTTGATAATTGGTTCAAATATTAACGTATGCGCTTATTTTTGAATATATTTTATTGTATTATTTTCTTTACACTTTATTTGTTAATGTCTTGTTCGCTGTATGTTTATCAAAGGAGGGATTGCAAATATTTTTAAGTACATAATGCTTGCTTTAAGCATTTAGCCAAAGTTTTTTCCGCAATAACTTATGGTTAGAATATAGAATGATTAAAGCTGAGATGATAAGAATAATCATCTTGGCGTCTCTCGCGTGCGAGGACCCAGGACTTCAGGCAGATCAGGTAATTACAGTAGGGCGACTGCTATCTGACCTCCGCGACCCTATTAATAGTGGGTCCCGGCACGATTGGATCATGGCCACACATTCAGTCGCCTGAATGTGCAGGGTCTCCTCACGATGTACCTTCACCTCGTATCAACCGAAAGATAGGTCAGGTTCTCCTGGCAGGGTCACGGAGGAAAAATAGCAGTCACCGTCATCATCATATCAGCCGAAAGACGCCCACTGCAGGCATATGCCTCCCCAGAGGTCTCCACAAAGACCGGTCCTGTGCCTTCCGCATCTAGCTGGTACCTGCGATCTTATTTTTATTTATTATTAATTTAAAACTTCATGCACTATTACGTACAA
Organism: Blastobasis adustella; assembly: GCA_907269095.1. Taxonomy (NCBI): domain Eukaryota; kingdom Metazoa; phylum Arthropoda; class Insecta; order Lepidoptera; family Blastobasidae; genus Blastobasis; species Blastobasis adustella. Next base: position 7,942,458 of record OU026140.1, read on the forward strand.
GGCGGACTTAAAGCTTCATAGCTTTCTCTACTAGTCAACCGGAGAGTTGATAGTATGAGGAATTACAGGGCGGTGAAACATGATTGACACAAATATTGATGAACCTTTACCAGGTCCACCTTGTGGCCTACCCTTGCTGTAGGTTAGAATCTGCAGTAGATATTTGAATCTAATCAAACATTTCCTTTCAGTGAGAATTGGCAATTTGTTATATGATGTATCGACATTGACCGAGTTCACGTTTCATGAAAGCAGCATTGCAGAGCTAAGGGAACACGTATTCACTAACCACTTTAATTTAGAAGTACTGAATCTCTCCAAAAATCAGCTGCAGTTCCTCACTGTGTAAGTATATTCTTTATACCTACCTAAGACCTTAATGACCAGCAGAGAACATAATGTAAGCAAACATTATTCTGTCATATAGTTTTGTAAAAATCTTGTGTACAATAAATGGTTAAATAAATAAATAAACATTTACGTTACGTTAATAACGTTATATACGTTAAGTATTTCTTTTTTCAAATGATTGATTGAAATCCAAATATTTATTTATAACACCTAACATTATAACTAAATATGTAAGTACAATTAAAAGTAAAGAGGTAAATAAATAAATAATTATTTCGATATTCTTTTCCAAGTGAATGAAAAAACGTTTTATCTTAGCCAGTTGGTACTTACCTATGCTTTTTATTGGAAGATATGTGATAATATGGTAATGGTAGCATTGATGATAGTATGGTAACGGTAACATTATGATGGCGTTCACACATAGGTTTTTAAAAATGTTGCGAAATGTCTCCTTAAGCTGAGTTTATAGAAGTTTTTAAATTGTGTCTGATACATTTGTGCCCAATTGCACAAAACTTATGAGACATCGTAAAAAATTACTAAGCGTTTAGGTGCCACAAAATGGGTGTCATTAAGTTAAGAGTGACTTAGCGAGTTTAGTTTTTACTAAATGTTGGCGTGGGTACTTTACCTTGTTAGGAATATCTGAAATCAAATTTATGTCGCCTAAAGTTCAGTGCAATTGGGAATTATAAACTTTGTTTTTACTACTCCCACGCCGGATGTTTCTAAATGTTTACAAAAGTCTCTCAACACCTTTACATTACAGTTTATATATTTTATTTTTTATTTATATATTATACGACCTGAGAGATTTAGTGGTCTGCCACGCAAGAGGTCCCGGGTTCGATTCCCGGCCGGGCAGAAATTGAAATGATGAATTTTAATCTCTGTTACGGGTCTGGGTGTTTTATGTATAATAAGTATGTATTAAAAAAAAAGTATTTAAGTAGTTTATCAGTTATTTAGTACCCATCGCACAAGCTTTGCTTAGTTTGGGGCTAGATGGCGCTGTGTGAATTTGTCCATGAATTTTTATTTTATTTATTTTTATATTTTATATTATATTTTACAGCCCATCTCGGTTACAACTGAAACGTGTCGACTTATCCCGGAACAGAATCAATACTTTGCATGCTATATCCTCTATATTACAATTGGAGAAACTTCAGTATTTAAACCTGGCCGAGAACCCTATCAATTTCTGTCACGATCTCGACACAACATGTCAAACGAGTCAAGACGGGTTAATTTGTAAGTACATACATACATACATACATACACTTACATTACACACTATACATTTTATTCGTATGGCATTACAAGTCGTATAACAAAAGATTATCGGAACATCATAAAGTAACTTTCTCCAACAAACTCTGTATCCAGAGGATTGCGTCAATTTTAAGGGTGAACAGGTCTGCCGGGTCTCCACTATATTTTGTAAAAGGACAGTCCCGAGCAATGTGCTCAACATCCTGCACGGCGGCTCCACACTCACACGCTGGCGACTCCCACCATCTGCACTTCGACATATAGTTGTTACTGCGTCCGCATCCAGTTCGCACTCAGTTAAGTTGGCACCAACCCCTTCTAGGTAATGAAAATCCCATTGGTTTCGTTGTGGGGCTAATAGGGGTAGGCCAAGACTATAGAGTACCACAAGCTATGATCCTGGCACACCTCTTTTGCCACTTCTACATTCATACATAATAATTTGTGAATTTGTAATAAACTAATCATCATCTTCGGCCGTGTGGTGTCCGGCAGAGTAGAATAGCACCAACCCCTTACATTCATGGGTGTCGTACAAGCGACTAATGTTTTCGAGGCAACAGATCAAGAGTCTCCGTAGTCTGGAAAATGGGCAGCAGCATTTTCCATTGTTATATTTAAACACTGCGATCTCCAACCCGCCTGCCAAGTGTGGAGATTATGGCAATAACCTGCCCTTTCGTGGGAGAGGCCCTAAGTCCTGCAGTAGACTGTTACGGGCTGTGATGATGATAATGAATCATCATCTTATAGTTAATGCCCCGGTTATGGTCATGTATGGTATGGTATGTCAGATTGACACTTGTTTTTTTTTTAATGTAATTATTTACGTCTGAAATTTATTTTGTAATAATAATATGATATGTAATGATATGTAAAGATTGATGGTATGACACTCGTGAATCTGTACGAGCTTGCAATTAGTTTATATTCACTACTGTATTTTGAATGCTGACATGTATGTTTTTAATTTATGAAATAAATAAATCTAAATCTATACTTTTGCGCACGAGGGGCCGTGGTCCACTTATGTAGCAGGAACTACTACTTTGTTGTCATTACATTTGATCGTCAGTGGTCGACTGGTTAGGTATCCGACTCGTAAGCGAGAGGTACAGACTTCGAATCCCACAGCGGCCGTTACCAATGTCTCTTTTCTGAATTATGTATGAGGTACTAATCAATGCTCTTACGGTGAGGGAAAACATTGTGATGAAACCTGCACATTTAGGCGACTGAATGTGTAACCATGATCCTATCTTGTCAGCCGGGTAATTAGGTCACGGAGGTCAGATGGCAGTCACTCCACTGTAATTATCTGATCTGCCAAATCCTGATTCATGGTCAAGGCGCACCCCGGGCCCTCGTGCGCGAGAGCACAACCGCGCATTTACGCCAATATGATTATTATAATTTGTTTTTACTGTATTGAGTTTGAATTGTTTATCCATTTCAGTTGACGTTCCAGTGACTAAGAGTAATATGATCGCTCCAGCTTTAACCCACTTGGTAATAAGGTCTACAAATTTTGACGGACGCTGTTTGGAGAAAATACGAGCTGACAATTTACAAGTTTTGGACTTGACGATCAATCAAATTACTTCATTGAACGTAAGTGATTCATTTTATACAGAGTTGATTCATTTAACTCTTTATTGTACACAATAAAACACAAAGGAAGAAACACAATTATGAACGACACAACAGGCACTACTTATTTCTAAAAAGATATTTCTTCCAGCAGGTCTATAAAAGCGAGATGATAAAGAATAAATGCAGATACGACGTGCACAATATAGAATAAAAATATGCTAGTAGATACATACACATTTACATACAAAAATGCTTAAATATGTAATGATATTATATCTATAATTATTATATATATAAAATTAAGAATTTCGTGCAAACCGCCCCAAGACACAAAAAACTTATTTCAGTAATTAACTATTTCAGTTCGCAGAGTTACCTGGAAGTACATCAAATAATTTGACCGTGTTATTGCAAAATAATCCTATAAAACGCGTTCAGGTCAGAAAAGAAGATTACGATGCGTTCAAAGAAAGAAAGGTAATTAATAATATTCTATCTAGGCCCTCCGCCGCGTCTGTTGGTCTATAGGTACTCTATTTTTTTAAACTATAAAGTACCGTGATTAAATAGAAAGAAAAATCAATCATTATTTGACACAAATAACAACGCCACAACATTGAAAAAGACACAAGAAAGCAAAAAGATATTAAAATAATACAGTTACATCAACATAAAACACACGGGAAGACCACACAGTGCCAATGTATACATCTAATTGGTTATTGATTTGTTGTGTAGTGTAATTGATAATGTGTTGCGGAGTTGTGTTTGTGTGAAAAGGACCTCACTCAGCATTATGCCCCGGCGTGAACCGAAACGCTGGTTTTCAGTGAGACCTGCTGAGCGAGGCACGGACAAACGTATATAACATATAGAAAATACAAATACGCACTAAATATACTACTTATACTGGTCATAATTACGATATGTTCATTGGTTTATCTAAATTAGGTACGCTAAGGCGTTCATGGCGCGTATAAAGATACCAGTGACTTTCTTTTATGTTACTGCAAAAGAAAATGGCAGGTATACATAACATAAGAGAGTAAACTCCGAAATTTCTGCGCCGATTTGAATTTTTTAACGCGATCAGAAACTACTCTTCACGAGTAGTTATGATAATAAGGTCGTACCTATATCGTACGTATGTGCGATGAAACTATGGGGTACCAATTGTTATAATTTTTAATGTTTATTTTTGCCTAATTTCCCAGATGCCGCTATGTGATCGTGTCTTCTGATTTACCTATTTATTAATTAAAAGTCAACTGATCTAACCTCCATGATGAGTTACATAGTTAAATCATCACCATCATCATTCAAGCGGTCAGTCCCTGCTTGAGCCAGGGTTCGCTTTCCGACTCATTTTCCCTCATTTTGCTCGGTCTTGGGCATCCTCTCGTCGTAAGCCGTTGGCTCTCGCATCCGACTGAGCGATGTCTATCCATCGCTTCTTGGGTCGCCTCTTTCCTGATACGGCAGCTTCAGGCACCTATTTTCCACGTATCCTTGGGGCTTAAGTATCACGTGATAAAACCACACTCGGCGCGTTACATATTCCAATAACATATTTTACTCCCATCAGATTGTGGTACCCATGCTCCCTGGCCAACTTGACGACATTGACTGCGACTGCCAGAATGGTTATTTGGTGCGTGCCATTCGAGACAAGCTTCTGCCAATAGACAGAGTTCTTTGCAAAGATGGCGCTTTGATTGAAGCTGGTAAGCGAGCGAGACAGGAAGATGTCGATATAATAGAGTGTGACAAGGAAAGGTGTATGGGATCGTGCGTATGCAGGACGACATGGAGCAGTGGAAGCGTTGACGTCACTTGTTCCGCTGTTACGGTAAATGAGCTAAAATCCTACTTCCTACAAATAAAATAAAATAATCATCTTGGCGTAAATGCCCCGGTTGTGCTCTCGCGCACGAGGGCCCAGGGTCCGCCTTGACCATGACCCAGGATTTGGCAGATCAGGTAATTACAGTGGAGCGACTGCCATCTGACCTCCTTGACCCTGCTACCAGAGGAGCCTGACCAGATTGGATCATGGTTACACATTCAGTCGCCTGAATGTGCAGGTTCCATCACGATGTTTTCCCTCACCAAAAGAGCATCGGTTAGTGTTTAACTAATGTACATAACTCAGAAAATAATCATTGGCACATGGTCGCAGCGGGTTCGAGCCCAAGTCCTATTTCCTACTATAATGTTATAACTGCGAAAGTTTGTAAGAATGTTTGCATATCTGTATGTTTGTTACTCCACCCGCCGCGGGCTGGGTACACATCCCCATTACGTAGATCCTCTAGTGGTGTGCACGCGAAGAAGAAAAGAACGTTTCTCGCTCGTACGATTCGGATGTGGAACGAGCTTCCAGCCACAGTGTTCCCTTTGGACTGTGACATGGGATCGTTCAAGAGGTATATGAGAATTTCGGGAAAAACCATAGCCTATATTTATTATTTATTGAACAGTTTATTGTTCACAAGATAAAACATACGCGTTATGTTACAAAAGTTTAACCCTTAGCCTTTGTACTATTCTGAGCTATACTGCTGCCAAGTTTCATCGAAATCCGTTCAGTAGTTTTATTATGTAATACGGCAGACAAACAGACAAGCGGGCCACCTGATGGAAAGTGGTCACCGCCGCCTATGGACACCAGCAACACCAGGGGAGTTACCATTGCATTGCCCGCCTCTGAAACGACCTCTAATATATCTCTACTATGTCTAATTTGACTAATAACTTGTTAAAGAATTATTATTATTTATGTTTAATTATTGATGGATTGCTGTAATTATGTTATGATATTTGTTAATATTACGATACGATTACGATTCTTAATTTAAGGGAATTATTATGAAATTAGTATAAGCGCAATTAATTTAAATAACCTGTAAATCATTTTATCAATGAATCAATGTCTAATGTCTAATGCCTCCTGAACGATCCCATGTCATAGTCCAAATGTCAAATGTCATGGTGCTTATTCCACATCCGAATCGTACGAGCGAGAAACGTTCTTTCGACCCTTCGCGTGGTGACCAACAGAGGGTCTACGTAGTGGGTTGTTGTTGAATTACATTTAAAATAGTTTCATTTTTCCAGGAAGTTCCAGTTATAAAGAACATGACTTCACTCCATGCTGCCTATAACCGTATTGATAACTTAACTGCCATTGACTTGCCAGAGTCCTTAACAGTAAGTGTTTTTTTGAGAACGTTTTTCATAAAATTTTATGTAACTTTATTCATCCATTCTTTCGATATGACGTTTTTAATATATGCTTGTGCAATTAGTCGTTAGTAAATGATTTAAATTCGGCTGACAAACAGGCATGTGGTCACCTGATGGAAAGTTGTCACCTTCTTCTTCGTCGAGTTAATTTTCGAAAACCCCATTTATTTATTATCTAGATCTGGCTTGCCCAGTAGTCCGCCACGGCAACGGCATTATCAATCGCCAGGAACAGTTCCTTCCTGGTGCAGGTAGCAGGACAAAGAGGGCAAGTGGTCACCGCCGCCTATGGGCATCAGCAATACCAGGGGTGCTACCAATGCGTTGTCCGCCTATAAGGATACCTCTAATATACCTCTAAAATTTATCAGTTATGTAACACCCATAACGCAACCTTTGCTTAATTTGGGGCTAGATGGCGCTGTGTGAATTTGTCCAAGCATATTATATGTATTTAATGTGCATTGTTTGCTAGCCGTGTGGTGTCTGACAGAGTAGAATAGCATTAACGCCTTACACTCGTGGGTGTCGTACAATGCGACTAATGTTTTCTAGGCAAAAGATCTAGAGTCTCTATAAACTGGAAAATGAGCAGAAGCGTTTTACATTATTATATTGAGCGTCGGTGGCCGAGCGGTTATAGTATCCGACTCGTAAGCCAGAGGTCCCGGGTTTGAATGCCGCTCCGGCCATGTACCAATGACTGTTTTCTGAGTTATGTACATTAGTTGAATACTAACCGATGCTCTTACGGTGAGGGAAAAAATCGTGATGAAACCTGCACATTCAGGCGACTGGATGTGTAACCGTGATCCAATCTGGTCAGGTTCCCCTAGTAGCAGGGTCATGGAGGTCAGATGGCAGTCGCTCCACTGTAATTGCCTGACCTGCCAAATCCTGGATCATGGTCAAGGCGGACCCTGGGCCTTCGCTCTCGAGAGCACAACCGGGACATTAACGCCAAGATGATTATTTTTATTTTTATATTGATAATACTGCGATCTCCAACCCGCCTGCGGAGCGTGGAGATTATGGCAATAACCTCCCCTTTCGTGGGAGAGGCTCTAAGTCCTGCAGTGGACTGATATCGACACCACAGTGGTGATGATGATGATCTGTGTATTGTATTAAGAATTTGTTTTTATTTCTATAGTATTTAGACATATCAGGGAATCACATAAAGCACGTGGCGAGAGCTGACGCTGACGCTCTATTCAGCGTGCCCAGGACGGTCAGGCTCTCTGGGAACCCTTTCCTCTGCGATTGTCAGAACCAGTACTTCTTTGGCAAATTATTGGAGAAATCTGCTCAGGTATTATTGGTTTAACTATCTTATTTCTCCATTGAGCGTCGGTGGCCGAGCGGTTAGAGTATCCAACTCGTAAGCCAGAGGTCCCGGGTTCGAATCCCGCTCCGGTCTTGTACCAATGACTGTTTTCTGAGTTATGTACATTAGTTGAATACTAACCGATGCTCTTACGGTGAGGGAAAACATCGTGATGAATCCTGCACATTCAGGCGACTGGATGTGTAACCATGATCCAATCTGGTCAGGTTCCCCTGGTAGAAGGGTCATGGAGGTCAGATGGCAGTCGCTCGACTGTAATTACCTGACCTGCCAAATCCTGGATCATGGTCAAGGCGGACCCCGGGCCCTCGTGCGCGAGAGCACAACCGGGACATTAACGCCAAGATGATTTTTTTATTTTTATTATCTTATTTATCCATTCTTACAAGAGACAACATTGTTGTTGTGTTGTTGCGTACATACGCATCGTTGCTGCCAGGTCTGTTTGAGTGTTGGGTACTAGATCAGTTAAAAAAAAGCGCTAGATTCCGGTAAAAAGTGAGATTTAAAAAAAAACCCTAGTTGTTACAGTTAGGTATTAAAAGTAACATTTCACAATCACACCTAGTGTTTGACTGACCAAGAAATTAATTAGTTGGCTAATACTAGAGCGGCAACATACATTAACAGGATCTTGCTGCGCTTGCGCAGGCAGTGGTTTACGTTGCGGTACCTATATCAAATTCACCCGAGGTAATTTTCGGTATATTTTAGGTATTTAACAACTAGGAATAAAAGGTAGGTACAACAGTGGTAGGAATAAAAGGAGATGTATGACAAGAGTTGTAGATATATGCGAGGCTAGGGAATTGTGTCAGGACAGAGCAAAGTGGCGGTCCATAGTCTCTGCCTACCCCACCTGTGGGACACAGGCGTGAGCTTTATGTATGTATTTATGTATTTAACAACTATTCTGATAAAGCACTAGATGCTCCGTTAGAAGTCAAATCATATGCTAACCTAAAATTACGCTAGATCTAGTGCCGAAGGCGCTAAAATGGCAGCAATGTCGTCGATGCGGGGTGGATGCGTCGTCAGAGAGAGGGACAGAGAGAGAGAGAGAGAGAGAGAGAGAGAGAGAGAGAGAGAGAGAGAGATAAATTGTTACTTCTCTTATGAACTTACTTTCAGATAGAAGACTTTCAAAACATTACTTGCAATGACGAAGTCGGAGTAACAACAATTAACAAAGAAATAATTGGTGATCTTTGCAAAGAACCGGTTGATCAGGTGATTCCCTATGTTTATTACTTAGGTAGTTATTATTATTATTATTATTGATGGATACACTAGCAGCTGATGCTGATACGTGTATATCACTGCACTTTAAGTCGTTATTGGTAAAACATAGCCAGTCTATTTTTGAAAGAGTTCACTGATGGAGCACTTATAACGTCTTCGGGTAATTTATTCCACTCCAAAGCCTCGTGATTGGACATGAAGTGTTTTCTGGGATTACTTGTACACACGGAGTTATCGAGTTTCAGTGAGTGGCCTCTCAGATGATGGTTTTGATTCCTTTTCAATATATGTTCTAGTCCTGGTACATCGTAGTGCGCATGTGGGATTTCATAAGTTTCTATAAGATCTCCCAGCTTCCTTCTTTGCTCAAGTGTTGTTAATCTAAAAACTTGCAGGCGCTCCTCCTAAGACTTATCACGCAATTCAAAAACCATTTTTGCAGCCCTACGCTGCACCTTTTCCAGCATATTGATGTCCTTCCTAAAGTTATCAGCGATAAGTCTTTCCTCTGCACTACAATTATACCATGGGGTGCTTCAAAAAGCATGTCTGCAGGTACCTCAAAGACCGGTACTGTTTCGGCTCCCCTTAGGTTGCAAATGTCCTGGAGGACGGTGGCCAGAGGGTGGTGGGGTTATCTTTTCGCGTTCATTAGTTCCTATGACAACCTTCCGACCCCACCAGGCCAGCTCCATGGTACCATATTAATGAATATTCATCCAAGTTACATAGGTTTACGAAATTTCAGTTCAATATACCAACAAATGGTCGATAAATAATTTGCAAATTTTGACGGACAACTTACATAGGAACAGTGCAAGTTAAATAAAAGCTGGTAAAAATAGAGTCCCTGACGCAACACGAGACCTCACACAAATTTATTTTTCAGATTTTTCTAATAGTTCTAATCGGAATCTTGGGAATAATATTCGGCATTGTACTCATAGCAGTGTGGCACTACGAGAGGAAAATCAAGATCTATCTGTTCTATAAAGGCTGGTGCCTCCGCTTCGTAAAAGAGAGCGAGATAGACGAAAGCAAGATTTATGATGCATTCATCTCTTTCGCACACTTAGATTTGAGTTTCGTAGAGGACAATCTCTTGCATGGTAAGTTGAAACGGATATAAATAAATAAATCCAGCGCTATCCAGCTCCAAAGTAAGCAAAGCTTTTGGGTGCTAAACAACTCCCAGTCACATTGTTTCCTTTGGACTATGACATGGGATCGTTCAAGAGGTATATTAGAGGTATCCTTAGAGGCGGGCAACGCATTGGTAGCACCCCTGGTGTTGCTAATGTCCATAGGCGGCGGCCTGTTTCCATCATCCATTGCCTGTTTATCTGCCGTATTCCAAAAACAAATCTAAAATTTTTTTGTGTTGTGCTTTTTGGTATAAAATAAATGATTATTTTTTTATTTTATATGTAGCTAAGTTTTTACTGTAATCTGAGTATCCATTACTTTTTGCAGAACTGGAAGAAAATTACAGCATCTGCGTCCACTACAGAGATTGGATTGTGGGCGATTTCATACCAGCTCAGATCAATAGATCTGTAGAAAAGTCTAGAAGAACGATCTTAATCCTGTCCAAGAATTACCTGAAGTCGCCATGGACAATACAGGAGTTCAGGGCAGCTCAGGCTGAAGCTCTAAAAGACAATTTACCGCGTCTTATAGTTATTGTTATAGAAGATATTGACGAAGATATAATACCGGACGAGTTGAGAGGTATCGGTATTTTATAGCTTTTATTAATTTCACATGCCCCCATGTCTGTTCGTAATTTTTTTTTATACCGCTAAGGTGGCAAACAAGCTTACGGCCCGCCTGATGGTAAGCAGTCACCGCAGCCTATGGACGTTTGCAATACCAGGGGCTTCACCCACGCGTTGCTGACCCCGTAAAAACCTTTTCACCCCTTTCTTGAAGAACTCCATATAGTACTCTTAGGGAAAACCTCTCCAGTCTTAAACCTGGTACATAAATCTCACATATTTATGTAAGTTCGGTGACAATGCGATGTTATGATACCATCGAGCTGATATGATGATGGAGACGGAACGTCGTAATGGGAACTCCTAAACTACGCAAGATAGATCCATTGAGTTTGGACTCATTTGATTAGCCTTAACAAGTACTCTGACAGATCATAGAGAACGCGCAATAAAAGCTTGCTATGAAAGAGGTTTTTTCATTTGAAGACTTGTTATAATCATCCTGGCATTTATGTCCCGGTTGTGCTCTCGCTTACGAGGGCCCGGGGTCCGCCTTGACCATGATCCAGGATTTGGCAGGTCAGGTAATTACAGTGGAGCGACTGCCATCTGACCTCCAGGACCCTGCTATTAGGGGAACCTGACCAGATTGGATAATGGTTACACATCCAGTCGCCTGAATGTGCAGGTTTCATCACGATGTTTTCCCTCACCGTAAGAGCATCGGTTAGTTTTCAACTAATGTACATAACTTAGAAAATAGTCAATGGTACATGGCCGGAGCGGGATTTGAAAACTTGTTACCGATCTGTTATTATATGTATGGTCAATGCATTGATTGCATTCATGAGATTATACAAGTCTTACAGTTTAAGGCACTTGCATCATTGTGTATTGATATTCTGTACGAATGGAAAGACAAAACAACTGATTCAAATTTCAAGAAAGAAAATCGGACTTTATAGTTAAACAGAAAATTCTTAGAAATATTGAAAGAAAAAGCAATATGTTTTTACCGGACTTGTTTGTGACTAATAGATCAGGTTTATACTATATAGTGATTCCGCACAAAAATGCTGAACCGCTGGGGCTCTATTTTTGAACCGCTAGGCTCGAGGCAAATGGATTTCAATTTTGAGTTTCGGTATAAAAATATCAATATTTTTGTAATTACATTGGCAACATCGAAAGCGACCGGTTCAAAAATAGAAAAAATCATCATCAAGTACAAAAATGATATTTTTTTTATGGCGGAAGGAATTGTCATAACAATCAAACTTGCGGCACTCCATGGCCTTTGCCTACCCCGGCGATAGGTTCAAAAATAGGACTTCAGGGGCTTTATTTTTGAACCGCTCGCATCCACGCGAGCGATCGCGTGCACTACCTACCTTTCACACTCGTGGTATATTACTAGAGGCAGAAGGCGAGCGCTCGCATTGCATCGAGCGGTTCAAAAATAGGACTCCATGTTCTGACTGTGAGTACTCAGCCGATACGCCCCGGTTCTACAATTACGCTTGCTTTCTACAGGTTACCTGAAAATGAATACCTACATAAAATGGGGTGATCCATGGTTTTGGAAGCGACTAAAGTATGCAATGCCACATTTGAAGAGAAGAAGAGATGCAGAGATGAGAAGAGGGCAGGCTGTGTGGATAAGGGACAATGAAATGCTGCAGAACACGCTGTAACCAGTTATTAGCTGATACGGGTTGCCAATCGGATCCCGAGACTGTTCAACCAGTCTCCAGGTCCCCAGGGACCAGAAGAGTTTGGTCAATCTCGCTTCGCCAACGGCATTAGGAGGCACAGTTAACGAGTATTCATATTCATATGATGTCATCACCATCAATGTCCTAGCGTTTATTTCGGGCCTCTGCCAGGGTCCGCTTTCCTACTCATTCTCCTCCACTTCGCCCGGTCTTCGGCATCCTCGCGTCGTAAGCCGGTGGCTCTCGCATTCGACTCAGCGATGTCAATCCATTGCTTCTTGGGTCGCCCACTGGGCTCTTTATCATATTATGTATTTGGTAATATTCGTTACAAGTGATTATAAGTACCAATGTCACAACTGATTACATTAAGTTTGTAATAGGTACATTAAAAATGACCAAATGTCACAATTAATTCAAAATCGCTATCAAAACCTTCATCGCTAGCAATCCAATTATATATTTATTATATAATCCTTGATTTAGTTGTTGACGTAGTGTTGATATTTTTATTTTATCGCCGATAAAAATTATTATGCTGTCAAAATAACTTTTTAGATGACTTTTCTTGCTGATCCAATAATTAAAAAAAAATCATTTAATTATTTGCCTTTTATTTTAATGTGTCGAACTTAAAACCGTTTAAAAATTGGCCCTTTATTTTGTGACAAGAATATTTAAAAGATGTTACCAAGTAGATATCATTACAAAATAGAAAGCCCGCCACAGTGCAAAACTCCTTTAGCACGTCTTTAGCTTAAAAGAGAAATCTACAAAAAAAGAAGGAAAACGAACGTTATATTTCCCGCGCTAAATCTCAAATTTCCTGCCGACGAAAGCATGTGGCGGCAAAAAGAGGATGAAAATATAGTCTACTTCCGTTACTTTTCCTTTTTCGCGCGTTTATCGTTCGGCATTCTTTTTTTGAATTAGCCAATAAGGACGCGCGTTCGCAGAATGGTGGCCATTACCAAAATTATCTCACACATGTTCCCTTTTAAAATGAGTTGGTGGGTTTAAAATTTTATTCGAATGCCATTCATTTTGCTTTAGTTATTCATATAATTGCTGGTTTGTATTTGGAAGTCTGATTTGCCTTCGTTTAGAAAAGTTGTTGTACAATACAATACAATGCAACAATAAAAAGTGTTGTACGTACATAAAAAAATTGGTATTTAAATCGATCATTAATAATAAGTATAATAGAATAATAAGAGTAAAATAAGTAGTAGTTACAATAAGTGAAGATATCATAGATGAATATAAAAGCAGATTGCTTAATTTATTTACATGATTTTTTATTTTTTTAAATGAACGCAATGTTTTATCATAATAATTTTAAAAAGTCAGCCTTCTAGGAACACTCCCCGCGATTTGGAATCTTCTTTTTATGTGTGACTTTGTTTTTATTTTTCTTTCTAACGATATTTTAATCAAGTAGGTGACTATGAGCCAAAATAAGTGAAATAATAGTTACTTTATAAGCAATGTAAGAATGCATTTGAGAATTTAAATAATGTTGTTCTACCACCATAAACCCGCTTGTAATTCGAACCCATAAAAAGTGACTATCATTTTGAAATCGCCATTCCTAACTTTACGACCAATCAGTTGATTGTTTCCGCGTTCGCGGCAATCCCGGCGCGTTCCATTTTCGAAATTTAAAAAGAAACAATCGAATAACAAGATTTCTTTGCGGCCATAAAATTTTATTGTATCCGTTGGCTCTCGAATAAATCTACCATGTCTGGACCACAGACGTTAAAGATATACAGACTCCGTATTTTACTAAAGAGATGTGAAGCATGCCAGGTACGACAATTTCACATACACTCACACAGATAGACTTTATTTGGTAGGTTGGTTGGTTTTAAATATATTAGGCATAGAGCATAGATAAAGCCTCGACCTAAAGATAATGTAAACTGTCAATCTTTCACAACTCTATACAAATGGCTGATTGTCATACAAAAAGTTAGTACATTAAGATGACCAAGGCCACCAAATTTGATATTGCAGTGTTTATGAAAGGATATTTGACACCAAATAGTCGTCTCTTTAAGACATATTACATAAACCATTAAAAAAATATATATAGATTGTGAACTTCAGGTATTTGGTTTTGTACCGCGCTGTCACTCCAGTTACAGACTTTTCATCATCATCTTGGCGTTATGTCCCGGTTGCGCTCCCGCGTGTCACGCGAGGGCTCAGGGTCCGCTTCCGTTCAGGTCAGGCCAGGCTCCAGTTACAGACTGACAGTGTCAAAGCACGCACACACATAGATTTTGACATTTGCAAGCTTCACTCATGTTTAAGGTACACGGAGCAGAAAATGCAATGGTGTCTGTGTTCCTTTCACGTCTGTGGTCTGGATATGGTTCCTTATAAATCCACTTGGCGAGATCTGTGTGGATTTCTTTATTGAATTGAATCTGGGACTCATTGCGGGAGATATTTTCGTGATTCCTTATTTACATATTCGTTTAGCCTTGTTTGTACTTGAAACTTGGTAGGCACGCGCCGCCTCGATCGATGCCTTGGAACTGTCTTCCTAAATACAATGCTTTGGAGGTAGGTTTTGCGTGATCGAATGCTAGCTAAGGTCACAGACATAGCCCGAAGGATTGCCAAGCTTAAGTGGTAGTGGGCAAGGCACATAGCTCGCAGAACAGATGGCCGATTGGGCAGTAAAGTTCTCGAGTGGCCACCCCGTACTGGAACACGCGGCGTGGGTGGCCTACCCCGCAAGGTAGTCTGACGATCTGTAGGCTAATTACGTAACTCTGTTGCTAACAATTCTCTGATTTCAGTAATTGAAATTGTTACTTTTGCGTTACCGTATCATCGATTTTATGGGTTCAGTTGCTAACAAATCTCCATTGCAATAAACTGAAACTATAACGTATAATCAATTCAATACTTTCAGTTATTGCAATGGAACTTTTTAAGCAACTGAACCCATGAAATCGGTGATACGGAACCGCATAAGTAACCATTAACCGGTTTTCCGAGAGCCGCTTAAAAATAAAAAATAGTTCAAATACTGGCAATAGATGGCGTTGATTAGATGCGATTCTCAAAAATGAAACAATACGATACCGTTAAATTTGTAAAAATGTAGACCTTTTGCACTTTTCTATTTGAGAATCCTGTCTAAGCAACGCCATCTAGCGACGCTCGAAGTACACTTTCTATTTTTTAAACAAGCTGTCAAAAGCTCCATTTTTGGCAATACTGGTGACCTAATTCAGGAAATAGATTATAACTAACTATTTTATTTAGAACACCAACAGTAAGTTAAAAGTAATACTTACAAACATTTATAACATGTATAACCATGATCCAATCTGGTCAGGTTCCCCTCGTAGCAGGATCATAGAGGTCAGATGACAGTCGCTCCACTGTAATTACCTGACCTGCCAAATCCTGGATCATGGTCAAGGCGGACCCCAGGCTCTTATGCGCGAGAGCATAACCGGGACATTAACGTCAAGATGATGATGATGATTTATAACAGCGAGGTCATGAACAGGTGCCCGCAGATAGTACCCATTCCTGAACTGAAGCTGTAATCTTTGAATATTAATTTCCTCGCCTATCCAGGTAACTAGTTTAGGTAAACATTAATGATTACTTTGAGTTATGGAAGTTTCAGAAGCGAAGACCAAGTTTCAATGTTAACTAGCTATCTTTGTCTTCGATTTCGCCCTTGCAGCCTTCGATAGGGAGTACCACTAGAAAATTAAAATAGTAAACAGTTTTTTTTTTATGTAATACGGCAGACAAACAGGCATGCGGGCCACCTGATGGAAAATAGTCACCGCCTATGGACATCAGCAACACCAGGAGCGAACTTGAAGTTATCCCTTTTGGCCGCGTACGCAACCACGGTTCGAACTTAAGCCCTAAATATCACTTGAAGTTGTCCCTTACGGCCGCGTACGCAACCACGGTTCGAACTTAAGCCCTAAATATCACTTGAAGTTATCCCTTTTGGCCGCGTACGCAACCACGGTTCGAACTTAAGCCCTAAATATCACTTGAAGTTATCCCTTACGGCCGCGTACGCAACCACGGTTCGTAACTAAAGTCCTAAATATCACTTCAAATTATCCCTTTTAACCGCATACGCAACCACGGTTTTATAACCGGTCTCGATCGACGAATTTACCTACGGATACTCTGAGAATCATCTATTTTATTTATTAGGTTACAACCTGAATATGGAATATAGAAAGGGTGTGAGAATAAATGATCAAAAGCTTATGAAATGGAAGCAATATTTTCATTGAAAGCCTCTTACGCTATTCCCTGGGAACCTACTCTCAGGGTTGCCAACTCCATATCATGGTTCGGCGCTAAGTGATAGCACAAATCATGTCTTCAGGTACCTCTACGAAAGAATGCAAACAAAAGACAACCATTTAAAAAAAAGGAAAGGTATTTAAATTATTTCCTTTTTTAAATCTAATCTATAATTCAGCTTTGCCAGTTATTATTAACTTTTTTTGGTTTCCTCGTTTTTTGTTTGAGTAGTAGAGAAGAGTAGTACCTCATTTTTTTTTGTACCTCATTCTCACAATAATATTGATCGCCTCTCGTAATTTTTTCACTTTAAAATGTATGGAAGTAACTAATGCTTAGTGTTAGATGCTGAATCTCAGTCAGATCAGCGATCTCATTGCTGGGTTTAATTTTTATGATTCTTTTTTATTCTGCTCAGTGACAAACGAGTAGACAGTCCACCTGATGGTAAGTGGTAACTGTCTTCCATAACATTTACAATTTAGACATTTAGGTAGCAGGTAAAAACCAACAGGTCACTGGTATTTTTAAGATACAGGCCTGTGCCTGTGTTTGGATACCAGGGTTCAACAATTAATTTGTACAAATTTTAATTCTACATACTACAAGTGTACCTAACTAAGTAATGTACAAATCTTATATGAATAAAGAACTATTATTATTATTCATTATTGGAGATAGGTTATGAAAATTATAGATTTATCACCAAAACTGTTAAGTTGGCAACCCTGCTACGCTTCCGGACATATTAGAGTCCTGTGGGAATAAAAATAGTTTACTTATATCAGACACGATACCGGTGGAGGCTGTCGCACTGCGATACAACGGAAAAGATATTTCGTAACATATTATTATCGGGAATTTTATAAGTATTTTCCGGGTTTCTTAGCCATGCATCATTGTCACAGTGGTGCGATGACAATGACGCATTAAAATATTATGCCACTTATGAGCAAAGGCAAGAAACTTGTACTCGCAAAGTTTCTATTCTCCCTTGTTAGACACAAAATAATTAAAATACAAAAGTAAAGTTAATAACTGTAACTCGAATACGCCAAAAATCCGACTCTGAAAATGTTTTATAAAATGAAAAGATTAAACACAAAACTTACTAATTCTTGTAAAAGTTTCGCGTGGCTTGGGGCCCGGGTCGCCTTTTCCCTCAAATATGTTTGAATTGGTAGATGGCTGGGCCCTGCGTTATACTCGTGAACGGGTGCTGCCTTGGTGGACTGGCTTACTCTTGCTATACTTTTAGATAGTTTTTCCTAAGTATAATATAGGTTTCTATATTAAGTCGGGCGCGTTCCGTCCGTTGTCGGGGTGGATGTGCTCCGGTCCTGGGGTGGCCAACATGTCACTGTGTGTTTCTTTCCAACTTTCCTAGTTTTTGACGATTGAAAGAGATATGTAATGTCTTAAGAATTCTGAACTTTGAACTTTGACCCGATTCAATACTGTTTTAATCGTATTATTTAAACGGTGTGTAGGTATACAAATACAAAAACCGCCAAAAATGTGCCTGTAGGCGAATTACATAACCAACAATTATCTGATTTCAATGATTGAAATTGTTACTTTTGCAATCACGTATGATGGATTTAATAGTTTCAGTTTATTGTAATGAAACTTTATTAGCAACTCATTATCACAGCCCGTAACAGTCTACTGCAGGACTTAGGGCCTCTCCCACAAAAGGCCATTATCTCCACGCTTGGCAGGCGGGTTGGAGATCGCAGTGTTTAAATAATAACAATGGAAAATGCTGCTATTAATTTTCCAGATCTTAACAACTGAATCCATAAAATCCGTGATACAGAATCGCAAATGTAACATTTTCAATCATTTAAATCAGAGAATAGGCGGTTTTTCGTTTTAGGTACTTTTCTTATTTATTCTAGACATACCTATATAATATATTGGGCGTGGTCCGGCTCTGCCTGGCATCGTCGGGCGCTGCCAGGCTCTGTCTGGCATTGTCAGGTACGGTCCGGCCGTGGGCGGCGAGGGGTGGGTGTGCTCCGGCCCTGGGACGGCCAACGTGTCACTGTGTGTTGCCTTCCTACTTTCCTACCCCCCTCCTATCTCACGATTGAAAGAATCAGGACCCAATCAAAAGAAATTTAGAGTTTTGAAAGATCGGGATGTTCAAGGGATAACCGTGGTTGCGTGCCTATGAATGATAATGAAGGTCTACAAAGCCTAGGACAAGATGACATGTGACTACGGTTATGTTCTTAACATCTCGATCCTTCCAGTCTGAGGGAGATCCGTCAATGACTAGTTTTAAGTCAAAACTCCGTAAATGCTTTTTAGCGAAAGATTTTAAAACTTTATTTTAGTACACCTACATCAGTATTTACGATTATGTCATGTTTCTGGCTGTTTATAAATGCACAACGCCTTCTTATATCCTGTGACTCAACACTACATGCTGTAAAATTCCTGTCTCAATTTCTGTAAAGGTTGCCTGGAAGAGATTATTTGTAGCGATAAGGATGCTCATGATGTGTTCCTTGTGATGTGTGATTGATATTGTGATATTTTATGAGCAATGACGTGTTTATCTATCTATTTGTCTATTCTTATTGAAGAATATTTTCTTGTTTCATACTTTTTTTCGAGGACTGGTTTTAATTTTTAGCTTTCCTTATTTGGCAAAGATCTTGTTATAGACTGCGAAGGCGTGGTAGGCTATACTACGTCATCGATGACGTAGGATAGATACTCGAGTACAAGAAAAATTCCACATTCTAGCGATAGTAGATGTTTAGGAGAGGCACACAATCTTGGTCTGACAAATAGACAAAAAATATTTTTTTAGTTACCCAGACTTAGTCTTTTCTCAGCTTACTTACTTAGACTTACAAATCCTCTCCAAAAATAAAAGTGACCATCGCTACGACAAGTTTCTGTGCCAGAAACGTCTACTGTCACTACAAGATGAAATTTTTCTTGTATTTGATGACGCAGGATAACCTACGTCACCCTCATAGTCTATTATAGTAAAAAAATCTACAAATTATTTCATAGATCTATTATTAAAAAAAAAAACAGAAAATTATTTTATGGTTTTGCAAAGTTATTATCGATGTAAAGAGATAAGATAATATCCATTGTATCATTTGAATGTTGGGTTCACAAAGGGACGTCAGTGAAAATGATACGCTTTGTGGTCGGCATCCCTCAGGGGTCTATTCTAGGGCCACGACTTTTGATCATTAGAGCATAGACAGAGAATTTGTAACACAAAATTTATGTAAAATATTTACTACTGAATATTGTTTATTGTCGTGTATTTAATTAAACACCACAATTTTTTTAATAAGCATTGTTATGTTGACTAAGTGAGACAGGGGAGTCCCACAGGGGTGGGTAAATAAAGTCTATTGAAAGCCCTAAGCTAGATCCGAAGCGACTTTGTTTTTACTATGTTTAGATCATCATCATCATCATCATCACAGCCCGTAACAGTCCACTGCAGGACTTAGGGCCTCTCCCACGGAAGGGGAGGTTATTGCCATAATCTCCACGCTTGGCAGGCGGGTTGGAGATCGCAGTGTTTAAATATAATAATGGAAAATGCTGCTGCCCGTTTTCCAGACTACGGAGACTCTTGATCTTTTGCCTCGAAAACATTAGTCGCCTTGTACGACACCCATGAATGTAAGGGGTTGGTGCTATTCTATTCTGCCGGACACCACACGGCCAATATATTATTAGATAATGAAATATGTTTAGATAACCCATCCAAATTCGATCAGCAGTTTTAGTAAATCCAAAAATCTATCCTTAAAAACTTTCGTACTCACTACTAGCATGATAGTAATAAGTATGCATAACAAGCCCTAGTAACACTAATAAAGCTAATGTAATGTCTGTATGTGTGTCCAGTTTATCATAATGCGACGGAGGCACGCGGGCTCGCCTCGTTGGCATCATTTTTAATTTTAACATGGACAACGGCGTTATTCTCATACAGTCAGAGGTTTGCGTGTAGATTTTTTGTGTTTTTAATACCGCTATGGTAGCAAACAAGCTTGCGTATAGACTGTGAGGGCTACGTAGGTTATCCTACGTCATTGAGTGTAAGAAAAAAATTGCTTTGTAGCGAAATTAGACGTTTAGGAGACCCACGAAACGTTTGTCTGCCTGTGCAATAATTGCCACTAAAAAAATTTTTTTTTTCATGAGCTTAAACTTTGAATTTTCGTTTCGATAGTACTTACATATCCTCTTATGTAGGTTCCATGAGTCAGCTTGTTTGTTGTCTTATAAAAAAAAAAAAACATTCCTCACGATAATGCTAAGCACGATCACCACAAGAAGCAGGCAGATGTCCCACCCTCATTTACAAGATATACCTCCTACCAGCTATCCGCACGAACCACTTTGGCTTGACTTATTCAATGCGTACAGCGAAGGGAATAGAACGCGTTGCCTGCTAAGATTCCCCGGACAGTACAACTTGGAATCTTTCAAGGACAATTAGGCTGTTTCTAGACAGCCGCGTTGTCTCTGCCTATCATGTGAGATGGCCGTTAAATGCCTATAACAGAATAAGGTTAAGCCTAGTGTTTGCAAACGTAGTTTGGTCATATTTTCAATATTACGCTATCAAAACCAATGTAATTTTTTAGACGTGATCCAGAAATCAATATTTATGCTTGTGGTTTGTTTTTACTCCGAATATCAAAGTTTTAAAGCCTGTATTTTAGGTCATCAGCCCCCCTCGCACTGTTAAAAAATCTGTTTCCCCTACTCCAAAATTAATTCAGAAACAAACTAAATACCTACAACCCAATTAAACTACATATTTCGTCCAACCCAGTTACGGAGTAACCCTCGCATGTAGGTTGATTATAATTAGTTAAATTTATGACGGCCGCGTCCCAGGGGTAGCGAGTTCGATTTTTACGCTAGTTCTGTAACGTGTGACCTGAATATTTACCTTTAAAAAGTGGTGGTAGTCGTAAAAGGTTACTTTGAGATTGTAGGGGGCGTTCGCGTGCCGAACTGCGGTTTTTTTAACAACACAGGTGGCAAACAACGTGCCAGAGCAACGTGTTATAGAGGTGGGCAACGCTTTGGCGATACCCCTGGTGTTGCTTATGTCATTAGACAGCGGTGACCACTTTCCAGCAGGTGGCCCGCTTGCCTGTTTGCCTACCGTAAGACATAAAAAAAAATGTGACTGATGGTAAGCAGTCACCGCAGCCTACGGATGTTTGCAATACCGTAAAAACCTTTTCAACCCTTTCTTGAAGAACTCTATGTTGTACTCTCCAGGGAAAACCTCTCCAAGTAGTTCATTCCATAACCATTTGAACCATAGAGAGTAGTAGGTAGAAGTTACCCCGTTCGCTGCGTCCGCCTCAGCGTTACGCGAGTGCGCTTGGACACATATGGCCGGTCCATACAAAAACAAATAGTAATAATCTTGAACAACACCTTGAAGGTACAATACAACAGAAATAAAAAAAAATACTACAATATAAACAAAAAAAAAAATAAAAAAAAAATACAACCTAGCCTAAAAATTCGTTAATCTAACTAACCTACAGATCTTGGCGTTAATGTCTCGGTTGTGCTCCCGCGCAGGAGGACCCGGGGTCCATCTTGATCATGAGCCAGGATTTGGCCAAATAAATTACAGTGGAGTGACTACCATCTGATTTCCATGACCCTGCTACTAGGGGAACCCGATCATCGTTACACATTCGGTCCCACCTCACGATGTTTTCCCTAACCGTAAGAGCATCGGTTGGCATTCAACTAATGTACATAACTCAGAAAATATTCATTGGTACTGGCTGCAGTGGGATTCGAACCCGGTACCACCTACCCATGCGGTGGACGGACCAGGTGCTCGATTTTTGAATTTTATAAGTTACGAAAATCGTATACGAATTCTCATATCCCTAATTTTTCAAATTAAAAATGGCATCTTACCACCCGAATTCGAATTCTATCTATAGAAGTAAATACGAGTGGAAACCACGGGGACATTATTTTAAAACGCAGCGCGGAAATGTCAAAATCAAAACCACAGATTAAACATTTGACATTCCGTTACACGTTACATTAGGTGTGGTCCATTAACGGCATTCATTTTATACACGTTCACAACATTTCTGGGTGAAATGGACACAATCGCTTTCATTTCACCAACCCGGTTTCGAATGGTTCAAAAATACAGGAAAATGTAAATTCACGTGTGAAATTGTTTCGAATTTAAATAATAATAGTTATCGGCGATATTAAAAAATCGACTGCAAGATCAAACCTTCGGTGGGCGGGCCGGGATTCAGCTTGAGCGCAACCGAAGACGGCTAATAAGTCAAGATGGCGGGAAATCGCGAGGCGAGGGACATCCTGCCCATAATATCTAATAGAAATGGAATGGAGATATGTATTTAAAATCATAATGGTACTCATAACGGTGCATCCGCATGGCAGTTACTTTTTAAATCCCGACGAAAAAGAGGGGTTCGAAGTTTGACGTGTGACGATCTGTGGCTTTGGGATCTGTCTGCGGCATCGTAGATCCCGAACGGATGGACCGATTTGGATGCGGTTTTCTTTATTTAGAAGTCAGTTTAATTGAGATAGTTCTTAGCTTTGTTTCATTAAAATCGGTGTAGTAGATTAGAAAATATTTGAGTTTACGTAAACTTGGTCCGAGGCTACCGACGTTTTCTGTCGGGTTGGTTAATTTAGAGCAACGTTTCCAAGTGTTATCAAAAGTGTACCTATGTCAGTGTAAAACGTGAAATGCAGAGTATAACTGGCCTCTTAGGTAAATTAACTGTCATTTCGATTTTTTTTTATTGCACGCAGTGTCAAAGGAGCAGACAGCCCACCTGATGGTAAGCGGTAACTGTCGCCGTAACATCTACGATTCTTGCCTTTAGGATACAGTCAACAAAAATTGCAGAACCGCTGGTGCGTCTGGGTGGGGGGTGGGGTATTACTGTGAGGACTAATGTGAAATGCCTTTTTGCTGTCATTACGCTAGCTACCATATCCTTTAAACCGGAACACAACAGTGGCAATTTTAAACGCAATAAGCAATTGGACCACGTACAAATCAGATTATAAATAGCTCTAAGCACAGAGAAGTTAGAGAGAGTTTCATAAAAGTATACAAAACACATGTTTTAAAACACGGTTCATTGAACTATCTATTACACCGAGCTGCGTTGGACTTGTAACACTTCAAAATATCGAAAAAACATTGTGCAATCGAATACAGGCTTTGACTCTACGAAATAGAGCACATAACCGAAGCAAACGAACCTTCACGGATCGTGCTAAAGGATTATCAGCTCTAATCCTAGATGATACGGCTTTAGATCCTTTGGTAGCTTCGGGGAGAGATCAGAGAAATGTTTTCAAAGGGATTTCGAGCTTTCCTTCATAGACATACGGTCGGTTATAGAATGAAATGCTGTCTAAATTTTGCCCGACGTAATCTGTAGAGCGAATTCACGTACAGGGTGGTTGAGTTTGACGATCGATTTTGTGACAAGTGGAGAGGTGGCTGACAGTAGCCGTGGCCTTGTGTTGCTTGGCAGAGTAGAATGTAGCCTCAAGTCTCCTACTTGTGGCTATGGGCTTGGTTATCCAAACCTGTGCCCTTCGAACTCTAAGGGTGAGTCCAGACACACTTGTCAAATTATAACATTTAACAAGTTCAAATGAAAAATAATAAAAATATATACCCGCGGTGCTGATGTTCGACTAGTCTCAAAGTACCTACGAAACTGTCACCCATCCAGGTCCCCGTCTCTGTGCGTTGCTTAACTTTAGTTATGTCTCAAGTACGCTGCTACTAGACCAGAGCGGCTACTTAATACTATTTCAAGTAGAACGACCCAGAAAAACATTCACAGCTCAGATTAGTAATGTTCTCAAAAATGCTGCAATTGCCCAGTCAATGGTTTACGTTACGGTACCTATACATAAGATTAGATTTGTAGATTTAAGGTAAAAATTGTGAAAGAAAATAAAGATATTTATTATTATTATTATTATATCATATTCACCCGAGGTAATTTTCGGTATATTTTAGGTATTTAACAACTACGAATAAAAGGTAGGTACAACAGTGGCAAGAATAAAAGGAGATGTATAAAAAGAGTTGTGGATATATGCGTGGCTAGGGAGTTGTGTCAGGACAGAGCAAAGTGTCTGTCCATAGTCTCTGCCTACCCCACCTGTGGGACACAAGCGTGAGCTTTATGTATGTATGCTGGTTTTTCTTTTCCCATTTCTTTGAAGTTAAATTATTTACAACCCTCATTGACTACCCGCATTTTGGACGAAGCATTATTGTGAATTAGATTCTATTGACGGTTGTATTATTATTTAATGATCATCATCATCATCATCACAGCCCGTAACAGTCCACTGCAGGGCTTAAGGCCTCTCCCAGGAAAGGGGAGGTTATTGCTATAATCTTCACGCTTGGCAGGCGGGTTGGAGATCGCAGTGTTTAAATATAACAATGGGAAATGCCGCTGCCCATTTTCCAGACTACGGAGACTCTTGATCTTTTGCCTCGAAAACATTAGTCGCCTCGTACGACACCCATGAGTGTAAGGGGTTGGTGCTATTCAATTCTGCCGAACACCACACGGCCATAAAACACGGCAATAAATGTCAATATCATTAAATAATGATATTGTCATTTATTGACATTAATTAATTTTATAAACCCTGTAATGTGTTAATAAAATATGTTTTGGATGTACATATGATGTATTTAGTTATTTAAAAACATCTCTCATATACAGAAATTAAGCCACCAGACACAACCTGTGATGTGTTATTATACAGGCTGAGCATCACACAATACAGACGGAATTATTTATCAAGTGAATCCCTTGAGCTCGCTACTCAATGTCGGAACACCCTGTACATGGCGTATGCAAAGTGATTGTGGATTATACAAGGTGTAGCTAGTAGCTGCTCATGTTATGATAGAGCGTCGGTTGATCGCTATTCAAGGTATGTTGTGTTTTGGGAACTCGCGTGTGAAAAAACCTTTTTCAACCTTTTATTAAGCGGGCTAATGCAAAGATAAGTGGATATTTGAAACAGTAATAAGTAGAATATTACAAAAAATGCTGATGCTGTAATAATAATAATTATTAATAATTATTACTGGCCGTGTGGTGTCCGGCAGAGTAGAATAGCACCAACCCCTTACACTCGTGGGTGTCGTATTAGGCGACCAGTGTTTTCGAGGCAAAAGTTCTGAGAGTTTTCCATTGAAATACTTTTAACACTGCAATCTCCAACCCGCCTGCCAAGTGTGGAGATTATTGCAATAACCACCCCTTTTGTGGGAGAGGCCCTAAGTGATGATGATGATAATGATATAGTAATTACTGATTCTGGTAACCTTTGGAAAATCCATCATCATCATCTTGACCTCAATCTAGGTTTTGCCCTCCCGTGTGTCCAGTAGGAAATTTAAATATAGGTACAGTCAGCTGCAGAGAAAACTGACCGGTCCCCCCAACATACATACATTGTATGCCAGGAGGGTCCAATCTCTTGATAGTTGACTGTACCTAATCCACAAAATGGAGAGTGTACAATTTTTTATTGTTCTGATTTTGTATAAGATCGTTCTATTTGTAAAGTAAATATTTTTTATTCATTCTCCACTGTTGGCAGTGTGGTGTTTAACAGTAAAGAATATGGCACTAACCCAAAGATTTATTTTTATCAATGCACTAATGACATCCATTGACGGCTGTTGTAAAAGGACAAGGGCCTAATTCTCGCGCTGTGACATCCCGAATTCGACCTTATTTCTAGCCACATATCTCCGTTAATAAAGAAATTAAAATTCTCAACTATTTTCGACAGTCATATATTGTCGAAGATCAATTTCAGTGACGTTTTAATACAGTTTTTTTGCTAGAGAAAATGTCGAATTTGAGATTTCACAGCGCGAGAATCACCCATCAAGAATGTTTCAAACATGTCAAGTGCCTGCCTAGTCAAATAAAAAAAAAAAGTATGATTATATAGTACATACTAATAAGTATCCTTCTGTATGTTTTTAATATCGATAGAGTGTTCAACGACTTCGCAAGGAAAACGACCACAAATATTCGCGGGTAGTCGTAAAAAACATTTTTGCCACATCATTTTCTCCTCAACCATATTTTCTACGTCCTATATAAAAACCTTACAGCCTGTATATTAACTTGGCGAAGTTTGGGTTTTTTTTTCAGTGCGTTAAACGTTTTTTACGCAAGAGGAACGCTTCGTCTACAGGATGCCCTAAATATGTTAACGAGTTTAAAAAAATAACTACCTTCAAAATCAGTTAACTTACTTTTCAACTTTTAACTAAGCAAAGGTAACATTTTATGGAAATACTATATTATCCACACTTCACGCAAAAATAACCTAGAAAATAACCCGAAACCCTAATAAACACCCTCTATAACTCACTATACGCCATTAACCCGCAGAAACCTTTTGCCGTAAAGAGAATAGGGGAAAAAATGTGTTTCATAAATAATTTTTCGTGTAAGAAAATAGCTACACCCTGTATGTATGTAAATTACAGCATCAGGCGGCGCGCGGTTCGTTAACCGATCCTTTTACGGCAGCGTCACCCTGTATAGTGCGAGTCAGAAGAGGGCGGACTGTTTTTTTTTTATTCGACATCAACATTTTTTTTTATACTGCGCCGTGACAAACAAGCATACAGCCTGATGGTAAGACATCCAATTTTTTTTTAATAGTGACGAACTAGTTGACGGCCCACCTGATGGTAAGCGGTTACTGTCGCCGATAACATCTACGATTCATGCATTTTGGTTGCAGGCAACAAAAATGTCAGGTGCGTTGTCACTGTGAGGACTAAGATGAAATGCCTCATGCCTGTAATTGCGAGTTAGTGTGCTTACACATGGATGGCACTATTAATACACTGCAAAATATCACGTAAGACATGATACAGTTCCCGTGTAGTAAAAAAAACACTGAGTAACTGTGTAACAGTGGAGGGGGATAAGTCTGTCCCCGTCATACAACCAATTTGTTATATTTTTTGTCTCATACTTAGAAAAACACCCAGCGTTCTTCTTACGTGACGGGACCTTTACTAGCGATTATTTCAAACTACCCACTGGGAGATACGGCCGTACTAATATCTACCCTCATTTGTTATTTTAAAAAATCGTGCATTATTTGAAAGAATATTACTCAATTAAGAACAAAATTCGCTCATTTGGAGAAACAAAGACAAAACTGCATGTTTAGCGATTTTACAGGAGAAGCAATCAAAGTTTTAGATGTAAGTGTAAGTTAAGGAAAAATCAAAATATTTGTTGAAAGTACTTTTCCTTAAATTACACTTACATCTCAACCTTTGATTGCTTCTCCTGTAAAATCGCAAAGATGCAGTTTTGTCTTTGTTTCTCCAAATGAGCGATTATATGGGTTGCCTACTCTCACCCTGGTTCTTCTATGGGGTTGCCATGGAGACAATCTACCCTCATCTGGTATTTAATCAAGTTATATGTCAAATGAAAGGTATTCCTTTCCGCTCTCCAACAATATATGGTCTGGCAAAAGTTGGTCAAGACGGAAAAATCGGCGAACATTCATAAAATAAATAATTGAAAATTAATTTATGAACGCTGTCTGTCTGAAAGATCCCTTAGGTGTCGTACGAGGCGCTTAATGTCTGAGAGGTTATCCAGAAAGTGTAACAAATAATTAAAAAAAAAACAATATTTCTTTGTGTCATCTGACGACCTGAGTGGTTCAGCTGGTTAACAGTCTGCCACGGTTCGATTCCCGGCCGGGCAGAAATGGATATTATTAATGTTAATTTCTGTTATGGGTCTGGGTACACTTAAAAAAATATGTAGGTAAAATAGGACCACGAT
Organism: Blastobasis adustella; assembly: GCA_907269095.1. Taxonomy (NCBI): domain Eukaryota; kingdom Metazoa; phylum Arthropoda; class Insecta; order Lepidoptera; family Blastobasidae; genus Blastobasis; species Blastobasis adustella. The sequence goes on from OU026140.1 coordinate 7,971,181, forward strand.
AAGTCAGTATTGACTGACAGTAGTAAAAATTATAAAATGTGGATATGGCAATAATCTGGGGATAATCTGTCCTTGTCAGTCCTTTTTGTAAACATTCAGTTATTTATCTTGAAAATGTACCTTTAGTTTGACTAAATTATTAATCAAGCTGAAAATTATCTTTCTCACTTTCTTTTTAATTGTTTTGCCCATTATTTAATAATATTTTTCACAACTCACGAAAATAAACAATTCTACAGAAATCAAATTGTTTGTTATGACTTTTATGAATGAATTTTATGAATAACTTTTAAAATACTTGCCATAAGTTGCCATACAGAGATTTTTTTTTTAATAAGTGATTCGGACGTAGGGGTCTTATTATAGTTTATTAGTTTTTCTCCCAGCCAATAACACAAGCTTTGCTTAGTTTGAGGCTAGATGGCGCTGTGTGAATTGTCCAAGCATATTTATTTATTTTTATTTTATTCATTCTAGCCCCATATTCTGCCCCTGTAATTTTTCCCCAATACTTTACGATTTTTCGGCATATTTTTGCATTTGAATTGAAAAAAATAAATCCGCTACAAGTCCCTGGCACACACCGCGACAGCTACTAAAGGCCCTTACACACGTACCGTCATGAAACTGCGTCGACGCTTTTTGGAACGCCGATGAATGTGTACAGCCTTTATGCGGCTCACTTTTGAAACTTGGCGGAGTGAACGATCGCGATACGAAAGAGATCAGAAAGTTGGCAATTTGTCTAATTTGTTGCTGTTCCTGCTATCTATATGGGTATTCATTTGACAGTTTCACTGTAATTCTATTTAATTGGTTACATTACTAGCCGTGTGGTGTCCGGCAGAGTAGAATAGCACCAAACCCTTACACTCGTGGGTGTCGTACAAGGCGACTAATGTTTTCGAGGCAAAAGATCTAGAGTCTTTATAGACTGGGAAATGGGCGGCATCGTTTTCCATTATTATATTTATAACACTGCAATCTCCAACCCGCCTGCCGAGCGTGGAGATTATGGCAATAGCTTCCCCTTTCGTGGGAGAGGCCCTAAGTTCTGCAGTTGACTGATATGGGCTGTGATGATGATGAGTTACATTACCAAGTTGTAGCGTAGGAGCATCCGTGGCCGAGTGGTTAAGGTTTTCGACTCGTAAGCGAGAGGTACTGGGTTCGAATCCCACTGCGGCCATGTACCAATGTTTCTTTTCTGAGTTACGTACATTAGTTGAATGCTTACCGATGCTCTTACGGTGAGGGAAAACATCGTGATGAAACCAGCATATTTAGGCGACTGTTATGTGTAATAATGATCCAATCTGGTCGAGTTTCCCTGGTAGCAGGTTTACGGAGGTCAGATGGCAGTCGCTCCACTGTAATTATCAGATCTGCCAAATTCTGGATCATGGTCAAGGCTTCGTGCGCAAAAGCAAAAAAGTTTTTTATGGGATTGAAAACGCATGGGCGATGCCCCTGGTATTGCATATGTCCATAGGCTGCGGTGACTGCTTACCATCAGGCGAGCCGTAAGCTTGCACCTTAGTGGTATAGAAAAAAAAAGCGCAGACAGGACTACGCCAAGATTATTTGAATATTGTCGACACCTTTTGGTACTTCCTACGTGCGTCCCTACCCTAGCTTAGTTAGCAAAATCGATACAGTCGCCGTACCTATATCAAATAGGGCAGAAACATACACTCAACTGCCTTCAGAGGTGTCCACCGGCGTGCTATTTCGGGATACAGGGCGTGACTCTGCTTGGACAAGGATTCTTTAGGTTTCATACATACATAAAGCTCACGCATCCGTCGCACAGGTGGGGTTAGCTAAGGTTAGGTGTAATTTTGAAAGGATATAAAATATTTTAACGAAAATCTGACTACAAGCATAGTTTTTTTATTTTTTTTATTTTTTATGTTATTCGGCAGACAAACAGGCATACGGGCCACCTCATGGTGCGTGGTCACCGCCGCCTATGGACATCAGCATCACCAGGGGTGCTACCAATGCGTTGCCCGCCTCTAATGAAACCTCTAATATACCTCTTGAACGATCCCATGTCATAGTCCAAAGGAAACACCGTGGCTGGGAGCTCATTCCACATCCGAATCGTACGAGCGAGAAACGTTCTTTCGAATCTTCGCGTGGACACCACTAGAGGGTCCACGTAATGGGGATGAGCACCCAGCCCACGGCGGGTGGTGCGATGGCGGAATTGTGCTGTGGGCACCAGATCAAATAATTCCTCAGAACACTCCCCATAGATATTGGTTTCTGTATCATGTCTACAAAATTTCATTAGTTTTGATTGCGTAATATTGAAGATATGATCAAACTACGTTTCTATAGAGCTCGGAGACGCTCCTCTTAGTAATTAAAATCAATGTGTCTAAATGTAAAGGTATGTAGAACCTGTCTGTCGCATACTGTTCGTAATAGTACCTCACTCGGTATTTTTAAAAAAAGAGTGAAATCTTTACTTGCAATCCATAACATTATAATTTGATATATTTATAGGTATTTATTTAGTTTTTGTGTTATTCATTATATTTGTAGGTAATATTACTATTATATATATAGATACTTAAGTAAATAATTCAATTATATTATGTTTTTGGGTGCACGTCATATCTGCCTCTCTATTATAGCCCTCTCTCTTCGGTAGGTTTGCTGTAAGACATTTCTTTTTAGAAATAAGCTGTACCTTTTGTGATTGTTTTCTTTGTGTTCATATTATTGTAACTGTTGTGTTAAATAAATAAATAGAATAAAGGAATTTAAATATATACAAATGTAAAGTTAGTAAGTTCGATGGGGCAGTAAAGTTCTCGAGTGGCGACCACGTCCCGGAAGACGCAGCGTGGGCAGGCCTCCCACAAGGTGGACCGACGACCTGGTAAAGATCGCGGGTACCAGCTGGATGCGGAAGACACAGGACTGGTCTTTGTGGAAATCTCTGGGGGAGGCCTATACCCACCAGTAGGTAGGTGTCTTTCGGCAGATATGAAAATAAACAAAAGTAAATGCCGTGCCCTACCTAAAAAATGGGCCCACAGAATACCAGCGCTGTAAGTCGCTTCTTGCGCATCACAGCACATGCTGTGTGGGTACCATTTACGCTGGCTGCCGCGGCACCGACAGTGGCATGGGTGGCTACGAATTGTATTAGATATTTAATTATTAATGTTTCCTTTGTCTGTTACTGTAACTGTTATTGTGTCGTAGTGTGCTATGTGTAATAAATATATTTTATTTTTCTTTTCTTTTAAATAATACTATAAATTATAACAGCGGAACTGTACAACCACAGGACAATGTATGAATTGTTCCAAACACAAACACAGGTAGTAGGAAATTAAATATAAAATACGGGTAAAAGGAGATCGTAACTTTTGAACGACCGGTTCTGACTCAGTTTATGTCGTTTATAGTCGACATAATTTATGATAATGTGCCGCTATGTCTCTTTGGGAAAAAAAATAAGGATGAATTAAGGACGTTAATGTTATTAGTGTGTCTAATATTGTGCAAAACAAAATTAAATGCCTATTTCTTTCTTTCTTCGATCGCACCAGGTGGGATGGCGAGCAAATGCTTGGTTAAAAAAGAAAAACGCTCAGACAAATTCACACAGCGCCATCTAGCCCCCAAGCAAGCAAAGCTTGTGTTACAGTTATTAGATAACTGATAAACTACTTATCTACATTTTTTAAAATACTTATATTCACAGTACACCCAGACACGTAACAGAAATTAAAATTCATCATTTCAACTTCTGCTCGGCCGGGAATCGAAACCGAGACCTCTGCATGGCAGACGGGTAAGTAAACCAACTGAAACACTCAGGTAGTCCTAAAAATTCGACTAATGGGATAAAGTAGGTGTTGTATATCAAAATCTTTGGTGTTAACACAGTTCAATAAGACAAAAGCTTCTTCCACATTTATTTTCTTTCTTTCATCATCACAGCCCGTAACAGCCTACTGCAGGACTTAGGGCCTCTCCCACGAAAGGGGAGGTTATTGCGATAATCTCCACGCTTGGCAGGCGGGTTGGAGATCGCAGTGTTACGGAGACTCTTGATATTTTGCCTCGAAAACATTAGTCGCCTTGTACGACACCCATGAGTGTAAGGGGTTGGTGCTATTACTCTGCCGGACACCACACGGCCACTATTTTATTTCTTTACTGCAATTAATACAATTGGCGGACTTAAAACCATCAAGGCTTTGTCTACCAGTCAACCAGTAGCCCAAGCATAAAGTGACTGAGTAGGTGCCTATCAAGCGAAACAGATATGCAGATGTACTTAATTTATGGAGGTTATTTCCATAATCCCCACGCTTGGCAGCCGGGTTGGGAATCACAGTGCTCAAAATACTCGCCAGAGAATACTGCTGCTGCGGTTTCCGGAGGTCCTAACTAGGTCCGACTTAGGTTGTGGAATGAACTACCTGGAGAGATTTTTCCTGGAGAGTACATCATGGAGTTCTTCAAGAAAGGGGTGAAAAGGTTTTTAAGGGGTCGGCAACGCGTAGGTGATGCCCCTGGTATTGCAAACTGCGCTGACAGCTTTCCATCAGGCAGGCCGTAAGCTTGTTTGCTACCCTAGTGGTATAAAAAAAAAGATGGTCACCTTCTACAATACCAGTTAATAGTAGGGGTTTACGCTATGTATTTTTACGACCTGAGTGGTTCAATAGTCAACGTGCCGGTCTGCCACGCAAGAGGTCCAGGGTAAAAAGTTTATAAGTGGTTTAGCAGGTGTCGCAACCGATGAAACCTGAAAAGCCTTCCCGGTTACAGGTGCTCCCGCGGGTGTTTAGTACGTATGCGCCTAGGTCTTTTTTTGGCGAGTCGGGCATAACCAGTCCGGTTCGCCGGCTGGTACTCATGAGAGTTCACCTCCTCCCTCCCAAGATTAGAGTTGGGCGCAAAAAAAAAGCCCTTCGGTAGCAACAATGCCACAGGCCACGCAGAGACGCGTCAAACTGCACTCGTCTTTTTCCGTCGGGTGTCGAACACGACTTTTTACAAACACTTAAGTCGCCCCTAAATAAAAAAATAAAAGAGATCCCCTTAAAACCTCCTTAGTACACTTAAATCGAACCATTCCGCGGACAACAGTAATGAATGACGTCATAAAAAAGTTGTAATATCTTTTTACGTGTCCGCCCAAACGCATGGATCGCTCAACGTGATATACTGGCCAAGTTTGCCCAGAATTTTGCCCAGGAAAACTGACGCCTCATAACAATCATGTTTGAACGTGTACAAAGGGATGGATGGTATACTGTAATGTGAGGAGTACGTGAGAGGAAGTTTTAAACAGAATGGGTACGCTTTTAGATTCTCTCTCTCTAAATATTGTGAAACGAAGTTCGGTTAGTGCGTTTGGTACAGACTTGTTTATTAGTTGACGAACTGAGCGGTTCAGTGGTAACCAGTCTGGGGCCCTATTTTTTAACAGCTCGCGTGCGCTGCCTGTCTCTTTCGCACTCGTGGTAAGTTGCTATAGATAGAAAAGACAAGCATTAGAAGGCAAGATACGGCCCTAGGAGCCCAATTTTTGAAACCACTCGCATTCACAAGAGCATGCCGCGGCGCAAACCGCGAACAAGACCAAGTCGTTTTTGGCCTCTGAAAAGGTAAAGCTAGTGACCCATCCCGCGCATAGTCCAGGCCTGGCACCATGCGATTTCCATACGAAATCAAAGATTTTATGAGAGGTTTGACATGTACGATAGCTTTCAACCAGCCGGTGAAAAAGATTCCCCCCAGATATGTATAGATCCTCATGTTTTCCAAAATGGTGTGACAGAATAATAAAGTATTTAAAATGGAATGGTAAATACTTCTAAAGCTTCGTTTTGGTAATGAGTTATGAAAACTATCACATTACTGTTGTTATTATTAAGTTTTGTAAGTTGTATTCAACTCCCGCGTATGTTGCGTATCGGAATAAACTTTTATTTATCAATCTACTTAGCGTATTTTGATTAAATACACGTCAATGTTTCTTTTATTGCTGGACTGTACGATGATGAATTTAATTTGTTTGGCGAGACACAAACTTGGCATATGCCTTAGTACTTTCCCTAATATAATGAGGAGGAGGGTTTGAGCGTCGGTGGCCAAGCGGTTACAGTATCGACTCGTAAGCCAGAGGTCCCGGGTTCGAATCCCGCTCCGGCCATGTACCAATGACTGTTTTCTGAGTTATGTACATTAGTTGAATACTAACCGATGCTCTTACGGTGAGGGAAAACATCGTGATGAAACCTGCACATTCAGGCGACTGGATGTGTAACCATGATCCAATCTGGTCAGGTTCCCCTGGTAGCAGGGTCACGGAGGTCAGAAAGCAGTCGCTCCACTGTAATTGCCTGACCTGCCAAATCCTGGATCATGGTCAAGGCGGACCCCGGGCCCTCGTGCGCGAGAGCATAACCGGGACATTAACGCCAAGATGATTATTTTTATTATAATGAGGAGGAGGGTGTGGAGCAAAGACAAACAGTGTACTTTTCGAAGGCCTTAGATAAAAAAGGGTGCCTTCAGTCATATATTGTGAGGTTGCCGAAGACTGTCCTCCTGGGAGACTAGGTGTAGGTGAGCCTCACATCCTTTTGGCAGCTTCGCTTTTCAGCTACAAAATACTATCTTTCCAGTGTGCCTAGACGTAATTCAGTATTCTCAATACCTTTATGTTATATTGTATTACTTGTTATGGTATATGATTATTTTATTTATATAGTGTATTAATATAGTAAGTATAGAATTTTATGTATGTATTTAGTTATAGTATAATTATAGTCATTGTGCACGTCTTATCTGCGTTTAATTATCACATATCTCTTTTGTAGGCCTACTGGAAGAGATTTCTTTTAGAGATAAGTAGTGCCTGTTGTGTCGTAACTAATCTGTACTTTCTGTGTTTGTTATCTTGTGTACAATAAACTGTTGAATAAATAATTAAATAATATACAATATAGTCATCAAAAAGAAAAGTTGTTGAATGTGGCCGAAAAGCGAAATTGCCAAAGAATGTGAGACCGATCGGTTTGTTTTTCTTATAGAAACCAGACAAGAAGATTCGTTAGTACTATCGAAGTTTGGGTCACTAAAAAAATTATTTTTTCATGTGCCAGGTTGTGCACGGGCTCCTAAACGTCAACTATTCCAACAAAGTGGATGTTCTCTTGTAATCGATGACGTAGGATGACCTACGTCACCCTCACAGTCTGTCACTTGTCTTCGTAATATGAGTCTATGCATCTTGTTGGACAAATTCATAATCACTGACTGGCTTTCTACATATTTATTTATTTAACAGTTAGATCTATTGTAGATGATAAAACAGCGTGACGTGACGACACATTACGATACAACAAAATGGTGTTGCTGTTGTTGTATCGAATAAGGAATGTAATGTAACTTATTAGGGACCAAACAAAATGCGAAGTTAAATAATATTGCAGGAGTCACTTTTTATGTTATACGGCAGACAAACAGACAAGCGGGCCACCTGATGGTGCGTGGTCACCGCCGCCTACGGACATCAGCAACACCAGGGGCGCTACCAATGCCTCGCCTGCCTCTAAGGAGACCTCTAATATACCTCTTGAACGATCCCATGTCATACTCCAAAACACTCCTATCACGAAAGTATAGAATTTATATTCAAAATCGAGTCTTTGCTGTTTTGTTACACTTATATATTACTTTTTTGTTACTTTTATACAGACTTATATATTAACAACTCACCAAGTTTATTGTTGTTCATGTGATGTTGGGGATGATGGTGGGGCTGCGGTGGCTGCTGAGGTAGCTGCTGGACCAGAGCTGGATGAGGGAGCTGAAGAAGCTTCGGTTCCAGCTTGGTCGCTGCAGCCACGGGAATAGGTCCAGCATTGGTCATAGTGGTCATAGTTGCAGCTGGCATCATCAGCGTGGACATCGTTAACATTTTGAGTTGACACTGCTTTGTTAGAATTTGTTTTGTTATATAATACAATTATTATATAACAATTTTAGGTTTTTTGTTGACGGTTCTTTTTTTGGTTCGGTTCTATTGTTCCATTGTCTTTCGGTGACTGATCACTTTTAATTGTAAATTGTTTGTTTTAATTTTTTTTTGTTTTTGTTGTTTTTATTATTTAATTATTATTTTATATTTTTTTTTGTATAATTATAATTTTAATTTAAACTACACGACCACTTATTTTGGTGTTTTCACATTTCAAATCACAATATAGTCGGATGTTACACTGTTGCACACAAACACTGACATGTTCTAAAATATTGTATATATTATTATGAAGATTTCGAAATAATATATTTTGTTCAACGGAATAAGAATAATGTTATTTAAACTATTCTAGAGCGCCTGAAAATGTTTTTGCATTATTTGCATTATAGTGCGTGCCAAAAAGATTGACAATAGCGGACGTTGACCTCTCGATTGGAACCCATTTGTCACAGCATTGCTGTAATTATTTAAATAATCGTATTCGTTAAAATTCGATTAAGTATATAAGTAGAACAGTTCATAATATTTATCATATAAATTTCATGATATAGTTCGTGCCTGCAATGCAAATTTTTATAAAAGTGTATATACCCCTGTCGTTACGACTCATTAGAAACAAAGTTAGGTAGTAATTGACTAAAACGGGTATTTTACAAGTACATACAATTTTGATAAATATGTTCCTTTTATATATTACAACAATCGCTCTGACTACATACGGATAAGTTCCGACCGAAAGGTCAACGACCGCTACTGCCAATCTATTTGGCACCTACTATAGTATAAGAATCCTCTTTAAGAAATTTGTTTAGAAGTACGCAAACAAATTTGTTAAAGCGTACCTTTAAACAAAAATGTTCTATTGACAAAGAAAAAATATTGTTTGAAGTTGCGGCCTTTTTAACCTATTTTCATGAACGGTGTTAAATTTCCTAATCTACTTTATTTTTGCATCTACAAAAGGAAAGCAAATACACAGTATAAAGTACATAGTATAAGTAGTACCTTTTGTGTCATGTTTACATTTGCTTTGTATTTGTTCCCATTTTTGTGTACAATAAACGATTTAATAAAAAAAAAAAATAAGAAAAAAAAAAAAAGTAAAGTCTCTTCTCATCGTCTGTCCCTACGTATCTAAGTACGCTCATTTATTGTAAACTACGAAACGAATTTTAATACGGTTTTCAGAAATAGATAGAGTAATGCAAGAGAAAGATTAATGAGTAAGAAAAAAAGGGTAGGGGTAAAGACGGTGTACGCGAACGAAGTCGCGCCGGGTTCACTAGTACACAATATAATGAGGAAAAATTAGACAATTAGGTACAAAAATAAATCCAAAACGAGTAAATTAAAATAAAATAAAATATATTTCAAATTTGATGGAAAACAAAAATTTCTTTTTATTTCTTTTTGTATGTAGCAGTCTGTTTACTGTGCACGATAACAGATACACAATAATGTCATTGTGAAAAACAACCCAACAGGTAACTTATTAAAAAAAAGTACGTACAAAAATTTGCACAGTAAAGTACGTACAAAACAAAGAGAGTCACAAATATTTGAAGTAAGGCCGAGTTAAAAAACAAATTGGCGAGCGTAGAGCTTCTACGCCGTAGATGGCCTACGGGCTACGGGCGTGCTACGGCGGCGTGGAGATGAATATTGAAACACATATACAGGGCGTGTTTTATTTGACTTTGTGAGCCCGTGAAACGTTTGTGGTTAGAGATTCAAAAGTAATATATTATACGGATGCTATATTTGTCATTATGTTTTGTTTAAATATGAGAAGCTAGTTGTCAAATTAGTAACTGATATATAGATAGATAGTCACTTTATTGAAATTGTTGTTTGTAACAATGAGGACAACGAGTAGACATCTCATCTGATGGTAAGTGGTAACTGTCGCCCATAACATCTATAATTCCTAAATTTAAATTGCAGATAACAAAAATACAGAATTGCAGGTGCGTTGTCACTGTGAGGACAAAGATGGAATGCCTCTTGAAATTTGCAGGTAGTGTTGCGAGGCAGAAAAGTAAATAATATGATTAAATGCATGTTATATTAAACATACGTATTTAACCAAAACTATCAAATATTATGTTTGTATCTATATTGACCCAAGGAATAAATATAGGCAGAAAAGAAATTTTTGAGTGTATAGTTTAAAAACCTACTAGTCAAAATATGATTTTCCTGCGGTATTCTGTAAGGCGGAGGGGTACTTCCCTAGTCGGAAGGTTCTATTTCGAACGGAATATCGTCCGACTCGTAAGCTAGAGAAACAGAGTTCGACCCCCAGTGTCGTATTTACCAATGACTGTTTTCTGAGTTATGTACATTAGTTGAACACTAACCGATGCTCTCACGGTGAGGAAAAACAGAATGATGAACCTACACATTCAGGCGTCTGAATGTGTAACCATGATCCAATATGCCTCAGTGTCACTGTTAACAGGGTCACGGAGGTCTACACACAATTCAATTCATTTCATTTATTTGATAAACATAAATTTACACGCCAAATGTTATTAAATTCTTAAGTAGTCATTATTCTTAAAATAATGTTACAACAGAAATAAAAAAAAATCACAATCTTAATGTCACACAAGTGTGTACGCGACCCAGCTCGTGCCGCGAGAGAGTGTTTGTTTTCTTCTCTCAATACTAAGAAAGAGATAGCAATATCTACGAGTATGTCGCGCCTTTTCTCGCTTATCGCGCGCGAGAGCAACTTGTGCTAGCCGTACAGATGGAAGTCGCTCTACTCTATCTGATCGGATCATTCCCGTTGTCCCCCAAATGTTATCCCATAAACCTACCTATCTCTTTCACACTTGTCGCAACTTACCACAAGTGTGAAAGAGATAGGTAGATTTGGGGGACAACGGGAATGATCCTGATCCGTGATCTGGTCAAAACCTGGACCTAGACCTCGGGTCCTAGCACGCGAGAGCACAACCGGGATATTGATAATAATTTTTTTATCCCGCTATGCCCCTACCTCTTTTATGTAAAGGGTATGAATAAAAAATACATGACAAGGGTTTTTGGGACGTTGTATAGCCGAATTTAAATTAAGCAAATACGTCCCAGCGGCCTAATACGCTACGGGGACCCTTTTTATATGTAACAAGCAGTCTGTTTGTCTGTTTGTAGTGGGACGAAGTTGTAGCGACAGCAAAAAAAAAAAAGAAAAAAAAATGGCGGTAAACGAATTTTTTTTATACTAATCCGAGACAAACGACCCACTGACAGTAGGTCTTTGCATACTGTCTGTCTTTTTGGACCCACCCAAAAACAAGGCGGTGGTCGGCCTCCTTGTTACATTTACCATTCTATCGATTTATTTTTTTGTCTTAATTTTTTTTTAATCATAATTTTATTTTTGTAACAGCAAGTGGACAAACGGCCTGCCTGATGGAAAGCAGTCACCGCAACCTATGGACGTTTGCAATACCAGGGCTGCAGCCGCTCCGTAACAACCTTTTCACCGATTTCTTAAAGAAATCCATATTGTATTCTCCAGGGAAAACCTGTCCAGGGAGCTTATTCCACAACCATAGTGTAAGAGTATTACTAAATTAGCCCTAGGTGGGGATTTCACTGACCAACAGATTAAACGCCGAATCTGGATGGCTACTCACTGTGGATGCCCACCCCATCTAGGGGACAAAGGGTCTTAAGCCAAGTTGGTCAAGGGCTTTGGCACAGAAAAGCAAATGGTTGTGTTCAGAATAGTTATACTCAGCATTCCCACAAAGTATTCATTTTGGTGTTTGTTTTTGTAAGTCAACATTTATTTTTTATTTTTTTATGCTACTTAGTGACAAACAAGCAGCCAGCCCACCTGATGGTAAGTGGTAACTGTCGCCCATAACATCGATAATCAATGACAGAAAGTGTCCATGGTGATTCGTTGTTTAGATATATGAAACAAAAGTGACAAATACTTCATTTACTTAAACTGTCTTATGTTTCAACCCTGTATCGTTAACCCTTATCCAACTAGTAGGGTAAGTTTAGTTAATATACTCGCTTTTGCTATCCGTGCTCCGTGGGCCGAAAACCAAGAGTACGGTTAGCGTAAGAACTATAATAATTAAATGAAGAGTCGAATAAAGAAAAAAAAGATGTTATGGGCAATGTGATTAATAGGGCATTATTTATAATGCCAGGACACTGTGGATAATGCCCAATGTAATAAAAACTGAAATAATTAAATTGACCGGGCATTATGGAAAATGCCCGTCACTTATTGGGCAGAGACTTAAGGGGTTTGAAAATTTGTCAAAAAACATAATCTATCAATAATGTCGTCCTATCAATATATAAATAATGTTAGTCCTCACAGTGACAACGCACCTGCGGACGAATTGGGCGACAGTTAACTGTTCCATTTTTCATCAGGTGTGTGCTTATTTGTCACAAAAGGAATGATTTAAAAATATATTGAATTCGATTTAAACCCACCCAGTTCAATAGGCTGTTCCTAGATAGGCATGCTCCATCATCGGCCGCATCGTCACTTACCACCAGGTGAGATGGCGGTCAAATGCCTGGCTAAACCATTTTTATATATAAAAAAAAAAAGAATTTTTGAAAGAATTGTTCCTTACAAAAAACATATAACTATCCATTTGCTTGTAAGAGATTTTCTCTCGTATTTCTGCATAGAAAGTTTCGCGAGGGCATGCTTAGGTTTGAACTGCACCCAAGAGAGTTTTCGCTTTGCCTGTTATAAATATTGTAATTTCTTCCAGGCTACTAGCAAAGTAGCCTGCTTTGCAATATTAAAGAACTTTACAATATTAATTTTAAAATAGCAGGGTGTTTGATGTTACTTGTGATGTTTCTTTTTTAAGTAACACAGTAGTGATATAGTATATTTGTTTAAATCAAAATTTATTTATTGAATAGATGTTCAATATCTCTTTCAATTGCCAAAAGGATAGGTAAATATTATAAAGAAGAAAATATTTACAGTTTTTGAGTTTATTATTATATTGGGGGTTATTCTCCGAAACGATTGAACACTCTCAGTCGTAAACGTAACATGCTACCGGTTTGGCTCAACCTTATTAATGCTTACGGCTAAGGAATGGAACACGTTGCCAGCGAGTGTGTTCAATATTATAATCTGGATAGCTTCAAGGATTCAGGGACTCTCAGAAGTGGTAAGCCACCAGGTGAGGTGGTAGCCAGAAATGCTTACTTTAGCACTACTTCTCTTTAATAAAGAATTTTTTTCTTTAAAAAAAGTAAATATAAAAGTTAAAAAGACAAACAAAAATGAAACCGAAAAATTAAAAAGTTTTTTTTGCTGACGGTACATTGTAAAGTCGAGGCTGTCTGTGTATGCCTTTGCCTGTCATTAAAAAGGTCATCCAACTAGGGGCGGACGGTTTCGCGTAATTACCGAATTCTTGAACAGCCTGTATTTGTGTATGTAGTCAAGTAATACTATGTAATTAGGTACAGAGCTTCGCCGGCTTCTGTGAGAAGTAGAACGTTCTTTTTTTAAATTTCTTTCGGTTTAAAACTTGGTGGTACTTGTAGTTTTAAAAAGGTTTGTAATTTTAAAAAGTGTTCCGGAACGAAAGTTAAGCTAATGAGAGAAAATAAGTACTTTTTTTATGTAAAACTGAAGACATACAGGCAAGAGGGCCACCTGATGGTGCGTGGTCACCACCACCCATCAGCAACACTACAGGCGCTTCCAATGCGATGCGTTGTTCTTGGTTGAGGACGCTATGTGAACATGACAATATATTTTTTGTAAAATTATTAATTTACCAGGATGTTAACACTAAGATGATTATTTTATGTGATTTGTTTGTACCGCCGTCTTATTCATACAAGTTATTTTACGATTTTTAATAGCAATAGATAGGCTCATAGAATAAGGTACATTTTTGTATCAAAAAGCTTTTTGGAAAGAGCAGCTACGCGTAACAAATAAATAAGTGGTAGGAAAATGTACCTTATGCTATGAAGAATACATTCAACTTTGACTTGCTATCACTTTTTTTGCTTCTGAATTTAGTCTACTGGATTTAGCCAGGTGTAATGCTTATTAAATGAGTAGGAAAACGGACCCTGGCATTGGCCGGGATCAACGCTAAGACGATGATGAAAGCTTATTAAATGGCCTTAGCAAAAATGTGTTTTGTCTGTAACTGTCACTGAAGTGATTAGGTTTAAAAAAATGTGACAAAACATATTTTAGCTAAAATAGGTTTAATAAAGTTCAAATAACATTTACGAATAGAACCAGTGTGGACCTATGTCTAGTACGGTTGAAACTGTTGGTGTGTGGCAAATGAAATTTAAATTACAAAACTAAAACATACCGAAACTCTGGCTGGTTGAAATTTGGAAGGAAAAAAGAAAAAACGTACATCAGAGACGGGGCTTGTAGCGTTTAGAAAAAAGTTCGAGAATGGAGCGCGGGAAATACGCATTAAAAATGGCGGACAATAGCGACTGTGCTGCCGCCCCGCGGCGCAAATGAAAAGTAAACATTGAGACCCGAGAGAGTTAATTTCGCTCAGAATATACACCGTCGACGTAGTTACAATGATTTCGAATTTGAGATACACGCCAGGATGTGTTTCCCACATTTTTGGCGTGACTTCTGTGGTTTTGAGTTTTACATTCTACAAAAGTTGACTAGGATTGAAAGAGGTATGCTAATATGGTTTGGACACGTGGAGAGGGTGAGTGAAACATGACACAAAAGGTACCTATCATGCGATTGTAAATGGAAGGGTCGCTAGAGGACGAAGAGAACTCACGCAGGGATTACAATTTCTAATATACTCATACACAAAGATATTGCACTAGTAGTGCAACGTGACTAATCTTGAATTGACCACGTGGGGTACCCTGTTACCCAGACTACTCAACCAGTCTAAGGTACCCCAGGGAAAGATCTTGGTCGACGTGGCTTCGCCAACGGTAATAAGGCACGCAGGGACTAGCTGCAAAATTGTTAACATAGACATTGTCATAGACAGTAATTTATTCGAATCCCCATTGCGGTGCCAAACTTGGATTACCTTCAAACTACGACACGGTCACCCATCCTGTTATCGGCATCGGCGGGTGAGCTTAACTTTATCTCACGGTCTTGCTAGTACGAGAAACTAGACTGGAAGCGACGCACGGTCTTGCAAGTACTATGAAACTAGACGACAAACAGAAAACACACAGTCTAGGCTAATTTATAGGCGGGACTAAGTCCTACAAAGTACTATATTTAGACTTTATCTAGACTTTCCGACTTGTAAGAACAACCCACAGAATATAATAAGTTATGCCTCAAAGAATAAATGTTATCATTTCCATTGATACTTTGCTGTGCAAAAACAAGTAAGATCGTTTTCATTCAAAACTAAACCCTCATGCATACGCGATAAGGTTCTGTTTCTTTCGGTATAATTCCGCTGGATTATTGTGGATACGCCATCGTCTTAGCAGTACAAAGTTTGGGAGCTGGCTGTCTATCAAAATTTGTTCAATTTTTAGCCACGAGCAGAGTTGTTGGGCGAGCACTTTAGGAAATTATTCAGTTGTGAATTACTCAATTTATTAATTAACGCCACAATCATTATTGTCTAATCACAATAATATTTACAGTCTTAATTTGAAGAAATATACGATCACCCACATACTACCCATTTTAAATTATGTGCCCGTGGTCCGCCCACGTGGATACGTGGACTACGGGCAAGAAGAAACCATCCACGTTCCGCGCAGTTCAGTTGGGAAAGAGACAAGCTTATAAGACATACATAGCATAAATGTCTTATAGAAATAAGTAGTGCCTGTTGTGTCGTCCATATGTATGATGTGTCTATGTATTTTACTGTGTGCAATTAACTGTGTACGCGCCCACGCACAAAGAGCACGGATCAAAACGCTGCAATGTATTAAAACTATTAATGTCACGTTGACAGCTAACTTCCACCTAAGCATTCTATATACCTATGTATCAATTTAGCTACGAAAATTAAACCATCTATCTAACCGCAAAACATAGCGTTTCTATTCAAGTCAATACCCAGTCAAAATCATCACATTCATCATACATTTTATGTCTGCGTCGACAAACTGTTAAATAAATAAATAGACAAGAAATGCCCGTGGTCTACTCATTTGCACTGAGAAGGTGGACACGACATTTCTACATGCATTTTTCTCTTAGACATGACTGGGCTTGTTCGATTCCGCTTGAAGCTTGAAGGTACCTAGTGCTATGGCTGGCAGCATAGAAAATTTCACTAGATGCCACACTCTAAAAAAAACCCTCCCCTTACCCTTTCCCCTTTCTTTGTATATAGGCAGTGGAGGGACATTTGCCTTTTTGCTAGCAGAGCAACGTCTTATAGAGGTGGACAACGCATTGGCGATACTCTTGGTGTTGCTAATGTCTATAGGCAGTGGTGACCACTTTCCATCAGGTGGCCCGCCTATCGTATGACATAAAAAAAAAGTCCGGTAAGAAGCTTATCCACACAAACCTTACGCCGCTACCCCATTCAACAGCTCCCAGCTGAATCCCCCCGTGTTCCTATTTCAAACTGTGTTTGGCTTTTTCAGCCTTTTGTCTCTTTCTACCAGTGTCTTGTTCCATTTGGGAAGCGAGAAGAGACGCTTCGTACCCACTCGTTTATTGTTTCGTCTACAGTTTGGGTTGCGGGGTTTTTTTTGCTAAATCCTGGATCATGGTTAAGGCGGACCTAAGGCCCTCGCGTGCGGGGAGTACAACCGGGAATTAATGCCAAGATGATTATTTTAAGTTTTTTTTTGGTTAGCGGGGTTTTTTAAATCAACCGGTATAAACACCGGGCTACCTGATGGAAAATGGTCACCGCTGCCTGGAAATTAGCAGCACTAGGGGTGTCATCAATGCGTTGGCCGACTTTAAAACGACGACTAATTTTGATATTTTTAAGGCAGTCGGTAAAAACTTGATTTTTTAAGGCAGTCGGTACAAGATGGAAAGTGGTTACCATTGCCTATAAAAAGTGACCACCAATACATTGCCCATCTCTAAAACCACACGATGCCTGGCAAATGACCCATAGGAGAAACCCCATACTCCCCTCAACTACTTTACGCCTAGGACTAACCTCCATACTAAAAACTAATATATGATTGCAATCATGCACGAACGAAGTCAAAATCTAGTTATAATTTATAACTACGGGAAACTGAAACAAATCACGTAACAAAGTTAAACTGTTAGTCCAATCTGAAGCTAACAATTTTCATCATTAAATTCATTTGATAAACTCGCTAATGGCCGCTTTCATAATGTGTAATAAAAGAAAAATAATCATCTTGGCGTTAATGTCCCGGTTGTGCTTTCGAGAACGAGTAATGATAACATCTGTAGTCTTTTACAAATAAATATTTTGAATTTTTGAATCTTTTAATAAATATTGTGGACGTTTAAGAATTTGGTGCAAGCCGTGAATTCTGAAGTGTCAAAATTTGACATTTGTAAATTAAGTAAATTTGTCGCTGATTTATTCAATATTACTGATAATTACAGTATTTAGTTGTGTAAAATTTTATAACTGATTTATTCAGTATTTAGTTGTGTAGTATTTTAATTATAAACCGCGGAACACTCAGGAAGCCATAGATTGACATCCCTAACTCAGACGGAATGCTAAAGGCCGTACAAAGTGGTACTTACCACAAAGTGTTACCATTTTTGAAGAACAGGGTAGAGGATAATTTCAGAAGCTAGGATTACGATACTCGAACTATGATGATGGTTTTTGTGTAGATATTTAAAAGTAAAAATACTGTATTTTATGTACATGTGTGCTCATGATAACATATGTTACAGAGACTAACCTATATTTATAAACTAATAGGGTTCATTTTTCAATCATTTTACAAATATGCAGATGGCGGCGGTAACCACTTTCCGTCAGGTGGCCCGCTTGCCTGTTTGCCTAAGTAAGTAAGATTGTATGTATATTGTCATTTTTACTAATCTGATATGCCTTAAATACACAAGGTCTTTAATTACATTGATTACAAGTTTCTTTCTTACAATTTATAGTCAGGTGTTTGACTGCCATAACATCTGTTATGTGTGATATCCGGTGATATCCGTTCTTTGCATGAGTCGCTAAAATGTTGGTGCCTATTGATTTTTTAACTAGAATATATGAATACTAATGTGTACGAGAACTCACCAGGGTATTTTTAAATCACTCCTTTCGAGTCGAATGGTTTTCAATTTTGATTGTCGACATTAAAAATTCAATATTTAGATTTATGACGTTGATTTTACCTATTTTTGATTTGTTCGCTTTCGATGTTGCCAATCATTAATAAAAAACAATGAATTTTTCATTCTGAAAATTAAAATTGAATACCGTTCGACTCGAAGCGAGTGATTCAAGAATAGGGCCCCTGAGTTCCATTCCTTCCTACGGCCAAGGAATGGAACGCATTACCTGCGATTGTGTTCCCTGATCATTATAATCTAGACGCCTTCAAGGCTAGAGTGAATAGGCTGTTCCTAGACAGGCATGCTCCACCATCGGCCGCATCGTCACTTACCACGAGGTGAGGTGGAGGTCAAATGCCTGGCTAGTCCAATTATAAAAAAAAACAACATTAAGACTGCACATAATGACACAATCACATGAAAAACTTCCACAAATAAAGGCGAGGTTATCTAGAACAACTCCGTTGCCATGGAACCCGAACGACTTTCCTTGTTATTAGTTCCATCTACAAAAAACATGACGTGTTATTGTATATGTCTATATGTGTGTGTGTGTGTGTGCAAAAACACGTCCGCAACATCGTTATGAAGCTTAAGAGTTTGCGCACAGTTTTTTCGTAATGGATTGGCTTGAGAGCGTATCTGGCATCTTTATGTTCTTATAACTAGAGTTGGAATTTATCGTGGTACGATGAAAAATGTTATGCTATTATTATCGACTTTTCTATGTATCGATGATAGCACTGCTATTTGATTAAAAATAATAATAATCATCTTGGCGTTAATGTCCCGGTTGTGCTCTCGAGAACGAGGGCCCGAGGTTCGCCTTGACCATGATCCAGGATTTGGCGATCAGGTTATTATAGTGGAGCAACTACCATCTGACCTCCGTGACTCTGTTACCAGGGGAACCTGACCAGATTGGATCATGTTTACAAATTCAGTTGCCTGAAATTGCATTATTTGATTCTAATTTGCTTATTTATTATACTGTATATTTTGACCCACGCATCAATTTGGTAAAAACTGAATATCGCTAAAACGAATTATCGATATATTTTAAATACCAATGCAAAATTATGCATTTATACCTAATTGAAAAATTAAATGAATTATTGATGATGTGAGAGCATATCTGGCATATTTATATTGTTATAACTAGAGTTGGAATTCATCGGGGTACGATGAAAAATTTGATAGGGATTGAATACCGTTATTAACAACTTTTCTACATATCGATGGTAGCAATGCTATTTGATTCTTATGCTTATTTTTTGTACAATGCTTTTTACCCTAGATTGATATCTAGTAAAAACTGAATATCGCTAAAACGAATCATCCATATATTTTAAATTCCAATGCAAAATAATGGATTTATACTTAATCGAAAAGCAAAATGAATTATGTTGCTTCAAATAGTGAAAATCATAATAATCTGTGGTGTGAGAGCATATCTGGCATATTTATGTTGTTAAAACTAGAGTTGGAACTTATCGGGGTACGATGAAAAACTTGATATAGATTGAATGCTGTTATTACTGCTTACGGTGAGGGAAAACATCGTGATGAAACCTGCACATTTTAGGCAGTCGCTCCACTGTAATTACCTGACCTGCCAAATCCTGGATCATGGTCAAGGCGGACCCCGGGCCCTCGTGTGCGAGAGCACAACCGGGACATTAACGCTAAGATGATGAGATGATGAGAACTAGACTTGTAATTTATTAGGGTACGATGAAAAATTTGATGGTAGCACTGCTATTTGATTCTAGCCTTTTTTAAAAGTTTTTACTGTACATCGCTACATATAATATATATATTTTAAATCCATGTATTTTAAATATTGGATTGATTGACATTGAAATGAATTAACTGTTATTACGTGTTATAACTTGACCTAAAACGAAATGAACTTTAATCTCTAATACGTATTATTGGTCATTTTAAAAAAGGAATCAGTCTTAGAATGCCTAGAATTCTTGGAGGAGTTGTGCACTAAGGAGTAGCGTCCTAACTAATTCTAATGTCGCATGTAATGCTGAGTGAGGTCCTTTTTACACAAACACATCACCACAACACATTATCTATTACACTACACAGCAAATAAATAATCAGATAGGAATATACATTGGCACTGTGTAGTGCTCCCGTGCAATTATTAAATTGTATTCTTTTTATGTCTATATGTTCTCCTGCATCTTTTTCTATATTGTGGTGTTGTTGTTTGTGTCAATAAATATTCTTTCTTTCTAAAAAGCCAAAATACTACAATTTTAAATTGAGGATTCTGCACGAAAATCGTATTCCTAGTTGAACACGGACCCTGGCGGGCAGATTTACCGCTAGCCGCTGAGCCGGGATTTCCCGCTCGGTTGAGGAGAAGTTTATCTAAATGAATAATTAACCTGATTCTTTGTTCCCCTTTGCAATGGCGGCGCAGCAATCTGAAACAAAGGAAAATTACAATTAAGAAAAGAAAAAACATTTGCATGAAGTAGGTTCTCGGGCTCACATCACATCATCATCATGGTTTATAAGCAAGAAAAATAGGGTAGGTAGGGGTAAAGGTGTACGCGATCGAAGTCGCAGGTCCATTAGTTTCTTATAAAGGTAATTATTTAAGCGCCTGATTGAAATTACGAATTATCAGAAAGCTGTCCTCTTCTTTTTGCGTATACTTCCCAGCGGGGCAACGCGGCCAATCTTCTGGGCACCTAGTTAAATAATCAATTTAATAAATATCTCAGTAATATTATTATTATTATTTTAAAACATGTAGTAAGATATTACATCAACTCTCTCTACGATGGATAAAGTTTGAACTTCCATCGCGGATCTACCTACTCCACCCTAAACATAAAAAATCGTAATGCAAACGTTTCGCAAAAAACGAAGCTTAAATGAAAACGAAGATCAAACTTCTGGAAGCAAGTAGGTTGTATATTCCCTAAAGGTTAGCTTACCCTTTGGCTAAGAGCGAGCTTGAAGTAACTCAAGTTAAAGAGTTTTAACCGCGAAGTAACTGAGAAGGAAGTTTCGAATTGTGCAAAAAAGTCTTGCTTTTAATTTTTGTAAGACGTTTTCGTCGTAAGGGGTAATTTCTTTTAAACCCCCGAAGAAAAAATTACAACGGATATTGTAAGGTTGACGTGTGTTTCTGTGGCTTTGTGTCTCTGTCTGCGGCGTTGTAGTTCACGAACGGATGGACCGATTCGCATGCGACGAATCAAAGGAGAATAGAGTAGGACTCTACGGGGTGAGTAATGGTTAAAGAGTTCCGTTGTCCACCTCCTGATACCATCATCAGCCCCTCGTCTTCAAGCATACTGCATAGAACTCGTCAAAAGTAACCAAATGAGTCCAAACTCGACTACGTTACTAGCAACGGTTGAAGAGTTCCACATTCGTTGACACTGTCGTCAGCCCCTCGTCTTCAAGCATACTGTATAGAACTCGTTAAAAGTAATCAAATGAGTCGAAACTCGACTTGGTTACTAGCAACGGTTGAAGAGTTCCATTGTCCACCTCCTGACTCCATCATCAGATTCTCATGTTTATATCATAATATTGTACTATTACATGAACTTAGTATGTGTGCATAGTTACATGAGAATCGGTTAAGAGGAAGTACTTGAAAAAGCTGTCGCAGTATAAAAAGATGACCAAACGAGAAAATGACGTCCTTAGAAAATGACCTACTGAGAAGATGACTCAGAAAATCACTTGCCTCGCCTAAAGGGGTTTTTCGAGTGAGTTGGTGTAGCGGGTTACATGTTAATATTGGCCGTGTGGTGCCGGCAGATTAGAATAGCACCAACTCCTTACACTCGCGGGTGTCGTACAAGGCGACTAATGTTTTCGTGGCAAAAGTTCTAGAGTCTCCGTAGGCTGGAAAATGGGCAGCAGCGTTTTCCATTCTTATATTTACAATACTGCGATCTATTCAAAAGTCAGCGGGTTCTGTAGTTTAGAAAATATTTGAGTTAAAGTGAACTTGGTCGATGGTTATCCGACTTTTTCTGTCGGAAGTTTTGTCACTAAAGTGGCAAACATCTGCGTCAGTGGCCTAGTGGCTAGCGAGTCCGACTTGATAGAGTTCAATCCCCAGTGCCGATGAACCAATGACTTCTCTGAGTTATGCACGATGTTATCTCTGAGTTATCATGGTCGAGCGTTCCGCGTTCTCGTTCTGCGTTCAAGCGTTCACAGTTATCGGTTCTGGTTGACCGACGCGGTCTGACCGCCTGCTGTGTGGGTATGTTATAACGTCATACAAGACAACGACCGCAGAACGCGAACGCAGAACGCCTGAACGCGTGACTGCCATGAGTTTCGCCCCACGCGACACGCGAGTTTTGGAAGTTTTTGGTATTTTTGTTCTTCTTTTTTGTTTTCTATTGACTTTAGACTTTTATTAAAACGTTTAGAAGATTTTGTTGAATTTAAATTGAGAAATTACGATGAACTTTACTCAAAGGTACTTAAGGAACTTTAAATAACATTCGTTGTAATGTATTTTTATCCTGCTCCTGATTTTTAGAGACTGCCTAGTAGGCGACCTTGTTATTTTTTTATAACCTCTGACGAAAAATAGGGGTGTTATAGAGGGGTGGGCTATCAGGGTATCTGTGGCTTTGTGTATCTGCCTGTAGATCCCGAACGAATGTACCAGTTTCGATGCGGTTTTCTCTATTTGTAAGTCATGATGTAATCAAGATGGTTCTTAGCTTTGTTTCATTGGAATCAGTTCAGTACTTTATAAAACATTTTACTTGTGGAGGGTTATCCGACTTTTTCTGTTGGTTGGGTTATTATACATTTTTTTACCAATAAACGAATTGTATTGAATTTAATTGTGATAATAACAATAATATGTTTATGACATCTGAATTTGCAATTAACTCCCTTGGACAAAATACGTTATTCGGTGTACTGACCTTATGACATTAAGATTGTGATTTTTTTTTCTGTTGTAACATTATTTGAAGAATAATGACTACTTAAGAATTTAATAACATTTGACGTGTAAATTTATGTTCATCAAAATAAATGAATTGAATTGAATTGAAAAAGTGGCAAACGGCCACCTGACGGTAAGCGGTAACGGCCGCCCATAACATTTACGATTCATGCATTTAGGTTGAAAGCAACAAAAGTACCGCAGGTGCGTTGTCACTGTGAGGACTAAGATGAAATTCCTCATGCCTGTAATTACGCGGGCTACTTTATCCTTCAAACTGGAACACGACAATGTAACATTGTTGCTTGGCGGCAGAAAGCTAGTAAAAAATAGATATATCTAGACTACATCTTGGCGTAATGTCCCGGTTGTGCTATCACGCATAAGGGCCCGGGGCCGCCTTGACCGTGATCCAGGATTTGGCAGATACGACCACCATCTGCCCTCCATGACCCTGATTCCTGGGGAACCTGACCAGATTGGATTATGGTTCCACATTCAGTCATCTGAATGTGCAGTTTTCATCACGATGTTTTCCCTCACCGTTAGAGCATCAGTTAGTACTCAACTAATGTACATAACTCAGAAAAGAGTCATTGGATGGCCGCAGCGGGATTCGAATCCGGTACCTCTCGCTTACGAGTCGGATACCATAACCGCTCAGCTACGCTCGACATAGCGACCGTAATATTGTGAATTACGTCACTGATCTAACAGCTTGTAATATGTATTACCAAGAGATACTGTTTGCACGTAGAATAGACGCAACTATCTACTGAACAATTTGCACTAACGTGTTAGCTCTCAATAGTGGTGTATTCCTGTTCTCCCCATTGGCATTACCCCATTTATGGGGGAAGCAGGTATTGAATAAAATAATGTGAGATCTACCCATTGTCCCCATGATTGTTTACATCGATTTTCTCATCATCATCATCATCACAGCCCATAACAGCCCACTGCAGAACTTAGGGCCTCGCCCACGAAAGAGGAGGCTGCCATAAACTCCACGCATGGCAGGCGGGTTGGAGATCGCAGTGTTATAAATATAACAATGGTAAACGCTGCTGCCTATTTTCTAGCCTACGGAGACTAGATCTTTTGCCTAGAAAATATTAGTCGCCTTATACGACACCCACGAGTGTAAGGTGCTTTTCTACTCTGCCGGACACTAAACGGCCAATTTCCTCATGCTTGCGGTAAATCCAGGCTCATCGGCTAGCGGTAGATCTGCCAGCTAGAGATAATCATGACTCTAGTGTGAAAACGCAGGGAGGAAAATGGGAAAAACGATACCTCGATTTTCCCAATTTTACAGCGTTATAATGCGACCGAGGCGCGGTTGTCCCCTTCGCTTGGTATTCGGGGATGGAAGCGGGCAGTGCGACGGCGATAGTCTTTCGAACGCACGAAGTTTATGGACGCAGGCTTTCCTCTTAATATTCAAAACGCAAAATAACCGATTTGAAAATGTGAGATAGATGGGAATTAGGAATAATGCAAGCGTATTCTTCTTTATTTTCTTTTATTTTTATGGGTACGCAATAATTTCATCTTGAATTCTATCATTATGTTATTGCAGTGCAGTTTTACTTTCTTTTTTGTTTTGTAACTAGCGAGGACTTGTGATTGGCTTGTTGGTTCTAAAATAGTATTTATTATGTTTTACATAGCTGTTGGTACTCCAATAAATAAAAAATAATTTTCGACTCTCAAAATAACCAAGACATTTTATGACGGTCTCTTGTCCCCGTGTTGTCTCAATCATGGACACAGCTAAGGGGAAAGCAGGAATACACCGCAATAGCACTGTTTGCTTTACAAAAGTAAGATTACAGTATTAATCGAATACAAAATAGCCTTGACATCTTTTGACAGTCTCTTGTCCCCACGTTGTCCCCACGGCTTCGAAGAAAACAGGAATACACCGCAACAACACTATTTGCTTTACAAAAGTAAGATTACAATATTCGATTATCAAAACATCCAAGACATCTTTTAACAGTCTCTCGTCCCCACATTGTCCCCATCATGTACACAGCTGCAGGAATACACCGCAATAGCACTATTTGCTTTACCGTCTGTAAACAGCCCGCTTAGATGGAGTTTGCGCACGATACAAACACGTATTTGCGACTCTCAACTGCGACTGGCCACTTTGAAATCGCCTATGGCCTAGTTTATTTATTCATTTATTCGTTTGGACGGTTTATGCCCGGTTTCACTAAACTTGGCAATAAGGTTTTAAGACTTTCGTGGTTATTCACTACACTTTCACTACAAATATTATCGAATTAAAAACAATACTAACCGTGGTAACAACTCCGATAAAATGTAATGTGAAACTTGACAATATTTTAAATATTCCTAAATGATTTAAGATATTCCTAAGATAATGCTTTAGGAAAAACGTAGTTTACGAACAACGAATTAAATGTTTGTATTTAATATGTAGTATTAATGTAGTTAAGTAGTTTATTAACTAGTTATTATAACTATTGCACACGTTTCATCCGTATGCTCTACCATTGTCTCTCTTCTATACTTATTGCTCTATCGGTTACTACCGGTAAGGTAAGGTCTAATCTATCCTATAGCACAGAAAAACAAAATTGAAAACCGTTATATTCGAGGCTAACGCTTTAAAAATGAAGCATCTGGCTTTTTTGGCTGGAAGCACAGTTTTCTATGTAGCACTGAAAATCTTACTCACCGGCAGGACAATATTAATAATACAAATAAATAAAAAATACGCTCGAACAATTCACACAGCGCCATCTAGCCCCAAAGCAATTGAAGCTTGTGTTATGGGTGCCAGAAAATTTATAATCTTTTTTCTTATTGTATCGTTAAGGTACCAAACAAGCTTATAGCCGGCCGTATGGTAAGCAGTCACTGCCTATGGACGTTTGGATACTTATTATACATATAAAATCTCGTCTCTACGTGCCAGACCGGATGTTAACCAACTGAACCGCTCAGTGAAATCAATAGTGTTGTATAGCTGCTGTATTCTGTAAGGTGGATGAACTGCCGGGCTGCAATTAGAACGGGATATCCGGCTATACCTACCTCTCATTACTTACAAGGAAAACTAAGCAGGAAACGGATGTGTAGCTACTTTTTTTGGGATATGTAATTCGAAAGCGGATTGTCGGGCAGTGGAAGCAGTGTACTATTTTTGGCAATGGGAGATTTTCCGAGAGCCGGCTACTAGGAAAAAATAGTTCAAACAATTGAAATAGATGGCGTTGATTTGACACGATTCTCAAAAATAAATCAAAACGAAACCGTTAGATGTCCGTGTGGTGTCCGGCAGAGTAGAATAGCACCAACCCCTTACATTCATGGGTGTCGTACAAGGCGACTAATGTTATCGAGGCAAAAGATCAAGAGTCTCCGTAGTCTGGAAAATGGGCAGCAGCATTTTCCATTATTATATTTAAACACTGCGATCTCCAACCCGCCTGCCAAGCGTGGAGATTATGGCAATAACCTCCCCTTTCGTGGGAGAGGCCCTTAGTCCTGCAGTGGACTGTTACGGGCTGTGATGATGATGATGAAACCGTTAGATGTATAAAAATGTACACATTTTGCGCTTTCTACTCAGAAAGGGTACTTATCACGGAACACCTTTCCGAGTAACTTCGGTTACCATACTCAGTACTTGAGAATCCAGTCTAAGCAGCGCCATCTGGTGAGGTTTTTACTTTAAAGTAGCTGTCTGAAAATCCCCCAACAGGAACCCGTTTAGACGTCACCGTTTACAAACAGGATGGTAAACGCGTACGCGTCGTGCCGGTATAGTTACCACGTAGTAACCGGACAGAAAACGCGCAGTCCACGGTGACTGCATGTGCGGGTGCGACACGATTACTGTGCGGTGACTATGCGGGCGCTGCGCGTTTGTTTACAAATAAGCTTTCTGTTATTTGTATAGAAACGAAAATTGCATAAATTTTGGGACAAATCGTGCAGAAATCGTGTATGCCTGTATGGGCTCTTTGATTTTTAAAGTTTAATGGGGTCAAAGACCTCCGTATTTAGAAAATACTGCCTGAGTTCAATGCGCTCGATATCCGAGGTTAATAAGGTCTGGAGAGGCCAGGGGCTCTACTTTTGAACCGATCGCTTCAAGTCGATCGGTTTTCAATTTAGATTTTTGGCCTGAAAAGTTCATATTTGGATACATGACCTGATTTCCCCTATTTTTGAACCGTTCGCTTTCGCTATTGTATATGTAATTGAAACGAAAATAAAAAATTATTTATGCTTCAGCCCCAGGGGCCCGACCGCCTTACTCGAATACTATCTCTTAAAGGCCTCTACCCACTACAACGTATCATACCATGGCCGTAATATGGCAAAGAGTTGGGCCAAACGTAGTTTTTATAGCGTCAACATTCAATGCGTTTTCTTTGTTTCAATCAGTCTGTTGTAGTCACATGAGAGCAGCAATGGACGAACTAATAACGATTATTGACATGTCTTCGCAAATGAAGTCGTGGTTACATATTACGATATAAAATGAAGCGTGTTTAAAAACTTCTACGCAGTTGAATGTTTTATGATTGATGTAGCTACGTTTCTTGTTAGTTGACTGCCATTCTGATTTATTGTGTTTGGTAACGCGATGTATTTTAATGGTTCGTAATTAGTTTCTCATGTCAGTCACCTCTGCTATAAGATGTTGTTCTTTTCTAATCTTATACAGAAAACATATTTTATATAGGTTTTATGAATCGTGGTTATTTACAACATTTTCATCACACATGTTATCGTGTACTAACCGTGGTTATCAACCGGATAACCTGTGCGATGAAAGAGTGCTAAATAATATTATATATTAATTATAATATAATATTTTAAATTACATCCTACTCCTGTTTTTAATATTTAAAATGCTAAGTTTGTAAAGCTGGGTTTTTGGATCTTTGTTACTCCTTCACAGAACAACTACCGAACGGATTTCGATGAAATTAGGCAGCAATATAGCACGTAGGCTCTAATTTATCCCGAAATTCACTATCGTTCTCTCGGGAACGGGTCTGGAATATCACAACAGAATTTTACGCGGACAAAGTCGCTGGCGAAACCTACTCCCATAACATTTAAATAAAACGCAAGCTTAACTTGACCACTGACTTTCCTGAACACTTTAAAGTCAAGCGTTTCTTTCTTGTCCTCTATTTCTGAACTTCCCAAATCGACTTTGCGACCCGACATTTTTGCAAGCAAACTTTCCCGAGTTCCTACGTACTTTTAGAACACAGAACAGGGACATCGAAACAACTAAGCTGGCCAAAATACGTATGCGTATTTCGTAACCAAATTAACGTAAAAGTATCCAGTAAATACATATACAATAACTTTTAGCACATCCAGAATACAGCAACGGAGGCAAATATTATTCCTTGGGTACATCGTTCAAATTTATGACTATGGCCGTCCTCTTCCCGCTCGCTAGGAAGCATAGAGTTCGACCGATTGTCCGTCTCTCTCTCTACGCGCATGCGTCGAAGCCTGCTCTTTGTTCGGAGAGTAACTATACGTAGTGAAATGTAGTCCCTATGTAGTAGAATTGAGTTTCTCTCAACTCTAATGCCTTGGTAGGTTCACGTGCATACTTTCTTATTCTGTTGCATGTTTACTAGTAGCTACTTTCGAAGCTCGTAATCCGTTGCGGATCGACTGTCAATTAGCTTTTGGAATTTATTATTACTTATTTTTTAACAGTTTATTATGCACAACAGGTATACAATGTTGTTATGAGGAAAAACGACACAACAAGTACAGGTTATTTTAAAAGAAATATCTTACAGCCGACCTATGGATGCGAGGGTAAAATCGGAGAGTTAGGCGGCACCTTAGAAATGCTATGCAGCTACTGAACTACCTAAGGTAGACACCCTAAAAATACTATGTGTAGGGTCCTAATACTATAAAATACTACAAATGTAAACTATAACACAATATTAAAATATTTATAAGTATACCGGTAGTTTTGATTTGATACTAACGTGGAAAGCAAGCGTATAGCCTGTCTGATAGTGAGCAGTACCGCAGCATTATGCTGATGTCCAGGCGGCGGTGACCACTATCCATCAGGTGGCTCGCTTTTGCCTGTTTGTCTGCCGTATAACATAAAAAAAAAAACAAAAAAAAGGTAGATTAAAGAAAGCTGGCGCTCTCCATACAAACCAAGTTTGATCACAATTTCCATATTAACCAATTATAGTCAGTATGAGGCTAGTGGCACTCCGACTCTATCATACATAATATTTAGTTAATACTTTTTCCCGCAAAATGAAAAAATACGTAACTCAGAAAGGTGATTCGTACACGGCGACACTGGGGGTCGAAGTCGTCACCTCTCGCTAACTAGTCAAGCCTGTTAAGCGGTGCCCTAATTGGCAACGATCGTGCGACGAACGGTATTGAGGTCTATTGCTCGGGCAACGTCCGTCATACGACCGTTGCCAATTAGGACAGCGTCTTAGCCATTAGGCCACCGACTGTCCGAACCGAGTAGCATGAAAAAAAACTCACAATACCCTGTTGAATAAAAGAAAAATGACCGCGTTACAGCCCTGCAGCCTTCTATTTGTTTGACCGTACAGAGGAAACAGTCGCTGCCAACCCTATTACCGTGGACGGTCTGAAGGGTAAAAACATATCCATCCTTCACACGCGGCCTTACTTTCAGATTGGCACATCCCTTAGGAGCTTGTATTATTAAATGGAGCAGAAAAATGTGACCACATTTGCAAAAAGGTAAGAACTATACAAATAAGATTGTTTAAAAAACTCTGAAGAGTCGTTGAATATTTGGGTTTTTCGTATGTATATATCATAATCATCATAATCATAATACATTTATTTGCATGAACACAGTTAAATAATTCAGGTCCGAAATAAATAATAATCCAATGCATTCAGTCTGCATGAATGAATGAGTGAATTAACACCTTACACTTTTTGATATATTTGCTTCGATATATTTGATTCTACATAACATTTAAAAATTTATACTTTATTTCGAAAATAGGGTATCTTTAAATGTCGATAAGTGCTTAAAACTAAATTAAAATGTTTAATTTTATATAATTAAATAAGGATTTGAAAACACCACTTTTAAGCATAGAGAAAATTTTATTATACATATACAGGAAGGAGCAATTATAGTTATCGTTAACTATTATAGTTATCGTCAATTTTGACTCTTTAGCTAGGTGTAATTTTATGAAGGACAACAAAATGGCATGCACCAGTTAGCTTAATGTTGTCTGATTATACCTACAAAGTTTCATTGTAACCGTATAAGCCATATTCAAGGAATTGAAAAATTTGCTCGTGACAAAATTACAGTTTCCGTCATTTTCGCCATTCAAAACGCCAATTTTATAGGTAAGGACCTAATAATACTTATGAATAGTACACTATGTCGGGGGCAAAGAATGCACTTGCATGCTAATCTCGGTCAATCTATTTGCTTCTTCAATAGGCTTCCTTCGCAACCTCTTTCTTTTTTTATATTAAAGTAAATAGGCATGTAATGCTTTTGATCATCCATTGGTAAGTGACGATGCGGAAGAAGATGGAGCATGCCCGTCTTGGAATAGAGCTGATACCGGCCGGGCAACCTATTTCTCACGTATCTCTGGGGCTTACGCAACACGTGATCAAACCAACGCCGACATAGCCACTTCAATCCTTCAACAAAACAGCCGAGTACTTATGTATAAGTATATCACAGATTGCTCAAATACGCCGCCAGACAGCCAGTTAAAATGTGGAAAATCGATTAACAAATATTGAATACCACATTGTAAACAGCAGACGGTTGTTAGCTCAGTAAAAATAGTAGAAATTCCCAGCTCATTATGAACCACCACCACTACAAGCTAAAACTACACACACAATGTGCTCATAGTGAGGATTTGGGGAACCGTGGCTTTGGCAGTAGCGTGGTTTTTGCTGCCAGTACCACGTGTTGTGGGCAACACATTGGCGATACCCCTGGTGTTGGTAAGTTCTGGAGACAGTTTCCATCAGGCAAGCGGGCTTCCTTGTTTACCTACCATATGACATAAAAAAACTTTCAATATTATAAACGTTTCATCACACGCGTCGGTCAGTTTATCCAGAAGCCACCCACAAAATCAAAGATGGCCGCCAACATTCGCGCGGGAAAATGAAAATATTTGTGCTCTCGCAAACATTGGAGTTGGTCGAAGTAATTAGGGCCCGACGCCATGTATAAAGTGAAATACTGGAAGGCCTGTCGTGTCCCAACCCCTATAAAATAAGGGGTGGGTACGGAGATCGTGTTCGGGGAGGATAGCGGCGGTGTGGATAATAATTGGGGATTTCGGAAGGGAAAACTGTAATAATAGCCTTCTGCAGTTTTATACGCGTATTGAGTGTGTGTGGGATTGAATGGACTATGATATGGGATCGTTCAAGAGGTTTATTAGAGGTCTCTTTAGAGGCGGTTGGTGTTGCTGATGTCCTAAGGCGGCGGTGACAACTTTCCATCATTTCACATTTCATTTCGACTCGTAGTGATTCGTGCCTCGAAAATTTTCGACCTAGCGTTAATTCTACTGGCAGCAATTCGTACCAACCATCTCTCGTGCCGGCGTTCATCGAACAAACGATTTTCAAACCAGTGTTACACACTCCAGTCAGAGTACTGGTTACAACCGTTCATCGAATTTCAATCAATCCATGAATCAAATTTATTTGCATCCATGTACAGGTCTTACAGCGACGGTGGCCGAGCGGTTACAGTAACCGACTCGTAAGCCAGAGGTCCCGGGTTCGAATCTCGCTCCGGCCATGTACCAATGACTGTTTTCTGAGTTATGTACATTAGTTGAATACTAACCGATGCTCTTACGGTGAGGGAAAACATCGTGATGAAACCTGCACATTCAGGCGACTGGATGTGTTACCATGGTCCAATCTGGTCAGGTTCCCCTGGTAGCAGGGTCATGGAGGTCAGATGGCAGTCGCTCCACTGTAATTACCTGACCTGCCAAATCCTGGATCATGGTCAAGGCGGACCCTGGGCCCTCGTTCTCGAGAGCACAACCGGGACATTAACGCCAAGATTTCTTTTTTTTTTTATGTACAGGTTTTACAGGGTATTAACTTGTTCGTACTGATAAGACATGGACCATGTCGGGCACTGCAATTTGGTAGAGAGAACATATTTTGCCTAATTTGACTACCCACTTATACGTAAGTAATTTTGTGCCAAATCGTAGAAAATATAATAACTAAGTCACTACTATGTATGTAATTTTTAATTCTATCTTATGTATCTCGTAGTTTAGATATTTCTTTATCGTCTATATACTCTTGTATCTTATAGTGGGATTAATAGATAAAAAGCTTTTTCAGTGTTCAAAAGAATTTGGTATCTTTGTTTCCGCTTTTTATTATTTCTGGAAGTTTCGAACCAGACTTCCATGGTTACAAACTCCTCTGTAAGATCGTTGATTAAAACACAACGCGTGTAAAGAGCTTGTTAAAAAGAAAATCATTTGAGAACTTATTTCATTCTTTGTGTGTCGTAAACACTCCTTCGCCTTTCATATTCTGACGGATATAAGAATCTTACAAAGAATAATGGGGCTTTCACATACGTCCACCCGTCACGCGAAGGATTTTGCTATCAAGTGTACGCCTGACAATCTTGTAGTTAAGAGCGTACTTCCGCTTATTTCCTGGTGTAAAGACGGCATTTACAACCTTGTATGAGACACGTCTGTGAAAAAGGCCTTATTTTAAACATATGTTCAGGGTTTTCTACCGCGTATCTTTGTACATTTAAAATGTGTGATAATAACTGCGATAGTTTAAAACATTAAATAAAAGCCTTATTTTATACGAATTTGCTATTTTGACATCGTAAACCTCATTAATTTTCATTCAAGGTCCATGGTACGCGATGACACGGCTGTCATGTTTGATTCTTGGTCCTAGGTCATGCCAATCCAAAAGTAAAAAAAGTTTCATTAGTGGCATCGTTCACTCACTCACACAAATTTAAATCTATGTAATACTTGTGTATATGTATGTGTGCGTGTATGACCTGGCGGCCTAAAACGAAATAACCATCCACTAAAAAGCTGTGTCCATTTTGCGTATCCTAGCTTCAGCTGGCCTCATTTATTTCTAACAGACACTAATATGAACTAAATATAGAATTACAAAGTTAAAAACATAGCATTTATTCATTCATTCCATCTAAGCATATTTTCTCGATTGCAGTGGCTAGTTCGACCATTCCATTCGTTCTGAACGAATTAATGAATAGAAATGAATGAGGTGTACGATGATGAAATATCGATCGCCTATTTTATACTCTTTGAACTATACGGCTTTAACACCAAAGTTAGCTGTAAGAAATCCCACTACGCGATAAGCACGCCCTGACCATTCTTGAATATAAATATTAAACTGTCGCGGTGTGCCATAAGCTCTCGAGAATGTTATGTGAGTCGGGTCCAACCTCGTTTTGCCAAGAGTACTAGAGGACACACCTAACTTAGCGGCGAGCTCGTTCGACTAGCCTCCAAGTACGAAACGGTCACCCATCCAGTTACCAGCATCGGCGTGCATTGCTTAACTTTTGTTATCGGTCTCTTAAGCGCACTAGACCGGGGCCAACTGTTAGATATATATTATCTATCGTTTCCTCGAACATCCTCGATCTTATACAGGCTGAGTGTGACCCTAAATGAGGGTTCGAACGTCGTTAAATGCAGACACACACTTGACCAAAGTCCGACCTTTCGTAAGTAACCTGTTATACACAGAACGGTTCAAATAAGGGTAAAATGATAAGTATAGGACGCTTTGATTTATAGTAGAGGTATGAAGACCTCTATCTAATAAAAATCCCTTCCAGATTTGAAATGAGCCATTCTTTTAACACCCGACGAAAAAATAGGGGTGTTATAAGTTTGGCGGCAAATTACGGTGGCACCAAACTAAAGAGTTCATCGGACCATTGCCTGTAATATAGACAGTAGAGATACACAGAGTGCCATCACAGAGAACGTCTCTGCGGTGACCAGAGGGATCAAAACCGTCTGTGAATGGGGATCGTCAACAATACGAATGGTGAAGCGTTGAATGGAGTCAAGTGTAAAGGGTTGATATTGTCGTGCACTTGCCCATATAATAACGTATTCAACGAACGGACGAACATGTAACCAAAGATAATAGAATACTAATTAGTAATACAACGAATGGTCGACGAATGGACGAGTGGGCAGCACCAACCCCTTACACTGGTGGGTATCGTATAAGGCGACTAATGTTTTCGAGGCAAAAGATCTACAGTCTCCGTAGGCTGGAAAATGGGCAGCAGCGTTTTCCATTGTTATATTTATATCACTGCGATCTCCAACCCGCCTGCCAAGCGTGGAGATTATGGTAGGGAGAGGCCTTAAGTCCTGGACTGTTATGGGTTGTGATGATGATAATTAATTTAACCAATAGCAAATTGTGAAACCCCGTGTATCACTGCTCGGCTTTATGTAAAGGAATGTGTCCCATATTAATAACATTATGTAATGCCAAAATTTGAAATATTGTTTTGACATATTACCTATGTAATGCAATTTATGGGTCAATCGACTTGAAATAAATGATTTTAATTTTAATTTTTTTATTTTTATTGTGTTACTCCGAGTTTTTTATCCCAATTTTGCTTTACATATCATTCTTAACATCGACGCCAAGAATCCCGATGCTCCCGAACTTTGTTTTTGTTTTCATAATTAGACAAGCACGGCATTGACCGCCATCTCACCTGGTGGTAAGTGACGATGCGGCCGATAAAGCATGCCTATCTACTAGGAACAGCATATTCCTATATCCGTGCTATACTAGTCTAGCCTTGAAGGCGTCTAGATTATAATGACAACGCGTTTCAGCCACCGAGATTGTAAGGAGAATGTTCTGGAATTGTAGCACCACATGAAATGGGGTTTTTCGCCGTGAACGCACTAACTTGGAATTCATACCCAATAATATTGTTCCATTACGTATTTTATCTTTCATGAAATAAATTGTTTTCATATTATCTGATTGTAACTAGAATAATGATTATATTACCTATTCCAAAGATAGAAGTAGATCAGGTGCCTCCTGGCACAGGCTAAGCTTAAAAGGAGTCTCCAGCAAACATAGATTTAAGGTACTTTTTGTTAGTGAAAAAAAGAATTTATTTATTTATTCATTTCCCTAATACTTACTAGAATACTCTGAAGTAAACACTTGAGCTTGAAAACGTGTTGGAACCCTACGGGACTTACACGCAACGTATCTTTTCAATTTGTTTTCCCGACGTTTCGGTAGGATTACATCCACCGAGGTCACGAGAAGACTGAAGTGGAGAGGTGACAGCTGCGATGATGTGCTGGTAGACTTCTATCCTCACATGGATGCGGGTAGGCGTTCCACGTTCACATCGAAAAGGTACATCGCGTGTAAGTCCCGTGTAATTTACTATTACCTTCATAAAATCCCAAACTAAACTATATCTTACTCAACCTCTTTAGATTGTTCTTTACAATCACCTTTGGACAAAGGGATAGTACTGGCACACCCCCGTTAGTGTCACCAACTTTTCTGTCCAGTAACCAAGTACCGAACCACAGCGTTGTACTAGCAATCCGCCTACTTCTTTACCACTAGCGCCGCCGTCGACTGAACCGATAATTGGCCGTGTACGAAACTTCGACTCTCACTTTGTCAACAACGGCCGAGTTGCTTGAATTAACAAGGAATATCGGGTGTTAATAAATGGACCCTTCACCCTTCTTAAGGCGCGGGTCCGTTGTCTCTGTCAGAAAGAGTATTTTCGCTGTCCCCGTGATCCATGTCCCCGTCAGGGTCCATGGGGATAGTGGGAAGTGAATAAAAAAATGCCCGGAACGTTGTATCGATCAGGAAGAGTATTTTCGTTGTCCCCAAGATCCATGTCCCCATTCGTGCCCATCTGACCTTTATGACACTGTTTACAGAACCTGATTAGATTGGAGCACGGTTAGATACACATTCAGTCGCCTGGATGCGCAGGTTTCCTCAAGATGTTTTCCCTCACCGTAACAGAATCGGTTAGTGTTCAACTTACGTACGTCACTCAAAAAAGTAATTGGTACATGGTGACACTAGGATCGAACTTGGTATTTATCGCTTACGAATCCAACCCGCTATAGCAATAGGCAGTGTTGGTACGTATTGAAACGGGAATTAAATAAGTTTTTCATCGTAATATTTTTATGCACAACTACGAATATCTCACAAACAATACTCATCTAAGTAAAGCAGCGTTACTATGCGTTCTCATAGTGCTGCGTGCGATTCTGTAAGAAACATCCTTGATCGCAAAGATGTAATGTAGGATGTTCTGTCAAATGCTAACAATATTTCAATAGAAATTTGCGCGTTGCTTGGCAACCATGCAACGATCTGTCACTTGTCATCGTTGTGCTCACGAATATTGTCTTAGAGAATAATATAACTGCTATGCGAACGCACTGCCTTCAATACAGCTTTAAGATTGCTAAATATCGTTCATTTTGATGGACGCTCAGTGCCGATCGCCACTCGAAGTATTATCAGTTGGGACCCTGTGTAGACCCTCATAGTAACGTTTCTGAATAGGGGTGTATTATGGGGACAGCTATAATGGGGACAACAGGAAAACGGATTGCAAACGACCTTTTTTAATTGACTAGTAGACAGGAAGTTGTATGAACTCGTACGTTTGTTGACGAGTAGCCCGATACAACAAAGGTACGATGTAGGAAACACGGAACATACCCTTAAATAAACTGTATTTTTTTTTTTTTTTTTTTTGTGGTACATAGGTATTTATTTGTATAATTTGCGAAACTGTAAAACAGTTTGTTGGCGAAGGTTTGCACTCTCAATGCTTTCAATATCTTTACCCTACCAACATAGTACAAAAAACAAAAATAATACTAATATTAATAATAAACACTTATACCTAATTTGCACCTGGGCATAGACTCCGAATGAAGTTATCTATAACAGGCATTTCATCTTTGACTTATAAGTATGTCTGCTCTCGGTTGCTTTGACTTTATCTTCAAGGTTTGTATGTAGTTTTTTTTAAACAAAACAAAGCATTTTGACCGCCGTCGCACCTGCGTGGTGGTAAGTGCCGATACGGTCGAAGATGGAGCATGCTTGTCTAGGAACAGCCTATTCACCTCTAGCCTTGAAGGCATCCAGATTATATTGATCAGGGAACACACTCGCAGGCAACGCGTTCCACTCCTTAGCCGTACGCATTACAAAGGTCGAGCCAGAGCGGCTCGTGCGGTCTGGAAGATCCACAGCATAAGGATGAAGCGCTCGCCCGGATCGCGTCTCTCGCGTATGAATGTGGAGGAGGTGAGAGAGGTGTGTGATGTTCGTAGCTTGTTGCATTCAATAGTCTCTGCCTTCCACTATGGGATACTGGCGTGAGTGTGTATGTGCATATATTTGTATATATGCCAATTTTCATGGGTATCGATTCAACAGTGTTAAAGTGAAACGATAACATAAATAAAAAGATACATTTAGATAAATATTGTATATTCTAGTTATATGGCAAACGTTTGTTTATTCCTTCGATTAAGGATTCCTTTTCAACTTACTGAAGCGTCTAATACTTCCAGAGCCTAAAAACTAAAAGAAAAGCTATTTCAAAAGAAGAAACACAAAGTGTTTTGATACGATTATTTCGGTTCCGGAAGGACGTAGGTAACAAACCCTACCCTTCTCCTGGAGGGTCCTTCACATAAATTCCGGTAGGGTAAACGTACCTAACGCCGACCTCGAGCCAATTTACATTTATAAATAACACCTATAGGGGATTCTAGAGTGACTAGGGATGTTATGGAGCTCCGCAATTCTGTAGCTCCGCAAAACTATCGGTGTCTGAAATGAACCTGCATCCGCATCCGCAACCAGAATTCCGACCAGATTTGAAATGTATTTCGAAAAGGTACCTATGACTAAAAATTAAACGCTTTGCCTGCCAATGTAAAGAAAATAACCAATAAGGAATTCGTGCTGAAGACTTAGGGTCAAATACACATTAAAGTCGGGAACATTTTTCTCGGTTCACCGAACGGTACAATAAATAAATTAAATAAATAAATGTGCTTTGATAATGCACACAGCGCCATGTAGCCCCAATAGGAATATACTGTTTCTAGATAGGCATGTTCTCGATCGCATTGTGTCGTCACTAATACAATATGGTGAGATGGTGGTCAAATGATATGTTATATAAGGTTATGGTATCTATGTTATCTTACAGAACACAACGACAATCAGGAGTCGAACAATTTACCATTTAAAATTAGAAAGAAAGCTAAACGAAAATGAAGACAATGCCACGTGGTGCATTGAATCCCGAACGAGAACCGAACATTACCAAAAAGTGCCGAACTGTGTATGATTAAAATATTGATTGAATGAATGAACACTTTATTGCATAAATACAGGATACAGTCGGTATATATCGGTAGTAACAAAGAAAACAGCAGGTGGCCTTATCATTTAAAGCGAAATATTATTTTGGCTTCAGCGTTATTAATTCTTAAGTACTAGAAATAACTTAAATAAATCCGATTTCTTTAAAATAAACGGTGTGTAAAACCGCCGGACAAAACTAGTCCTAAATAATTTAATACCTTTGAGGGATTTCGCGTATCCACAAAATCCACGAGATGGCGCTACTGTGACGTAGATCTTCTGTCAAAATAAAGCCCCGTCATTGGTTGGAATAGTTTATTCGTTCATAGCAGATGGTTCTGTCCAATAGCATGACAGTATTTTGACAACGGACCTTACGCCTCACTAGCACCATCTGAAATCGTTAAAACTCTCATTAAAATACTATCCATTATCGGTAGAGCGTCGGTAGCCGGGCGGTTTAGTATCCAACTCGTAAGCGAGAGGTACCGTGTTCGAGTACGGTAAGGGAAAACAACGTGATTGACCTTCAAATTTAGGCAACTTAATTTGTAACCATGATCCAGTCTGGTCAGGTTCCCTTGGTAGCAGGAGTCATGGAGGTCAAATGGTAGTCGCTCCAATGTAATTACCTGATCGCCAAATCCTGGATCATGGTCAAGGCGGACCCCGGGCTCTCGTTCTTGAAAGCACAACCGGGACATTAACGCCAAACAGATGATTATTTTATTATTATATCGGTATCCGCACCTGATCTGCCAAATCCTGGATCATGGTCAAGGCGGACTCCGGGACTTCGTACGCGAGATCACACCAGGACATTAATTCCAAGATGATGATGATGATAATGATCCGCATCCGCATCCTTATCCGTTTCAAATCATTACCATCCCTACTGTTTACTATGTCTTGCTCAAAATTTAGTGCAGAAATGTTTTAGAGGTCGTATTTGTGTCGCTCTTCAGGTTGGTGATAGCTTACTCGGTGTTTTTAATTAAGTCTGGGATCAGCTTGGCTTAGTCGGAGGACTGGGAGGTCTGTTTGGGTGGGGTCAGCAGGTATTGTATGTGTAATTTTTTGACCCCAATGGAAAAAGAGGCGTGTTGTAAGTTTGACGTGTGTATTTCTGTATCTGTGGAGGTGGATATTGTCTGTGGTATCGTAGGTCCCGAACGGGTAGACAATTGGCAACGGACGTGCGACGGGCGTTTTTGAAGTCTCCTATTGTCCGTCGTACGACCATGGTTGCACGACCGTTGCCAATTAGGACAGCGCTTTTACTGTGTAGTTTGTAAGCGTATGAACGGGCCGGTTTTATGTCTGAACTATGAAGTAGATCAAGTAGATTATCCTCCTTAATAAATATTGCTTTCTGTTCATGCAGGTTATATTTTATTACAGTTTCAAATTTACAAGTGTGTCGTATTTTTAATGCTAAAACCTAAAACCTATTATGTCAAGAATTTATATACTTAAGTGCGGTGGGTCTTGGTGTCCGGTAGCACAGGTATTTCATACCTAATTCAGGCACCAGCTCCCATAAACAGTTTACTGTGTGTTAATCCTGTTATGTGCTGTTTTTGTTCATGTTTGTGGAGAATTAAATAACTTATTCTATTCTATATTTTACGTAACTATAGGTACTACATAAGATTTTTGAGAGGGAAAGAGGGAATCTATATCTTTCCTACTCCTACCTGTTACTTCTCAATTAATTTGTTGCGGGTTCCAAGACAGTATTTAGGCGTGCCTAAGTGTCAAAACTCAGTACTTATATGGGGTATCCGCTGTAATCCTGAGTACACAGAAGTTATAGCGGTGGAAACGATTTGTGGGGAAAAGCCTGTGCTACACAGTCTGAGTATTTTTTAAATTTACTTAAAACCACATGGAGCTCAGGGCCTGACGACGGTAGGCTGTGATCTATACAGTAACAGTCGTTTAACTGACTATTGAATTGTATTTGTAACTTATTAACAAAATATTCAATAGAAACAGAAGCCAATGACCCTTTTCTGAGTTATGTAAATTAGTTGAATGCTAACCGATGCCCTGACGGTGAGAGAAAACATCGTGATGAAACCTGCACATTCAGGCGACTGAATGTGTAACCATGATCCAATCTGGTCAGGTTCCCCTGGTAGCAGGTGGCCGTCGATTTACTGTAATTATGTGATCTGTTAAATCCTGGGTCAAGGCGGACCTCGGGCCCTCGTGTGCGAGAGCACAACCAGGACATTAACGCCAAGATGATTACCAAAATAATCAATAGAATCACAACATCGTACATCAAAAGCCGGCAAGTATATACCTGCAAGCCCACAACCACACTATCTGTCACTGTCACTTCACTCACGAAACCGCGAAAGCTCCCATTGGACGTTCCGGTGTGCTTCGTTCGGGAACTGCGACATGATCGGAAACGTAGTATTTAGCAATGTTGCTAATATTACGAATAATCAAATCCACGTGGTTTCGATGAATAAGTAAATGTAAAGCATAGAGGTGCGTCAGTAGCCTAGAGGTTAGTGGATTGGACTCGTAGGCGAGAGTAAGCGGATTTGTCACCACAGCTTTGATATTATTTTAACCGCCGACGAAAAAAGTGTGGTGTTGTAGTTTGACGTGTGTATTTGTGGTTTTGTGTGTCTGTCTGTGGCATCGTAGCTCTCGAACCGATGCAATTTTCTTGAATTGAAAGCCAGTTTAATCGGTGTAGTTCCTAGGTTTGCTTAACTAAATGTCGTGGGGGGTTCTCTTACTTTTTTAGTCGGTTAGGTTATACCGCTGACAGGTTAGATTGTCTGTCCTTAGGACGACGTTTACACACAACGGCACCGGTCTACTTGTGATCTAAGCGGGTAACCCTTTCGAAATATCAAGACTGTGGTGACAAACCCGAATTACGTGACAATTTATGTGCAACAAAATCGAATTCAATTCTCTAAAACTTTACTTGGGTCACCGGATTAGCCACGCCAGCGGGCAACGCTGCGCGCGCCTAATCAGGTTCTACTTCCCTTTTATTACCATCAAATTCTTGTTCCGATGTGGTTCCGATTTACACTTAGCGAGTTGGTAATAGAGATGGGACTAGAGGCACAGTTCATTCGAATGTTGGCAGTCCAAACTCGATTCGAATCGGATTGTTATGTTGACTCGAATAATCACATGATTCGAATCAGTTTCATAGATTCGAATCTTTGTAGCGTGGTAAATTTGATTCTTAAACAGTTAATTACTTAATTCAGACTTCCGCATGGCAGTGAATTAGAGCTTGTTTTTTTTTTTTTTAATTTTTGTTTTGTGTACAATTTATCCCGTTTTAAGTGTAACTGTATACAACAATGTATAACTGTGAAATAAATCTT
The DNA here is from genome assembly GCA_907269095.1 of Blastobasis adustella. NCBI lineage: Eukaryota > Metazoa > Arthropoda > Insecta > Lepidoptera > Blastobasidae > Blastobasis > Blastobasis adustella. The sequence goes on from OU026140.1 coordinate 8,013,321, forward strand.
AGGAAGTTGATTACTTTATACACTACATTTTAAGTACCCGGAGACATACCTTTTAAAATTTATTTTAAGTACAAGCAAATTGAAATAAGCTAAAGATGGCGAGACGATATCGATGCCAATGACCCGGATACGATAAAAATAGCGTAGCTTGGGTTAGAAAAAATAAATCGCCCAGAAGCGGAAATACAAAAATTATTAATGATTGCACAACGAGAACTAGTAAATAATATGAAACAGCATATTAATAACACGCAAATATAATATATACAGGGTGTCCCAGAACTCAACGCCAAGCCGAAACGGGGTGACAGGATTGATTGTAACCATCATGAGAAAAATCACAAAAAAATCTATCCCATGCAGTTTGAAAATTCATAGTTTAACAAATAGTCGTAATTCTAGAAAACTTGGGGCAATTGTGTCATTATTTTTGACTGTGGTTCTAGAAATGTTATTTAGGGTTACGGTTCTAAAGTTTAAATGAACAAAAATAATAAAAATTAACCACAATAACCGAAAAATGGTAACAGTTTGACCAAATTTCTAGGTTTTTCTTAAATGCCCATAAATTTCAAACTGGGATTTTTTTTGGGATTTTTCTTATGATGGTTACAATCAATCCTGTCATCCCGTTTCGGCTTGACGTTGGGTTTTGGGACACCCTGTATAATAATATAATGTATGTGATGTTATTACAGAGAACAGATAGGTATTTGTTTCTATATTTTTGTTTTGCTAATGGTTTATTGGTACGACGAATTATCAACAAATAGGTCTACGTGGAAAAATGGAAGAGATACCTTTGCCCTAATGTGGGACATCAAGGCCTACAAAAAAATTGTTTATTCTTCTTAAATGTTAAAAAGAGGTGAATTACTGCTGTTATAACAATTTATTGTTTCATTCGAGGCCTAGTGTCAAAGTGAAGGGTAAAACTAAATTAAGGGCCAACCTGAAAATCAGTGCTGAGTAGTCCTTATTCAGTCATTAATCAGTCCTTATTGTCTGCATAGCTTAAACTGAGATTTGTACCCTCCACACGCCAATCCTTTTTCATTTTGTTTTTTTTTTGTATAATGTACCTAGTGATTAAATAAATTTTAAAGAATATTTTGTAAATTATTTTAAGTGTACGGCCCAAATTTTTTACATATATTAAGTTAGTTTTTTTTATTTTTATTGTACACATTTAGTTTTTATTTTAGTTGATTTATGTAAATGAATTTCTTAAGTTGTGTGTAGAAAATAAATAATTAAATTCGAATTGATTTTGTTTTAGAAACTGTCATTTTAATATCGTTTCGATCATTCGAATGATCTACTCATCAGTTCATCCGATCTTCGTTTATTATACGAATATTTTCTACCGATTCGTCCCACCACTAGTCGGTAATGTGGAAAAAAGCGGCATATCCACCAACGAGCCCGTTCAACCAGTTAGTCGCATACCGTGGCTCCGCTCGCAAATGTGATAACTGCACGCAATCGTAATTATTTTTAGAAGGCTTCGTCGCAGGCGGAGCTATGATATGTATTTTTTGCTTCCTGGGACGTGAACGTCGCGGGAAAAGGAGGGTTATATGTTTGGCGCGCGTATCTGTGTGTAGGTGTGTCTGGAGTGATATCGATGTGGTTTTTTTTATTCAAAAGCCAGTTTAATCAAGCTGGTTTATAGTTTTGTTCCGTTAAAATCGAATCAGTAGGTTAGAACATATTTGAGGATATAAACTTTGTCGGGGATTTCCGACTTTTTCTGTCAGTTAGGTTAGTGTAATGTTTGCTTAGCGGCTGTGGTCTATTGGTCCAGTTAAGCAACGCACGCAGAGTCCGGAAAGTGGATGGATGACCGTTTCGAACTTTGAAGCTAGTTAAACTTTATAGCAATTTATATTAGCACCGCAACGAGATTGCGACTCGTCATGTGTGCTTTCTAGTACCGTTGGCGAATCGAGATTGACCAAGGTCTCGGTGGTAAGTTGCTAGATAGATTTACTCGTAAAAGACAAGCATTAGAAAGTGAGCGCCCGCGTGGATGCGAGCACTTTCGAAAATAGAGCCCCAGGGTGTATCTGTATGAATGTACATCAAAAGAAACTGTCAAGAAATTGCCATACCTTGCATCCTTCACTCCTCTCTAGTCTACAATCGCGTCCGTTTTATTTCAGATCTATATTAAAACCATACTTGCTAGCAACTATATATTAGAAAACTGCCCCCGGAAAACAGCCCTTAAACGTTGCCAGTCAGCACGCAACGGTCGTCACGAACGTAGCTGTTTATTTGAAACAATTTCATATAATAATGTTTAGTGGCTCACTGTACGTAGGTATGGACTTGTGTTGCTATACCTACAGGGCGTCTGTGTATGAAGATCGATTTTAGCTCTAACGGAACCGGGTTTTATGTTGACACTTTTTAAAATTACTTCTTTATCAAATTATTAGGTCGTAGGACTCTGTCAAGACTAAGGGGGCCGCCTGGGTGAGTACAATTGCCTTATCTATTTCTGTCAAGCAACATTGCATTGTTGTGTTCCGGTTTGAAGGATAAGGTAGACAGCGTAATTACAGGCATGAGGCATTTCATCTTAGTCCCCAGTGCCAACGCACCTGCGGTTCTGCATTTTTGTTGCCTGCAACCTAAATGCTTGAATCGTAGATGTTATGGGCGACAGTTTCCGCTTACCATCAGGTGGGCTGTCATTTGTCACTGCTTAGTATGAAAAAAGCGACCATGGTCATGGGACGGACCGACCATGGTCGTACTATCATCACCCGGAAGACGCCCACTGCTGGGCATAGGCCTCTCCCAGAGATCTCCACAAAGGCCGGTCCTGTGACTTCCGCATCCAGTTGGTACCTGTGATCTTTACCAGGTACACCTAGGTCGGTTCTCCTAGTAAAAGTTGGTCCACCTAGGTAGGTCCACCTTGTGGGATGCCTACCCACGCTGTGTCTTCAAGTACGTGGTCGCCGCTCGAGAACTTTACTGCCCCATCGGCCATCTGTTCTTCAAGCTATGTGCCCTGCCCACTGCCACTTTAGCCTGGAAATCCTTATTATCGTACGACCATTGCCAATTAGAACAGCGCCTAACGGTACCCATATTCTATTATTTCCATTTAAAGCGTCTAGCTTGAAAACACTCTATATACTGTGGGGGATTGACCTATTGTTTGTTGTTTGCGCATTTTTTTCCTTTTATTTTATTGTTCGATCGGCTTGTTGTTTCGAAAAGGGAGTCGAGGGTTTACGAGTTCATTTGCTTTACATTGTTAGGAGTTAATGGTCGAATACCGTATTTATTTCACTAATTAATGCCTTAGTGTTCGACTCGTTTCGTTGTTGGTGTATTAAAGTATATGAGATATTAGTGCGGCAATGCCGGCCATATACATTCGTTTTCCGTATTAGGTTTCCAAATTATACCATTTGACTAAATTCAGTCGTCTAAGGTCGTATAAGGCGTAAGGCCAGCCACATTATTCTTCTTCCCAGTCGTGCACTCTTGACAGAGTGGTCGTGGTCATGCATCGGTCGAGTTCTGAGCCACCGCCACCCTCGCGATGCAACGTCATGCGTCCCTGTGCCTGGCGGAGCGAGAGTTTTCAGTCATGGTGGAGTGTGTAGCAGACTTGATGAGGTCCGTCTACCGTGTTGGAGAGCGCCCACGAGATCTTTTACCCTCGACTTTTCCTTGCACCACCAAACTTTCGATGGAGTCTTCCTGATGTGCCTGAAGAACTTGAGAATTCGTATTTGCACAGACGACGATAATCTCTCTTTGATGTTAAGTTCTTGTAGCATCAAAGCATTGGTTCGGTGCGCTGTCCACGGGATTCTGAGCATGCGTCTACAACACCACATTTCCAGTGCGTCGATCTTGTGACGGTCTTTTGTCCTCAGCGTCCACGTCTCAGCTCCGTACAGAAAGATTGGAAAGACCAGACACCGCATCAGTCGAACCTTTGTGTTTCTGGTTATTCTGCGGTCCTTCCAAATCTTTGCAAGTTTTGCCACTGAGGATCTAGTCACGGCGCAACGCCTCCGAATCTCATCCTCGCAGCCGCCAGCATTAGTGATCGTGTAACCTAGGTACACATAGCCTCTAACCACTACGCATCCCGCTATCCGGACGTCTGGTTGGTTGTTATTGACGCGGTCGGCGATCATCATTTTGTTTTGTCACGTTTGATTGCAAGTCAAAATCCAACGCGGTGGTCTTCAGACGACGAAGAAAGATCTCAATTTCATGTCTGGTTGATGCTAGGAGAGTAGTGTCATCTGCATATCTTAGATTTGATATTTTTCGGCCGCTCACAGATACTCCCTCATCCCAATCTTCGAGAACTATACGCATTATGTAATGTTATATATGTTGAACAGTAAGGGAGACAATATACAGCCCTGTCTAACGCCAGCTTGCGTTTTGAAGTAATCGAAGTCAACACCGTCAACACGGACTGCGGCTGTGCCATATTCGTACAGATGCCTAATGAGGTATACAGGATGTTGTGGAACACCCATTTCTGTCAGAACCCGCTACCATTTCCAACACTTGACGGCATCGAAAGCTTTCCTGAAATCAACGAAGCACACATAGAGGGTGATGTTGAACTCTCTGGCCTTTTCCACAATTTGTCGCATTACGAGTAGCTGTTCTCTAGTGCCTCGACCCTTTACAAAACCAGACTGTTCAGAGGCTATCTCTTGAGACAGGTAAGCTTGGAGTCTTATGTTGACAATATGTAGCATGATTTTACTAGCGTGATCGTTGATCCTTTTTTATGGAGTGAGATGAATATAGAGTGTCGGCCAGACTCCAGTGACCCATATTCAACAACATATGGTGTGCAGTATGTCTACTTCGACTTCCCCCATAGCTTTTATTGTCTCGATCGGAATCTCATCTGAACCTACAGCCCTATTCCGCATAGTAATCATCTTAGCGTTAATGTCCCGGTTTTTGCTCTCGAGGACAAGGGCCCGGGGTACGCCTTGACCATGATCCAGGATTTGGCCGTCCAGGTAATTATAGTGGTGCGACTCCCATCTGACCTCCGTGACCCTGCTACCAGGGGAACCTGACCAGATTGGATCATGGTTACACATCCCTCACCGTAAGAGCATCGGTTAGTATTCAACCAATGTACAGAACTCAGAAAACAGTCATTGGTACATGGCCGGAGCTGGATTCGAACCTGGGACCTCTGGCTTACGAGTCGGATACTGTAACCGCTTGGCCACTGACGTATTCCGCTTAAGGTTATTAATGGCTGCGCGCACTTCGTCCTTCAGTAGCATTGGCTCCCGATCCGATGCTTCGTTATAGGGCGTTGCGACGTCTGTTGTCACATCGGCAAAAAGAGACCGACAATCTTCCTTATCTCTGTGATGGTGTTTCCTGACTCATTCTCAATGGCCCATGTCTTCGGCTTGAACTGACGGGTTATATGTTGGATTTTCATGTGCAAGTCTTTTGTTTCAAACTTTTGAGAATGTCGTTCAACCTCTTCACATATTGATTGTAGCGCTGTATTACGGTCTCGACGGCAAGCAGCTTGTATAACAGAATTCATGGAATTAAGCTCTTGCATTGTGGCGCAACTAGCTTTCAGTTCTCTACGCTTCTCGATCTAATTCCTAGTATCGGATGACATCCAGTGTTGCCTCTTTTTAGATCTAGCGTTGGGTTATGATTCACGCACGGTATCTTTTATAAGTTGCACGGTGGATTTCCAAAGGTGGTCGACATTCTCTTCTTCGCTGCAGTTTTCGATCCAGTATTGCATTTTTTCTCGAAGCGACTAGACAAAGGAGTCTTTTTTGGTGACTTCTATGCGTTTTGGCATTTTCTTAACTATGGGTGTGCGCAATCTGATCCTCATATTACACACAAGCAGCTGATGTGCAGCTATGTGCGTTGGTTATGGAGCTTCTCCATCTTGCTCTGATCAGTATGTAATCAATCTGTTTGTGGTATTCTCCATTTGGGGAGGTCCAGGTATACAGTCTTCTAGGGTGGTGTTTGAAGACTGTATTCATTACAGTAAACGTATTATCTGCTGCAAATTGGATTAAGCGCTCGCCTATACTGTTCCTGCAGCCAAGACCGTAACGACCCACGATATTTCGCATACCCACATCCCGAGTGATGGTTCCTACCTTCGCGTTAAAGTCACCGATGACCATCAGGATATCGATGTTATGTTAGTTCTTCTTGGAATGTTATCGATACAACGCTCAAGTTATTTATAAAAGTCCTCGATTATACCTGGATGATATTCAACGCGCATGGCGAAGCACTGCGTTTCATGGTGATGATCCTCTCGCTGACGGGGTTATAACCCAGGACAGACCCCGACCAGAGTGTGGGCACTGCAATAGCCACTCCGGCGAAGCTGGATAATTTATTTTCTGATAAGAAGATTGTATGTTTCTCCAGGTTCCTGTGGCCACTCCCTTTCCAGTGTGTCTCACTCAGTCCTGTGATGATATTATTACATCGCTCGAGCTCGTGGTTTAATACATGGAGCTTTCCCTCGTCAATGAGACCTCTAACATTCCATGTTCCGACGCGGATGTCATGACGTAGTTGAAGTATAGTTTTTCCAGTAGCATAGTTTCCATGGAGCGCCTGGTCGCCTGCTGTCTCCCCATGGCCAGTAACCAATTTCACACCCTGGCTAACGGACAGCTTAGGGCGCCGGTCGCTACGCGGGTCGCTTGGCACACGTTTCTTCTTAAATGACCTTCTCGTGACTCTCGTGGGAGATTAGTGCAGTGGTTTCCCGTTGCCTTCTGCACCAGAACTTTTAGGGGGTATTTGGGCCCCAAGGCTTCTGACGCCTCTTTCGTGCAGGTTGGCCCACCGGGTGTGCATGGTTATACTGCCATTGCTCGGTCGCCAAAACCCCGTTAGTTGTCTAGCAGGAAGCATCACGGCAACCAGTTGGTAGCCGCTGCCTTTCGGCGCGTGCAGGTGGGGTTGACAATAGCGACCCTAGTAAAGGTCGTGTTCCGATCTCCCCTTACTCCCTCCACATTATAAGGTTTCCTAATTCGAATTTTAAACTCGACTAATCAGAATCCGGGACATTTTTCACGCAGCCTTTTGATTGGTCATCGCAGATTCTGTAGCATTCGAGTTATCGGGCGTTATGATTGGCCAATTTTATTGATTTTAATGGACAAATAGTGCCTACACCACAATGGTCAATTATAATATACAGGAGGACGTCAATCGAATTCGGAAGTTTGATTAATTATACTATTTTATTTTCAATTCGAAGTGAATTCAATACCAAATTTTAAGACTCAATAGTAATAATTATCATCAACAAAGGGGAGTTTATTGCCAAAATCTTCACGCTCGGCAGGCGGATTGGAGATCGCAGAATTATAAATATAGTAATGGATAACGCTGCTGTCCATTTTCCAGCCTACGGAGACTAGATCTTTTGCCTCGAAAACATTAGTCGCCTTGTACGGTATTCGACTCTGCCAGACACCAAATAACCACGACTCAATAGTACAAAAATAATTTTCTTTATTTAATCAGCATTATTTGTTCTATCTTTATTATTATGAAAGAAATGATCTGTTCTCAAATGAATATCTTTCAAGATTTTTCGCATAATATTTCGCGAAACCACAGACGTACGAGCATAAAGGGTACGGGCGTGGTAGTGGGGCACGTCAAAGTGGAAGTAGAAGTTTCTGAATAGGGATGAGCTGCGTTACATGACTTCAAAAGGCCAAAAAGTCCTTCGCGTATACATATTTTCAGCAGTGGATTGATAGAAAAATAGAGGCTTCCGCTCAATTCGTTGTTTAATATACAGACATTAAATGAGATGTAACATTGTTTCGGAATTTGACAGCCTTTCAAATTTATATGATAGACGGGCGTTACGAGGTAGCGCAGGGCCGTAGTCAGTGATTTGGAACGGGGGGTCTGAATTGGAGGAATGGGGGCTCTTTTGGATGTGTGCTGTCTTGATGTGTGATTCTTGATCATTAATTTCTCAATTGACTATGGCATGGAATATATCCCAACCGACTGAGCCGGATAATCCCCTAACAAGTTTTTTTTTTTTTTTTTTTTATCCGGCAGACAAACGGGCATGCGGGCCACCTGATGGAAAGTGGTCACCGCCGCCTATGGACATCAGCGTCACCAGTAGCATCACAAGTTTACGTGTATACTTAAATATTTCCAAAACTGTTGGACTGATTTTAATGAAAAACAATCTAAGAACCATCTCGTTTAAACTGGCTTCTAAACAGATGAAACCGCATCCAATTCGGTCCATCCGTTCGGGACATACGATGCCACAGACAGACACACAGAGCGACAGAGCCACAGATACATACGTTAAACTTATAACATCCCTCTTTTTACTCGAACTTTACTTTTTACATCGCAAACGATCACAAGATTATATCTTGATCAAAAGCCCCCTGAAAACCCGCTCAGGATCGACATCTTTTGATATCGGAGGCCAAGATCCTTTTTGCTCACAGAGCCAGCGCAGAAGAAGCTATAAAGATTAGCACTGACCTATAAGCTAAAGGCGATCACAATAGGTCAGTAATGGGCGCAGTAACACAATAGAAAGCATTGATTCACGCGACAAAAACACCACAATAATTGATACAAGGACGGTTATCCTTAAAAAGCCCATTCAACACAAAAAACAACCTCCCGCCCCCACCGCCCCTCCCCGAGTACACCCCTGCGCCCGCGTTGTCAGTAAAGTCACGCACGGCGCCCATCCAACGCAATGCACATTAAACGATGTCATTTCAATCAAATAATGTGCCGCGAATACTAAATATGGCGCCCACCGCGCCGCTAAATACTAGGCCCACACGCCGTATGCGAAATAACGCGTGTAAATAACGCTACGCTGGATACGGCCCTGTGCTGGCGGCTTTTTTACAAAGAGTGAGGCCTGCATGCGGGCTAACTGATGGAAAGCGGTTACCGCTAGCTATGGAGCTAGCTGGGTGATGGTAGATGGCCTAATCATCATCAGGAGAGGCGGTGGGGGTACGACTCGTACCCCGAGGTACCAGGTTCGAACGCCAGTGCCGCCATGTACTAATGAAATTTCTGAGTTATGTATATTAGTTGAATACTAGCCGATGCTCTTAGGGTGAGGGAAAACGTCGTGATGAAACAGACATTTAGCGAATGAATGTGTGGCCATGATTCAATCTGGTCAGGTTCCCCTATTAACAGGGTCACGGAGGTCTGCAAAATCCTGGATCATGGTCAAGGTGTCCGCCTCAAGCGCCGAGGTGGACCTGGGGCCCTCGCGCGCGAGAGATCAACTGGGATATTAACGCCAAGGAAACCATTCTCTAAGGTGGAGGTACTATTTCAGTCGGGCAGCTCCAATTTTAACGGGATATCCTATATAAAACAACTACTTTCATGTTTTCTATGGGGTATCCCGTTATCAATGCCCAACCTCTCTCATATTGATCTCTTAGAAGTACGCGCGATTTCATATTTTCAAGTATTCCTCTTTTTATTTACTATAGGCTATCCATCGCACTGGCGTTGATTTTGCCAATGTCAAATGAATTGTGAGTTATTAGCGCTGATACACATTGAAGAGGTGCGCTGCGCGGCGTACTGCACGATGTGTCAAAAGTTGTTGCACGCCAAGCAGTTTGTATGCAAGTATATTGATAGTGGCGAAATGTCCCACTGTGCAGCGCGCCGCGCGGCGCACTGCATGATGGGGCAAAACCCGCAATCCAAGCCCGAAATGTCAGTTCTGTATGAATTTTGTCCACATTTTTTCAATTTGGCCCAATCGTGCAGTGTGCGGCGCGATGTCAGCAGACGTCAACATGAGACGTCACACTTGACTGTTTGTTTTTACAAACAGTTCGAATCCTTCCTACTTATGTGACACAGTTGACTTACATATATCTGTCTTCCTTTTTAGTACAGATTCAACGCGTATGAATGAAATAGGAATTCGACTTTGTTAAAGAAATTTTGACCGCTGAAGCGTATGCCCCTCTCCTTTGTGTGATTCTGCAACTTTATCGTAGTTGTTTCGCTTTCGTGATCCTTTCGTCATTTTCTTCTCAGTTCCTCCCGAATTATAAATAAGGCATGTTTTGTTCTAGAACACAAGTTTCTAAAGAGAAATGATAGTGCTCGACGAGATCTACATTTCGGATGACAGCTGCAAAACTTAAAACTGTAATAACTCTGAAACTATTGGTCCTATTACACTAGTTCCTAAATAGAGATGATAGTGCTCGTCGAGATCTACATTTCGGATGACAGCTGTCAAACCTAAAACTGTAATAACTCTGAAACTATTGGTCCTAAAACACTAGTTCCTAGAGAGAAATGATAGTGCTTGTCGAGATCAACATTTTTTTAAAGAAATTCATCCTTTGAATGACATACATTCATTCCGTTACGCCTTTCTCCCGTAGGGGTAGGCAGAGACCACATTGTTCCACTTGCTACGGTCCTGACAAATCTCTGTGGCTTTTTCATACATACATAGACTGTTAACTTCATTACCCATCCTTGGTTCCCTAGTAGTCGGGTAAAAAGTATCAGTTATCATAGTATTCGACGAAGACTAATTGATGTGGTCCAATTTCTTCACATATTTATGATGTTATACTTTTTAGTTAAAAAAAGCAACATTCGCTAATCCACCCATTGATCATCATCTCATGATCTTAGCGTTCATATCAGTTGTGCGGAATCCATATTGTCTAGAACCGAGAATAGGTAGAAAAGCGTTTGTGTTGAGCATCGATTAATCCAACTAACTAAAATGTATAGATTTATTTTAATAATAATGTAATTTTTAATTTGACATTTTATTAATTTTGTAATGTGACATGTTAAGATGACTATTGATACTCAATTAATATCTAAAGGTGACAATTTCAATTCTGTTATTCATTCTATTGACTGTGATGCTGTTTAATTATTGATGTAAATACTCAATTTATATGCATTGTTAGTTAGGCCATTATGTATACCTAGATACTGAATTTTGGACAATGTATGAACAATACTAATAAAGAAATATGAATATGAAAAAAATCGGTTGTCTGTGAAGTCGGTTTACTGACGATAGTTTATTTATTTATTTATTTAAAAACTTTATTGCACAAATTACAGCAATTAGCGGACTTAAAGCCATTGAGGCTTTGTCTAACAGTCATCCAGCAGACCATGCAGAGAGTGATTAAGTAGGTGCTACTTAACAGAAAAATATTGATAAATTAAATTAAATTAAACGTTGAACGTGAACGTTGATAGTTGAACGTGATAACGTCATAACTTCATACTTGACGAAAACATGTAAATATATTATTGTATAGCAGCTTTCCACGCGGACGCATCGCTTACTCAAGTAGGAGAGAGACAAATGTCGAACGCTGCCGAACGCTGCCGAACGCGGAGGCCGAGTGCCTCTCTGTCGCTCGTTCCGCGCTCTCGCTTGCAGCGAGGTAACGACGGTAACGACGCATGAGTCATGTTTTTTCGTGCGTGCAGCCGGCTCCATCGATTTATCACGTCAAAAATATAACACATTGCTCTGTTACACATTGTCAAATAAAGACAGAAACTATTCGAATAGTCCTCCCCAAGTAGTGTCACGCTTAAAAGTGTCAATTATTGAAGCTGCAATGCCGCGCTGTTCTGTTATTTAGTCAACATGTCACCGATTTCCGCAGAACCGAAATCAGTGACATATTGACCTGTTGGTTAGGTTAATCTCCGGTTAGCAATCTAGGCCCGGAAATTGTTCATAACACGCATTGGGAGCCTTCGTGTACACTGTTAACTATGTCGTGGATACAGGGTGTAGCCTGTAACATCGATAATAGTTGCCTACGAGTATGTTCTCTGTAGGCTAATAACGTAACGCTGTTGCCGAAAATTCTCTGATTTCAATAAATGAAATTGTTACTTTTGCGATCACTGATCAATTTAATAGTTTTAGTTTATTGCAATGGAACTTCGTTAGCAACTGAACCCCTGAAATTGATGATACGGAGTCGCAAAAGTAACCATTTCAATTTTAATCATTGAAATCAGCAAATTGTTAGCAACAGAGGTACGTAATTAGTGTACAGTAACTACGGATACTCTCTGAAATAACCGGTTTTTTTGCTATTGCTCTGGCGACAAACTGTATAACCACTATTCGATCTGGTCAGGTTCCCCTGTTATTATGGTCATAGAGGTCAGACGGTAGTCACTTTACTGCAATTACCTGATCTGACAAATACTGTATCATGGTCAAGGCTGGCACTGGGCTCTCGCGCGCGCACGCACTACAAATTACGAACATCTGTTAGTGATCAACTAATGTACATAACTCAGAAAAGAGGCATTGGTATTTGGCGGCCTAAACCTGGTGTCTAGGGATATAAGTCGGACCCCATAATCATTAGGCAACCGACGCTCTTTATATACGTTCTTCCAACGGTCCGTTTAAAAAAAAATCCGTTGCATATACACCTTACCTACCGAACCAAACAACACAAATCCGCATTCGAAATTCGAAATTCCATATTTAGTCCACTGTCTATAATCATAACAAGAATCGAACAAAAGAGGAATTGTCAAATCGCCCATCGGCCGCCCCAATTGTGTATTCAGCTAGCGTCTGTCACCCGACGCCACTCGTTTGTCAACGGTGATGTGGGGTCGATTGGGACGACAAACGTCAAAGATAATACATGATTACCGCCGGCAGATTAGCGTGCAATTTGGGGGTAGTTGGGAATTTGATGCGTCTATGAAAGGTGGGTAGGTGGGTTTTGGTAGAGTTGTGGTTAGAAGAGATGAAGTAGTAAAAAGAGTATGTTTCAACATTTAGTTCTTATGAAGAGAAACAGAGTTGTAGCCGATGTATATCTGTATACACCTGACAAATTCGTTAGTTATTAGCGAAATACGGCCAAAGTGGACAAAGTTGCACAAAGTGGATGAAGATAGGAAAACCAAATTAGGCCATCTACGTGCCAGTCACGGTAGCCACATTGCCGAAATTATATTCAAACACAAATACCATAAAATTATGTTTCCAAAGTTAGTTTTACTTTTCACACAGTTTTTTCTGTTTTATTTCAATTTAAAGTTCTCCGCCTCTAAAAACCACCTTTTACTTAGCTAATATTTGTAGTTCCGCTGACAACCACAGCACTTATTCACACATATTTATTACACAAATATCGAACTGGGCGATGTAGGTCAGATTCTCAGGACGACATTATTCTTGAACTCGAGGTTAAAATAATGCTAACCGTCGTAACTAACCTGATAAAAATGCGTTGAAAGTGGAGATGAAGCGGGGTCTAGTCAAATATTTGTATTAAATATGATGTTTTCTTTTTAGGTTTTTTTTTTATAATACTTCAGTCAAACGAGCGTCTGCTCATCTCTGAGCATCTTATGCTAACTCCTTCTAAGCCACGCAATGGATTTTGATGCGGTTTTTTTTTTCATCATCAGCTGGAGAATTTCTTTCTGGAGGTTTTTATGCGAGCATATTATAAAGGCTGTTTTTTTCGAAGGTTACAATTGAAAGAAGAAAGTATTCAGTAAAGTGAAACTAGCGTTATTTGACATTTATGTTTGAATATAGTTTCGGCAATGTGACTGCCGTGACTGGCGCGTAGATGGCCCAATTTGTATATTCTATTTTCATTATCTTTCGCAACAATTACGGCCGTATTTCGCTAATAACTCACCGAATGTTGTGTTCAATCGTCTCTGGTGTATCAGTGTAGAAGAGTGATTTGACGTATATCCAAAGAAAATGAAAGCCTAGAAACCGCGTGCGAAACCAGGGAGGATCGCTTGTGTGAAAAAAATTAGAATATGACGACTGCTAAACGCGAACCCGATCCACACCGCCATAACGAGCCCAACAGAAATCCAAATTCGAGCTAAATCACGCCTTCTCAGCTACTAAAATAATAGATGCGAATGAATTGAGAAGATGGGGCTCCAGTGATAAATGCGGCCTCTCACACGTTACATTCGAGATGGTAACATCTGCTATATGTCACGGCTTGAACGGGGTCAGTGGGGTCGAGCGACGCGCCGGCGCCGCCGGATAATCTCGAAGCGAAGTGCTTTACTTACGGGTTCTGGAAACAGTTCGGTGGGAAAATAAGTGGGAAAAGCTGAGAATTTTTACAGCATTTTGGTGTAAAATTTTCGCTAATATTAGGGTGGATAACTAACTTGTATGCTGTGATGGAAAACGACTAAACACTCAGGATCTTGCGCCTCACAGCACATGCTGAGTGGGTATCATTTATGCTAGCCACCGTGGCACCGACAGTGGTATGGGAGGCTACGTATTGTTTTAGATATTTGAAGTATTAATGTTTCCGTTATCTGTAATTGTAACTATGTGTAATAAATGACTTTCCTTTTTCTTTTTTCTTTTCTTTAAAAATCCAATTTGCTTAAGCTTTTGGTTTCTATACTAATGACAGAAAGTGAAGTGAAAGAAGAAAGATAATTTTGTTATCTGTCAGGAAACGCGCAACGCCCGCATACTCACTGCACTGGCACCGTTGTGTCACCGCTTGCAAGCTGGACAGAAAACGTGCACTCGTGCTTCATACGTGCAGTAATAGGGCACTATTGGCGTGCACATTACGCCATGACTATTAGGATACGACACAATTACTAGCGTGGGACTATGTGGGCGCTACGCGTTTATTTACAAGTAATAAAATAAGCTTTCTGTCATTAGTAGGTATGGAAAACAAAATTGCATAAACATTTGGGACAAATCATTCAGAAATCGTGTACGTCTGTATAAGCTCTCACACTCCTTTCACAACTTAGTTTACAAAGTTAACATTATGAAACTGCACATTAATGTGCTCGGAGGAAATTTCCCATTTAAATGCGAAAAGTTACTAATATTAAACAGTTTCAATGGAAATTCGAAACTTTCTTTGGAAAGGGCTCTCATTTCACACGTTCGTTCGATACACGTGTTTGAAAAAGGATTTGAAAATTTAAAATACGAACATGGCAGAGCAGTTCTTATTTTGATGCCTTACCAAAAAGATGGGGAAGTCAGCTGCATTCACTTAATTTTTTTCAATATTGATAAGAAATATACTATTACTTTTAAAATAAAAAGAGTATCATTAGCTATAGATTAAGAGGTGGCGTGCTTGTGAGACAGACAACCATAGTTAAGAAATGCACGCAGAATCATTTAACTGGATGGGTGACCGTTTCGTACTTTGAGGCTAGTCGAACTTCAGCACCGCAACGAGATAAGCATACTTGGCGAAGCGAGGATGACCAAGCTCTTCTCTCATGGTCTCTGGGGACCATAAGACGGGTAAAACTTTCTCGGAATCGTATTTATTGGCGCCGCGTGATGGTTTATTTTGATTTTATCTTTAGTGACCCGCCCCGGCTTCGCAGGGGTAACAAATTATCCACTAAACCTTCCTCATAAATCACTCAGTCTATTGTTAAAAACCCCATGAAAATCCGTTCAATAGTTTTTGAGTTAATCGCGAACAGGCAGACAGCGCGGCCTGGGACTTTGTTTTGTAATACAAAGTAATTATCCATCGTTCTATCAACATTATTTCACTATCAATACGCCTCCCCTTCTGCAACCCTAGTACAAAAACAACGATAACAAACGCTTGCTTAAAGTATTTAAAAATCCCTCTTATTCCCATTTCGCAGAAACAAGCACTCAGCCCTTTTAAGATAATTAAATATACCTGTTGCCTGTTGAGCAGGGCGGGAAACGGCGGGAAACAGGCCAAACAAAATGGCGGCCTGTCAAATTGACGTTTGACTAATGCGCGGGCTTTGCCAACGGTCTGGCACAATGAGACGGCGTTTCGTTGCCTTGTGCTTTCTGGCATCGATATTGCGAGTAATCGGTTTGAAAGTTTTCAGAAATATTGTAAGCGACCTGCTTTTTTAGGGGTTTAGGAAAGAGCTTACGCTATGCCGTCGCTGTATGGGTATAGGTGGAGTTTTGTTTTTTTAATAAAAGGCACTTTACTGCTTTTAGATGATAGACGTCAGTTTTTTTCGGAGAATATAATTTGTTTACATTATTTTTACATTATTTTATTATTAAACATCAAGACTTTTTCCAGTGAAGTATAGTCGCGCTCATAAATGCATTACTACCTTAAAATTCATCTTTCTGTGCAACGGTTAAAAGGTTTTATAGTATACTGTTAGAAAAATATGAAAGTAATCATTTAAAAATTCAAAGGATTTGTTACTTGGGTGACTATGCATTAATATGGTACCATAGAGCCGGTATGATGATGGAGTGGGAAGGTTAGATGAACTAATGACCGCAACAAGACAAGGCAATCAAGTTTGTCTTTACAAGTATAAAGCTTATTACGATTATATTGTCATTATTTAACGTACCTACGTAGGTATTTTAAAAAATAACCACTACAATAATATACAATAAAACTGTTGACCACCAGTCAAGCTAACACACCATACATACAACCGCACACTTAAGAAAATTCCATACAATAGCTACCGTGACAAGTCACGAGATATACGTATGTATGTATGTATGTATGTATGTATGTATGTATGTATGTATGTATGTATGTATGTATGTATGTATGTATGTATGTATGTATGTATGTATGTATGTATGTATGTATGTATGTATGTATGTAATCTCTTTATTGCATCAATTTATAACATTACAGGAATAAAAATACAGTTTATAATGCAAAGGCGAGCTTATCCCCTAACGGGATTTCTTCCAGCTAACCTTTGATAAGCCGAGAAGACCTTTGATGAGCGGTGAAGGCAATCAAGAGTATAAACAATTACCTATAACGAATATACCCCATATATACGTTGTGTTTGAACAAACTTACCACCTTAATGCCAATTCATGATTCATAAACAGGACACTTACCTGTAAAAGAATAACGATCAAATTAGCAAAGCACGGTTTATCTAAATAAATAATGTTGCTGGATATAAATTTCTCAAACTGTTAAATCGATTAAAATAAAACTAAGGTAAGACCATATCGATTACACAGTTAATTATAACAAAACCTACGGACTACCTCGATAACACTGGCTTACAAATAAAGAAATCTGTATTAAAATCGTTGTAGCCGTTAGGGAGATACAATGTCACAGACAGATACACAGGTCAAATGTATGTGCCTTTTTTTGTTAGGACTATATTGTAAGTTAAAGTTTGGCAGTGTGGTGTCCGGCAGATTAGAATAGCGCCAACTCTATACACTCGTAGGTGTCGTACAAGGCGACTAATGTTGTCGAGACAAATCTAGAGTCTCCGTAGGCTGGAAAATGGGCAGCAGCGTTTTCCATTGTTATATTTATACAACTGCAATCTCCAACCCGCCTGCCGAGCGTGGAGATTATGGCCATAACTTCCCCTTTCGTGGGAGGGGCCCTAAGTCTTGCAGTGGACTGTTATGGGCTGTGATAATGAAATGAAAGTTTAATGCATTCTGGCATTAATGTATTCGCAGTTAGTACCTAGACGAGACCAGGTACCGGAAGACGCAGCGTGGGTAGGCCTCCCACAAGGTGGACCGACGAACTGGTAAAGATCGCAGATACCAGCTGGACAGCTGGATACGCAAGGCACAAGACCGGCCTTCGTGGAGAACTCTGGGGGAGGCCTATGCCCAGCAGTGGGCGTCTTTCGGCTGATATAATGATAATGATTGTTTGTGAAAATGGATGTTATGTCCGATTGCAACTTAGGTGAATCTTAAGGTTGCGTTTTATGGTATTCCTAAACATTTAGGAGTCACAAAATCGGTGTTATAAAGTTAAGAGTGGTTTATCGAGTTATCTTTCACTTTGAACTGGTGATGGTGCAATGCTTTTACTTCTTAGGAATATCGTAAACCAACTTAAGCGCCGTTTAAAGTTAAGCGCAATCAGGCATTAATGTATGCCGTGTGGTGTCCGGCAGAGTAGAATAGCACCAACCCCTTACATTCATGGGTGCCGTACAAGGCGACTAATGTTATCGAGGCAAAAGATCAAGAGTCTCCGTAGTCTGGAAAATGGGCAGCAGCATTTTCCATTATTATATTTAAACACTGCGATCTCCAACCAGCCTGCCAAGCGTGGAGATTATGGCAATAATCTCCCCTTTTGTGGGAGAGGCCCTAAGTCCTGCAGTGGACTGTTACGGGCTGAGATGATGAGGCATTAATGTATTCGAACTTAGTACCTAGACGAGTGAAACTGGCAAGAAAAACGTATCAGGGGCACGAAGTGTACGCGAGGGGCGTCACAGTTCCAGGGATTGACGTTTTTAATTTCAACCTTATTTCAACTGCCTTCGTGACGGATTGAGTGACAGCCGTGTTCCAGTCATGATTGCTGCCTAAACTGTGCGAACTGGGACAAGCGAGTACGGTGCAGACAGAATGGGAATCAACACATTATGATAATATTGAATGAATGAATGAATAACGCTTTATTGCACAATCAAAAGAATACATCATCATTATCATCATCATATCAGCCAGAAGACGCCCACTGCTGGGCATAGGCCTCCCCCAGAGATCTCCACAAAGGCCGGTAAAACCCGAAAGATGGGCAGCAGCATATTTCTGGGTACATTTACATTTACTGCACTGCGATCGCCAACCCGCCTGCCAAGCGTGGCGATTATGGCAATTCCCCCCCGATGACAAGCACACAAAAGAATACAATGGGTACTTAAAATTGACAGCAGCAGAAGCAACAGGCGGCCTTATCGCTTAAAGCGATTTCTTCCAGGCAACCTTTTTGGGTAGATAACTGTCGACAGAAGTGCAAGATAAGAAAATAAATTGAGAGTAAGCCCGTTCAACCTAAAGACATATTGGTGTAAAATAAATAATACTAATAAAACTATAGATAAATTTATATAGCTATTGATAGTATAAAACAAAGTCGCTTCTCGCCGTCTGTAAATATGTACGCTTAGATCTTTTAAACTAAGCAAAGGATTTTAATGCGATTTTTAACAATAGATAGAGTGGTTCAAGAGGAAGGTAGAAAGCAATAAAAAAAAGTGTAGGCAGGGGTATAAGAAGTGTACGCGAACGAAGTCGCGCCGGGTCCACCAAATAAAATATAAATAATTATCACCTAAATAGTCGTCGTTTTTTCTATCTCACCAACGTGGCAAACAAGCCCACGGCCTGCCTGATGGTAAGCAGTCACCGCAGCCTATGGACGCTTGCAATACCAGGGGCATCACCCATGCGTTGGCGACCCCGTAAAAGCCCTTTCACCCCTCTCTTGAAGAACTCCATTGTAACATATTTCACTAACATAGCTGTTCAAGTATGCTACTAATAAAATTTGGAATGAATTTTTGGCGGTGGTAAGGAACCCGCCGCCGCGTGGAAGGTAGCCGCCAATGTTGGCAAGCGAAGATAGTGAAGGTGGCAAAGGGTAATCACCCACCTGGCCGGGTGTTGTGACCAGGGGACTAAGGGTCCAACATTGGATCATCGGAAGTTGTATATATGCCGCGGAGTTGGCATATTCCGTTAGCGCGATGCAGGAAAGTTAGCGCCATCTATATGCGGATATTTGTCAACCTTGTATTTGTGTTGCTCGTAATGTGAGTATCGTTGAGTCTTCCCTATTTGAGCGGTAGTGCGATAGATGTCGCCACAAATTTTAAATGGTCTGATCAATAAAGGTTTACTTATTATTATTTTACCTACTTCTGCTTGACGTGTCGGCTCATAGCAGCTTAAATTTGTGAGGATCTATACTCCGCCAGAGATAGAACGTAATGATGACGACCTGAGTGGTTCAATGGTCAACATGCCGGTCTGCCACGCAAGAGGTCCCGGGTTCGATTCCCGGCCGGGCAGAAATTGAAATGACGAATTTTATTTTCTGTTACGGGTCTGGCTGTTATATGTATAATAAGGATGTGCTTAAAAAAATCATTTGTATGTCAGTTATCTAGCACCCATAGTACAAGCTTTGCTTAGTTTGGGGCTAGATGGCGCTGTTTAAATTTGTCTACTAATATTTATTTATATTTATTTATTTATAACGTTACACATAGGACAAATTAATAAATATTTGGGGGACATCACACAGGCAAACCATCTCCGAGCTGTAGCCCTACCGACATATGTTTTCCTTGCTTCGGCCGATTTGGGTCCATAGTCTGTTCAGAGACTTCCATGTCTGCCACGGCAGATACACATGATTTATTCTACGCTGGCGACCCCTCAACAAAATTAATAAGTTGGTCACACTATACCAGTGACGTATTTCTTCTTAGTTGGTGGCTGTACATCGCGTTCTTAACTCAAGTGAATTGTTAGGTAGTGCTAGGCAGCAACCCTAAAATATAAAATAAATGAATAATTCAACAAGAACCACGTCCGTCCTTATCGGCTTAACTACAAGAAGTCCATCGTTTATCCAATATAACATTTATTGTTTTTAAGCTATTGCATAGCTTTTATCGCGGGCTTTGAGCGCGGCGACCGAATCAAGAAATTCCGTAACGAAAAAAACCTAACACCCCCCACTTCGACCGGCACAGCGGTGCGGCGTTGAAAGCCGTGCATCGTCTAACGTCGTTTCAGTTCGGCGGACTTCGGCACGGTATTTGTGTGCGTGCGACTAGACGTATGCGTGTAGACTAGCTGCTAACTGCTCATAACTGATTCTATCTCTTTTAGACACAATGCTAGGTGAGACAGCGTGCTTTTTTTTTTGGCCGCATCCCCGAGTGAGTTCGATAAGGTAATCTAAAAATAGTTAGTATTGAAGTAACATTATATCTATTTAAATGTACATCGCGCGAAATTCGATGATCAAACTCTTAATATCGTTCTTTTTGTTAAAATTTTTTCAAAAGGTACTTATTATAATTGCATAAGTTTATAAAAATTGCTATTTATTTATTTATTTATTTATTTATTTATTTATTTATTTATTTATTTATATGTAATAACTTTATCGCGGCAGTCCCCGAGTGCCACACGTATTTTTTTTTTCACATCACGTTTGCATTCGACCTCAACTCACCTGATGGAAAGACAAAAAAAAAACGAAATTGTTGAAAAGGAATAGTTACCTGAAGTCAAAGATTAATAGCTGTAGATATCATTCTCTGATTTTGTCCTTTTTATGTTATACTGCAGACAAACAGAAAAGCGGGCCACCTGACGAAAAGTCGTTGCCACCTAAGAACATCAGCAACACCAATACTTTTACCACCTCTTACGAGACTTAGAATGCCCTTCTTGAACGATCCCATGTAACGGTCCAAAGAAAATACTATGGCCGGGAGTTCGTTCCATACTCGAATTGTAGTTATTTACGGATACCTTCAAGTACTGGTAAAATTTGTAGACACGAGCTACGGCGTAGCTTGATGCTACGTGCCGTAGAACCCTGTATTTTATTATTGGAAAGTTATTACTCAAAGTAGATTGAATGTGCTATTGATAGCATTGGACTACTTTTATAAGTAAATAAATTGAATTTAATGTTGGTATATGCTAAACAGATGCCAATCCATAAAAATAAAAAATAAAAACTAATGTCACTGTCGACTGGTATTCTAGATTCTCTTTGGTTGTGTGCTTACGGACCTTCGTAACGTGTTGCCCTTGTTGTTAAATAAATCAATTTATATCTAGCCGATCAGTTGTGATTACTTATAGAATTCCTACATTTAATTGAATTGAATTGAATTGGAAAATTATTCAAGGTACTGGGTATTGAAGTTGAATATAATAATTGTATTGAACGTAGAAATAAACGTTCAAATAGACCGATTAATAGAATATCTATACACTTTTAAAAATTGTAAAAAAAACCACGTCCCGGTAGGAAAAATGTACTACTAGCCTTTTAAAAATTATTGAAACATTTGGCGTACTTTCTCTAGGTCTGGCGTTTACGACACTGCAAGCGTAAGGCGCTGTCCTAATTAGCGACGGTAGTGCGACCATGGTCGTACATGGACGTCGCCAGACCAATAGGAGACCTCATGGTCGCATTACCGTTACTGTGACACGGTATTTTTACCATTTTTAAAGTGTATAGATATTTTACAAATCGGGATATTTGACGTTTATTTCTAAATTTTATACAATTATTATATTCAACTTTTCGACATTGCAATACCTAGTACCTAAAACACTTTCAATCCGCAATAAGTAATAACTTTCCAATAATAAAACACAGGGTTCTCCAGCACGTAGCGGACTACAATGACGAAATGTTTAATTGTTTTGTTAATTAGTGGGGGAAATAGAAAAGGGGGTGGTCCCACCCATCTCAGCCTACCTGTAAAACAAACATAAAAACCCTCCAACTGCCAATTGAAGACGGTTCCGTACCATTAACACAAATACTTCTTAAGGTAGCAACAAGATTTGAAAGTCTGTGCAACATTTTATTTCGTCAAATTCTATTAAATTTGAGACCTTGATGCGCGAATCCAACTCAGTTTTGACCGGTTTTTTGTACTTTTTTATATATTGATTGTATGTATTGCGGTTATTATGATAGGGATAAAATTAAAAAAACTCCGAAATCGCCGAAATAAGTATTTTTCGTGGATAGGTATCCACTTCAATTTTCAACCTATTATCTACTTATATTTTCAACCTATATAATGATCATTTTGGCATTAATGTCCCGGTTGTGCCTTCGCGCACGAGGGCCCGGGGTCCGCCTTGACCATGATCCAGGATTTGGCAGATCAAGTAATTATATTTTCAACCTTTAGTTGTTGTTAGTTGCTAGGCTATAGAAACACATATTCTGTTAAAAGTTTCAAGTACATAAGTAACGGTTCCAGAGATACAGGGACAGACAGACAGGAAGACAGAAAAGGCTTAAAGGATTATTTTTTTACCTTTCGGTAACGGAATAAAATCCCTAAAAAATGCAATACGTGATGTACTGAACCCACAAAAAGGACAATCAACAAGACGCCAACTGCTGGGCATAGGCCTCCCCCAGAGATCTCCACGGCGGCCGATCCTGTGCCTTCCGAATCCAGGTGGTACCTGCGATCGTTACCAGGTAGTCGGTCCACCTTATGGGAGGCCTACCCACGCTTCAGAAACGAAATACACCAACACAAATACAAATAGTACACGCATTTTGTATTCGAATACCAACAAAATACAAATTACGTTCTTATTACCAAAACCGACGAGGTTACCAGTGGCGTAGGATTTAATTTGCTATGAAAATTGTCCAATAAATATCAATTACCGCCGTGATAAGACTTCGCCTTTTAATTAATTCTGCAATAATTAATAGTATCACGTAATAGTATTACGATGGGATGGCCTCCGGGTTGGAGTTACGTCATAACCGGGTTGGAGGGCACGGTCGCTGGAATTAGTGTTGGAAACTTTTATATGACGCCACACTATATCGAAACTATACCTAACAACCATAGGAAACACATTCTAATAATTAAAAATGTATTTCTTTTTCAAAAATAAATGACATGCGTCAGTGAGACAAAATTTCTGGGTACATAAAAAAATCATCTCGTTAATGTTCCTATGTGTGGTAAAAATAAATGATATGAGTCTGTAAGACAAAACTATTTTGTACATAAAAAAATCACAAGAGCCCGGGGTCCACCTTGACTATGATCCAGGATTTGGCAGATCAGATAATTACAGTAGAGCGACTTTCATCTGACCTCCATGACCCTGCTACCAGGGAAAGCTGCTGCTGCTGGTCATATTCGATCATGGTTACACATTCAATCGCCTAAATGTGCAGGTTTCATCACGATGTTTTCCCTCACCGTAAGAGCATCGGTTAGCATTCAACTAATGTACATAACTCAGAAAAGAGTAATTGGTACATGGCCACAGTGGAATTCAAACTCGGTTTCTCTCGTTTACGAGTGCGATACCTTAACCACTCGGCCACCGACGATCCACTTTTTGATACATAATAGCGTCTGAAAAGTTTGGGTAATTTTACATTGGAGGCCGCGATTATCTTTCTTAGGAATCTTAGGAAACTTTAGCAACCTATGAAAATTTCCGATCCTTATAGGCAAAAAATGCATGTGTCCTATAAACGTTCGGAACGTGTATAGACACGATCGGATTTAAAATATCGGCAAATATCCTCTTCGGAAAAATATGTGACGATATTTATTTCTCACGTGACGAAATTACCGTGGACAACCACGGTACGATAACACAGGATAATAACTTGTAAATTGTGGAAATATATTTATTTATTTAATACTTTATGCACGAAATAGTACAAAGCTTTGTACTTTATCTACCAGTCTACCCCGAAAACTGGTAAAAAAAAAAAATATTTCAGGCGGTGCACAAAATTTACAACATTACACTTACGTACCTAATAACAAACACAATTCTACCCACTAGTATTCACATACCGAAACTCAAAAATGATATTTTATTTAATTAACTATTTAATACTTAAAACCAACAACAACAAGATAGCACAACGTACTTTAACATAAATCTCAATCAAGTGCCTACCTACCAAGATCACTTGCAAAAATACAGGTGAAAAAAAAAAAAAAAAAAAAAAAAAAATTAAAGTTGGGCATTACAAGGAATTTAGAAAATGCTCTCGAACAGCTTTTTTGAAGGAAGGTTTGTTGGAGCTTCGTCTGATATCGACCTCTGATATATGAACGCTTTTAAATTTTCAGTCACGACAATGTCATGTACGTCCAAGTCATCACTACGATATTTTAGTTTAATGTAGTGCGTCACTACTAGGGTAATTTATGTGTGTGTGAATTAGTCCACGTGCTCACGCTCCCCGCCCCAGAATCCAGAGATAAAAAAAAGTCGCATGACAAAATGGCATCCATCGTATCCGCGGTTGAAAATTATAAAAACGCATTTAACGCGGACGTCGACTTCCACGATATATCGTCTCGATAACGTACGTCCGGAATCGTAAAAACGCGAATACATGTGCAGTATTATATGTCGCCGCAATGAAGAGGCAATGTCGTGTATAGCACACATCAGATTCATGTGTCAGTTGCTATGTCAGTACAAAACATACCTTTGGGCACAGCCTTTGAGAACGAGAACACCAAAAAAGCCAAGCAACAATTTATAAGGGCCAAATAAATAAGAGTATCGTGGATTTTCGCGTTACTACCCACAAAATCTGCCACAAATCCTCTAGGAAACTGTAAAGGTGACCGCACACATGGCAGCCGGCCCCTTTCGGCTCTAGTCAAGTGGAAAATTGGAGTTAAAGCCCTCAGAAAGGTCAGACAAGGAAAATGGGCGGGTATTGATACGCAGTCGAAGAATAACAACTTGTAGCAAAATTTGGGATAAGAATATCTGTTTTAACGTAAGATATAGCCCAAAGGCCAACCTACCCGAATAGCTGGGATGTTTTTTGCCAGCTCACAATTTTTTTGTGCCGCTGGTGGCAAACAAGTTTACGGCCTGCCTAATGGCGTACAGTTTGCTAAGGCTCCAAGTCTGCTCCAAATTATTTACGAATGATTCAATTGAATCTCAATTGGATCTCAATAGGATGCGATTGGAGACGTTTTTGGTACTGTTACTAATGTAAGACCAATGGTTTTTCATTGGCATTCTATTGACCTGCCATTGGACTATTTCCTATGCTGTAGCACATGACACGTTCGCACTGACTTACGCCATCTATTGGCGATACGAATATATTTTCTTGTAAATGTCATATTGAACATCTCTCATTTAATATCAATAGCATCTGAATTAAATTAAATTAGCAGGCTTTCACCCCAGAGGTGTCAAGCATGTTGGTGACACCTTAGCCTTTCATACTTTTTTCATAATAGTCCAGTAGGAGGATACATCCATTTACATACACTTATTTTCCTTGCTTATAAACCTTATATTACCAACTCTATCTATTAAAAACAGCATTAAAATCCGTTGCGTAGTTTAAAAGATCTAAGCGTACATAGATACAGACGGCGGGAAGCGACTTTGTTTTATACTATATGTAGTAGGTACTCAAATACTCTTCATTTCATAAATTTCAAATTGTACATATTCTCGTGATATTTTAATTATAATTATAACAAAAAAGTTCAGAAGTCTACCTCAGTCTGTGATTGAATTTTAAACACACGTCTAATTTACTATGCTGGAAATTTGAATTGGACTTATTGAACTCGATTTGACTTTAAAATGAATCCAATATCTGCTGCTAAGAATAGGCAGAATATTATTAGAAGGACACTGCTTACAGGTATTTTCGGAATGAGATTTATTTATTTATTTATTTATTTATTTATTTCACAGTTTTACAGCAATGTACATTTCGTTATAGTCAGATACAAGTAAAAGTAGTACTGCCAATTACAAAACTGCAGTTTACAAATGGGATTAGCGAAGCTAAGAATACCATACAGCAAAGTACCTATACCAACACGTGGGTTGAATACGGATAACATAGTAATAATATTATGATGAATAAACATAGTAATATCGTGTGCGTGCATGAGTTTGTGTGCGTGTGGGGGTGTGCGTGTGTGCGTTTGCGTATGTGTGTGTGCGTGTTTGTGCGCGTGTGTGTATGTTCATGCGTATGCCTATACCTACCGAAGCGAATCACTGATAATAGTGATATCTCGTCACTATTATCGTCCCTCACCGAGACCGCAGAAACTTTAGAATCCCGCTCAAAAAGGGTGCGCGGTCCAGATGGAAAATGTCGACCGTTTTGGACAAATGCTTTTCATATCCATCTATAGCCCTATTGAGCGGTGATCCTAACGCATAATTACTGCGCGCGCGACGATGGTCGAGTAGACGCGGCCAGCGGCCACCGCGGCGCGCGCGTGGGTCACCCGCGCTCAGCAACACCCGGGACAGCAGCTGAGGACTGTCCACCCCGGAGTGGATGATGTCATGTAGAAGCCTCGCGTCTGCCAGGAAACGTCTATCCTCCAAAGTAAGTATACCGTGAGCCTTCAGACTAGCAGAATAATCTACGTGAGCCATGCAAGTCAAGTAATTTAGTCTGTTGATGAAGGATTTTTGCACGGACTCTAATCTATTACGGCTGACGTCGTAAACAGGAGACCAGACAGGAGAAGCGTACTCAAGGACGCTCCTGACATAAGCGTAGTACAAGATTTTAAAAGCTGCCGCTGAGTTAAGGGGCTTAACTGTTCTGTAAATGAAACCCATCATTCTTATTGCTTTTGCAAAAATAGACTCGTAGTGGGCGTTAAAGGTAAGTTTCGAGTCGAGGATGATTCCCAAATCCCTAACCTGATTAATGCGTTCCACTATCTCGTTATTCAGCCTATACGTGGTGTTCACGGTTTGTGCCTGCCTCGTAAAGGTGATGGTCGTACATTTTTTAACATTCAGATCTAGACAGTTACGCGTACAATACTCCGACACTCTATCTAGATCCTCCTGCAATCTTGCGCAATCATCGGTACTTTTTATGGGCATGAAGATCTTCGTATCGTCGGCGTACATAAGGTAAAATGCATGTCGGAAACAGGTCGAGTAATCGAAGAGACATACATTAAAAAGCAAAGGCCCTAAATGGGACCCTTGTGGTACCCCAGCTGGAATGGGTGCGAATCGAGATTGGTAACAGCCGATCCTAACCGCCTGGCTCCTGTTCCGCAGGTAGGACTCAAACCAACGAAGTAGATCACCGTGCACACCGATCTGGTTTAATTTATATAGAATAATATCATGGTTGAGTCTGTCAAAACATTTAGAATAGTCGGTGTACACGGCATCCACCCGATAGCCTCCGTCCATGTAGCCCGTGACGGTATCCACAAATTCGCCCAGGTTAGTCACAGTGGAGCGCTTACGCATAAAGCCATGCTGTGCGAGCGGAATACTACGCGCAAGAGAAGGGTACACCTGATCATATACAATCTGCTCAAATACTTTACTGAATATAGTTAGTATCGACACGGGGCGGTACTGCTCCGCGAGGACCTTGGAGCCGCATTTGTGTATGGGTATAATGTAGGCTTGCTTCCAAACAGTTGGAAATATACCCTCCGCAAGAGATCTGTTAAACAAAATACTCAAAGGCAATGCTAGACAGCGAGCGCAGTTACGCACGAAAACCGGTGCAATGCCATCACAACCCGCACCTTTGTTAATTTTTAATTTTTGTAGGTACTTTTGTACTAATTCGCTATCAATCGTCAGTGTGCTCTCACAACTCAAAGGATTGCTGTGCATAGTTTCCGTGAAAGAACCAGGAGTGAGATCGTCAGGAGTACCTTTATAAACAGATAAGAAATAGTCTAAGAAAACATCACAAATTTCGGGACCGTCGCAGCCCGCACGAGTGCCATAATTTATCTGAGCGGGCAGCCCGTGATCGCGGCGCAGACTCTTCGTATAGCTCCAGAACGCTTTTGGGTCTTTGGCAATGGAATTTCTACAGCGTTCCGTGTACTTATTCCAGCATTGACGTTGCAGCCTTTTATGTCTCGCACGCAACAAAGAGAAAGCCTCGCGGTCTGCACTGTTACCATTTTTCTTCCAGAGTGCGTGATATTTATGTTTTTCCTTAATTATGTGTACTAGCGCTCTGGTGTACCAAGCTGGATATCCATCCGGAGTACTGTAGAAAAAATAGATATTTCGCTACACTTACTTTATTTTTAACCTCCAACAAACAGAAAGAAAGAAATCATTTACAGACATGAGAATCTGTGTACAGATGTAAGTGTGTATGTGTGTCTGTCACTAGTTTAGGAATTATTTGATTATAATCTTAGTCGGAGGTTATAGGAATTATTTGACTTAGTCGGTGGTTTTCCGACGACTTTTGTTGGTTCTCCTGAATGCGTTTCGCATAATTGAATCCAGAATAAACAAGTAAATATGCTGGAACAATTCACACAGCACTATCTACCAAAGTATACAAAGCTTGTAGTATGGGTGCTAGACGACTGATAAACTGCTTATATACTTTTGTTTACATACTTCTTGTACATATGACACCCAGACCCGTAACAGAAATTAAAATTCATCATTTCAATTTCTGCTCAGCCGGGAATCGAACCCGGAACCTCTGCGTGGCAGACCAGCAGATTGTAGCAAGCATGTTAATCACT
The DNA here is from genome assembly GCA_907269095.1 of Blastobasis adustella. Classification (NCBI taxonomy): domain Eukaryota; kingdom Metazoa; phylum Arthropoda; class Insecta; order Lepidoptera; family Blastobasidae; genus Blastobasis; species Blastobasis adustella. Next base: position 8,042,493 of record OU026140.1, read on the forward strand.
GAACCACTCAGTGCGTCAAAAACTTTTAAAGCTTCAAAAAACAAATTTTTCGATGTTCTACACAATCTTTTTTCTACCTATTTGCTAATTAGATTTTAAATGTTTACGGGACTTTTCTACATTTTTAAAATCCAGTTTAATCGAGATGGTTCTAAGCTTTATTTCATTTTAATCGATTTTGTAGTTTAGAAAATATTTGAGTTTAAGTGAATTAAGTCGGGGGTTATCCAATTTTTGCTGCCGGTTAGGTTAGATAATTCATTTAATTCTCTGGGTATAATGCATTGAATGGCCGGCCTAGCATGGATTTTATGGTAATAACCTTCCCTTTCGTGGGAAAGGCCCGTAGTCCTGCAGTGGACAGTTATGGGCTGTAACTATCCGTTGAGTATCCGACTCGTAAGCGAGAGATATCGGGTTCGAATCCCGCTGCGGCCATGTACCAATGACTCTTTTCTGAATTATGTACATTAGTTGAATTCTAATCAATGCTCTTACGTTGAGGGAAAACATCGTGATGAAACTTGCAAATTCAGGCAACTGAATATGTAACCATGCTCCAATCTTGATAGGTTTCGGTAGTAGCAGGGTCACGGAGGTCAGTGGCAGTTGCTTCACTGTAATTACCTGATCGCCAAATCCTGGATCATGTGCAAGGCGGACCCCGGGCCCTCGTGCTCAAGAGCACAATCGGAACATTAACGCCAAGGTGATTATAGTTTTTTTATTGTTTCTTAAATAAATAAAACAACGGTCAGTACTAAGCACATAAATATATTATGTAATTTATTATGCGACTTGAGCTTAAACGGAATATCTGAGCAGGTACAGCTTTGGAAGCTTTATTAAAGGCCTTCGTCCTTCACCAATAAGGGCAGAACTTTCGGACGAAACTTCGTCTTAAGACCCCGCGAGTTTTTATACGAAGCTAATTTTTAAAGTTTTTTTTTCTGTACCTAAGTCAATTTATTTGGGTACCATTCTGTTGCCAGCTGAGTTTTTAGATCTTTAGGCATGAGATAATAAAATTTTCTTTCTTTTATGTTTATTTGTCGGTCACAATGAGGAAAGGAACTCCTTACTTCGTAAGGAGGAGAGGCCCTATAATTCAACTTCTATGATACAGCAGTTTCGATACTGAGCGAGGCTGAGGGTAGGTAGTTTTAGGTAATTTGTGCATTCTTTTGTTATTGTGTATCGTGTACTATCTGCTGTAAGTATATATGTATTTTGTCTTGTAAGCTTGTGATATGATCTCTTAAGGCAACAATGAATTATCATTTCATTTCATTTATAGCAATTACAGGCCATGAGCGTGCCGATTAGATAAATTCTGTACTACGATGCTAGGGAATTCAGTTTCTTAGGTTAGATCTTTTTGTTCACATCCGTCGGCCATTTTGTGAATTATTTTTCATCACACTTGCTCGTAACTTGGATGTTCATTCCGTGCACGTACTTTTTACTTTAGTATTACGTAGTTGGGCATTATGATACCCTTATTTAAGTAAAGTGTCGTACAAGGCGACTAATGTTATCCAGGCAAAAGATAAAGAGTCTCCGTAGTCTGGAAAATGGGCAGCAGCATTTTCCATTATTCTATTTAAACACTGCGATCTCCAACCCGCCTGCCAAGCGTGGAGATTATGGCAATAACCTCCCCTTTCATGGGAGAGGCCCTTAGTCCTGCAGTGGACTGTTACGGGCTGTGATGATGATGTAGCTCACTGTAAGTAATATTTATGTTGACCAAGCACTTTGAATTTAATCGGGTAAAACTCATAAATCTATGCAGTTTTAGGACCAACAAAGAGTTTTTATGCGGCTAAAAATAGTAGGTACAGATTTTTCTTGAATAAATAAATTTTACTTTCTTAATTACAATTAATTAAAATTTAAACACGAAAATATTCGGTTAATTCTATTTTTAATATAGGCTGTATTTTCATTTTTATTTGCGGCCCTTGCCTACCTGGCACCTACGCGCGAAGGAAAAGGAAACTGCACACCATTTTCCGTATAAATATTTTATTTCTGATTTCGCTGTGTTAGTATTTTTAACAATACAGGTCTGTTTTTTTCCTCGCCAGTGTGATGAAACAGATCGTATGAGATCGTGTGCATTGACCATTACACTCTCGGCTCACCTATGCCTAATACCGTCTCGACTGTAATGACCAATATAACACACTTGTATCACAATGTACTAATATTTTATGCTAGGCATTACACGCACTATATTTTGACTGCTCTGTCTTTTTATAAGAAGTTTTATTCGTCATTGTTGTATCCATGGTAGTCGATGCCCCGATATTATTAAAAAGAAAATTTAGCAAGGTCGTATGTTGCAGGTATTACAGAAACAACTAAGCCAATTCAAAAATTATTGACTAACAGAAAGCTACAAGCCTAGAAAGTCTAGCTAAAAGCCTTTAACGCTAGAGTGATTAGGCTGTTCCTAGACAGGCATGCTCCATGATCGGTCGCATCGTAACTTACCACCAGGTGAGATGGCGGACAAATGTCTGGATAGTGTTTTTAAAAATAAGAATAAGCTACACTGTTTTCCAATTTCGTAGGACTCAATTCCGCTAGTCATTAAGCCATCGAAAAATTGTTAAATAATATTATGAGCTCGACACCACAGGTGATCGGAGAGCTGGCTCGTTCCCCGAACAGAGGATAAGTATTGCTATCCAACGAGGCAACGCAGCTAGATTTCTGGGCACCATTCCGCGGGACAACGGTGTAGATGATTTTATTAATATTTGATATTTTATTATTAGTGTTTAATTTTAATTTTTAATTATAAATATTTTGTCTGTAACTAAATTTAAATAAAGTTTCATACTATGAGCAAGGGATTATTTACAAGCACACACTAAAAAGAAAACAGGTTTTACCCTGAAGCAATAAGAAAACTATTTGTGTCCATTGGACCGCTAAACAGTTGGTATACTTGAAAGTTTCTGAACACAACAAAGTGAGAACAAACATTTCAACCAAAGCGAAATCGGAATCCGTGGAAGCCACATATTACAGCTTTGTGAATAACATTCCTTGGATCAGTAAAATAATCATCATCATCTGAATGGGCCATCTTAACTTTAATTTAAATATCTAAGTAGAGCTTGTCTAAGCTGAAATGACGCGCCCCACTACTTAATTAGTTGATTTCGATGTGTGAGTGCAAATATTAATAACGACACTTCATCTGTGTGGGAGCGTCGACTGCTCAATCGAACGACGCGTGCTCCTGCGTTTGAGTCTCACCGGCAATTGAATGACCAATTACAACGGCATTTGTATATGTATTGCGTCCATATTTTAAATTTGCTTGTGTGCGTCAATGCGATAGTGGGGCGCGTCATTTCAGCTTAGACGAGCTCTAACATTTATTGTGACAACCAAAAAAATTCCAATAGATTTTCTTTTTTAAAGCTTAGGGAGGCACACGGACGGATGGACCACCTGGTAGAAAGTGGCCACCGTCTTCCAGCATATCTGCAACCTAAGGGGAGCGGATGCGGTGTCGGCCTCTGAGATAACAGCTGTAGACTAAACAAGCCTATTGAAGAACCCCAAGTTATAGTGCACAGGAGAAAGTTGAGGAGGGAGCTGATTCCACAACTAGCACGTGCGCGATAAAAATAAAAAAAATAATAATAATCGTGTGTGAATTTGCACAGCGGCATCCAGCCCCAAACTAAGCAAAACTTGTACTATGGGTGCTAGCTAACTGATATACTACTTTTATACTTTTTTTTTTCAAATACATACTTAATATACATAGAACACCCAGACCCGTAACAGAAATTAAAATTCATCATTTAAATATTTGCCAGGCCGGGAATCGAACCCGGGACCTCTTGCGTGGCTGACTGGCATGTTGACCACTGAACCACTCAGGTCGAACAAAAAAGTACGTTAGTTGGATGCCAGGCATCCAGATGATGTGGATGAAATATATCTCATCGTCCGACGAAAATGTCTATTTGAACATCTGTTATGTTAACGCTGCGCGGCGCGGTTGATTTTTAGGAACATATTTGTACTTACGCTAGCACTTACTTGGTTTAAAAAATTAAATTAATTATTTGTAGTAGAATACTAAAAACGCGTTAAGCCACCATTGAGCTGCAATTGCGATCTAATTACAATTCGATCGACCCATTAGTAAGTTAGCGGTTAGAGACCCTGTTTCATTGGTAACCAGACTTAAATGAGTCAAACTAGTAGGCACACCCAACTGATTGCCGACCTCGTTGCGGTGCTGAGGTTCAATTATCCTCAAAGCACGAAACGGTCACCCATCCAGTTACCGCCATCGGCGTGCCTTGCTTAACTTTTAAAAACAATTCTTTTTAAAAAAAAATCCCGCCTCCCACGCCCAAATAACAATTCCGCTGCTCAATTAATAATTTAAACATCTCATTCGGCAAGTTCCTTATTAAATACACAATGAATGTTCACGGCGGCATCTCTTTGATCTTCCTTGCTTTGAAGTCGCCGTCTCTCCCAGAAGTTGCAGAGTTTCAGCTCGGTTACTTAATCTTTGATATGGGGGCGAATATTCATATTCCAGGGCATTAATTGGATGAATTTGTCTGTCGTACCGTCGCACAGTGTTCCAAAAACCCTTCGGACCTGACATTTCGAACTAAGCTCAGAATGTGACGCGTTATGTTATTCTAAATGATAAGCAAAAACTCCCGTGTGAAAATTCCTTATAGTTTTAGAGAAAACTCAAACCTAAGTAGGTCGATTTTTTATACTTCGAAAATAAAATATTTTTTTTTCTACCAGAACAATTACATTATTTGCTCAACTTTTTACATAAATTTATTGAGCGTTTAAAACCCTATTTTTTTATCGCCACCCCTAGTCGAAAATGTAAGCGTAAGGCGAAATAATAATTTTTTTCTTTAAAATGGTTTTATTTTAATATCTATAATAATTCAAGCTATTAGCACCCAAAAATCTATTTAAAAGGTAGAGCATTAGGCTGTCTATCTTCCTAAAAAAAAACAGCTGCTAATTCCGTGGGATATCGGAGAAATTCGATTCTAAATATTTCGTAACTACAAACCCCTGAAACTTAGTAATAGCAATATTTCATATACACATTTGCTATGAACTTTTAGTAAGGTCTAAAATTTAAAAATACAATGGATTGAACGATTTTTATTGTATTAGTAGCTGTTACCCGCGGCAAATAGTACAGTGGAACAGAAAGTAAACTTAAGTTTTTTACAAAAAATCCACATTTTTTGGCACAATCTTTTATCGTCACCAGGGAGATCTCATGTCCGTGCAGTTAACCATTGAGGAGTTCCCTCGTTGGGAGCCGATCCTAAGTGTACCTTCAGGTTATGTTATCATCACCAGAGTGATCTTGGGGCATTTAATGCATGACAAAAATTTCATGTCCGTGCAGTTAACCATTGAGGAGTTCCCTCGTTGGGAGCCGATCCTAAGTGTACCTTCAGGTTATGTTATCATCACCAGAGTGATCTTGGGGCATTGAATGCATGACAAAAATTTGATGTCCGTGCAGTTAACCCTTGAGGAGCTGATCCTAGGTGCACCTTCAGGTTATGCTTATAATAATGCATTTTCATCCATACTAAACAGATATCTGCTTTAAAATTGAGTTAATATTAGTTATAATGAGTTATAAAGTATTGTTGGTAATTTTAGTATTTATCTTTTTCTTGCAAAATTATCATTATATAATAATTATATTAACGTCAGATTGAAATCCATATTTGGTCGCAAGCATAGGTTTTTTGTTATACGTCTTCTAGTACCTTTATTAGGTTATACCATTTAATTCATTCGATGAAGGGCTAGGTGTGGCGTGGGAAGTGGTCCATCATTTGCATAATTATGACAGCTTTTAGCAACAAACTCCCAATAAACTGCCAAACGCGAATTACAAGAAATAGTACTTCCACTACTCATTCCCGAAGAAGTACCGGCTTCTATTTGTCCAGGACTAGTTTCTCCTCGTGTACTTGCGAAGAGGGTAAGGTGCCGGCTGTGGCGCTATCCACAGCATCACATTCTCCTAACATACTTGCGGTCACCTCCGGAGAGGGAAAGGTGCCGGCTTAGGCGCTATCCACAGCATTATTGGCGGCGGCATGGGTCTGAAACGGCTCCATGTCGCCTCGCCCCCGTTTCTCCAGGCTAGATGTATTGACATGGGGTTTTAGCTAACGCCTAACGAGGGTGGACCCCTTCCCACGCCACACCTAGCCCTTCATCGAATGAATTAAATGGTATAACCTAATAAAGGTACTAGAAGACGTATAACAAAAAACCTATGCTTGCAACCAAATATGGATTTCAATCTGACGTTAATATAATTATTATATAATGATAATTTTGCAAGAAAAAGATAAATACTAAAATTACCAACAATACTTTATAATTCATTATAACTAATATTAACTCATTTTTAAAGTAGATATCTGTTTAGTTTGGATGACAATGCATTATTATGATAAGCATAACCTGAAGGTGCACCTAGGATCAGCTCCTCAAGGGTTAACTGCACGGACATCAAATTTTTGTCATGCATTCAATGCCCCAAGATCACTCTGGTGATGATAACATAACCTGAAGGTACACTTAGGATCGGCTCCCAACGAGGGAACTCCTCAATGGTTAACTGCACGGACATGAAATTTTTGTCATGCATTAAATGCCCCAAGATCTCCCTGGTGACGATAAAAGATTGTGCCAAAAAATGTGGAATTTTTGTAAAAAACTTAAGTTTACTTTCTGTTCCACTGTACTATTTGCCGCGGGTAACAGCTACTAATACAATAAAAATCGTTCAATCCATTGTATTTTTAAATTTTAGACCTTACTAAAAGTTCATAGCAAATGTGTATATGAAATATTGCTATTACTAAGTTTCAGGGGTTTGTAGTTACGAAATATTTAGAATCGAATTTCTCCGATATCCCACGGAATTAGCAGCTGTTTTTTTTTAGGAAGATAGACAGCCTAATGCTCTACCTTTTAAATAGATTTTTGGGTGCTAATAGCTTAAATTATTATAGATATTAAAATAAAACCATTTTAAAGAAAAAAATTATTATTTCGCCTTACGCTTACATTTTCGACTAGGGGTGGCGATAAAAAAATAGGGTTTTAAACGCTCAATAAATTTATGTAAAAAGTTGAGCAAATAATGTAATTGTTCTGGTAGAAAAAAATATATTTTACTTTCGAAGTATAAAAAATCGACCTACTTAGGTTTGAGTTTTCTCTAAAACTATAAGGAATTTCCACACGGGAGTTTTTGCTTATCATTTAGAATAACATAACGCGTCACATTCTGAGCTTAGTTCGAAATGTCAGGTCCGAAGGGTTTTTGGAACACTGTGCGTCGGTAGATTTGCCAAATTAAGTGCCTACTTGTTTTAACGGTTATATGACTCTGTCAAGCCTGAAGAGTCCGCCCGGGTCTGGATCTGGATGTTGTATACATACACCACCCAGACTGCGCAACGGATTTTAATGCGGTTTTCAACAGTAGATAGAGTGATTTAAGAGGTAGGTTTATAAGAAAGAAAAAAAGGGTTAGACGGGGTACGCGAACGAAGTAGCGCTTGGTCCACTAGTAAAAATATATAAGTTAAACTTTTAAGTTTATCGGTTTTCTGGCATTCCTAACACAAGCTTTACTTGCTTTGGGGCTAGATGGCGCTGTGTAAATTGTCCAACAATATTTATTTATTTATTTTGTATCTATGATTATTAGGACTTCATGTTGTTTTTGTTAGGCTATAATTATCATCCGGGCGTTTAATCCAGGTTTCGTATTCGCGTGGCGCGCGAGGGCCAGGGGTCCGAACGTTATGCTATCATAGAAATTAATAATATTGTGGCTATCTCGAGCACTTTCTCAGATTCTGATCAAATGCAGTCAATGTCGGAGACCTTGGTTCTGGTCTTCAGATGATATCACGTTGAAAAACAGTTGTTAACACTGTGACAGTTGACCTTTCCAAGTTTTCAATGGCTTTTGTGTGCACACTCTCTTCGGATATTATTTATCTAATTTTGCGCTACTTGAAAGATTAAATTGAATATTAACCTAACCTTTCCGACGGAAGTCGGAAAAGCTCCGACCATTCATACACTGTATATCCAATTTGTGTCATTCAACATGACTGTCATGGAGTTAAATAACAACAGAATTGCAGTCTGAATTCCCAAAATTCCAAAATATTTTTTTATGCTTGGACAAATTCACATAGCGCCATCTAGGCCCCAGTAAGCAAAGCTTGTGTTATGGGTGCCAAAAAACTGATAAGCTACTTATGCTACTTAGTTTTTTTAAATACATAATTATCATACATAAAATCTGTCCCAGACAGAGTTGTCTTATTTCGTTATGGAAATTATGTATGTAAATGGGTGATTTGCAGCAGTATTCTTTGAAATTCACATTCTATATGTTTCATTTATAATTCAAAACATCTATACATGTGTACGGAGCGTGATTGATCCGGCATGTCGTCATTTTGGGTATTGTTTGATCACCAAATAAGACAAGTCAGTCTGGACAGATCCTACTACATCCAGACCCGTAACAGAAATTAAATTTCTGCTCGGCCGGGAATCAAACCCGGGACCTCTGCGTGGCGACCGGACCACTCAGATCGTCAGATTGTGTCAATTAACAGTATGAGAGTTAAAAACATAGACTTGCGCTCTGTGCCAGAAAGTTTCGCCCAAAAACCTCCTCCAGTGCCCGTTAGAAGCCGAAACGGGCCCTAGGTGTAATTTTTGTGCAATTTTCCCTTTGTTTATATTAAAACTCTCCGGCGGAATACTAAATAGATGGCTGGGGAGATAAGAGATGGTTTGGGGATCCGCACGTGAATGCTAAAAAGGTTTTTGTGGACTACAGTCTCAAATGAGTACAGTGACCTCTTTGTCCTATTTTAGCGGGCAGTCTAGTGGGAGAGTGCTTGCAAGACCGATAAAGAAAGTTAAGTTTTTTTTGAACGAGAATTGGATGGGTGCCCGTTTCGTGTTCTGAGGCTAGTCGAACTTTAGCAAATTCGAATTTAGAGAATTAGAAGTGAGGGTAATCGTCGAATCTTAAAGAGAGTGGACCAATATGTATGTACATATGTATGTATGTATGTATGTATGTAATCTCTTTATTGCATCAATTTATAACATTACAGGAAATAAAAATACAAAGAATAAAAAAAAAAAAAAAAAATTTTTGTCAACATATTGGTCTCAACTTAGAATCAACTTACACAGCGCCACCAGTCTACTCATGACGCATGCAACTGCGTCAAAATACCGATGTAAAATGTAACCTGTCGTAACAAACCCGATAATATGTGTAGTGAAAGTGTAGTGAATAACCACGAAAGTCTGAAAACCTATATTTTTAGCAACGAGTTCGCCACTCTTTAGTATGCCTACTAATAAAATTTTTTTTTTTTTTTTTTTGCTATTCTTTGTTATATAAATTTATTATTGACCAACGTTTACTATATTAATACTGACATTATGAATATCATTATTTATTTAATTAATGACATGTTAAGGGATTATTATTATTTATGTTTAATTATTGATTGATTGCCATAATTATTTTTATGATATTTGTTAATATTATGATATGATCATGATTTGTGAATTTAAATGACCTGTAAATTATTTTATCAATAAATAAATGTCTAATGTCTAATGTCTAATACCGTTGGTGGAACGAGGTTGACCAAGGTCTTCCGCTGGGGACCTTGAGACTGGTTGAACAGCTTTGGGAGCCGATTAGCACCCCGTGACGCTATTTTAAAATATATAGGTATTTTGTCGTTGGTAAGACCTGTACAGGCTTATACGCCATTCTGGTTTCTATACTAATGACAGAAAGCTTATTTTTTTATTTGTAATAAAACGCGTAGTACTCGCACAGCCATCGTCTCGCACCAGCACAGTCGTCGTGACGCACCCGCATCGTCACCGCGTCATGTGGACGGACTGCACGTTTTGGGTCCGGTTGCTACGCGGTGTCTATGCGGGCACCACGCGCAAGCGTATAATGCATCGTTTCCGACCTATAAACGAGCCATTAACGGTAATTACGGAGCTTATGGACGTTGTAATACTAGAGGTATTTTTAGAAGCGTCGGTGGCCAAGTGGTTGAGGTATCCGACTCGTAAAGCGAGAGCGATTTCTGTCCAGTTTTTAAGTCATAATCATTATTATCTGAGCGGTCAGTCCCGGCTTCTGCCAGGGTCCGCTATCCGACTAATTTTCCACCATATATCCTGGTCTTGGGCATCCTCGCATCGTAAACCATTGGCGCTCCCACTAGACACGGCGATGTTAATCCATCGCTTCTTGGGCCTTCCGCGGGACCTCTTTCGTGATACCGGAAGGTAACTTTCCAGTTTGCAAGCGGTGACATAAAACAGGGGTTGAGGAATGCGTTTGGATCAGTGCCACCGCCGTATCTATTTGTTTATGCAACCTTGCGTTGGTGTGTTCCGGTTTAGATAAGGTAGCCAGCGACAAAAGGGGAGGAGCATCGGTGGCCTACTGGTTAAGGTATCCGACTCGCAGACGAGTGGTTCAGGGTTTGAATCCCACTGCCGCCATGTACCAATGACTCTTTTCTGAGTTATATACATTAGTTGAATGCTAAGCGATGCTCTTACGGTGAGGGATAAGATCGTGAGGAAACCTGCACATTCAGGCGATTGAATGTGTAACCATGATCCAATCTGGTCAGGTATCGCTGGTAGCAGCGGACGCGAGCACAGAAGTTTAGAGGGCGTAGCGATAAATTTCTGATGCTCGCGCCGACGCACGTTGTGTTGGTGACGCACTTTCAAATGTCACTTCAACATTGTATGAACTTCTAATGTCACTTTAAAAATTTATTCATTTCTAAAGCGCGTGACGCTTGACATAACTTGGGCTTAAACCTCGCATGGGGTATCCTCATTATTTATTAAACTGCAAACTTCAAAAATATCAACATTAAACAAAAGTTGCAAACGATATTCACACAAAACATACTTTTAACTTTTTGTACTAGTTACTGCGTAGGTTCATTCTACCTTGTTTGGATTCGGATTTGCCAATACGGTACCAGTTAAAACATTTAGTATCTCATTGAAATTGTAAAACATTTTGGTGATAGATAGATAGATATGTCGTCTATTTATCGCCAAATAGATAATACATTAAACAGACAGAAAATACAAATATATAACAAACAACAAAATCGGGGGAAAAAATTATGTGAATATAAAAAAGGCGATAAAATGTGTTAGGCTCAGGGGAACATGATTACAAGTCACTCTCCACTGCTATTCTGCCATACCCTGAACTACTACTACTATCTTGAATTAGTCGTTTCCAATGTTTAATTAAACTTCTTTAACCTAATAACAAAGAACATTTATTTTATTTATTTAGAGTTTAGACATAGGACGGAACCATGCATCGAGTCAGACACACCCTTGGCCGCCTTATTTTGCTCCCATTTATCCGACTGGCATAATAAATTAAAACCAGGAAAATTATGTTTGTCGCAAAAACGGAGCGAATTAAATGTATTTGGCAAGAGTTTGTTTGGCCTAGCTTTCAAGTGAAAGCAAATATAAGGCTTACGTATCTATTATGGGACAATGTACCCTGACACGTGTAATGTTTTTGAATAAATGAATGATTTCTTTGTTGTTTAGGTTAATTGATACCTTATTAAAAAAAATTAAAATTTAATTATAAGTGCTCAATATTATCTCCACTCGGACGGATGCTCTTAGATCTACTTTCAGAGGATCTATGGTTTGTAAAGCGCGCCTTTGCTTTGTAAAATTATATTTTTCTTATTTCTGTACTTATTATATTATGCAATAAAGAGTTTACATACATATATTTCTGGCTGATCGAAGGGACTTTGGCTCCCTGTGTGTGTTCTACCGGCTGTACAATGGGGAGTGTTCTGAGGAATGATTTGATCTGGTGCCCACAGCACAATTCCACCATCCGCCACCCGCAGTGGGCTGGGTACTCAGCTCCATTACGTGAACCCGCTAGTGGTGTCCACGCGAAGATTCAAAAGGACGTTTCTCGCTCGTACGATTCGGATGTGGAATGAGCTCCCAGCCACAGTGTTACCTTTGGACTATGACATGGGATCGTTCAAGAGGTATATTAGAGGTGTCCTTAGTGGCGGGCAACGCATTGGTAGCACCCCTGGTGTTGCTGATGTCCATAGGCGGCGGTGACCACTTTCCATCAGGTGGCCCAAAATGTGGTACCAAAAAGTAGTTACAATAATAAGATAGGTCCTCGCTTCTCACACTTTACCAGAATCTGGCATGCAATAGGTATGAAATATATGAAATATTATGGCACGGCATTTTTCACAATTTTGAATAGGAAAAAAAAAATTGTTTTTTGTTTTCGCCAATATAGACTTGAAAAATATTTTATTCACTAACAACTTTAACAAAAACTGACGCACAACCTTCACTGGTGTCAGTCTACGTACCGTGCCCCGCACCGATCTCCATTCCACCCCAATCAAAGTTATTAATAATTAACAACAAAATCTTCCAAGCAATAAATGTCTGGGGTACTTTGGGAGTTTAACCCTGTTATGTATTTAGCGGTCCAACATCAAAGCGAACGGGGACAAAAGAGCCCGCGCGTGGTCCAATTCAGGGGTTGAAGGCACGATTTTGGAAAAGCCTCTACTTAGAAGCTACCCTGGGGCACGACACCCAAATTCGACATTTTCCCTAGCCAAAAAACTGTTTTAAAATGTCACTGAAATTTATTTTCGACAATATACGACTGTCGAAGAGAGTTGAGAAAATGTTTTTTGACTGCAATAGACATTCCAATGTCATTATTAATGGAGATAGGTAGCTAGAAAAAAATGTCAAATTCGAGATGTCAAAACGCAAGAATTAGGCCCCTGTGGTGATTCTACTAACATTTCCAGCTAAAGATAAATGAAACCGTGGCAAGTCACATGCCGTCTTTCTTTTTACCCGACTGCGCGACACAACGGAGGTAATGTGTTTATCAGCCTACGACCTGAGTGGTTAAGTTGGTTTACATGTCAGCCACGCAGAGGTCCTGGGTTCGATTACCGGTCGAGCAGAAATTGAAATGATGAATCCTTCTCAGCGAAGTCACTTCATTTCGATGCACACCGCGACAAACCATCACTGCGAAGCCACCACATTTCGACGCACACCGCGTAAGACCTTCACTACGATGCCACCACATTTCGATGCACGTTACACCTTCACTGCGAAGCCATTAGACTTCGAAAGCATCGAACAGTTGCCAATTCTATCCGCTCCAAGCTCACGACTTAACCCTTCATCTGTCAATGACGAGCATGACTCCTATGCCGGGGTATTTAGCGTGTCACTCTTGTTCTAACCTCCGCCCGCCCGTTTTGTCCCGGTTTTGTCCCTCGGTAACACGGGGTATGTCCACGGGTTAACGGGTTGGTTTTTTAAACAGCTTTAGGCTTTAATTGGGTGTGACATACATTGTTGGTCAATGTTTCTCGCTCGTACTATTTGTTGGGATTTGAATGTGGAGTTTTTATACAATTTGATTTTCTTACACAAAAATAGGTACGGATAAAGTAATAATGTTTATCCTTTTTATCAGATGTCTGTATGTTTATTTGAAAATATATTCAACTTTCCGACACTATGAAGCCCGCAAAAGCTTCCCTTAGCACTACAACATGAAGTTCTTCAAAAGGCATGTCTACAGACATCTCAAAAGCCTCCCCTTAGGTCGGCGGTACCCATTTTCCATCAGGACCATTTGTCCGTGTGCCTCTCTACGCAACAAAAAGCACCTAAAATAAACTTGGAATGCTACCAACACCTGCCCATTCAATCTGCTGTGACTAATAACTCAATTCACGTAAAATATGAAACTCCGATAAAAAATATAGGGTCCCACAGCACGTAGCATCAGTCTACAAGTTTTACTACTGAGGGTAAAGTTACAAGACTAGTAAAAGCCACAGTTTTCTTTCAAGTATGATACGGTTTCCTTCAAGAGGTTTATTAGAGGCCTCATTAGGGGCGGGTATGAGCGTCAGTGGCTTGGTTAAGGGATGTCTTGAGGGGTTGATTGTCTAGCTATTGTAAAAGACATTTAGTTTAATTATAATTTATAGTTGACATGTAATTTAATTTGAAACGTTATTGTAGTAGGAAAGTTATTTTATCTTATTGAAAAATAACAACATAAAAAAATAATAAACTAAATAAATAAACTTGATTGTCTAATTACAATTAAATTAACTTACAACCCAAATTGTAAAATGATTTTCTGGAGATTAAGTTTGACGTAAACTATTAATAACTTTTACTATTCACACTAATGACAGAAAGCTAATTTTATCATTTGAAAACAAACGCGCAGCACCCGAAATGTCACCGCACAGCAATCGTGTCGCACTCGCACAGTCGTCGTGCCACGCCGGCAGATATACAATTATCTTTTTCTCTCTCAGGTCAGCCCTTCATGTCTGAAGACCGTGGCTATGCTTGGATTCCATTCGGGACCGGATAAATTGTCACCAGCGACCTCTGTCTGTGTCAATTTTGGCGATTTGATACACAGTGCATTTTTGTGCCTCTTTTAGTTGGTCAGACCGGCCCCTAGTTTTTAAATGAATAGTGTAAGGGTCCTAATTGCCAATAAAGTACACCGCTGCCTCCATGCGATAGTCCGCTTTCAAATTACATGTTTTCCAATAAGTTCTCAAATGAGGAATATTTTTTCATTGCAAGCTTTTATCGTGCGTTATAATACCTACTCATCACGACCATTCCAAAGAACCCAAACACGATGGGGTTATCTTATTGCGTTCATTAGTTCCTATGACCACCTTCCGACTCCATCATCAGACCAGCTTCATGGTACCATATTAATGCATTGTCATCCAAGTTAGATTCATCATCATCATCTTGGCGTTAATGTCCCGGTTGCGCTCTCGCGCACGAGGGCCCGGGGTCTGCCTTGACCATGATCCAGGATTTGGCAGGTCAGGTAATTACAGTGGAGCGACTGCCATCTGACCTCCATGACCCTGCTACCATTGGAACCTGACCAGATTGGATCATGGTTACACATCCAGTCGCCCGAATGTGCAGGTTTCATCACGATGTTTTCCCTCACCGTAAGAGTATCGGTCGTGTAATCCAAGTATTGTTTTACAAAATTTCAGCTCAATCGGATACCAACAACATTTAATGGTCGAAAAATGGTTTGCAAATTTTGAAGGACAACTTACAAATATACATACGAACAGTGCAAGTTAAAAAAAGACTTCAAAAATTAGCCACCAGGTCCGCTTTCTACATAGAACTTTTACCTGTAACTTGTACACAAGTTACAATTAATAACAAATTGCAAAAGCTGGCTCGGGCCCGAACAAATTCGTGTGTAAACTCAATATTAAGGGAACACCTGGCGCTTCCTGGCTTGGAGCCAGCACCTGCCGTTGAGGAGCTACTAGTAGCTCAGCTTAGACGTAGGTAGGCTACAGGTTAATCTGGATGCAGGTTGTAACCTAGTATTTTTTGTATTTTCCCGTTTTGTGCGAAAATTGTTGTTCATTTAGATATAGATAATAAAATACAGTTATTAACGTTAAAAAAAAACCTTACATCAACAAAAAAATACCTTTTGGTGCCGGAAGAAATTTCTTTTTAGATATAAGCAGCGCCTTTTATACTGTTATATTTCTCTGTACATCATTATTCTAATATATGTATATGTGTATGTATTTGTATGTATGTATGTATATGTATTTGTTTTTAAAGTAGGTATATATGTATGTATAGTTTAGGCTTTTATTAATTGAGCATTATAAATATATATTTTATTACTACTGTGCACGTCTTAACTGCATTTAATTGTCACGATCTCTCGCTGTAGGCCTGCTGGAAGAAATTTCTTTATAGAAATAAGTTGGCCTGTTGTGTCTGATATATTCTGTCATTTAGTTTTGTAAAAATCATGTGTACAATAAATGGTTAAATAAATTATTGTGTAGAATAAACAGTTCAATAAATAACCAACCTTAACGCTAACTAAACTAAATATAAAAAAATTTACCCAGCTCCCCTGAATTTGGAACGGTCCACAGAAGGCTGGCCGCGTTGCCCTGCTGGATAGCGAGGCTTAAACGCTGACCCAAGAAGAGGCCAGCCTTTTGGTTATTTGTAATTTCTACTAGGCGCCTAGATAAACCGATTAAAAATTACAAACATACAACAAAAAACACAACATAACAGTACAATAAATGGCAGTAAGTCTCTTAATTACTATGTGTGTATAAAACAATTCAGGCACATAAATGTATTTGCCACATATTGATTTCCTGCCTCCTAAACTAGGTTACCCTGTACTACAGGAGACAATAATCCCTCTTTTGAGCATTTAAAAAGTATTATTTTTAGCCATGAACGGTTTGAATGTGGAATATTGTAAATAACAATTCTATCTAGCACTCGCAGCCCGCCCCGGCTTCGCACTGGTAAGCATTATGACATTCCAGCCAGTGTATTCAGTAGTAGGCGAATTCAATTCAATTCAATTCGTTTATTGCATTTCCATGTGTTAGTAAATACAAGTTCTTAAATATATATATTAGTACAATTTAAGAATTCATAAGCTAAATCATCATCAACGGCCTTAAACATATATTGTAGATGATTTAAACAGCGTCATCAGTAGGGGTTTGTGTTGGGCACTTTCTCTGATGGCTGATATTCACTGTGTAATTGAATCTGTCTTTCCCGTGTTGGGTTCTACAGCCATCAGAGAAAATGTCTGTCTACAGCATAGTGGATATACCCTAGAGATTAAAATGGAGGATGGATTATATAATAGCGAGAGTTTTAGATGAGTGATGTTTGTATTGAGTTTATTAAGGCTGGGTATACCCAGCAGAGGTCGCGCTTTTCAGTTTTTTAGAACCTTTTGAGACAAAGAAAATAGCGTTATAAATTCTCAAAAAAATGGATGTATTACTTAAGGATCTAGTCTAGTCAAAATCGTATTAAGTTACAAGATCTATTTAACTTCACTCGATAGAAAAAAGTCCAAGCTTACCTATTTTTGTAATGCTTTTTTTTCAATTTTATGATTAGACTACAGATATTTAACATTTAACTTTTGTACTCAACTAAAGAAAATAAATGTTTACACACAAATTTGCAGACTTTAACTTTAATTTAATGGGCAGTTTTTTTATAACAAGCGAAAATGTACTAAATTAAGTACTTTTTGCGCATATGCATCGTCCAAATCTCGTGAACGCGGCACGCGAGCGCCCAGTGCCGCCATATACCTACCACTGACCTTTTTCTGACTTAAGTCTATTAGTTGTTCATTGATGCTCTTACTGAGAGGGAAAACCTCGTGATGAAACCTATAGATTCAGGCGACTGCATGTGTAACCGTGATTCAGTCTGGTCAGGTTCCCCTGTTAACAGAGCCAAAGAGGTCAGATTGTAGTCGCTCTGCTGTAATTACCTGATCTGCCAAATCATGGATCATGGTCAAGGCGGACCTCTGGCCCTTGCACACAAAATTACGACCGATTTCGACGCCAACATAATTAATACTATTACAGTGCATCGACGGCTGTTTTACCGTCGGCCATTTGTAAAATTGGTTTCCGATCATTTCAAAGCGCTATTGTGACTCACGGAGCCGAAATGTAGATATTAAGGCTTTATTTGTGGTTACCCAGGACTGGTGGTACGCCTACTAAGTTCTGGAGTTGAATGTAACCGCGGGGACGTAAATAAAGAGATTATATCGATCTAATGTTTTTGGTTCGAAATCGAACCCGATATTATAATTAAAACAGCACAGTCAATACCGACGCATTCGATTTTACAAAATTACATAAGTACATGATACTCAAACACATTTGCCACTTCACTAGACCAAATTAACAACCTCTCAACAACACTTCAATACGTTTGCATAATATGTTGGGCTAATTTACGCTTAAAATCATTAAAGGACTCGATACTTTTTATTTTTGAAGGTAAGTTATTAAACAATTAGTTACAGATACGAAATTTAAATGTTCATTCGCGTGTTGTACCCTAAATCTAAACCCAAAGATATTTTAATACATACCTAATTATACAGTTTTAAGAACGCCTTCTCCGAACTGTACGGCATCTCAGCCATTTTCTCAAAATTGTGACAAGTCTTTGATATGACCGTTGATAAAACAAACAAAAAACTGTTGCCTACGTTCTTGGGCGTGGAGCATAATATTTCCTTTTTTGGTTATCAAAACCAAAAGTAAGCGAAACCCATCCAAACAATTGAAGACATATTTCATATTATTTATAATTTAATAATATTTATTTATTAATCCTATCAACTACCATAAAAATGTATATGTACAATTAAAAGAAAAATATATGAACTAACTTCAAATATGTAAAAATTTGGACCGTGTGGAAGCGTACCCAAGATGCTGGCAGCATTACCTCTGAATAGCAATGCTTATTCTTTGTGCGAGGTGACTGCCAGCTCTTCGGTCACCTGTGGTGTTGACCAATCTTATGTAATTATAACTATTACGATTATCGCTTTATTTATCGAATTTAATTTTCTGAAATAAATATTATATTATATTACTATTATTTCGGCTGTTTCTTTAAAGATGACCATCTGCTTGTTATACTCGTTTGTGCCATAGCCTAAACCTATACGGTCACACCCAACAACATCGCAGAATAAAAACAGTAATCAAAACTATCCAGTGCAATGGGAACGAGCAAAAGTCAGAACTGCCGCCGCAAATGAGGCGCTTCGGCGAGCGACGAAGCCATCCGCCATTTTGATTTCAGTATAGGGACACCCAGTCGGTGGCCTCATGGCTGGCGGGTTCGACTCGTACGCGAGAGGTGAGTTCATCCGCAGTGCCGCCATGTACTAATGATTCTTTTGTGAGTTATTTAATTTAATTATTTATTTATGATTTTATGCACAAAATTGTGGCTTTATCTTCCAGTCTACCCGAAAAATGGTAATAAAAACTATGGGAGGTGTACATTGGTTTAACACTAATCGATGTCCCTATGGTGAGAGACAACACCATGAGGAAAGCAGCACATTCAGGCGAGAATGTGTAACCATGATCCAATCTGGTCAGGTTTCATTGTTAACAGCTTCATAGCTGTCAGTACATAACACATTAAACGTTAGATATTTTTTTATAATATTTGACATTGGTTTTTATATAATATTACCTATTATTTGATCTGGTTGTATGGATCTTGTCTGAAATAAATTATATTTATTTAAATTTAATAACTCAGGAAAAGATAATTGATGTATATCAATGTAATATACTGGAGATTGGCCTATATGCCTTTGGCTTACGAGTCGAACCGACGCTATGATGTTTGATATTCATGTGAATTAAGGTTGGCACCCCAGGGTGCAAGAAAGTACTTAATAGAACTTTAAAAATTAAATAACACCACCGCTGACTGGAGAGCTGTCTCGTTCCTCGGGCAACGGATTAGCATAGCTATCCAACGAGGCAACGCAGCCAGCTTTCTGGGCACCATTCCAGGTAGCAGAGGTGTGGATGACTTTTTGAATTTTTAGTATGGTTTATATGTATATTAGTGTATATGTTTACTGAATCTGTAAATATTTGATGTGTACCTTAATCAACGATTTTTGCTTGTGAATTAAATAAATGCTTATTCCTTATCAATCAGAAGACAGCCATTCAGAAGAGCGTCGGGTTAGGTTAGGTTAGTAAGCCAAAGATTCCGGGTTCGAATCCCGCTCCGGTCATGTACCAATGACTGTTTTCTGAGTTATGTACACTAGTGGAATACTAACCGATACTCTTACGGTGAGGGAAAACATCGTGATGAAACCTGCACATTCAGGCGACTGGATGTGTAACCATGATCCAATCTGGTCAGGTTCCCCTGGTAGCAGGGTCATGGAGGTCAGATGGCAGTCGCTCCACTGTAATTACCTGACCTGCCAAATCCTGGATCATGGACAAGGCGGACCCCGGGCCCTCGTACGCGAGAGCACAACCGGGACATTAACGCCAAGATGATTATTTTTATTAATCAGAAGGCAGTCATTACGTAAGCTGGGCTCGAGTGCGGAAAAGTATACGACAACATCCCCGAGATGAGACCTACTGCGCGTATATATACTGTGATTTTCATATTAAAATTAATGCCAAGTCTTGTTTGGCAAAGAGCCATCGCTCCATACAGCCTTGGCTATTCGTATATTGAAAGCGTATTCTGGTCTGGCCACTTTTCGTATGAGACAAAAGGAATGGGGGGATGAAATAATGTATTCGAGCGGTGGAGAACAATTCTTTAACGCAGAGGTTCCGGGTTCGATTCCCGGAAATAAATTGAAATAATGAATTTTAATTTCTGTTACGGGTCTGGGTGTAGTGTGTATAATAAGTATGTATTAAAAGAAATTATATATGTAGTTTATCAGTTATCGAACACCACATAACACAAGCTTTGCTTACTTTAGGACTAGATGGCTCTGTGTGAATTTGTCCAAGCATATTAATTTTTTTATTATTTTAAACGTTTTAGAACAAATCTGCGTTCTGTTAGTAACTAGCGACCCGTTTTGTCAATTACTGTTCGTTAGCCTCGCTGAAACTCGAGGACGGCTTGCTCGATTTGATTTTTTTTTTGTTATGTTGGTACCGGGGTGGTTTGTATGCAGTAAAAAGAGTAGGTAGGAATAGGATAAGTGGATAGATGTAGGGTAAGTGTAGGGTAGGTGTTGGGTAGGTGTAGGGTAGGATAGGGGTTGGGCGCCACGCGAGATGAGGTTTGTATGCGAAAAAAGGGTAGGCAGGGTTAGGGCAGAACATACAGAAAGATGCAGATTTCCTACAAAAGAGTATTTTTTCGTCAAAATTCTCTGTTCCAAAAATACATGCTCGCAGCCGAATTTGACAGTACTGTCTCTTGATAATATATTCCCTATTATGACACTATAATCAAAAATACAGTTGGTTTGCTTCGAGCCTGGGAGTCTATTCTCGAGCTGCTACATCTCTAATTCGACATTTTTTCTAGCTAAATATTTCTTTTCAAAATACCATTTTAAATTATCTTCCACAATAAAGGATTGGCGAAGATCGTTAAGAATATGTTTTTAGATGCAATAGAGATTTCAGTCTCTTTATAATAGAGTTTTGTGACCACAGAAAATATCGAATACTAATATAGAAAGCGCGAGAACAACCCTTGGGGACATCTGTAATCATTTAATCATTTGTGGTACACAGGTTATACAGTTGTTAGGTACAGTTTAAGTAGAATGGAGCCTCTGCGACCTGCTATCGGCATACAAATTTTAGAAATATTAATAAATTTACGAATTTAAATAATGACATTAATCAAAATAGATAATCATTTACAAATATTTGAAATTATTCATTTTAAGCATTATAAAAACATCGTTATAAAATTTTACTTTCACCTATTCTATGTTATTAATAATTTAAAATGTCAACAGTAGATAGTATCAATTCGAATTTCGAAATTTTATCTACCCACCTAACTCCACTAATAATGACATTGAATTGTCTATGCAGCCCATCAACATTTTCGTATATTGCCGAATATCAATTTTAGTGACATTTTAATACAGTTTTTGGCAAGAGTAAATGTCGAATTTGAGATGTCACAGCGCGAGGATCGCTCTTTCAGCTTGTAAGCAAAACAATTTGGAACGATCTACAAATCACTCAACAAACCAGAACATCACACAGAGACACAGAACAAAACGAAGCTCAACAAAACAACTACCAACAAACCCCAGTTGCATTCGCATCTTTTTAATGTCACAGTAAGCCTCGATCGAGATCCATTAGAAACGGTGGCTATCTTACAATTCACAATGCTGCATTCATGCTCATCCAACTTACAGTTTCGATTTGCGAGCCAGATGCGATACGGCCCAGTTTCATCCCTGCGACCCGCTGTGACCCCCTGCGACCCGCTGTGACCCCCTGCGACCCCCTGGTGGGTCGTTGTTAACCAATGTAGGACGTACTCGCAATATCTAGTTGTAGTTTAGAGATGACAGTATTTTTATACCACTAAGATGTGCAAATAAGCTTACGGCCTGCCGGATGGTAAGCAGTCATCGCAGCCTATGGACGTTTGCAATACCAGGGGCATCACCCACGCGTTGCCGAGACCGTAAAAACCTTTTCACCACTTTCTTGAAGAACTCCATGTTGTACTCTCCAGGGAAACCTCTCCAGGTAGTTCATTAAATGGATAGATTTTTCAGCAATTATTTCATTAAAAATTTGCTAATTTCATGAAATTTGAAAGTAATGTATGAAGAAGGATATTGCCCCGATTTTACGGAGCTTCTTCATGCATTGTCACAATTCTCCACGCATTGTCCTAACCGAATAAAAAGCTAATACAAACCATTATTATTGTGTGAGGTTATTGTGGTTAAGTTGGCGTTGTGACAATGAATGGAGGACGTCGGAGGAACCCGGGGCAATATCGTTCTTTATACATTACTTTAAAATTTCATGAAATTAACTACCTTTCAATGAAATAATTACTAAAAAAGCTAGTCGTTTAATTAACTGTCTTATTATTATCATTTTTTCATGTTATCCGGCAGACAAACAGGCATGCGGGCTACCTGATGGAAAGTGGTCACCGCCGCATATGGACATCAGCATCACCAGGGGTGCTACCAATGCGTTGCCCGCCTCTAAGGAAACCTCTAATATACCTCTTGAACGATCCCATGTCATAGTCCAAAGGAAACACTGTGGCTGGGAGCTCATTCCACATCCGAATCGTACGAGCGAGAAACGTTCTTTCGAATCTTCGCGTGGACACCACAAATAATAATTATACTGTGACAAATACGTCACCGTAAGATTATAATTGGTGATTAAGAGATCCAGTGCTCCATCGGGTGGGAATTTGGGTTACCAATTGGCAGTGGAGGGCATTCGCCATTCTAAGTGGAGGGCATTCGCCATTCTACCAGAGCAACTTGTTACGGAGATGGTCAACGCGTTGGCGATAACCCTGTTGCTAATTCTTAAGGCAGCGGTGACCACTTTCCATCAGGTGGCTCTCTTGCCTGTTTGCCTAACGTATGGCATTAAAAATTTGTCTCTGTTCTATTGTAATTATATTAATAAATATAAGATAAACATTGAAATCCCGATTTTGCACTCTTGTCGATAGGAAACGTACTTGTTGTGACACTCGACAGTCTCTGCCTAGCCCTACGCGATGCGGGTTTTAGTGTGTATGTGTATGTAATATATGTATGTAGTTAGGCAAACGTCCATTAACCGTGTCGTAGACTACCCATTAGCAGTCCCCGTATAAATCTCTTACAAAAGTACGTAACCTACATAACAGGGAAACTTATTTCAACCTTCCCACCCTTTCTGCGTAGAAAATTAAGAAACAAAAACAAATATATCAAATGAAATAAGCTTCGGCTGTCTGGTCGTCATTTGTCCAGAATACCGGCCAGGGCACGCGTTTGGAATGCCAATGCGTAGGGTGGGGTTCCACTAGTGACGGGCGTCCTACTATTTTTAAGCTCCGAAGAAAAAAGCTTTAGCGGTGAATTGATAAGGTAGCCGCCAATGTTGGCAAGCGAAGATGGAGAAGGTAGAAAACGGTAATTACCCACATGGCCGGGTGTTGTGACCAGGGGACCAAGGGTCCGACTGTCGATCGTCGGAAGTTGTATATATGCCGCGGAGTTGGCACATTTCGCTAGCGTGATGTAGGACGGGTCAGCGCCATCTATATGCGGCTGCTTGCCAACCTCGTGTTCGTGTACTTGTAATGTGAGTATCGTTGAGTTTTCCCTATTGGAGCGATAGAGCGATAGATATCGCTACAGGGTGTATAAGGTTGACGTGTGTGTATCTGTGCACGCTGACCTAATAAGCAGCGACGGGCGGTTTTGAGGTTCGCTATTGATCGGGCGACGTCCGTCGTACAACAATGGTCGCGCGACAGCTGTCAATAAGGACAGAGCCTGATGTGTGGAGGTACCTGTGTAGTTGTGGAGGTGTGTGTCTGTCTGTGGTATCGTAGCACCCGAATGGTTGAGTAGTTTTCGTAATTTGAAAGGCAGTTTAATCGAGGTGGTTCTTAGCTTTCATTAAAATTGGTTTAGTAATTTAGAAAATATTTAAATATATGGCAACTTGTTTGAAGGTTTTAGGTAAGGTATAAATAGTTGGCGGTGATTGAAAAGTAGAGGGGATAAAGCTGTCTTAGTCTTCGGCGGCATGAACCCCTCCCTTCACTCAGGAGTTCAGTTTTAACAACCTTTTTATGCTATTCAACTTCAAGCACTGTCGCTTGGTAGCAGAAATAGATAAGGCCGTGGTACTCACCCAGGCGGACTCCTCAAGCTTGACAGAATTCTACCACCTGATAAAACTTTACGTACACTTACTTCTTGCTACGCTCGGGATTTAACTGTAGAGTCCTAGAGAGACGGATGACACTGCTTTATTCCCTTGGTGTATAATCTACTATTCTCGTTTCTCGCAACCCGCTGACACTAACGCCCCACCCCAAAAGGTTTCCCAATATGGCGGATGAGCTGTCAAATCGCTGACGACCTACCATTTTCATTTCATCAATTACACCCAGTGATTTTGTTAAACATATATTTTTTTCGGACCCAAATCCATTCGGAAAGGCAAAGGGTACCCGGCCCAAACAGCCATCGGTGAGGTAGCGTTCCCTTACGGGTGCGTTCGGGTAGAATTGCGTTCACAAATTGGCTGTATGTTATGATATTCTTTGCGCGCCACGTACGCTGTGGATAAGAAAAGTTTATTGCATTGAATTATATTGGGTATCTCGTACGTAATATTATGTCGTTCGGACCATATGTGGCTAAGGTGGGGTCCGGAATACTCTCACTTTTATTAGGAATAAGAATTTTTATTGGCAACCTTGTATTCAACACCTTACAGCGTTATTAAGTAACAAAGATCTAAACAAGCCCATAATTATACTCTTAAAATAACATACCATTAAACTTACATTACTTCGTAAGCGAGAGGTACCGGGTTCGAATCCCACTGCGGCCATGTACCAAGGAATATTTTCTGAGTTATGTACATTAGTCGAGCAATAACCGATTCTCTTACGGTAAAGAGAAACATCGTGATGAAACCTGCACATTCAGACGACTGAATATGTAACTATGATCCAATCTGGTCAGGTTCCCCTGGTAGCAGGGTCACGGAGGTCAGATGGCAGTCGCTCCACTATAATTATCTAATCTGCCTAATCCTGGATCATGGTCAAGGCGGATGGTGCGAAAGATTATTATTTATTATAAACGTACATCGCATTCTGTAGACTGTACATACAGTGAAGTAGGTACTAAAAGAAGCTACCTACTGTAAAGCTAATTACAAACAACTTAAAACATCGTTCGATAGCGTAAACAAGTTTACACCTTACTACCACAGTAATAGGGTAGACCATTCCATTTCATCCAGCGAAATTTACTGGCAATGAATAGGTATACAAGAATTATCCAAAATGGAAACCTGACACCAGAGGGCAGCCATGTTTCTCTATTTAAACAAAATGGCGGATGACGCGCGTAAATTGTATATTTCCTGTTCTTGCAAACGCCATATTGAAATAGAAATATTTGTCGGGAAACGAACATGTTTTTATTAACAATCAATTCAGGATGGCATGTGTTTTTGTTAGTTTTCAATAATCCAATATGGCTGCGTGATATTTTGACAATTTTGAGTTGGAACATTTGTGTTATATGTTGGTACCTAGTTGCAGTTGAGCGTTGGTGGCCTAACAATTAAGGGGTCCGACTCATACCGCGAGATACCGGGTTCGAAGCCCAGTTCCGCTAAGTAATAATTACTCTTTTCTGAGTTATGTAGGTTAGTTGAACAGTAACCAATGCTCTAATGGTGAGGAGAAACATCGTGATGAAACCTGCACATTGAATGAGTAATCATGATCCAATCTGGTCAGGTTCCCCTGTTAACAGGCTCACGGAGGTCAGATAGCAGTCGCTTCACTGTAATTACCAGTTACTTACAAGTTCTGCAAAATGCTGTACCATCGCCTAAGTGGACCCAGGGTCCTCGTGCGCAAGAGCACAACATTCATGTTGCTTGCAACCTAAATTCATGAATCGAAGATATTATGGGCGACAGTTACCGCCTACCATCAGGCGAGCTGTCTGCTCTGCATAGAATAAAAAAAACTTACCAATTCAACTAAAACTTAGACGCAAATAGGAAGTACATTTGAGTTCCGTTCCTGTTACAAATTTGAATTTTAGAATAGCGTCTCTTTGCTCTGCGGTGGTGGTTCCCAAAGTTCTGGGCGTGCATTTCATTACACACCTCCGAACAAAGTTTGGGAACTTCACTTTTGCGAAGCGGAATACCTACTAATGAGTTTGGACACCGCTTAAGTGGTTTCTGGTTCGATTCCCACAATTATCTGGGGTGGGAAACTTGTCATGTGGGGAACGAATGACGAGGGAAAAAGAAACTGCGATTTAAATACTGATAACGTAAGTGTGAAAGTTTGTGTGCGTGTGTTTGTTACCACTTCACGCCTAAATGGATTAAGATGAAATTTTGTGGGTAGCTAGATTAGGGTCTAACATTTTGCTGCTTTTTAACCCCCCAATCTGTGATTCTGCAACCTAAATGCATGAATCGTAGATGTTATGGGCGACAGTTACCGCTTACCATCAGGTGGGCTGTCTGCTCGTTTGTCACTGCGTAGAATAAACATTTATTGAAATAAACGTTTTGACTGTGTGATGTATAGTATTTCTGTATGTCAAAAAGGGATTTTTCCATCCCCTAATATTCTACACGCTTGTTGTGTTTTATTTGCTTCAAATTTAAATGAGACCCCTGAGGGCAACCCTTTCATATATAGAAGTCGGGTAGAAAAAAGAATAATCAAAAACGATTCACATTTGTTATATATTTATGTATGTGTATTATAAGCTTACAGCTTTTTGTAGTCTCTTACATAAAGTAGTAGGTACAGATATTTTATTTTCTCAATTCAGAAGCGAAACTACAAAATTAATGTTTCAATTTTCATTTCATGATAATAATTTAATTAATTAGTGTTTTTGCGCGATTATTCTAATTTACAGATCCTTATCTGGGAAGATATGACTATGACCGGATCTCCGACCATAAAAAACAAACTTTCTCTCATTAGCATAGAAACCAAAACCGCATAAACATTTGGTAGTTAAAACTAAAATGTGCAGAAATCGCGTACGTCTGTCAAATAAAGGCTCTCTCACATCAGCGACAAACGTCCGCGCTATTGGGCACAGAGCTCGATCCATCAGGCCAGCCATAGGCGGATTAAAGCTGGGTTTTGCATCAACTCGGATACATTAAGAAATTGGGTCGACCCACTCCATTTCACAGTTCTACTGCATGGGCTAGGGATGGGTCGGTGGATGTGTATTCGATTTTTGCGGATGCGGATGCGGATGATGGATATGTAGATGCAATACATTTTACATTTTAAGTTAAGAAAATTACGTCTTTTGTGTCGACCCGCCCGTCTCACACGGATGTTTTCGGAGTCTATACTTTATAATATGCATGAATTAAACATATAAACTTTACTTTACCTTACTACTCATATATTATATTAGTTTCCGTGTATGATAGCCGCAAATTGAACGGGTAGCCGCCTGTTATGACAGTACATGTGACATTTTAATTTTTGAACATGTATACAAAAACTGCATTGTGAAATATACTGCTTTTCATCATGTGGACCGTTTGACCGTATGCCTCCGTAGACAATAAAAAATTGTCAGGTGAACTTGATTCTCTTACCTACTAAACCCTGACCAGGAATATATATGGAGATGCCATATTGCGAATTTGCCATAAACGCTAAATCCACTGGCAACAACGAGAACCTAACAAAAAAAGTCAACCCATTGACACTCTTGACAGCCCTCCTATATTCCTAGTTAAACTTTAATTTCAATAAATCATTCCAATTGCATTCATAGAGAAACGCATGCGGATATCCGCAAATTGCAAACCGGATTATTTTTCCCATCACTATTGCGGCAAAGAGATTGTGTTAGACAGAAACGGTTTCATTTAGCATTTTGCCATTTCAGTAAGCCTGTCTGTGTGCTGTTAGATCTGAAATCTATATGAATCTATGTGATGGCTAGAGTGAATACGCTGGTTCTAGATAGGCATGTTCTATCTTCGGCCGTTTCGTGACCAAAGCTTTGCAGTGCGCGCAAGATGACTTTGAACTTAGGTATGGCATCCCTGTCATTGCCTCTGAGAGTGGTGTTTGTTTGTTTGTTTGTTTGTTTGTTTGTTTAGTTTAGGTGCTCACCGTAAGAGCAGTGGTTAGCATTCAACTATTTAAGATAGATTTTAAAATAGAATGAATAAGCTGGTACAAAATACCATGAGTACGTACAAAATTTATTACCTAACATTTGTTTATGCATAATACTTAGTTTAAAGTTTATAATTGCAGTGCCCGGAAGGGTTCATAATGTTTATGTAACTTATGAAGCAATAAATGAATAAAAAATTGCATCTACATAACTCGAAAAGAGTAATTGGTACATAGCGACAATGGGATTCGAACCGGTGCCACTCGCTGCGGATAACTTTACCACTAAACCACCGACGCTCCTAGTAGATAAATTTAAGAAAAAATATAAAGCTACTTCAGTTTCGTAGAGCATCGTCTCTGTCGCACCCGTGTAAGTACAGCACGCGAAGCCGAGATAGACGATGTAAGTAGGTAATAACGCCGACACTAGGCTGGCATTTGACTGACATTTCATTGTACACAAAACTGTTACAATACGTATTATACCTTACAATGACGAGCTTATCTCTCGAAGAGATCTCTTCCAACCTACGTACGTACTTGAACTTAGGTGTTTAACCTAAACAAATAAACACACTTGGAACTAAAATAATAAACTAGGTATATTTACGTAAAAACACCTATATACCGGCCTCTGTGGAAATCTCTGGTGAGGCCTATGCCCAGCAGTGGGCGTCTTCTGGCTGATATGATGATGATGATGACACCTAAATAAAACAGCGTCATTGGCCTAGTGGTTAAAGAATCCGGCTCGTAAGCGATAGGCACTGGCTTCGAATCCCACTGCAGCCACGTACCAATAACTCTTTTCTGAGATCTTACAATACTTGTACTAACCGATGAGGGTAAACATTGTGTTGAAACCTGCACATTCAGGCGACTGAGTGTGTAACCATG
Organism: Blastobasis adustella; assembly: GCA_907269095.1. Lineage (NCBI taxonomy): Eukaryota > Metazoa > Arthropoda > Insecta > Lepidoptera > Blastobasidae > Blastobasis > Blastobasis adustella. The sequence continues at coordinate 8,071,923 of OU026140.1, forward strand.
ATCCAATCTGGTCAGGTTCCCCTGGTAGCAGGGTCATGGAGGTCAGACGTAATGGTAAGACGTTGTTAAGACGGAACCTGGGCCCTCGTACACGAGAGCACAACTGGGGCATTAACGTCAAGATGATTATTTTATTTATTTTTATTGTAACATAATTTTTATTTTTATTTCATGTACGCTTTGTTAATAATTAGTTCTATGTTTTTTTTTGTTGTACCCAATTAACGTGTCGTGGTGTTTACATGCTATAAATGTTTTCTTTCTTTCTAATACTTATTGTGTCGTATTACTTATCGAAACGTTCTTTGGGCACATCTGATTACGGAATGGCGATCTGATATGGCCGATAGGCAAACCATCCCTATAGTTTATCCATCATTGTTACTCTCATCCATCAAGAGGGATCAGGGAGGGAGGAGGGGGGAGGATCGAGGGGGCTATTGGCTATGTTACTAAGGTATAGTTTACTCAGTATAGTGTGCAAGGCAGGGGTGGTGAACCAATGACGATGAAGTATTAGGTCCTTATAGACGTTTGTTTGTTTTGTTTGGCGATAGTCGAAAATGTTGTAGATAATGCTTTTGTTGTGAGGGTTGGTTTTTATTTGAGCTTTTAGAGAGACAAGTAATTTTCTTGAAATTTTTATTTTGAAGTATTTGATGAATCTTTGGGTCAAATAAGGATTGTCTATGTCTATGAGTATAAAAAACAAAATTGCAACATTTTAGGCTAATCCTAGACTGCCCGATAAATGGCAAAATGTATCATCATCACAGACAACTGTCCACTGCAGAGTTAAGGGCCTCTCCCATGAGAGGGGAGGTTATTGCCATAATCTCCACGCTAAGCAGGCGGGGTTCGAGATCGCAGTGTTGTAAATATAACAATGGAAAACACTGCTGCCCATTTTCCAGCCTAAGGAGTCTCTAAAGCTTCTAAAACATTAGTCGCCTAGTACGACACCCAAGAGTGTAAGGGGTTTGTGCTGTTCTACTCTGCCGGACATCACACGGAAAAATGTATACCTACTTTAATTTGAAAAAGTTTCGCCACCCCTGAAAATACTTATAGTCTAGTGTTACAAAGAACGATGGAGTATATATTTTGCGTAAATATTGTTAGATGGCGTGGTGGGAGGCTGTTGTGTAAACTGTCACGGTGTGACCTTGTGCTGAATTTATCCATGTTACTTAAACGGAGAACGTCGTTGGTCAATGGCTGACGTATCGGACTTGTAAGCAAAAGGAACGGGATTCGATAACAAACACTATATATCAACCGCTATATATCAATGACTTTTCTGAGTTCTGTAAATTATATTAGTTGAACTTCAGACCAAATAAGAAATAAAGACATAATTCTGCGAACCACATACTGACGCACGCATAACGACGTCATGCTGTGTGTACGTACACGGCCAAACACGCACATATTAACAACCAAACTTGGTTGCTATTGACAACCAAACTACGCCATGGCACACATGTTTACGAAACCGGCCTTATGTCACTGTTGTCAGCGTATTCGATCTGAGAGTTGAACACAAAGGAGAGGTAAAACATGGTGAGGAACACTCGGGCGATCTTTAACACTAAGATTTTATTACTAAAGACATGGGGACATGTTAAAAACTTGCAAAAAGGGCTACTTTTTACTGTGTGCCAATAAAGGGCTATTTAGACTTTTTTGTTCATTCTTCCTCGAGAGACAGGCAAAGGTCTGGGACCATACAGCCAAGTCTTATTTTGTAATGTCAAGGAAGACAGATGATAAAACTTAAATACTTACAATAATGATGAAGATAGTCCGTGATTGCGAACCAATTGACCTTGTACTCGAACCAGGAGGAAAATACTTCCCGTTAAAATCATTATGAACCTCCATTTCAATTTGAAACGCTTTCTGTCTGCCGAAGTTCAAGACGTGATCAAAACGGTTACTAAAGAAAAGTTTTCTTGTACGATAGCAGAATTCGGAATTTTAACTTTGGGTAGAGTTTCGGGCAAATTCGTTTTACAGTGGCGCCCTCATTACTGCTTCAAATGAAGTGGTAGGGGCTTGACGTCTGTATCGAAGACTTTGACAGTTTATTTTTAAAATTGAGTAATTCTTAGTGCCCCGTTCCTGCCGGCTGTTTGAGGTGATTTGTCAACATCGTTTACGTTGTTAGAATAAAAATGTTGTTGCAATATTGACAAAGGATTTTTGTTCTAGAAATTAGTGATATTAAAGTTACATAATCCGTGCTTTCTCATTGTAGTATAGCAACGTCTCAACTGTCACAAAGGGAAATATAAAAAGTAAAAGGAACAAACATCCCACTTAAACCTAAAACCGACCTGAAGTAACGGGAGCTTAATACGGAACGCTTAGAAGCTTAAATTTAATAAATTCCAGCAACAAAAGCTTTGTTTGTTCCGCTCAGGATGAAGCTGGCAAAAGAAAAAAATAAGAATTTTTTCTTTCTCATCCTTCGCTTTTGTTCTTCCGAGGAAATTAAGGAGGAAACAACTGTTCGAAACTTAAAATAAACTTTTGCTGTTTTGTCCTTTAGGCGGTGGCGTCGATATTTTAAACAGTATCCGCGGAATTCTTAACGCTTTACGCTGTTAGACAAACTTTTGTATTATTTAAAATACGGCAAGCATTTGACCGCCATCTCACCTGATGGTACGTGAAAATGCGGCTGAGAGAGAAACGTGTTTATTTAGAAACAGCCTAGACATTCTGGTCTTAAAGAAGACCAGATTATAGTGTTCGGGGAAGATTTGTCCTGTAACTTGTTCATTTCCTTATCTGTACGAATAGCTGATTAATCTACGACAGATATATGGGTGCCGACGCAATAAGATCGTACAATTCCTTCCCACACTTCTCAAATCGATAGACACAACCTGCGCCGTTGTTCTAGACTTTACAATATAGCGTCTATCAGACAGTTTGTCTCGAAAAGTCTTTGATACAGACAATCTTTGGACTAGCTCAGCAGGTGATCATGTGAAGTTTGGTACCTTTTTTTTTTTTTTTATGTTATCCGACAGTCAAACAGGCATGTGGGCCACCTGATGGAAAGTGGTCACCGCCACCTATGGACATCAGCATCACCAGGGGTGCTACCAATGCGTTGCCCGCCTCTAAGAAAACCTCTAATATACCTCTTGAACGATCCCATGTCATAGTCCAAAGGAAACACTGTGGCTGGGAGCTCATTCCACATCCGAATCGTACGAGCGAGAAACGTTCTTTCCAATCTTCGCGTGGACACCACTAGAGAGTCCACGTAATGGGGATGAGTTATTGTGCTGGATTCACATCAATACTAGTTTAAATATCATAATCATCTCGGCAATTTGTCCCGGTAGTGCTCCCGCGGGGTACGTGAGGGCTCGGGGTCCGCCTACCTAGTATATATAAAAACCGGTGAAAGGTGCTTCATTTCAAATAGAGTGTGGATAGTTGTTTGAAGCGGAGATTAATAGCGGCGAGGTCAATCTGCAGCCGATTGTACACAGACGACCGAATATAGGTGCCACGTTTCAATAATATATGTGAAGTCAGGGAGCGTTGCTTGGTACGAGAAACGGAGTTTTATCCTATAAAGCCGTATGGCAGGTCAGCGTTTCTGGAAGCGAGAGGCCGAGCCATAAAAAGCAAAGGGACCCGGCATTACGCCCTACAGGTAAGTAGTTACATCCGGAATAGGTACAGGTTTATGGGTTTCCACGTTCTGTGCAACGTTTCGAACGTGGAACGTGTGGAGAATTTGCTTCTGTGTCATACCGCTGTATTGTGTAGAGATCAGTTCACAGCATGTCAGTTGCGTCGTGTCTCGGTGTGACCTGACTATAATACCTGTACTCAGAAACGTTACTATGAGTCGCATGCGAACGCACTAAGTTCCAACTGGCAATACTTGATGGACACTATGCATTCGTGAAAATGAACGATTTTTTTATGTTATACGGCAGACAAACAGGCAACCGGCCACCTGATGGAAAGTGGTCACCGCCGCCGATGGACATCAGCAACACCAGGGGAGCTACCAATGCATTGCCCGCCTCTAAATAGACCTCTAATATAAAACTTGAACAATCCAATGTCATGGTCCAAAGGAAACACTGTCGCTGGGAGCTAGGACCTAAAGCAACGGCAAAAGCAAAATTGACCAATCACGGACCCGTTTTGAACGCTGAGCGTTCACTACACTACTTTACTTAGACAAGTATTACTTGTTAATGCGGGTGTCAGGTAAGCGGTAAGATGTCAGTGGCAAATAATGCGCATCATATAGTTCGGCTTAGAGCGTTGTCTCTGTCGCACACGTGTGAGTAAATTAGATTATCTTGTTCATCACTTTTTGATCCATGTTAGGGCGCCATTAAGAATCTTCCCCCTGCGGACTTACACATGCATGCAACACATACACAGACTGTACCGATGTGCTGTCGCGAATGGTTTTTGAGATGCAAGTACCTGCATGAGTACAGATCTACATGTGATCTTACCTACATGAGGTCTTGGTCGTAGAACAAGTTTTGGTCCCAGTTTGGGCGCCAAAAAGAAATGTCGGCGTTAAATAAAGCACATCGGCTAGTTCGGCTTCGTAGAGCGTCGTCTCTGTCGCACGCGTGCGATTAAATAAGAAATCGAAATCTGCTGCTGATTGTTTACCGCCGACTAACTAGTATATAGCAAGGTGCCTTCAGAAGATAATAGATAAAAATCTCACAGCAATTTCAATTAAACAAACGAAAAATATAAGTGAATATAAACTAGCAACTATTACAGCTGTAAGTGGTAAAATTCTGTAAAGTCTGAGGAGTCCACATTGGTGAGTGAAGCCTTATCTATTTCTGCCGACAAGCAACAACTGTTGCATGGTATTCCAGTTGTAGATACAAACCAAGTGAATCTGAACTTTTTACACTTAAATTTTGATGAAAAATTGAAAATGATTTTCCAGGAAATTGATTCGCATTTAATGCGATGTCGGAATAGTCAGAATATATCATATACGTGTGAATATATCACTCAGGCGTGTGTTACACTTTAGGTTAGTATCTTTGTAATGGGTAAACCATCATCAAAGTCAACCATTTCCCTTCCAAATTGGACACACGCCTCTCCCAATTCACGCCATTTTCCTCTGCTAGTAGTTTCAGCTGTACACCGTTTTTCGGCGATACTGATGATGTCGTCCTTCCTTCGGGCCTTTGGTCTGCCAGGGCCCTAATTCTGCTATTTTACAAATGCATCAATTGAATTTGAATTCGATATGAATAGAAAGTTTGACTCCAAAAATCCTGAAAAAAGGAAATTAAGTCCTAAAATCTACCAAAACTCTGCCGTTTTAGTCTTCAATTTAGCTATAATCAGACTAGCTAATAGTCCAATGACAGTTTAATAGAATGACAACGGTAAATCATTTGTCTTAAATTAGTAGCAGAATACCAAAAAACGTACAAAACTTCCTATTGAGATCCAAATTAAGATTTAATTGAGCCATTTGCAAAATAGCAGACTTAGGGCCCTGGTAAGGAGTATTTTATTACAGTTTAGAAAACGCTATATTATATAACCCACACTGACCTCATTATCACTTACAACAGTGTAGCCCTTACCCCCTTGGGGGTTGTAATGCATTTGAATTATTAAATAACTTCTCTTCAGAAAGGAAAGATTAAGGCATCCCCTGTGTAGAATGCTTATGGTATCAATACACAATGGATCTTTTGAACTTACTTCCCCAAACGATGAAATTCATTTATATTAGTATGTATAGAATATTATGTATGTATTTAGTTTATTTTATACATCTCTCTTATTGTAGACCTGCTGGAAGGGATTTCTTTTTAGAGTATTGCCTGTTGTCTAATACCTAATTTGTACTCTTTTGTTTTCTTGTGTACAATAAATAGTTAATTACATTTCACTATGCGGAGTGTAATCGCTAACAGTGCTCAGACGGTTGTTTAAATAGAAATGTATCAAATACTTATCACAACTACCTAAATAGTTTTCCAATGAGACTCTTCAATATTTTATTTTAGATAATACTAGAAATATCCAAAATTAAACGCCCTCGTTTGTTTAATATCAGGCAATGAATAATATGTTCCTTACTATTAGAGATGTCAAAAACATGTAAATTGATATTGAAAGTATATTATCTCATGCGTAAAGACTTGTATAAAATTTTTATTGTATGTTGTACTTACTCTTTGTTATATCTGAAAATTACATGTATGAATATAATAATGTATCAAGTGTTTTGTAGGTTGGACATAAAAGTTCTTCTTGTAGGGTTATTTTTTTTATAGTCACAAAATGAGTTGTTAGTTATACTATTAGTTTCCACTGTGAATCTTATGAATTCAACACTTCATATATCCCTAGTTATACACATGTTATTCACTACTGCTTAGTTGATTAGACAAATATCGTAATAGTTAAAGTACCTAAATGGATAAAATGTAGTAAGCAATTTCGCCAATCATAGTAAATTGCCAGGTCAGATTATACTTAGTTCATCCAATATTCAGTAGCATAGACGTCGCCACTAGAGACATAAAACGTACCTACAGTGCATACAATTATCAACAACGGTGCACAAATACAAAATGGCTGATTCGGAACACGCCACGGTGTACTTACGTCGTATTGCAACGCGCCGCTCCAACTCAGGCCGACTGCACGGGGGAACAAAGGATCCCGTATCACCCCTCACCCCTCACACAGCTCAAAAAAAATACAAAAAAGACCGCATCCAGTATCCAGGCCAAAAAATGGTTTAGCAAAAAAAAAGTTGTCACTAAAAAAACGTTGTACGATAAAATACCTTTTTTGCGTGAAAGCGAAAAATATAAACGACACTCAATGTTGACTTGTATATTGACACGGCTTGTATTTTTTTTCCAATTAAAAAGGCCACAACTGCAAGGCTTTGTCTACGGCGCGGTCCGGTAATGCGGCATTAACGCATAGCTTTAAAAACACGTTTGAAACACCGTAGTATTCAATATTCAATGGCGTCAGGGCGACGCAAGCCGCGTCGACTTATTCTATTTATTTTTTTGTGTTGAAAATTTTATTTTTTCGACCGCAACAGCGGCGTACCGTCTCTCTGCAGAGTACGCGATACACTGAAGCCTGCAGAGGCTTCTGCTAAGGTTGTATGCATTGATTAGGCGTAGCTCACTCCCTCTGTTCGTCTCGCTCCGACGCATATATCCTCCGTCTCTCTCCCGCGAATGTCCAGTCTCAACCAGGAGAATTTTGGCTTGGCTAAAGCTCTGCGATTCCAAAACTGGTTCGTTTAATTAATATCGTTACGTGTGCCATGCGTTTTTGCATGATCGATACTGTTGAGCGGTGCGGCTGTCGTATGCAACTAGGTGCTTTTTTATGTACTACTCAGATATAACTAATGATGAAAACTGTATCAAAAAACGTTGCGTGGTTTATAGGAGTTGATGTAAAAACATGTAGATAGACGCGGAAAGCAGCTTTATTTAACCCGGCGTCTGTATGGTAGAAAATTAGTACAAGGACTGTATGGTAGGTCAATATGACCCGGATTTTGAAAATAGTTTAATTCTTAATAATGTAATAGAATTTTGGGAATGATATATTAAATCAATTTAAGTGATGTTAAAATTACTATATTTTGATGAACAACAATATAAAATCATACAATATTAGGAACTTGTTATGTAGTTACGAAAGCTCTATAAAATCTATAACAAAATATTTAACTTCTGTAATCTTACTAACAAATAAACAAAATTATAACTTTTTATAATTTTTTTTTACTTTTTGGAATACCTAATGTGAGGTCTTTAACAAAGTTTATTCTAAATTTAACATAAATTTTAAAACTAATTACAGTTAGCATCTACATTTGCATATCCACCGTAGTAAGACATTATGTAGTCTAGACAGACAATCTTCTTACAATTTAGACAGGCAGTACATATTTGGCACCGTTTTTGAACTCCGTTAATATCAGTAGGTGACCCCTCTGAAGGTTCTCCAGAAAATTATCTGATTGTCTTACGAGTCTCTCTATGCAAACGAAACACATCTTTGCAGGCGTTCAAGTGATCGTTTAGAATTCTCTTCTAAGCCGAGTAAACCAGTAAAAATAAAGTCTTTTTGTCTTTTATTTTTTCGAACAGTACCCACACTTGTAAATTATGATCCTTGAGAAGGTGAAGCATTAGCTAGTGACTAGTAAACCAATTATAAAATAAATAAATGCATAAGTTTATAATTGGCACAAAAAGGTTACATCGAATGTATGGTTGGGTCATATTAACCCCGTTTGACCTTTGACCGCTTGTAACTATCTGTGCAGGGGTACATCGTCTGAGCTAATACTAGAACTGAAACGGGTGGGTGTATTAACTGCAGCTACTGAAAAGCACGGCAACTTCAAACTATTACTTTAAAAAACACGCGCGTTTAAAAATGTGGCGGGTCATTATGACCCAACCTGACAGACGCCGGGTTAATTAAGGATAAGGATAAGGAAGGATATAGATAAATAAGCAGTTACCACAGCTTGTTGACGTTTGCAATACCCGTATTGCAGAACCCGTGACGATATTTTTATTTACTTATACAATTAGTATTATTTTCGTCAACTCTGTATGTTTTTCTTTCAATTTACTATTCAATTCGATCACTTGGAATGTTAGTTGCTAGCTTATATTTACTGTTTGCCACTGTTAGTAGCTCACTTACGTATTTTTTACGTATTACGAATTAAGTTACTAATTATGTTTGCGAAAAATTATTTTATTACTAAGCTCGGTTTAATTATTTAGGTATCTCAATAATATTCATCCATATATAATTTGTTGGCCAGGTTTATAATTCCCCTTTTATATTTTTAATTAGAGCAGATTGTAGCTAGTTCATTGATTTTTTAACATTTCTACAGCGCGCTCAAATAATTTTAACTAATTCCGAAAGACCACTCGTTTGTTTGGGGATTCCATCATGTTTAAATAGATTTTTTATTTATTTTTATATGTTCCGACGATTGCATGTAACCTTGAAAAGAGAGACTTGTGTGTGACAAGACTGACTTTAGGGATACTTTTACGGTATTAAAACTTAAATATATTCATTCAGGCTGCAACAGTTCATTACTATAATAATAATGGAGAACTACTATATAATGTAGATTATTTTTTACTTCTTAAAAAAATTAAGACGATTACTACTACGTATTCCAGATTTAATTTTTGTTTCTCAACTAAAAAAGAAAAGTAAGTTAAGGCTAATTTAGTGTAGGTACTAACTCTTCATAGAATAAAAGATTGTTGGATATTTAAAAACAAAATCGTTCTTTTTAATGTTATTATCGCATTATATTTAAGATAATTTTTATTTGGCTGTAATATAATTAGTAGGTATAACTAAGTCAAATTCAAAGTCAAATAATTTTATTCAATTTAGGTTTACAAAACTCTTATGAACGTCATAGAAAATACAAATTATGGTACAAATACATTTAGAAAAATGGGGCCGCGGCCCGTGGCAACATTGAGCTGGTAACAGTTTGTACAGACTGAGTGACTGTCACTGTCACTTTGACAGTTTGATTTACCGCCCGGATCATCGGTGCACGGTGCAGCGCCGCGTGTTTTCTTTCCGTACACAAACAAAACAAATATTAAACAATCACGAAGTAAAAACATATCAAAGGTGATATTTGTGATAATTAATGGTTAAATTACAACCATTACGTATTTTCCGGTAGGTACATACTTCATACCTGTGAATATGTAACAGTGTTACAATTTATTAATGTACGCACGTTTAACTATTTGTTCCTTAAGGATCTGACAGGGTTTTACTCTGTATAGCTTTATCTCGGTGATGTAAGTGATAATTTTTTTTTTTTTTTTTTCTCGATTTTGTAATCGATAAAATGCGAATATCATTTTTTATTAAAAAAATTAAATATCGTACTTTATAGCTTCTACGAAAAACCAATTACGTAAGTATTTATTATGTGAGTGTTTTATTAAACTCTTAATTATAGCGAAGAAACAAGCTTCAATTTAAGCTTCAAATAGCGATATAGGTATATCAATAGTAACATGACTGCACAGCGTTAAACTTTGAGAACCTCTGGCCCCACGCAATGATTGCAGCAAAACAATATTTTAATGTCCAAGCCTGCTATGGACAGATATAGGCTAGACCATTCCGGATGCGATTTATTGTGTAGGATAGCCGTTGGGAAAATAGAAAATTCCAAACGTTTGGTGGGGGCGAGAGCATTGCCAGACAATTTCTTAAATCAGCAGCGCGATTTCGTGGCAATGGATATGTGTATGTGTGTGTATGTTAGGGCGCGTATACGTTACAATTAGGTAGATAATCAAGCATACCAGTTTACACAGTTTGGCATACTAGTATCCTGTACTGTGTAACCGAATTTGTCTTTCCCGTGTTGGCCTCTACAGCCATTAGAGAAAGTGCCGTGTCATTAACAGTGACGCTGTTTAAATCATCTATAATAGATGGTTTATTCCAGAAATCCCCACCAGTAGGGATTGTTCGTTTATTACCAAAAATCCCCACTACGCAAATAAATATTATACGAGTCGGAACTTTAAAAAAAAAAAAACAATTTTATAGATGACGAAGACCAATGATGATGATCGTCTACCTCGTATACGCAACCACGACCACTCTGACATTTGGTATTTGACGAAGAAAATCTTACCACAAGATGGATATCTAAACAGACTCCGTACGTTATACGATCTCATAATAATACTGACTGTGAGGGTATCGTAGGTTATCCTAATTCATCAAATACAAGAAAAATTCTGCTTTGTAGCCATTGTAGATGTATAGGAGACCTACAAAATGGTCAACCCGTGCACAAATCGCATTACTCCATATTCGAATCGCTTTATGTAAGTAGGTTTTAAATATATATGTCGTTGCGTCAAGGAAAGTGGTGTATCAGGATCTTTGTCATCAGGGTGGTGATATCAGCATTAGATCGTATTCGTACCGATAAATTAAAGAAAGGGTTCACATTTACTCCACTGTATTTATTCCACTTCATTTTTGCACATCACTTATAATTTTACTTGAAATCAGGGAGATATTACAATTTAGGCAGTTGAGGTAATTTAAATTATTAATTCAAAGGTTTTTTTAAAATCACTTTATTTTCATATACATTAAATTTAGATATACAAATGTAATTTACTCAATGAGTTTTGTATTATGAGTATTGTGATGTCAAAATAAATAATGTCTATGTCTGTCTGTGTCAATATAGCTAAAAAAATTTTTTTGCTTCCCAAACTTCGACTTTTCTTAGCGACTTACTTGCATATCCTCTTGTGTGGGTTCAGGAAGAAAAAAGACCAGTCTGCCTCACATCCGGCCACCTGGGTGAGTATCACCGCCTTATCTATTTCTGCCGCCAAGCAATCATGCTTGCACTATTTTGTTCACGTATAAGGCATTTCATCTTAGTCCTCACAGTGACAACGCACCTGCGTTTTTGGATTATTGTTGCCTGCCACCTAAATGTATGAATCGTAGATGTTATGGGCGACAGTTACCTCTTACCATCAGGTGGGTTGACTGCTCTTTTCAGTTTTGCTTTTCAGCTACATTAAAGTCACTTTTCTTTTTGGTGACTATAATGTGTCTGAAAAGCGAAACTGCTAAGAGGAGGATGGATTATGTGAGGCATGGAGGATGTGAGGCATGGAGGATGTGAGGCATGGAGGATGTGAGGCATGGAGGATGTGAGGCATAGAGGATGTGAGGCATGGAGAATGTGAGGCATGGAAGATGTGAGGCATGGAGGATGTGAGGAATGGCGGATGCGGAATTTTTCTTGTACTCTATGACGTAAGATAACCTACGTCGCCCTCACAAACAAGTTATGGACATGGCTGCCAACCGTGGAGATTCTGGCAATGGCCTCCATTGATGTGGAGGAGGCTGAAGTCCACCAGTGGACTGTTATTGGCTATTGATGTGTTACAGACGGATATTAATCTTGCGTCCTTTACCATCTGCTTACAATATATATACGTAGTATATATATAAAAAACAGTAAAAAATGTGTGTTCATTGAATATTATTTACAAATAATAATTTAGGACGATGATGAAATAGTAATAGAAAAATAATGATGGTTTTGAATGGGGTTTTCATAGTTAGGTAGTTTGGGATCCAACTTAAAATTTGTGCCATATTTTATCTAATTCGGTTGGATAGAGATACAGCTTGATGTCTACAAATGGTCAATCGGAAAAAAGATAAACTGACCTAAAACGACTTCTACGTTTACGAAGTCGCGGGCATAAGCTAGTGAAAAATATTTCTTAACAAAAGATTATAATTTGTAAAAAAAAAAAAAACGCTAATGGTGCCGCTGAAAATAAGTTTCAAGACATGGTTAATTAAACATTTTTTCCTGGAAGTTTCCTCTGTCAGTGTAGCTTCTTATTATTGTAATACTTTCATGAAATCCTGTTGCCAAGGGAAGTCTAGTTCCTGTCAAGTACAACGAACGTCGAGTGTGAAAAATGCAATCATCATCACAGCCCGTAACAGTCCACTGCAGGACTTAGGGCCTCCCCCACGAAAGGGGAGGTTATTACCATGATCCCCACGCTTGGCAGGCGGGTTGGAGATCGCAGTGTTTAAATATAACAATGGAAAATGCTGCTGCTCATTTTCCAGACTACGGAGACTCTTGATCTTCTCGAAAACATTAGTCGCCATGAACGACATCCATGAGTGTAAGGGGTTGGTGCTATTCTACTCTGCAGGACACCACACGGCCACGGTTTAAACACCTTGCAATCGTCCCTTTTTTTCTCCCCACACACGGTTAGTTTGGCTTCATCAAGCCAATTTTATCATGCCAGGAGTTTGGGGAGCCGTGGCTATGACGGTCGAGGAACATTTGCTTACTTCCTACCGGAGCAACGTGTTATAGAGGTGGGCAACGCATTGGCCTATAGGCAGCGCTGATCACCTTCCATCGGCTTTCCACTTGCCTGTTTGTCTGCCGTAAAAGTCATAGAAGTAAAACCAAAGGCAAACACCTAGTCAAAGAAACTGCGAAAACCTTGGATGCTTTTCTACGTGAAATGCAAAAATACCAGCGCATTCGGAAAAATCGTGCGGTCCTCGACTAATTCTGTTTTATAGGTTCCAGAATGGGCTATTCGAATTTTTAAATTTCAGCGTTTTTAAACTTTGAACGCGGTTTTAAACGGATTAAGCTTAAACTGTTCGTGGTAATATTACAATTGATGATCGAAAAAGTCATAAGTCATGATTCGATTTGAATTTTTGCAGGAATCGTAAATATTTCTTACATACAAGTGGTATAAGAACTATCATGTACATTGACAGAATGACATTTTGATACATTTATACACTCACCGGCACATAAAGTTACCCAAGTGCGTAAACAAACTAAGACTTTTTTATTGGATATTTTTATGCGAATAGGTTTCAAGTAACCTGTTTAGATTATTTAAGGGTGTATAATTTATGGTTAACTTGTGAAATGTGCTAGAAGTCTATTTAAATTTTACTTTTTTTATGGCCCTACATACTGGTTATGAAACCGTTGTCCGCTCGATGATGCTGTGGTGCCTAGTGTTCATTGTTGTTACACGTATATTGAATGACGTTCATAAGTGTTTGTGAAAACCTAAATTGAATAAACATATTTGATTGATTGATTGATTGAAAGCAATCAGGACCGGGATGATGATCATCGACATCATCGTTGCGTTAATGTACAATTGTTTTATCAAAGTTTGATGTGAAAAATCTTCGACTACGGGACTTTCAGCATTAATTACGTAAAATTACCACACACATTTTGTTACCTACAAACGATTTTTCTCACAAAAGAATTAGTTCTACGGCACGTAGGCACTAGCTACGCCGTAGCATTAGCTCTACGACTGTTAGAAGGCATTATCATTACCGATTTAGACGACCTGAGTGGTTCAGTGGTCAACATGCCGGTCTGCCACGCAAGAGGTTCCGGGTTCGATTCCCGGCCGGGCAGAAATTGAAATGATGAATTTTAATTTCTGTTACGGGTCTGGGTGTTCTATGTATAATAAGTATGTATTTAAAAAAGTATTTAAGTAGTTTATCAGTTATCTAGCACCCATAGCACAATCTTTGCTTAATTTGGGGCTAGATGGCGCTGTGTGAATTTGTCCACGAATATTTATTTATTACCAGCACGTGATCAAACCAGAGCAGGTTTCCTCTTCAACCTTAGCCGTAATGTCTCTCACGCCAAGGATGTGCTCATTCTGGACTCAGTCGTCACAATCATCACAGTCCGTAACAGACCAGCAGGACTTAGGGCCTCTCCCGCGTAAAGGGGAGGTTATTGCCATAATCTCCACGCTTGGCAGGCGGCTTGGAGAACGCAGTGTTGTAAATATAGCAATGGAAAACGCTGCTGCCCATTTTCCAGCCTACGGAGACTCTAGATGTTATGCCTCGAGAATATTAGTCGCCTTGTACGACACCCACGAGTGTAAGGAGTCTGTGCTATTCTACTCTGCCGGACACCACACGGACTCGGTTTCTTTACCGAAATCACAAGGAATAATTATTCTTCAGGAGCGTCGGTGGCCGAGCGGTTACAGTACGCGACTCGTAAGCCAGAGGTCCCGGGTTCGAATCCCGGTCCAGCCATGAACCAATGACTGTTTTCTAAGTTATGTACATTAGTTGAATACTAACCGATGCTCTTACGGTGAGGGAAAACATCGTGATGAAACCTGCATATTCAGACGACTGAATCTGTAACCATCATCCAATCTGGTCTGGTTCCCCTGGTTGCAGGGTCACGGAGGTCAGATGGCAGTCGCTCCACTGTAATTACCTGACCTGCCAAATCCTGGATCATGGTCAAGGCGGACCCTGGGCCCTCATGCGCGAGAGCACAACCGGGACATTATCGCCAAGATGATTATTTTTTTTTATCATAAGGAATAATTATTCTTTCCATTTTGGGACCTGTTTTGTTCACTTTGTATACGGCAGACCTTGTGGGCGAAGTTTTGAACTGTAGATATCATCTCTACGCCGATGACACCCAAATTTATAGATAGTTTCATCCACGAGACACAGAAAATGCAGTCTCATTAATTGAGGAGGATCTACATCGAATTGCTGTCTGGTCTGAGGCTAATGCTTTGGTACTTAACCCTACTAAAACTAAATATATGATTCTAGGGTCCTTGAGACTTGTCTCAGATCAGCAAAATAGCCAGTCGTAACTCTTGTGTGACGTTATGTGGAGTAAAGGTGGAGCGCGTTTCTGAAGCACGTAACTTAGGCCTTTTATTTGATGAAAATTTGCATTTCGAAAGTCATCTACAAGAAATTGCTCGAAATTGTTTCTACCGTCTCAAAATTTTGTACCGTATCCGCGATTATCTTTCGGTTGGACTCAGGGTACGGTTGTGTGACGCATTAGTCCTGTCTAAGTTAACTTATGCTGACACTGTCTATGGCCCGTGTCTGCTGGTCCGCACTGAACGTGTGGTGCAGAGAGTACAGAACGCCTGTGCACGTTTTTGTTTCAGTATTCCTCCTCGAACACATGTGACCCCGTTTCTTAATAGCGCTAACATTCTAAAAATGACTCTTAGAAGAGAACTCCACCTAGCCACTTTAATCTTTGGTATAGTGAAGCATGGGGTACCGAATTACTTATTTAGCAAATTAAAATTTAAAAGTAGTTCTCGATCGGTGCCCACTACGATCAGTGTATTAGTTGCATACCAGCACCATACTATGGCATTCCGTGGCAGTTTTAGGTATTCAGCAACCCGGAGCTGGAACAATATTCCACCTCCTGTTCGTAATTTTAAGTCAAGGTATTCTTTTTTAAAACATACAAAAAGTTTTCTTATGAACTATCAAAAAATTTGGTCCCTGGTAAGCGCGTACTTCCCACTTACTTAGCCAGGATGTGATTGCGTTTATCGCTTATTTAATATTTTCATTTATTTGTCTTTTTAGCCATTTTTGTCCAGTTAGAAACAGCGTTTTGTAATAAATTATACTCATATATTATTTATTGGTTTTCATAAAAAAATAAGGTATTTATAATTATTTATCCCATATTAAGTTACAGGTTCTACATCTATAAATATATATATAAGACATTATATGGTATGGTATGTATTCTGTATAATGTATTTCGATATGGTATGGATAAGACGTATATGGCCGCAGTGGTATTCAAACCCGATACCTCTCGCTGACGACTCGGATACCGTAACAACTCGACCACGAGTGCGAAAACGATTCATTTCCCAACAGTAACATCGATTTTAAGCCACCTGTCACCGAACACGGTAATTCTATCCACTCCCATAGGGATTAAACCTTATTATACCTTACTATTCATAATACTGTATTAAACCGGACTATACATAATATTGTATTAACACCTAAAACAGTACGGGAAGGGAACCCTTCCTATCTCAATGGCCGCAGGTAGATCCCGAAACAATGTTATCACCTAAATTATGCAATACTTCACAACCTCCATTATACCAGTTGTGAGTGATGAATTTTAATTGTTAAGCGTGGGTGATGTACTTGTATCCACGTTTTGTATGTAGGTGTATAAGTGTGTATGGTGCGTGAATTAATGTGCGTTTGTCCGCCATTTATGCAAATGGTATAGATTTTCTTATGTTTTATTTTATACCACTAAGGTGGCACAAGCTTCCGGCCCGCCTGATGGGAAGCAGTCACCGCAGCCTATGGACGTTTGCAATACCAGGGGCATCACCGACCCCGTAATTTTTACCCCTTTCATGAAAAACTCCATGTTGTACTCTCCAGGGAAACCCTCTTTAGGTAGGTTCGTTACAGGTTCATTCCACAACCTTTGTGTGCGTGGAAGTAAGTGCCTTTGAACCGCACAGTTCGTGACCAATTTGGCTCCATGGTGTGAGGATGAACTTCCTGTCGGGGGGAGCGGTGCGATGATGTTTATCCGTACATGCTGAATGAATACTCTGAACGAAGAATGTGCTGGTGCACAAAGGTACCAACTCCTTCCACTTGATTCCATCCAACGCCGGGCCATTCGTGTTGTCGATGATCTATTCACAGATGGTTAAACCCTTAAACCTCCGGAGAGATGTTGGCTCTCTGTGTGTTTTCCACCGTCTGTACAACGAGGAATTTTCTGACGAACTGTTAAGTTGGTGCCAGCGTAGCAAAGAGGGCAACGAGTGCAATAGAACTTTTCTGTCACTGAACCCTTGGACTAGATTATATTATGGGATAGATTTCATTCACACCATCTGGATGCCTGGCATCCAAATAACGTACGATCATTCGGCTAGTTACGGGAAATCGTTCAACGTGTATGCGGCTCGCTTGTGGAACGCGCTACCTGAAGATGTTCAACTGGCTCGCACACCTGGCACCTTCAAGGATCTTGTGAAGAATTTTTTTCTTAAAACTTGATGAATCAGCTTTATTTATTATAAATATTATATAGGTTTATTTATTATATTATGAATATTTATGTACATTAGTAATTGTTAATTTATGTACTGATATTAGTATTTGATTAGTATATAGTCTGCCAATATTTACATCCTCATATGTATATATGGGATTATATTCGTTTTAGTTAATTTTTTATACTCTTGATTGCCTTCACCGCTCATCAAAGGTCTTCTCGGCTTATAAAAGGTTAGCTGGAAGAAATCCCGTTGTGGAATAAGCTCGCCTTTGCATTATAAACTGTATTTTTATTTCCTGTAATGTTATAAATTGATACAATAAAGATATGAAGTGATTCCTTTGCACTGTAACATGGGGTTCTTGAAAAGGCATGTCTACAGGTACCTCAAATGTATGTACAACAATAACGTATTTAAAAAAAAAAAGTATGTAAGTAGTTTATCAGTTATCTAACACCCATAACACAAGCTTTGCTTACTTTGGGGCTAGATGGCGCTGTGTGAATTAGTCCGAGCATATATTTAAAAAAGCAAGCATATTTACCTCAAAGGCCGATACCGCATGAGCTCCCCTTAAGTTGCAGCTGCCCTGGACGGCGGTGGCCGCTTTCCATCAGGTGGGCTGTCCGTCCAAGTACCTCTCTAGGCGGTTTGGTTCACCGTCAGGAACATATTATACTTATTTATAATAACATTGTTTGCTGCAGTATTCTGTAAGGTTGGAGGTGGTACTTCCATTCGAACGGGATACCCCGCTAACTCCTAATCCTAACTCTCTTAAATAATAGGTTGACGAATATAGAAGAAGCGAAAGCGAACCAAAGCGGCCCCTTCCTGCGTGAAAAGGCTTGACATGACGTGTGTATGCATATATGGAATTTTGCTGTTATAGTGTTGTTCACTTAATTAGGTACCTATAATTTTATTACTAACCCGTTAAACAATAACCAACAGCCATCCATTGCGGCGTATCTATACCCGTTCACTCTAACAATTCCAACATACTGCGTAATGGATGTCGCAAGCCTTGTTACGTCCACATGTATTATGAAATACTTCGTAATAATGAAAACTTTATGCAAATACTGTTATATTATGTAAAATCAGAGGCTTCTACCATTGTGCATGTCAAATGTGGAACGAGAACTATGGGCTTTGCGTATGGGGCCACTTTTTACCCGACTACAGCGGAGCCGAGGAAGGGTTATGAGAATTACAATCTAGTATGTATGAGGGTATGTATGTATGTAAGAGTTTGAGGGCGGCTCAGGCCAAGTAATGGATTTGCCTGCCCCATCAGGGATGAGGGCGTCGCAAAGCACCAGTTAAACGATGACTTATTTTAAACTAATGTTATGTTTTTACTTTAGTACAAAGGAGATAAAAAACATTAACAATTATCACTTAGGCAAATGCTTAATTCAACGATTTACAGAAATCACTTATTTTACTTATAAATAAGAATAAGTAGGTCTGAGCACGACGGTAGCTGAACACAGAATGCCCCAACACGTCCGGACCACTCGCTTATAAAGGGTTCTACCCCCACCTTACAACAACGTAAACAAGTGCAGGTGTTTGCTGCACGTGTTGTTTTTCAAAATAAGTAGGATTTTAATCAAAATATCTTGCTCTTCTCTATCATTATTACTGGTGCGCTATCATGTATGATCAATCGTAGATCAAAAACTACATAGAAGTAAAAGAAACATTTAATTTCTGATTCATAAATGTTCTAAATATGAAATGAATGAAATGAATTTTAATTTTAATTTATGAATAAGGAATTAAAAAGAAAATTAATTCCTTATTCATAAATGTTCTGAATATGAAATGAATGAAATGAAAAATTCTTTATTGCTTAAACACAAAATAATACTAAAACTAAGAAAAAAAACACAAACCGGTGGCCTTATCGCTTAAAGCGATTTCTTCCAGGCAACCTTAGACACCTAGAAAACAGAATGTCTGTAACATTACTGTGGCATACTTCATTAAAACTAATAAACCTATATCACTAAAATACAATATTATAAATATATAATACCTACTTATTAAACATCACAAAACAATATAAATGATTAAAAATAATACAAATTTGGACGTTTATCATGTATCCGCTTATGAGTGAGGTGAGACGATGATGATGATGATGGATCCCTATTCTCTAATTCAGTTGTCTAAATTCAGAAGCAAATAGCATGAGAGCAAGTCACAGTGGAATGTATTGCTCATAAAATAAAGGCCATTTTTCTACCACTTACCACTACCACTGTTCTATCTCTCCCTGCAGCTGTGAAGCGGTAACGAGGACGGAGTCCATAAGGTACCTAGGAGTTCAAATCGATGACAGGCTCTCCTTTAAAGATCACATTGGTTTGCTTGCCACTAAGGTAAGACAGCTTATTCATATATTCAGAACCCTCCGCAACTCGGCCGATCCCATTCTCCTAAGTCCATCTACAGAGTATTATGCGAGTCGATCCTTATTTACTGCATACCTGTCTGGGGCGGGGCTGGTGTCTCCACAATGATCTGCGTTGAAAGAGCGCAGAGGTCCATCCTGAAAGTGATGTATAAGAAGCCATATAGATTCCCAACTAAAGATCTTTATTCCGAGGCCGGTGTCCTGAACGTCCGCCAACTGTACGTCCTCAAGGTGTTCTCAATGGCTCACCGAGACACTCTTAAGTCCGCTGAGTACCCAGTACTAGTGGCAAAGCGGGTTTACCGTATTCCATCAAACCCTGTGAAGACTGTATTTGCAAATAAACACCTCACCTTCAAAACTCCCTTCATATATAACTTGGTTGCGCGTAAGTGCGACATCAAATCCTCTTCAGTTTGGGAGGCAAGGAAACTGGTGACCGTGTGGCTACTTACTTTATCTTACTCGGAGACCGAAGACACGCTGATAATAATCCAATAGAGAAAATACATGCTCATACACGCTCACGCACACACACACACACACACACACACACACACACACGCATACACACTCACACACACTATAATCTAATTTTTTCTTTTATTTTTAATTTTTAATTACTTGAATTAAATCCACAAGGAAATTGTTATGTTGCCCACAGTATAGTTTTACCTAAGCATAGATTGATCCTTATTTACAATCTGGCCCCACGATACAGGCATGTCCTAGTGTGGAGGCCATAATGACCTTTCCATTGATCTGTAACACCAGCTGATGTACTGCAAACGTGTAACAACTTATAAATCAAAATTTCTTTTTTAAGTAGGAAGGAGGGGGTAGGAAAGTAGGCATTCCCTGCATTTCCCTTTTTTACTTCGAGTATTGTGAAGCCTTTGTGTGATCACTCTGCCGTAAGATGGCATTGATGGCATCGTCATAAGATGTAGTCTTTAAGTAGGTATTGTCTTCGTAATTTTAATTGTGTTGTAGGTCTCCTTCAGTGTAACTTCGAGTTCGTATATTCTTCCCTGCGCTTTCATATAATTTCCATTGTGTAGTTCAATATTTGCGGTTTTAATAATATAATTGTTACGCCTCGCTCCGCTTTCCAATAGACGTGTCCTTGTGACGACGGCCATGATTGTCACTAATATAGATTTTTCAGAGGTTTTAAAAGGGATCAGCCTTCTCTTTTTTTATTTCACAAGTAAACAGCATTATGAAGAAGTTAACGAACATTTTAGCGTCATTACGCGTTCATGAATAATTTTTCAAGAATCTTTCATAAACCTCCCATAACTTTTTATGAATTCATAAGACCGTAAACCAATGTCTGAACATTCTACCCTATATTGTAGAACATTTTCTTGCGCGAGAGCACAACCGGGATATTAACGCCAAGATGATTATTTTTTTTTTTATTGAAGAACATTTTCTTGTTTCGTACTTTGCAGGTAATGCACAGATATGGTTAGGTCCTCGCAGATGGTTTCATATTCATATTTATATTTATTTACTTCCATAAAGATGATGCAGTAACATTGTTATGTACATATAATCCGATGATGCGTAGACGCGCTACGCCTCGTAGCTCACGTAGACAAGCGCGTAGCAGTCGCACCAAACGCAGACAGGACACATAGGAAGCACCACACATTACAACATAAAATGGCCGATTTTTAATTACCTACAACATTGGCCATGTTGTTTGTGTCTAGCAGAATAAAAAATAAATAACAACCCTGCCAATTTTTTCTCTTTTTTTATATTAGACAAGACAGGCATTTGACCGCCATCTCACCTGTTGGTAAGTGACGATGCGGCCGAAGATGGAGCATGCCCGTCTTGCAACAGCTTACGTACTCCAGCCTTGAAGGCATCCAGATTATAGTGATCAGGGAGTTATACGGGAGTCGGACCAGTTAATGCCCGGTTATACGTCGCCGCTTACAAACTGGACAATAAACGCGTAGCAACCGGACAGAAATCGTACAGTCAACGCGGTGACTGTGCGAGGGCGACACGATTATTGTGCGGGGACTACAGCTCAAAACAAGCTTTCTGTCGTTAGTGACCACTTTCCATCAGGTGGCCCGCATGCCTGTTAGCCTACCGTATGACATAAAAAAAGAAGTATAGAAACCGTAATTGCATCATCTTTTGGGACAAAACGACTAGAAATCGTGTACATCGATATGAGTTATTAGGATCTTCTTAAACCATCATGATCACAGCCCGTAACAGTCCACTGCAGGACTTAGGGCCTCTCCCACGAAAAGGGAGGTTATTGCCATAATCTCCACGCTTGGCAGGCGGGTTGGAGATCGTAGTGTTTAAATATAGCAACGGAAATTGCTGCTGCCCATTTTCCCGAATTCGGAGACTCTTGATCATTTGCCTCGAAAACAATAGTCGCCTTGTACGACACCCACGAGTGTAAGGGGTTGGTGCTATTCTACTCTGCCGGACACCACATGGCCAAAGCCATATCTTAAGCCATATTTAATAAAGTGATAATCTTGGCGTTAATGTCCCGGTTGTGCCCTCGCGCACGAGGGTCCGGGGTCCAGCTTGACCATGATCAACGGATGAGGTGGACAACGCATTGGCGATACCTTTGGTGTTGCTAATGTCTATGGGCAGCGGTGACCACGCACCAGGTGGCCCGCTTGTCTGTTTGCCTGCCGAATAATATAAAATAGTAGTTTATGCAACTGTCATATACGAGTAATACCTAATTATATGCAGTTGCATACACTACTTTATCTACACTCATATTTTAATGTTAAAATTTCGTACCTAGAATTTTTTCAACTTTGCTGGAAGTAACTGCGAGTCAGTTCTGTTGTATCTACGCGTCGAGGATATCAAGCGAAATTCACTTCACTTCTTTCACATTTATCTATTTATTTGCTTCAAACAAGAAAAAACATGAATGAAACATCACAACAAACACAAATTACAACCATTAGTAAAAATATTCTGTTTAGCGGGAAAATAATTCCAAATGTACACAATCACAACCACAGACTATGAACTGATCACAAATATAAACAGGAATTTTAAATTTGTTGAAGACATTTAGGTATTCAGCCTACATTTAGCCGTGTCCCGGCGCCCGACAAAATTTTAAAAAAGAAAAGTGTTGTATAATGATTATAAAGTTATTTTTCGATACAGCTGTAATGAAAATAGTATGGGAAATGCTGAATCGAAAAGTAATTTTTTAAATTTTTATAGATGTGTGAAAAAGTGTATCCTTAAACAACTGTTTTCGAATATATAATTGGAACATTACGATATGAGTGTAGATAAAAAGAATTACAGTAGAGCCATCTGACCTCCGTGACCCTGCTACAAGGGGTACCTGACCAGATTGGATCATGATTACATATTCAGTCGCTTGAATGTGCAGATTTCATCACGACGCTCGCAACACGTATAATAAAGCTAAATTAGTTTTTGAGTACCTTCATTGTTAAATAAGAACGAAATGGAAGATTGAAATTCCTAATAAGATAGAGAGGGTGAAACGGTATATAATATCTTATAAATCTTGCAAGAGAAGATAGTTATAGAACTATAAGAGCATATATGTCCTTTATTTTTATTCGATGTTAATTTCGTTTGAAATATTTCTAACAGTATTCTTATAATGTTATACTATTCAATGATTGAAATAATTACTTTTTCGACTACGTATAATTGATTTAATAGTTTCATTTTATGCATTGGAACTTTGTTGGCAACTGAACCCATGAAATCAATGAGACGGAATCGCAAAAGTAACAATTTCAATTGAAATAAGAGAATTGTTAGCAACAGCGTTACGTAATTAGCCTACTGGGGTAACGCCAATGCTATACGCATTCTGTTTTCACTCTTTCTATTTACATGCACTTTACTCCATCTTCGTAATTTTATCAATAATCATTACATTCAGTATCATTCACATATTACAAAGAACAAATGGAGTCAAAGGGAAAACCGTGGGCCTAAAGCATTTTTGAACCACACTATTTCTGTGCTGTTAACAAATGGAGTCAAAGGGAAAACCGTGGGCCTAAAGCATTTTTGAACCACACTATTTCTGTGCTGTTAACAAATGGAGTCGAAGGGAAAACCGTGGGCCTAAAGCATTTTTGAACCACACTATTTCTGTGCTGTTAACAAATGGAGTCGAAGGGAAAACCGTGGGCCTAAAGCATTTTTGAACCACACTATTTCTGTGCTGTTAACAAAAGGAGTCGAAGGGAAAACCGTGGGCCTAAAGCATTTTTGAACCACACTATTTCTGTGCTGTTAACAAATGGAGTCGAAGGGAAAACCGTGGGCCTAAAGCATTTTTGAACCACACTATTTCTGTGCTGTTAACAAATGGAGTCAAAGGGAAAACCGTGGGCCTAAAGCATTTTTGAACCACACTATTTCTGTGCTGTTAACAAATGGAGTCAAAGGGAAAACCGTTGGCCTAAAGCATTTTTGAACCACACTATTTCTGTGCTGTTAACAAATGGAGTCGAAGGGAAAACCGTGGGCCTAAAGCATTTTAGTACCACACTATTTCTGTGCTGTTAACAAATGGAGTCGAAGGGAAAACCGTGGGCCTAAAGCATTTTCGCATTATATTTTCATTCTTTCTATTGAAATGAATTCTAGACCAACTTCTTAATTTTGTCAATAATCATCTCATTCAGTGTCATTCATTGCCCTTATTACAAAGAACAAATGGAGTCGAAGGAAAACTGTGGGCCTAAAGCATTTCGGTGTCACGGAGATCCTCGAGCACACGCTCCGAGCGGAATGTCGCGCGTATTTAATAATGGACAAACAGACAGATTGTCAGGGCGGCGCGCGTGACCGTACCGACAGCGCAAAAGTGGAGGAGTAAAGAGACAATACAAAATTACAGACGTTCAGAAATCGTGTTCTGAACGGGTTTGACGTGAATTCGATGAACGTCTGCCTCGAAGTCTGAACTGGCATTATAGAAAAATTGTGTACTTTCAATTTGTGTAAAGCTTAATACTCCCGAAAGTTTAAAATGTTATAAATTTTAGTTACGAGTAAATCATTGTGAAGATCCATCCGACGATAATACAAATGTATATCTTTGACCTCACTATTAAATATGAACGAAAAAACTAAATTTAATTGATTAAAACCTGGTACTCTCTATGAGTGTACTAGGAAAGCAGCAGTTCGAGAGGAGTGGCACCGGATAGTGAAGCGTGCTGCCAATCCTCAACCGACGACCACGACCACTCTGTCAAGAGTGTAGCGACTTAGAAGAAGAAAACTTAAAGATCATTTTAATGTAAAATAAATTAGTATTGACTAATTAAAACATATTACCGTGACCGGAAAAAATAGTAAAAATTAAGTGAGTTATTCTCGTCTCCGCCCGACAAAACCACTTTCAGATGTGGAGAGACATTCATCGAAGAAAGCAAAAGCCCAAACGAAGAACACTAGTTCGAATCAGGTTGGTGGAAATGCCGAGCGGCGAATACGAAAGTCCACTATTTCCAGTTCGCAGCCATCCACATCATCCGGCCTGCTTGAAAAATGTTCGAATAAAATTCCGATGGACGAATCAAATTCAGGTAAAATTGCGGTAGTAGCCAGACTTTTAGCCAGCCCTATTTTTTTTATAACAGTGGAATGCAAACAAGCAAACGGGTCATCTGATGGTAAGTGATCACCGCCGCCCATGGACACCCGCCACACCGGGGAGTCGCGAATGCCTTGCCAGCCTTTAAGATAAGGTCGTCTCTTGAAAGGTTTCTAGGTTTTTTATGTTGTACGGCAGACAAACAGGCAAGCGGGCCACCTGATGGAAAGTGGTCACCGCCGCCTATGGACATCAGCAACACCAGGGGCGCTACCAATGCGTTGTAGGTTTGTTACAGATATTTTAAATCTAATTTTGGTATACTAGAACTATCTCACCTCACAAGTACAGCACGCATAGCACAGAAAAAGCTCATAGTCCACCAATAACATATCAAGCGGGTAACAATAAAAAATATACTGCCACATGTTACTCATACTGACGTAATCGTATTGGTGAACATTTTTTATGAATTCATCCCTTGGGAAGGTGTAAAAACTCCTCGGTTGGTAATGTAATATAACAAATATTGTTTGCCTTGAAGTGCGCCTAGTAAACCTTAAATACGATAAATTATTTATTTATTGATTATTTTACGCTTAAAGCGAAAGAACGTGTCTCGCTCCTCTGGCAATGCCATCCACTGGTGTGGAGGAGACTTAATCCAGCCGTGGGCTGTGCGATGTCCACCTGGTTGTCTAATAGTGAAGCTAATATATTACCCGTCAAAATTGAGAATGCGCTGGGACCTTGTAAGTTTAAGCTAGCGCGTAAAGCTCGAAGCTCCGAAAGAATGTTTCTCGCTCATACAATTCGGATGTGGAATGAGATCCCAGCCACAATGTTTCCTTTGGACTATGACATGGGATCGTTCAACAGGTATATTAGAGGTCTCCTTAGTGGCGGACAATGCATTGGTAGCGCCCCTGGTGTTGCTGTTGTCCATAGGCGGCGGTGACCACGCACCATCAGGTGGCCCGCATTCCTGTTTGGCTTCCGTATTAAATAATAAAAAGCAATATTACGACTATCATAAGTGTTTTATAAAAACCGAAACTGTTGTAATATTATTTGAATTTTATTATTCGAGTTCTTAATACGAGACACACGAATGTCATACGAAGTTTTAGAAACACAGGGTTTAATTTGTTCTGAGGCAATTAATGATGACAGTTACACATATGATTTGACATAGAACTAAAACAATAACCCCCTGTAGTCTAAAGATTATAATGAATGTTTGAGTCCTTAGAGCGCGCCATCTGTGGGAATTTGTAGGAAGCGAGCCTTGAAAACGGCTCATTAGAAATGTTTGTGTCGACTACTCAAGTGGCTTTGGCAGTAGAGGGGCCTTTGCCTTCTTGCAGCCAGAGCAACACGTTATAGAGGTGGGCAACGCACTGGCAATACTCTTGGTGTTGCTAATGTCTATAGGCAGTGGTGACCACTTTCCATCAGGTGGCCCGCTTGCCTGCCTACCGTATGATATAAAAAAATGCAGACGTTTTCGCAGACCGTACTAAGCATGTGTCTTCCATTATTCCATTTTATTTATGCGTGTACAGAGCTCCCCGCTTATAACTCGCTTAGACCCGCCGCCGGGCGATGCTCGCTTCGCACGTCCACTTAACCTCAACCTTAGATTACCCTGTTAGTATTAATGGAATCAAATTGCCTGTGCCGTGAACTTATTTGCCGCCATTTCGCACGAGTTCGGGACGACAAAATGGTCGGTTACTTGGCAACTGTAAGGCGTTGTACTAATTGCTAATTGGAGACCTCAAAACGGCCGCCGCACGACCATGGTAGCACGACGGTCGCAAATTAGGACAGCGCCTAAGGGTGTGCGATTTATTTGAATTGAAAACTGTGTTTGTGTTTTGAAGACACGGTCGGTTACAAAGCTATCTTGATGTCTTTCATTGAATAGGTACGACTTACTTCTAAAATATATCCACGATAAGACATTAGAGGGTTGAGAAAAATGCCAATGTTTGATATTGGCGCCTTATTTTATTTCGCTGCCAAATGATGAACCAAAAAACACTTCAATAAAACAACTATTACTCCAAACTCAGTCTGAGCTCTGTTAGAAGTTTGAAATATATGAACTGTTTTACTTTTTCACTGGTCTCTATCTACCGCTACATATTCACCGTGTCGCACCCACACACCGCACAGTTATCACGCCTAGTCACCGCGTTGCTTTCGCGCCAGGGTAAGCAACGCGTTTCCTGTTCAGGCGTTACGCGGTGACATGGCGGTTTGTAAGCGACTGATACGTTAACGACCGTTACACCAATGAAACCGATTTAAAATTCAATCTCAAGTAAACGGAAATTCGAAACGTACGTCAATCGAGTTTGAAACTAGTTTGTTTTTCCTTCGTACAGCTCTCCAACAGGTTTTACGGGGCCGGCAGCATATTGCAACTGTCCAACACACAGCACAGGTCTTTATGGTATAATGCAATGGCATTTTTTCAAACCATATTGTAGGTGTATTTTAGTTTATGTTTGAAATTGTAGTCTTATAGACTGTTCAGCAAGCTTAACTTTTAGTTAAGTATGTATTAGTTTATCCAGTTTCTATCGGTGGAAACCTGTAATTGGCTCTGTGCTGCCAGTGTTATTTTATACTGTAATCATTGCTGTTGGTTTTCCTTAAGTAAATAAAATACGGTTGTGTTGAACCATGAGTATTTGTAATTTTTTTTTAAATCAATATAATCTAGACGCCTTCAAGGCTAGAGTGTTAGGCTGTTCCTAGACAGGCATGCTCCGTCTTCGGCCGCATCGTCACTTACCACCAGGTGAGATGACGGTTAAATGCCCGGCTAGGCCAAATTATTTAATAATTTAAAATTTGTAATTTTTCGAATCATGATAATTGAGATATATTTGAAATTTTATTTTGTAAATTTTGATTATTTCAATTAATTGTATTTTAGCATTTACATTAACTATTGGTAAGTAATTCTATTCATGAATGAATTTTGAATGACGATGTATGATTATTATTACGAATAAATGAATATGAATATGAATGTAATCCCCGCAAACTGCTAATGCGCCGGAACCTTGTCAAATTAACATGAAGATGACGTCATACGTAACTAAATTTTACATATAGCTTTGTGTGACATTAATTAGAATAGTTCCGTTTGGCACCGCGACTTGCTTAGCGCTTAATAAGCTCGACGCGTTACCTTAACTTGACAAGGTTCAAATTTGACAGCACATTTTTACGGGTAATATATTTGCTTATATTTGCCTAAGGGATGCCAGAATATCAACCGAAAGACGCCCACTGCTGAGCATAGGCCTCCCCCAGAGATCTCCACGGCGGCCGGCCCTGTGCCTTCCGCATCTAGCTGGTACCTGCGATCTTTACCAGGTCATTCCCATATTCTAAACCCTAATAAAAATATACCTGTTCACATATCTGTAAAAAATAGACTGTTCAACCAGCTCAGGTCCCCAGCGGAAGACTTTAGTCAACTTCGCTTCGCCAACGATCAGAAGGCACAACTAACGAGTGTCGAACTCCTTGCGGTGCACTCCAACCAGCCTCAAACTCCGAAACGGTCACCCATCCTGTCCCCAAATTCTATACGTTGCTTAACTTCGATTATCGGTCTCGCGAGCTATCAATAGCCCGCTTCCGCATTACGTTTGTACAGAATCTTGCACCATCACAGTCCCATACAAAGGAGGTTCAAGTTTACCAGAGGCTTAAAACAAAAACAAGCTGAAATGGTACACCGTGTGTAACCACCCCCCTTCACCCCCCTATCCCCCCCTTTCCCCCCTCCCGCCTCTCCCTCTTAGTTACCCAGTAATTCACGAGTAACTCATGAATTTTGTACAGCGGTCACGGGGATATGGCTGTG
The DNA here is from genome assembly GCA_907269095.1 of Blastobasis adustella. Lineage (NCBI taxonomy): Eukaryota > Metazoa > Arthropoda > Insecta > Lepidoptera > Blastobasidae > Blastobasis > Blastobasis adustella. The sequence continues at coordinate 8,101,400 of OU026140.1, forward strand.
TGCGTACGTTCATGAGCGGGAGCGGGCGGGGGGGCCAAGCTGTGAGCGGGAGCGATAAGCGCTAGCGAAAAGGAAAAGGCTTTAGAATTTTTAAGAGCAGGAGGAAGTTTTTTTGTAATTTTTTGTGCGATAAACAAGTTGTAACTAATATGACTATTTCAATAATCTCGGCCCCACTCCCCTCTTTTGCATCTTCCATATTCATACATTCTGTCATGCATTTACGTCTGTTGAGGACTTGCAGTTTTGGGAAAATGGATGAATATGACGTATGAAAGTTAAGCTTGTTTGCAACCTTGTATAAAACCAATCAAACAATAAAACGATTGCAAACATTTTAAAAAGCAAAAATTTAAGATTTCGTAACAAAAAATAAATATTATCTTTATTTCAGTAATCTTCTAATATTTTTAATAACTAAGGCCGGCTTGCACCTAATTCCTAAAATTATATATGTTGATACTTAAAAAAAATACTAATCGTGGTAATAAACCCGATAATATTTGCGGTGAAAGTGTAGTGAATAACCACGAAAGTCTTAAAACTTATATTAAACAAAAAGCTTCATACAAAAAACGTAAGACGTAATTCTTAAACGTATTCAAGAATTTCGTGCAAGCCGCCCAACTATACTAAATAATTATCTTGGCGTTAATGTTGTGCTCTCGAGAACGAGGGCCCGGGGTCCGCCCCAACCATACAAATCATACATAATATTGTCTCGCCGATCGCTCCTCGCTCACACCAAACCACTAAGGCCGTGTGCAGACGCGGCGTCACGGTGTGCGCGCCGCGTTACGTGTAAACACACCTTGATTTCCCAAATGAATAGCCCACGGCGGATGGCGACGCCGACTCATGCGGGAGGGAACCAGGAGTGCTTTAGGTTTTAACCTCCGGCGATTAGAGAGGGGTGTTATAACAAAAAGGAATAAAATGAAAATACTAATATTTCAGGCATATAAATCGTTACAATTACAAATAATTATTGTTGTTATTTATGAAACTTAAGTCTAACACTCAGGTAGGTAACACGTATTATAAGTTTGTAATGTGTGTGTGTGTGTTTTTTTTATACCACAAATTTGGCAAACAAGCTTACGGCCTGCCTGATGGTAAGCAGTCACCGCAGCCCATGGACGTGTATATTTTAAGTCGCTCATAGCACGAATTAGATTTCCTATAATGCATATGAACCACAGGTGCATGTTCACAAGGACTTGCAATAGCCCACCATATCCTTCAAACCTTAATGCAATGCAAGCATTTTTGCTTTCCTGTGGGAATAGATAAAGCGGTATTGACATCCAAATTCATACAACTCATACAATTTAGTACTTATATCATTTACATGTAGCACGTAATTTGGTATACATAAAAATTTTCCAACAGAGTTAGTTCTACGACCACGTAGGCACTGTCTACGTCGTAGCATTGACGCTACGAATGTAAGAAAGATTGCCACGTGTCTACAACTTTTTAGGTAAAAGAAAATACTGGGACGCCATTGTAGGCAGAATAAGTCAAGTCAATTTAATAATAATAGACCTAGGATAGTCAGTTCAGGAGACAAATCAAACAATTACAGACAAAGAGTCTGAATAATTTATTTTACAGCAATAAATAATTCATTCATTCATTTATTCATTCATTCATTCATAGGCATGACATGCCATGCCATATTCTACGCCAGACATGCCAGACATGCCATATTCTACGTTATCAAAATTATTATTACTTTGACATTTTATATTCTAAATTATTATTATTATGACATTTTTGTACTGTGAGTTACTGCTGACATTTTATATTGGATGGGTGATATAATTTTAAATTTTGACATGATAATTTTAATATTGGATTTACTAATGTAGTTTGTAAGTCAATAAGGTTTTACTAACACTAATATGGACATTGTCTGAAATAAATTGATTTTATTTTATTTATAGGCAAACACATTTGTGACATCAGCGACTTTATTTTATACATAGTATAAATCAAAGTCGCATCCCGCCGTCTATCTGTAGGAGTAAAGTAGGTACAGGGTAGGTGTAGCTGTAGAGTAGATGTAGGGTAAGTAGGCAGGGGTAGAAGTACGAGTAGAGTAGTTTTTATTTCTAAAATAAAATAAATATATTTTAAATTTCTTGGTCCCCTCTCGCAGTATCTTATCGGCTAGCCACAAAGGCATATCTTGCTGCCATAACGCGCTCGCTCGAACCGACATACACACGCATGCACACACACACACACACACAAAAGACCATGAAGTTTCCATGGGCAGCAAACACGGCAATTTGACAAAACCTAGTTTGACAGCCATTTTGAAGACCAACCAGCGGACATGGGGCTAACCATGAGCCCTTATATAAATAAAAATAATCATCAAAGACTGCGCCATCTAGTTATCATCATCACAGCCCATAACAGTCCACTGCAGGACTTAGGGCCTCTCCCACGAAATGGGAGGTTATTGCCATAATCTCCACGCTTGGCAGGCGGAAAATGCTGCTGCCCATTTTCCAGACTATGGAGACTCTTGATCTCTTGCCTCGAAAACATTAGTCGCCTTGTACGACACCCATGAGTGTAAGGGGTTGGTGCTATTCTACTCTGCCGGACACCAGACGGCCAAGTTATCACGTTTTGTTATTCTACGATTTTGCCTCTTTGTCCCCCAGTTTACGTATGTTTTACGGTGCCGTCAGTTATGGAAACACCTTGATTTACGTTTTCGACTCGACAGCACCATTAAGCATTCATTAACGACGTTCCTAAATTTAAATTTCGATGACAATGCTTGGGCCCAGGCCTCTCTACCCGTCAGGTTTGGTGGTCTGGGCATCAGAAAAATTTCTAGTATTTCCTTACCTGCTTTCCTGTCCACAGCACATGCATGTTGATTTTTTGGTGGTTGTTGGGACAATTCCTTTAACAAGGGACTTGGGGCAAGTTTTTCATTTGTAAATATTATTTTATAATTTAGTATTAGCATTATTTAATTTATTTCTGTCATGCAAATATTTCTTTTGGAATAAAATGTAAACTGGTTATCACTAATTGAACTAATCGGAAGTAGAATCCTTTTTTATAATTAACTAGCTTTTGCCCGCGACTTTGTTCCAATAAAATTTGGCTATTGCGTTTTTAAAACTCTCGCTCCGCTAGGCACAGGGACATATGGCGTTGCATCGCGAGGGCGGCGGTGGCGCAGAACTCGACCGATGCATGACCAATTGATGCAATAAAGATATTACATACATACATACCACGACCACTCTGTCAAGAGTGCACGACTGAGAAGAAGAATAGCGTTTTTAGGCTAATTGGGGATAATTTTTAGCCTATTTTTATTTTTTTATTTTATTAGCTTACTATCAATCAGTATAGTACATTAGTTGAATGCTAACCGATGCTCTTACGGTGAGGGAAAACATCGTGATGAAACCTGCACATTCAGGTGACTGAATGTGTAACCATGATCTAATCTGGTAAGATTCCCCTGGTAGCAGGGTCAGGTCAGATGACAGTCGCTCCACTGTAGTTATCTGATCTGAAAATCATGCCGATCATGGTCAAGGCGGATCCCGGATCTTCGCGCATGCGAGCACAACCGAGGTTAATTATCGATTAACGCTAAGTTGACAAAAACATGCGTCATAGTAAAGGAAGACAAGAAAACCTATTTATTTATTTTTATTTATTTACAATTTTATTTAGTTATGTTACAAACGATTAAGACACAAAGACCTACCTACCTAGTCATCATATCAGCCACAAGACGCCCACTGCTGGGCATAGGCGTCCCCCAGTGATCTCCACAAAGACCGGTCCTGTGCCTTCCGCATTCAGCTGGTACTTGCGATCTTTACCAAGTCGTCGGTCCACTCATGGGAGGCCTCACCCACGCTGCGTCTTCCGGTACGTGGTCGCGACTGGAGAACTTTACTGCCCCATCGAACTTACCAACTTTACTTTTCTTTGAGCCCCGCCCACTGCCACTTTAGCCTGGAAAGCTCTGGTAAACCAAGAGCTATGTCGGTTACCTTGTCAGGCAGGTCGCTAGTAGGCAACAAAAATCAAGAATTTTGGCAAATTTTCCGGATATGCTCTCCCACAGTTGTATTGAGTACAACTGTGGGAAAAACTCGCCTAAGATGTCCTTTGTACCCAAAAGAACATATGTGGAAGTATCTGATGAAAGGGTAGCAAATCGTAGCCTAACGCAGCTCCAAGGTTTTGTAATATTCATCACCAACTACACGGTGTAAGCAAACATATGAAAACCAATTACTTACTGCAGTTTAATTAATTAGTGCAGCTGAAATGTTGGCGAAGGTAAGTAATGACGTCCAAGACTCACGACTGGGCAAAGAGATGTTTTCGATAAAGTGTTAAGAAGTGTGTATCGTTAGTGTAAATACATATGTATATTTCCTCGATACACCAAGACGTAGCTGGAAATTGTGTATAGCTATCTAAACTAAAGAATAGTCTGCAGACACCAATTGGATGTGCGAAGATGGTAGTACAATCAGATGCAAAATAATAAATAAAAAAATATGCTTGGACAAATTCACACAGCGCCTTGTAGCACCAAAGTAAGCAAGGCTTGTGTTATGGGTGTTAGATAACTGATAAACTACTTACATACTTTTTTTTAAGTACATACTTATTATACATACTACGCCCAGACCGATGATGAGTTTTAATTTCTGTTACGTCAGAAATTAAAATTCATCATTTCAATTACTGCTCGGGCGGAATCGAATCTGGGACCTTTGCGTGGCGACCGGTATGTTAACCAACTGAACCAGTCAGGTCGTCAAAATAAAGACCCTTTGGTATTCGTGTACTCTATTTCTGACTGTACTATGAGTAACATTTATAGAAACCGAGTTTTTTTGCCAAATTACCTTTATGTTGTTACCAGAACATGTAAGAATAACATGATAAAAATTTCTCGGAAGTCGAAAATGAATTAGAACCGTAATTTTTCCACACAAAAACAAACACAATGAAAAGTGATGCTACAAGTATAACATATTCGCATTTTTCTGACATCACTGTGTACCTATTTTTCCTTTTACAAACTACTTATAAACAGAATATTTTGAAAAACAAAAATATTTCCAACATTAGCAGATCAGAGAAAAAATAACTTGGGTAGATTATTACTTACAGGGTGATCCAACAATGTTCCGAATTTTAAAATGATATCTAGAAGTGCAGGTCTGACATAGCGTACAGTAAACTGCAGTGGCAGTGGGTTGGCCATATCTTTTTTTTATGTTACACGGCAGACAAAAAGGCAAGCGGGCCACCTGATGGTGCGTGGTCACCGCCGCCTATGGACATCAGCAGCACCAGAGACGCTACCAATGCGTTGCCCGCATCTAAGTGACCTCTAATATACCTCTTGAACGATCCCATGTCATAGTCCAAAGGAAACACTGTGGCTGGGAGCTCATTCCACATCCGAATCGTAAACGTTCTTCAATCGAGAAACGTTCTTTTGAATCTTCGCGTAGATGCCACTAGAGTAGTAGGTATTACTTTAGACCAGGAAATGGGCAGATTTAGTTGTGTTTTTAAACAGTTAAATCTCCAACCAACCGTGGAAATCCATCCACTGATGTGGAGGAGGCTAAAGTCCAGCGCTGGACTGCTATGGACTGATGGGTCTTTATTTTTTATTTTCTCTTATTCTTTATTGTACACAACAATAATAAATACAATTCAACAGAAGGTAACACAAGAACAAAGACAAGCTACTCAACAGATCATTGGATTCGGATCATTATCGATGGCATACTTAATTTATTTATTTATTTATTTCAGGCGACAAGAGTCCAAAGATATAATACAACATTAACAATAATGAAACCTAACAATTTAAAAACAACAAACTGATACATAAAAGTATACATTTTAAACTTAATCTATCTAACTTCCATGGTATGGTACTTACCAAAGTACCATAGTTCAATGTTCCCGTAACGCTAAAGACCGCAACAAGTGGAGGAGCATCGCGGGGGCTGCGTTATCCAGAGAAGACGCATCGTCATGAAACCACGACCACTCTGCCAACAGTGAACGACTAAGGAGGTGGAACTATACTTCACTCAATTTTCAAATTTGATACAGTTAAAGTACACCCTGTACATAAAACATGTACAAAAACACGCTTTTTGATCACAAACTGATCTGTCTTTAGCAGAAATACGTTTTTTCCTGCTGTATAATTATTTTAGCGGGCCCTCCGACCCGAAATAAGTTGTTAACATTCTAAATGTAATAATTTTATTGTTCTTTCAGGAAGCGAATATATTTTCGTGTACCGAAAATTTTAACACATTTGTTTTTATTATAAAAAGCTTCCTTTATACTTTTTTTGTGTTTGATTGTTTACTTTTGATACATATTATTATATATTACAAATTTGATTTTTTTATTGACGTGCTATACGTAATAATTATCTTGGTGTCAATATGCCGGATGTGGTCTCGAGCGCAAGGGCCCGGGTTCCGCCTGGACCATGATCCAGGATTTGGCAGATCAGGTAGTTACAGCGGAATGACTGATATCTGACCTCCGCGACCCTGTTAGCCGGAGAACCTCACCATATCCCATGGTTCACATTCAGTCGCATGAATGTGCAGGTTTCCTAACTATGCAAGTTTCTAAAATTAACCAACAGACAGTAAGATCTTATATGAAATTAACTCAGGACACTAGCTGTAACAATACACGACACTTCCACTAAACAAACTACTGTTCATAGGGCTACAGACAGCCGTGTCTGGTCACAGCCCATGTGCTCCAAAAGTGAGTGTGCAACCAACTGAGTTGAGCAGTTGTGCAGTAAGACGCCGTCTTGAGAAACATAAGCCCGTATTCGGAAGAAGTGGCCGTGTGGTGTCCGGCAGAGTAGAATAGCACCAACCCCTTACACTCGTAGGCGTCGTACAAGGCGACTAATGTTCTCGAGGCCAAAGATCAAGAGTCTCCGTAGCCTGGAAAATGGGCAGCAGCATTTTCCATTGTTATATTCAAATTCTGCGATCTCCAACCTGCCTGCCAAGCGTGGAGATTATGGCAATAACCTCCCCTTTCGTGGGAGAGGCCCTAAGTCCTGCAGTGGACTGTTACGGGCTGTGATGATGATGATGATTCAGAAACATATGAGGTCTCACAGTGCGTGCGAATACACAGGATTCCAACTGACAATAATTGAGTTGCGATTTTCACTGTGCGTCCGTTAAAATGAACGCATATCCTGAATGAGCAGGTTTCCTTCTAATACGATGAATTCCCTCGCCGTAATAGCATTTTTTTATGTCATACAGTAGGCAAACAGGCAAGCGGGCCACCTGATGGAAAGTGGTCACCACTGCATATAGACATTAGCTACACCAAGAGTATCGCCAATGCGTTGCCCACCTCTTTAACACAACCAAAGCCACGGTTCCCCAAATCCCCGATAAAATGAACGCATATATTGAATGAGCACCTTTCCTTATACGACGAAATCCCTCACCGTAAGAGCATCGGTTAGTGTTCAAATAATGTACATAAATCACAAAAAGTAATTAGTACATGACGGCAGTGGGGACCGAACTCAGTACCACTAGCTTACGAGTTGGACCCGTTAACCAGAAGCCCACCGACGCTCTTGCCACTCCATCTTATTACACGATAACACAGCGTGTTCGAAAATATACCTGTATTACGTGAGGCTTCATCCAACTAGAACCTAAGTCCCTTGTGATATTATACAGGATGTACCGCTAATTGTGATATTAAACATTCACGGTTGTACGCACTATATGTAATGCTACTGGGGCCCGGTGCTACCAGTTCTGGTTTAAGTAAGGCCTAAACATTATAGCAAGTTACGTAAACTGTAACTAAGTATCTAACTAACTAACGTAGCGAGTTACTTCCTATATCGATGCTAAATTATGGACTGCACTCTCCTGATGAGACGATAATACAATAATATTAAAATATTAAAATATAGATATAGAGCACAGCGTCGGTAGCCGAATGGTTAAGGTATCCGATTCGTAAGCGATAAGTACCGGGTTCGAATCCCACTGCGGCCATGTACCAGCTAGTTGGCAAGCCAAATTCGCCTGCTGCTTATTTTCTGGTGTCGTAATCATCATTACCGGTCATTCTCTCGCGCGGGAGGGCCCAGTGTCCGCCTTGACCATGATCTAGGGTTTAGCAGATCAGGTAATTACAGTGGAGCGACTGCCATCTGACCTCCGTGGCCCTGCTACCAGGGGAACCTGATCAGATTGGATCATGGTACCAGATTGGAGCATGGGTTCTATAAGTTAACTATACTTTATTTAATACACAAAGTATAACACCATACTTCTGAGTTTAATTCTTAACAGTGGGTGTTTGCTACTCCTGCACGGCTCATGCTGAGTGAGGTCCCTTTATCGACCGGGAGAGCCACAGCAAGGCAATGCCAATGTGTTAAATTGTAAAAATTAGGTAATTTTATTTTATGATTTTTTATTGTTTTGATTTGTGTGATTTTTGTGTTTCAATGTTGTGTTGTGGCGATAATAAATGATTTATTTATTATTGTTTTATTTATTTGCTGTACTCGTAACTCGAAAGGAGCTGTTCCATCGGAAACCTAGGTAATAGATCTAAGATTAGCACTGAACCGAGCTAACGCAACTGTCCCCCGACTAATCTTCTTAACAACTATTTGACTTCAACATCGCACTCACTCTGTTATTAATAAGGAATAAGCTATTATCTTATAATTTACTTACATAAATACCGACTTTATTATATCCCAATGGCCAATTTTATGGCCAATGCGTTGCCACGCTCTGGCAGCAAAAAGGCAAATGCCCTTCCACTGCCAAAGCCACGGTTCCCCAAATCCCCGCCCCATGGAGCACTGGAGACCTTACTCACCGGCAGAAACACAATACTATGTAAAAGAGCATTGTTTACCTACTTAAAAGGTACCAAACGTTGATATCTTTTCACAGGAGACAGTTTCTTTTCACTATTTCGAAAATGCGGCCTTTACACTGGCCTCTAATAATATAAGAACTGAGTGTCGCCATTTTGAAATGTCATGTCAATTCCAACAACGCTCTCACCGGGTCAGATAAGCTTGTGGCACTATACTTTTTTGACAAATGGACGACGCTTTATTTGGTATTTTTAGTTCGCTGTATTAATTTTTGCAGACGGCAGCCGCTTTCCATCAGGTGGACAGTAAGTCTGTGTGCCTCCCCAGTTTAAAGTAAAAAAAGGGAAAAAAAAAACAGGTGTTGGGGGGACCATCTCACCCCATGGGCTAAAGCAAACCACGCCTGTTATGGCCACGTACTGACGGATCAACGAGGCTCTGGCGAATCGGCGAACTTTTTCCTAACCACACACAAACACGCGATTTTTTAATGCAATACGGCAGACAAAGAGGCAAGCGGGCCACCTGATGGTGCGTGGTCACCGTCGCCTATGGACATCAGCGACACCAGGGGCGCTACCAATGCGTTGCCCGCCTCTGAAGAGACCTCTAATATACCTCTTGAACGATCCCATGTCGTAGTCCATTCAATCCCACTTACACTTAATACTTGTGTAAAACTGTAGAAGGCTATAATTACAGTTTTCCCTTTCGAAATCCCCAATTATAATCCAAACACCATACAAACACATTCATAATATCTGTTGTACATATTGACATCTTCTTTACGTCGATAAACCGAATATTACACGCCCAAACCCCCCAAAATAAGCCAAACATAATCAGGATTATACACGATTAAGGGAACACCGTGGAATTATGCCATCGCCAACCTAAAACGCTGATACAATCAACTGGGATGATTGATAAAAAACAGAAATGCTTGCAATAGCGCGCCGGGTTGCCAGTAACGATAATTAAATATAAACTTTGCAGCGCAGCGGGCTACCCTAAAACAACAAGCGTAGCGATAGATAGAAGCTGGACAAACGGGGCGGCTTTTGACAAGCTCTTTCCCGCCATTTCGTCCATTCGCTAATTGCAGTCCGGAATTCCCGTTCTGTCTCGACACACATCGCTGTCGAACGAATTACACCCGTATTCAGAAACGTACACAAATTAAGGTTCATTTTATTACTATTGTGGCCGTGTGGTGTCCGGCAGAGTAGAACAGCACCAACCCTTTACACTCATGGGTGTCGTAGGAGGCAAAAGGTTTCCGTAGGCTGAAAAATGAGCTGCAGCAATCTCCAACCCGCCTACCAAGCGTGGAGATTATGGCAATAACCTCCCCTTTCGTGGGAGAGGCCCTAAGTCCTGCAGTGGACTGTTATGGCAGATCGTACGACTACAACTAAGAAAGAACAATCTCGATTACACTGTCTTTCAAATAAAGTAAACCTCATCGAAATTGGTCCATCCATTCAACAGCTACGATGCCACGATACAATCATAATTTATATATTTTTTTATATAATAGGTATATGTTTTGTTTGTGTATGGAAGGGGTACACGCGGCGTGCACCGTGTACCTTTGATCCGGGCGGTAAGTCAAACTGTTAAAGTGACAGTGACAGTCAGTCAGTCCGATCCTAGGACCAAGAATTAGGTGCGTTCCAAAAAAACGGGTCTGGCTCAATGTTGCCACGGCCAGCGGCCGTAAATGTATTTTATATTTTCTACGACGTTCATAAGAATTTTGTAAACCCAAATTGAAAGAAAATATTTGACAATGCCGCCAAGCGGCAAAACCTATGTTCTAGTCTGAAATTACTGAAACATAGCAAGTGGAACAGCAAATAGATACATTTCAGCGTAATCCTCACGGTGACATCGCAACTGCCATTCTGCGTTATTATTAGGAACCTAAAACGAATTTATGAGTCGTAAACGCTATAATTACCGCTCATTATTTCCGCCTCTGTCATGGGCTCTTGTTATGATTGGGTAGGCTGCCACACCTTGGAGCCAAATTGGTCGCGAACTGCTCGTTTCCAATGGAACTTTCTCCTGGAATGGGCTACCTGGAGAGGTTTTCCCTAGAGAGTACAACATGGAGTTCATCAAGAAAGAGGTAAAAAGGTTTTTACGCGGTCGGCAGCGCGTGGGTGATACCCGTGGTATTGCAAACATCCATAGGCTGCGGTAACTGCTTACCATCAGACAGGCTGTAAGCTTGTTTGCCATCTTTGTGGTATAAAAAAATGGCTGCAAAGCGGGTCACCCGAAGGTAGGTGAGCACCGCTACCCATGGACTTCCGCAATACCGCTACTCATCAACGAGATTGAGTAGTGTGCTAATAGGTCAAGTGATCTCGTTGGTCGGGGCAACGTGGTCTTGGGACTGTCCTTTTCAATGACAGGCGAGTCCAACATAATCGTTTCCGGTTAGATATCCGTACATGGATTCTTCCCACAGGGGGGGGGGGTTTGTGAAAGTGGAAAGTTTTATTTTATGCAGTGACAAATGCGCAGGCGGCACACCTGATGCTAAGCAGTAACTGTCGCCCATAACATCTACGATTCCTGCATTTAGGTTGCAGGTAACGAAATTGCAAAACCACAGGTTCGTGATCTGCCAAACCCTGGATCAGAGTCAAGGCGAACTATACGTAATCGCAAAAGTAACAATTTCAATCATTGAAATTAGAAAATTGTTGGCTACATTTAATGTATTCTAGCAGTGTCAATTCATTGCACAATTGACTGTATAAAGCAACTGTTTGCTTCGGTCACTCCTTGGTATACAGGTAGCAGAGTTAAAAGCAGCCTGTTTATATTTATATTGAAGTGTTGTGGCCTGTACCTGAATGAGATATAAACATCCCCTTTGTTGAATGTTTTAGCTGGGCGGCGCGCAAAACCCGCTAGTGATGGGCAGAGTCGATGAAATGTGTCGATGGTTTCTTTTTATGCCTAAATCGAGCATCTACCACGAACTTGTTAGACGCTGTGCTACTTGGCAACGGTCGTACAACCATGGTCGTGCGACGGCGGCTTAAAGGTTCTATTTTCAACCCTTTCTTGAAGAACTCCATGTTGTACTCTCCAGGGAAAACCTCTCCAGGTTAGTAATTCCACAACCTTAGTGTGCGTGGGAGAAAGTTCCTTTGGAACGCACAGTTCGCGACCTATTTGGTTTCAAAGTGTGAGAATGAACTCCTGGTACTTGACTTTGCTTTGCTTTACTTCTCCGAACACTTCGTTTAGAGTAAGTGTCGATATATTTATTTTTAATGTCAATAATTAAGTAGGGCGAAGTGAATATCTCTATGTTTAAGTCAACACTCAGTGACTATAAATCGTTAGTGTACATCCTGTCTAAACAGGAGGTGCAGCGGTGGGAATATGTATAATAAGCAATGCGACAAACACACAGACGACATCGTGATGGTAACTTCATTTATTCCAGTGGTGAGTTGATAGGTTTTATAGATCAAAGGACTCGGAGCCTCGAAATTTATTAACAGAAGCCGGGGAAGCTCAATGTTGCCTGAATAAGCAATTAAAGGAAGAACTGGAAATTCACGAAAGAAATAAGATTTTGTAAATCCTCTAGCTTGTTAAATACCTCGTTCTACCTAATGTGATTATTTTTTAAGCAATATAGAAATAATCGTGGACACAGCGCCATCTAGCCTAAAACTAAGTAAAGATGGGTGCTAGATAAATGATATACTACTTTTAAATACATATAATTTGAGGTTCTGCCCGACCGGGAATCGTACCCGGGACCTTTTACGTGGCAGACTGGTATGTTGACCCAGCGGTTCAGTAACCACTCAGGGTGTCAGATAGATAAAAACATCAAATTTTTCTAGTTCTGAGTATAGGATATACTTATTGCAGTTTGATAGGTCTACAGATAAGCCTATCGCCGTATTTTTAATATCTACTCGGTCGAGTTGTATGAGGCAATATTATTTTAGCTGTAACAAAATAAATGTTTCTCGAATAGTCGATAGTTGAGGTCCCATCCCTAGCTTGCCTACAGGTGAACTTTCGTTTAACTATCTCTTTAGGAGATCGTTTAACTCTGACAGCGTCCAATCCTACACAACACAATTTGAACCTTGCCGCTTGATCTTAAGGTTCAAAGTCGCGAAGCTTCCGAGCATTCTTAGCGCCTACTTCTGATGCAATGTTCTGTAGACTTTAGCAAAGTTCGCGGCTGAGTGATCTTGAATCGTAGTTTAGTTGGCTTAAGGTTGGAAATGGTCTGGCGGAGTTGTTAGCATTATAGGATAGGTAATACCGAAATTAACATTAAGTTGGTATCTAGTTCGTGTATTTGTGTTTTGGTGAAGTGGTACTCTAAAGGTATTCCAGGTGTTCTAACGCATTACTCCTTTATTGCCATAGTATTTCAGTTGCACAGTTGTTGTTAACATAAGTACTGGGCATTTTTTTTTCTCACTAGTCTTATCGATGATAGAGTTGACACTACGGAATATCGCCCTCGAGAAACTTGACACTTTTTGACTTGAATTCGATGAACGTCTTACTCCGGAGTACGGGGGTCACGGCGGAAAAGGCGTGACACGAAAATGTGTACTTTGACGAGCCTCCTGTGCCTTACACATTATTGCTAAGTTGGTACCGATGGTACCAACGTATACTTACTTCGTCGCCTAAATGAACATAAAAAAAAATCATCCCCCCTCCTCAGGATTGTGACGTAATAACTCTCGCGACAAATGCCAATCGTTGAGCCAACGTCAGTACACAACGAATCTGCATAGGATAAAATGCATTGTGATCATCTTGCAGAGAAATATGGACTGTTGGAATATCATCAGTGTCGCATCGTCGAAACTTATAATTGTTGGCATTTTTCCTACTGCAATTCGTGACAGTTTGTGACGTAAACTATCAGTTAAAATCCTTTGAGATGGTATCCAAAGAGATTCCGTATTGAACCTCCTTGGAAATCACAACATTTATCTGATACCATTATTTACCATTTATCATATATTTTTAAATACATGCTCATTATACATGTAACACCCAGATTTTTTTATTTAATTTAGTTAAAATTGATCATTTTATTTCTGCCCGACCGGAAATGGAACGCGGGACCTATGCGCGGTATATTAACCAACTGAACCACTAACATCGTCAAAATCGCTAAAGTTTATTTTAAGCCACATTTTAATAGGAAATAGAACAAAGGTTGTCTACAGCTGTTCATAAAAGTGTAGTGTTCCAATCCAAATTGCATGGAATTTATGGAATACACTTAATCACCATAATTAAAAGGCACAGAATGCAGAGTTGGCAATCTAGGTCAATCACTCAACTAGCTTTTAACACGTCAGCGATTTTACATATGCATGTACAATGTACAAGACCTGGGCTGGAATATTTTTGAATCGCTCGCCTCAATTCGTACGGATTTCAATTTTTATTTTCGGCATGAAAAACTCAATATTTTGATGCATGGTTCTCATTTTGATTGATTGTTTTTTTTATTTTGACGACCTGAGTGGTTCAGTTGGTTAACATGCCGGTCGCCACGCAGAGGTCCCGGGTTCGATTCCCGGCCGAGCAGAAATTGAAATGATGAATTTTAATTTCTGTTGGTGTAGCATGTGTAATAAGTTTTTCAAAAAAGGGGTGAAATGGTTTTTTACGGGGTCGGCAACGCGTGGATGATGCCCCTGGTATTACAAACGTCCATAGGCTGCGGTGACTGCTTACCATCAGGCAGGCCGTAAGCTTGTTTGCCACCTTAGTGATATAAAAAAAACAACAAGTATACATTTAAAAATAATGTATGTAAGTAGTTTATCAGTTATCTAACACCCATAACAAAAGCTTTGCTTACTTTGGGGCTAAATGGCGCTGTGTGAATTAATTTATTTATTTCCCCCATATTTGAAGTACCTACTCTTTCAGTATTGCCAATGTGAATTAAAAAATATTGAATTATTCATGCCGAAAATCAAAATTGAATACCGTTCGAACCTATGCGAGCGCTCGCTTTTTAATGCCTGTCTTAAAGAGGTAGCGCAAGTTTTTTATAGCATTCATAAAATATTTTTAAATTTATTATTTAAAATCATTTATATTTGTTACATTTTCCATTGTTATATTTAAACACTGCGATTTCCAACCCGCCTGCCATACGTGGAGATTATGGTAATAACCTCCCCTTTCGTGAGAGAGGCCCTAGGTCCTGTAGTGGACTGTTACGGGCTGTGATGTTGATATAAAATCTAAAAAGTACCCCAGAAATCAAGGACGAGTTCTTTGGGTCTAAGGGACTGCTGGCCGTGTAGTGTCAGGCAAAGTAGAAAAGCACCAAACCCCACTTGTGGGTATCGCACGAGACGACTAAAGTTTTCGAGGCAAAATATCAAGAGTCTCTGTAGACTGGATAATGGGCCACAGCATTTTCCATTGCTATATTTATAACACTGCAATCTCCAATCCGCCTGTCAAGCGTGTAGATTATGGCAATAACTTCCCCTTTCGTGAGAGAGGCCCTAGGTCCAGTAGTGGACTGTTATGCTGATGAGAGATCCTCGACCGCGATCACCAATCTATTTAGCACCTACTTTAAAAGCACTTACCTTTGATAGGTACAGCAGGTGTCTGTCCGGTCATCATAACAGGCATCATTTGTGTTGGCATCTGTAAAGAGAAACCAACAATTAATTAATATTTACTTGAATTAACTTGTAATTTTTAGAAGGAGCGTCGGTGTCGTAGTGGTTAAGAGATGTGACACATAAGCGACAGCAAAATCATCGTGATGAAACCTGCACATTCAGGACTGCACGTTCCCTTGTCAACAAGGTCACAGGGGTCAGATAGCAGTCGCTCCACTGTAATTACTGATCGATCAATTCCTGGATAATGGTCTTGGTGTACCCCGGACAATGTGCGTGAGATCACAACTGGGACATTAACGGCAAGATGATGATTCTAATAAGTTCTAAAATGAAAACAAGCTCGCGCGGTATTCCGTCATTCCAAAGAGCTCAAACACGATTGCTCCTTTACTGGGTTTGTCTAAACTCTGTGCTCATACAATATCTTTTAATAGAGTTCTATAATCAATCAACATTGCATAAAGTTGTACGCAAGTACTAACTCAAATACGTTATACAAAGGTAATGTCAACATAAAAAAATCGTATTAAAAATTATTTTTAACATTCAATTCTGTATCTTCTCTGTGACTGAAATCATGAGAGCAGGTGCATAAAACATTTGGATGTTATTCTATCTCTGGGTGTACCTTTTTCTAAAAAAAAACACGCATGAAATCTAAAAGAGATTTCTATGAAATAACTCGTTCTGCTATTTCAGCGGCAAAAAATAATAAAATGAACGAACTCTATTTATCTTCGGCGCTTAAATATATCTCTGTAACAATTGTAGAAATTTTATGTTATTTCACGGCGTGCTTTTATGGGGAAAATATGCCAGGAACCTGTGTAACATAAGTACATAAAATACTACTGTATGGCGAAATGATACCCAATCTGACTAAATCTTGTATATTTATTGGATCTTGTTGAATCGCTCAACTTACATTACCTTCCGGAGTTATACCAGAGGGGAGGCCGCACCACTACTGTTGCTGATGTCCATAGGCGGCGGTGACCTCTTTCCATCAGGTGGCCTGTCGTAGAACATTAAAAAAAACTATACCTCTCTCCTAATTGAAAAAAAAATTATTGCTGTGCTGGTATATATTTTTATGTACTTCTATTGACATTTATATTGAAATTAAAGATATGTGTTAGTTTTATTCTATTGATAACTGAAATGACGATGTATATTTAATACTATAAATAAATGAATATGAATATGAATATATAGGTACATATTAGCATATAATATTAGGAAATTTACTGCAAAAACATACATTTCAATGTTCATAAATGCTACCCTGTGATATATATGAAATTAGCATTTATGACTGACTATCAGTCAGACAGCGTATCATTTCGCCACACATCGCAATACTTTGTTCCACTGGAGAGGTAGCCTAGGCAGAAAGGGAGGCCAGTGAGCAAGCGATCTACCTGTTTGGAATAATTATTTGACTTTGTTGGGTTGGGATTGGAACCTGTTGGGACCCACATTATTATTTACATCATTAAATCTAGCATAATTAATCTAAATATGATTATTATTTTTATAATAATAAAACCTAATCATCATGGCGTTAATTTCCCGGTTGTGCTCTCGCGCACTAGTGCCCGGAGTCCGTCTCATTGAGACGGACCCCGGGCATTCAGAATTAAATTACTAAAAAAATTAAAAAATTTAACCTCAGTTAATATTTTTGATAAATTCAACAGTTATTTCACTTTGATTACGGACTTGCTCATAGAATTGAACTTCCCCGGCCAACGAAACTCAAATCTCTAGTTATTTATTTACCTTTAAATAAAATAAAATACATAACAAGCGCCTGTAACAAACAACAGAGCAAAGAAACCCCCGAAAAGCATTGCCCCGACAGTTTGCGTAGGCGGTGAGTTTTTCTGTAATACCCAGCGTAGCCAACACAATGTTGGTTGTATTTTACCATGCGCAAGAGTAGCTCGTGGCGGTACATGGCAGTAATTAGAACACAGAGATGCTGCTACAAGCGATCCGTGGCCCGGGCAGGGTGCGCGGATCCATAGGCTACAAGGATCCGTTGACGTGATATGTTTAAGCCCAAATGAGGATTCTTTCTTAACGGAGAATACAACATGGAGTTCTTCAAGAAAGAGTTGAAAAGGTTTTTACGGGGTCGGCAACGCATGGGTGATGCTCCTGGGATTGCAAACGTCCATAGGCTGCGGTGACTACGTCTGCTTACCATCAGGCAGGCCGCAAGCTAGTTTGCCACCTTTGTAAGGTTGGAGATGGAATTAAAGATCAAAAATGTAAACACACAACTGTCAATGTCAAAGAGACTATCCAGGGGCTTAAAACCTTTTTTATCGAATGTATTTATTTACCAGATGGTTATGCATCACGTACACTTTCAGTGTGCTATACAATGGCTAGTAAACTTTCGATAACGAAACAAATCGATTTACCCCCATTTATTAAATTTATTAAAAACGCAAATCGAAAACTATTAGTCCTAGAACACTAGTTAGAAAATTCTAATATTAGAAATAAGTGACCGCCATGTTGAATCTTGTATTATTATTTGAGAAAAACAGTATATATGTCTCGGCGTCGGTCAATCCCTCACTTTCCTAGCCTTTGAAATAATGTACTGTAACAACGAACCAAATGTTTAGAATTTCACACCATTACCAGTGGCATAAATGAAAACTAGACATATTTTATTGCAACAGTACAAATATGTACCAAAAAACATTGTTCCCTATTTATAATAATAATAATAATAATAATATTTTTATTTAATATATTCTATATACGAGACAACAGTGGTCCATTTGTTGTTAGTAAATCTTAATCTATGTTAGCAAAATTTATAATACCTATGTCATAAAATAAAATTAAAATTATCAATAAAATTAAAATCAAAATTAAAATTATCAACTTAATTATTTTCTAATACAACATTTTAAGCCTAGATAGCGTCCGCTGTGTGAGTACCCACATGACAGGACTTTCCAATTTGTCAGCTATGCATTTCAGGAGGCTGTTACTGCAATTTAAAATTACTGCTGTTGCTGTTATTTAATTCAGTAAAATATTTAAATATTCATATGATTTTATTTCATTTTGAATGTAATAATTTCAATCAATATTTCAATGATTTTAAATAATCTACCATTTGGGTTATTTTTTTATAATGGCAACCCATTTGTTTACATTTTTGATCTTTAATTCGATCTCACACTATAGTATAAAAAAAATTTACTTGTGGTATCTCCTGATTGGCTGATTAATGCCAAATTTAGCATACATGGCAATGTCAAATGTTTTTATAAAATGAGATCAAATAAAAACTAAAAACCATGAAAATTTTGTTAGTAGAACTTAACATAAAATCCACTCCTATGAAGTTAAAGTATAAGCAAATGCATGTCGTTGGAAATCGTACATTTTTGTTCATTCTATAGGAATATTCATATTCATTTATTCGTAGTAATAATCATACATCGTCACTTAAAATAGTTTCATTAATAGAATTACTAATAATTAATGTCAATGTTAAAATATTATTAATTAAAATAATCAAAAATAGTATTCAATTATCATGATTCGAAATCGTCAATAATTTAATTAGTATTGTAATATCAAATAATAATAATGTCATATGTTGAATAAATAATTATAAGAAAATTACAAAACGCTTCAAAAATGTCAAATATAAAATAACATGAAATGTCAAAAACAATGATAGGCTCTATCGGAGTAGAGTGTATAAGAATAGGATGTGTGACGTCATTCTATAGGTATTGAATAAAGATGGCGACGTTTGGTCGCCCTCCTGGCAGTCGCGAATGCGGCCTTTGAGATAGGTGCATTAAAACTAGTAACAGACGCTCCGTTTTGGCTGGAACGGACCAACCGTCAGTTGCAATTCATACTAAACCTTACGTTGTACAAAATAAAGTCTCTTTTGGATCAATTCAGATGCGTGGCAGAGCCGACTTTCGTCCTACGTCCAACCACGTCCTATTAATCCATCTATATTTTCATCCAGGATTAGTACCAACTTCAACTGACGGTTCGTCTGTTACTAGTTTTAATATGCACCTATCTCAAAGGACGGTAACATATTCGCGACTGCCAGGGGGGAGACCGAACGTCGCCATCTTTATTCAATACCTATAGAGTGACATAACACATCCTTTAATTTAATTTAAACTTAGGTAAAGGAGATCGGTCCGTCAAAAACTGCGACGGATAACAATGGATACGAACCAACCCCGAGGCGTACAAGCCGAGCTCAGAGCTTACAATAGTTAAGTTACAATTCCTCGACCTTCGCTGTCGTAACCTATTATAGTTACGTAATTATTTCCTAGATAAATAGCACAAAGCTAGTTTCTGTTAGGGAGCCATGGAGAAGCAGCCGTTGGAAATCTTGGGACTTCTTAGTAATCGTGTTATTTAATGTATGTATGCATCTATGTAAACTGTATTGCGTATAACTTATATCCTTACAGGACTATGTACAAAAAATTATATAAATTTACACTTGCAAAGGCGAGATGATCCCACAATGGGATTTCTTCCAGCCTTCCTTACATAGTCTGAAAGGAGCTTAACGAGCAGTGAAGGCAATTATGAATGTACTGTTGATATATTATATAAACCTAATTTTAAGTTCAAATGTATTTTCGTTAATAAATTTACTCTGTAATTCCTCATTATGGAGATTTTTTCGTCGTTTTCTTAAATACAAGGTAAATACTTTAGGTAAGTAAATTAATGAATTACATCGAGGGAGCGAATGAACTAAGCATTCAGCTGCTTCTGAGATATTCTACTAGTATTATGCAAGCGAAAGTCTTATTTTACGATCGATTTTTTTCGACAAACGCCACACCGATTTGTTTGACAGAAGTCATTCCTTTACTATAACTATATATTTTTTTAATCACTTTTACTTTTTTTTTATTCGAGTCGCTGACCTCTAATAATACTTGTATTGTTACAGGTCAGTGATTCAAGCATTTTTGAGCCATTTTAAATATGTTATTTGTGATGTGTTGTTGTGTGTGAATAAAAACGTATTCTATTCTATTCTATAACATAGGGTTTCTCAAAAGGCACGTAAAGGTTCTGATTTCTGGACGACTGTGTTGCAACTTTCATGATGTGGACCGTCCGTGTGCCTCCCGAAGCAATAAAAAACAAAAAAAAAATGTAGATTATATTTACTGTGGTTTACACAGAGCCAGAAAGAAACTGCGTTTAGTTCCACCTTCCACCGCCCGGGGTGACATTTTCAGGCGCCATAATCGCACGGTTCCGAAGGTTATACTTTTTTACGAGGCCAAATGCAAAATTATGGCTCACGGTTGAACGAAGAGGGGTTTTTATGATAATAAGAAAAGAGTTTATCATTTATCAATGGGTAAAAAAATATACGATTACATTACGCTTCTGGGATGTGATTGTCGATAAAAATAATCATTTATTTTTTCATTTTATTTTATAGTTGATTGTACACAAGACCGGAGAAGTGCAGTGAAATAACTGTTGAGTTACTCAAAAATATCAAAAGAGAACGTGATGATTAGAAGCAGTTAGGACCTTGGCGTTAATGTCACGGTTGTGCTCTGGTGCACGAGGGCCTGAAATCCGCCTTGACCATGATCTAGGATTTGGCAGATAAAATACTTATATCTTGTCTTAGATTTCAGGCTCATCGAAGGAGTCGTACGTCGAAGCGATCTCTACTAATTTAGAAGATGTTCCAGTCCAGCAGTAGACTATAATCATCTTGGCGTTAATGTTACGGTTGTGCTCTCGCGCACGAGGGCTCGGGGTCCGCCTTGACCATGATACCAGATTTGGCAGATCAGGTAATTGCTTACCACCAGGCAGGCCACCTTAGGGGTACAAAAAAAAATGTCGGTTGAGCGACTGGTATCTGATGTCCGTGACCCTGTTACCAGGGGAACCTGACCAGATCGGATCATTGAATGTGCAGATTTCATCACAAAGTTTTCCCTCAGCGTAAGAGCATCGGTTAATGTTCAACTACTGTATATAACTCAGAAAAGAGTTATTGGTTCATGGCGACAGTGGGATTCAAACCAGTATCTCTCGCTTGAAAGTCAGATACCTTTTGAAATATTATGTCTTAGATTTCAAGCACGTCGAAGGAGTAGTTTGTCGAAGTAATCTCTACAAATATATAGGAAGGAAGAGGAATAGAATCTAGTCCAGCAGTTAACAGTTATGGTGAAGTGATAACGCCTTGCTTTGGAGGCACCGTTCCTCGGTTGTTATCGATTGATAGCAATTGGCATAAGCCGCGTCGGGGGCCCATTGGCTGCGATGAATGACTGCGCAATAAAAATACGGCGTTAGACTCTCCCCTTTTAGACTGAGCGGACGCGATAGTTGGAGGTGTCCTATTTTTTACAATATGCAAATTTGCGAGATCGTCTAGACGTCGAGATTAGTAAGCTTTATAAGATTGATTAGTAAGGTATTTAAAAGTTAGGGATTATATCCCTATGCAACGTACT
Organism: Blastobasis adustella; assembly: GCA_907269095.1. Lineage (NCBI taxonomy): Eukaryota > Metazoa > Arthropoda > Insecta > Lepidoptera > Blastobasidae > Blastobasis > Blastobasis adustella. Next base: position 8,123,554 of record OU026140.1, read on the forward strand.
TGAAAGGAAGTTTTCCTTTTTTCACAAGCGAATTTTCAAAGTTCTCAATTTTAATTATATTGCGACCTTTGAAAATATGCAAACGCATATTTATAATTTACATACTGTAAAAAACTTACTTCGTTATCAGCATTTTTTTTTATTTCAAGTTCGTTGCACATGTATTTAATTCCTAATTCTGATATAGCTTAATAATCTCGTCGTCTAAGTCGTTCTCTTTGCATATTGTAAAAAATGGGACACCTCTAACTGTCGTGTCCTTTCAGTCTATATTACGTTTGAATCGCCGCGATGTGACAAAATAGGCAGAATGTGGATGTATGCTTCGGTTGTGAATATGTGGTGTATATTGTGTGTGTGTGTAGCTGGCCACCCCGTTTAGGGTTAATTCAATTCAATTCAAATAATTTATTTCAGAATCATTATTCCATAATTAGTTAGTAAATGAACAATATTGCCTATGCTATGTTAGTGCATTTTTTTGATGTCATAAGATATATAATCGTACAATTCCATAAAGTTGTAATTCATTTCACACTTATTCTGATGTCAAAACAGATGTCAAATAAAAAAATAATAAAAATACCATGTCAAAATAAATACCAAATAAACAATTCAATGTCAACTTTAATCTACTAATAGTTAATGTCCAGTAGCTGGCCATGGAGCACTCGTACCTATCCTCAAACGCCCTTAGAATGGTGTGGCTGCTGCTGCACACCCAGATCATAAGGGAAGCAACTTTTACAATGCATACGGCTAAGGAATGGAACCCGTTGCCTGCGAGTGTGTTCCCTGATCAATATAATCTGGATGCCTTCAAGGCTGTTCCAAGACAGGCATGCTCCATCATCGGCCGCATCGTCATTTACCAGCAGGTGAGATGGAGATCAAATGCTTGTCTTGTCTAAGATAAAAAAAATACTCTTTTCATGTTAGCGGGAAACCCGTCACAGCGCGCTGCGGCAAACATGGCGGATTTTAATAGCGTGAAGAAATACCACACCTACTATTAGATAAAATAATTATAATTAAATTATATACAATAATGAGGACTGCAATTACTGACCTACGTTGTTTAACGCAATTAGAAGGAGTAATTGGTGAAACTTAAGCCATGTGAGGGTAACCCGTTCTGAGAAAGATGCCGTGAGAAGGTTTTCTCGTAAAATAGAGACTTTAGCGAATATAAATTAGAGAAATACAGATGACATAAAATATGGTAACATAAAATATGTCAAAGGAATAGTGTGTTTGTGGAAGGTAGAATACTGTTACAGTGTAGGTCAACCTAGAAAGGTTTGTCTATACTTCTTTATCTTTCATCATCACAGCCCGTAACAGTCCACTGCAGGACTTAAGGCCTCTCCCACGAAAAGGGAGGTTATTGCCGTAATCTCCACGCTTGGCAGGCGGGTTGGAGATCGCAGTGTTTAAATATAACAATGGAACATGCTGCTGCCCATTTTCCAGACTACGGAGACTCTTGATCTTTTGCCTCGAAAACATTAGTCGCCTTGTACGACACCCATGATTGTAAGGGGTTGGTGCTATTCTACTCTGCCGGACACCACACGGCTATCTTTATCTTTACATGGTATAAAAAAAGTCGCTTCCCGCCCTGTGTCCCTACGTATCTATGTGCGTTTAGATCTTTTAAACTACGTAACGGATTTTAATGCGATTTTCAACAATAGATAGAGTGATTCAAGAGGAAGGTTTATAGACAAGAAAAAAAGGTAGGGGTAGAATAGGGTTAGGTCACCACGCCAACGAAGACACGCCGGATCCACTAAATAAAAAAAAACAGTTTGTGAGATTGTGAAATCTGCCTAACACTCGTTGACTTAATCTCGTTTTCACAGTAAGTGAATGTACAGATTAATAGGTACAATAAGTACTATAATTCCACCCAGCTCATGATTTACGGAAAATGCTTGTTGGAATACATTTACCTACACATCCGCTTCCCTTTGGTTGAGGACGGCGTGACCGCTATCCCCCATTAAACCGTGTACTTCCATAAGCAATAAAAATCTGCGTACTATATCTACTTACTTACTTACTTAGTGCCACAAACTGATACGACCCGGTGGCCAAAACTGGAACTAAGTGTCGCCATTTTGATATCTCACTTTGTTGTCAATAACGGCGATACCGTAACATCTACAGATAAGTTTGTAGCGCTATACCAACGCTCGAACCGACAAGAAAAAGACAGCACAAAGCGTCATCTATCGGATTTTTCCAGAAACAATGTGTAAGATACATTTCCCGCGAAAATACCGAGAGGCGCGCTTTCCTTTCTTGCTTTTCACGCGGTACGATCAAATCATAAAAGATGGCGCTGCTATAACCTTAAAAAAATGTTTTAGTACTATTGCCACCCGCGAATATGTCCACATAAAGTTCGATTCATTATAGCACAGAGAAAAAAAACGACGTGCAAATTATAGTGTCATGACGTCATCATGGGATCCATTTTGAATTCCGGCAATACGGGAAGTATTCACATATTAACAGATTTCCAATTCTACACATTCGCAGAATCCTGTTTCTATAGATGTTCGTTGCAGCAGTTATACTTATCCTGTATAGTTTTTGTGTGACAGTAATCAATCATCCATAATATCTATGTCCTAAGATCAATTCAAACATCGTGTACATTGCGAAAAAGTAGCCTATATTTTATTCTAGACCCTAATCTAGTTACCTACCATATATCCAAACCCTTTTACCAGTTTAGGCGTGAAGAGTTAATAAATACATAACTTTCGTCCGCGGAAAATTTGGTAATAAATTATAACGTTCCAGGCCCGTTCCCGCGGGAAACACATTGAATTTCAGGATAAATTATAGTCTACTATGTGTTATTCTGGGCTATAAGCTGTGTATATTGCTATCTTTCATCAAAATCCATTCAGCTTGAAGGATTAACAAACGTAGGTTCATCCTTACAATCTTTCGCATTTAAAATATTAGGAGGACAATATGTAATTTATAATTAGATAATAATAATATATAATCTACTCATATTAGTAGTATATCTATCGTTACGGATTGCTAATCGGCACCTGAAACAGTTCAATATTGTCGAAACGAAGCTTCGGCTTCGGCCCAAAACCCGACCCACTTTCGGCTTGGTTTCGCCGAAGGTGGTTTTTATTATTTTTGTCAAATAAATTGCAAGGTAATTTTATATCACAATTTTATAAATTTAAATTACCTTTCTATGTATATTATACAGTCGATATAGGCCATCTATATTAAAGTTTTAAATTAATTGCAATGATTAATTGTAGCTTGTAGCCAACCTTGAATACTATTTCTTAGATCTTTTAAACCTTCGACTACATCTTCATCTTCGGCCGAAGGTTGTGGCGATAGCCGATTCGGCTTCGATGAGGACTACTGGTCAACCAGTCTCAGGGTCTCAGATACTAGGAGGCACACCTTATGAGTTACAAGCTCATTGCGGTGCTGAAGTCCTCAAGCTCAGTCCAAAGCGGTCATCCATCCAGTTCCCGGAGCCCGCTGCCATCAATTAGCACGACTAGCACAAATTAGCTCTCGCGCGCGATTAGCGAGAAAAGGCGCGACATAGATACTGCTGTCTCTTTCATCTTAGTATTGAGGGAAGGGAATAAAAGAAAATAAACCCTCTAGTGTTGTCCACGCTCAGATTTGAAAGAACGTTTCTCGCTCGTACGATTCGGATGTGGAATGAGCTCCCAGCCACAGTGTTTCCTTTGGACTATGACATGGGATCGTTCAAGTGGTATATTAGGGGTCTTCTTAGAGGCGGGCAACGCATTGGTAGCGACCCTAGTGTTGCTGATGTTTATAAGCGGCGGTAACAACTATCCATCAGGTGGCCAGCATGCCTGTTTGTCTGCCGTATTACATAAAAAAATAATACAATCATTTGTGATAGACGTGCAGTGCCGTTTAACTTACCGTTTACCTTATCAACTTTCAAAATTCTCGAGTTATGGCTTTGCCCAAAACACAATTGCATAATCTACTCAGTAGTACCGTTGGATCCATTGTTTGTAAGCATAGTATTTCATACAGGATGTACAAAGAACCTTGTCGGTTCAAAAGGGATGCACAAATACTTACAAATTCTGTATTACTAACAGTGTTTGGTACATACGGAGCATTATGTATTTATACTGTTAAATTAAATACTGAAGTAAGTTATTATTTTACAATCTATATACATAGTCTCGTTGCGCGATCGAATCGCAAGCGAACCATGGTCACCGACAGCCCTAAGGATTGCCAGGCTAAAGTGGCAGTGGGCAGGGCACATAGCTCGAAGAACAGATGGCTGATGGGGCAGTACAGTTCTCGGGTGGCGACCACGTACCGGAAGACGCAGCGTTGGTAGGCCACAAGGTGGACCGATGACTTGGTAAATGCCGCAGGTACCACCTGGATGCGGAAGGCACAGGACCGACCTTTGTGGAGATCTCTGGGGGAGGCCTATGCCCAGCAGTGGGCGTCTTTCGGCTGATATGATGATGATACATAGTATGAAACAAAATCGCTTCCCGCAGTCTGTCCCTACTCCCTATGTACGCTTAGATCTTCTAAACTAGACAACCGATTATAATGCGTTTTTCAGCAACAGATAGAGTGATTCAAGAGGAAGGTTCAAAAGCAAGAAAAAGAAGTGTAGGTTAAATAGGGGGTAAAACAGGTGTGGGATAATTGTCGAGAAGGGGTAAGGTAGATTTTATTAAACTTTTTTACAGTCTACGCTGTCCAAACCTCTAGCCAAATTGCGTGCTTAACCGGGATATTATCACTAAGCTGATTTTTAAATACTTACATTCAAGGATTATAAATCTACCAGGAATTTACATACATGCCACATACCGTATAAAGCGGGCAATGTATACAGTGCGCAGTGATTTGTTCTCACTATATGCACAATTGCGCTACTTTCAATAGAAATGCACGGGAGTTTTCAATAGAAATTCACGGATTTTACACATTAAATCTACACGGAGAATTTTTGAACGCACAGTGGGTTACGTTGTCTAGTGGTCCATGCAAGACATCTAATTCTGAAGCTTATTTCTTTGTGTTCTTAAAGAATAGTTCCATAAACATTATGGAACGAAAATAACAACCATACGCACCAATAAAACCTTATCAGAAATTTCGCAAACTAAACGACCCAATACGCTTTAGAGACTGATCTTAAAAATGTATGAAACATTATACATACATGTTTATGTACTTTGCATGTGTTTTGGTGTCTCCTTGTTAAGCCATGTAAGCAATAATAGTTCTGACGTGATAGTGATCAGTTCAGGACATGCGGATACGGAGAGGAAAGGGAAGTACAATGGTAATATAAATAGGATAGAACACAGTGAAATTGTTCCAACTACTACCAAGCCGAAAACTACAGCAGTGAGGGAAAACGGTTAGTATTTTTAAAATTAATTTATTAACATTACACAACACAACAACAATATTAATTATTTTGTTAGGTAAATATGTGTATAATCGATGGTCTTAATAATTAAATAGGTATTAATATAAGTAATTATTTATTATTATTGTGCACGTCGTAAACTGCTTCCAGCCATCACGTTCTTTTTGCTGTAGGCCTTCCTGCAGAAATTTCTTTTTAGAAATAAGTAGTGCCTTTTATGCATAGAGAAAGAATTTTATTTTATATTTTTATTTTATGTCTGTGCTTTTATGTCATGTATATATTTGCCATGACCATGGACTTACTACCCAAAAGGGACTGCGCGCTTCTAAGACAAAATCCGGGCCGAGCGAGAGTCACCATCGATAGTCCTGTGTCCCTGTCTAACAGTGTAAACATAATAATATTGGTATAATCACCGTCATTCTAAATTGACGAGTATCATGTTTGGTGTTACCATCAATAAATAAATATGTTTACCTTGAATTGGATATTATTTTGGGAAGTCCGTACAATCCGAAAAGTAGTTGTCGAAATGCCTTTTGATCTACTGAACGTTTGTCTTGTCGAACTTTTGGTTCAATAAAAGAGTTCGGAAACGATTGGTCCAACAACACTAGTTCCTAAAGAAAAATGATAGTACTCGTCGATATCTACATTTCGGGTGACAGCTGTCAAACTTAAATCTGTTATAACTCGGAACCCATTGGTCCTAAAACACTAGTTTCTAGAGAGAAATGATAGTACTTGTTGAGATCTACATTTCGTATGACAGCTGTCAAACTTAAAACTGTCATCCGAAATGTAGATATCGATGAAAACTATCATATTACTTTAAGAACTAGTGACCAATCGTTTTCGAGCTATTACAGTTCTAAGTTTGACAGCTGTCATTTAAAATGTAGATCTCGACGAGCGCTATCACTTCTCTTTAGGAACAAGTGTTCTAGGACCAATAGTTTCAGAGTTATTTCAATTTAAGTATGACAGCTGTCATCTGAAATAAAAATCTCGACGAGCACTATAATTATCTTTAGGAACTAGTGTTCTAGCGCCAATAGTTTAAAAGTTATTTCAGTTTTAAGTTTGACAGATGTCATCCGTAATGTAGATCTTGAGGAGTGCTATCATTTTTCTTTAGGAACTTGTGTTCTAGTACTAATAGTTTAAGAGTTATTTCATTTTTAAGTTTGACAGCTGTCATCCGAAATGTAGATCTCGATGAGCACTATCACTTCTCTTTAGGAACTAGTGTTCTAGGACCAATAGATTCCGAGTAGCAGGATAGTAACCTTGGGCTGGACCCAGGTGAAAATATGATCTTCAGGTTGCACCCGGTCCGGCTCTACCTGGTCCTGATCGGTAGGTCGGTGTCCGTGCTAATAAAAGTATTGCGGAATTTGCATCAACAATAATGACCACACTAGAAAGGGACACAGGACTATCGATGGTGACACTCGCTCGGCCCGGATTTTGCCTAAGAAGCGCGCAGTCCCTTTTGGGTAGTGAGTCCATGGCCATGTCTTTGTTACCATTTTTTGTGCAATTAACTATAAAAAAAACAATGTCATTATTAATAAAGATGTCACAGCGCGAGAATTAGGCTCCAGCCCACAACAGTCCACTGCAGGACTTAGGGCCTCTCCCAGGAAAGGGAAGGTTGTCGCACAATCTCCACGCTTGGCAGGCGGGTTGGAGATCGCAATGTTGTAAATATAACAATAGAAAACGCTGCAGCTCATTTTCCAGCCTATAGAGACCTTAGATGTTTTGCCTCGAAATCATTAGTCGCCTTCTACGACACCCACGAGCGAAAGGGGTTGGCGGTATTCTACTCTGCCGGACACCACACGGCCATCCTAAATTTTTTTAAATTAATACTTAATTTTATATTAGTGCGGCCAACGAAACAACATTATTGTAGTTTATATAACATGGGCGACAAATTCGAAACACAGTCTGGGGGCTATATTTTATAATGGATCGCGATGAAAATTTATATTTGCATAAAGGACTAATACAAATTAATACTGTTATACCAAAAGCATAGCGTGCTGTACTGAAACAAACGCTGTTAAAGCACAATATTGTACTCAAAATAAATAAAAAATATACGTATTATACTGAAACATACATAACATTGACACTGAAATATTTATTGTAATTGCTTTTTTATTTTTGTTTAGTTTTTGTGGGTAAGTACCAAAGTCTTATTTTTTTTTAAACTAAGTTAAATTGTATAATTGACTGTTCTGTAATCATTTAAGCTCCTAAATATAAGTAAGCAAACCAGGAACAATATTTTATATCACAAAACACAGTTTTTTATATTAGGTATAGTTAGACTAGCCATGCATTAGACCGCCATCTCACCTGGTGGTAAGTGACTATGCTGCCAAAGATGGAGCATGACTGTCTAGGAATAGCCGATTCACCCTAGCCTTGAAGGAGTCTAGGGTAACCCAGTACGCGGTTCTTCATTAAAACGTAACCGGAAAACCCAGTTCTCAAACAAGGTCCGGTTCTGCATGCCCTATTTTCATATAGCTAAAGATTAACTGATGGCGAGACAATTGTGCGCAGCAAAGTGACCCGTGGCGGTGGTTTTCCCTGCCTACTAAGCAACAAAAGTCCCTCGGCAGTGAGGAACATGACACTAGGAAGGAAGAGGAGTAGACCTCTCCCACTGGGCCGAAGGGCGTACTACACCACTCTTGCCGAGTCGCAGTCTCCACCGAAGATTTCATTTACTCCAGCGGTTGACGGCGTATCATAATCATCATCATCCGAGCGGTCCATTCCAGCTTCTGGCATGGTCCGCGTCCGAACGTTTTTTCCTCTACTTTGCCCAGTTTTCAGCATCCTCACGCCGTAAGCCGTTAGCTCTCGCTTCCGAACGTGACGCGATGTCAATCCTCCGCCTCCGCCAAGGCCTCCCGCGGGACCGCTTTCCTGATACCGGCAGGCTTAGACACCTATTTCCTACGCATCCCTGAGTCTCAAGTCTGTACCCAATGTAGGGACTGTTACAGGAATGAAACTCAAAAGTATGGCGCTACACTTCGCGCATTAAATAAAAACCCAAAACCCAGAACTGCCGCTGTCCACTCTTTGTTCACCAGAATAATAAGGAACCGTATACAACGACAATTGCTTTTTTCAGCGCATTTTTGGTGTTGCCATGTTAAGCGCCTCCAAATAGATCAACCCATTTATTTTCTATGGAATGCAATGCGCTTTATAAATGGTAACACAAATAACAAATGTCGAATTTAACGAGTGGTTTCAAGATTTCATCAATTTAAATACAGCAGTGAAATATATTTTTTAAGACTTTCGTGGTTATTCACTACACTTTCACTACACATATTATCGGGTTTGTTACCACGATTAGTATTGTTTTACATCGATATTTCGACGCAGTTGCACGACCTCATTCCGCCGGCCCCTTTCCGCCATCGGGAGACGCGATTAGGGCGAGCGCTTCATCCGTATGTAGTGGATCTTCCAGTTATCCGCATGAGTCGCTTTAGTTCAACCTTTATGATGCGTACGGCCAAGGAATGGATCGCATTACCAGCGAGTGTGTCCCTGATCATTATAATCTGGATGCCTTCAAGGCCAGAGTGAATAGGCTGTTCCTAGACAGGCATGGTCCATCATCGGCCGCATCGTCACTTACAACCAGGTGAGATGGCGGTCAACCTGGCAGTCCAATTAATAAAAATCAAATATCAGTAAACTTATTTATTAAGGCTTGTCTTATTTTTATTACACTAACTGTACTTATAACTTTGTTTGTCTGCCTTTCCAGATGAGGACGAAAACGTAGTATTCGTCCCAAATGTTCAGAAGGAAGTGAGAAGAAACTTCCAGTACAACGGAAACCATTATGATGAACCGATGCATATACATGATCTCATGGAGTCGAAGAAGACTGTGGGGGAACTCATGAGGGAGGCAGACTCGAGAGCAGACAGAAAAGTTTATGGCAGAGCCACAACCGGTAACGTATTCTTTGTAAACTATGATCATACTAATGGGAGATGGCGTTGACTGGACACGATTCTCAAAATAAATCAAAATAAGACAGTTAGATGTATTAAATTTTAGATATTTTGCGCTTTCTTCACAGAAGAGGTACTAAAACTAAATATCTTCTCACGAAACACCTTTCAGAGTAACTTCGGTTACCTTTAATACTCGAGAATCCTGTTTAAGCAGCGCCATCTAGTGCGGCACGCCGATACCACAATTTTCACTTATAAGTGTCTGAAAATCCCCACTTACAATACACTGTATAAACCTTATCCCTTAAACCGAAATACAAAGATGCAATCATCAAGGCAAGGTGCTTACCCAGGCGGACTCTTCAGGCTTGGAAGAGTTATAAGCTGGCCAATTTGGCATCAATGTCCCGGTTATGCTCTCGCGCATGAGGGTCCGGAGTCCGCCTTAACCATGATCCAGAATTTGGCAGATCAAGTTATTACAGTGGAGCAACCATCTGACCTCCGTGACCCTGTTAACAGGGAAACCTGACCAGATTATAACCATGATACATATCCAGTCGTCTGAATGTGCAGGTTTCATCAGGATGTTTTCCCTCACCGTAAGAGCATCGGTTAGTGTTCAACTAACGTACTATTAGTGAATTTAAAACTAGTAACAGACGCTCCGATTTAGCTGGACCCGACCAACCGTCAGTTGCAGTCGATACTAATCCTTACGCTGTATAAAATAAAGTAGCTTTTGGCTGCGGGGGACGTGGTCGGACGTCCGAACAAGGTCGACTCGCCCGCGCATCGCAAAAGCGACTTTATTTTGTACACCGTAAGGATTAGTATCGACTGCAACTGACGGTTAGTCGGCTCTAGCCAAATCGGAGTGTCTGTTACTAGTTTAAGTGTCGTGTGTCGGCTTTGAGTTGTATGTTATTTATTAGGTGGTAGGACTCTATCAAGCCTGCGGAGTCCGCCTGGGTGAGTACCACCGCCTTATCTATTTCTGGCGCCAAACAACGATGCTTGCATTGTTGTGTTCCGGTTTTGAAGGATAAGGTAGCCAGCGCAATTACAGGCATAAGGCATTTAATCTTAGTCCTCACAGTGACAACGCACCCGGGGTTCTGCATTTTCGTTGCCTGCAACCGAAATGTATGAATTGTAGATGTTATGGGCGACAGTTACCGCTTACCATCAAGTGGGCTGTCTGTACGTTAGTCACTGAGAAGCATAAAATACATGTGCAGAGCAAAGCCTCTTCTATTCATCTAGATCATTCCAGAACCTCCACCGGACATCCTCTTTATAACGGGAAAGAACAACGATGGCGTGAAAGAACATAGGAAGCAGAAAGCACGGTACAACGACATCGACGACCCAATTAAAAGAAGCGAAGGTCGCCGCAAACCAATCAAAAGCGAGCCCATAAGTTGTCCAATTACACAATGTAATAATACTGTGGATTCTGTTTGCGGTGGCAAACAAGAACGTAAGCAATGGAAATACAGGCTGTTTTTGAACGACTGCTATTTGAGGAAGGTGAACTGTGAGTTCAAATATGAGCATAACAGTGAGTTCATGTCGTTTTATTTTTTTTATTTTTTACGGCAGACAAACAGACAAGTGGGCCATCTGATGGAAAGTGGTCACCGCCGCCTATGGACATCAGCAACACCAGGGGAGTTACCAATGCGTTGCCCGCCTCTGAAGCGACCTTCAAGATACCTGTTGAACGATCCCATGTCATAGTCCAAAGGAAACACTGTGTCTGGGAGCTCATTCCACATCCGAACCGTACCAGCGAAATAGCCAACCTTTCAATATTACCGTACCTTGTGGTTTCGAGATGTCATCTTAGCGTTAATGTCCCGGTTGTGCTCTCGCGCACGTGGGCGCGTGTACCGCCTTGTACATGATACAGGACTTGTTAGATCAGGTAATTACAGTGGAGCGACTGCCATCTGACATCCGTAACCCTGCCCGGGGAACCTGACCAGATTGGATAATGGTTACATATTCAGTCGGCTGAATGTGCAGGTTTCATCGCGATGTTTTCCCTCACCGTAAGTGTGTGGTTTCGAGATGTACTATTCACATATTCGAGGTGAAGTGCCCTGGGGGGATGGAGGAAAAATAATCATTTTGATTTTGGTTGGACATTTTCTCGCTGACGCTACCGGCAGCAACGGTAAACTCAGAGTAAACAGGTATCTAGTAGGTAGCTTTCATCATCCGTAAAGACTCGTTTTAGCATGTATATGGACCAATTTCATATCACTAACTAACTTAAGAAATTATCTAGTATGATAATTTCTTACCGTAGCCTGTATAGTATAGATCGAGATCACCCATGCAAATTGTCATCCTTTATTTCACCCCCTGGATTAATTTTCTGAGCTATAAAGTATCTCATGTCCTTTTCCAGGCAAAAGAAATATATTTCCAGGTATCAAGGCCATCCACCTCCTGGAAATTTTTTATCCTAACCGTTTCGTTAACACATAACATAAAGACAGACTTGCAGATAGACAGACAGAGATACTTTCGCATACATAATATTAGAATGTTATACAATATTGTAACTAATGGATGGCCTCAACGGCCTTAAGCCCGCTAATTACTGTAATAAAATTTTTAAATAAATACATAAATAATAATTATTCTACTTCAAAGATCGAAACTTGAACAGCGTTCCAATTCCATCCAATTAAAAGTGTATAAAATCAACTTTCTTAAATTGCATAAAAGAAAATCGAATAAAAAGTAAATCCAGTTAAAAGTTATTTAGAAAGGCAAATAATGTCACCCTGTTTCGAATAATCAGCAACGGGTATCGATTGTCTTGATATTATACTGAATTAGTATCATGGTGTCAATTCCGGTTGTGCTCTCGTGAGTGAGAACTCTCAGTACAGAGCTTCATAGTGTGAAACATCGCCTTCGTACCGCGATAGTTGCTGCAAGGTATGAGACTTTTGAAGAATGGAGTAATTATAGTCAGCCCAGTCCATTCATTGTGTTATATTGGGTAACCTTTCCGGTATCTTCCGTTCGCGTCTCGCTTTTGTTTTGCCTGAGGAGGCACGCGGCTTGGTTGCTTGTTTTTGGTTACTCAAAAAATTGTTTCTATATATTTATTTATTTATTTATTTCACAGTTTTACAGCATATAAAATATTATTCAAGAATGTTACATTATTAAGTTGTACCTAGTGCCAATTACAAAACTGCAATTTATAATTTTGGTAATTAATATAGCCTGTAAACACCATATAAAATACAAATAGAAAAAAAAAACTAATATTAAAATTAAAATATAAACTTATCTCTCTAAAATATAATATAAGATTCTCTCTCTGTATGTGTGTGTGTGTGTGTGTGTGTGTGTGTGTGTGTGTGTGTGTGTGTGTGTGTGTTTGTGTGTGTGTGTTTGTGTGTGCGTGTGTGTGTGTGCGTGTGTTTGTGTGTTATTATATGGTATATGGTATATAAAAATAATAACTAACTAACTAACTACTTTGGTCAACCTCGCTTCGTCAAGGGCATTAGAAGGCACACTAAACGAGCTCGTTGTGGTGCTTACCTTCGACTAGCCTCAAAGTACGATACAGCTGCGACTAGACCAGTGCCGCTTAACTGTGTTAACTATACTGTGTTTTAGTATTAATATCACATCGAGCTCTATTATGCGTCAGTCTGAAAACCAGCGCTGTGTTTGGCTGCTGCCATTCATAGCATTAAGCTGAGGCTGGTCCAATTTGGTCCGATGATGCATCGCCCTGCTTCCTTATTATGTACTTATTGTTAGTTTTAAGTTTTTTTTTATTGTGTTATTGGACCAAATAAAGATACGTCTATGTCTATGTCTATGTCTAACTATGTTTTACGCACGGGCCTGAAAAACATACGGACGCCATACTACTTGGTACACTAAAGATAAATAAATCATGCAAGGTATTATAATTCTTTGACAATTAATTTTGTTGTACAAGACCTACACATATGTGTGTATACAAGGTTTGACAATCCGCCGCCATTTTCTTTGGACTTCTACCGCGTGACAGAGCGTAGTGACAGTGTCAAAGCACGCACACATAAATAAGCGGCCATTTTGTTGCCTCACTCAAGATTTTAGAGAATACTCGTCCGTATTTTATTCAGGGCCGTGGTTTTACTATGCTATTTAGCAATATTTAAATCCAATACCGGTTTGCCTTACAGGATATGAATTGGTCGATTCACTGCTCTGTGCCAAAGTGGGTGGGCACTATCCCCAGCCAAAGCAGCAATACCAAATGCAAGCAATGATGCCAGAAAGCATGACAAGGAGAACTAATATAAGGAGGTCGGGAGACAGTAAAAGGTTTGTAGTTTGTCTCGTAATTCAAGTATTTTTATACAATAATACGGAACAGCACTAGTACCTTTTTTTCTTTTTTTTTGTCTTGCTATAGGTAAGCGAGCCACCTGATGGAAAGTGGTCACCACTGCCTATAGACATTAGCAACACTAAGAGTATCGCCAATGCGTTGCCCACCTCTATAACACGTTGCTCTGACAGCAAAAATGCAAATGCCCCTCCACTGCCAAGTTCCCCAAATCCCAACCTCATGGAGCACTGGTGACCTTACTCACTGGCAGAAACACAATACTACTTAAAAGAGTATTGTTTAGCTGCGGTTTTCTGTAAGGTGGAGGTACTTCCCCAGTCGGGCATCTCCAATTCTAACGGGATACCCCGCTATGCCCTACCGCTCAAGAGGTTTTGAGAGTTAGGGCTTTGTCTCGTTATTCAAGTATAAGTATAAGTAAACAATAATACGGAACATCAAGAATAATTCTTCTTCTAGAAGACAGATCAGATACCTTCCAAAAAGAAAAACTATTCGTCGGTCACAATCATTACCGATGCAACTCGAAATAAGCTGATTTTGCAGAAAATAAAAATAATAATCATATTGGCGTTAACGTCCCTGCGCATGAGGGCCCGGTGTCCGCCCTGACCATGATCCAGGATTTTGCAGATCAGATAATTACAGCGGAGCGACTGCCAGACCTCTGTGACCCTGCTACCCGGGGAGCCCGACGAGATTAGATCTTGGTTACATATTCAGGGGTCTGAATGTGCAGGTTTCTTTACGATGTTTTCCCACATTGTAAGAGCATTGGTTAGCATTCTGTTTTTGGATAATGCACGTTAAAGTTTTTAGACATTTTGTAAGGCTAATTTTGTTGACAAAGGTTTAATTAATTCTGAAGTTTGATATGCCTACGCATCATAAAAGGATTGATGTTTGTTAAGAGATTATTAGTAACGGTGTAATATTTTGATTTTTCAAGTATTATGGTTTTTTTTGTGTTGGACTTCACTATTACCCATTCTCCCTTATCTGCCTGATACAGTAATAAACTGCCAAATTATATAAAACTTAACTTATTTATGTTATAGAAGCAAGAATACGATTTTATTTTAGTCGCATAATAACTTATGACACTGATATGTTTTATATGAGGATAGCAAAATCGGCCCTTAATACAGCGTTACTATGCATTCTCACAGTGCCCGCTGGATGCACTACGTTTAATACTCGTACTACCCTATTTTGCTCGCTATGTTAGCTATGCGTTCATTATAGTGCCGATCGCGACTTAACTATTGTCACTGTCATGCTACAAGCATATGCGACACACAGCGAGACCTCATATGTTTCTGGGGGCGATTCTCGCGCTATGACATCTCAAATTCGACATTTTCTCTAGCTAAAAAACTGTATTGAAGCGTCACTGAAATTGATCTTTGACAATGTATGACTATCGAGGATAGTTGAGAAAATTTTTGGTTGCAAATAAACATTTCGATGTCATTATTAATGAGGAGATTTGTGGTTAGAAAAAGTGTCTAATTCGTGATGTCACAGCGCGAGAATTAGGCCCATATAGGCATATCTCTATTAATAATGACATTGAAATGTCTATTGCAGTCAAAAATATTTTTTCACCTATCGTCGACAGTCGTATGTTGTCGAAGGTCAATTTCAGTGACGTTTTAATACAGTTTTTTGGCTACAAAAGAGACGTCACAGCGCGAGAATTGCCACCCTGAATACGGGTGTTCTACTGGTTTTGTTAAAGATGTAGCTCTCTGTTGTGTAGTTTTAGGAACCACAATAAGGCAAATCGCACACGACGCGACATACATCCGGCGTGCATTTATTTTAATTTAGTTTAGTTTGATAATAAAATATTTATAACTTATTATATAAAACCTTATAAACCTTTAGTCAATTAGTGTATGATTTTTATTATAACTGTAAATACTTTATGTGTATGTTAATAAAATAATTCAAAGTCCGGCGTGCAGGATACATGTATCCGACGTGTCGCCTACAACTGGAGTCCGCGCACGGCGCAGCATGCAACACGTCGGCGACGCGTCGCATGCACGTCGGATACACATCGCGTATGAGAAAAAAAAAAATTTAGTCTGCGCACATTGCACGCTAACATTGCACTGCACAAATTACCTGACCTGCCAAATCCTGGATCATGGTCAAGGCGGACCCCGGGCCCTCGTGCGCGAGAACACAACCGGGACATTAACGCCAAGATGCAACTTGATACTGACATGACATTTACTGCATACGTGTCTCCTAGGGATGTTCCAGTTTTCGTTTAATTGAAAAGAGTCATTGAAACATGTGGTGGGAACCCGTTACCCCTCGCTTACGAGTCGGATACCCACCGACGCTCCTATACTGCTCCTATTGACACCAATATGATTATTAATAAATATTAACATTATCTCTCCTAAACAGTGACCAAACCCAGCCCACAGTCAAGCCACCAGCGCCGATCTCCCGCCGATCTCTCCAGACGAACATGAATGGCGTGCCATGCGGTCATGCCTGCCCGCTGCGGTGTACAGAGGATTATGACCCTGAGTGTGCAATGAATACTAAGGGCGAACGTCGAGTGTTCCTTAATCACTGTAAACTGGATTACAACTCTTGCGTTTACAAGATTGG
Source organism: Blastobasis adustella (assembly GCA_907269095.1). NCBI lineage: Eukaryota > Metazoa > Arthropoda > Insecta > Lepidoptera > Blastobasidae > Blastobasis > Blastobasis adustella. Next base: position 8,140,034 of record OU026140.1, read on the forward strand.
TGAGTATCTGAATTTTTTTTTACGCTAAGGTGGCAAATAAGTATCATCATCATCATCATCATATCAGCCAGAAGACGCCCACTGCTGGGCATAGGCCTCCCCCAGAGATCTCCACAAAGGCCGGTCCTGTGCTTTTCGCATCCAGCTGGTACCTGCGATCCTTACCAGGTCGTCAGTCCACCTTGTGGAAGGCCTACCCACGCTGTATAATTATGGCCTACTGATAATACTAAGGTTATAGATACTGCTATCTCGTCCACCTTAGTATTGATAGAAGGAAACAAACGCCCTCGCGCGGCGCGAGCTGTGTCGCGCGCAAACTTGTGCTACCCATACTGCTCGGCTATCCAGCGCGATACTGTGACATAACCATAATCGCAATATCATATGTATTATATTAGGAACTCATCCGTAAACATAACTTCCTACAATGTTACCGAACTGTACACACTATACACCATACACATTACCCAACAATATTATGGTTTATGTATTAGATGAATATATCTCTATTTATTACACACTTTCGTCCGTACCTCACTCAGTGGGTCCCACTGAAAACCAGCGCTTCGGTTCACACCGAGGCAAAATGCTGAGTGAGGTCCCTTTTACACATGCATTACACCACTAACACACCACTTATCTACTGCCATACGCATCGACACTGTGCTAGCTTTTATTTGCTTCTGCTTTTATGTGCTTTTTTGTTAATCATTATGTACTTTTTCTTTTCTTCTGTGTTACAAAATGTCGTTTACCAAATTTTTGTGTTGTGGTGTTTCTGTTTGTGTAAATAAATATTTATTATGATTATTATTATATGTGAGAAAACGCGCGTCTCCTAATGTCTCTTTCACCTTAGTATTGAGAGAAGGAAACAAATTCGCGGGCACACTAGTGCCGATAGTAAGCAGTTAGAGCTCAGACGTACACGATTTCTGTGGGATTTCCAAAATGATTATTCAATTCAATACTTTATTTCAGACACATGTCCATAGTGTAATACAAAATAAAAACAAACATAAATAAAATGAAAATCTTAAATCTAACCGTCTAGCAGTTTGGTCCAGCAAAGAGCCCTTGTATATATACTACCTTTACTGAACAAAACCGGCCTAGATCCCATATGTGATCCGAGAAGTGCCTAACAATAGGACACTGTAGTCTGTCCGCGATAGGGTTCAGGAGACCACTGGCGCTGCCCAGTACTCGCCCCAGCAGGGAGGCTGTGCGCTTGCGTACAATGGCATTGAAGCCGTCCATTTTTGCGTCCGCAATCATAGCGGATGCGCTGCAATATCTAGGCAGCCCCAGCAGTATCCTGAACGCGTCATTGTACTGGTGCCCTGAATGTCCTCTGCAAATTATGCTATGCAATGATTGTATACTAATGTAATGACGGTAAGCTTATTTTGAGCCCTAAGTGGTTCAGTTAGTTAACATGCCACGCATGGTCTGCCACGCAGAGGTCCCGGGTTCGATTCCCGGCCGAGCAGAAAATGAAGTGATGAATTTAAATTTCTGTTACGGTGTAATATGTGTCACCGAGTCGTGTGCGCGCCGATAGGGTACTGCCCAATCACATTTTCTGTCCGGTTGCTACGCGGGCACGACGCGCAAGTGTTTACTGTCCGGTTTGTAAGCGGCGACGTACAAACGAGCCCTCACCGCAGCTTATGGACATTTGTAATGCCTCCTCGACACTGCTCGCAAAGTTCCTCGACGAAGTACTCGGGAAAGTTGACCGAAGTCCGAAGTACGTCACTACACACTCGTTGAACTCTTCGTGGGGAGCACATTCGCGGCGGCGTCAGCATCACGCGCACTCCTTTCTTCATGGAGGCTCAAGTGGTAGCTGTCGTTGCAATGTGCACTGTCGCGTATTACAACCAACAAACTGTTTTACAGGTTGGCGAATTATGCTAATAAATACCTATGTACCAACTTTACGATAAAAAAAAAGTAAAACTAAAATCTGTCCAAACTGACTTGTCTTATTTGGTCATGGAAATTATGAATTTAAATGGATAATTTGCAGCAGTATTCGTAGTTTCACATTCTATGTTTTTCTTATATAATTCAAGACATATATACCGTTTTCGATTTTTTTTTCACGGTTGACTGGTAGATAAGGCTACTTTAGCTTTAAGTCCGCCAATGTACTTTTAGTGCATAAAGCGAAATCAGCCGAGAAGTGTACGTTCGCGTAGGCACTTCGGGCAACTTCGAGTCCTTGACTCGGGCGCAAAACCCGACAACAATCGGAAGTTGTCCGAGGCGAGGTAAAGTTGGACGAAGTAAGATGGAGTGCCTCTCCACACTCTGGTATTCACCTAACCCCGGTCAACTTCGCGAGTAGTGTTGACCTAGCCTAATACTAGGGGTATTTTAGCGTGTTACCGAGCTCTCAAAATAATTTTAACACCCATCTTAAGAGAGGGCATAGGTATCCCCTTCGAATTGGAGCCGCCCGACTGGGAAGTACCACCACCTTACAGAATACTCTTTTAAATAGTATTGTGTTTCTGTCGGTGAGTGCTTCATGGGGTGGGGATTTGGGGAACCGTGACTTTGGCAGTTGAGGGGCATTTGCCTTTTTGCTGCCAGAACAACGTGTAATTTATTGTTTACTATTTGTAAACAAACGTGCAGCGCCCGCATATACACCGCACAGTCACCGCATGTTATAGAGGTGGGCTACGCATTAGCGATACTCTTGGTGTTGCTAATGTCTATAGGCAGTGGTGACCACTTTCCATCAGGTGGCCCGCTTGCCTGTTTGCCTACCGTATGACTTAAAATAAAAATTACATATTACATACACACTAAATAAATAATATCACCTAAATCGCTGCATTCCCCCACTGGATGGCTATCGCTATTCGTTATCCGAGGAATGAGCCAGCCCTACGCTCGCCTGCGGAACGAAGTTAAGTTATATTACATATTCCCATGTAAGCACTTTGCCTGCTTTGAAATACAAGTAGAGTAACTATACAGTAAGCGGTTCTTGAAGTTTTGCTGTATCAGTTTTGAAACACTTAGAACCAAAACTATCCCGCATTGTAAGGTCGAAAACTAGAAACAGATGTTTAGTTTTGGCTGGAACGGACCAACCGTCAGTTGCAGTCGATACTAATCCTTACGCAGTATGAAATAAAGACGCTTTTGGTTGCGGGGGACGTCGTCGGACGTCCGACCAAGGTGTGTTCGCCAGCGCAACCGAATTAATCCAAAAGCGACTATATTTTGTACATCGTAAGGATTAGTATCGACTGTAATTGACGGTTGGAACATCCTTCCACGGAGTGTCGGTGGCCAAGCGGTTGGGGTATTCGACTTGTAAGTGAGAGGAACCGGGTTCGAAACCCACTGCCGCCATGTACCAATGACTCTTGAGTCTTGACTCTTGAATGAGACCATATTATTGCTGGTAACGAGTCTCATTCTCCCGCTCTTGGACTATGGGGATGTAGCTTACTTAGATCCTACTGAAGAACTTTTGTCTAGATTGGAGAGGCTGCAGAACCTTTGCATTCGCTATGTCTTTGGGTTGCGGAAATTCGACCACGTATCAGAGTTTAGAAGCAAATTGAATTGGCTTCCGATACGTCGCCGCAGAGATAGTCATACTCTGGCAGTACTTTACCAGGTACTTAATAACTCTAATGCGCCCGAGTACTTGCGGGAATGGTTCAGCTTCCGCCCGTCCGCTGACCCTCGACTGCGCCCCCGCAGAGAGCTTCAGCTGGATATTCCCTCGTATAATTCGGCTAGTTACGGGAAATCGTTCAAGGTGTATGCGGCTCGCTTGTGGAACGCGCTACCTGAAGATGTTCAACTCGCTCGCACACCTGTCACCTTCAAGGATCTCGTGAATAAATTTTTTCATAAAACTTGATGAATCAGCTTTATTTATTATATATATTATATAGGTTTATTTATTATATTATGAATATTTATGTATATTAGTAATTGTTAATTTATGTACTGATATTAGTATTTGAAATATTGGCAGACTATACTAATAGTCTGCCAATATTTACATCCTCATATGTATATATGGGGTTATATTCGTTATAGTTAATTGTTTATACTCTTGATTGCCTTCACCGCTCATCAAAGGTCTTCTCGGCTTATCAAAGGTTAGCTGGAAGAAATCCCGTTGTGGGATAAGCTCGCCTTTGCATTATAAACTGTATTTATATTTCCTGTGATGTTATAAATTGATGCAATAAAGAGATTACATACATACTCTTTTCTGAGTTATGTACATTAGTTAAACACTAACAATCAGTTAAACATTAAACAAAACATCGTGATGAAACCTACACATTCAGACGACTTAATGTGTTATCATTATCCAATCTGGTCAGGGTCCCCCAGTAGCAGGGTCACGGAGGTCTGATGCCAGTCGCTCCACTGTAATTGTCTGATCTACCAATTCTGGATCATGGTCAAGGCTAACCCCGGACGCTCGTACGTGGGAGCACAACCGGGACATTAACGCCAAGATGATAATTTTTTTTATTAATTACTGTGTAATATGTATGTATTAATTTATAGTATTTTTATTTAGTTTTATTAGTATTTTTAAATATACGCCAACGAGTCATTTCGCTGAACGGGCTTGCTCTAGTTTCGGTTGTTGGTTGCCTGGAAGAAATCGAAGCGATAAGGTCTCCTGTTGTTTTCTCTGTTGCTACCGACATGTATGAACTGTATCCTGTATTTATATAATAAAGTGTTATTTCATTCATTGATACATTTATTTTGCCTTTTCACAGCCTGGCGTCGCCGTCCCATGGCCGAGTGCGTGGGAGGCAGGAAGGCGGATATGTACCAGAACAGGGCCTTCATCAACTGGATGCAGGGTGCTGGGATCGTCGACAACAAAGGCCGACTCAAACTTGAATAGATATAGCTTTGTGTTGTACATTAATTTAAATAAACCTTAATTAAGTGTATTTATTGGTTTTTTTCTGAGGCGTTACCTACTCGGTACTCGGTTCCTCCTTTAAGTATTTTGAGAACGATTCGGTTCCAATATTAGGTACAACCAAAGAGGCCATAAGATCCGGTTTTGACTTATTTTTCTAAGTTCTTGTGTATATTTATTTTTTATTATTTATTGGACGAAATAGACAAACTGGATATTCAAGAAATTCGGTCAGAAAATTACAAAACGTGTATTGACTTACATTGAAAACCTATCGAAATGTGAATTGAGTTACATTTTCAAGGTTCCCTTCCATTCTGATCGTGACCATAGCGATGCAGTAGTAACATTATTTCTAATATAAAATAAATCACATTTAAGCTCCAAGCTTCGAGCCTAGACGCCGCTAATGGAATGGCTGAAAGCTTAAAAGCTTGTCGTTTCAGCACTAATAGCTTTTAAGCCCACTGAAATATATTGCGTTGGTTTAGGGAATATATTCATAGTTTTACTTAAAGTTCGTATTGTCATTTATAAGTATATACTTCCGGCCAGCCTAAGGGTACTTTTCCTGGGACTGGGGACCTTGGGCAAATTTATTATCTTTAGGTAATTTTGTATAATTTATTTTAGTTTAGCGGCGGTGACCACTTTCCAGAAGGTGGCCCGCATCCCTGTTTGTATGCCGTAATAAAAAAAATGTTTGTTTATTAGTTAAGATTTTTTTCGGACATTAATTGAATACTAACCGATGCTCTTACGGTGAGGGAAAACATCGTGATGAAACCTTCACATTCAGGCGACTGTATGGGTAATCATGATCTAGTTAGGTCCCTCTGGTAGCAGGATCACGGGTGTCAGATGGCAGCCGCTCCACTGTAATTACCTGATCTGTGCAAGAGCATGACCGGGACATTAACGCCAAGATGATGTTTTTTTTGTAAGTATTGGATAGATGATTGATGTTCACTCCTTCACGCAAAAACTACTAAACAAATCTTTGTGTATAGCCCAGAATATAATAGTCTGTAATTGATCCCGAAATTCAACGTATTTCCGGCAGGAGCGGGTCCTGAACGTAATAACAGAATTTTGCTCAGACGAAGTCGCAGGAAAAGCTAGTTTGAATAAAAAATATGTGAGAACAAATTTGTCGGGAAATTTTCAACATCGCTCGACCAGGTTACTCAAATAGATTGGATGAAAAAGCTTTCTCTTGACATTATAACTGTAAGCGACTAAACACATATTAATAAGGTGCACGCACGATTTATACTCAATTTACTATAATGAAAGCAGCCACTACGACCACAAGGCAATTAGTCCTGAATGTGCAGGTTTTGTCACTGTGTTTTCCATCACCGTAAGAGCATCGCTTAGTGTTCAGCTAGTGTACTTACATAACGTAGAAAAGAGTCATTGAAAGAAAGAAAGAAAGACATACGAGTATATTATACATGACACAATAATCATTGGGAATCGAACTCGATACCTACTCATTGTTGATTGATTTTCTATGGTTAATGTTACTCTCAATAAGTGTATCCTGAATGTACCCTCACTAAATAAAAAGAATATTAAAATTTGATTTCAAAGATTTTGAAATTTGATATCTCTCGCTTTTGAGTCGAACCCCTTAACCATTCGACCTTCAACGCTTTTCTATTTTAGAATTATTTAGTCATTTTTGTCGGAGGGTTTTACGACATCAATCGGCCAGGTTATTCAAATAGATTAGATGAAAAAGCTTTCTCTTGACATTAAAACTGTAAGCGACTAAACCCACATTAATAAGGTGCACGCTTTACACTCAATTTACTATAATGAAAGCAGCGACTACAAACACAAGGCACGTACAAATTAAATATATGAATCACTGTACCCGAAACGGACCAGTCGTCGATGGATGGGGACATTCATTTGCTATACTCACAGACTTTCATTGCACATGTTATCGGGTTTATTTCCATCGTTAGTATCGTTTTTACCTCGATATTTCGACGCAGTTGCAGGTCTCACTGAAAACCAGCGCCGGGGTATAATGCTGAGTGCGGTCCTTTTTACACAAACACACTACTACAACACATTATCAATTACACTACACAACAAATCAATAATCAAGTAGGTATATACATCGGTCATACACTGCGAGTGTCAGGAATGAGGTCCCAAGAGAACCAAAAAGCGATGGATTGACGTCGCCGAGACGGACGCGTGATCAAGCAAGCGGCTTACAAGTCGAGAATGCCAATGATCGGGAAAAGTAGAGAAACTAAAAATGATTATAACACATTTTTATGAAAAAATACATTTCATATTAAACTAAGTTCCTACTAACGTGACAGTTGGTCGATGTGAGATCCAAAAGTGACGTTCTTCTTCTAGGCGGCTGGGCCGTTGCAGTCCACCACATTGTGCTGTCCATGCATCTCGTGCTGGTCAGACTCCATAGCGGGTAAAATGCTGACGCAATGCCCTAGTTTTAGGAGATCGCCGCAGTAACGCCAATGCTCTGTTATGGTGTTATGTGTGATCATAACACGCTTAGCTCAGGGTCCAATATGGCGCCCATAACGTAAACACTAGTTTATGCCCTTGGCGCCCTTGGTGTATAATCCACTATACTGTCCCTATGTATCTATGTACGCTCAGATCTTTAAAACTATGCAACGGATTTTAATGTGGTTTTCAACAACAGATAGAGTGATTCAATGGGAAGGATTACAAGCAAATTAAAAAGGTAGGGGTAAAGAGATGTACGCGAATGAAGTCGCGCCGGGTTCACGAGTATAGTGGATTATATCCGCTATACTCATAACCATGATTTGCCACGCGCAAATGACTCGGAGTAACTGCCAGTATATATGCTAATTATCCGTCCCGGCCGTATGTAGCACGCCGATAAAGTCGCAAGTATAAATAGTTGGCCGTTAGTCGGAGATAATTACCACTGTCGGACATTAGTGGACTTGCCGAATGTCTGTCTGTCTGTCGGGTTAAAATAACTCTGACCGTTTCAGAGCAACATCGATACACACATTTATGTTGGCCGCTTACTGGCAATGACTTTTAAATAAGAATACATTTAAAACCGCCAGTCGCCGCAAATATATTTATCTGAAAATTGATTGTTAAAAAAAATTGATATACTTGGACAACCTAAGGATTGCCAGACTGAAGTGGCAGTGGGCAGGACACATAGTTCGAAGAACAGATGGCCGATGGGGCAGTAAAGTTCTCGAGTGGCGACCGGAACCGGAAGACGCAGCGTGGGTAGGCCTCCCACAAGGCGGACCGACGACCTGGTACAGATCGCTGGTACTAGATAGATGCGGAAGGCAAAGGACCGGCCTTTGTGGAGATCTCAGGGGGAGGCCTATGCCCAGCAGTGGGCGTCTTTAGGCCGATATTATGATGATAATGATGACTTGGAGAACTCACACGGCGCCATCTGGCCCCAAAGTAAGCAAAGCTTATGTTATGGGTGTTAGATAACTGATAAGCTACCAATACACATACTTATTCTACATATTATATCTAGACCCGTAGCCTAAATTAAAACTCATCATTTCTATTTCTGTTCGGCCGGGAATCGCGTGGCGACCTCTAGGCACTTATCCAGGTACTGGGGATCTTGGGCAAATGTTCTTTAAATATATTTAGTATAGCGTATTTTCTTTTTATGCATTATTAAAATATTGTAAATATCTTTTTAATTATTTACGACTCTTTAGAAATTTCCACTGCAAAGTTTGATCTCGTGATCATCATCCAGTCCAATACTAGTCTGCTGCTGCGCACATTGGCGGAATGAGCAATGCATTGTCCTGGACTTAGCTCGTCATAAAACGTCACTCCACCACCGGGCCGAAAGACGGCGGTTGGTGCATTTCTACTCTGCTTTTCTGCAAACAGAAATGGCAAACAGGCAAGTGCACTACTTGATAGTGCTTGGTGACTGCCACCTGAACATCCGCAACACCAGGGGCCTCACTAGTGCGTTACCCACCTCTAATGAGACCTCTTGTACCTCATCAAGGCAATGGCATAGTGAAAAATACATGTCAAAATAAAAACATCTGGAAACTCGTTCCACATTTGAATATCAGCCACAGTCAGCTGCAAAGTAAAGCGACCCCCTTAGCATATGGTCAGGGGGCTTTTCTCGCGCTGTCAGATTTGGAATTGGATATTTTTCTTTAGCCATAAATCTGTATTTACAATTTCATAACAAACGATCTTTAACATTAAATTAATTGACGAATCGTTGTCAATAAGTTTACAGAGATTTCAGTGACAGTTTTAATACAGATTAGTGGCTAGAAAATGTCGAATTTGGGTTGTCACAGCGCGAGAATAGGCCCCCAGTTCTCTCTGCAGCTGACTGTACGACAGAGATACTAAATAATTTATAGACCATTGCAACTGTTACTGTTATTCAATCCAAATATACAGCTACGGACCCTTCTAACGAGGTATAAAATATTCATGCCACTCATGAATATTCCTCGAATTAAAGATACCATTGTGTTATCTTTATTCAAAGTTATTCAAAGAAGGCCCTAAGCCAAAGGTTTTGGAAAAAAGTTTTACTATAAATACATTTTCTACTTCAGTTGCTGGCCTTTGTTGGGTTTTCTTTTTGTGGCAATATAAAAGTTTTGAGGCCCAAGTTTCTTGAAAATGAAATGTAAAGATGAAGTTAAATGGCGTAGGTTGAGGCGATGTAATTATACTGGAGTACTAGTGACATTTTTAAATTTTAATTTAATGCAAATAAATAAATGGAAAAATAATGGTAAGAGTTTTTACTGTAAAATTTTGTCGAAAACAGCGTAGCGTAGCCGTGTGTACTTCTGATTTCATAATTGAGTATTTTTAATCGAATTTCTTTTAAAGAAATAGTGTAGATTTAATTTCAGTGTAATTATATCTAAGCATAGTTAATATTTAGATTAGAAAAAATATCAGAAAAATATTGAAAAAATTTGAAAAGTATTTTCGAACGAAATGTTCCTATTACCATTCACAATGTTTTACAAGACAGATCAGAGCCGAACCAACCTGTGTGAAATAGTTACCGCCGACATATTTACCTATTTTAACCTCCAACGATAACGTTGTGTTATATGTTTGACGTGTGTATCTGTGTATCTGCGGCTTTGTGTATCTGTCTGCGGTAGCTCCAGAACGTATGAACCAATTTGCCAGTTCATGTTTATAAGCCAGTTCAATAGTAATGGTTAATAATAAATAAATAAATATTCGTGGACAAATTCACACAGCGCCATCTAGCTCCAAACTAAGCAAAGCTTGTGCTATGGGTGCTAGATAACTTATAAACTACTTAAATACTTTTAAATGCATACTTCTTATACATAGAACACTCAGACCCGTAACAGAAATTAAAATTCATCATTTAAATTTCTGCCCGGCCGGGAATCGAACCCAGGACCTCTTGCGTGGCAGACCGGCCACTGTTGACCACTGAACCACTCAGGTCGTCAAATTCGGTTATTAGCTTCGTTTCATTAAAATCGTGTTTAAGTAAACTTGGTTATTAACAGAAACGAACAAATGCCTTATTTATAAGCAAAGACCTAAGTTGGCGAACCGAGGTTGATCAAGGTCTTCCACTAGGGATCCTGAGACTTGTTGAACAGACGCGGAGGCCGATTGGCACACGGTGGCCGAGTGGTTAAGATATCCGACTCTTAAGCGAGAGGTACCGGGTTCGAATCCCACCGCTGCTTGTACCAACGACTCTTTTCTGAGTTATGTACTTAAATAATAAGTGTTTTTTTTATTTACTTTAAAATCGGCTTCATGCTACCTAATAACAATATATTTTATAGTTTCTGATTTCTCCTTACTGGCCCATTCAGATTGCTCAACTTGTTTGGATAAAATTGTCAAATCTACACGTTTTTGGAAGCCGAGTTGGAAATAACTGAGTTATTTGCGTGTGTGGCACCGACTCCAAATCCAAATTTTACCTACGTTACTCGTATTTTATGTTAAATGGGTTATTTTTAACTTATTTGTGATTTGAAGTCGTTTTAATTTATTTAGTTACGCAGATCGCTGATGTAGCCACTAAAGTTAGAACGCTGAAATGGAACTAGCCCGGAAAACCGTTACAGTTCGGAGACCCAATTCTTACACAAAAAAAGATGGACAGATGAGCTGCAGTCCTTCGAAAGTGACAGACAGACATTGACACTTGATCGTGAAGAGTGAAAGAATCGGGGGGAGGCCTTTGCCCAGCAGTGGGAAGATTCAGGCTAATATAATAATAATAATTACACATCAGATGCGAGAAACATCCGATTAGATGTGAGAGCAGAAAAAAAAAGTGGCCAAATTTATTTTGTGACATGAGGGAGGCGAATGACCGAGCACACCATCTGATGGTAATTGATCACCACCATGCACTTTCGCGACACCGGGGGTGCAGCGAATGCGTTGTTGGCCTATGAGAAAGGTGGTAAATTCGTTTCTGGAAGACTCCAATGTAGTACCGGCTCACACAACTGCAGAAAGGTTATTATTCCATAGACTAGTTGTACGAGACAGAAAGTTTCCTGAAAAGCGTTAGTGTACGACCGAAGCCGAAGCTGATGGTTTAAAAGCTCTGAGAAATTCGGTTTAAGATTGGCATCAAGTTACAATTAATGCCGCAGCCTAACAATACAATTTTAAATAACATGTATGGTGTGTAAGGTCTCTAGTACTCCATGGGGTGGGGATTTGGGGAACCATGACTTTGCAGTGGAGGGGCATTGGCCTTTTTGCTACCAGAGCAACGTGTTTAGAGGTGGGTAACGCTACTAACGCATTGGCGATACCCCTGGTGTTACTAATCTCTTTAGGCAGCGGTGACCACTTTCCAGCAAATGGCCCGCTTGCCTGTTTGTCTGCCGCATAACATAAAAAACTAAAATAATGATCTTTTATTGGCTTAAATTGACTGTATAATACCTATATAAAGGTTATTCAAATCATCTCTGGAAGTCGATCTAGAGATGATAAAAAAATTACTCTGCAATAATATTTGTCAAAAACAAGAAAAACAACGAAACCTACCCGAAACCCGGCCGAAGATGAAGGTTTCGCCGAAGGTGTTTTTTTCGGCCAGGTGGCCGAAGTCAAAGCTTCGGTCGGACACTTAAAAGCGTACATATCTAATAATAGTTTGTATGGGGTACGGGGCCCAATCACCATCTCATTGGCCCAAGTAAACCTGACCTGCCAGTGGTCCCTCTGCTGACAGACGGACGAAGCTCTGGCGAACCGACTTTTCCCTAAAGGGTTGTGCGGGCCGGACGGTAGTCGCCACACGTAAAAAAGCAGTAGCAAGCAACAAGCAAAACACCGCATTCGAATGGACTATGAGGAAAGCGGACCCCGGCAGAGGCCGGGATAAGCGCTAGGACGATGATGATGATTTAATAATAGATTGTCTATCCATCTATTACAACAGGCAAGACAATAAAATACAAAAATAAAACTGACACACAGATAGAGCAGACATAAATCCAATTAGTAGCAGTTAATCACAAAGCGTTTGAGAAACGCGCGCGCATCGCCGCTCTGTCATACTGTCTGTCTGTCTGTTTAACAAGAATCGCGTGCCAACTACGAATACCCGTGGTTAGAGAGCTATAAATGATTTGAATTTTATTATTATATTGCTAGTGCTTTGTTACAGATTTTCTATGTAGCTTTACAAATGACATGACGATATGATAATGGCTTGCAGTGATAAGGCCGCCTTTGCCCACAACTAGATAGGGTTTTTCTCTACTTTTTAGTGTAATTATTCGTGTGTGAGCAATAAAGAATTTACATATCTATCTATAAAAAAAAAAATCTTGGCGTTAATGTCCCGGTTGTGCTCTCGAAACCGAGAGCCCGGGGTCCGCCTTGACCATGATCCAGGGTTTGGCAGGTCAGGTAATTACAGTGGAGCGACTGCCATCTGACCTCCATGACCCTGCTACCAGGGGAACCTGACCAGACTGGATCATGGTTACACATCCAGTCGCCTGAATGTGCAGGTTTCATCACGATGTTTTCCCTCACCGTAAGAGCATCGGTTAGTATTCAACTAATGTACATAACTCAGAAAACAGTTATTGGTACATGGCCGGAGCGGGAATCGAACCCGGGACCTCTGGCTTACGAGTCGGATACTGTAACCGCTCGGACACCGACGCTCTTTAATTTACATATCTATCTATCTTTGACGATATAGGTATACTTACAATTGTATCGTTCGATCCATCGGGGTCGTAAACGAGAGGCACCGGGTTTGATTCCCAGTGCCGCCATATACCAATGACTTTATCTGAGTTAGTTGAACAGTAACCGATGCTCTTACGATGAGGGAAACCATCGTGAGGGAACGTGCTCATTCAGGAGACTGAACGCGTAACCGTGATCCAATATAGTCATATTCCCCTGTCAAAGTCACAGAGGTCAGACGGGGTCGCTCTAACCTGAACTGCTAAATTAAGGATCAAGGCGCGCTAGGACACAACCGGGATATTGACGTCAAGAAGATATTTAATGAATTAACTGCAAAAATACCGATTTAATAATAATATGTTTATGACATCTGAATTTGCAATTAACTCCCTTGGACAAAATACGTTATTCGGTGTACTGACCTTATGACATTAAGATTGAGATATTTTTTAAATATTTTTCTGTTGTAACATTATTTTAAGAATAATGACTACTTTGGCCGTGTGGTGTCCGGCAGAGTAGAATAGCACCAACCCCTTACACTCGTGGGTGTCGTACAAGGCGACTAATGTTTTCGAGGCAAAAGATCAAGAGTCTCCGTAGTCTGGAAAATGGGCAGCAGCATTTTCCATTATTATATTTAAAGACTGCGATCTCCAACCCGCCTGTTGGCAGGCGGGAGTGGAGATTATGGCAATAACCTCCCCTTTCGTGGGAGAGGCCCTAAGTCCTGCAGTGGACTGTTACGGGCTGTGATGATGATGAAGAATTTAATAACATTTGACGTGTAAATTTATGTTTTTCAAAATAAATGAAATGATTTTTTTTATAAATATTAAGGTTGTGCCAAACTAACGTTTTGTGGATCTCCTAAAAGTCTATTATCTCTACAAAGTGCAATTTTTCTTGTACTCGGTGACGTAGGATAACCTACGGCGCCCTCACAATCTATTCGACGACCTGAGTGGTTCAGTGGTCAACATCTGCCACGTCTGCCACGCAAGAGGTCCCGGGTTCGATTCCCGGCCGGGCAGAAATTGAAATGGTGAATTTTAACTTCTGTTACGGGTCTGGGTGTTCTATGTATAATAAGTATATATTTAAAAAGTATTTAAGTAGTTTATCAGTTATCTAGCACCCATAGCTCAAGCTTTGCTTAGTTTGGGGCTAGATGGCGCTGTGTGAATTTGTCCACGAATATTTATTTTTTTATTATTCAATTTCACATGAACTTCAGCCGCCGACCGAACCGCACTCTTCATCGCCCAATCACTACGCTACAAAGTCCTTATAAAGCCAACAGAAATAAATTTAATATTTATGGGTACGGGGAAAGGGTGCCCAAAACCCATAAGATATAAATTCATACCCGCCCTCCTTTAAGTGGCCATGCCTCACTTGCAGTTTCGAGGTGTCAACCGCAAGTGGAAATCTCTTGTAAGCGCAGGGGTTGCTGATATATTGCCCACGAGCTGTAGGTATGGGATTTGCAATTTATTTTTTATTGGATTTTTTAAAGTTTTGGTTATAGAATCTTTACTTTAAGTAAGCAATCATTAGATACCGGACCCGGCTTCGGACGGGTGTGACGACTCATTTATTTGTTATTAATTTTCTCAGGCTTCCTGAAAACTGCCATAAAAATTAAAATCTACTAAATCTGGCCACGCTTGGTAGCTAGTAAGCGGGTTACCAAATCCGCACTCCAAAATTCACTTTTAAAGGCACCAAAATCCAGGGGCCACCGCTCGAACACTCGCGAGATTACAGCGCCCCCAAATTATATGCCTTAATTAGAATTTAAGACCCGTTCCGAGGCCCCATTAGCAAGCTGAGTTAATTAGTGGGGCCCCCAACGCGAGTACGGCTCTGTGTTTTCAACGAGAAAGAAACAATGCTAACATATTTTAAATAACTTAGTCGAAAAATATAACCAACAAACTCTCTGGATAATGTGCATAAATTATTAGGAGCGTCGGTGGTCGGGCGGTTGAGTATCCGACTCGTAAGCGAGAGGTATCGGCTTCGAATCCCGCTGCGGCCATGTACCAATTACTCTTTTCTGAATTATGTAGGTACATTAGTTGAATTCTAACCGATGCTTTTACGGTGAGGGAAAACATCGTGATGAAACCTGCAAATTCAGGCAACTGAATTTGTAACTATGATCCAATCTGGTCAGGTTCCCCTGGTAGCAGGGTCACGGAGGTCAGATGGCAGTTGCTCCAATGTATTTTTTTATTTTTTTTTTTATTTAAAACTTCATGCACATTACAGTACAAAGGCGGACTTAAAGCTACATAGCTTTTTCTATCAGTCAACCAGAGAGCAATAAACAAAAATTATAAGGCGGTGCAACAAAAAGGAAGAGAAAAGAATATAAAATAGACTAAACGTAAAATAAAATTTAAAATTAGAATATCAAACATTCACAGTCCGACATTTACAGATAATATAACAGAAGAGAGAGAGAGAGAGAACAAGAAACTAAACATAACAAGCTACTGGCACACTCAACAACACTACTGCCCAAACACGTTAAAACGAGAAAGACTAAGGAAAATAAGTATGAGGGGTTACAGAGACTTAATGAAATGATTATGAACTGCTTTTTTGAAAGAAAATTTACTGGGACTACGCCTGATCGCCACATCCTGGATCATGGTCTAGGCGGACCCCGGGCCCTCATGCTTATTGATGCCAAGATGATTATATATTATTTGTTAACATGCATAAATATTTTATATTACTCACTAACTTATGCCCGTGACGTCATACGCAGGAAAATCGTGTTTAGGGCAGTTTATCTTTTTGCCAAGCGACCATACTCCCTAGTGTATGAAAGCTAGTACTACGGAGAGGTCAAGCTGTGTCTCTCGTTCTACCTAACCGAATTCGATGAAACATGGCCTAGATTTTATTTATTTATTTATTTATTTATTTATTTTCGGAAGACTTACAGCTATAACATTGCAATTGATATCTTATACAGTTAACAGGAAGCCAATTACAAGTCTCCACCTGTAGGTAACAAATATGTGTAATGCGTAAGGCAACATTTCGTTGTATTTACTGAGTAAACAACCTTAAAAAATATATAAAATATTTAAATTGTAGGTATGCAAATGAAAAATGTGTGGTCAAAGTTCAGAGTCAACGAAGTAATCTTTTATAAATAATTGTTTAATTTTGTGGGCTCGGGTACAGAACAGGTCGACATCAAAATCAAAAGTGAGCTTATTGCATAGGGTAGATGCTCTTACGACATATGAATTGAGTCTAATATTGGTTCTTGAAAAGGGTACACTTAAACTACCAAACTGAAAACCCCATTAAAATCCATTCGGCACCATTTACAATTTTTTTATAATTATGGTTTTACGCCGGGCGTTCCAGTTTCCAAAATAAATAATAGCCTATATGTTGCTACACAATGAAAAAGTTTCTATTAAATCTATTCAGTAGTTCCGGAGATCAACGAACAGACAAACAAAAATTTAAAAAGTTGTTATTCTATTACTATTTCTTCATCTCTCTGATTTTTTTTTTGTAAATATATTCAATATAGAGACACACTTTTTTACTGTATGTAAACCTCCCGGTAGAAATTCTCTAACTTATGGTGAAAATTAAGCCCCATCAAGATCCGTATCGTGGATTAGGAGGAGTTATTTGAAATATAGATAGACAGACAGACGCGGAAAGCGGCTTTATTTTATACAATGTAAGAAAAGAATGCTCATCACCATATTTCATCTTAGTCCTTACAATGACACGCAACTTGCGGTCCGGAGTTTTTGTTCCCTACTTATAAACCAGTTTAGTACCGTAACATGTCAATAGATGTCCCTACGCGACAATTAAAACGCGGTATGGATGCTTCAAGATGCATGAGAACATAAATACTCAGCAATTCTTGTATCACCCCGTCCCTACGGGGTGTCGCATCCGATGAAACCTGAAAAGCCTTCCCGGCTACAGGTGCTCCCAGGGGGGGTTTAGCTTGTATGCGCTTAGGTCCCTTTTTTAGGCGAGTCGTGCATAACCAGTCCGGCCGGCCGGCTGCAACTCATGAGAGATCACCTCCTCCCTCCCAACCGCTACCGGAGAGTGCCCATTTGCTTTGCGTTGAGCGCATAAAAAAATGCATCAGTTTGACACACACGCACCTGAAAATCAGTGTTGACATTGAGTTTCAAAGACTGCTAAATACTAGCGTAAATCATTGTTCAAGTGAAATATTGAACCTCGACTACAGTATAGTTCAATTCAACTACTTACTGGTTGTGGTTGACTTTCTCATGTACTTTTTGGAAAACAAATAATACGTGAGTAAGTAATTAACAACCAGTGTGTTCATTCAAGGTCTGCCTTAGAGGTGAGATTGTACTACTCGGTAAATTATGTACTGTGTCGTATGAGTACGTAAAAATACCTCATCCTCAAGTAATTCGAAGCATGCGTCGTTTTCAGTAGAAAGATAGTGTTTTGGTACAGAATCCTTATACTATAAGTTTTTTTGTGTGGTTTTTGAAAGTAGGATCCATGGGAACCGATCTGGTGCAACTCCTCACCCCATGGAGTACTCACAGGAGACCTAACCTATTTTATCATTGATATGATAAGAAGAAGGAGACCTTATTAACCGGTAGACATGACTTCTATTTTAGAATTTTTAATATTACTTATGACCTTTTTGTATCGTATATGTTATGGGCGACAGTATAATTTCCATCAGCTAGACCATGTCTCTATGCTCGTTGTTTATCTGTATATCTGCTAAAAATGCTCCAAAAATTAATGACAATACCCACGCTCTGGGTCATTCCTGTTGCAGAGACTGTCCTTCATGGGCACCTCATCATCATCATCTTTAATCATCAACATCATCGTCCCGGTTGCGCTCTCGCGACGAGGGCCCGGGGTCCGCCTTGACCATGATCTGGGATTTGGCAGATCAGGTAATTACAGTGGAGCGACCGCCATCTGACCTCCATGACCCTGACACCAGGGGAACCTGACCAAATTAGACCATGGTTACACATTCAGTCGCCTGAATGGGCAGGTTTCATCACGATGTTTTTCCTCACCGTAAGAGCATCGGTTAGTGTTCAACTAATGTACATAACTCAGAAAAGAGTCATTGGTACACGGCCGCTAAAAGGGGTGATATCTCTAATACGTGTAGTTATTACGAAGTTAGGTACTAGGTAGATTTAGTTAGTTACATACAGTTTAAAATTTTGACATTGTAATTCGTTTTCTAATTCGTAATACAGCACACAACTTAGCAATTAGTTACAAAACGGTTTCGATTTGAAATGGGACTCGAATCACATTTGATTCCAATGATGACGGTCAAAACTGGATTGAACAAGATTTCATATTGATTCGAATCATCGCTTGATTAGAACCGTCGAGTTGATTCGATTCCACGGTCTGATTCGAATCCGCGAGATGATTCGAATCAATTTCTTTGATTCGAATCTTTTATTGATCGGCAAACTTACCTTATAGATGAGACATTAGGGTTTTGTACAAGTATTTTTCTTTTTATACAGTTTTTCTCGTAAAATTTCCTTGACTACGATAAGGTAAAGTAAATTCAAAATTAGATCTATCTCAGCTTTCAACAACGTATTTTATTTATTTATATTTATTCATTCGTATTGCCGTAAGGCGTCCGGCAGAGAAGAATAACACCAACCCCTTACACTCGTGGGTGTCGTACAAGGCGACTAATGTTATCGAGACAAAAGTTCTAGAGTCTCCGTAGGCTGGAAAATGGGCAGCAGCGTTTTCCATTGTCATACTTATAACACTGCGAACTCCAACCCGCCTGCCAAGCGTGGAGATTATGGCAATAACCTCCCATTTCGTGGGAGAGGCCCTTAAGACCTGCAGTGGACTTTTATGGGCTGTGATGGTGATTCCTATTGATTCACAGAGCAAAGTGACGGTCCATAGTCTCTGCCTATCCACCTGGGGGATACAGGCATGAGCTTAATGTCATGTTATGTGTTACTGATTCAAATCATCGATCAATTCGAATCAAAGGTTAATTCGACTCATGATTCGACTTTTTGCCGAATGTTTTTCGAACATTCGAACATTCCTTTTCGATTCGACTCCCACTAGGCGGTGCGGCCAGTTGGTTTATTTCAAATATATTGGAAAGTAGCTATAATAGGACCACAATAACTCCGAAACCCTTATTAAAAAAAAAAAAAAAAGTGTCTGTATGGCAACTTATGACACGTTTTTTAAAAGTAGTAGAACGTCATTCATAAAAGTCATAACAAACAATTTGATTTCTGTAGGATTGTTTATTTTCGTGAGTTATGAAAAATATTATTAAATAATGGGCAAAACAATAAAAAAGGAAGTGAGAGTGATAATTTTCAGCATGATTATTAATTTAGTCAAACTAAAAGTACAAGTTCAAGCCAAATATCTGAATGTTTACAAGAAGGACTGACAAGGACAGATTCATCATAATCATCATCATCATCATCATATCAACCAGAAGACGCCCACTGCTGGGCATGGGCCTCCCCCAGAGATCTCCACAAAGGCCGGTCCTGTGCTTTCCGCATCTAGCTGGTACCTGCGATCCTTACCAGGTCGTCAGTCCACCTTGTGGCAGGCCTACCCACGCTGCGTCTTCCGGCACGTGGTCGCCACTCGAGAACTTTACTGCCCCATCGGCCATCTGTTCTTCGAGCTATGTGCCCTGCCCACTGCCAAACACAGGACAGATTATCCCCAGATTATTGCCATATCCACATATTATAATTTTTATTACTGTCAGTCGATTCGCACTTAGCGTGGTCCTATTATAGCAAAAAAAAAATATACTCATTTTTTCGCAAGCTGTCAAAGTAACCTAAGTCCATGGTCCCCCTATACCTTTATGGTCATAGACTGGCAATTTTTTTTCTCTGTGGTTTATTTTAATGCAGGGAATGGCGCTCTGTATGAGGTAGAGGTGTTCGTTATATTAGAAAACGAGTATATTATAACGGTATAAAATATACTTATAACACCTAATATTAATACATAATATTTTCATACACAACAACACAAGATAACCATAATATTGTTGTGTTATTTTTTCTGTTATATTCTTTTATGTATGCGATTAAAAGTCGCAAAACTAATGTTTGTACGTGGTAATACAAATATATTGATTAATAATAATGCATTTTTATATACGATTTTGTTCCCAAGGTCAACTGTAAATAATAATACAAACTGAAAAACGGCGACCGCTATACGGTACATAAAATTATATTATAACGTTAAAAATAACATAATATTTTTTGATAGCATAACGTTACGTTATGTTATATGAATATAACGGATCAGCGCACCTCTAGTATGAGGTAAACGGAAAATTTTCCGGAAATTGAGCTTGACCGTGTTCGGATAACGGAACACTTGCCGTTATCCGCACACAGGGAGCGAAACCTCTAAGCTAGCCCTATAAACACCACAGGCGGCCGCTTCGCTACCGCGATGTAACTGTCGCGCAACGACATCTAGCGTCACGTTAGGTACTATCTGTGAATGAAGAGCTTGTATTTGTAAAAAAAAAAAAAACATGTATTCTTGGAAACGTATGCCTATATCTAAGTTACTTTTGTGCTTAATATGATTTTGTCCAAAAATCAAGTAGCAATAATTGTTATTTATGGAAAATATAGGTAGCTTTAAGCATTTATATATGTATAGCATAGAATAGGTATAGTAAATAAGGTTCATTTTATTACTATGGTTTGCTATTATTTTATATTGTGCACGTCACTGCATATAACTATCACCATCTCTCTACTGTAGGTCTGCTGGAAGAAATTTCTTCATAGATATAAATAGGCTCGTTGTGTCTTCTATACTTGTCATTTGCATTTTCTGTATGTTATAAATACTGTATCTGCATATGTACAATGGGGAGTGTTCTAAGGAACTATTTGATCTGGTGCCTACAGCACAATTCTCCATCGCACCAACTGCCGTGGCAGGTTACTCATCCCCATTACATAGATTCTCTAGTGGTGTACTGTGTGACCGCTCGTACGATTCGGATGTGGAATGAGCTCCCAGCCACAGTGTTTCCTTTGGACTATGACATGGGATCGTTCAAAAGGTATATTAGAGGTCTCCTTACTGGCAGGCAACGTTTTGGTAGCGCCCCTGGTGTTGCTGGTGGCCATAGGCGGCGGTGACCACTTTCCATCAGGTGGCCCGCTTGCCTGTTTGTCTGCCGTATTCAATTAAAAAAAAGTTCGACAAGGTTCCATCCCGTTCTGATTATATCAGTCTGCAATAAAGATACGGACTATCCAATAAATGTAGGACTGTTAAATGATAAATTCGTAGAACCAACAGGCGAAGTCTGGAAGGGAGCGTGACGCGGTGACGGCCCACTGCGCGATTATCAAGACTGCGGCGACTGCTATAAATAGTAGGATGTAGGCGACTTGATACTGCTATCGTGAAAAGTTTTTCTCTATCGCTTCTGTGTAGGGACCGATTTTTAGCGATGGAGCGAATTAGATTTGGAGTTGTGGATTATACAATGTGAAGTAAAGCCACAAACACCACCACAACACATTATCTATTACACTACACATTAAACAAATATCAGATGGGTATTTACATCGGTACTGTGTAATTTATGTTCTGCTTATAATTGTATTCTTTTTATGTCTTTATGTTTTCTTGTATCTTTTACAATGTTGTGGTGTTGTTGTTTGCGTTAATAAATGCTCTTTCTTTCTTTCTTTCTAAAGGATTTGGATGTCTAAAGACGCATATCGACGAGGGCTACAAGATGATTTTGAAAAAATGTTATGCATATTATTGAGAAAATTTGAAAAATTAGCCATTTGTGTTTTAAATACATAACGATGGACGGAATGGCGGTGGCCTAGTGGTTAAGGGGCCCGACTCGTAAGCGAGAGGCCCGGGATTCGAATCCCACTGACGCCGTGTATTATCCGCGTCATGAAAGAAGAGACTTGTAAAATGGCAGTAGAGGGGCATTCGCGCGCAGGTACACTTGCACAATACCCGTTACTCCTTTCTGAGTTATGTACCACTGTATAAGTTGATCACTGACCGATGCTCTTACGGTGAGGGAAAACATCGTGATGAAAGCTGCACATTCAGGCTACTGTCAATGTCAATGGCCTTGTGACTATGTTACTGAACTGTGTAACTATGTATCCAATCTCGTCAGGTCCCCCTATTAACAGAGTCAGACGGTAGTCGCTCCACTGTTATTAGGAAATATAGTGTTCCCGACCTCCTACCTCAAAAAACGGACTGCGTAAAAAAATAGGCCAAGTTATTGCCAGAAATCAGAGGAAACCACGGAAATACACTAGATCATTAAGTTGTGACTAACATATACTTGTTAATTAAATTAGCTGATCTTCCAAATCCTAGATCATGGTCAAGGAGGACCCCGGGCTAACATGTGCCAGAGCACAACCGGGACATCAACGGCAAGATGTTTATTTCTTTTTTATAAAGAAAGCTTTTTTAAACCTTTGGCTTTAAACTGAAATGTAACAAAGAAAACTATATTTAATATCAGTGAAAATAACTTTATTGGAATAATTTCAAGTTGGCCATAGAGATTGGGGAATTAAGCAATGAACGTACGTGATTTCTCTTATAACTACACAAGTTGAAAATCACCTAACATGCAAGTTAAAAATCGTCAAGCACCAAAACCGTTACAACGCGCTACAATCACGCCGACGCGCCTCCTTATCTTTGAGGTTGTAGCATGAATTTAAATATTTAATTAAAAACTTGGCGTAGGGATGAACGTTGTAACACCCTGTATAATGCTCGCTGGCTCATATACAGGGGGCGCAGTTTAAGCGAATGGGTTAAGTTTTGTCGTATCCGATGATTGGCTTACTTGATATGTTGACTTTTGTACATTATTTGTAAACATTTTACTGAATATATAACTTGTACTGTTTTATTTAACATGCAAATTCAGGCAACTGAATGTGTAACTATGATCCAATCTGGTCAGGTTCCCTAGTAGCAGGGCCATGGAGGTCAGATGGTAGTCGCTCCACTGTAACTACCTGATTGCCAAACCTGGGTCATGGTCAAGGCGGACCCCAGGCCCTCGTTCTCGAGAGCACAACCGGGACATTAACGCCAAGATGATTATTTTTTTATTTAACTTGTACTGTTTGTATGTATGTAAAATAAAAAAATAAAAAAAAAAGTTGTCCGTCATAATTTGCAAACAATTTTTCGAGTAGGCGATCGACCGCCCGGTCTTTTCCATTCGACCTGACCAACCACCATAAGATTTTCCAGACTATCCGAGTTTCCACAAGCAACGTGTCCGTGTCTTACCAACAGGTGAGATGGCGGTCAAATGCCTGTCTTGCATAATATAAAAAAAAAAAAAATATAAAAAAATGGGTATCCCCCGAAAGCACATAGTGGACAGCCTTGTTATTCTGAGCTGTTCAAGAGTAGATACTTTTGTTGGGCGTGCGGTCCATGGGACTCGCAGCATACATAATATTTTAGCTTATTCTTATACCTACATTTGACTTGTAAATTTTTATTTATGAAAATAAATTGAAATTAAATTGAAACGCCTCCAGCTACACGTGGCCTACCAAGTCAAAATTCAAGGTCTTGGGATATCCGCTTTTTTGTATCCGTACTAAACATGGGGCGCTATTTTCAGTTTTGATTTTCAACATGACATTTTTTTTAAATTCGAAATTTTTTTAATGAAAATTGGAAACCGTCCTATTCGAAGCTTGCGGTTCAAAAATAGGACTCAAATGCCATATATTAATTATAATAACTTTAAATAAATATGCTTGGACAAATTGACACAGCGCCATCTAGCCCTCAAATAAGCAAAGCTTGTGTTATGAGTATTAGACAGTTGATAAATGTATCTGTAATTTTTTAAAATACTAAATACCCAAACCCGTAACAGAAATGAAAATTCATCATTTCAATTTCTCCTCCGCCGAGAATCGAACCCTGGACCTATGCGTGGCAGACCGGCATGTAAACCAAGTGAACCACTTAGGTCGTCTTTTTTTAACCCTTCGCCTCAAGTCGAACGTTTTTCAGTTTAGATTTTTGATGATTTTCGGTATGAAAAATTCAATATTTTTAAATTACATAGGCAACAAGAAAGAGTACGGTACAAAAATAGGAAAAACCAGCGTCAAATCATATAAATAAATATATAAATCATAATTGAAAACCGTTTGAATAGATTTGGGTGATTCAAAGCTAGAGCCCCTGTGGCCCTATTTTTGAACCGCTCGATTCGATTTTGACTGTTTTCAATGTTTTTTTTTTCCGACTCGAAGCGAGCGGTTCATAAATACAGCAGTCCGCGTCGCCAGTAACAATCTAATGCCATAACCGTCTGTAGCTATGTCTGTCTGTAGCTGGAGTTGGTAATTAGTTTGTATTCCGCTCTGGCGAGTCTCAATCGCTCGACAAATTCCTGTTATTTTTAATTAAGACCTCAGCTTTGGGGTGCCTCCGTTATTACGGGGTTGAGGTTAGAATTGCGAGAAATGGCTGGGGTTGGAAACAGTATGTGGGATATTATGTAGGCGATACACGTACGAACTTAAAATACGCGGTTTTTAAGTTCGCGAACTTACTCGGCTCGACGTCGGTGATAGACGTACGAACTTAAAGTACGTGGTTTTTAAGTTAGAACTTATCCGACTCGCTTTTTTATGAATTCCGTAAATAATTCGAGTCAGTAGCTTCGAAAATCAGTCACTTTCGTAACAGAAGACCATAGAGTCAATTAAACTTAAACTAAAATGTACAGAAGAAGTTGTTCAATTAATTTTATTATGATTATTATTGAATGACATTTTATATTTATATTTGAATGTATTTAAACTTGACATAATGTAATGTAATGTGTGTGTGTTTTGACAATTTGGTTTGATTAATTTATACTAGTGGTTTGTAATCCTAAGACATATCTCATTCATAATTATTAATTGTATTCTACTATCTGACATTCGTAGTGCCTTTTATAAGGTGTTAAATGTGGAACGAATGCTTATTTGTAACAACAATATTGTACCATTTAACAGCGAATAAATTAAATGAAATGAAATGAACACAACTGCACTAATACATAACAAAAAAAATGGCTGGTCGCGGTACTGACAGGCACACGAGCCGAAACCGCGAGCCGCGAGCTAGGAGCAAAAATCAAACATGGTGGACCGCCGACGTGCTTACTCGGCGGTTTAAAGTACGCGTTCTTAAGTACACACGTGACACACGTACGAACTTAAAGTACGCGGTTTTTATGTTCACGAACTTACTCAGCTCGCTCACCTTCCTTAACCGGCGTCTGTCAGGTTGGGTCATAATGACCCGCCACATTTTCAAACGCGCGTATTTTTTTAAGTAATATTTTGTGGTTGTCGGGCTTTTTAGTAGCTGCAGTTAATACCCGTCCCCGTTCGGTTCTAGTATCAGCTCAGTCGATGTGCGCCTGTACAAATGTCAAATGTCAAACGGGGTAAATATGACCCAACCATACATTCGATGTAACCATTTTGTGCCAATTACGTTTATGCATTTATTTATTTGATAATTGATTTACCTTCTCAAGGAGCATAATTAGACAAGTGTGGGTACTGTAAGAAATAATAAAAGGCAAAAATACTGTATTTTAATTGGTTTACTCTTTTTACTGGTTTACTCGACTTAGAAGATGTGTTTCGTTTGCCTAGAGAGATGCGCAAGACAATAAGATAATTTACTGGAGAACATTAAGAGGGGTCACCTACTAAAATTTACGGAGTTATAAAATTCAAAAATGGTGCCAAATATATCCTGCCTGTCTAAATTGTAAGAAGATTGTCTGTCTAGACTACATAATTTCTTACTATGGTGGATAAGCAAATGTAGATGCTGACTGTGATTAGTTTTAAAATTGTCGTTATATTTAGCATAAAGTTTCTTAAAGACCTTACATTAGGTATTTCAAAATGTTAAAAAGTTATAATTTTGTTCATTTATTAGTAAGATTACATATGTTAAATATTTTGTCATAGGTTTTATAGAGCTTTCGTAAATACATGACGAATTTCAATATTGTATGATTTTTTATTGATTTTCAACAAAATATAGTAATTAGAACATCACTTAAACTGATTTAATATATCATTCCCAAAAAATAATTGAAATAGTAACAATTACACCATTTTCAAAATCCGGGTCAAATTGACCCACCATACAGTCCTTGTACTGATTTTCTACCATACAGACGCCGGGTTAACCCTAACAGCTCGGTTACCAACGCTTCTAATATGAGGCAAAATAGTAGGAGGGATGGCAACGATTAAGCAGTATAGGTACCACTATATATCATCATGCCAGAATCCCAGGAGTCGCACAAACTTCTCCGTGCACCCTATCTTTTTAAGTACTATCCAGAGGGCACCACGTTGCACGCTGTCAATATCTTCTCAAGGTCAACGAAGCACAGATATCACACATTTTAAGGGTAAGTTCCGGATTTCTTACCAGAAGATCAGTCGTCCCGTGACCATGATGCGTGCAACTGCGTCGAAATATCGGGCTACTCGTCAACAAAGGCACGCGGTAGGTAACCCGGAACATACCCTTTAAAAAGGCTATTCTGCTCTCTATCCTTCTTTTGTAGTTGACGTACCGAGAATATGGCTTCGCACGTGCCTCGATCGGGTCGGAAGCCAAACTGGGCAGGAGGCGATTTAGTAAAACCCTGGCAAAGACTTTCCCAGGAGCTGGTAACAGTGAAAAACCTCGGAGAGTTACAATTAAACCCTGCCCTGATGCGCGATACTTTAATAGTGGACGGGACTTTTATGTAATACGGCAAGCAAACAGGCATGTGGACCACCTGATGGAAAGTGGTCACCGCTGCCTATGGACATCAGCAACACCAGGGGACGCCAATGCGTTGCGTCTAAAGTGACCTCTAATACAGGGTGTCCCGTAAGTTGACGTCAAGCCGGAATCGGGTGATAGTCGAATAGTTGAATTTTTTAATTTATAGGCATTTCTTTTTTTTTCGAGAATATGTACACAGGAGTTAAAAAACCATCACAGGGTGTACATTTTCTCGAAAAAAAAGAAATGCCTATAATGTGAAAAATTCAAGACTTAGATTTTATTTTTTATTTTTCTAGTAACTATTATGATTTGGACTATCACCCGATTCCGGCTTGACGTCGACTTACGGGACACCCTGTATATCTCTTGAACCATCCCACGTCATAGTCCAAAGGAAACACTGTGGCTGGGAGCTCATTCCACATCCGAATCGTATGAGCGAGAAACGTTCTTTCGAATCTTCGCCTGGATACCACTAGACGGTCCACGTGATGGACTTGTTTCTGGTAGGAGCGTGAACATGGACCAAAATATTTTTCCCAAGGACGACTTTACGATCAATCTCCTGTACTGATATACGACTTTACGATCAATCTTCTGTACGGATATACGTCTGTATCATTATATTGCTCCGTTATAATAAGGTAGCGCAGCCTACGTAGGGACATAGAATAAACAGTCATCCGAAGAACAGGCAGGGATTTAGGTGACACGTGTGCGGTATATGTTGCGTTGGGTATTATGTTTTTAATAGTTTTGTCACAGCATATGAACGAGTTTGGTCTTTGGGTAAGTACAAAGCAAGAGCATATAATAATAAAAAATAATCATCTTGGCGCTAAAGTCCCAGTTGTACTCTTGAGCACGAATGCCGGCGATCCGCCGAATTTGCAGATTCCATCACGATGTTTCCCTCACCGTAAGAGCATCGGTTACAATTCAACTAATGTACATAACTCAGAAAAGAGTCATTGGTACATGGCTGCAGCGGGATTCGAACCCGGTACCTCTCGCTTACGAGTCGTATACTCAACCGCTCGGCCATTGACGTTCTCAATATAAGAGCATATGTCGGAGGTAATGATCGTCGGTGGCCTTAGCGGCGGTAAAAGATATAGTCAAAGAGAATTAAAAACCTTACAATTTTTTTCAAAATATACACAATCATAACAATAGTAAAATATCAAATGGATATAAATTAGTAATGTCTAAGTTTACAAATAATTCAAATAAATTGAGTAATTGTCGATAAATACTATAGGTAAACGTAATATTATAGATACGAATTAAAAAATTAAATCGCCTCTTTTATTTCTACTATTTCAGGACTACCTATAGCACAGGAGTAGGACTTTATTGCAATTTCATTTATTCGTTGCAATCTCATAGTAGTAGGTCCACAAACGAAAAAAATTTTTTCACTACAAGTTTTTATCGCACGGTATAGTACCTACTCATCAAGAACATTCCAAAGAGCCCAAACACGATGCGGATATCTTATTGAGTTCATTAGTTCCTATGGCCACCTTCCGACTCCATCAGACCAGCTCCACGGTACCATATTAATGCATTGTCATCCAAGTTACATAGGCATACCAAATTTCAGCTCAATCGTACACCAACAAATGGTCGAAATAAAGTTTGGAAATTTTTACGGACAATTTACAAATATACATACGATCAGTGCAAGTTAAATAAAGGCTTGTACAAAAATAAATTGAATACCGACAGAATAAATTGTCCGCATGCGCAGGCAAGGCACAGCAAAATTTTTTTTTAAGCTATCTCATAGCTTTTATCGCGGGCTTTGAGCGCGGCGACCGAATCAAGAAATTCCGTAACGAAAAAACCTAACACCCCCACTCCGACCGGCACAGCGGTGCGGCGTTGAAAGCCGTGCATCGTCTTACGTCGTTTCAGTTCAGCAGACTTCGGCACGGTGTTTGTGTGCGTGCGACTAGACGTATGCGTGAAGACTAGCTGCTAACTGCTCATAACTGATTCTATCTCTTTAAGACACAATGCTAGGTGAGACAGCGTGCTTTTTGGCCGCGTCCACGAGTGAGTTCGATAAGGTAATCCAAAAATAGTTAGTATTAAAGTAACATTATATCTATATAAATGTACATCGCGCGAAATTCGATGATCAAACTCTTAATATCGTTCTTTTTGTTAAAATTTTTTGAATTATGGTACTTATTATAATTGTATAAGTTGATAAAAAATGCTATGCAATAGCTTTATCGCGGCAGTCCCTGAGTGCTACACGTATTTTTTTTTTTACTTTGATATTTGTACATCCGCCC
The DNA here is from genome assembly GCA_907269095.1 of Blastobasis adustella. Taxonomy (NCBI): domain Eukaryota; kingdom Metazoa; phylum Arthropoda; class Insecta; order Lepidoptera; family Blastobasidae; genus Blastobasis; species Blastobasis adustella. Next base: position 8,169,458 of record OU026140.1, read on the forward strand.
TGAGTCCGGCCCTGTCGCAGGCTACTCCCCGCGGCGGCGAAGGTGGAACAATAGAGACCGCGGCACAAACGACCCTCCACCGGTACGATTAATATTTAAACAAGAACCTTATAGGGTTGGGATGTGTAGAAGGGTTGCTTGTCGATAAAACCTTCTCATCTTCTTAGTCGGCATCTTCATTGTTGAAGGTCATGTCTAGTCTGAAATGTTGGCCACTCGCTGTACCAGACTGTTCCATGTGGATCTGTGCCCGGCGATGTTAATAGATTTAGCTATCTATAATAATAATAATCATCTTGGCGTTAATGTCCCGGTTGTGCTCTCGCGCACGAGGGCCATGGGTCCGCCTTGACCATGATCCAGGATTTGGCAGGTCAGATAATTACAGTGGAGCGACTACCATCTGACCTCCATGACCCTGCTATCAGGGGAACCTGACCAGATTGGATCATGGTTACACATCCAGTCGCCTGAATGTGCAGGTTTCATCACGATGTTTTCCCTCACCGTAAGAGCATCGGTTGGTATTCAACTAATGTACATAACTCAGAAAACAGTCATTGGTACATGGCCGGAGCGGGATTCGAACCCGGGACCTCTGGCTTTCGAGTCGGATACTGTAACCGCTCGGCCACCGACGCTCTCACTATAACTTTAGCTATTACAATAGCTTTAGCTATCTGTGGGCCAGTAAATTTCTTTATTTGGTCTGAGAATATGTATCACTAACTAGCCCGCGGGTTTCCCCCGAGCACGGTTCTCTTTAAATATTCAACTATGCCGCGGAACCTTATTTATTTATTTATTTAACCATTTATTGTACACAAGATTTTTACAAAACTATATGACAGAATATATCAGACACAACAGGCCAACTTATTTCTATAAAGAAACCGCCGCGGAACCTTATTTGAAATGAAATGAAAAGGAATAATGTATCTTCCTGTTAGTGAACGAGTTCTCAAAATCAGTTCAGTAGTTTGGAGATTATCCCTAAACATTTTCAAATAAACTTACGTCACAACATACAATCTTTTCTCTTATAAAATGAAGTGTTGCCGATCTTATAAGAATCTTTTCACGCCATTGTATTCACTTGGGAAAACCTCAACAGGGAGTTTTTTTTTATGCTACGCAGTGCCAAACGAGCAAACAGACTTCCTGATGGTAAGCGGTAACTAACACCCATAACGTCTACCATTCATGCATTTCATGTAGGTTGCAAAACTAAAAATAAAAGTGCAAGTTAGATCCCGATCCCAAAAGTCTGGAATCTGTTGCTTATATGCATTTCCCTCCTCTAGTGTTGTGCAGGCGTCCATGGGCGGAGGTGAACACTTTCCTTTAGTGAACCGCTATGTGGTTTGCCTCCCTCAATGGGAGGAAACCGATTTTTTTTTTAAGCTATTGCATAACTTTTATCGCGGGCTTTGAGCGCGGCGACCGAATCAAGAAATTCCGTAACGAAAAAACCTAACACCCCCCACTCCGAACGGCACAGCGGTGCGGCGTTGAAAGCCGTGCATCGTCTAACGTCGTTTCAGTTCGGCAGACTTCGGCACGGTGTTTGTGTGCGTGCGACTAGACGTATGCGTGTAGACTAGCTGCTAACTGCTCATAACTGATTCTATCTCTTTTAGACACAATGCTAGGTGAGACAGAGACATAGGTTTTTGGCCGCGTCCACGAGTGGGTTCGAGACCGCGACTAGTTGAACCTTAACGTGTATGTATATGGTTAATATCAAAGAAAAAACTTGAATTAATATCAAAGAAAAAAAATACTGCATAAATTAAATAAATAAATAATTATAATTGCATAAGTTGATAAAAAATGCTATGCAATAGCTTTACCGCGGCAGTCCCCGAGTGCCACACGTTTTTTTTTTTTTTAATAAATGTGATATATGGCGTTGATTAGACACGATTCTCAAAAATAAATCAAAACGAGACCGTTGCATGTATTAATTTGTAGATATTTTGCGCTTTCTTCTCCTAAATATTAGCGCCATCTAGTGAGGCACGCCAAACTACACGTTTTTCATGTTAAAGTAGCTGTCTGAAAATCCTCTATAATAAAAAATAGGAGACAAAGCAAAATTTATCGATATCGACATCGACGCTTCCCAGCCCACAGCCGCAGGCGACAGCCCGTGCCAATTAGCCAAAACAAACACTGGATCTACAACACACACGCATACTCACACACATACAAACTCATACAGATGAACACTCGAATTGGCAGAGATATTTTCGTATCCAATTTAGCGGTTGTGGTTTAGATTAGGTCGACTTTGTGGTATTAGTGGTAAGTCTATAATTGAGATTATAGAGTGGACATCAAGCTGCTAAAATGATGACGACTACTGAATATAATAATAATAATCATCTTGGCGTTAATGTCCCTGTTCATCATCATCATCACAGCCCGTAACAGTCCAGACTTAGCAGACTTAGGGCCTCTCCCATGAAAGGGGAGGTTATTGGCATAATCTCCACGCTTGGCAGGCGGGTTGGAGATCGCAGTGTTTAAATATAACAATGGAAAATGCTGCTGCCCATTTTCCAGACTACGGAGACTCTTAATCTTTTGCCTCGAAAACATTAGTCGCCTTGTACGACACCCACGAGTGTAAGGGGTTGGTGCTATTCTACTCTGCCGGACACCGCACGGCCACGGTCCCGGTTTTACAGTACAAAAGCATATTTGCATACCACTTGAAGAAACATTTATATTGCCGCTACAGCCACATTCATGGCATTTAGTGCATCTTCAGCCAAAATCAGTTTACTAAAAGGAGGGAGAACTAGCTGTCCCTTATGCCCGAAAAACTCGTCCATTACCCCCTATTGTCATATAATAAATAAAAATATAATTCATGAATGCTATATAAACCGTTTACTACACAGTAGTGCAAAGGAATATGACTCTTAAGGTGGCCATGCAGTTAAGCTCTTGCATTGTACAGTGAAGCGACTGCCGTCTGACCTCTGTGACACTGCTACTAGGGGAATCTGACCAGATTGGATTATGCTTAAACATTCAGTCGCCTGAATGTGTAGTGATGAAACATCACGATGTTTTCCCTCACCGTAAGAGCATCGATTAGTTTTCAACTAATCTACATAACTAAAAAAAGAATCATTGGTACTTGGCCGCAGTGGGATTCGAACGCGGTACCTCTCGCTCACGAGACAGATACCCTAACCACTCGGCTACCGACCCTCATGATGACTACTACTGAATAATATGTCATATTTATTTATAAACAAATAAATCAAAAAGTCTTACAGAATTAAAATGGACAAGATGTCATTTTCTCACGGCTAGGTCAAATTTGGAATTTCTAACGGAGAATTTCATATACGTATTTTATACTTATACCAGTGGACCGAGCGCGACTTCGTTCGTGTACACCTACTTTACCCCTTCCTACCCATTTTTCTTGCTCATAAATCTTCCTCTTGAATAACTCTATCTATTGTTGACAACCGCATTAAAATCAGTTACGTAGTTTTAAAGATCTAAGCATACATTGATACATACAGGGTCAGATGGCGGAAAGCGACTTCGTTTTATACTATGAATAGATATAGATTTCGGCCATTTCCATGAAGATGACCAGAAGGTCACGTCGGGTTACAACCTTCTTATCTTCTATTCTTATAAAGTAAGTAAAACACTTTTATTTACACTTTCCTCGTTCACGTACTGCCCGCACCTACTGAGAAAATATAGAAAAGTCGATCCAGTTTCCTGACCTGCCTGCCACAACTGCTTGCGAAAAAACCTGTGGCTCAACCATTTTTCCCATCAGTTTTCTATTCCTGCTATATTATGTGAAAATTATCTCTACAACTGTGACATATCTCTGCAAATCATCAAGCACCTCGTCCATGCTCCGTGTGTCATAAAACTTGTACAATGGCGGATATGTTCGAGGTATAAAATTACAACCGCAAATTTTTCGATAAACTGTTGATTTTATCATCAATAAATAGTCTTGCATTTGACCTCAACTCACTTGATGGAAAGCGACGATAAGGTCGAAGATGTAGTATGCGTGCCGAAACTTAACTTTAAACTTATTTCATTCGGAAAGGAAACACAAATCTCATCCTGTTTTTTCATTTATTAACCTACTTAACAATTCCGTGTACTAAAACGTACAGCTGAAAGCCTTGCTAATTTCATCTTTCCCCTTAGCTACAAGGTCTCTTACACAGTATACCTATCTACCCCACTCTCCTCCGCAAGTCAAAAGAAAGATTAATGAATAGGGAATGAGTTAGAAAATTAAAATCAAACAATGTTCCTTCGTTATACAGGGTGAGGTGAGACTGAGGGAACCCTTCTGCTACATCTACAGGGTGTGCAACGGTTTGGATGGGGCGTTTCTGATCAAATTACACGTTTAAATAGCTTTGTTTCGGATTGAGGGTGGATTGTACCGCATAATAACAAAAAATCTGACAAATAAAAATCGCAAGCGATCAAACGATAAAGTTTTTGACGATGTTTGTTGATATTTGTTCATCTTTTGTGAATTTTATGCTGGTATAAAGAGGAAAGATTTTATTCTTGGTCGGTTTGTTTGTTTGTTTGTGTGTTAAAAATTCTGTCTTCTAGAGAAAGCTACATTGTCAGCGAGTAAAAACCTAAGCTTTCAAAATGTTGCACATTGCTATATAATTTCAGATTGCAGCTATACCTAATTCTTTTTTTCTTGGGTTTGGGTTGGGTTTTTTCTGGGGGAAACCTATCCAGGTAGTTCATTTAACAACCTGTGTGTGTTGTGTGTTTGAATATTGGAACCGGACATTAACTGATGGTAATGCTTGACGGATTTTTTTTACCTCACATCTTACACTGGCAAAAGCAAGTATAAATAAGCGACAGTAGCTCCCTCTTGACACTCCTGACAGACCTCAGATATTCCTATTCAGGCTTTAAATTAAACGAGCTGATTATTTTTACAGCTGGAGTGAAAGTTGTATGGAGCGGTTGGAGACGATTGCCAATAAAACAGAGAATGCTGAACTTGTTAAATAATGTTATTAATCATAATAACTATTCATAAGTAAGACTTAAGATAAAAAATACTGTAAATAATGTTAGACTACGTCCGGCCATCTTGATGTGCAAAAAAAAGAGAGAGCAACGCTACGAAGCACAGGTAATGTACATTTTTTATTCGTCCATAAAATATTAAGGCAGACACAACTATGCGTATACAGCCATGTTTTCTAATAATTCAAACATTTGTTTCCGTTGCAGATTCAATTCAAAACAACTTACATCAGCTTAATAACAACCAAACCTAAGCCAGCCCAAAAACGATGGAATCAATATTTGCCAGCAAAAAAGAGGCGACGAACGAGAAAAAAAAAGAAAAATATAGCAAAGGCTAGCGGGGTGAAATAACCGAAATCGCTGACCACCCGGGCGACGTATGGTTTGCCCCGGCCTCCCCCTTCCTTATATTTCAATTAACGATTGTGCCGATTGTCATCTCTTTTATTTATTAAGCGAAGTGTAATTCGACGGTAGTTCGGTCTTCCATCGAGTTATTTCTGTGGGTAGATTGGTTCTTTTTTATTATTATCTGCGGATTCCGATGGATGATAGAGTTCGGTCTTTATTGGTTCTATTCCTTAAGGGGGTTCGATTTCTATACTAATTTTATTGGTACATTCTTTCATTCGTTTGAGTGCTTAGTACATGACTGTAGTGGGATTCGAAACCGATACCTCTAGCTTAACCACTAGGTCATCGACGCTCTACAGAAACCAAATTCCCGCTTAAAGACAAATGTCACTAAGACTAAAAATGACAACAGCTGTAAAGTTATCCAAACGCCAGGATAAAATGATAAATATAAAAATAATTTAAAATGCAGTGACTTAGAATACAGCTATTCTCTACCTGAGTAGGTAGAGTTTACTTCAGTATACTCGTCTATGCTACAAACGCCTTCTCTCTACCCGGGTAGATTTTACCCCCACTGCAGCCGAGGGTTAGGAATGTCAATTAACCCGAAACATTAGCGGCACTCGAACAATTTATGACGGGTCGTTCTGACCCCAGACGATTTTTACAGGTTAATTGAGTTGAGAGTGCGGAAATTATGAAGGGTTAACGGTTGATATTGGGTACGACATAGGGTAATTTTTAAAAATTGCATGCAGTCTCGTATGTCTGACGTAGGTTCCAGCAGATGGCGAAAATGACGGAAACTGTAAATTTCATGAAAGTAATTTTTTTGGTTTCTTGTAAATGGCAAATCCTATTCCAACGAAACTTTGTAGATATAATCTTACAACATTTTCGTAACTAGTGCACACCATTTCTTTGTTTTAACTTATAACTTCATAAAATTACACCCAGTCAAAGAACAAAACGACGACAACTGTAAATGGGTATTTTCAAACCCTTATAAAAAAAACATAAGAAAATATTTTTAATTTCATTTTAGGGTTATATTTTAAAGATTTTAGAGATCTACATTCAAACATATATTAATTTTGATATGTTGTATATTTGAGCAAATAAATACTTGCGAAAAAACACAAATTCTATAGGTGAGGACCCAACAATAAATATACCCACACACGATCCAATAACATCATATTAACGGGGGCGATGGCAAAAAAGATATTAAACAGTTGGACGCATGTGTTATCCGAAATGTAATATTCAAAGAGTGATATACGGCGGAGGGGACGTTCGGGCGAAATGGCTGTATGAACACTAGGCTCTTTGCTTGTCTATCTAAATTATTTGCTTTTAAATAAAGTAGGATCTGGGGCTCTATTTTTGTCTCGCTCGCCTCGATTCAAATGGTTTTCAATTTTGATTTTCCATTCAAATTTTTTTAAATCACATTGGCAACACCGAAAGGGTACGGTTCAAATATAGAGAAAATCAACATCATGCATCAAAATATCGAAGTTTTCATGCCGAAAATCACAATTGAAACCCGATCGAATCCAGGCGAACTATTAAAAAATAGGGACTAGTGGCAACGTGCTTAGTGATAACCAAAGTTAGGTAACGCACGAGTCCGGTAACTGGATGGGTGAACGCTTCGTACTTCAAGCTTGAATCTAATTCTGAACTGACATTGTTATCATCATCGTCCTAGCGCTTATCCCGGCCTCTGCCAGGGTCCGTTTTCCTACAAATTTCTCTCCACTTCGCCCGGTCTTCGGCATCCTCGCGTCGTAAGCCGTTGGCTCTCGCGTCCGACTCAGCGATGTCAATCCATCGCTTCTTGGGTCGCCCACAGGGCCTCTTTCCTGATACCGGCAGGTTCAGGCACCGATTTCCCACGTATCCCTGAGGCTTACGCAACACGTGACCAAACCAGCGCAGACGAGTCTCCTCGAAATTATCTGCGATATCCCTTACGCCAAGGCTGCCACGGACATCGTTACGTATTCGATTGAGTCGCGTAACTCTGCACATCCACTGCAGCATTTTAATTTCGTTGGCGTGGAGTTCGCGAACGTGTTTCGTCAGCGCTGGCCATGTCTAGCAGCCATAGAGCATCACCGGTCTAATTATACTCTTGTATATAAGCCCTTTGAGCTTGACAGGGATTTTAGGGCACAGATGACCGCCGTGAGTTCCCGCCATTTGGCCCAAGCTGCAGAGATTCGGGACTTGACATCAGGGCCGATATCGCCAGACTCGTGCATCACGGATCCGAGGTAATTGCATTTATCTGTTCTAATGACAGCTTCGTTACCTATACAGATGGTGTCGAGATCCGCGCTGAAGCTGGCCATATACTCTGTTTTGGCGATATTCAGCTTCAAACCACCGTTTTCTAGCACATCCTTCCACATATTTACTCTGGTCTCAAGGTCCTGCCTAAGCTTGCTCACCAGTACAATGTCGTCAGCGTACTTCATGAGCCAGGTAGGCATGTCCTTAATTTCCGCTGAGAGGGCATCGAGCACAATGCAAAACAAGTAAGGGCTCAGCACAGAATCCTGGTGAACACCTACAGTAATCGGGAAGGGATTTGTATGGCCTATGATGGTTTTTACGACAGCTCCAGTATTGGCATACATGTCCTATATAATACAAATGTACACCTCGGGCACAGACTTTGCTCTCAGAGCCCACCAAATTATCTCCCGAGGGACACTGTCGAAAACCCTCTGCAGGTCGATAAATGCATAACGCAACGGTTGAACTGACATTGTAATGCTAAAGATAAATGTATTTAATATTATAAACTTTTATTATTAACGAAATGTAATCAGTCTATTCACAGAAACTTGAAATAAATGACATTTATTTATGTATTCAATTTTTCGAGTACGGATATAAAAAATTTCAACTGACACGCCAACACCTCGATTCCTACCCATTTAAGTCTATATATAGGGTGATTTATCCATATCCCCCGACCTGTCAGTTCAGCGCCAGACGTACTAATTGAGCTTCACCAGGCCGGCCGCCAGATGGCGCGCGAGGGGACGGGCCTTTTAGTCCTGTTTTGTGGGAGGAATTTTTAAACTGCGTTTGGAGGAGTTGGTTCGTGTGTTATTTATTTAATCCGTTGATAGGATGATGATTGCTACTGAATGTCTCAAATTTGTAAATGAAATATGGAAACATCTTTAAAACTGTGACAAAAAATGAAAACGAAATTTAAAAAACATATGGCTGTATAGATCTTATAGATGATTGTATGTCTCCTTCCCGCAAACCGGAGTTTCGATACTACGCTGTGATGTTACAGCTGTCACATGTGACAGCGTTGTGACATGGTAATTTTTTTTAATATTCTACTAATTTTACTTTTTTTTTACCATTAAAGTGGGGCAAACAAGCTTACGGCCGGCCCGATGGTAAGCAGCCACTGCAGCCTATTCGTTAAGTAAAACGTTATCAAATTAAACTTCAGTCTAAGCATTATGCGTAATGTTTTGATTATTAATATTATTAATATTGTTTTAATACTGAAATGCTTAAAAAAAATTATTATTAATACCATAAAATAAGTAATTTTGTATTGGATACATTCCATTTGGCCGAGGGCCTGGTGATCTGTAAGACAGGTATTTATTACCTAGTGCTGACACCAGTCTCTCACACAGGTTCTACTATGAATTAAATTGATCTGTCACTATCTAGATAATTATGATGCCTATGTTAAAATATTTTATTATTATTAATATTAATAATATAAAAATTCAGTAATCATATCTGAAAGAAGCTTGGTATCCCAATTAGGCCCTTATTGAAATAAAATAACAGTAAAATAAATTTGCAGGAGATGGCGCAGGATAGGGAGAGGTGGCGATCTCTGGTGTCGGAGGCCAAGATCCACTTTGGGTCGCTGAGCCAGCACAGTAAGTAAGTAAAATAAATTTTCGCGTAAATTTTATTGACATGCTGTCAATAGTGAAAACATATTTTTGACGACGTAAAAAGAAGCGTGTGTCTGTCTATGGCATCGTAGCTATGGAACGGGTGGACTTATTTCCCTGCGGTTTTCATTATTTGAAAGCGAATTTAATCAAGATGGTTCTTAGCTTTGTTCCATTAAAATCGATTCAGTAGTTTAGGAAATATTTGAGTACTAGCATCCCCGGCTTGGCCGTGTGGTGTCCGGCAGAGTAGAATAGCACCAACCCCTTATATTCATGGGTGTCGTACAAGGCGACTAATGTTTTCGAAGCAAAAGATTAAGAGTCTCTGTAGTATGGAAAATGGGCAGCAGCATTTTCCATTTTATATTTAAACACTGCGATCTCCAACCCGCCTGCCAAGCGTGGAGATTATGGCAATAAGCTCCCCTTTCGTGGGAGAGGCCCTAAGTCCTGCAGTGGACTGTTACGGGCTGTGATGATGATGATGATCCCCGGCTTCGCAAGGGTAGTCAAGGGTTAACCTTAACAATATATACCTACACCTAAACCTTCCTTATAAAATACTGTCTATTGGTTAAAACCGCATGAAAATTCGTTCAGTTAGTTTTTGACATAGACATAGACAGCACTTTATTCGGTTCCACATTACATCCTTAACCTAAGGTGAGTACAGTACATTATTATTACGATTAAATTAAAATTACGTAAGACCAGCCAGTGATGTAACGGAAACCGAAATGGACCAGTCTCAGCATAATGCTGTAAGGGCTCATGCCTGTCACAGCGCTGGTTTTCAGAAAAGCCCATGCATCCCACGCGCGTTACGCGTACGTTTTGAGATTATCGCGAACAGACAGACAGACAGACGCGGCGTGGGACTTTCTTTTATAATATTATATAAATATAAACTTGATCAAGGGTTTTCAAACGTTTTACTGTCGGTACTCCTATCAAACCTAAAGGGGTGTCAAAATTTCAAGATGATCGAGTGTCGGAAAGTGGTACATACATGTACAGTCAGCTGCATAAAACTGACTCCCCTACCATATATTTAATGTGTGCTGTGGGGGTCCATTCATTCTGCAGCTGACTGTACTTACATGTACCGATTTTCCAACAGTACAGCTGAGCTCTACGGTACGCTGCCTAACCATTTTGTATTTAAGATTACAATAAAAAAACTGTAAAATATAATACGCAAAAGTGCTAACAATCCACTCCAAAATATGCACCCAAAAGAAAAAAGGAAGTATCATAAAATCAGAAAGAAGTTTTCTTTTCCACCTACTCTCATTAAAACAAAAAGTAGGTACTTCCTGTTCCTAATTTCGAATTCCCTCTTTATCAGGGAAAGGGACTTTAAATATACAAGATTGAATCATTTCTTTCTTTTCTTTTGAGATTATTTTCTTTGTGCCGAGAGAGGTTAACTTGGACATGCCACTTTTAAAAAAAAGTTCAAGGATTTTTATGTTATTTTATTTAAATAAAATAATTTTTACATTAAATCGCATGACACAGCAGGTACATTTATATGAAGAAAAGAAATGATATTTAGATATTAGACGATATAGTAAACATAGGATTCAGGATTGTAAATACACTAGTATTTACAATCCTGAATCCCGTTCTTAAGGAAGTTTGAACAATGTCCGTGATATATAGGAATTGACTAAGCCTGCCCTTAAATGTACATTTCAAATATTCTGTCATATAATTTTATACTTTTTTAAAGTGAAATCTTGCTACGGTTAGATGGTAATCTGTGATTGTGCACACCAATGTTTTCTGTGCAGTAAACAAACCTTTAGTTTCATGCTTGAACAGGTTTTGCCTCATTGATGAGGCAAGTCGTCTACAACCAAATAAAAGTGGTATAATTATATACATCAACAGCTCTAATGGACTGTCCAGCAGTCTATTTATATAAGGCTATTTCATATCAATAATTTTTTACATAAAAATAGATTAGCATTTGACCGCCATGGTCGAGAATGGACTGCTCTACTTTTGGAGGAGTCCAGATTGTGGCGTTCGGGGAACACATTAGCTGCTAACGCGTCCCATTCTATAGCCGTACGCACAAGAAAGCTTGCATGGAAGAAATCGCTTTAAGCGATAAGGCCACCTATTTTCTCTTTTGCTACTGATATGTACCGACTAAATTTTGTATTATTACAATAAAATATCCATCTAAATATCATAAAACGTCAAGCTAAAGCGGTTCGCGTTAATAGACATCGACATAATGTTTATTTAGCAATTTCTGCAATAAAAATAACAAAACAAAATATTTTTTACTATTTCTTATTTCTGTCTTAATAGGGGCGTTGTTATAATTATTATCTACATTGCAACACAGGAAACCATCCTGAAGAAAGCAGCCACGTTCTTCTTCAAACACGAACGGTACAAGAGTGGCGTAGGTGGGTCAGCCCAACGTTGGGAAGTCCCAACAAGTTAAATTAGGCATATCCACACTACGCAGTCCCCTGTCTCCGCGCGCCCTCGTGAAATTGAAACCGTTGTTGCGTGTAATTCTGTTGATCTTGACTGTGACGGGCGACGTTGTATCGACCTATGGCAGGGGGTTACTATCTAACGGCGATATTCAAAACTGCGGATCGTAACAAATTATAGTTAGCTATAGTACAAGCTTATCGATTGTCCCGTTTTTCAGTTATCACTTGGCCACCCTTGTAAAAAAAATACAGAACCATAACCATACATAGCCCCATGAATTTGAAACCCACAGATTTGATACTCACAGATATTCTGGACTCTAGCAAATAAAAGCAATTTATAATATTTAATTTTAAATTCTTCATTGACCCTTGATTTTTTCCTCTCATCATCACAGCCCACAACAGTCCTCTGCAGGACTTAGGGCCTCTCCCACGAAAGGGGAGGTTATTGCCATAATGTCCACGCTTGGCAGGCGGGTTGGACATCGCAGTGTTGTAAATTTAAACAATGGAAAACGCTGCTGCCCATTTTCCAGACTACGGAGACTAGATCTTTTGCTCCGAAAACATTAGTCGACTCGTACGACACCCGCAAGTGTAAGGGGTTGGTGCTATTCTACTCTGCCGGACACCACACGGGAATTTTTTCCTCTAATCCTATAATTATAGATAACTTACATACATACATAAAGCTCACGCCTGTGTCCCACAGGCGGGGTAGGCAGAGACTATGGACTGCCACTTTGCTCTGTCCTGACACAACTCCCTAGCCTCGCATATATCCACAACTCTTTTCATACATCTCCTTTTATTCTTACCACTTCGGACCCCAGCTTTTTTGAGAACATTACTGATCTGATCAGTGAATGTTTTCCTGGGTCGTCCTCTTAAGGACAACTATGGTCCTATAGATAACTTTATACTACAAAATGAGCACATGGCGTCACCCTAAAGGTATAAGTACCTACCTACGTACCCTGGAGGTTAGTTTTTCTATAAAAGAAGATCAACAGTCGTCCGGCGGTCAATCTAATAGTGGATATTATTCTTGCCCGCCGCTTATCTGCGGTCAAGCAGGCGCTTGCAATAACAGCCGCGAGTGGGTACTGACGGGTACAGAAGTGATAGTGAGGGCTTAGCAGGTCCCAGAGGGATACAGGCGTCGTTTTTTTTTTGATGATTTATTGTTGCTAGTTGCCGCTGCAGGCCATCTAGACAATCAAAAGAAGTAACATTGCAGGCGCAAGGCGTTTTCTGGTAAAAGAAATTTCAAAAAATGATGTCTCGGAACCTTATGAATTTACAGTAATCATAATCAACCTACACTGTTACAAACATTATCATGACAGCACATAACAATCCACTGCAGGACTTGGGGCCACTCCCACGAAACCGGAGGTTATTGCTATAATCTCCACGCTTGGCAGGCCGGTTAAGAAAAAGCTACTGCCCGTTTTCCAGCCCACGGAGACGCTAGATCGTTTGCCTCGAAACAATTAGTCGCCTTGTACGACACCTACGAATGTTACAGGTTGGTGTTATTCTACTCTACCGGACACCACACGGCCAGACAGACTGTTGACAGACATTTCATAAAAATTATAGTCCAAACCATATAAACTTACAGTAATCAAAATCAACCTACACTATTACGAGAATTATACATAATATATCTAAAAAGTTAATTGTGCTACTAACGCTATGTAGGAAATATTGTAAATGCCAGACAGAGCCGTGTTCGCTGTAAAATTCCTCGCTAGTCTAAAGAAAAAAGAACTATCAACATGTGTGTTTCACACATCCCATACCACTTCCCCTCACGCCTGTCCCCACAAATAAAAACGCCCGCGGCTCGCTATCTGTCCGGCGCAGCCTAGCAAAGCAAATGTTATTCCGCGGGCGGCCCGGCGGTTGTTGGGGCCGCTAACAAAACATTCGGAGATAAAGACGAGGAGACACTTCCGTGCGCGATTGTACTTTCACCTATGGCAGGGTTACGGGCGGTGGACAGGGATGGGTCTGAGAGGACAGAGGATTGAAGACCCTTAACTACTAGGCGTCATAATGATAGTTATAATCGATAAAACTTGTAAAACGTAATGTCCTAGTTAAATAAATAAATAAATATGCTGGCACTAATTCAAGCAGCGCCATCTAGCCCCAAAGTAAGCAAAGCTTGTGTTATGGGTGTTAGAAAACTGATAAACTACTTACCTATATACTTTTTAAATACATACATTTTACACACTACACCCAGACCCGTCACAGAAATTAAATTTCTTCATTTCAATTTCTGCTCGGCCGGGAATCGTACCCGGGACCTCTGCTTGGTGACCGGCATGTTAACCAACTGAACCACTCAAGTCATCAGTTAGCGTAGTTATTTAAATTCTTAAGCTAATCAATTACTTTACACTTATGTTTAAAATATTATTAACCAATTTGACTATGAAATGAACGCATTCTTGGTATGATACTCGGCTTCCAGCTTAAGCGCGCTCCACATGTGGACAGTTCCGCGGGAACACGAGAATGTGGAGGCAGTATTCGCCTACATTCGTGTAGTCCCGTGCATGTTTGGCATGTCTCGCCTATTTCATAGACTAAGTAGAGATAGTTCGTTGTCGTCTCGATTCGATCGATTTTATATTCATATTCCCAGCGCTTTTTCGAGTAACAGGTTCGGGGTATCCTTGACCATGATCCAGGATATTAGTAGATCAAGTAATTACAGTATAGCAGCTGCCATCACCTCTGTGACCCTGTTTAAAGCGGATTAGCGATATTACACCAATGAATCGATATAATGTCGACGCGTTTTGACACCCCCCACATACCTAATAGGCGAGAATGTAGAGGGTCGACCAAAGTCCCGGCCAAAGTTTCACCGAAAGTTTCGGCGGACATGTGGAGTACGCTTCAATCCAGTAAATTGTATTGGTTTGTTAACCTTATTAAGAAGTCAAGTTATGGCTGTATAAAAACAATACCTGCGGTAGCGTTTGCCATTTGAATAATTTTAAAACGTTATATTTTCAGCGTCAATGTATGGAAGCCTAGATTATTGTAAAACCAAAATAACTAATTTTACGGAAATCTAAATAAAAATCGTTGTATAGTATTGATAAAGTGGAATTTTATTGCGTTACGTAATTAGCCAACTGTTTCACATGTTACGTACGTAGAACTTGATTTGCTAAAAATATGTTCTAGAAAAGAAAGTGTTTGTACCAGTGTAGTAAAGCAAATAAAGGAAGCATAAAAATTTATGCGCTTATTACATTTGACTAAATTAAGTTATTAAATTTAGAAGCAAAATGCATGAGAGCATATCTAAGTGGAATGTATTGCACACAGAATAAGGTCAATTTTTGTATCACTTATATTATGTTACGTGTCGCTCCGCTTTTAAAAACCGTGATACAAAAATGGACCTTATTTTATAAGCGATACATTCCACTTTGAAATGCTCACACACTTTTTGTTTCTAAATTTAGTCGACTGCATTTTTTTTTATGTTATCCGGCAAACAAACAGGCATACGGGCCACCTGATGGAAAGTGGTCACCGCCGCCTATGGACATCAGCATCACCAGGGGTACTACCAATGCGTTGCCCGCCTCTAAGGAAACCTCTAATATACCTCTTGAACGATCCCATGTCGTAGTCCAAAGGAAACACTGTATTTAGCCAGGTGTAATAAGCGCATTAGTTTGTCAGTAACTACAGTAAGCTGCATCACTGCTATATTTATACTTTTGGTTTAAACGTAAAAATATTGGGCCCGGGGACCGCCTTGACCATAATCCAGAATTTGGCAGATCAGATAAATACAGTGGAGCGACTGCTACCTGACCTCCGTGACCCTGCTACCAGGGGCACCTCACCAGATTGGATCATGGTTACTCTGTGGGTTTCTTGCCGTTTATTTACTATGGAGAACCACCTAGGGTAGGGTAGGAGCAGCTACCTATCACATGCAGCATCCGTGATGCATGCTCGCTTAAAGATCTGTCTGGCGGTGGCGCGGGGGCCGGGTCGCCCTTGGGGTGGATGTGCTCCGGTCCTGGGGTGGCCAACATGTCACTGTGTGTTTCCTTCCTACTTTCCTACCCCCTCCTCTTTGACGATTGAAAGTTTTTTTTTTTTATTTGATTTGTTTCGACTCTCGTGGAGGTACCTTTAATAAATAAAAGACCCTCACGTGGCCCTAAACTGCAACGTGCATATATTTATTTGCTTCAAACAAGAAAAAACATTCACATACACAAATTACAGCAATTAGAAAAATATACCGTTAAGCGGGAAAATAATAACACACATTTATAAACAGGAAAATTTGAATTTTGAATTTGTTGAAGACATTTAGGTATTCAGCCTACATTTCGCCGTGTCCCGGCGCCCGACAAAAAATTAAAAAAGAAAAGTGTTGCATAATGATTAGAAAGTTATTTTCGATACAGCTGTAATGAAAATAGTATGGGAAATGCTGTATCGAAAAATATTTTTTTTTAATTTTATAGACTGGCGTGAAAAAAATGTAACCTTAAACAACTGTTTTCGAATATGTAATTGGAACATTACGCTATGTGTGTAGATAAACGTATTTTCGACTCGGCCACGACTTTGCCGCGGGGAGCGGCAGCGGCAGCGTGCGATAGAAACAAAAGCATGCCACAATAGGACACACTAGGCGCGACTCGCGAATTTTGTCGAGCGAATAAGAATGACATTTATGTTTTTTTTTTTCAAAGTGCCTATTTTTATTATTATTCTATAGTCACATTACAATATGTACAAACTTAAAACTACCATTTAGGAAACTAAATAAACATTTTACACAAAAAATAAATTACAAATAAAAAACTGTTTCTAGATCGCTGCCAAGCGGAAGCGTTGTTGCTTTTAAGTTAAGTTTAAGTTTACATTGAAGTTCATTTCCAAAAAAAAATGGCTTAAGTACCAGATTCGAATCCCACTGCCGCCATGTACCAATGACTCTTTTCTGAGTTATATACATTAGTTCCTCATTTCACATCCGAATCGTACGAGCGAGAAACGTAGACACCAACAGAGAGTCTACGTAATTGGAATGAGGACCCAGCCTACGCCGGGTGGTACGATGGCGGAATTGTGCTGTGGGCACCAGATCAGCAAGTTCCTCGGAACACTCATCGTTTCCGACGTAAGGCGTTTGTAAGTGGCATAACAAGAGAAGCGATTAGCATGGGCCATCTGTATGCGTATTAGGGCCGGGGACAGGATAGCCTCTCATCATCATCATCATCAAATCAGCCGAAAGACGCCCACTGTTCGGCATAGGCCTCCCCCAGAGATTTCCACAAAGGCCGTACCTGTGCCTTCCGAATCCAGGTAGTACCTGCGATCTGTACCAGGTCGTCGGTCCACCTTGTGGGAGGCCTACCCACGCCGCGTGTAAAAAAAAGTAAAAAGAAAACGATGCGAATGTTGCTTAATCTTGACACCAACGACTGGCGAGCTCGTTGCGGTGCTCAAGTTTGACTAGCCTCAAAGTACGGTCACCCATCAAGTTCTCGGACGCTGCGAGCGTTGCTTATACTTCGTTATCGGTCTTTTCGTCGGGGTAAAAAATAAAGTCCTTCACGCTAGGTCGCTTGCGTCGTTTCCGACGTAAGGCGTTTGTAAGTGGCATAACAAGAGAGGCGATTAGCACGGGCCATCTGTATGCGTATTAGGGCTGGGGACAGAATAGCCTGACGGTAGGCTGTGGGTTAAGGTACGAGAGACATGTAAGTAAGTAAGTAAGCAAAAACTATTTATTACACACATACATTATAAGACAAAATACAAATTAATGCAATACAATGTTTCTTAGTTATTTTAACCCAATGAAAGAAGAGAGGTGTGTCACTTTTATGTGTGTGTCTGTGGCATCGTAGTTCCAGAAGTCCAGAACGGACCGACCGATTGCGATGCGAGTTTCTTTGTTTGAAAGTTAGATTATATAATAATACAAAAAGATAGAAAAAGTAATATCTTACGTAGGTAAGTACAACAACCATCTGCAGTAACTAACGTAACTATAACCTATATAAGTAACCGCGAGGGGCGTTTCACAGCGCTGGGTTTCTGATTAGATGGAGTATGTCAGTCTAGAAACAACATTTCAAAGACTTTAATTTCCTCATTTTTATGATTAGATTAGATTTAATTAATTTATCGCTCAAAGTGAATACAAGTATATTTATATACCTAGCAGTAAATACAGACAAAAATGTGCACTCATTTAGGGTTCGTCAATAATAAGCGCTACTATACCTATAATTAATTGAAACATAATAATAATATTATTATTTTACAAAATGTCAACTTAATAAATCAATGGATTGAAAAGTAAATTTAAGAATGTGAATAAAATGATGGAAATGTCGAAATAATAACCAAATGTTATGTAATAATATTAATTAAAATTAAAATTAATTCAATAAAATAATTAAAATGAAATGGTTTCCACGATGCGAATCCAGACAATGAAATCCAGTTGTAATACTCTCGCAGGAATAAGAACAGGAGATTTACTTTAATATCCATTGATTGTAGTAAGCCGAGGCTTTTAGGCAAATATTATTAGCCGACAGACAAGATGGCTCAGATATTTTATAACAGACAAAATAAATGGGCGAAAACAGACTCTCGGCAGCCAACACCAGTTTAATCAATGTTCTTAGCTTTGTTTCATTAAAAAAAAAAAAAAAAAAAAATATTGGTGGACAAATTCACACAGCGCCATCTAGCCCCAAACTAAGCAAAGCTTGTGCTATGGGTGCTAGATAACTGATAAACTACTTAAATACTTTTAAATGCATACTTATTAAACATAGAACACCCAGACCCGTAACAGAAATTAAAATTCATCATTTCAATTTCTGCCCGGCCGGGAATCGAACCCAGGACCTTTTGCGTGGCAGACCGGCATGTTGACCACTGAACCACTCAGGTCGTTAGAGTCGGTTCACTTGTTTAGAAAATATTTGAGTACCTACAAGTATACTTGGTCTGGAATTTTCCAACGTATTCCTGTCAGTTACGTTAGGCGTTACCAAGAACCACTTTCAGACGCCATTAATCCCACCGAAACCTACCCCGCTCCATCTAGTCCCTTGCACCACACTTCTTGAAGTATTAAAGGAAAAAATTATGAGCAAACTCTAATTATAAAAGCTTTGGCGGGAACAGGGAGACGGGTCGAGGGGTAATGTCTGTTCTTGTTGCCGAAACGTCTAATCATCCCCTATACATTTAGGCGGGTAGTGTAGTCCCTTTTTTTTACGACAGCAAGTTTTGGCCTCGACTTTTTAGCAGGGGCTCATCTCTAAGCTAGCCGACAGATTCCTTTTTAATATTTTTTTTCATTTGGAAGACCAACAGCCATCCAACAACATCATATTATAATATTAATATTCTTACGAAACAGAAAGCCAATTACAGGTCTTCGCAGATAGAGGTTCCCAAATAAAAAACTTTTTTTTCATAAAAATCAAGAGACTTCATATATTTAAAAGAAGCTTAAAAGAGCACTATCTCTCCATAATTTTGTAATAGTATTATTATAGGTATATTATATTTATTTATGTATTATTGAATCATTTAGTAGCCTATATATTATTAGTATTATTATTGTATTATGTTTTAGGGGGGGTATTTTGTAGTAGATAATAAGTTTTTAGTTGTCTACCTACCAGTATAAGTATATTCTAGCTTTGTATGCTTTGCTTGTCCCGCTATACAATTTGCTTTACATCATTATACAACTGGTAGAAATCTCTCATAGAGATAAGTTCGCCATTGTACTCATTTTTGTTTGATGTATCTAATTAACTATGTATACAATAAAGAATATAATAAACAGCACGACAAGAAGCTGCACAGCTTTTAATTGAATATCATAGATGTATAGTACACATCAAGACAATTACAAAGATCCTAAACACGATGCATTCATTAGTTCGGTAAATGCGATCATTAGTTCCTATGCCCACCCTATGAAAAAATCATCAGACCAGCTACATGGTACCATTTATTTATTTATTTACCATAAATTTACATCTTTACAATACTTATAAAGTACTTACACACTACAAATTTCAATAAGTATGTGTATTAAATTAAAAATTGTATTCTATGTAGTTTGCGTATTATGTTTTAGTTCCAG
The DNA here is from genome assembly GCA_907269095.1 of Blastobasis adustella. Taxonomy (NCBI): domain Eukaryota; kingdom Metazoa; phylum Arthropoda; class Insecta; order Lepidoptera; family Blastobasidae; genus Blastobasis; species Blastobasis adustella. The sequence continues at coordinate 8,189,506 of OU026140.1, forward strand.
TTTTGGTCAGATAAATTAAAAATTAAATAACATAATTAAATTAAAATTTAAAATACAATCGCTCATCGATCAAATCACTAAACCTCAGGCATGCATTTCACACTTCCATACATAGACTCACAAATATGTCACTCTGGTGTCGATGTCTGAAAAGCGTTAAGCATGTCAATGCCGCAAAAATTGGGAGAGTGCGCACGTGCACCATATTAATGCTTTGTCATCCAAGTTACAGAGGTTTACCAAAATTCAGCTCAATTGAACGCCGGTAAGTGTGTCAAATTCGGCTTTCAAAATTCCAAGACATACATAAATACAAATGGAGTTTAATAAAAGCTTTCCACCAATCGCTGCGACGCAAGTATTATTATTTTCCAGTTTAATCAAGCCTAACTCGAATTCATGCCTTCGAATGTCAAAGGCTTTTCTTCTTATTTCTTTGTTTGTCTTTTAATTAAAACAAAAACAGGAAAGAGGGTGCTTATTTTGTTGCCGGCGTTTTTCTGCGTGCGGAAATCGCGAGCATTGTTCATGCTATGCTATTTTTTTATAGACGACTTGCTTTTTAGCCTGCCGGCGTAAAACTCGGTAACTACATTACGGTTCCATTCCCGTGGGAACCACAAAGACCTGGGTTTCTAAAAAGGCCACATTAAGGCCAAGGTCTCTTCAGAGGCGGGCAACGCATTAGTAGCGCCCCTGGTGTTGCTGATACCCTTAGGCGGCGGTGACCACGCACCATCAGGGGGCCCGCTTGCCTGTTTGTTTGCCGTATAATATGAAGAAAAAACATTTACGTTTCATTTAATTTACATTAATTAGTTACAAACGTATCTGCAGCGTTGATGTTGTTACGGCGGCCTACGGAGACTCTTAGATTTTTGCCTCGAAAGGATTAGTCGCCTTGTACGACACCCACGAGTGTAAGGGGTTGGTGCTATTCTACTCTGCCGGACACCACACGGCCAATATGCTTTCCCGAATGTACTGTGGAAATTACTGACAATATACAGCTCCTTGGTGTTGAGCTATCTACCAATCTCAACTTCGGTCAGTACATCGAATCCAAAGCAAAGACTGCAGCCAATAAACTTGGTATCCTCTCGAAGGTGAGGCGGTACTTCATTTCAAAGCCGTTGCTTCAGTTATATCAAGCACAAGTCCGATCCTGCATGGAATACTGCTGCCACCTCTGGAATGGATCAGCCGTATACCAACTGGCGGCTTTGGATACTAAGCGTTGCACAGACTTTGTCACGTGAGTTAGTAACGTTTTTCATTGATTTGAAATGGATGGTAGATGTTACGATATATTTTGATTTTTATTAAAAAAGACTAAGTTACTTATATACCTACGCTAGACATTAATTCTTATTTTACTTAATGTTTAAATAAAAAATATCGAATATATTTAGATATTGCAAGCTCCCGTTTATTGTTACGACATACCTACTTACCGGTACCTAATATAAAATTTGTACTTTGTTAAATTTTTTTTATGTTATACATTATTTTGTACACACACATCACAGCCCGTCACATCACAGCACAACAGTCCACTGCAGGACTTAGGGCCTCTCCCAAGAAAGGTGAGGTTATTGCCACAATCTCCACGCCTGGCAGGCGGGTCGGAGATCGCAGTGTTATAAATATAACAATGGAAAACTGCTTATTTTCCAGCCTACGGAGACTCTAGATCTTTTGCCTCGGAAACATTAGTCGCCTTGTACGACACCCGCGAGTGTAAGGGTTTGGTGCTATTCTACTCTGCCGGACACCACGCTGCCAATATATGTATATTTTGTACACCTGGCTCTATCTACCGAACCAAAGAATGTGTGAGGTTTTAAAACTCCACCACAGTAAAAGTCACGGATGAAAAGTTATATTCTCAGAGACGCGGGTAGTAACATATTCATAACACGCAGAATTATGGCCGTATAAAGGGTGCTCTCAATCCAACACCTCTGAAGTACAGCATGTTCAGAAATGTGAAACGCTCAAACATGTTTTTACCGCGTTGCGCTTTATGCCCGATTTGAACGTATTAAGTTGTCAAGTACTTTATTAAATATTAACTTAATATTAAGCTACTTTAATGCATATAAAGAAGGAATTTCGTTACTAAATTCATTGTTTATATGCATTAAGGGCGGCTTGCACCAAATTCTTAAACGTATTTAAGATGATACTTAAAAAACTTCATACAAAAAAGACGTTTCACGGAATTCTTAAACGCCTTTAAGAAACGGTGTCCAGTTTCTGCAACGCTTGTCAACGTTAAACATTGATTAAAACTCTTTCTGTCTCTGTCTACAACTCAGCGTAGACAAGGATGGCGATTTTATTTGATGATTAGCAAAATAGATAACGTACGTCAAACTGGCCGTACGTGACTTAATATTTAGTTAACTACTTCACAACTGTCTACTCGTAAATCGGGTACATGTGGCAGCGTAGGTAGGCCTCCCACAAGTGGACCGACGACCTGGTAAATATCGCAAGTCCCAGCTGGATGCGGAAAGCACAGGACCGGCCTTTGTGAAGATCTCTGGGGGAGGCCTATGCCCAGCAGTTGGCGTCTTGATGATGATGATTATGGGTAACATGTGTGTTATATCCTACATGAGAAGGCAAACCCTCAAGCACCCTCAACCGCCGGCGTAAATGTATGAAAAGATGTATGAAAGGCGAAAAGAAAGGCGGCATGGCGTCCACGGGTACTAACATTTTAATTTGTATTTGACAGTAAAAAATAATAATCTTGGCATTGACTATGATCCAGGATTTGTCAGATAAGATAATTACAGTGGAGCTACTGCCATCTGACCTCCGTGACCCTGTTAACAGAATCTAACGGTATTGGATCATGGTTACATATTCAGCAGCCTGAATGTGCAGGTTCAAACACCATGTTTCCCCCACCGGAAGAGCATCAGTTTGTGTTCAACTAATGTACATAACTCAGAAAAGGGTCATTGGTACATGGCGGCAGTGGGATTCGACCCCGGTACCTCTCGCTTACGAGTCGGATACCTTAATCACTAGGCCACCGACGCTCATGAACTCGTGACGAATCGCTAATTAATAATACGAGGCCATACTTATTTTATGGAAACGAAACAAAAAAAATTTTTCGTCGCACAAATTCTGCCCACCCTGTATATCAGAAAGGGGCGCCACACGATACCTTGAGTCTGTAATAACGGCAGTTTTGACTTACTTTATTGCGTCTACGTGATGCTGAGAGTCCTGGGTTCGGTGCCCGGGCTGCCAAAAGTGGCTTAGCCTATTTTAAATACTAGGTATAGGCGTACCACGACTTCAGGTTACTTTGACACATTGCGGAAAAACGAATAGGTATACTAAATTTATTTTACTGGCTTTATTTAAAAAAGCTAGTAAAAAAATTCTTTATAGAGAAAAGGCCTAACAGTAAATAGTATATGTGTCGATATAGTATATGTATCTATAGTATTTATGATAGGTATATTGTTTGTATCGTATTGTATTTATTGTAGGGATATGATATATAATATTTTATTTATCATCTTTCTCGTTATTAGTATTTGTTATTTAGTCAATTAAGTATACTTGCTCTCTTTTCCGCTTTTGGCACCTACTCACTCACTTTACGCATGGCCTACTGGTTGACTGGTAGATAAAGCCTGATGGCTTTAAGTCCGCCAATTGTAATAATTTTAGTGCAATAAAGTTTTTAAATAAATAAATATTTTTCATCAATTCATTCAACCATATTTCCATGAAGGCGGGCTAGGTCTTTTACTGAAACGTCAATATTCAAATTTTTCAATAGGGCCATGTTAGTTTATTTTTCCGTCACGTTCCTTATAATCCATGTTGCATTATTGGTCTACATCCTTCCGGTGCTACATAAAACGCAGAACTAGCGCCACCATTGACAGGTCACCTCTGTCGCCGGTCAAGCTTCATAAGTCATTAGATTGATGAAGGAAAGTACAGACATTGGACATAGATCATAGATGGAGGCTCGATCTGTAGATAATGTACACTGTCTGTCTATCTGTTACAACTCTATACTAATTACTCAATCTCATTTAGAATAATTAAGATGACTAAGACCATCAAATTTGTCAATAGCAGTGGTAATGGAGGAGTACTTGGTTCTTTAAGAAAGAGGTGAAAAGGTTCCTACGGGGTCGGCAACGCGTGGGTGATGCCTCTGCTATTGCAACCGTCCATAGGCTGCGGTGACTGCTTACCATCAGGCGGGCCGGAAGCTTGTTTCCCCCTAGCTGGTGATATAAAAAAAAATTAAGAAATAACTTCTAGCCGTCCCTTTTGGAAACGTTATATGCACTATTAAAAAAGAAACAAAATTTAGATTGTGACTTCAGCGTCAGTAGGCTACTCTTATGCCTCTATGTCCAATTTCTTTGGAAAATACATAAAGAAGTAGACAAAAGCACGCAGTGCTTGCAATACGGCTGTATGATTGGTAAATTTTGTTCGCTATCTTTTTTGACATAACGTCAAGTAGGGGTAGGCAGAGACCATATTGTTCCACTTGCTACGGTCCTGGCAAACCTTTTTTTCTTATACCACTAAGGCAGCAAACAAACTTACGGCCTGGTGGTAAGCAGTCACCGCAGCCTATGGACGTTTGCAATACCAGGGGCATAACCCACGCGTTGCCGACCCTGTTAAAACCTTTTTACCCCTTGGAAAACTCCATGTCGTACTCTCTAGGGAAAGCTCTCTCGCTTCTTCCACATTGACGACCTGAGTGGCTCAATGGTCAACATGCCGTGCTGCCACGCAAGAGGTCCCGGGTTCGATTCCCGGCCGGGCAGAAATTGAAATGATGAATTTTAATTTCTGTTACGGGTCTGGGTGTTCTATGTATAATAAGTATGTATTTAAAAAGTATTTAAGTAGTATATCAGTAATTTAGCACCCATAGCACAAGCTTTGTTTAGTTTGGGGCTAGATGGCGCTGTTGGAATTTGTCCACGATTATTTATTTATTTATTTATTTTATTCATCCGCTTCTTCCAATCCTTTTAGACATGCTGGTTGGTTTAGGGAACTTTTGACCTGACATTTCTTTAAAATATCTCCGATTTGATCATGATATGTACGTCTCGGTCTACCCCTCCAACGCTTCCATTCACACTGTAGAGTACCACAAACTTCAACCGGTGACGGCGTCGTTGCTGTTGACAACGAAGTGACACTTTAAAATGGCGACACTTAGTTCCAGATTTGGCCACCGGGTCAGATAACTTTGTTGTGGGAAATAGAATGCAACTGTCATTTTAGGCTATGCCTAGGGACGAAGCACCGCCCAATCCACTTCCTAACTTTAAGCGTTACCTAACTGCGATAGTATTTCCTAGCGGTTTGTGAAACGTACTTTCTTCTTAAGTAATTCCTAAATATTTGGGCATCGGATGTAGGCGATTCATTTGTTTAATGACAATGGGCATTAGCGGATTTAGTTTCCACCTAAAGTTGGTGATTGGTGCAATGCTGTCCTTGTTTGGAATATTTAAAATCAACTTAGGCGTCGCCTAAAGTTTAAAACAATCGGGCATAAATCTTATTCACAAAGTCTGGCCAATCAAATTTTATTTTTAATTAAAACGAAGTTACGCATAGAAACCACTTTTACTCTATTCATTTAATAGTCTAGGGCAGGCAACCAATGGCAAGAAAGTCAAAGAAGGTACGGTCAAAAATATCGTGGCACGCCATACACGTAATTTACCCCTACCTACCGTTCTTCTCTTGCTTATAATCCTTCCTCTTGAATCACACTATTTATTGTTGATTATCGCATTAAAATCCGTTGCGTAGTTTAGAAGATCTAAGCGTACATAGATATAGACGGCGGGAAGCGACTTTGTTTTTTACTATGTATAGAGAGAGAAGGCACGTTCGCCGACAAAGTCGCCATCTCTGGTCTAGAATCTATGCTCTGTGGTCTAAACTTATCTATGCCTAAATGCGTGTTTTCCAAACCCCTACCCTGTTTCGGCATTTCCGATTGCAAAGGCCGTTAGTGCAGGAAACTAGGGTTCCGTGGGATCAACATAAATCTGTCAGACGTCCGAGTTGCATCAACCACTCTCAGATAGCGGGCTATCGTGCTTTGGCTTAAGACTGGATCGGCTTTGGCTTTTTGCTTTTCATGTTACAAGATGAGTATTGTTTTTATATGTAGGTACTTTTGTAAGAAGACTGCGTGATTATACTGATTCAAATTTGTTTATTTATTAAAACTTCAAACACAAAATGATACAATGGCGGACTTAAAGCTAAAATAGTCTTATCTACCAGTCAACTAAGAGATAGCGAGTTAAGAAAGAGGTAGGCGGTGCAGGTGAAGCTACGAGACAAATGGAGGAGGGGAACCGGTTATGCAACTATAACCGAAACAGATATAAATGTACGGATAATAATATGGATAACTATTAAGAAATTTAAAGAAATAAACTTAAGCTAGAAATAAACGCGAGTGAGTGGGTAAGATGACAAGGAATAAATATTTTTATAAATACATACATACGTAAAGGAGAGAAAATAAGAGAAGCTCTGTGTAGGTACTGCAATCCACAAGATTAGGTAGAGTAGATTAGACCAAGAGAAAAATAGGATAAATAATGAAATTAAGTTAAAAATGAATTGAGAACCGCAAGCTCAAAATTGTCGTTGTGGAGAACCTGAGATCCTTTCGGTAGGTATACCGTTGAATGACGACTTTATTTTTGTTGAGTTAATCATTTACTGGAGATAAATACTAATAATAATCATATTGGTGTCGAAATCACGGTCGTGCTCACGGGCGCGAGGGACTGGAGTCCGCCTTGACCATGATCTAGAAGTTGACAGCTCAGGTGACTCCGTTAGAAAAAAAAAAGAAAAACAAAGAAAATACGTTTATAACACATACCATGACACAATAACAGTTTCATAATTGACAAAGGAAAAGTTACTAAATTAGAAACATTTCAAACAATGAGTGACCATGATCTAGAAGTGGCCAGATCAGGTAATTACAGTGGAGCGACAGCCGTTTCACCTCCGTGACTCCGTCAAAAAGAAAAAAAGGAAAGAAATAAAATACACATAGTACACCACGACACAATAACAGTTATATAATTAAACATTACAAAATTAAAAACATTTAAAACAATGAGTACCCACTCAGCATGTGCTGGAAGCGCTGGTATTCTGTGGGCCTATTTTCAGGTACGGCACGGGCTTTCTACTTCGTAAATATATATGTTAACAAGGGAACCTGACCAGATCGGATCATGGTTACACGTTCAGTCGCCTAATTGTGCATGTTTCTTCACAATGTTTTCCCGCATCGTTAGAGCATCTGTTAGTGTTCAATTATTATCTTAGAAAAAGTTTAAGTAGCCTATTCAAGTTGCATAAGTAACTGCACCAAATACCGTGTAGATAGAGAGTTGTGGGTAGGTACCAAATAATGTTGCGTAACGGCAAATAAAAACAATTCTTAAAATGGTATAGCCATAAATAATTCCGCTCTTGCATTGTACATTTGCTTTAGATATACTTATGGTAAGTATAGGTACCTACATACATGCATATTGTTATATTGGGATCAGTCTGCGACAGTACCAGAACGCCTGCCATAAATGTAAATGCAATTGGCACGCTTCGTTTCATACGTTTTATGCGCCTTATAAATTTCAGGGGCTTTCCGTAATTTTATTCATGGACTTTTTCCAGCGTCTGTGTTGGAATAACATTCGGGACTGACAACTGAGTAGCTATAAATACCGTCCCATTACGGGTTCATATTTAGTTATTTAATTATTTCACAGTTTTAAAAATGTTACATTGTGAAGTTGTAATGCCAATTACACAACTGCATGTAATAATTTGATAAATAATATTATTATTACTTACGTCCAGCAATTCGAAAAATATAGCTTAATCACTGTGATGTAACATGTATCTCATCATCATCATCACGGCCATAGGCTGCGGTCACTGCTTACCATCAGACAAGCCGTAAGCTTGTTTGCCACGTTTGTGTTATAATAAAAAGAAATCATCATCATATCAGCCGAAAGACGCCCACTGATGGTCATATTCCTCCCCCAGAGATCTAAACAAAGGCCGGTCCTGTGTCTTCCATATCCAGCTGGTACCTGCGATCTTTACCAGATCGTCGGACCACCGTGGTGGTACGTGGTCGCCACTCGATAACTTTCCTGCCCAATCGGCCATCTGTTCTGCTAGCTATGTGCCGTATATTTTCATAGTCCACAAATCTAGACATAATCGCTGGTAATACTCAGCGTATATATGTTGTGTATAGTACTAAAGCCTTTTCGAAATCCGGCTTGTTCGGGAGGTTGAAAGTCATCAAACCTGCGTGCGAGACGATTCGTAATGACTCTCGAGAACAGTTCATATATCTACATGGCTCGGCAGTGATATTGGTCGAAAGTTCCTCAAGAGAGTCTTATCATCATTCTTGAAGAACAATATCTCTATACTTCTGTGCCATGCTTCCGGCGTTTTTCCGTCGAAGATGACGGAGTTTAAAAGCTTTTGCTATAGGTCTGCCAACAGCTTTTAGAAGCTCAGTAGTAATTCCATCATCCCCCGTAGCCTTGTTGTTTTTAGCTGTTTGATAGCCATACTAATCTCGTACAGGCTGATGTCTTCAGTATAATATCTAGTTAACTTTGCTCTGGAGTCTTTTGCCATACCGGATTTTTATTATGTCATATGGTAGGCAAACAGGCAAGCGGGCCTAATGGAAAGTGGTCACCACTGCCTATAGACATTAGCAACACCATGTTGCCTTGTATAACTAACTGTCCATTTAAACAACATCTCCACTTTCTCAAAAAACTCTACAGATCAGCCTACTTACTATTACTTACTTACTAATTAAAAACACCTGTACAAAAATGTATGAGCAGTTAGGAAGTAGGATAGCAACTTGCATGTCGTAACAATAACTTAGATATTTCAGTTAAATAGATCACAAAGAAAAATACTACATACAGTTAGATGATGCATAAACAATGCAATACCTACTTTGTGGAGATTACAAGCAAATATCTGTCAAAAATTCCGGTCTTTAGCGCTCGCTTACTGTTAGTTACTTATCACGGATAACTTTAGCTTCTAAAAGCCATGGGTAATGCCTAAGATTTCGTGATTGCATATTAGCTTTAACCTATTAACCCACGACTTCGTTTATATTAAATTCGATTTATTGGGTCTTGGATCCGTTCCTGTGGGAAGCACATTGAATTTCGGGATAAATTATAGCCTATGTGCTATTCTGAGCTATAAGCTATATTGCTGACAAATTTTATCGAAATTCGTTATCCGAAAATGCAGTTATCTCTAATTAGTAATGGTAAGCAAACGCAGCAAGCCTGGAATTGTTGGCACATATTGCATTATTTTATGCATCATCTAACTGTCATCATCATCTTGGCGTTATGTCCCGGTTGCGCCCCAGCGCGGCACGCGAGGGCCCAGGGTCCGCCTGCATCATCTAACTGTACGTAGTATTTTTGCCTCGGAACGTTATTTAAACCGAATTTTACGCGGACGAAATCGCGGGAAATACTTAGTACTTACCCGTATAAATCCGAGAGAAGAGCGAATGATAGAAAGAGACTTCATTCTTTAAATACATGTTACGTTAGGATATGTCGAGAAGAAGAAGATAACAATGAGTTTGAACACGTTTATCATATTATCATAAAATGGGTGCGGAACAAACAACTTGTAAACATGCAATTTTATAGTAAACGGTTTTGGACAGTGAGTGGATGTAATAGAGCTCTTTCGTTTCCTCTGTCGAGAGAGGCCCGAGAATTAGGCATATATATTGGTTAGGGTGGGTTTGAAGCGCAGATAACAAGGCTCAAACCCATTTTAAAAGTGTAACAGTATGGAGCGGCATGGTCTCTTTAATGTGATCAAACTCTCTAAATAAAGATAAAAAGAAATAACGGTACTACAATAAACGCATAAAGCGCGTAGCTACGAGACGCTCTGTCTATGTTACACGCTCTTTTTGTAGAACATTTTCGTTAATTTTTTTTAAAGATGGCAATCATTCCTTAGTCCTAGACTTCGTCCGCGTGGACTGGCTTTTTATGTGCTGAAACTTTGCAATAAACACTCGATAATTTCTAATATTTCATTTTACTGTTTTATGCCTTTGCCGTGTGAAATTCCCTTCGGCTCCCATGGCAACTGGGTTACGCAGTTGCTAAAGACGATAGTCAATTTCCATGACCAACGAGGGATCATTGCGCCTGTTTCGCAACTACATGATTTTAAGTTAAGACATTTCTTCGGAAAATAAGTATAGAGAGTGAGTAACTAAATAAATGTATATCTAGTATACAGAGCATGTCATATTGTTTTCAAAATAGACGGTTTACCTATTTAATAACTTAATAAGTCCGAATCATCTTGGCCTTAATATCCCGGTTGTACTCTCGCACGAGGGCCTGGGGTCCGCCTTGATAATGATTCAGGATTTGGCAGATCAGAGTGGCTCGATTACATAACGGCAATGAAACATGTTGCGACCAATGTTTTGTTGCGGACTACGAAAAATTTCTATCGATGATTTGTGATTACGTAAAGCCTGCAACATCTCATTCAACCAGCTTGCAACCGATATCAATCGATAAAACACTGACATGAAGTTACCGCGAGTGATGGCGAATAATCGATAACCCAACTTATTTAAAAAGTCAGTGTTTGGGTGCAAGCGTTATGTATTACGGAACGTTTTCATTTACCAGTATTATACTGCTCGTTGATATTTGGAAACTTTAGTTGTCAAGTCACGAAGTTTCTATTTTTACAGTTTTTTTGTTGTTTCGAGTTTTCAATAAAAATATTGTGAAAGTAAGTGTATTTTGTATATTTGTGCGTTTTATCAACTCATCCAATTCACGTAACAAAGAATTCACGTAGGTATATTAAGTTAATTTGTGTTGTGAATATGGCGCCAAATCGCCAAGATGCCCACCGGCAACTCGAGCTGCTGGTGGAGTTTGCGGAAAGCCATAGAGAGCTAGAACTCGGCAACAAAAAACAGTCATAAAATTTAACGAAGATAAACAAGGTTTTTGTAATTATAGTCTTAAAAACCATGTTTTCGGCGCTCTCGAAACAGCGTCTGAGTTGTTGCAATTGCAACGGGACTGGTTGCGGATTCGAGCTGCCACTTTCATTGCAACAAAGATATGTAATCGCATTTTCATAGAAATAAATTTTATCGATATGTCAAATTTCAGTTGCTATTGCAATGGAACATTGTTAGCGACTGAACCCGTCAAATCGAAGATACGTAATCGCAAAAGTAACAATTCCACCCATTTACTTGCAACAGCGCGAGAATAGTCTGCAACAGAGTTACGTAATCAGCGTGCAGGTAATTACAGTGGCGCAAATGCCATCTTACTTCCGTGACCCTACTACCAAGAGAACCTGACCAGGTTGGATTATGGTTACTCATTCAGTGGCCTGAATGTATGTGCAGGTTTCATCACGATGTTTTCCCTCGCCGAAAGAGCATCGGTTAATATTCAACTCAGAAAAGAGTCAATGCTACATACGTGGACGAAGTGGAATTAAAACTCGACCAACGACTCTCCTACTAAAATTAAAGTAACCGCTTAACCCGAAACTATAAAAAAACCGCTAATTTTACGTATTCAGTAGTTAGCTTAGTCAAAAATATAGACACATTCAATGAAAAGCTTAAGGTGCATAATTTATTCAGTAAGCTGTCCCAATTATCAAAATGGAAGTGTATGAAAACGTTGATTGACCTTGGGAAAAACCGAAACAAGTTTGTCAGGATTGCAGGAATCTGCCGGCTGACAAAGTCTGTGTTGTAATTCATCTAGTTTGGTACAAAGTCTAGAACCCGATTACGTCCAGTCTCATATCAATAATGTGTCTGGACAAACTGCTATTACTGCTATTTACATACAACATGAGACAAGTTAGGAAAATGTCAAGTTTGAAAAGGGACAAGTTGAAGAAAATAACGAAAGCTGGTAGGTTTTCAATGGCTGTAGATATGCGTCGCCGAACACTGAGCGAAAAGGTTACAGGAATTGCTTACCACTAACAGGCAGGCCGTACGCTTGTTTACCAGTGTTGTATAAAAAAGTTGGGAAGTCCATCACCTCGAGAATATGGCCAGCGCCGTTTCTTAAATCAAAGTTAGAAAACATGCAAAACATACCTTGTCATTCGCTTTAGAAGGCGGTTTCATGATGTACGGGAGTCCTGGCACCGCACCGAAGATCGGCGGCATCATGGCAGGAGCGAAGATGACCTTCACTGGACTCTGACAGCGCACACTTTGACAGCCACAGGCTTTGACAGTCACTCGCTCCTCACTGTCAGTTTTAGAGTGACAACCGGTTGGTTTACAGCAGCAGTGGTGGCACACTTTCACAGGCCTTTCGCAACACTCGTGACTGGTTATCGGCTCCGATGCATTTATCATGTCCTCTTCAGCTGTTTTGTCATTTGTCAGCTCACTGTTCGATTGTTCGACGTGATCGTCACTTGTTTTGTATAGCTTGGGCTTCTTGGTGAAGTCTTTTGGCAGTTCTAGAAGCGGAGTTTTCCGTTTTAATTCTTTAGGCGTTTCGAGTAGGTAGCTCTTGGATTTGTCTGGGGTTTTGTCGGTGACAGTGTTCAATGGATGCACTAGGAGCGTTTTAGGGTTTCTGTTTTGAAAGTTTGAGGCCCCCGACAGGGCCTCAAGAGGCCGTTTCGAATCCAATTTGATTGTTTTGAATTCGGAAAACGGAATTTGATTTTTGATTGTTCAAACTGACTGTTTTTTAATGCAGACTGTAGCGAATTAAGTTAATTTATTTTGTAAACATTTGAATTAGAATTTTTAATAATTAAATTGCCTTAGATCGCACCTCATAATTATTTATTATTATGTCAAAATTTATTAAGTAGTGGTAAATATTCTTTTATTTCACAAAATTGTCTTAGTGGCTTGAAATTCACGTATTTAATCTTATCTATTAAATTAAAACTTAACTGGGTATGTTTATAATCACTTCATTAATTTTTTTTTGCGTATTGTTGTATGTACGTATGTTATATATTTGTCTAATCACCACAAAAAATCCAAAATCCACTAAAAAACTTTCGCGGTCATAAATACTGCCACAGTGCACAAAGAGTTTTGTTCATTCCCGCTCAGAAAGACGTTATTTTAAAATCCGGAACATCAACGTCAAAAGGTCAATGACACCACCCCTGACCTACCACGCGACATTGTTTACAACCGGCACAAACAAACAAACAAACTCGAAAAACAGCATTTTCCCGCCACAAAAACACTTTTCAATACACAAAATGTATTTGCAACTGATATTCGTGTAATATTATCCTTTAAATCACTATAAAAAAGGGGATAATTTTCTTTTAAACACAGAAGGAGATCGGACAACGTCCTCGCTCGACGAAAGTTGGCAATGGACTGAAATGGGCGGGAAAATATAGGCGTGCCATTGGGGAGTGGCCACGACACGCCCCACGGTTCTATATTTTAATTTCGTGGCTAGATTTCAGCCATCTTTTAGTGAAACTATTCCACATTTTTCACAAGCATGTGGTTAACTATGGAGCTTGTTCGTTCTTTTTACCTAAAGTACGTTTCGCTAGAAAAGGACGAACGTAGAGCACGACAACGGTTGGTAAAGTATTATTCAGAGAAATCTAAATAATTAACTGATTTGTTGTATTATTCTCAGAAATTTAAATAAATTTATTTACTTATTAAATTAATTATGTTGATTTATTTAGATTTCTGTGGGTAATACTAATATATTTATTGACAAAAAAATCGTCTATAGGTTTTGTTCTCGAATTTTTTTTTCAAATGTCGAATATTTTACTGCAAGGAGAACACTTATGCCTTTTAAATGATAACCATATTTCATTCAATTTTTCCTATCAAAATCGTTTTTTTTTTAATTTTGCGTACCAACGCCTTACAGTGCTCAACTGAGGTGCTTCCCTCTTAAAAGCATATTTGAAGACGTGCAGTGCAGTCTTACAGAGACAGTGAACTTTCGAAATCTTAAAAAATCATCGCCCTAAAAGCTTAATATTATATAATAATTTTCGCGTTAATCCAATTTTTCAACTAGCGGTAACAAACAAATGAAATCTTGCCAATTTTTTTAAAATCAATTGTTGATTGTTTTTTGTTTTAAAAAGTATAGCATTCAAACTTCAAATATGCAACAAATATGCAGAACCGTAGGTGCGTTGTCACCGTGAGGACTAAGATGAAATGCTTCATGTCTAAAATTGCTGTTATGTACACACAATCAAGTACCTTACTTACCTACAGGTACTACTAAAAATAAAAACTTATTAGTTTGTAACAAAATAGGTATTATACCTACACTATTAAAGCACTAGTGTTTGCAGGAACTAAAAACAATACCTTGAAACTGCCAAATAGATAAGCGAGCTTTGCATGTTCTAACTTTGAAAATGATAAACCGAATGGGTGCGGCAGACAAAAGGGATGTGGGCCTTATCAAGATCCTGGTTTCGAACGCGATAAGGCGGGGTCTGCTTTTGTAGTTTAATACGGTTAGCATCATTAATACCTGCATCATTCGTCAATACGAAACACGATATGAGTACGATTCGGATGTGGAATGATATCCCAGCCACAGTGTTTCCTTTGGCCTATGACATGGGATCGTTCAAGAGGTATATTAGAGGTATCTTTAGAGGAGGGCTCTTTTCTGAGTTATGTGCGTTAGTAGAACACTAATTGACGCTCTTACGGTGAGGGAAATCATAGTGACGAAACCCGCATGTTCAGACAACTGAATGTGTAACCATGATCCTATCTGGTCAGGCTCCCCTGGTAACTGGGTCACGGAGGTCAGACGTAGTCGGTACGCTTTTTAGCCACATTAAAGTCACTTTAAAATCATCCAATCTAGTCAGGTTCCTTTGGTAACAGGGTCATGGAGGACAAATGGTAGTCGCTCCACTGTAATTACCTGATGGACCAAATCTTGGATCATAGTGAAGGCGAACCCCTGGCCCTCGTACGTGAGAGCACAACCGAAACATTAACACCAAAATGATCATTTTTATAAGAGAATATATTCATTCTGTCTCGTCTCGATCTCGGTCTAGACCGAGAATCCATTTTTTTCTCGGTATCATTCACAAAAAAATACTATCTCGGTCGGTCCATAAAAACTCCCTCAACAACTACAAAACACTGCTAGCACCTACTTACCTATAAGTATCTACTGCTTAACAATAATTCGCGTGTAACAAAGAGATCTTTCCCCAACACCGTCGCCCTCATTCAAATGCCAAGCGGTGTCTTTCAAAGCGGAAAAATCAACAGACGATAACTAGGGCCGATTGTTTTTGCGATTTTTCACTCGTCGAGACGCCTTGCCTTAATGGGGGACAAGGGGACAAGTGTTACATTGATTTTTTATTGCCGAAAGACGGTTCTAACAGATGTTTAGATTGAGATAAAGATGGATCGTTTGTTTGGAGTTGCAGTTGTCTAATTTGTAGAGGGATTTGTTTATTTAGCATTAGCTGTTTGGTCCGGTATCGGTCGGGTGTTCTCGGGTGGTCTCTATTACAGGTAATTTATGTATTATATTATTTGGTCGTGGTGTCCGGCAGAGTAGAATAGCACCAACCTCTTACACTCGTGGGTGTCGTACAAGGCGACTAACGTTTTGAGGCATAAAATCTAAAATCTCCATAGGCTGGAAAATGGGCCGCAGCGTTTTCCATTTTGTATGCCGACGGCAGGTCACAGAGGACCTATCTTCCTACTAATTTTTGTAACAACTGCATAACCTGTGTACCACAAATAAATAAATTGATTGATTGATTGATTGATTGTTATATTTACAACACTGCGATTGACAACCGAGCGTGGAGATTGTGGCAAGAGCCTCCCATTTTAGTGGGAGAGGCCCTAAATTCTGCAGTGGACTGTTATGGACTGTGATGATGATGTTTTATTTAAGTTTATTTTTAATTGTTATTTAAAGTTAGATATATGTTTAAACTATCGAAATTGTAAATAGTTTCATAAAAGTTTTGCCAAATTACAGAACGAATAATTAATATTTCTGAACGATTGCTGCTCTTTGATCTGATTAAGCACTATTTATGAGAAACATAGTTAACTAACGATAAAATATAAATGAATTTTAAAAGTATTTACATTAAATGAACACTAACGGCCAGTTTCCCGTACCATAATCGATTCGATTTAAATTCGCCATCCTTATCTAATTTTGAGTTGTCGACAGAGACGGTTTTAATCTGTCGCGCATGCATTATTTACAGGCGATACTTATTTGTAAATAATGTGTACAAATATTTCAGATTTTTTACAAATATTTTGTATTTGCCATTCAAGCGTCGGTTTTTTTGCGTACCTACATCAAAGGGCGCTTAGCTACCATTAATATTTATAATAATAATAATACATCTTTATTTCAGGCAATAGACCCATAAGTTTACATTACAAATAATTAAAATTAAGAATCTAATAAAAAATTAAAATAAAATAAAATAGTATAAATTGTCAATCCTACAGCTAAAACACAATTAAAACTTCACTAATAGCCATTATATTGTTCGTCAATCACTGGTCACTTTCGATTCGCACTGCTGTGTGCAGAGAGCCAGCTACGGTAGATAGCGGTGTCCATGTACTCACCCATCGTGCAGAGAATCTCGTTGTTCGAGCAATGAATACGCTCCCAAAATGAGGCGATTCTTGTGCGTTTGGTATTTAGTATTAATATTTAGAAAACTTTCACTTCTTTGCATAAGGGCAAGACTTATATACTTCGCTGTTACAGGGTAAGTATACGAAACGGACGACTTTGCTTTCACCCCGGGTTTCGTGATACTACAGGGGCTCCATGGGGTGGGGATTTGGGGAACCGTGGCTTTGGCAGTGGAGGGGCATTTGCCTTTTTGCAAAGTGCATAGAAGTGGGCAACGCATTGGCTCTTGGTGTTGCTAATGTCTATAGGCAGTAGTGACCACTTTCCGTCAGGTGTCCCGCTTGCCTGTTGACATACCGTATCAATGATATAAAAAAAAATTAAAAGAAAACTACGGCCGCGGCCCCTAAGTACTATTCTATTATATTTCGTAAGATCATTGTTTCTCGTAATGGCTGATGAAGCAGATGTATAAGAGAAATATAACAAATATGACAAGACAATAATAAGACAAATATGTAGTTATAAGAAAATAAATAATAAAATGCTACAGCGTCGACGAAACTGTTGTCTCTTTCCAAAAAGTGATCCAAAAGTAGCTCTTGCAAAAAATCAACTTTGTAAAAACATTTGTAGAAATATAGGTATGTGTTGGTACACATCTTGACACATGTCTGTATTTGAATTGTATTTGTAATTAAGTATGTAAGTTTAAAGTTGTTGTAAATTTTTATGCACCGCCTGCAATTTTTATTATCACTTTTCGGGGTAGACTGGTAGATAAAGCTACAAAGCTTTAAGTCCACCTTTGTACTATGTTGTGCATAAAATATTAAATAAATAAATAAACGTCTGGGCCCAGCATCAGTAATTCTTACAGTAAATGAAAAGACGCGATTTAAAGACGTAATCTACCAATCTATACCTACCTAAATTAGAAAATAGATTATGTTGCACTTAGTCAGATAAATTGTAGCATATGGGATGGGGGTCAGTTTCGAAGTCCGGTCATAACAGTTAACTTTAACCGAGGGTTAGCGGCTTAATTGGGGTTTAACGGCGTCTGTTAAATCAAGCTTCCGAGCAGGTATGGTGTTGGGTCTAGTTTGGTCATTAGTCGAGGGCATTGGATTAACTAACAGTAGTAGTAGCTGCCTATTAAGTAGATTACTTAGTAGGAAAGGTTGAGCGTCGGTGGCCGAGCAGTTACAGTATCCGACTCGTAAGCCAGAGATCCCGGGTTCGAATCCCGCTCCGGCCATGTACCAATGACTCTTTCCTGAGTTATGTACATTAGTTGAATACTAACCGATGCTCTTACGGTGAGGGAAAACATCGTGATGAAACCTGCACATTCAGGCGACTGAATGTGTAACAATGATCCAATCTGGTCAGGTTCCCCTGGTAGCAGGGTCAAGGAGGTCAGATGGCAGTCGCTCCACTGTGTTTATCTGACCTGCCAAGTCCTGGACCATGGTCGGCGGCGGACACCGGGCCCTCGTGCGCGAGAGCACAACCGGGACATTAACGCCAAGATGATGATGACTTAGTAAGACAGGAATCGGGTAGTTCGGCTTCGTGGAGCGTCGTCTCTGGCGCATGCGTATGAGTAAATGTGAAGCCGAAACTAGCCGATGTGCATTTATGGCCGATACCTGAACATTATATTATTCGAGGTCAGTTGTTACATTAGATTAGGTCAATCTATGAAAGGTAGGGCATAGCGGGGTCATAGAATTGTGGAAAGAGCTCTCACTTCCGAATTAGGTAAAGATCCAGCAGCGGCGGCCAGCAGAGAAACTTCCACTGGATTTGGCGTGGCCTGTGTGGAAATCTCTTAATAGACTCGACACAGAGGTCGGTAGATGCAAGGCAAATTTGTCTAAGTGGGGCTAATTTGCCATCGACTCGCTAAGGGGGGGGAGGGGCATTTTCCATTTAGCAGAGGGTGAGTATTAGCGATACCCCTAGAGCCAATGTCTGTAGGCGACCACTTTCCATCAGGCCTTCAAGGCCAGAATGGCCTTGGAGGCTTCAAGCTTGAAGGCTTGAAGGATAGGCTGTTCCTAGACAGGCATGCTCCATCTTCCACTGCATCGTCACTTACCACCAAGTGAGGTGGGGGTCAAATGCCTGACTAGTCTAATAATAAAAAAAACTAAAAAAAAAGAATGTGGCTCGCTTGTCTAGCCGTATGATATAAACAAGTAAGTATAACAGTACAAAAACTAAAAACTCCGACTGCTGAAAATCGCCTTTGGAAGACCTTTATTTTGATACCTCACTCGATGGGTTATAGAAAAAAAAAGATTTCGATATACAATAAGGCACCTAAAATATCTACACCATTTACAATTTTTTTAATTTTTATGTAGGTATCTAGTGTCACTCGCGCGACGAAGTCGAATCTAACAACACCTCATAAGTAGGTACGTTAAAATCAATTGAGGGCTGCAGCCCGTGCCAAATAAATATACACACCTACATATATAAATACGCTCGAAAACATAACCCTCCTTCTGTCGCAGCCGGTTATAACCCAAGGTTATGCAATATTCGCAATGTCCGGGAAGTGGATGGGTGACCGTTTCGTACTTTGTGACTAGTTTACCATTTTACCGCTCTTTCATGTTCGTCCTGGTCACTCAAATTATGCTCATAATTCCGTGGTAAATCGTACTCTCGAAACTTACAATAATGATTTCTCTTCAGTCGATTTATTCTGTCACAGTAAAGTATCGTGCCAAAAGAAGATAAAATGCATTTTGGAGGGTAGAACTTCAGAAATCAGTGAATGAGTAATGTGTCACTTCCCTCTCTCTCTCTCACACACAAAAACACACACACAGACACAGACGCACAGACAGATGAGTAGAATTAGTTTTAAGTTCTTGCGTAATTTTAGAGACATTGACCTGGAGGCTTTGAGGCGAGATGCAGCCAATATCGATTGGAAGGCCGTCTTCGATGCTGGCCACGTTGACGACAAGATTCAGGAGTTTCAGTCACGCATCTTTCAACTTTATGAAACTCATGCACCTGTGAAAAAGGTCAAACTAAAGCATGCTCCAGCTCCCTGGATCACGCAGGATATCAGGGATTTGATGACCAAACGTGACAGCGCTATACGTCGTTACAATAAGTGCCCGTCAGACCGAAAACTGGATAGGTATAAATACTACAGAAATCTTTGCAGCCGTCTCAGTAGAGATGCAAGGAGGCGTCATATCCACAGTTCCATCATTGGGTCATCCCCTGCGAAAACTTTATATTTTCTAAGAACACTAGGCATAGGCAAATCTGTAGAGCCTTGCAATGTCTCTTTTGACTTGAACGCCCTCAATACTCACTTCTCCAAGCCGCCGGTGTTATTGGAAGCCGACGTCAAGGCACGCACTATTGCGCAACTGGACGACCAGCCACGCCCTCTTTGTTCATCTTTCCACTTCACCACTGTCGCGGAAGAGGACGTTAAAAAGCATCTTTTTTCTATCACTCCTACGGCTGTGGGCAACGATGGTGTTTCCTCCCGTATGATCTCCCTTCTACTCACACAAATTTTACCCATACTCAGTCACATCTTTAATTATTCCTTGGTTACGGGTTGTTTCCCTTCAGCCTGGAAGAGTGCTGAGGTTATACCTCTTCCTAAAACTTCCAATCCCATCTCCTTTTCCAATTTCCGACCCATATCTCTACTCCCTTATCTCTCCAAAGTCCTCGAACACATCGTCCACAGCCAGCTCTCCACATATCTTACGTCGAATAGTCTTCTATCATCTTTTCAATCTGGTTTCCGGCCGGGTCACAGTACCGTCACTGCGCTGCTAAAGGTCACTGACGATATACGTCTCGCAATGGAGGACAAGTCACTGACAATTTTAACACTACTTGACTTTAGCAGCGCTTTTAACTCCGTAGACTTCGATGTTCTTCTCGCTACTCTTCGCTCACTTAATGTTTCTCCTTCTGCCTTACTGTGGATTGACTCCTATCTAAGGGGCCGTGCTCAGCGGGTCCGCTGTGAAGAGGCCACCTCTGACTGGCGTGATCTTGTTGCAGGCGTTCCGCAGGGCGGTGTCCTTTCTCCTCTCCTATTCTCCGTATTTATAAACACTGTCACCTCTGTCATATTTTCTAACTATCATCTGTATGCTGACGATCTGCAAATTTACCGGCACTTCAGTATTTCTGATGTTGCTGAAGCGTTCGCTCATATTAATGCCGATTTAGAGCGAATTTCTGTTTGGGCCAAGTCATTTGGTTTACTAGTTAACCCCGGGAAATCGCAAGCATTACTCATAGGAAGCCCTCATATGTACAGGCGACTTGGCTCTGACACAATATTACCTCAGTTATTGTACGATAATGTCCCAATCTCAATTAGTAAATCAGCGAGAAATCTTGGGGTGGTTCTAGACTCCAATCTTTCTTGGGTCTCACTTCACTCGCTCAAATGCTTCCAAAGCCTTTTACCTATACAAACTAAGATATCCGTCGTCCAAACCCTCCTTCTCCCTATCCTAGATTACGCTGACTCTTGCTATTTGGATGCCACAGAAGAACTACTAAACAAACTTGAGCGTTTGCAGAATGTCTGCATAAGGTTTATTTTTGGTCTACGAAAGTATGATCATATTTCTCTCTATCGATCGCAACTCAAGTGGCTCCCTATTCGTTATCGCAGGAACGCTCATGTCCTTTCTATGCTTGACAATATCCTCTATAATCCCTCCGTTCCCTCATATCTCCGCAACTACTTCTACTTCTCCCGGGCCCAAGACAAGCCTTGTCGGTCAAATGTAAAATCATTATTGTCCATCCCTATCCATCATTTCGATTTCTTCTCTTACTCCTTCACTGTCCATGCAGCGAGACTATGGAACTCTCTGCCACATAATGTGCGTGAAAGCCAGTCACTGCCTATATTTAAAAAGAGAGTCAAGGAGTATTATCTTTCCCTGTCTAGTCCATAACTTATATATTTATGTATTTTAGATAGCTTGTTTTAATAATATGTCTAGCTTTATATACCTATATATTATAATATAATATATTTATATATTCAATTATTGTGCACGTCGTATCTGCGTTACTTTAGTCTAACATCACTCTTCTGTAGGCCTGCTGGAAGAAATTTCTTTTTAGAAATAAGCATCGCCTGTTGTGTCTTCTATACTGTTATATTTCTCTGTATATAATTATTGTGTACAATAAACAGTTAAATAAATAAATAAATAAATAGAATTGTTAAAAACGTATTTTTTTTGTAATGGTAACTTTTATTAATAATTTACTTCTACAGAGTAAGAATCTGTTATTAGCTTTCTGTTATTTACGAATATCTGATGTAAAAGCTTTAAGAGCTGTTGATTCTATGACAAATAAAAAATATATATATATATTTTTTTTTAAGTAAAGGTAGAAAGTAAACTGCGTCTAGTTAGCGCTTTGTAAGGCGCAAATTATGCATTTGTTTTCGCAATGGTCTCGTTGAAATCGTGGTGGTGTTGGATTGTTTAGATTACGTTACGAGTTATTACTAATAAAAATATGATTACCTAGTCCAGGGTGTCTCAAAGTGGGGTACGCGGACCCCTAGGGATTCGTCATTCGACATTAGGGGGTTCGCGACAAGACTTACGTAATGCTGGCTATATGACCTACACAATAGATATCCAAATAGAAATAATAGTGACCAGCCCTGGCTTCGCACGTACCCTTAACAAATTATACACCTAAATCTTCCTCATGAATAATTCTGTCTATTGGTGAAAACCGCATGAAAATCAATTCAATAGTTTTTTAGTTTATCGCGAACAGAAAGACAGATAGACGCGGCATAGTTTACATTATAATAGGTAGTGATGTACGTTATATTTTTCAATACGACGGGGTTCGATTCCCTGAGTACGAGTTGTTTAAAATATATGAATAAAATTTTTTTGTCACTAAAATCGATGACATGGTTTCTAAGAACCGCTCGCATCCATTCGAGCGCTCGCGAGCTCTACCTATCTCTTTCACACTCGTGGTAAGACAAGCATTAGACGGCGAGCGCTCGCGTGAAAGCGAGCGGTTTAAAAAATAGGGCCCCAGATCTTGGTATGTCTTATAGGGTAAAAGCCGGATACTTGTCCCACTTTTCGAAAAAGCTCTATTATGAAGAAATATGTACTTACTAAGAAATATGCGACATGTATATCGAAACAAAGGTCTTTAATCTTCTATAATAGCCTATTTTCATAAACTTAATTATTATTGGTTTTGAGTAAATCATGTTTTACTTGACCTCTCAAAAAGGGGATAGTTGCCTACTGTGGCGGATAGTTGCCTCGTGCGGGGATAGACGCCTCACTATGATTTTGTTGAATATAAACAATGTTTATTATTTACTGAGATCCTTTATTATGCTCTAATCACAATATTATCTAATAATTATTGTAAAAATATAGTATTCAGTTGTAATGATTTTAAATCATTAAATCATCACCATCCAGGTCTGTCAGACCGGATCCGCTTTCCTGCTTTTTCTTCTTTATTTCATCCGGTCTTGGGTCTCATCTGGACCATGCCATGAGATCCAGACCAACCACGATGTATTCACAATGTAGCATACACCGCGTTGCAGCGTTTCTTCAAGACTATCCCAGATGGCAGTCTTCTATTCGATGTCAGCGCAGCCACTGAGGAAGTTGATTTTTAGTTCCCGACTCCCTCTCCCTTTTATCGCCAACTATCTTCCGTCTAGCTAATATGGCGCGGCACCACGTCCGATTTTCGCTTGTGAGGCATGTTGTTCACCTTGAATAAAAGCACAGACAAATTCATATTTATTTTATAGAGCAAGAAGTCCCAGTAAGTTGGATAAAACACCAAAAGAAAAAAAGGTCCTTGCTTGTTAAATAATTTTATACTTGCGGATAGTTGCCCCTAAGGGCAACTATTGGCCAAAGTAAATGGGGCGACTATCCTTTTTGATATGGATACTTGCCCTTTATATTGAACAATTAAATGTAATTTAAAGCCTAATGCATGCATAGAAATAAAAAGTAGACTGATTCCATAATCAGTAATAAAGATATTCAATATTAATTACTTACCAAAAATAATTTTGACGCCCGTCAAAGCTTCAGCGCGAAAGATTTTTGTCCACAAGGACAAAACGCGTGCGCCTACGCTGGTAGACTACATAGCACGGAGACCTTCGGGAGGGGCACTTTCAATTATGGTAAAGCGCTAACGCCACTAACATCTCTAACATAGTGTATTCAAAACTGGGGCAACTATCCCACTGGGGCAAGTATCCGGCTTTTACCCTAGTTATAGTTTCCTATACTGATCGAAACAAACGCGCCACCTGTATAAGACAAAACTCGAAAACACTCGTGCGAAACCGAAGCGGGTCGCTAATTGCTATTATTTAGCACTGGTTACTTTTATCGAGTGTAGTTTAAAGTTCTCGAGTGGCGACCACGTACCGGTAAACGCAGCATGGGAAGGCCCCCCACAAGGTGGACCGACGACCTGGTAAGGATCGCAGGTACCAGCTGGATGCGGAAGGCACAGGACCGGCCTTTGTGGAGATCTCTGGGGGAGGCCTATGCCCAGCAGTGGGCGTCTTTCGGCTGATATGATGATTATTAATACAAGAATCGGAAATAAAACCAAAACATCGAATATTACAATTCTCTATATTTATTAAATGCATTGTGCTGTACGTACAATCGTAATAAATTACTTACTTATATTTAAACGTGTCGTATAAAAATTTAAACTTTAATTTTACAAATACAAAAAATATAACCATATATTTAAGGTTAGAGAGGATATAACAGGCTGTGAGGGGACCGTAGGTTATCCTCGTCATCGAGTACAAGAAAAATTCAAATTTGGAACGACAGTAGACGTTTAGGGGACCGCCAAAACGTTGGTCGGCCATGCACCCCGGTCTTTTTTACATATAGAACCCACAAAAGGATGATATATAAGTATTCATCATCACAGCCCGTAACAGTCCACTGCAGGACTTAGGGCCTCTCCCACGGAAAGAGAGGTTATTGCCATAATCTCCACGCTTGGCAGGCGGGTGGGAGATCGCAGTGTTTAAATATAATAATGGAAAATGCTGCTGCCTGTTTTCCAGACTACGGACTCTTGATATTTTGCCACGAAAACATTAGTCGCCTTGTACGACACCCATGAATGTAAGGGGTTGGTGCTATTCTACTCTGCCGGACACCACACGGCCATGTAAGTAATAATACTTACTATAAAGCTACGAATTTTTTTTTGTATTACTAAAAAAAATTTTTTTTATGCACGAACATTTTGTCACAACGCTCCTAAACGTCTATTATCACTAAAAGGTGGAATTTTTCTCATACTCGATGACGTAGGATAACCAACGGAGCCCTCACAGTCTATAACAGGTGCCAGAAAGCTGCAATGGTGTTAAAATAAATAGCTTTACGAAAATATAATTATTATTTTCAATTCCTAATTTAATCAATCACTAGTCATTTTGCAAAATAAACGACAAAATTAAAATCTTTTAATACGTCACGACTCTCAAAGAGCAGTGTTACCAGTTTAATAAAAGTTGAATGACAATAAAATCAAAATTACTATAATCTAGACGCCTTCAAGGCTAGAGTGAATAGGCTGTTCCTAGACAGGCATGCTCCATCTTCGGCCGCATCGTCACTTACCACCAGGTGAGATGGCGGTCAAATGCCTTTCTAGTCTAACTCTAATATAAAAAAATAAAAACTGGATGAAAAACCAACTTTCCCACAACTCCTGGATAAGACAAACTTCGTTATCCAATGTTTCTTTCACAAAATATTTTTCTGTATATCTTAGCGACCAAACCAGATTTCAGGCAAAGCTTAACATTTAGCGACAATAGACGAAAAGTTTAGATCATAATCATCATCATCATATACCAATGACTCTTTTCTGAGTTAAGTACATCAGTTGAACACTAACGCATGCTCTCACGGTGAGGGAAAACATCGTGATGAAACTTGAAACTGTATGCAATAAAGTGTTCAGTCATTCATTCACTATTAACTTCGCCTGATATCAAGTTTGACCGCCGCCCATACAACACTATCTCACTACAAACTAGACAATCTCTATACAAATCTAATCATCACTAGCCAAAGCTGCGAACTTATTCGCCATCGCCGTAGTAGCTGCCTCGTCGCTGTCACTGTCATCGCCATCCTCATCCTCATCCGCATCCTCATCTTCTGGATCCTCACTACTCCTGGAGACACCCTCATCTT
This sequence comes from Blastobasis adustella, assembly GCA_907269095.1. Classification (NCBI taxonomy): domain Eukaryota; kingdom Metazoa; phylum Arthropoda; class Insecta; order Lepidoptera; family Blastobasidae; genus Blastobasis; species Blastobasis adustella. The sequence continues at coordinate 8,215,598 of OU026140.1, forward strand.
CTGAGGCGCTGACGTCACCACCATCGTCCTTGGTGATGGCTTGCACCCATTTGATATATTTCAATTCGGCGTCTTTCTCGAATTTATCTGGGAAAATTTGATCGATGATTTTTAAATTGTAAGAATAGAAAAAGATTGAACACTTTGTGTTGTGACTCCATGATTTAACTCCATTATTGAGAATTAAATCACTTTTTGTACACTAGTTCCACTTTATTATACAAATTTTATTAAATTGCAACCGGTTTCGAATTACTCATCGTCCGGCAATGATTTTATATTTTGTTTACAATCTTAATGTAGGTACCGACAGTACACAATGGCAAATGACTGACTATAACAACCTGATAAGTAATTCGAAACCGGTTGCAATTTAATAAAATTTGTATAATAAAGTGGAACTAGTGTACAAAAAGTAATTTAATTTATAGAAAAAGACAAAGCCAAGAGTTGAGTTTCCCTATTGGAGCGATAGAAGTTGCAACAAGGGCTTTCGCTATTCAAGATGACGCCACTGAGACGTAAGGGTCTGATGTCAATAAAGCACAGTCATTGGATAGATTTTAGAGCGTCGGTTGCCTAATGGTTAAGAGGTCCGACTCGTAAGCGAGACTCTTTTCATTGTGATGTATATGATGACTCTTTTCTGAGTTATATACATTAGATGAATGCTGAAATGCGATGCTCTTACGGTGAGGGAAAACATTGTGATGAAATCTGCACGTTCAGGGGACTGAATGTATAACTGTAATTCAATCTGGTCAGGTTCCCAGGTAACAGGATCACGGAGGTCAGATGGCAGTCGCTCCAATGTAATTACCTGATCTGTTAAATCCTAGATCATGATCAAGGCGGACCCCGGGCCCTCGGGCGCAGAGCCCAATCGGAACATTAGCGTTAAGATGATCCATTTAGAGTCTACATCAATCTATGTAGCCTAGAATAGTCTACATCTATCCATCTAGTCTAGAATAGTCTAGATTCTAGACCCTCTGATTTGAAGGACACATATCCAGAGAAACACGAAAATTACCACAATTTAATGGTGTTGCTAATGTCTATAAGCAGCGGTGACCACTTTCCATCAGGTGGCCCACTAGCCTGTTTGCCTGACATATGACATAATAAAAAAAAATAACAATATTACTATTAGTAGGTACTACATACCTTTGTCATTGGTGTACCCAGGCGGTCGCAAGTACAGGCATATCTTCCCGTCGAGCGCCATACGCAGTAGGCTGTTCGCTGCTCGGTACGTGTCCAATCTGGGGGTAGAGTTGTACGCTGTTAAGGTAGCCCAGCCACTTTGTTACAGTTAGGGAGATCTGTAGGCTAATTACGCAACGCTGTAGCCAACAATTCTCTGATTCCAATGATAAAAATCGATTTCATGGGTTCAGTTGCTAAAAAAGTTACATTACAATAAACTGGATAATATTAAATCGATCATACTCAATCGCAAAAGTAACAATTTCAATCATTGAATTCAGAGAATTGTTGGCAACAGAGTTACGTAATTAACCTACTGAATGTCATGATTTTTAACTGTAGATTCATGGTCAAAGTAGCCTCCTATGATTGTATGACAGCGCAAAATAACACAATGATGGCAGATGGTTTAACCTTTACAATCTTCTGACTTCTTTTTGTTTGTCAATATTGTATCTATCTGCAAAGCTGCTTAGTGGCTACATGTCAAAATTTTAAAATGCAGTTTTGTCATTGGCATTTCAACCGTTGTGTGCTTGTGTTTTGAATGAATTTAACTGCTGTTAAACTGTGTAATGAAGTAATAAATAAATATAAAGTAAACTAAACTAGTTAACTGGCGACCCGCCCCGGCTTCGCACGGATGTTCTCGGAGTTTCTCTATTACAATCTACAAAACACGCATCAAAATCCGTTGCGTGATTTAGGAGTTAGCAAAAAAAACAGACAGACGCAAAAAGCGACGTTGTTTTATATTATGTAAGAATGAGCTAAAAATATCTACTTCTCATCAAAAGTCTTCGTCATTATAGCTCCAAATCCCAAACATACATCCTTATAAACTTTTTCATTTGTAGGAGAATAGGATAGCATAACGAACATAGCATAACATAACAATATAACACAGCATAGCATAACAAACATAGGTACTAAGAGTTCATGCCTTTGTCTCATACGTAGGGTAGGCAGACACTATGGACCGCCACTGAGCTCTGTCCTGACACAACTCCCTAGCCTCGCATATATCCACGATTCTTTTCACACCTCTCCTTTCATTCTTGATACTTCGGACCCCAGCTTATTAAAGAATGTCACCAATCCGATCAGTAAATGTTTTACGAGATAAAAGTATAAGATAGGGTGATAGGAATGGCCGTGTGATGTCCGGCAGAGTAGAATAGCACCAACCCCTTACACACGTGGGTGTCGTACAAGGCGACTCATGTTTTCGAGGCAAAAGATCTAGTCTCCGTAGACTGGAAAATGGGCAGCAGCGTTTTCCATTGTTATATTTACAACACTGCGATCTCCAACCCGCCTGCCAAGCGTGGAGATTATGGCAATAGCCTCCCCTTTCGTAGGAGAGGCGCTAAGTCCTGCAGTGGACTGTTATGGGCTGTGATGATGATCTCCTTTTATTCTCCCCACTTCTGACCTCAGCTTTTATTTTTTTACAATAGAAAGATTGGTAGTATTCAACGCACCTGCGGTTATGCATTTTTGTTATCTGCAACCTAGATGTAAGAATTGTTGATGTTATGGGCGACAGTTACCATTTACCATCAGGTGGGCTGTCTGCTCGTTTGTCACTGAGTAGCAAAAATAAATAAAAAATTAAATAAATAAATAAATAAAAAATTTAATAACCAACCTGGCAGCCTTAGCAGTGAGATATCCACGTTTCCTTGCCCAGCCGTCGCAAATGTCTTGCGGCGACCAGCTGCTATCGTTCTCCGGGTGTTGTATCCTTAACAGCTTAGGCAGGTCCATTCTCTCTGCCATGTATCTGTGAAAAATATATTTTGTTAAATAATTCTTGTATTGAAACAATGTTTTTGAAGGCCGGCCGAAGTGGAGAAGATAGAGCAAGAAAGCGGACCCTGGCAGAAACCGGGATGGACCGCTCGGATCCATAATACATAATAAATAAATAAATATGCTTAGACAAATTCACACAGCGCCATCTAGCCCCAAAGTAAGCAAAGCTTGTGTTATGGGTGTTAGATAACTGATAAACTACTTATATACTTTTTATAATACGTACTTAACAGTAATTAAACAGAAATTAAAATGATTATGATTTACTAGTGGACCTGGCGCGACTTCGTTCGCGTACACCTACTTTACCCCTACCTACCCTTTTTTTCTTGCTTATAAATCTCGCTCTATCTATTGTTGGAAACCGCATTAAAATCCTTTGCGTAGTTTAAAAGATCTAAGCGTACATAGATACATAGGGACAGACGGCGGGAAGCGACTTTGTTTTATACTATGGATAGATGAGTGTAGGTTTAGCAATCGACTTTGTATTTTTCATAACCTTGTAGCGACATCTATCGCGTCAATGGGGAAACTCAACAACACTTACATTACGAGTACACGATCGCATGTTGGCAAAGCATCGCACATAGATGGCTCTGACCAAGCGTCTTGCATACAAATCTCAACTTTCCATTATAAACCATCATCGCGCTAGAGAAGTGTCCCAACTTCCGCAATACAAATACAAATACTCTTTCCATTGTATTTGAATTAAAAAAAAAAAAAAAAAAAAAAAAAAGATTCGCGGAAGCTCATTATTTGATACAAAAACTTTCGAATACCTTATGATTACCTTATTACCTAAACAGTTTACCTAGATGATTTATGCTATTTTTGTTGCTTGTCTGACTCATGTTTATCTTTTTCTCTCTCTAGACAAAGGTTGCCTAGAAGAGAGCGATAAGGCCGCTTTTGCCCACAATGTTTGAAAAGACCTGTAAAATCTTCTTTGTTGTAATTTTGTGTACAATAAAGAGTATATCTATTTATCTAATTTTGGGCGATTAAGATATAGTGTCTGAAAATGGACCTTATGCCAACTGAATCATCATCATTATCGTCCTAGCGCTTATCCCGGCCTCTGCCAGGGTCCGCTTTCCTACACAATCTCCTCCGCTTCGGCCGGTCTTCGGCATCCTCTCGTCGTAAGCCGTTGGCTCTCGCATCCGACTCAGCGATGTCAATCCATCGCTTCTTGGGTCGCCCACGGGGCCTCTTTCCTGATACCGGCAGGTTCAGGCACCTATTTCCAACGTAACCCTTATCCCAACTGGAACAGCATCATCATCATCATATCAGCCAGAGGACGCATTGCTGGGCATAGGCCTCCCCCAGAGATCTCCACGGCGGCCGGTCCTGTGCTTTCTGCATCCAGCTGGTACCTGCGATCTTTACCAGGTCGTCAGTCCACCTTGTGGGAGGCCTACCCACGCTGCCAATGCTGCTATAATGGACCTTATTTAATACAAAATCCTTCGAATACCTTATAACCCAATTTTGGTGATTAACAAATAGTGCCTCAAAAATAGCCCCTATCCCAACGGAATACGGTTACCTGATAGTGGTGTAAGGCTCCCGCAGCTGCGCTATGGGGTAGGACCCCATCAGGATCTGGACGGGCCGCGGGACCGTGGACGGGAACACTAGGCCTGGACAGTCGCAAAGGCGGACCTGGGAATACATTGACACTTATTTTAGTAACAGACGTTCCGTTTTGGCTGGGGCCGACCAACCGTCAGTTGCAGTTGATACTAATCCTTACAAAGTATAAAATAAAGTCGCTTTTGGATTAATTTGGACTTATTTTTTGTTATTTTATTTAGAATTATACATAAAAAAAAACATCTTGGCGTTAATGTCCCGGTTGTGCTCTCGCGTACGAGGGCCCGGGGTCCGCCATGACCAAGATCCAGGATTAGGCAGGTCAGGTAATTACAGTGGAGCGACTGCCATCTGACCTCCATGACCCTGCTATTAGGGGAACTTGACCAGATTGGATCATGGTTACACATCCAGTCACCTGAATGTGCAGGTTTCATCACGATGTTTTCCCTCACCGTAAGAGCATCGGTTAGTTTTCAACTAATGTACATAACTTAGAAAATAGTCATTGGTACATGGCCGGAGCGGGATTCGAACCCGGGACCTCTGGGTTTACGAGTCGGATACTGTAACCGCTCGGCCACCGACGCTCTCCATTTAGAATTATACATATAGTAGGGGAGCTCAGAGGGCTAAATGCGTTTTTACCCGAGCGCTTTGAAGACCTATCAGATCGCGAAGATTAACGGCTAAACAGAAAAAAAGTTTATATGATGTATGTCTTTTTAGTGGTGGGGAGAGCGTGTATGAATTTTCAAAAATGTAAAAAAAAATCGTTCCAAAAAAATACTCAAGCGCGTCAGTGTTTGATACCGTGATACAGTCTTCGAACTCCTGTTTACAGAGAGATATTAGTCTGACGGATTGATAGTGGGAGTTAGCTGTATTAAGAAATTAGGGAAAAAATGATTTTTCTCGGGCTTGTCAGAAATTAAATAAACTACAAAAAGTATCCTATTATAAAGACTGACGGTTTGGGCGTGACCAAAAGTTTATAGTCGATACTCAAAAATGCAAAAAAAAATCGTGACATTGAAATACTCGTGCGCGTCAGAATTTTATACAGATGGTTCAGCTTGATATTCTAGTGGTGATAACTCTTAATCTGATAATTTTGTAAAGGGATTTTTTTAATCTGACAGTTAAAAGAGCGGCAAAGAGTAGTGTTAAGCAGTGCGAGAGAGTAAGACTCTGAGAAAGAGAGAGAAAGGAAGAGAGGCGCAGAGCGGGAAATACACAATTATCAGTAGTTGTACATACAACATTCTATTATTAATTTTATGTGCTTAGGCTTATGAAAATCGGCAGAATATATTTCTATAATTTTTTAAGTATTTTCTTTAGAATCAAAAAAACCAAACTCGCGCTCGAGTATTTCAAGGTAACGATTTTTTTTTGCAATCTAGTGACTCGCTCAATTTTTTATGTCACGCTCAAATCGTCAGATTATTGAAGATATTTTTTTTTCTGCATGTAATTAACTTATTTTGTTTAAATCTGATGCGCTCAAGTATGTTTAGGAATCGATTTTTTTTTACTAATCTGATCGACTACCCTAGGCGTACCCCACTATATTAAGGGACCATCATTGGTAAAAGTACTTAACAGGGTATAAAGATTCTCCCCTAATATTAGGCTGCTACGCTCAGGTCACATCCTAAATCACCGCTTGGGCTCCCCTACTAATATATTAGTATAAATAATTTATCTCATATTAGCAGGTCGTTGCGCGTAACGAGGTATATTATGGATCAGTCTGAATACCAGCGCTGTGATTGGTTGCTACCATTCATAGTATTATGCTGAGGCTGGTCTAATTTGGTCCGACGAATCGCCCTGCAGGGCTAGCACAAGTGTCTCGCTCGCGATAAGCGAGAAAAGGCGCGACATAGATACTACTCTTCCATCTTAGTGTTGAGAGAAGGAAACGAACGCTCTCTCCCGGCGCGAGCTGCGTCGCGGGCATACTTGTGCTAGCTGCGCTGCTTCCTTATTATGTACTTATTCTGTTACTTTAAACTTATTGAATGTGTTATTGGACCAAATAAAGATACGTCTATGTCCATGTCCATGTCTATGCGTATGTCTACATCTATGGTCTAAGAAAATGTCCCATATATTCCATACCTGCGGCGTCAAGAATATGGTCTGAAAATGCTTGGTATGCCCCGGCGTCTTGGACACAGAGACCACCTTCCGTCCCATGATCGCGTTCATGAGGGAGGACTTCCCCACGTTGGGCTGCCCCACGCAGCCGACGGTGAGCACCCCACCCTTGTACCGCTCGTGCTTGTAGAAGGTGGTGTCTGCCTTCTCTAGGATTGTTTCCCCTGTGGGTGTTAAAATGTGGGTAGATTTTTATTCTACGCAATGACAAACGAGCAGACAGCCCACCTGATGGTAAGCGGTAACTGTCGCCCATAACATCTACGATTCATGCATTTAGCGAAATGCAGAACCGCTGGTGCTTTGTCGCTGTGAGGACTGAGATGAAATGCCTCATGCCTGTAATTGCGCTGGCTACCTTATCCTTCAAACCGGAACACAACGATGAAAGCATTGTTGCTTTTTAGTGTGTAGGAATGGAACACGTTGCTTGCTAGTGTGTTCCCTAATCATTATAGTCTGGACGCCTTCAAGGCTAGAGTGAATAGGCTGTTCCTAGACAGGCATGCTCCATCATTGGCCGCATCGTCACTTACCATCAGGTGAGATGGCGGTCAATTAGCTGGCTAGTCTAACTTAAAAAAAATCATCATCATCATAAAGCAAGAGCATCGGTGGTCTAGTGGTTAAGGGGTCCGACTCGTAAGCGGGAGGTCCCGTGCTCGAATCATTGTATCTTGGCGTTCATGTCCCGGTTGTGCTCTTGCACACGAGGGCTCGTGGTCCGCCTTGACCATGATCCAGGGTTTGGCAGATTAGGAAGTTACAGTGGAGCGACTGCAGTCTGATCTCTGTTCCGCTGGTACCGGGGAACCTGACCAGATTGACCACTAGGACACTGCTCCCACCGATTATCCATCCGAAAGACTTATACTTAGACCTCACAAAAAAAAAGAAAACCTACTCACCAACTTCAGCCTTCTCATCATCCTCGAACTCCACATCTGTCTCCTCCTTCACCTTCCTCTCCCACGAGGATAAGTCCACCTCTCCCTTCACGATGTCCTTGCAAGCCTCCAGCAGCTTGGTGGCGCCTTCCACGCACATCCGCTGTCGGCCTTTGCGACGACGGATTTGGAGGCCTGATGAATGAATGAATAAATAAACGAATGAATCAATGAATGAACGAACGAATGAATAAATGAATGAATGAACAGTTTATTGCGTAAATATAGGATACAATCGGTAACAGTAACACAGAAAACAGGCGGCCTTAGCGCATAAAGCTTCTTCCAGTCAACCTTTGGGTAGCGAATTTGTAATGTGACGATATACGCGTGGACGTCCACGATATAGGTCCGGCTCTGCCCGGCATTGTCGGGCACGGTCCGGTCGTGGTTGGCGTGGGGTGGGTTTGCTGCGGCCATGGGGCGGTCAGTGTGTCACTAAGTTCCTTCCTACTTTCCTACCCTCCTCCTTTTTGACGATTGAAAGAGATATTTAATGTCCTCATCAATAAAGAAATTTTGAATTTTGAATTTTGAATTTTGAATAGGGGAGAGGTGGCATGAAGGGGACATTATTCAATATGACAGGAGTGTGACGTTTTAGATGCGAATGGTTGTGATCCGGGGTTGCCGCAGAACAAAAATATTGTCGTCTCGAGACGTTTCCTCTTTTACCGATTAATTCAATACGTGTCCCTTTCATTGATTGAAATTGTTACCTTTGCGATTACGTACGATCGACTTAATAGTTTCAGTTTGTTGCAATGGAACTTTGTTAGCAACTGAACCCGTGAAATCGATGAAACATAATCGCAAATGTAACCATTTCAATAATTGAAATCGGAGAATTGTTAGCAACAATTATGTAATTAGCTTACAGGTGGTCACCGCTGCCTATAGAGAGTGACCACCTGCCTGAATGCCTACCTTATGACATAAAAAAAAAACCAACTCACCAGCCTTATCACTGTTGGCTCCAGCCAGGTTGTAACCAGGGCAAGACGTGAAGTACACAACCCGGAGGCCAGGGTAGGACTTCATGAGGTACTGTCGCCAGGCACAGACGACTGTGGCCGGTACCAGATCGACTTTGTTCAGTACCAGGATCATGTTCTTTTGCAGTTTGTTCACGACATAATCGTAGAGGGATGGGGGGAACATCATGCCCTGGAAAAGAAGGGAGATGAATATTTATTTACTGTAAATTATTAAATTTATTATTATGAGGAGCGTCGGTGGCCGAGCGGTTACAGTATCCGACTCGTAAGCCAGAGGACCCGGGTTCGAATCCCGCTCCGGCCATGTACCAATGACTGTTTTCTGAGTTATGTACATTAGTTGAATACTAACCGATGCTCTTACGGTGAGGGAAAACATCGTGATGAAACCTGCACATTCAGGCGACTGGATGTGTAACCATGATCCAATCTGGTCAGGTTCCCCTGGTAGCAGGGTCATGGAGGTCAGATGGCAGGCGCTCCACTGTAACAACTTGACCTGCCAAATCCTGGATCATGGTCAAGGCGGACGGAGAGCTTGGCTCTCGTCCTCGAGAGCACAACCGGGACATTAACGCCAAGATGAATTATTTATTTTATTTATTATTATAGGTAACATTAATACAAATAGTATGATGTAAGGAATAGACTGTGAGGACGCCATAGGTAACCTACGTCATCGAATACAAGAAAAATTTTACTTTGTGGCGATAGTAGAGGTTTAGAACCACCATAACGTTGGTTTGTCCGTGCACAGCCAGGCACACAAAAAAAATTTTTGTAGTGCCCCAAACTTAGGCATTCGATTTTTTCTTGTAATCAATGATGGTATGGTATGGTTGTTAAGCGCGCTCCAAATGTGGACAGTTCCGCGGGAACACGAGAATGTGGAGGCAGTATTCGCCTACATTCGTGTAGTCCCGTGCATGTTTGGCATGTCTCGCCTATTTCATAGACTAAGTAGAGATAGTTCGTTGTCGTCTCGATTCGATCGATTTTATATTTATATTCCTAGCGCTTTTTCGAGTAACAGGTTCGGGGTACCCTTGACCATGATCCAGGATATTAGTAGATCAAGTAATTACAGTATAGCAGCTGCCAGCACCTCTGTGACCCTGTTTAAAGCGGATCAGCGATATTACACCAATGAATCGATATAATTTCGACGCGTTTTGACACCCACCACATCCCTAATAGGCGAGAATGTAGAGGGTCGACCAAAGTCCCGGCCAAAGTTTCGCCGAAAGTTTCGGCGGACATGTTGAGTACGCTTTATGGTATAGTATATGTATATGGTATATGTATATTAAAAGTTGCACAATACTCGATATTGCTACCACCGCTCGTTAAATAGCGCATTTCGGACTATCCAAGGTAAGGTTAGCTGGAAGAAGCTGGAAGAAGCTAAAGGAATTAGTACTGAATTGTAGAAAGAGGCGATCACAATAGATCAGTAATGGTCGCAGTGATACTGGGTCTGAAAAGCCTTGGAGAGCCAATCTTTCAAAAAAAAAAAAAAAAAAAGTTAGCTGGAAGAAATCCTATTTTGGGATAAGCCCGCCTTTGCAATTTATATTTATTTTCTTTTGTTATTGTTCTTTATGTAGTTATACGCAATAAAGAGTTTACATACATACATGATGTAGGATAGCCTATGCCGCCCGCACAGTCTATTACCACTCGTGGACAACACATACGTAAAGTAATTTTCAACAATAAAGAACGATGGGCGTTTTGCTCCCCGATTTCTAACCATGCCCCAATAACTATGAGTGAATATGCATTTGAATGTAGAGTTATAGTTACTATGACGACTCACTCCAATTTATTGTAGTTTCGGAGTTATACCTGTTTATAAATTCCTACACATAAATACACCGTTAAACTTGGTAATTGCGACCATGTAGTGAACGAGTGTGTTTTGTAACATTGTATCAGGCATCGGTAAGTCTGTATTACTTGTATGTTTTGTAGCTATACATCTGTTAAATAGCCAGGTAGACACAGACAAACCCACCCGGGTTTTGGGTCAACTAGTATTAAGAAACAAACTGTACTTACAATGAATTAAATAAATAGATACAAACAAAATACATGAATAGGTATAACTCCGAAAATACAAACGTGTGTACGTCATACTTATGACGTACACACTCGTACTGTAAAAACTCGGTGATCTGGATAACGATCAGCATTTGGGTACCTCTCGCGATACAGTCTAGCCGCAGCACTAGCATTCCCTCTGCATTCGCCATAAATAAAGTGCATGTTGGCATATTCCTGAGTGGTGTACACAGGCATGGTGGCACTACACAATCACACGATAGTCCAGGAGAAAGCAAAGGTCGTTGTAAAGAGATCGAATTTTTTTCCCCCGTAATCAAAGAAATAATGTAGCAAGTATTATACCATTTAAGAATCCTTATTAAATGCGTCAACTTTTAGTGCTACTTGCCAACCTGGCGTAGTACTATTTTTTTTCAGTACAGTCCGTTAAAGTTGGACGAAATATTAATTGTCTATTCATTGTACGGCATAATGTGACACTTTCTTCCAAGCTGGAGCAGTTGACTTAGAATTCTAAGTAATAGGTTAGATTAGCACTATTCGGGATTACATAAGAAAAATAAAATTGAAAAAAAGTTAAGATTTGTAGCAACAGGAGCTAAAAAACCATCACAGAGTGTACGTTTTCTCGAAAAAAAAGAAATGCCTATAATTTAAAAAATTCAAGACTTAGATTTTATTTTTTATTTTTCTAGTAACTATTATGATTTGGACTATCACCCGATTCCGGCTTGACGTCGACTTACGGGACACCCTGTATACACTCAATTAATTGAAAGATATATCTATAACTTACAGCAAACCGGACATCAACAATGAGCAGCAGGATATCACACATCTCCAGAACCCGCCAGAGCTGTCGCCAGGTCTCCAGGTTGAGCTCGAAGTAGGAGACGTCCTTCCAGCGGTCCGAGGTTTGCAGGTGTTGCACGTACTCCTGTATTTGTTATTGTTGATGACATTATGACATTTTATTGATATGCAACTACTAAGATAATTGGTTTGACGAAATTTTATAGAATATAGTTCGTGCCACGGTTAGTACTGTTTTTATCTCGATATTTCGACGCTGTTGCATGCGCCATGGTCACAAGTAGACTGGGCACAGGGCCGACCTCTGTGGACAGCCCCTGTGGAGGCCTATGACCAGCTATGTTATTCTCTAAGACAACATTCTTGAGCGTAATGATGAAACGTGACAGATGGTCACCAGGTTGCCAAGCAACGCGCAAAATTCTATTGAAGCATTGTTATCATAAAATAGAACATCATACATTTTTTCTTAGAGAATCGCACCTCAGTGATATAATGTAGATATGATATGATGTAGGAAACCTCACAAACCCTTGCATGTATAATAGTAGACAGTGAGGGCGCCGTACGTTATCCTACGTCGAGCACAAGCAAAATTCCACTTTGTAGCTAATGTAGACATTTGTCCCGCAAAACGTTGGCCTGCCCGTGGACAACCTGGTACAAAAATATTTTTTTAGTGAGCCAAACTTTGACTTTTAGTAGCGATAGTACCTACATAGCCTCTTGTGTAAGTTCTATAAGTAAAAAAAACCGCTCTGCCTCACATCCTCTTGGCAGTTTCGTTTTTCAGACTCGTTATAGTCATAATGTCACACACTCCCACACACCCACACACACACACACCCCCACACACACACACACACACACACACACACACACACACACACACACACACACACACACACACACACACACACACACACTTATATTTTAGAGAGAGAAGTTTATATTTTAATTTTGATAGTAGTTTTTGTTTTCTATTAGTATTTTATATGGTGTTTACAGGCTACATTAATTACCAAAATTATAAATTGCAGTTTTGTAATTGGCATTACACCTTAATAATGTAACATTTTTGAATAATATTTTATATGCTGTAAAACTGTGAAATAAATAAATAAAATAAATAATTAATTAAAGTGCCTTTAAAGTGGAATTTTTCTTGCACACAATGACACGTAGGATGACCTACGGCGTCCTCACAGTCTAGTGTGATTCGTTTAGCTACAATAATTTTATATGATCATAATGGTTGGGCGGACCCCGGGCTCTCACGTGCCGCGCGGGAGCGCAACCGGGACATGACGCCGATATGATGATGAATTTTATAGGGTCGTATTGGCTTTATCTGGCCGTGTGGAATCCGGCAGAGTAGAATAGCACCAACCCCTTACACTCGTGGGTGTCGTACAAGGCGACTCAAGTTTTCGAGGCAAAAGATCTAGAGCAGGGCTGGAAAATGGGCAGCAGCATTTTCCATTGTTATATTTATAACAATGCGATCTCCATGCGGTTGGAGAGCGTGGAGATGATGGCAATAACCTCCCCTTTCGTGGGAGAGACCCTAAGTCCTGCAGTGGACTGTTATGGGCTGTGACGTATATTAGCTTTATTTTAACACTTTTGACAGCTTGTAAACCCACCTTGAAATACCTGTGCTCTTGAGCATCTAGCTGCGCTGGCGACATGGTGAAGTCCCACGGAGGCCGCTTGGGAAACGTCAATTCCTCGGGAAAGAAGTCTGACGGGTCCACTTCCATTTCTTTCTCTGATACCGGGTTGAGGCCTTGTCTGTTGCAATAAAATGCATAAATGAACTCACAGTCCAATACAAAAAGGAGTGATTTAAAGATGGAAAGTAAGCAATCATTTTACAAAATAAAAAAATAATCATTTTAGGGTTAATGTCCAAGTTGTGCTCTCGCGCACGAGGGCCTGGGCTCCGCCTTGACCATGATCCAGAATTTAGCAGATTAGGTAACAGTAATTACCTGATCCAGTGACAATGCAGCCGAAGATGGAGCATGGCTGTCTAGGAACCGCCTATTCACTCTGGCCTTGAAGGCGTCCAGATTATAATGATCAGGGAATCACTAGCAGGCAATGTGTTTCATTCCTATACCTACTCTACCCCTACCTACCTCACATACAAATTACACCTGTATCAGTGCTCGTCTAAGCTGAAATAACGCGCTCCACTATCGCATTAACGCACGCAACATTAAAATATGGACACAAGCAAATTTAAAATATGGACGCAATACATATACAAATGCCGTTGTAATTGGTCATTCAGTTGCCGGTGAGACTCAAACGTAGGAGCACGCGTCGTTCGATTGAGCAGTCGACGCTCCCACACAGATGAAGTGTCCTTATTAATATTTGCACTCACACATCGAAATCAACTAATTAAGTAGTGGGGCGCGTCATTTCAGCTTTGACAAGCTCTACATTCAAATTGGTCAAGCCATTTTAGTTAAACTAACAAACAGCATTTCATTTTCATATTATATCAATAACTTTAATTTTCCAACTCACAAAGCATACTGCTTCTTCAGCTTCAGCTCTTCATCGGTCTCCCGGTAGAACTTGAGAGCGTAGCGGTTACTGTCACCACGACCCCCTCGGCTCCTTGGCTGGTAGTTCACGGCCACCACGTCATATGCTGCTGTGCCGCCTGAAGCTATTGAATAAAATAAAATAAAAAATATAATAATTAAATTATTGAAACTAATTACATCTTTTTGATAACATATTTTTTGCGATTTTTCATCTCCATTTACCTCCATTTATTATAAAATAAATGTAAACTTTAGTTTGTAAGAGCATATTATATACCAGACACAACTTTCTGCCGAATCATGTCGTATGCGCGTGGAACAAGTTACCAGAACATGTGATAAGTGCACCCTCTGTCAATGCCTTCAAGAACGGACTGGACCGCCTAAACAAGTGACTAACACAAGTGCTAGTGAAATGCACGCATCAGCTTCAAGCTGCTAGTGCATCAACAAATAAATAAATAGTGAGGTTTTTTTTTTGTACCACCAAGGTGGCAAACAAGCTTGCGGCCTGCCTGATGGTAAGCAGGTTACCGCAGCCTATGGACGTTTGCAATACCAGGGGCATCACCCACGCGTTGCCTACTCCGTAAAACCTTTAACCCCTTTCTTTAAGAACTCCGTGTTGTACACTCCAGGGAAAACCTCTAAAATTTGCTAAACTATCAGAGCTCATTTTGCATGTTTCTTAAGAAAAATAATATTAATTTTTAGGATTTCAAGATTACAAACAAAAATGTTATGTTCTTGACTCTTTTTAATGTGTGTGTGGATTAAATATTCATAAATACATGTTTTATTATAAGTGTCACTTGTTATTTAGAAGTTAAAGTACAAATGAACAGAATAAATTTTCTTATTTTAATTCTATCCATATGTTTAAAAAGGGAGCTTGTGTATAATATGGTAATTTATACCCTGGTAAGGTTTGTGTACGTAATTGCCTAGCGACGACCCCCGGGTTAAATACCTTTCATTTTTTTAATGTTTTTTTTTACTTGTTACTTTATTTTAGTTTTACGTAAATATTGTAAATATCACTTAACAAATAGATAAAAACTTACTTGACATAATGAGGGTTTTATTTTGCTTCTTTGATTGCAATTGCTGCTTCTTCGCCTTCCCACTGAAGGGTGTCTTCCTGCGTGCTTGAGGCATGGCTGTGGATATCAATAGTCACATAAAGATTCACGATAAAAGATCTTCAATTCACGCTAGACTTAGCACTGAAGGAGATTTAAAAATAATAAGAGTTAATGTTAATCTTGTCGGCTGTAAGGACCAAACACGTTGCAGAATGCAGCAGTTAAAACAACCTAAACAAGTAGATATAGTAGCAATATACATAACACCTGTAGGGTATGATGTACGTTTACCATGCGGACATTGCTTGCGGACGTTTTTGGGGTAAATAAGTTAGTCTGTTATTAAGGTACTTACTTAGTCTTGCCACTGGGTACCTTCAAGCTCTTTTCCAGTACTTATCACAACTTTAACGTGCACTTCAGTAGGTATTTACGAGAAAAACAGCCGGTCGAACAGACACAAACCGGAAAAGCGCATTTTGTTTTGACAATTGACATTGACATTGATTATCCAATTCAATGTGACCAGTGCAGTTGATGATTATTCTGCTGATCTGCAATATCTGCTAAATGTTAAAGGAACGTAGCGGGACGGTCATCTTTTTTCTAAATTTACTAAAGATTTTTTAGAAATTTACTAAAGTTTTTGAAATCTAAAAAGCCCATTTTGACAGGTGTCATAATTCCTTGTTTCCACGAAAAAAAGTTCATTCGAAGGCACTTCTATCTCTCAGCTTACGGGCTTCCCGAGGGTTTATGCAAATGGTTCACGAGCTTCTTATCTGAGCGCAGTATTCCAGTCATCACTGACGAGTCATGCTCGGATACTCTTTCAATACATGAAAGAGTTTTCCAAGAACGGACCTTAATTAACCGTTTTTCAATTGTTCATAATAGGATCCGGCTAAAGCTGGTCACACTGTAATTAATAGCTGGACTCGTACGTATCCAAAGCCGTAAATAACTATTAAAAAGTCTAATGTCAAAAAAAGGTATTTTATATTACAACTACTGCTGTTATTCCGACAGATTCCTTCATAAAATTTAAATTTTTTAAATTAGTTCAGTTTCAACTAATATTGTAATGTTTACCCAGCAGATAGTATGAAAGTATAGTGCGACGAACTACTATTTTATCTTTAGCATTGTTTTTGCGACTCAGCACCATAGATAAATTATTTATATATATTTTGTCTGTGCTCTTGTGCAATGAGCAAAATAACTTCACTGTAAAATATCTATATTCATAACCTCAAAAAACATCGTAGACCTAGGACGCTTTTTGCGTCAATAAATATAAAATCTTTGGTTCACACATAATTTAAACTACAACAGTCTGTGCTTTTAAACAAAATGCTGCCCTTGTCACTTTTGCGTACCGCGCAGAACCATCCTATGTTGGTGGAATTGAAGAATGGAGAAACTTACAACGGTCACCTTGTAAGTTGCGATAACTGGATGAACATCAATTTGCGAGAGGTGATTTGCACATCAAGAGACGGCGACAAGTTCTGGAGGATGCCCGAGTGCTATATACGTGGTTCAACGATCAAGTATCTCAGAATTCCGGACGAAGTTATCGACATGGTCAAGGAAGAGACCCAGGTGAAAGCTAGGGGCCGTAGTGACATGAACAAGGGTCGTGGTGGTCAAAATATGCGGTCTGGAAGGGGCGGCAGCAGAGGCGCCTTCGGCAATAGGGGGCGACCAGCCCCCCTCGCCCGCGGAGGAGGGAATACGGGTAGACCGCAAAATAAAAACAAAAAATAATAGCTTTTAGGTTGTATTTTGTACTTTATTTAATAAATTTAAGGCTTATGTAAGGAATTTATGCCTCTGTTTTATTTGTAGTAAGTGCAGCATGTGGTGTTTTACTAGCCACTGCCAGTAAAACACCACATGCTGACAGTAACTAGTTAAACACCACATGCTGCACTTCTGTCAGCTAGAGGATGTGAATCCGCTACGGTCCTGTGAGTGACCACATCAAGAAACAAAGCTAGTTTTTGGTTCAAAGGGTAACTGGATCATGCTATATAATTTGCAAATTGATCAGAAGTTCGTTTGACGATGTAATTTCTATTTGTAAATTATACTTTGGGTCTCGACCCTCCCATGTATATGCCGAAATCTTTGGTATTGACTGAAGTATATATACTTGCAGATGTAAGATGTGCTTATGCCTTAGCTTTAGAACATCTCTCCGCTTTGCACATCTGCACTTTTGTAGAGTCCTGGCCTTACTGTATGAAATTAGGAAAACATGTGTTTTCGTACAAGAAAGCAATCTCTAAATAAATGTTGATTTGATTAGATTGTCAACATAAAATAAAGATTTGGATTAAACCAAAAAGATTTTTAGATCATATGATGGATAACTTTACGTTAAATCCTATTTTGTATTCGCTTTCAAAATTTGTACATTACATTAAGCCATTTCATACAATTCCCTAAGAAATGGATGTTTTAACCGAGATATTTGTCAGTAACCCAAAAGCATCGTAATTTTCAGGTCCATCTTTGTATCATGGCTTTTGAAAAGCGGAGCGACACATAACATAATATCAGTGATACAAAAGTGGACCTTATTCTATGAGCAATACATTTCACTTTGATTTGCTCTCACGCTCTTTGCTTTTGAATTAAGTCAAATGTAATAAGCGCAATAACACCGGGATTGATAAATTCTAAATTTAAATACCTACATAATGAACAGGAATGTTAGGTATTCATACCTATTAGGTACATAATCTCGGATCATCTTGGCGTTAACGTCCCGGTTATGCTCGCGCACGAGGGCTTGGGGTCCGCCTTGACCAGGATTTGACAGATCAGGTAATTACACTGAAGCGATTGCCATCTGACCTCGTGACCCTGTTAACAGGGGAACTAGACCAGCTTAGATCATGGTTACCTACACATTCAGTCGCCTGAATGTGCAGGTGTTCCCTCTCCATAACAGCATGAAAACTCAAAAAAGAGTCATTGAAACATGGCGGCAGTTGGAATCGAACCCGGTACCTTTCGCATTGCGAGTCGGATACCGTACCTCTAGGCCACCGACGCTCTAGGTACATAATCTCTAACCCTAGCTAATTGTTACATGAACAAATTATGAAAATAATTAACACAGCGTCTTGGTACAATCTTTACCTATAACACCATTACTTGTAAAGGACACATAAATAATTAAAATTTGTATTTATACTCATAAAAAAAATATTAAGTAGTAGGTACGTGTATAAGTATCAGAAATAATATTTACCACGCAAACGGCTTGGCGTATCAATAATTAAAAAGAAATTACAACATAACAAAGTAATTCAGTATGAAATTGAAACACTGCGGTACCCACCCACTTATTCGGACTTCAATTTCCGGTGCAAACGTTGTGGCCGTCACATAGACAATGTGGAAACAGATATATTTTCTGCTTTTACTGGGTAAGTTTTTGTCCACTGCAACTCTAAAATTGCTATACTTCGGAGAGCTCCATGGGGTGGGGATTTGGGGAACCGTGGCTTTGGCAGTGGAGGGGCATTTGCCTTTTTGTTGCCAGAGCAACGTGTTATAGAGGTGGGCAACGCATTGGCGATACTCTTGGTGTTGCTAATGTCTATAGGCAGTGGTGACCACTTTCCATCAGGTGGCCCGCTTGCCTGTTTGCCTACCGTATGAGATAAAAAAAAAAAAAAAAAGAGCATACTCCCATCCGGGTCACTATCGACATGGACATCGATGTTAATGTGGGAAATACACCATTTTTGGTGCTATAAGATGCTATAACTTTTTTAGTGTTAGTCTTGTTGGTTGTCCTAAATAAATAAATACAATTAAAAAAAATTGGTGCCTACAACTTTCGACTCATGCCCTCGTTTTCAGAGTTTCCATCATCACATCCTTAACTGATAAAAACTACCTCAGGAGTCCCTGAGGTGATCCCATTTCAATATATAGGTACCTACACATAACCGCCTCCTTTTTTGAAGCTGGTTAAATACTAGTAACCCACTTCTGGGGCTAAGTAATTTTTTTATACCAATAAGATGGCAAACAAGCTTACTGCCTGCATGATGGTAAGCAGTCATCGCAGGCTATGGACGTTTGCAATACCAGGGGCATCACCCACGCGTTGCTGACCCCGTAAAACCTTTTCACCCCTTTGTTGAACAACTCCATGTTGTACTCTCCAGGAAAACCTCTCCAGGTACTAATCTAGCCCAACGATCGGCACATTACGAATTGACATATTTAGGTACATAGGTATCCCCATACCATTTCTTTTAAATGTGGTACCTAGCGTGAATTTAGAGTTTTTTATAAGAACTGCCTACCTACGGTGATATCCACCTGCGTAAGTGTTCTTCAGTAGTTGGACCAAAAAAATCCTGGAAGCTATTTAAAGCTCTGATGTAATAATAGTCACAAACTATGAACTATAATAGTATAAAGCGTGCTCCAAATGTCCGCCGAAACTTTCGGCGAAACTTTTTCCGGGACTTGGTCCACCCTCTACATTCTCGCCTATTAGGGATGTGGTGGGTGTCAAAACGCGTCGACATTATATCGATTCATCGGTGTAATATCGCTAATCTGCTGTAAACAGGGTCACAGAGGTGATGGCAGCTGCTCTACTATAATTACCTGATCTACTAATATTCTGGATCTTGGTCAAAAGTACCCCGAACCTGTTACGGGAAAAAGCGCTAGGAATATAAATATAAAATCAATCGAATCGAGACGACAACAAACTATCTCTACTTAGTCTATGAAATAGGCGAGACATGCCAAACATACACGGGGCTACACGAATATAGTCGAATACTCCCTCTACATTCTCGTGTTCCCGCGGAACTGTCCACATGTGGAGTGCGCTTTAAGCGCTTTTTCCCGTAACAGGTTCGGGGTACACTTGACCATGATCCCGGATATTAGTAGATCAAGTAATTACAGTAGAGCAGCTGCCATCACCTCTGTAACCCTGTTTACAGCAGATTAGCGATATTACACCGATGAATCGATATAATGTCGACGCGTTTTTACACCCACCACATCCCTAATAGGCGGGAATGTAGAGGGTCGACCAAAGTCCCGGCAAAAGTTTCGGCGGACATGTGGAGTACGCTTTATGCGTTGTCCGAATTTTTTTTAAATTTTTGTTTCATGGCTCTGGAATCGAGGCACTGACCTCAAATAATATCTATTGTACCTGTATTGTAGGAGGTCAGTGCTTCGAACCCTTTCTAAGCCATTGTGTAATGTGTTTGTGGTGTTATTGTGTGTAAATGTTTTTCTTTCTTAATTGGCAACGGTCGTGCGACGGGCGGTTTTGAGGTCACCCGTTGGTCGGGCGACGTTCGTCGTACGACCATGGTCGCACTACCGTTGCCAATTAGGTCAGCGTCATAGAGTTACAATGGACTATATTGTAGTTACTCAGGGGTGGAGCATATAACACACTCGAATGCAATTTCACCTACTCCTTAGCCGTGTAAAAACACGAAACTTGTGTCTTCATCATCTACTCTGGCCATCTACCTCTCTGGGTGGAGTCGGCACAAATGTATCTCTGTCTTTCATTCGGTACACACCCCTTTTAGACTGTGAGGATGCCGTAGGTAATCCTAATCCTAAGTCATGGAGTACAAGAAATTATCGACTTTGTAGTGAAAGTAGACGTTTAGGAGACAAAACGTTGGTCTGCCAGTCACTTTTGGCGGTAGTGGGATAAGGCTGCCGCCAATGTTGGCAAGCGATGATGGAAGAGAAGGTGGAAAAATGTAATTACCCACCTGGCCGGGTGTTGTGACCAGAGGACCAAGGGTCCGACATTGAATCGTCGGAAGTTGTATATATGCCGCGGAGTTGGCATATTCCGTTAGCGCGATGCAGGAAAGTTAGCGCCATCTATGTGCGTATGCTTGCCAACCTTGTGTTCGTGCATTCGCAATGCGAGTATCGCTGAGTCTTCCCTATCTGAGCGGTAGTGCGATAGATGGCGCCACACACTTTTCTCTTTTGGCACTATAATGTGGCTGAAAGCGAAACTGCCAAGAGGATATGTGGCACCCCGGCTTTTATTACTTATAGAACACACACGAGGATACGAACTAAAATATTTTAGATTTATTCTAATTTTAATAGATAATAGTATAATTTTTAATTTGACATTTTATTAATTTTATAATGTGACATGTTAATATAACTATTAATACTCAATTAATATCTAAAGGTACTAAAGGGTGATTTTTTTGCTGGTATCTTTTTGGCAACACTGTGTTTGACAGATCACGCGTGAATCGTGTCTTGTGTCATTGTCAAACTTGTTCAGTTTGGTCTATAATTTAACCATGAATCGACTTACGAACGAACAACGCTTGCAAATTATTGAATTTTATTATCAAAATGCATGCTCGGTTAAGAGAGTGCATCGCGCACTTCTTCCAATTTATGGGCAGTTTGGTCGGCCTACTGAGGCAGCTATTCGGAAGCTTGTGACTAAATTTCGAACCCAGTTTACATTATTGGACATTAAACCACGAACACGCATACGTAGAGTGAGGACCGAAGAAAATATTGCGGCTGTATCCGCCAGTGTTAGTGATGACCGTGAAATGTCGATTCGCCGCCGTTCGCAGCAATTGGGCCTCTGTTACTCCACTACGTGGAAAATTTTGCGAAAGGATTTGGGTGTAAAACCAAAATGGAAGAATTGGACATGCCTGACATGTGGTTTCAACAAGACGGTGCCACATGCCACACGGCACGCGAAACAATGGCCCAATTGAGAGCCGCCTTCGGTGAACAGTTTATCTCACGTTTTGGGCCCGTCAATTGGCCGCCTAGATCGTGTGATCTAACGCCTTTGGACTATTTCTTGTGGGGCCATGTTAAGGCTCATGTCTACAGGGATAAACCAGCAACGATTGACGCACTGGGAGCCAATATTGAAGCATTTATTCGTGATATACCGGCTGATATGTTGGAGAGAGTGTGCCGAAATTGGGCCTTGCGAATGGGCCATCTAAACCGGAGCCGCGGCCAGCATTTGCATGAAATCATCTTCAAACATTAAATTATATTGATCGTTCTATCGATTCCAATAAAGATTTCATCAAATTTTTAATTTTTTTTGTGTTTTTTTTGAAAATCAAATCCTATACCTCTTAAAAAATCACCCGTTATTAATTATTGATGGAAATACTCAATATATATGCATTGTTAGTTAGGACATAATGTATACCTAGATACTGAATTTTGGACAATGTATGAACAATACTAATAAAGAAATATGAATATGAATATGGACCAAAATATTATCGCTACGAAAAGTTGAAATCTTTTTTGTGCCAGTCTGTGCACGGGCAGACCAACCTTTTGTGGCTCTCCTAAACGTCTACTATTACAACAAAGTGTTTTTTTTTGTTCTCGATGGCATAGGTAACCTGCGACGCCTTCACAGTCTATTTCGCCCGCATGTAATCTCCTCAATTAAAAACATAAGTGTAATTTGATAATTAAATTTACAGCTTTAACAGCAGGTGTTGCGTTGAATTTCACTCCAAGATTGCCCGTACCAAGTTAGTAGCGTTTAATTTACTAAACTTATTTAGCTCACCATCATGACCTAGTGCATCAACAGACCAGCTTTATGATATTTGCATTGGACACAATGCGCCGAAATGTCACTCGTAACTGACGACAGGCAATCCACTGCAGTTTAGGTGTTCTGATTCCTGTTTAGGTTCCCCGGTTGACAGGGTCACGGAGGTCCGACAGAAGTAGCCCCACTGTATTTACCTTATCTGCGACTTCCTGGATCATGGTAAAGGACCTCGCGCGCTAGTCAGCATCATTATCATCTTGGCGTGACGAGAGCACAAAACGCACAAACTCCGCCTTGACCATGATTTAGGATTTGACAGATCAGGTAATAACAGTAGGGCGACAGCCGTGTGACCTCCATGACCCTGTTACCAGGGGAACCTATCGCGCGCGAGAGTGCGACCGGGATATTGACACCAAGATATAGAATGTAACATCATACATAAAGCTCACGCTCATTATAACATCATGATAAGAAGGAAATCGTTTTCACTACTGACAGCTACTCAGGCATAAAAGCAGCAGACCTTAAGCCTCAGTGGCGTCATCTAGCGGATTTCCAAACCAGAAAGCAGTCCCTCACCTCCATCATATTAGTGGAGGGTTACGCCTTGATATCCACATTCAGCAAGCTAGTAGAGATCGGTGCCTTAAAAATAAACAACAGAAAACGCTTAAGCTCCCTTAACTGTGCTCCTTTATCAACACATGCATAGGTAAGGTACCTAAAGTCGTTCCATTCCAGTTTTCGTCCGTGCGGATTTTGCGGAGCCCTCATCGTTGGAGCAGGTGCGCCAGCGCCGGAAATTCACCAACTATGGCTACACCTACGAGAAACCCTTCACCGTGACCGACCCACAGCGCATTGTCAACGGCTGGCTCCTGCAGTTCTCCTTCGAAGAGGGCGACTAAAATTATATCTATATATCTTCATATATCTCCTACTTTTTTACTGCTCTTTCTTCCCGACCTTAACCTTCTTTCTATCCGACTATAGTTTTCCGCCTTTCCAAATGTTTATAGCTGTCCATCTTTCCGACTGTTCATCGATTTCTCTCTTCTTGACTGTTCATCGCTACTCCTCTTTCCGACAGTTTATCACTTCCTCTTTCCGACTGTTAATCACTCTCCCTCTTCGTAACTATTCATCGCAATACCGCTTCCTGACTGTTCATAGCTATTCCTCTTCTCGACTGTTCATCTCTATCCCTCTTTCCGACTGTTCATCACTCTCTCCCTTTCCAACTTTACATCACTATCTCTCTTCCCGACTATTCATCGCTTCCCGACAACTTATCGCTTTGCACCGCTTCCGCAGGAGCCTACTAATATTCACATGTCATTCACCGCCATATCGCACAACTAGGTTATAATATCGTTGCCTTCCAGCGGTCGTCAGTCGTGTGGACCCGTACGCGTTGCGTGGCAGCCATGCCAAGCTGCCGCGACGTCATCGAACCAAATTCCTCAACTATGGCTTCGGCGCCCACCGTGACCCATACCCATTGCTGCGCCAAGAGCTTGGTTTTGCCTTTGACTATTATTACGACAAATAAAATGTACCTCTGGTCTTACCGACTAGTATTATTATATTCTTCCGACTACTATTCATTACCCTTGTTTCTGTCTACCCCTGTGTGATACGGGCGTGAGGGTATATCATAAATCATCTTGGCGTTAATGTCCCAGTTGTGCTCTCGAGGACGAGGGCCCCGGGTCCGCCTTGATCACGATCCGAGATTGAGATATGGCTTATACTAAGGTAAGCTTTCCTACTTTTCTTCCTTCACTTCGCCTGGTCTTCAGGTCCTTGCTATACTCTTCCCGACTTTGCTCTACCTCTTCCAACAAATGATACCTTTCCCTCTTCTAAAGACGATCATTACACATTTACCTGTCTCTGTAATTCTAGTTATCTTCTCTTTCTTGCCGCATAATCGCTTACCCTATTCCCGACTATTAGCTATTCTTCTTCCCGGCTAATAATCCGCTTTCCGACTATTAAATTAGCGTCGGAACTCAATAAATAAAGGAAAAATATATTTAAAGATAACTCACTACCGTTTGACTGCCATATCACCTAGCAAGTGCAGAGACGAGTCAGAGACGAGTGATATGTATAATGTTACCGGAAATGCGTAAAATCTAGGAATTGTATACCTACATTTCCTAGGAAATGTGAACCTTCGACAAATCATTTTACACATTCCCTAATTTGGCTCGCATTTCCTAGGGAAAGTATACAATCCACCATGAGTTTAACACTAACAATAAAAATATGATTGAAATACGAGTATATGCAATAGTTTTCACATTAAAAATGAAATAAAACTATTTTAAATAATCGACCTTGGGTTTATTTTTTAGTGGCTACTTGTTTACACTTCTGGTCTTTTTTTTTGCGTGTGTATATTTCCTAGGAAATGTATACAATCCACTAACAGTTTAACTCGCACAATAAAAATTGAACCAGAAAACTAAGTACGGAATTGTACCGAAAAGAAGTTACTACTAAAGCTTGATCAGGGCGCTACTGCTGCCGTTACTTGGTGTTGCCAGTTGCCTAAAAAAAGTCTCAGTGGCCATCTCAGAGGACAACTGAATTTAACACAAAATAATTTTACACCACTCTAATTTGGTAGACGTAGATAGCCCGTGGCCAACGTATATGACGTAGACTGACGTATTGTAGAATTATCTAATGTCAAATCAGTTGCCAACTGAAATGACAAGCTACTCAGTCAGGTTACTTCGGAATAGAGATGATGACTCAAACATTTTTTTATTCCTCAGGTAGACTAGTAAAAAATATTGGACACGTATTTTTTCTTTTGTTAATTAAACAAAAAATAACGCCGATGCACTGCGTTGAAATGTTGCGTGACGTCACGCCTGAGGTGAAATTTTATTTAGAAGTGACGTTACGAGCCCTACTCCGTAATTTTGATAGGCTTTAACTTTGTCATTTCTTATTGATTTGATTAATAAAAAAAATAAGAGTCAAATTTTTTTATAATCTAACCGATGGACTAACTAGAATTTAAAAAGAATTACCCAGTCATCATCACTATTGGAACTAATAATAATAATTTAAAAAGACGCAATAAAGCTCAAACATTACTTGGGTCAAATTTTATTTCGTAAGTTTTGTATAAAAATTAATTTACTTAACTACTAAGTATCCTTAAAATATATGGCATCTCTTGAAGTACCTACATTAATTATTGCATACATTATTTTTAAATATCGACAAACATTAAAAAGAATATTCGACAAACGTGCCTTTTAAAGTTGCACCAGAAAAATAATCTAGATATACGTACCAAATAAAGAATATCAAACAAATCACAAGAGTTCATCATCAGATGTAAATATAAAAAATTCTAAACTGAGTAAAATGAAAAATTTCAAAGTAAAAAAAAAAATTATTTTTGAGATTACAATATATATATATTTTTTATATCAATATTGCTTTTGCTAATCAATAGTATTAACACACTGTTGTTTAAAAGAGGTTATGTATTTACTTTTATCTACACTCATAGCGTAATGTTCCAATTACATATTCGAAAACAGTTGTTTAAGGATACACTTTTTTCAAGCCAGTCTATAAAAATTTAAAAAATTACTTTTCGATACAGCATTTTCCATACTATTTTCATTACAGCTGTATCGAAAAATAACTTTTTAATCATTATGCAACACTTTTCTTTTTTAAATTTTTGTCGGGCGCCGGGACACGGCTAAATGTAGGCTGAATGCCTAAATGTCTTCAACAAATTCAAAATTCCTGTTTATATTTGTGATCAGTTCATAGTCTGTGGTTGCGATTGTGTACATTTGGAATTATTTTCCCGCTAAACAGAATATTTTTTCTAATTGTTGTAATTTGTGTGTTGTGAATGTTTTTTCTTGTTTGAAGCAAATAAATAGATAAATGTGAAAGAAGTGAAGTGAATTTCGCTTGATATCCTCGACGCGTAGATACAACAGAACTGACTTGCAGTTACTTCCAGCAAAGTTGAAAAAATTATAGGTACGAAATTTTAACATGAAAATATGAGTGTAGATAAAGTAGTGTATGCAACTGCATATAATTAGGTATTAAAACACTCGTGTCAAACTATTATCATACGAGGCGTAGCCGAGATAAACAGACAC
Source organism: Blastobasis adustella (assembly GCA_907269095.1). Taxonomy (NCBI): domain Eukaryota; kingdom Metazoa; phylum Arthropoda; class Insecta; order Lepidoptera; family Blastobasidae; genus Blastobasis; species Blastobasis adustella. The sequence continues at coordinate 8,242,636 of OU026140.1, forward strand.
TCATGTTTTAATACCCCCTTTTATATGACAGTTGCATAAACTACTATTAGGCCATACTACATTATAAAAAAAGTCCCACGCCGCGTCTGTCTGTCAGTCTGGTCGAGATGAACTCGAAAACTACTGAACGAATTTTCATGCGGTTTTCACCATCCGTTAGATAATCTCTTCCGGGAGGTTTATATAAATTACTGTGGCGAAATTTTCATAACATCTCCTAACCAGAGAAGATATAAGCGGTAGAACACTGTGGTTGGGGCATGTCCGATGACGACATTCGACACCCGGGTAAACCTTACGTAACACGTAATAAAGCACATATTTTATTGCGCTTGACATTTCCTTCAAACCTATACAACCTTAGGCATTTCAAAATTGTCTTCAAAAATTCTTTCATTGCTACAAATGCGTACAAATTTTATCGACAAACCTATAAAATTTTACCATATGATTGATCCTCATCCATTGTACTAATCTTTTAACTGCCAATTTTAACTGAACAGTCGAACTGTTCAGTTAAAACAACACGTTGGGTTGAGTTTTTTACCCGACGCGTCAGGAGGTAGGAGGGTAATTTCAGTTCTAATCTCTTTTCGTTTGAAGCAACCTACCCTCATTTAACGCGCTTCTAAAAATCTAAAAAGAATATAGTAGTCTTAAATAAGAAAGTGCGCAGTTTTTGTTTCACTCTTACAATTTTAACTGCACAGTTTTGACTGTAGTTTTCTATTTAGACTATCCAGGCATTTGACCGCCATCTCACCTGTTGGTCACTTACCAACAGGTGAGATGGCGGTGCGGATGAACGATGCGGCCGAAGATGGAGCATGCCTGTCTAGGAACAGCCTATTCACTCTAGCCTTGAAGGCATCCAGATTATAATGATCAGGGAACACACTCGCGGGTAATGCGTTCCATTCCTTAGCCGTACGCATTATAAAGGTTGAACCAAAGCGGTTCATGCGGATAGCTGGAAGATCCACTACATAAGGATGAAATTCCGATTAGATTATTGAGCCAACTGTACCTGTCATTAATACATAATTTTACAAAGTCCTATCCCTCAGTTCCGTGCGTTGCGTAAGGAGCGAGCGGTCCGTGCAAGGCTGGGTCGTGGAAATACTGGACCCGGGATAAGTCCGCATCGGGATAGGGGTCCGGTTTCTTCGCCAATGACGTTATTCGAGGTTGCTGCAATGGGATGGAATATTCTGTTATTGATATGTCATAGCCGTGTGGTGTCCGGCAGAGTAGAATAGCACCAACCACTTACACTCGTGGGTGTCGTACAAGGCGACTAATGTTTTCGAGACAAAAGATCTAGAGTCTATGGGCTGGAAAATGGGCAGTAGCGTTTCCATTGTTATATTTATAACACTGCGATCTCCAACCCGCCTGCCAAGCGTGGAGATTATGGCAATAACCTCCCCTTTCGTTGGAGAGGCCCTAAGTTCTGCAGTGGAATTATATGGGCTGTGATGATGGTGATGATGATTCCGCAATATGCATACATGGCTATCTCACTCGCTCAAACCGCAACCGAGTGCGATGGCGATGTGTCGTCTGAAAGCGTCTGCCTCCAATTCGAATTAGGCGGTTGGGACCCTGGTTAGGCTTTAATAAATCTCTATTTTTTCAGTTTTATCTGAAGTAGACTGGCCTTCGTTGGGTGTGTTATGAAATTAAATTATTAAAATTCAATCTTCGCATCGGCCGATCTAAGTTTCGTATAAAGTGAATCATTTTAAAAATTGTCCTGGGGAGGTTTAGGAAAAGCATATCATTTTTTTGGAATTTTGATCTCTCTCTGTGTTCATCACGCAAAAACTACTAAACGGATTTTGATTCGGTTTTAGTAGTTTGGTAGGTTAAGTCCAGGGTACAATCTAAGCAATGTCTCATCTCTCCGTAGAACTAGCATTTATACAATACGGAGGTCATTTAAATTGGTAACGCAGGCAAAAAAAAACTAATTCCACTGGGGCAATGGCTAGTTTCATTCATTCATTCATTTAGTCATTCACTCATACAACTTACCTTAGTAGCTCTCTTGCCGGTGTCATGCATCATCTTGACATGTTTGTAGATGGAGGTCTGCCATGTGAATGTGGCTGGGCAGAGCTTGCATTTGAAACTCTTGGTGGTCGATCGATTGGTATGCATGGCCCATACGTGGCCTTTTAGGCGTTTTACTGTCTGTAATGACAATCATTTCTTCAATTATTGTGCCCAAATTGAAGAAAAAATATATAACAATGACGAAACTTTCTGACTTATAGACTGTGAGGGTTCCGTAGGGTGTCCTACGTCATGGAGGACAAGAAAAATTCCACTTATTTAGCAATAGAAGACCTTTAGGAGAGCCATAAAACGTTGGTATGCCTGTGCACAGCCTGGCACAAAAAACAAGCAGTTGCCAAAATTGGATCCTGATGATGTGGGTAGAGTTTTATTTGTTGTGAGCCAAGTTTTTAGGTTTTTTAAGTTGTTGCAGTGTTGTCTACTTATATTATGTTAAATAATGGTTCAATAGTTAACTTCTCCTTTGTTTAAAAACATTGTTAAAAGATGTCTTAAAATATTATTTATCTTATGTCTTAAAATATAATATCCACAATATTTCACAATTTTTTTTAGATACTGTTAAATAGAAATACATGCTGTGGTCACTTTTAAGTAATTTAACACTTAGCTAAGTTTGTTAGTCATTAACTAATAATTTATGTTTCAGTGTATAAATTGTTAGTGATCATTAAGAAACAGAAAAAAAATCATATTTTAAATTTTCTCACCTTGTACGACTTCCCACACACTTCGCAAAGGTGTTCCCCGTCCGGTTCTCTGTTCTTCTTGCCTTCGTGTATGTTGTTCATGTGGGCCACCATTATCTTGGCTGTCTTGAAAGGCTGGGGAATAAGAAAAGCTTCTTTTTTATAATTGTACTATATAATAGGACCACGATAAGTCCGTATTGACTGACAGTAGTAAAAATTATTAAGTGTGGATATGGCAATAATCTAAAGATAATCTGTCCTTGTCGGTCGTTTTTGTAAACATTCAGTTATTTGGTCACTACTAGCTTGAACTTTTGTCTAAATTATTAATCAAAAGTCAATCATATATAAGTCAAAATTATCTCCCGCACTTTCATTTTAATTGTTATGCCCATTATTTAATCATGTTTTTCATAGCTCACGAAAATAATCAATCCTACAAAAATCAAATTGTTTGTTATGACTTTTATGAATGACGTTCTATGACTTTCAAAAAGTTGCCATACAGATATATATTTTTTTTAATAAGCGATTCAGACTATGCGTTGTCTTATTATAGCCAGGCATTTGACCGCTACCTCACCTGGTGGTAAGTGACGATGCAGCCGAAGATGGAGCATGCCTGTCTAGGAACAGCCTATTCACTCCGGCCTAGAAGGCTTCTAGATTATAATGAGCTGGGTGACCACAACCGCGTACTCGCTTAGTAATCATCTTGGCGTTAATGTCCCGGTTGTGCCCTCGTGCAGGGCCCAGGGTTCGCCTTGACCATGATCCAGGGTTTGGCAGATCAGGTAATTAAAGTAAAGTAAAGTATTTTCTGTATTTGTTATCTTGTGTACAATAAACTGTTAAATAAATAAATAAATAAATAAAGCGACTGCAATCCGACCTCCGTGACCCTGCTACCAGGGGAAGCTGACCAGATTGGATCATGGTTACGCATTCATTCGCCTGAATGGGGAACCTCTAGCATCACTCTACATGACTCTCAATGAATGAATTTTTTATTTATCTATTATAAAATAGCGCATGAAAATCCGTACAGTAGTTCTTGAGTTTATCGCGAACAGACGTGGCGTTGAACTTTGTTTATAGAATACGTAGAGCTTGTCGAAGCTGAAATGACGCGCCCCACTACTTAATTAGTTGATTTCGATGTGTGAGTGCAAACATTAATAACGACGCTTCATCTGCGTGGGAGCGTCGCCTGCTCAATCGAACGACGCGTGCTCCTGCGTTTGAGTCTCACCGGCAACTGAATGACCAATTACAACGGCATTTGTTTATGTATTGCGTCCATATTTTAAATTTGCTTGCGTGCGTTAATGCGCGTCATTTCAGCTTAGACGAGCTCTAGTAATATACCATCAGGGGGTGGCAATCGGCTCCCTAGACTGTTCAACCAGTCTCCGTGTCCCCAGCGGAAGGCCCTGGTCACCCTTGCCGAGCCAACGGCATTAGGAGCCTAATTAAGTATTAGTTTATCCATTTTCTATCTGTGGGAACCTGTAATTGGCTCTGTCCTGCCAGTATTATTTCATATTGTAATCATTGCTGTTGGTTTTTCTTAAGTAAATAAAATAACGTAACTTTGGCAACAGGCAACAATTTTCTGATTTCAATGATTGGAATTGTTACTATTGAGATTCTGTATGATCGATTTAACAGTTGCAGTCTATTGCAATGAAACTTTGTTAGCAACTGAACCCATGAAATCGATGATACGGAATCGCAAAAGCAACAATATCAATCATTGAAATCAGAGAATTGTTGGCCAGCGTTACGTAATTAGTCTACTGGAGGTATACCAAACGAGTGGCGAGCTCGTTGCAGTGCTGAACGTTCGACTAGCTTTCCAGTACGAAACGGTCACCCATCCAGTCCCCGGACTCTGCGAGCGTTGCTTAACAACAACAGCTCTAACCTAAATATAAAAATCGCGGATGTTATGGGCGACAGTTACCACTTATCATCAGGTGGGCTGTCTGCTCGCTTGTCACTGAGTAGCAAGAGAGAACAAACCTTGGTTATCGGTCTCGCAAACTGACTGACACTGCACTGAAGTTTCACTAGTTTTAAACTACGAAACGGTCACCCATCCAGAACCCCGGTTGCTTAACTTTCATTATCGTTCTCGCAAACTGACCTTGAAACATACGCTGCACTGGTACTTCACCCGCTTCAAGTGGTCCCAGTCAATATGGTCGACCATACACCATTTTGTCGCGAACTTCTTGCCGCAGTAGTTGCATTCGTGGCTGTGAAAAAAAAAGAAAAGTTTATAAGTTCCTATGTAGGTGGTAATCTACGCACAATATTCATCATCATGGTAATCATGTGTGAAAAAATTATAAGCTTGTTGTATTCGTAGCTGTAGAGAAAATACAAACGTTATGCGACAAATGCTTATAAGCTTGTGTGTATGGGGTAAGGTACTCAGCGAAATGACTGCATCAATAGTGATAATCAGTGCTACGGAAGGAATAATATGTCATATTTATGAATAAAATACAGTCAGCTTCATGTACAACAATTGAAACAAAATGAAAACTTTAAGAACATGGGACTTACAAGATCTCAATCAAAGATTTTTTCTCGCAAACCGGACGTTTAGGCAACAAGGGCCCATATATTTAATACACAACATTAAAAAAACAATGCCACACGGATACACAAAATTATATGTACAGTGCCACATACTTATACGTTGCAGTTTTTGACAATAAAACGATATTTCAAAATGGCGACCCTTCATCTTGAAATGTATCCGAAACGAGATGTCAATGCCAACAACGGCGACGCTGTCACCGGGTCAGGGTCAGATAAGTTTGTGGCACTGTACCTACAAACATACACACACGCCAAACTTATATCACATCTCTAAGATTTAAAGATTCAAAGATTCAAAATATTTATTTGTAAAAGATAGGTATTACAGATGTTATCATTATCTTCAATAGTTTCTCTATCCTTTGCCCGCATGCTGAGGCGTACAAATCTTTAAATATAATTGTTTCATTTTTCATTTGGTAAATATTAAAATCGTTCATAAATAATAATTTCAAAAATTTAAATTTCAAATATAAGTTATACAATAATCAATAAATAAAACCATGTCATACAAAAATGTCAATTATTACTCACAATTTTCATTAAATAATAATTAAACAATGTCATACAATTTAAATGTCATTAAAATATTCCGTCAATTCATAATATGCCTTATCTACTAAGTAAGAATATAATTTATTTTTAAATGTCATGAAATCTGTACAAAGGCGTAAGTTAATTAGTAATTTATTATAAATTTTTGGGGCTAGTATGTAGAAACTTTTCTGATAAAGAGTAGTTTTGCATCCATTTTGCATCAACTGATCGTTACGCCTTAAACTATTTACTCTGGAGAACAAATTGGGATTGCGGCGAATGAAAAGTGCCGTTGCGTAAATGTAGATAGATGTTAAAGTTAGGATATTTAACTGCTTAAAATACTGCTCTTTTCGAGTCGGAGATAAAAAAGCAGTAAAATTAGAAACAGACGCTCCGTATTGGCTGGAGCCGACCAACCGTCAGTTGCGATACTTATCTTTATACAGTATAAAACAAAGTCGCTTTTGGGTGCGAGGGACGTGAACGGACGCCCGACCAAGGGCGGCTCGACCACGCATCGGAATCAATCCAATATCCAAGTTAAAATAATCGACTTTATTTTGTACGTCGTAAGGATTAGCATCGACTGCAACTGAACGTTGGTCGTTACATTGTTTGAATTTTTACTCCAATAAGAAAACACCTTTAAATACTATTTTCTTAACGCGAACGGATTTTAGTGACGTTATGTATCACTTATTCGAGTAATACATAACGTCACTGAAGTGGAATTCACTCTGTTCCGACACCAACTCATCCTGTCGTCATTCGAAACGCACAGTAACCCCGTACTCACCCATAAGCATCCTCTGGCACGTGTCGCTTGCTTAGCCTCATATGGTTGTTGTATGTTTATGTTATCCGGCAGACAAACAGGCATGCGGACCACCTGATGGAAAGTGGTCACCGCCGCCTATGGACATCAGCATCACCAGGGGTGCTACCAATGCGTTGCCCGCCTCTAAGGATACCTCTAATATACCTCTTGAACGATCCCATGTCATAGTCCAAAGGAAACCCTGTGGCTGGGAGCTCATTCCACATCCGAATCGTACGAGCGAGAAACGTTCTTTCGAATCTTCGCGTGGACACCACTAGAGGGTCCACGTAATGGGGATGAGTACCCAGCCCATGGTACAGTAGCAGTCGCGGCTCGAAAACGTCTTGCCGCAGTCCCGACACTCGTGGCTGGGTACCCGGCTACCCGGCAGATTGGACCTCCGGATACCCGGCAAACCCATTACCCGGTAGATCTCTACTCATAACACCCCTCTTTTTCTTAATTTGTTTTTTATACCATTAAGGCGGCAAAACTGTTTTACCCCTTTCTTGAAGAACTCCATGTCGCACTCTCCAGGGAAAACCTCTCCAGGCAGTTCATTCCCCAACCTTAGTGGGGAAAAAGTTCCTTTGGAACCGCACAGTTCGCGCCCAATTTGGCTCCAAGGTGTGAGGATGAACTCCCTGTGGGTGGCGAGCGGTGCGATGGCAGAATGTAGCTGTAGGCATCATAACAGGGTGGCTAAAAAGCAGCAAACCCGTACTCACCCATAAGCGTCCTCAGGCACGTGTCGCTTGCTCAGCCTCATATGGTTGTTGTAGCAGTCGCGGCTCGAGAACGTCTTGCCGCAGTCCCGACACTCGTGGCGGGCGCCCGCGTCCCTGTCCCTGTCGGAAATCAACCGACATTTGAGTATAACAAGTTTCTTTTTTATGACATTCGATAGGCCACCTGATGGGAAGTGGTCACCGCTGCCTATAGACATTAGCAACACCAAGAGCATCGCCGATGCGTTGCCCACCTCTATAATACGTTGCTCTGCGTTGTTGTTTGATGTATTTAAAACATATATAATATATTTATTTTTAATAATTATTTGGACTAGCCAGACATTCGACCGCCATCTCACCTGGTGGTAAGCGACGATGCGGCCGAAGATGGAGCATGCCTGTCTAGGAACAGCCTATTCACTCTAGCCTCGAAGGCGTCTAGATTATAATGACCAGGAAACACACTCGCGGGTAATGCGTTCCATTCCTTGGCCGTACGCATTATAAAGGTTGAACTAAAGCGGCTCGTGCGGATAGCTGGAAGATCCACTATATTTTAGTTTACCGACATTTAAGTACATAAGTCATCATCATCATCTTGGCGTTAATAGTATCTTGCTGTGACGACACAGAAAAGTGAAATAAAAGGTCATAAGTTATATTACATTTGGAGGAATATGATATTTAAGGTGGTCATGTAATCTTGATGTAAGTGAATACGAAACCGAAACCAGTGCATTATCAAACAGTTTGTACCCACCTGTGGTTCCGTGTGTGCCTGGCGAGGTTCCGTTTCCACTGGAACAGCTTCCCGCAAATCGGACAAGGGTACGAGAGACCGTCGTGGATCACACTGCGGTTACATGTAAGTTGGTGAGTATTATGCGATTAGAATTAGAATAGGACGGACTGTTGACTAACTTCACTGGAATAAGTTTAACTATCCATAAAATAAAACCCATAAAATACAATTTTTATTTATTTAAAACTTCATGCACTGTTACGTACAAAGGCGGACTTAAAGCTTCATAGCTTTCTCTACCAGTCAACCGGAGAGTTGATAGTATGAGAAATTACAGGGCGGTGTAACAATTGTCCGCAGTTGTATTTTATGAGCGATAATTTCATAAATAAATTAAATATTGAGTCCTATGAAACCCTACCTACCCATGAAATTAGCGTTTTTTTTTCACAATTACACATTTGCGCAAATATTTTTATTTGTACATAACATATCAAAATTAATACACTCGTATAATTATAACAATAAAATAAAAGTTTATTTACTCCGAGTAATTTACAATTCACATTATGCTTATATGATATACGCATATACAATAGGCATATAATCTCAAATGACATGATAAAAAAGTAAATATTTCTTACTTTTTTTATCATGTCATTTGATATTTCGTGTGCCTACGGAATTTGCCTCGGCTATCTGCCTACGCTAAGTTTATAACCTATTCTAGATCTATTAGTTAAGGTCTATTATTAGCTAACAGTTTTATAGCATTAAGTACTTCTGTCTGATCTGTTTGATAAGCTGATGACCTTCCATATAAAAAATAAAATAAAAAATGATTACGAAAATATAGTATCTTTAGATGCCAGTAAGACCATAAAATTGAATAAAATATATTTTATCAATTTTTTGCAAGGGTTTGAAACACCTTTACAATTGTCATCAGTTTTGCCTCTTTAACAAGATGTAATTTTATGAAAAGGGTAGTTATTATAATAAAATGGAACGCGCCAGTTAGCTTAATGTTGTCTGATTATACCTACAAGTTTCATCGTAATCGGATAGGCCATTTCATAGAAATAGAAAAATTGGCTTGTATGAAAATTCCAGTTTCCTTCATTTTCGCCATACAAAACGCCACTTTGATTTATTTATTTATTTTATTTTACTTATTTGGAAGATTAACAGCTTACAATAGGTAAACTCAAGTCAATAAATTTTTTTAGGTAAAGTCAGTCGCAGAGGTCAGAGGACAATGCATTGGCGCTCATTGGGGGAGGCCTATGTCCAGCAGTGGACTAGTAAGTCTGATGATGATGATGACAAGGTCCAGTCAGCCGCAGAGAGTAGTCAATAGTCAAATAATTGTATTCAAATTGGGTTTATAAACTCTTATGAACGTCATGGAAATACAAAATACATTTATGAAAAATTACGGCGCGGGCCATGGCATGATCGAGCCGGCAACGTTTGTATTGGAACGGACCTAATTCTTGGTCCTAGGATCGCACTGACTGACTTGTCACTGTCACTTTGACAGTATTGAGATATTGTTTTAAACTATCGCGGTTATTATCACACATTTTAGGGGTATGTCTGGAAGAGGGTCGGTGGCCGAGCGGTTACAGTATCCGACTCGTAAGCCAGAGGTCCCGGGTTCGAATCCCGCTCCGGCCATGTTGGTATGACTGTTTTCTGAGTTATGTACATTAGTTGAATACTAACCGATGCTCTTACGGTGAGGGAAAACATCGTGATGAAACCTGCACATTCAGGCGACTGGATGTGTAACCATGATCCAATCTGGTCAGGTTCCCCTGGTAGCAGGGTCATGGAGGTCAGATGGCAGTCGCTCCACTGTAATTACCTGACCTGCCAAATCTTGGATCATGGTCAAGGCGGACCCCTCGTTCTCAAGAGCACAACCGGGACATTAATGCCAAGATGATTTTTTATTTTTTATTTTTTTTAGGGGTATGTTTCGGGTTTCCTACCGCGTACCTTTGTTGACGAGTAGCCCGATATTTCGACACAGTTGCAACAAAGGTACGCGGTAGGAAACCCGGAACATACCCGTAAAATGGATTGAGTTATTGTACTCACACATGCGCCCTGTAGCTCTTCTTCGAGTGGAACACCTTTCCGCAGCCCTTGCACGGTATGAAAAGCTTCTCCGCGGGCTTCTCTTCCTTGTTCTGGGGCAGGATCCTGCCGGGAGAGGAGATGGAGTTAGGATCTGTCTGATCGGTCGTCACTATACATGTATAATGATCTTGGTGTACATAATAATAAAATAATAAATATGCTTGGACAATTCAGCTCTAAAGTAAGCAAAGCTTGATTTATGGGTGCTCAATATAACTGATAAACTACATCAGTACTTTTTTAAATACATACTTAGTACCCAGACCCGTAACAGAAATTTCAGTTCGACATTTAGATTCTGCCCGGCCGGAATCGAACCCGGGACCTTTGCGTGGCAGACCGGCATGTTAACCAACTGAATCACTCAGGTCGTCAGGTAATCTCCCGGTTGGGTTCTCGCGCACGAGGTTTTGCGGTCCGCCTTGACCATGATCCAGGATTTGGCAGATCAGGTAATTGCAGTTGAGCGACTGCCATCTGCTCTTTGTAACCCAGTTAACAAGAGAATCTGACCAGATTGGATGACCAACGGTGGTAGATACCCCTGGTGTTGCTAATGTCCATAGGCAGCGGTGACCACTTTCCATCAGGTGGCCCGCTTGCCTGTTAGTCTACCGAGTAATGAAAAATGCACCTTATTGTGTACTCACTTGAGATGATATTTCAGTGTCATCTTGTTGGCGAAGACTTTCCCGCAGCAGTCGCACTGAGGCTTCTCCTGGCGGCACACGCTGCGGTGGTACGACAGTTTGGACTTCGTTCTGAAATATATATTTTTTATATGCAGAGGTAGATAAACGACAAATAATAGGTGACCTGTCAATTGTGGCGCTAGTTCTGAGTTTTATGTACCAACAACGAAAGCATATAGGTTTTATTTGTAGATTTTTACTAACATTATAAAGGATCACAGGACCAATTTCGCAAATCCTTTCACGAGAGATTTCTAAACGGGCAATATATTTACTGCAATATGTGGAAACAACATTGTCTCTTGGTCACTCATGGCAAATATGTCACACAAACAGTCACTGTACTTTTGTAAAAAAAAAAAAATAATCATCTTGGCGTTAATGTCCCGGTTGTGCTCTCGAGAACGAGGGCCCGGGGTCCGCCTTGACCATGATCCAAGATTTGGCAGGTCAGGTAATTACAGTGGAGCGACTGCTATCTGACCTCCATGACCCTGCTACCAGGGGAACCTGACCAGATTGGATCATGGTTACACATCCAGTCGCCTAAATGTGCAGGTTTCATCACGATGTGTTCCCTCACCGTAAGAGCATCGGTTAGTATTCAACTAATGTACATAACTCAGAAAACAGTTATTGGTACATGGCCGAAACGGGATTCGAACCAGGGACTTCTGGCTTACGAGTCGGATACTGTAACCGCTCGGCCACCGACGCTCTTACTTTTGTGATCGTGATAATACTCAGCAGAAAATCTTTCAAAGACGATTTTACCTGAATGGTAAGAATTCGAATTTAATTGGACTAGCAAATTTTTTTACAGAAAGTCATGTAGGAAAAATGGCTTAAGGTGAACAGAATTTATAAACATATGGTGATTGCTTACCATCAGACAAGCCGTACACTTACCACCTTAGTGTACAAAGGAAAAATACGTGTGGCACTCGGGGACTGCCGCGGTGAAGCTATTGCATAGCATTTTTTATCAACTTATAAATAAAATAAATAAATAATTATAATTGCATAAGTAAGAGTGTCACACGTATTTTTTTTTTATTTCGTCCCGATCCGTGCGAGCTTCGTACAGTCGTACCATATACATATACGTTAAGGTTCAACTAGTCGCGGGCTCGAACTCACTCGTGGACGCGGCCAAAAAGCACGCTGTCTCACCTAACATTGTGTCTAAAAGAGATAGAATCAGTTATGAGCAGTTAGCAGCTAGTCTACACGCATACGTCTAGTCGCACGCACACAAACACCGTGCCGAAGTCCGCCGAACTGAAACGACGTTAGACGATGCACGGCTTTCAACGCCGCACCGCGTCGCCGGTCGGAGTGGGGGGTGTTAGGTTTTTTTCGTTACGGAATTTCTTGATTCGGTCTCCCCGCTTAAAGCCCGCGATAAAAGCTATTAACTTCAAAACTGCGTGTACATAAAAAAACGAGATCTCACCCAAAAACCTTCCCACAGCTACTACAGCTGTACCCTTTCGAGTCGCTGTGTGTGTTCGCGTGTTTCTCTGCCACAGCCTTCAGGGTGGTCCGTACGTCGCATTGCAGACACCGGTACGCGGTCAAGTGGAGAGCTCGGTGCGTGGAGAGGTTATCCTTGGTGATGAAGTACGCTTTGCACACGTCACACTGCTGGCAGTCTTGGCTTTTCTGGTTGGGAGGAATGGGTGTGTGGATGAGTGTGTTTGGACATGTTGGCTGCTGAGAAGTAAGGTCTGGGGATCTAAAAAGGCCACAAACTTATCGCGATCCGGTGGCCAATACTGGAACTAAGTGTAGCCATTTTGAATTGTCACGCCAAAGTCAACAACAGCGACGCTGCAGATAAGTTTGTGACAAATGAATTAGAATCACATTATAAAACGCTAACGTGGCCTTTTCAGACCCTTTTTTGTCAAGATACTGCCGCGCTATGGGCGATTTTCTGATATCTAGTTTAAAAAGTAAAAAGTAGTATAGGCGAGCCTCATTAGATGGCGTAAAAATATTTAGTTTTGGCAACATTTCCGAAAAAAAATGGGCTAAAACTCTACTCCATGCACATGTGTACTCCTTGGTATCTAGAATAAATTTCCTATAGTTAACTACAGCGTTTGACACTTACCGGTCTATGTTTCCCGCTCATGTGATCGTTCATCAGTTTCTCCGTATTGAATCCGATGATGCAGTCCGAGCATCTGTATTTCAGTTTCTCAAACTCCTTGCTGGCTACATCTTCACTGCGAATCTGTGGCAATGCGTTAATTATACATTTTTTATACTTCACAGTAACAAATGAGTAGATAGCTCACCTGATGGTAAGCGGTAACGGTAAAATTAAAAATAAATGTGCTTGGACAAATTCACACAGCGCCATCTAGCCCCAAAGACAGCAAAGCTTGTGTTTTGGTGTTAAATAACTGATAAATTACGTATGTATTTTTTTTCTTTTTTTAAATACATACTTATTATACAAACTACATCCAGACCCGTAACAGAAATTAAAATTCATTATTTCAATTTCTCCTCGGCCGGGAATCGAACCCGGGATCTCTGCGTGGCGACCGGCATGTTAACCAACTGAACCACTCAGGTCGTCTAACAGTGGCTCATAACATGTACGATTCATGCATTTAGGTTCCAGGCAACAAAAAACCGCAGAACCGCAGAGATTATTTATTTATTTCACAGTTTAACAGCAATTTAATTCTATTTAAACTAAATACATAATCAAGTTGTAGTGCCAATAACTAAACTGCAATTTATAATGTAGGACTTAATGTAGCTCATACACCTAACTACGACAAACAAAATTGGTCTAGGTTCAATAATACAATTATATATTATATCTTACAAATAAAATAGAAATTTAAAAAGTAAAAAAAGAAGAAAAACAAGATATAGGTATTTATGTTTATCTGTTTCGTTGGTGTGCGTGTGCGCGCGCGCGCGCGCGCGCGCGTGTGTGTGTGTGTGTGTGTGTGCTTGATTCTGGGAACGGATGGATGATCGTTTCGTGCTTCGGCTACTCTAAAGGCACCGCTGGCCATTTGTTAGGTGTGCCTCCTAATACGGTTTGCGAAGAGAAGTTCATCAAGGTCTTCGACTGGAGAAGTGTTCGAGTAGAGTAGTGTAAGACGGGATGAACAGTTTTGGGGGCCAATTGGCACCCCGTGACAGTCATCATCATCACAGCCCGTAACAGTTCACTGGAGGACTTTGGGCCTCTCCCACGAAAGGGGAGGTTATTGCCATAATCTCCACGCTTGGCAGGCGGGTTGGAGATCGCAGTATTTAAATATAACAATGGAAAATGCTGCTGCCCATTTCCAGACTACGGAGACTCTTGATCTTTTGCCTCGAAAACATTAGTCGCCTTGTACGACACCCACGGGTGTAAGGGGTTGGTGCTAGTCTACTCTGCCGGACACCACACGGCTAGCATCACGGACACCACACCACCGTAACAGTATATGGCTTTATTATGCCGTTGGAATTTCAGCAGCCTTATCTATTTCTGCCGCCAAGCAGCAATGCTTGCATTGCTGTGTTCCGGTTTGAAGGATAACGTAGCCAGCACAATTACAGGCATGAGACATTTCATCGTAGTCCTCACAGTGACAACGCACCCGCGGTTCTGTAGTTTTGTTACCTGCAACCTGAGTGTAGGAACTGTAGATGTTATGGGCGAGAGGTACCACTTACCATCAGGTAAATTGTCTGCGAGTTTGTTATAATGAGTAGCATAAAAAAAAGCTATGCATGGAGCCATTTAAGTGTAAGTAAGGACAATGATTATACAATAGTGTTACCTGCCACATTTCGTCTTCATCCATAGTGTATAACTCAATGAGGTCTGTCGGTAGATTTTTCAGCTTTCTATTTATATGATTGTGCAGTTCACCACTCTTCTCTTTTGCCTTGATTTTGGTCTGGAATGTAGTAAATAAATAAGTACTAAATAAATAAATATGCTTGAATAATTCACACAAAGACAGCAAAGCTTCGATTCTAATCAAGGAATGCAGAAACCTTTAAACAAGAGCATTGAACATTTACTATGGAAAAAATCACCACCCACTTTCCGCCATTTTGAAAAAATATCGATTTTGCGGCCACTCATAAAACTTATGCCAATCGATAGGAAACTTTAATATCTATCGATCACTTTATGTTCAAAAATGTCGAAAACGGTATATCTTGCGAGATATCGCAAGCCAAAGATGTACAATAACCACCAACACATGGGGAACAAACACCCCCTACTAAGTCTACTCATAGTCAAATATCTTCTAAACTACTAAACCGATTTCAATTAAATAAAGCTAGGAATGATTTCGATTAAAAGACCTTTCAAATACAGAAAACCGCATTGAAATTGGTTCATCCGTTCGGGAGCTACAGATAGACGGATACAAGCGTTAAACTTACAACAAAAATTAAACTAAAATAAAGTGTTTTGCAAGACAATATGTTCACCAACATACAAAATACTTTATTTCATAATAATATACCGACACGGGATGCCACTTGGCTCTCGAGACAGTTCAATTAGTCTCCGGTTCCTAGCGGTAGACCTTGGTCCGTACCGTTGGCATTTCGCACACTTAAGTGGCGAGCTCGACTAGTCTCAAAGTACGATACGGTCACCCATTCAGTTCCAGAACGCTATGAAGTGTCTTATTACAAAAAATAAAAAAGTCTGTTAGAACACTAGGTTATCGGTCTGGCGAGCTTCTTTATTTTATAGAATAAGATAATTAAGTTGCGTTATATAGACACAGTTTTCTTCATTTACTACATAATTATACTTAAGAAATCTCATTCATTCAAAGTGAACGTGAATGAGAAGGGCAAATAATTAAATGGTATTGTTTTTAATAATCCGGTCAGTCAAAAAAATCACCTAAAAAGTTATTTTGACAGCATATTATTATCATACACTCGCTAGCAAGCAAATCGATAATCGAAATGTACAATGCTATTTACTATTCAAATACCTATTTGATTAAAGATTTCTTTTTTTTTTCAAGAGTTTTGACCGCAATCTCATTTTCGGCGGCCGAAGCTGGTGAATGCCTACCTTTTCAGCCAGGATGTGTGCCTTCATATGTGCGAAACCAAAAACGGTTCCACCATCTAGAAATAAAACCTATCTGCTAGATAGCAGCTTAGGCGAACCCCGGGCCACAGCGTGATGCGCGGGAGCGCAACCGGGATTTAACGCCAAGATCATGATGATGATGCTAGCCAGCAGCGGCTCTACCTGACGTGGTCAGAACAACCATACGAATAGTTGTAGGTAGGGACCTACAACTATCAACTACCTTGAAGTCTAACTGATGCAGCCCTGTCTAAACTGGATACCTAAACTTAAACTAAAGATCCATAAGAACTTGCACACCATACAGTACTTACTTTTGCACTTTTCTCCTTTACTTTTTTCTTTTTCTTTTCTTTCTTCTCCTTTTTCTTTCTCAGCGTAGACAGCTGTATATCATCATCGGACGTTACATCTGCATTGTCCTTAAAGTCGTCCGAATACTGACTGTCCTGTGTGTAATCTTCTTCAGTCTCTTCTTTTAATGGATGTAAATCTACTTCTGGAACGAAACAAATTGGATAATAACAAAATAAATTCACTCTCAGATATGGACTCGGACACATGTCCGGCAATCTAAACTATAATAATTTCATTCGCCATAAGAAAATATGGAGTCACCGTTGTCGGCCGGCCTAGCCCCGCCCCTCGACCCATCGGGTTGCAACCAATTAGAAAGCTAAGTTCACAGCGACCCGTTGAGGGCAGAAAATAATAATAATGTTGGTATAAAGAGCAAATACTAGACTGATTTCATTTGAGACAAATTAAGTTGATTTTTATCCATTAAAAAACTGAACCTGTTCTTAAATATAAATTGTTTGAATTTTTACCCCACAGTGAAAGCACCTTTATTCACTATTTTCTTAACGCGGATGGACTATTATCATCCAAAATATTCTATTATATAATGGTAACACATCTAGTTGTCTGAAGGTTTGCTCACGATATTTTCTACGTAAGAGTTTCGTACAACTTCTGAACATAACTCGGAATAAAGTATATGGCGGCACTGGAGGCCGAACTCGGTACCTTTCACTTACGAGGCTGACCTGCTAGCCATTACGTTACCAACACTTCAGCTGTCTAAACTAAATATACAAAGTTCAACTAACCGAATTCACCAGCTGCTATATTGTTTATTTCAGTCTTGATTTCCTCATCTTCTGCCTTGATATCACCCTGATACTGGATGTAAGCAGGTGGTTCCTCTGTTACCATACTCGACAATCTCTGGTATGAATACATTGACAGGTCTTCTGGTGAATTAAGGAATGTATGCTGCAAAAGGAACATGTATTTCTCATTAAATTGATATTATATTTTTCATGTGATGTTGTGCGTGAAATACAACACGAGTACTAAGTGTGAGTGTGTATGTATGTATAGGTACAAAGAGCGGCTAGTACCAAATTCTCTGACGCATTTAAGTTGATACTTAAACAAAAAACTTCATAAAAACAAGTTTAATTATCATTCTTAAAGTGTTTAAGAATTTGGTGTAAGCGGGGAAAAATTTTGAGTGTGAGTATGTATGTATGTATATGTACTAAATCCTAAAAAATTAATATATTTTAAACTATTCAGTTAAGCGGCTGGAAACTTTAGGGGTAGGTTACTAAAGATATCATCTTTATAAAAAATATATACTCAGAGGTCTCAATAGATACTCAGGTATCAACAGTTAATATTGTACAGTTAAGTTCACTTTATACTGTAATATATACTTAATAGTGTCTCTTTTTTTTGTTCTTTTTATAATTGTTATTATTATTTTAATGTCACTATAAAAACATATTTTACTAACAAATGAAAGTTATTATTGTCTGTCAACAAAATAAAATCGAATTGGAAATTGAGATTACATACCTTATTGGAATAGTCAATGAGGACATCGTAACAGTGCAGCACCTGCATTTGGAAACGGTTGGCCGCTCTGACCGATGCCAAGCACTCCCAGCAGACCTGGACTGTCAGACCATCAGGCACCTGAAACAAAGTATGAATAAAAAGCCATCAGAGTCTGCAGTTACCGTACGTTCATATTAAATAATGTACCGTTGAGGAAACTAAATATTTAGCAGTTTTTAAGTTGTTAGTATAAGTACGAGTAAGTACGTATTTGTTTGATTAGTTTTCTAAACGAATTTTAACTAGTTATCACCAATGGGAGAAATGTATAGCTATGTATAGGTACCTCGTATGCAGTTTACCCCAGTGTAAAGCACAGACAAGCCGTTTGTATAGCATAAAATAAAGACCTATGAAATTTATCAAAGTACGTAAACAAACTACTATTTCCCAAAAGATGTAAGTAAAACAAAAAGAATAATTACGATGGCGGATCCAATGCACTCTGTTCCTATGTTTACATTTGCAAACAGTTCAAGATAAATGAAACTATGTATATTAGGCTAATATAACTAACGCGAAAGTCACATTAGGGCGATAACGTATGTAAAAAGCTTATTACTTACATCGATATTGGCTAAATATCGTAAACACTCCTTCACTTCATCGGAGTAGAACATCTTACGTTTGTAGTTTAAACATCCCACACAAATTCCATTCACATTATAACCCTCAATATTAATGTTTATTTCTCTCATTGTGGATATTTATCTAATACTTGCACTTTTTTACAATACGAATTCAAAATAATTTTACAAACAAGGGAAGCTTCATAGCTTTCCTTCGGCCATTTTATTTGACTGACGTTTTGTTTTTGTTTTGTACTAC
Organism: Blastobasis adustella; assembly: GCA_907269095.1. Classification (NCBI taxonomy): domain Eukaryota; kingdom Metazoa; phylum Arthropoda; class Insecta; order Lepidoptera; family Blastobasidae; genus Blastobasis; species Blastobasis adustella. Next base: position 8,261,530 of record OU026140.1, read on the forward strand.
GGAGTTGTAGTATTGCGCTGCGTTTTTCTGGCACGTAAACAGAATGCAGTTTTCTGTATTCTACACGCCTTGCCACAGAAAGAACCAATAAACGAGACTTTTATAAGTACAGTAACTTTAAGAGATAGAACACTGTTTATATTTTATCTGCATACTATTTTATTTTACCTAAGCACCTATTGTTCTATTTTTCTTTACCTGCATTTAAAACAATAGTAAACTAAAATGGTGCAACAAAATCACAACTAAATAATTAGGTTTGCTGTATTGGCTGCTCGCTCCAAAATATTACCATATAATAGTTGACTTTGGCGAATTGAGTTAAAAATGCCTAGGTACTACCCAATTGATTGTTAGTAGGACGGACTTTCAGGAGATACGCTCGAATGAAGTGCTTGAGATGGGTGATACATAAATAATGTCACCCATCTCTAGCACTTATTTTGAGTAAATTTAATGAGAGACCAGTAAAAAATCAGGTAGGTAATATGACAATATCATCAACTTATTTATTTAGTATAAAATACGGAAGTAATGCAGTATTGTACGAAATAAACAGATTAAATGCCAATATTTCACTAATGAACAGATAACTTGGTTGCACTGTAAAGTAAGTAGGCACTTGCCAAATTTCGCATTTATATAATATATTGTACTCTTTGCGCGGCGTAGATTCGACTGGAGATGGTAAAGCTCATGTATGAGCAAATGGGGGAAGGCGCTTGGCTTCGAGATTGAGTCTTTGCAAAGCCATAGGTAGGTTCTATAATTGATAATAAATTAAATATTAGAGTCTGATATTTATAAAATTTATTTTGAAACTTGTGTCAAATGTGCATGTTATTACTGGCAGCATTCAATCGCATCGCTGCCAACCTAAGCAGCTGGTGGAAAAAGTTTGAAACAATTTAAACTTTTCATTTCTTGAAAATAATTATCTGACTTAATGCCCGTCTGAAAAGTACACTTGGGAAAGTACAAAGTTGATCGAAATCAACAAGTAAGCAAAAGTGATGAATAATGGAGACGTCTGTCTGCACACAGCAAGATGTACGGGTGTGATAATAGGTAGCTAAAAGATGGACGGGTTCAATATTCAAAATCAGAATGCTTGTTAATTTCAATCAACATTCTAATTTCCCAAGTCACTTGACTTTTTAGGCAGAGCCTAAATACTTAGCTTCTCCACTACAACAAGCCCATGAATATTGTAGCCGTGCTTGCCATACATTACATAACCTACTGTATAATATTGATAGGTATGTGGTAAGTAAGTAAGTTGGTGGTCACAACAGAATAGGTACAACACGGAATACTGGGTGATGCCAATGCTTGTTAAAAAAAATATATGGAACATGAATGAGCAAATCCTCGTTATTATGTGCATAGAGGATGTGGGCAAATCCACGGAAGAGAAAAATCAGGGGAAATCCAAAAAATGAGTATGTGTTAGCTGCAATTTAATCAGAATGCCAACAAGATTCCTAGTTCTGCACTTAGGTAGGTACCTAACGATGACCCTGCTATTGTTTTTGTTACAAGTTGTTCTTGTGAGCTGCTTCCATTTTCCACAGCCAGCAAATCTTGCGCACACTATTAGCTTACAATACTAAAGAGGTGGCGTTAGAGATATCACGGATAAAATCGAAGAGGTTCGCCTTCGCTGTTATGGTCACGTGTTGCGTAAGCCCCAGGGATACGTGAGAAATAGATGCCTAAACCTTCCGATGTGCCTAAAGAGGTGTCTAAAGAAGCGATGGATCGACATCGCCGAGTCTGATGCAAGGGCCAATGACCCACGACGCGATGCCCTAGGCCGGGCGAAATTGAGGAAAATGAGTCGGAAAGCGGACCCTGGCTGAAGCCGGGACTGACCGCTCGGATGATGAGACTAAATTAAGAAATTTAAGTAGGAACATAATAAAACAAATATATTATCAAACTAACAAAATGAACATTACAAACAAAACTTTACTAAAAACAAAACAACAATCATTTCCTATTCTTATAATGCACCAAAGGGTTACACTCCCTCAGTCTACTGGCAGCCTGTTCCGGCGTAAGATCTCTTTGCGGCTGGCACAGCATTTCGTAGCCGACCATGAACTTCTTGACAGAGGCTGATCGCAGCAGTGGAGGTAAGTATATCCCGTGTATCAGCCAGTGGGGGGAATCCATTGGCTTTGAGTCGGGACCGGTTGGAGCGCCTGGGGGTGGAAATGGAAGAATTAATAAGGATCTGGAGCGTAGAGATATCGGTGGTCAACTGGGCAGGTACGGTCCTTTAGCGAGAGGTACGGGTTTGGAACCCCAGTGAGGCCCAGTGCCGCCATGGCGTAGTGCGGCCCTGTACCAATGACTCTTTTCTGAGTTATGTACGTTGGTTGAACACTAACCGATGCTCTTACGGTGAAGGAAAACGTCGTCAGGAAAACTGCAGATTCAGGCGACTGAATGTGTAATCATCGTCCAATCTAGTCGGGTACCCCATTTAACAGGGTCACGGAGGTCATATGGTAAATCTTCACCTTATCTGTCAAATCCTGGATCATGGTCAACTAACCCGGGCCCTGCGGGCAGAGCCGGGATATTGACGCTAAGGTGATCCCTGACAGTGAACATATACATAAACGAGTATCATGTTTTATAATTTTTTTTATATCACTAATGTGGCAAACAAGCTTACGGCCTGCTTGAACGAAAGCAATCACCGCAGCTTATGGACGTTTGCAATACCAGGGGACGTTTGCATCACCCACGCGTTGCCGACCCCGTAAAAATCTTTTCCTGTAAAAGAGCTTCTTGAAGAACTCCATGTTGCACTCTCCAGGGAAAACCTCACCAGGTAGTTCATTTCACAACCTTAGTGTGCGTGAGAGTGTAACCCCATCAAACATTGGTAAAAGTTAACGCTATATGAGCGAAGCTAAACTAAAGGATACATTTATTATTACTCACCATGCCACCCCATACTGTACGGGAAGCTGCAATTGAAAAGATTATCATATTTCGTGGTAAGACCCTTCATGATATCAGCCAGGGCCCTCTTTTGCCCCTCATTGAGGTCCGTCAGCCGTTGTGGGGACCCCTTCGTTGGTAGTAGCATGGTCTCGAAGGGCCACGCGGCCCAATATGGGACCAAGGCCACCCATTCTTCGTTTTGGAGGACTATGCGCTCCTGTGAAAGAGTTTTATGGTTAAATACAAAGACATCTAACATCTATGTACATGTAATAAAAAAGTGTATCTGTAGGCTATCAAGAAAGAGTTAGTATAAGAAGAGATAGTATAAATTTTTTTTAAATTGTTGCCTGTTTGTTTGTACACGATAATCTTCGGAACTACTGGACGGATTTGAATTGAACTTTTTTTGTTCTGTAGCTTTTAAGCATTGGCAACATACAGGGTACAATTGATTTTGAAAACTGGAACACGTGGTGTAGAACCATATAGACAAGCGTAACTTTTAGAAATATGGAAATGGCGCCGAATGGATTTTTCACAGTTTGGTACTTTGAGGTCAAACTTTAAATCTCGACCATGTTTTATCTAGTTCGGTTAGGTAGAACCAGAGATATAGCTTGACCTTGAATCACTTGTCGCTAGCTGCCATTTTAGTGCCGGAAGCCGTGGTTTTAAATCTCTCCCACCGGATATGTACTACCGCTGGTACCTATTGGTAACATTTTTGACAGCCGGCGCCGGCGCCGGCGGCGGAGGCCTTAACTCTTACCTTACTCTTAAGCTCATGTTCCACGTAATCCATCAGCATTGACTTCCCATACTTTTTGTAATATTCCTTCTGGCATCTAGGAAATATATAAATTAAATTAGTAAATTCGTATTCATTTGGATGCATCATCAATCATTCTTGTCAATTTGGGTTGCGCTTCCCGTCAGGTTGTGGATGAGTACCGTCTGTACCGCCAATGTCAGCAAACGAAGATGTGAAGGTGGAAAAGGGTAATTATCCACCAGGCCGGGTATTGTGCGGATACTTGCCAACGTTGTGTTCGTGTACTCGTAATGTGAGTATTGTTGATAGTCCAGTCATTATATACATTTGGAAATGACGTGGGGGGCGGACGTAATATCCAAAATTTGGCTTTCTCGGTTCATTTTCATTTCTAACCCGATTTTTCCGACGTAATGACTGGACTATGAGTTTTCCTATTGGAGCGATAGATACACATCCAATATCTTGCTGCAATGACTGAAACTCGTCTCAGAAGTGGTTAGCTAATATTGCTTTAGCCTTGAGCATGATACAGGATTTGGCAGATCAGGTAACTACAGTGGAGCGACTGCCATCTGACCTCCGTGACCCTGCTTGGCTGCCCGACCCATGAGTCGGATACCTTAACCGCTCGGCTACCGATGCTCCAGGAACACAGATAAAGGGGCGGCCATTTTTATGATTTTAGAGAGTTTTTTTTCAGGTTCGTGATAATTTTAATTTGTATTATACGGGACAATTTGTGTTGATAAGGGAACCTGACCAGATTGGATCATAGTTACATATTTAGTCAGTCGCCTGAACGCGCAATTTTTTTAACGATGTTTTCCCTCACCGTAAGAGCATCGGTTAGTGTTCAACGACTGTATTAGGTACAAATCATAAACTTCATGGTTACCTGTCCTTGATCCTCGGCTCATCAGGGAGGAAGCTAGAAGCCCACACTTGGCAATGAGGGTGGGGGTTGGAGCAGCCCATCACAGCGCCCTTGTTCTCAAAGATCTGCACCCAGATGTACTTCCGGCCAAGCTCCGTCATTTGGTTCACCCATCTGGTGTGGGGAAAGAGTTGTGTAAGAGACTCCAGGTGAAGTAAGTGTATGGTCATGCGGATGGTGTATGATGATAAACATCAGAACCTATAGCAGTCCACTGCAGGGCTTAGGGCCTCTGCCCGTTTTCCAGCCTACGGAGACTCTTGATCTTTTCCTCGATTAGTCGCCTCGTACCCACGAGTGTACGGGGTTGGTGCTATTCTACTCTGCCAGCCTTTGAGGTATCTGTAAACGTGCATTTTGAAGAACCCCATGTTATATAGTACAGAGGAAGGATTTCGCGGTAAAAAGACTCGCGGCCCTAGGGATCTAGACAAGTTGTAAGATTTTCATGGTTAGAATTTTGACAATTAACTTTCCAATAATTATAATGATTTTCACTCACGGGTCTTAAGGTCAATAAGGTCTTTTATAAGCAGATTACCAAATAGGTGGCAGCGTTTGAGCTTCAACCCATACCTACACTTATTAGTAGATTTTAGCAAAACCTTCGAGTTTTTCAGGAGGCTTAAGTCCTGCAGTAGACGTTTGGTAAGGGCATTTAATTGATTGGCCGTGTGGTGTAGAATAGCACCAACTCCTTAAACTCGCGGGTGTCGTACAAGGCGACTAATGTTTTCAAAGCATAATCTAGAGTCCCCGTAGGCTGGAAAATGTGCAGCAGCGTTTTCAATTTCAATATTTACAACACTGCGACCCCCAACCCGCCTGCCAAGCGTAGAGATTACGGCAAGAAACCCTCTCATGTTAGAGGCTCTAAGTCCCGCAGTGGACTGTTATGGGCTGTGATGATGATGAATAAAGTAATTTAATTGATGAATAAATAAACGAATGAACTTACTCTTGTATAACTGCCAAGATCTCGTCGACGGTCATCCGAGGTATCGTCTGCGAAGAGTCCGGGTGGAAACACATCACCCTGTAAATTATAATCAAAAAGTTACTAAAGATAAATAAAACTAAATCAGCGAGGCAAAGGCTTCAAGTAGGTATTCACATTCGGAAGACCTGGGACAATTCTCTTATGGATGGATTTCATTCATGGAGTTCTTCAAGAAAGGGGTGACAAGGTTTTTACGGGGTCGGCAACGCGTGGGTGATGCCCCTGGTATTGCAAACGTCCATAGGCTGCGGTGACTGCTTACCATCAGGCGGGCCGTAAGATTGTTTGCCACCTTTGTGGTGTAAAAAAGAAATTGGGTTCCGTACCCCAAAAGAAAAAATGGAGCATTTATAGGATCACTTTGTTACGAACGGACGTTCGTATGTCAAGACCCTTTTTCTCAGGAACACGTGGAGGAATCAAGCTGAGATTAATATCAAATACTAGGTTTGCAAATAATTTAATGAAGCAGTAAAAAATCATACTTCTAAGTCATCACAATACAAAAAAGATGGCGGTATAACCTCTGTTTATGTCGCATATTTTGACGCTCGCAAGGGAATCAAAACCAATACTATAGGGTGCCTCCCGTTGGCCTAGAATCATAAAATTTGGCAAGAAGCAATGCCATGTAGCACAAGCAAAGGAAAATCTCTGATAACCGTAAAGTTGTAGTTATATCACAAAAAAAAAGGAAACCAACTTATAAAGTGTAGTTGGATAGCAAATGCTTCACACAAGTTGTATTTTATTTATTATTTATTTTATTGATTTATTGTTTATTTATTTCACATACAGGAGCTAGGTGTCGTGAAGATTAAAGTTGAAAGGTCCACATCAGCGCTACCAAGCGGTTTACATTTCTATCCGCCAGCCCCCGTCATTATAAATTGGTAAGAAAATTAGTCTGAGTATGGCTTCACCTGCAAGTGCCCCTCGCCTGCTGCGCCTGGTACAGCGGGTGAGCGGGCGCGGGCGGCGTGGGGACGCGCTCCAGAAGGGCGGGAAAGTCGTTCGGGAACACGTATGTCGACGTGTATGGTGGGTTACGCTGTGGGGGAAAAGGGATAATTTGTTAACTATAAGTCAGTCATCATCATCATCACATCAGTCGAAATATGCCCTCTGCTGGGCATAAGCCTCCCCCAGAGATCTGCGCAAAGGCTGGTCCTGTACCTTCCGCAGTCAGCTGGGAGGCATTTGGGAGGCTAGGGCTGCCGACGTTGCGTCTTCCGATATGTGGTGGCCAATCGAGAACTTTACTCAGTATTTGGTGCCGATTGTCACCTTCTGACGGGAGTATCGGGTTCCACCCACATATTGTCGATTGCCTGAAGATAAGCCCCGAGCAATATAATCTGAGCCATTTTAGGACAAGGGTGAGTGTATTCAATGTACCTAGGTAAATAAACACAGGTGAATTAAATAAACTACAGGGAATAAGCATACTTAAGCATACTTACTTATACCTATGTATAAAATAGCTCACGGATGTGCCCAAAAGAACTAAGATTCCCTACATAATATGGCGCACATGACCTGCTTCTTATTGCCTCTGCCGCTCGCTAAAGCTCCTTTCGGCTTGTCTAAGGTTAGCTGGAAGAGATCACGTTGTGGGATAAGTTCGCCTTTGCTTTGTAAGTGTTTCCTTTTGAAATGTACTATGTTGGTGCAATAAAGAGTTTACATACATACATACCTGTAATCGACATAGAAATTGAACCATAGGGTCTCTCCTGACAGAGTAAGGAGTTTCTTCCGTCATTGATCAACCACTCAAATTGGGTCATAAATATTTTTGTGACGAAACTACGCGAGTATTTTGCTTCAGTCGCTTTATGAGTAAATGTTCAGCATGTTTCAGCTGATGATGCCATTCAACGCCACTCATCCCCACCTGTCCATTAGACCGCACCGCTCCAGCCCTCAGCGGGTTGTTGGGGTCAGGAGGCTGATCATCCACCAGCTCCTCAGTCTGCCCGCTCCACGGCCGCAAGCAGCGGTGCGGAGACACCAGGATCCACTCGTCTTTCAGCGGATTGTAGCGGATGTGCTGATGCTCTGGAAATATGTTTTTTTCTTATTTGAAATATTAGCATTAGACACGGTAAACATACAGACACGTTAGACACTAGCACGATGCTGTCATAAACCTATGGCGCCTATAGGCCTTCCTCCACCCAGGGTCCTATCGACCCCTCGGTCATACGGACCGCATCAGACCTAATCACGGGTGCTGCGCACGCTCCTTTACCGGTGGCTCTTCCAGTGGCACAAATCCAGTTGTCCATAAGCATTCCTTAACGGGCTGACGTCACAACACACTCTCTATAGCGGCCATAGCCTGACCACACAACCACGACTAATACATATCCTGCATGCAGGTCTAGAGGTAGATGAGAGGCTGATGTTTCGAGGATGAACGCGGGGCGCCGGGCATTCAGCATTTTGTTTCGCGAAACGTCACTTGATGACGTTTCTAGGAAAAACATTCGTGCTTCCTGCCTCGCGCCCCCGCGTTCAGGCCCAACACAACTCTAAAAGGTCGCCCTTCCCGCTTACCTCACCTCAAACGATGTATCAGTTGTGAGGTCGATTTATAATGAGGGCCAGATAATGGTTAGCAAAGTCTTCAGTTGCGTATTTTAAACAATGTGCTGTCTGCGAACTGCTGCAGTAGGTTGTGGCAAAACCCTCCACTGTTGTGGAGGAGGCTCTAGTCCAGTTTCGCTGGACGGCGATGCTAATTCGCTATCAGAAGTCTGTAGTAGAAGCCAGGCTTTTTGTCTTTAGTAATATCGACCAGACGCTTAGCTAGCTTCTAAAATAGGGAGTGTGCGCCTGGTCCCCAAGGTGAAAAAGAAGTATGTGGTATTCACAAAGACTCGCGTATTTGTGCCGCTTGGCGTTTTAAGCGAGGCGGTACCGGCCTCAGCATAACACGCAGTTACTGGAAGATGGGGCTGTGCAAGGGTATCGATGCATGTAGCGTCCCAGACCAAGGGTCGTCCCATCTTCCAGGCCTCTTACACTGGGCTCCAGCACCGCGGGTGCACCAGCGGAGTTGAAGGCCGGGCGGATGATATCGTTCAAGTAATAATGTACGAAGATATAATTAACAACTGTTATTAGTTTTTCTTAATTGTTTACAAACAATATGATATGTAGACAAGGTCTCTCGCAGAACTGATAAGAAGCAATCTCAAAGGCATTTCAAGGTCTTAATAGAATAGCTGTAATTTTAAACATTTACGTTCAGTTTGCGATGGCGAGAGCTATGATTGGCATTTCTCTATCCGGCATAGGTTCAAGAGTTACAGAATTGAAGTGTCTCTCTATTCCCAATCAAGTTTCAATCGCTGTCTCTACGACACTAAGGGGTTGCCTTGGAAGAGATTGCTTTTGCTCTATTGCTTGAATGTAATTTGTATTTTATATCTTTACTAGTGACTCGGCGCGACTTCGTTCGCGTATGCGCACCTTTTTTTCTTACTTATAAATCTTCCTTTTGAATCATTATATCTATTCTTTAACTACACATATTATATTATCGAGTTGACCATGACGCAAAGGCAACTTCCTTTCTGCGTCGAAATATCGAGGTATAAACAATACTAACCGTGGTAACAGACCCGATAATATGTTCACTACACTTTCACTACAGTGTAGTGAATAACCACGAAAGTCTTAACAGCCTACATTCTATCTATTGTTGAAAATCCGTTTAAAAGATGCAAGCTTACATAGATACATACACAGACCCATAGGTGCAGTCGGCGGGAAGCAACTTTATTCAATACTAGCTTTAATTTATTCACTGTCCGAAATTCGAAACTTTATTTCGGATACCTGATACAACACTTGGAACGCAGGTTGAATTCGCAGTGTTAAAACACGCTAAAGAAAACACTGCACCAATTTTCTGGTCAACAGGTGTTAGTTGTCTGTCTTCTGTTCTTTTTATTGCCAAGAGAGGAACATGGACGGTCGGTCCACCTGGTGGTGCGTGGCCACCGTTGTCCAGGATATCTGTAATCTTAAGGAAGTGGATGGGGTGCCGGCCTTCGAGGTTTCTTTGTGGAAGGTCTGTAAGTCATAAGCTAAAAGACAATGCAGCAGAGACGATTTTGGACATTCATCTTGGCGTTAATGTCGCGATTGTGCTCTCGCGCACAAGGGCCCGGGGTCCGCCTTGACCATGATCCAGGATTTGGCATTACACTAGAGCGACTGCCAACTGGCCCCTGTGACCCTGCTATCAGGACAACCTGACAAGATTGGATCATCACGATGTTTTCCCTCACCATAAGAGCATTGGTTAACATTCAACTAATGTACATAACTCAGAAAAGAGTCATTGGTACATGGCCGCAGTGGGATTCGAACCCGGTACCTTTCGCTTACGAGTCGGATACCTTACATCTTAGACAATTGACACTAATCCTTTCTAAGTATAAAATAAACTCGCTTTTCCGATGCGGGGGCCTAATCGGACGTCCGATCGAAGTCGGCTCGCCCGCACATTAGAAAAGTGAATTTATTTTATACTGATCTGTCTAGCTGGTGTCGTAAGTAAGAATGCTTATGTCTTTAGAGACACATCAACTGCAACTACAAAGGACTGGAACTCTCTGCCTGGGTCACTGTTCCCCGATAAGAATAACCTTGGTAATTAAAGAGTGAATAGGTATCTTCTGGGCACGCATGCTACATCTTTGACCTCATCGTCGCTGTCAAATGCAAGAATATTGACAATAAAAACAAAAAGCTAACACGTCCATTGACCAGAAAATTGATGCACGGGTTGGTTCGAGATTCTACTCTACCGGATACCACTTGGTACCACTTTGTTTTTAATAAAAAAAGTAAATGAATCTTAATTAATAGCTTATGCTCGATTTACTAAACTTTAGGCGACGCATATTTTGATTTAAGATATTCCTAATACGTTTAGTTTTCAAAATTTGGTAAAATCGTTTATGTCACGTTCATGCTTGCCTGTCAGTTTGTGTGCATCGTCGATAAGTTTAAAGTTCGAATAGCATTGAATTCATGTAAGTGAAAACAACATGGGAAATGCTACATACCTCTTTGTTATATACTAGGTAGGTATAGTAGGTACTAGGTAGGTGGCGGTTATTCGTGGCTTTCATCCATGTGCAGTGCAAAACTCTACGAACACTGAACTATCCCAGAGCTCCGAGCTTGATCAGAGTAAGTAATATTAGGATAATATTACAGTGAAATCATTGTTTGATCCCTTACACTCGTGGGTGTCGTATAAGGCGACTAATGTTTTAAGAAAAATATCTAGAGTCTCTATAGACTGGAAAATGGGCGGCAGCGTTTTCCATTGTTATATTTATAACACTGCGATCACCAATCCTCCTGCCGAGCGTGGAGATTATGGCAATAACCTCCCCTTTCGTGGGAGAGGCTCTAAATTCTGCAGTGAACTGATATGGGCTGTAATGATGATTGTTTGATCAAACCTTTGGCACGTTTACGTTGACAGCATTGAAGGCAGTTTAACAATTAATCTGACAGAAGAATTATGCAACTTAGTATTACAACCATAATGCAACTAAAGTACCAGAAATTACCAGAGTACGTAATACTTTTTTTAATTTTTTTTTACTTTTCAGAACATCGATAGTGGATAAGTTCGACGTCAAGTTAAATTGCAGCTCAACATTTGTCATTCGAATATACAGTTTTATACATTCGACATGCGATGCAATTTTAATGTTACTGCAACTCCGTCCGTACCAGAATCGAGCTCCTTGCCCTATTCTTTATCCGGGATAATAAAAGTTTTTTCCCTGGAGAATACAACATGGAGTTCTTCAAGAAAGGGGTGAAAAGGTTTTTACGGGGTTAGCAACGCGTGAGTGATGCCCCTGGTATTGCAAACGTCCATAGGCTGCGGTGACTGCTTACCATCAGGCGGGCCGTAAGCTTGTTTGCCACCTTAGAGACTTAAGAAACAAATGCAAAGAATATTATTTATGTACATTTCACTGCTAGAACAACAGTTGAGGTCTAGCTAGAGTTCCAATGAACGACTTTATCATTTCGATAATTTCGAAGTCGGTTCCTCTCTTTGAATAAATATTTATGTATGGTACTTTCTTAAATAATTTATTCATTATAGATGTGTTTTTGACGATGTATAACAATAAATTTGCCCAACTAAAGTACTTATAAATTGGAGAGAATCGAGAAAGAAGAAAAAGAAAGAACGAAAGAGAAGAGAGTGCATATAGAAAAGTACACTTTTTACACGAAAAGCATGAGTAGATTTCGAAATTATCGCGTACTTTTACTAACACAATTACCTACTTTCCAGTCTTTCTACATTGGCTTACGCTAGCTACTCTATGAAACATACCTACAGTTAATGTTAAATGTATGTCACATTGTTTATCTAAGTCACAACAACACAAAACATAGGCACATAAGACTTTAGGTAGGTATTTAGGTAACATCAGGTTCACTTTACAATTTCACGTTACTTAGGATAATCTGTGAGCATTCATCCTTCAAAATAACCTATAATAAAAAAAAAATACAAATGTGAAAGTCCGTATACATATATATCTCAAGATAATATTAGTTAGTAGGTTATCAAAAATTGCAGTTGTAGTAGGTGTTCAAATAAATCATAGTAGGTATTAACCTAAAATATTAGAAAATGGCCTTTGCCCAGCAGTGGGATGATTAAGGCTGTTATAAACAAAAAAATTTGAAAATAAATGTTTTTGACACTCTGTGTTGTGCATTCATGATGGAACTCCATCAAAATATCTAGTGAAACTAGTGTATAAAGTGTTTTAATCCATAACATGAAAATCAATGTGTATCTTAAGGATTAATAGTACCAAAATAATACACAAGTATTTCTTACCCGTCGGCTTGAACTCCATGTTTCAATTTCACACGAGAAATGCACTAGTGTTGTGTTAAAACTGCGTCTGCGCACGTCAACTCGAAACCGCTACCATGTGATAACTAGCGTACGTAAGCCATTTTATTGTGACTTATTAATGGTGATAAAGTACGCTGGTTCGGTCAAAGAGTAGGTGTTGATAGCATAACAGATACGGTAATGTAATTTCTGTGTTTTATGAAGTTTTGTATCATTAGATGGTAAAAAAGATAAAAATATAAATTGTGAGTGTACTAGTAATTATGTATGTTTATATTTAATGTATAATCGTAGGTAATTAGGTAGTAGGTATCTCGAGTAGATACAGTAACGTAGCTGTTCCTTTGATTATTTATAGATATTTCAATTCAATTCAATTTTTATTTATTTGTGGTAGCACTGGTAAAATAGCAACGGCACCGCCGATCTAAGATAGCATGATCCGACCCACAATAGGAATGACGTCACAACATATATTTCGGATATTCTGTGACGTCATTTCAGATTGTGGTATCATGCTATTGGAGATCCGCGGTGCCTTTGCAGATGTTTTTGAAACTATGATTTGGTAAATATAGCAGGTTCCAGCTGGATGTTGAAGGCTCAAGACCGGACTTTGTGGAGATCTCTCAGCTGTAGGAGTCTTCCGGCTGATATGATGATGATGATGATGATGATATAAAGGACTTTACAGTAAGTCACATAAATATGTTCGGCTGTGACCTGCCGGCATACAAAAAATGGTAATCTAAATAACAAAAGTATAAATAAGCACAATTACAAATCACAAATTTTAAATAATGATCAAATCTACAGTAATAGTAATAAGAAAAAATAAATTCATACATATTATAATACAAGAACGCAATAAAGTGTCTACCTATTAGAGACGACACAATGGCAAACTAGAAAAATACGTAATATCTTTCAGTTAACCATAGAGTTAAAACAGAACGAAAAACTGACAAACCAAAGGTTTTGACATATACATATGACAAAACACACCGAAAATATAACGCGATTATGTTAATTGACTTCAATTAAATTAGACGATGGGTACTTGACTAATAGGTACTTACTAATCATTTCTAATCAAAGGTACCTCATTAGCTAAACTTGATATTAAACATTTACTAACAATTTATTTTTAAAACTCAGGAAAACATTCACTGATCAGAACAGTAATGTTCTCAAAAAAGCTGGGGTCCGAAGTGGTAAGAATAAAAGGAGATGTATGAAAGGAGTTGTGAATATATGAAAGGCTAGGGAGTTGTGTCAGGACAGAGCAAAGTGGCAGTCCATAGTCTCTGCCTACCCCACCTGTGGGACACAGGCGGGAGCTTTATGTATGTATGTATGTTATTAAAAACGCATCACTATTTCTATTATACCCACGAGCTGAATCGTTTCCTATCTGTTTTTCAAATAATCTATGTTGTCATTGACGAGTACTCGATGCAAGCTGTAAACAGAATGAAGCGCTATCTATCGGTAGGTACATTGTAGGTAAGCTTTATTGACTTTTAAACTAATATCCTACTATCATACACATGTTATGTTTTTACACATGTAAATAGATTACGTAAATACAATCAGCTGTAGAATAAACGGCAGCCACAAAATGTAATTCTGGGGGTCCATTCGCTCTTCAGCTGACTGTACCCAATTTACTGCAATCATCATCTTGGCGTTAATGTCCCGGTTGTGCTCTCGCGCACGAGGGCTGATCAGGTAATTACAGTGGAGCGACTGCCATCTGACCTCCGTGACCTTGCTGCCATGGAAACCTGATCATATTCGATCACGGTTACACCACGATATTTTTTCCTTACCGTATGAGCATCGGTTAGAATTCGACATAACTCAGAAAAGAGTCAATGGTACATGGCGGCAGTAGGATTCGAACTCAGTACCTCTCGCATTGCTAGTCGGATACCGTTACCACTAGGCCACAGCCGAACTTACAGCCATTTACACAAAATGGAACTTTTAAAACTAATAATGACACTATCAAACTCCAATGGAAGAGGCGAAAGAGTTGTGTCAGGATCCTAGCTTGTGGCACTCGATAGTCTCTGGGATACGGGCGTGAGTGTCTATCCTACTTTCTACATGATCCCAACCACTGTTGTATCTAATTAAGTATGTTTATAAAATAAATAAAGTTCAAAAGTATAAAGTTTAGAAGTTTAAAGTTTAAAAGTTTAAAGTTTAAGTATAAAACAAAGTCCCTTCCCGTCGTCTGTTCTTATATATCTATGTACGCTTAGATCTATCAAACTACGCAACGGATTTTAATGCGGATTTCAAAAACAGATAGAGTGATTCAAGAGGAACGTTTACAAGCAAGACAAAAAGGCTGGTAGGAGTAAAGAAGATGTACGCTAACCAAGTCGCGTCGGGTTCACTTGTATATAATATTGTAAAAAAAAAGAAAAAAAAAACTTCGGTTCGGGTCGTCCTACTATCCTCCAAATAATATAAATGCGAAAGTTTGTGAGGATGTACGTTTAGGTGTTTGTTGAAAAAGCCTCACTAAAGTCTAAATGGAGCACGATAGATCACAATCGAAGCATAAGTTATAACCAACAAAAAAATGAAAATCATCCTTACGAAAAAAACACAAAGAAACAATTAAATTTCGAATCGTAAAGATCCATTAGGAACATGCTCTACATAGAACTTAGTGAGAATTTTTGTATTGCAAGAATTATAACGAAAATTTATAGAATCATTATTATTATATACTTTATTGCACATGAAACAAGTTAAAACATATATTACAAGAGGTTGTTTACAAAGGTGGGCTTATCTCTGTAAGATATCTCTTCCAGCCAACCCTACCGGGTGTGGAGAAAAGCAATAAACGAGGAAGCAGCAGAAAATGTGCACTACATTTCTAAATAAACTACGTTATATATGTACTAACCTATTATACATAAATACCTATAATAACATATAATATAATATATAAATATATATTATAAATATTCTGTAAAGCTAATCAAGAGAAGATAAAATATCATCTATAGCAAATAACAGTCCACTGCTGGGCTTAATATAATATCTTTATTTCAGGCACACATTTACAATAGTATGTTTTTAACAGTATGCAGGCCCATATTTTCATAGTTTACGTATTTTTATTATGAAACTTGGCCTGAAATAGATAGATAGATGGATAAACTTTTTATTGCTCACACAAGAAACACTACATTAAAAAGTTCCAACAAAAACCATAACTAGTTGTGGGCAAAGGCGGCCTTATCGCTGCAAGCGATCTCTTCCAGACAACCTTTGTCTAAAGAACCGCATGATGCACAGGCAAGTCAACAACATGAACTTATACTAGCGAACTTACACTTAATACAAAGTAGATATATAACAAAACTAAAATATATATAGACAATACACCTACAAAAACTAATAATAAATTGCCAATTAAGGACATAAATATTCATATATATTTTATATAAATAAGGTGGCTTATTACTATACATTTACGTGAAATTTGTTTAAATGTGAGCAATAAACAGTTATAATAATTTATAAATATGCTTAGACAACGCCATTTAACCCGAAAGTAAGCGAAGCTTGTGTTATGGGTATTAGAAAATTGTTATGTATAACATATCCTTTTTTTTTATTTATACTTATTGTTCATATTAAACCTAGAGCGTTGGTAGCCGGGCGGTTAAGTATCCAAGTCGTAAACGAGAGGTACCGGGTTCGAATACCGCTGCGGCCATGTACCAATGACTATTTTCTGAGTTATAATATAAAAATAATAATATTTATTTCAGAAAATTTCTTTCCATAATATTAACTATTACATTCCAATTAATTAAAAACAATAATGTAAAATATCAACGAAACATCAAGCAATAATCGTACCAGTAATAATTAAATTAATTCAATATTTAAAATGTTATTAATTTAAAAAAAATATATGAACATTAGTTGAACACTAACCGATGCTCTTACGGCGAGGGAAAACATTGTGATGAAACCTGCGAATTCAAGCAACTGAATTTATAACCATGATCCAATCTGGTCAGGTTCCCTTGGTAGCAGGGTCACGGATGTCAGATGGTAGTCGCTCCACTGTAATTACCTGTTCGCCAAATCCTAGATCATGGTCAAGGCGGACCCCGGGCCCTCATTCTCGAGAGCACAACCGGACGCCAAGATGATTTTATAAATATTACACCTAAACTATAATTATGACTGCCTGTCAGTCCTGTTAACCAACTGAATCACTCAGGTCGTCAAAGTTAAATAAAGAAACAAGTGAGTCCACTTGCAAATAAATACACAGTTAGAATTTCAGTAAAGCTAATCAAGCTGTAGTCGTAACCACTGCATCGCCGCACTGGTGCTACATCCGCAAAGCTGCGCACTGCGCTACCCTTAACCGTACATAGCCAAATCTCCTAGGACTTCACGGAGACCTAGATTCGTATGTATGTAAATAAAATTATAAATTAACTTGTTTTTTGGTGACTTCCTTCGGCATAGTGTCTTGGTGGCCGGTAATGGTAACGTGCGACTTGCAAGCGAGCGACTCTGGTTCGATTTCCGCTCGGGGCACTGTACAATGGTTTTTTTTTTCGATTTCTAGTATCGACATTTAGTACGATCATCGGCTTCATTATTCTGATATTGGTCTTCTTCTTCATTGCGTGAGGCTACAGATATCCGAAAACCCCGAAACAATATAAAAAGAGCTCAGTAACACAAAAAGATAGTGTATCTACGACGGGGTAAGTGTCGCAGGACTGGACTACTGACATTGTCATAGTTAAAGGCACCTCTTTGAGCCAGAAACTTGGCAACAGCCTTGTCTATTAAGTATGTCAAACAGTGCGTCTCCAACCCGGCTGCCCTGCAAAACCGTCCACAGTTGTGGAGACGGCTCAAATGGCCTATTAGGGGCTGTAACTATAATAATCATCTTCACGTCAATATCTCGGTTGTATTTCGCCTTGACCATGATCCAGGATTTGGCAGATTAGTAATTAGGGCGACCGCGATCTGACCTCCGTGACCCTATTAACAGGGGAACCTGATCAAATTGAATCATTGTTAAACATTTCCTGACAATGTTTTTCCTCAACGTAATCTAAAAGCATCGGTTACTGTTCTATTAATATACAGTACCACAGCGGCACTGGGTATCGAACCCACTACCCCTTACCCAAAAGTCGGACCCGCTATCCACTCTCCACCGCCGCGTTACCGCGACGTGGCACACGATTAATATTTTCTATCAATTCTCCGCCACAATTCCCTCATCCCAAAGCCTAATTCTATAGGCCAGTAGGGTACCCCAAACACCGCATCCAGTCGCAATGCGCCCGTTCCATTCTACACGGCTCCGAAGCAAGCGTGCAACGGAGCGCTGGTTGCGCGCGCATCTCATCGACCGACCCGATAAGCGATAAGCACCAGTACACGTCCGACCGCCGAGTCGTGCGGACGTATGTCTCATGGGGGAGTTACAATACCCGGGTGCACCGAGTGTCTCTGAGGATGATAGGCAGTATAGAGCGCCTTTCCGACGAGCGCCACAGTACAGGTGGCCGACACCGCAGCCGCCACAGGCCTCCGCGTTCGCACCCTGGCGCAGGGCTCCCGCGCCGCCCAGACCCCCGGACTACAGACGCAGCGCCTCCTATCCGGGGAAACCAGACGAGCCATACCAGGTACGTGTAGTACGCGATTTGTAGCGTTTTGTTTATGTGTTGGCTGATGTGATGGGACGGTGTCGTGTACAGACGATCGTCGTGTATAGAGATTTGAGATGTGTTGCGGCCGACAGGTAATTCGAGAGTTTGGTTTCTGTGTGCGTGTAACTGCGCACAAATAAGAGAAAAAAAAACCGATAAAAAAACATGTGGAATTGTCGTAAAAATCAATAATTTCGAACGTTACGCACCGCGGCGAGCCGATAACGCGGCGGCCACAATAAACACTGGTTTACGTTCAGAAATTTTTAGTTTAAAACAAAAACATTTTGCTAGGTTTTTTTTAATCATATGTCGCTGGCAATCTATGTGGAAATTGTTGACAACGCCTGAGCTGACCTGACCTATTTTTAATCATGCTGTCCTACTCTAGCGCACTGTCAATTTCACTCGCGCCCTCTCCCTCTGGCCGGCACCCACCCCTGCAAACCTAAATACAACCCCATACTAATCAATTTTACTTTACGTCTTGCCAAGGAGCGTTTTCCAATGACATTGGGACTTCAGATTTCTTTTCCTTCGATTCAAAGTTACTGAAAAAAAACATAATCGCTCTAAATGGATGTAGAGTAGGGTGTCATCGGCATTTAAAATTAGAACAGATAATATCTTGTTTTATAATTTGAAAAGAATTTCAATATACATTCAGGTTACAAATTGAATTTTTATTCGGTTTTAAATTGATATTAATTTATTAAATTGACTTAAAATATTATAAAAAACTTATCTAAAGTATCCTTAACAGACGTTTAAAAGTTGTAACGTTAACTACGTCAAACAAAAAAACACATGAGTATACACACACAAGATCTATAGATTATATTACAAGTGGTTGTAATGGACTACTCAATTGTAATGAAAATGAAATGTGATCGATAAAATGGGAAACTAATAGTTTTTAATAGCTAAATGCAGCGTCTAGGCAGGCAAATTCGTTTGCAGTCTTTGAAAAAACTCACGTTTAAGACAATAAGAAACAATATATTATCTTGTATAAATTCTAGAGCATCTTCCACTCTCCTAAATCTTTACAACAATACTAGCGACCCTCCCCGGCTTCGCACGGGTTTTCTCACGTTTTCTCTTTTGTAATAAAAATATAATAGATATATAAACCTTAAGGAAGAAATTCTATAAATTATAGTGAAAACCACATCGAAATACGTTGCGGATTTTAGGAGTTAGCAGACAGGCAAAAGTTACAGACATGCAGACGCGGAAACTTACTTTATTTTATGCTGTAAGGATAAGGATAGACCGCGGAGCGTCGGTGGCCGAGTGGTTAAGGTATCCGACTCGTATGCGAGAGGTACCGGGTTCGAATCCCACTGCGGCCATGTACCAATGACTTTTTCTGGAGTTATGTAGATTAGTTTAATGCTAACCGATGCTCTTACGGTGGGGAAAAACATCGTGATGTAACCTGCACATTTGGGCGACTTAATGGTGTAACTATGATCCAATCTGGTCAGCTTCCCCTGGTAGCAGGGTCACGAAGATCAGATAGTAGTCGCTCCACTGTAATCTGCTAATCCTGGATCATGGTCAAGACGGACTCTGGGCCTCGTGCGTAAGAGCACAACTGGGACATTAACGCCAAGATGACGAGACAGTTACCACATTCTATCAGTTGGATGGTCTACTCTTTCGTCACTTAGTTACACTTAACTCAATTAAAAGCTTACAAAGTTCATCTATCTATTTGTATCCATTAAAAAAAATTGGCTTTAATGTCCCGGTTGTTCGCGCACGAGGGCTGGGGCGCCTTGACCATGATCCAGGAATTGGCAGATCAGATAATTGCAGTGGAGCGACTGCCATCTGACCTACGTGACCCTACTACCAGGGGATCCTGACCAGATTGGATCATAGTTACACATTCAGTCGCCTAGTGTAAGTTTCATCACGATGTTTTGCCTCACCGTCAGAGCATCGTTTAGCATTCAACTAATGTACATAACTCAGAGAAGAGGCATTGGTACATGGCCGCAGTGGGAGAAATACAACTACCATCACGGCTTTTCTCCGTAACCGAGATAGGCAAAAATCACTTTATTTCACTTGCTAGGGTCCTGATGAATTTAATTCGATCCTTCCACATTCATCAGCTTTTTATACCACATCCGTCTATAAATCATCTTCTCACGGCGACAGTTACCACTTACCATCAGGTGGGCCGTCTGCTCGTTTGTGACTGAGTAGCAAAAATAAACATTAAATTGAAATCAAATGGCTATCCTTCGATTTTCTCAGGATAGTAATAACCGCATCGAAATTGGTCCATGGGACAAATACACTGATACACAGATACTTCATTTTTTTTTATGTTATCCGGCAGACAAACAGGCATGCGGGCCACCTGATGGAAAGTGGTCACTTCATACTTATTACACGCCTTATCATCGTAATCCTAGAGATCAATTCTGGCTATATACGGCACTGCGGTTTGGCTGATCTAGGAGGAAGCTTGAGAGTTGTTACTAATCCTTAGATTGTATAAAATAGAGTCGCTTTTTGGATGCGGGGGCGTGGTCGGACGTCCAACAAAAGCGCAACCGAAAGCGGCTTCTTTTTGTAAGTTATAAATTAAATTATCAATTCATTTTATTTGTAAAAGTAGATAATACATAAGATGACATATGTATTGAGTTGTCCTCTACTTATGCCCTAAGGAAGCACACAAATATTAGATAATAAAAGTTTCAAATATAAAAATCATTAAAAAATTATAATTTGTAATTTTTAATAAAAATTCAATAAATCAATAAAATAAAATAAAATCATCCAAATAAAATAATAAACAAAATGTCAAATGCAAATGAAAAACAATATCAAAATTAATTGTTGAAAAAATTAATAATTTAAATCAAAGTTATTAAAATCATGTCCATAAAGTAATAAAAATTAAAAGTAATATAATATAGAGTAACACATTTTCAGGATTAGTAATATTAGAATCAACTGCCTCCAACTCCTCCTGTCTGTGCTACTGTAGTATCCGCAAGTATTTTACCAGGATCCACTTTCTTAGTCTTTCGTCTCCACTTCGTCTGGTCTTTCGCATGCGAGTTGCCAATCCATCACTCGCTTTTAGAACGTCCTCAGGTCCTCTTTCCTGATACCGGCAGGTTAGGCACCTTATTCTTGCTAAATGTCTCAATTAAAAAAATTATTTAAAACGATCTTTGACAATAAAGGATTAGCGAAAATGGTTGAGTATAAGTTTTTTGCTTGCAATAGAGATTCAATGACTTTTTAATAGATATTTGTGGCTAGAGAAAATGTCGAATTCTAATGTCGAAAGCGCGAGAATCGCCCGCCTAATACAGGCAGAATTCGACATTTTTTCTAGCCACATATCTCCATTAATAATGACATTGAAATGTCAATAGACATTAATAGCAATAGCAGCCAAAAAATATTTTCTCAACTATCTTCGACAGTCGTATATTGTCGAAGCTCAATTTCAGTGACGTTTTAATACAGAATTCGACATTTTCTCTAGTCACCTATTTGTAGGCACGCTGAGTTTTAGGCATCTATTTCCCACGTATCCCTAGGGCTTACGTCAGCGACGTATATCTGCAAACCGCTCTATATCAAGCTAAACAATTCGCTAAACTCGAAATACCCATTTGACACCGAACCCGTATCCCAAATGTCAAAGTTGGCGATCGATAACCGCAACACCCCATCGTTAACCTTATATAAACAACGTCCCACGCCGCTTTCATCCGAACACGAGAATCTGTTGGAAAACTTGAACAGAAGAGCCTTGATTGACTTTCTAAATCCAGAGCTTTTGAAATTGTATTTTTGTGAAACTGTCAGATGCGCCCTTCCTTCTTATGTCGACGTTCGGTATAGGCAACAAGATGCGCACAAGATGGCTGATAACTTTGCGTGTGGCTGAAACAACTGAACTAATTTTGAAAATTGTTTCTCTTTGAGCTAAAGCTAAATTATTCCCGAGTGTTATAGAGTACTTTTCTTACCGGATAAGTAATAGTATCGTGCGGAATAGGGGGGAAATGGCAGGGAGCCGCTTGTATTCTATATTTGGCAATTAATACAGTTTATACAAGTCGTTAGGGACCCTGGGCCCTTGCGTGCTGCGCAGGTCGCAACCGGGACATAACGCCAAGATGATGATGATACAAGTCACTACTCTTTCACGTAGCAACTACTAAACAGATTTTGATAAAAGTTGCAGTGTTGTAGCTTACTTTTATTATACCCCCGAATAATACGTAGTCTATAATTTGTCCCGAAATTTAAACCGAATTTTACGAGGACAAAGTCGCGCGCACAAGCTAGTAAAACTTACAAATTTGTCTTACTTAAGTATAGATATTCCGTAGCACTTACCTACAATTTCGCAGTAATTATTTTTGTCGCAGACTTTATTACGTCGACGGGCGTCGACAAAGAGATTGGAAAGTTAGCTACATTCATGATTAAGACTGAATAGACTGGCAAAAATGTTTTTTTCTGTGGGAGTCGACGCAAGAAAGTCGACTTCCATACTGGAAGGACGTGAAGAAAAAAGTGAGCACCGGGGATTATAGAGAGATGAAGAGGTTGGCGGAGAGGAGAGAAGAGTGGCGATTGCTCCACCAACAAGAGTCATACTCTTAAATATGTGATGATGATGATGATGGGAGTCGACCACACGGACGGCAATGCAACGACAGTCGTTGCTATAGTAACTCTTGCATTCACATTTTGCAGCTTATTGATAAACATAGACATGAAATACATAATACATACCGACACATTGTTCCACTTGCTACGGTCCTGACAAATCTCTCTCGCTTCTTCCACATTTAATAACCTATATTAATAAAGACATAACATTAATAAAGAGGATAAGTTTGTGTGTTGAGGGTAATCAACGAAACTTTTTTTTTTTTTTTTATACTCCTGATGGAAAGTGGTCACCGCCGCCGTCATCAGCAACACCAGGGGAGTTACCAATGCGTTGCCCGCCTCTGAGGAGACCACTAATATACCTCTTAAACGTTACCATGTCATAGTCAAAAGGAAACACTGTGGCTGGGAGCCTATTCCACACCCGAACCGTACGAACGAGAAACGTTCTTTCGAACCTTCGCGTGGTGACCAACAGACCCTAACTGCTGAACCAAATATTTTTTCATTGCTTAACCGATTTTAATGAAACAAATCTAGGAGCTAACTTTACAGGACAAACTTTCCAGAATAAAAAAACCGGGAAGTTCTACGCTGCCACAGACAGACACTGACTGACAGATTCACATTTCAAACTTAAACCATTTATAAGTTATTTTGCGGCATGTAGGTCATAAAATAAAAAGAAACAAACACAAACCAGTCGGCAGGTTGGTCATTAGGTAGAAAAAAAACGTACTACAATATTGTAGACAAGTGCTACGAAATGCCTACACTACAAGATGTACAAGTAAAGCCGAGTCTCGACCGTAGCACGGTCAACTATTATCCCATATATTCTGTATGATTATTTTATTAATAAAGTGCACACGCCAGCTTAAGCAGAGCCGTACGTTCAAAGGTTCCTGTACATTTCGGGTTTCAAGTTATTTGGCCTAATAATGAGGTGTAATTTCTGATCTACAACATCGATCACCTTGAAATATTTACGGGACAATGTTTAAAGTACCTCATTTCTAAAAAAAAGAATGAATGAAATCGGACTACGCGTTAATGAATTACAACTAAGTACGCATTTTGACTTCCATCCTTTGATCTCCCAAGGGAACCGTGATGAATTTCGGGATAAAAAGTATCCAATGTCCTATCTCGTAGTATGAACTCAAATCATACCAAGTTTCATTTGAATTAATTTAGTAGTTTCGGAGTGATGAGCGGCCAAGATACAAATAGACAGAAAAAATGAAAAAATTGCAGTTTTGGCTTCAGTATCGCTTATAGACTACACTAAAAAATTCAAATTATCTTTAATGTACAGAAATGGACCTGATACAGTTTTATTATATGTATAGATGGATACGCTCATGCTATACCGACTGGCAAGCAAGTTCTAACACGGGGGCCACCTTCGGGGAGCAAGTTGGAAAACATAATTGCCAGCATCGTGTCACATATCAAATGAAAGCTATTATAGTGTTGTGAGAATCTCTAATATCTTTTATAAACTTTAGATCAATATTTTTCAAGTAATTTAAGAACATAGACGAAAATTACATTTCGAACAACCGGAAATTACAGAACTGATTACTAAAATTCACTTTATTACGCGTCTTCGTTCGCGAATCCTAGAATAAAATAAACCTTTATTTTGAATCACTCTATCTATTATGGAAATCCATTGCGTAGTTTAAAAGATAAAAGCGTACATAAAAAAGGCAGGTCAGGAGTACCCTCAACCGGAGTAAATGTATGAAAAGATGTATGAATGTGGAAGAGGCGAGAAAGGTGTGTCAGAATCGTAGCTTGTAACGTGATACGAGCGTGAGTGAGTTCGTACTTATAGTGGGACAGACGGCGGGAAGCGACTTGTTTTTATACTAGATATGTATATCATATACATAGAAATCACTAATAGGAAGGCTATACATTCTTCCCAAGTGTCTTAGCATACCTTTATCCCAGAAATGTAACAGGATCCTGCGGGATAGTCGAATTTAAGCAGAGTTCCGGACTTATTACTGGTGAACCACGGGGGACCGCAGGGGATCGCAGGGGACCGCTAGTTAACCATAATAACGACTTTTAGGTTCGGGACTTCTGAAATCGATGGATCCAATATATCCGAAAAAGATAGAATAAATTGTTAGTTAATTGATTTATAAATGACATTTATTAATATAGAATACTTACGACATTTGGTATGAATACTTAAGACACTATGATGAATCTGAGTACTGGTACTTGAAATAAAGATTATTCATTCATTGTTCACAGCATTGGCTTTCAAATCTTTATCCGAAAAAGATACAAATATTTATCTAAGGCTTTCAAATCTACGATTGACCTGTGTTTGTTTATTTACGCGATGAGTCGGTGACCATTTTCATAACTTGAATCGCAGCTATTTATTTCAATAACGCATTGTACCTGACCGCCAAAACAAAACCTTTATAGAAAAAAAATATCTCAAAAATATTTGTTTTGTTTCGCTTCAATTCCTACCGCAGGCATTTTAATAATTGGATGTTTAATTTAAATAAGAAAACGTTAGTTATTTTCTATTTTATCATAGAGGTATAGGTAGGTGGGAAATAATGGGCTAGTACGGCTGCGTAGAGCGCCGTCTCTGCGCACGCGTGTGAGTAAATCCCAAACCAAAACTATCTAGTCATGGTGTCGCCCGCAAGGGGTATATGTCATCCAAATGCTTTATGATTTACTATCTATCAATAGAAAATTAGATGTAGTTTCCGGTACAATACATTTTGTATACGATTTAATACTATTTATTTTATATTTTAACGTTTTTGCAAGCATAGACTAAAAATGCAAAATGGCGTCTGCCAGGACTTTTTGAGTAGTAAATTCATGCTGCCAGGTGATGGAAGGGCTAGCCGATGTATATTATTGACCGTCGACGACATAACCTTGAATAAGGGATACCATAGTGTATGATTCTGCGAATTTTCACGCACGGCGGACGACCACGGACAGCCACAAATTTATCTGACTCAGTAGCCAAAATTTAAACTAAATGTCACCATTTTAAAATGACATTTTGTCAACAACGGCGAGTCACCGGTTCAGATAAGGTTTGAGATATGTATGCACTGGTTCGCGTCCGTCCGCAAAAACACGCACCGCGGGATAACGCCTAGCACTGAAGAGCTAGAAAGCTAAAATTGTACTAGTATACAGCCCAGAAAAAACTACTTACGGCACTTGCACTTCAAAAAGATAGTCATGAAATCCTATCGGAAACATTACATATAAAATTGGTTGGCCAAGAATTGCAAACTCATAAAGGTCACACTGTAAAAAAGTGATAAGATCTCATGTAGAGCCAAGCCTCTTACTCTACAAAGCCATAGGCGCTGTCCTAATTGGCAACGGTCATGCGACCATGTATACCTCAAAACCGCTTGTCGGACGACCATGGCCACACGACCGTAGCTAATTAGGACAGCACCTGACTCTACAAACCCTACATTTTGATCATAAAGTATGGCTTGGCCGTTTCTTAGAACTACTGCATGAAGGCTGCATTTAGTGCTCGACCGACGCGACGACCAGTCGTAAGACGGACCAAGCTAGCGCTGGTACTCGTACTGGTGATCAGCTCTGCCTGAAATCGTAGGGTTTGTATTGTTAAAATAGGCTTTGTATAGTGGGGCTTGGATTTCATGAATGAAATCTGACAACTTTTATGAGTTTGCGAGACTTGGCGAGATTGTTTTTGTGACAAGATATCTTTCTTTATTATTTATTTAATTAAATATGAAGCGTCGATGGCCTAGTTGTTAAGGGGGGAACCGGGTTCGAACCACGAATGACTCTTTTCTGAGTTATACATTAGTGGAACACTAACCCATGCTTACGATGTGGGAAAACGTTGGGAAACCTACATTCCGGCGACTGAAAGCGCAACCATGATTCAATCTTCATATTCAGTGTCGAATCCGCTGATCCGATATGCCAAAACCCTGGACACCGGGCCCTCAGTGTGCGAGAGCACAACCGGGACATTAACGCTAACGGTCTCCTGAGATGTTGGTGGGACCCACTCCCCCACAACAAAGCAAGGATTATTCAAAGTACTGTAGCATGTGTGCTTTGGCAGACCTTAGGCTACGTCGGGTTCTAGGGTAGGCTTTCAGGATGGGTTGGTGTTCCGACATAGTTAACCTACTAAAGTAGGTTAAGCGGTTAAGCAGGTTAGGTCGTTAGGTATAGGCTTTAGTTTAGGCCAGCCAGCGTTCGGGTGGCTTTAGGTAGGAAGTAGGATGTAGGTATAGGGTCCTGGGTCCACTGAATGGGGTGCTCGCACTCATCTGGTTTGGTTTGGTCATGCTAGAGATCGCAACGTCTGTAGGCTACCTCGATGAGCACATATAGTAGTGGCCAGGTAGGAATTCAAATGTATTTTCATTTGATATAGAAGTAAGTTATAGCAGTTAGTTTTATTCATTCAATATAGATCGCTCAAGAAAGTATCTTGCATCAGCGTATAAGCCTCGCTATCCAGCGGGGCAAAGCAACCAGCCTTCTGGACACTTTCCCGCAATCTAGGGACAAATTTTTTAAAAATTTAATTCACCATAATACAAAACCAAATAAAAATGAATAAACTATGAAACATAAAAAACAGTAACTTGCTTACTTGGTACCTGATTAAGGTGTTTCAGGACCTAGTACCTAGACTCGGTTCTCCGCAGGGATTCCTCGCTCCCATACTTCCGAGCGTCCTTGCTCCTTGCGAAAACCGTTCGCCAGATCATGCTAGAGTGCCATAACATCATACAAAGGGCCACCCGAAGACTTCACGTTCCTTTCGAGAGATGCTCTTAATTACCTAAGAGCTTTATTGAATCTTGCTGTTCAATTTTTTCTGTATTTTTATGTTGCTGTAATAAATGAAAATCATCTTAGCGTTAATGTCCCGGTTATGCTCTCGCGCACGAAGGCCGGGGGTCCGTCTTGACTATGATCCAGGATTTGGCAGATCAGATAATAACAGTGTCTATACGATATGTATATAACTGCTGTTTGCCCTACGATATATAAATTAGCTGTGGGGTGTGCGGCAGAGTAGAATAGCACCAACCCCTTACACCTGTGGAAATCGTACAATGTTTTCGAGGCAAAAGATCTAGAGTCTCCGTAGTCCGGAAAATGGGCAGCAGCATTTTCCATTGTTATAAATAATGACTGCGATCTCCAACCCGCCTGCCGAGCGTGGAGATTATAGCAATGGCCTCCCCTTTCGTTATGTTCGTTGCGTTTCGTTAGGACTGTTATGGACTGTGATGATGATGTAAATAAGTAGCTACACCACTCGATTCACCGCAGGGATACCTCGCGTCTTTCCGATTCCCAGTAAGAAACGCCTCCGTCGCCTCGCCGTAAGTTGCATAACAATTTGCGTGTCCCCCCCCCCTGGTATTGCGTGTGTGTTGTTCGTAGGTTTATTTTGAAAATGTACACTACACGCCATTGTTCCGAGTCGGTTTGTTGTACGTAAGCCCGTGAGCGGAGGTGAGGCTGTAAACATTTGCGCAAAATTGTTGATTTTTTCCATGTTTTACACCGAATGCGCTGTTGCTTGGCGTGCGGAGCACAGATCAAAGGTATGTGATAGAATATACGATGTGTCCACGCGAGCGTTCGCTACCTGTCTCTTTCACAGGCGTTGTAAGTTGCTGAAGATAGAAAAGACAGGCATTAGAAGGCGACCGCTCGTGTGGATTTCAAAAATAGGGCCGCAATCCACGCCATGGTGTTGTTGATGTTATTTTATGTTATACGGTAGACAAGCAGGCCATTTGATGGCAAGTGGTCGCCGCGGCCTATAGACATTAGGCGCTGTTCTAATTGACAAAAAGTTTTGAGGTCTCCTATTGGTCGGGCGTCGTCCGTCGTATGACTGTCGCGAATTAGGACAGCGCCTTAGTTGACGACCTAAGTGTTTCAGTTTGTTAACATGCTGGTCTGCTATGTGGTCCCGGGTTCGATTCCCGGCCGAGCAGAAATTGAAATGATGAATTTTAATATCTGTTACGGGTCTTGGTGTTGTATATGGACAATAAGTGTGTATTTAAAAAATATAATAACGCAAGCTTTGCGTACTTTAAGGCTAGATGGCGCCGTGTGAATTGTCCAAGCATATTTATAATTTATATCGATATATTTCCTACTTCAGCACAAAATAACGTCGCATTCGCGAGTCTTTAGTTCTTTAATATGTATTTATGCTACCTTTTCCTTAACTACGAAATGGATTGTAATGCGGTTTTCACCATCAGTTAGTGAATTTCTTCCAGAAGGTTTATATGTATAATACATGCCTAATATAATAAAGAAAGGCCAAGAAACTGGCGTGAAGCCGTGTCGAGTCGCCAGTTAAAACACATAAGATTCTTGAAATTATTAATATAAATTAATGGTTTTACTAAATCTGAACAATGGGTCCGACTCGTAAGCGAGCGATACCGGGTTCGGGTACCTGTGAAGATAATAGCAGTGCTCTTTCTTAAATAAAAATTCAGTTTCGTTCTATAAGTAATTTCACAATCTTTCTGTCTGATCTCCATATTTAGCCTTAGCCACTGGACAGACTTGTCGAATCTAGGTCAGGCAGATTCAAGTTCAGGTCTATATTTGCATTAAAGTTTTCTGGGTCATCGTTTTGAGTGAAATATTTAAGTACCTACTTTAGTTTTTAGCTATTCTAAAGTACGACACATCGATTTATGTCGAGATAAAAGTTAAAAGATTAAATTATATTTAACTTAATTAAGCATTAGGTTGTATGTGTTGTAACAGAGCCATACATAACACCTAAGTCCATCTAATATCAGACCCGACCAGTAGACTAATTACATAACTCTGTTAGCAACAATTCTCTGATTTCAGTAATTGAAATTATTACTTTAGCGTTTACGTATGATCCGTTTCGTTGTTATAGTTTCAGTTTATTGCAATGGAACTTTGGTAGCACCTGAACCCATGAAATTGATGATACGGAATAGCAAAAGTAACAATTTCAATCATTGAAATCAGATAATTGTTAGCAACAGCGGTACGTAGTTAGCCTACAGACCTAAGAGTAGTCTGATAGTTTTTCTTAACAGTGCTAGCTCTACCAAGCGTATAGATTATGGCATATTTTACAACTGAAATGAAGACTTAATCCCAGCAGTGGACTGTTATGGGCTACTGGCGTGATGATTGTGTGCTTAATACCCAAAAGATTGTAAAGTTAGCAACCTTCATGGCTGAGACTGGCACATTTTTGTTTGCTCTGTATTTGCGGATGCGACATCGGTCCTTTAGCCAGTCAGAATGATTCTGCTAATGAAAATGATTAAATATTGGGATTCCGAGTATTGTGTATAGACAGTTTGTTCGCATATTTCCTTAAATTGCATGTAGGATTTGAATTTGATTTTCAAAAAAGTTAAATAGATGATTAAAATTTAAGTTAAATTCCACATTTTTCCTTACTCCAGGCTATAGAATCGATTGTCATTTGTTTTTGTCCTGTTTTGGTAGTACATTGAAAAAGCCGCGAGAAACCACAAAAAGACAATTCAATTTCGTTTCATATAAATAGAGCCTTATTAATATAATATTCCTATACTAATCCCTTTAACACATTATATTTCAGTACTCAAAGTATGTGTGTAGGTATATGTATTTCGTTTGTTAGGAAGATTCAGTAAGTTAGGTAGCAAAGTAAAAGATTAGTTTATTTTATTTCATTTAAAACACTTTATTGTACATTAAAGGGATTGTATAAATACAGTTTCAGGTACAAGTTTACCTACATTCACAGATATTATCATCTTAATTTGTAGCAAAGCCAGCCGGCCAGCGTACAGCCGGGCTAGCCGAACTGGCAGTTGGCGAAGGCAAGGCCCGGCATACAGCCAGCCGCAGTGAGGGTGTGACCTACTTCCGAGGCGCACTGCGGCGCCCTGATTGCGCGGCCGTGGCTCTATGCCGTGTAGTGTCTTCGCCTCGCCTTGGGGAAAGAATGGGCGCGGAAAAGTTATGCATTTGTTGGTCTTCGTTCGTTGTTTTGGTTATATTTTTGGAGATTGGTTCTCTTTATTCGGTCTGCGGATTAGGATTTTGACATATACGTCCTTTTTATATTGGCAAATGTATTAGTAAAATCTTCAACTTATTATTTACTAACTTATATCTTAGATTTTTATCAGGGCTTTTTGACTTAACGACGTTTAGGTGGTATTTCTTGTACACACTACAATACGACATAAAAAATCCCTTAAAAATACCGCTTCCTTTCGCATGTGAAATCTAAGTTTTTACTTGAGGGGCAAACACTACTAGTCCAAATCCAAGGAGAAACATAGTCCTCTACCATATCGTTCGTGTCCTGCAAATTGTTTTAACCCTAACTTAGGTTTTCATTTCATTGAGATTTCGAATTCGTTTTTAAACATAAATTAAATATTTATTATAAATAAAATAAACCGTAGATCCAATGACCTTCCCCAGGGTTCAAATTGCTCGCAAGCACCTATCTCTTTAGTTTACCATTTCTTCGAAATAAGTACAGAGAGATTTCGCCATGACGGAGTTAGTTTGTCGTCCACGCTTACAAAATTACTAAGCACTAATTTTTGCCCCCGACTTCGACCTCGTAAAATTTGCTTTTCACGTTCCGGACCCGCGGCGATACCGCCGACCTCCGATAGCACGCCGCCATTTTGATCCCACCGTGTGAAATGACGTCACAACATGCATTTCGGATAGGCTCTACTCTCAAAAGAAATCCTCCTGTAAAATGGACTGAAATGTACGATTTTGAACGAGATGAAGCTTCCAGAGGGTGGGATCAAAACGGAAGGTTCAGTTGGAGATAGGCGGTACCGCTGCCGTTCCCGCTGGAACAACATTGAATTTCGGGATAAATTATAGCCTATGTCTATAAGTATATCTTGCTAGGCTATAGGTAAACTACTTTACTGCCAAATTTAATCAAAATCTGTTCCGTAGTTTTTGCGCGAAGGTGTAACACAAACCTGTAAAAAACACAAACATTCGCATTTAAATACTGGCTCTTTTCCCGCGACTTCGTCCGCATAAAATTTGGTTAAAACGTTCCAGACCCGTTCCTCCGGGAACCACATTGAATTTCGGACAACAAGCTATATTAATAAAATAATAAAGCCATATTTCATCAAAATCCATTCATTCGGTAGTTTTTGGGTGAACAAACACCAAACCTCCTTACAAACTTTCGCATGTATATTATACTAGTGGACCCGACGCGACTTCGTTCGCGTACAGCTACTGTACCCCTACTTGCCTTTTTTTTTCTTGCTCACTCACTCTATCTATTAATTAAAAATACATCAAAATCCGTTGCGTATTTTAAAAGATCTAAGCGTACATAGTTTGATAGGGACAGACGGTGGGTAGTAACTATGGTTTATACTATGTATAGAAGTAGGATAGTAGGATTATAATATTAGTAGGACCTCTTTACACTGCACTGCCCCTATTCACGTGTCCGTCCAGTTTTTTTGTGCCCTGGTAACCTTTAGCTGGGGTAAAATGTCTTCAGGCTGCGTTCCAGAAACCCGCAGGCAAATGTCCGGAAAAAATATACTCGAATGCCTCAAAACAACCTACCTAGGCTTTTACCCAGGCCAGTTGATTATGGAACGCGTAATGACAGAGTTACATTTCGTGCACTTACGAGAGTTAGTACCTAGGTAACCTACGCTTAGCACGTGTAGACGTAACACCTAGGCTACCTGTAACTGCGCGGTGTAGCCTTGAAACTAACCACTAGCTGATAAGAGTATGCTACTAGCGTATTGCGAGGCCTGGGCCAGTTATTTCTTTTACCTATTTAGTTACTACTGTATTTGTTTGCGTGGATTGTTTTGTTTGAACCATTGAGGAAATGAGGGGGGGTTGTGGCTCTGTGTGTTTGTGTAGGTGTGTGTCTGTCTGTCGTATTTTAGCTCTGGAAAGGATGGATTGATTTCGATGCGGTTTTTTATGTTTGAATGCCGTTTAATCGAGATAGGTATTAGATTTGTTTAATTAAAAGCTGTTTAGTAGTTTAGGAAATATAGAGCGTCGGTGGCCTATTGGTTAAGGGTTCCGACTCGTATCCCAAAGTTCGAACGAAGTGCCGCCATGTACCAATGACTCTTTTCTGAGTTATTTACATTAGTTGAACACTAACTGATGCTCTTACGGCGAGGGAAAACATCGTGATCTAACCTGCAAATTCAGGTGACTGAATGTTTGATCATGATTAAATCTGGTCAGGTTCCCCTGTTAACAGGCTTAAGGAGGTTAGAAGGCAGTCGCTTTACTGTAATTACCTGATGCCAAATCCTGCATCATAGTCAAGGGGGACCCCGAGCTCTCGCGCGCATGTTTGCAATCGGGACATGGCCAATATCAAATACAACAGATACAAAGTCGCTTCCCGCTGTCTGTCCCTATGTATCTATCTATGTACGCTTAGATCCTCTAAACTACGCCACGGATTATAATGCGGTTTTCAACTATCGATGGACTGATTGAAGAGGAAGGTTTATGAGCAAGAAAAAATAGTAAGTAGTCGCGCCTGGTCCACAAGTTATTTGAAGTATAAAAAAAAAAAAAAAAAAAAAAAAATTAGTTTATTGACACGAATTATAACATTTTGATAATATCAGTTCACAAAACAATTACAAAGACAGTAGTATGACAAAAATTTACAACCCTGCCTCCTAAACTAGGAATAAATCTTGTATCTTAAGAGACAGAAAATATATGTTGCTTAGCTATCTACAGTCAGTAGTTTTGCTACACAATATTAGTTGGATTACTTCTCCAGTATCAGTAGATTAAGAAAGCGGATTAAAAACATTAATAATATAATAAAAATCAGAGGTAGCACAAGTACAGCTGGGTACTGATAACATAGTATGTTGTTATCAAGCGATGTATAAATATACAGTTTTCAGCAGTTCCCGATAAAACTTAGCAAGCATGAGTCATATCAGCTTATTTCTTTTTTTATGTATACGGCAGACAAACAGGCAAGCAAGCCACCCGATAGAAAGTAGTCACATATGGACAGTAGCAGCATCAGGGGCGCTACCAATGAAGAGATCTGTCTGAAGAGACCTCTATCTACCTCTTGAACGATCGCATGTCATAGTCCAAAGGAAACACTGTGGCTGGAAGCTCATTCCACATCCGAATCGTATGAGCAAGAAACTTTCTTTCGAAACTTCGGTGGACACCACTGGAGGTTACAAGATTCAAAAACGTTTCTTATTCTGTGCTTTATATAAAAGAAAATATTTATTCATACAGCCCCAGATCCCTAGAATGTGAAGGGTTCAAAATAGATAGTTGGCCGAATTGCCCCGCTATGGCGTCTCACACCCTGTCCCATGTGGAGACTAGCCTGAGTACTGTAGTTTTTTATACATTAGAAAGAAAGAAAGAAAACATTTATCGCAGTAGACACCACGACACGATAATTAGGTACAACAACATAAAAACAATGAACTAAGCATACCAACATAAAATACAAATAATGATATATGAAAATAAAAATAAAAAATAAAAAGGAATAAAGGAATAACAATAATAACTGTACCTACCTACAGTTTACGAGTATCTATTCCCAGTGGCATTGTTTAATCTCCGTGTCGCGGCTTCCAGTGCAACTGGACCCCTTCAGCATAATGTTGTGGCCGCTTGACGCGAACCACAACGCTGCGAAATTAGCGAAGGCGCTTGATTCTTGAATCGCTCACATGCATGCGAGCGCTCGCCTTCTAATGCTTGTATTTTCTATCGCTAGCAACTTACCACGAGTGTGAAAGAGATAGGCAGCGCACGCGAGCGCTCGTCTTCTAATACCTGTCTTTTCCATCTCTAGCAACTTACCACTCATGTGAAAGAGCCTGGATGCGAGCGCTACAAAAATAGGGCCCTGCTAGCGTTTAAAATACCGACATGATATAACCAAACCGACTGAAAACCTTCGGAAACCTAACCCGACCAAGTTGACAAATAAGTAGGTACATATTTCCTAAATCACTGAACCGATTTTAATTAAACTAAGCCAAACAGACACGCACCTAAAACACACAACGAGCTACAGGTACAAACGTCAAACAAAACACCAACTTTTGTCGTAGGCGATTAAAAATATACTCATAAAACGTCAGATTCCTAACATACCATCGCAAGGTCCCTTCAGCTGCTCTGCGTTTCGTTATCAGTATTATCTACATCGATCAAGATATACGAGTACTACACGATATTGCGTGAGATAGCAGAACTATAATCTACAAGGGATATACTGCTCACCTACCTCCGATCAACTATTTTGTTGACTTCGGCTTACTTTTTTTTTTTTTTTTTTTTTTTTTTTGTATAAGTCTTCAGAGGCTAGATATAATACATTTAACATACAAAATTATAATAACAATAAACGATACACTATATCCAAACAAAATAATATAACCTTAGAATCGGCTCAAATTATGTCCCGAGGGTTATAAATAAATTGGACAATTCACACAGCGCCATCTAGCCCCAAAGTAAGCAAGCTTGTGTATGTATTTTGATGCATTTTTCCCTATCGGTTAGAGAATTTATTTTGGAAGGTTTATATATTTAATACATGTATGTATATTATAGTGAAGAAAAGCCGAAAAAAATCATACAAAGCCGGGGCGGATTGCTAGTTATAAATAAACAAGAGGAATATTCAAGCTAGACTAAGATAAAAAAAATATAAATACAAAAACAATAACATACGAAATTTCGCCCCTACTCTATCACAAAATTCGACTCTACAAGCCACTCACGCGCATGTGTCCCAGCAAGTAGGTTATCTTTACACCTGTAACAACAGGTAGAGTCAACAGCGGTATCTGTTTATACACTATCCAAACACAAGTTCGGTAGAGTCGCCCGTCTGGAGTAGCCATCGAGCACAGACCCCAGTAGAGGAGTTATCTTGCGCGATCACTTTCAATACTTCAGTGACTTTGTCTGTACGTAAAGTCATAAATGACAAATTTAACAGACAAAATGTTTACAGAACTACTTTAATTCGGTACAGCTTTGCCTGTTAGTGCATTCCCTGAACAATCCTCCTGGGTATCCTAGTTCAGGCAACTTAGTTATTATTAATTACCTTTAAACAAATTATTATAGACGTTAAATTTTAATGTAAATGTATCCCATAAGATTGAATGAATAAACTTTTATTTATTTATTTATTTAATACAACCTGGGACCCCATTTTGAATCATTCGCATTCGCCGCGCTCGCCTTCTAATGCCTGTCTTTGCTATCTCTAGCAAGTTATCACAAGTGTGAAAGGGATAGATAACGCACGCGAGTGCTCGCGTGATGCGAGCTGTTCAAAAATAGGCCCCCTGGACTCCTTCAAGGTCTCTTAGCCTGGTGTGTGAGCCTTTTCCTGTAAGACTTGTGTGACTGCCTGCCTAGTTTAATAAAGAAATACGTGTGGCACTCGGGGACTGCCGCGGTAAAGCTATTGCATAGCATTTTTTATCAACTTATGCAATTTTAATCATTTATTTACTTTATTTATGACGTATTTTTTTTTTTTAATATTAATTCAAGTATTTTCTTTGATATTTTAACATACACATTAAGGTTCAACTAGTCGCGGGCTCGAACTTACTCGTGGACGCGGCCAAAAAGCACGCTGTCTCACCTAGCATTGTGTCTAAAAGAGATAGAATCAGTTATGAGCAGTTAGCAGCTAGTCTACACGTATACGTCTAGTCGCACGCACACAAACACCGTGCCGAAGTCTGCCGAACTGAAACGACGTTAGACGATGCACGGTTTTCAACGCCGCACCGCTGTGCCGGTCGGAGTGGGGGGTGTTAGGTTTTTTTCGTTACGGAATTTCTTGATTCGGTCGCCGCGCTCAAAGCCCGCGATAAAAGGTATGCAATAGCTTAAAAACATAGCAATGAAACGTAACTATTAAATTTTTTTTTAGTCACTTTAACTGTGTCGTTTGAGACCACAACGACGATTTAGTTTGCTGAATACAGTAAAAGCTTTCTCCCTCCCATCCCTCAGCTGTTGATTAGAATTTATATCCTTTACAATGCTTCTCTATTGGGTCTGTGCTTTATGGGAGTAGTAGAACTTTGACAGAGCTAATGGCGAATTTTTATCGACTTGTTGTAGTTTTCGTGTGTTTGTTTCTAATTCTCATGTGGGATTGTAAACAATCTCTTAACATGCTCATGCTAAAGTAAACAAAAACAGAGTCTACGTAAACCATTTTGTAATTCCACACATTTCGATTTGAATTTAGTTTTATTTGGAAAGGCTATATCCAAACAAAGAAACAAGAATAATAATATAAGAAAAACAAAGGCTTTGGCATTAATTCGTCCATCAATTAACGAACTATTTTTAAATTTTTTAAAGTCGGACTTTGCACGTGTTTTCTCAGGGTTACTCCATTAAAATATGTATGTATAATCAACCTTCCTCATGAATCACTCTGTCTATTAGTGAAAGCCGCATGAAAATCCGTTTAGTAGTTTTTGAGTTTATCGCGAACAGGCAGACAGACAGACGCGGCGTGGGAATTTGTTTTGTAATTTCAAACCTTAAGCATAAATTTGGGAAACAAAGGACGCTTTATATTTTCTGCTCATGGTATGAATTCACATCTACTCTTTTATTTTCACGGATTGGCAAGTACCTACACTAAAATTTTCTGTGCGATTAGTAGCTTGTTTACATCTATGGAAAATTAGTCTGACTTACAGTGACAACGCACCTGCGGTTCTGCATTTTTGTTACTAAATGCGTGAATCGTTGATGTTATTGGTGACAGTTACATTTTACCATCAGGTGGGCTGTCTGCTCGTTTGTCACTGCGTAGAATAAGAACCTAAACGATAGAAAAAGTAGGATAACCTCTGACCAAGTTTACTTAAACTCAAATATTTTCTAAACCACATAATCGATTTTATTAAAACAAGCTAAGCTAGAAGCAAGCATGAAGCAAGCAAGCTAAGAACAATCTCGGTTAAACTTGCTTTTAAACCGCATGCATATCAGTCCATACGTTCGAAAGCTACATGCCACAGACAGAGAAAAGTCACATATACACAGATACACACGTCAAACTTACAAGACCCCTCTTTTTTCGTCGGCGATTAAAAAGACAAAGTTCACGAATTTTAGCAATCAAATCTGTCTTTTTATACATGTACCTGCTGTGCCATGTGATTTAGGGTAATAATTTTTTTTTTTATAATTTGTTATTTATTTGTAAAAGCGACGAAAGGTGTCCTTTCCATCGGGTTTTAGGTATGTCTGTCTGCTCGTCCGTTGCCGAGACATATGTGAAGAGGCTAACGGATCGGTACCACGTACAACTTCATATCTAATTGGCAGACAGAACGCGTTATCGTCCCAACGATAAGCTTGCAAATTCGACGTTTTTACCGCGTTACGACTGTGCCAAAACATTGGGAGTAACACACCCGGTGAGGGCGTCGATGTTCACGACAATATGACGTTTCAAATTGGGGAGACTTAGTTCCAGTTGTGGCCACTGGTAACTAAGGTACTATAGCTCTGTATAGGTGTTGTATTGGGGACGCTTGTTTTGTAGGCTATATTTTTTTATTGGGTACTAACGGTCCTCCAGCAGTTTCGGAACGTTTCGGAACTCTGCTAGCATCCGACTGCCCCGCAGGATCGGGCCTCTATTTTTGAATCGCCTGTCTCGATTCGAACAGTTTTGAAATTTGATTTTCAGAATTAAAAATGTAATAAATAAATATAAATACATACTAGGACAATTCATACAGCCCTATCTAGCCCCGAAGTTGTGGTTGTTAGACAATTGATAAATTACTTATATAGGTTTTTAATACATACTTATTATACATATAACACACAGACCTGTATAACACCCAGAACACAAAATTTATCATTTCAATTTCTGCTCGGCCGGGAACGAATCACAGATCGAACCTAACATACAATATGAATATAAAATGTCATCAGCATTAAAAAAAAAAATTCAAATTAAATAAAAATAAATTATAAAAACAGAACTTTCAGATGTCTTATCAGATAATATAAAATAGCAATTGCATACATAACATTGTATACTGACCGATCTTTCTATTAATTGGAAGCCACAAAGTACGAAACGGTCACCCATCCACTTCCCGGACACCGCGAGCATTGCTTAACCTCCGCTATCTTGAGGTTATAAAAAATTCTTAACGGCACATACCAGAGTTTCATAACCCTCCATCCCGGAACCTAACGGAGATTGTTTACAACGATATTATCAGCTGTTATCACGGCTATCTCGGCTGCTGTTATCTCTATTTTTTCGTTAGAGTGATCTGCGGCGCGGCCATCTTGAATTTCCGATGTAGGTACTTAGGAGCCACCTGACGAATCGCCTTTGTAATCACTTGCGTTAGATTAAGATGGTACATTCAGTTATGGTTATTTGATACTTGAAATGTTTATGCTGTTTATGATAGAAAAAGACGAAATATTCGATCATTTTTACGGTATGTTCCGGGTTTCCTACCGCGTACCTTTGTTGACGAGTAGCCAGATATTTCGAGGCAGTTGCATGCATCATGGTCGCGGTAGAAAAGCCGGAACATACCTTTAAAATGTGTGAGAATATCCGCGATAGTTTAAAACATTAATAAATAATTTGATATAAATCAGCCGCTGTATTTATTTATTTATTGTAAATTTATTTATTATCTCGCAGATGGTGTGAAGAGTATTCACCTCTGGGGTAAAGCAGTCTTAGTTCGCTGCCTTCAGGATCCATTATGCCGTCCATGGCGAAAGACATTGTTTTATCCCCTTGGTAAAGGTTCTAATATGCCGCCCATTATGGAATACACTGTTTTATCTCCTTGGTGAATAATCTCATCATGTACATCGTCTTAGTGCTTATCCCGGCCTCTGCCAGAATCCGCTTTCCTACTCATTCTCCTCCACTTCGCCTGGTCTTCGGCATCCTCACGTCGTAGGTCTTCTTGCTAAATAATCTAATGTGGCGTAAAAAGGATAAGTTAGCAGAGGGGATTCGCCTCCCTTTGCGTGTTCTACCGCTTGTACAGCGGTATTTATTCTGAGATACTGTTTGATAATGCCCACAGCCACGTTCTATCATCGCACTGCTGGCCATTGACAGTTAGTTCATCCTCACACCTTGGAACCAATTGGTCGCGAACCACTTGTATGGGGAGCATACCCTTTAGATTTATGTCAGGCCTTAAATAAATACATAATATACCGTCGCGGGGTGCAAATCTGCTCACAAGATTGTTCATCTCAGACTCAGAACTTCGATCAACCTTCTTCGCCAAAGGTATTTAGAGGCACACTCATGTCGAGCTTGCATTGCTTTACCTAGATATCGCAAAAACCGTAACATGCCTATATAGTCCACAAAGTGTGACCAAATCTTATCGTATTGCGATTTGACAGGTCTGTGACATGACATCTGCGCTTATCACTATCTCCCTTTATCACCACTATTATTATCGCTAACCTATTTGAACACTTCGCGAGTTCTAAATAACATTTTTTATTCATTTCACAGAATAAATAAACAGGATAGGCAGGGGTTTGTGAAAGTGTGACCGCTATGATTATTTTGTCATCCTCATCATCATGTTGGCGTTAATATCGCGGTTGTGTTCTCGCGCACGA
Organism: Blastobasis adustella; assembly: GCA_907269095.1. Lineage (NCBI taxonomy): Eukaryota > Metazoa > Arthropoda > Insecta > Lepidoptera > Blastobasidae > Blastobasis > Blastobasis adustella. The sequence goes on from OU026140.1 coordinate 8,302,297, forward strand.
GGGCCCGGGGTCTGCCTTGACCATGATCCAGGATTTGGCAGATCAGATAATTATAGTAGAGCTTGCCATCTGACCTCCGCGACCCTGCTGCCAGGGGAACCTAACCAGATTGGATCATGGTTACACATTCAGACGCCTGAATGTGCAGATGTTATCACGATGTTTTCCCTCACTGTAAGAGTATCGGTTAGTATTCAACTAATGTACATAACTCAGAAAAGAGTAGTTGGTACATGGCCGTAGTGAGATTCAACGTAACTTCCTTGGTAGGACCACGTTTAATGTAGGGTGACCCGCTCATCTGCTAATCTGTCAATGTCACAGTGACAGGTGGTCGGCGTGCGGCGCTTGCGTCGCGGACAAAGAACAAAAACTTTTTGGCCGTAGAGTCTATTTAAATTTTACTTTTTTTATGGCCCTACATACTGGCTATGAAACCGTTGTCCGCTCGATGATGCTGTGGTGCCTATTGTTGTATATTGAATGACGTTCATAAGTGTTTGTGAAAACCTAAATTGAATAAACGTATTTGATTTTGATTTTTGATTTTGCTACGGCAGAGAGATTTTCGAGGGATATTTTTCACACAGCGCCATCTAGCCCCAAAGTAAACAAAGCTTGTGTTATGGGTGTTAGATAACTGATAAACAACTTTTATACTTATTTTTAAATACATACGTATTACACCTAGACCCGTAACAGATATTAAAATTAATCATTTCAATTTTTGCTCGGCTGAGAATCGAACCCTGGACCTCTCTGTGACGACTGGCATGTTAACCAACTGAATCACTCAGGTCGTTTTACCGCTTATATCACGGGAATTGTTCTAAATCGTTTCGTCGCTGTCTATTTTTAGATGAGGGGTCCCCATGGCAAGGATCAACGCGCATTTTATTTTCTGAAAAGTAGGTTACCTAATATCCGCTACATTTTCCCAGCATCAGATTCGGAAAATCTGAATTTTTCAGCTCCCATAACCGAGATCAAAGCTGGGAGGGAATATGGCGGAATGCGCCCGATTGTGGCGTTGGCGGGAAATTGGGTTAGGGCAAGTTCGAAAATAGAACGCGGAATATACCGCCTTCGTTTTTCACCTTTTTAGAACGGACGAGCGCCCGGCAGCGGCTTTTTGCTCTTTATGCCCGCTGGGAAGTTGCAGAACGTTCGATTTTTATGCCCGTACATAGGTTATGCAGTAGCTAGAGCATGCCTGGAAAAGGAGACAGCAGCTCATAGTCTGAACGACTGCAACGTGCAACGTCATATCTTGGACAATCGAAAAGCTTTCCTTCACTTGTAAAGTTGGAAAACTTTTACATTTCCTGGAGAAGCTGAGGTTGCAATAACAGTAGCAACATAGATAAATCTCGCCTAAGATAGAGGTTTGGTGAAAAGGACCAATTGGCTAAGGTCATTCCTAAAGATAAGAGTTTCCTAGTTAGTAATGCTTAATTCGAGATTAGTGAAAACGGGTGTAAGTTCAGTCTAGGTTAGGTAGTCGTAGGTTACACCAGTGACAACGCACCTGTGGTTCTGCATTTTTGTTGCCTGCTACCTAAACGCATGAATCGTAGATGTTATGGGCGACAGTTACCGCTTACCATCAGGTGGGCTGTCTGCTCGTTTGTCGCTATGTAGAATAGAAATTATCTTCGAAAGAAATAATCTTGGCCTTAATGTCCCGCCTTAATATTAAAGACCATGATCCAGGATTTGGTAGATTACCTAATTATTGTGAAACGACTGTCATCTGTTTAAAACCTACCTATTTAATTCGATTACAGTTCGATCGAACCAAGTAAATTAGCAGACTCGAAGCCCAGGGCAACCTGAATGAAGCTAACCCCCTTAATATGTTACTATTTCTATCAGCTGTACCATTTTGCCCTTCGAATAGCGTGACAGATGAAATGAACAAGCGTGCGATAAGATCGTGTTTCCTATTAGATAACAATTCGATGCTACGGCAATGATTAGAGGGGGCGCAGAAGCGAGAATGATGGATATGAGGGGAATTATGCCTATTGTGCTATCCGGCACTGACAGAGTAGAATAGCGGTGGGACTGTGAGTCTACTATTCTATAATGAAATATAAATGATATAGAAATCATTTTATTACTAGGACTTCAGTAGTTCACCATCTCTCTACTGTAGGCCTGTTGTGTCTTCTACACTTCCGTCATATATATTTTCTGTATCTTGTGTACAATAAATAGTAAAATAAACAAAAATAAAAAATATGATGTACTGCGTATGTGTAACGCGCTAAACAATCCGAATTTGAACGTCCATTTTACGCTTACGTCTATTTCCCTCGAAATGTCACTTTTTCTAACGACCACATCCCTATAAGCACCATATTCCTTAATTAACACTTCATATTAGCACCCAAACGGCCACATCCTTGAAACAAAAACAATTACCTAAATTACAAAGTGAAATTGCGATGTCAGCTCGTAATTGAAATTGAATGTTTTTCGGTTGCAGAGCGTATTTTAGTCAGTTCAGCAACTATATGACGCATACTAAGTGCGTATTTTTCTCATAATACCCACCATTTAAAAAATACTTTGTAGTAGGTACCCGCAAGCAGCTAATGGGTACTTTACATGTGCGTCTATTTGTTTAATTTTATTACTTCCTCGATTAACGAAAATAGTCGGAAATTTACATAATCGACAACGACAGTTACAGTGATAGTCACAGGGCAGAACCATACCATATTAACATAAAACAAACAAAAAAGAAAAGAAAAAAGAACATTAACGTAAACAGCCCCAAACAGACCACTGCTGAAGTTGAGACTATCCATATCAGTGGAGGTTATTGCCATAATTCCCATGCTTGGCTGGTAGCTACAATTTATTAGTTTTAAAACTAGTACTAACAAAACTTCACGCAACGCAACGTCATGTGTTTCATATCTTGAAAAAAAAAAAAGACAGTGTTTGTTAACGCAGCTATTCAACTCATGTCGCCAGTTGTCGCCTAAATGATTTAAAATATTCTTAACAAGAAAAAGCATTGTACTAAAATACACCTAAATTGAAACCTAACTCGCTTGGTCTATGAAACAGATTTTATGACTCCTAAGTGCTTAAGTATACCTTAAGGCATCTACTTAAGCGTCGCCTAAGTTTAGTGTCATCGGGCATAAGTCTAGTTAGTTGTAGTAATAATATAGTACAAAATTTGCCCAAACCCCAAATGTATACTCGAAACAAACAGAAATTACACACAATACAACCCGACCTCATTCCCCCGCCGGATGTCATCAAAAGGCCCCGTAAAGCAATCTGTAGGTACAAAACGAGTTCTCATCGATATCAATCAAGTGTCTCATCTGTTTCCGACGTAATCTATGCCGTTATCTGTTGGGGCGACGCTGCGTTGACGCGACCTACTTCGTTCAATTGTTATGTACTATTCTATTTAACGGGAGGTACTAATAATAATTCTAAGGATTCTAAGGATTGCCAGGCTGAAGTGGCAGTGGGCAGGGCACATAGCTCGAAGAACAGATGGTCGATGGGGCAGTAAAGTTCTCGAGTGGCGACCACGTACCGGAAGACGCAGCGTGGGTAGACCTCTCACAAAGTGGACCGACGGTCTGGTAAAGATCGCAGGTACCAACTGGAGGGCACAAGACCGTACTTTGTGGCGATCTCTGGGGGAGGCCTATGTCCAGCAGTGGGCGTCTTTCGGCTGTTATAACGACTAATAAACATTGGAATACATATTCATACACTTTACCACTATTAGGGGCGTCGGTGGCGGGGTATCCGACTCGTAAGCGAGAGGCGAGAGCGACCGGGTTCGAATCCCTGAGCTATACACATTAGTTGAATGCTAACCGATGCTCTTAGCGGTGAGGGAAAACATCGTAATGAAATCTGCACATTCAGACGACTGAATCATGATCCAATCTGGTCATTTTCACCTGACAGTAGGGTCATGGAAGTCAGATGGCAGTCGCTCCACAGTAATTATCTGCTCAGCCAAATCCTGGATCATGGTCAAGGTGGACCCCGGGCTCTCGTTCTCGAGAGCACAACCGGGACATTAATGCCAAATGTTTTTTTTTTACAACTATTACTGCTTTATCATTGGATTACCCTCAGGCACGTAGAAGATGCATATTTGGTTCAATGATGAAAGATAGGAATCAATTACACCTTATTATTATATTATTTAGACAGGACTCGCAGGCGACGTACCTTTTCGATTTGTTTTCAAACAATTACACCTTTCCTAATCCAGCAACCTATGTCAGATCAAAATATAATGTATGCTCACGGAAAAAGCTCTGTTCTTTTATATCTATCGATGATCGCAAAAGTCAAAAATTTCAGTCATTCATATCAGATAATTAGTAATTAGCCTACTGTTTTCACTAAACTCGAATTAAGCATTAACTAGGAAACTGTAAAGTGCTACAAATTTATCTGAACCAGTGACGGTGTCGCTGTTGATAACGTTTTGGCCACGGGGTCAGATAAGTTTGCTGTGAGAGAAAGAAACAGTACGCGATGCCTAGGGACTAAGCACTGCCCAATCCACTTCCTAACTTTAAGCGTTACCTAACGGCGATAGTTATTTCCTATAATCAATTCCTAAGTATTTAGGCGATTCCTATGTTTAGTGAAAATCTGCATTAGTCACTCTAATCTTTATTATGACACAGATTTTGTGACTCCTAGGGCTCTATTTTTGGATTCGTACGATTTTCAATTTTGATTTTCGGCATGAAAAAATCAAGATTTTTTCAATCATATTGATAACACGGAAAGAGTACGGTTCAAATATAGGGAAAATCAGCATCATGCATCATAATATTGATGTTTTCATGCCGAAAATCACGATTGAAATCCATTCGAATTAAGGCGAGCGTTACAAAAATAGGGCCCCTAAATGCTTAGGAATATTTTAAGGCGCTAACTTAGAAGTCGCCTAAGTTTGGTAAAATCGGGCATGTATCCTTCAAGCAGTGCTATTATTTCCCCAGATTGTGTTCCCAAAGGATTTTTCAGTCGTCAAGTTGTCGACTCTGAAACGTTGATGGACGAACGACTTTTCGGTTTTATATTTAGATGACTCCGTTTGAACTTGCGTTTGAACAAACTTGTTTAGTTCCTTATGCCTTAGTGACTTATGCCCTTCTAACCTTACAGAACAATAACAGAAAGCATAAAATGGCGGAGGAAAAAGAAAAAATAGCGGATAGTGGTTGTCGAGTAAAGTTTATTTATTTATTTATTAAATCTTCATGTACAAAAAAGTACAGTGGCGGACTTAAAGTTAAAAAAGCCTTATCTACCAGTCAACCAGAAGATGATGGATAAAGAAAAAGGTAGGCGGTGCAAGAGAAGCTACTAGACAAAAAGGAGGAGGGGAACCGTTCATGCAACTATAACCAAGCCAGAGATAATGTACAGATAAATAAATAGATAACTGAAACTAAATTAATATAAATAAACGTGATGAGTGGGTGAGATAGCAAGAATACATAACCATATAAATACTATACGAGTAAAGGAGAGAGAAGATCAATTCGCGGGAAGGGCTCCAATTAGCAAAAAAAAATACTAATAGTATCGAGGACACGTTGGTAACTTTTTACGCCACATTCATTATTGTCCTATCATGCCTCCGATTAAATACTGATGGAAACACACTTACGCCACTTATTTTTCCTTTTATCCTGTTTCCTGTATGTTATGATGTGATTTTGTAACATAGTTCCTTCTTGAAAGTCACAGTGACGTTATTTAGCACTTATTTCGAGTGAAGATTGTGAGAGGCCGTCCTATTCGCACAAAAATTTGCTAATACGAGTAGTTACATTATTGATCACTTAGCTCTAGCACTTATTCTAGTGAAGTTATTCAACAGCCTGTCCTATTGACATTTTAATCGCATAGTACTAGTTTTCAGCATGTTATCGTGGAACAATCAATTGCAGTTTTATTGACAATATTTATTGTCATATACGAGTACTTTATTGCGCACGGAACATATTAAAAACAATTATTACAAGAGATTGTTTACAAATGTGGGCTCATCTGTAAAATATCTCTTCCAGCCAACCTACCGGGTGTAGCATGGCAATAAACGGGGACGAAGTAGAAAATGTGCACTATTTACAACTATCTTTGTCCCCTATATTTGATCCCCTCAGATCGATCGGGGTTACTTCGTACCCCTGCGTAAGGGAGTACCTCTCTGTATTTACGCCCCGGGACGCGGGACGTTCAAAACCTACCCTACTGACCTACATTCGACTACGCAGCGTTACGTCACAGCAGCGCATTGCCGCTGTGACGTCAGAGCTCCGGTGAGACTTGGGGTGCGCCCTGGCACTGAAGTCTGGCTTTTTCCTTCGATCGTGTTTTTACAGCTTTTCTTAAAATAAATAAATAAACATTTATTTCAGACCATGGTCCATAGTTTGTTAGTATATTGTGAACAAAAAATAATATTTATAGCGAATGTTAGTAACAAATGCATACAGTTTAGTTAGTCTTTCATTGTGACAATAAAAACTACATGTGTTTTGGAGTCTGCCACATATTTAATAGATACAATTATATTTATAGGGATCCTTACGCGACGTACCCACAGTGGTCACGAAAAGACTGACTTGAGATAAACAAATCGCAAAGGTATATCGCGTGTGAGTCCCGATAAATATAATAATATGTAGTTTGAAACAAATATTTAATAGATTTATTTATTCGTATGGCAAAAACACAATATACAAGAAACACATTCAACTACAAATTTAAATCAATATTCGGCCCTTATCAGGTAGCTGGGAATCATGGCCAAATTTTTAAACTTTGAATAAGTATTTAAGATATTTGTATTTATTATTACGGAATTATTTACGAATCGCAATCTTTGATAAATCTGGGGTTAAATGGCGCTGTGATGACCACGGTTACTTTTTTAATTTTTATTTTTTATTTAGGTAACTTCTTCTTATCGAGTCGATGGACAAAACTCTGACTTATACTTTATTCGCCCAGTATTCGGCGACGCATACAGCATGCCACACTCTCTCTCAAATGAGAACTCTCATTTGTATATCCCCACCTAAAGAGATTCTCTTTACATCGTCCAACCTGGGTTCGCAGCCTATTTAGCGCCTTCCAGGTTGGCCACGGAAGTAACTTGGAGATCGGGATGTCTGAAATACCAAAAGATAACCATTTTCTGGCTTGCGCAACCGTAAATCTTCACTTTACACTGAAAAGGACAAGTACTGCATTAACTAACGAGAGCTTGTCGGCTCTATACCTACTAATTTAGTAGTCTGCATTTAAGTTAAAACTGTTCCTATGACTCCAAGGTTTGCTGGTAGAAAACTTAATTCATGAGTTAAGCTCGCCTTTGTACATCTCTGTTACTGTACTGTATAATTATGTCATATTTGTGTACAATAAAGAATAAAGAATAAATTGTTAAATCAATCAATAAATATTTTTCTACAACAAATAGTCACTTGCAGAAATGTTAGCCCCCTCCAGCGTAATGGACAGTGAGGAGTCTGATTTATCTGCAGAAGTCTGTACGGTAGTCTTTAGAGTTTAGAGGAACGATGCGGGATCGGGAGATTTCTTTTTTAGGGCGAGGCTACATCACTGCGTTGCGGCGTCGCGTCGCAAAAACGACGTCGCACCGCAAAACGGTGCCTACCGTCGAAAGGAGACCATACACGGCCCATACAAAAAGTACCAAAATTTGAAAGGGCCGGCCAATAAAATTATGGTGACCACTTTCCATCAGGTGGGCCGCTTATCTAGTCTGCCATCATAATAAAAAAATGGTGACAATTACCTAATAATTAACCCCAGTGTTGCTAATGTCTATAGGCAGAAGTGACCTCTTTCCAGCAGGTGGCTCGCTTATCTGTTTACCTACCTACGTATAACATAAAAAAAAAAATTAAAACAGTTAAGCTGTAAGGCAATCACTAAAGTTGTTCTTGAAACCTAAAAATCTAGCTTTGCTGTTATTGCCAACGAGTTCTAGATTCCCAAGCTTCAATAACAACTTATGCAGTAGTCATATAGCGTGGGTGAGGTTATAAAAATCTTCAGAATGAATCTATCAAACTAGATACCTAATTGCTTTTAAGTTTTTGGCTTTAGTACTACTAGCGGTATGACCAGCCTTTGTGGAGATCTCTGGGGGAGGCCTATGCCCAGCAGTGGGCGTTTTCTGGCTGATATGATGATCTACTAGTAACAGACACTCCGATCTGGCTAGACCCGACTAACCGTCAGTTGCAGTCGATACTAATCATTCCGATGTACAAAATAAAGTCGCTTTTGGATTAATTCGGACTTTAGTCGGACGTCCGACCACGTCCCCTGCACCCAAACGCGACTTTATTTTATACTTCGTAAGGATTAGTATCGACTGCAACTGACGGTTGGTCGGGTCCAGCCAGAACGGAACGTCTGTTAATTCTAGTTGTCTTTTACCGCCAACATCTGTAAAGTTGTGATCTGATATAGTATGTCCATGTATGTATGTATGTATGTACACTCTTTATTGCGTATAACTACATAAATAACAATAACAAAAGAAAATAAATATACATTGCAAAGGCGGGCTTATCCCACAATGGGATTTCTTCCAGCTAACCTTACCTTGGGTAGTCCGAAATGAGTTATTTAACTAGCGGTGGAGCCATGTCGGATAATCTATTAACAAAATATCTTTAACCATTTTATTTTGTTCACAGGAACGCAGCGGTTTAGACAACATGCGCTCCCTAGAGCACTATCTTACAGACATCATGCGTGCAGACACATCAGAGCACATGAAAGGTAAGTCAAGTCTACACTTTTTGAGGAGGAGGGGTCTCAACCAATATCTATGGGTAGGCCTCCCACAAGGTGGACCGATGACCTGGTAAAGATCGCAGGTATCAGCTGGATGCGGAAGGCACAGGACCCGCCGCCGAAATCTCTGAGGGCCTATGCCCAGCAGGTCGCCACCTGTCTGCTGATATGAGGTTACCCTTTTCCTATAACAACCTTTTTCAAAATTCACTCAAAATAAATTAATTTAAAACTCATTTATTTCAAACGTAGTCCATAAAATCAGGTCAAATAATTAAAACTAATGTCAAATACAATAATAATAATAAACAAATAATAATCATAATTAGATATTATACAAATATGATTATGAACAACATATACCAGTCGGATCCCTAAGAATTCGGCTGCCGATGCTCCTATGTGATGTATTTAGCAACAGAGACAACGTCAAATAGGAAGTCACGTTCTTTTAAGAACAGCTACGATGTTGCAATATACTATAGTACATGTTAAGTAGATATTTATGTTAGTACTGCGTTTCGTAAGAGGAACTTCGTGATGTTCCCTTGAACTGCTATTTGTCACCTTGTTACATTTTTAACAAAAGTAATTTGTGTAAGACGCAAGCAGTTTGTTTTTGTGTTGCACTTCTTAAGTTAAAGTCTTTCCTTATTTGAGTACCTTAGTTATGTATGTGTATGTCGCAGAAGTCTTTCTTATTTTTCATCTCGACGCAGAAAAGATGTATTAGTTCGACGTGTGTATCTGCGGTTAAGTGTCTCTGTGTTACATCGTAGCTCCGTAGATTGGGATTCGATTTTCTTTATTTTAGGGACGACCTGAGTGGCTCAATGGTCAACATGCCAGGCTGCCACGCAAGAGGTCCCGGGTTCGATTCCCGGCCGGGCAGAAATTGAAATGATGAATTTTAATTTCTGTTACGGGTCTGGGTGTTCTCTGTATAATAAGTATGTATTTAAAAAGTATTTAAGTAGTATATCAGTAATTTATAGCACCCATAGCACAAGCTTTGCTTAGTTTGGGGCTAGATGGTGCTGTGTGAATTTGTCCACGATTATTTATTAAGATAGTTTAATGGAGATAGTTCTTATCTGTTTCATTAAAATTGGTTCAGTATTTGGGTAATGCATGAGTATAGACTTTGTCGTGTAGATAATGGGTCGAAAACGACCCAGCTGGTCATAGTATTCCTTTACAGGATACAGTATTTATCTATATTTTGAACTTTTTCAATCTGAAGTTCGTTGGGCCCTTCCAAATGTAATTTTGACTTATATCCGTATTCAGATTATACTCATATACTAATGTATGGGTCATAATTGACACTACTTGAGTGGCGATCGGGGCGAAATTGACCAATCATCACAGCCCATAACAGTCCAGGAGGACTAAGGCCCTCTTCCAGGAGAAGGAAGGCAGGCTTGGCAGGCGGGTTGGAGATCTGGCCTGTTCTAGCCTTCCGAGACTCTAGATCTTTTGCCTGGAAAACATTAGTCGCCTTTGACGACACCCACGAGTGTAAGGGGTTGGTGCTATTCTACTCTGCTGGACACCACACGGCCATATTGACCAATCATAGAGCCCTATTTTCCATAACTTTTGAAGACAAATGTCACCCGCCCGTGACAAGGATAACTGAAAAGAGGGAAACTATTATATCTTTTACATACTGTTCGATTTGGAATCATTATAATTTGAAGGTTGTCATTACCTAATCATACGTAATTGCAGTAACAATCGTATTACAGAGTCAGCAACTTAATTTGCGGACGCTACATCTACTGTCATAATAACGTTTTGTGTATGTCATGAATAGGTTACAGAATACAGGGTGTGTTTTACTGGATGAGACTCTTTGGCTTTATTTTCGAATCGCTTGCCTAGATTCGAACGGATTTCAATTTTTGATAATTGACTTGAAAAATACTAAATTTTTAAATGACATTGACAACCCCGAAAGAGTACGGTTCAAATAAAGGGAAAATCAGTATCATGCATCAAAATATCGACTTTTATTGCCGAAAATCAAAATTGGATACCGTTTGAATAGAGGCGGGCGATTCCAAAATATTATACTATTTATTGTTATGTATACAATAAATAGTATAATATTTTGGAATCGCTTAATTAGATACATCAAACAAAAATGAGTACAATGGCGAACTTATCTCTATGAGAGATTTCTACCAGCTAACCACAAATGATGTGAAGCAAATTGTATAGCGGGACAGGCAAAGCATACAAAAAAGAGCCCCTGGAGACTAGTTTATTAACCCTCAGAGCGATCGTAATCAGCGAAGAAGGTTTTGAGTGTTTGCGGGTCCGAACGCCTGAGGAAAAATAATAATTTTAATTAATCAGGCATTTCGGCCCGCGGGCCTAAACCAGACTGGGTCGAAAAGCGGGATTAATTAGAATGATTATTTTTCCTCAGGCGTTCGGGGCCGCAGTTAAGAATTTATTTAAAAAAAAAAATTTTTTTAGAACTTAGTTCAGTACTTTGTTTCAGTATGTCACATCCAGTCGTTCGTTAAGCCTATGTTTACACAATCCTTTGTAAAGTGACACAAACTCATCTGACCTGTGACGGTATCGCTGTTGTTGACAGTAAAATGACATTTCAAATTGGCAACACTTAGTTCCGGTTTTGACCACCTGGTCAGATAAGTTTTGTTACAGTGTCCTCGTGCCGCCTGCGCAGTATCATTTGATTGAACGACAGAGTATCGCAATGACCACCAGCGATAGACTAGCGTCGAATTAGTAACCTATTTATTTATTTATTTAACTGTTTATTGTACACAATAATTATATACAGAGAAATATAACAGTATAGAAGACACAACGGGCGCTGCTTATTTCTAAAAAGAAATTTCTTCCAGCAGGCCTACAGAAGAGTGATGTTAGACTAAAGTAACGCAGATACGACGTGCACAATAATTGAATATATAAATACATAAATATATTATATTATAATATATAGGTATATAAAGCTAGACATATTATTAAAACAAGCTATCTAAAGTACATAAATATATAAGTTATGGACTATATTAGATATGGACCTATGTTAGGGCTGGGAGATAGGTTAGAGTGTTTACGTCAATAGGAATAGTAGTACCTAACAGATGGTCCGATTTGTCTGGATCCGACCAACCGTCAGTTGCAGTTGATACTAATCCTTACGCAATACAAAATAAAGTCGCTTTTGCATTTATTCGGATGCGCGGTCGAGCCGACCTTGGTCAGACGTCCGACCACGACTCCCGCACCCAAAATCTACTTTATTTTATACTGCTTTAAGATTAGTATCAATTGCAACTGACTGGTCGGCTCAAACCAAAACAGACCTAGTTGTAAACAGGCAGGCAAGCGGGCCACCTGATGGGAAGTGATCACTGCTGCCTATGGACATTAGCAGCACTAGCATCACAGCAAAATGTTAAACCAATACGTTGCTTTTCCATAAAACCCCTTGTTCTGGTAGTAAATAGCCAAATGATAATCTGCTTCACTGCCAAAACCACTATTTTGATAGGTGGTACAGATCACTAAGACTATTCGTTACTCTGAAAATGTGTAAGAATTCAGGATATACGAGTACCTACCTCATCTTGGCCTTAATGTCCCGGTTGTGCTCTTGCGCACGAGTTAGTATCTAACTAATGTAGGTACATAAGTCATTGGTACATGGCCGCAGTGGAATTCGAATAGGGTACCTCTCGCTTACGAGTCGAATGCCTTAACCACTCGGCCACCGACGCTCCGATACGAGTACCTACCTATTTAGATAAATTTAATATTTTTTTTGTTTTTTTTTTAGGAATTATTTGATAGAAATTCTATACAGATTGCGTTACTGAAAGCACCAAAACCATCAGCTATCGGGAAAACCGTAATTATTACGTAACAGAAAATAGCTAAACCGGAATGCAATGCAGTGTATTTATGTCAACAAACAAATAAATAAAACTCTACGAGATCCAATGCAAAACGACGTCTGTAGGTCTGACATTTTCAGCTTGGCTCGCTACACCAAAACCGTAGTTAAAAATAACTACAATCATAGACTAAAATTGTCTTTTACTAACATCTCGTGACTGAAACACCTATGCTGTTTAGAACATTTCCATTAAAACGCAACCAGTTTAAAAAGTTACACAATTAAACGTCCGCTGTACGCGATTAGAAACTTCTGAATCTTACCGGGTTTTACGGTGGAAATAGCGCTGCCAAATTGAAATGACACGGACGCTGGCGGTTTGTGTGTGTTTTGAGAGACAGTTTAATTCGGTCGTGTTCCACGAAATAGGCGAACGATAGAGAGTACATCGCGTCTGCCAGTAGCGGAGCGCGCGCGAACAGAGCGCATGCGTCGTGCGTTCAAAAACCGTACACGAAATATTTTTAAAAATAACGCGAATTTAGACAGAGGCGCTGCATCGGCAGCCTAAAAATAAAATTATTATTATCGCACGCGAGTTTTGGAGTGCAGTGAACTCTTACGTAAAATACCATTTTGTGTATATATATTTTTATGGTTTGTGTGAACTTGGAATTGTGTGGAAATCATTTTGTTATTGTTAGGTAAAAATGAAAATGATGATGCGGAGTAGATGCATAGGTAATCATCTTTTATTTATACTTACTCTAAGTTTAATATTGTAACGGCGAATATGAACTAATTAATTACTTATATAAATACGTAATAAAATATTAAAAATTAATGTAATGAATCCAGAGCAAATTGGGCAATACATTGAATTCGCAACAAGATAAAATGGGATCGAAATGAATAAAATTACGATTTTGCATTTCAAATTTTGCATGAATTAGTAATTTCAAAAATATTTCGTTCGTAAGACTTCATAATCCTTGCGGTCTTCCGTGTGGTTGCCAATAGAGGGTTGATATAAAGATTTTTTTTGAAATGCAACTGGTTACGAAACTCCGGTTACGTACGTCCCCGAAGGGGACTCCTGCTCCAGAAACTCATAATATATTATCAAGAAGCAGCGCAATCGGATTCTAAAGCATGGATGGATGAGGTCTAGAGTTCCTAAGGTACAACTGTTGTATGGAATCGAAATGACGCAAACTTTGCCGCTGTGGAGTAAACGGCCTTTTGGATCAGTTAGGTACCTTAGGAACTCTAGACTCCATCCTTGCTCTAGATAATGTATAATCAGATCGCACCCAGAAAGTTCCCAGGGGGAGACCCAAGGTCTTCAAATTGACTCAATTGTATGAAAATTGCCCATGTGCCCGTATCTAAACTACGATTAGCATCGGACGTATAGATAGAGCATTTTTACATGCATTCAAAGATTGTTAAGATTATTTTCATGTAATAATTTTTTTACGTGAAAATAATCTTAACAATCTTTGCAAGTAAATATAATCTATCTATACTATACGTCCGATACTAATTGTTTCATCAATAGATTTAATTTTGATCAATGATTGATTTCAGATTTTTTTAATCTGCGTTGTACGTACACGTCAAGACAGTCATGTCAAACGTATTTTTAGTGTATCAAATGTTGTATAAAATTAATTACCTACAATTAACTGACGAGGCCCATTAACAAAAAACTTTCTCATACGATTCGTTGAAATATATACCCGTATGAAATTTACACACAGAAATTATAAAAAGAAAATAAGAATTAATAATATAAAGCGCATGTTTTAAAGACATCGACTATAGATGACTGAAGATACTCATCTTGGTGTTAATGTCCCGGTTGTGCCTCGCGTACGACCTCCCGGGGTCCGCCTTGACCATGATCCAGGATTTGACAGGAAAGTTAAAAATAAAAGAAAAATAAAATCATTTTTTATAAAACAATTCTTTCTACAAGGGACTTGGAGCAAGTTTTTTATTTGTAAATATCGTTTTATAATTTAGGTTCGTTTTCCCTGATCAGTATTAGTATTATTTGAGCGTCGGTGGCCGAGCGGCTACAGTGTCCGACTCGTAAACCAGGTTCGAATCCCGCTCCGGCCATGTACCAATGACTGTTTTCTGAGTTATGTACATTAGTTGAATACTAACCGATGCTCTTACGGTAAACATCGTGGGAAAACATCGTGATGAAACCTGTACATTCAGGCGACTGGATGTGTAACCATGATCCAATCTGGTCAGGTTCCCCTGGTAGCAGGGTCATGGTGGTCAGATGGCAGTCGCTCCACTGTAATTACCTGACCTGCCAAATCCTGCATCATGGTCAAGGCGGACCCCGGGCCCTCGTTCTCGAGAGCACAACCGGGACATTAACGCCAAGATGATAATTTTTTTTTAGTATTAGTATTATGTAAATGATATCCGACATGTAAATATTTCTTTTGATTTCCTTCGATTCAATTATTTTTTTTAGTATTCGCATCGATTAGTATCTACTCGTATATGTGCACGTAACTTGACATCGTTGTGACTTCGTTCCCAAATTAAGTGAAAATATAAAAAAAATTGCAAAAATAGTTTAAACTAGCTGACCCTTCGCGACTTCGTTCACGTGTTGTCCTACCCTATAAACCTTCCTCTTGGATCACTCTATCTGTTTTTGAAAACCGCATGAAAATCCGTTGCGTAGTTTAAAATAATTATGTTACTTGAGACTGACCGAGCCACAGATTTGTAGAGAGCCACCAACTTATCTGTTCAATGGACAAAATCAGAACTATTGACATCATTTAGTAAATGTCATTCCCCTAGGCTAACTAGCGCCGCCGTCTACTGACCAGATAATTTGCTGACACAGTAATTAATCAACCAAGCGCGTCTTGTCAATAGATCTATTGTTGTAAGTCATTATAAATCGAGCAGACACGAGCGTGGGGCAGCGCTTTGCTGCAATCTATATTTCTAAGCAATCTGTCTATACCTACTTATATTGCCAAGTGGAAAAGTATGTATGTTTGTATACATACGTATTGAACTACCTGCAACTACGGCACTACGGCAACGCGTGGGTGATGCCCCTGGTATTGCAAACGTCCATAGGCTGCGGTGACTGCTTACCACCAGGCAGGCCGTAAGCTTGTTTGCCACCTTCGTGGTATAAAAGGAAATATATCCACAGCGCAAACTATCTATGAGGTCCTGTGGTGTTCCGATAAAAAGCGGCTGTGGATACATAGAGGGGTTTTAGTGGGTAGGGTCCATTTTCGGGCAATCCCACATGTCCACGTCGTTCCTTAGGGTGACGTGGTCCATTCCGAAGATTTCCACTCCTAAAAATAATTTGGACTCACGCTCGTATCCCATAGGGGCAGAGACCATAGAGTGTCACAAACTACGACCCTGACACACACCTTTTGCCTCTTACACATTCATAAAACTTTTGTTTACATACAGTTTGTATGTTGTATGAACCGATTTTGAAAATTCTTTGATTACTAGGTAATTACATTATGGTGGATAGTCTTTCATTTAACGTTATCCTAGTAGTCTGGTCTAGAGCTATAGCCATTAAAAATATCTGAGCAAAATGGCGCCGGGTTATTTAAAATTACATTATTTTCTCAAAGTGCGGGTAGGTATAGATTTTCAGTGGGCAGATGTTTAATTCCAACAGCTGATTGCGATTTGGTTATTGTAGTATTAAATTGTAGCTGTTTGTTTTTACTATTTACTAGACCTATTTACTATTTACTACCAGATATTTGACCGCCATCTTCCCTGACGGGAACTGACAATACGGCCAAAGGTTTAGCACGCCTGTCTAGAAACAGCCTATTCACTCCGGCCTTGATGTTACGCGACGTCGCTTACAGAAGCTACTGTAAAATAATTACTCTAAAATATCACAGTAACGTTTTCGATTGATTTAATTTGTGTTACGTACACGGTTCATGGTTCATAACTAATTACGTTAGTTATCGAATGTAGGTACTTCGTATCTATACATAGTATAAAACAAAGTCGCTTCCCGCCGTTTGTCCCTATGTATCTATGTACGCTTAGATCTTTTAAACTACGCAACGGATTTTAATGCGGTTTTCAACAATAGATAGATAGACAGCGCATCTGTGGTTCTGCATTTTTGTTGCCTGCGAACTAAATGCATGACTCGTAGATGTTATGGGCGACAGTTACCGCTTACCATCAGATGGGCTGTCTGCTCGTTGGTCACTGCGTAGTAAAAAAAAACTTAAGAGTCGCCTAAAGTTTAATGTAATATGGATTCACGATCGATAACCGAATGATGTACTTATCCAAGTTGCTAAGAACATAACACATGCCATGTTATGTTCTTAGCTAAAATAGGTAAAAAAAACACATATACGTTTTTTCCCACAAAACCAACATACAATGCAAGAGCACCAAAATAGCTGGACGACATCCCAAAATAAGACAAAATAAACAGAGACAACTGATTGTATTTTTTTTTACTTTATAACAATGAATGAATGGCATCATAGCGCTAACAATGTTCCAATGGCAGTGCCTCGTACCTTGACATGATACTTACAAGGTTTTATCTAAAAAACGGTGTTCAAGTGTTTCTTGTACGATTTTTTTTTCGATTTACACCGTTTTTGGGCTGCTTTTTGCGAAAATCGAACCACTGGGTTTTGGGTTGAGGTTGGTGCGACAATTTATTTGTAAGAACAATAGTTTTGTGGCTGCTTATTGGGAAATAGGCGGTCAAGTGCGGGTCAGATCGCACATGAAAGGTTGCGTACAATTAATTAAAATTTAATTTATTTCAAGTTTCACAGACTTATATTATCATTATACTTCTTAATTATAACAGTTTATAATATTAAATACAATACCGGAGCGAATGAGTGTTCGAACTATTCTGAATTTTGGGATAAACAGCATTGTATTATTCTAGAATATAAACTACAAACTGCGAAATTTCATCAAAATCCTTTCAGTAGTTTTTGCTTGAAAAAGTAGCAAGACGCAGACAAGGTGGACCGACGGCCTGATAAAGATCGCAGATACCAGTTGGATGCGGAAGACCGGCCTTTGTAGAGATCTCTGGGGGAGGCCTACCTATGCCCATCAGTACGCGTCTTTTGGCAGATATGATGATGATGATCCATCCATCCTTTGGTGGTAGGACTCTGTCAAGCCTAAGGAGTCCACCTGGGTTAGTGCCTTTTACATTTCTGCCGCCAAGCAACAATCCTTGGAAGGATAAGGTAGCCAGCGCAATTACAGGCATGAGGCATTTTATCTTAGTCCATACAGTGACAACGCACCTGCGTTTCTGCCTTTTTGTTGCCTGCAACCTAAATACCTGAATCGTAGATGTTATGGGCGACAGTTACCGCTTACCATCAGGTGGACTGTCTGCTCGTTTGTCTCTGCGTACGATAAAAAAAACATTTCTGCATACATCCATCCTGACACCTTATTAAATCAGTAGGAAGTGAGATAGGACAGTAGTATAATAGAACATTTCATACAGACAACATGCAAATATCTACACGAATGACAATTCTAATGTATTGAGACTAATACGCTCCAACAATAAAGGAATATCGTCAACTCTACTACTATACAAATAAAGGCTATTTTGCAAAATCACCTCAATGCTAGAACAATACAGAGAAAACAGCTGACCTTGAGCGATGCGCTTACGAAACTGTGTACGCAATAGTGATGTGCTGTCGTTTTAGATCTTTATCGATGACTCTTAATTTGGCTTGAGCGTGCCCGCAGCCTTTGTAATATACATACATAATTTCCCGTACGGGTAGGCTGACCACATTACTTACAGCTGCCACTTGCTAGTCTCCTGACAAACCTGTCACGCTTCTTCCTCATTCCACATTCATACATAAAACCTTTTCAGATATGCTCTTCTCGTCGGTTTAGGATAGGCTTAGTGATACCCCCGGTAATGGAAACGTCCATATGTTAACTGTTTACCATTAGGCGGGCCGTATGCTTATTGGCCACAGTCTCTCCCCTCCTCGCCATTTCCGACTACAGCGACTGCTTCACTTCCCCTGTTGTTGACGTTCATGAGCTCGCACGTGACTTACGTAGTCAATCTTCATCACACAGATCCTCGCACATTTGCCACAGTGTAGTAGTAGAAACAAAAACAAATTATAAAATTACAAAGATTTGATTGATTGAAAAAGAGACGCTTTTCTAGTGAGGCAAGCTTCGTACGTCCGCCGCTTCGGCTTCGGCAGCCGCATCATGTTAAACCATCAGGTGATAAGGCCGTCAGACTCAATACGAGTAAAACTAAAATTCCGTTCAAAGTCCATACCCACCGCCGTTACATCGATATCGATAACAATAGTGACGTAACTAAGGCCCAATCAATCAGAGGTCCCGAATCAGTGCGGCCTGTCGCCTCCGCAGCGGTGTCAAGGCGACATTTAACCGATGACACTACGTGACCAGCGTTATTTGAACGCACTGAGCTATCGAAATCCGAGTGGCTTCGGTGGCCTAGCTAGGACTAGCTAACTAGGCTGGGTGGCCCAAAATGGCTAGCGAGTCGGACTAGTAAGCAAAAGGCACCAATGACTTTTGCGGAACTTTAGTTAAGACATTGGTTGAAGACTAGAGATAGACACATATATTATTTGGCAATAACTACAGTTATATCAAACAAGTTGTAACAACATCCACAATTATAGGTATAACATGTTAAAACAAGGGTCAATTCAATTAAAATTTATGGTGAATATTGTAGCGTCATGCCAAATTAGAACTCAGCTCAGCATATGCTGTAGATAGAGAAACTACAGCGCTGAATGCACAACCGGCATATATTTTTTATTTTTATAATAATTTATTTTTGCCAAAATTACAACCTTACAGAATATAATCGTATAATTAAGTATTTAAGTTCAGACAGATGTCAAGTTATATATTAAATTACAATGCAGTTGTTGCTTATTGGGGCGGTATTCCTGACCCCTACACTAGAATGACCTGTATGGCAGGAGACAGTAGGTTTTTGTTTCCAGCCATAAACGGATATCCACAGAAACTTCCTACTTATTATATTGACGCCAGATTATTATTTTACTACATGATTTGCATTTTTGATCGTGCTGAGCTGTTGAAATCAGAGTGGCTTGCATTTGCCTGACCTTTGTCTTAACAATCTTCTTGTGGACCAACGCTAATTATGTACACACATTACATTCATACACACTCACATGGGGCTTACCATGAGCTCTTATAGAACGAGACAAGATTATGTGACGCATATAGCGCTGTCTTATTCTAAGCATGGCAGTTCTGTTTAGGTCCTGATATAAGAGCTCATTGTAAGTCCCCTGTGTCCTATAAGTCCCCTATAGTGGGTAGGCAGAGACTATCGAGGACCACAAGCTACGATGCTGACACATCTATTTTGCCTTTCCCACATTCATACGTCTTAAGGGGCTTCCACACGATACAATTTTACGTACAATCTGACTAGATTGGCAATCAAATTGTCTCGTGTGAATGGACATAATGTAGCCAATTTAAGCGACTTTATTTAGTAGACTACACTAGTAGACCCGACCGGACTTCGCTCGCGTACATCTTCTTTACCTATCCCCTACCTATCTTCTCTTTTTCTTGATTATAAACCTTTCTCTTGAATCACTATATATCTATTGTTGAAAACCGCATTTACATCCGTTGCTTAATTTAAAAGATATAAGCGTACATATATACGTAGATACATAGGGACAGACGGCGAGAAGCGACTTTGTTTTACACAATGTATTGTTTTGGAGGATGTGATTGCGACGAAAAGCAGTTGTAACACAATGAACTAAGTATTTTATTCGTCTTCCAACAAAAATACGTTTTTAGTCTTGTCCTGTCGTCGTTCGTCTTCTTGTTACAACCTTTCAAAATTATTTAGTATCTAGACAAATCGAAAGCAAACACATAGATAAGGATAGTATCAACTGCTACCTCCTAGATCGGCCCTGCCCCAGAATCGTATGTAGACGCCTGTAGCGGAGTTTCGTACAGAACGCAGGTGAAACCGCGGATACCACTTCTACATACTTTAATACTAGATTTGTTTACAAAGTTTCACGTACAGCCAGCCGAAGCCAATCGATTCGTACTCAGCATCAAGGTCGCCCGATGACGTAGCACCGTCTAACAAGCACTAAATGCTGGCTGATGCGGCCGTCACGAAATATTACAAAATATAGACTAAATAGAAGACATCGGGTGACAATGAGCGGTGGGTACGTTTGGGTATGGATTGGGTACGACGTAAAATTTGTTACGTAAAAAGAAAAGATCGCGAAGCTACAGGGCCTGGACTCCTCTAATTTACTAATATCGCGATTGAATGGTAATTGCACGCAGCTTAATGGCAGATGGACACGTTTTTGGTATTCTGTTACTGTTACTAAATTGAAATGTAATTGGATTGCAATCACAGCTCAGTATCAGTGTTCTGCGTTTTTGGTATTCTGCTACAATTAAAACGTTGAGCTGCTACTGCGATTCAATCACAAGTTTATCAAACCAAATTCGTGTAGAAATGTAAGAAGTAGTAGTAGTGTAGCCACGAAATATTGCAAAATATAGACTAAATAGACGACATACGGTGACAATGAGCGGTGGGTTTAAGTTTGGGTATGGATTGGGTACGACGTAAAATGTGTTACGAAAAAAGAAAAGACGGCGGCCCTACAGGACATTCAGTCAGCTGATGATTTACTAATAATGTGATCGAAATGTAATTGGATCGATCGTCGGTTTCTGCTGCGGTTATTAATGGCTAAATTGAAAGGTGATTGGATACGCTTTTCAATAATACATATAGTGATTCAAGAAGAACAATAGTAATAATAAAATAATAATCTTGGCGTTAATGTCCTGGTTGTGCTCTCGAGAACGAGGGCCCGGGGTCCGCCTTGACCATGATCCAGGATTTGGCAGGTCAGGTAATTACAGTGGAGCGACTGCCATCTGACCTCCATGACCCTGCTACCAGGGGAACCTGACCAGATTGGATCATGGTTACACATCCAGTCGCCTGAATGTGCAGGTTTCATCACGATGTTTTCCCTCACCGTGAGAGCATCGGTTAGTATTCAACTAATGTACATAACTCAGAAAACAGTCATTGGTACATGGCCGGAGCGGGATTCGAACCCGGGACCTCTGGCTTACGAGTCGGATCTGTAACCGCTCGGCCACCGACGCTCCTCAAGAAGAACAATAGTAAAGTAGGTGTATTATAGGGGTAGGACGCCGCGCGTACGAAGTCATATCTGAAACTACTGTATCGATAATAAGATGCTCCATTCGCTTAGAACATCACTAGTATGTCCTACACAAAGATTCAAATGCAAACCATATATGCCAGAGCTATATATTACAACTGAACGCATATTAAGCTGGACATTGTGTCATTTGTTTTAAGTATTATCGTCTCTATGCGCAGATTTATGTAATAGGTTGGCTTGTCCTTCGACACGTTCCAAATCATGTTATTTTATATCATAGGGTAGGTGAACAGGCAAACTGGCCAACTGATGGGAAGTGGTCACCGCCGCCAATGGATATTAGCAACAACGTAGGAGTTAACAATGCGTCGCCCGCCTCTGAAGAGACCTCTAACATACCTCTTGAACGATCCCGTGTCCAGAGGTATTGCCATTGTGTTGCCCACCTCTATAATACGTATGTTTTAAGTGAGATTCGGAGTCCTCCACCATACAGAATCATCATCATCATCATAGCCCATAACAGTCCACTACAGGACTTAGAGCCTCTTCTACGAAAGGGGTGGTTATTGCCATAATCTCCCCGCTTGGCAGGCGCGATGGAGAACGCAGAAATATAATAAAGGAAAACGCTGATGCCCATTTTCCAGCCTACGGAGACTCTTAGATCTTTTGCCTTGAAAAAATTTGTCGCCTTGTACGACACCCATGAGTGTCCCTTACACTTGGTGCTGTTCTACTCTGCCGGACACCACACGGCCAACGGGAAATGATCTGGCACTGTGGCAAAATAGAGACGGTCTTTTATTTTGTGACTGAAGTCTCTCAAATATCTGCATTACCCAATACCCATACAACATTTTATATAACTACGATTAATGAAACATCTAGCTAATCTCATAAAAAAAATATTAACCAACTTCTTTTTTTTTATAATCATCTGAGAAGATAACGCAGACGTGCTAATTTGGCGTTAAAAGAACACGTTTAATTATGAAGTAACATCAAGTATCAAGATATCAGAGCGCAATCGTAATAAAATATTATCGTTGTGAAAGTCATATTGAAACTTTGACATTTTAGATGTTATGTCTAAATGCGGGACGTTTAAGAAATCAATCTCATTTATATTTGACATTGCATCTGCCTATTAAGGAGCGTCGCTTGCCAAGTAGGAGCGTCGGTGGCCGAATGGTTAAGGTATCGGACTCGTAAGCGATAGGTACCGGGTTCAAATCCCACTGCGGTCATGTACATAGGTACATAACATCACAAGTCAATCTAAAGTAAATGGACTTTTTTCTGAGTTATGTACATTAGTTGAATGCTAACCGATGCTCTTACGGTGAGGAAAAACATCGTGATGAAACCTGCACATTCAGGCGACTCAATGTGTAACTATGATCCAATCTGGTCAGGTTCCCCTGGTAGCAGGGTCACGGAGGTCAGATGGCAGTCGCTCCATCACATCTGACCTGCCAAATCCTTGATCATGGTCGAGGCGAACCCCGGGCCCTCGTGCGCGAGAGCACAACTGGGACATTAACGCTAAGATGATTTCTTTTCTCTGTCTATTAAGTAGTTTGCGTCACGTGACCTAACTCATTTATTTCGTTAATTGTATGCTACCTACTGCATGTCTAAGCATGCCATTTAAAACAACGGATCGTAAGTAGTATCAAGTTACATAAACAAAATACGAATAATGCAAAAGTAGGTAACTAAACAAAGCGGTTATAATGTTTATTCAAATGTTTCAACTTCATACTTATTTATTCACTCACGTGTAACAGAGACGACGCTCTACGAAGCCGAACTAGCCGGTGCGCATTATTTCATCACAGCCCATAACAGTCCACTGCAGGACTAAGGGCCTTTCCCACGAAAGGGGAGGAATCTCCATGCTTGGCCGGCGGGTTGGAGATCGCAGTGTTATAAATATATGGAAATGGAATGGAACAATGGAAAACGCTGCTGCCCATTTTCCAGCCTACGGAGACTAGATATTTTACCTCAAAAACGTTAATCGCCTTGTACGACACCCACGAGTGTAAGGGGTTGGTGCTATTCTACTCTGCCGGACACCGCACGGCGCATCATTTACTGCCGTTCAAAAAGTTAAGCGTTCCTGTTAATGTCTTTTATAAATGTAAAAGAAAATCCATATATAAAAGACATCAACGGGATCTCGCTCTAAAATCAAAGTACGTAAAGTAAGTAAAATAAAAAAGATTGAGAAACGAGTTATAGTTAAGTTTTTATGTACGTATACTTATCGAAATACGATGTATGAAATACTTAGACCCTTGAAAAATACTTTAGATTTTTTTTAATTGCCCGGATGGAAAATTCAGGGAATAATAAAATAATCAATAATCAATAATATAATGAGGTGCGTTCCGATAAAAAGCGGCTGTAGATACACCAAAGATTTAGATGTAGGTTTCAGTGGGTAGGGTCCATTGTCGGGCAATCCCACATGTCCACTGCGCTCCCCCGCGCAATATGGTATTTTTCGAAGATTTCGTCTGTTTAAAACGAGGGTTGCCATCGGAGAAAATGTAGTTCATAAAATTCCTCTCTTTTCTCTTACTCTATTATCATTTATCTATTTAAAAAACAAAATGACCTCCACCCAACAGTGTCGTAACCGTAACAGTGTAGTGTGAAAATGTTTTAACAAAACACAAGTGCTTTACCCATAATTGTGTTATAGTGATAATAAGATGATTAACGAACACTTGGTGGCCAACATGGCGTATTATGGTGGTGAGTATTTTGTTATTCTGAAATAGAAATAGAAATAGAAAATATTTATTCACAAGACAAAAACACCACAATATCTTAAACATACATAAGAAAGAAAAGACAGAAAAAAATATTTAGTATAACATTAAAGTGGGCCCGGCGTAACTTATAGCGTCCCAACTCTTCCCTGCCCTACCCCTACCCTCCACCTACCCTACACCTACCCCACCCCTATCTTACATCTACCCTACACCTACCCTACAAATACACTTTTTTTTATTTTTTGTTTTCGTGGAGAAAACCTGCGATCCAGGTACCCAACCCCTCGGGGGAAGAGCTAGGTTATGTAGGGCTACCTACCCTTTTTGTCTTACACAGAAACCTTGCCCTGACAATTACGAATCAAACAAAAAAAAATAGCTAAATAGGTGCAGCCGTTCTGAAATTATGCGCGAACACGCAACATCTTGATACCTTGGGTTATATCATTGTATTGTACAAGAAAGATGATATGAAGCCAACATAACCCATAATAGATATTGGTGTATTTTTACGCCATACTGGCGAAATTTTTATTTATTTATTTAACTGTTTATTTTACACAATAATTATATACAGAGAAATATAACAGTATAGAAGACACAACAGGCGCTGCTTATTTCTAAAAAGAAATTTCTTCCAGCAGGCCTACAGAAGAGTGATGTTAGATTATAGTAACGCAGATACGACGTACTATACGACAATAATTGAATATATAAATACATACATATTTTATATTATAATATATATGTATATAAAGCTAGACATATTATTAAAACAAGCTATCTAAAATACATAAATATATAAGTTATGGACTACACAGGGAAAGATAATACTCCTTGACTCTCTTTTTAAATATAGACAGTGACTGGCTGTCACGCACATTATGTGGCAGAGAGTTCCATAGTCTCATAAATTCAAGTCAAACGAAAATTTATAGTGGGTATAACACATAATATTAGGGAGGAGAAGGAAAAACGATTACAATACAATACAAACATTCTATAGCGAATACTGGTAGCTATATAATCACATCTGGCAACCCTGGTTTTGAGTGCGTGTGAAGTTTTTAATTACTTTAAAGTATAGATTATATTATAGTCAAATGGACGAAGACGCGAGCAAAACCTAGTTCGCTATGAACTGACATGAAAAATGCAATGAGGCTACTGCTGGCAACCTGTATCCGAACTCGAGCCAAGATATTTAGGTCATCTAGGGTTTACTTTGTCCCATATTCGGTAGCCATGGTTACCGGCGGCCATGTTGCGTTGCCATGGCAACCGCGCATGCGTGCCGCGTCACTGATAAGGCGGGTCGTTGATAAAGCCATATGATACTGTGGTGTGGCCCGTTTACGGGGTGTTTTCATGGAAAAGAACCAGGGTGTTTTATTGAATGTTTTTTAGCTTTTTTACGTGTTATAAATACTGCTTATGTAAGGTCTCAAAAAAGATTTCTATAATAATCATCATCTTGGTGTTAATGTCCCGGATGTCCTCTCGGCTCAGGATCCGCCTTGATTTCTGTATTATAAAAATAAAAAGAGGAAAAGTTTTTTATCATCACAGTCCATAACAGTTCACTGCAGGGCTTAGGGCCTCACCCACGAAAGGGCTGGTTATTGCCATACTCTGCATGCTTGGCAGGGGGGTTGGAGATCGCAGTGTTATAAATATACAATGTACTAGATTGATAGAGATAGCAGAATTTATGTTGCGCCTTTGCTGTGCGAGAGCACACTTGTGCTAGCCGTACTAAAAATCATGGCACGTCCATGACTTTCAGTACGATTTATTATCGTTTCTTTTTGGCACCACTATAAATGTTTTGCCAAAAGCTTTGGCCAATGTACTGCAGCATAATTATGTTTAGTTACACCTTGGCCGTGTGGTGTCCGGCAGAGTAGAATAGCACCAACCCTTTACACTCGTGGGTGTCGTACAAGGCGACTAATGTTTCCGAGGCAAAATATCTAGAGTCTCCGTAGGCTCGAAAATGGGCAGCAGTATTTTCCATTGTTATATTTATAAAACTGCGATCTCCAACTCGCTTGCCAAGCGTGGAGATTATGGCAATGACCTCCCCTTTCGTGGGAGAGGCCCATAGTCCTGCAGTGGACTGTTGTGAGCTGTGATGATGACACCTTGAATGCAGGCTTGTAAATCATGTCTTTAAAATTAGTAAACCCCCATTCCAAATACCCTAAAAGCCAGCCAATCCCGGCTCAAACTAAACGGGATATGCCAATAACAGTTCGGGAACACTCGCTTCCTCTTCCCATTGGTCTATTGAATAATCTGAACGCATCCGTTCTACTTCCGACAGATAGGCAGCATTGTGACGATAAAAAATTGAATATCGAATACTCTATTTTGATGCGATCTTCTTGGTGAGAGAGAAAAAGAAAACAAAATAGAATAAAATTAAATATTTTATCGTTTTAGACTAACACACTATGAAAATGAACTTCAATAGTTTATTACCTAGTTTGTGTAAGCAAGAGTATTTATTGTACGTGCGTAAACTCTTAATGGCGTATTTATAATAAATGCTAATTATAGGACTATGTACAAAAACAAGCAACAAGAAACTGAAAACCCTGACTGCTATTGAAATTCTAAAAATGAAAAAAAATCATTTAAGTGTACCTGTAACTTGTACCTACAGTACATAATTTTAAAACTCGATTGGTACTAGAGAAAAAAAATTACGACAGTCCAAATTAGCACCTAAAATACGACACTTTAAATTTTTAACATTTTAATTTATTTACCCAGTGTCACTCGCGTCATCAAGATTAGATCATAGATATTCCAGACAATTTGGAACTGGTAGGTACTAGAAAGCGCACCTAACGAGTAGCGAGCTCAAAAACAAAACGGTCACCCATCCAGTTCCCGGACTCGGCGAGCGCTTAACCTTGGTTATCGGTCTCGCAACTGCCACTTGTTCCAACTAAACAAATAAGGGCAAAGGCACCATTTGGCCTATGATGGTAACCATTGAAGCGTTTCTTCGGCTTCCAGTGAAAGTGGCCTTATTTACGAGTCAATGGGTTTCGTTATTATTTTCAGTGAACAATGGCAGTGATAGGTATGCCGTAAATTCCGCTAGATGGCGCTATTTGGAAAGTTTTAATCCTGATTATGATAATTCCGAATGTCCGAATGATTGCAGAGAAAATGATCTATAATTGTTTTACTGATATTACATTAATTATTTATCAATAATTATTAATGTAGAGATTGTAGAGTCGTCTATAGAGACAAATGACGTTCCATGCTATTTACTACAAATATAGCAAACTTAACTTGATAGGTTCCTGCGATTTAGGAGTGCTACTTTCGTTTTTTCCAGTTTAAAGGATAAAGTAGCCAGCGTACTCACGGGCATATCAACTTAGTCCTGCGGTTCTTTTTTTTTATTTTAAGATATAACCTAAATGTATGAGTCGTAGATGTGATGGGCGACAGTAACCGACAGTATCAGTTTCAGATTATTACAATAGCTTAAGATGGATAAATGTAGTATACAATCAGGTGAGCTGTCCGCTCTTCTAAATTATAAGTATAACATAGATCCACCATCATCACAGCCCATATCAGTCCTCTGCAGTACTTAGGGCCCACTTCAATGGAAGGCTATTGCCATAATCTCCACGCTTGGCAGGCGGGTTGGAAATCGCTGTGTTATAAATATAACAATGGAGAACGCTGCTGCCCATTTTCCAGCCTACGGAGACTTTCGATTTTATTCCTCGAAAACATTAGTCGCCTTGTACGACACCCACGAGTGTAAGGGGTTGGTGCTATTCTACTCTGCCGGATACCACACGGCCATAACATAGATCGTTAAGTAACAATTTTCTCAGTATTTATTACTATGTATGTAAGTACGTGAAAAACAAAATGGCCGACTATTTCATCACAATACACAACGTTTGTTTGCCGAGTAATTTTATGTAAATACATACAAGTGTATGTATTTCAAGAGAGAATTGCTGTAGGTCTTTTCGTCTGTTTGGTTTGAGTTGTGTTGTTGTAATAAACTTCAGTAGAACAGAAATTGAAATTCAGGTACTCTAAATAGGTTGTTCGGTTAGTTTCGGCCTCGTATTTACTCACACACGTGCGACAGAGATGACGATGTCCAATCAGGGCCCTATTTTTGAAACCGCTCGAATCCTTCGAGCGCTCCCGTGCGCTGCCTGTCTCTTTCACACTCGTGGTAAGTTGCTAGGGATAGAAAAGACAAGCATTAGAAGGCGAGCGTTTGCGTGGATGCGAGCGGTTTTCAATTATGATTTTCGGCATGAAAAGCTGTGTATTTTTTAAATTACATTCTTGACACCGACAGCAAATGATTAAAAAATTGGGCCCCTAGCCGGAAACTCGTGGATGATGCCCCTGGTATTACAAACGTCCATACGCTGACTGCTTACCATCAGGCCACCACACACCAAGCTTTGTAAAAAAAATTTTACGAGCAAGCAAATTTACTACAAAAAAACCGAACAAAAAACAAAAAAAGGGTTAGGATCAATAGCACTTTGACTTGTTACCTTTTCCCGTGGGTTTGCGCGCCCAACACACATGTGCAAGGTTATTCACCTTGGCATGTCAACACGCATCTCCCGTAAGTTGGGGATGTCACAAAAAAATTCTGAACGAATTTAGACATTGCAAACGTATAAGATTAATCATTTGTTAAACCCGAGGTTGTTGTCCCTGCATCTTATAATCGGATGAGTATACTTGGATGACGAAAACACTTAAATCAAACTTAAACTAACATGATATAATGAGAGATTCGGCGAGGTAGGAATTTTTGGCATTTTGATCTTTAAAAGCTGGAGTAAACACGTGCTAAAATGACCTGACGATATAATTTTAAAGTAAGAGAATGATTTAATGTCAGCCCTCGCCGCAAAAAACAACTTTGCTCACTTGCTGAATAAATAACTGTTTGTTTTGCATTGAAAGATAATAAAAAATAGACATAGTGTCTATGGTCAGTAGTGACCACGTTCCATTAGGTGAGCCGCTAGCCACCTAGAACGCTAGCATATGACATTAACAAACCACAGAAAATGCACACAATGTTCTAGATGACGATGCTTCAGCTCTGCTTAGACTGCTACAAACAATATTTACCTAGTGTTAGAGGAACTAAACTCATAAATATGGTGTTTTTATCAATATACTTTGTGTATTGATAAAAACATAACATAAAGAACAGCTGTTGCTTATTTACTCTTTGATCACCAGAATAATAAGGAACCTGATACAACGCTACACATGCGTTTAACATACAATGCGCTACATAAGCGCATTCTTAGTGTTGCCATTTTGAGCACCTCCGAATCATCATCATCATCATCACAGCCCGTAACAGTCCACTGCAGGACTTAGGGCCTCTCCCACGAAAGGGGAGATTGTTGCCATAATCTCCACGCTTGGCAGGCGGGTTGGAGATCGCAGTGTTTAAATATAATGATGGAAAATGCTGCTGCCCATTTGCCAGACTACGGAGACTCTTGATCTTTTGCCTCGAAAACATTAGTTGCCTTGTACGACACCCATCAATGTAAGGGGTTGGTGCTATTCTACTCTGCCGGACACCACACGGCCACCTCCTCTTACCTCCGAATAGATCAATCCATTTATTTTGGAAACACCAATCACAAATGTGAAGTTTGACAGTTTATTGTTTATTAACAATCCAGTAGATTCAAGAACGCATCAATTTAAATATAGCAGTAAAACAATTGCAAGTAACGGATCAGCTGTTAAAATATTACAGGTCATCGTCAAATATCAGTGAAGGTTATTTGTTAAGGTTTGTCTTATTTTTATTACACTTACACTAGGTAATATTGTACCTACGTAGTATTTTTTTCTCTGTAGTAATACCTACCTAAGGGTACCTCTTTCACCTAAACTGCGCTATTTTGAAACGCTTTCCTAAATTATTCCAGACTGTTATGCAATTTTCCATCTGAGTATCCGCGCTCTATGTTTGACCTATATGTTAGGTGGCCTACTTGCAGTCAGTGCCGCATCTAAGCGCTAAAATCTAGACCTAGTGCATCTAAACGGGAGTCTGATTTCAAATTGCTAGATTGTTTAAAGAGGTATGAATCGCAGATTTTATATGCGCAGTTACCGGTTTCGGTCTAAATACGCGTTTGACATCATGATTTTGACTATTATTCTGATCTGAAGTACGGAGCATCGGTGGCCTAGTGGTTAAAGTGTCCGACTCGTAAGTAAAGGTTCCGGGTTCGAATCTCCATGTCGCTATGTACCAATGACTCTTTTCTGAGCCATGCACATTAGTTGATCACTAACTGATGCTCTTACGATGAGCGAAAACATCGTGATGAAACCTGTATATTCAGACGATTGAATGTGTAACCATGATCCAATCAGGTCCAGCTCCCGGTCAACAGTGTCACGGAAGTAAGATGGCAGTCGCTCCACTGTAATAACCTGATCTGCAAAATCCTAGATCATGATCAAAGTGGACCCCGAGACCTCGCGCGCGAGAGGTATAGGTAATGCAACTTGCTATGCGTAGCAAAGAAAGACTAAAAGCTCAGCTATTAAACTACCTTCTAACAATACTTGGTCAACAATATCGTATTGGTCTCTCAAAATTATATTGTACAATCCGCTGAAGATTATTGTTATTAGGTTTTCATATGTGACTAAACTCCAGTCTAGGCATCTAGACTAGGTACAACTGTATGCCGCGTACCACCCTAATCTAGTTTGTGAAGTCTATTCTGAGACAATCCTATTTATTTGCCTGCTTCGCAAGCTGTATTATGCATAAACTAGTTTAAACTGGATGCGTGCCGGAAGAGTTTTAACACGTGCTTGGACTAACCACTTTTCCTAGTTATTAAATAGAGGGGCTACTGTCTAGGTCCGTTATTCGTAAACAGATGGTAACTATTTCTACCTATAAAACTGCAGGGGTCGGGGAAGTGAGATGGGTGTGTGAGTGTATAATCATGATTAAATCTGGTCAGGCAGGCGGCAGTCGTTTGTACCTAATTCTAGTTACCTGATCTGCCAAATCCTGGATCCCCTGGATTTATGGTAAATATTAATATGCTTGGACAACTTCACACAGCGCCATTTAGCTCCAAAGTAAGCGAAGCTTGTGTTATGGGTGCCAGAAAACTGATAAACTACTTATTCATATTTTTAAATACATACCTATAATACATAACACCCAGACCCGTAACAGAAATTAAAATTCATCATTTCAATTTCCCTCCAGCCGGGTATCGAACCCGGGACCTCTACTTGGCAGACCGCGCGTGTTAACCAACTGAACCACTCATGTCGTCGTAACTCTCATTGTAAGTAATGAGAAACAATTGTTCCACCCCGAAACCGCCTACCAATTGGGATAGCTAAATTCTTTCTCCTATTCCATAGAATCGCCTAATTCAAATAATTGAAAAAGGGGGACAATCCAATGAGTTTGCATACTTAGGAGACATAAGAAGCTGAGATGGAATGCGCAACGTTACATACAAATGCACAGCCACAGTGTATCCATGCCAGGCTTAGTGGAATCCTTAATATCACCGCCTTAGTCTACCGTCTACACCCCTCGCTTAAAAGAGTCTATCTTCGATCGCCACGATGTAGGGAAAGCAAGGGATACTTACTTAGGTATATTATGGACTTGGATTCGTCAATCCGAGGGTACTTCGCTCAAAGCCATATTTTTTAGTTAGATTTAGGTTTATTTATTCACAAAAACATAACAAGTTTTTAACTTAACACATTGGTAAACCTCTTTGAGGTTTGTCTCAACGATATTTTCGCCTTCGCCATCACACATACAATGTTAATAGGTACTTATGCTGTTGCTATATTATTTCAATAGGTACTTCATTATATAATTTCTACACACCTACAATATTACTATACACAGTTACACACATACTGTCACGCCATTCCCCGTATTCAGGTACGGGCCACTAAGGTGGCAAACAAGCTTACGGCCAAACTGTAGCTGAATCGAGTTTCGAATCGAGAGAAACTCCTTTATGGATAAAAAAAAACGTAAAAGACCAGCTGTTAAATAAATGTTTACACTAGCTTTTGACCGCAACTTCGTCCGCGTATAATTCGGCTACAACGTTCCAGACCGGTTCCCGCGGGAACCACATTGAATTTCGGGATAAATTATAGCATATGTGCTATTCTAGACTATAAACTTATTGCTAAGCTGTTTTTGCGTGAAGGAGTAACAAACATTCAAAAACTCATCCATACGAACTTATGCATTTGTAAAAAACTAGTGGACCTGGCGCGACTTCGTTCGCGTACACCTATTTTACCCCTACCTACCCTTTTTTTCTTGCTGATAAACCTTCCTCGTGAATTACTCTATCTATAAGATGATTACTAGCGAAGTAGTAAGTAGTAGAATTGATTTTCATGCAATGAGAACCAATTGACACCTCTCCAGTACGAAAAGGGCAGGTTTAGTACGCAAAATCGCTTTTTGCTGCGAGCGTGAGTAAAAGTGATTCGAAAATATGTTTATTCAAGCCTAGAACTAGGTTTAATACGAAGATGGTTATAATACATGGGTTAATTATACCCAAGGTCGAACTAAACATAGAATCAGGTGACCGTCTATGATTATCCGACGTGATTTTACATAATTAACAACTGTAGGAGCGTCGATGGCCTCGTGGTAAAGATATCCGACTCGTAAGCGAGAGGTATTGGGTTCGAATACCACTGCCGCCATGTACCAATGACTCTTTTCTGAGTTACGTACATTGAAGTAAAACAGGAGGGAAAAGATCGTAATGAAACCTGCACACACAGGTTCCCCTGGTAGCGGGCTCACGGAGGTCAGATAGCAGTCGCTCCACTGTAATTACCAGAATCAAATCCTGGATCATGGTCAAAGCAGTGTGATGTGCTCTCACGCGGACCAGGACTTTAACGCGAAGATGAAAACTGTTTTATAACTATAGGTAATACAACTTACTATGCGTAGCAAAGAAATACTAAAGCTTAACCTACGAAACTACCTTCTAACAATACTTGGTCTACAAAATCGTATTGGACTCTCAAAATTATAACGAACCCCCTTAGCATACTTTATACAAGCTTTTTCCTCCGACTTCTTCCACGTAAAATTCGGTTATAACCATTCCTCACGCCTGACGCCTATAATTAATAGTAATACCTTACTTAATAGTAATTAAGTATACTGCTCTGGCTGAGCGACCCAAATAGGATCTTGAACTCCGACACCAAAGGCCG
Organism: Blastobasis adustella; assembly: GCA_907269095.1. Taxonomy (NCBI): domain Eukaryota; kingdom Metazoa; phylum Arthropoda; class Insecta; order Lepidoptera; family Blastobasidae; genus Blastobasis; species Blastobasis adustella. The sequence goes on from OU026140.1 coordinate 8,336,436, forward strand.
ACACCTCTTCCTATCCTGCGCCATCTCCTGCCAATCGGGGATTCCTAGCATAATTACCTACACAATTTTAAATACTAGGTACTTATTTCATAGTCCTACAAGCTATGCTTCGCTACAGGCGGTGTAAAAATAACTTATTTGGGAAGAACCAATTGAACGAGTGCAACCGTCACTATTGTCCCATTTTGCGCACCGCACTGCAGAATAACCTAACTTTGATAGCAATATTACCTACACAATTTTAAATACTATGTACTTCTTTCCTAGTCCTACAAGCTATCCAATAGTTTAACTCAAGACCCCGCCTTAGGCTTCGCTACAGTCCGTGTAAAACTAACTTATATGGGAAGAGCCAATTTAAGCGACTGACACTCTCAATCGTTTCCCATTCTGCGCACCGCACTGCAGAATAGCAAGCCGCAGTACAGAAGCCAACAATGAGCTGCCCACCGTTTTCAATGACATGGCGTATTGATTTTCCCGCCCAGTGTGACCTAGAACGGTCGCCCCATTTCACGCTAAGTATTACGTATTACAAACCGTGGCTGTATGAGATACATAATTGAACGCTGAAAGTGGGGCAACCCGGCGTTTACTCAGGCTGTTTGGGTACGGCCTAAGCTGTCTTGTCGCATGGGGTTTGAAAAATAAATTACGGTTTCGTCATTTACGTCAGGGCAACATCGTGCAACAACGCATATTGTAGCATGTCGTGGGCCATGACAGCTCCCTGCGACGATGGGCTGGCGTCGAAAACATTGGAATGTAAGCTGCCTTCATGGCTGAGTAGAGCCCCTCTTGGGTAAAATTCGTGCCAAATGTCAGCTTGAGCTTGAATCAATAGTCGGACAATTTTCTTTTTGCTCTGTAGCCGGCGTCATGTCATGTGGCATGCTGTCGTATTGTATCCGAACGCAGGATTCCATGCAACATATCCGTGCGTCAAAATTTCATAGACATTTTTAATATTGGTATTTCAGACGAATATTCCAGAATATCTCGCCTACCTTAAGATTTTGCAATGGGAAGTATTTGGTTTTGTAAAGAATTTGTAAGTGATTGCCAAGCTTAAGAGGCAGTGGGCAGGGCATATAGCTCGTAGAACAGATGGCTAATGTAGCAGTAAAGTTCTCGTGGCGACCACGTACCGAAAGACGTAGCGTGGGTAGGCCTCCCATAAGGTGGACCGATGACCTGGTAAAGGTGGTGCCTTTGTGGCCTTTGTGGTGATCTCTGGGGGAGGCCTATGCCTAACAGGGGGCGTCTTTTAGCTGATATGATGATGATGTATTTGTTTGTAATGATGTCCTCTGTCGATCTGAAGTCACAAGATTAGACCCGCGACTTGAAAAAAAACACATGAAAATTATAAAATCAAAATAGGCTAAGGTAAGTATCCCAGGCTTTACGACCCCTTTAGCTGCTAAATCATAGCAAGTTTGTCAAAGACTCTCCAATAAAGTTTATAATAAAAAATAAAGCTTTACTTAAGTTTAATTAATCGTAGTACAATACATTATCTGTGGTCGTCTATTGTTTTTAACCGTCTCTATTTAATCGCCGCCCCGGCTAACTTGTTTCGAAACGTCACCTACGCTTAAAACAAACAAAATAGGCATACATCTGTTAAAGGAGGTTACTGCGTGGCGTACCTAATACCTATACCAGCCAGTAATAACCCGCAATAGTATGGAGGTCACAAATAATAGTGTACTTCCTTTGACGGTCGCCTGCACGTTCGCACTAGGACATGTATTAACGAACCAACTGAATATGACCCTCTATGGAACCGTTTCACAGAGAATATCGTGGTGACATCGCATTGGCTGACGAGGAAAATCGTTATCACACTTACTGTGAAATGGTTCTACACTGGGTCACGGTTAAGTTGGCTCGATATTACATATTGTGGAATGAATTGTCAGTGTTGAATCAGTAGAGAAGCTGTTTACTTAGTATATACATTTGTATATCGAAAATTAATTTAACCTCCGAAACAAAATATAGTAGTTTTCCATGGCACCCATGGTTCCCATGGAGCACTTTTAGAGAACGTGGCATTTGCCTTTTTGCTGATAATAGAAGTGGCCAATACCAATGATATAATAGCGGTAACCACATCCCGCTTGCCAGTTTGTCTATCGTAGGTATGATATAAAAAAAAATTATAAGGTCTGTTATGTCACCTGTTTGTCGTGAAGGAAAAATGTCACCTACGTTACGTCTATGACGTCGTAACTACAAAGACAGAAGACATTAAACTTGCTTTTGTTAAGATGTATATTAGAGGTCTCGTTAGGATCGGGCAACGCTGTTGCAGCGCCCCTGGCGTTGCTGATGTCTAAAGGCGGCGGTGAACACTTTCCATCATGTGCCCGATTGCCTGTTGTAACATAAAAAATTATATGATGTAAGTTCACAGTGCAGCTAACTGTACATTACAAAGAGAATTACAAAACAAAAGATACAATGTTATTATTTGCTACAAGAAATATTAAAAGTAACTTTACAAAATGGAAGTTTTATTCAAATATTTTCGTAACAATTACTCCCTTTGATTCCAAGTACCTGTCTATTAAAAGCCATGGCATTAATTCGAAACAAAAGTTGGTTTACTTTACACTTTCAGTAGTATTTTTACGGGTTTCAGTTACTTTGGAATGTTTAACCGTAACGTTAAGTATTTGTTTTAACTTTGCATTGTTCGAATTTTCTGTAATTTCTAACTTCTTTAACTTAAATTTCCAGTATAAGATGAGCTAGCTTCTCTATAGACTCCCATAGCTAAGGTAGCTCCTTTTATATTGGTTAATGTTGGTTGATATTCTGAATTCCTTCCTAGTACTGGGGCTCTATTTTTATAACGCGAACAAGTGTATAAAGCATAAGTTGTAGATAATTTTATGTAGATTACCTTAGTTTAAGAGCATTTTTTACGAGTTATAAGCAATCAACTGGTAAAGTTTAAAAATTTAAGGGGTTTTTCGAGGATCAAAATCCCAATACTTGAAAATCCTGTCTAAGCAACGCCATCTAGCGAGCCAGGCCGAACTACACTTTTTCCTTTTTAAACTAGCAGGCAGAAAATCGCCGACGGCGGCATCTACTTCCTTTTTACGCCATTAGGTAGGTACTAATCGCACTTTTTTTTAGGGTCATACGATAGGCAAACAGGCAAACGGGCACAGACGTGACGGATGATTTTCTAGTTTCATTAAACACCTTATAGGAAGTGGCCACTACAGCCAATGCGTCCCGCACCTCTACAACACGTCATTATTTCATCTATTTCTATTACAACGTAATGTACCTATGCTTAATTTATCCCCTCGCTACACCCATTGATGTAACTGGCATGGCAGGTGCGGCTACACGCTTATGCGGTACTATTGCGCCATTCACGCTGCAGTTTGGCTCGCGGGCCGGTCTGCGCAATACGACATTGGCTCGGGCTCGGGACGCTCTGCGGTCAAGGCTAGAAAAGTGTCGCGGGACCCTGGAGTGCCGTAATAGTGACACAAGGCATGGCTGTACGGAGGCTGATGCCTTAGCCTTTCCTTCTGGATACTGGATTAAAACTATTAGAGAGTGGGCTGTTTGCATAGAGAAAAATTTTTATATACAGAAGTAAACTTTCTTCCGTGTTTTTGAGTAAATTTTTCACTATAACAACCTTTTGCTATGAAATAAACAAATATATTAGCTCATTGAAGTACTATTTTTAATTTACAGTAACATAATAATATGTAGGTATTATGCATTAACAGACCCAACAGAACGCATAACTTACTGTACTGAAATCATGCGGGTAAAGTGCCTCTTACTTCAGTAAATCTGCATAACACTAAAAACAAAAATACTCTAAATAAACCCTAACCCTTCTGAACAACAGGGCTATTGTAGTCTTTGGGCTCTACTCTCTTGAGTAGGTAGAGCTCCATACATGAATCCACTCGATAACAAATCTTGCTTGTATAATGTCAGGTATACTGACAAAATAAATCTGATAATGAGATGTATTTTATAATTTACCTTACAATGACTTAAGAATAATGTGGTGCAGTCAACTGCAAAGGTTGTTACTGTCAGTCTGCAGCTGGCTGTACCTTCTTATTAGCGAAAGAATTTTTAAAATCAGTTCTCAATTTTTTTAAATTATATTCAATGCAGTGTAATGTTTGAGTGTACCTAAATAGATATTATCTGACGTTATCACCGTATTGCAAGTACATTAAATAACGTATTTATTAGTACCTATTAGCTCTATAGAAGTACTTAGGTACCTGCCTACCAAGCTAACAAGTTGGGAGTTATGTATTAGCTAGAATACAAAGCCACAAAATTGTAGCGAACATAACTGGGTAATTTGAGCGGGAAACACTGCCGCGAAATTTTTTTTGTTTTAATTTCAAAATGCAAACGTTTTATTGAAGTTTGCCCTAATAATAAAAATAATATCAATTAATTTTTATCAGGTAGGACGAAAGTTCAGTCATTACAGTTATTTTTAGTTTCGTACACTTGTTTAAATAATAACTCGTAAACAATTTTAAATTTACAAATTACTAAGCGCGATGTTTGCCAAGTCTTAAAAATATTCAGCATATTTTTCTCTACCTGTGTAACTAAAGAAAAAAAAACTATTTAAAAAGTTTTTAAGCACCGCATAAACTGGTCAAAACTTTTTCGATTAACCCAACTGGCAGCCTAGACGGAATTTAAAAAAGCAGAATCTGTGCTTGAAAGTCGAATTCGATCGTCGGTTTTTTGCATTCGCGGGGTGTTGTTGCGAAGGTCACTCGTTGACAGGAAAAAAATATTTTAACTAAAATCGTGCGATTTTGCGTGAATCAATTTTTATTTTGTTAAAAGATTATGTCGGTGCACACTATTCCTCTGGTTACGCCTTTCATTCGAGGTCCGAGGTTCCCCTACAGAAAGAGTAAGTACCTACTCCCTAACCTACCTTTTAACCGTTACCTAAAATTACTAATAATTTACCTGCCTTAGTAATGATTTAAGTTAGCCAAGTGCGTAGTCTCGTATTCAAAATATCAGACATTAAGCTAACTATTAGTTACCTACCATTTGAGATTTCTTAATATTGGATATAAAAAAATATTATTTAGACCTCGGATTTCAACTAGAAAAACCTACCAATTCTATTCTAATACTAAACTTATCATTATCAGTGAAAGCTACGCATTGCTCTAATATGTAAATTGTATGCTAATATTATCTCTACTTACTTGTACTGTGTAATGTAGTATTTCAATGGCTGTAGTATTAGTATTATTGTAAATCGTCATGTCTTTCTATTTTTGCTTCGATCGCTACAAAAATAAATATAGTTTTAAGATTTTTTGCCTCCAAAACTTGAGCTGGTGGCAAAACAAAAAATGGGGTCGACGCTCCTTGAATCTGGGCGGTCATGAATCTGTTATATAATTTTTTGCCGCATTAATCCATTTAGGCAACTCTTCTACAATTTATCAGGGTCAGATAGTGATCCGAGTATGTACCTTCCTATGAATGTCAGCCAAACCCACACAACATTAATACTATACCCAAACCCACAGCAAACACTTGTCAATTGAAAAATCTTTAGTATTTGACCGACTCGACCTTCGACCCTCTATAGTTCAAAGCCCTTAAAATCTAGACTGTTTCGAACAGACTAGTTTTATAGGTTTTATAGGTCGCTCTAGGCGAAAACATCTACGACGCGCAAAATGACCGTCTGGCAGAAGAATCCCACTTTTATGACCTTGATATAATACATGAATCTATATTGTAGCTTGTGCATACAACACTTTCTCCTTCGAAAACTTTACCTATACGTGCTTAATTACCAGTGTTAAACCTCACAGTTTCATCAAATTTTATCCAAATCCATTTAGCTTTTGCGAGCCGATAGGACTCCGCATTCCGTCCTCGGACACACATCCGAAATTTAGAGAAAATTTACATTTATGAACACTTAATTGAATGGTTTATAGGCAGTCGTTTTCCCAGTACAATAAATGCATTTGGGCTGCATTCATTAGAAATTCTCGCCTGTTTCCGCTCAAGTTTCGAATTCATCATGTTTGCCCACAATGGCGTTCTCGGAAGAACTCAAAAACCTCACGGCCACGGCTCCCTGGTCCCACCGATCCGTCACAGAGGCGAGTCAACGACATTTGAATACAAGTCCTAGAGTGGCTGGCGGCGGGCCAGAAAACTATTTGGATTCCGAGTGTCGAACGATTCGGGTACGAGCGGCTCGTCAAGTCGTCAATCACTCTTCTTCCGATACGGATGGCGTGTCTGGGAGTCGTGGTCGTTTTGTTTCGCCATCCATAATGTCACATCTCGGTGGCTTCGGCTGCAGGACATCGCGCGTTTCACGTCGATCGAGCGGTCCCATCCTTGGGCTTGCCTCTGAAGGTCTTCCCGTGGGTCCTATCCATCGGCTTGTCTGTAAAGGTCGTCCCGTGCGGCCATATTGTAAGCGTTCAACGTCGTTTCGATGGGAATTAGGAGCAAGTTAGAGGTAAACGTCAGTCAGCGTAGTTCTTGCGGTGGAAGCGCACAAGCGCGATTTCCAGCCAGAACGATTCAGCTTTTACATATATTTTTAATATAAGAATCGTAGTTGACATTTTACATTAAACAGGGCGAAGTGGATCGAGTCTTCACACGCCCGTGTCGCTCCCTTAGGTAGCGAGACCTACTGTGCTATGCACTACGCCTTATACTCGGTTGCATTTAAGCGAGGCTAGTTGTCGCCTAAATTATTTTGGATATTCGTAATAAGAAACAGCACATATCTTAAGTGAAACCTATACTCACTAAGTCTAAGCTAAGTCACTTTTAACTTTAAACTTATATCTTAACGCGTCTTAAATGCGTCGCCTAAAGCGACATTAGAGTACTTTTTATGAGGTGGTAGGACTCGACAGAAGTCCGAGGAGTCCGCCTAGGCAGTACTCGCCTATTTCTACCGCCATGCAACACCGCTTGCATTGTTGTGGTATATTGTATTAAAAACGGGATAAGTGCGAGTTGAACTCGCGAGGAGAGGGTTCCGTCATAGTTGGTCTTATAACTATAGCAGGAAGAGCTATTTTCGAACTGCGTAACATCATAAGTTTGGTTCAATTACCGGCATGAGGCATTTCATATGACATTCACCTGCAACCTAAACGCATGAGTCGTAAATCTTATGAGCGACAGTTACCGCTTACCTTCAGGCAGGCTGCCTTCTGATTTGTCACTGCGTAGCATAAAAAAACTTGAAGGAATAGATGTATGGTGGTCCAAGCCCGTGACTCAAAATGCTTTTCCTTCTTTGCAGGCAAGTCGCCTTTCTTCCCCGGCGTGGAGGAGGCGGCGGTGGCGGCGGGCGGCGCGGCGGGGTCGCCCTCGCAGCCCGCCGACCCGCCCCAGGATGTGGTGTCTAGGCTCAGTGCCGCCGGTAAGACTGTTTATCTTTATCTTTATACATAGAATACAACAGAATATTTATTTATTTATTTAAAACGTACAAAGGCGGACTTAAAGCTTCATAGCTTTCTCTACCAGTCAACCGGAGAGTTGATAGTATGAGAAATTACAGGAATATGACTTATTTCATACTTCATGCACACAGAGACAACTTAAACTTAAAAGCTATATAAGTACAAACATTTGTGTAGAGGTAGACTTAGTAATACATACACAAATATACAACACTAAGACACTACTTAGGACTTAGTGTTACATATTACAAGGACAGCATCGAGCGTGACATTGTCTTATTTGACATCGATTGAAATAGCTGGACGAGCCTGGCTGTCGACCGACCCGTTTGGCGAAAGACTGTCACTAACGGTGTGACCATACACGATACGACCATACACCTGGTTTAAAGATCTAGCCGACAGACGCGCGTAACGGCACGAAAGCGCTGACAACCCCTTACCATCACGGACGAATTCTTATGTCTGCTCACTGTGTAACCGAATCTGTCTTTCCCGTTGGGCTCTACAGCCATCAGAGAAAGTGCCGTACACAAACCCCTAACGACGACGCTGTTAAAATCATCTACAATCGATGTTTAAGGTCAATAGGCCCAAACGCATTTGCGCTGAGCTGTGCACTGCGCAAAGCAGCGCTGCAATATCATTTGTATAGTAGATTTGATGTGCCAAGCTACTCAAGTGCGTCTAGCTCCATACAAACTCATGCAGAGTTTTACTCTACTATACCCGCCCTACCCCTACTCTGCCTCTACCCTACCCTACCCCTACTCTGCCTCTACCCTACCCAACACTACCCCTACCTGCTTTTTTTCTTTCATACAAATCTTGTCCTGACAATGACAAAGCCCACAAAAAGAGTCAAATAGGTGGAGGCGTTCTGAACTAATGCGCGAACATAAATGTTCAGTAAGTAATTCCACTTCATATTTACTCAGTTGTAGGAGCGTCGGTGGCCTAATAGTTAAGGGGTCTGGCTCGTACCCCTAGGTACCGGATTCGAATCCCATTTCGCCATGTAGCTCCTCTGACGGTGAGGGAGAACTAGGCTTACATGATGCCACTTCATGATACATAACGTTACATTAGAACCGCACTAGACTTACGCCACGCTACGTCATGCGACACGACATCCCTGTCAGAGATAGAAACACTAGGCTTACGTGATGCGACGCTAGTGTCTTTGTATACAACAGATCCCGTGTATACACGCAACACATGCGCTTTAAGACACAAGCACTGTGGTTTGGGCACGTTATGACACAAGACAAGTCTGTTTCTAAATTGCGATAGTTCTTATTAATATAGTAATCAGGATTCACACGCGATCTACCTATTCTATTTGTTACCCCGACGTTTCGGCAGCCTTACACCCACCGTGGTCACGAGAAGACTGCAGTGGAGAGGTGACAGTTGCGGTGATTTGCGGGTAGACTTCGTGCACTCACATGGATGCGAGTAGGCGTCCTACCCTCATAAAGAATTGTCACATATATTGTTGTGTAATGAACGCGACTTTAATTTGAAACTAATATGTTCAGACACTTACAACACATGACGGACGTGGCGTCGCGTAAGCGCCTAGTGTAGAACCAACTTGATACTAGGTTAAAGCTGGTCCTGTTCCACATTTCTATAACCATATACCTAAGTCACAATAAATATTTGACATTCTAATCTAAATCCCAATCAACTGACATTAAATTTAATAAAATTTTCTAATAGATTTATTCTTAACAAAAGCGACATTAAATATTTTAATTCAATAATTATACAAGAAATATTAATTTATGAAAATGTATATTTTGATTGTCATTTAGATTTTGTTAAAATAATCTTCTTCTCTTCTTCCATCAACATTTCGCCGTCCTACTTTGGACATATGCCTCCCCCAGCATCTTCCATGCTGATCGACAGGAAGGCTCCCTCATCCACACCTTCCCGGCCACCTTGGTGATGTCGTCGGACCATCTAATAAAAATTTAAAGTAAAAATAATAATTAGACATAGACATAGACATAGACATAGACGTATCTTTATTTGGTCCAATAACACAAAAAAAAACTTAGAACTAACATAATAAGTACATAATAAGGAAGCAGGGCGATGCATCATCGGACCAAATTGGACCAGCCAATTAATTATCGTTATTATTTATAGTAACTAGGAAATTGACTTCCATACGACCTCCGCAAACCCCGACTTGACCAAACACTTTTGACATTGACATTGCCATTTGCAGGGCTGTCGATGTGCGTAAGCGCGCTTGGCTCGCCGGCGCGCTCGTCGCCGGTGTCCGCCGGCTCGGAGCACGGCGAGCGGTTCAGCAGGAAGGTGTTTGTGGGCGGGCTGCCGCCTGACATCGATGAGGGTGAGTCTGTGTTCCTTGTAGGTTTAGGTTGTGAACGAGCTGGCGGCCTGGGTGGCGATTCTCGCGCTGTGACATCTCACATTCGACATTTTCTCTAGCCAAAAAACTGTATTAAAACGTCACTGAAATTGATCTTTAACAATAGGACTGTGGAAGATAGTTGACAAAATATTGTTTGGTTGCAATAGACATTTCAATGTTATTATCAATGGAGATTTGTGGCTAGAAAAAATGTCGATTTCGAGATTTCAAAGCGCGAGAATTAGGCCCCTGATGTGAGCACTTGCCGCAGGCTGTAAATGTCCCCGCCTGACGTCGATGAGGGTGAGTGGGGGACGGGTCCTGGACGGGTCAGGTGGGGCAGAAGCTTGCGGGCTGATGTGAGCAGTTGCCGCAGTCTGTAAATGTCCCTTTTGGGCTGTTCCTGGCGCGCTGTGGGTTCAAATTATCATTGTTAAATCAGGATAAATAAGCAAGTTTACTGTATCGCGGATAAGCTCACCACCAAGGATACCGAAGACCGAGTGCGGAGGGCCATGAGTAGCAGGAAAGCGGACCTGGGCCCTCGCGTGCCGGTGGGCACAAAATTGCAACATATGTGTTACCAGTAGCTCAATGATATATTCGATATATTTCAAGGCTAGACTGTGTTGATCCCGTGGGACGTTGAAATACAGTTTGTTATTCTAGTGTATAAGGTACAAGACCGCAGATCCGTTCTGTTAATTTCCATAAAAGAGTAATCGAAACACCCATCTACAATACTTATGTCATTTTTATTCAATAGTTACAAATTCCTCTTCGCCAGCGCTCAACTCTAGGGGTTGTCATGTTTCATCGACAGCAATAAATAATTCGTTAACTTTTCGAACACAAATGTTATCAAATTACTCATGCTACGTCTAATTGTTGCGAAGCATACCTAGACAATGTCACGGGCCATAACTGGACAACTTAAAACAATGGGAAGGTTGAAGCCACCTTTCACATTGCGCTTTCCTTATCGCTAGATCTAAACAAGAGCTGAAACACTGTCACTCTTGCCGCCGGTGGCCGCAACATCCTGGCTATAATCTAAAACGTCGACACGTGACGTCACAATGGCAGCCCGGTGGCGCTGAGTGGCCTAGTTCTATCGCGGTCAGGCACAATGCTGTAGGCAACTGGGCCTCTGCAGCTAGGAGATAATGTCAGCGGCATGGATGGCCTTATTGAAGCTTGATGTGGCTATTATGAGCGGAGTGGAGATTAGCGGGCGAACTGACGGAGGATGACAGCTTTGTCGACTGTGACAGGCGAACTGGGCAGTACCTCGATTGGGATATCTCGAATATAGGTATTTATCAGTCGACCGATAAATAGATTACAACATATTCTTAGCTGGCTTGTGGTGCACCGTACAAAGAGTAGGTGTCTTCCTATGTCGCTCTGCTTGATCGATAATCTGGCTTATTAAATACTTTTTAATTAAAATAAATGCAGTTCCGTACATTTTCTTCGAAAATATACTTTTATACGCTAAAGAAATTGCGATTCAGTAATTAAAAGTAATTAGTAAGTAAATTTAAGGTGCACGCCATCTGCGTCTCGATTTTGCCCTCTCTCTTCCGTTGGTCGGCTGGAAGATATTTCCTTAGAAATAAGCTGTACCTGTTGTGATCTTATCTGTATGTCAATTTTGTATACTATTTATTGTGCACAATAAACTGTAAATAAATAAATAACAAATTTAGTCGTATCAGTCTCCTAAACAAGGCCGCGTTTTCGACATTCCTGCGGATTTTTACATTTTCTTGCATCGAGAATGCTCTGCCTTTGTACGTGATAAGTAACTTCGTAGACGATCATTCCGATGGAAAATACTGCGGTCAAACCTTTCAGGGTCAACTCAGCCCACATCCAATTCAGCCCGCGCGCTCAAATGACCAATATCATATACCTATATTTACATGTTATGGTAAACTCAGCGCGTAGGCTCAGTTAATCACTTTGAAACTCTTTAGCCCACATCCCATTCAGCCAGCGACCCCAAATGCTATCAAAAGGACTGACGAAGGACATTTTCGAGGTGAAATAGCTCAAATATTGTTTCTGAAAGAGCCCTAGCGGCGGAATGTTTATGGTGAATCCACCTTGTTCACGAACGAAATTTCGCTGATTCCATTCCAACTTGACTGAAATCAGTGGGTAATAGTGGCTGCCGGTAGGAGTGCTACTTAGTGTGCGGATTTGGGGCCCATGGCTTTGCAGAGGAGGTTAAATAGTGGCGACTACTTAGGGTGCGGCTTTGGGGAACCGTGGCTTTTGCAGTGGAGGGACATTTGCCAGAGCAACGTGTCTTGGCAACGCATTGGCGATGCCCCGGGTGTTGCTGGTGTCTAGCGGCGGTGACCACTTTCCATCAGGTTGCCCGCTTGCCTGTTCGCCTACAGTTTAAGCAAACAGCAGTTTATGCCGTTGCGTTTTTTTATTACTTTTTTTATTGTATTCGGATGTCTCACAACTAGATATCTATAATAGCATAACTTCTATCAGTCATTTACGGGACACGACAGCTAAAAAGGTTAACAAGTAGGTTTACGTCATAACATAAAAAAATCGCTATAATTGCCTTGATTTTTTATGGAATATAACGTATCGCAGCCTGCGGTAATTCGATAAAGATTGGGACGATTATAGGCTAACAATGCGATACCTAATTTTCATAAAGCAATAACATAGACCATTAGAAACCGCAGCAAATTGCTGAAGCCTCTTCGCAAACAGCTGCAAACCACAAACCGATACTCGGTTGCGTGGTTACCGCCGCACACAACAAACACATTATTGGCTGTCCTCTAGCATTTATGCGACATTTTACTCGATCAATTCCTTATTATCGTAATTTCTTTCAAGGACTGTTCTGTCAAGGTGAACCCACTTTACTGAATGCGGTTTGTGACGAACTTATAGCTTGCTAAATACTCGTAGTCTATACCTACCGATCGCAGTAGATGACATAGGATACGTGACGTGTAGCTAGAATTACGTAATTTTGTTGGAAGTTGGAGTCTTTCAATGATGAGATATCGTCAAATAACTAAGGAAATCGGGGCAGGCTGCACTTCTATGCATGCTGTTGGAAGTATGTCTGTTTGGTTCGTAAGAACTAAAAAGCGTCCGTGGCCGAGTGGTTAAGGTATCAGACTCGTAAACGAGAGGTAAAGGGTTCGAATCCCACTGCAACCATGTACCAATGACTCGCTAAGTTATGTACAATAGTTGAATGCTAACCTATGCTCTTACGCTGAGGGAAAACATCGTGATGAAACCTTCACATTCAGGCGACTGAATGTGTAACCATGATCCAATCTGGTCAGGTTCCCCTGGTAACAGAATCACGGAGGTCAGATTACAGTCGCTCCACTGTAATTATCTGATCTGCCAAATCTTGGATCATAGTCAAGGCGGAGCCCGGGCCTACGTGCGCGAGAGCACAACCGAGAAATTAACGCCATGACTATTTATTTACTACGGGCTATTGTTCGATAGGTATAATATAATGATTACATTGTAATATGATGAATACAACCGTGGGCTACCAAAACCTCTAAATGGTGAACCCTTGTGAACGAATATACCTACCAGGTCGCAATATGTTATCGAAATGGGGCGCGCATCCGTCGCACAATGCACGCGTCTCCCAGCGTAACAAGTAACAAGCGCGAATGTCACCACCGCGCACCGTGCCGCTCGTCTGTGTCGCAACCCGCTTTGTCCACACAACTTCTATTGTCGTGGCCTGTGACACGGCGGTGGCACTGGATCAGCTGGCTGGGCAGCGCGATGTGGTGTTGTATTGAAATTAGTTTAGGCGTAACAATTAGGCGTTTAGGCGGATTATGGGGGAGAGAGGTCACGACCCTCAGATATTAGGAATACGAATGGAGGAGGGGAGGCGTAACAAAGATTTTCCGTGTTTCTTTACAATGATGCTTAGATATGGGTGTTTCGAAATATCGTGCATGGTGAATCAAGGTTGGCACAGCTGTCGTTAAGGTGTCAAATTTTTGTTTTCGTTATAATTTCTCCATATAAAGTCAAGCCTACACGATCACTTACCATCATGAGACACGCTTGCTTGTTTGCTTCATCTCTTAAACTTAGTGGTCAGGTCTTTTTTTATAATAGAGAGACGAACGAGCGAATTGGTCAGCTGATTGTGATCTGATCAGCTGATCAACGCCCCTGGACACCCACAACACCAGGAGGGTCAAGGATGGGTCGCCAGCGTTGAAGTGGGTCAGCTGATTGTGATCTGATCAGCTGATCAGTCACACCGCTGCCCATGGACGCCCACATAACCAGTAGGGTCACGGGTGGCTGGCTTTTAGAATGATGTTGGGCTCTTGAAAGCCCCAATATCGGCTAAGGAATACTGCTGCAGAAAAAGGAAATGTTACAAGCCATGCCCATAGGTACAAAAAGCACCAACATTTGAATAATGTGCTGGCCAACAAAGTTATGATTGCATTGTTCTGAGCATTATTTGTTACGTTAACTTTACGACAATCACTAGAGTTGTCCTTGAATTTTGTCGATTGAAATCAAAATCTAGATTTTCGGGCTTCGGTGGTTGGCATGATGGAGAGTGTCCAGAGTAAGATTACTTTTAGTTTTTGCCAGCGCTTTTGGATAATGTCCTTATGCTCACGAAAATCTGGCACACTTGCTCAGCCCACTGTAAAGATGTCGCATTAAATTGCGACGAGGGTCTGTGGTGCGGCTTTTGTTAAGACCGATTCGGCGCACGAGGTTTATCAAATAGCCCATTTTTCATGTTGGCTACTTCTATAGGCGACTACGTCGCTATCGGCCCATTTTGCAAACCACATATGCTTTTTACGTTGTGCGGCTTCGACCTTCGTTATATCGATAAAGTCTGTCTTGTACAGGCGAAATGTTACTTTTTTCGTGCAAATGGATGTGAAGAACCTACTCTTACCCATTAAAATATCCTTCAATAACACAAATACAATAAAGTACAAGTTGTTTATCTGAACTAATTCCTACGTCATTTTCTTAGGCCCTAGGAAAACATATTGTGCGGTTTCCCTAAAGCGCCTGACAAGTGTAGAAGAGCAAATGCTTCTTAATGCTTAACTATCAAAAAGTTTTTTATGTTTTGGTGTCCGGGGTCTTTTTCAAGTCACGCATAACCAAGAACTTTTAATGTGAATTTTGTTGGGATAACGTAGTCAATAGGTACACGGGCCACACAAAAGACGCGAAGGAACAGCTATGTCGATCGATTTGTTATTTTGACACTGATTTGACAGTTTACAGTTATTCTTATTAAAAACTCCCCGAGCTCGTAATGCGGTTTCTGTATTTCATTGACGGACTTAGTATCAATATACTAAGTCCGTCACGTAAAAGAATGATGTGGTGCGGTCGAAGGGGATAGTTTCTCCCCTCCTTTCTTTTTTGAATTTGTTAAACGTAGGTATGTTTTGTCTAAGATTTAAAACAACGGCCAGCGCTACCTATACGTATAGGATAGTTACGGTATTAAGATCCAGCGGCCGTATCGTCTATCACCGATAGTATTCCGCCATCTTGAATCGCATCAAGGAAGAGCCAGATCTGTCTTGTTGCGATTGATCTCTATACAATTGGATCGGACTGGAGATGTCGGCGTACTATCGGAGATTGGGGGTACGACCATAGGTTGGCTGTCCTGTAACTATACAAGACTTGACATAGTTTCTCCCCTATTCCAGATGAAATAACGTCGTCGTTCCGCCGGTTCGGCCCGCTGGTGGTGGACTGGCCGCACAAGGCGGAGAGCAAGAGCTACTTCCCGCCGAAGGGGTACGCGTTTCTGCTGTTCCAGGTGAGACAGCTTCTAAAATGTTTTCCACTAAATAATCGGTGCCGTCATAATAGGTGTGCCGTTGTGGGGTGCCAAACGGCGCCCGCGACTGTTTAGCTAGTGTCAGACTCCCCAGCGTTAGACCTCTGTCGACCTCGCTTCGCCTACGATACTAGATGAATCGCAGATGTGATAGGCGACAGTTACCGCTTACCATCCGGTGGACTGTCTGCTCGTTTGTCGCTGAGTAGCATAATAAAATTAACCTTGACCTTACATAATAGCCTTTTACACCTTGTGTGTTCAAGGCTTCGAACCAGGCGATCAATTTATGGCTGCCCATTTACTTCCCATGCTTTCATAGAACGCGCACCGTAGGTATAGATAGGTACATACGCTATTTCTGACGTTTTGGTTTCGGTTGCAGCGAAAGTGTGCGGATTGACCATTCAATTAAGTTAAGTTTGCATTGTAACCAATTTGCAGTAAAGATTCGCCCTTGCGGCCAGTTAGCCGTAAGCTTATTGCCTGACGGCTCCGCATGCTTTCACAATGGAAACATCTAACAGGAATCTCATAGAATTAGATCATTTATCGACCCGTACGAAAAGTACCGAAGTTTGAAAGTGTCGCCCAACAAAATTACTAGGTGCCATGTCTTACGAGTACCGAGAGTAGACATAGACATCTCCATTAGAAGCTGAACCTGGACCCTAAGAAACGGGCCTCACGATCGCATTGAAATGCATGTTGTGACGTCATTACACAGGGGTGGTATCACGCGATTGGAGATCGGCGATCCCGCTGCCGGTCTCTCTCGCTAAAGATCTACAAATCGTCTACTGCGCAAGATAAATTACGTGGTGTGTCAAGTTTAATCTTTGGTGACGCGTATTTGTACCAACCAGCTATAAGTAGCTAAGGTGGCTAGTAGTAAGGTTGTCGCCATCTCGGCCACTACTGCGCATAACTGTACTACTGCGTAATAACTGTCAGGTGTCAGACACATGACTTCTATTTAACATATTTTGGTTTCTGTGGTATCAGCTATAGGTATACCAGAGTAATAAGCGCGCATACCTTTGAAATAAAATAAAATCAAAGTAGGTGCGTTTATTCAGTTTAGATTTTTGCAAACGCTTAAAAATGTCAATCATAGAAAGTATACATACAAAATCATAGATAGACACTCTTTATCGCACACAAAATTACAAAAAGAGAAAAAATAACAGATATTTACAATCGTAGTACTTAATAAAAAATGCTTAGGCGCTTGAACACCTGTCTCGAACGTCCCCGAGCCCAAAAACCAGAGACAAACATCCCGTGCCCCGTTGCCAGGACGAGAGCTCCGTGGCGGCGCTAATGGAGGCCTGCATCACGGACGACGACAAGCTGTACCTGTGCGTGTCGTCGCCGACGATCCGCGACAAGCCGGTGCAGATCCGGCCGTGGCGGCTCGCCGACGCGGACTTCGTGCTCGACGCGAGCATGCCGCTCGACCCGCGGAAGACCGTGTTCGTCGGCGGGGTGCCGCGCCCGCTCAAGGCTGGTGAGTGGGGGTCAGGGGCGGGGGGTAAGGGTGGGCTTGGGGGTTCTATGGGGCGTCTGAGTGTGTTTGAGGGCCGTACCGACGGTCTTCGATGGCCGCCGACGGTCTTCGATGGCCTCCGACAGGTTTACGAAGGTCTTGCAGCACTTTAACTGTGATCGAACACAGTAAAAGCGCTACGAAAGCCTTGTAACAGTGTTAGAGGGCCATTGGTGCTCGACGCGAGCATGCCGCTCGACCCGCGGAAGACCGTGTTCGTCGGTGGAGTGCCGCGTCCGCTTAAGGCTGGTGAGTACCAATGGGACTGAGGGTTCGATGGCCTACGACAGCCTTTTGACAGTGTTCGAGGGGTGTAGCGACGGTTTTCGATGCCCGCCGACGGTCTTCGATGGCCTCTGACGGTCTTTGATGGCCTTCGACGGTCTTTGACGGTCTCCGACAGGGTTATGATGGTCTTATGACCCTTTGACTGTGTTCGATGGCCTACGGAAGCCTTTTGACAGTTTTCGAGGGCAATACCGACGGCCTTCGATAGCCTACGATAGGCTTTCGAAGGTCTTCGAAGTCCTTTGCATTCAGAATGTTTGACTGTCTTGGAGAACCTTTGACGGGTTGGGAAAGATCTACGATTTATTTCGAGGCTTTTGGTCTTCGAGAGATTTCAAGGGTCTTCATGGGCTTGTGACAGTCTCCAAGGGCTTGCGACAGTCTCGAGGGCTTTCGACGGCTATTAACAGTCTCGAGGGCTTTCGACGGCTATTAACAGTCTCGAGGGCTTTCGACGGCTATTAACAGTCTCGAGGGCTTTCGGCGGCTATTAACAGTCTCGAGGGCTTTCGACGGCTATTAACAGTCTCGAGGGCTTTCGACGGCTATTAACAGTCTCGAGAGCTTTCGACGGCTCTTAACAGTCTCGAGGGCTTTCGACGGCCTTTAACAGTCTTAGTGAGCATTCAGTGGTCTTCGATGAGATTTGACAGAGTAGTTTTCAGGACGATTTCATCCACTTCCTATATTATCCACTTTCCTACAACAACCAACTTTTATCCTTACGTAATAATTGTAATGCAATTGATTATCATATAACACTAATCATTGTCCGGTTCCAGTGGAGCTGGCCATGATAATGGACCGGCTGTACGGCGGCGTGTGCTACGCCGGCATCGACACCGACC
This sequence comes from Blastobasis adustella, assembly GCA_907269095.1. Taxonomy (NCBI): domain Eukaryota; kingdom Metazoa; phylum Arthropoda; class Insecta; order Lepidoptera; family Blastobasidae; genus Blastobasis; species Blastobasis adustella. Next base: position 8,354,890 of record OU026140.1, read on the forward strand.
CGGAGCTCAAGTATCCTAAGGTGAGCACTTGAAGTCTGTTTTCTTGGTGCGATATTTCAGGGTATTTGATTAAAAATAACTAAATAAGTTATAATTATGTCGTTTTGAAATTAATGGTTGACTCAAACGGCCAAATTGTATCGCTTTGCTGAAGTTGGGAAATGACAATAATAATTATGATCTATGATCTAAGTTCTTAACTCATGTATAATCCTACTTCTTAAAAAATATGCGAAGGTTCTTAAGAATGTTAGTTACTCGTTCACGTAAAAACTACGGATCGGATTCTGGTGAGATTTAGAAGTAGTTTAGATTATAAAAAAAATCATCTTGGCGTTAATATCTCGTTTGTGCTCTCTCGCGCTAAGGTCCGGGGTTCGCAGGGATTTGGGAGATCAGGTAATTGCAGTGGAGCGGCTGCCGTCTGACCTCCGTGGGCATCCGTGATCATAGTTGCCAGTTAGGACAGCGCCTGACCCCCGCTAGACCTAAACTAGACCTAGGAAATAACTTGCACGTGTGGTCCTCCCCAATCGGGGTACGAGTCTGGCACCCCGCTAGATCTACACTAGACCTAATCTAGACCTAGGTAATAACATGCCTGTGTCCTATACGAGTCCGCACGCGAACCAAGGTCACCAACATAGCCCTAAGGATTGCCAGACTGAAGTGGCAGTGGGCAGGGCACATAGCTCGAAGGACAGATGACCGATGGGGCAGTAAAGTTCTCGAGTGGCGACCACGTGCCGGAAGATGCAGCGTGGGTCTGGTAAGGATCGCAGGTACCAGCTGAATGCGAAAAGCACAGGACCGGCCTTTGTGGAGATCTCTGGGGGAGGCCTATGCCCAGCAGTGGGCGTCTTCTGGCTGATATGATGATGATGATGATACGAGTCGGACCCCCGCTAGACCTAAACCCGACCTAGGTAATAACGTGTACCTATCCTATCTATCAGGGCGCGGGCCGCGTGGCGTTCTCCAACCAGCAGTCGTACATCGCGGCGATCTCGGCGCGGTTCGTGCAGCTGCAACACGGCGACATCGACAAGCGGGTCGAGGTAACACACACACAGACACAGATACACACACACACAATCATAAATAATCACCATCATAGTCCGTAACAGCACACTGCGGGAGTTGGGGTCTCTCCCATGAAACGGGAGGTTGTTGACATGATCTCTACGCTTGGCAGCCGGGTTGGGGATCGCAGTGTTGGTAATGCAGCGATGGAAAACGCTGTCCGTTTGCCAGTCTATGGAGACTCTAGTTGTTTTGCCTTAAAAATATTTATCGCCTTGTACGACACCTACGACTATTCTGGCGGACACCACTGGTTTTCATAAATAATAGGTAGTTAAACCTGTTCCTATGACTCCAAGGTTTGCTGGTAGAAAACTCAATTAATGAGTTAAGCTCGCCTTTGTACATCTCTATTACTGTACTGTATAATTATGTCATGTTTGTGTACAATAAAGAATAAAGAATACATATGCTTGGCGCCATCTAGCCCCAAAGTAAGCAAAGCTTGTGTTATGAGTGCCAGACAACAGGATAAATTACTTAAATATATAATAAAATACATACTTTTTACACATATTACACCCAGACCCGTAACAGAAATTAAAATTCATCATTTCAATTTCTGCCCGGCCGGGGGTCTAACCCGAGACTTCTGCGTGGCGGACCGGCATGATGACCAACTGAACCACTCAGCTCATCAATCATCATCATCACTATCACTACACAAGCTAAGGACACACGACCACAAGCTTTCCGATATGATGACGCCATATCTCGCCGTTCCTAGGTGAAGCCGTACGTGCTGGACGACCAGATGTGCGACGAGTGCGCCGGCGCGCGCTGCGGCTCCAAGTTCGCGCCCTTCTTCTGCGCCAACGTCACGTGTCTGCAGGTAGGTGGGTTGGGTGGGTGGGTTGGGGAATTTTGACGGTTGCTGTTGAGGGATTGACGGGTGGTAACGATTGACGTGGGGTTGGAGGATTGACGTGGGGTTGAGGGATTGACGTGGGGTTGGAGGATTGACGGGGGGGTGAGGTGTTTACGTGGGGTTGGAGGATTGACGGGGGGGTGAGGTGTTTACGTGGGGTTGGAGGATTGACGGGGGGGTGGAGGATTGAGGTGGGGTTGAGGTGTTTACCTGGGGTTGAAGGATTGACGTGGGGTTGGAGGATTGACGTGGGGTTGAGGGATTGACGTGGGATTGCGTTGATGGGTGGACGGATTGATTAAGTACTCGGAGGTATTACAAGAGGCGCTGGCATTCGAAAAACTATGAAGCATAAATTGCGATTGGATGCAGTGCATGACAATAATTATTATTATCAAATTCCATACATTTATTGATAGTACCCCCCGCTAAACCATACCTACAATATTATTGTCAATATTCAGCAAGCGCTCATAGAATGAATAATGTTACCAAATAACTGAAATAAATGGTAGTTACCATTTAAAATTTACCTACTTCCGGTTCACCAATACTTAATTTTTAAAAACTACCATTTAAACATTTTGCTTGCTTGAAGTAACAATTTTAAATTGTTGTTTTTTCACTTATTTGGAATATTTAAACATTTTGTTTCCGGTATCAATTAATTATCTTATGCCTAAAGGTTTTACTTGTTTAGTCCCGTAACGGTCCTTAATAAGTTGCCAGTTATTGGACTACATAATATTACACTAACATTGTAATAGATATGTACCTATTTTAAAAGTACTCATCGAATTTACGAGTATCGCAAGGTACGCGGTACGAAACCCGGTAGATTCAATACTTTTAAAATGTCTAGTAATGACCGCGTTATGAGTTTGATAGCGGCATGATAGTAAGGGCCACTCACTATCATGCCGCTTGATCAAATGATTGATCAGATGCGAGAGCCAGCGGCCTACGACTCTAGAATGACGAAGACTGGGCGAAGTGGGGAAGAATGAGTAGGAAAGAAGCCGGGATAAGCGCTAGGTAGTATAATGATATAATGATTTTTAAGACGCATGATAGTGAGTAGCCACTGATTTGACATTGATCAGGTGATATGGACTCTCTCGAGCCTGAGGAGTCCACCTGGGAGAGTACCACCGTATTATCTATTTCTGCCGCCAAGCAACAATGCTTGCATTGTCGTGTTGCGGTTTTTGGATAAGGTAGCCAGCGTAATTACAGACATGAGGCATTTCATCTTAGTCCTCACAGCGACTACACACCTGCGGTTCTACATTTTTGTTACCTGCGACCTAAATGTAAGAATTGTAGATGTTATGAGCGACAGGTGCCACTCACCATCAGGTGGGCTGTCTGCTCGCTTGTCAGTGTGTAGCATAAAAAACCATTAACAATGCCCCTTTCTATCCCTTACAGTACTACTGCGAGCACTGTTGGGCGACGATCCACTCGCGTCCGGGGCGTGAATTCCACAAGCCGCTCGTCAAGGAGGGGGCCGACCGCCCGCGCGCCGTGCCCTTCCGCTGGTGCTAGGCGGTAGGGGCTGGGGGGACTCGGTGGGGTTCTGGGGGGGTCGGTGGGGCTGTTGGGGGGGAAAGAGAATGGGGTAGGTGGCGCTACTGAGGTAGGATTTGATGTTAAGATCTGATAGCGTTGAGTTTTGGTGCCGAAATACGGCTAAGAATAGGCTAGGTTTGATGTCAAAATCCGATAGCGTTTGTTGATATGCCCTAAGGCAGGAGGCAAATGGAGCCACCAGCGACGTACTTGAAACAACCAACTAGTAATAACAAGGAAGTTACTAGCGAGCACCTGTAATTGGCTTGTTAGTTCAGTTACAAAATGGCTTGACTCGAACCAATCAACATGTTAGTTATTGTAGAATATACTTCCATAGGCTACTTACCATCAGGCGTGCCGTGAGCTTGTTTGCCACCTCAATGGTATAAAAAAAGTATAACGTTACACCTTTTACACCCTTTCTGTTATCTAAGGGGGGTAAGCTGAGACTACATTGTTATGTAGAACATGACAAGTAAATTACTTTTTTGTGGAATTAACAGATTTGAGTACAGTCGCTTGTGGTGTCATTAACTTTGTATGGGGAGGCTGTTATGGCCTTGAAGCCTTCGTAGCGCTGTCTACGCCTTCGTAGCGCTGTCTACGTAAGGCCCTGTTGCCTTCGTAGCGCCGTCTACGCCTGCGTAGAACTGTCTATTGATATTTGTCGCGACCTCCACTGTTTGGTGCCAAGGGCGGTAGCAAGACGGCCGACCAAAGGTTTGACATAAGCATTTGAATTGTTTTGACGTGATGAGGATATTTTATTTATTTTCCCTGGTATTTAAAACATTCGATTGCCCCACCGATGAGAGAGGCTCTTTTTAATATGGTGTTTCAAAACTACACTGAATTTCCGATGTTGCTGTTCAGAAATGTTTTAATTTTCTTATGTTATTGGTCGGCCATAATTTTTTGCTTAGAGATGATTGAGATTTGAAATATGCTGCCGCCCGCGGTTCCCATTGAAGGTGGTTGGGTAAAGTTGAGAACTGAGTAGCGAGTATGGATTGATATAAGCTAGAAAAGCGACACTCATAAATATCATCTACCTTCAATAAATTGCGTGATCTATTGGAGGCTAATCGAAATATGTACCTGATTAGATTGAAAGCCCAACCACTGATTCGCCCAACTGTCCAACCGCCCCACCTATATATATACCACCGATATCCCCCCTATCGTAAATGTTGACACGATTATCACCGTATCCTACACCGCTGTCCCAAGTTGAATGCCCTCGATGGTAAGAAATGAAAAAAAATACGATGAAAAGTAAGGCCGAACCATATCGGCGATTTGAACGTTGGCGGGAACCTAACCTTAGAGAGTTTCCAGTTTGCACGGCCGTCGTAATTCTTTAGACAAATTTTATCGGATATCTAGCTTAGACTATCGGCTATGTAGACGCTAAACCGTTCTTAGGGGAGGTTCTCGATGTGTGGTCTTTCGACAATCGTCTGATTCTATTCGACACGTATTGTTGGAACGTATTTGTGAACCTTAGAATTCGACTATTGTCGCGCTACCACTCGTGGAAGGTAGCGAATATTGTGTTAGAAATAGCTGGAGACTGTAACGTCGCCACGGCATCGTCAAACGATTATTGTATCGCCTCTACAATGACTCACGGCAGCTATGCCATATTGCAACACGATTTAGGAGAATTGAAAATAACAGCAACATTATCCAACGTTATCTGTAAGAAAAATCTAGGATACATGTCGTTGCAGCGCTCTTTTGAAAGTAACGTCAAAATTATCTCAATATGAGATATATGGGGATTAATCGACGAAATGGCTTTCATTGTGTCGAAACGTATTAACACTCGCATTTTCTTGGATTTCAGCTGCAAAGGTGAAAATCCTCAATCCACTTAAAAATCCCAAAATGGTAGACTTTCTCGCGTGGCAACACCGAATATGTGTTTACTTTCAAAGGGCGTGCGGTGACTTCTGTAATAAGCAAAATGTGTACCCATAACATAGTTAGTTGTCAGTTCGTCGTTTGTAAGCTGTCTCAGATTGGGCCACGCATTTTTTGGCAACATTTCTTATTGGCTGGTCACCGAAAGCAATATGCAAATTGCAATAACTATGTTCGACTAGGAATTTTGCCTGTAAAATGTGGCGCTCATTTAGTAAGATAATAAAACTTAAGGCGTAAGTGAAAGTTTGGATTTTCATAACAAAATATCATTGTACCTGTGTAGCTAGAAGAATTTTCCTAAGGTCTTCTCTGTGAGTATTTTAACTTGGATATTGTTGCGGTCTCGACTGTTTTGTTTTATACAAAAAGGTTTGTAAACTTCTTTATTCGGTTGTTAAATATTGTCGTCTACATTTAATTTGGGTTACTCCTATTAAGCTGTCGCGTTATTGGTTAGTCGTATCCTGGGAGGCGGTAGGGGCTGGTTTTAGTACAAAACATAAACGAAAACGTTACCAATTTTGGCTGTAGTCCCGTTCTTCGCGAATGTAAAACCTTCTTTATATTTTTAGCGTTTAAAATAATTATAAAAAAATATTTAAAATGATATTTTTGATTCGCCGGGATAGTGCAATAGACGGTAGACTAGTGAACTATTATATATTTACTAATTATTATAATCTAGTGTAAATATTCACGTTATTTGCCTTTGTCACTCGATTTGAATGTTTTCCGGTTGTGTGTTTGTTTGTCACCACCTATGCATGCGCCTCTATATGTCGAGTTGTGTCCACTCACGCCCACTGCGTGTCTTTACGATTGCACGCGAATATTATGATCCCACACGAGTGACTTATGGGCGGTGTTGCCATGGACAATTCACACTAACTGGAGACGTTTATATCTCAACGTTTCGACGGCTTTTTGATAATGTACTTAAGGTGAAATGTAGAGAGATGCTACCCGCGAATGCACCGCGCGGTCGTAGACATCGTATCCCGATCGACCACGGACGCTATATAGACTGTAGTAAAAAGACTTGCGCGAATTTTTTGATGGATATTTTTATTTCGTAATTTTGAAAGGTTTTCTCGTGTCGTGATTTTGTCTTTTGGAAAACTTAAATGAGGCTTGAAAGTGCCTTGTGGGGAGGCGAGTGAGGTTTGGTACACTTCGCGCCGATTCAATGTCGGCCGGAGAGTCCGCCTAGAGTTGGGTTTTGTTTGTGGACGCGATACTGAACTGTATTCAACCGTATACATTTAGCGGGATGCGTTTTGGGTCCGGACACCAGCAAAATTTCACCAGATATATGTATGTACCTACATTTCTATCGTTTGTGTTCTCTAATTTGTGGACGTCTGGAAGTTATTCAATATATAGTTATTTAAATTTTTTCTAAAGTTTAAGTAGTTACAATTCGATTTGTTAGTAGAATAAAGATTTGCCATAATAAAAGGGCGCTTTGTGGGACTTTTTATATCTTCGGTATATTTAGGCGGAAATTACAAACTAATCGAAAATTATAAAAAGTAGTGAAAATATTTATTATATATTTTTTCCTTATATTTAGACAAATGATAGTTTGTTATAAACGTTAACTCACATGACTTATAAAAAGTTGCACGGCGCATTCTGGGAGTTAAAAAATGCACACACTTGTGTGACTAGCTCTTTATAGAATAGTGAATTAATAATAGTCTCAGTATAATATATATAGCAAATATAATAACGTTCCAATCGAATTTCTCTCAAAAAGTTATAAAATAAATAATTGTAGTGTAAATTGAACACGCGCCTTGATCGCCGACACTCCATTGCACTTCACTCGGCACCCTCTACTTTCGATCGTCCATTTCATGAACCGTTAATTTTAGGAATCATTATTTTTCGACTGCATTTTCAAATTTTCTCTTTGGTAATTTTTTTCGCATCTTTTGTGACAACACTTTTAGAGTAAAATTTTGGTTTGTAACATTTATTTATCGAAACCACTGACTCTGAATCGCTGTGTGATGTGCATTATGAGTTTTTGTTGGATTTAATATTTTTTAAACAGAAATTGTTTTTCAAAATAGCTCTATGCTACACTATCGGCTCGATGTGAGTGCTGTGCATTTTCCAATTTGGTGTCCTTTTTTTTAATAAAATTGCTCAATGTTTTTTGGGAAAATCGTTTGAAAGTGCCCCCTAACCCTCCTAGTTAGAAACTTGGTGGGACGCGTGAGTGAGTTTGTGTGGTCGCACTGTCCCATTTTGTATTTTTGTATTTTTATAAAAAAAAATAACGACATTGTGAATCGGACGTGATCTTTTACTTTGTGCGCAACGTTGTAGCTGTGGAACGCTTTGGCGGAAATTTATTTTATAATAAAAAGAATAGTCGTTTCGATGACAGGCTCCTTGTCGACGTCTGCGTCGCCTGGGGCCTGTTTGGACCCAACTGTGTAAAATATAAAGTTAATTGGTGTTAGATTTATATTGAAACCGAGGTGTGTTTGGGATATGTGGTCTGTCTGCGAGCGGTAGCGGCCCACAGCCATCTGGCGGTGGGCAACTTGTTTGTGGTGGAGGATTTTTCATATTTACACTACGTAGATAATTAGCATGTGGGGAGAAAGTTTCGATTTCTCTTTTCCACTTTTTGTCTCATTTCTCTTTGTAGTTTCTTTGTTGTTAAGATTTTATGCACTTATTTTTTGCTTCTTAGACAATGTTGCTAATTGATTATTGACAGACGCCTCACAGTATTTTAGTTTTGACTGTCGTTTAGTTTGTGACTTGGTACGGGATTTTGATGATTTGTAGCGAATTTGAATACGGGATTAGGGTTTTTAGTTGATTTCGAAGTGGTTTTAGTTTCTGTACGCTGTGGGGCGCGCTGGTCCCGAGTTGCTGCTTTGGTTAGTTAGTTTGTAGGTTGTTTTGGCCCGCGGCCGCCGCGCGGCGGTTTGTTCTCGTTGTTTGTACGTTGTCTGTTTTCTATTGACTTTAGCTGTAACGGGTGTTCAACGCTATTGATAATTTTTCATTTTAGATAGTAATTTTGTCGGTTGGCATATCACTGCGTGGGGTTTACACTTTGCAGGGGGCATTGCGGTGTCGTTCGATTGGGTAAAAGTTCTTAGGTTTTTGACGTCAAATTTGTACTTTTTTAAATGTCGTAGCTAACTTGACATGTAAATCGGGTTGTTGTTCAAAGTAATATTGAATTGAAGTCGGTGTATCGTCCCCTCGTTGTTCAGAGTGAGTTTTTTTCGCACTTTTTCACTTACATGTACATAGTGAATCGTTGGATTTCTTAGTAAAAAAGATAAAATGAAAAAATCCGCAAAAAAAATGTTTTTATATTAAACTCTTCGGATGCGGACCGGGGTTAGTAAATTTTTCGTCTTAGCATATTCTCCCGCACGATGGGCGGTTTGTAAATTCTCGTGCTAGGAGTTTAGTGAAATTATTACCTACCTAATGATAATAATAAAATAAAAATAGCGAAGAAGTAGCGCAATTCATTACCTACCTAGTTGAGTATTGTATAATGAAAATAGTACCTAAATACCTTGTAACGTTGCTAGACAATATTAAGTTTGTATAAAAAAATTCTTGCACCGTCTGTTTGTGGAGTGTTCTTTATTATCTTCATAATATAATTATTGTTCGATCATCATTTTTATATTGGTAGCCTGCGCAAGGCTAGTGGTGCGCTGATGGTGCGTTGAATATTTTTTTATCGATTGAATACATTGGTTCTTTTACGCTGAATGATCTGTCTTAGTTTCCTCATCAGCACGGCAATGCTGCTCGCAAGCCCCGCCAGTACTGATGACGAAATCAGATTTTTGGGTCTCTATCATTTTGATTTGAAATAAGATTTATATATTTTTATAAAACAGTTGTTTCAGTGAATTGTTGCATATTATTATAATCAATTTTGTTGAAAATTTGTTATTTTTCTAATGAATTTGGATTTTATTTGCCACTGTAATTGACGGTTCCATTTGGTTCAATGGTTTTACTTTTAAGAGCTACTTTTGTATAACAAAACTAGTGACAGCTTTAGTGAGAAGTAATTAAGATTAATTTTAAGCTTTCTTTTAGAGTTAAGCACGTAATTGACTTTTTGCAAAAAGTTGATGACATCCTATATGCTTTTGGGCCGTAAGGCACTAGTACCCTAATAGAAAACCAATAGATTTGTGATCATTTAACGAGTTTTATTGGTTGATTTAATTATGGTGTCAAGACTTTTTGTAGGTAGTAGGTAAAGCGTTGAACCAAATGGAACCTTTCAACAAAAATTACACCACGTATGTACTATGTATAAATGAAATTGATTGACTGTGAACTTTTGTAAACTATAAATTGTTCCTTTTTGCTTTTTGTACGTGATAGCCCGTTTATTTGAAGTGCAATAATTATTTTAGACTATTGTGGAAATATTAAAATGAATTTGAAACTTTCTTTCTGTGTTTCATCTTGTAGTTTGCTTAGTAGTATTGCAACGACTCGAATTGTGTTTGAACATCACATGGCATTGTTTGAATTAATATTTTTTTGTGTTGTCACACTTTATTATTTTTGTAAGTAAATTTTTTCCTATATTATTTACAAGCTATATTTTCTCCATTAGTAATGCTGACCAAAGACAGAACATCCCAAAGACGAAGCTACCAAAAAGACATGAAGGCATAACTGTCCCACTATAGTGATTCCTAATTTTACTAAATATCTGGAGAAAGTGTGGCTTCAAGTTAACTTAGGCTTGTTTTTGTATCTTTTATAAATATTTGCCCGCTTGTTTGGATGTATTTTAAAAATAATTCCTATTTATTTTTTACCTTTTGTAATTTTTTAAAAATTTTATTTGACTTAGGATTATTCACCGTAGTTTAGTATCGTTTATTCTATTATGGTAGTGTATTTCAGTATTTTCAAGATTTTTAGGTAATTTTACACTGAAAAGTTAGTATAATTAAGCTTTTGCCAATATAAAATTTAATATTGCACATTGGCCGTAAGACAGTATAATAAGAAATATTTATGTATATTAACATTCGAATAATATTAAAAGTATGTGTATGTAAAGAAAACTGTTCTCAGATAGCTATATAAATAGATCCAAATTTCTAAATCGGAGCTTTACTGAACTGTACCATTTTTGTTCACGATTAATTTTCAAAAATTAGGTGAACACACGTTTTTATATATTTGTATTTATGTAAAAATATACGATTATTATGGTAGAAGTAATGTAGTCTCTTGCGTTTTCTTTTTTTAAATAAGAGTGAATTTTTATTTTTGTTGTTTGATTAATAGTATTATCATAGCGTTACATGATGACTTCGGGAATCGGAGCCGCTAAAAATGGAATATGTGGGACCACTCTGTAAGCCCCCCATAGTTTGTTTCTCGTAGCTGCGTTTCCCATAAAGTTTAGTAGGTATTGTTTAAAAACTGAAATACTTGGATTTTTATATGAATTTTATTATTATAATATGGTATTTTACTAAATATTAGTCCAATATTAAAACTCTTTTATGCTTGTTTTATTTTCTAGTTCCTTCCTGATGAGATGGATCCGTGGTAATCCTGTGAATTTTCCTTACCCTTGGCTTACTACAGTGTGAGAAAAAACCCGTCCGAAACAGCGTACATAGGCTTTTAGTATTGCCTTCGGAGACCACTTGAAACTGTAAGCACGCTGGTTGGTTCGTGGCTAGCGCTGATCGGATTATGCAATGGCAGGTGCTTACCCCTGGGTTCTACGAAAGTCACGGAAGGGCACGGAAGCAGCGCTGCACGTAGCCTCGCTCGAGATGTCGGTCGCATGTCGCTGGTATCCTTTGTTCCGACTCGAGCATTAAACCCGAATATAAGATATTTCGAGGGGACATTTTCAACGTCATTACACTATTCTGCCGTGCTATCTTCTGGCGGACCACCACATTGTACCCAGCCACATTTAACATAACACACGGTACCCTAAGTGTACAAGTTAGGCTGTAGATTTTGGAACATATAGTAAATTTTTAATACATCGTATAAGAAACACTGAACCGCAGCCTACAAATATTTTCAAAATAAATGCATTACTCATGCATAAGAACCTTAATTTGTAATTTCTTATTTAACACTTTATTGCATTGAAATTACATATTCTGTTAAAGGTATAGAAAAAAAGAAAGAGATTTCTTGCTATATATAATGTCCACTGATCAGTATAGATTCTATAATTAGCTGATCTGGCTTGGCAGCCAAGCTTTGAAGCCGTACCCCTTTTAATTGTTAAAAATTGGCAATGTATTGGAGGTTCTACTTATTTTAGGTTATGATCCAAAGGTATACTTAGGTACCGTGTGTTGTATTAAATGTGGTTGGGTACAATGTGGTAGTTCGGCCGAGGAGCATGACACTATTCTGCCTAATCCAGTTTCTGGTTTTTCACAAATCTGCCGAACACCGCTGAAAAGACAATCTAAGCATACATAAAATGTACGCTATACGCAAAATCGGGCTAGGGGTGGTGCGTATTTTGCGGTGAGTGCGGCCCGGCTGTGCCTGGCGCGACCTGGCTATGCCTGGCATTGTCGGGTACGGTCCGACCGTGTCACTTTCAGGCGCGGGTCGGCTACGTCTCGGCCACCTGCCACGTCGTGCTCCCTGGCAACCCCATCGTCTGTTTTGCTCTTTTTATTAAATACATACCATACCAAGAGGCCCCACGGGCGACCCAAGAAGCGATGGATTGGCAGCGAGAGCCAACGGCCTACGGCGCAATAATGCCGAAGACCGGGCGAAGTGGAGGAGAATGAGTAGGAAAGTGGACCCCGGCAGAGGCCGGGATAAACGCTAGGACGATGATGACATACCATAATTGTAATCTCAAATTAGTACACACTCTTAAAATATGTACTCTATTTACAACTATTTTAGGAGCATCTGTACAGCAACAGACGAATTGTGGGACGAGCTCTGACTGTTCAAAGTCGTGGCGTTGCCATTGCCAGGGCGGGTGCTCTCCGGCAGTAAGTTCATTAGCTCTCTGGCCAAAATATGATGTCACTTGACATGGTACTTTCCTAACTTCGTTACAATGCCTAGCCTCTTTAACGGAGTCCTACTCAAAAAAGAAAAGGGGTGTCAAGGTCGCAGGTCGAAAAGGTTTGAGTGAGTTCACACGATTCAGTTGGTTCGATAGTAGGTACCTATTCCTCGAAAAGGGCATAGTAAACAGCATAAAATATTCATTTTGGCGTATGTCCTAGTTGTGCTCTAACACACGAAGGCCCCGGGGTCCGTCTTGACCATGATTTCTGATTGGATCACGGTTACATATAATTGCCTGAATGTTTAATCGTTTTTATACAGCATCGTTAATATCAGCCTACTTATGTTTACTGCTGGACGGACAATAGGCCCCTTCCTAAGAGCGATTTGAACTGCACAAGGGGAATAGTGACTTTATGAACTGCACGAACGGAACAATGTTTTTTTCTGGTCCTGATTATTTTGAAGTAGGCGTATCAATTTAAAGGTGTGCGACGAAAGCCGGCGCATGGTTTAATGGCGCCTTTAATTCTGCATGAACGTGACTCGACCACTCTACAGTTTTCTGCCATGTACATTTTTAACCGCAACATCGCAAAATCGTATCAAAAAAATATTTGAATCTCAAAATAACACTAACGACGCACGAAACGCACTACACATTTTTCTTAGATGCTCCTTCATGCTGAAGGGCTTGACGAATTTTGATAAAACTTGATACAATTTTCCGCATTCACCAAAGCAAAGAAATTCCCATGGACTTACTACCCAAAAGTAGTAAGTCCATGGATTTTTCTCAACTTCCTACCGGAAATGAAGCGCCCTCTACTCGTAAAACTCGTAGTAGCTTTTATTTTATTTAGCCTGGTATTACTAAAATGGCGATGCTGACAATGACAGGTGACAGGACACTATGACATTGACAGAAGGGCGCAAAACCACAACTCAACCAATATGAACCCTATAACTTTGTATTTAAGGATCATAGTTAATTTTACGTCCTGTCGCTAAGGTTTTTTACTTACGTCTTTTCTACTCTATGCGCTCAATCTAGTACCTACCCCTACCCATTCCAAATATGTTGTTTTTTCATCATGTCGTTGATTGTGATAATTTTGTGATGTAGGTATTGATTGATTTTGGATTTACCTACCTCCCCCCTACAGTCAGTTGGGTAGGGTGAGGCCAGGGGGTGGTAAGATGGAATGGAGCTGGCTCTGTATTGATACGTAAAAGATCAGAATCTCATCTCTATTTGTCTATAAAAGAAAATGGGTGAAAACAAGTTGAAAATGAAATCGACGATAATGTGCACGTTAATATTCAAAGTTTAGAAGACACGATCGGAAAACACATAATTTAGGCTTCGCCGCAGTAGGGATAATAAATAAGGATGAGGGAGTTTCGTAAAATTGTTGGAATACCGAGAGGTGGCAGAGGAAATGAAGAGAATAGAGGCCAAAGATCCGTAGAAAACATCAGTGATCCTGCATCTGATCAACATTTTGATATAGACAACATTGCAGCTCAGTTTGCACAGTCTAATGATCCAGTATTGTTTGATGTGGAACATGAATTAGACATTGAGCTGCAGCTAGCAGAAGCTGATAATTTCCTTGAAGAGAGTGTGCATGCCTCAGATATTGAACAATTATTTTCGGAAACCAGTCAACAACAAGAAATAACTGGTCAAGTTGCTAAGACTGAAGATCTGGTTGTAAAAGTTAGCCCACAGACTGTACGTGAGGAAATGGCAATTGTCGATAAAAAAGTGTTGGAAATGAAAGAAGAAAAGATTGAGAATCCACTAGAAGTCGTGAAAATTGAGAAACAAGTTGCTGACTCAGAAGATCCCATAGAGATTGACGTGCAGTTTGCTGATATAAATGAATATCTCACTGAGACTGAGGGATTCGTTGACAATGAACCGGAAGTTCAAGATAGACCACAAAATGAGAGCATTCCACCTGAAGATAAGACGGTTGATATACAGCAAGAAAATAAAGATGAAAAAGCCCCCTTAATGGGTATTCCAATTGGCCCAAAATATCATTGCGAGCCCTGCAATACATCATTCCTCGAGGAATTGGAATTAGATGATCACATTTTACAGAAACACTCGCAGACACTGTATGTATGTCAGATATGTCTACAGTCTTTTAATCGGAATGTTAACCTAACCCGGCACATGAATTCAGTCCATCAAAGCCGTTCCAAATACATATGTCCAGTCTGCAATAAGGATTGTAAACAACAGAAGGATTTGCTGCGTCATTTAAAAAATGATCACAATTCAAATAAAAGGGAAATTTTCAAATGCAAGGGATGTACGTATATCACCAAGTCGTGTGTAGAATTTGAATATCACAGGAAAAATGAATGTTCGAAAATGAGACATGCCTGTGATCAGTGCGACAGAACATTCAAACGTAGCGATCATTTGAATAGGCATGTGAAGGAGGCACATTCCAAAGAATATCTGAAATGCCCAAAATGTGGCAAATATTATGGAAGAAGAGATACTCTTATTCGCCATTTGCGAGATACACACAAAGTTAAAGATCCTAAAAGTATAGTAGCGAATTCATAATTCAGAAAACAAATTTAATCGCGCTGTATATAATCTGCAAAGATTCAAAATGACCCTCAGCTATAACATCTTGCCTTTTCCTGCATTTTGTATTGTCACTTGACAATGATGATGATGGTTACATTTCCTATGGTATTCAGTTTTATGAATTTTTTAATGTAATTATACTCTATGTAGGGTTAAAGATAAAACCCATATATACTCACTTAACACAAAGCAAATGTTAGGAGTAGCAGGGTCTGGTAAGTAGGATTTTTATACTGTTCTTCTTGTATGATAGAATCTATTTTGTAGAGTACACTACATTCCTTTTTATAAACAATGGGATATTGGATTGACACTAGTTTGTTCTCAACGATGTTTGTAGATGTAAGTACTATGAATCTAGTCAATGAAAAACTAATGTGTACCTATTTTTCAATGTGATATGTTAATACTTAGGTTGTTACTTAAATGTGCCAAAAATAAAGCTGTGAAACAATATGTAAATATGTTTTTTAATATATATACATTTTTATAAATTTTATATTTCAGCCCATATAGAGCCTCCTCAATTTTCGTGGAGGGATTTGCCATTATCAACAACTTGTCAGGCTGGCTGGAAATCGTAGTGGATCGTAGAGAATGCTGCTGCCCATTTTCTGGCCTATAGAGGTTCTAGTCCAATTCTTTATTTGCCTTGTATGACAGCTGTAATGCTTCATTTATTAGATTACAAAGAAAGGTAGTTGCTCTCAAACGGTTTATTCAATCAATGGAGAAAAAATAATAACAAAAAATTAAATACATCAGTAGGTATATTAGAAGACTGGAACAAAAATACTTTCTTCTAAAATTACATTAAGTATGAACTGATGAGATACAGTATTTTAGAAAATAAAAAAGAAAATGAGCTTAACTAATACCTACAATGCCTTATGGCAAAGCTTACCTATTTTAAATAACTAAATTATTGACAAGTCTTTAATAATGTCTCAGAGACACTTCATACTTCTCGTCTAAAAGCAAATATTAAATAATTTAATAATTTTAAACAATAAGGTTGACAAAGCTTAGCCAATTTTCGGTTTGTCAAACAAGTTGTAAAAAACACATTAGGAAATACAAAACTTAAGTCACTCTCAGAATGCCTAATACTAAAAATACATACTAATTGTAATTTGATCATCAATCAAACAGTATTTAAACTATTATTCAGTTTCTTACACAAAATAAAGCTATCTTTTATTAAATTTAGTTAATAACTACTTCATAAGGCTCACAACATACATTGCTTTGTATAAAAGTACAGCTTTTACTCAGTAACAGTAAAGATAGACAGTGTTATGGATTATGTTGTATATATATACCAAACACATCAAAACTGCAGAATCTAAATTACCTCTATGAAAAATAAAGCTTAGATTATTATAATACTTGCAAAAAGAATATTTTGTGCTTCACCTGATAGCAAAATAGATTTGTGTATTGATAATAAAATCATACAGAAGCAGAAAACTGAAAAGGTCTTCTTCAGACTAAAACCAAAACCAAATGTAACCACTAACAAATACATACATACGGGCGAAATATGATAAAATATATCCACATAACATTGGAGGTAAACAATATGTGTATAACAGGATACAAAATATGTTTTAATGCAATTTTATGTCCGTGAAAACTAATTAAATTACACATACACAACAATCTCAGGCATGTAGTGAGCATATAACTGGTCTAGTGCTACACAATTTCATTGCACTCTTAGTGAATGTAAATTTGTAATGGACAAAATATCACTATTAATTTCAATATCCCAAAACACATTTACCTAACACGACGTAAACAATACAATCATAATATCTTATGCATTCTAGTCATATGAGTTTGCAAAGATTCCTTTGCTTTGAACTTTAATGTACAAAAATCACACTCGTATGTTAAGTTTTTAAACGTATGCTTGTTGCCGATGTGTTTCACAAGACTATCTTTACTCAAAAACTTTTTCTGGCATTTTAAACAGGAGTTCTCATTCATGGCCTGCTTTAACTTCAAATGACGCCGCAAACAATACCTCGACTTGAACCTAATGCCACAACTTTCGCATTTAGATTTGCTCTTAAGCAAGTGATGTGTCTGGCAGTGGAGATCCAACGTGCTCTTCTTCGCAAATACTATGTGACAATCATTGCATTCGAACTTTGCTTGTTTCTGCTGTAGTTTGTGATTGTACGACATGTGGAGGAAGAAATGACTGTTGTGGGTGAATTTCAACCGACAATACTGGCAGTGGTAGACGTATTTGGCGTCCTGAAGCTGCTGAGCAGTGAGTTCATCCATTTTCATGACCCTATTGGCAGGATGTGTTATCCGGATTCTAGGGCCAGTGCGGACGGGTTTCTTATTCATAACTGTGCCAAAGAACAATCGTTTGCTCTTAATCTTCACTCTAACATTATCTTTAATATAAATTCACACAATAGAGACCTGTTTACAGTAATATATTTCCAACACGTAAGCACAAAAAATGGACGGCTGTATTTCGATTTCACACGGTTGTAATGACAAATGGACTTTCTATAAAGTGGCAAATATTACCTTTAACTAACCATGAAATAAAGTTAACACAATTCGGTCAAGGAAATAAATATTCGAACGAAAAAGAAAACGATAAATTATTGTCCGTTCTGACCGACTCACAACTTGACAATTTGTATTTTGTCTGTCAAAAAAAAAGAAATGGCATGTGTACGTTCGTATCTTAGTATTCTTAGTTTAAGTGTACTTTCACTTTTGTACTGTCTTCTTTCGTATAATTTACCTAATTTGTATTTTGTTACAATGACAAAGAAAAGGTATACTCTTGAGTAAAGTAAATGTATAAGTACATAACAATAAACAGTTTAATTTATCCACTTAATACTCTTATTAGTTAGTTAATTGCGTCTAAGCTGTTGGTAGCATAATATAGGATTTGAACGTACATTGCGTTTTGTTTCTTGTAGGCAAGGCTTAAGATTTTGACTAGATGGGTTTGTACCGCTACCAAGTTGAAATCATAGAGAAACAATTTTCTATACAGAAGACATGCCAAACATGCACGGGACTATAGGAATGTTGGCGAATACTGCCCCCACATTCTCGTGTTCCCGCGGAACTGTCCACATGTGGAGCGCGCTTTACGACTGTAACGACCTGACGTTTCTTTTGAAACATCGGTGTAAATTTTATAATTTCCTAATAAAATTTAAATCAAACCATTTAAAAGACGTTGTAATGTGCACATTTATGAGAAAGCGCAAAGTATGGAAATACAAATAGATTATCTTTTCATCGGTAAGTAATTTCATTCGTGGTCGCGGCGATCGGGAATCAATTTAAGAAATTGTGATAAAAATAAGCATCGTAATAGTGTGAATTTGCAATAATAGAAATGCTTTACCTTAAAACAATATGCCATTAAAGATAGATTTAAAATTATTGCCAAATTGAGCAATATTTCGGTGTCTAAATAGGTACGAAAATATTTTGATGCTAACAGGGTCGGACTTAGTATTTATTGTATAGAATACTCAAATCATGTAAATAGCGGCCCATAATTTTATATGTATTAGGGTTTCATACACAAAATATACCTAAATGAAATTTTAAATGTTCAGACATTTTATGAACCCACGGATTAATCGCGTATTTACGTTTATTTACATTTATTTGTTTTTCTAGGTTTCCTAAAGACCAGACAGTGATGTCAGGGTTGCAAATTGGAAGTGGTGCGTTGTAAACATTTTGAAGAACAAGATAATAATTAGATGCAAGTCCCTTCTGTCCTGCTGCACGATCATTATATGAATTATTACTGAAAATAAAGAATATGCTGCCTGTTTAATATATTAATGTACCTATCCTTTTCTTAATTATTCTTTTATTTATGACTATGTCCTCTAGAGGACATCATATTCAATTTATTGTGAAGTCACATAGGCGTACCTGTGGACAATGAAGACGCTTCTAAGTCTAAGTGATAAGTAAGTCGGTACCCACTTAGTTTAGAAGTTATGAGGCAACAAATAAACATTCATACTTGTCAAAATCATAAATCTCCTTTTTGCAAAAGCAAGCACAGCCGATTTACGGTATGTAGAATAGAGAGATCGAAAAGACGGTGGTAGGTATCAGGGCGTGGCGTGGGTTTGATTCACTAGACACCTTACCTTTTATTATAATGACAACATTAAATTATAAGTACAAGTTTAAAAAAATGAATGAGCAAAATACGCCAACAAGTAAGATTTTGTGTGTACGTTACTGTTAAGTCGTAGCAAAATATAAAATCTGCAGATGGGCTGCCTTGTTCCGTCCCTGCATTTGCATTAGTGTGTGTGTTATAGAGATGTGTGACATTTTGTCTCGTATTTCAACTCGGATTGTACTCTCTGCTTCTGTATATAAAATTTTTTCTCTATGATTTTAGCGTTATCTTCTCTCTCTCTCTCCAAACTTGCTCCAAACCATAGAGAAAAAATTTTATATACAGAAGCTCCAAACAAGTCAACGAATATGGCATCTAGGCTGTTAAGCCAAGACCAAGAATAAGAATGCCGTCGTGTGTTTCGGAAGTGCCCGAACTACCAATTTAATTTATTGCCTGGGGAGGCACCCTGGACGGTTTATCTGATGAAAAGCGGTCACCGTCATCCAGGACATCTGCAAAACGCAATTATTTATTTATTTATTTTATTTATTTATTTATTTCACAGTTTTACAGCATATAAAATATAATTCAAAAATGTTACATTATTAAGTTGAAATGCCAATTACAAAACTGCAATTTATAATTTTGGTAATTAATATAGCCTGTAAACACCATATAAAATACTAATAGAAAAAAAAAACTACTATCAAAATTAAAATATAAACAACTCTCTCTAATATATAATATAAGATTCTATCTCTGTATATGTGTGTGTGTGTGTGTGTGTGTGTGTGTGTGTGTGTGTGTGTGTGTGTGTGTGTGTGTGTGTGTGTGTGTGTGTGTGTGTTTGTGTGTGTGTTCGTGTGTTTTTTAATGTATGAGCGTGTTATCCTTCACGCGACTGGAGGTACTGGATAACCCTTTTTGTAAATTGTGCTCGGCTAAGATGGAAAACGTCAGCACTGTCGGAGAGGCACTTCTCATACCCGTCAATAGCCCTATTGAGCGGAGAGCCCAGGGCGTAGCCGCTGCGCGCGCGGCGGTGGTCAAGTAGCCGAGGCCAGCGGCCACCGCGGCGCGCGCACGGGTCTCCCGCGCATAGTAACACTCGGGATAATAACTGCGGAGTATCTACTCCGCTATGTATGATGTCATACAGAAGCTTCATATCGGCTATAAAGCGTCTGTCCTCCAATGACATTATTTTGTGGGTATGCAGACCAGTCGCATAACCAGCAGGTACCGTGCCGGAAAAATAATTTAGTTTTTTTATAAAAAGTTTTTGCACCGATTCCAGTCTAGCGCGATGGACAGCGTAGACCGGGGACCATGAAGGGGACGCGTACTCTAAAACACTACGTACATAGGCATAATATAAGGCTTTAAAAGCTGCAGTTGACCTCAGGGGCTTTACCGTTCTGAAAACGAATCCCAGCATCTTGATCGCTTTCGCAACGATAAATTCGTAGTGAGCACAGAATGTCAGTTTGGAATCTAAGATTACTCCCAGGTCCCTAACTTGATCAGTGCGTACGATTGTTGCGTCGTTAAGCCTATACGTTGCGCATACTGGGTTTCTCTTCCTTGTAAAAGTGATGGTTGCGCACTTCTTTACATTGAGATCTAGGCTGTTCCGTGCACAATATGCCGATACTCTATCGAGATCCTTCTGCAATTTTAGATAATCGGTTGAGCATTTTATGGGCATAAAAATCTTCGTGTCGTCCGCATATGATAAGTAAAATGCATTGTGAAAACAGGAAGCATAATCGTACAGGCAGATATTAAACAGTAGAGGCCCCAAATGGGACCCCTGGGGAACCCCTGAAGGGATGGGCGCGAAACGTGATTGATAGCACCCAACCCTGACAGACTGACTCCTATTCCGGAGATATGACTCGAACCACCGAAGGAGGTCACCGTGCACACCGACTTCCTCGAGTTTGCACAAAATAACATCATGATTCAGTCTATCAAAACACTTAGAGTAGTCGGTGTACACGGCATCCACCTGGTAGCCCTCATCCATGTAACCGGTAACCGAGTTCACGAATTCAGCCAAGTTCGTCATCGTGGAACGTTTGCGCATGAATCCATGCTGAGCTGGCGGTATACTACGAGCAAGTAGCGGATAAACCTGATCGTAAACTATCTGTTCGAAAACCTTGCTAAAAGTAGTGAGAATCGACACTGGACGATACTGTTCCGCGAGGACCTTTGAGCCACTTTTATGTATGGGCACGACAAAAGCTTGTTTCCAAATTGTGGGAAAAGTGGCCTCCGCAATCGATCTCCTATACAGAATACTTAATGGCAACGCCAAACAGCGAGCGCAGTAACGGATAAAGATAGGGGGGATAGCATCGCAACCCGCGCCCTTGTTAATATTTAACTTTAGAAGGTATTTCTCAACTAAGTCTGCGGTAATCATCACTGAGCCTACACTGCATAAAGAGTTTCCATGCGTATTTCCCGAGGTATACGAAGTATCAGAAGTGCTCGCGTAAACAGATTGAAAGTACTCTAGAAAAATGTCACATATTTCGGGACCGTCCGAGCCTATACGAGTGCCGTAGTTTATCTGTGCGGGTAACCCACGATCGCGCCGAAGACTTTTTGCGTAGTTCCAGAACTTTTTCGGATCGCGAGTGATAGATTGACTACAATGATGTTTATATTTGTTCCAACACTGACGTTGTAATTTTTTGTGTCTAGAACGTAGCAAAGAGAAAGTTTCACGGTCACAACTATTACCAGTTTGTTTCCAAAGTGAGTGATACTTATGTTTTTCTTTAATTACGTGTACTAACGCCCTGGAGTACCAGACTGGATACCCATCAGGAGTGCTGTAGAAAGAGGGTACATGTTCCTCTATAATAGAATTTAGTGTCGTATTCAAAAAAAGGACTGCCTCGTCCAGTGGTATATGATTTAAAGCAATATTCCAGTCAATAGCACATAAATCACGGAAAATATTGTCGTAATTAGCCTTTTTATAATTAAAAATTTTCTTAGGAGGTACTTTAATAAATTCGTGACTAATATTGACAAGTTCCAATTCAAGTGCCGGGTGATGAGGCCAATCTTCGCGGGTGATTGGGTCGGCTACGCGTCGGACCTCCACCTCAGTGTTAGAAAAAACAATATCTAAACACCGTCCGTTGCCATTGGGCACCCCGCAATACTGACACAATCCACCCGAAAGAATACACTCAAAGAAACCCTCCTGACATTCACCTGATAATCCACTAGGAAAAAAATATCCACCAGATCGTGGAATCCACTTAACATGTGGCAAATTAAAATCGCCTAATAATAAATAATAAGCCTTCGCTGTGCACTGGTCCTGTAAATAAACAGTGAGTCGGCGTAGTTGATCGTCGTGGTCGGATCCAGAACCCGGCAAGTAAACACAAATAATGTGCAAATCCAAATCTGAATTCATCGCGCGAGCGCCTATTATAATGTGTACTAATTCTAGGCCCATTGTCTCGGTCGAATCGCGGCGCGCGGCGAGCGCTTGGCGAGTCAAAAGTAACAGACCGCCGCCTACCGCCCGCGCCGCTGCACGCACGCCGCCTGCGCTGCGCCCCGCGCACGGCCGGTCCCGGCGATGCACGTCGTACCGCGAGTCACTTACTTCGGAGTCGAAAACACCGTCCACCAGCCAAGTTTCACACACGGCCACGACGTCATAGTTATGGTTCAACAATCCCTGCCTAAATTGATTAGTTTTGCCCCTTATACTGCGAGCATTCTGTAGATAAACTGTTAACGGTGCCATTTGTGACAGATATATATAATTACGTTAGAAATTTGCGTAAACAAAAGAACAGAAGCATAGCTATTAGGCAGTGCCGAACTTACCGATTTCAGGTGGAGGTATATGTATACTGTTAGGTGTGTATTTGTATATGTATATTTGTATAGTGTAGGGAAATAGTGTATATGATATGTGATGTATTTTAGTGTGTAGTATTCAGAGAAATTGTTAAATAATAAACAAAACAAAAACAATACCAGAGAAGGGACGTCTACAATAACATTCGCCCATCGACAGAAACCAAACCAAAAGAGCAGCAAATCAGTAAAGAGTTCAGGAGTTAAATCGTTATCTAAACTTAGGCCGTCTTTTTTAGACGCAACAGTTGCGATTTCCTGGCTATGCACAGTTGAGGAAAATTGTTTGCCTGGCGAACGAAGATCTTCCCGTTCCGAGTCCAGCAATGCTGAAACCCCAGCTCCTTGCATTTCAGTCTTGTGTCTCTGAGCAATGCTTTGTTTGCGGGTGTCAGATGTTCATTGACATGAATTTGGCGTTGGTCTCCTGGTATACCCATGTCGGTTGTGCTTACACCCCTCTCCTTCCGAACTGCAGTTAGCAATTCGTCCCGCTTATTGAGATTAATGAACTTTGCAACTATTGGCTTAGGGAGGCCATCGGTGTTTCGAGTAGGTATCCTAAACGCAGAAGCGATGTCTGCACGTTCTATGGACACGCCGACCGCTCTCGCAATTGACACCACCAGCTCAGATACTTGCTCCGACTTCCGTTCGGGAACGCCGAAGATCTCCAAGTTCAGCATCCTGTCCCGCTGCTCGAAATTATTCACTGTTTGCTGTAAACTTTCGACAGTGGCCTGCAACTCAATTACTTCGTCCCTTGTTTTACGCACCTCCTTCAGCTCAGTCTTGATGGCGTTAATATCCTGGACAGTTTCGTCAAACAACAGACTGTACTTGTTCAGAGAATCCAGCATGCTGTTGAACTGCTGGGTTATAGCCTCCTGTTTCTCCAGCAGCGCCTTGTTGTTTTCGGAGAGTTTGCCGTCGATAAGCGATGTCAGCTTTGCTATCAGCCTCTCGTTATTGTCTGACATTGTCCTCAGCAGCTCGGCATTCACAGGTTGTACCAGCGTCGATTCCGTGCTAACCATGACGGGTGCGGGTGCGGCAACAACCGGGAGGGTGGCAGGGTCAGCTTCTTTAGTATTAGGCCCTTCGGTACAAGAACTAGCTCCCGCCTTATGTACCTCAGGCCCTTGTTGAGAAGATAAAACGGGTCGTATAGGAGTGTTGTCTCCTTTCCGCTCCTTTGGCTGTGAACACGACTTGCACTTCCACGAAGACTTCTGCTTAGGTGTTAGCTTAATGAAAGTCGATCTTGGAACCCCTAGGCACTCGTAATGGTACATATTAGTACACTTGTCCTGAGAGCATTTCAGTATCATCTCTACGGCACTGATGGGCTGGTTGCATGCGATGCACTTCATGATGTTGGGTGTTAGAGATTGCTTACGGGACAGAGAAGTTGAAAGACGTCTCCCAGAGACAAACGATGAAACTCCACCAAATGGGTCCGCGTTGAACGATCGGCCAAAGATCCCTCAAAGGTCAAAGAAGTCTCGCAGTATATAAGAAAAAAAGAAAAAGAAAAAAAAAATGATAATTAAAATCCACCTTAGTAGATTCGAACCTATGACCTCTTGAGCACGTCGAACGCACTTATCTTTGCGCTATCTTATCTTTTATCAAAGGAGCCGAAATAGTGGTTTGGTTGGTAAAGATGGTATAAGTGATATGTAGTTTCGATTTCTTATTGTTATCTTATCACAGATGACGGTACTCAGAGGTCGGTTCACTTCACTGCAATCCTTTGTTCAAGTTGATCCAGTTTTATGAATTAAAAGATAAATGGTATCACTTTATATTGTATGTAGCCTTATTTATTTGGGATTTATTACTGTTTAACACTGTCTTCACTAGAAATATTGTAGTTTAAAAAAATGAAAATTATTCGATAAATGTCGTTTGGTGCCGTCGTATTAATTGTTAAGTTTTAACGTTTCTATTAATTACTGCGGCCGAATAACACTTTCACTTGGTTTTTACACTTTTATACACCAGATTAAATTGTTTTTAGAGTAGAAATGTGTCTAATTATGTTTTAAAAATATATATTATACGTAGAACCAATGTTTACGTGATGGTGGCGCCATCTGAATATCCTTTTTTAAAATTATGCTCTTATATATTAGCCCCTTGAGCTTGATTGGGATTTTCGGGTCACTGGTGACCACCGTGAGCACCCGCCATTTGGCCCAAGCTGCGGAGATTCGAGCCTTGACATCGGGTCCGATATCGCCTGACTCGTGCTGCACGGATCCGAGGTATTTAAATTTATCGATAGTTTCGAAGTATTTATTGATAGTTTCGTTTCTTATACGGATGGTTTCAAGATCCGCGCTGCAGCTAGCCATATACTCTGTTTTGGCGACGTTCAGCTTCAAATCACCGTTTTCTAGCACTGCCTTCCACGTGTTTACCTTAGTCTTAAGATACCGCCTAATCTTGCTCAGTAGTACGATGTCATCAGCGTATTTCATAAGCCAAGGAGGCGCGTCCTGAATTTCCGCTGAGAGGACATCGAGCACAATGCAAAACAAGTAAGGGCTCAGCACTGAACCCTGGTGAACACCAACGGTAATCGGGAAGGGATTAGTATGGCCCACGATGGTTTTGACGACGGCCTCAGTTTAAGCGTACATGTCCTGGATACTCACAATGAACGCCTCTGGCACAGACTATAATCTCAAAGCCCACCATGTTATATCACGTGAGACACTGTCGAAGGCCCTCTGCAGGTCGAGGAATGCGAAATGCAACGAATGATTCCTACTGCAGTGGGACTCCTGGGAGCAAAGATTGGATCCATTGTGCTGCAGCCCGGCCTTAAGCCTGAAGGAGCATTCCTAGCGAAGTCTCTGGTCTATAATACGTTCGAAAAGCTTCATTGTGTGGCTCACGAGCTGGATACCTCGATAATTGCCGCACTCTTGCACACTGCCCTTTCCTTTATAGATTGGCGTAATAATATTTACGCGCCTTGCGTCAGGTACAAGCCTCGTAGCTATGATCCTGTTGAATAGTTCAGTAAGCAAGAGTACACCCCGGGTCCCCATTGTTTTTCAGGTCTATATTGGAAAACGTCATGGCTAATAGCTTTTCCGTTCTTCATACGGGCCTTGGACTTCTTCACCTCGTCAGGGGTAATCGGGCTTATCATGCCAAGGTTTGCAGGAAGCTGTGGTGGTCGCCCGTGGTTATTGGCAGCGTTTGACACTCAATTAAGATGGTGTGGATGAAATCTATCCCATCGTCGGAGGATGCGGTGGCGGAAAAGTGGCAACAAGTTAAACAGTTTTTCGGTTAAACAAGTTAAACATTCCCCGTTGTACAGACCGTAGAGAACACACGGAGAGCCAACGTCTCTCCGGGCTTTTAATGGATCTAGACGATCTGTGAGAAGGGGACAATCGACAATACGAATAGCCCGGCGTTAGCTGGAATCAGGTGGAAGGAGTTGGTACTGGTTTGCACCAGCCCTACACTAGGCCTAATTCTCTGTGATATCTCGAATTCGACATTTTTTCTAGCCACATATCTCTATTAATAATGACATTGAGATGTCTATTGCAACCAAAAACGATTTTCTCAACTATCTTCGACAGTCGTTTATTGCTGAAGATTAATTTCAGTGACGTTTTAATACAGTCTTTTGGCTAGAGAAAATGTCTAATTGTAATGTCGAAAGCGCGAGAATTGCCCCCCTTTTTTGAAGGAAAACTTTTTTTTTTTTTAAATCACTTATCTATCTACAATGATAATACCTAATACCATTACTGGGTAATACATTGCAATGTCTTATCTTATCAAAGAACAATACTTGCAGCACTTGCAGTTGCAAGATTGCAAAATATTATGTTTATCATTGATAATCTTTATTACATAATTCATCATTATTATGTAGCAAGTAAGCAATTTACATAATCTTGTAATCAGTGTTATGTAAAACCGAATTATCGAATGATAAACTCGCCAATATAAAAGCAGACGACAAATTGGCTGTTTAAAGTTTAAAGTTTACGTGCTGAGAAATGGCTACAACGTCCAACGTTGTTCTACTTTTCGCCTTAGTTTTCTTTGGCGCGGTTAAAGGCAGCGACGAAATATCAGAACAAAAACTAACTAAAATAGTGAAAACAAAACAAGGTGAAATCGAGGGTAGTTTGGCTAAAAATGGATTATATTACGAATTCTGTGGTGTAAGATATGCGGTTGCTGACAAATTTCGCGTAAGTATCGAATTATCTGCTATTAGATAGAGCGTCGGTGGCCGAGCGGTTACAGTATCCGACTCGTGAGCCAGAGGTCCCGGGTTCGAATCCCGCTCTGGCCGTGTACCGATGACTGTTTTTTGAGTTATGTGCATTAGTTGAATACTAACCGATGCTCTTACGGTGAGGGAAAACATCGTGATGAAACATGCACATTCAGGCGACTGGATGTGTAACCATGATCCAATCTGGTCAGGTTCCCCTGGCAGCAGGGTCATGGAGGTCAGATGGCAGGCACTCCACTGTAATTACCTGACCTGTCAAATCCTGGATCATGGTCAAGGCGGATCCCGGGCCTTCGCTCTCGAGAGCACAACCGGGACATTAACGCCAAGATGATTATTATTATTTTTCGATTATCTGCTGTTCTATGGCTGTCGAATAACAACAACAATAGTTTTAAATACTTGTAAATAGGCAAGGAAATACCTACTTATATCTAACTCAATGAAATATACTAGACACCTCCTGTACGAGTAATTATGTCGGGCGCGGTCCGGCTCTGTCTGGCATTGTCAGGCGCTGCCCGGCTTTGTCTGGTATTGGCGGGCACGGTCCGGCCGTGTTTATTTATTTATTTATTTAAAACTTCATGCACTGTTACGTACAAAGGCGGACTTAAAGCTTCATAGCTTTTTCTACCAGTCAACCGGAGAGTTGATAGTATGAGAAATTACAGGGCGGTGTAACATGTATGACACGAATATTGGAGAATACATTAAATCAAAGTAGTTAACTTACGTGTTCGGGGTGGGGTGGGTGTACTCCGGCCATGGGGCGGCCAACGTTTCACTATGTGTTTTCTTCCTACTTTCCTACCCCCCTTTTTGACGATTGAATGATATATTTAATGTCCCAATCAATAAAGAAATTTCGAGTTTTAGTTTGAGTTTTTTTGTTGTTAAACGAATACGCGAGATCACCGTTATACCTACAACGTGGATTAACTGTTACGCCTTTAAAATGCCACAGTAGACATCACACGCGTGTCGTTTTCGAAAGTCGGCGATTTAGACGTTCCCGCGGGGTCTTTTCTGTCAACATTCGATTTTCCCGATATGTACTACAATGGTTTTGGCAACGGCCCCGGTCAAAGATTTTACTTAAAGAGTTGTGGAAGCTTATTGGCCCCAGTGAATCGACGTAGTATGTATAACAATAATTCTAATTCCGGAGATTACAATCTCCCACATATGGATGACGTCGATGTTGATGGCATCAACTTTGACGCCATCCATACGTTGATGCATAGCTACCAAGACTAATTAATACATTTACGTTGCATAATTAATTTTGATCAACGTCAATATCTGTCTAGCAATATTACTTTCAAGTATTTTGCTCTACCTTTTATTGCAGGCGCCGTCCCCACCTCCAACCCATTCTGATGTATTCAAAGCTGACAACCGTGCCGTAATATGTCCCCAATTCCCTGCAAACGATCCCTTAGCGGTCCCCAGTGAGAATGAGGATTGTTTGGTTCTGAATATCTACTCGCCGAATTTGGACAACTCAAATGTCTCTTCACCCGTAATGGTATTCCTACACGGAGGCGATTTCGGAGTCGGATCTGGCTCCCCGACGTTCTACGGGCCGCAGTATTTAGTCAGCCATGGTGTTCTGGTTGTCACTGTGAACTACAGACTCAATTGCTTCGGCTTCTTGAACCTTGGCATTGCTGATTCTCCTGGGAACGCGGGCTTGAAGGATATTAGAGCTGCCTTGAGATGGATAAAAGAGAATATTGAAGGATTTGGTGGTGACAAAGATAATGTAACCGTATTCGGTCAAGGCAGTGGCGGTGTGGCAGCTATTTACCTAACACTTTCGGAGTCCACAAAGGGTCTGTTCCACAGAATTATTTCGGAAAGCGGCACCTTGTTCACCCCACAGTCTTTCGACGCCAATCCGTTGAGCACAGCTAGTCAAATCGCGAAGTCCTTGGAGCTGAACAGCGATGATCCAGAGGAGTTGTTCAAGTTGTACTCAGAGACACCTATTGCTAAAGTCGAAGAAGCTATTGCTAAACAAATGAACGCCAAGTCTGTGTTCCTGCCGTCTGTTGAGAATATTTTTGATGACGAAGAGCCGTTCCTGGTCGATACTCCTTACAATATTATAAAGACTAAGAACCATACAGCGTTCAATCCTGTGCCTATGATCATTGGTTTGAATACAGTGGAAGCATTGACGAGCACCCTCGACTTCAACACTATGACCAGCCAAATGGATAGAATCAAGAACGAAGATTTCTCAGCATTAGACCAGAGGAGTCTCTCGTGCCCTAAAGATGAAAAAGAGGAGTTGAGAAATATTTTGAAGGAGACTTACTTTGCTAACATATCGTCAGACGAAGCTGTGGTTGGTGGCATTATCAATTTGATCACGGATTTCAGCTACGTCGGCCCCATGTCACTATTCACAGAGTTGTATGCGAACGGAACCGACGAGTCCATTTACCAGTACATCTTCAACTACATCGGGAATAGGTAAAGTTAAAATCATCGTAATAAAGTTCATTAGCCGTGTGGTGGTCGGCAAAGTAGAATAGCAACAACGCCTTACACTCGTGGGTGTCGTACAAGGCGACTAATGTTTTCCAGGCAAAAGATCTAGAGTCTTTATAGACTGGAAAATGGGCAGCAGCGTTTTCCATTGTTATATTTATAACACTGCGATCTCCAACCCGCCTGCCGAGCCTGGAGATTATGACAATAACCTCCCCTTTCGTGGGAGAGGCCCTAAGTTTTGCAGTGGACTGAAATGGGCTGTGATAATGAATAAAGTTCAGGATCAGATGAAAACGTGGTATCTGACTGCTCACGCCTTAGGATGGTGACGTTCAATTGAAGATAGGCGGTACCACTCCAGACAATGACTGCCGGCTTACACTCTAGTGCAGTTCCAATATCGAATTCGAAAAAAGAAAACTAAACACTCAATTTCCTTCCCAGAAACCTGGGCCGGCTGTTGACCAATAGCAGCCTGCCGGCCACAGCCAATCAGGACGAGCTGTTCTATATTTTTGAATTGGAGCGGATGCCGCTGCCGATGGACGAGAACGACGCGCGCATGGTTACCTTCATGACCATGATGTGGACTAACTTCGCGAAGTTCGGGTAAGTCTATTTCTTTAGATATTTTTTTACATTTCTGTGGATACGGCGGTTAAATGCTTGTAAAAGTAAATCGAGCAAAAAGATTAAGAGAGTTTTGCCATAATCCAAAAATAAAGTGGACTGACTGCCATCTGACTTTCGTGACCCTGCTACCAGGGGAACCTGACCAGATTGGATCATGGTAACACATTCAGTCGCCTGAATGTGCAGGTTTCATCACAATGTTTTCCGTCACCGTAGAAGCATCGGTTAGTTATCAAAGAGTCATTGTTACTTGGTGGTATTGGGATTTGAACCCGGGCCCTCGCGCTTACGAGACGGACCCCTTAGCCAGCGACGCTTCTTCAGGTTTCAGGGGCCCTATTTTTGAACCGCTCGCATTCATGCGAGTGCTCCCCTTCTAATGCCTATCTTTTCTATCTCTAGCAACTTATCACACATGTGAAAGAGACAGATAACGCAGGGTGCTCGCGTAAATGCCAGCGGTTCAAAAATAGGGGCTTCGGGGCCCTATTTTTGAATCACTCGCATCCATTCGATCGGTTTCCAATTTTGATTTACAGCATTATAAATTCGATATTTTGATGCATGATGCTGATTTTCCCTATTTTTGAACCGTACTCTATCGGTGTTGCCAAAGTGATTTAAAAAATATTGAATGTTTCATGCCAAAAATCAAAATTGAAAACCGTTAGAACCGATACGGGCGATTCAAAAATAAAGCCCCTGGTTATCCCTTATGGAATATCCCTTTTTTCTTGTGTTACTAAAATCACAGTATAAACCACCACAGTACCCCGACCCCGGACGCAGCGAGCGGCGACTGGCTGCCCCGGTATCCGCTTGCCATCGCCCTGGAGCCCCAATATGTGGCCCCACTGACTCCAGACCGGGCACACTTCTGGCGAACCCTGTATATGAAATATGGTGTTGAGGTGCCGAGGGATGAGGATGCAGCTTGAATTGAGTATAGATGAGGAATGCAGCACTTCAATCTTCGGTAAGGTACGGCATTTAACAGGTGGTAGGACTCTGTCAATGCATGGTTTGTGAAATAATGTTCTAGACTTTGAAATTATAATACCTAGATGGCGTTAGTTTGATACGATTCTAAAAATTCGAAACGAGGCTATTTTTGTTTTAAAAAAGTAGACTGATGTTTTTGCCAGAATAATACAAAAGTTAATGTACTCCAATCAAAATATATTTCCAAGTTATATAACCAATCCATTTTAAAGTCTTCAGACTCATGTCTAAGTAACGCCATATAGTGAGACTTGAGAGACACGGTTAACCACTCTTTTTTTCATAATTTATAAATTTAAACTTCCATAAAATTTCTACAGATTTTATTCGAAAAGATTCGTTTTTTAAAATTAAAATACATGCATTATTTTATGTAACATTAAAGTTTTCATAATACATAAGTAAATATTTTGAACAATTTCATATTTTTCTGCGAGCCTTTGTAAATTGATAAGTAGGTAGATTGTATTTTTAAAGGCACTTTGAAAAGGCACTCTTATAACTGTGAAAGAAAGCAAAGCCAAAGATAACTACGAAGTTTATGTGAATGAGCTAACATTCAGGGCTCAAATCTGCTAATTTAATTAAACTTACATACTTAGGATATTCAATGGCAGACTTTCCAAGAGTATTTACATTTAATTATATCGGTTTTTCTATCAAAACTAATAAATTAATTCGCTGTCATATGGTTAAGGTTAAGTTAAATAAGTATGCATTATTTCTTTGTACATCTATCACTATGTAAAGTTATTATTTATTTTCTCACGATTTTGCTTTTGAATCAGTCATAACATGTTTTATTTACAATAAGTCCTACTAAAATAAAATTGACTAATGTTGTAAAAAGATATATACTTACAAGGGCTACCGTTTTTGTGCTCACCAGTTGGCGCCACTGTCGCGTCTTGGTCAAGGCCTTGTCACTGTCAAAATAACGAAGTTCTATTGGCTGAAATCCAACTGTCAACTTTGAGTGTTTGATTCTGACCAATAGCGCTACGTATTTTGACAACGGACCTTAGTCGCCAGTGGCGACATCTAGCGGAATTTTGGTCGCGATAGCCCCCCATTTTATTCTTCGTAACAATTGTGGTGAAAACTTTATGATGTTAAACTAAACATAAATTGTTTTACATGGCCTATGTTGACATTTATGCTTCTAATGCTCAATTACTTATCATAACTTTTATAAAAAATAAATACCTAAGTAAGTATAAATATAAGTAGATAGGTAAAGTATTTAATATCTTAGTACCTAATAAATTATTTGAAATAAAACCTCTAAATGTTTATCTTACATTTTAACATTTTTAATAAACCTACTTGCCTAATTAGATTACAAGTTTTAATTCTTACCTTACTTCTATTATTTTCGTAAATACTTCAAACTTCGCCGAATAAGGTGCTATCCTAATTGGCAACTGTCTTGCGACCATTATCCGCCCGCCATCATAAACCGCCCGTGGCACGACCATGGTCGCACGGCCGTTACCAATTAGGACAGCGCCTAAGTTCACAACTACCTACAATTTTACGAAATCTTGTCTAACGAACCTTGCATAAACAATATTCTGTTTTACTTCCTGCATGCATGGTTCTTGTCATAAAATATTCATTTATGCAACCCATATTTTAATCGATGAATTATTAAACTTTCACTTGGACAAAATCCAAAATCTTAGAACAACTACCTCCCTCCCACATCAATAAAATTTCAATACGAAAATTCCCTTATATTCTTACCCCGCAACGAATTCAAAAAACGAACAGCGCCCAGCTATTGGCGGGAAACTCGAAATTCAAACTTCGAGAAAGAGAAACCATGGAACAAAAACTCTTCGTTCAACTGGAGCTTCCGCTGTCGCTGTCACTGCTCTCATGTTTTCTACGACACTTGTCATGCTTGTCATGCTTGTCTGCGTGCTTGTCTTTATGTCTAGGGCTCCGCCGAGGGCTCTCTCGACGGACCCGGTGATGTCAAATGCCCGAGTCGTCGGTGGTATGATGGATGTTGTTCAAGGATTCCTCGGACGACTCAGATTTCTGTTTCTTCTTGCTGTTGGAAAAAGTAAGATCTTATTGATCGCCGAGTCGCGTGCGAGAGCCAATGGCTTACGAGGCGAGGATACCCAAGACCGGGCGAAATGGAGGAGAATGAGTCGGAAAACGAATCCTGGCAGAAGCCGGGACTGACCCCGTTCGGATGATGAAATACTTACTGATGCCTGGCCGAGTAAGGTATAAAACCTACCTTTCGATAAGAACTAAACTTCAATTAGTACACGTTTTTCGAGAATACGTTACATACTAGCACAGAGATCGTAAAGTTAGCTATCTTCATGCCCTAATTTTTTTTCGATATCTGTGCCAGTAAAAACATTTGCCCCCCTGGTCTTGCGGATGTCTATGGGCGGCGGTGCTCACTTACCATCAAGTGACCTTTCTCGATTGTTAAACGAAATAATTTTTCAAACTAACCTCTTCTTTTTCTCATTCTCTATTGATATCTGGTCCTTGAAGAGTTTGCTCAACTCCAGTTCCTTGATTTCGTCGTTGTTCGTGAGGATAATCGCCCTGGAAAATGTAATATTGGATCTTTTAATATAGAAGCAAATAGGACATGAAATTCGGGGCCTTACCTAGGGGTACCTAAAACATCTTTGATTTAAACTAAGACTAAACATAAAATGTTTATTGACTTTAGAATGTGATCTCGTTGATTTTTGTTGATTTTCATTTTTATTTATTCGTATGGCAAAAATACAATATACGAGAAACACATTCAACTACAAATTTACATCCAAGTCAGCCATTTAATTGCTTCGTCACTAAGGGTGATCAGGTCCTCCGGTGGGCCAGGGTAACTTGTGTTTGGGCAATCCGATAGTATGATTTTCATTCGATTTTCTTACACATATAAAAGACATCAACGGGCGTTGATAAGGAATAGATGACGATGATGTCTTTAATATGTAGTTTTCTTCTTCAAAAAGACATCAAGTTTTTTTTATCACAGATGTCGGCAGGTACCTAGGTTTAAGTATCAGCACCAGGAATCTATTGCAATGAAATACCTATTCTAAACAACGAGTCTAAGGGGAACCATTTAAATGCCTCGGTTCTACCATTTCACTAAATCAAGTATCCACCTAATATAGACTGTGAGGGCTCCGTAGGTTATCCTACTTCATCGAATACAAGAAAAGTTCCACTTTGTAGGCATAGTAGAGGTTTTGTGACTCTTAAACCTCTACAATAGCTTGATTGTAAGGTTTTTATTCAAATTAAAGTCACTTTTCTTATTGGTGACTCTAATGTGACTGAAAAGCGAAACTGCCGAGAGGATGTGAGGCAGACTGTTGTTTTTAATCTAGAACCCACACAAGAAGAAAGTCGAAGTTTTGATCAATTAGGAATGAATGAATGAAAGAAATTTATTGATTAACAAGGACACCACATTACAACAATCAGATAATTTAAATAAACGATAATCATACAAATAAAAAACACATATAACAAATTACAAAATTTATAAATCGATTCGGAATTGCTGTGCTGTGGCACACCCTGCCAACAAAAGGACCTCACTCAGCATGAGCCACGGCCGGAGCCGCGGCGCTGATCTTCCGCGAGACCCGCGGAGTGAGGTCTAGAACGCTGCGTTAAAATTAAAAAAAGTTATTTTGTGCCAGGTTGTGTACGGGCAGATCAACTTATGGGTCTCCTAAACGTCTACAATTGCTACAAATTTGAAATTTTCTTGTAGCCGATGATGTAGGATTACCTACGGCGCCCTCACAATCTAATATGTATTACAAAACTCCCTAACGGGTTGTCTAACCTCTTTGGTTCAACCTCTATAATGCGTACGACTAATTGCCTCCGAGTGTGTCCCCGAATCAATAAAACCGGGACGCCTTCAAGGCTAGAGTGAAAATCCGTACAAAATAAATAGACAAAGGGATAAAGCAGTTTAATAACTAGGCTAGGTACAATATAAAAGCATATCAAGAATAATTTCCCTGATACATCCACAGGCAAAATATATAGGGGATTTTGGTACATTGTTAACCATAACGTTAGGACCGTAAGTGGCTAGTTTACTAGAATCGACTCGTAATACGAGAGGTACCGGGTTCGAATCCCACTGCGGCGGTACCAATGACTGTTTTCTGAGTTATGTAAGTTAGTTGAATACCAATCGATGCTCTTACGGTGAGAGAAAACATCGTAATGAAATCTGCACATTCAGGCGACTGAATGTGTAACCATGATCCAATCTGGTCAGGTTCCGCGGGTAGCAGGGTCACGTAGGTCAGATGGCAGTCGCTCCACTGTAATTACCTGATCTGTCAAAACCTGGATGATGGTCAAGGCGGAGCCCGGGCCTACGTGCGCGAGAGCACAACAGGGACATTAACGCTAAGATTATGGTAATGGTGATGATTTTAACCAAAACAATTTCTGAAACTAGCATACCTATCAAAAACAACTACTTAATCAAAACCTGTACACAGTATCCAAATGGCTAATTCGTAGCTGAATCGCTCATTTCGCCGAATCAAATAAAGCCCCTCCTGTATACACAAACACGCTGTATAGTCACAGGTCATCCGATTGTTCGCCCGCAGTCATTTGGAGGACGCACCCTTTACCGTAGGGGTGTGAGAGAGTCGATATTTCGTTGTCGATGAAATGTATCTATCGATACTTTAACACTGTCAATAACAGTTTGTTTCATCTAAACATACTATTAACAATCGTTTTCGCGCTGAGTCTTCTCCACCAAATATTATAGTTTGGATAGTGCGATTTTGTGTACCTATTAGGCACGAATATTTTCATCGTAATTTTTTATACCGCTACAATGGCAAACAAGCGCACGCCCCGCCTGATGGTAAGTAGTTACCCTAGCCTACGAACGCCTGCAATTGACTGCGACTGCGGCCAACCTATACTTATGTGGCTACACAAAACTTTGCACTGCACAATATCGATATCCCATTAGCCCCACCCCTAGTCCGGTGATTTGGACCCCATCCCGTGTCAAGGTGAATATCGACCCCTCCGCGCCTGCTGTCGTTACGTATAGGTACATCACTATCTTTTATGGTAGCTCAGGCCACGGGACGCAGGCGTAGGCTGTGTATGGAACAATGCCTTTACTTTTCTGACCTAACCGATGGGAAAACATCGGATAACCCTAGACCAAGCATACATATTTTTCTACATTTTCCAATCTACTGAACGGATTTCAATGAAACAATGTGTTGGCTTTCAAATAAAGAGCTACGTTGCCACAGCAGACACACACCTCCACTGACAAGCAAATACACAGATTATACACTCTTTTTTCGTCGTTGGGTTATAAAGATTATTTTTATAAATACGAATCGAAGGCTGTATACGGAGTGGAGCCTTTGTCTTCAGAGATGAGAGATACACTGTGTGATAATCTTCATATACGCGAATTCTCTTTTTTACTATACGACGTGGAAATGGCGGGCAAAAACTAGTATTTTGCACAAGGAGGGAATTATTTGACCGCCATCTCACTTGACGATAGGGCAAAGATGGCGCATGCCTGTCTACAAACAGCCTATTCACCTTACTAATATGCCTTGTTTCTTTTATTCTACGCAGTGACAAACGAGCAGACAGCCCACCTGATGGTAAGCGGTAACTGTCGCCCATAACATTTACGATTCATGTATTACTAGTTGCAGGCTACAAAAATGCAGAACCACAGTGCGTTGTCACTGTGAGGACTAAGTTGAAATGCCTCATGCCTGTAATTGCGCTGGCATTATCCTTCAAACAGGAACATAACAAAGCTAGCATTGTTGTTTTGGTGGCAAAAATAGATAGAACATGCCTGTCTACAAACAGCCTATTCACCTTATTATTATGCCTTTATAGTGTCCAGCCTGCGTAGCATGATGAGATGAGCTTCATCGCACAAGATAACTTTCTGTCTCATTTACTTTAAAGCAAATCTTCTTCATCATCTTACATTCGACATTTTCTCTAACCATAAAACTGTATTAAAACGTCACAGAAATTGATCTTCGAAAATATACGACTCTCGAAGATACACAACAAATTCTCTTCGACAGCATTAGACATTTTAATGTTTTCATTAACGGAGACATGTAGCTGGCAAAATTCAAATGTCGAGATGTCACAGCGCGAGAATTAGGTCCCAGAGGTTATGTCCCTTACCTGATCCTGCCAGTCTCCGCGCGGTCGTGCTTCCTTGGATCGCTGATGACAGATATGGAGACCTCGTCTCGCTTACTCTTGTGCTTTTTTGACTTGTGGTGCCTAAAAGCAACAAAAATCACATGTTTTCTTTACAATTTCCTAAGAAAAGGATCTTTTAAAGGTAAAATATTTTATAGGTAGGCGGCCTATTCGCCACAACCGACACTGTTTTGCTCGTAAACGGGATGAGACTTTGAAAAAGTGTGAAAAGCAAAAGTTGTAGAGAATTTTATGTAGATTATCTAGTTTAAGGGCATTTTTTGCTATATGCCGCCGTTTTCGAGTTATAAGCCAAAACCTGGAAAAATCCTAAAATTTTGTGTTTTTGCTACGTTTTGTGGCTCCTCGAAGCCAAAAACTGAAGTTACACATCCTACACTGTTCGCGAACAAACTCTCAAAATTTCATTAAGTTTGGAATTGTGTCCCTAATTTTTACCTGCCGACCGGGTTATTAAGGTCCTTTTCTCATTTGCGATTGCCAAAACTTCCTCATTTGTCTTCATTCCTAGTATAAGTAGCTAAAAACTCACTTATGTTTCTTGTCCTTGTCCTTCCTCTCCTTTTTGTCCTTGTCCTTGTGTTTCTTTTTCTTCCTGTAGACAGAGCCGCCTGTTCCGTTCTCCACTTTCTCCAAATGTAACACGTAGAGGCGGTAGATTTGCAGCAATATTACCTGAGGAGATGTGTCACCATCAACAGACCGTAATCTTATCATTATCAGGATCAGAAACTATGAGTACACTTCAAACTTGTCTTCAAGTCTAGAGTGAGTAGGCTGTTCCTAGACGGGCATGCTCCATCTTTGGCTCCATCATCGTCACATACTAACAGGTGAGATGGCGGTCATTGTATAATATTTAAAAAAATCAACTATCCGCCATATATGGCTTCAGCTCGGTAGGTGGTAGGTGATCTGTTTTCAAGGCTCGCTTCCCTAAAATACTAATAGATGGCGCACTCTAACGACTGAGGACATTATCATAATTTCATGGATGATATTTCATGGATGATGTTATTTCATGGATGGTATTGATAATTTTGTTGATTTCGATGCATTTCATTTTAGATCTATTAATTTAACGGTTTTTAAATGTCAGTGCTCCTTGGGACTGAACTTTATCGAGTCCAGAAGATAAAGCTGTGTAGCGTTATGTCCGCCTTTGTGCCTCATCGTCCATGAAGTGTAAATAAATAAATAAACTCTACGTTAGCATGGTAGCATTTTATCAAATATTAAATAATGACTCGTGTTTTAACGCGGTTAAATTTGACAAACCCATACACGAGTAGTCTTAATATTATAAAAATGTTTGAGTCCTTAGTGCATGCCATATATATGATTTTGAAAATGGCTCATTCCAATAGAACATAATAGAACATTATGATCAAACGATGAAGGAAAGAATGACATGCGTGCCAACAAGCTCACCACTAAGGATGCCAAAGACCGAGCGAAGTGGGCCAGGAAGAGTAGGAAGGCTGACCCCGCGCCCTCACGTGCCGCGCGGAAGCGCAACCGGGACCTAACTTTGATATGGTGATGATGATGATGATGATGATGAAGATAAAGGAAAGGTATAATAACAGACTTACCAGAGTATTCTTGCACGTGAAGAAAATGTTCATGTAGTTGATAATCTTATAATGGGCGATGATGAGGAGTCTGAACGCGAGGAATGGGGCATCCTGGAGCGCGATGTTCATCACGATGGCGCAGACTTCGATGCTGCAGCAGCAGGCGCGGCTGTTCCTGTGGGGCTTGGACTGTCATGGACTATCTTCCTGTGGCTACTGAAAACGTCACGGACTGCCTTTCTGAGGCTACTTGGAATGTAATGAACTGTCTTTCTATGAACCGTCATGGACTGTCTTTCTGTGACTGTTGAGACGTCATGGACTATTTTCCTATGACTACAGGGAATGTAACGGACTGTTTTTTTAATTGGATACGTCATGGACTGTGTTTCTGTGCCTACTGGGAAGTGAAACGTCTTAGACTGCCTTCCTGAGGCTATTGGGAACGTAATGAGCTGTCTTTTTAGTGGAAACATCATGGGCTGTCTTTCTGTTACGTCGTGGACTATTTTCCTATGACTACTGTGAATGTAATGGACTATTTTCCAACTGGATACGTCATGGACTGTGTTTCTAGAGCCTACTGGAATGTGAAACGTCTCGGACTGCCTTCCTGTAGCTACTGGAAATGTTATGGATTGCCCTACTGAGGCTACTGTTAACGTAATTAACTATATTTCTACTGAAAACGTCATGGGCCGTCTTTCTGTGGCTGTTGGAAACATCATGGACTATTTTCCTATGACTACTGGGAATGTAATGGACTGTTATCCAACAGAATAGTTCATGGACTGTGTTTCTGTGTCTACTGGAAAGTGAAACGTCATGGATTGCCTTCCTACTGGAAACGCCACGGTCTCCCCTTCTGAGCCTACTGGGAACGTAATTAGCTGTCTTTCTACAGGAAACGTCATGGGCTGTCTTTCTGTGGCTGTTAGAAACTTCATGGGCTGTCTTTCTTTGGCTGTTGGAAACGTCACGGACTATTTTCCTATGCTACTGGGAATGTAATGGACTGTTTTCCAACTGAATAGTTCCTGGACCGTGTTTCTGTGTCTACTGGAAATTGAAATGTCGTGGATTACCTTCCTACTGGAAATGTCATGGTCTGTCTTCGTGTGTCGTTATTCTTCACAATGGCAGTCAGTAGAATAACATTGAGGTCATTAAAATTAGCAACAACATTAAAAAAAAAACACAAATATTTTGAAGGTAGGTACGTAGTATGGAATATGTTGTAGTAGCAGTGGTAGTTATACCTATAACATAGATACCTCCTCCTTCCCTTTCTTCCTTGCTTCTTTCCTTGAGTCATTTGGTAGAGTTCTTATGAATACTTTTAAATATTTTAAGTGGTAAGAAAGTACCTATCGTACAGGTGTTCCTTAATTCGAACAATAATGGCAACAAGTTGTGTTTGCACATTGAAAAAGCTGTGGTAAGCATGGATAAAATGATTTAAGTGTAAGGTAAATACCTTAATATTGTTAACCAGGTACTAGTGAAGTAGTTCTCTAATCATCTCTGTAATATTTGTTAAATGACATGGTTATTTTGTGAAATTAAAGAATATCTTTTATATTTTACTACATGGGAAACGTAAATGAGTAATACTATTGTAAAAGCTTCTATAGGTGGAGAGTCGGTGGCCGAGTGGTTAGGGTATCCAACTCATAAGCGGGATGTACCGGATTCGAGTCCTAATGCGGCCTTGTACCAAAGACTCTTTTCTGAGTTATTTAGATTAGTCGAATAGTAACCGACACTCATACGGCGAAGGAAAACATCGAAATGTAACCTGCACATTCAGGCGACTGAATTTGTAACCATGAGCCTGGTCATGTTCCCCTGGTAGCAGAGTCGCGGAAGTCAGATGGCAGTCACTCCACTGTAATTACCTGATCTAGCAAATTCTGGAGCCTGGTCAAGGCGGACCCCGGATCGTCGCACGCGTGAGCAAAACCGGCACATTAACGCCAAGATTATTTTGTTTTATTAACAGCTTCTATAGGTGTATGTTATTCTTTTCACACAACCATTTATGAGTAGTTCTGTAATTATTTCTCAACAGTTTCGCTGCGGCCGACGCAACAATTGCGTCCGCAATCAGCGCTCCGCGTGTGC
This sequence comes from Blastobasis adustella, assembly GCA_907269095.1. Lineage (NCBI taxonomy): Eukaryota > Metazoa > Arthropoda > Insecta > Lepidoptera > Blastobasidae > Blastobasis > Blastobasis adustella. The sequence continues at coordinate 8,396,446 of OU026140.1, forward strand.
GCACGACGCACCGCAGCCGCTCCATTTAATACGCGCGCTACGATACTGAACACTGCTGTAATATCTCTATTATTTAAGTTAGCAGGGGAAGTGAAGTGGTTAATTTGTGAAATTTAAGGTCTACTAAAATACAGAGCCTACTTTCTACTTCTTGTGAAATGTAAATGAGTACCTATTACAACAATTGGTTTGGCATCGGATTTACTGTAGCTGTTTTCACAAGGAATCGCTTCTTCCTAGAAAGTTTGCTCTATGGTAGCAAGCATACAAATTTCTAGCTAACTTACTATCATCATCAAATCAGCCGAAAGACGCTCACTACTGGGCATAGGCCTCCCAAAGAGAGTCCTGCGCCTTCTACATCCAGCTGGTACCTGCGATCTTTACCAGATCGTCGGCCGACCCACACTGCATCTTCCGGTACGTGGTCGCCACTAGAGAACTTTACTGCCCATCGGCCATTTGTTCTTCGATCTATGTGCCCACCCTGGCAATCTATACTATACTCTCGACCCACGGTTACTTTGTGCCAATCCGCTTACGAGACCGTTCACCAGTGTCAGGATCCCCAGCGGATTATATTGGTCAATCCCGCTTCGCCAACGGCATTAGGAGGCACTCCTAACGACTGGCGAGCTATAGATCGTCAAGACAGCTGGTATATCGCCCGCGGGGGGTGGGAGAGTCAAGTTTCAAGGATGAACGCGAGGCGGGGGGGCTTGGAATGGAACAAAGTTCCGTTGAAATAAACTGAAACTATGATATCGATCATACATAAACGCAAAAGTAACAATTTCAATTATTGATATCAGAGAATTGTTGGCAACAACTTTACATAACTAGCCTACTCAGTAGCTTACTCACACCGTAGGATACACGAACAAAAGGTTTTCTATTGTTATAATTTTATTTTGCTAATAGCAAATCCGATGCCAACCTCCTAGGACTTCTAGGACTCCTAGGACTTCTAGGATACCTAGGATTCCTAAGACTCCTAGGTGCTAGTGCGATGGAGAGCATGCGTGCGCCACTACATACGTACATGTCAGACCTATTTGCGACTCCACGCGACTTCCTAGACTTGGTGGCGGTCATCACCACCGTGAACTGGACCAGGGACCAGGACCAGATGGCGAGGGTGAGCAGCACTAAAGGCTTCTCCTTGGCTATCATCCGGTCCTGGAAGGAGTCGAAGAACTCGATGATGTCGGCCGCTGTACCTGTTGGGGAGGAGGGGTGGATATTTTATACCATACTATGCTGTACTTTGCTATGCTGTGCTACATTGTTCTATGGTGTGCCATGCTGTGCTATATAGTGCCATGCTGTGCTATGGTGTGCCATACTGTGCTTTGCTGTGATATACTGTACTATGCTGTGCCAGGCTGTGTTATACTGACACATCTACGAATACACCGAGCCATAGATACAGAGGCACCGTCAAACTTACAAGACTCCTCTTTTTTCGTCAGAGGTTAAATATAGCACAATATGTTCGTTGAATGCTCACTCTACAGGAAGAATTTCATCAGAAAATTTCCATCAGGTGGTAGAACTCTGTCAAGCCGGAGGAGTCCGCCTGGGTGAGTACCACTGCCTTATCTATTTCTGCCGCCAAGCAACAATGCTTGCATTGTTGTTTCCGGTTTGAAGGATAAGGTAGCCAGCGAAATTACAGGCATGAGGCATTCCATCTTAGTCCTCACAGTGGCAACGCACCTGCGGTTCCGTATTTGTGTTATCTGCAACAATTGTAGATGTTATGGGCGCCAGTTGACACTTACCATCAGGTGGGCTGTCTGCTCGTTTGTCCCTGAATAGCATAAAAAAAATTGCTCCGTGGTTTCAGCTGACGTGATAACTGACCGATATACACGAGAAGCAGCTGGCTGAGCTGGTCCCTCGTCAGTTCGCCTTTCGGTAGCAGCCAGCGGCCGACGATCAGGGTCAGCATGAGGAACTGCTCGATTACTGTCACCCACAGGTCGGTGGGGATTCGAGTCGCGCCAGGGAACGGGATCTCGGTCTGGGGATGTCACTCAAACTGTCAAACTGAAACTCAAACATTATTTCTTGAAATAGGAATATCATCATCATCATCCTAGCGCTTATCCCGGCCTCTGCCAGGGTTCCTACCAATTCTTCTCCACTTGGCCGGTCTTCTTTCTTGAAATGGGAATATATTATTTTTAATTTCTTGTAATAGCCAGTCCTTGGTAACTGGCTGGTAAATACCAGATCCAGATCCTTCTGATGAACATGAGAAGAACCACTCTAAAGAAAAGATGCCTAGCAAACCTCCTCCAATAATTTTATATGGAAATGAAGATGTCCTCAAGCTCACCCAACTGTTAGAATTAGCAGCTGAGAAGACTCAATTCACATACAAAGTAATAAACAGAAACCAGTTGAAGATCTGTACTGAAAACACCGAGGTATATAAAAGCCTGATAACAAAAATTCGTAAAAAGAAATTATCGGTCATACCTTTAATAAGAAAGATGAACGGTACTATAGAATAGTTGTTAAAAACTTGTACCATTCTACGCCTCTACGTGAAATAAAACTTGCTATGGAGAAAACAGGCAACATTGTTCATGGCGAAATCATTAATGTAAAGTTTGGTAAAGATAACAAGTCAACTTCTACATTTTTTGTTAATTTACTGCCCAGCCCTAACAACAAGGCTGCTAAAGAAGTCAAAATAATTTATCATCAGGGAGTCACAATAGAAGATCCCCGCAGAAGAAACACTGTTGTCCAATGTCAGAGATGCCAGCAGTACTGTCACACGAAAAACTACTGCATGCGACCGTATCGATGCGTCAAATGTGCTAAAGCTCATAAAACCTCGGCATGCCCAAAAACCGACAGAAACACGCCGGCTGTATGTGCCTGGGCCCACACCCAGCTAACTACAAAGGCTGCCAATTCTACAAGGAATTAGAAGCAAGAAGAGCGAATCATGCACCTTTTGCCAAAAAAATACCACCGAAAATCCACATCTGCCCAGCCATGATACTAGAACTCCTAAACTAACACAATATAATAATTACACGCAACCTCAAGGACCAACTTACGCTGATGTACTCAAGACCAACAAGACCAAAGATAAAAATAATGAACAATTACCACCTAAAAACTCGATAGAACAATTACTCCAGATGCAGTCGAAACAATTTCATCTTATCCTACAACAAATAAGCTCCTTAATAGGACTTATAACTTGACTTATGAATAAATTACAAAAATGACCGCACTGAAAATAGCTACTTGAAACATCAACGGCCTTGCTCCTAATAAACATGAGGTAGAAATAATGTTGCAACAGCATGATCTAGACGTTCTTCTAATATCGGAAAGCCATTTTACTGAAAGTAGTAAGACCACAATTAAAAATTATGACATATATAATACGAACCATCCAGATGGTAAAGCTCATGCGGGGTCACCTGTGGTTATAAAGTCATCAATAAAGCACTTCGAATGCCCACAATTCAGATCGGACCATATCCAAGCCACGACGGTAGCCATACAGGATAAAAACGGCGAATTCAATGTGTCTTCAGTATATTGTCCCCCTAAAACAAAATTACTGAAGCCCAGTTCAATGAAAATTATCACACATTGGGGCAACGCTTTATAGCTGGCGGTGATTGTAATTCAAAACACACCTACTTTGGTTCAAGATCAAGAGTGAGAGAGATTAAGAGAGATCGGGAAATAAAGAAAAGTATCGACAAAAATAACCTTAATACCCTAGCAACAGCTGAACCAACCCATTGGCCCTCAGACCCTATTAGAATTCCAGATGTATTGGACTTCTATGTTACCAAAAGCTTAGCTAGATTATTTTTTCACATTGAGTCTTGCCTTGACGGACCTTCGAACCACATACCCGTGTTCCTCACCGTAAGTACCACAATCATCAGGTGCCAGGGAAGGCCTCGACTTTTTAACAAATGTACTGATTGGCAATCGTTCAGAGACATCGTTGGAAGAAAAGCTAGAGCTTAAAATTGCTTTAAAGTCTGGTAGAGACGTGGAAGTTGCTGCCTAAGGGTTCACTAGAAGAATCCAGGCTACTTGTTGGTCGTGTACTCCTTCCAAACTCTTGCATCATAAGTCGCACAATATACCATCATTTATAAAAGATAAAATACTAGAAAAAAGGAGATTACGACGAAAATGGCACACAAGCCGACACCCGGAAGATAAGACTGCACTAAACAAAGCCACAAAAGATCTTAAGCAACAAACTTTTGAAGCAAACAATAGAACTCTACAGGCCCACTTGGAATCGCTTACAACTACAAGAACAACTGACTACTCCCTATGGAAAACCTGTAAAAATATAAATAAACCAGTAAATCCTAAACCACCCATCAGACTGCCAGGGAATATTTGGGCTAGAACTCCTAACGATAAAGCAGAAGCATTTGCAAAATATCTCTCTTACAGTCTTTAAGCCCAACATATTTGATAAAAGTGACGATACGGGGATTACGGATATCCTTGACCAAGACCTGCAACTGAATTTACCACTCAAAGCTGTAACACTTTATGAAGTCAAGAGAAATCTAAATAATATGAAGACTAAAAGGCTCCCGGTTTCGATCTAATCGACAAGAAAGTGCTACAGGAACTGCCCAAGAAGGGTTTTTTACTATGTTATTTAATGGCATAATGAGAACCAATAAATTCCCTAGCATATGGAAGGTCTCGCAGATAATAATGGTGCTCAAACCAGGTAAATCAGCAAATGATGTGACATCTTACAGACCAATCAGCTTGCTTCCGATAATGTCTAAGCTTTTTGAAATAATTCTTCTGCACAGACTACAGAAAGCGCTTTTAGACGAAGGCGTTGTGCCCGACCATCAGTTTGGTTTTCGCCAAGAACACTCCACAATAGAGCAAGTCCATAGAGTGTGTGATGTCATCAGGAGAGCCCTGGAACGTAAAGAGTACTGCTCTGCTGCTTTTCTGGATGTAAAACAAGCATTCGACAGTGTGTGGCACAAAGTTCTTCTCTGTAAAATCAAACAGCTCTTACCTCACAACTTCTACAGTATCCTAGAATCATATTTGAGCGAGAGACTATTTCAAGTAATACAAGGCGATTCTGAATCAAAGTTTCACAGTATTCTGGCCGGGGTTCCACAGGGCTCATTACTGGGACCAATTTTATACACCATTTTTACTTCAGACCTACCGCTAGTTCAGTAGAGTGACAGTAGCGACGTTCGCAGATGACACACCATTATGCTACTGATTCGTGCCACATAAAAGCTTCAAGTACCTTGCAAAAAGCATTGGACGCAATCAATGAATGGTTCTTAAAATGGAAGATCTGCGCTAGCCCATCAAAGTCCATGCATATAACATTCACGCTACGCAAAAACGACTGCCCACCCGTCATCTTAGGTGGAGCTGAGCTACCACATGAGAATACTGTTAAGTACTTAGGAATGCATCTAGACCGTAGACTAACATGGGGGACGCACATACAAGCTAAAAGAAACGAAGTCAACTTTAAATGTAGGGGATTTTACTGGCTCCTTGGAAGAAACTCAAAGCTGTCCATTGACAACAAACTCCTCATATATCAAGCAATTTTGAAGCCTATCTGGACCTATGGCATTCAATTGTATTGCTCTGCCAGCAACTCAAACATTATAATGATACAACGAGCCCAGAACTGCATATTAAAACAAATATCCAACGCTCCTTGGTTTATCACCAATCTGGAAGTCCACAAGCTCTTGGGAGTGAGAACAGTGCAAGAGGAAATAAAATCGTGCTCCTAAAAATACAAAGCTCGCCTTGAGAGGCATCCTAATAAATTGGCCATCCATGAGACGTCTGAAGGGACGGAAAATAATAGAAATCAACGACGGTTAGACTAACTGATGATTCATTACCATTGGGGAATGTTCTCAGCACGCTTCTTGTCCTTCACCTCATCTGCTCATAGTCCTAGGATTGATTGCGAGATTAAAAAGGAAAAAAGAAAAAAAAAACTTGTAATAATTAATCTCTATTTTTTTAAAAGGCTGTTCCGGGTTTCCTTCCTTTGTTTGTGTAGCTCGAAAACCAAACAAAAACCAAGGTACGCGGTAGGAAACCCGGAACATAGGAATTTTTGAAATATACATGTGGTAATGACCTCAGTACTTATAAAATTATGTACCTACTTAATCTTTGAGACAAAATTACCGATTTCATGATGACGGATGGTCATGAGTGGGAGTAGGAAATGTAATATTAAATAAATATAAATATGCTTGGTTCACACGGCACCATCTAACCACAAAGTTAGCAACGCTTTGGTTATGGGTGTTTGATAACTGATAAACTACTTATATACTTTTTTTAATAAATAGTTATTATAAATAAATACCCAGACCCGTAACAGAAATTTTAAGTCATCATTTCAACTTCTGCTCGGCCGGGAATCGTACCCGGGACCTCTGCGACGCATACCAGCATGTTAACTAACAGAACCACTCAGGTTGTCAACTTCCCTCCTCAAAAAGTGGACGCTGCCATTCCACCTACTAGCGACCACGTACCGGAAGACGCAGCGTGGGTAAGCCTCCCACAAGGTGGACCGATGGCCAGACAAATATCGCAGGTACCAGCTGGATTCGGAAGGCACGGGACTGGCCGTGGAGATCTCTGGGGGAGGCCTATGCCCAGCAGTGGGCGTCTTTCGGCTGATATGATGATGATGAAGAATATAACCTGCCATGCCAGGAATATATGAGGTCTGTCACGAGAGTCGAGAGCCGTAGTGCGCGCAATATAACTTGGCTCGGGACTGATAATGGAAGTAAATTTGACAAACGGCCAACGTTGACACAGGCATGGAGTTGTTGTTGACTATCTATCTTTAGTTCCATTTTCAGTCGCGAGCCAAGATGAACTAGTAACAGACGTTCCGATTTGACTGGAGCCGACCAACCGTCAGTTGCACTGGTGGACCAGGGTGAAACTTGTTTAAATAACAGGTGAGGGTACATTATCTCCATGGCAACCTTATAGGTCTGATGATGGAGTCCGACCGTGCTCATAGGATTTAGTGTGCGCAATAAGATAACGCCATCGTATTTGGGCTCTTTGGAATGGTCTTCATGAGTAGGTACTATACCGCGCGATATAAGCTTGTTATCAAAAATATTTGTCCATTTGAGAACTCATTCCATTGTTTTTTTTAAATGGTTTACTCTTTTTGAAGTTAATTTTTTTTATTTTACTCTTGCTTTGTTCCTACTTTTTATTTTGTGGTGTATTTTTCTGTGTAATAAATGTTTCCTATTTCTATTTCTATTCTATTTCTGAAACGTACTTCACCACGTCTCATACCTGTACGTCGGTCCAACCAAACGAGCCGTTCATCTTCTCCTGGAGCAGATCCACCTTGTGCAGCTCCAACAGCCAGATCGCCGGCACCACCAGCCCCAGATAAATGAAAACGGAAGGACAGAACCTAGAACAACACAATGTCTGTCACATAAATCAAACTCAACCTCTCAAACTCAAAAGGAAGACAGGCAGAAATGTATGGGCCCCAGCCTATATGACCAATAACGTTGAGCGATATATCATTGGAAAGGATTTTTCATTTTCTACAACTTTTACTACAGCAACAACTCTCGAATAGCTGTTTGAAAAAAGTTATGGTAAATTAAAGTAAGCGTCATTTTGACCATAACTTTTTTCAAACAGCTATTCGAGAGTTGTAGCCATAGTAAAAGTTGTAGAAAATAATAAATCTTTTCTAATGACATATAGCTCAACGTTATTGGTCATATACATAGGCTGGGTTGCCGGACCTCCATTCTTTATTGATTAAGACATTAAATATATCTTTCAATCGTCAAAAAGATAGGAAAGTAGGAAGGAAACACACAGTGACACGTTCATTGCCCCATGACCGGAGCACACCCACCCCACGCCGACCACGACCGGACCATGCCGACAATACCAGATAGAGCCGGGCAGCGCCCGACAATGCCAGGCAGCGCCCCACATGTTATAGAGGTATGTATAGGTATGTCTAGATACTTAATTCAAATTATAGTGCCACAAACTTACCTAACCCAGTGACGGTGTCGCTATTGTCAACAACAGAATGACATTTGAATACGGCGACACTTAGTTCCAATTTTATCTAGAAGGTCATATAAGTTGGAGGCAGTGAAGATAGAACGTCTACTAGGGAAAGTACTGAGTCACAGCGAGATGGTCGATAGTATAGACTAGTTTTAATAATTAAATATTTGTGTAAGTAATTATTTAATATTATTGTGCACGTCTTAAACTGCTTCCAGTCATCACATTGTCTTTGCCGTAGGCCTGCTGGAAGAAATTTATTTTTAGAAACAAGTAGTGCCTTTTGTGTCATGTATATATTTGCCATGTCTTTGTTACCATTTTTGTGTGCAATAAACTATTAAATAATTAAGTAAATAAAATGGTCGTAGCTAAGTCTTAAAAGATATCGAAATATCTTGTTCTCTTTCCTAATTTAGGCAGGTTTAGGCACCTGATTGTGTGTATGTAAGGCATCAGGATATACGGCACATATGGCAAGGCATAAGGATGGACGGATATCGCCGCGGGTTTTATATTTATGTAATAGGGTTGTTTTTTAGTTTTCTTTCATCAAAATAAAAAAAAAATCTTGGCCGCAGCTGATACAAAAACATGTTTATCTACACTCGTTGCGTAATGTTCCAATTAGGTAGGTATATATTCGAAAACATGTTTAAGTATAAACTTTTTTCACGTCTATCTATAAAAGTCAGTTTCGGCTACGCCTCGTATGATAAACAGACACTCATGTTTTAGTACCCCCTTTTATATGCTTCTTCTTTCTTCTTTTCCCATTTTTACTTGGGGTCGGCTTTCCCAATCGCCTCTCACCAGGATACTCTATCCTGGGTCGTTAAAGGATCCAAGTCGAGGTCTTTTAAATATTTATTTACTAAAGCCATCCACGACAGTCGGGGTCTTCCGTGACGTCTCGGGCCTGATTCCATGCTTATTATCTGTTTGGTCATGTGGTCTTCGGGTCTTTTCATCACGTAGCCGTACCATCGCAGCCGAACCTCGATTAGCTTTTCTGGTATGGGTCTTACTTTTAAACTTCATCATCACAGCCCGTTACAGTCCACTGCAGGATTTAGGGCCTCTCCCACGAAAGGGGAGGTTATTGCCATAATCTCTTCGCTTGGCAGGCGGGTTGGAGATCGCAGTGTAGAAATATAACAATGGAAAATGCTGCTGCCCATTTTCCAGGCGGAGACTCTGGATCTTTTGCCTCGAAAACATTAGTCACCTTGTACGACACCCACGAGTGTAAGGGGTTGTGCTATTCTACTCTGCCGGACACCACACCGTCTACATAGTTATTGGACACATTATCCATTAGCGTAACATTTGTAAATCCCAATTTCACTAACAACACGCAGAAATGTAAACAATATTTTCGAAAGCCCGCCAAAGTAATTACCGGCAAGGATGTAACGGAAGTGACGTCACCTCGCCGGAAATGGCGCCATGTTGTTCGGAAGTACATTAGCAATCCGATGGGGACGCGTCACGATTTACTTTGTAGCTAAGCGGTTTTTGCGAGCATTTTAGAATGCCTACCTTTCTTTGAAAAGGTATTATGGTCAAAAGTAAAAAAAAAGTGATCATGTTGGCGTAAATGTCCCGGTTGTGCTCGAAAGGCCCGGGGTCCCACTTGACCATGATCTAGGATTTGGCAGATAAGGTAATTACAGTTGAGCGACTGCCGTCTGACCTCCGTGACCCTGCTACCAGGGGAGCCTGACCATATTGGATCATGGTTACATTCAGTCGCCTGAATGTGCAGGTTTCATCACGATGTTTGCCCTCGCCGTAAGAGCATCTGTAAGCGTTCAACTAACGTACATAACTCAGAAAAAAGTCATTGGTACATGGCCGCAGCGGGATTCGAACCCGATACCTCTCGCTTACGAGTCGAATACCCTAACCGCTCGGCCACCGATGCTCTCTATTATGGTATCTACCCAAAACTGACTAGCGTTGTAACCATATTATTTTGACCATCTGTGGGGGGGTCTCTAATTTTCGAGCCGGCCTGCATGGCACATGGCACAGTCACCTTTATTTTTTTCCCAGGAGTAGGCGTCAGGTCACATGACATCTGGGTAAATCAGACAGACACTTAAAATGAATGACCACGATAGCTTCTGATGCGTCACGTACGATACGACACAGTAGTTTGTTCACGCCATTAAGCAATATTCCATGAGCAATTTTACATCGATTTGCAGACTATGATTTAGGTGAATAGTCCAGTCATTATATACATTTGGAAATGAAAATGAACCGAGAAAGCCAAATTTTGGATATTACGTGGGGGGCAGCTAGAAAAGCTTAAGTTCAAATTGTCTACCAAAATAACCTTGTGCGTTTTCTGCCATCTTGAAAAAAGGGTTAAATTCAGTTTTTTCATCATAACTCGGTTCCCCGTTGAGATACGAAATATTTTATAGAATACTTTTTTGTTGCTCTTTGCACGATCTACAATTAAGGTCCTACACATTTTTCACGTATCGATCATCGTTATCGAGATATTATTGTTGTTTAGGGAATTATTGCTATACAAAATAAATTAATAAACCAGCCAAATTATAAATCAAACACATGAAATTTATTAATCAAATAATTTTTATGCAGCAAAAATAATAATTACACGTGGTCATTTTTTTCACACGTTTTTCGTCGTTTTGATGGTCCTGGCTGTTGAAGTTCCTCCTCGGTACACTCTTTTAGTCGTGAAAATTCTTCAATCTTCTTATTAATATTTATTTAATTATTTAAAATTAAAATTATTTAAAAATTTTTTTAATAATTTTTCTTTAATAATAATTAATTTTTTCTCTTTAATTTCATTAACTGGAATTATTTTTTAAAATTTTTTCTTTTTTTGAGCTTAAGTTAATTAAACTAATAATCTTCAAAATTATTTATATTTCTTTAAGCCTTAATAATTTTTAATTATTACTTGTAGTATTTTTAAATCATCTATTGACTATAAGACTTAATAAAACAGAATATTCTCGTTATTAATTTACAATTTATCGCTTAAACCTCAGCCATTTTATTTTGCGAAAATGACTTTTTTCAACAAATCATAAAGATATTGGTACTTTATATTTCATTTTTGGAATTTGAGCTGAAATAGTAGGAACTTCTTTAAGATTATTAATTCGAGCAGAATTAGGTTATCCTAGCTCTTTAATTGGTGATGATCAAATTTATAATACTATTGTTACTGCTCATGCTTTTATTATAATTTTTTTATAGTAGTACCTATTATAATTGGAGGATTTGGAAATTGACTAGTTCCTTTAATATTAGGAGCCCCCGATTTAGCTTTCCCCCGTATAAATAATATAAGTTTTTGACTTTTACCCCCCTCTCTTACTCTTTTAATTTCAAGAAGAATTGTAGAAAATGAAGCAGGAACACGATGAACAGTGTACCCTTCACTTTCGTCTAATATCGCTCATGGTGGAAGCTCAGTTGATTTAGCTATTTTTTCTTTACCTTTAGCTGGAATTTCATCAATTTTAGGTGCTATTAACTTTATTACCACAATTATTAATATACGCCCTAATCATATATTTTTTTATCAAATACCTTTATTTGTGTGATCTGTTGGTATTACTGCTTTATTATTACTTTTATCACTTCCTGTTTTAGCAGGAGCTATTACTATATTATTAACTGATCGAATCTTAAATACATCATTTTTCGACCCTGCAGGAGGGGGTGACCCAATTTTATATCAACATTTATTCTGATTTTTTCTTCGTCGGGCGCGCTGGGGCCGACTTTGTCGCGCCATAGACGTCGTAATTCTTGTCGAAATTTTCGTATCTCAACGGGGAACCGAGTTATGATGAAAAAACTGAATTTAACCCTTTTTTCAAGATGGCGGAAAACGCACAAGGTTATTTTGGTCGACAATTTCTAGCCGCCCCCCACGTAATATCCAAAATTTGGCTTTCTCGGTTCATTTTCATTTCTAGCCCGATTTTTCCGACGTAATGACTGGACTAGAAGGGAACGCACTTCGAATGAGAGGCGACCTTTCAATTTGACAGCTGTCTAGCATTCGATAGCGCCTTACACCAGATTTATCACCCTCCTTCCAGGTATTTAGGTCGTAATTCTCATTATTTTCTCACTCAATTACCCACCTGGCCGGGTGTTGTGACCAGGGGACCAACGGTCCAACAGTTGATCGAATCCAAGGCAAAGACAGCAGCAAAAAAAGTTGATGTTCTCTCGAAGGTTAGGCGCTACTTCACTTCAAAGCAGTTGCTTCAGTTATATCCAGCACAAGTCCGATCCTGCATTGAGTACTGCTGCCACCTCTGCAATGGATCAGCCAAATATCAACTGGCGGCTTTGGATTCGGTGGAAAAACGTGCGAAGAAGATAATTTGTGACCCGCAGTTGATTGTAGCTAGGCTGCAGATCCTCGAGCATCGGCGTAGGGTTGCGCGTCTGTCGGTCTTCTACAGGTTACATTTCAGAGAGGAGCCAAAAGCCTGTCTTGTCTAATAATAAAAAAAATAAAGACTGCTTATGCTTTCTTCGAGCTCTAACTACTGAGCCCATCCTTTTATTGATAATGATGAATCTAAAGATTAATAAATTGGAGTCAACCCTGAGCTAAGCTAGCATTTTCTTTTCAAACACCTCTTCCCCAAGGAGTATAAATCTCATTTCCGAAAACCCTCGGAAACCCCCCGATCAAGCTCCCAAATATTTTCTAAACTACAAAATCGATTTTAATTTAACAAAGCTAAGAATCATCTCAATGAAACTGCATCTATATCTGTCCCTATGTATTTAAGTATACATCGATATATGTATTTATGTTCTTCTCAACAGATTTTAATACGATTTTCAACATAGATACTGTGATTCAAGAGGAAGGTTTATAAGCAAGAAAAAAAGGGTAGGTAGGGGTAAAATGTACGAGAACGAAGTCGCGCCGTGTCTACTAGTTTCAAATAAAGGAAACCTCATCAAAATCGGTCAATCCTTTCGGGGGCTACCATGCCAGACAGACACACACCTCACCACAAACACAGAGCCATAGACAGATACAGACGTTTTTATAACATCCCGCTTTTCGCGTCGGGGGTAAAAAGGCGGTGATGTCAAATGTCAATATATGCGAGGAGAGCTTGTAATTGTCAAATAACCCTAACGACTTGAGTTGAAACGTTGTTGACACAGTCTGCCCTATTCGGTTTCGTCGCTCATTTGGGAATATTGATTACGTCTGGAACACTACGTGGGAGTAGTGTATTATTGCCTAGGTAGACTTTTCGGACGGACAGTCGGCCCATCTGATGGAAAGATTCAAAGGTCTCAACGTTGTTTAGGATAACTACAACCTAAGGTGAGATAGCAGGTTTTAAGATTTGCTTCATTTATATCGGACAAGAAGCGAGGATTAATATCGGCGAGTCGAATGCTAGAGCCAACTAAACGGCTAACGACTCGAGGATGCCGAAGATCGGGCAAAGTGGAGAGTTAGAATGGAACGCACACTGGCAGAAGCATCATCATGACAGCCCATAACAGTCCACTGCAGGACGGCCCTCTCACACGAAAGGGAAGGTTAGGGAAGGGAGATCGCAGTGTTATTTATAGGTGACAATGGAAAACGCTGCTGCCCATTTTCCAGCCTACGGAGACTCTAGATCTTTTGCCTGAAAATCTTTAGTAGCCTTATGTACCCACGAGTAAGGTGTTGGTGCTATTCTACTCTGCCGGACACCACACGGCCGTGAATCATATAAGTCCTTAGTTTTTTAATCTAAGTTAAATTTCATTTACTTCAATATTAGTACTAAGTATTTCCATATTTTGTTTACCTACATAAAAGTTCCATCCTTTCTAACAAACATTACAGATAGAGAGTCCATTATAGACGAACGCTAACAGCTAAAAGGCGGGTAGTCATTTACTTATTTTCAAGACCAGTCGTCCTATCAGCAAGGGTTGGCCGGCAATAAAGTTCTAGATAAAGGAGTGGGGTAGGTCTCATTCATCGGCCGACTGTGACCTTCAACTGTTAAGGCTGGGGTAGGTCTGTAGGGGTAAGTGTTGGGGTTCATCGGTTGACATTTGAAGGGGTTTTGTCTAAAGGTACACGGGTGGAACGGGCTCTGACGACATTTTGAGGGTTAAACGACGCTCAGAAGGCGAGGATTGAGTTTCGGTGTTAATACATTAATATGGAGATACATACACGTTATAAGCAGGTCTTGTCAGGAGTACCCTTAATCGACATAACGTATGAGAAGCGTAGAACACAGAAAAGTAGTCTGTGTTCTATGATGAGAAGGTGTACGAATGTGGACAGGGAAGGAGTGTCAGGATCGCAGCTTGAAGCAATCGATGTTCTCTGGCATACAGGCGTGAGTGTGTATATATATATGTGTGGACATACACATTAGTGGCAGATGTATACGAGTTAATCGCAACGAGGTCGCCACTCGTTAGGAGTGTCTTCTAATACCGTTGGCGAAGCGAGCTTGACCAGGTCTTCCACTGGGGACCTTGAGACTGGTTGAACAGTCTCGGGAGCCAATCGGTACCCCGTGTAACGGTATGCGGTGTATCATTATTATTATTATAGGTACCACTATACACATCAGTATTTTAGCCTTGTGCAGTCCGGCAGAGTGGAAAACAGCACCCATCCGCTCATGGGTGTTTGAACCTCCATAGACCAGAATCAGCTAATGTCAGCTATGCAATACTTTAGCAAGTCAAGTACCCATGGGAATGGGATGAAAATTACTCTATATAAAATAATCTAGCGTCACGCCTTTTCAAGTAGGGGTAAGCAGAGACCGCATTGTTCCAGCTCGATTCTTCCACATTCTTCAACCTGCTCGACGGTTTAGGATACTCTTGAACAGACCTTTTTTTTAAATATCTCCGATTTTATCGTTTCCATTCACTCCAGCAGTTTTTGATCGCAACTGGTTTCGTACAAGGCTGATAAAGTGTTTGATCAATAATAGTTAAGAAGCAACTATATCAATAATAGTTATAAGCTCCGGTTGCGTACGCGGCCGAAGGGTCTCCAGCAGATCCACATTCACTACTACTCACTGTTTCTGGTTTCGTTAAACGTATCCTACCTGAAAACTTCTCAAGACATTTAAATTTAAAGGAACATAAGTATCTACAGTTACAATTTGCTACGGTCTAGGGCAATATTTTGGTAATAAAAACTAAATATAGCGCCATTGGCGAGGTTCTCCGATGGAGCCTACGTTTCTAGGTCAACCGATGTCGTTACAGTCCCGGGGTCAGCAAAATATACGCGAATGTTGCCCTGTGGGGATCGCCCTAGCTGGATGGAAGTAGATGATAATAATCTAGGATAAGTCTATCTTTATCTGCCTGTATGGCAGCCTAACATAGGTACCTAATTGGTTATCGCATAGTCAGAGTAGAGGACAAAGAGAACAGTTCTCGAAAGATCTCGGTGTGGGCTAAAAGTCCAGCAAAGATCTCGAAATCAGTTCTCGGCTAAAATCGACCGAGATTCCTGCTAAGACTATCTGATGTAGAGCCGGACCGCTTTGATGTATTATCATGTCAGATTTGCAGAATATCAGGTTAGCAGAATGCCTGCCAGTATCGTTCTTTACAACCCTGCAACCTCTGAAATATCGTTATCGATCATACTTAGATGTGAAAATAATAAACAAAAAATTACTTTTGAAAGTTGTGTTAAGGTCACATAAAATCTCATGTAGGTAGGTGTCTAGAAATGCTGGTGCCAAATATTCTAATAATTTTCAATATTTATCCCATTTATTTAGAGAATTTTTTCATGCCTGGGCTTAGTTTCGGCCGAGAATCCATTTTTTTTTCTCGTTCCTGCCGAGACAAATATACAGTCTTGGTCGGTCCTTAGTCGGCAGACGGACCCAGGCGCCAGAGCACAGCCGGGAAAGACACCAAGATGATGTTAATGGTAAAGCCAGACGAAAGACAGGTCAACTCAGGTGTTCAAACAGCTCAAAGGACCTAGTCCTTTTGATGCATATCAAAATCGCGACATGAGAATTGTCGACGATATCAAACGCACAAATGGTATAGCCGTTGACAAGCAGAAAGAATTTGCCTACCTGTGCGTGTTCTTCCGCTTATGTACAATTGAAGAGCATAAATGCATTACAACCTTAAGAATCATATTCCTGTGCAGTTGTTATAAGGCTTTTATATCAGCCATGAAAGAGATTTTTATTTATCAAACAAAAAATATTTTGGCGGATCAAGGATGAGTTCTTGGGGCCTAGCAGGTCTTTTTTCTTAGAGGGAAAATCTTCAGAGTATATCACTTCACCCGGGAGAGAGACATGGATATGTTGGATTGACTCTCATATGGATATGTTGGGACTCTACCCACTAAAACACTAAAGCTGTGTATCCACAGCTGCTTTGTATCGAAACACCACAGGACCTCATAGATAGTTTGTACTGTGGTGTTCCGACAGATACAAAAACAATGCTGGGTCTATCAGCATGTATGGGAGGCGTCCTGATGCACAAGGACGTCACCCAGTCATGTGGAAGCGTGCAATTCAAGGAAAGAGTCCCCCGAAATACTTACCAACATAACGTGTCGAATTTCCTAGTAAGATGAGATCAAAATGAGCATTTCGTAAATTAACAAATTCGGGGCGGGATATTCGCAAACGTTGTAGACGTTGCCTAGCTTTTTAGAGCCCTGAATTTCTTTCAATTCAATTCAATATTTCTTAGAGTAGGACACAAAGAGATTGGAAAGTTAGTTCCTTCATGGTTACTGGCATTTTTTTTTTCTAATGTAATTTAAACGTCAAAATTTCTACACTTAATTAATGCGACAATCAACTCCAACTCTATTCTCCAACCGATAGCACAGCGGTTTCAGTGTCCTATAATGGGACACTGGAACGATGTCCATACTGGGGGCAGACCCATTATTTTTAATATAAAATAGAATAAGTAAACTGTGTGCACTTGTTACTAACATTAGATATAAGTATTATTTTTTGTTCACAAGATACTAACAAACTATGGACCATCGTCTGGAATAAAATCTTTATTATTATTATTATTATTACTTAATTTGTATGTATCTGTGTGTGTGTCTGTGGCATCGTAGCTCACGAAAGGATGGACTGATTTCGATGAGATATTCTTTATTTACAATTCCAGTTAAATCGAGGTAGTTTTTTATTCCACTAACAACTATGTGGGCTACCGCAAGTTACCGTATTTGTTAGCTTTGTTTCATTAAAATCCGTTCAGTAGTTTGGGAAATATTTTGTCTGTCGGGGGTTTGCCGACATCTGTCGGTTAGATTATGAAGTAAAAGTACTTTTTCGATACACTTTCTCATAAAGGCCATTATTTAACAATTTTTTGGTTGAATCAAAAAAACAATGAATTATGTAAACTATTAAATATGCGTGCATTATGTGTACATTATCGCACTCGTGCGCTAATATTTTTTGCTTTGGAGTAAATGAGATTTTACGTCCATAAATATTTGTGAATATGTTAGCTGTTATAATAAAATTATACAACAGTCGTTTCACTTTATTGACTTCAATAAGTAGGTATTCTAATTTTCCAACGGCATTACAGTACCATTTTTGTAATATATATCTACACAAATGTAAGGTTAATATATACACAAATGTTCCTTTTTCAATCTACAACTCACCATTTCCATTCCTGGTTCTTCTTCACAGTTAAAGTGAAGACTCCTTCCACCAACAACAGTAATATCGGGGCAGCCAAATACCAAAATTCTATGCTTTTCTTGAAGACAGTGACTTGCCATATAGCTATTATGCCATGACAGGCGAAAACTAGCCGTGTTATAACGGCTTTTATGGTGGCCAAAACCTTGCCAACGTTCGCCATTTTTTTTGCAATTTGATTTTATACTTTTTCACCAACTTGGCTGTATGAGTCGATAATTCGTTGTCAATGTTTAAATAGAACGTCTTACGACGAATGGCGTCACTATATACTGCTTTTCAGACATTTTAAAAGTTTTTAATTTAAAGTGTTAAAAAAGGCACTTTTATGTCGTTACATAAAGGCACTTTATTAATAATTTTACTTTAGGTTTTATTTAGTTAATGAAATCGAAATAATAATTTCAACTAACATATAAGTACCTAACTTACTTAAACTAATAATAATAAACCTAAAAATATTAAAAATCCGTACAAAAAGCGCAACAAAATGCACTGGCCGAAAGCGATACTCAACTGAAACACAAAAGAGGATTATCCCAAACTAAATTGCCTACAGGAACCTAGCGAGAAACAACCTCAACTTTCTGCTTATTTCCGAACACATTACGTATTTTTTTACACCATAAAACCTTCTTCTACGTACCCAGCCAGCAATGTATTCCAACCCCAACACAAAATGCCGAGAAAATATTTTGCAATGCGCGCGCAAGTGTCAAATTGGCCAATCAGATTTAGTTGTGCCAAGAAAAGGGATAGGGTTCTTAGAACAAAATTGGCTTTGCGTGCGAAACACACCAGTTTCGCGCCTAAGCAGATGTTAATAAGGCTTATATTGCTGTGTGCCTTATCTTGTTAGCTGAATTTCGGAGAAGTTAGTATCATACCACCTAATTTAACGGAAATGATTGCAAATTAGTAGGGTGTAAGGGTTAAACAGCTGATGGATTGATTATTGAACGTCAATTAGCCCTGTGGCAGAGTAGAATAGCACCAACCCCTTACACTCGTGGGTGTCGTACAAGGCGACTAATGTTTTCGAGACAAAATATCTAGCATTTTCCATTGTTATATTTGTAAAACTGCGATCTCAAACCCGCCTGCCAAGCGTGGAGATTATGGCATTAACTCCCACTTTCGTGGGAGAGGCTCTAAGTCCTACAGTAGACTGTTATGGGCTGTGATGATGAACGTAAATTATGTATTAATTTGATAAGTCTAAGTACCATGATACTAAATAGATATAAGTTTAATTTAGGTTTAGAAATGTAACATGTTCAATGAAAGTATTATGAGTACTGGAGTTCCCCAGGGCTCGCTTCTGGGGCCTCTCTTGTTTATAATATTCATTAATGACATCGACATTTGCTTCAAACATTCTAACTATCTAGTATTTGCGGATGATATGAAGGTGTTTAAAGTGGTAAACAATTATACTGATGCTATGCTTCTCCAGGAAGACTTGAACAGGCTTTAGAGTATGCTTCTCAGATCTGGAGCCCCTCATATTCGACACAGATCAACAGAATAGAAAGAGTGCAAAAGAAATTCACTAGATTCCTTAACTTTAAATTCAAACTACCCAGGCTTAGCTACGAAGATAGATGTGTTCGTTTTCATCTTCTCAGTCTTAAAGCTAGACGTGATATTAGCGATATTATATTTCTTGTCAAGCTTTTTAGATATTGCATTGACTGTCCGACTCTTCTTGGTAAACTATGCCTGAATGTACCTGATACAAGGTTTCGTAAAAGGCCAATTCTTTCAACTCCGTTTTGAAGAACAAATTTCCGTCAACACTCATTTCTAATTAGAGCCACTAGGATATTTAACGACTTAGATCTATTTTACACGAGTATACCTAAAATAGCCAAATTTTATATTGAAATGTACTGTCCGCCTCTGCACTAGGTCTGATATGGATTAGTCTGTGTACTTATGTTCCTTTCACATATTTAGTTGACCGCTCGCTGCATGGTCGCTGGACGGGCGCCGGTGCAATTCGTCTGGTTCGTTTATCTCAGAACTTCTATTAACGCAACCGTTTGCCGGTCGTACTTGCTTTTGCTTGTCGTACGGCTGCCGGTCATGTGGCGGGTACCATATTGATGGTTCTTGATTTGTTATTCATGCTATGATGTTTACTCTGTACTTCAATCTCTCGCAGGTTTAAAAGTAAATACTATATGTGAAAGCTTCTAATTGGCAAACCATTGTACCTAATTTTTCTACCTATACATATTGTATTGTAGCTGTTAGCTTTCCAAAATAAATAAATAAATAAATAAATATTGTGACGTCAAAATAAATGATGTCTATATCTATAATATTTGGTCTCTATAGAGGTGGTGTTAAATTAAATTCAACCCGAGACCCCTTTGGGGTCAACTGAGCCCGCGAGCTAGAAGGGCTGTGGACTTTTCTTCGGAACCATTTTGGTTTTTAATTAATTAAAAATTACTAAAGTTAGCATCACACATACTAGTAGATTATTTACCGCCAATTGGCGGTGAAGGGTATAGGTAGCCACCAATGTTGACAAGCGAACATGGAGAACGTGGAAAAGGGTAATGGCCGGGTGTTGTGACCAGGGGACCAGGGTTGCGACAGTTGATCGTCGGAAGTAGTATTCATGCCGCGAAAGTTGTCACACTTCTCTAGCGCGATGTAGGAACAGTCAGTGCCATCTATGTGCGGATGCTTGACAATCTTGTGCTTGTGTACTCGTAATGTGAGTATTGTTGAGTTTCCCTATTGGAGCGATAGATGTCGCTACATACATAATCGTGTCGGCATCAATATTCCGGTCGGGTTCTCGCGGGCGCGTCTACCTTAATTATAGTCAAGGATTTAGCAGATCAGGCTTTAGTTGTTCTCCCTCGCCGTAAGAGCATCGGTTAATGTACAACTAATGCACATTCGTTCGAATAAACTCTACTGTAAAGCACACTCCACATGTGGACAGTTCCGCGGGAACACGAGAATGTAGAGGAAGTATTCGCCTATATTCGTGTAGTCCCGTGCACGTTTGGCATGTCTCGCCTATTTCATAGACTAAGTAGAGATAGTTTGTTGTCGTCTCGATTCGATCGATTTTATATTTATATTCCTAGCGCTTTTTCCCTTAACAGGTTCGGGGTCCACTTGACCATGATCCAGGATATTAGTAGATCAAGCAATTATAATAGAGCAGCTGCCATCACCCCTGTGACCCTGTTTACAGCAGATTAACGATATTACACCGATGAATCGATATAATGTCGACGCGTTTTGACACCCACCACATCCCTAATAGGCGAGAATGTAGAGGGTCGCCCAAGTCCCGGCAAAACATGTGGAGTACGCTTAAGACAGGACATGTCAACTGAACGGGTCGCTTCAGCTGCTATGAATATGTTTCCATATTCTGGTTTACCGGACCACAGGCAAAGGGTATATTGGGCCACCGACGCTCTCTTTATGGTCTTGTTGTGTTGTTGTGTGTAGTTCCGCTGATAACCACGGGATATCAAATATTAAATGGGTCACCACACTTCTCTACATCCATAGACTACATTAGGTAGAGTAAATGAATGAATGAATGAATACTTCATTGCATAAACTCTATGTACTCTATGTACCGACTGTATCCTGGTGGGAGTAGTCGGTAGGTAGAGTGATATGTAGCTATTCCTTTACGCTGAAATGGCTGAACGGATTCGGATGAAACTTTACAAATTTGTAGCTTTGGACAGCAGTATAACACATATTATCTAGGCTATTTGATTGATGATTGATGAAGATGATTATTTTTAATTTTTTTATACTTTTGCGAAATCTGGTATAGGTATTAAATTTTTCAAGGCACTGGCTAATAAAACGCCAATTATTGCACAAATTTTACTGAATACTACAAAAACACGCGTGTTATTTTTTTACGTTACCGCACGAGTGCCGTTTTGTTAGACTATTACTTATCTCTAAAAATTACAGACCTTTTTCAAAGCCACTCCCTTACTTAGGCATACACGACAGCGCTTCTGTAACGAACATTTTACGGCTTACTTAGTAAATTAGCCACTTACTAGTTTTACTATTTTAGCTACAATAAAGAAAGAGTTAAAATGACGTATCATGTGCCATTGGTTGCTTATTAGCCAATAAAAAGAAGCAAAGTTTGACTCGTGCTCACGTCCGACATATCAACAATATGCATCAAATATTGATGTCCGACTTAGATGATACACAGGCTAGTATAAAAAAAAAAGAATTTACGTCTATATCTGATGGCCCGTAAAAACGAGGTTTCAATAGAATCGAATATGTGTGGGATTTTTCGAACGCTGTCGGTTAGCATGTTTTATTATTATGTGAAGTGGTATAAAAATCATTATAGCACTAGCGCTGTGAAATATACAATTAAAAGGTATGACTTGGCTCTTAGGAGTAGGTACATTCCTGTGGCAGACAGACGGACGGGGGGCCTTTACGAACAAGATTCCGTTAATCCCCTTTATATAAAAAAATAACAATCATTTTGGCAGCAATCAATGTCCCGGTCGTGCTCTGGCGAACGAGGGCCCAGGGTTCGCCTCGACCATGATCCACGATTTTAGCAGATAATTGCAGTGGAGCGACTGCCATCTGACTTTCGTGACCCTGCTACCAGGGGAACCTGACAAGATTGGATCATGGTTAAACATTCAGTCGCCTGAATGGTGCAGGTTTCATCACGATGTTTTCCCTCAACGTAAGAACATCGGTTAGCATTCAACTACTGCATATAACTCAGAAAAAAATATCCGAATTAATCCCCTTTATTTTATTTTATTTTGTATAATTGTGTGTGTTGATATGTATGTAATTTTTGTGTCTCAATGTTGTGTTGTGGCGTACAGTTGATAATAAATGATTTATTTATTTATTTATTTATATACGGGACCCCGCTGACCGTGTGGTGTCCGACAGGGCGTCGTACAAGGTGACTAATGTTTTCGAGGAAAAGATCTAAGAGTCTATATAGAGTGGAAAATGAGCAGCAGCGTTTTCCATTATTATATTTATAACACTGCGAATTCCAACCCGCCTGCCTTGGAGATTATGGCAACCCCTTTCGTGGGAGAGGCCTTTAGTTCTGCAGTGGACTGATATGGGCTGTAATGATGATATACGGGACCCTAAAAAGTATCTACCTCCAGGTGGTTACGAAAAGTTAATTACGATAATAAACTTTATACGTTATGCTTTTCCAATTAAGGCAACAATTTAACAGCCGACCAATTGGGCGAATAAAATTTTCTAAATGCATTTTTTTTTCGCATGGGGTAATTTTTTAACATGAAGTATTTTGTTGTTCTCATTTTAGGTGAGTGTTAAATTTTGGAAATTTTTGAAATCTACTGGTTAGGAGGTCTTGGTTTACTTGTACCTAGAAATGTTTTCTTATTTGGTCTGAGCTAACAGCCTAGTGATACGAGTGACTTTATCTTCATAACTTTGGATTTAAATTTTAAAGAGGTGTGAAGTGTCCACCTTTTGGGTTTACTGGTACGGGCGTGAGTGGGTACAATGCAAGAGCGTAAGTGCCTGACCACCTTAAGAATCATATTCCTTTGCACTACTGGGCAGTGGTTAAACGGTTTTATAGCATTAATAAATTAGTAGCAGCAAAGGAATTTTTTTTTTAAGTTGTAACGCACTTTTGTTCTTGTACTGTACCTACAGGTATATTACGGCCTAGATTCTTGTACGGTCTACCAAGAAAGTGGATACTCACTACAGCTAGTCTCTATAAATATAGTATTATGGGCAAAAGCTAAACAAACAAGTACAGTATATTATCTCCAAAAATTTCAGAGGTTAGCTTGCATGGCTGTAACGGGCTACATGAGGACAACACCAACTACCAGCCATGGAGGTTGTGCTAAATTTTACACCACTGCATCTGCACATAAGACAGGAGCCTCCACTATCATCATCATCACAACCCATAACAGTCTGCTGCAGGACTTAGGGCCTCTCCCCTGAAAGGGGAGGTTACTGCCATAATCTCCACGCTTTGCAGGCGGGATGGAGATCGCAATGTTAGATATATAACTCAATAACATTAGTCGCCGACGACACCCACGAGTGTAAGGGGTTGGTGCTGTATTCTACTCTGCCGGACACCACACGGCCACACTACGGTAATATATCCTAGGTGGATTCGTTAATTTGCAGCTGACTGTAGGTACGAATCGTACCTAGTTGTTATAAGGGGCCTTTACTCCTTGAGATCAAGGGCAGCTGCTGAAATTTCACATCACTAGAGAGACTTAAAAATACATATTAAGGGTATGTTCCGGGTTTCCTACCGCGTACCTAAAATGCGCTTTAACAAATGTATGCGGTAGGAAACCCGGAACATACCCTTAAAATGACTTAATCTTATCAATAAAGTGTAGGAACTGGAACTCTTTGCAATGAATCCATTGAATTAATTTAGTTTGTAGTACCTAATCCGAGTTGTAGTTTAGTTGTAGTAACTGTTTCTAGTTGTTGCCGACAACAACTTCGAAATGTCGATTTGGTCCTTGCATACTGTGCCGACTCCAAAGAAATGGGATGATGACTCCACTTGCATTCAGCAGCTAAGGTTATATCGTTTTAGTGGCGGGCAACGCATTAGTAGCCCCCCTGGTGTTGCTGATGTCCATAGGCGGCGGTGACCACTTTCCATCAGGTGGCACGCATGCCTGTTTATCTGCCTTAATACATAAAAAGAAAGACTGTGGGAGTCCCAAAATGAAATAAGTTCTTATTCTTCAGCAGGCGCTATAGGATACAGTCTACAAAATGAGATGAAGCAAGCACTCAGGAGGGGGAAGTCTTCACAAGCGACGCACGGGAATGAAGCCACCATTGTGGCGAAGGATATGGCCCCTATCACGAAACTGACAAAGAATAACAAGACTTCAGCGACAGACACAACGCGGCAGACACATAGCGGTGCAGTAACAATTCTTCACAGAGCTCATGAAGACGACGATACGCCGATAAAAACAGAACGGATAAAAAAAAAGCAAGCACTCAGAGGAGGGCCAGAGGAGCCAGAAAAAGAAGCAACATTTGAAGAAAATCTCAGTGAGCCAATGATTAAAGAGGAAACTGAACACGACCAAATTAAAGCCGATGTTAATCGCGACGAAAATGGAGAGGACAATAAACAAGATGAAATTATAGACGTGAAACTTGCCCGTGGCGGAAACAATAACGAGGACGAACACGTACAAATGGTTGGCACGGTAATAGATTGGGATAACGCTAAGAGTGAGGACAGTGATAATGATGAGAAGAAAACTGACGATGACGATAGAAAAGAAGAGAAGAAAGATAGTGACGAAGCCGAAGCATCAGGCAGTGAAGTGTTGGGGAGTAAAGTGATAAAAAAGGTGGTGAAACTGAAGCACACTACAAAACCTACGACAAAATCGAAAACGAAACATCACAAGCGAAAACATCACACTAAGAAAAGACCACATCGGAACAGGGTAGTGACACTTAAGCGCCACACTCAAAAAGGGCAAGTTTATAAGGCGGTAACGCATAAACCACAGTCAACTACAACTAGGCTGACAACAACAACCGATGACCACTGGGGGGAGATAGTGGATATTATAATGACAACTGAAGAGTCGGCTAAAAAGGACAACACAGATACACACGACAAGGACAAGATAGATAGGAAAACGGGGGAGTTTAAGAAAGCGGAGCAGATATACAAAAACATGGAGAAGGAATACAACAACCTGCTCAAGGAATACCAGATCATGAAGCAGAAGTACCAGAAGGCGCAGAACGAGAATATTCAAATAAGAAAAAGTAAATCTTCGTCGTCGTCGTCGTCGTATGAAGACCTGACTCCGATCCTAAGGCAGACGATGCAGGATAATGGATCCGAGGCAGGGGAATCAGAATCCGATTCAGACCTAGTCTACGATTTACCAGATAAAATCAAGAACCACAGAAGCAAGTAACATGGTGAAATTATACTCGATATTTTAATTAATTATTGCTAATTTTTTAAACGTAACGTTGAAAGTACTTTGAATCTGTATCTCTGTGTCTGTATGTAATCACTAGGCAGGACTCTGTCAAGCCTGAGGAGTCCGCTTGGGTGAGTACCACCGCCTTATCTATTTCTGCCGCCAAGCAACAATGCTTGCATTGTTGTATTTCGGTTTGATGGATAAGGTAGCCAGCGAAATTACAGACATGAGGCATTTCATGTGACATGTCCTCACAGTGACAACGCCCCTAAGGTTCTGCATTTTCCTTACTTGCAACCTAAATGTATGAACTGTAGATGTCATGGGCGACAGTTACCACTCACCGTCAGGTGGGCTGTCTGCTCGTTTGTCGCTGCAATAGCATAAAAAAGCGTACTCTCCAATCCATTTTTCAATAGCACGAAGCATGGTGCGCGGTGTCAGTTATCGAAAATTCAAATCCAATGACTTGATTATGGGCTATGCTTTCTGCTTCTGAGGACGACCTTGGCGTACGTTTTAAATCATAACGAGGACGTTTTGAGTAAAGGTCGAGTCCCCTTAAACCGACGTGAATGTAGGTATTTGTCCCAGCCCTATGGTTAAATCAGCGGCTAGCTTTTTGTGCAATCAATCAACATAAAATTTGCCAATGTCATGTAATTTGAAAATAAAGTTTAAAGAACAGTATTGACCAGAGTTTACGGAGGTCTTCCATACATTGTTACAATGCTAACCTGACCACACTAACCTCAAACAATAATAATAGTTTGCATTTGTTTTAATTTGGTTATGTTAGTTTAGTGCTGTGACAATGCATGGAGGAGCTCCATAAACTCGGGGCAATATCGTTCGTTCGTCGTTACTTTCAAAGTTCATGCGTATAATTAAACAGAAGTGTCAGACCGAAGTTTCGGCTTCGGCCACCTTAGGCGATACCTTCGGCTTCGGCCCGAAACCCGGCCGAAGCCGTATAAGGTTTAAGGTTTCGCCGAAGGTTCTTAGCAAATGTCATCGTTTAATAAATAATGTTATAATTCACATTATTTCGAAATATTATTTTTGACAAAAAAATTGCAAGTTAATATTTTTATCATCCGTAGATCAACTTCTAGAGATAATTTAAACTCATCAGCATCATTATCTTGGCGTTAAATTCCGGTTGCGCTCCCGCGCTACACGCGGGAACCCGGGGTCTGCCTTCCTGCTTTTCCTAGTCCACTTTGCTCGGTCTTCGGCATTCTTATTGGTGATGCCGTTAGCACGCATGCCACTCTTAACGACGTCCAGCCATCGCTTCTTGGGCCGGCCTCTCCTTCCCGTGCCTGGTGGAGGCGGCATGGCCAGACACCTGTTCCCCACATAGTTTGCCGGTCGGCGCAAGACATGGCCGTACCATCGAAGGCGACATTCTTGTAGCTTATCTGCGATGTCACGTACTTGAAGACTGCCGTGGATGTGGGCGTTCCGCACGCGATATTTGCGGGAAACTCCACACATCCACCGCAGCATCTTCATTTCCGTGACTCGCAACTCCTGCTTGTGTCGCTCTAGTAGAGGCCAAGTCTCGCTGCCGTATAAGAGAACAGATCTAATAATAGTCTTGTAGACCTGTCCCTTCAGCTTCATCGGCATCTTAGGGTCACAAATGACAGCCGTCACCTCCCGCCATTTGGCCCAAGCCGCGGATATTCGGGCTTTGACGTCGTTGTCGATGTCACCAGTTGCGCTTAGTACCGACCCCAGGTATCTGGCCTGATCCGTTCGTTTGACTTCTTTTTCACCTATGCGGACAGGTAGAGGGTCTGTACTGTTGCAGACCATGTGCTCTGTCTTCGCCACATTTATTTTCAGACCGCCGTTCTCAAACCTTAAATTAGGTGTTCACTATCAATTGTTATCTATTATATCCCAAATGAAATGAAAATACATTTATCCCTACACTGTTCGGGAGTTAATTGTGTAAATAAATCCAATGATAAATGACCCAAGAGCGTGTAATTTCTACGTGGATGTATAATTAAAAACGTTAAAAAGTTGGGGCTAGGCCATTTTCAGTTAATTTACGATCCAGTTATTATGTAAAGAATACAAAAACTTGTTTATAATAACGCAGTAGTGTTGAAAGGACGCGAGACGCATTATCGCAAGAACGCATGACAACGATTTACGGATTATTTATTGTTATCCACATTAACAAAAAAATATGATATTGAACATGTTTGGGGGAGGATTTATAACCGTATTTTTTCGTTGGAGGTTAAAAATAAATGAGGACATTTGTGGACGTTTTGGTGCCAGTCACCAGCTCGCAATGACTAACTGTCTATCTGTAAAACAGTTTGGCAACGTTTGGCTAACTTTAATCAAAGTTTATTTTCAGGATACATGGATTTTAAAGAAGAAGAGGGTTATAATTATTACCAAAACCAGGCAATGGTATATTGTGGATTGTTATGTGAACATTTTTATGGATAACAAAATAAATTACGTTATAAAATATACGCTCTATTTAAATTTCTGTAAGGCGCTGTCCTTATTGACAAGGTCGTGCGACGGGCGGCTTTGAGGTCTCCTATTGGTCGGGCGACGTCCGTCGTACAACCATGGTCGCACGACCAAAAAAAAGATATTTCGTCGAAAATATTTCATGTAAAAATGGTAAAGTAAGCCTATCGACGAACCGAGCCGGGGTAAACGAGTTCTTGAGTGGAGACCGCGACTCGGTAAGCGTAGTATGGGACGCCTTCCGGCCAGATGGAGTGACGATTTGCGAAAGGCTGCGCGTGGATACTGGATGCGGCAAGTCGAGTTGAGGCCTATATCCAGCAGTGGACTAGTAATAGGCTGATGATGATAATGAAGTTGAGTTTCTGTTTAGGGTAATTAATACTGTAGAAATAAATGTAATTTAATTATAAGTGCTCTGTATTGCCTCCACCGCTCTTTAGATCTCCTTTCTAAGGGTATGGGGTTGGCTGGAAGAAATCCCAATGTGGGATAAGCCCGCCTTTGCTTAGTAAAATTTCATTTTCACTTTTTGTATTTAATTATTATGCAATAAAGAGTTTACATACATACATACATGCATGAAGCCTGACAAAGCTCAAAATAACGCTATAAGCATTGTGTTATGGGCGATGTGGATTCGACGAAGTTTTTCGAATGCTGCCCATTTGCGAGAGTAGCAATGCTTTTAGGATTTTATGTTGCACGAGTTATGAAATCTCTTTGATACGACTGGGATATTTTTGCACATTTGTTCGCAATGGGGACCTATAGATAGTTCAACTCAGTTGTGCGCGCGGCGCTATGTGTGCGTGCGCTTGTAAATATACAGCTTTCATTTATGTGGCAGTGACGCGGCAGTCGTCGTCCGAGCAAGACATTTGCGAGCGACGAGCGAGACGGGCGAGACGACGGTTTACCCACACATAGGGCCGCGCGCACAACTGACTTGAAATATCTGTACCTATATAATATGAGCTGAAATATTATATAGGTACCTACAGGTACGTATAAAATGAGCAGGCATCAGTATAGATACGTGTAGACATCGAAGACGGTCCAAAGCATGTCCAAACTCTAAACAGGGTAGGAAGAGGTCTTTTTTTATGCTACTCAGTGACAAACGATCAGACAGACCACCTGATGGTAAGTGATAACTGTCGCCCATAACATTTACAATTCTAGCGCACCCGCCACCGAGTGCCTACACAACACACAATATTATTAAAAACTGTGTTCACTGATCTCTCACACAAAATTACACACACCACGTTTACCTACACTAAACAAAAACACACTCATACCTTACATTCACAACTACTTCTCCGTGCAGGGAGATTTGCTACGAGTTAAATTGATTTCTACCTCCTATTTAAGGTTTAGATAAAATTAAACATGTGCATGTACATTACCGATATAGTTTATAATTATATGTTAAGGAAACAAAGTGTGAATCTGCAATTGGCTTATGTACGGAATAATAGACTAAGTATACATTTATGATAAGAGAAAGCTGTTGATTCATGTTAATAAATAAAAAAAATAAAAAATTAGCAGGTAACAAAAATGCAGAACGGCAGGTGCGCTGTCACTGTGAGGACTAAGATCAAATACCTCATGATTACCTTATCCTTCAAACCGGAACACAACAATGAAAACATTGTTGCTTGGCGTCAGAAATAGATAAGGCGGTGGTACTCGCCCAGGCGGGTTTCTCAGGCTTGACAGAGCCCTACCACTTCATGAGGTGCTGACTTCAGTACGTATGGAAATTCGATTTAATGTCACTTAGTTTCAAAACCTAATTTTCAACGTGGGGCCGACTTAGTAGGTAAATAGGGTAATTTGTTGAATACAAACACCTTTGGTAATATAAAAATATCCAAAAGATATATTTTACAAAAACAAATATTAGGTATACACCAACAAAAACTTTATAATTAAAAAATGATTAAGTACTTAAATAAGGTAAAAAGTAAACTTATACGTAGATTATACTTAACATAATAATATGATGAATGATGATGATTATGATACAAAATATTCATTCATTACCTATGCATCTGCCAATACGTAATGCCAAAAACCTATTCGCATCCGATAGTTTCAATTCTGTATTTAACTAATTAAAACAATTTTAAACCAAGACAAATTAAAAATGAGACGAGTTAGAAACGAATCGAAGTTTGGAAAGGGGCAACTTTTTGAAAATGATAGGGAAACTTCTAATGAAAAGACACAGATGCGGTCACAGTCCTTATTATTGTGAATCCTTTACGACCACCGGAGTGGTTCAGTGCTTAACATCTGGTTAACATAATTTGTCAAATACATATTCCACCTATGTAACACACAGTAAAAACTATAAAGATTTAATGATTATAATTATGATAACATAAGTACCTTAGTGAAAAGTCACAGCAATGCTACCGTGACGTTATTTATATATCACCCATAATAAAAAAATAATCATCTTGGCGTTAATGTCCCGGATGTGCTCTCGATAACGAGGGCCCGGGGTCCGCCTTGACCATGATCCAGGATTTGGCAGGTCAGGTAATTACAGTGGAGCGACTGCCATCTGACCTCCATGACCCTGCTACCAGGGGAACCTGACCAGATTGGATCATGGTTACACATCCAGTCGCCTGAATGTGCAGGTTTCATCACGATGTTTTCCCTCACCGTAAGAGCATTGGTTAGTATTCAACTATTGTACATAACTCAGAAAACAGTCATTGGTACATGGCCGGAGCGGGATATTTTTATATATTATCCAGCTCTAGCACTTATTCGAGTGAAGTTAGTCAACAGCCTGTCCTATTCTTATTTTAATCGCATAGTTAAGGCGACTAGCACCAAATCCTTAAACGCATTTAAGTTGATACTTTAAAAAAACTTCATACAGAACAACGTTAAACGTCATTCATAAACGTCTTTAAGAATTTGATGCATGCCGGGCTAAGTGTCTTAAGACCAAGAGGCTTCTAAGCAAGCAACATGTTTACTGCAATATTCTCAATTCGGCACTCACGAAATCGAAAAGTACGCCATATGCGGCTGAAACAACAATAGGAAAAAGGCTCGCAATGGTTGCCCAACTTGCCCTCTGTTCAGTAAAATATTAAAAGCCTCTTTACAAAAAATAAGTGAACGGAGTACCTTGAACGATGTGGCAACAACCCACACCCCACTCTAATACACGGAAACATCATTATCTACGAGTATTGCCCACGCGTGGAGTGTCCACCTCTAGCCTAAACCCCCATCTCCAATACACGGGGACCTCCTTATCTTCAAGTGTTGCCCACGCGTGGAGAGTCCACCTCTAGCCTCAACATTCCTCTTGCCTAATAAACTGGGAACTCCTTATCTACTAATCTTGTCCACTTGTGGAGTGTCAACCTCTAGCCTTAACACTCCTCTCTAGTACACTGGAAACTCCTTGTCCACGAGTGTTGCCCACGCGTGGAGACCGCCGAGCAGGTCCTTCACTCTCGCGGCAGCAATATAGCCACTTCGTCACTCACGGATAACTTTATGCCCAATATAAAAGGACGCACTATGCCAAAATAAAAAAAAATGTGGCTGCAACAACAACAGAAAAATGATGGCATTCGTTGCCCACATATTTCAGTAGCATGTTGCCCGTTTGGAAGCCTATTACTCTTGCCTAATACACAGGGAACTCCTTATCCACGAGTGATGCCCACGCGTGGAGCCCACCCCGCAGGTCCTTCACTCTCGCGGGCGGCCCCAGCGCCGCTTGCACGCGCTCGGCGGCTAGCTGCGAGTCGTTGCCGCGGCGACAGATGAATATTGCTGGGGATTTATACGTGAATTGAGGAAAAGCAAGCAGACATACATATTTTACAATAGTATTATGTCCTTGTAACACTGTGAAAACATAGGTTACTAGCTTACCGCCGAGCAGGGGTCGTCTAACTCCGATAGTACGCCGCCATCTTTATCCACTTGATACTTGACACTAAGACCAATCGCAGCAAGGCAGCTCTGGCTCTTCCTTGCTGCTATTGGGCCTTACTCAATTGAATCATGGCGGCGTACTAGTGGAGATCGGCGGTACTCCTGCAGAGCACTGGTGGCCTAGTGGTTAAGGTGTTCGACTCGTAAGCGAGAAGTACTGCACTGCTAATGACACTATTCTGAATTACTCGTATGTATATTAGTTTATCACTAACCCATGCTCTGAATGAATGTGTAACCATGATCCAAACTGGTCAGTCTCCCAGTCAGATGGCAGTCGGTCCAGTGTAATTATCTGATCTGCCAAGTTCTAGATTTTCGCCCTTGCGCGCGAAAATACAACCGGGATTTCCAAACGCTTCAAATAGTATTTTTGCAGATTGTGCCTGCTCAGATGGCCTGGAACCGCCAGGTGGGGGCTACATTCAGTCGCTTGAATGTGTCAGTTTCAAACGATGTTTTCCCTCACCGGAAGAGTATCAGTTAGAGATCAGTTATAAGTAAGTTGTAAACGTTTAGACTGGCACTATTTGGTAATAAACTATAACATGACCAATTACCTCGTCCATCGAGATCCCTGATCCTCGCGACCAGTTCTTCCAGCTTGCCACCCCTCAGCTTCTCTATAGCATAGTTGACAGAGCCATCTATCGCGCACATGTTGAACTCCGGCTCGCTCCGCACGTCCACCAACAGATGGCGTTGATCCGGGTTCGTCTCCAAGCGGAGATTGGCCAACTCGGTAGCCGAGATGCGGGCGTCATCCGGTAAAATATCCAGGTCTAAGTCCTAGGAAAAGATTGGCCTAATAGTAAATAAAATAAATTTCTAATAAATGGGCAATTCAAATTGTGCGTGACCACGATATAACTGAATGTGGCGTAAAAAGGAACTATCAACTAACATGCCGCCGATAGGGCTGAACTATGCTGAAGGAAGACAAGTAGCGCCTCCTCACGGCCATACATTATTACTATCGTTGTTGCGCTCAACAACGTTGAAAGTATTGAAATTGTGCAGCAGCATTTTCTGTTGTAGGTAGGTAGTTTCAAACGCTTAATTAGACTCGGCTAAGTTCAGAAGCAAAACGCGTGAGAGTGGAATGTATTGTTCCTAAAATAAGGTCCATTTTGGCATCACGCCTTTTGGAAAGCGGAAGCGGAGCAACGCAAAATGGACCTTATTCTATGAGCAATACATTCAACCTTGATCTTGTTCTCGCGCTTTTTGCTTCTGAACTTAGACGAGTCTAATTAAGCGTTTGAAACTACCTACCTACAACAGAAAATGCTGCTGCACAATTTCAATACTAAAAAAATAATTAAGCGCAACAACGATAATAATAATGAATGACCGTGAGGGGGCGCTAGTTGTCTTTCTTCAGCATTGTTCAGTCCTATCGGCGGCATATTAGTTGTTAGTTCCTTTTTACGCCACATTCAGTTATATCGTGGTCACGCACAATTTGGTTTGCTCATTTATTAGAAGTGCTATACGCCTCTTACGACTTACTTGTCACTAAAGTTGTCGAGATCTAAGAAGTCAAAATGGGCATCTGGGGGTCCAAAAAGGCCACATTAGTATTTCATATTTTGCTTCATACATTTTCACAAACTACAACATCGATGTTGTTGACAGTGACATGACAACTCAAAATGACGTCTTAGTTCAAGTTTTGGCCACCGAATCAGATAAGTTTGTGGCAATCATAATATCAAACGCTAATGTGGCCGTGTGTGGCCTAATACCCAGCGGGCTATTGTCTAACTCAGTTAATAACTGAATTTGACATTAAATAATCCTACACTACGCCACCTACGTTGGGCAATGGCGTCTACCAAATTAGAGTAGTGTAAAATCTTTTTATGTCAAATTCAGTTGTCCTATAGAAAATAGTCCCCCTGACCTTGACAATTATAGGGATTGAACCGCGATCCCACCATCTCGTTTGAGGTTCCATTTGTATATTTGGATGTCGCTACAAGCCTATTCACTCCGACCTTTGGAGGCACCTGCTAGATGTCGATATATCTTGACGACCTGAGTGGTTCAGTGGTCAACATGCCGGTCTGCCACGCAAGAGGTCCCGGGTTCGATTCCCGGCCGGGCAGAAATTGAAATGATGAATTTTAATTTCTGTTACGGGTCTGGGTGTTCTATATATAATAAGTATGTATTTAAAAGTATTTAAGTAGTTTATCAGTTATCTAGCACCCATAGCACAAGCTTTGCTTAGTTTGGGGCTAGATGGCGCTGTGTAAATTTGTCCACGAATATTTATTTATTTTATCTATTTAGTCGGCACTTACAAGTGGTTTGCTTAGCATCTATGGCTAAAATCAGTTTAGAGGCCAAAGCTTTTTCCCATGGGCCTGAAAAAAATACGGACGGGTACTCTCTAGAATCATGAATGAAGCATAAAAATGACTTATTTATGTGTGCCTTGACACTGCCACTGGCGTCATAGCGCGGTGCAAAATCAAACAAAATGGCGGCAGACCTCGACTTCGACATCGGACCTCGGATTATGAATCATAATATGAAACGCTAATGCGGTCTTTATAGACCCCCTGGGGTATCTATGGGAGTGCGTAGGTGATGTACAATAAAATAAATTGTCAAGAAATGTTTGCAACTTGCATGCTTCACTTCTCTGTAGCGTAGAATGACGTCCGTATTTTTTTCAGATCCGTGCCTTTAGCATGCCAAGCGTGAAAATTGTCGTCAAATTTTATGGCTAGGAAAATTTGCAGACAGAAAAAACCAGACACGTTGGAATAATTTAATTACGATTACAATTGAATAATTTAATTTTAAAAATAATCACCTTAAATCTAAATGAGCAAACTGGAGATTGCTACAACGAAAGAGGGCTAGGCCCCCTTCATCATCATCATCATCATATAATCTCGGCATTATATCCCGGTTGAGCTCCCGCGCGGCACATGAGGGCCTTGGGTCCGCCTTCCTACTCTTCCTGGCCCACTTCGCTTCGGCATCCTTGGTGGTGAGCTTGTTGACGCATGTCATTCTTGACGACGTCAAGCCATCGCTTCTTGGGCCGACCTCTCTTTCCCATGCCTGTCGGGCTTGGCCAGACAATGTTCCCCACGTAATTTGCCGGTCTGCGCAAGACGTGGCCATACCACCGATGGCGGCACTCTTGCAGCTTATCTGCGATGTCACGGACGCCAAGGCTCTCGAATGTGTGCGTTTCGAACGCGATCCATCCGTGAAACTCCACACATCCACCGCAGCATCTTCATTTCCGTTACTAAGGGCTAGGCCCCCTTAATTATACTAATTATAAATCTAAATGACTGAACACATTATAATCCTAGTGGTATATCAGATTACACTTTGTGACCAACAACAGTTACTGCCATTGCACATAATTATAGTTTGTTGTCGTCACTTCACTTTGCATATGCCCATAGCGTGATGTCCAAGTGATACGATTTTCATACAAATTTTACGTAACGTTTGATCGACATTCCTTCAAATGTTTGATGTTTTTAATGTAAGTTTGTGCAATTAGCTGTTAGTAAATGTGTCCAATTGTGCGGAAAAAGGTTTCTACATGTTAATAATATAAAACAAAGCAATGAAAAAGAAAAATTACGAAATCACAAAACGGCGCCATCTAGAAGCGACTTGTGCTTTTTTCGACTTTAACAGCTTTATTACAAATCATAAACCTATAGAAACCCATTTTGCGCACCATTGAATACATTTAATAAGAGTATAAATCATAATACAATCACAAAACACTCAAACGAATGAAAGAATGTCGAGAGAAATTTAGTATGGGCGTCGAACCACCTTAACGTAACCTAGCGGTATTTCAGATTACACTTTGTGACCAACAAGTTACTGCCACTGGATATAATTATAGTCAGTAGCTGGTACGTCACTTTGTATAGGTCCATTTGTTCCATTTGTTCCATTCCCACAAGTCTGATTATGCAATTTATTATGGTGGTCATCTACATCGCAAATATCAGTTTCGTAGCGAGGCTTGAACACCCGAAGCTGCTTGCTCACAAACACTTTCATGAAAGTCTTTCTGGAGGACGCTTCTGTACTATCAAAGTCTTTCGCATAATGAGCATACAATTGCGTAGCATTTTTTACACCTTCAACGTTCACGTATTGAACATTCCCATTTTTCCTACACATCGGACACTTTGGTGGGTATTTCGGCAAGCCATCTAAAAAGGAGTCAGCGTTCATTGCTTTCCAAGGCTTCCTTTGAGCCTTTGACATTTCATCTGTGAGCAGCCATTTCCGTATCATAGCTTCTTTCACCGATAGGGTGTTACAGAACATGACCCGACAGACTGGCAGCCTCTCCTCTTTAAGACTTAGGTGGTACAATCTCGAGTCCACTTTCCTAGATTTGTCCCCCTTATGTAGTCCCCTTCGACGTTTCGGGGACACGACGTCGATGAGCGAACGTACAAACGCCCTCTTCCCGGTCCAATTCAGTTCGTTCCAGAAATGTTTGAAGATCTTCGTGCGATCAGCGTCACTGAAGTTCTTACAGTGACGTAGGTCCTTGTTACAGCAGAGTTTCGAGTCGCAAGGCGGTCCCATTGAGCGTTCCGGTTTAGGGACGTCCCTGACCCATTTCTTTTTGCCGTCGCGTTCCGTTACACGCGCGCCGAGGTAGCTCTTGCCCGCCATGCGCCGGTCGTGTTCCTTTTGACGCAGTTCGGTGTTGAGGCGGCCGTCTTTTTTGCGCTGGGGATTGGAAAATAAGGGTTTGAATGTTAGTAACAGTGATGGTGTTTCCCTTTTGAAGCAAATGTATGAAAATTAAATGGTCAAATGAGAATAGACTGTATGAAAGAAGTGAGCTGATGTTAGCTCTTGCGGGGATTTTGATGGTTTATGGAGGCAGAGGCAAAGTGAATGTTTAGGTGCAAAATTTCTAATTCGTAAAATGTCCAATTTGAAAAATATTCAATTTACGAAATGTCCGATTCGAAAAATGTCAAATTCGTAAAACGCCCAATTCGCAAAATGTTCAATTCAAGAAATGTGCAAATCGCAGATTGTCCAATTCGAAAAATGTGCAAATCGCAGATTGTCTCATTCTAAAAATGTGCATATCGCAGTTTTTCCAATTCCCAATGTGTTATTTTCCAAGATCCCGCTGCGAGACTAAGGCAACAATACTGCGATTTTGGAAACGCACAGTAGAAAAATTATTATGGCAGTGGCTCAACTTTGTTGCACCCGTGCAAACGGTAGTTTGTAAAATCTTCACAAAGTCGCTGCCCACCGTCTGTATCTATGTACGCTTAGATCTAGAGACTACGCAACGGATTTTAATGCGGTTTTCAACAAAAGATAGTGATTCAATTGCAAGGTTTATACAAAGAAAAAAAAGGGTAGGGATAGGACGCCATGCGTACGAAGTCGCGTTGTGTCAACTAGTATATTAATGAAGTAGATTTTGTACTCTTCACGTGAATAGCAATAAATTATGAAATTTCTAGTGTCCAACCAAAGCTTCGGCTTCGGCCACCTTCGGCGAAAACACCACCTTCGCCGAAGGTTCCTAGCAATCGTCATCATTTTATAAATAATGTCATGATTCACATTATTTAGAAATGTTATTATTTTTGACAAATAAATTACATGGTTATTTTTTTAATCGTCTCCAGATCAACTTCTTGAGATGATTTATGCTACCTTTCTATAATATACAATCAATATAAACCTTTAATATTAAAGTTTTAAAATCATTTATATTATTAATTAAACAAAATTTCTTAAGAGTTTTTAAACCTTCGGATTCATCAGAAGGTTGTGGCGATAGCCGATTTATCGGCTTCAGCTTCGTCTTCGGCCAAAAATGTACCTTCGGTTGGACACTAGAAATTTTCTATACTTCATGCACGTACTCTCGTTGACAACTGTCAAAGAGATCATGCCATGTTTTACGGTCTGTGGTGTAAACAGCAATCTACTACATTAGGTCAATACCGCGAATGGTTTTACAAAAGCAATATAATGATAATCAACCATTTACTACAAAAGGTCAATACCACGATTGTTTTACAATTGCAACATATGAGAATCAGCCATCATTGCAATACATATAAAGCAATACATTGGGTCAATACCGCAAATGTTTTTGCAATAGCAACACATGAGAATCAGCCATTTACTACAAAAGGTCAATACCGCGATTCTTTTTACAATAGCAACACATGAGAATCAGCTATCTACTACAAATGGTCAATACAGCAATTGTTTTTACAATAGCAACATATGAGAATCAGCCATATACTACATTGGGTCAATACCGCGAATGTTTATGCAATAGCAACATATGAGAATCAGCTCAATCTCAGCTGGGTCAATGAGAGGGCTCCAATATGACATTTGGGAAAGAAAAGTGTTTTTATTATCGTTAATAGATGCCGCAATTCGATGCGATAATCTCTCTAATCTGTCAAACATACACACAAGGACCAATATATTGAATGATTAACTGTTTGGATTTCTTTTTCTTGAAGTTTTAACGGGGTGATGATCATTTAGCAACGCGGGCTATCTTTACGGAATTTACGACGTGACTTTAGTGATATTTTCCCCTGTCTGACTCTTAGAACAAACTTGACATAAGAGTTCAGTACAGCGACATATATTTACTTGTTTTCTATTTTTCTATAACTGTCAAATTGAAAACCTCTCGTATATCAAATGTTTTTAAATAGCAAAATAGGAGAATCAGCCTTCTACTACATAGGGTCAATACCGCGAATGTTTTTGCAATAAAAATATATGTGAATATGAATTTCTCTTTTTTAGGTTAAATGTATGAATTTCATAATTACCAATAGTGGGAACTTACCTTTCACAACATTCGCAGTTTTGAACGTAAACACACACACCATTTTTTTCTTTGCATGCAAAGTCATACACATATTTCGACGTGCCACGAAGCATACAAAATCCGATAGGGTAGGGTACCACTAAGGTGGCAAACAAGCTTAATCAGTCACCGCAGCCTATGGATAAAATCGTCAGCCTATATTAGTCCACTGCTGGACATAGGCCTGCCCCAGCAGTAGACCTGTCCTCAGCTTATCGCATCCAGGCAACCTCCCGCAAATCATCACTCTACCTGGGCCTAAAGTCCGCTAATTTACTGATGAATCGATTGAATTGTAATTTAATCGCAATCGCTACTCAATGGCAATTT
This sequence comes from Blastobasis adustella, assembly GCA_907269095.1. NCBI lineage: Eukaryota > Metazoa > Arthropoda > Insecta > Lepidoptera > Blastobasidae > Blastobasis > Blastobasis adustella. The sequence goes on from OU026140.1 coordinate 8,436,030, forward strand.
AACACGTTTCTGGTATTCTACTACCGTAACTAATGCCTCGATTGAATTGCAAATGGATCGTAATCGCAACTCAGTGGCAGTCTAATGCGTTTTTGGTATTCTGCTTCAATTAAAACAGCCATTGAGCTGCTAATGCGAACCAAATACATTGAACCGACGGCGATCAATCGTCGTAAACTAGCGGACTCGAGGCGCTGGTCCCGACCGGCAAACTCGAATGCTATCGCTTATGACTTGCCATCTCGCTCGCTCGCGCAAGGCGCCGCGAATGGAGCGAGCGAGTTGAAGGCATAAAGCTATCAGACTGTAAGGGTGACGTAGGCCTCACATATTCTTGGCAGTTTCGCTTTTCAATCAAATCAAAGTCACTTTCCTTTTTGGTCTACTATCGTTACTAAGTAAATTATTGCTTGTACTCAATGACGACCTGAGTGGTTCAGTGGTCAACGCAAGAGGTCCCGGGTTCGATTCCTGGCCGGGCAGAAATTGAAATGATGAATTTTAATTTCTATTACGGGTCTGGGTGTTCTATGTATAATAAGTATGTATTTAAAAGTATTTAAGTAGTTTATCAGTTATCTAGCACTCATAGCACAAGCTTTGCTTAGTTTGGGGCTGGATGGCGTTGTGTGAATTTGGCCACGAATATTTATTTATTTATTTAATGACGTAGGGTAACCTACGACGCTCTCACAATGTACATCGCAAATGACAAGAATTACAAGCTATCCGAATAGGGGTGGTAGGTCGGAGGAGGTCCTACAACACGTTTGCCGAGTCGAGAGCCAAGTTATCAAAATCAGTTCAATGTTGGATTCTATTCTAATGGTTCTACAGGACTTCAAATTCATGATACCAATGGGTGCTGTGTGCATGTGTGTATGTGTGTGTATTTCACTGTTTTGTTTCACTTTACTAATATTTTTATGCCCATTTAAAAACAAATTTGGAAATCTCATTCACTCGACTAAATACCAAGCTGCAATTAGCGTATTAGAATTCTGTGCTGATGTGTTATTTGGTGCTGCGCGCAACGTGGGTAGGCCTCCCACAAGGTGGACCGACGGCCTGGTAACGATCGCAGGTACCAGCTGGATGCGGAAGGCACAGGACCGGCCGCCGTGGAAGTCTGGGGACTCCTATGCCCAGCAGTGGGCGTCTTTCGGCTGATATGATGGTTTGGTGCTGACTAGTGTCACTGCAGTTGATAATCACATCAATTAATGAGGGGTTTTCGCGGATGCAGATGGCACTCCTGAGACGCGAGGTCTGACTTCATGAAGCCCTATCATTACCTAGGTTGCAGATGGCCTGGATGTCGATGGCCGCTTTCCATCAGGTGGGCCATCCATCCGTGTGCATCCCTAGGCAATTACAACAAAAAAACGATCCTTTCTGTCCAAAGCACGGCAGTGACAACGGACCCTTACCTTAAATCATTATTTTACAGTTGCTTGTTCAAAACCGCGCCTACTTCTCAGTTAGCGCCGTCGGTTGCACTTTAAAATAGCGATACCCCTCATTGGACATGTGGTTCTCACCTTCTCCTTGGCGCGAGCCTTGCAGAACTGTTCGTAGTCTATGAGCTTGGTGATGGTGGCGTTGGATGAACAAGCAGCGCATTCTGGGTTGGCGGCGCGCAGTTTCACTGGAAATGGTTGAAAATTAAAATTCACAATTGCTGTTACCGCTGTATAATAAATATAGAAAGTGGCGGCCAAGAACTGAAAAGTGTGAAAGTTTCTGAACATTTTATTATCTCAGTCACGTTATACAATAATTACTAGAGTTGTTATTGAATCATAGACAAACTAAATATTATTCAAGCTTGAACAAAATCTGTACTATATTCTTCTTCTATTCTTCAACTCTAGGCTGTCGGAGTGTCATATGGCTGAACTGTCGTAATAAAAAATTATAATTGTGTGTTTTGTTGGGCGGCACTTTAAAATTTTTTGTACATTTTGTATCGAATTGGATGGATTGCTAGCCGAATTGGATGCGTCGGTTGACCTCTATGTGTTAGAGCTGCGTAACAGGACAGTTTATCCTTTGTAGACTTGTCCTTTTCTCCCTTCTTATTTACCGGTAAATGGTCTTCTATCATCATCATCGGCAGAAATAGATAAGGCGGTGGTACTCACCCAGACGCACTCCTCAGGCTTAACAGAGACCTACCTTAGCCCAGAAAACCCTGAATTATGATATCCTCTTACCATTCCTGAAGGTCATATCCTCTCCATCGAAGAGTACCATCCTGCCGACCAGCAGTTTCTCCCGCGGCAGTCCGGCCAGGTACTTCAAAGCTTCTAGCGCTTGCAGCACTCCTGGAGACCAGATCTTAACGTTAGGTTCAGGTTTGGGGCACTTATTTTTTAATACCGACGCGACAAAAGAGGTTGGGGGGATGTGTTTTAATCCCCGGCGAAAAAAGAGGGGTGTTGTTAGTTTGATGTGTGTATTTGCAGGCTGTGTGTATTTGTGGCTCTGTCTATTTGTGGCTCTGTCTATTTTTGGCTTTGTCTATTTGTGGCTCTGTCTATTTGTAGCTATGTCTTTTTGTGGCACTGTCTATTTGTGGCTCTGTCTATTTGTGGCACTGTCTATTTGTGGCTCTGTCTATTTGTGGCTCTGTCTATTTGTGGCACTGTCTATTTGTGGCTCTGTCTATTTGTGGCTCTGTCTATTTGTGGCACTGTCTATTTGTGGCTCTGTCTATTTGTGGCTCTGTCTATTTGTGGCTCTGTCTATTTGTGGCGCTGTCTATTTGTGGCGCTGTCTATTTGTGGCGCTGTCTATTTGTGGCGCTGTCTATTTGTGGCTCTGTCTATTTGTGGCTCTGTCTATTTGTGGCGCTGTCTATTTGTGGCGCTGTCTATTTGTGGCGCTGTCTATTTGTGGCTCTGTCTATTTGTGGCACTGTCTATTTGTGGCTCTGTCTATTTGTGGCTCTGTCTATTTTTGGCTTTGTCTATTTGTGGCTCTGTCTATTTGTAGCTATGTCTTTTTGTGGCTTTGGCTATTTGTGGCTTTGGCTATTTGTGGCTCTGTCTATTTGTGGCACTGTCTATTTGTGGCTCTGTCTATTTGTGGCTCTGTCTATTTGTAGCTCTGTCTATTTGTGGCACTGTCTATTTGTGGCTCTGTCTATTTGTGGCTCTGTCTATTTGTGGCACTGTCTATTTGTGGCTCTGTCTATTTGTGGCTCTGTCTATTTGTGGCACTGTCTATTTGTGGCTCTGTCTATTTGTGGCACTGTCTATTTGTGGCTCTGTCTATTTGTGGCTCTGTCTATTTTTGGCTTTGTCTATTTGTGGCTCTGTCTATTTGTAGCTATGTCTTTTTGTGGCTTTGGCTATTTGTGGCTCTGTCTATTTGTGGCACTGTCTATTTGTGGCACTGTCTATTTGTGGCTCTGTCTATTTGTGGCTCTGTCTATTTGTGGCACTGTCTATTTGTGGCTCTGTCTATTTGTGGCTCTGTCTATTTGTGGCTCTGTCTATTTGTGGCGCTGTCTATTTGTGGCGCTGTCTATTTGTGGCGCTGTCTATTTGTGGCGCTGTCTATTTGTGGCTCTGTCTATTTGTGGCTCTGTCTATTTGTGGCGCTGTCTATTTGTGGCGCTGTCTATTTGTGGCGCTGTCTATTTGTGGCTCTGTCTATTTGTGGCACTGTCTATTTGTGGCTCTGTCTATTTGTGGCTCTGTCTATTTTTGGCTTTGTCTATTTGTGGCTCTGTCTATTTGTAGCTATGTCTTTTTGTGGCTTTGGCTATTTGTGGCTTTGGCTATTTGTGGCTCTGTCTATTTGTGGCACTGTCTATTTGTGGCTCTGTCTATTTGTGGCTCTGTCTATTTGTGGCTCTGTCTATTTGTGGCACTGTCTATTTGTGGCTCTGTCTATTTGTGGCTCTGTCTATTTGTGGCACTGTCTATTTGTGGCTCTGTCTATTTGTGGCTCTGTCTATTTGTGGCACTGTCTATTTGTGGCTCTGTCTATTTGTGGCACTGTCTATTTGTGGCTCTGTCTATTTGTGGCTCTGTCTATTTTTGGCTTTGTCTATTTGTGGCTCTGTCTATTTGTAGCTATGTCTTTTTGTGGCTTTGGCTATTTGTGGCTCTGTCTATTTGTGGCACTGTCTATTTGTGGCACTGTCTATTTGTGGCTCTGTCTATTTGTGGCTCTGTCTATTTGTGGCGCTGTCTATTTGTGGCTCTGTCTATTTGTGGCTCTGTCTATTTGTGGCACTGTCTATTTGTGGCTCTGTCTATTTGTGGCTCTGTCTATTTTTGGCTTTGTCTATTTGTGGCTCTGTCTATTTGTAGCTATGTCTTTTTGTGGCTTTGGCTATTTGTGGCTCTGTCTATTTGTGGCACTGTCTATTTGTGGCTCTGTCTATTTGTGGCTCTGTCTATTTGTGGCACTGTCTATTTGTGGCTCTGTCTATTTGTGGCTCTGTCTATTTGTGGCGCTGTCTATTTGTGGCGCTGTCTATTTGTGGCGCTGTCTATTTGTGGCTCTGTCTATTTGTGGCTCTGTCTATTTGTGGCTCTGTCTATTTGTGGCGCTGTCTATTTGTGGCGCTGTCTATTTGTGGCTCTGTCTATTTGTGGCGCTGTCTATTTGTGGCGCTGTCTATTTGTGGCGCTGTCTATTTGTGGCTCTGTCTATTTGTGGCACTGTCTATTTGTGGCTCTGTCTATTTGTGGCTCTGTCTATTTTTGGCTTTGTCTATTTGTGGCTCTGTCTATTTGTGGCACTGTCTATTTTTGGCTCTGTCTATTTGTGGCTCTGTCTATTTGTGGCTCTGTCTATTTGTGGCGCTGTCTATTTGTGGCTCTGTCTATTTGTGGCTCTGTCAATTTGTGGCATCGTAGCTCCCGAACGGATGGATCGATTTGGATGCGGTTGTCACTGTTTTAAAGCCAGTTAAATTGAGATGGTTTCTAAGCATTGTCAATTAAAAATCGGTACAGTAATTTAGACAACATTTGAGTAGTTCAACTTGGTAGGGGGTATGTATGTATGTATGAAATCTCTTTATCAATTTATAACATTACAGGAAATAAAAATACAGTTTATAATGCAAAGGCGAGCTTATCCCACAACGGGATTTCTTCCAGCTAACCTTTGATAAGCCGAGAAGACCTTTGATGAGCGGTGAATGCAATCAAGAGTATAAACAATTAACTTTAACGAATATAACCCCATATACTATACATATGAGGATGTAAATATTGGCAGACTATATACTAATCAAATACTAATATCAGTACATAAATTAACAATTACTAATATACATAAATATTCATAATATAATAAATAAACCTATATAATATATATAATAAATAAAGAGGGTTATCAGACTTTTTCTGCCGGTTGGGTTATGTTCTGTGGATCTATATGTGGCTTCGTTGCTCAACAGATGGACCGATTTCGATGCGATTCAGGGCTTTTGGAGACACGAGAGGGGTCGCTTAGGCATCCCTGAACTTTAAAAACTTTGGGGCCTTGTGAGATCCTTAGGCTCTGTCCTAATTGGCAACGGTCGTACGTCTATTGGTTGGGTGACGTCAGTCGTACGACCATGTTAGAGACCAAGTAGAGAGATATAGGCCTCTAGAAGCACCTAGGACAACCTAGGATCCTAGAGGTTCCTAGGGGATTGTCGACCCCCATTCTTACCTATGGTCCCAGGCACGGGCCCTGCGACGCCGTCGGCGGGAATCTAGAATCCCAAAGCTTCCTAAAGACCTTGAGGCCCTTTCAGGATCCTTGGCCCCTCCGTTCTTACCAATAGTCTCCGACACAGGCCCCGCCGTCGGCCGAGCAGCTACCCACCACGGCGGCGGGCGGCGTTTCACCTTGACGTATCTGAGGACCTAGGAGAACATAGAATCCTAGAGGTTCCTAAAGACCCTGACGACCTCTCAGGACCCTTGACCCTCCCTTTTCTTACCTATAGTCCCCGGCACAGGCCCGGCGACCCCGTCGGCCGAGCAGCTGCCCACCGCGGCGGCGGGCGGCGGCGCCGGGAACACGCAGCGGTAGCACGGCCCGGAGGGGGGGGTGGGCGGTTGCTGGGGGGCCTGGGGGGGGATTGAGTTGAGTAAGAAATGCTGGGAGCATTGGCTTCCCATTAAATAAATATGAATTAAATCACCTTTTGTACACTAGTTCCACTTTATTATACAAATTTTAGTAAATTGCAACCGGTTTCGAATTACTCGAAATACCTGAAGGTGAGTGATTTGAAACCGGTTGCAATTTAATAAAATTTGTATAATAAAGTGGAACTAGTGTACAAAAATGATTTAATTCATAATAGTGGAGTTCCATCATGAAGTCAAAACACAAAGTGGTAAATAATTAAATAAATATATCAATATGCTTGGACAAATTCACACAGCGCCATCTAGCCCCAAGCCATTGGGTTAAGTGACTAGCTCCCAGCATTGGCTTCGAGAGAAAGGTTAGATATAGTTGCCCTTGTTTGATGCTGAAGCTTAATAGAGCAGATATACAACATACACATCACTGTCACACATACACACACATGCGCACGCGCACGTACAACGCACACGCACACGCACACGCGCACGCACGCGCAGACGTACGTATTTCCTCATATACACATTTCATTAGTGCATGCATACCAATAGATTCATGAAATCATGTTTTAACCGTTCCTGCTTCTTATAATCACGGTATAATTTAAAATGTAATTTGTCAAACTTTGTAATTGGCTGTATAAGTTTGTATTTCTATGAATATTGCCTATTAAGTATTCAATAAATAAATAACTAGTCTGGAGATCTGAACGTTGATGTTAGCTTTATTGCAATTTTATTGTTTAGGAATGTACCTGGATAATTTTTTTGAGAAATTGCAACAGAACGGGCCACATTAGAAATGTTTCAAAAAGTTTCAATTTCTTCATAGAACTATCGTTTTGCATCTGAAACGTTTCGAAACTTTGCTTTAACTGCTCCAACACTGGATTTTTCAAAATGTTGTAAGTGTATCTTAAATTGTTAACACAATGAGGATCAGTCACGATTTTTGTTTACTTTTCCATTAGCTTATACAACAACATGATACAACATGGATGACTGTGAAATTTTTTATCTCTTATACCGGGAAGATATATGCGCTAGAACACTGTGATTTTGGCATGTCTGATGACGTCATTCGACACCCGGGTAAACCTTACGTAACACGTAATAAAACACATATTTCTTTACGCTTGACATTTCCTTCAAACCAATATAACTTAGGCATTTCAAAATGGACTTCAAAAATTCTTTCACCGGGTTCATTGCTACGAAAATGCGTTCAGATTTTATTAACAAACCAATAAAATTATACCATATGATTGTTCCTCATTGTGGGAGCACCTTAACGTGGACTCTACATAACTTGTATGCATTTTCATCATGATCTTCATATCAGCCGAAAGACGCTTACTGCTGGGCATAGTACGCTTGTTATGTCTGTAAGTTTTCATTTATTTTAAATAAATAAATATATAAATAGGCCTCAGAGATCTCCACAAAGGCCGGTCCTCCAGCTGGTACCTGCGATCTTTACCAGATCGTCGGTCCACCTTGCGGGAGGCCTACCCACGCTGCGTCTTCTGGTACATGGTCGCTACTCGAGAACTTTACTGCCCCCTCGGCCATCTGTTCTTCGAGCTGTTCTCTGCCCACTGCCACTTTAGAATGGCAATCTTTAGGGCTATGTAAGTGAGTGAGTATGAATATTATAGATACTTTTTAAGACACAAACCTTTGCGCAATCCTCCTTCTCCCGATATCCATATATGGTGAGCTGACCTTCCATCTTGAGCGCACTGCCTGATATCAATGGCCTCTGCAACGAGTAAATTAAATATTGAACACTGTTTTATAGTTTTGCTTTGGTCGTGGAAAGGATGCGTTGGGAGGGGAAGGTTGAATTGTACAGTCGAGGAATCTAAATGTTCAGCAAGTTGGCATACGTTTGAAATGGGAGATTTCAGACAGCTGCTTAAAAAAAGTAGTAGTAAAGGGCCAAGGGAAAACCTTAAGGAAACTGGGGACCAAGAGGCCTAGGAGGTCCTTAAAAATTATTTTATTGATCTTGGTAAGCACACCAAGGAACTGGGGCCTGAGGGCTTAGGAACCTTGACAGACTTTAGAAAACCTAGGAAGTTCCTAAAGAGCCTGGAACCGGGACTTTGACTCCAAGATGATTATTTTATTATAATTGTGAGCAGACGTAGGAACTGGGGCTAGAGGGCTCAGGAACCTTGAAAGACCTTAAGGAACCTGGGGACCTAGAGGCCTAGGAGGTCCTCAAAGAGCCTGGTACTCAAACACTGGCACCAAGACGATTATTTGGTTGACATTGTGACTATTTTATTGACCTTGGTGAGCACACCTAAGAGTTGGGGTCTGAGGGCCAAGGAAGCTTAAAAGACTTTAGGAAACCTGGGGACCTAGAGGCCTAGAAAGTCCTTAGAGAGCCTAGAACCGGGACATTAGCTACAATAATTTTTATTGCATTTTTTAGTATGTAATAGGATGATTATAATTATTTACCTTAGTAAGCACACAGACGTCATTGATCAGGTATCTGGTGGGGACGTTGTCGGTGCAGTCGAGCACGACGTCGTATTCGGTGACTATGTCCAGCGCGTTCCTCGAGTCCAGTTGCACGTTGTAAGGCTTTATTGTGATGCTGGAGTTCATCCTGGAATCGGTATCATATACTTGGTTAATCAAGTTGGTTACATAGGCCGTGTGGTGTCCGGCAGAGTAGAATAGCACAAACCCCAAACTCGTGGGTGTCGTACAAGGCGACCAATGTTTTCGAGGCAACTTCTAAGCCTCCGTAGGCTGGAAAATGGGCAGCAGCATTTTCCATTGTTATATTTACGAACACCGGGCCTTCGTGCGCGATACCACAACCGGGACATTAACGCCAAGATTATTATTTTATTAATTAGGACTGTGTTCCTGCCGATAAGGTTTCCAGGGCGCCATGGGGTGGGACTTTGGGGAACCATGGTTTTATAGAGATGTTATAGAGGTGGGAAACGCATTGGCGATGCCCCTGGTGTTTCTAATGTCTATAGGCGGTGACCACGCACCATCAGGTGACCCGTTTGCCTGTTTGCCTACCATCATCATCAACATCCTAGCGCTTATCCCGCCTTCTGCCAGGGTCCGCTTTCCTACTCATTCTTCTCCACTTCCGGTATTCGGCATCCTCGGGTCGTAAGCTCTCGCATCCAACTCAGCGATGTCAACCCATCGCTTCTTGGGCCTCTTTCCTGATGTCAGCGAGTTCAGACACCTATTGCTCACGTATCCCTGGGACCTACGCAACAAGTGACCACACCAGCGCAGGCAAACCTCCTCGATCTTATCCGCGATATCCCTCACGCCAAGGCTGCCACGGATGTACTCGTTACGTACTCGGTCGAGTCGTGTAACTCCGCACATAATTTCCGCATTCCGTTTCGTTGGCGTGGAGTTCGCGGACGTGCTTCGTAAGCTTGCATATTACTTTTTCTTTTTATGCTACTCATTAACAAACGAACAGACAGCGCACCTGATGGCAAGTGGGAACTATCGCCCATAACATCTACAATTCCTACATTTAGGTTGCAGGTAACAAAAACACAGAACCGCAGGTGCGATGTCACTGTGAGCAGTAAGATGAAATGCCGCATGCCTGTAACTTCGCTGGCTACCTTATCCTTCCGGAACACAACGATGCAAGCATTGTTGCTTGGCGGCAGAAATAGATAAGGCGGTGGTACTCACCCAGGCGTCTCCTCAAGCTTGCCAGAATCCTACCACCTGATAAAATGTTTATAAAAAGTAAAGTGGTGGCGACCACGTACCGGAAGACGTAGCGTGGGTAGGCCTCCCGCAAGACCTGTTAAAGATCGCAGGTACCAGCTGGATGCGGAAGGCACAGGACCGGCCGCCGTAAAGATCTCTGAGGGAGGCCTATGCCCAGCAGTGGGCGTCTTTCGGCTGATAAGATGGACATAAAAAAGAGTCCACATACCGTCTGAGCGTGTCAGCAGCGGAGTCCACCTTGTTCAGTCTCTGGTCGCCCTCTCCATGCAGTATCTGGCGATGCACGTTCGTGATCTCCACCGTGTCGTAGTCCACTACGCCGATTGTGCCTGGGGACGGGGGATTGACAATACAAAACAAGCAATACACACACTACAGTAGAAGGTACCTACAGTCGGTTGTCTGAGTTACTATTTTTGCTTATGATATTTTTTTTAATTTTAAACTAGCGATCTGCCCCGGCTTTGCACGGGTTTTCTCGCGGTTACTCTACAATAATATGCAAATAAATCATCCTCATAAATCACTTCCTTCTATTAGTGAAAACCGCATGAACATTCGCTAAGAATTTTTTGACACGGTGTGGGACTTTATATTATATTTTTAATGATAAATGCCAGGTCAAGAGCCTAAACCCTAGACCGTTGAGCATGTACTCTGCATGAGCAAGGCAGGTTAATCTTTTTTTGTTTTCGTCTATCGCAAAGGGTGTAATGGCACCCTCTGGAATATCGAAGGAGAGAGGCAGAGAGAGAACACTCACGTGTACCAGCGCGGCCACCGGCTGGTTATGCTGGACTTGCAAGAGACCTAGGCGCCTACCAGCTAAACTCTGCCTTAGGAGTACCTTATCTATAACCGGGAAAGCTTTTCAGGCTTCATCGGATGCGACACCCCATACGGATGGGGTGCCCAATCCTAAGCACTACATGCTAAACACCCCCATAGGACTACCTGTAGCCGGGAAGGCTTTCCAGGCTTCATCGGATGCGACACCCCATGGCCATGGGGTGCGCGTGCAGTTTGCCTCCATCTTGCACAAAAACACGGGCGGGATCGATAGCAAACTCAAACTGAATAATTTGAGTTATTTATTGAAAGAGGATTTATTGATCTCTTATCAAACGTCAAAAAACTACGGAAAGCAAAGCGGCCATTTAACGAGCTCATCCAGGTAAGGGGTGACGCAAGTACAGCATGTTATAAAACACCTCCAGCGCCATCTAGAATCAGAGAAAGGTAACACTAACCCACACCCGCGCCAGCCAAGTACGCAGCAGCCGGGCAGCCCAGCCCGCCGGCGCCGACCACCAGCACTCGCCCCGAGCAAAGCTTCGCCTGCCCGCGGACGCCCAGCTGCGGTAGGAGGATCTGACGGCTGTACCTGGGTGGTTAGGGATGTAGGTTTTGTTATTAGATAGATATACGCAGCGTGGGTAGGCCGTAGGTGGACCGACGACCTGGTAAAGATCGCAGGTACCAGCTGGATGCGGAAGGCACAGGACCGGCCGCCGTGGAGCTGGCTGGCATGAGCAGTGGGCGTCCTTCGGTTGATATGATGAGGTTTTGTTATATTTCAAAAGACGCCCATTGCTGGGCATAGGCCTGCCTCCCTTCCGCATCAAGATTTTTTTTATAAAACTTAGGTGGTAAACAAGCGTCAGCTTGTTAGGCCGTTAGGCCTGCCTGATGGTAAGCAGTCACCGCAGCCTATGGACGTTTGCAATACCAGGGGCATCTTCTCTAAACCTCTGGGACACTTTGCTAGTAACTTTTTCTTATCTGGGACTGATCTGGCAGCAAATTGGTAAAGGCTAGGCTCCTTCACTGCCAAAGTCATGGTTCTCCAAACGCCCACCCCATGGAGCACTGGAGACCTTATTCAGCGGCGGGAACAAAATACTATTTGAAACTAGCTTCCTGGCGCAACTTCTTTCTCGTTATGTCCTACACCTACCCTCTCCCTTACCCCACAAGTTGGGCACAATGTCTCTTTTATCCATTTAATCGAGTGGTATAGGTATCCGACATCGAGCCGAGAAAGTTCGCGACCTTAAAAACCGCGTACTTTAAGTTCGGACGTATGTCGCCTACTTAACGAAGCACAGATGGCAGTTGCTCCACTGTATGTAATTATGTGTTCTGCCAAATCCTGGATCATGGTCAAGGCAGACCCCGAGCCCTCGTGCGCGCGAGCACAACCGGGACTTTAACACCAGGACGATCATTATACACTGAGGTAGACCCTGAAAATATATTATTTTAATGTTATATCCACAACTCTTTACATACATCTCCTTTTATTCTTGCCACTTCGGACCCCAGCTTTCCACCTGATGGAAAATGGTCACTGTTGTTCCTGAACGAAACTATTATGCCGATTTATGGAAAATATTATGTTGAAGTCTAATTTTATTATTATATTCACCTTTCTATAGCCCATCTTGGTAATCTGTCCGGTTGCACAGCACTGTTATTCACGATGTGTTCATACGACTTCGTGTTGTCATGCCCGTTCGACGAATTCGCCTGAGAACAATGTTCGTAATGTTACAATGCACTGAAGATTTACTATTTAATTCACACTAAAATCACACCTTGGTCAAAGTAGGTATATAAAAAGGTGCAATAAAGAAACTTGAAGTAAAATTTTAATTAAAATTAGGGTTTATGTTCTACTCGTTGACCATGTTTCAACAGCCAACCATAATGTCAAAAAACTACCAAATTAACAAATACTAGCAATACTGAGTAGCAGCTTTTGCGTTGACATCATATATGGCGCATGATCTACATGGTGGCTTCCCATTACTTCTAATATTTTTTTTTTTTTACATAAAGTTAGTGTTTGCCTGTTTAAAACTAAGATTACACCACTCTAACTTAGGCACGTAGATAAGGATTATAGATTGGGACGTTATGATTACTCTTGCCATACATAGGACTCCTACCTCAGCCAGGGTTGCTATTACGGGCATTGTCCGTACGTACTATTCTGGGATCCTTATCTACGTGCCTCAATTGGGGTGGTGTAATCACAGATATACACCCTATGTACTAATTCACTAACTAAAAGCAATTTTTCTGCAGATTTGATTAAAGCATGGTTTGGGTAGGTGGTAATATTTGCATTCGCATTCAAATATGCGAATGATTCGCATCATTTAACATCAACATTCGCATTGGCATCAAACCATGTGAATATGTGCGGATGCGCATGCATTGTGCAAGTCGCTGCATGTAAGGGCAGTGTAGTGTGACGCGTTCAATTAATGGAGGCGTTTATCATTCGCTTGCCGCTTCATCATCAACATCATCATCTCGGATTAAATCCCGGTTGCACTCCCGCGCAACACGCGGGGGGCCGGGGTCCGCCTTCCTGCTTTTCTTAGCCCACTTTGCTCGGTCTTCGGCATCCTTTGTGGTGAGTCTGTTGGCACGCATGTCACTCTTAACGACGTCCAGCCATCGACTCTTGGGCCGGCCTCTTATTCCCGTACCTGGCGGGGGTGGCATGGCCAGACATCTGTTCCCCACATAATTTGCCGGTCTGCGCAAGACGTGGCCGTACCATCGAAGGCGGCACTCTTGTAGCTTGTCCGCGATGTCACGGACATGAAAGCTACCGCGGATATAGGCGTTCCGCACGCGATCTGTGCGGGAAACCCCACACATCAACCGCAGCATCTTCATTTCGGTCACTTGCAACTCCTGCTTGTGTCGCTCTAGTAGAGGCCAGGTCTCGCTGCCGTATAAGAGAACAGGTCTAATTAAGGTTTTGTAAACCTGTCCCTTCAGCTTCATCGGCATCTTGGGGTCGCTTAGTACCGATCCCAGGTATCTGGCCTGATCCGTTCGTTTTACCTCCTCTTCACCTATGCAAACGGGTAGGGGGTCTGTACTGTTGCAGGCCATGTACTTTGTCTTCGCCACATTTACTTTCAGACCGTCGTTCTCAAGCGACTCCTTCCACTTTTCCACCCGTTGGACAAGTCGCCCTTTGTCAGAGTGTGTAAACGCGATATCGTCAGTATACATGAGTAGCCACGGAGGTACCTCATGATAGTCTCGGATGCTGTGAGATAAATCTCACGTTGAACAGAAGTGGGCTGAGCACAGAGCCCTGGTGTACCCCAACGGTAATAGGGAAAGGGATGGTGTCGCAAACAGCAGTCCTAACTATGGAATTTGAATCGCAGTACATGTCTCAGATAATGTCAATATAGGCTTCAGGTACTGACTTGGACCGCAACGCCCACCAGATCATCTCACGAGGGACACAGTCAAAGGCCTTCTGCATGTCCAGAAACAGGAAATACAGGGGCGTGTTCCTTGATCTATATCCCTCCATTAGAGTTCTTAGGGCAAATACAGGGTCCATGGTCCCACAACCCGGCCGAAACCCATACTGACACTCCAAGATTGTACACTCCCGCCAGATCCAATCCGCTTGATCGGATTGAATTGAATTCACTGACATTTAGTCAATAAGTGAGCAATTATTTAGTGCAGCCGGCCTTACATATTATGAGCCACTCAGAAATCGCCTCATGGGCAAAATGGCCCCTACATTACTCTTTATTAAATATGATTTGCTCCTTTTAAAATTGGATTACCAATTACTATAATTACTAATAAAAATATTGATTATAACAAATTTTATGTTTTTATGGGTTTTTAATGTCTTACCTGAACATTCGCACTAACACATTCACATATCAAAGTGTAAAATATGACATATGTAACATCCCTGTTCGCACTATGGAACCAAATTTTGTAATAATTTCCCTAACTGTGCTCGGCTTTGGGCCTAATTACAAGTGTGGTTGTTTCAATCATTTTAAACAAGGGTTGTTATGTTACATGTAGTTATTAAGACAAGAAACTCTGTATGGAGCATTTTCCAATAGCCAACAGGTGGTGCAAAGATAACATTTGTTGCACCAATGCTTGACAACTTAGCTGTGGTGAATTGCATGCACTTTTAAGATGAAGTATCAATTCAATTTAAGTCAATACTTTATTTCAGACACATGTCCATAATGTAATACAAAATAAAAATAAAAACAAAAATAAATAAAATGAAATTCTTAAATCTATCTGCCTAGCAGTTTGGTCCAGTAAAGAGCACTTGTATATGTACTACCCTTTACTGAACAATCAAGTTAGAGTTTGTAATTAATGGGATGTTTTTAAATTTCTAACCAATTATGATAATGGTCTGCTAATGAAGCATCGCCAGTCGGGTATTGGTTTGTGCTGGTCGAGGGTTCCTACATTTAGATTTTTATTTATGTGAGTGGATGAGTGGAAAATTGACCCTACTTAAACTTTAATTGAAATTAAAATTTATTTTTATAAATTTTTACCTGGCTGGGTCTGGCACAAAATGGTTCCTATGTCTCTCTGCCTGTCCGTATATCCAGTAACTGTTAAGCCACGTTACGATTATTGATGCGGTTTTCACTAGGTATCATTGTATATCATCATTACATATCATTAAGAGAATTTTCTTCGGGAAGGTTTAAAATTTTGAATTGAGAAACCGCGTGAACATCCGTGCGAAGCTGGGGCGGTCCTCTAGTAAAGTTAGGCATAGGTATTAACCTTATCGATTTTGCAAATTCAAACATACAGGTTTGGTACTTACAGTTATCCATTGCTTCTTCAATGTGTATAATTCGGTCTCTTTTTCATGTAACTTCTTGCGGATTTCAGTGATTTCTTTCTCTAAAGAATTTATTCGATCCATTTTTTTCTACTAAATAAACCGAGAAAAACGATACATACGACTTACATTACAAACAATATCACAAAAATCTAGACCTAGGTACGCAAAAATCAATCAAGCCAGCCAGAGAGAGAGGAGATGAATCAAACCGATTCAAACCATCAAACCAATTTGTTATTGATTAATTAGGGTTCCACTGCGGTCCCATCCACATATAAGAAATCCAAAGCCGGGTCCAGACATGTGTCAAGATGTGCAAAAACGATGTGTGGGAGCCTTTTGTTAATGTGTACCAATATTTTCAGATTTTCTACAAATTTTTCGTATTTGCCATGTAGGAATGTATCGGTTTTTTGACGTACATTAAAGGGCGCAACTATCAATATTCAATATTTAGACTACGTATTTAGTCGACTCTAAAGCGTACTCTACATGTCCGTCGAAACTTTCGGCGAAACTTTTGCCGGGACTTGGTCGACCCTCTACATTCTCTCCTATTAGGGATGTGGTGGGTGTAAAAACGCGTCGACATTATATCCATTCATCCGTGTAATATCGCTGTCTGCTGTAAACAGGGTCACAGAGGTGATGGCAGCTGCTCTTATGTAATTACTTGATCTATTAATATCCTGGATCATGTTCAAGTGTACCCCGAACCTTTTACGGGAAAAAGCGCTAGGAATATAAATATAAAATCGATCGAGTCGAGACGACAACAACCTATCTCTACTTAGTCTATGAAATAGGCGAGACATGCTAAACATGCACGGGACTACACGAATGTAGGCGAATACTCCCTCTACACTCTCGTGTTCCCGCGGAACTGTCCACATGTGGAGTGCGCTTAACACTCTTAACAAAGACTTAAGCTGCGATTACACACATCCTATACTTTATCAAATATAGACTGATAATTTTGACAGTTCACAGTAGGAACTGGGTGGTGTAAAATCGTTAATGAATCTATTCGATTATCGTTTATCATTCTCATAGAAGTTCGAATCGATAGTTGCATAGTTATGCTGTATGTATTATACAAAACAAACAATTTTTTTTCTTTTGAATTAATTATTTATTAATACTACATTAAAAACCCTTTCACAACGACGACTTCGACACGTGAGTATTTTTAATAGTTCAGTCTGCCTATTCCGTAGAATACGCGCGAGTCGATTTCGTTGTTGTTAAAAGTCTCTTAGGGCGAAATATAAACAATGAATAAGAATTTAGTTACAAAAAATGACATAATTACCTAAATGTTAATTTTAAATATTTGATTATTTTATTTGAAAACCTATTTTTGATGGTCTGTTGTTATTTGTTATTCGTGGCTCTTCACTAAAGGGCGGTACCTGTCCATGAAGTACGACATTATCTGTAGAACATTTTACCGGAAAGAAACACGACACTTCATAAGCCTGCGCCAAAGATCAACAATTAATAAGTTGTTAAAATTATCATGCTATTTTAGACAAAGCATAGTTCAGGCACCTAGATAAAGGAAGCTCAACATATTAGCATGTCCGTTACGGACCGTGTTGCCAGTGGCCGATATTCAAAAGTAACACAAGGCAGCTCAATAAGTAATATTTTCACGAACAAAGTAACATTATCTTATTTTATATTTTGAACTTACATTTCAGTAATGTTACATGTTACTGGACAGTTCAAAGTTAGACTACGGTATAGTTATCTGTTCTGTGTTTTTACCACCCGTTTGGTGCCACCTGTTTTGATTTATTTGAAAACACGCCGACAATCATTGCGAACTCGGCTGTTTTGACAATAAAATAAATTTCAGATTACCATGGAAGAACGTCACGCCCGCGGCATTTCTCAAAGGCGTGTGGTGCGTGCCGCATTTTATATTATAGGCAATTACACCGTAATTATGAGAATTAAGCCCAGACGCAATGGTTTTAAATTAATAAAAAATGAGATTTTTTATTAGCTGTCACAAATTCCGATGCCCCGGGACCAAAGGTCGTAAAAAATTACCTAGTTCTGAAAATAACATAGCTATTAGCTACACATACATACATACATTACATACAACATTCCATGAGGTGGCCCGCTTACCTTTATAATAAAAATAAATACACACGAGTTATTGTGATATGATAATGTCAAAATTACGTACTTAACTTCTTAGTTCGTATTTTTCATCTGTTTATCCTAGTGCAGTGCGGTAACTAACGGTAAGTTAAAGTGTTTTAATATAAAATGTACCTACTAGTATAACTACTTGTACTTGCAATGTAACTGCAAACGAAATTCTACCTAATGTCGAACGCTTAGAGTATTATAACAGATTTGGATAGGTCGATGTTATGCTGATTGTAACACTTCTACCTCTGCCTCCTTGGTTCTGCGAGTGTTTCACGCTCCGGACTACGAAGTCACTGGTCTCGAGTTCCAATCCCGGGTGGGACATTTTTTAATATGCATTCTCCGCAACTACTGAACCGAATTTGATAATTCTATTACCATTTACAAGCTATATTAATTAGAAAAAACATAGGCCATATTATTTTTATATCGATAGTGTACTTTTAGTGCATATAAAACATACTTAATACCTAACCTACATAATACAACAAGATAAAAGACAAAAATTCAAACTCAACTGGACTCGAGTCCCACATCGAGACCCACATGTCCAGCGTTACCGACCATGAGTGTAATGATATTTGTATCGTTTATTGTTCAATACACTCACGGTCAGTTGAACTGAACAGTCGTAAAGTGATCGGTTAAAAATATTCCCACTCACCCAATTAATTGGCTGAACTTCGGTCAGACATTAGGTAATATTTAAATTTTCGTTATTTCAGGCATACTACGGAATTTCAATGTAAAGTGCAATACTGCCTTGACCGATAAATGACGTTTAACGTTCCGTTTCAGAGCGTTCGTTACGTTCGTACGTTACAATTGTTCATGCTGTATTATTCAAACTATAGAAACGGACCGTATATGTCAAACGTTTAGTTTTTGCTAATAATTTCAGTTTAATTACAAACAAACTATACAAATAATAGAAAAATCTCGAGATATTATAAATTAATATTTCGACCTGAGTACTTCATCGATATCAAATATCTTAGACTCTAATTTAGGGCACAATAGACCTGTATGGGTATTGTATTTACATGCAATAATTGTGATCAAAACGCATCCCACTAAATCCTACTTCTCAAATGTCATTGAACTTTCGCTGAAGTTGCTATGTGACTTTTTATTCTGTTTTGATTGTTATATTTATTAAATAACAGTAATTTACATAATTTTCGAATTTTTTGAAAACAAGGAGAATTCAGCTATCCTATTAGGTGATCTTTTTTGTATTTACATCTCTACTTTTCGAATTAAAGTCAAGTGTAATGTAGGTGTTGATCGACGAACCTTCCACTCAATAACAATGAATTGTTTGGTATTGCTGTCGACAAACAAAGTATCCTATTCGACTTTTAGCCGTTAAGAGTGAAGCACCCAGTCAAGGTAAGATAGCTAGACAGTTTTTGTTCAATAACCTCTCATCCATCTTATAGGAATTGTAATATGATACTCGTTTTATGATTAGGGAATTTACCGCCTATTTTAGAGGTTACTATTCACTGATTGGCCGTTTTGCAGCTATATAGTTGATGCCCTTTGATTTTGTTACTCAAAATTCAGAGTTTTAACTTGGTTCTGATAAGAAAACTTCAAAACTTGAAATGAAACTGTCGTTTGTTCTAAACAACATAAATAGACAATATTTTGATAAAAATTTGCCTATGTTCTTGGTACTCCATTCAGCATAATCCTTAGATAATCTATACCAGACCTAGATAACATGACAGAGTGCCATAAGGGCCTGTGTGAATAGCCTCTCTCTTAAAAGTCAGGGGCTATTTTAACTTAGTATGCTTGCATATGCGTCAACAACTTGACGTGCTACAATGCCTCAGTGCGTATTTCAAAACCGGAAATAATGATCCTAAGATAAATGTATCATACTTTAAGTAAATTAATATTGTTTAATACTATTGACAATTAAATAACCATGTATGTTTAATAAAAAAGTATTTTTTAAATTTCTCAGCCATGTCTATTATTTGGCTCAATGTTTGTTGTTCTAGAACAGTGTATCTATAGAGTAGCTTTAATACCACTTATTTGAGGACCTCCAATGTCTTAAGTATCAGATGATGTAAAAAGCATTAAGCAAACATTATTATTATTCCTTTGTAACCCTACAACGGGAAAACATATAAAAAATGTACGTCACATGTAAGTCCCGTTTAAGATTATAATAAATAGAACAGTTTTAAAATAATGCCATTACATGACCGGAAGATCATGACATTCCATTAGCCTATCTATTTGGCACGAACTATAGTGAAAATCTGTTTTAGGGAGCTTATTTTCCAGACTAAGTGTACTGCGCTGTGGAAAAGAGTTCTAAGCCAGGGCTATTCTCCCCTTCCTCTTTCTCCTCACTGACAGTAAAGGTGCATGCGGATTAGGTGCTGTCCTAATTGGCAACGGTTTTAGGACCATGGCGTTCGACGGGCTATTTGGAGTCTCCTATTGGTCGGGCAATGTCCGTCACACGACCGTTGCCAATTAGGACAGCGCCTTAGAGGCACTTCGCGGTCAAGCCATGCACTGTACGCCTATGCTTGCAAGTGCGTACGTGCCTCAGCCCGAGCCGTGCTGCTGTGGCGCGAGCCTTGGGCAATCGGTTTTTGACTGTTTCGGAGATAAGTTACCCTCAATATACAAACTTGCAAATTTACAAGCTTTTCCTCTTAACAGCTCACATCCGAAGTATCCGCTAATCTATTGTTATCAAATGTTCTCGCGACCCACTATTGTGTCGCCGGGACGTGACAGGTTAATATTAATATGGATTTATTTCTATCCGCTTAGGTATAAATCTCATACTATGTGCCCAGTTATCTTTACCACAGAATGTAATACTAATGCAATAGAAGGAGGCCTTCACAGATGATAATAATGATGTCTTCCCGGCCAGTTTCGGCTACGGCGACTGCATCCGTTGTTGATATCGTTCGTGTGCTCGCAAGTGGATTACGTAGTCAATCTTTTCGGTAAAGACCCTCGCGCATTATGGGCCTGTGAGCACACCGTTCACGTGATTGTAATTGATCAGATAAAAATTAAGCAAATAGCAACTCTTATGAAGACGCAACACTGCAATTTACCCCGTACAGTCACAGGTACCTACAATTTCCCTTACCTCACAGATGGAGTCGTGCTGCACCCGTTTCACTGTGGCGGAGGGCGGGGCGCGGCTCGCGGCCACCGCGGGCGTGAAGAACACCCTCGCCGTGGAGTATTCCACGTTCATATCCACACGGCTCATACACGAGGACGCCTACAAGATCAGAGGGTGAGTCTTGATCGAGTGCGAATACCAGCCAGCAGAATTACAGGCCGTGTGGTGTCCGGCAGAGTAGAATAGCACCAACCCCTTGCGCTCGTGAGTGTCGTACAAGGCGACTAATGTTTTGGAGGCAAAAGATCTAGCTCGAAAATGGGCGATTTCCAACCCGCCTGTCAAGCGCGGTAATTATGGCAATAGCCTGCCCTTTCGTGGGAGAGGCCCTAAGTCTTGCAGTGGACTGTTATGGGCTGTGATGATGATGACAAGTACAGGCGTGAGGCATTTCATCTTAGTCCTCGCAGTGACAACGCCTGCGGTTGCAACCTAAAATGGGCGAACTGTTATGGGCGACAGTTGAGAACTTACCATCAGGTGGGCTGTCTGCTCGTTTAACACTGTAAGGGCGAGGCCCCATTAGTGCGTAGCTGCGTTGCGTCATCGCAGCGTTGACGCTGCGACGTTTTTCATATATTTTTTAAGACATGCCCCATTAGACCGTAGCGTTGTCGCGCGCGACGTTTCAACGGATCGACGGATAAGAGACGAAGCGGGAGGGAGGTGATGCGCTGCGTTGTCGGAGCTCAGTTGCGACGACGGATAGTGTTCCACTGCTAGCGGAGGATGCTAGACGAGCGCTAACCTGACCATCACTATTTCTTAATGCTATGAAAGGAGATATCCAGAATCTTCTATGGTTTCTACGTTTATTTCGGCGGTGGCGTAATAAAAGCAACAAAATAACACGTTTGTGCCTATCCATTGTGAAGGCTGAACTGAGACGTAGCTGCGACGGCGTGCATACACTCTTGCGTTGCGTTGTCGCAGCGTCAACGCTACGCAGGTGTGGCATACTATGCGTTTATCCGTTGCGACGACGCGACGCAACGCAGCGCAACGCACTAATGGGGCCGCGCCCTAACTGTATCGTTTATAACATAAAAAAAAAAAACAAAATTGTTGGTACTAAAATCATCTTGGCGTCAATGTCCCAGATGTGATCTCGTGAGGGCCCAAGTGTCTGTCTTAACCGTGAACCATTTGGCAGATCAGGTAATTACAGCGGAGTGACTGCCTTCTGAGCGTCGCGACCCTGTTAACAAGGTTATCCACATTGAATTATGGTTCAGTCGCCTGAATGTGTCGGTTTGATCATAAAGTTTTTCCTATTTTCCCCGATGATAAGGCGCTGTTCTAATTGGGAACGGTTGTGCGATCATGGTACGACGGGCTCACCCAACCAACAGGAGACTTCAAAGCCGCTCGTTGCAAGACCATCGTCGTAGAACCGCTGTCAATTAAGACAGCCCCTAAGAGCCTGTTAGTGTTCAATTAACCAACATCGCGATACAACTGGGATTTTGACACCAAGATGATTATTTATTTTGGATGGTTGCTGATGAAATTTCGACCTTAAGGTTAACCCGCCTAGTAACATATTCAGTTATAGCTCACAAGCTTCACCCCTCAATGAATTCCTTCCACATTCCAGCCCCCTATCGTCAGGCCGACAACGCTCCGTCTACGTGACGCGTCCGACGCGCGTCCCCGTGGCGGCGTACGACCTCGCCATCCTGACCGACCTCGCCGTGGCGAAGGCGGTGCTCTGCGAAGACGTCGAGGACTGGGGACAGGAGTTGGAGGAGAAGGAGGTACGTATCTCTTCATGATTAGATGCGTACATAATGTCCTGCCTTTTTACTGTAGGGGTAGACAGTTCCACTTGCTACGGTCCTGCTTTCTCAGCCCTAGCCCATGTCTTTCAAGAGGTAATTCGGTTGCGGGATGCCCAGAAGATGTAGTGGGAGCCCTTAATCCACTTGGATGAGTGGATTATCATCGAAGTGGAATATACTGTGATCCATTATTATTTTGATTGGATTCTGGGATACCTGCACATTTCCCATCGTGGTATCTGACTATCATCATCATCATCTTGGCGTTATGACCCGGTTGTGCTCTCGTACGCGAGGGCCTGGGGTCCGCCTTAAATCGGGGGTATCTGACTAAGGGATTTACATAAATAAGTAAATCGGCGTACGTGACGCGTCCGACGCGCGTCCCCCGCTCGGCGTACGACCTCGCCATCCTGACCGACCTCGCCGTGGCAAAGCCGGGGCTCTGCGATGACGTCGAGGATTGGGGACAGCAGTTGGAGGAGAAGGAGGTATGTGTCTCGTCATGTTTAGGTACGTACTTAATGTTACGCCTTTTTCCCGTAGGGGTAGGCAGAGATCACATCGTTCCACTTGCTACGGTCTTGACAAATCTCTGTCGGCACTCGATATTGTCTTTTAAAAGGTAATCTAGCCGCGTGACGCCCAGCAGATGTGATGCTGATGCGACCCCTCAATCTACTACTGCTATGCTGCCAGGCTCATTATCTGCCTGTCATCATTTGAGTGGATCCTAGTATATGCCACCACGCCGTGACCCGTCATGGCATCTGACTCGAGGATTCAAGAGTAATATACCGTCACACACGCGGTGTCAATCGGCTCCCGAGACTGATCAACCGGTCTCGAGGTCTTCAGCGGAAGACCTTGATCAACTTCGCTTCGCCAACGGTGTTAAGAGGCATACCTTACGAGTGGCGAGCTCGTTGCGGTGCTGAACGTTCGACTAGCCTCAAAGTACGAATCGGCCACCAATCCCGTTCTTGGACTCTGCGAGCGCACCCATAACCACGCCCATTGTAGATCTAGACTTAACCATTGGCAGAGCTGAGTTAAGAATTCGGAAGCGGGCATTATGCTATTTACGAGTAGATGCAGTTGAGATTTTGATGGTGAATCAATAGGCGCAAGTAGCTGGGTGGTGACACGGGTGGATTATTGAACACGGAGGCCGCGGTTCGAATCTTGTCATAGATATCACTTTTGTTTTTTTTTGTATTTATTTTATTTTTCCGCCATAATATAATGTGTAGTGTTATTGCATGATAGTATTTAGTGGCTGCTTAATTGGTTTTGTTAGGATAAGTACCTACGTTGTCAATCAGTAGTGTACAAGTAGAAATAAGAAATAAACCTATTTTCTTTCTTTCTTAGAGATCTTTAATTTCCATTTACATGGCCTCATGAAAGTACCCATCCACTTTAGAGTCATCACATTGGCACCGCACATTTTCACCCCTTTCTTGAAGAACTCCATGTTGTATATTGAGTTATTGTTTTAGAAGTGGGGCAACAAACTTACGAGTCGATTCTTAGTCCAGCAGTGTAGACGTTATTGGTGTTCCATTTCATTTATTTTTTACCTAATTACCACTATTGTGTCATTTCATCAATTTTATATATACATTAAGTATCATTATTGTGTTATTCTATTTCAATTATTTTATTAGTCTACAGGTGTATTATTGTAAATTTAAATAAAAAATATTTTAATATAACTCAAGGTAAAATATATAATGTATAGCTGATGTTCATAGGCGGCGGTGACCACTTTCCATCAGCCCGCTTGCCTGTTTGTCTGCCGTATAACATAAAATAAATAAATATGAATATTCCCAGGTGCTGGTATGCACATCAGCAGTGTTCCGCCATGTCCTCGAAGCCGGGGTGCTGGCGATGCGCGGCGTGAACGTGCTGGTCATCGACAGCTGCCACCTCGTATGCGAGGATGAGAGCCTGCAGTATGTGAGTGTTGGGGGTAAAAATACTATAGTGTGGTGTCCGGCAGAGTAGAATAGCACCAACTCCTTACACTCGTGGGTGTCGTACAAGGCGACTAATGTTTTCCAGGCAAAAGATCTAGAGTCTCCGTTGGTTGGAAAATGGGCAGCAGCGTTTTCCATTGTTATATTTACAACATTGCGATCTCCAACCCGCCTGCCGAGCGTGGAGATTATGGTAATAACCCTAGTGGTAAAGGCAACCGACTTGCAAGCGAGAGGTACCAGGTGTGAATGACTCTTTTCTGAGTGATGTACTTTAGTTGAACACTACCGATGCTCTTACGGTGAGGGAAAACATCGTGGTGAAACCTGCATATTTAGGCGACTGATTCGATCTGGTCTGGTTCTCCTGGTAGCAGGGTCACGGAGGTCAGGTGGCAGTCGCTCCACTGTAATTACCTGATCTGCCAAATCCTGGATCATTGTCAAGGCGGATCCCGAGCCCTCGCGCGCAAGACCACAACCGGGATATTGACGTTAAGATGATTATTATAAATGAGTAACTCATACCATAATAAAATCTTTTTATTCCAGATAATGAAACTATACAAACAATCAGACGGAGACAAGAGACCTAGAATACTCGCTCTGACCTACCCGCTGTTTAATTCTTCCAAGATAGACGAAGAAGAAGAAATAGAAGATAGTCCAGAAACTAAGATAGACAGACTACCGACTCTAGAAGAAAAAGATGAAAGCGAAGAGACAGATTCTAAAGAATCCGACACTATATGTAGCTTAGATTCCCCGGAGCCAAAAAATTTAGAAGAAAGTATAGATAAGGAAGATGAGTCGCTTTCGGAGGAAGAGAAGCCAGCGACGAAGAGGAAGAAGGAAGTGGAGTATGAAGAAGTGGGGGTGTATGAGAATTTGGATGACTTTGAAATGTATGAGAAGTTGGAATGGAAAATTGAAGGTATGGAGCAGGAGCTGTGCTGTCAGATGGATCTGGCCGAGGATATCGATGGTGGCAAGAGGTGGGTATCGCTTTTTTATTTATTTCATTAATTGTACATAATTTTTCGAACTCCACGGTAGAAGTTGGTTTGGTTTCTTTATTAGTTATAGATGTTTAAAGTACGAAACGGTCACCCATCATATTCATGTTTATTTATTTATTTATTAAAACTTTAAGCACTAAAGGTACATTGGCAGACTTAAAGCTAAAGTAGCCTTATCTACCAGTCAACCGGTGCGGGAGAAACAATAAGATAAGGTGAAGGAAAGGATACTTTACATCAATGAATGCTAAATTTATACAATTTTATAAAAATACAAGAAATAGTTAAACAACAAATACATACTAAAGATAGGTACATAAGAGTAAATAATAAGGGGAATAATGTAATTATGGGGAATGCAGATAATGCTTGTGACAGCCTTTTTAAACGAGAAGTTGCTAGTCAAAAGTCTAATTTCAGAGGGGAGACCATTCCAGAAGTGAAGAAGTTTATTTTTTAATAAATATTGTCGCGGTCACGCATACGAGAACATTTGCGCGCCCTGCCAGAATGAACCTTACGTTCTGCGACATAAGGTCTATAGTTACGTTAGACACGGCCGTCTGGAAAATACCCGGACGTGTTGCTCGATTCGGCGAACGTTCGGACTAGAACCCTAGAATATTCCAGTATCGAGCCGGGGTATATAAACCGAAGCCACTGCGACGCGAGACAGTTCAGTTTTGACTACTGGAGAGGTAATTTCGGAGCAAATTGGTATTCCAAGCGATAACCTGTGAGTACCTGCGACATTCTCCAACTTCGGTGATAGAACTACGGACTACGAGAGAAGTGCTATAATGGAAGATCAGCTTGACGTGGAGTTAGTGGAAACCTTGGAAGAGAATAAACCTTCGGTACCTATTATCAGTGTTTCACTCCAAATAACGAACCCGAGAACGTAACAATATTATACATCGTTTTACAATTATTAAGTTATAATTATTAATATTAATAATTATTAAATAAATAAATATTCTTAGACAATTCACACAGCGCCATCTAGCCCCAAAGTAAGCAAAGCTTGTGTTATGGGTGCCAGAAAACTGATAAACTACGTATAATTTTTTAGACCTTAGAGCCAAGTTGTAAAATAGAATATTACCAATCAATGTTATAATGAGAATATAATATAGAAGTTATCGTAGCCCCAAACTACGAAAACGGTTACCCATCCTGTTCCCATTCCCCTTAAAGCACGGTCACCCATCCACATCGTCTGTCCCTAATGCTTAAATGTTCCCCCATCACCCACAGACTATCATCCTCGTCAGCCAAGCCTCGCGAGCTGATCATCGAGTACTGCGCAGGAGTTACCAACCTGCCCCCACCGGCGGTGGAACTACTCAACTATATGCGGGAGACTGTGAGGGATGCGCAGGAGTTCATTGATGAGCATAGGTGAGATGGTTTTTCATTATAATTATGCTTGTGAGTACAGGTGAGCAGGGTTTTCATTATAATTTAGCTTGTGAGCACAGGTGAGCAGTTTTTTAAATTATAATTATGCCTGTGAGCACAAGGGAGCAGTTTTTTATTATTATAATTATACTTGTGAGCACAGGTGAGCAGGTTTTTTATACAATTACTATTCTTAAATTTTTATTGCCTAGTAGGGAGGGGCACGGACGGACTGTATCTTTATTGTACCAATATAAAACATTACATAGGAAAAATATACAGTTTTTATTGCAAAGGCGATCTTTTCACGGGATTTCTTCCAGGTTACCTTTGATAAACCGAGAGGGCCGTTGGTGATCGTATACTTCGTTTTTTAATTTAATGCACTGAAATGACATTAGCTCAAAGGATTTTGCCACATACCTGTTATTAACAGGATACGATGTCAGTCTGCTAAAGCTGCAAAATCCATGATCAATAAAAAAAAAAACCCACCTTGCTTTACATTTTTTTTGGTAGGTTGAAGTTACCGCGAGTTCGAAATTCCACTAGCTGGCGCCACTGCCGAGTAAGATCCGTAATCTAAATACGTCAGAAACTGGGCCCCTCGTGAGCTTGAGAATAGTTAGCTTAGGTGGACTAGTGGTTAAGTCGTCCGACTCGTAAGCAAGAGGTACCCGGTTCGAAACCCAGTGTATCTGTACCATATGTACCAATGACTCTTTTCTGGGCACTAACCGACGCTCTTACTGTGAGGGAAAACATCATGACGAAACCTGCACAATCAGGCGACTTAATGTGTAACCATGATCCAATCTAGTCAGGTTCCCTTGGTAGTAGAGTCAGTGAGGCCTGATGGCAGTCGCTGCACTGTAATTATCTGATCTGCCAAATTCTGGATCATGGTCACGGCGGACCCAGGGCCATCGCACGCGAGATCACTACCGGAATATTTACGCCAAAATGATTGATCATCCGAAGACCACCTACTGATGGCTGACCTATCTAATGCGAACGGCTAGGGCGTCACCTGCACGCAGTACGAGACGCACTCGGTTATGCTCTTTAGCATGAGGGCCCGGGGTCCGCCTTGACCATGACCCAGGATTTGGCAGATCAGGTAATTACAGTGCAGCGACTGCCATCAGGCCTCCGTGACTCTACTAACATGAGAACCTGACCAGATTGGATCATGGTTACACATTAAGTCACCTGAATGTGCAGGTTTCATCACGATGTTTTCCCTCACAGCAAGAGCATCGGTTAGCATTCAACTAATGTAGTCCACCAATTGTGTTATTGTGCAATAAAGTTTTAAATAAATAAATAAATAAATAATGTACATAACTCAGAAAAGAGTCATTGGTACATGGCCCAGTGGGATTCGAACCCGGTACCTCTCGCTTACGAGACGGCTACCGTAACCGCTCAGTCAACTAACGGTGTTTCCTTTGGTCTATGACATGGGATCGTTCAAGAGGTATATTAGAGGTCTCCTTAGAGGCGGGCAACGTATTGGTAGCACCCCTGGTGATGCTGATGTCCATAGGCGGCGGTGACCACTTTCCATCAGGTGGCCCGCATGCCTGTTTGTCTGCCGGATAACATAAAAAAAAAAAAAAAAAAAGTCACCGACGCTCCTACGACGTGAAAACCCTCATTGCGTTCCTGATTTGATCTCTGAAAAGAATCGACTGTAACTAAAGCTGTTTCATTGTTTCAGATACGACCCAACAGAGATATACGGGGAGGACCTGTACGAGGAGTTCATGAACATTCCAGACCCGACGATAGACCCGACATATATATTCAAACAGTTTCTCTACGTCCTGGACGAGTTGGGTAAGCGTAGATATATTTTATGCTACGCAGTGATAGACCGGTAGTCAGACAACCTGATGGTAAGCGGTAGCTGTCGCCCATGACATCTACGAGTCATGCATTTAGGTTGCAGGTGTAAAAAATGCAGGACCGCAGGTGCGTTGTCACTGTGAGGACTGAGATGAAATGCCTCATGCCTGTAATTGCGCTGGCTACCTTATCCTTTAAACCGGAACGCAACAATGCAAGCCTCGTTGCTTGGCGGCAGAAATAGATAAGGCGGTGGTACTTACCCAGGCGGACTCCTCAGGCTTGACAGAGTGCTACCACCTGATAGGGCTTTTTTTATTTATAAGAGAAACACAATCTTTGCTTCTCCCCTCATCATCATCATCCGAGCTTCTGGGCTTCTGCCAGTGTCCACTTTCATGATCTTTCTTCTCCACTTCGCGGCATCCTCGCGTCGTGAGCTGTTGCCTCTGGCTTTTTGGGCCTCCCACGGGACCTCTTCCCTGATACCGGCAGGTAGGGTAATTTACAGTTGGATTTCAGCTTTTACCTTTTGAGGGTCTTGACGCCAACTGGCGAGCATACTTAAACCAAGAAAGAAATTATATTTATTCGACGACTCGCTGTTACAAAAACATCAATCGTTGTCACTTACAAACTAATTTTTTGCTATTATCAGATAAACCGTCTTATGACGGCCTCTCAGGAACACATAAACGTTTACCCTCATTCCAAAGTCAAATTCTAAGTTATTTTTTTTCGTTTCAGGTCCTTACGCAGCAGACAAGGCCGCCTTCTCTCTGCTAACCAAGCTGGAAAAGCTAAAAATAAAAGTGCCATACGAAAGGCACTTCCTGCTGCTCTGTCTATGCACCACTGTCTTCGTCAAGATACGCTGTTATGCGGACCTGGTGTTTTCCAAGTACGAATCGGACTGGGAGAAAATAAGGACTTTCTCTACGCCAAAAGTGATGAGATTCGCCGAGATATTAGAGAAGTTCCAACCGCCGGAAACTGGGAAAGATGTTGCGAATAACGACGCTGGAGATGGTAGTGATATTAAGAAGAATAGTGGTAAAAATAAGGCCAATTCTGTCACTGGTAACAATAGAGAAGCAAGGAATCGTTGTAACAGTATAACGGATAAGGATAGCGCAAATTGTAGCAACAAAAATGACGATAAACTTGAAGATAGCCAAATAGAACCTACAACGACTATAAACAAAATGCTAGAAGCCATAGACAGGTGCGATTTCGCATCGCTAGCGAACAAAATCGAGGACAAAGTCAACGTTTACGAGACGAATTTGAAAGAAATACTCGATCCTGTCTCAGAAACAGCTTCGAACGAAGTCGACGATTCAGAAAGTAAAGCAAATGACATAAGTATAACAGATGGGGACGCAAAATCTAGTAAAACACCAACTGAGACCAGTGCCAATAAAAATGAAGACACCAAGGTAGTGAATAGTGGTAACAGTGCTGTGGAAAAGGTCGATTCGAGGTTGCCAGGGTTCACCAGAAGGTCAGGTCACAGGCCAAGAGGTAGGGGAAGGATGCAGAGGCATACTACGGCGAGGGTACAGCAGCAGATGCAGAATCCTGATGCGTTATGTGGCATAGTGTTCATGAGGGAATCTCTCATGGCGAAGATCATGTTCATGGTTATTGTGGTGAGTCCTCTTTTATGCAACATACATTCGTACAAACAGAGGTAGACAGAGACTATTGCTACAAGCTACGATTCAGACTTTTGCCCATTTAATTTTTTGTTAGTCTTGTTTCCGAGAGAGAAACGACACAAAATCGGTAAAAAACGTTTATTTATTCTTCGAGTATATTGCTGAGGTACAACGAAAAAAAACAGTTGTCGATAATTTTTTTTTTAATTTGTCGAACGCCGGTTAGAATTCAACTAATGTACATAACTCAGAAAAGGGTCATTGGTACATGGCCGCAGCGGGATTCGCACCTGGTACCTTTCGCTTACAAGTCGAAAATAGTAATATGAAAAACTAATGTGGCCTTTTTGGACCTCCTAAAAAGTCGGGGATTGTCCGACATTTTATGTCGGCTAGGTCTTCCAATGATGTTCATCCTCCTGTCCTCTCCCAGGACATGTCCCGCGCGCTGCCGTCGCTGTCGTACCTGTCGGCGCAGTACTGCGCGGCCGACGCGTCCGGCGACGCCGCGCGCTCCGCCAAGCAGCAGGAGGATGTGCTCAAGAAGTATGGATGCCTTTACTTTTTGTACCACTAAGGTCGCGAATGAGGTTACCTGTGTGATGGTAAGCGATCACCGCAGCTTATGGACGTAATACCAGTAAGCTAATTACGTTACACTGTTGCCAACAATTCTCTAATTTCAATGACTGAAACTGTAACTTGGGTCATCGGTTTTATGGGTTCAGTTGCTAACAAAGTTCTATTGCAATAAAATGTAAATATTAAATTCATCATACGTAATCCCAAAAGTAACAATTTCAACCATTGAAATCAGAAAATAGTTGGCAACAGAGTTGCGTAATTAACCTACACGGGATGCCTCAGGGCTGCCAACTCCGTAAAAACCTTTTCACCCCTTTCTTGAAGAACTCCATATTGTAGTCTCTAGCGAGCATGACGTCAAATTAACGTCGTTTTATTGGCTAAATTCCAACTGTCTATTTTAAAGGTTACGTCGCACTGGGCTTACGTGATGCCCCGCCACGTTACTTGACGTTACATTAACGCTACACTGAACTTACTCCATGTGACGACACTTGGAATGTTAGCCGTCTGTCATGATGCCTGGCGGTGTTATACAGACTTGTACATCACACAAAACTTTTATGAATAAGACCTTTAATATACTCTTACGTTATTTGTGTTTCTTCTAAATCCAGGTTCCGAATGCACGAGTGCAACCTATTACTCGCGACGTCGGCTTTAGAAGAGGGCATCGACCTGCCGCGCTGCAACCTGGTGCTGCGGTGGGACTTACCGCCTTCGTGAGTACTCTCTTCCGGTGTTTTTGACCTGATTGTGACAGGAGGGTTGTGTTTCTCGAGCGTGTGTATGTGGGTCTATTCTGTATGTCTATTTCTATAAGCGCTGCCGGATAAGATACGGTGTTATAGTATGTATGTATGTATGTATGTATGTATGTATGTAAGTTTGTTCCTTTGTGGCATTCTAGAGACCAACCGCATTTTCCGATTTTTATGGTTCCTGCGTTTATAGATTTGTCTTAATTTTGCGAGTGTCACTGACGACATGATTTTTATCAAAATTCATTTCGTCAATTCAATTCAATACAAATTAGGTTTTTACCATCACTTATGAACCTCATACCTACATAGGTAACATTAAATAAAAATCTAAAATAAATTTAAAATGCTAGGCGCCGCGGCATCATCGAGCGGATTCCCTTGGCCGAGCTGAGACCGGCCAAGGGACAAACAGCCATAGGCACGGCCACAGGAAGAAAAATAAACTCCGCAACTCCAGCGCCGCCATCGGCTATCTGTCACTGTGGTCTGTGACACTGTCGTCAGGGGCTAAATATGTTTTTTCGTTTGTTTGCCCTAAGCTCACTCCCTCCCCCTCCCCAGCTACCGCTCGTACGGGCTCTGCCGGGGCCGGGCGCGGGCGCTGCGGGCGGCGGCCGCCGTGCTGAGCGGCGCGGCCGCCGGCGACGCGCTGCTCACCAATGTCGCTGTGTACCGGGAGATCGACCAGGTATGGGGGGCACGGGGGAAGTTCATTTTGAGTTTGAGTTTGTCGTCTATAGGGAGATCGACCAGGTATGGGGGGACACGGGGGAGTAAAGTTTGAGTATGAGTTTGCCGTCTACCGGGAAATCGACCAGGTATGGGGGGGGGGGGGGGGGGGGGGGGGGGAGGATGTTTTGAGGGAATGACTGTCGACTAACTTGGGGGGAATGACTCTGAATGTCAATTGTTTTAAGGGAAATGACTGTGGATTATTTTAGAGGGAATGGCTGACGACTGACCATAAGTGGTTAAGACCCGTCAAGACCCAAGTGGCTCGATATCGGATACATAAAGAACTGTTATAAATTCTTGGAACTTAACGAATAAAAGAAATATAAAATAATATGAAATATATTTTTCAACAGATAATAACCAGAAAATGCGGCTGCGGCATCCAAGACGAGCCACCTCCCTCGGAAGAAGATCACGCTGACACTTTCACTCACCTCGTTAAGCCGTACACACCGAGTGAGACGAACGATCCCTGTGATGTGTTAAGAATCGCTGACATTACAAAAGTGAACGATAGCACAAGTACTGTCAACTTTAACGATAGTGTAAATTCTGTGAACAACGATAGTGTACAAGTCGATCATGGGGATAACGAAACCAAAAATGTAGTCAACGAAAATCATATTAGCAGTGAAATTTCAAGTAAAATAGGCAGCTTGAACAGCTCGTTGGACGGTACACACGTAGATAACGATAGTTTTAACGAAAGTGCGGGTAACGGAAAAACGGTTTGTGATAGTAATGTAGGAAGTGAGTGTGATAGAAATAAGTTGGATGACCGGTGTACAGGCGGTGTGCGTGTGAGTGGACATGTTAGTGAAATTCGAAACGATGCGACGAAAACTGATGGCGAAATAGCGAGTGTGGATATGAGTACGGCTATCGCTTTGATAAACAGGTGAGAGGTCAAATGCTAGGGGCCTAATTCTCGCGCTGTGACATCTCGAAGTCGACATCTTTTCCAGCCACATACCTCCAATAATAATGACATTGAAATGTCAATTTCAGTCCGAAATTATTCTCTTAACTATCTTTGACAGTCGGATATTGTCGAAAATCAATTTCACTGACGTATTAATACCGTTTTTTGGCAAGAGAAAATGTCGAATTTTAATTTGTCACAGTGCGAATCGCCTCTGGCTAGTCTAATTATAAAAAAACGGTGCAAACAAGCGTGTTGATAATAAAAAAAGGTACATTCTGGCAAGGAAGTCCTGAATAACTTAACCGGCAGAAAAGTCGGATAACCTCTGGCCAAGTTTATAAATACTCAAATATTTCCTAAACTACTGAACTGATTTTAATGATACAAAGCTAAGAACCATCTCGATGAAACTAGCTTTCAAATACAGAAAACTGCATCGAAATCGGTATATTCGTTCCGGAGCTACGATGTCATAGACAGTAACACAGGTATGGTCTATCGTAGAGAGCGTCGTTGGCCTAATAGTTAAGGCGTCCGACTCGTACCCCGAGGTACCGGGTTGGAACCCCAGTGCCGCCATATACCAATGACTCGATTCTAAGTTATATACATTAGTTGAACACTAATCGATGCTCTTACGGTGAGGGAAAACATTGTGATGAAACCTGCACATTCAGGCGACAAATGTGCAATCATGACCCACTTTGGTCAGGTTCCCCTGTCAACAGGGTCACGGAGGTCAGATCGCTCCACTGTAATTACCTGATCGGCCAGATCGTGGATCATGATCAAGGCGCGCGAGAGTCAACCTGGACATTGACGCCAAGATGACCACCTCATTGTAGGCTGCAAATACTGTTACCTATTTGTTGATGATGGGTGATGATGATGATTTTATCTATCAGGTACTGTGCCAAACTACCATCGGACACTTTCACCCGTCTGGCGCCCCAATGGTGGATGGAGGAGGTACTCTTGCCTGCGAGAGGCAGCACAGAGAGGAGGAAAGCTTACGTCTGCACCCTGAGACTGCCACTCAACTGCCCAGTCAAGTATAATATTGTGGTGAGTTAGCCCTGAGCTTGCCGTCAAGTGTAATTTTGTGGTGAGTTTGCCCTGAGCTTGCCGTCAAGTTAATATTGTGGTGAGTTTGCTTGACAGCTGTGTTCCGCTGGGGACCCTGAGACTGGTTGTTTATGAAATAATGTAGTTCATATTCAGTCTGTGGCGAAAACCCTCATTTGTATATATGAAAGATTTTACCACGCGACGAACTGTTTTATTAGCGAAGATCTTTGTATTAAGGATATCACTCATTTTTGACCAAAAAGCTTAAAGTGCAGGTCAGAAATACTGTAAGTTTCAGGTGGAGTATTCCTAACATTTTTTACTGTGGCTTCAAACATGTACTACGCTCACCAACGACACTATGTATCACTGGGCCTACAGTACTAAATATAGCTATTTTAATAGCTAACCTAACCTAACCATTAGACGTACAGATTTGGTGTCAATGTAAAAATTGCTAGGAATTGTTTATTTTGTCAGAATTTTTTTTATCCTAGTCAGCACTTTACAATTTTTGGTAAAAAGTATATGAAACATGAATGATGTCTTATTCCCCTTGGCAAATATCGCTTGATGTCCTGCGACGATAATAACGATGATGAAATTATAACTATGTGTCACTTAAATCGGTATATAATTAAAAGTATGGACTTTGACAAACTTAATGATAATAAACTTATGACAAACAATTAAGGCAGGAAGTAGTAAAGCTAATAAGATTGGGTTCTCTGGTGATACAACCGTATATGAAAATACTTACGGAAATAGCTTTCTCTACCAGTCAACCGGAGAGTTATCTTTATGTTCATATCATTGTACCTTTCATTGTGCACAATAAATGGTTATATAACTAAATTAATGATGTTGTTGACGTTGTTGTCGATGATGATGATGATGATGATAATGATATTAATGATGATGATGATGGTGGTAGGGCCACCCGATGCCGTCGGCGCTGCTGGCGCGGCGAGCGGCGGCGCTGGCGGCCTGCCGTGTCCTTCATCGATCCGCCGAACTTGACCAACACCTCATGCCAATCGGTGAGTTTAATAACAATAAGAACATTTATTGCCACACTTGCTTTTGCCCGGAGATGGCGCAGGATAGGAAGAGGTGGCGATCTCTGGTGTCGGAGGCCAAGATCCACTTTAGGTCGCTGAGCCAGCGCAGTAAATAAGTAAGCTTTTGGCCGCGACTTCGTCGGCATAAAAATCGTTTTTAGGGCACAGAACAGTTTATCTTTTTCCCGAGCGACCATTTTCAATGACCTTCCCAATGTATGATGACTATAGATTCTGCAAGAAGGAGGATGAAACGTCTCTCCATCTAATTTGCAAATGTGAGGCCCCAATGCTCAAACGTATCATCCATCTAGGAAAACACCAACTACTACCTAATAAGGTGCACGATATTAGTACTAAGAACCTATTACAGTTCATAGAAGCTGTAGGAATCAGCAGTGAACTGTAAGAAAGAGGCGATCACAATAGATCAGTAATGGTCGCAGTGATACTAGGGCTGAGAAAGCCCACTTTTCAAATAAAAAATTATAATGTATGAAAGCTAGTATTACGGGGAGATCAAGCTGTAGGTACCTCTGGTTCTATTCAACCGCATTAGTTAAAACATAGCCTAGATTTAAGTTTGGACCTCAAACCAGCAAACTGTGACGACCCCATCAAAATCCATTTGCCGCCATTTCCATATTTCTTGTAATTTAGCTGGTCCATCTTCCTAAAAATGAATAATTAAGTAGTAACATAATGTTTTAAACTATCGCGGTTATTATCACACATTTTAAGGGTATGTTCCGGGTTTCCTACCGCGCTCCTTTGAACAAACCTCGTCAACGAAGGTACGCGGTGGGAAACCCGGAACATTAAAATAGTATTATTTAAATATTTATTTTATTTTATTTATTAGGAAAACCAACAGCTTTATAGTACAATTGTTATTCATATAAGAAATAGAATGCCAATTATAGGTCTCCACAGATATGAAATAAATAGTAACGTCGGTAAACCATCTTCCAACCAGGCAAGGAGAACTTCAAAGCGTCAGAAGGCGAAGCGGCGGGCGACGACGCCGACGATCCGGACTGCGCGCGTCCCGGGACCACCAAGAGGCGGCAGTACTACTATAAACGGGTATGGTGGGGTTCGGGGGGAACCGGTACCACTGGGCTGGGAGGGAGGGCAGGGGACTGTTCTATTAGGCGGAAGTACTACTATAAGCAAGTACGGTGGGGGGGATACGGTGGGAGCCGGTCCAACCCGGCGAATGCCAGGCGACTGTTCTATTAGAAGGTGTATCGCGGAGGCGGTGGGAAGGCTGAGTGGGGAAATAGCCAACGCAGGAAAGGGAAATAATTGTATTTGTTGATAAACAGAGTTATACAGTCTGTAATTACCTGATCGCCAAATCCTGAATCATGGTCAAGGCGGACCCCGGGCCCTCGTTCTCGAGAGCACAACCGGGACATTAACGCCAAGATGATGAGAGACGAGACCGACATAAATTAGATTAGCTGTTTCCCAACTAAAGGTAGTAACAGGCGCGCTGATTTGGCTGGAGCCGACCGACCGTCAATTCCAGTTAATAGTAATCCTTACGCCGTATAAAATACAGTCGCTTTTACGTGCGGGGGACGTGGTCCGACGTCCGACCAAAGTCAGCTCGGCTGCGCATCCGAAATAAGCCATAAGTGTCTTTATTTTGTACATCGTAAGGATGATTATCGACTGCAGCCGAAATGGAACGTCTGTTACTAGTTTTAGTGTGGAAGTGCTGCCGACAAACCCGGTTAGACCCAAAAGGATAAATACATATGATTATCATTTTTTATTTTTATTTTCAAATATTATTTGTATTTTATGTTGGTATGCTTAGTTCGTTGTTTTTATGTTTATGTTGTTGTACCTAATTATCGTGTCGTGGTGTCTACTGCAATAAACGTTTTCTTTCTTTCTTTCTTTCTTTCTTTCTTTCATCATCTTGTCGTTAATGTGTCGGATGTGCTCTCACACGCGAGGGTCTGGGGTTTGCCTTGATCATGATTCAAAATTTGGCAGATCAGGTTATCACAGTGACCGTAGAAACCCGACCAGTTGACCAGTGATTGGATCATGGTCACACAGTCAGGCGCCTGAATGTTCAAGTGTCTTCTCGATGTTTTCCCCCACCGTAAGAGCATCGGTTAGCATTTCACTAATGTACATAACTCAGAAAACACTCATTGATACGTGACGGCAGTGGGGTTTTTAATTTTATTATTGTGTAGAAATGCAATTAAGTATTCGTTCATTATTTTTCCGCAGACGGCATGGGCCTTCACGGACTGTCAGCCGATTATAGACTCTACGGACGAGGAAATAGAAGCGAATCCCGGAGGTAGCGGTCCGGACGCGCAGCCATACACGCCTAAAGAGGTTCCGCAAGGTAAGTCATTATCATCATCTTGGCGTTAATATCCCGTTTGTGCTCTGACGCACGAGGGCCCGGTGTCCCTGACTATGATCCAAGATTTGGCAGTTCAGGTGATTACAGTTGAGCGACAGCCATCTGGTTTCCTTGACCCTGTTAACAGGGGAACCTGACCAAATTAGATCATGCTAACACATTCAGACACCTAAATGTTCTGCCAGGTAAGCCACAGACAGCAAATGACCATTATCGACATCATCAGCCTATACCAGTTCACTGCCTGTAAAGGCTCTCCACGGGGTGTGAATGAACACCTAAATCCTATTTATGCGAAATATGTAAGAATAGATGATTGTTACTCCTTTACGCAAATACAACTAAACTGACTTAGTTGAAATATGACAGTAAATTTTTATATCTCGTTACTGATTTTGTCGTCTCGCCATGCCCACTCTCCGGAAACTATTAGGCTACGGTGACTGTTCCATCAGGCCGATCGTACGCTTGTTTGCCACCTCAATGCGTATTCAGTGGGCAATGGTAACTTCTTTACATCAGGCCCCTTGTTTGTTTGCCTATCGACTCGCATAAAAAGACAGGAAGCCTGTGCCGACCTACAGATCCCGGCAAACTTATTGTCCAAGATACTAATCGCTTCTAGATGATTCTATTTCGACTGTCGTTAAGTAAGCTTACCAAGATGTATTAATTTGACGTACGCGATAAAACATAAACATTCATTCCGAAAGTATGGGGATTGTTTATGGACTTGGTAGAATGGTAGTTTTCTACCATTACGGTAGACCGCTTAATCTATCACTTTGAGGATATCACAATATCTTTATATATATTTTATAATTTTAGGAAGACCAACAGCTTTGAAATTGTATAGTTATATAAATAACAGAGAGCCAATTATAGGTCTCCACCAATACATAACAAAGTTAAGATAATACAACACAAAAAAAACACTGTAAACTAAAATAACAAATATCTACCTATAATGGAAACTTGACACTCTTTAGTACGGAAACACAAATGTCTTAAAAACGCTTCTGATTGCGTTCCAGCCTTGTAATATATGTCATATATCTGGGATTCATATGCATACTTCAGGTTACTTTGCATAAATGTGCAATAGAGGATCTTCAGTGTTTTAACTTTGTGAAAGTCCTTTGAGCGTAGATCGTAGAATAAACCCTAAAGCCTTGGAAGCCTTCGATATGATTTTATATATCAAAGATTAATTTAGAGTTATGGAAGATACCCAAGTCACGCACCAATAAATATTTTTGAAATACGTGGCCCTTAAGCGTATGTTTATACTCTATAAGGTTGCGCTTACGACTATAAGTTACAATTGAACATTTTGTAACATTTAAGTCTAAGAAATTTGTGTCACAGTAATGTTCAAGTCGTTCCAAATCCTTTTGAGGGTCTTCAGCATCTGCGAGCGATGTCACAGTTGTAAAAAGTTTCATTTCATCGGCAAAACACATAAGGCGGCACTGCGGGACTGTTGGCACTAGTCGATGTAGTTCTTATTTCTTTTTCTTGGAGAACCAACAGCTTATAAAACAAGTTAAATAAATTAAGTTGACACAGTCAAGCCAATTATAGGTACTCGCTGATAACTATAATAAATAAAAATAATAGTAAGGGACCCAGCAAAGAGCCTTGAGGCACTCCGCTGGGCATGTTTATCCATTGCGAGTTGTAATTAGACAAGGCCACCGCCTGGGATCGATTCTCAGTATAAGATGAGAACCAACGGTGTAAGTCGCTGCAGATACCAATCCCGGAAAGCTTTGATAAAGCACTTGGTGATCAATGTGTAAAGAAAGCCTTGCTGTAATCAGTGTAAACGATATTAACCTGCCTTCTCCCTTCCATTGATGCTGTAAGATAACTATTCAAAAGAACCAGCTTCGAAATCGTTAAACATCCTTTAAGAAAGCCATGCGGGAATGGGTTCAAGCACTGTCTTATTGATGGATAAACTTGGTTGTACACCAATCTCTAGTACTTTCGATAGAAGACAGAGTTTTGATATTGAGTATGATATTAAATATCTCCGAATCGGCACATGGGATAGTGATAGGAAAGTACCGATGCTATACGACATTAAACGATTGCCTATGTATTCATATTCATATTCATTTATTGCTTCACATGGTAATATAATAACATTGGATCTTAACAGTAAATAAGTATCTCATGTGACCCTGTGAGGGCACTGCAAAATAATAAAAAATATAGTAAACAAAATTATCCTTACAATTAATCAAGATTCCATATTGCATAAATTATTACATGTTTATTAATAATAAATAAATTAATTAATCAACTAGCTATACGTCAAAAATAAGAGTATGAGTATGTCAATTAAATATCAAAATTAAATTAAGTTAAATGTCACCTTTTCAAATTAAATTACACGTCAATTATCAATAATAATTAAATTAAATGTCAATCACCGATTAAAATCATTATAAAAATTATATTCTAAGTCATACAAGTACAGATATTGAGCATTAATACAAGATAGGGTATACATATCAATTTTTCTCATTTATAAATTCATTTAAACTATAGTAGCTCTTAAATAACAGTAACTTCTTAAGCTTCCTATTAAAAACTTTGCCATCTGTTTCATTTTTCAAAGTTTCAGATAATTTATTATATATTTTGATGGACATGGTATATGTGCTGGTAGAGTGGATCTTTAGTCTGGACACTGGGAGCATTAACTTGTTTTTGTGGCGTAAATTCATGTTCGTAGGCAAATTTCCACGTTTTGTATATGAGCCTAGGTGGTTCCTTACGAACTTACACATTTCAAAAATATACATGCTTGGAAGTGTAAGAATCTTCAGTTTCTGAAAGTGTGGTTTGCATGTTTCAGTTTGTTCAATGTTAGCCAATATTCGAATCAGTTTTTTTTGCAAAAAACTATAAAAATGTAATGTTTCTATTGCTTTTTTTACCTTTATTTGACTGTGGATCGAAAGAATAGAATGCATCTTGGCTAGACCAGTTGTATCGATAAGTTATAAAGTGTATTACAATAAAGAAAGACAGACCAATTAGGCGACCGCGAGGAGACGTCAGTTGTTTATTTTTAGTTTCCCTTTTGGCTGCTTATTATTGTCACGCTCTATTGTTTTCTCTTTTTATATTGGAACGTCCTTTAGATCGATACAGGGTCCCTGCTTTCTACGTGTGAATAAGCACTGGATGAAAACCAGCGCTGTGTTTGGCTGCTGCCATTCATAGCATTAAGCTGAGGCTGATCCAATTTGGTCCGATGGCGCATCGACCTGCTTCCTTATTATGTACTTATTATTTATTTATTTATTAATACTTTATGCACTAAAGGTACATTGGCGGACTTAAAGCTAAAGTAGCCTTATCTACCAGTCAACCGTAAAAAAATATCGAAAACGGTAGACGGTGCGGGAGAAACAATAAGAAAAGGTGAAGGAATTATTATTATTATTTATTATTATGTTAGTTTTAAGATTTTTTATAGTAGTTTATGCAACTGTCATATAAAAGGGGGTATTAAAACATGAGTGTCTGTTGTCTGAGTCATGAGTGTCTGTCATGATAATAGTTTGACACGAGTGTTTTAATACCTAATTATATGCAGTTGCATACACTACTTTATCTAGACTCATATTTTCATGTTAAAATTTCGTACCTATAATTTTTTCAACTTTGCTGGAAGTAACTGCGAGTGAGTTCTGTTGTATCTACGCGTCGAGGATATTAAGCGAAATTCACTTTACTTCTTTCACATTTATCTATTTATTTGCTTCAAACAAGAAAAAAACATTCACAAACACAAATTAAAACAATTAGGAAAAATATTCTGTTTAGCGGGAAAATAATTCCAAATGTACACAATCACAACCACAGACTATGAACTGATCACAAATATAAACAGGAATTTTGAATATGTTGAAGACATTTAGGTATTCAGCCTACATTTAGCCGTGTCCCGGCGCCCGACAAAAATTTAAAAAAGAAAAGTGTTGCATAATGATTAAAAAGTTATTTTCGATACAGCTGTAATGAAAATAGTATGGGAAATGCTGTATCAAAGAGTAATTTTTTAAATTTTTATAGACTGGCGTGAAAAAAGCGTATCCTTAAACAACTGTTTTCGAATATGTAATTGGAATATTACGCTATGAGTGTAGATAAAATGTGTTATTGAACTAAATAAAGATACATCTATGTCTATGTTTAAAAAAGAACCCACCCGTCCGCAGGCTCGAAGCGCAACCTCCTTTACGCGGTGGCATCCCAACTATGGTGCGCGCTGCCCGAGCGCTACAACACGCGCGGCCGCCGCCTACACCGGCCGCAGCACGCCGCGCAGGCCATCGGGCTGCTCATGGCGCGCACTGACCGGGAGAAGTGAGTACCGCCCGGGCCGTAGGGCACCCGGCACCCGGCACCCGGCACCGCTGTGGGCAGGGGGGTACTGCCGCTGGAAGGGAGTACCGCAGCGAGAAGCAATATCCGCGCGGAGAACGAGTACCACCGTAGGGAGGGTACTACCGCGAGAATGAAAAATAAACAATTTAATATTGTTATTTAGTGAATAGCGAGTCTGTAAAAGGATTAGTTCTCCCACACTTCTCCCGCACCTCATAG
This sequence comes from Blastobasis adustella, assembly GCA_907269095.1. Taxonomy (NCBI): domain Eukaryota; kingdom Metazoa; phylum Arthropoda; class Insecta; order Lepidoptera; family Blastobasidae; genus Blastobasis; species Blastobasis adustella. Next base: position 8,478,765 of record OU026140.1, read on the forward strand.
TGCAGGCATAGATTAATTTTTATTTCGCCCAAACACATCAAAAGGTCTTAAAAACTATATAATCCAGCGCTGTGACAAGCATAAGCCCTCACAGCATTATATTTAGATTGATCCATATCGGTTTCCGTACATCACTGGCAGCTCTTACATAATTTTCACTATAATTTATTGTACTTACTTTATGTTAATTATGTAATGCTATCTGGGTCTATGTCTAAACCACCAAAAAAAGAAATTATCTGCATTATTTGCTGTCACGAATTTTAATAAACAAAGTATCCATTCTCTCCTACAGTCTCCAGATCCCGGCGTTCCCTGTCTACACGCGGTCGGGCGAGGTGCGCGTGTCGGTGCGGTTGGCTGCCGACGCGGACGCCAGACTGTCGCCGAGACGGGACAAGCTTATCAGGAGGTATTATATATGTACTTTATCAGGTGGTAGGAGTCTGTCAAGCCTGAGGAGTCCGCCTGGGTGAGTATCTATTTCTGCCGCCAAGCGACAATGCTCCTATTGTTGTGTTCCAGTGTGATGAATAAGGTAGCCAGCGCAATTACAGGCATGAGGCATTCCATCTCAGTTCTCACAGTGACAACGCACCTACGATTTTGTTACCTGCAACCTAAATGAAAGAATCGTAGATGTTATGGGCGACAGTTACCACTTACCATAATGTGGGTTGTCTGCTAGCTTGTCACTGAGTAGCATAAAAAGAAGGAGGTGGGTGATGATGGTTATATTGTTTTAGTCGGTTGACAAACAGAGAACTTACTTTTCTAAATCGCCGTTTTCCCAAATCGATCGCGTATAAACAATTTTGGCTCCGAGTGCCTGATCGCGAGTGACGTACTTACACTTCTACCTTTATGACACATACGCGCACACTAACGAGTGAACCAAATCCTTTATGTAGACTTTGACATGGCAAACTCGTGATAGAAACTTCACGGGGATACGATTGACTCGCCTTGCGAGCCTTGGAAACGAGCGCTCCGGATCAATTTGGGCAAACGACTGAAATAACAAAAAACGTCCCAAGGCAGGCAGGCGGCCTACGCTAAGCGATACTCTATTTAACCCCCGACGAAAAGATAGGGGTGTTATAAGTTTGATGTCTGAGTGGCTATGGCTTTGTGTATCTGTGTGTCTGTCTGTGGCATCGTACTTCCCTAACGGATGGACTGATTTGGATGGGGTTTTCTCCATTTGAAAGCCAGTTTCCGCATTAAAATCCGTTGCACCGTTTGAAAGATTTAAGCGACTTTGTTATATACAATTTTTTTTTTCTCAGTGTGTAATGACATTAATGAATATCTTTAGTCTAAGCATGTGTCCAAGAACTAGATTATAGCAGCCCAAACAGGCTAGGGCCTTTGCTAGGGCTAACTATTTCATTCAGGTATAACTATTTGTCAGAAATCAGATTTTTTTTATTCTTGTACTGTGTGTTTACAGGTATGTAGCTCTTATTCATAGTAATAGTTCGAACAGCATGTTCATTACGGACATACATACACAAAGCTCACGCCTGTGTCCCACAGGCGGGGTAGGCAGAGACTATGGACGTACAATAAATAAATTACCGATCAAAATTATAATTAAAAAGATGAACATGCTCCAACTTATTAAATTTAATTCAATATTAGTGGGAAATCCAAAATTACGTCATATTTGAATGTCAACAACTTAAAAGTCAGTTCAGTGTTGGGTGGTCCATACGTCGATGCTTGCAGGTATACAAGATTTGTTCGAAGTGTTGAATTGGTCCCCCCAGGTTCATGCGGTTCGTGTTCGCGGAGGTGCTGCGCGTGCGCCGGCGCGGCATGCGGCTGCGGCCCGGCGCCGCCGCCGAGAACAACTACTACATCGTGCCCACCAACAACCGTGAGTGCAATTCGTTCATTCATTCATTCATCACAGCCCATTACAGGCCACAGTCTCTCCCACGATACATCGTGTCCACCAACAGCTGTGAGTGGATTTCGTACGTTAATTCCTCCCAGCTTATTACGGTCCACTGCGGGGCTTGGGGCCTCTCCAACGGTACATCGTGCCTACCAACAACTGAACGAACGAACGAAATGCACCCAGCATTTCGTTCGTTCGTTCATCACTGACCATTATTGAGCGTCGGTGGCCGAGCGGTTGGGGTATCCGACTCGTAACATACCGGTGCAATGTGGCGCTTACGGGACGTTAAAATAATATGTAATCTCGGGAGCCGATTGGCATCCGGTATATTATTATTCAAAATACTGTAGCATGCGCATAAATCAAGCCAGCGCTATGTCTGTTCAAAAGGCAGGCCCGTGCACTCCGATATCTCATGTAACCAAAACCTACCTAGCCATACTGTAATTATACCAGAAGAGTCACCCCAGCTAGCAGACCCAGGAGCCAAGACATACACTCTTCCTAATCATATCAGAGCGCTAGCTCCCTAGTCCACATAAAGCATATACCTAACGACCCATCCTACCTAACATAATCCTGTTAGAGCCCAACCATACTATCGGAACATAAGCCCATCCTAAAGGCATATCTACCGTAATGTCCAGCCTATATTAAAGGTCCACCAGAACACGCGGCCCTAAGACCTGGAGGTCTAAAAAGGCCACATGGGGTATTTCATATTATGATCATAATATTTATTTATTGAAGTTAAATGTTGTAAAATGATTGATTACACGCCAAATGATTCATATTACGATACATATTGGAAGTCATCCAACTTGACAGTTTTGTACGGAAGTTCGTAAGATTGACCACATAATACACACATGCTGAGTCGGGGCCCTTTTTGACATCGCATTACTCCATATTCGAATCGCTTTATTTAAGTAGGTTTTATTTATTTATTTATTTATTGAATTTGCCAACAGATTTACACTTTTTGTTACATCTAATTATTACATGAAACATCCAAAACACTTAAATATAAATCCAATAACAGGCAAACTTACGTTCACAATAGAATCGATCGCGCTTAATTAAAAAATAAATCTAAATCTACCACCACTCAAACTTAACAACTAAACAATGATATTGTTAGTGTAAACGGCAAGAGGACGTACTTAGTACACTATACAAATATTTTTTATATTGTAGTAAAGAACAATGTACAATCTCAACACAATTTTCGGAGCTACACAATTAGTTATGTTCCCTGCACAGTCTACAAATTATTTCATTGCTACCAACATTCGTTCTGATTTTTTTAAGTACGAAAGGTCCAAAATTAAGTACAAAATAGATATAAAAGCAGAATTTCGATTTAGAATTGTAACTGATTAAATGTAAGTATTATACGTATTGTGATGTCGTAATATATGTATAATGTCTATGTGTAAGATGAATTTCTAATACGTAGCAGTATATGATTCATTTATATAGATCAAGCGGCCATTTTACGATTAACAGAGGAACTGCTTATATTCTGCTTGAATTCACCAAATGTATAATATTTCTGACATTTCATCCAAAGCCTTTTTAGACCCATTATTAATCTTTTTCAGTGAATCCAAAGCGGCCTTTCTTAACCCCTTATTAATATTCCCCAGTGACGCTAGAGGACGGCACATCCAAGGTGGACGTGGACTGGGCCTTCCTGGAGCTGATATACCAGCATACGGAGGAGAAGAATCTCGCCGAGCTCGGCCGCCCGCTGCCTTCGCAATGCGCTGATGATGATGACGATGATAGTGGCACTGGTATGTTTTTTTTACTAAATGTATTACTAGCCCGTTCCAAGCGGCTTTTATCCGCGCGCAATTCGGATTTCTGTATACGTTCAACGGTTCTGCTTGACCCTATTATTTTACCGGGATAAAAAGTAGCCTATGTCACTCGGGAATAGCTTCGTATCAGGGAATGGGTCCAGTAACTTTTGAGTACAAAAAAAATAATAATCATGTTGGCGTTCATATCCCGCTTGTGCCTTGACCATGGCCTAGGACTTGACAGATGAGGTAATTACAGTGGAGCGACTGCCATCTGACCTCCGTGACCCTGCTACCAGGGGAACCTGACTAGAGTAGATCATGGTTACACAATTCAGTCGCCTGAATGTGCAGGTTTCATCACGATGTTTTCCCTCACCGTAAAAGCATCGGTTAGTGTTCAACTAATGTACATAACTCAGAAAAGACTTATTGGTACGTGGCGGCAATGGGGCTCGAACCGGGTTCCAGCTAATGACATTGGATACCTCTCGTCTCAGTAGCGACATCTGTAATGCTCATTGTGTAAAAATCTAATTGTAAAATCAAAAAAATATTGATAAGTAGTTTACCAGTTATCTAACACCTACAACACAAGCTTTGCTTACTTTGGTGCTGGATGGCGTTGTGTAAATTTGTCCAAGCATATTTATGCAGCATATTCAGATACCAGCTGGATGCGGAAGGCACAGGACCGGCCTTTGTGGAGATCTCTGGGGGAGGCCTATGCCCAGCAGTAGGCGTCTTCTGGCTGATATGATGATGATGATATTTATATATTAGCCATAAGAACTGTGTGCGAGTTCTGATAAGAATACATAGTAATATAAACAAAAAGTGATGTATGTTTCATATACATAAACTTGGGTAATTGATTTTTGTTAGGGATAAGTACATCTGTTTCTCTGCGTATAGCGTATAGATCTTTAACAAGTAATAAATTTAAGATAATTTAAGAAAACCCGTTATTGGCATATGTTCAGTTAGGAGAAATTGTATACATTACTCTCCACCGCTGCTGGTTTTCTAAATAAATTTATTTATTTATTTATCTATCAACAGACAGCAAAGCCGAGCCGAAAGAAGAGATAGAGACAGAGAAGCAGGAGAGGGACCGCAAAGTGAAGGAGGTGGAGAATCCACTGCTGAAGGCTGGCGAGGTGTTCGTGTTCGACCCAGACAAGTATAAGGAGGCGGTCGTCACTCCTTGGTACAGGAATCAGGATCAACCTCAGGTATGTGCTGTACATACATACATACACACTCACACCCGTATCCCATATACGGTATTTGGTGCAACGTTTGAAAAAAAAAGAATGTTTCCAATGAGAAGTTTTCAATTTGACAAGCTTCGAGCCTTGCACACTTCTTTTGCATCTTCCACATTCATACATCTTCTCTTGATATTGTTTGTATTTTTAATGTAATACGGCAGACGGGCCACCTGGTGGGTAGTGGTCACGCCGCCTAAGGACATCAGCAACACCATAGTACTTTCTGTTAAAAAAATTGCGTTCCAAATACGAAATAATTGACCGCGACAACGATAATACCGATTGTGGTGTAAAAACGTACTAACATGCCGCCAATAGGAAAACTATATGACAACTAACGCAACTGCAACTGAGCCAACTAACGCCCACTCACGGTCATTAGTAAAGACTGGATTATATGCAACACAAAATATGTATGGAAATGTATAACAATTTAACCGACAGAAAACTCGGATAACCCCCCACCAAGTTTACACATAGCTACTCAAATATTTTCTAAACTACTAAACTGATTTTAATGAAACAAAACTAAGAACAATCTGGATTAAACTGGCTTTCCAGTACAGAAAAAAAAAATAAACATCTTAGCGTTAATGTCCCGGTTGTGCTCTCGAGGACGAGAGCATGATCCAGGATTTGGCGATCAGGTAATTATAGTGAAGCGACTACCATCTGACCTCCGTGATCCTGCTACCAGGGGAACCTGACCAGATTGGATCATGGTTACAAATTCAGTTGCCTGAATTTGCAGGTTTCATCACGATGTTTTTCCCTCACCGTAAGAGCATCGGTTAGTATTCAACTAATGTACATAACTCAGAAAAGAGTCATTGGTACATGGCCGAAGCGGGATTCGAACCCGGTACCTCTCGCTTACGAGTTGGATACTCAACCGCCCGGTTACCGACGCTCCTGGTAAAGGTCACATAGTAATGTGGCAAAATGCCAGTACAGAAAACCGCATCTAAATCTACCTATCCGAATATTCGAGATTCGGGCCACACTAGCTCGAACATTCTGATCACAGCGGCTCGAACATCTTTTTGGTCCTTCAAACCCTTTATTTACACTTCCCTGCTCTAACACCAACAATCTTTGGCCATCACTTGGTCATGGCAGAATAACAGCGGCTGTTGGTCTCACTGGCCGCCATAGCTGAGCTATGGACCATTTTGTTTTGTATCATCATCATATATTTAAGAGACTCTTGTCTGTGGAGCAATCGCCACTCTTCTCTCCTGTCTGCCAACCTCTTCATCTCTTTATAATCCTCGGCGCTCACTTTTTTTGTATAGGTAGTTATTTTTTTTTGGTCGACAACTGTCGAATTTATTTTAATTGATTTTTATGCAAAGTCAAATAGATATTTATATTTTATTTATGTATAATAAGAATGTATTAAAAAGAAAAAGTATTTAAGTAGTATATCTCTAATCTAGCACCCATAGCACAAGCTTTGCTTAGTTTTGGGCTAGATGGCGCTGTGTGAATTAGTCCACGATTATTTATTATTATTATTATTATTATATTTTAAATCCTTTCAGTTCTTCCTAGTTGCCGAAATCTGCTGGAACCTGTCCCCGGACTCAGCCTTCCCTTCGGCTTCCCACGCGTCCTTCCGGGAGTACTACCGGGCCAAGTACGGGGCGAGCCTCACGCAGCGGAGGCAGCCTTTGCTCGACGTGGACCACACTAGCGCTAGGCTGAATCTGCTGACGCCTAGGTGAGTAGATATAGGCTAGGCTCAGTTCACCTCACCTTCCCCACTCGCCCACCACTCTTTCTCGACCCCCTTCACCACTCCACTTCACTCCCACTCCACTCCCACTCCACTCCCACCCCACTCCCACTCCACTCCCACTCCACTCCCACTCCACTCCCACTCCACTCCCACTCCACTCCCACTCCACTCCCACTCCACTCCCACTCCACTCCCACTCCACTCCCACTCCACTCCCACTCCACTCCCACTCCACTCCCACTCCACTCCCACTCCACTCCCACTCCACTCCCACTCCACTCCCACTCCACTCCCACTCCACTCCACTCCACTCCACTCTTTCCTCTGTACTGTCCTCTACACCGGCGACCACACAGAGGACCTGACTTTTGACAGACGCCCGAGGACTGTGAGCGTGACCTAGCTTATTCTACGTCATCGACTACAAGAAAAAATCCACTTTCATACATGCATACACGTGGGCACCCTAAACGGTTAGGTGCGACGTGGCCCACACTTGCTTGGCCAGATTGAATCTAGTCACGCCTAGGTGGGTAGGTATACATTTAGAACCAGCTACAAAGATGACTCGCCCATGAGGAGGTTACTCGTAACCCAAAGCGGTATTTTGCAGATAGCTGGAAGATCCACGGTCATCCACGACTTGAGGATGGAACATTCGCCGTTAAAAAGTAAAATATACCGGTCTGCATAATAGTCAAGTCAAAACAGCTGTTATAAGTTGTATAATAGAGGTCGCAAACCGGGGCAATAAAGAATATAATAATTAAAAGTTTATAATACTAACAACTTCTCCATATCCCGAAAATATCGGAAATACCGGAATCCCAGTATAAACCTCATGACAATACCGAAAATTCCGGTTTTAAAAATATATACAATCCCTAGTCTATAACTGTTCGTGAAACGAAGCGTTGTCGGCGGGCAACCATGGGGTGTAGTGGTGGTCGTGACAGTATATATCAGCTGTTCAGATATCAGCATATCAATTACTCGTAATATTGTTTATCTACACTCATAGCGTAATGTTCCAATTACATATTCGAAAACAGTTGTTTAAGGATACACTTTTTTCACGCCAGTATATAAAAATTTTAAAAAATACTTTTCGATACAGCATTTCCCATACTATTTTCATTACAGCTGTATCGAAAAATAACTTTTTAATCATTATGCAACACTTTTCTTTTTTAAATTTTTGTCGGGCGCCGGGACACTGCCAAATGTAGGCTGAATACCTAAATGTCTTCAACAAATTCAAAATTCCTGTTTATATTTGTGATCAGTTCATAGTCTGTGGTTGTGATTGTGTACATTTGGAATTATTTTCCCGCTAAACAGAATATATTTTCTAATTGTTGTAATTTGTGTTTGTGATTGTTTTTTCGTGTTTGAAGCAAATAAATAGATAAATGTGAAAGTAGTGAAGTGAATTTCGCTTGATATCCTGGACGCGTAGATACTTCCGGCAAAGTTGAGAAAATTATAGGTACGAAATTTTAACATGAAAATATGAGTCTAGATAAAGTAGTGTATGCAACGGCACTCGTGTCAAACTATTATCATACTCGGCTACGCCTCGTATGATAAACAGACACTCATGTTTTAATACCCCCTTTTATATGACAGTTGCATAAAATACTATTATAACTGTTTAGTACTCTGTGTTGTACCTATCTCCAGTGTGTACGAAGAATAAACCAGTGATAAAACCAAATATAGTCCACTTATTTCACCTTCACAAGACCTGGGCCTTTCTGGAAAGGATTATGGCCCACAATATCTATTCTTATATTTTTACCCTCCCCTTTCCCCCACAGATACGTGAACCGCAAAGGCGTAGCCCTACCCGTGTCCTCCGAACGTACACGCCGCGCCAAACGGGACCGCCTCGACCAGAAACAGATATTGGTGCCGGAGCTCTGCCGCGTACACCCTTTCGCGGCACCGCTGTGGTTCGCTACGGTCGCGTTGCCTTGCGTGCTGTACAGGTTAGTATTACAACTATAGGTCTACCATTCAATAGATGTTGGAGTGCAAGAGGCCGGCATGAAGTGCGGGTGACAGCAGGACCTAGGGCCACTGCGGGTAGAAATGCGCGGGCGCGGCATAGACGACACAGATCCATCAATCAGCCACCGAGCTAACATCGTATTTTTCTATAACCGTCTAAAAAAAATCATCTTTTCGTTAATGTTACGTTTGTGCTCTCGCCCCCGTGTCCGCCTTGACCATGAACTAGGATTTAGCAGATCAAGTAATTACAGTGGAGCGACTGCTTTCTGACCTCCGTGACCCTGCTACCAGGGGAACCGGACCAGATTGGATCGTGGTTACACATTCAGTCGTCTGAATGTTAGATATTGGTGCCGGAGCTCTGCCGCGTACATGCTTTCGCCGCACCGCTGTGGTTCGCTACGGTCGCGTTGCCTTGCTTGCTGTATAGATCAGTTTTATAACTACCACCACTAGACCCACTTCTCTGAATGTTCAAGTCCCGTAAAGTCATCTTCCCGAAAGACTTCTTTCTTTTGTGAAGTACTTACTGGGACTACTTTCCGAGGACCCATTGCGAAGGGCCACTACCACTTCCCACAATGTCCACTTCATGTTAGGTTCATTTCTCGTAAAGCTCACTCAAGATGCAACGACAGTAGAATACAAAATAAATGTCTCTAAGAAATTTGACATTAACAATACGAAAGTGACATAAACGATTGCTAAATCGCTACTGTGATAGTACTCTGAACACTGCGAAGCTGGACGAAGTGGCCCTAAGTCCTGCAGTGGACTGTATTGGTCTGTGATGATGATGGTGATGATGAACCATTTGATTTCCAGGATCAACGCCCTCCTAATAGCGGACGAGATCCGCCGGGCCGTAGCCATAGACGTCGGGCTGGGCATTCCCAAGATCGACGACACCCGCTGCAAGGGGTTCGAGTGGCCCCCGCTCGACTTCGGGTGGAGCCTCGCTGAGGTGGGTGCGCTGACTGATACGGCTACTGACACTGGTCCTGACATTGACGCTTATGCATGTACTGATACCGACGCGAATGCTTACTCTGACACTCTTCCAAGACACAGTCCCTGACACCGCTACGTGCAGGTACATATTGGACTGAGCGTACCCACTATTAGTACAATAGTGTCGGGTCTTGATGAGGTGATTTCAGTGAGAGCCTCGCTGAGGTGGGTGCGCTGATTTATAGTGATACTGGCTGATTCTGTCTCTGACACTGACACTGACGCGATTGTAGACTCTGACACTGTCACTGACGCTGATGTGAATAGTAGTAAAGTTAAGTAAAACACGTTTATTCCACTCAGACACACGGCACAAGATTGAAAAATTTTAATAGAAAACAAAGTTAATCAGACATATAAATCGACGGCAAAAAGATACACTCTAATCTCGTTACCTGTGCCATGTGGAGAATACAATGGAGCGACACTCAGCATATGCCACGACAGCCGCTGTGACGCTGGTTTTCAGGGGAATACTGCCACTGTCCCTGACATTGATGCTGATGCATATGCTGACACTGGTCCTGACACTGACGCGAATGCTGATTCTGACACTGTCTTAAGGTCTTAAGGTGCTCGCTGAAATTATTGCCCTGACATATAGTTATGCTGACACTGACACTTCTACTGATGCCGACATTGACGCTGATACTAACGCGTATTGCGGTGACCATAACTTTTTTATGCTACTCGTTGACAAACGAGCTGATGGTAAGTGGTAACAGTCGTCCATAACATCTACCATTCATACATTTAGGTTGCAGGTATCAAAAATACAAAACTGTAGTTGCGTTGTCACTGTGAGCACTGAGATGAAATGCCTATTGCGCTGGCTACCTTATCCTTCTAACCGGAACACAGTAATGCAAGTATTGTTGCTTGGCGGCAGAAATAGATAACGCGGTGGTACTCACCCAGGCGGACTTCTCAGGCTTGACAGAGTCCTACCACCTGATAACTGATTTCATTGACCAATATTCATTTGTAATTTTAGGTCTTAAGCGCAGACAACGAAAAGAACGAGAAGAAGAAAGAAGAAGATGCAAAGAGAGAGGAGGAGGAGTTAAAGTGAGTTATTTTACGTTTATAATATTCGGTTGGATAGATGATTAGATCTCTTCCAGCGACCATATGTAATATAGCGAAATGAAATGTCGATTATTAAGATAAGTCTGCCCCGAGCGCGCTCCATACAATCGTAGTTTGATGATATTTTCAATAGTATGAAAGACAATGAAATATGGTAGACGTGCCCAAAAAATCCATACTCATGCTTGTGGATATTCAGATATTCGTTAAAATATATCGTTTCAAAGTTACACGGGACTTAAGATTTCTATACAAGTTTTAAATTCTGTTTAACTTTGAAACAAAATAATTTAATGAAAATCTGAAAAGCCACAAGCATTGGTATTGGTTTCTGGATCACGTCTACAAAATTTTATAAGTTTTAAGATCGAACTTCGTTTGTATGGAGCGTGCTGGGGGGAGACTGTCCTTAAATAATAAAATAAATACGGTCACAAGTCCCCTTGGGCGACCTTGGGCACACCTTACGAGTGGCGATCTCATTGCGGTTCTGGAGTTCGACTAGCCTCAAAGTACGAAACGGTCATCCATCCAATTCCCAGACATTGCGAGCATTTACGACCTGAGTGGTTCCATTCGTTAACAGCCGGTCTGCCACTCATAGGTCCCGGGTTCGATTCCCGGCCGGGTAGAAATTGAAATGATGAATTTGATTTTCTGTAACGGGTCTGAGTGTTATGTGTATAAGTATATATTTAAAAATATATAAGTAGTTTATCAGTTCTCGGGCACCTATCACACACGCTTTGCTATCTTTGGGGCTAGATGGCGCTGTGTGAATTGTCCAAGCATATTTATTTTTTGCTAAATCTTGGTTTTCGGCCTAGCAACACTAGACCAGTGCCGTTTCCTAAATATATATATATGTTATATGTCCACAGAGAATTGGAAGACACCAAAGAGAATACCAAAGGTTCCGAGGAAGACGCTGCAGAAGACGAAGAGGCGACAGTGAAAACCCTGAACGATATAATGCAAGAGAAGGAGGCAGATACTGTAAGTATTTTTTATTTTTTATACCGCTAAGGTGGCAAACAAGCTTACAGGCGCCTGATGGTACGCAGTTTCCTTGATATTTTACTAGGGGATCCGGCGCGACTTCGTTCGCGTTGTGTCCTACCCCTACATAGGCCTAGTTTACCCCTTTTTTTCTGCTCATAAATCTACTCTATCTATTGTTGAAAACCGCAATAAAATCCGTTGCGCAGTTTAAAAGATCTAAGGCTACATAGGGACTGACGGCGGGAAGCGACTTTGTTTTATACTATGTATTTTACATGTAACAAGCAACTCGCCCCGGCTTTGCACGAGTGAACGAGCGTGTTTTGTAACATTGTATCAGGCATAGGTAGTATAAAGTATATTCATTTATAGATCATGTATGTATGTATAGTATTTATTATATAATATAATAAATGTTTATTCTATCTTGATATTGATGTAGTTAGTATTGTATTTAGGTTAATTACAATCTATCATCACGCTTTATAAAGCACCTACTACTCACTTTCTGCACGTTCTACTGGTTGACTGGAAGATAAAGCCTTAATGGCTTTAAGTCCGCCAATTGTGTTAATGTGCAATAAAGTTTTAAATAAATAAATAAATAGGTAGTTACTTGTATGTTTTGTACCTACACATGTTATAAATAGCCAGGTAGACACAGACAACCCCATCCGGGTTTTGTGTCAACTAGAATTAAGAAACAAACTGTACTTACAATGAATTAAATAAATAGATACAAATACAAAGTAACCTTAACAAATTTTACACCCAAACCTTCCTCATTAATCATTTAGTATATTGCTGAAAGTCTGTTGAAAATCCGTTCAGTAGTTTTTGAGTTTATTGCGAACGGACAGACAGGGACTCTGTGTGTACAAGGCGACTTATGTTTTCGAGGCAAAAGATCTCGAATCCCGTAGGCTGGAAAATGGGCAGCAGCGTTTTCTATTGTTATATTTACAACACTGCAATCTCCAACCCGCCTGCCAAGTGTAAAAATTACGACAAGAATCTCTTCTTTCTTAGGAGAGGGTCTAATTCCTGCAGTGCATTGTCACGAGCTGTGATGATGGTGATGATTGGTTACAGGGTTTCGAGATAGGCACATGGAGCAACGACATGGCGTCGTCGATCCCGATGGAGGATTGCGACGAGTACATGGAGCCGCTGCCTCCGAATCTCACCTTCTGCACTTCGGCGTCAGGTAATGGCATGGGTGATAGACATATGGGCTATGGGGTAAATGACTGATACTAAATATGTCATATTATTTACGAACAAAATATAGCTTCAAGAGTGTTGTTAAAGCGTATGTATTATACTAAAATAAATCAATGTGAATAATACTTGACATATAATTGTATTTCAATAATTTATTTTTGATATTGTTTGTGACGCTCTCTTTTCATTTTGCATGCCAATTGATTTGGCTTTATGTGTGATACTAATTACTCTGTAATATCATGTTGTACGTACATATTTACCACATTTACTGCAATAAATAATTGATTGAATATGAATATAAAGCCGGGTCCACATGGCATCAACTTATGCTTGCACAGCGCGTTTGTACAAACGAAGTTTGCGAAAACAGATTGTGTAGTCGTCATAGCATAAGTTGGTGTCGTGTGGACCCGGCTTAAGAATTTAATACCCGCTGTGGCTGATAGATCGCGCAGTCAATAAGATCGATATATTTCTACATCGCGATTACGAGTTCGCGTTGCGAAAATGGTTAGAAACGCTAATGTGGCCTTTTTAGACCCCCCGATTGGCCCTGATCTGCCAAATCCTGGATCATGGTTAAGCTGGACCCCGGGCCTTCGCGTGCGAGAACGCAACCGGGATATTGACGTCAAGATGATTGATGATCATGATGATAATGATTATAACTGCCGCGTTCCACAGGAGGCACCAACTGGTGCGACCCGATCGAGAAGCCGAAGAACCAATTCAACCCATCCAGGAACTATTCCATGGCCGACAGCGATTGCTCCTATATGTCCAGGTATGTGACGACATTTACATATATAACTTTATCAGATACTGGCGGACCCGGAGCGACTTCGTTCGCATACACCTTGTTGACTTGGAATTCTAAGTAATAGGTTAGATTAGCACTATTCGGGATTACATAAGAAAAATAAAATTGAAAAAAAGTTAAGATTTGTAGCAACAGGAGTTAAAAAACCATCACAGGCTGTACATTTTCTCGAAAAAAAAAGAAATGCCTATAATTTAATAAATTCAAGATTTAGATTTTATTTATTATTTTTCTAGTAACTATTATGATTTGGACTATCACCCGATTCCGGCTTGACGTCGACTTACGGGACACCCTGTATAACTTAATCAGATACTGGCGGACCCGGAGCGACTTCGTTCGCATACACCTACTTTTTATTTGCTTATAAACCTTTCTCTTGCATCACTCTATCCATTGATGAAAACTGCATTAAAATCCGTTTCGTAATTAAAATATCTAAGCGTACATGGGTACATAGGCCGTGTGGTGTCCGGCAGAGTAGAATAGCACCAACCCCTTACATTCATGGGTGTCGTACAAGGCGACTAATGTTTCCGAGGCAAAAGATCAAGAGTCTCCGTAGTCTGGAAAATGGGAGCAGTCCTACTGGGTGAGTACCAACGCCTTATCTATTTCTGCCGCCAAGCCGCGATGCTTGCGCTGTTTGAAGAGTAAGGTAGCCAGCGCAATTACAGGCATGACGCATTTTATCTTTGTCCTCAAAGTAACATCGCACCTGCACGCATGAATAGTAGACGTTATAGGCGACAGTTACCGCTCACCATCAGGTGGGCTGTCTGCTCGTTAGTCACTGCGTAGAATAAAAAAAATACATACGTACATGCTCGGAGTCTCGTTGCGTGATAGAATCAGAAATGTCACCGACATAGCCCTAAGGATTGCCAGGCTGAAGTGGCAGTGGGCAGGGCACGTAGCTCGAAGAGCAGATGGCCGATGAGGCAGTAAAGTTCTCGAGTGGTGACCACGTACCGGAAGACGCAGCGCGGGTAGGCCTCCCACAAGGTGGACTGACGACCTGGCAAGGTGCGCAGGTACCAGCTGGATGCGGAATGCACAGGACCGATGTGGCGATCTCTGGGCTCCCCCCGCAGTGAGCGTCTTTTGGCTGATATGATGATGATACATACACATTCACGCCCGTATCTCATAGGGGTAGGCGGATACTAGATGATACTTACGTAGAGAACAAATGTCTGGCCATGCCGCCTCCGCAAGCTACGTAAGAAGCCAGCCCAACAGAGACTGAGGCAATTGAACAGATAAAACAGCTGTAAGTTATTAAAAAGGTGCAACAGTTGTAAGTTACGGATCCATTCAAGCCAATGTCACGGCTTTATTTTGATGGCTGACCTTATAAATCAGTAGCGCCATCTGGTGGATAGCGGCTGAAACGTAGGTGTGACCAAGGGGCCAATTCCACGAGAATTTCTCTGGACATTTTCTCTAGCCGTAAAATATCTATCAAAAATCAATGAATCTCCATTGCAAGCAAAAGACTTATACCCAACGATTTTCGCTAATCCTTTATTCTCGAACGTCGTTTTAAATTACATTTTTAATACAGATATTTAGCTAGTAAAAATGTCGAATTCGAGATGTCACATCGCGAGAATTAGGCCACTTGTGACTACGTGTGTTTTTAAAAGTATGTTCCTGGCTTCCTACCGCGTACCTTCCAACAAATTTACTCGGTAGGAAACCCGGAACATACCCTTAAAATGTGTGATAATAACCGCGATAGTTTAAAACATTATGTTAGAAAGAAAGAAAACATTTATTTACAAAGGACGCCATTACATGATAATTTGCAATACAATTACATTTAACCCAAAAAAAAGAAACGGTTCATAAAACACGGGGACAATTATAGGGTTCCCAGTGGCATTTTCCGTGGGCGTCCTGCGTAAATGGACCCTCCTCAGCATAACGTCGTGGCCGCTTGCCCCGAATCACAACCCTGTTTTTCAGTGGGCCATGTAATATCCCAATGTATAACATAATATCCCAATGTTACGTGTCTTTTGATTGTGATATATTGTGTCATTGCAGCGACTTCGACACAGATGACTCGGACTTGAACTCGGAAGGCAGCAACGAGGACACCGACAACAGTGGGTTCTGTTGTAGCAAGAACTCTAACGGTGAGTAGGAGTACATATTGGACTAAAACATAGTAGCCTGACAGATATTTTATAATTGTAGTTTTCATCTCTGCACCAAGAGTCACGTACACGTATCTCATCGGACAAATGCATTAAGTTACGATCCCCAGGTCTTTTGCCATCCACATTTCCAGAGATCATCAATCATACAAGGCTTTCTCCGTCCTTCCTGCCAATGTGTTCAAAATTTTCCAATACCCCACTCACCATCAGGTGGACTGTCTGCTCGTTTGTCACTGATTAGAACAAAAAAAAGGCAGATGCTGGCATGCTTATCCGAGATATGGAGCTGCTTTAGAAATCTCCGATTCCTTGAGCAGTGCTAGATACTTTCCATGTTGAATTTATGAATCTGTTTATCTCTGTGTACTATGTATTCTGTATTGCTTCTTGGAATAAACATATTCTATTATACTCTTTCAAACCTTCCAGCGGCAATGGGCGTCCGTATAGAATACAAGACGGCCCGCGAAGCCGAGGCCGTGGACCTCGAGAGGCGCAGCAGCCGGCCCGCGCCGCGCGACTGCCCGCGGGCCGACGCCGCCGACCGCCGGAGGGCGAGGCTGAGGATGGCTGAAGGGGACGCGCCGGAGAAGGTGAGGGAATACACACACCTTTACACACGTTTTGCACATGTTTTACACGCGTATTACACATGTTTTGCACTCGTTGTACACATGTTTTGCACTCGTTGTACACACTTTTCGCACATGTTTACACATGTTTGCACTCGTTGTACACACGTTTTACACAGGGTTTACACACGTTCTGCACTAGATCTACATACGTTTTACACTCGTTTTAAACACGTTTTACACGCGTCCTACACACGATCTACACACAATTTACATTCTACATACAGACGGAATCACATATTCGTATGCTAGAGGTCACAATCGCGCTAGCCAGCGTCACTATAGACACTGGAATACAAGACGGCAGGCAGAGGCCGTTCATGTTTTACACACGTTCTACACACGTTTTACACACATTTTACATGCGAGCTACACACGTTTTAAACACGTTCTACACACATATTTTTACACTCACTTAACACATGTAAACCATGCAAGAAGAGACCTTTATCTACACTCATAGCGTAATCTTCCAATTACATATTCGAAAACAGTTGTTTAAGGATACACTTTTTTCACGCCAGTCTATAAAAATTTAAAAAATTACTTTTCCATACAGCATTTCCCATACTATTATCATTACAGCTGTATCGAAAAATAACTTTTTAATCATTATGAATGAATGAATGAATGAAATTTTTTATTTCAAGTACCAGTACTCATATTCGGTTAGTATTAACTTAAAATTAGGTTAGTAACAAATTCATTATAATGTTTTAAATATTTATACATATTTCAACTGTCATAAATATTTTATATTAAAAAATGTCATAAATCATAAATGAAATGTCATAAATCATAAATTAAATAACAACTTGCTGCCAACCATGTTTGATGACGTGAACCATACAACACTCATTTATGTATTGGCAGTCTAATCGACCAACACCATTATGCAACACTTTTCTTTTTTAAATTTTTGTCGGGCGCCGGGACACGGCTAAATGTAGGCTGAATACCTAAATGTCTTCAACAAATTCAAAATTCCTGTTTATATTTGTGATCAGTTCATAGTCTGTGGTTGTGATTGTGTACATTTGGAATTATTTTCCCGCTAAACAGAATATTTTTTCTAATTGTTGTAATTTGTGTTTGTGAATGTTTTTTCTTGTTTGAGACAAATAAATAGATAAATGTGAAAGTAGGGAAGTGAATTTCGCTTGATATTCTCGACGCGTAGATACAACAGAACTGACTCGCAGTTACTTCCAGTTACTTCCAGCAAAGTTGAAAAAATTATAGGTACGAAATTTTAACATGAAAATATGAGTGTAGATAAAGTAGGGTATGCAACTGCATATAATTAGGTATTAAAACACTCGTGTCAAACTATTATCATACTCGGCTACGCCTCGTATGATAAACAGACACTCATGTTTTAATACCCCCTTTTATATGACAGTTGCATAAACTACTATTAAAAAGGCATGAATTAAGGCCGGCCACATACATTAGATTTCCTTGTTGTGTTTTCGAATTCGAATTTTGTACTCGACCAATCAGAATCCGCGAGAGACTAATCAAAAGCCTACTTGAAAAACATATTAAAAGAAATGTATGCGGCTGACTAATTATATTTTTTTTCCGCAGTACATAGAAAAGTTCCAGAACGCGGTCGCAGAGCAGAAGCGGCAAATATTGGAGAAAGGCCATTTAATACGCGAGAACGAACCGATAGTGGACATACTGCCAGAGCCTACCAGAGAGACGCAAGAGAAGCCTTTAAAAACCGACACCGAGTTAGAAGAGATCGCTTCTAAACTCACCAAAATGAACTTAAAAGTCACGGACAAAAATCGAGAATTATTCAACGAGATATTCCCGTATGGCAACACTGATGTTGAGATGGAAAACGGACAAATAACCATAGAGACTATGGAGAGGAATAAACGCGTGTTGCTGGCTGAATTGAAACAGTCTTTGCCTGAAGAGGAAATAAAAAAGCTGAATTGTTTCTCTATGGTAGACGTAGATATAGACTCGCCAGAATATGTCAACGAAAAGGTCGTCAATGTCGGCTTCGATACCAAAGAAAGCTATGTAGATAAGATAAACAAATGGGTGGACGCAAAGGAATTTCAACCGTATTACCAGGATAGTAAGGGACAGAAAGAGTTTGACTTCGATTACCAACCGGAGTTGGAGGGACATCCGGGGCCGAGTCCTAGTGTTATTTTGCAGGTACGTGCAGTGTTTTTAGACGTGTGTTTTCGTCCTATACACGTTCACTTTTAACTGTTCACAGACAGCATGAACTATGATTGTCACGTACATGAGCTTTATTTTAAACTTTGCCTCCAATCAAATTACCATAGATGTAAAAATATATCATCTTGGCGTCAATGTACCGGTTGTACTCTCGCGTACGAGGGCCCAGGGGTCCGCCTTGACCACGGCTCAGGATTTGGCAGATCAGGTAATTATAGTGAAACGACTGCCATCTGACCTCCATGACCCTGACCAGATTGGATCATGGTTACACATCCAGTCGCCTGAATGTGCAGGTTTCATCACGATGTTTTCCCTCACCGTAAGAGCATCGGTTAGTATTCAACGAATGTACATAATTGAGAAAATAATAATTGGTACATGGCCGCAGTGGGATTCGTTCCCGATACCTTTTGCTTACAAGTCGGATAGCCTAACCGCCCTGCCTAAACCTAGACTTTAAAACTGCCTGTCGCATGCGGGCTGCCAATATATCAGACGTCTAACACCCATAGCACAAGCTTTGCTTAGGTCAGGGGCTAGATGGGGCTGTGTGAAATTGTCCTGGATTATTACAACAAGAAACTACGATTATTAACAGCTACTCTCTGTAGCCGTGTGGTGTCCGGCAGAGTAGAATAGCACCAACCCCTTACACACGTATGAGTATAAATAATAATAATAATCTTTGCGTTAATGTCCCGGTTGTGCTCTCGAGAACGAGGGCCCGGGGTCCGCCTTGACCCTGATCCAGGATTTGGCAGGTCAGGTAATTACAGTGGAGCGACTGCCATCTGACCTCCATGACCCTGCTACCAGGGGAACCTGACCAGATTGGACCATGGTTACACATCCAGTCGCCTGAATGTGCAGGTTTCATCACGATGTTTTCCCTCACCGTAAGAGCATCGGTTAGTATTCAACTAATGTACATAACTCAGAAAACAGTCATTGGTACATGGCCGGAGCGGGGTTCGAACCCGGGACCTCTGGCTTACGAGTTGAATGCTGTAACCGCTCGGCCACCGACGCTCTATACGCTAACGTATGAGTATAAGGCGATTCATGTTTTCGAGACAAAAGATCTAGAGTCTCCATAGGCTGGAAAATGGGCAGCAGCGTTTTCCATTGTTATATTTATAAAACTGCGATCTCCAACCCGCCTGCCAAGCGTGGAGATTATGACAATAAGCTCTCCTTTCGTGGGAGAGCTCTTAAGTCCTACAGCGGACTGTTATGGGCTGTGATGATGACCCTGTAGTTTGGCAGTTTAGGTCAAAAAATTAACCTACTCGTAAGTTCTGACTGAATATCCTTTTTTATATTTTTATTTATTATTCATTTGTAGGCGTTAACAATGTCGAACGCGAACGACGGCATAAACCTAGAAAGGCTGGAGACGATAGGCGACAGCTTCCTGAAGTTCGCGATCACGGCATACCTGTACTGCGCCCATCCTACCGTGCATGAGGGGAAGCTCAGCCATATGCGAAGCAAGCAGGTCAGTGCCCCATCTATAGAATGAAACAGGCATAGACATCACCTATTTTGACATCACAAAAGTCCATAAGCGTTTACGTTGTTAGGGTTATTTTAGAAAATTTAATTTCTAAACTTAAAATATATCGTTCAAAAACGTCTTCGGTATTCCCTACCACCCCATAATAGCACGATTTTAATATAGCGGGTTCTATTGCGATTTGCTTTTGTATGTATGTATACCTGAAAAAATAATAGACAAAATCAATTTCCAAATGGCAATTTGCCTATGTTTTTGATAAATCTGCGGCAGTAAGAGATGGTGATATTAATATTTTCTGTGGAATTATGTATTTCATTGCAGCAGTATTCGTTTGAAATTCACATTCTTTGTGTTTCTTATATAATTCAAGACATATATACACAGTGCACGTAGCGTGATTCTTTTTATTGCGTAGGGAGGCACACTGTCGGACGGTCCACCTGACGGAAAGCGGCCACCGTCGTCGAGCACGGCTAGCACAAGTTGCTCTCGCGCGAGATAAGCGAGAAAAGGCGCGGCGAAGATACTGCTTTCTCTTTCGTCTTAGTATTGAGAGAAGGAAACAAAAGCTCTTTCGCGGCGCGAGCTGTGTCGCTGACATACTTGTGATAGCCGTGCAGGACATCTGCGACCTAAGGGGATTAATACAAAAAGTCCTGATTTTGTTTACTAAATAATACAAATCAGTCTGGACAGATTCTATCTACAGTAGCGGTTACCCGCCGTTTTGTTTTGTGTGTTCAATCCGAAACTTTTTTAAATAGCCTTATGTCGCTCGAGACTCTACAGTTTATACTCGAAGATCTGGCCATCATAATATTACTATGGCAAAAAATTAATCTGCTGTTTCATATATTTTGGCAGAATTCGTTTTCTGTTTTGTACGAAATATATGATTCTTTTTCGCGATTTCACAGTTGGTGCCATAGTTAAAGTTGTTTGTTATCTCGACTTGCATTGGTATCATGGATTTGAAGTCACCTGTGCCCCTCCCCACCCAGGTATCGAACCTGAACCTATACCGGCTGGGTCGCGGCAAGCGGCTAGGCGCCCGCATGATCGCGTCGAAATTCGAACCACACGACAACTGGCTGCCGCCGTGCCATCGCGCGCCGAGGCAGCAGGAGCAGAGGACTGTGAGTGGATGGGCAGATACACATATACACATACATGCATACATACACACACACATATACGCACACACACATAGACACGTTTCTATGCATGTACACATACATATATAGGCATACATCATCATCATCATCATAGCCCATATCAGTACAGGACAGGACAGGAGGGTGCAGGACTGTACTATACCTTCTGTTTAGGAGGTACAAAATGTTGAATTGCCCGTGCACAACCTGGCACTAAAATTGTTTTGTTAGTGACTCTAGCTTCGGCTTTTTTTAGCGATAGAACTTACTTATCCTCTTGTTGTTCTAGAAGTAAAAAATCGATCTCCCTTCACTTTTATTTTTTGGTGACGTTAATGTGGCTGAAAAGCGAAACTGCCAAGATGATGTGAGATGTGTTCTATTTCTTAAATTACCTTGCAATATTTGTCAAAAATAATAAAAAGCACTTTCGGCAAAACCGGCCGGGTTTCGCCGGAAGTGGTCGTTTTGGGCGAAAGTGGCCGAAGCTAAAATTTCGGTCGGATACTACTTTTATATATTTTAATAGTCGGTCTAAAATTCGAATTCGCTTCACATGCGTTTACCACCCTTGACGGTGCCCATGCGTGTTGGTTGGGTGTATATTGCTATTTGGTGACAACCAGAGTGGTTCAGTTGGTTAACATCCGGTCTGCCACGCAGAGGTCCCGGGTCGATCCCGGCCAGGCAGAAATTGAAATGATGAATTTTAATTTATCAGTTATCTCACACCCATAACACAAGCTTTGCTTACTTTGGGGCTAGATGGCGCTGTGTAAATTGTCCAAGTATATTTATTTATTTCTCTTTTTATACAGGATGAGCCGCAAGACGCCGGTCAGACTACGGAGGGCCCCCTCGACAGCACAGGGTGCTTCATACCGTACAACCTGATTACGCAACATAGCATACCGGGTAAGCATCGGGTTACTCATGTATTTATAGGTAAAATAATAGGTAAAATAGATAATACATATCCATGGCATAGCGTATTACATTAGCCATACATATGAAACAACAAAATTAATGGCTTCGAACAGAGCAAATTGGAGATTGCTGCAACAACAGAGGGCTAGGACTAGGCCCCCTTAATTATAATTATAATACATTAGACTAAATTTAGTCGTCTAAATTCAGAAACAAAAAGCTTGAGAGCAAATCAAAGTCGAATGTATTGCTCATAGAATAAGGTTAATTTTTGTATCACTTATGTATGTTACGCGTGGCTCCGTTTTCTAAAAGGCGTTTCTTAGACTATCTTGGCTATCATAATTCTCTATTTGTTATTCTTATGTAGACAATGAGAAACGGATTACGGTGAGGGAAGTCATCGTGATGAAACCTGCACATTCAGGCGACTGGATGTGTAACCATGATCCAATCTGGTCAGGTTCTCCTGTTAACATGGTCACGGAGGTCAGATGGCAGTCGTTCAATTGTAATTACCTGATCTGTCAAATCCTGAATAATCTCAGTCACCGGGATATTAACGCCAGATGCCACCTATAAATCACTGGGTAAAACAGTTCCAAACACTGCTAAATTACACTGGACTGTATGATCTATTGAGTGTAAATAATATGACACTCAAACTGCAGTCAAATTGCAAAATTTTGACTTTCTGGCTCACATCAGATCATCACAGCCCATAACAGTTCACTGCTGGACCAAACCAGTGCAGGCGAGCTTTCTCGATCTTATCTGCGACATCCCTCACACCAAGGCTGCCACGGATGTACTCGTTAAGGATGTACCGTAACTCCGCACATCCATCGCAGCATTTTCATTTCGTTGGCGAGGAGTTTGCGAACGTGTTTTGTCACCGCTGGCCATGTCTCGCATATACTCTTGTATATGCCATTTGAGCTTTACAGGGATTTTAGGGTCACACGTTTTGGTTTATCATCATTCTTTATTTACTATTGTTATCCAGACAAGTCGATAGCGGACTGCATGGAAGCATTAATAGTTGCGTACTTACTGGAGTACGGGCCGCGGGGCGCGCTGCTCTTCATGTCCTAGCTGGGATACGGGTGCTGTCAAGACATGAACTGCCTGTGACTGAGGACTATTTCGTTCACTCAGTTGTTCACCCGTTCGTTCGATCGCATGTTCGTTTATTCGACAGTTCATTCGTTCGTACCCGTGGTTTTATGTTGTTTAACCTATAAATCCATGGCTGAAACAATTCCAGACTCTACCAAATTACGTATGACTTTATAGGACAATAGGGGCAGATACTGAAACATTAGGTTGATTTGCAGATTTTTGTAATTTCACGGTGTGATACAGAAGAAACTCCTTTTTCCGCAGTTTTCATATTGTTTACAGCTAGAAATCAATGGGTAAAAACACTGCCAAATTACGCTGTACTGTATTATCTAGCGGCATGATACCTAAACTGCAGCCTAATTGCATATTTTTCGTCTTCCTGGCTTACCATCATTCTCTATTTACTATTGTTATACAGATAAATCGATAGCGGACTGCGTGGAAGCCCTGATAGGCGCGTACCTGCTGGAGTGCGGGCCGCGCGGCGCGCTGCTCTTCATGTCCTGGCTGGGCATACGGGTGCTGCCCAGGCACGACTTGCCCTTGACTGAGGACCACCCGTATGTGAAGGCTGCTGGGACGAGGGTTGACAGGGATGTGGATCTGGTGAGGGGTTTTTATTTTTCACTACTGTTACCATATTTATGTGCGAGGACCTATAATTGGCTTACTGTTTTATAATATAATTTTATACATTGTAATATACAGCTGTTGGTACTCCTGTAAAGAAATAAATATACCACTTCAATTGGTTCCGATACATCACATTTCATCATCAAGGACCTCCCGCGGGATCTCTTTCCTGATACCGGCAGGTTTAGACACCTGTTTCCGACGTATTTCTGTGGCTTACGAACTACGTGATTGACCCAGCGCAGGACCTGATTAATGCATCGTTATTCGCAAATCTATATTACATCCACATTACTGCGCATCTGTTACCCGATCAATATAATGTGGGCCTTTTAAGTCAATAGTGAATAGTCATTATATAGGTAAGCATGCTATATCATCGCCCGCATCATCATTTATCATCAGTACAAGTATGCCCGCGACACAGCTCGCACCGCGAGAGAACGGCTGTTTCCTTCTCTCAACACTAAGATGAAAGTGATTGCAGTGTCTATGTCGCGTCTTTTCTTATTCAACGCACGCTAGAGTATACTAATGCTAGCTGTACAGGTGAGGTGGCGGACAAATTCAGACTATCAGGTGGTAGGAGTCTGTCAAGCCTGAGGAGTACGCCTAAGCGTGTACCACCGCGTTATCTATTTCTGCCGCCAAGCAACAATGCTTGCATAGTTGTGTTCCGATTTGAAGGATAAGGTAGCAAGCGCAATTACAGGCATGAGGCATTTCATCTCAGTCCTTACACGCACCTGCGGTTCTGCATTTTGTTGCTTAATGTATGCCTAATGTACCATCAGGTGGGTTGTCTGCTCGCTTGTCAGTTCGTAGGATAAAAAAATGCAAGCATTTGACTCTACCATGATATCCTTCACTTACAATCTTTACCACCGCCAAATATGTATTTAAAAAAGTATATAAGTAGTTTATCAGTTATCTAACACCCATAACACAAGCTTTGCTTACTTTGGGGCTAGATGGCGCTGTGTGAATTTGTCCAAGCATATTTATTTATTTATATTGATTTATCCCCAGCCCCCCCTTACCCCATCACCTCTGCCCCGGCCCTGCTCGCCAGAGTCGGACTTATCCTCGCCGGAGGACCCCCCCCGGCGCGCGGACCCCCCGCCGGAGGAGGACTGGAGCTGGCCGGGCCGGCCCGTGGGGTCCCTGAGGCCTTATAGGAGAGAGGACGGAGGGTGGATGCAGGTGAGATAGCTAGTGTTTATTTAATTATTTAACTGTTTATTGTACACAATATTGATATACAGAGAATTATAACAGTATTATGAAAGAACACAGCAGGCGCTGCTTATTTCTAAAAAGAAATTTGCAGGCCTACAGAAGAGTGATGTTAGACTAAAGTAACGCAGATACGACGTGCACAATAATTGAATATATAAATACATAAATATATTATATTATAATATATAGGTATATAAAGCTAGATATCTTATTGAAACAAGCGATGTAAAATACATAAATATATAAGTTTATCTTCTATACCAGTGGTTTCTAGTTAGTGTTTTCTACGTACCATTCCAAGAAAGACCTCAAACTCGCGTACCCTTTATTGCGGGAATAATAAATACAAAATGATGCAAATGTATTTTACATATCATCATCATCACAGCCCTTAACAGTCCACTGCAGGACTTAGGGCCTCTCCCACGAAAGGACAGGTTATTGCCATCATCTCGACGCTTGGCCGGCGGTATCGGGATCGCTGTATGGTGTCCGGCAGAGTAGAATAGCACCAACCCCTTACACTCGCGGGTGTCGGACAAGGCGACTAATGTTTTCGAGGCAAGAAGTCGGCAGCAGCTTTTTCTATTGTTGCATTCTATGTCTATTCTACATTATATATTACCATCAAAATACAGTTATATTTTAACGACGGAGAACATGAGTAGCAATACGTATTGATGTTGTGTCTACTTCAAGAAGGATTTACACGTTTTCTACTATACGCGCTTTCTAAAAGCTACTACTGATGCGATAGACTGATGAATAGGTCCAGGACAAGGACTTGTAGCTGGTTGTGGACCTGGACCTAAACCTTGACCAAAACCAATATCTGGACTTAGATATGGGCATTGGCCTGATCCTTATAATCTGGACGCCTTCGAGGCTAGAGTGAATAGGCTGTCTTTGGACAGGCATGCTCCATCGTCGGTCGCATCGTCACTTACCACCTTGGTCTTGAGTCCGCTAATTCACTAATACCGCGATTGAATTGTAATCACAACCGTAGTTGAATGACAGTTTTACGCGATGTAGGTATTCTGCTATAATTAAAACTTCCTTTGAGCTGCTATAGCGATCCAATTACAATTCAATCGAGCGAAGTAAATTAGCGGACACGAGGCCCTGGTGAGATGGCGCTCAAATGATTGGCTAGTCAAAGAAGAAAGAACCAGGATCTAGTTCTGGATTGTTCTTATATTCTACTTTGCCGGCCACAATACTTTGAACGAGTTGTGTGTAGAAAGAAAGAAGAAAATAATAGTAATGTTAATGTCCTTCTTTAGGGTTACTTACCCGGCATTACATAGCCGGGTACCCAGTTTGGATCCCGTACCCGGTGGATCTGGCAAGGATCCGGCTGGGTACCCGGAACATGTCTACTTAATCATCATCATCCTAGCGTTTATCCCGGCTTCTGCCAGGGTCGGTTTTCCGACTCATTCTCATTCCACTTTTCCCGGTCTATGTCCGGGAAAAGTGGAGAAGTCCAGTACATGTCTAATTAATATGTTTATTTATTTTCAGCCCATTTTCGGGGAATTGAAAGCGCCGCCGTCTCCCCTACTGCGGTACATCGAGGACCCTGAAGGGGAGTTGGAGCAGATGTTATCAGGTAATAATTAAATAAATTAATCATCTTGGCGTTTAATGTTCCGGTTGTGCTCTCGAGCACGAGGGCCCGGGGTCCGCCTTGACCATGGTCCAGGATTTGGCGATCAGGTAATCACAGTGGAGCGACTACCATCTGACCTCCGTGACCCTGCTACCAGGGGAACCTGATAGTTGCAGCAGATGTTATCAAGTACTTTATCGTTTTGAATTTTACCAGTAGTAGGACTCTTTCAAAGGTGAGGAGTCCACCTGGATGGGTATATCCCGTATGCACAATTTACCAAATTACTTTGTGACCATTAAGAGGCCGTGTGGAGTCCGGCAAAGTAAAATAGCACCAACCCCTTACAAGGCGACTAATGTTTTCAAAGCAAAATATTAGTCTCCGTAGGCTGGAAAATGGGCAGCAGCGTTTTCCATTGTTATATTTATAACACTGCGATCTCTAACCCGCCTGCCAGGCGTGGAGATGATGGCAATAACCTCTCCTTTCGTGGGAGAAGCCCTAAGTCCTGCAGTGGATTGCTATGGGCTGTGATGATGATGGCTCTTTCAAGTCTGAGGAGTCCGCCTAGATGAGTACAATCCGTAAACTCTGCTCTTACTGTGAGGGAAAACATTGTGATGAAACCTGCACATTCAGGCGACTGAATGTGTAACCATGATCCAATCTGGTCAGGTTCCCCTGGTAACAGGGTTACGGAGGTCAGATGGCTATCGCTCTACTGTAATAACTTGATCTGTCAAATCCTGGATCACGGTCAAGGCGGACCCCGGGCCCTCGTGCGCGAGAGCACAACCGGGACATTAGCGCCAAGATGACCATCTTGTTAGTTAACTTAGCCTAATCGATTCTGACGTGAGTCATGTAGGTTGTCCTACGTAATCCAGTATTATTTTTTGGAGACCCACCAAACATTGGTCAGCCCGTGCACAGTTTGGCACAAAAACTATTATTATTATATACTTTTTTGCACATGAAACATATATTACAAGAGGTTGTTTACAAAGGTGTGCTTATCTCTGTAAGAGATCTCTCCCAGCCAACCCTACCGGGTGTGGAGAGAAGCAATAAACGGGGAAGCAGCGGAAAATGTGCACTACATTTCTAGATAAACTACGTTATACAGGGTGTTACGTAATACATGTATAAAGCCGAAAGGGTGTTAAAGTATAGCTTGCAAAGAGTACACTAGCGACTTCAAATTATCCGGACATTTAATTTTAATTTTCATTAAAAAATCTTCGTTTTTAAAGAAAAATAATCATATCGACTACGTTGAAGCGCAGCCACAGGCCGGCTCGCCTCGGCCCGTGGCGGGGCGGGGCGTTTGTCGGCGGTTGATTAACCTATTACAACTGATTTCTAGAGATGCGGTCTTTCGTTTTTAAAATGTCATTATCGACATTGAAAAAGAAAAAGTTCGATAGTCATTTTCTCGCTAACTATTCCACGCATGAAAAAAATGATTGTACCTATCGTTTTAATACGTGTAGCACTCCACCCAGTTCACGGCTTTATACATATATTATGAAACACCCTGTATATGTACTTACCTATTACTACTATTTGTTTTATTAGTGATCAAAACTTTGACTTTCGTAGCGATAATACTGGCATGGGTTCTATAAGTAGAAAAAGACCGGGGTGCCTCTCATCCTTTAGCCACATTATAGTCACAAGTCACAAGAGTAAAGTATGGTTGAAAAGCGAAACTGGATGACGTAGGATGACCTAATGTGATGATGATGATACAACGTCGTCTACTCCCCAGGCTACGAGTCCTTGGAGCGTACTCTCCAGTACCGGTTCCGCGACCGCTCGCTGCTCCTACAAGCGCTGACCCACGCGTCGCACCACCGCAACCGGCTGACGGACTGCTACCAGCGGCTGGAGTTCCTCGGAGACGCCATACTGGGTGAGTGCATACTCCCTAGGGTGTAAAGGTGAAAAGATCCTTTAACTTTCCAGCGAACTTGCGGTTCGAGCATTCCTTGATAGTATGCTGTGTTCTGCATCAGGTTACCGCGATCACAGCCGGGGAATCTCGCCATCTCAACACATATTTCGTGGCCAGTTCTCAGCCCTTTCAGCAGACACCCAAATGACCAATCAAAGCATTTTGGTTTTCCAGTTGGATTGAAATCAAACGTCACATTTTTTGGTCTACTTGCGTTCTAGTTCAACATCCATTCATCATCATCATCTTGGCGTTAATGTCCCGGTTGTGCTCTCGCGCACGAGGGCCCGGGGTCCGCCTTGACCATGATCCAGGATTTGGCAGGTCAGGTAATTACAGTGGAGCGACTGCCATCTGACCTCCACGACCCTGTTACCAGGGGAACCTGACCAGATTGGATCATGGTTACACATCCAGTCGCCTGATTGTGCAGGTTTCATCACGATGTTTTCCCTCACCGTAAGAGCATCGGTTAGTATTCAACTAATGTACATAACTCAGAAAATAATTATTGGTACATGGCCGGAGTGGGATTCGAACCCGCGGACCTCTGGCTTACGAGTCGGATACTATAAAGTTGTAACCGCTCGGCCACCGACGCTCCTAGTTCAACATCCATTGGCTGTCCATATTGAAGTAGTCGATCGCTTTTGTCGTTTGGTAGGGAGGACGCCGTAATACCAATCAGTGTATGGAAAGAAAGCTAAACTCGTTGTAACAGGACAGGTCCGGCCATGAAACAATTGTCATTGACACGTTTATCAAGGCCTTCTATCTTCTTAAATGAGGTAGAGCAATATGATTCTAATTACCTGACCTGCCAAATCATGGTCAAGGCGGACCCCGGGCCCTCGTTCTCGAGAGCACAACCGGGACATTAACGCCAAGATGATAATTATTATTGATATTATTCTAATATTGAAGTTTAACAAAAGACAGAAACATAAAATAAACATTTTGTTTATTATTTAACGGTAACCTGTTGTTCAGGCCTACTTTCTTCGGTTGTAGACTTCAGGGTAAGCAGGTTCAAATGATGAAGGGTGGAGTTTTAAATTTATTTATTAAAGTTGAATGCATTGAGCAAAGGATTACAAAGATAATGAGAGGCTTCTGATCCTCGTGGAAGCTAGCTGATAATTCATCGTTAATAGGTTTAAATATTAGAATTTTGAATATGATTGACAATAGAGATTATAAAAATATGGTTCCAATTACACAGACTTTGTAGAAAAAAGTGCTAAAATTATGTATAAGTGCTATTAATTTTTAATTTTGTGAAATGTGTTAAATATGCTTATATACCGACTAATTTAATATTTGTATGCCCAAAATAGGGCTAGACATAGAGAGACATTCAACTTTATAACAACTAATTTATGTGTACATACCTATGTTACAAATAAATGACTTTGAACTTTGAACTTTAGAGTTATGCAGTTGCATGGAATGTAACATAACAGTTACAATGTACAATTGGATTCAATTCAAATAATTTATTTCAGAATCATTATTCCATAATTTTAGTTAGTAAATGAACAATATTGCCTATGCTACGCTAGTAGATAATTTTCTGATGTCATAAGATTCATATTCATTAAATTCCATAAAATTGTGATTGTTCATTTCACACTTATTTTGATGTCAAATGAAAAATATTAAATAAAAATGCCACTTCAAAATAAATACCGCTTACCATCAGGTGGGCTGTCTGCTCGTTTGTCACTGAGTATAAAAAACAAATAAACAAGTACAGCCAAAGTTTGTATACAAAAATGTATATACACATGTAATTTCATACTTAATATATGTATGAATAGGTGAACAACCCAGATATAAAATCGGGAATTGTCGGGAACCCCAAGGGTGAACCAGGATCCAAAATAGGAATAAAATAAAATACCCAAAGTTCACAGTGGTAGGAAGTGTATATTCAATAAAAAATTCTCATTCGACTTACCATTTGTAGAACGCAACTCGTTACCGCGATGTAGAAATATATCGATCTCATTGACAGCGACATCTATCGTTCACTGCGGGTATTAAACTTTTACATACGCCTTAACAAGCCGTGAACTGGATGGAATGCTAAACGTATTAAAACGATAGGTACAATTATTTCTGTCGTACGTATATTGTACCTATGGTTTACGGTTTAAGAAACTTTATTTTCTCAATAAGACTTATAAAAATCACTTACAGAGAAAACACTAATGAAATACAATATATCCGCCGATTGGCGTTTTAAATTTGAGTCTATCATAGAAAAACAAAAAATAATAGTACAGGGTAGACTTAAAGAAAGTGTTAGCATCACATTTTTTGTTAAGTTTATAGATGCGTCAAATTGTTGCGAGTGCACGGAACAACATATGTTTATTAAGGCCTATCACACAGTGGGTGGTTATTTGCGACTGTGTAGGTGTAGTTTTGTATTATATTTATTTTTATGCAGGTATATTATTTGTGTAATAGTGTATGGGTTGAGCTATTTTAGGGCTCAAATTGTACAGTATATTGGGAATTAAAATTTGTTACAAGCGAAAAACATAATGGTGAGACAGGGAGAACTTCTTATTAACGTACCTGAATAGAATAGAATAGAAAGACATTTATTTGGTACTCCATGCACACACATCAACTTATACCTAAACAATAAATATAAATAAATACGTCTTAATTTAACAAAGAAAAAAAAGAAATACCACTTAATATATAAGCTGTATGTGTGCGCTGCAGCAACACAAAAGGGTTGTGGCTCAGCACAGTATTACCTTGAAGGGCAACACACTGATTTTCAGCCAAAACTCAGGTAGTACGCGGTACCCAATAATATATTTTTTTGCAACATCTAGTGTGTAAAGTGATACCTATAGTTTTAATACGTTTAGTACTCCATCCAGTTCACGGCTACATACATATATTATGTAATTGTATATTGATAGTTCACACCCGTCTCCCCCAGACTACCTAATCACCCGGCACCTGTACGAGGACGGGCGCCGGCACTCGCCCGGCGCGCTCACCGACCTGCGCTCCGCACTCGTCAACAACACCATCTTCGCCACGCTGGCTGCAAGGCATGGGTTCCACAAGTAAGTTATGGATAGATGCATAGACATACGTTGCCAGCATACACACATAGCTACCCACAGTATCATGCATACACATACATACATTATACACCATCATCACAGCACATAACAGTCCACTGCAGGATTTAGGAGTCATCAACACCATCTTTGCCACGCTGGCCGCCAGGCATGGGTTCCACAAGTCTGTCTGCACAAGACTGTCTGCCCGTCAAACACATCATCATACGTTGCTTCCACACATACACAGGGAGACACCCTCGTAACTATCCACACAATCATACACACACGCTCGGAGTTAGACATGGGTTCCACAAGTGAGATAAGGACAGATATATCATGATATGTTGCTACCACATATACAGGGAGATACACCCTCATAGCTACTCATAATCCATCACAGACATACATACATACATCATACCTGATCGTTGTAGCCCATAACAGTCCACTGCAGGACTAAGGACCTCTCCCACGAAAGGGTAGGTTATTGCCATAATCTCCACGCTTGGCATGCGGATTGGAGATCGCAGTGTTATGAATGGAAAACGCTGTTGCCCATTTTCCAATTTAAGGAAATGAAAACGTTTGCCTCGAAAACATTAGTCGCCTTGTACGACACCCACGAGTGTAAGGGGTTGGTGCTATTCTACTCTGCCGGACACCACACGGCCAACATTATCATACCTACCCAATCTCAATTTTTTTATTGCCTAGGAACGCACACGGATGAACGGTCCACCCAATGGAAAGCGGCCACTGTTGTCCAGAGTATCTAGAAGCCTACCCTGACACCTACCCACACAAACACGCATACATACATACACAAACATGTACACCCTCATATTTATTTATTTATTTATTTATTTATTTATTTATTTATTTATTTATTTATTTATTTAACAGTTTATTGTACACAAGATAACAAATACAGGAAGTACAGATTAGTTACGACACAACAGGCACTACTTATCTCTAAAAGAAATCTCTTCCAGTAGGCCTACAAAAGAGATATGTGATAATTAAACGCAGATAAGACGTGCACAATGACTATAATTATACTATAACTAAATACATACAAGAAATTCTATACTTACTATATTAATATACTATATAAATTAAATAAACATATACCATAATAACTAATACAATATAACATAAAGACATTGAGAATTCTGAATTACATCTAGGCACACTGGGAAAGATCTTTCACACGTTTTAAAAAAATATGAATTGATTGACTATCTATCGAGGAGAGAATTCCTCATACCTACCCACACAGAATTACGGAGCAAATTAAAGAAGAAAATGGCACATCACATATCACATTCGCGAATTGTGCGTGCCATCAGTTCAGCCGCTCGTTCGTTTACCTTCCTCAAACATATTTTTTTTATATAAACTTGTCCTATCCCAAACAGATACTTCCGGCACATGTCCCCCGGGTTGAACGAAGTGCTGACCAAGTACGTCAAGATCCAAGAGGAGAACGGGCATTCGATCAGTGAAGAGGTGAGCTTGGTGAAGTCATAATCATATCAGCCGAAAGACGCCCACTGCTGGGCATAGGCCTCCCCCAGAGATCCCCACGGCGGCCGGTCCTGTGCCTTCCGCATCCAGCTGGTACCTGCGATCTTTACCAGGTCGTAGGTCCACCTTGCGGGAGGCCTACCCACACTGCTTGATGAAGTATATTGAATTAATTTGTCAGAGGCAATCATAAGTAAATATAAAATAGAAAAAATATAAGGGGGTGTCTAGCCTAGTTAGTGGCACCTAGTTATAGATAACCTCTAGTTACCCTGGTGTCATCATCATCATCATCATCATCATCAGTAGCATGTTGTCGTGGTCACACACCCTAAAATATGTGTGATGTAAGCTCAGACCAAATCATAAATGAAGACAGAATCCTGCGAACTACATACTGGCGCACGCAAAACTACGCCATGCTGTGTATGTACACGGCCTTTTGACAACCAAACTACGCCGTGGCACACATGCTTACGAAATCGGCCTCGTGTCACTGTTGACAGCGCGCCATCTTTGTTTCTTATTAGATCTGGGTCTCTATTTTTAAATCGCAAGCATCTATGTTAACGGTTTTTAATTTTGATTTTAAGCTTGAAAAATTCAATAATATTTAAATCACATTGGGAACACGGAAAGAGGACAGTTCAAAAAAAGGGAAAACCAGCATCATGCATTGAAATATCGAATTTTTTATGCCGAAAATCAAAGTTGAATACCACTCGAAACGAGGCGAGCGATTCAAGAATAGGGCCCCTGTTCTTACATCATTATATTATTGGATTTGTTGAAGTTGAAGGATGAAAGTGTAATGAATAACCACGAAAGTACAAGAACCTATGTTACTGAATCTTCCCCTCCACAGCATTACCTGATCCAAGAAGACGCGATGGAGCAAGCAGAAGATGTGGAGGTCCCGAAGGCGCTGGGGGACCTGTTCGAGTCTGTCGCCGGCGCCATTTTCTTGGATTCTGGTATGGAAATTTTTACAATAATAGTACTTATTGCCACAAGACACTACCACACGACACAAATAAACAAAGTTAAAAATAATCATCGGCACAGCCCATATCAGTCCACTGCAGAACTTAGGGCCTCTCCCACGAAAGGGGAGGTTATTGCCATAATCTCCACGCTCGGCAGGCGGGTTGGAGATCGCAGTGTTAAAAATATAACAACGGAAAACGCTGCTGCCATTTTCCAGTCTATCTATAGAGACTCTAGATCTTTTGTCTCGAAAATATTAGTCGCCTTGTACGACACACCCATAAAAATAAAGTAAATATATTACTTTATACGTAAATGGGCCGTGTGGTGTCCGGCAGAGTAGAATAGCACCAACCCCTTACACTCGTGGGTGTCGTACAAGGCGACTAAAAATAATACAAAAACAAAAAAAATAAGAAAGAAAAATAAGAACACGAACGGCTTTGGCTCGACTTTTTTAATGCGTATGGCTAAGGATTGGAACGCTTAGCCTGCGAGAGTGTTCCCTGATCATTATAATCTGGACGCCTTCAAGGCTAGAGTGAATAGTATGCTCCATCTTCGGCCGCATCGTCACTTACCAACAGGTGAGATGGCGGTCAAATGCCTGTCTTGAATAATATAAAAGTAGAAAAAATAATAAGAACATTTATTGCCACAAGACACCACAACAACACAAATAAACAAAGTTAAAAATAATATAAAAACAAACAAAAAAAGATAAAGCATTGTCTTATGTAGGTAAGTAACACCATCTGCAAATAAAGGCACACCTACATTGATTCTCATGGCCCTATCAATGTCGCGGCGGCCAGTGCAAAAGGATCCCTCTCAGCTTGTGCTGTGAACCGCGAGGCGTCTCTCACAGCGCTGGTTTTCTTTGGGCCCTAGTTTTTTTTATCCTTCTATTGTACAGACGATAGCACTTCAACCTAGTTTAGACTTAGACTGTCTCCGGTGTGTACGCGTATCCTATATATTAGGTCCTTACCTATGAAGTTAGCGTTTTGTATGGCGAATATGATGGAAACTGGAATTTTCACACAAGCAAAATTTTCAATTTCTTGGAAATGGTTGATTTGATTATGATGAATCTTTGTAGGTATAATCAGACAACATTAAGCTAACTGGTGCCTATTATTTCATTTTGAGAACTAGCCTTTTCTTAAAGTTACATCAGTAAAGAGGCCAAACAGACGACAAATGAAAAGAGAAATATTCAAACCCTTATAAAAACAAATCCTATTTTTCCTACTACCCTATTATCAAGTATTAATTTTGATATGTTATGTAAAATTAAAAGTATTTGAGCAAATGTGTGAATGTGTGATTGTGAAATGACGCCAATTCCATGGGTAAGGGCCCTTTATATATCGATGTTTTCTCATTTTATACTGTGGTGGGTAGGTTGACGCACAAAATCCGGTTTTATGACGTGTTCCCGCGGGAAATACGGTGATTTTTTATTGTATTTTAGCTTTAGCTATGTACCAAAAAAGGCATAGCCTATGACGCCATATGATATGACAGTAAATTGTTTTAAAAGAGAGAAATGAACGGCTTGACTGCAAAAGGATATAAATTTGCATTTTTGATCGATTTATTTCACCATCTCTTGATCGGAATTTTTTATATATTTTCCGATGGTTCGTTTAAAAAGCATATTCATTTCACATAAACTATACTTTCAAATCATTTTGGCATTAATGTTCTAGCGGTGCTCTCGCACAGGAGGGCCCGCGGTCCGCCTTGATCGTGAACCAGGATTTGGCAGATCAGGTAATTGCAGTGGAGCGACTGCCATCTGACCTCCGTGACCCTGCAACTAGCGAAACCTGTCCAGATTGGATCATGGTTTCACATTCAGACGTCTGAATGTGCAGGTTTCATCATAATGTTTCCCTCACCGTAAGAGCATCGGTTAGCATTCAACTAATGTACATAACTCAGAGTCATTGGTATATGACCGCAGTGAGATTCGAACCCGGTACCTCTCACTTATGAATCGGACACCTTAACAACTCGGCCACTAACGCTCCGTACATATACTCTCCTTAGGTATTCAACAATGTATATAAAGGCTACATTGTAAAGATTACGACAACGTATTTAATTTACATACTGTAAATGGTTCAAGCCGTATCATCTAGATGGCTCTAGTTGTGTCAAATGAGGAAGTTTCAATCACACGTCTTGTGTATTTATTTATTTGACTGTTTATTGTACACAATAATTATATACAGAGAAATATAACAGTATAGAAGACACAACAGGCGCTGCTTATTCCTTTTTAGAAACTAAAAAGAAATAAGCAGCGTCTTGTTCTTAGCACGAGACACAAAAAGAGCGGTGGTCGTAAGTTTGGCGACATCGTGTGTGTATTAGACTGTGAGGGCTCCGTAGGATGTCCATACATACATACATGTCCACGTCATCGAGTACAAGTTAAATTCCACGTTGAAGCGATTGTAGAGGTTTATGAAACCCACAAAACGTTTTTCTATCCGTACACAACCTGGCCACCTTCGGACAAAAAACTACCTTCGGCTTCCACCACAAACCTGGCCGAAGCCGAAGGTTTTGCCGAAGGTGGTGTTTGTTATTTTTGACAAATATTAAAAATCATCTTGGCGTTAATAACCCGGTTGTGGTATCGGCACGAGGGCCCAGGGTCCGCTTTGACCATGATCCAAGAGTTTTGACGAATATTATTGCATTTCTTGACCAAATTCTAGAAATAATTGAATTACCTTTCTATATTATACAGTCAATATAAGCCAATAAAAGTTGAATATCAAAGTTTTAATATAATTTATATTATTAATTGTAGTCTGGCCTGATGCCACTCCTAAACATGATTTCTTAGAGCTTTTAAGTCTTTGGCTTCGACTTCGGCCGAAGGTTGTGGCGATAGCCCATTAATCGGCTTCGGCTTCGGCCTGAAATTGACCTTCGGGCGGACCCTATCCCCCGTCTTCCCTCTTCGTTTTTGCGAACACTGCTTTGATGTGTAACCACACGTCAGCAGTACAGAAACACATTATGTAATATTTTATTCCGTTCACCTAGTATAGAGAGGCTTTGAGTTATAAAGAGCTTGTTTTGAAAGGGATAATGTGAATAATACGTCGCTAACTACATCTATGCATAGTATAAAACAAAGTCGCTTCCCACCATCTGTCCCTATGTATCTACGTATGTATGTATCTATGTACGCTTAGATCTTTTAAAGTACACAACGGATTTTAATGCGGTTTCCAGCAGTAGATAAGGTGACTCAAGAGTAAACCTTATAAGCAAGAAAAAGATCAAGAGAAAGTTTATGGAACTCCATACCTCCTAACATCCGTGCTAGTCCTTCTCTGACTACATTTAAAAGGAAATTAAAAGAGCATTATCTTTCTCTTTCTAATATACAGTTATAGTACGTATATATTTATTGTATTCAATATTATTTATAGTATTTGTGTATTATTAATTATAGTATTTAGTTTACTTGTGTGCATTTCCTATGCCTAAATGCTTCTTTGACTCCAAGGTTTGCTAGTAGAACACTCAACTGTTGAGTTAAGCTCGCCTTTGTACTTATTACCTTCTGTTAATTTGTATTTATTATTTTGTGTACAATAAAGAATAGAATAGAATAGAAAAAGGCTAGGTAGGGGTATAGTAGCTGTAGGGTAGATGTAGAGTAGGTGTGAGGTAGGAGTAGGGATAGGGTAATGTAGTGTAAGGATAGGACGCTGCGCGAACGTAGTCGCGCCCGGTCCACTAGTTAGAAATAAATGAAACAACGATTATGTGGTAAACATTTTATTAAGTAAATTTTGATATACAAAAACAAAACATATTTTTCTAGCCACATTTCAATGCCACAGGTGTAAACCACACCACCGTATAGCCAACTACATCGCTAAAAGGTCGACGCGGTATGTGTTTTCATACATACACTTACCCGTACATACATTACATCCAATATTTGTTTATGGCAAGACAATTACTCTACAGGACATAAATTAAAAACCGACATTCGGTATATTTAATAAGTATTTATGCACAAACTGTGCAAACGTGTACCTTGTTTATTTAGGTGTGTTTTTTTTGCATTATTACCGCGGTACGCAGTTAGTGTTAATGTTATTATCTCATAGGTTTGAGACATGCGTTAATGTGTTGCTGAAGTTTATTAATTTCATGCGCAGTTAGTTCGGTTAGAGGCAAGAGAGGTGTCGGGATCGTAGCTTGAGTAGCGTAGCAATGAGTGTCGATGACGATGATCATGATAATGGTAAATTACTAAATTTACTATTATCATGAAAATAAATTTTTTACATTATTATTAATTTATTCATATTGGAGCGTTGGTGGCCGGGCGGTTGAGTATTCGACTCGTAAGCGAGAGGTATCGGGTTCGAATCCCGCTGCGGCCATGTACCATGACTCTTTTCTGAGTTATATACATTAGTTGAATTCTAACCGATGCTCTTACGGTGAGAGAAAACATCGTGATGAAACCTGCAAATTCAGGCAACTGAATTTGCCCAGCCAGAAAACCATGATCCAATCTGGTCAGGTTCCCCTGGTAGCAGGGTCACGGAGGTCAGATGGTAGTCGCTCCACTGTAATTACCTGATCGCCAAATCCTGGATCATGGTCAAGGCGTACCCCGGGCCCTAGTGCTCGAGAGTACAACCGGGACATTGACGCCAAGATGATTTATTTATTTTATGTATTCATATTAGTATATTTGACAGGACTGATATGCGACGTACATTTTCGACCTAACCTAAAACGCGTGAACGTGTGTCCGTTACACTTCTCTCACCTCTTCGACATTCAGACATCTTCTCATGCCGGTTCAGGGTACTCCTAGAAGCGCGGATCTACCGTTGTGGGCACGATGGGCATTTCCATAACCTTAACTGAGTTCGTAAGTAAAAAAACCTGTATAAGAGAATGACATTTCACAGTGGAGGACACTTAATTCCAGTTTTGGCCACCGGGTCAGACAAAGTGCTGTCATATTATATGCGAATTGGACTCACAAATAAATCTTAAGTTAGCAACAAGGACCCAGAAGGTGCCAGAGTAACATACAGGTGGTGGTGCCCACAACCTTTTTAAGGGGCTGGATCCGCGCCTGTACTCCTAACCTGCACTATGTGGAGGTCATTTCATCAGTATAAAAATTATGTTTTTCTCGGCTGCCTTTATAATGACGTTCAATCATATTTCAGTTTCATGATAACATCTGATCACATTTTCATAGCAACGAAACCCAGTAAAAGAACATTTGAAGTCATTTTGAAATGCCTAAGTTATTTTATTTATTTTGTTTTTATTTTATTTATTTTGTTTACACTACATCTAACATCTAAATCTAAGGAATTACAATATATTTGTTAATGCCTATCCAATTACAGGTAAACACATCATTTACAAAAAATAGTTACATGAGATTGAAGGAAATATCAAGTGCAAATGAAATATGTGCTTTATTACATGTTACGTAAGGTTTACCCGGGTGTCGAATAACGTCATCAGATTCCAAAATCACTGTATTCTAGCGCTATTATCTTCTCTGGTTTATGAGATATTGTGAAATTTTTTTACAGTCATTCATTTTTTCATAAGTTAATGTAAAAGTCACAACAAAAATCGTGACTGATCCTTATTAACCACTCGGCAATCGCCTCTCCGATCATAGAAAATAATCATCTGGGCGTTAATGTCCCGGTTGTGCTCTCGAGAACGACTCGGGGTCCGCCTTGACCATGATCCAGGATTTGGCGATCAGGTAATTACAGTAAACCGATTACCATCTGACCTCCGTGACGCTGCTGCCAGGGGAACCTGACCAGATTGGATCATGGTTACAAATTCAGTTACCTGAATTTGCAGGTTTCTTCGCGATGTTTTCCCTCATCGTAAGAGCATCGGTTAGTATTCAACTAATGTACAAAACTAGAAAACAGTCATTGGTACAAGGCCGCAGCGGGATTCGAACCCGGTACCTCTCGCTTACGAGTTGGATACTCGACCGGTTACCGACGCCTCTCCGAACATAAACTCTCCTTATTCAACAATAAAAAAATTAAAAAAAATGCTTGGACAAATTCACACAGCGCCATCTAGCCCCACCAAAGTAAGCAAATCTTGTGTTATGGGTGTTAGATAACTGATAAACTACTTATATAATTTTTTTTAAATACATGCTTATTATTCATACTACACCCAGACTCGTAACAGAAATTAAAATTCATCATTTCAATTTCTGCTCGGCCGGGAATCGAACCCGGGACCTCTGCGTGGTCGTCAAACAACAATGTACATAACGTTGTAAAGATTACCGCGTCGAATTTAACATACTGTAAATAGTTCAAGCTGTATCATCTAGATGGCTCTAGTTGTGTCACTTGAGAAAGTTTAAATTATATATTTGCCCACGTCTTGTTCTTAGCATGAGACGCAAAATGGGCGATGATAATAAGCTTTTTTTTCTTTTTTAGTCAAAAAATGTAGGCTGGAAATTAGGCAGCAGCGTTTTCCACTGTTATATTTATAACACCGCGATCTCCAAGCCGCCGGCCTAGCATGGAGATTATGGCAATAACCTCCCCTTTCGTGAGCGAGGCTCCTAGTCCTGCAGTGGACTGTTATGGGCTGTGTTAATGAATAAGTTTGGCGACGTCGTGTGTGTATTAGACGGTGAGGGATGTCAAATAAGATATCTGGAACTTATCAGTAGGTTGCCAAACAGCCCTGCCCTTATGGACGTAAGGATTGCAAATGTTCGTTTATGTGAATGACATGTCGACAATAAATTACAACGACTGTTATAATAATGATAACAGGCGACCCTTATTAAGGGGGATAAGGAGGCACAACGTCCTCGCCCTATAGCCTTAGGGCCGACCTTTTTAAAGTTTTCAAGCGATACTAGTAGTTATAAGTATATAAATAAAGTTTAAAATTATTTCACACTGAAAGTGCTCGCCGCGTCGCGGCCGGCCGCTGCCATTCCGGTGTGATTCGGCCCTAACTCGAATTGAAGGCAACTGTAGCAACAGCTATCGCAATCCAATAGGGAAACTCAACAATACTCATATTACGAGTACACGAACACAAGGTTGGCAAGAATCCGCACACAGATGGCGCTGACCGTTCCTACATCGCGCTGGAGAAGTGTTGCAGTGGACTGAGATGATGTTGAATGAAAATGGCCACGCTGCTGCTGCTGCTGCTGCTGATGATGATGATGATGATGATGATGATGATGATGATGATGATGATGATGATGATGATGATGATGATGATGATGATGATTTTGTTCCATCCACCAGGCATGTCTCTGGGCGCAGTATGGCGGTCCTACGTATCGCTAATGGGAGCTGAGCTGGAAGCCTTCAGTGCAGCTGCGCCCAAGTCCCCCGTGAGGGAACTGCTGGAGGCCGAACCTGACACGGCTAAGTTTGGGTGAGTAATAATCACCTTGGCGGTAATGTCCTGGTTGTGTCGCATACGAGGGACCGGGGTTCGGCTTGACCGTGATCCAGGATTTGGCAGATCAGGTAATTACAGTGGAGCACCTGCCATCTGACCTCCGTCACTCTGTTAACAGGGGAACCTGACTAGGTTGGATCATGGTTATACATTCAGCTGAATGTGTAGATTACATAACGATGTTTCTCGTCACCATAAGAGCATCGGTTAGCATTCAACTAATATACATAACACTGAAAAGAGTCTGGGATTCGAACCCGGTGCCTCTCGCTTACGAGTCGGATACCTAAACCACTTGACACTGACGCTCCAATGTATATCGTTGAATTTAAAAATCCGTTCAGAAGTTTTTAAGTTTATCGCGAACAGACAGACAGACAGACGCGGCGTATGACTTTGTTTTATAATGTGTACTGATATATCCCCTTGTCGACAGCAAACCTGAACGCCTCGCGGACGGCCGTCGTGTCCGAGTCTGCGTCGAAGTCTTCGGACGGGGAGCGTTCAAAGGAATCGGACGAAACTATCGCATTGCCAAAGGCACTGCGGCAAGATGCGCCCTCAGACACCTAAGGATACATAAGCGGTAGGGTTACGAGGAGCGGAGGGAGTTAGGGGAGTGACGGTGGGTACCCGAGGAGTGAAGGGAGTGCCTCAGGGAGTGAAGGCGGCATAAGTAATCGGCTGAGAGAAGAACGTGGTAGATGAGAAGGAGCTTGGCAGCGACATTTCTAGATGTACCCCAGAATGTATAATGTATAAGCATATTATGTAACTACCGCATCGCTAAGGGCACTGCGGCGCGGTATGCTCTCAGGCACCTCAGGATACATAAGCGGTAGGATTGCAAGGAGTGTAAGGAGTCAGGGGAGTGACGGTGGGTACCCGAGGAGTGAAGGGAGTGCCTCAGGGAGTGAAGGGAGCGCCTCAGAGAGTAATGGCAGAATAAGTAATCGGCTGAGAGAAGGACGTGGTAGATGATATGGAGAAGAAGAGGCAGCGATACTTCTAGATGTACACCAGAGTGTATAATGTATAAGTAAAGTAAAGGCACTGCGGCGTGGTGCGCTCTCAGACACCTAAGAATACATAAGCGGTAGGGTAGCGAGGAGTGGACGGAGTTAAGGGAGTGACGGTGGCTCCCCGGGGAGTGAAGGGAGCGCCTCAGGGAATGACAGGGGGATAAGTAATCGGCTAAGAGAAGAACGCGGTAGATGATAAGGAGCAGATAAGGCAGCGATACCTCTAGATGTACACCAAAGTGTATAATGTATAAGCATAGGGTGGAGTGACGGTGGGTACCCAGGGAGTGAAGGGAGCGCCTCAGCGAGTGAAGGCGGGATAAAGTAATCGGCAGAGACAGAATAACGTGGGATGTCTTCGTATAGAAAGAAAGAAATAAAGAAAGAAAAGACATTTATGACGCATAGCACACCATCATCATCATCTTGGCGTTACGTCCCGGTTGCGCCCCCGCGTGCCACGCGAGGGCCCGGGGTCCGCCTACATAGCACACCACGACGCAATAACAGTTACGTCGTACTTGGCAAGAAATTACCAAAGAAAAATACTTAAAACAATGAGTAGTCTCCCATGCCACTGTCGGTGCCGCTGCGGCCAGGATAGTTGGCAGAAAGGACAGACAGACAGTGACAGAAAGAAAGCCGTATGGCCTGTCAGGAAATACAAGCTATAGTTACGACTGAGAAGATATAAGTGTAAGCATTTAAAGATATTTTTGCGGTAAGATGATTTAGGAGCAGAAGGGGAAGCAATACTTCTAGTATTCTAGATGTTCACCTGTGTGATATTGGGGACAACATAATGTGTTCAAAATAAGCTTATGGGGATGATCAAGGGGACTAGCACGTAGGGGGAACTTTTACAATTTTACAAAAATAAATTTACAATTTTTTTTTGCGCCTACCGCTAAGGGTGTAATGGCACCCTCTGGACTATCGAGAGAGGGAGACAAAGAACACTCATGTGTACCAGCGCGGCCGCTGGCTGGTTATGCTGGACCATACTATACTCCTGCAGACTAATTAATACTATACTTTCAAATTCA
Organism: Blastobasis adustella; assembly: GCA_907269095.1. Lineage (NCBI taxonomy): Eukaryota > Metazoa > Arthropoda > Insecta > Lepidoptera > Blastobasidae > Blastobasis > Blastobasis adustella. Next base: position 8,523,025 of record OU026140.1, read on the forward strand.
AATATAGAATGATAATTTTAACTGTTGTTATTCGTTATTCGTGGCACTTTACCAAACCTGTCCATGAAGTACGACATTATCCGTAGTACATTTTACCGGAAAAAAACATGACACTTCATAGGCGTGCGCCTAGGACCAAGAATTAGTGAGCTGTCAAAATTGTCATCCTATGTTAGACAAAGTATTAACCTTACTCGACGACCTTAACCAACCAACAAACCCAACAACCCAACAAGCCAACCAACCAACCAACCAACCAACCAACCAACCAACCAACCAACCAACCAACCAACCAACCAACCAACCAACCAACCAACCAACCAACCAACCAACCAACCAACCAACCAACCAACCAACCAACCAACCAACCAACCAACCAACCAACCAACCAACCAACCAACCAACCAACCAACCAACCAACCAACCAACCAACCAATCAATCAATCAATCAACCAACCAACCAACCAACCAACCAAGGTTCATTCCCATTGTCCCCCAAATATTATCCCCCGAATGGGGGACACCAAGGTTCATTCCCATTGTCCCCCAAATGTTGTGCCCCGCTTTAGTTTCGTTGTCCCCCATTTTTTTATTTAATTGATTTGATTTGATAATGATTTCATTGATTTTATAGCCGTTCGTTTTGACAAGGCTTATAGCTTTCTGTCAGTCAATAACGAATTCGAAGACTAGCTACTGCTAGTCTTCGAAATCTTATGTTCATGAGAATTCGTATTTGACTACTCTCCTCCACGCATCTTCCATCCAACGCCTACAGAACAAAATGTCGATCTTTTAGGCAATAATGATTTTTCTTTATAGTTAAAATGTTTAATAAAATTATTGTTTTCGAACTTCAAGTTTACGTTTGTCTAAAAACTTTAGAGTGACTCTTGAAAACTTACTTTTTGTTATTATAGCATGGCTATAAGATTATATTTATTTGTAACTATTAAAATATTTTGTTAAAAGCAATTTGTACTTTTACCGCTACATATATCGGTTGAGTATAATAATACTCCAAAAAAACTCTTTGGTTCATTGTTATGTAGCGAAGCATTTGAAACCATTTCTACATACTTAATGTAGGTATCTGTGTCGCCATCTGATCTGTTCAGTAGACAAAATCAGTGGAGTGCCACAAAATTATCTGAAACGGTGACGGCGTCGCTGTTGTTGCCTGCAATGTGACATTTCAAAATGGCGACGCTTAGTTCCAGTTTTTTCCACCGGGCCAGATAAGTTTGTGGCACTCTACTATAGATGCTATTCAGCGAATGTCATTCCACTAGCCTGACTAGAGTCGTCGTCATCTGAACAGGTAACTTGGTGACACTGTATTTATTCTTGTCATTGCTGACAGTTCGCCTTCCCATGTGCGGTGGCGAGCGTTGGACGCAAATAATTTAGACTAAAGCTAGTAGATTGTGAGGGCGCCGTAGGCTATCCTACGTCATCGCGTGAAAGAAAATTCTACTTTGTAGCGATAGAAGACGTTTAGTAGACTCACAAAACATTGTCTGCCCGTACACAAATTGGCAAAAAAAAATTTTTTTTTTAGTTACCTAAACTTTGACTTTTCGTAGCGATAGTACTTACTTATCCTCTTGTGTGGGTTTCATGATTTTTAGCCACATTATAGTCACAAAAAAGTGACTAATGTGGCTGAAAAGTGAAACTGCCAAGAGGGTGTGAGACAGACCGATTTACTTCACTTATAGAATCCACACGAGGATATAGAAGTCTAGCTCGTCTAAGCTGAAATGACGCGCCCCACTATCGCATTAACACACACAAGCAAATCTAAAATATGGACGCAACACATATACAAATGCCGTTGTAATTGGACAAGCTGTATCGCTACGAAAAGACGAAGTTTGAGTCAATAAAAAAATAGAATTTTTTATCAACTTATGCAATTATAATTATTTATTTATTTTATTTATGCAGTATTTTTTTTTCTTTGATAATAATTCAAGATTTTTCTTTGATATTAACCATATACATACACGTTAAGTGGACGCGGCCAAAAAGCACGCTGTATCACCTAGCATTGTGTCTAAAAGAGATAGAATCAGTTATGAGCAGTTAGCAGCTAGTCTACACGCATACGTCTAGTCGCACGCACACAAACGCCGTGCCGAAGTCTGCCGAACTGAAACGACGTAAGACGATGCACGGCTTCCAACGCCGCACCGCGCCGCCGCGCCGGTCGGAGTGGGGGGTGTTAGGTTTTTTTCGTTACGGAATTTCTTGGTTCGGTCGCCGCGCGCAAAGCCCGCGATAAAAGCTATGCAATAGCTTAACAATATTTTTTTGTGCTAGACTTCGCAGACCAACGTTGTGTTTGTCTCCTAAACGTCTTCTATCGCTACAAAGTGGAATTTTTCTTGTGCTCAATGACGTAGGGTGACCTACGTCACCCTCACAGTCCATTTTGTTTACTATTAAGATAAAACCCAAAAAAAAATACTGTAAATTGTTAACTGTAATAATGATCGTTAATATATCGTGTGTCGGTCTGTATCTAAGTCGAAATGTGTTAGCAATAAGTAATAATAAGTAATATAGTTAAAATATGTAAACTATTTTATACCTCAGTGCTTTCTATTAAGCGTATATTGTTTTTTTAGTAAGGAATTTATATTATAATGTAATTGAATGAAATGCACCTGATATATTATGTGGATACAAAAGAGTGGAAAATAAAAATGTAAAAAAATATGTTGCGTTTTCTTTTTGTAAGGTAAAAGTGCGCGCAAGATAACTTTGCACGCGGCTGAAAATGGAACTTAATATGATAGACAGCCTACAAGGACTATCCCAACAAAAACAACGACAGCGACGCCGTACCCAAGTGCAGACTTATCTTGCGCGCAGTCTACCTGTATGAACGAACGACCTCAAATGTCTTTTTTATGTACAGATATCAAAATAAGGTAAGTAAAAAGAAATGCCATGTGGAGCTTTATTGCAATGGAACGAAGATAAATTGATCATACGTAATTTCAATAATTGAAATCAGAGAATTATTGGCAACAGGGTTACGTAATTAGTAGAGATGAAACGGATAGTTCTTTGGTCGGATACCGGATATCCGGCCATCCCATGAGCCGGATAGCCGGATATCCGGCGGCCGGATATTTGGCAGGACATAGTGTCTGAACAAGTCTGTACAAGATTTGAGCGTGGGTGGAAATTTAGACAACAGCATGTGTTTACGTGATTTCATGTCTTCGTTCATACAAATAATTTGAACTTTATCCTGAACAATTCTTCCAACCTAGCAGTACCCTCGATTCGAAATACCGGTCCCCCAGTTGTGGAGTGTCGGTGGAGTCGTGGCTTAGAGTGTAGTGAAAGATTCTCTTAAACTCACATAAGAAGACAAACGAAACCGCATGCTACCTCTCAATGTAGGAGCAATTCGTATTTTAACACAATTTATAATAATTTATCTTTATTTAACTTAAATTAGCTTTGCAAATTTTTTTTTCTAACCTACCTACTAAATGAACAACGGGTAGGTTTCGGTACCTTATCAACAGTGCTTTGTTAAAGGAATATTTATAATTTTTGTATTTATTTTTTTCCTATGAAAACATCATTTTATGTACTTTTCATACATTTTTTGCTATCCGGTATCCGGCCGGATATTAACACACTATCCGGTATCCGGCCGGATAGTAATTTAACGCCGGATAGGCCGGATACCGATAGTAACCGGATATCCGTTTCATCTCTAGTAATTAGCCTACAGGGGTGTCGCTAATCCGTTGCCCACCTCTATAGCACGTTGCTATGGCAGCAAAAAATTTTCCCCTCCCCTTCAAAGTCCACGCTGGTGAAATGCTAGTTCATAAATACACAAATATTTGTAAGTACACATTTTTAAACATGATACGATCATAAGTACAAAAATTGTTTCATCATCACAGCCCTTAACAGTCCACTGCAGGACTCAGGGCCTTTCCCACGAAAGGGCAGGTTATTGTCATAATCTCCGCGCTTTTCAGGCGGGTTGGAAAATTACTGCCCATTTTCCAGCCTACGGAGACTGGATCTTTTGTCTTGAACACATTAGTCGCCTTGTACGACACCCATGAGTGTAAGGGGTTGGTGCTATTCTACTCTGCCGGACACCACATGGCCAAAATCTCGACAAAAATCGTTTATATCCTGATTAACACATCTGATAATTACTATTTTATATATAATAAGTATTTGGTGCATCTATAGCCAAAATCAGTTTGCTAAAAGAAGGGCATTAGCTGTCCCTTGCGCCCAAAGGACTCGTCCTTTACCCCACGGTATTTTTTATAAAATAAGTAATAAGTAAAAGCCGTTTAACAACTGCACTATCGTGCAAAGGAATATGATTCTTAAGGTGGTCTTGCAAAATTCAAAATTCAAAATTACTTTATTGAGTAGGATATTACATATCTGTTTCAATCGTCAAAGAGGAGGGGGTAGGAAATTAGGAAGGAAACACACAGTGACATGTTGGCCGCCCCATGGCCGCAGCACACCCACCCCCCGCTGACAACGGCCGGACCATGTCCGACAATACCAGTGTTAGGTAGCTGCTCCCACCCTACCCTACCCACCCCTACCCCGGCCTACCCCTTAACCTAACCTAACCCTACCCCTACTTTTCCCCTATCTTATCCTACGCCATCCCTACCGCAGTCCGCGCAGAGTAGACACCCCCAGCCCCGCTACGACCAAAAGTCACAGTGTGTGGGAAGGGAAGGAATGTTAACGCCGCTTCCTAGGTGGTCCTCCGTGGTAAAGAAACGGCAACAAACCCACAGAGCCTAAGTTAATTCATTTTTTTTTTTTTAATGTCTTTATAATTGACTTAATACCTCAATGCAATCTGGCATTATAAGTGGGTTAATAAAGCACGCATAATCAAATAACGCGGCACGGAGAATTATTATCAATTAAACTAAGTATAAAGTGATGTCATAACATTGGAGTGGAATGTCATTCCTAGGGGAGCATTGGGGGGTTCCTCGGCCAATGGGAAGAGAAGACGCCTTTGGGGCGGGGCCAAAGTACAGTTGGTGACATAAGAGTAAGTATTCTGGGATATTAAAGCATAGGATAAAAGTAAAGTAAAATAAAGTATTTTTAGTGTAGATTGTGTTTTAATCTAAGCTTTTTATTCCAAAGATAGGCACGTCACTGACAACATTTACCTACTACAAGGTGTACCTAGTGTATAGGTAGATACTCCTGTACTATAAAGACCTGGAAAAATAAAAAATTACCATATCAATAGGTAGGCATATTTCTCTGGGCTAGCCCCTAGACCCCATCAACTTGATTGCTTACGTACCTCGAAAAGCTGGCGTACCTCGCATTTGACGTAAGGTCTTTTGTAGTTTTGTTTGTTAGTTATCTGTACATCATATTAACGGTATTGCAAGACAATTCATTAATTCGTTTGCTTAATTTATGATATTTAATCCACAGCTAATTACATCAACCGTAGGATATAGTCCAAGATAGAGACGAATTAAGAATATGACCACTAGTCGATCAATCAGTCGACAGTCGGACATCCTAAAGACGAAGTCGAAAGAAACCTGTTGGAACTCTGAGTGATAAAATTATCACCCAGAGTCCCCCTCCACCCTCCCCACCATAATTCATTCTCCCAATCAAAGGGTGGAGTCAAGTACAAACCACGCCCCATATCCCTAACTATTGCCACACCCGCATTCGATTTCTGGACGCATCTGTGTCGAGATAAAAGAACCCAGTATCCGAATAGGCGGGAAGCGGTCCGGGCGCCATTATTGTGGTGTATTTTTTTCGAAATTCTCTATTCAAATTGCAGTACCAACGTAAATTTATTTTAACGGTTTTGTGTAAATGATGTACTTTATCAGTGGTGTTTCAAAATATTGTGCAGATTATTTTACTAGATTTTTTGAGTTTGCGTAGGTAGTTTTTTAACGGAACATATAAGTGCCTGCATTACTAATTGGGAGTGTGAAGTTAAAATAATATTTAGGTACCTACTTACGGTAGGTACTTAAGATTTTGAGTTGAGTGATGTGAGATTAAGATAATCGAAGTTTGATCGCAGTTAACACATTCTCTTATTTCATTTTAAACTTCTGCGGTAAGTACTTTTAAGTTTTTCTTTTTAGACTTTAAAATTATAATTTTTTTATTATCTATTACATACGGAATAGGTAAGGCAAGATTTGAAATACTTACTTACTTCGCTGGCCCAGCGATCCTAACTGGATCTTGGCACAAGATTTCGCCATTGGTCTCTATCTTGCGCGATTTGTTCCCAGTGAGTTAAGTACCTATCTGGAGTTAAAGGTTTGAAATAGAGAGCACAAATCAAAACGAAAGGAAGACTATGAGAAAAACAAAACCTACTTAAATTCAGTTCAGACCTATTCGACTGTACCTCTGCCTCTGCACTACAGAGGTTACTTCTGTACAGAGGTAGAGAAAGAGGTACAGTCGAGTACTCCTCCAACTCTGTACTACCGAGGTTATTTCTATACTACAAAGGCAGAGGTACCGCCGAGTACCCCTCCACCTCAGTACTACAGAGATAGAGCTACAGTACAGTACCCCTTTACCTCTGTACTACAGAGATAGAGCTACAGTACAGTACCCCTTTACCTCAGTACTACAGAGATAGAGCTACAGTACAGTACCCCTTTACCACTGTACTACAGAGAACCAATTACCAAATAGAGCGACCGAGATAAGGACCTAAATTATAGAGTTGTTAAAAGCTTCCGAGGGCGAAATATCCCCTGAATTGCTAAGCAACCAGACTGTTCACAATGTCCTGACTTAACGGAGAAAATTGAGCTTTACCTAACCACGATACAGTCCTATTTAGAATAACATTTGTGGTGAACTATGTCCATACCGAAACGGTCTTTGCGTCCTGGAAATAAGATTTTAATTACGTAAGTTGTACAAATTGTTCTGGGCAAGTATTTTTGTGATACTTTTTAAACCCCGACAAAGAAAAATAGGTGTTATAAGTTTAACGTATGTATCTGTCTGTAGCATCGTATCTTTCGAATGGATGGACCAATTTGGATGCGATTTTGTAAGCCAGTTTAATCGACATGGTTCTTAGCTTTGTTTCATTAAAATCGGTTCTGTAGTTTAGAAAATATTTGAGTTTAAGTAAACTTGATCTGGGGTTATTCGACTTTTTCTGTCGGTTAGATTATAATGCTGACAGTACCTACACCTACAGTTGTTAACAACTGTTGTAAACAATGTCTTCGATCGTCTTTGCTCTTACTTACCTACAGTTGTCGGTGGTAATTGCACATAACTAGCCAGTACGGCTTCGTAGAGCGTTATAGATAGTTCAACTCAGTTGTGCGCGCGGCGCTATGTGTGCGTGCGCTTGTAAATATACAGCTTTCATTTATGTGGCAGTGACGCGACCACTTGGCGTGCCAATGGCGTGGCGTCATTGTGACGTGTCTGTATATGTACAAGGTTTACCCACACATAGGGCCGCGCGCACAACTGAATTGAAATATCTGTAATTATCTCTGTCGCACCCGTGTAAGTAGGTAGACACTAAGCTGAATCTATGTCGATGTGCATTGTTGGCTACTATACAAAGGTACTACAGCGTTACCATGTCTTTCCCGAAGGAATTTAAAGGAGTTACAGATGTTTTAGATTGTGAGGGCGCCGTAGGTTACCCTACGTAAGAAAAAATCTACTTAGTAGCGATAGTAGAGGTTTAGGAGATTCACACAACGTTGGTCTGCTTTTCCAATCTCCAACTTTTCTTACTTACTTCTCTTATATGGGTTCCTGGGACTTGGTTGAATGGTAGCGAAACGCAGATTAATTAAATAAAGACCTAGCATAGTTTGAACATAATAAATAATGTAATCCTTGCTTTTAATCCCGGTTTCTACTAAAATCTTACTAATTCTACTCCACTTCACCCGGTACTCGGGACCTCTGCCCTGATACTAGCACGTTTAGGAACCCATTTTCCATATCATCCTATGGCTTACGCAGTACCTACGTGACCATACCAACGCTGGCTGGCCTCTTCAATCTTAACCTCAAGATGATATCGACTCAAAAAAGATGAAGCTGATAGACGGGTTTGTAAGGACCGTAGCAAGTAGAACAATAACTTTATTACTTGCTTTGTTATTTGAAGATCTCTCTCTGTTGTCAGAGTAGATATATAGGTAAGTATGTAGCTACTGTAGCATGTGTGCTCATAGAGGCATTCATAGACATACGTCCTACTTGCTCCAACCTACTAAAGTCCAGGCCACCCAATGAACACCCAATGAATTACAGCACAGGAAACGTGGTTTACTTAGTGCTTTATGTACCTACTCAGGATCGACCTTCTCATTAGACTGCTCAATCTCAGCGTATTATAGAGGTGTTTCAGACAGAGAGCGGTCGGGCGTTCTGCGGTCGTTGTCTTGTATGACGTTACATGGACATACCCACCCAGCAGGCGTTCATACCGCTTCGGTTAACAAGAATAAATTCAAACATAGAACAGGAACGCGGAACGCCTGAGCGCGAGACCGCTTTCTATCTGAAAGATCTCTTAGAGAGAACTGAGTTCCAGATTTCTCTACATTCAAAGATCAGAATTTCAAACTCCTATAATTTCAAGATACTAGCCTACATCGTACGTCACGAAAACATCGTCTGGAGCGCGTGTTTTCTAAAGAAACAGCTGTTCATATCCACATTGTCGCGGTACACGTAAACAATAGTGTCTGGGTAATATGGCCGCCACATGGGGGACGAAGTCAACGGTACGTGGTGTCTAGCCACAGATTTGTTGAGTTTTGATTGGATTTTTAAGTAATTAGGTAGGGAGTTTCCAGGAAACGTCTGCGGTTTGTAGTTGGTATGAGTAATCCTCACTAAATAGGAAACTTAAGGTCTATTCAATTTTAGGCGCGACTGCCCTATCCAAAGGCATTGGATAGAGTTAGCTATAGGCCTCAAATAGTGTTACCTACAAAGTAATCTTACTAATGTTACTATCATAACATAAAAGTACAATTGTTACTAATATAATATTAACAAGTTATGGATCTGTGGTCTGAAATAAATATATTTTAATTTTCAATATTTTAAATTTTAGTTATCTAATCGACGTAGTTTTTTTTTTTACTTTTTTAATGTGGCCCTACACACAAGCCAAAAAAACAGTTTTCCGCTCGATGGTGCCGTGGTGCCTACCATTCATTTTATATTGTATGGCGTTCATAAGTGATTGTGAAAACCTAAACTGAATAAACGTATTTTATTAATTAATTAAAAGAAATATTTGCATGACAGGAATAAATTAAATAATGCTAATACTAAATTATAAAATAATATTTACAAATAAAAATCTTGCCCCGAGTCCCTTGTTAAAGGAATCGTCCCCAAAAGACTGGCCGCATTGCCTCGCTGTATCGCGAGGCTGATCCTTTGGCCAAGATATTGACCAGCCTTTTGGTCGTGCGAAGCGTTAACCAGGCGCTTAGACAACTCTTTGAAGAGAGTATGAGCGCCTGGACCCCACGGCCCAAGGGGCCCAATAAACGTATTTGATTTGATTTGATATGAGTTTAGTCGTCGTCTGCGAGAAAATGGATTGGGTCCATGTTTTGGGTCCTCGTGCAGCGGATTTCGTTGGCAATTCATATTATAAATAATTCGCATTTTTGAGCGTGGCATTACTTGGGGAGGACTATTCGAATAATTTTTCTCTTTATTAAAGATTATTTAGTGTGTAAATAACGGTTTGTTTCTAACTAAAGAAAAAAGAATTAGCAACTAGTAGAGTAATTTAAGTGAATTAAGCACAAAAGTGTAGCTTCGTTTACAACACAATCAATTTTATTAATGACTGTACATAAAATAAATTACATACATTGACCATTATACAGTAAGCTGCAGAGTGAATGCATAGGTACACTAAATGTATGGCAAGGGGGTCAATTCTCTTTGAAGCTCACCATTGTTGTTAAGGCCAGGTATCCCTGTCTAAGGCCAGGTTAATGAAATTCACTCTATAAAAAAAATCCCAAACTTTGTAATTTTTTATACAATATGATGACTAAACTACTGACATTTTACATTTAATATTTATACTCAACTAAAGACAATAAATATTTACAGACAAATTCGCTGAAGTTAACTTTTATTTGGGGATAACAAGCAAAAATTTACCAAAATTAGCACTTTTTCGCACTTACGCATCGCTCCGCATTCCAAACTCCGACCGATTCCAAACATCGACAAAGCCCCTTATTCTGTGAGCAATGCGTTCTAGTTTGGTCTGGCAGTGAAAACGAATGAAGACACGGGCATACTGTCCTTCATTAAATTCATTGCGGGTTCCAAAAGAATACCTACCAAAATGATTGAAAAGTTAGCTATCTTCTAGACCTCTTTTTGCTCTGTGACCTATTAGGTAGTCCTCGGGCGTACCTGAGTTTCAAAACTCATAATCCGCTGTAAATCCTGACTACAGCTAGTAGCTGTTGTATCCCGTTAAAAAATTAGTTCAATTTGAAATTTGAACATTCATTCTCTCCGATATTTAAAAATAAAAGTAAAGGGCTAACCCAATCTTTTTTTTTTCATAAAACCGCCCGATAGGCAAAGCACAGTAGTGCATTCATCCCAATTAACTTAACGTCTCAAGTGGCCACACTCGAGAGGTCTAATTTTAAAACTAAACGGCACTCGAATGCAATGGCGCCGGCCATATCTCTTGTTTTAATTTTTATCTTGCTTTTCTTATTTTAACTGACTTAGAAGACTTTGTCTATCACAATTTAGTATCTATTTGCTTTTGCTATCTTCTTAGTCCTCCCTCCTCCTCAGTCGTTCACTCTTGGCAGAGTGGTCGTGGTTTCATGACAATGCGTCTTCTCTGGATAACGCAGCCCCCGCGATGCTCCTCCACTTGTTGCGGTCTTTAGCGTTACGGGAATATTGAACTATGGTACTTTGGGTTGCAACCTTTATTAAGTCTGTCCAACGCGTGTCTTCTTAGTCAGTCGATGGCAAAAGAACTATATTTTAGATGCCCAAAATTTGGCCACGCGCACTGCGTTTTCAGTGGCGTCGTAGAGGTTTTTCGCTGTGCAGCATAAAAGGCGGTGCATGGTTTGTGGTGTAGCGCACACGCTTGTATCAACATCCATGTAGCCTCACTTTGACAAATTTTCCTTGCATCTACCAACCTCTATCCGGAGTTTCTTCAGCGATCTCCAAACGGGCCACGCCATGAACGCTTTTGCTATGAATCATAACCTAACCGACAAAAAAAGTAAAATAACCCCCGACCAAGTTTACTAAAACGCAAATATTTTCTGTACTACTAAACTGATTTTAATGAAACAAAGCTAACACCCATCTCGATTAAACTGGCTTTCGAATAGAGAAAACCGCATCGAAATCAGTCTATCCGTTCGGGAGCTACGATGCCACAGACAGACACACAATGCCACAGATACACATATCAAACTTACAACACCCCTCTTTTTCGTCTCGGGTTAAAAAGAAGAACAAAAATACCAGGCCAGTAGAATGCAACTAGTGCAATTTTATTCTTATTTCCAGGACGCAAAGTCCGTTTCGGGATGGACATAGTTCACCACAAATGTTGTTTTAAATAGAACTGTATCATGGTTAGATAAAGCTTATTTTTCTTCGTTAAGTCAGAACATTGTGAGCAGTCTGGTTGCTTAGCAAATTCAGGGGAGTTACCGCCCTCGAAAGCTTTCACTATAACAATCATTCCTGCACCCCTGATGCTACTTGTATCTACCTACTAGACTGTACCTCTACCTCTGCAATACAGAGGTGGAAGGATACTCGACTGTAAGTACCTCTACCTCTGTAGTACAGAAATAACCTTTGTAGTACAGATGTAGAGGGGTACTCGACTATACCTCTACCTCTGTAGTACAGAAGTAACCTCTGTTGTACAGAGGCAGAAGTCAAAGAGAGTGTCAAATAGGTCGGCACTGTACGTAAGTAACTACCTAGTCCTTTTCTCATCTCACTTAACTGGTCTTCCTTTCATTATAATTTGTGCTCTATATTTCAAAACATAAGCTCCAGATACTTAACTCACTGGGAACAAATCGCTTTCAAATTGAGAAAACTGCATCCAAATCGGTACATCTGTTCGGGATCTACGATGCCACAGATACACAGAAAGCCACATATACATACATCAAACTTCTAACACCCCTCTTTTTTAATCAGGGGTTAAAAACGGCTTAATTTTGTTTTCTGTCGATTTCTTCGTTCCCATAGCACACTGAGCCACCTTCATGGGCTGAACCTCATTGAATTTCCGAAAATACTACATGTTATCAGCCCCATGATAATATAGCTTTCTGTAGGTGAAATAATTTTTAAAATCGATTAAGCAGTTTTTGAGTTGATCGACCGATTATCGACCGGTGACTGACAAATTTCTATGCGGTTTTCTGTCGATCGATCCATATGGTTGCTAGATTTGTTTTTTAAAAGTTCAGTAATTTAGAAAATATTTAAGTTTAAGTAAACTTTATCCGGGGTCATCCAACGATTTTCTGTCGGCTAGGTTATTAGGCACTGTCCTAATTGGCAAAGGTCGTGCCACAGGCGGTTTTGAGTTGTCTTATTCGATTATGTCTGAGTCGCACAACTCTTGCCTAATAGGACAGCGTCCTATTATTGAGGAAGGCAGACGAGCAAGCACGAGCAATCATATAAGATTATGAGTGACCTGTAGCTGTGGTGATCGGAGTGTATCATGTTCAGACAGACAATCACGACATAAGGGCTATGTTCCACTTACACCTGTGTAAAATGACACACCTACAGAAACGACGACAAATTTTTCATAATTTTTAAAAGTTATATGCTAGTATTATATTTTCTTACTGAGTCGTTTTTACTGCAATTTTACCGATTTTGAACGAATTTTTTATTTTTTTTAACGTATAACGGCAGACAAACAGGCAAGCGTGCCAACTGCAGTTAAGTGGTCACCGTCGCCTATGGACATCAGCAACACAAGGGGCGCTTCCAATGCGTTGCCCGCCTTCGTAGATACCTCTAATATACCTCTTGAACGATACCATGTCATAGTCCAAAGGAAATGCTGTGGTTGGGAGCTCAAATTTTCAATACTGTTACAAAAAAAATGGTTATATAACAAGTGGTTTATATTGTGGTGATAGTGATGTTGTGTGTTAGCCGTGAGGTGTCCGGCAGAGTAGAAAAGCACCAACCCCTTACACTCATGGGTGTCGTACGAGGCGACTAATGTTTTCGAGGCAATAGATCAAAAGTCTCCGTAGGAAATTGGGCAGCAGCATTTAAACACAGCGATTTCCAACCCGCCTGCCAGGCGTGGAGATTTTGGCAATAATCTCCCCTTTCGTGGGAGAGGCCCAAAGTCCTGCAGTGGACTGTTTCGGGCTGTGATGATGATAGTGATGTTGTCTTGCAGGTACTCCAATGTCGAGCTACGGCAGCATGTCGCCCTCCGACGAAGGGTTCGACCGCTACGAGCCGCCTTACTACTGTGCGCCCCCGCATACAGGTCAGTTCCATTAGCACCCGTATTCGCTAACCATTTTCTTTGATTACTAAGGTTTATTTACAGATACACGCCGTAGTGAGATTCGAACCCGTTCTTCGTTTGTATTTCGAAGTTCAGTTATGCATTTGGTACCTCTCGCTTACGAGTCGGATACTGCAACCGCGACATTAACGCTAAGATGATTACTATAAATAAATAAATAAATAATCGTTTAATTATCATCTTACATAAAAAAAATGTATATAAAATAAATGTAACAGAATTAAAAAGAAAAAACAAGAAAAAAACAAATATATAAATACATAACAAAAAAGAAAAACGAATTTACACGATGATAAATGGGCTTATGGCTCAGGGTAGCGTGACACAAGTCCCACTCCCTGCTATTCTTTCACTCCCTTCAAAATATATATTTATTACACACGCACGAAGTTGAAGAAGAAAAATATATGATAGATATAGATAAAGGTTAGCAGCTCTCTAACCGCTTTCTTTTGCAGGTAGTCCACTGGAGAGTGTCTATTGGCCGGCGGGAACCGAAAACCACGAGTTCGACCCATCCGACGTTTACCACGATACCACACACTACATTGGCAGAGGTTACGGTAAGACTCCAATATTAACATCACAGTCCAAAACAATCCACTGCAGGGCTTAGGGCCTATCTTCCGAAAGGGAAGGTTTCCATTATTTCGGCGGGTTGGAGATCGAAGTGTTATAGATATAACAATGGAAAACGCTGCCGCCCATTGTCCAGCCTACGGAGACTCTTAGAAGTTTTGCCTCGAAAACATTAGTCGCCTTGTCCGACACCCGCGATTGTAAGGGCTCGGTGCTATTCTACTCTGTCGGACACCACACGGCCACTATAGTTCGTGCCAAATAAATAGACAATAGCGTCTCTTGAGCTCTTAGTCATGAACCGGCATTATCTATTGAAAAAATTATGAAAACTTGTAAAAACTTGTTGTTACAATTTAATGTGCTATGTATGAATATTGTGCATGATGATATCTGATGAATAATTGTGACTAGCACCAGTTTTTTAATCATTAAAACTGTCCGGCCGTGTCTCCCTAGGCAATAAAAAAACTAATCAGTTAGCTGCTTATTTCTAATTATCTAATTATGCAAAACTCTCGCTTGCGATTGTGCTTAACAATATGTTGAATTTGTTCTAATTGACAACGGCTCACTACTTACGTTTTAGTATAAGTTATCGTTTTTCTACAGGTTATGAAGACATGCAAATGGCAAATGAGTCCTACGAATCTTACAACGTACACCACTACGCACAAAACAATGCAGGTAAGAAATCCTTGTAGATACCCACTTTTTCAAGATGTCAAAGAAAGCAATAGATAGACGCTGTTACAAAAGGTCTAAACGTTACTTACGTAAATACAATTATATACATACATAAAGCTCACGCCTATGCCCCACAGCTGGGTTATGCAGACTATGGTTCGCCACTTTAACACACTGACATATAAACTTAGTACTTCACTAGATACATAAAACGAAAATGAGTACCTACAATGGCGAATTTATCTTTATAAGTGATTTCTACCAGCTAACCACAAATGGTGTGCAAATTGTATAGCGGGACAGGCAAAGCATACAAAGCTAGAACATACTGGTAGGTAGACATTTAACTAAAAACTAATTATCTACTACAAAATACATTTACATACTCGGACCTAAAGATGTATGAATGTGGAGGAGGCAGGAGAGACGGGTGTCAGGATCTTAGTTTATGGCACTTGATAGTCTCTGCCTACCCCTGTGGGATACAGGCGTGAGTGTGTATGTATGTATGTATACTCGAACCTACTTACATTTGAAAGCTTCATACCTACATACCTAAAGTTTAAAAGTTATGAGACTGTTTTTTTCACCGGTGGTTCACTTCAAGCCTGAACACTCCGCCGGGATGGGTACCACCCCATAACTATTACACCGGCTAAGCAACAATGCTTGCAGCCGAGAATTTCGAAAATAAAAATTTAAAACTAATGCCAAGGTAATTCAAATTTTTTTTGTATTACTTTGGCTACACCGAAAGAGTACGGTTTAAAATTAGGGAAAATCAGCATAATGCATCAAAGTATCGAATTTTTCTGCCCGAGAACCAACATTGAAAACAGTTCGAATCGAGGCGAGCGATTACTATTGGAATAGAGCCCCAGGTATTTTATTTGGAAGAACTATTTCTATTTCATTTCGTACACCAACAGTGCTGGACTGCGACCTGCAATCACTACCACTACGCTACGAGAGGCCACCACCATTCGCGAGAGTGGTCAAGAGGCGGACCACCGCCAATAAGAAGGAACGACGCCGCACCCAAAGCATAAACACAGCTTTCTCGGACCTTCGGGAGTGTATACCGAATGTGCCCCCGGATACCAAGCTGTCTAAGGTCAGTTTATCATGTTTGAAGATGTTTTACAAGTATATTTTAAAGAACCTTTGAGTTCCACCTATATTCTTTATATGCCTTCAAGGCTAGAGTGAATAGGCTGTTCCTAGTCGGGCATGCTCCATCTTCGGCCGCATCGTCACTTACCACCAGGTGAGATGGCGGACAGATGCCTAGCTAGTCTATTTATTAAAAAAAAATTTAAGATTTTCTCTAAGTAGTAAGTAGTTCTTTGAGTTCCACCTACGTTCGCTCTGAGTGCCTTCTAAGTTCCCATAGGTCTCTATAACATATTATTTCTTGAGCGAGAAATATTTGGTGAAGTTTTGAAAATCTTTCATGTTTCCATTCTCATATAAGTAGATTTATCTTCAACACTACAAAATCTAAATTTTAAATATTACACCTCTTTACAAGAAATTCCCATGTAATTTCCATCTAAGTTACTTCTAAGTTTTAGACGTGTCAAATTATGATATTGAGTAAGCTGACTGTCTAGTCAAGTATAGTAAGTATTGGGTTTGATAATAGAAAGTGAGTTTCTCCATAAAAACAAAAACAAATTCGTGAATAAAAAGTTATAACACGGGTTTTGTGTTCTTTTCTTGTATCACCTGCTGTAGATTGTAGACTACATAACAGCATTTGTTTATAAGGTAGTTTAAAAAATTAAAAAAAAAAAAGTGTTAGTAACTCTAACTTTAGCTAACGAGGGAAATACGGAACTGATTTCAGTCAACATAGGTATTGCACAGTTAATTTTTTTTATTATTACGTGAAGCCCAGACTGATCCCTAGGTTCATGTTGATTATTTATGTATGTGTGTAAACTCTTTATTGCAATCATAAAACACAATTCGGAAGAAAATATAGTATTACATTGCAAAGGTGAGCTTATCGCCCAAAAGTATTTCTACCAGCTAACCTTAAACATATTTTTTTTTAATAAATATTTTTTTTAGGTTATCATGCAGGTATTTGACCGCGATCTCGCCTGATAGGCCCTAAAAAGTCGTTAGACAAAGTCTACGCGTACTCAAATATGTCACAAGCTACAGAACCGAATTTAATGAGATACACTAGGTTGTTTTCAAATAATTTCAAGCTCCGTTCGGGAGCTGCGATACCACATTCTTTGCATCAGGAGTTAAAAGTATAGGATTTTGCGTATCATCATTATCATCATCATCAATCCCTGCTTCAGCCAGGTCCGCTTTCTTGCTCTTTCACCACTTCGCCCGGTCTTCGGCATCCTTACGTCGTAGCCGTGCGTATGTATGTATTATTTGATAGTATGCCCTGCCCGTAGCAAATGGAACGCTGTGGCCTCTACCTACGGAAAAATCGCATGACCTGCCTTGGCTGGATTTAGCAAATCAGATAATAACAGTGGAGCAACTGCTATCTGACCTCCGTGATCGTGTTCACAAGGGAACCTAATCACATTGGATCATGGCTACACATTCAGCCGCCTGAATGTGCAGGTTTCATCACGATGTTTTACTTCACCGTAAGAGCATCGGTTAGTGATCAACTAACGTATATAACTTAGAAAAGAGTCTTTGGTACGTGGCGGCAGCGGGATTCGAATCCGGTACCTCTCGCTTACGAGTTGGACCCCTTAACTACTAGGCCACCGACGCTCCTAAGAGAGAGTTGTGTATCATCATCATGTCAGCTGAAACACGCTCACTGCTGGGCATAGGCCTCCCCCATAGATCTCCACGGCGGCCGGTCCCGTGCCTTCCGCATCCAGCTGGTACCTGCGGTCTTTACCAGGTCGTCGGTCCACCTCGGCCTATTTACAGGCCTCGGACAGTTGTGTATGTATGTATGTAAAAGCTGTCAAAGTCTCCCGTGGCGCAGGCGGTGCGTAAAAGATCGCAGAGCATCAACACGGCATTCACACTGCTCAGGGGGCGAATACCAAACGTACCACAAGACACCAAGATGTCCAAGGTTCGTGCCTGGATCGGGGGTGCTGGCTGTGGTTGCTGTACGGGGCTGTTCTATAAAAACACATAATTATTATTACTTAGATTATGGGCTTTAAGACTTTCGTGAAAATTACACTTTCATTACACACAATATCGGGTTTGTTACCACAGTTTAAATTGTTTTTACCTCGCTACTACGACGCAGTTGCACGCCGTGGTGACAGACCCGACAATATGTGTGATTAAAGTTATATGATTACATTTGATTAATATGGTAATACAGCGGCTATACCTCTCAGACTAGGACTCATCCTGTGTCTAAGGAGACAGCCATTTAACTATTAAAATTACGTGACTGGACTGGTATGTCTCTCTGGGGTATGTGCGAAGTGCATGCGTGAGACAAAAAGAGATGTGAGGGATAGCGAACCTTTATTGGTGAACGTGCCATATTTGATCAAATTAAGTAACAATATGACCATAACGTGCCGTCGAAGAATCTTAACTTTCGTGATGTACGGACAAACGGTTTCAATGCGAATCTTTAATGTTATTCATATCATTCACCTACGAGTAGATGAAAATGTTGTTATACATAATAGCAAAAACCAGTTTTATCGGACCATTAAATATGATAGTAATTGGCATTTTGTCTTTATATTTCATATAATTTGAACTTTTCCTTTTCGATGCATTTTTGAATCCATATTGAACTAGACTTAGCTCGGCTTTCACCAAATTCTTAAACACATTCAAGAATGACGTTTAACGTTTATTGTTTGAAGTTTTTTGTTTAAGTATCAGCTTAAAAGTGTTTAAGATTTGGTGCAAACCTCCTTTATTGTTTATATAAATTTCTTAAATAAATGGCGTGTCACGATATTTTTGCCGCGTTTCATCTGTGGCACGCTTGCCATTGCCACAGTGTTCGCCATCCCTGTCATATGTGTAGGTAAACTGCCCCATGGTTGGGCACTAATAACTCATCCATCATCATCATCTTGTCATCTAATCCCTCCGCGCGAGGGGCCGGGGTCCGCCTTCCTACTTTTGATTGAGGTGATGATTTTACATTAATAATAATTTAAGCAAACTGTCAAAACGCAGCCCCGTACCACACCCCCTGCACCTCCGACCTCGATTTTCGCCCGTCACTCATATACTAACTCTTGTCTCCTTGACAGATCAAGACGCTGCGGTTGGCTACCTCCTACATATCGTATCTGCTGAAGGTCTTGGAGACGGATGGGGAGCCGGCTGGCGGCTTCAGGGCGGAGTTGCATCACGCGCCGCCTAGGAGACGGGTTACTGACGCTCAGGTGAATAACCAATTTATAAAAAAAAATCTACAATTTAGTCTTTTTTTTAATGTAATTCGGCAGACAAACAGGCATGCGGGCCACCTGATGGAAAGTGGGAGTTTAGTTTTAATTAAATTTAGTATCTACAATTTTATGAATTATATTTGGGTACTAGACAGAACAGAAAGAATATTAGCAATAAGGAATAAAAAAGAAATACTAATAATAAAATATTATATATTAAAAATTCATTTACACGGGAATGGTGCGCAGAAAGCTAGCTGCGTTGCCTCGTTGGATAGCAATGCTTATCCTCTGTCCGAGCAAGCTCTCCGCACCTGTGGTGTCGACAAAATTAAATGTATATTAGTTTATTACACCTATCTCACACATGGCACAGAACATTTGGGCACAATACATGGCACCTTCGAAACGCCCACATTCGGGGTAGCCTTGGCGTCCGTGACATCGCAGATAAGCTGCAAGAGTGCCGCCTTCGATGGTATGGCCACGTCTTGCGCAGACCGGCAAGTTATGTGGGGAACAAGTGTCTGGCCATGCCGCCCCCGCCGGGCGCGGAAAGGAAAGGCCGGCTCAAGAAGCAATGGCCTACGTAGTCAGGAACGATATGCGTGCCAATAAGCTTACGAGAGCGAAGTGGGCCAAGAATAGCAGGTAGGCGGACCCTGGGCCCTCGCCAGCTGCGCGGGGGTGCAACCGGGACTTAACGCCAAGATGATGATGATGACATGGAATAATATAGTAGGCAACAAACAATGAGAAAGAAACAATACTATCGTCACTTCGTTGTACCATAAGGAGACGTGCAACTGGGCCATACTCAGCATAAGCCACGGCTGACACCATGGCGCTGGTTTTCAGTGTTTTTAGACTAGACGTCCTGGTTGTAAGTCACGATGCAGCCGAAAATGGAGCATGCCTGTCTAGGAACAGCCTTTTCGCTCTAGCCTTGAAGGCGTCCAGATTGTAATCAGGGAACACACTCGCAGGCAACGTGTTCCATTAATGCACATAGACATGAACGGCCCACAACAGTTCATTCTCGGAGTTTACCCTAGAATTACGAAAGCTACAGCCGAAGGATGCAAACCAAAAATTGTCGTAATAAATAATTTAAATACTTTTTGCCTACGAGTGTGTGCCCTGATCAATGTAATCTGATGCCTTCAAGGCTAGAGTGAATAGGCTTTTTCAAGACAGGTATGCTCCATCTTCGGCCGCATAGCCACTTACCAACAGGTGAGATGGCGAACAAACGCCTGTTTTGTCTAATATAAAAAAACATTTTATATTAAAACTAAGTTTCCACTAACTACCTTAACTAACCTGACAATTGGTCGATGTGAGATCCAAAAAGGACGTGCTTATTCTAGGTGGCTGGGCCATTGCAGTTCGGCACACTGTGCTGTCCATGCATCTCGTGCTGGTCAAACTCCATAGCGTTTAAGTTTTAGTAGATCGCCGCAGTAACGCCGATGAGCGGTTATGTTGTTGTTGCGATGGTAACACTCGTCCATTTATCACATTAAAATAAATAAATTAGTACCGCCACGGAGCATCATTGACATAGTATTGTTTTAAAATTTAGTTTATGGGTGTATACCGCGTACCCTGGTTAGCAAGTAGCCCGATATTTCGACGCAGTTGTATGCATCGTCGTCACGGGACGATTTTAACGAAATTTAATAATGAACGCATTAGTTTCACTGAAACTTAACCTAGAAAAAAGTCATTGGTACATGGTCGCAGTGGGATTCGAACCCGATACCTCTCGCTTACGAGTCGGATACCTTAACCACTAAGCCACCGACGTTCCATTACAATACATTAGCGGACCCCGCGCGAATTCATTCGCGTACACCTACTTTACGTCTACCTACCCTTTTTTTCTTGCTTATAGACCACTCTATCTTCATCTTGGCGTTAATATCCCGGTTATGCTCTCGCGCACGAGGGCCCAGGGTCCGCCTTGACCATGATTTGGCAGGTCAGATAATTACAGTGGAGCGACTGAAATCTGATCTCCATGCCCTGCTACCAGGGGAGCCTGACCAGATTGGATCATGGTTACACATCCAGTCGCCTGAATGTGCAAGTTTCCTCACGATGTTTTCCCTCACCGTAAGAGCATCGGTTAGTATTCAACTAATGTACATAACTCAGAAAACGGTTATTGGTACATGGCCGGAGCGGGATTTTATAGACCACTCTATATATTATTATACTAGACGGGACTCACACGGGACGTACCTTTTCGATTTGTTTTCCCGACTTTTCGGTTGGGTGGCACCCGCCGTGCTCACGAGAACACTACCGTGGAGAGCTGACAGCTGCAACTCTATCCATTATTGAAAACCGCATGAAAATTCATTGCGTAGTTTAAAAGATCTAACCGTACCTATATACAGACGGCGGGAAGCGACTTTGTTTTATACTGTTTATAGATTTCCATAGTATGATAGAAAAGAAAAGTCGACAACACCCTAACAAAGCCGTGGCGCATCCCTAGTATCGACAAACCTACATCCGCGTTCATAAATAACGTAACTACTCGTACTACAATCAAAGCAAAACATTGGGCAACATCGTTGGCACTCCAACTCCAGTGATTCACTCGGGAACCGAACCTGCAACGCCACATGGCGAGTAGATAACGCGCACTTGTGGTGCTTAGAGGCGCCGGCTAGACTGCGCTCAGTGATCACTGGTTGCGGTGCAGAGTTTTCTGTCTGGCCGTGTGGGTTTGTGGCTAGGGGGCTGTGAAATGATTTTAGAGGGATTACAGTAAAAGCTGGACTCATTCAGGCGACTGAATGTGTGTGTAATCATGATCCAATGTGGTTTGGATCCCCTGGTAGCAGAGTCACGGAGGTCAGATGGCAGTCGCTCCACTTACCTGATCGGTCAAATCCTGGTTCTTGGTCAAGGCGGACCCCGGGCCCTCGTGCGTGAGAGCACAATCGGGACATTAACGCCAAGATGATGAACTCGTAGGTACATTCAATTTAAATTTACCGCGACCGGCGCAACATTCGGATACTCGGCCACCGACGCCCCTTCACGTCACGAGATACTAAATAACTTATTAATTAATAGTATATTTTGTTTAGCTTGTAACTTCATATAATTTAGTTAAAGTAATTTAAATAATTACTGTATTCATTTTTGGTTTGGAGGCGCTAACCTCGCCAACTTAGATAAATCGCCACTACAATGGTTGGCCTTTTTTTATTGCCTATTGAATCACACGGACGGTCCATCTGATGGAAAGTGGCCATTGTCATCCAGGACATCTGCAACCTGTAGACATGCCTTTTGAAGAACTTCATGTTATGGTACTAAGGATAGACTTCGAGAGGGAGCTCATTCCACAACTTACACGTGCGCGGTAAAAAGGTTCGCGATGCTCGTACGTTGGCAAGGCAAGGTACATTTTTTGTGCCTTTTTAAGCTAAGAACGAATAGCCCACCTGATGGTAAGCGGACTGTCGTCCATAACATCTACGATGCATGCATTTAGGTTTTACACTTGTGACAAAAATTATTATTGTCGCTTGGCAGCCGAATAATAGATAAGGCGGTTGTATTCGCCCTGGTGGACTTATCAGGCTTGACAGAGTCCTACCTATTGTAAAATAACTTCTTGTTGCCGTTTCTAGAGAAATAATTTGTTAGATGCGTTTCACGAACACAAGAGTTTAGAATGTTTCTTTCCACATTATATTTCACTAGAATATTAATATTCAATTCATCACACATTTTTATGCTTATTTGTCTTTAAACCATTCAAATGCTAATTAGAAATTAACATGAAACGCACGAAAACAAATTTGCAATATTAACTATAAGAAAGAAAACTGGGTACCTACGTCAATAACACATTGTGAGCACAGCTGTTCATACAAGTTACAGACGTAATGCCTAGGATGAGTGGTTAATAAATTACATACGTACATACGTGCATGAAATTATGTATGAATGTGGAAGACGCAAGAGAGGTGTCAGGATAGTAGCTTGTAGCACTCGATAGGCACCTAATTGTTCAAGCATATTTATTTATTCCTTTCTCTATCCTGCTCATTACATCTGCCACCCCAACACAAGTATATTTATTACTTACTGGGGATGACTCACCTCATAAATTGTGAAGATTTGAAAAATGAAGAATTTTTTATTTCTATTGAATTATTATTTACATCTTTTTTCACTCCTGCAATAAATTGCTGTTTACCTCTAAAACAATAAAAAAAAATTGAGAGTATTCGCGGTTTAGTGTTTAAAATCCTACTAAACGTTACAAATTCTGATTCTTTGTTAAATTGTACATTGAAATATGTTAAGGATACTTAGAAACACTTCGAAAATAAGCTTTACCTTACCTACTTAATATCTCAGAGGCGTTTCAAAAACCTCGCAGACCTTCGGGCGGCGCGACGTATTTACGATTTATATTTAAAAACCTACTCATCATCACAGCCCATAGCAGTACACTGCAGAAGCTCCCACGCCTCTCCCACGAAAGGGGAGGTTATTGTCATAATATCCACACTTGGTAGTCGGGTTGGAAATCGCAGTGTTATAAATAACAATGGAAAACGCTGCCGCCCATTTGCCAGCCTATGGAGACACTAGATCTTTTGTCTCGAAAACATTAGTCGCCTTGTACGACACCCACGAGTGTAAGGGGTTGGTGCTATTCTATTATGCCGGACACTACAAGGCCAGAGCCTACTAAACAAGAGAAATTATTATTCATTGTTAAATTGCACATAGAATAAGCTTTACCAAACCGTATTACACCTCTGCCGACAATTTGAACCATTTCTTCAAGCAAGAAATCGTGATTGCAATGGGAGCGTCGATGACCCAGTGGTTAACGTATTTGACTCGTAAGCGAGAGGTACCTATCGGGTTCGAACCCACTGCTGCCATGTACCAATGACTCTTTCATGAGTTATGTAGTTCAACATTGTTGAACACTAACCGATGCTCTTACGACTAGGTAAAATATCGTGATAAACGCACCAATACTCTCTGAACACATATTCAGTAAGTTTTCACTCCCTCTTCAGCGATGAAATGCATCTTACACAACAAGATAGTAGCTAAAAGATGGACGTCTTCATTATCCAAAGCCAGGTTGCTCAATTGTTAATTTTAATCAATCTTATAATCCCTAAGTCGGCTTACTTTGTAGGCAGAGTCTACTTCCTATCCCTTCAAAGCTGGAATATATACCTACCTACTCTCCACAGCTAGAGTTATAATGTCCATCCAATCCACCGTTATCCGTACCAAGCCGTAACGCTGTATTGCCGGGGCCATGTGGCCCGCTTTATTAGATTAGTGAACGAGTGGGGACAAGGCATGAGAGGCGGCGGGTTTACCATTTTGACGAGCTGAGGGGCTATTGGCTATCTCAGTGGACTGAATTTGACATAATATAAATTACACCACTCTAATTTGGTAGACGCTCTAGCCGGTCGCCAACGTAGATGACGTAGTGTAGAATTTTTCTAATGTCAGATTCTGTTTCCAACTGAGTTAGACAATAGCTCCGCTGAGTAGTTCATATACGTTTTAAGACTATCGTGGTTATTCACTACACTTTCGAGAAATGTCGAGGTAGGTTTGGTATAGGTGTGGGGCTTACATTTTTCGTACTTGTACTCAAATTCGGTCCTTTATACGTGACTGAGAGTCGGCTATCGGTCTATTCGTCGTTGAAGTATTAGTCTCTTAGGACGTTCACAGACTTCTCGAAATAAAAATATCAAGGTAAAACAATACCAACCGTGGTAATAAACACGATAAGATGTGCGACGAAACTGTGTGGTTCAGTTTGTTAAAATCGGTCTGCCACACAGAGGTCCCGGGTTCGATTCCCGGCCGAGCGGAAATTGAAATGATGGATTTAAATTTCTGCTACGGATCTGGGTGTTCTACGTATAATAATTTATTTAAAAAAGAATTATTTATATTAGTAGTTTATCAGTTATTTTACACCCATAACACAAGCTTTTCTTACTTTGAATTTGTCCATGCATATTTATATTTATTTATTTTTAGCCCAAGATCGGGAAAAGAAAGGGTTCGTGCGTCTAAGTGTTTATCGGGGAATTTGTCTGTGGGATTTTAGCTCTGAAATGAATGATTTCAACATAGGTTATGTGAATGCTAATTATTACAGATTTATAAATAATTGCGAATATTATGGGTGACTGTTTCAGGTTTCCAACAGATGGACCGGTTCTGTTATCAAGATTGAACAATCTCTCTTAAAGGCGTGATGATTAAAAATTGCAGGTTTACATAATAAATGCCCAAGTTAAATTAGTTTTTAAGTGTCTAAAAATAAGCAACATTATGTACTGTGCGCGCGCGAGTTCATGTCCATCGGACATGACCGCATAAATAATTCGAGTAGCAATGATTGAAGACTCGATACATCGCCATCTCACTCGGTTGCGGTTTCAGCGAGTGAGATGGCGATATATAATCTGTTCGAGTTAGAAGGACACGATAGAATTGAACTAGCTCAGTGCCTACATTTAAATTTCATAATTAAATAGAGAGAGAGCGATACATACTCATATGACATCACGAATACACTGCAAGACAGACAATCCATTAACGTTAAAAGACTATATTTGCTTACCATCAAGCATTGAGAACGTAACAATATATCTATGGGCACAGGGACGTTTTGCGAATGGAACCTTATGTGTCCAAAAGGGGGCAGGGTCGCAGCTTTGTTATTCACCTTACACCCAACTACTGGAATGCTTCTTAACTTGAGGGCTCCCTAAAGATCATGCTGTCACTTTCGAATCTTTGACATTCAGTTTTGTATAACATGATATCTAATGTCTTTAAAATTAAGAGATATTCCAGTATTAGGGCGTTTATGGTATAAAAAGACAGCTAATAACCTTTACGAGCTTATAACTTAGGTATTCATTTTTGAGCCGATTTTAAAGTTGTTTTTAATATTGTTATAGTTTATACTTTCCCATTACCAAGACAGCTAAGTTAAAAAGTAAAAAGTGTAGTTCAGCGTGCCTGCTTAGACAGGATTCTCAAGTATTGAATTTGGTAATCGAAGTTAATCGGAGAGGTGTTTCGTGAAAATATACTTAGTTTAGTACCCTATCTGACTTATTTTTATACATGTAACGGTCACGTATTGATTTATTTTTGAGAATCGTGTCTAATCAACGCCATCTATTACAATTATTTGAACTATTTTTACTTCTTGATCGGCTCTCGGAAAATCTCTCATTCACCGCCATTCCCTCACGCCTTGCACCACAACCGGCCACGCGCCGCAAAACCAGACGCTCTCTGATAGATATTTCTGGAAACAAATTTCTGAAAATTCACTTTTTATTACCACAAACACGGCCCATCGCGCCGTAAAAAATGATACTACACACAGTTTCTTTTTCATTAAATAAAAATTTTTGTTTACGCGCACGTCCGGTATGACTTTAAGACCATACGACTAGGAGTGTATGGAAGGATAGAAACACCGTGGCGGGTGTAGGTGCCCCTCTGACTTATCCGATTTTAGATAATTTAACAGTGGAATAAAGAGCGTTGGAGCGTCGGTGGCTGAGTGGTTAAGGTATCCGAGTCGTAAGCGAGCGGTACCGGGTTAGAATCCCACTGCCGCCATGTACCAATGACTCTTATCTGAGTAATGTGCATTAGTAGAATGCTAACCGATGCTTTTACGGTTAGGGAAAACATGGTGCTGAAACGTGCGCATTCAGGAGACTGAATGTGTAACCACGATCTAATCTGGTCAGGTTCTCGTGGTCGCAGGGCCCTGGCAGTCGTTCCACTGTAATTATATGATCAGCCAAATCCTGGATCATGGTCAAGGCGGACGCCAGACCCTCATGTTCGAGAGCACAACCGGCACGTTAACACCAAGATGATTTTCGTTTTAACAGTTGAATAAAGAATGTGTTGATTAGCAGTTGTGCGGATTCCATATTGCGTGGAATAGCGGATAGGTAGAACAGTGATTGTGTAGTAGAACGTCGAGAAATTCTAATTTAATAGATACCGAACGTCAGAGGGTGCCGATCGACTCCCGAGACTGTTCAATCAATTTCAGACTTTGTCGGCGGAAGACCTCATTCAACCTTGCTTAGCCAACGCACACCTAACACGTAGCAAGCTCGTTGCGGTGCTGAAAAGCAATTCAATTAATGAGCGAACGATTTCAACATTTTTAGCATTTTGGCTATCTAATAAGCTGCTGTATTTCTAATAATAAAGTACAAATGGGTTAATGAGCGAGCGTAGCAAGCTAAGGAGTAAAGTACATACACATTTACCATTTTGGCTATATAATAAGCTATTTGTAGATAATAATAAATAGAAGTAGGTAATAATAAATTATTAAGCGTACGGTACTCAAATTTATATTTAAACAGATTACCTGGTGGTAATAAAAGTTATATTTAAAAATATCTCCAAAATTGTTTTCAAAATTAGTCACCCTAGCTGTTACTGTAGACTGAAGGTCAATCAGCTGCATTTTCATTTGTTCAATCTTTAACCAACTTTCACCAAGTATCCAGTCTTTAAATTATTGGCATGCCATAATGTTTTGGCCACGTGCCTATGTGGCACGCGTGCCATAGGTCGCCATCCCTGATTTAGATATATAAATTGCTCCTCTTCCCATCGAACGGTCGACACCCCTCGGCAGAGGGGACGGCAGAGGGTCAGGGCGAGAGAGAGAGGAATCGGCGGACAATCCTCGCGTTATCCAGCAAGATCGCTAGCTGGAGCCTAGCTACCACTGGTCCGTTACGCAGTCCCAATCTTCATATGGCCACAAATAGAAGATAGGACGAGACCGTTGGTTGAAACTACGACTGGTATGATCTCAGTGGACGTCGCTCGCCGCACATCAATAACCTCGTCAGTTTTAGATCAATATTTTTGTCAGATTCGGCTTTCACTATTATCTAGTAGACTCATACTCGTGACCATGACGCATGCAACTGTGTCGAAATACTACTACCCGATAATATGTGCGATGAAAGTGTAGTGAATAACCACAAAAGTCTTAAAACCTTTATTATTGTATTGTTATGGAGGTATCCGACGGCGACTCGTAAACGAGGGGTACCAGGTTTGAATCCCACTGCCTTCACTTTTTGAGTTATGAACATTAGTTAAATGCGAACCGATTCTCTTACGGTGAGGGAAAACATCGTGATGAAACCTACGCATTCAGGCGGCTGAATGCGTAACCATGATCCAATCTGGTCATATTCCCTTGGTAGCAGGGTCACGGAGGTCAGATGGCAGTTGCTCCACTGTAACTACCTGACCTGCCAAATCCTAGATCATGGTCAGGGCGGACCTCGGGCCCTCGTGCGCGAGAGTACAACCGGGACATTAACGCAAATTTTTTTTTATGTATTCGCGCAAGTGGGTTTACGCAAGTGTCTTTTGCGCAAATGTTATTCACGCAAGTTTACACCACTATACTTACCCACTTTGCTAAACACTTGACCAATGTAAAATGTGCACTAGTTGCTTTGTAGCGACATCTGTGAACAGGACACCACGCCCCTTTCACATTTTTCTTTTTCTATAACTAAGGGACACCAACAAGGGAACGGATCACCTGACGATGCGCGGTCGCCGCCGCCCATTGACACCGCAACACCCGGAGAGTCGCAAATTCTTTTATTTGCTTTTTGTTCTTCTTTGTGCACGCTAAGTTCTTCTAATATATTTCGAAATACCGAAGACACCGTAAACTCCGCCGAAGGAGTTCGCCTGAGTACAGTACACCGCTTTATTCAACAATGCTTCCATTGTCGTGTTTCGGTTTGAAGGATAAGGTAGCCAGCGAAATCAATTTTCATCTTGGTCCTTACTGTCACTAGAGCACATAGTTGTCACAACAACGCACCTGCGGTTCTGCATTATTGTTGTCGGCAGCCTAAATGTATGAATTGCAAATGTTATGGGCCACAGTTGCCGCTTACCATCGCGTGGGCTGTCGCGTTTGTCACTGAGTAGCATAAAAAAAACTGTCTACCTACGATATTTACAAATATGGACAGACACGCGCTCCTGATTGTATATAATTAGATAGTTAACTACTCGTGCTTCCGTAGTTTGTTACTATTTAAAACACGTGGCGTCTTCCTTTTGTTTATTGTTTAAAAGTTTTTAGGTAAAAGTAGGTTAACTCTTCTAATGGGGAAGTTAAGGTGGTACAAATTATTTACGGTATGAATTTTTGATAAGCTTTTAGTAACTACATTCGTTATAACATGTTTTTATTAACTGTTTCAAAGTTTTAGGCACTGTCTTAATTGGCAACGGTCGTGCGACGGCCGGTTTTGAGGTCTCCTATTGGTCAGGCGACATCCGTCGTACGATCATGGTCGCACGACCGTTGCCAATTAGGAGAGCGCCTTATGATTGAATTGCAAGACCGATAACCTAAGTTAAGAACACAGAGTCCGGGAACTGGATGGGTGACCGTTTCTTACTTTGAGTCTAGTCAAAGCTCAGCACCGCAACGAGGTCGCCACGCGTTAGGCGTGCCTTCTAATACCGTTGGCGAAGTGAGGTTGAAAAAGGTCTTCCGCTGGGGACCTGAGACTAATTGAACAGACTTAAAGTTAAAGACGCCTTATCTACCAGTTAACTGTGAAAAAGGTGTAATCGATAAAGCTAGGAGGTAAAGGTAAAAGGTACCTAGAGATATTCCTAGGATTTTATACCATTCATGACTTAAATCTTAATTTATTTAAAAAAATACCATGAGGGTCAAAGACGGGTTCTTTGAACCTATAAGGGACTGATAATGCCCTTCTTTTAGCAAATTCGTTTTGGCTAAGAGTGCACTGAAGACCCTATATGTTGCTGTAACTACAAAGGAAGGTTTCTTGAAGTGTTAATGCACTTAAGCTGCTGTCTACTGTACTCGTGAATACTTTACGCAACGCATTGGTGACTCCCCGGATGTTGCTGTCGATGTTGATGTCCATAGACGGCGGTGACCACTTTCCATCAGGTGAACCGCTTGCCTGTCTGCCTTATAACATAAAACATAAAAAAATACTTATGTTTTTATGTAAATATTTTGTCTCTTAACTAAATAAATTATTATGCCAGTTAGGGTAGGTGAAATGTGTATAGGGTTTTAGGTTAATTTAATTTGAGTTAGATAAATTTTCATTCTCGTTTTGTTAATAATATTAGAGATTAAAACTGATGATGTCCAAAACCGGTCGCAATTAATTAAAAGTTTATAAACGTAATATAGGTATTTAGTGTAACTAGTGTATAAAAGTGTTTTAATGAATAAAATAATGGAGTTCCATTATGAATGCACAATACAAAGTGACAACTACTTGTTTATAATACTTGTGTGCTGTTGTCTCAGAAAGTTTGATTTTTTTTTACCTATCAGTTTTTGTATCAATCCGTGCGGTCGCATCGACCTACACAGTAGGCGGTACAGCTCTTCAACTTCTATATCGGTTACAACATAAACATCCTCATTTAGTCGCATAATATACCGCTCTAAAATTTCACCCCCAATTGGACAAGAAAAAACTCGGAACAGACCTACCGTTTACGTTTGTAGCGAAAAAAAAAACGTTTTTTTCTCGTAATTCCTGATTTACAAAAGATCTTTTTCTGCCAACACGTGTTTTTGGTTTGGCGTTGAGTCGTTAATCTGTCTTTTGGGAGTTGGCGTTTAGCATTTGTTTTCTATAAGGCCGATTGACACGCGACCGTCTCATGTTATTGATTAGTTGACTGTTGATTTAACTTATTTGCCAATCCTAAAGTGAGCTTGCTAATGTAGCATTTAAGAAAGTGAGATCATGATTTAGGTCGGTGATATTTCTTAGAGTCCCATAGAGAGTCTAGTTAGTCGATAATGACAATTGGCGTATTTTTTTGTCTTGTAATATTGTATTGTCTTGTACGTTTTGTACTTTAGTGCCTTGGAAGTGAGTGCAATAAACATATTTAACTTACTTACTTTACTTAAATTTTTATAGATTAGAATTATATCCAGAGGGAACATTTAGGTAAAGTGGACACTTTCCACCTTTTAAAATGGATGCAGTTTTTACGTGTGCTATGTCACCGCTGTAGGTAGATCCTTCCTAACAGATGTTAAAGCTTTTTATACAAGACATTGTTAACGACAAACATTGCAATTGTTGCTCATAAGTAATTCCTAGCACCTCCAGTTAATGCAGTTAGCTTTCTTGTACGTAACAAAAATGTAAAACCGCAACTGTGTGAACTAATTTGGCAGCCTTACGTATGTGATTGCACTGACTACCTTAACCATTAAACCGGAACACAATAATGCAAGCATTGTTGCTTGGCGGCAGAAATATTATCATTCGAGTATCATTAATATTCTATTTTAAATAGTATTGTGTTTCTGCCGTTGAGTAAGGTCTCCAGTGCTCCACGGGGTGGGGATTAGGGGAACCGTGGCTTTGGTAGTGGAGGGGCATTTACTCGTTGCCAGAGCAACATGTTATAGAGGTGGGCGACGCATTGGCGATACTCTTGATGCTAATGTCCACTTTCCATCAGGTGGCCCGCTTGCCTTTTTGCCGACGTAAAAATATGTATAAGGCGGTGGTACCCCCAGGCGGACTTGTTAGGCTTAACAGAGCTCTACCCCAGTAAATATTGAGTATTTACAAATTGTTGATTATTTATTTTTATTTCATTTTTTACTTATTTATTTAGGACAACCAACAAGACTAACACTAACAAAGTTATAGCATCTTATAGCTAAAAATATAGTTTCTTTCTAAGTGGGTTACCACGACATGGAATATAGACAACATCGTTTCACATACTACTTAACGTAGGTTATTGTTGAACTACTTAAAGTACTTTAAATATATTTTTTGAAAAAACTATGTTATATAATTAAAATTAAAATATGTAGGAAATACCACAACAAAACACTAGTAACAGAGACCTGTTAGGGTTCAGCGACCGATAGAGAAGTAACCATTTTCTTTTTTATTGTTCCAGTGGATAATAGTTACATTTTGTTTTGTCAACAGAGCGCATCCGAGAAACGCGGCAAAGGCCGTACGGGTTGGCCACAGCACGTCTGGGCTCTGGAGCTGAAATCCGAACAGAACCTGCAGACCTAAGACTTCATCAGCGCCTTCAACATGTCCACAGCAGGACAAAGGCACCTCAACATCAGATATTTCATCGCCATCTCACCTGGTGACAAGTGACGATGCGGCCAAAGATGGATCGTGCCTGTCTAGAAACAGCTCTTCATTCTAGCCTTGAATGTGTTCGGATTGTAATGAATAGGGAAGCTCAGGCAGTGGGTCCCATTCCTTAGCCGTACGCATTATAAAGGTTGAATCAAAGCTGTTACTGCGGCTGGAAGATCCATGACATAAGTATGAAACGTGTAGCGCCTATTCTTAAGAGCCTATTTCAGGATATACTCCAAATGTGGACAATGCACAGTGGAAAGCTACTGTCTTCTTTTTGGTCTACAAAGGTAGTCCGGCTGGGCCTGGGTTATTCTGCCTATAATGCCTGATTTATATTGGTCAAGTATTTGTTGCAAAGTAGTGTAAACCGTACAGTGGTGTAAACCGGTCGGATTGAAATATATCAAATGCATTTAAAAGGATAACTTCCTTCCTTTCTGCCGCATTGGTAACTAAGTTCCATAACTCAAATTCAGAAAAAGTTTCAAGTGTCTACAATGTTTACAAGTTTTTTTTCGAAATGTCGCTGTGGCTTATCCGTCGTCACACAATTGCACAGTAAAAATTTTTTTGTTACATTTTCTAGTTTGGTTTATAATGTAATTTGTAATATATTTTATAGCTTTCTATATAATGGTAGTTAATACTCAACATATGCAAGTCTGATATACTTATAATAAGTAGAAACCTATTATAGTTCCAAATATTATTTTCTATTTGTTAACTTAGTTCTTAATGAAATTATTGCAATCATTGTACTTAATTAAAAAAAATTGTGTCTACCAAAGATTTTGTTACTTATTTAAAACTTGTAAATAAAAAACTTGTAAGTATCTTTCTTTTTTGTGTCAATACCTAACAAATTCGTATATAGTTTTGTATTTGAACAGATTAAAATAGCCTTCGTTGTTAACACCAGACGAAAAAAAATTTGAAAGTTTGACGAGGAAGGCTTATGCTCAGCAGCCTATAAGACTGATGATTATAGGCATTTACGATAAGTGGACCCTGGCATAAGCCGGGACTGACTGCTCGGATGATAATTATAGGTTTTTACATTACTTGTACTCGTACACTAACCGATGCTCTTACGGTGAGGGAAAACATCGTGAGGTACATATTCAGGCGACTGAATATGAACCTAACTATGATCCTTGATCACTTGTAATCCTGGATCATGGTGAATGCGGACCCTGGACTCTCGCGCGTGGGAGAAAAACCGGGATCTTCACGCCGAGATGAATTCGTTGTGTGGAAAATGAACAGTTTTTCTATGCATTTTCTTTCATACCAGTGGAGGGCAAGTGCATCCCACGGATGTGACTAATTTGTCAATACCGAATGGTTTCTGTATAATATTTCTTAATCATGATTGCCTGAAGATGTATAAGATAAGTGCAGGGCGAAACCCAATAATCGGGGACATTTTTTTTATATTACTCAGTTGCAAATGAGGTGTGGAAAGGGAACCTGTCTCGTATAACGCCTACAATTCATGCATTTATAGATCGATCACACAAGTGATACATCGCCCGAGAGGGGTGGGAGGGTGAAGATCCTTGTAGGATGAGCGCGCGGGGCAGGGAACATTTTGATTCGCGGAAAGGTTGTAATCACTTGAACTCCCTGCCCCGCGCCCACGCTGTCAGTCCTCTCCCGCCTAGCTCACAGTGGACGATATACCAGCATGCCTAGTACAAGCTTGGGGCAGGCCGTTTTTTGGTACATGTTACGCGACACATCTTGCGCCGCGAGAGAGGGTTTGTTTTCTTCTCTCAATACTGTGATGAAAGAGGCGGCTGTATCTATGTCTCGTCTTTTCTCCTTTATCGCGCGCAAGAACACACTTGTGCTCGCCGTGCAGTTGTGTGGTCGATCTATACCTACCTGGTATGGTACCTGCTAAGTAGATAGGTGTAGTAAGTTTTATTGACTTATCATACCTACGTCCGTGCCGTCATCGTCATCATAAGGGAAAACGTACTCTTGTAACTGGATCATGATTTTTTAATTCATAACAATAGGTACAAAATGAAAAAATTCCGGTTGTGCTTTTGCGTGGCCCCGGAGTCTGTTTTGACCATGACAAGTACCTGTACAAGTCCACTACTGGACGTGAGCGCGTGAGCTTCCTCCACATTCATGGGAGGTTTTACCATGTTTTCCAATCTTGGGAGGCGAAGCCGAGTCAGATGGAAGAGTTGACGGCTTACGACGCGAGGGTGCTGAAGAACGGGCGACGTGGAGGAGACAGTTGAAAAGGACTCTGGCAAAAGCTGGAAACGACCGAAGATGTAGGTACAACTTATCTACTACTACTAGCTGTTGTTTGAATTGACGTGACATATCCGAAATATCAGATAAGTATATGGCATTATATCGAGGTGTAAGATAGGAATATAGAGCTCGTCTAAGCTGAAAAGACGCGCCCCACTATCGCATTAACGCACACAAGCAAATTTAAAATATAGACGCAATACATATACAAATGCCCTTATAATTGGTCATTCAGTTGCCGGTGAGACTCAAACGTAGGAGCACGCGTCGTTCGATCGAGCAGTCGACGCTCCTACACAGATGAGGTGTCGTTATTAATATTTGCACTCACACATCATCATCATCATCATCACAGCCCGTAACAGTCCACTGCAGGACTTAGGGCCTCTCCCACGAAAGGGGAGGTTATTGCCGTAATCTCCACGCTTGGCAGGCGGGTTGGAGATCGCAGTGTTAAAATATAACAATGGAAAATGCTGCTGCCCATTTTCCAGACTACGGAGACTCTTGATCTTTTGCCTCGAAAACATTAGTCGCCTTGTACGACACCCATGAATGTAAGGGGTTGGTGCTATTCTACTCTGCCGGACACCAGACGGCCGGACAGCACTCACACATCGAAATCAACTAATTAAGTAGTGGGGCGCGTCATTTCAGCTTAGACAAGCTTTACATTGGTTCACGTAAGAACTTGCACGACATCATCTTTCCATCATGTAGATATAGTGTATATGATAAACAGCTAGGTTTAAAACATAGACAAAAGACAAAAGTGACTTTAATATAGTTGAAAAGCGAAACTGCCAAGAGAATGAGAGACACCCCGGCTTTTTTACTTAACCCACACATGAGGATATGTAAGTAATTTAGCTACGAAAAGTCAAAGTTTGGGTTACTAACCTAACCGGCAGAAAAATCGTACGATTCGGATGTGGAATGAGCTCCCAGCCACAGTGTTTCCTTTGGACTATGACATGGGATCGTTCAACAGGTATATTAGAAGTTTCCTTAGAGGCGGGCAACGCATTGGTAGCACCCCTGGTGTTGCTGATGTCCATAGGCGGCGGTGACCACTTTCCATCAGGTGGCCCGCATGCCTGTTTGTCTGCCGGATAACATAAAAAAAATAAAAAAATTGGATAACCCCGGACCAAGTTTACTTAAACTCAAATATTTTCTAAACTAAAGAACCGACTTTAATGAAATAAAGCTTAGAACCATCTCAATTAAACTGGCTTCCAAACATAGAAAACTGAATCTAAATCGGTTCATTCGTTCGTATGGGCCGGTTATACGCTTATCGGGTGGTAGGACTCTGTCAAGCCTGAGGAGTCTGGGTGAGTACCATCGACAAATTTATTTTTGCCGCCAAGCAACAATGCTTGGATTGTTGTGTTCCGGTTTGAAGGATAAGGTAGCCAGCGAAATTATAGGCATGAGACATTTCATCTTAGTCCTCACAGTGACAACGCACCCGCGATTCTGCATTTCTGTTACCTGCAACCTAAATGTATGAATTGTAGATTTTATGGGCGACAGTTACCCCTTACCATCAGGTGGGCTGTCTGCTCGTTTGTCACAGAATATCGTTAAAAAAACACAAGACTACAGATAGACACGTCAAACTTTATAACACCCCTCTTTTTTCGTCGGTGGTTAAAAAATGCGCGCTATTCCTGTGCACGCGCCACCGGTACTGGCTTCTCTCGCGATTTGTTTTATGGACAGTTTCCGTTGGCAGGCCATGTGCGTTCGCGATAGGGTAACCATGTTCATGTTCTAGAACTGGATTAAAATGGCGTTCTGTCGCTTTTGTTTATTTGTGGGACGCTGGCGTGAGCCTTATGTATGTATGTATTTATTATTTTCATTGTCCTAACGATCCGTATGTCTATTACAATAATAATCTTGGTGTCAAT
The DNA here is from genome assembly GCA_907269095.1 of Blastobasis adustella. NCBI lineage: Eukaryota > Metazoa > Arthropoda > Insecta > Lepidoptera > Blastobasidae > Blastobasis > Blastobasis adustella. The sequence continues at coordinate 8,559,782 of OU026140.1, forward strand.
ATCACGATTGTACTCTCGTGCGTGAGGGCCCGGCTTCCGTTATTTTATTCTACCTTATCCATTTCAACAGGCAAATTAAGGTTGGCGTCACACGCCATATAGAAGAACGTGAGAATTAGTCATCTTCTCGCATAAAAAAAACTTTAAACTACAAAAAACTACTTCTCTTTAGTGTGGAACGGCGTCCGTATTTTTTTTTGAGGTGCGTAACTTTATTTATGTTTCCTCTCTTATCCCACGATCAGGCTCCAGCATGCTCACCCTACAGGAACGTGGAAATAGCCCCGGCAAGTAAATACACGTCTTGTAAATACTTGCACCTTTGATGATGCGATCGATTGCCCCATAAAATACCTGGAGGAGGGTTCCATGAACGATTCCTAAGATTGGTTAGAAATTATCGAGGTTTGTGTTTTTTTTTTAATTTTAATTTTTTTTTATTTTAGCGGTAAGGAAGGTAAGGGTCTCAGCTCTCAGCGGATTCCTAAGAAACTCTATTGCGTTAATTTCATAGGTACAGGCCGCAGTGGGATTCGAACCCGGTACCTCTCGTTTACGATTCGAATACCTTAACCAGTCGGCCACCGACGCTTGTTTCACCCACTGACGGTACATTAAGTAAAATCCGCGCGCGAGCAGAATGGGCTAGAACCTTGTCGAAGTAATTTTTTAATGATTTCAAAGTTACATTCCAAAGAACTGCCGCTGTACTACTTCCTAGTCTAACTGTAACTCGATTAAGGATTAAAACTGCTGTCAACTGCGATTCCATTACGACTTTATCGATACAAGTTTTAATCATCATCACAGCCCGTAACAGTCTACTGCAGGACTTAGAGCCTCTCCCACGAAAGGGGATGGTTATTGCCATAATCTCTACGCTTGGCAGACCGGTTGGAGATCGCAGTGTTTAAATATAACAATGGAAAATGCTGCTGCCCATTTTCCAGACTACGGAGACTCTTGATCTTTTGCCTCGAAAACATTAGTCGCCTTGTACGACACCCACGAGTGTAAGGGGTTGGTGCTATTCTACTCTACCGGACACCACACGGCAAAGTTTTAATATTTGGGACAAATCGTGTGCTATACCTAGGTACGTCTGTATGGGGTCTGATGGCAACCAAACAAATAAATTTAATTCGACAAAGGTCCATCCAATTCTATTGCGCACGGATAAACAAATAATAGAAGTACCTATGTAAACCTGTCCGATTCGAATGGGTCAATTATTAATTTTTTCACATCACCTGTTAAATCCATCATAACATGTTACCGTCTGCTCGTTTATTGCAACTGTTGTTCAAATACTTGGAGCCTATTCATCATCATCAGCATCATCTAATTGGATAAAGCAAGCTTTGCTTACTTGGGGGCTAGATGGCGTTGTGAGAATTGTTCAAGCATTTTCATTTATTATATAGCTTGTATATATACTGTTTGTATATAGCTGGACATTACCTATAGAGCCTACTATTTACTTTAAATGTTTAATATTTACCACAAAAAATCGTATCATTTATAAGTAAGTAGTCATCGGAACCTTTGGCCTTCTACCAATACCTCCTCATATGAATTATTTTTTCTTTCTCTACTTAAAAACCAGTATAACAAGACCCCGCTCAACATCCACAGCATTCCGCTTGCCGGTTCTCACGACGCTGGTTCATTGCGCCCCTGTGACTAATCACTTTTCTGTGGCCCAACTAGTATTTGTGGCCCCGATAATGGGCCCCTAGAGAGATAACACGTGCCCTGGCCCGACACCCTTCAAAAGGGACATTAGGCCTAATTCAATAACGATTTAGTGGGAAAATTATGATTGTCCCTATCGAAAGTTGTAATGTAGGTGTGATCTGAGTTTTACCAAATTCTTAAACACGTTTAAGAATGACGTATTCGCTCAATATGGAACTGTTGTTCTTTTTATAATTTCCTTTGTGTGTGGTTGGAATAGCAATTTCTCGCATGTGTTATCTTCATTTGGTTTCCCTTTTCTTTCTTTTTCTCATATTTTTCTTCTGGTATTTTCTGTTACTGTCGGTCTTGGTTTTTGAGTATATCTCAAATTTGCTTAAACACAAGTAGTCTCTGTGTTCATCAATGTTTGTGTCAATCATCTTGAACCGCCTTGTAATTTTTCAAACTATCATCTCTCAAGTTATAAATAAATAAATAATGCTGATAGAATCATGTTAGAACCCAACTAAAATGACGCCAAGCTCAATCTGGGCCCAAACTCAATCTGATAATGGCGCGAAATGTCAAAACAAATATGGCGGCCACAGCGAAATGGCGGTGTCGTGTATCAACAGATAACAATGCAATTAAGCCGATGGTCCCACAAAAGGGGCGCTATAATTGTTTTCATTAGATTTGTGGTCGATGTTGTGTGTCGATTGAGATATTTCACATGTGAAGTGTTGGGGAATTAGACAAATCCAAGAGCTATCAATGCTTGCGCCAGCGGCAATGTTCGACTTGGCGTTAATGTCCCGGCTGTATTATTGCGCGCGAGGGCCCGAGGTCCGCCTTGACCATCATCCAGGATTTGGTAGCCTGCGTAGCATGATGAACTTTGTCACGCGCCATATAACTTTTTATCTCTCTTGCTTTAACGCAATTCGACAGAGATAGCTAGAGTTATCGCTCTCTTGCGCGTTACAAAGCCTTTCATGTTATGAAAGCAGGTCTACAGTGGAGCGACTGCCCTCTGACCTTCGTGACCCTGCTACCAGTGGAACCAAACCAGATGGGGTACACTTTCAGTCGCCCGATGTTTTCCCTCACCGTTAGAGCATAGGTTAGTATTTAAGTAATGTACATAACTCAGACAATAACAATACTCGCCGGCTGTTTAAAATATGTAATCCTTTGGTTCGTCGAACAAAGGCGACCGACACGACGTTTCAAGTTTTTAACTTATATTTGGTCAACTTGATAACTTCACAACCATTAATCATTTTGTCCGTTTGCTGTTTTTACAGTGTTGAAGAATATTTAACGTGTCGTGTCCAACGATAGAGGGATTTAGTGTTGTTGTGGTTGCTGTCTCTCTTTGATCTTTAATTTTGAATTTAATTTATTGTATTAGCATGAAAAATATGTTATTTTATTGTTATTAAATTTAGATAGATCTCTCAGTTTGCATACCAAGAGTAATTGGTTAAATGTGTGATCCGAAACGATTTTAACATGTACCCAATAACTGTACCACATTTAATGCAAATAAAACCTATTCTATTCTTTACGTTTACGCTTTATTATTAGTAATTACAGCGAAAATACGGGCATGAGACATTTCATTTTAGTCTACACAGAATTGTTGTTATGATAATTATTATCATTTTTTAATTTAATTGTTATGGATTAATATTATATCTAATTTTGTATGTAGAAATTAGTCTTTAAGATCTACATTTAAGTGTTTTTACTGTTATGTTGTGACGTTCATAAGTGTCTCGTCGAAACCTTATCTGAATAAATGATTTTGAATTTGAATTTGAGTGACAACCCACCTGCTGTTTTGCATTTTTGTTACCTGCAACCTATATGACGACCTGAGTGGTTCAGTGGTCAACATGCCGGTCTGCCACGCAAGAGGTCCCGGGTTCGATTCCCGGCCGGGCAGAAATTGAAATGATGAATTTTAATTTCTGTTACTGGTCTGGGTGTTCTTTGTATAATAAGTATGTATTTAAAAGTATTTAAGTAGTTTATCAGTTATCTAGCACCCATAGCACAAGCTTTGCTTAGTTTGGGCCTAGATGGCGCTGTGTGAATTTGTCCACGAATATTTATTTATTTATTATATGTAAGAATCGTAGATGTTATGGGCGACAGTTACCACTTACCATCAGGTGGGCACTCTGCTCGCTTGTCACTCGGGCATAAAAAAAATAACAAATGTTCACTAAAATACTACGTTTAAACTATTTTAACAAATTTTTAAAAACATTGTTCTTTTTTCAAGTCATTCTACAAAAGCCCGGCAGTTTTTAAAATGCCACTCTGAAAAACTAAATTGTAGATTTGGTTCTGGCCCAGTGGTTTATAACAACTAACATACTGGTCGCTTCGCTCCTCGCAGCCTAACTCTCTGTAACAGAACGACGTTTTTGATATTACGTATCTTGCAGTTAGGACAGCGCCTAAGAAGCGTTGTATTGACATCAGCCTGTCGGATGCGAAAGCCAACGGCTTACGATGCGAGGATGCTGAAAACCAGGCGAAGTAGAGAAGAAAGAATAGGAACCCTGTCTGAAGCTGGGATTGAGTAACGGGGTGAATGAATGATGGAGTAACGGAATTACCGCTACGATGATGATGATGACGATAATTAAGTAGTGATAAACGAGAAGGAACGGTAACTGTCGTCCATTCTGTATTCCATATTACGTATTACATAGAGCACTAGAAAAATTCTGCGCTCCTGGCCGCTCATAAATGTTTGAATTTAGAATGTTGTATTTAAAAAGCTTAAGAAACTCATACATTCATAAAAAAAAATTGTCAGGAAATCACGTGACAATTATTTTTTATCACAAGTTAAAGTTCGGCGTCCGTAGCGAAAAGATTTGAGGCCGATGATTTTTAATGATTTTAAAAGTACACTGTGTACGCAAGACTACACTGCTCGTCTTCAAAATGCTTTTGGGTAGCAAGCACCTCATTTGAGCACGGTAAGGCATTGGTACGCAGAATTTGATCGTGACCGTGTTTCTCTCCATGATGAAATTCGTGAAGGTCGTCCCTCAACTGCGATCACTGAGGTAAATGTGGCTACTGACAGGCAACTAATTAAAAAAAGAAACCGCCATATTTAGATTCAAGACATTTGGGTATTGGTATAAGCCAAGTTTAAAAAATCTTACATCAACATTAAAACTTTGTTGCCGCTGGATTCCACATAAGCTCACCCCAGAACAAAAACAGACTAGTTGACTAGTGTAAAATTTTTCCAAATCAGAATCAGAATCAGAATTTTTTTTTTTAAGACTGTGCTAACAAATAAATGTTTACATGTTTACATGTTTTTTTTAAATAAAGTACATTCACGGTCTTTCAAATGCTGTGTATGTCATGTGATATTGTGACAGGAAATGGAACATGTATATATTGTTACATGCCGGAAAGAAAGTAATAGTCGTATGTATGGATGTTCGAACGCGACATCAAACAAACATAATTGAGGCAAGCGAAAAGCGTAGGCAAAAAAATGATTGCGTTTTTTTCCCCCCGGGTCCTTTCTGCCCAATCTCATTTAAAATAAAAGGAAGAATAAAAGACCAGTTTGCCCAGTGTCTTTGAAAAAGTTAGGAAAAAACGACCAAGAGACGCATCCTATTGCACCATGACAATGCTTCGGCACACACCGCGAACAAGACAAAGCTTTTTTGGCTTCAAAAATGTAAAGTTAGTGACCCATCCCGCACAGTCCAGACCTGGTATCATGCAATTTATTAATTTTACTAAAAATAAAAAATATGATGAAAGGTTTGACATATACGGTACCAGAAGAGGCCGTGGTAGCTTTCAACCAGCACGTGAAAAACATGCCCTCAGACCAATGATCCTCATGATTTCAAAAATGGTTTGACCGAATAAAGAAGTGCTTAAAATGTAATGGAGAATATTTCGAAAAGCAGTAAATATATTTGTTTTAACAATGAGTTATGCAATTCTTTTTTGTTTTTATTTATTTAATTCATTGTAAGCACAGTATGTTTCTTAATACTAGTTGACCCAAAACCCGGGTGGGGTTGTCTGTGTCTACCTGGCTACTTAACAGATGTATAGGTACGAAACATACAAGTAATACAGACTTACCTATGCCTGATACAATATACCCCACGTAAATCCATGTAACAGTAACGCAGAACCGCTGATGGGTTGTTACTAAAGGACTAAGATGGAATTACTCATACATATTATTTTTGCTACTGTGCACGTCTTAACTGCATTTAATAGTCACGATCTCTCTGCTGTAGGCCTGCTGGAAGAAATTTCTTTATAGAAATAAGTTGGCCTCTTGTGTACAATAAATGGTTAAATAAAAATAAATATAATGCGCTGGCTACCTTATATTTCAAACTGGACCACAACAATGTCATGTAAGTGGCCTGTGGCCTGCGTGATTTGTTGAAGGTGTGTGAGTCATAAGCAGAAACGCATAGGCTAAAATATAATGTAAAAATGAGCCAATACATGGTGTTTGAGGTCGGTTCTAAGCGGGTAGTTGAAGTACCACCCATTGTATTAAACAGGTCTCCCCTAGAGAGATTGGAGAGATTTAAATATCTAGGACACATTGTCACGAGTAGCCTGAAGGACAATGAGGATATTGACCGGGAGCGAAGGCCTCTATCAGTGAGAGCAAATATGATAGCTCGCAGGTTTACACGTTGTTCACAGCAGGTCAAGGTAGCTCTATTTAGAGCCTTTTGTAAATCCTTTTACACGTGTAGCCTGTGGGCTAATTATACTCGAAAAGCGTATGGATCCCTTTGCGTCCAGTACAATAATGCGTTCAGTCGCTACTGCAGTGCCTCGGGCATGTTTGCAGAGGCGCGCGTGGACTGTTTCTACGCCACAATGCGCAAAAGAGCAGCGTCCCTGGTCAGCAGAGTGCGGGCCAGCCCCAACAGCATCTTGGCAATGATCGCAGATAGGCTCGACTGCCCATACATGTCTCACTGCTGCCAACGACATGTTGTGAGAAATGTTTAGTCAACTGTATTGTTTACATTTTGTAAGCAATACAGTTGACTGATGCACTAACAAATATATTAAGAAAGTACTAACACAATGAGTGTGGTCACTTGAATAAATGAATTATTATTATTATTATAAATAAAATAAGACTGTGCTACTCACGATCCGAACGAGTACGTAACGAGTACATCCGTGGCAGCCTTGACGTGAGAGACATCGCGGACCATCAGGCCTCTTCTAGATAGAAGAGGCTAGCCTGCGCTGGTTTGGCCACGTATTGTAAGCTCCAGGGATGCATAGACAACAGATGTCTAACTCGGTATCAGGAAAGAGATACCGCGGGAGGCCCAGGAAGCGATAGATTGACATCACCAAGTCGGATGCCAGAGTTAACGGCTTATGAAGGGTGGATACTGAAGACCGGGTGGAGTGGAGGACTAAAAGTTGGAAAGCGGACCCTGGCTTATGCTAGGATAAGGACGATAAGGACGCTGACTCACCCAGGTGGACTCCTTAGGCTTGGGTGTCCTCCTTTAATCATGTGAGGTTTACTTTACAGGGGGGGGGGGGGGGGGGGGATAAACTGACTGAAAGAGAGGTGAAAGAGTGGAAATATTTCGTGAGATGAAAGGATTTATTGTAAATTAATAGGCGCCTAAAAACTTTACGTGGTTAGGTAAAGGACGGCCCGTCCTTTGACAGAGTTATACCACCTGAAAAAATTATATTTATAAAATCTTGAAAGTCTCGAAGTTTTTTCTATTAATTGTTGGGAATCATTTATTGAACAGGTGTTTTATATTGAGGTAAATATTTATTTCGATATCGTTTATTTATGTTTAATGTCACCCAACATGATAGTTTGACTTTGAATATGCTTTGAAGTCACTAAGTAGCTACGTGTTGTTATTGTCAACTATTCAATAAAAAATAAAAACTACTTTACAAATAATAGGTACCCATAATGGTTCTAAGGCACAATAGTCTAAATATATATTTCTTTGGTTATATCGTTATACTTGACGACCTGAGTGGTTCAGTTGGTTTACGTGCTGGTCTGCCACGCAGAGGTCCCGGGTTCGATTCCCGGCCGAGCAAAAACTGAAACGATGAATTTTGATTTCTATTACGGGTCTTTGGTACTATGTATAATAAGTATGTACTTCAATAAAATGTATATAAGTAGTTTATTAGTAATCTGACCCATAAGACAAGCTTTGCTTACTTTGGGGCGAGATGGCGCTGTGTGAATTTCTCCGAGCACATGTCCAAGCATAATTATATGGTATTGATGTGATTTCTGCAAATTGTAGGTATAAATATAGTCTAGGTGAGTTATAAGTTGACTAATTGCCGTGTGGTGTCCGGTAGAGTAGAATAGCACCAACCCCGTACACTAGTGGGTGTCGTACAAGGCAAGGAAAAGATCTAGAGTCTCCTTAGGCAGGAAAATATGTAGAAGCGTTTTCCATCGCTATATTTAACAATACTGCGATCTCCAACCCGCCTGCCCAGCGTGGAGATTACGGCAATAACTTCCCCTTTTCGTGGGAGAGGCCCTAAGTCCTTCAGTGGACTGTGATGATAATTATAAATTAAGTACCGCCTACCTTGCCCTTTAGCGACATCTATCGCTCCAATATGGAAACTCAACGATACTCACATTACGAGTACACGAACATAAGGTGGGCAAGCATCCGCACATAGATAGCGTTGACCGTCCTACATCACGCTAACGAAATATGCCAACTTTGCGGCATAAATACAACTTCCGACAATCAACCGTTGGACCCTTGGTCACAACACCCGGCCAGGTGGGTACTTACCCTTTTCCACCTTCTCCATCTTCGCTTGCCAACATTGGCGGCTGCCTTATCCCTTCACCGCCAAAGCGCTATAATTAATTAGGAGATATGCTCCACCGTAGGCTGCACTTTGTAACAAAAAGAGATCACAGACAGGCAAAACCTTAGTCTACAGCTAGTGTAGAGCCTGACTATATTTTTTATTTACAATAAACCCATTAATACGATAATAAATTACTAATAAAGCACATATGGCGCATGCATTTTGTAAATATTTATCGAAGCCTTTTTTAGTTTGCACAGTCACACCTATTTAGAATTCTATTATGCGGTGTGGTATATAATCTCCTCGAACGCATTTGCTTAACATACTTCAACCATGAAGATCTGCTTGGGCCTCCTCGTTCTGGTAAGAGAAATACTTTCTGATACTTTTTCATTTTTCTCTTTGTAAAAATAAGTGTTGCATCTAAAAATAATAACTTAACATCATTGGCCGTGTGGTGTCCAGCTAAGTAGAATAGCATCAACCCCTTACACTCGTGGGTGTCGTACAAGGCGACTAATGTTTTCGAAGCAAAAGATCTAGTCTCCGTAGGCTGGAAAATGGGCAGCAGCGCTTTCCGTTGTTTTATTTATATCACTGCGATCTCCAACCCGCCGGCCAAGCATGGAGGGTACGGCAATACCCTCCCCTTTCGAGGGAGAGGCCCTTAGTCCTGCAGTGGACTGTTAGGAGCTGTGATGATGATAGGGTAATAATTCTAAACTAAAACTCGTTGCGTTCGACCAGTCTCAAAGTACGAAACGGTCACCCATCCAGATCGAGTGACAATACTCAGTCGCTCTGTTGATTTTGGTTGAAAAGAAGTGGCAGTGGAATAACTGGTGGGCCTGCGTTCGTTAGAAGAATACTGTAAATCCAATTATTGTATTGAGGCATAAAATCCACGTGAATGAGTGCCAAATCATTCCTTCATCGAAGGCAACAATCGTAGATCTTGTAATATTGTAAAATCAGGGCTACAGTTAATTCTTTCGCAATCTAATTAATGTATGAGTTCTGAGAGGTCTCAATAAAACATTGTCTAATGAGTCATGTCTTACTATCATTATGGTTCTTCAAAAAAATCTGGAAACGCAAACTTGGGAGCGTGGTCTTATCGCATCTTTCGCATCGTTCGTGTTTTGAATCCGGGGTTTGTGTATCGATAAGAAACGAGTTCCATACAGTGGCCGCGATTGACGCCACTAAATTTTTTACTGAGGAAACAGAAATCGAAATAAGATAAGTCAACTGTCGAAACGCTTGTCGCTACCTCGGCAACTACTGCGCATAATTGTGCTACCACGCAATAACTCTCAGGTGTCGGATACTATGGGCAAAATATGTTTATCGGATCAACTGCACGGCACTTCGGACACCTCTTTCCAGGGTACCGCGCCATTCTATTTATATTTAGTCATACATTTAACGACGTTGTACTATGGCCGCTGACTTGTCAGCATCGGTAGAAAACCATGGCTTTTCTCAGAGTTTGAACTCTTGAGAGTAGAATATTATATTATACCAAAAGGAAAAGCGTAATTGGGTGTGTTATATGGACGGTTGATATAGTGCCATCAATCTGGAAGTCAGCATTTATTAGTCCAATTCTCAAAAATGGAAACAAAAAGAATGTGAAAAACTTTAGGCCAATCTCTAAACTATGTTTGTTTGCTAAAATATTTGAAAGGTTAGTTTACTCGCAGGTATATTCCTCTCTTTCGTCCTTTTTCATCCCCGAACAACACGGATGCTTAAAGAAGCGCTCAACAACTTCCAACTTGTTGTCCTTTTATGATTACGTAACGGCATCTATGGAGGCTGGAGGTCAGGTGGATGCCATATTCATCAAATATTACTACAGAAACTATTAAGAGCAGGTATTCATGGTAATCTGTTCCGATAGTTTACTTCTTATACTCGTATAGATCGTAAGCTGTGGTAATCAATGGGTTCTCTTCTGTGTGGATCACTGTAGGAGCCGCTTTTATTCATTATTTTTATTCATGACGTTAGTTCATGTTTCATTCATTAATATTTTTTGCTATATGCTAATGACATGAAATTTTATAAGCGGATAAATAGTGTTATCGACTGTGGTCTCCTGCAGCATCCTGCGGATCTTAACAGATTATTGTTATTGCCTTGCATTATTGTTCAGCGAATAATTTACAATTAAACTTCTCTAAATATTATTCAATAATTTTCACACGAAAGAGAGTAAAAATTGCCCTCAGTTATCGGATTCATGGGTTTACCCTTAAAGATGTGGATGAAATTCGTGACCTTGGTGTTATACATTATTTTAAATTACTATACGATAAACATATAGAACGTATATCCACCAAAGCTAACAAAGCTATGGGCTTTGTTATGAGGTCCAGCTCACAGTTTAATAACATCAAACTGATCAAAATGCTGTACTGTTCTTATGTGCATAGTACTGTCGAGTATTGTTCTCAAATATGGAATCCGTAATACAAAATTTACATTAATAGGTTAGAATCTATACAGAGAAGGTTCATGAGATACTTTCAGTATAAGTGCGGGCAAAATTAAATAAACTATGAGACGCGGTGTAAAAAGCAACATATTTTACCACTACAGGTTAGGCGGAACATTGCTGATATTGTCTACCTTGTTAACATAGCTCAAAGTCAAGTAGACTCTACTCAACTTCTATCGAAGATAGATTTGCTAGTACCAAGTAGGACTCTAAGACGAACTCCATTATTAGCTGTGTCCCTAAGCTCTACAAACTATAGGCAAAACTCATTCTTCTGTCGTGCGCCTGATGCATTGAATGTACTGCCTGACCCATGTACCTATCTTAATCTTTTTAATTCAAAATCAAATTCATTTAAGGTTGCACTCTCAAAAAATTGGTTTGATTCAGTTCCCTAACTATTCTTTTATTATTAGCATCCAATTCATGGTTTCCTAATAATTAAGCAAGTGTTCATTATATAGACTTTTATATGCGAAAACATGTAAATGGTCAATAGATTATTTGTACTGATTCCATTTAGCTATTAAGTACTGTTTGTTTTCCGAAGAAAATAAAATATTTATTCTTGACGGCCCTTCGAAAACCATTTGTTATATTTTATATTTTTTTCACAGGCCGTAGTTGCCGTAAATGTTAACAGTTTTCCATGTAAGTATAAAAAAATATTCATAAACATTAATTCATTTAATTTCCTAGATTATTCTAGATCAATACAAAAACAGTATACCATTATACCGGGCTAGGAATCTTTCATAAATTGTAAAGATTATGGGGTGGTTGAACACCATATCGGATTCCACCAAAGCTTTGTATCATCTTGTTAATTTAGGCATAATAAATAGAATTTGTGGAGTTACTATTGTAAAAATTACAAAGTAACATAGTAAGTTGCATTTGTTAAAACTCCGAAAGTAAAGATTTCTAAATAAACGAGCTAACATGATCTTAAAGTTTGTCAAAACTCTACCAATTTAAACGTGTCTCAAGTCCATCCTTGGACTGATACGGACCGTCGATTTATTTAAGTGACCAATAAAGTTTTCTATTCCTAAAAGTATTAGAAAAATTACTAACCAATGAATGTTGTTACCAGACGAGGTCCGAGAAGAGTCATGTGAGGAAGAATCAAGCAAAAGTGAATCATCAGCCTCAGCATCGTCTTTCAGCGAAAGCTCGGCCTACGAGTCCTCTGAAGGCGGAAAGTCAGTAAAAAAGTCTTCCTCGCAGGCCCAAAGTGCGAGCAAATCACAGAGTGAAAGTTCTAGTTCTTCAGTGTCTAAGAATGGAAAGAAAAGCAGCCAAAGTAAAAGTCAGAGCGCCTCCAACAGTTCCTCATCTAGTTCGAGCAAAAGCGAGGAAAGTGATGACAGTTGCCACGACGTGAAGAAGTCATCAAGTGCCAAGTCACAGTCAAGTAGTAGTAGCAATGCATCATCTTTGAGCTTGTCGTCTTCCAAGGGTCATTCTTCATCGGGTTCACAAAGCGCCAGATCAAGCCATTCCTCATCATCATCCAATGTGTCATCCGCTTCAAATGGATCTAAGGGCCACAACGGTAAAGACATAGATTGTAAGAAAGATGATAAACACCAAAAGGTTTCCACCGGATCCTCGTCTACAAGTTCATCAAATAGCAATAGTGCATCATCTTCAGGCGGATCCAATAATCATCATGGCTCATCTTCAAGTTCAGGTTCAACAGCAACCAGTAGTTCCACATCATCCACAAATGAATCTAAGGGCCTCAAGGGCAAAGACATAAATTGTAAGAAAGATAATAAACACCAAAAGGTTTCCACCGGATCCTCGTCTACAAGTTCATCAAATAGCAATAGTGCTTCATCTTCAGGCGGATCCAATAATCATCATGGCTCATCTTCAAGTTCAGGTTCAACAGCAACCAGTAGTTCCACATCATCCACAAATGAATCTAAGGGCCTCAAGGGCAAAGACATAAATTGTAAGAAAGATAATAAACACCAAAAGGTTTCCACCGGATCCTCGTCTACAAGTTCATCAAATAGCAATAGTGCTTCATCTTCAGGCGGATCCAATAATCATCATGGCTCATCTTCAAGTTCAGGTTCAACAGCAACCAGTAGTTCCACATCATCCACAATTGGATCTAAGGGCCTCAAGGGCAAAGACATAGATTGTAAGAAAGATGATAAACACCAAAAGGTTTCCACCGGATCCTCGTCTACAAGTTCATCAAATAGCAATAGTGCATCATCTTCAGGCGGATCCAATAATCATCATGGCTCATCTTCAAGTTCAGGTTCAACAGCAACCAGTAGTTCCACATCATCCACAAATGAATCTAAGGGCCTCAAGGGCAAAGACATAAATTGTAAGAAAGATAATAAACACCAAAAGGTTTCCACCGGATCCTCGTCTACAAGTTCATCAAATAGCAATAGTGCTTCATCTTCAGGCGGATCCAATAATCATCATGGCTCATCTTCAAGTTCAGGTTCAACAGCAACCAGTAGTTCCACATCATCCACAAATGAATCTAAGGGCCTCAAGGGCAAAGACATAAATTGTAAGAAAGATAATAAACACCAAAAGGTTTCCACCGGATCCTCGTCTACAAGTTCATCAAATAGCAATAGTGCTTCATCTTCAGGCGGATCCAATAATCATCATGGCTCATCTTCAAGTTCAGGTTCAACAGCAACCAGTAGTTCCACATCATCCACAATTGGATCTAAGGGCCTCAAGGGCAAAGACATAGATTGTAAGAAAGATGATAAACACCAAAAGGTTTCCACCGGATCCTCGTCTACAAGTTCATCAAATAGCAATAGTGCATCATCTTCAGGCGGATCCAATAATCATCATGGCTCATCTTCAAGTTCAGGTTCAACAGCAACCAGTAGTTCCACATCATCCACAAATGAATCTAAGGGCCTCAAGGGCAAAGACATAAATTGTAAGAAAGATAATAAACACCAAAAGGTTTCCACCGGATCCTCGTCTACAAGTTCATCAAATAGCAATAGTGCTTCATCTTCAGGCGGATCCAATAATCATCATGGCTCATCTTCAAGTTCAGGTTCAACAGCAACCAGTAGTTCCACATCATCCACAAATGAATCTAAGGGCCTCAAGGGCAAAGACATAAATTGTAAGAAAGATAATAAACACCAAAAGGTTTCCACCGGATCCTCGTCTACAAGTTCATCAAATAGCAATAGTGCTTCATCTTCAGGCGGATCCAATAATCATCATGGCTCATCTTCAAGTTCAGGTTCAACAGCAACCAGTAGTTCCACATCATCCACAAATGGATCTAAGGGCCTCAAGGGCAAAGACATAGATTGTAAGAAAGATGATAAACACCAAAAGGGTTCCACCGGATCATCCTTGTCTACAAGTTCATCAAATAGCAATAGTGTCTCATCTTCAGGCGGATCAGGAGGATCATCCGACGCTTGGAGTAGTGCAAATGCTGGTAGTTCATCAGGGGCTCATGGAGACAAGGCATCATCCGACGCTTGGAGTAGTGCGAATGCTGGTAGTTCATCAGGGGCTCATGGAGACAAGGCATCATCTGACGCCTGGAGTAGTGCGAATGCTGGTAGTTCATCAGGGGCTCATGGAGACAAGGCATCATCCGACGCTTGGAGTAGTGCAAATGCTGGTAGTTCATCAGGGGCTCATGGAAACAAGGCATCATCCGACGCTTGGAGTAGTGCGAATGCTGGTAGTTCATCAGGGGCTCATGGAGACAAGGCATCATCCGACGCTTGGAGTAGTGCGAATGCTGGTAGTTCATCAGGGGCTTATGGAGACAAGGCTTCATCCAACGCTTGGAGTAGTGCGAATGCTGGTAGTTCATCAGGGGCTCATGGAGACAAGGCATCGTCCGACGCTTGGAGTAGTGCGAATGCTGGTAGTTCATCAGGGGCTCATGGAGACAAGGCATCATCCGACGCTTGGAGTAGTGCGAATGCTGGTAGTTCATCAGGGGCTCATGGAGACAAGGCATCATCCGACGCTTGGAGTAGTGCGAATGCTGGTAGTTCATCAGGGGCTCATGGAGACAAGGCATCATCCGACGCTTGGAGTAGTGCGAATGCTGGTAGTTCATCAGTAGCTAAGGGACAGCAGGCATCATCCGACGCTTGGAGTAGTGCGAATGCTGGTAGTTCATCAGGGGCTCATGGAGACAAGGCATCATCCGACGCTTGGAGTAGTGCGAATGCTGGTAGTTCATCAGGGGCTCATGGAGACAAGGCTTCATCCAACGCTTTGAGTAGTGCGAATGCTGGTAGTTCATCAGGGGCTCATGGAGACAAGGCATCGTCCGACGCTTGGAGTAGTGCGAATGCTGGTAGTTCTTCAGGGGCTCATGGAGACAAGGCATCATCCGACGCTTGGAGTAGTGCGAATGCTGGTAGTTCATCAGGGGCTCATGGAGACAAGGCATCATCCGACGCTTGGAGTAGTGCGAATGCTGGTAGTTCATCAGGGGCTCATACAGACAAGGCATCATCCGACGCGTGGAGTAGTGCGAATGCTGGTAGTTCATCAGGAGCTAATGGAGACAAGGCATCATCCGACGCTTGGAGTAGTGCGAATGCTGGTAGTTCATCAGGGGCTCATGGAGACAAGGCATCATCCGACGCTTGGAGTAGTGCGAATGCTGGTAGTTCATCAGGGGCTCATGGAGACAAGGCATCATCCGACGCTTGGAGTAGTGCGAATGCTGGTAGTTCATCAGGGGCTCATGGAGACAAGGCATCATCCGACGCTTGGAGTAGTGCAAATGCTGGTAGTTCATCAGTAGCTAAGGGACAGCAGGCATCATCCGACGCTTGGAGTAGTGCGAATGCTGGTAGTTCATCAGAGGCTCATGGAGACAAGGCATCATCCGACGCTTGGAGTAGTGCGAATGCTGGTAGTTCATCAGTGGCTAAGGGACAGCAGGCATCATCCGACGCTTGGAGTAGTGCGAATGCTGGTAGTTCATCAGGGGCTCATGGAGACAAGGCATCATCCGACGCTTGGAGTAGTGCGAATGCTGGTAGTTCATCAGGGGCTCATACAGACAAGGCATCATCCGACGCGTGGAGTAGTGCGAATGCTGGTAGTTCATCAGGAGCTAATGGAGACAAGGCATCATCCGACGCTTGGAGTAGTGCGAATGCTGGTAGTTCATCAGGGGCTCATGGAGACAAGGCATCATCCGACGCTTGGAGTAGTGCGAATGCTGGTAGTTCATCAGGGGCTCATGGAGACAAGGCATCATCCGACGCTTGGAGTAGTGCGAATGCTGGTAGTTCATCAGGGGCTCATGGAGACAAGGCATCATCCGACGCTTGGAGTAGTGCGAATGCTGGTAGTTCATCAGGGGCTCATACAGACAAGGCATCATCCGACGCGTGGAGTAGTGCGAATGCTGGTAGTTCATCAGGAGCTAATGGAGACAAGGCATCATCCGACGCTTGGAGTAGTGCGAATGCTGGTAGTTCATCAGGGGCTCATGGAGACAAGGCATCATCCGACGCTTGGAGTAGTGCGAATGCTGGTAGTTCATCAGGGGCTCATGGAGACAAGGCATCATCCGACGCTTGGAGTAGTGCGAATGCTGGTAGTTCATCAGGGGCTCATGGAGACAAGGCATCATCCGACGCTTGGAGTAGTGCGAATGCTGGTAGTTCATCAGGGGCTCATACAGACAAGGCATCATCCGACGCGTGGAGTAGTGCGAATGCTGGTAGTTCATCAGGAGCTAATGGAGACAAGGCATCATCCGACGCTTGGAGTAGTGCGAATGCTGGTAGTTCATCAGGGGCTCATGGAGACAAGGCATCATCCGACGCTTGGAGTAGTGCGAATGCTGGTAGTTCATCAGGGGCTCATGGAGACAAGGCATCATCCGACGCTTGGAGTAGTGCGAATGCTGGTAGTTCATCAGGGGCTCATGGAGACAAGGCATCATCCGACGCTTGGAGTAGTGCAAATGCTGGTAGTTCATCAGTAGCTAAGGGACAGCAGGCATCATCCGACGCTTGGAGTAGTGCGAATGCTGGTAGTTCATCAGAGGCTCATGGAGACAAGGCATCATCCGACGCTTGGAGTAGTGCGAATGCTGGTAGTTCATCAGTGGCTAAGGGACAGCAGGCATCATCCGACGCTTGGAGTAGTGCGAATGCTGGTAGTTCATCAGGGGCTCATGGAGACAAGGCATCATCCGACGCTTGGAGTAGTGCGAATGCTGGTAGTTCATCAGGGGCTCATACAGACAAGGCATCATCCGACGCGTGGAGTAGTGCGAATGCTGGAAGTTCATCAGGAGCTAATGGAGACAAGGCATCATCGGACTCTTGGAGTAGTGCGAATGCTGGTAGTTCATCAGGGGCTCATGGTGACAAGGCATCATCCGACGCTTGGAGTAGTGCGAGTGCTGGTAGTTCATCAGGGGCTGATGGAGACCAGGCATCATCGGACTCTTGGAGTAGTGCGAATGCTGGTAGTTCATCAGGGGCTCATGGAGACCAGGCATCATCGGACTCTTGGAGTAGTGCGAATGCTGGTAGTTCATCAGGGGCTCATGGAGACAAGGCATCATCCGACGCTTGGAGTAGTGCGAATGCTGGTAGTTCATCAGGGGCTGATGGAGACCAGGCATCATCCGACGCTTGGAGTAGTGCGAATGCTGGTAGTTCATCAGGGGCTAAGGGAGCATCATCCGACGCTTCGAATGTTGCGTCTGGTGGAAGTTCATCTTCATCCGATGGATCATCAAGTAGCGGTTCTTCCTCTTGGGGCTACAGTGATTCTTCAAATGATTTGTCGCATTCCAAAAAAAAGGGTAAATCAGCCGACGGAGCCTGGAGTAGTTCTGAAGACAACTCTCAGAGATCCAGTTCCAGTTCCGAATCCAACAGTTCCAGCAGCTCCACTGTCAACCAGGGAGGCAGTACCATTACGTCATCCAGTGAAGGAAGTAGCTACGCAAACTCATATGCCCAAAGCCAGAGCCAAAGTAAAGAGATAGTTAACCCAGACGGATCGGTGTGTGAGGAATCTTCAAAGTCATCATCCTCGTCAGAAAGCGAGTCATCATCATCTTCTCAGTCGTGGTCTTCCGTAGATGATTGTTAGACAAAGATTACTACCATCAAACACATATATGTTTTGTGACTTTTCAGTACTTGTTAATGTTTAGAATCATTGACTTTCACTAACTACGAGCAACGAAAACTTATTTTTCTTCCATAAATTAATTGAAATTAATAATACCGGTACAGACAGACATTATAAGATAAATAATTATAATTTATCTTAAGTTCGAAAGATGCAGATTTTGATTGTTTCATTTAATCAATATAGTAGCTAGATATAAGTACTAACGACGATCAAACAAGAAAGCATCTTGAAATTGTCAATTACTAAGAAGTACGAATTCTGTTAAAATGTTTCGGCCTAATTAAATCATGCATATCTACTCTTTTGTGTTTAAATTAGTGACCTATCCATATTATACTAACAAGTTCTATGCTCTACGCTTTTAATAATAGGAACAGACAAAAGAATTGAAGACTAACCTTTAAACCGGGACAAGCAAATCCCATCAGCTGGTTAGACTGTCCTATTACGCCGAAAACAAATTTATTATAAAAACTGCAGAATATAGTCATTATTCGTCAACCTTAGAAAAATATATATCTCAGAAGCCCGTGATAATTTTCTGGTAGAAGACAATCCTATTGCGATTGGAAATTCTGTTAGCAATAAGTATGTGTGTGAAATAAATAAATAAATAAATAAATCCGTCAAATTTGAAATCAGAATCTGGGAAGAAATAGAAAACACACAAAACAAGGAGTATTTTATTTATTTATTCATCCGTTCGGCATCGGCCGTTTGGTGCCCGGCAGAGTGGAATAGCACCAACCCCTTACACTCGTGGGTGTCGTATAAGGCGACTAATGTTTTCGAGGCAAAAGATCTAAAGTCTCCGTAGGCTGAAATATGGGTAGCAGCGTTTTCCATTGTTATATTAGCCTGCCAAGCAATAAGAAAATAAAAAAGCTTTTAAGATTTTCGTGGTTATTTACTACACTTTCAATACACATATTATCGTGATTGTTACCACGGTTAGTATTGTTTTTACCTCGAGATTTCGACTCAGTTGCATGCGTCATGGTCACGAGTTGACTGGTGCCGCTGTGTGAAGTCGCTCCTAAGGACAATCATATCGGTCCACCCTCTTTCGGATTCGACGATTACCCTCACTTCGAATTCTCGAACCACTGCCATTGTTACTCGCTTGATTCTCGCGGCACACGAAACTCACTACGTCTTTACGCGAAACTGAAGTCGAACCAGTTATGCGATTGTATACATTTAACACTGAATTCCACGGACTGGACAGTTTAACCCCATCTTTATGGCCTCCCGCACTAGGTGTGGTATATAGACTCAACCTAAAACACTGGCGAAGCGATTTGCGAGGCATTCTCATCCTATTTCCAGTCTACTTTTATTAGCACCCCAGGTTGCCCTTCCCAAGTAACACACCAAAGCAGTATAACGGCCGACCTACAGCATTTCTGTGTCGTTTTCGCATTTTGAGTTAGCACTACATTTGCATTACAAAAGTTTATACGGTTACTGTAATGCTTAATTGGGCACAAATTTAACGGCTTTAGATCCTAAATAGGTTCACATTTGTTATTTAATTGCATTACAGGTGCATTATATTAGCATGATTGTGGTCAAAATAGGTGTCAATCGCATTAAAGAAGCATTATTATGGTCAATAAAGTTGCCAATAGCATCAAAGAAGCATTATTACGATTATTGAAGTTCCCAATCGCATTACAGGAGCATTATACTAGCAAAATTATTGATAAAGAAGATGTTAATTGCATTAAAAAAGCATTAGACTAACATTAGAATGTAGTAAAAGAATGATTAGAGCTTTTTAAGTGCTCAGAGTTAGACCTTAAATAAATCCTGCATCATTACAAAAACATCTCTAAAGCGACGGTATTAAGAGAATATATCTAACGTTACAATTATCTGCTTCGCCTCGCAATATAATATTATGGAGGAAAACAGTCAAAACTGAGTGAGTGATGGATGACACCATATTGTTCGCATCAAAATAAAAGTTTTAATTCTGGGTAAGTTTTTGACTCTTTAAGTTGTTAATTGATTTATTGATTAGGACATAGAACCTTATTATAATATGTACAATAAAAAGAAAAATAAATTAACTAACTTAAAATATGTAAAAAATTTGGGCCGTGTGGAAGCGTACCCAAGATGCTGGCAGCATTACCTCTCTGAATAGCAATGCTTATTCTTTGTGCGAGGTAACTGCCAGCTCTTCGGTCACCTGAGGTGTCGACCAATTTCTTTGCAATTTCTCTATACAAAGCAAGCGCTCCGGGGCCCCACGGACCCAGGGTCTCGACACCAAATGCAACAAAATTGTATTGGGTGCCGATACCCCGATATTTCACAATTTTTTGCCTTTCGGCGGTCTCAGCCGCAGCAGCAACCTTTTTCGAAGTAAATGGAAGATGGGAGGGTGCCAGAGTGTCGACACACGTTGCATCCCACACTTAGGCCCGACCCATCTTCCAAGGGATGAGCGACATTCCGTCCGGTCTCTTGCCATCGTCACGTGCGATACCGTTCGGCTCTAGAATAGCCGGCACGTTGACGGTAGCGAGAGAGCGGCGCAAAATGTTGTTCAAGGCTGCATGGCGTGAAAAGCGGCCTGCGCTTTTTTGGCAGGATAGACCGTGGGGACACCACGGTCTATCAGGTGGTCGACGTCCACTCCACACGGGCATTTATGTGGGGTGCAGACCTCAGGACCGAGGCGGAGAGCCACGGCCAAACGAAAGGTGGAGTTATCTAAAAAAGTGCCAGAATTGGCCGATGGGTAGGCTTGGAGCCACTGGCCAGACTCCCACCTGGACACAGCTTCCAATCTGGCGCGGGTAAAACTACAATATTTTGTAGTTTTGGTATAAAATGTTACATAAAGATATGAGTGAAATAACTAAAACAATCGTGCATTCCTAGTATACAACAAATTTTGCATAATTAATATAATAGTATTGGTTGGGCAGTATCAAATTAAGGTATATATAGGTCTGGCTTATAAAAATAGGTTCGAATTTAATATTTTTTGTTATAAAATATTTACAAAATGGTGGCGTTCTATAGCAGCCCGGCGTGCCTTTAAAAAACCTAAATTATGCCGCCATCAGCATAAATATTCACACGTGAACAATTATTAAGCCGAAAGCCAGAGAGAAGTCATTTGATGAACCACTGTAGTGCTATTCTCTATTTAGTAGTTATTTAAGGGTTTACCGGTATACCAGAAGTCTTGATGTAGACTAAAATAATGCCATTACTTGAAAGCAGTTTTAGGGATCCTTGATCAAAACAATAAAGCCCATTCCACGTTTGCCAAGAGTTTATAAAAAAGCTTGCGTGGCTTGATGATGATAACAGTGCTGTCAAAAAAAAAAAAAGTAGATTGTACTTAAAATCACTTGAGTAACAAGGCCACATCATATTTGGCGATGATCCAAATCATATCATGATCATATTTCAGTGGAGTGGACATTGCACTGATTCAGTTACGGACTCTTTCCGTAGTGTGAGCGAGACAGTGCTGTGCATGTATAGAACGATATCCTGCGCGCGCTTTGCACACCGCAGCAGAAACAGGTTTTGTCTTGTCAGACGTCAGTTTTGTCTTGTCAGACGTCAGTTCAGTTGTGAGATTCTAACATGGGGTTGTGCTCGTGCGTGTCGTTCTAAATTAAGGTGTATTTCCGCAATTATTTAAAAAGAACCATTACTTACTTCATTTTCAGTGTAGTTTAGTCAGGTACAGTAGCTATCAAATACATCTGTAGAATTTAGGATGTTTAAAAACTTAAAAACGCACTAATATATTTATCTAGTCAGGGATTGAAATTTTTAGAACAATGGTTAAAACAAAAGATCCGGCTGCGGGCAGCGACTAATATTTGACAGATTAAGGTGATGTTTTTTAATAATACTTATTATTTTCTGACTGAAGGAGACAGCAGTCGTATTCAAGAATCTGCAGCAAGCGAGGAGTCCAAAGGAACTGAAGGAGATAACATGCAAATTGAAGAAAATGCACCAATTGACAAGTCCAAAGAAATAACTGAAGGAAAAAGCGTGCAAATTCAAGAACAAGAGAAACAGAAAGAAAATACTGATAATATGAGTTGTGATGATATTGAAGGTTCTTTGTGTTAACCTGTGGACAATTCTGAACCGTAACATTGTGAATCTGTCATTACTATACGAATAGTTATTGCCAAGTGCACTCCAGTCCGAGAACTGTAGATGTTGTAAGTACTTACAGTAAAGATAATGTCAAAAAGTCTATTTATAAATCATCGTTTTTTTGAAGTATATTTCTTGTTTTTAAAGTAAATATTTTTAAATGATAAAAATATTTAATGTTGTTTGTTTAAGTATATTCTTTTTAGAAATTAGGTAAAAATAATGTTCCAAACATGCAGGGTGATTTTGTTGTCTGATTATACTCTGAGAAGTGAAATGTAGACACTGAACGACTTTACCGTCAGACCAACCACGGAAACGCAAAAAAAAAAAGTTTAGTTGTTTTATACATTTAGGGCGGTAACTTTTTTTCCCGTTTCCGTGATTGGTCCCAGAGTAAAAGATGTAGTATAATGATCTACATAAGCACCCCTCAGAGTATGGTCAGACATACCAAAATCATCAATGTACATTGCTAAGTAAATCTGATTTAAATTTGTATAATGCATCTATTTTTAATAAAGCAATGATAAAAAAACAAGTATAATGACTTAATTTTTATAAAATTATTCAAACTTGCAAACTTCAAAAACTAAATAACGGTATATGACGATAATTGTCAAAACCAACTTATTTTAAAATGTTGATTGGTGAAGGTTAATAATTTTCATTAAAAAAAAATTATAACATGCAAAATAAATTGTTAAACTACATAAATAAAAAAATTAAGTACTTAAAAAAACGTTTTTATTGGTATGTGTGCAATAGTGGTATGAAATAAAGGTATTCATGATGATGCAAACATACTAATTTACATTGAATAACACTAGGATCAAGGACAATATCACAATTGCTACTAGCATCGTTTTTTACTTTGTAAATGTCTAAATGTGAAGATTTTATGGGATACATAAACACATCTTCTTTGTTACCCATTTTTAAGCCGTTTATACGAATTCTATTAAGTTCTTCAACTATATTATTGATTTCAACTATGTCGTTGACTGTTGTCAAAACATATCTGTCTTTTATTTTTGAGGACACTTTAAATTGTTGTAAATGAAGTACTCTACAATTATTCCTACTTGCCGTTAGGAACGGATAGTCGGGGTTTTCACATAACTCAGAATTTTTAACATTAAACTCTGGCGTGGCTTCAGCTATTCTGTTTGCTATTTGCGATAGTGGATTCTGTCAATCTCTTAGTAATTGTTTGATACGATATAGCTCATTCTCAAAAGGATAAGCACTGAAAGAGTGTAAAGGCCCAAATCGTTCAACCTCCGCAGTTACGTGGATTAAATTGTGCACGTTACTAGTAACGTAGTCCGCTCCATAAAAGTCTTTGTAGTTTTTCACAAAACCTTTTAAAAGTTCTTTAGCCAATGGTAGCAAATGCAGATGACATTCAGCCGAACAAATTGTAATTCAACAGTACAACTTCAGAAAATGTGAAAAAACGGCGCTTGTGTGCACATCTGGCAGTATAACAATACTAAGATAGAACAAAAAAGTTATATATTCAGTTCCTTTCCAAAATGCCAGAAACTCCAGACCTCGCACTGCGCGATGAATTTCAGATGGTAACGTGCACTTGTTCAAGAAATTTGTTACTTCTTCAATATCTTTAGCACGATATTTCGTTATAAATTTACCGAAATTACCATCACGCAATCCAACTAGTAGCCTTTTCATAATTCCCAGGTCAATTAAATGTAATGAATCACCAACTGGAAAATCCTTAACCATATCTATTGGAAGATTAAGCAAAGGAGAATCATTCTTATGGTGCGCCCCATAAAGTTTATTTCGGAAACCATCATTTGTTCTTTCGGAACAATTTATATCAGGAAAAGTAACTGTGTGTGAATTGTGAGAATATTCACCAACAGTAACACACTTCATGCAACCGTGCTTTCCGTTAAAGTTACAAACACCTGAAAATATAAAAAAACACATGTTATTGTCAAAAATAAATAAAAAGAAAATGAAATACTTATCTATTCGTAATACGAGTGGTAAAGAAACGAACTTATCTATTAGTACTGTTTACCTAAACAACCTTTAAATGTCATAGTCCAAATCAACAGTTATGGTGGCCAGAACTTAGGGCCTTATCACACGGGCGATTAGCAAGCGATTTGAAAGCAACGCGACTGCGCAGCGCAAACGCTGCGATAACGATGACGCCGCGATTGCGCGGCGTACACGCCGCGACGGCGCTGCACCGTCACGGCGAGCTCGCGGCGTACCTTCCACGTTTCGAACACTCAGTAGCAAAATGGATTCTGGCGAGGAAAACCTACCTGCTGTAACTTTGAAGACGCAGGAAACGAAAGCGAAAGCAGATATAACGATGATTAGGGAGAAGACTGGGAGAGAGCAAATAACTCGATTTTAAAGTTATTATCTCCAGACGAAGCCATTATTTGATGATGCTTCCGCTCAAACTCACGTCTTTGATACGACTGACTGAGATGGGGTTGGGTGTACAAAATGACGTCCACGCCGCGAGGTCGCCGCGTTAACGCAGCCTCATCGCGGCGTGTGCACAGCGCAATCGCCTCGCTTTCAAATCGCTTAGAAATCGCCAGTGTGATAGATAAGGCCCTTATGCCTTTATTTCCGTTGATTGAATAGGTACAGTAGTGAATCAGTGCAACATCAGCACCGTTTTGATTTGGACCATCACAAATGAATTAAACTACACACGGACTAAGGACATGATTACCTTTCATGAAAGCTCTCGCAGGTGAGTCACAAATAAAACATCTGATCTTTACTCTAACTTTCTTTTCAGAATTTTGCAATAGTGTAATTCCTTCTTCTAATAAATGACTAACATCGGCGACAAAATCTTCTAAATAAGCTGTTAAATTTTTAGGTTTTCCAATTCCATAATAAATTCCAATCACTAAAGGTTTAATATTAGGATTTTCGGAAATGTTACAGAGTATTGGCCAAAATTCTTTCTTTGAACATTTGAAAATTGGTAAACCGTCAAAATTGAAATTTAAAGATATATTTTCTGGAACATTTATCTAGTTTTGCAATAGCAAAGTTAAATTATTAGTAATTCGGTTATGCCAATATTCACCCCCTTCAATTTTTTTATATTGATAAATCTCGGTGTTTTTAGAATGGTCCTTGGATCCATAGGTAATATTTCCGGAATTAATCCAATCATAATTTTTGCGAGATCTTTTAGCGCTATTTGATTTATATTCCTTTCAATCCCCATCTTCTATTTTTCACGAAACGAAGAACATTTTACATATTTCTCAATATCACTGTCCTTGTCACTTTCCTTGGAGCTCTCAGGTCTTTTATTTTCAGCATCAAGCGGACAGGAAAAAACACGACTTTGGTGAATACTCTCATTATTTGCAATAATAGAATTTTCAAAACACGAAGATTCTGATTCGTGTTTATCTTCAATGTTGACTTGATATTTGTGACCTACGGAACCTCCTTCTTTATGATCGTTACAACTCACTTCGCACGAATCATTTTGTTGTGCATCGAGCGGATTTAAAGACATCATAATTCTTGCATGTTCTTTGGCTATTTTTCGCCTGATTCCTCCGGTTCTGCGTCTTATATTAAACGATTTTTTAACATTTTGCTAAACAAAATGCTGCAGTTATTTTTACCTATACACACGTTATATTACACGTACTTATAATAAAATCACAACTTAATTTGGTTAGCAAAATAGTATTACGAGTACCTATATACACGGTTAGGTAACAAACACAGTTTAATTAGTAATATACAGGGTGTTACGTAATACATGTATAAAGCCGAAAGGGTGTTAAAGTATAGCTTGCAAAGAGTACACTAGCGACTTCAAATTATCCGGACATTGAATTTTAATTTTCATTAAAAAATCTTCGTTTTTAAAGAAAAATAATCATATCGACTACGTTGAAGCGCAGCTCTATTTCAAGTGAACAACTAAATCGAATGAACGAACACGACACGAAAGTAGGTAAATTTCGTCAATGGAAGCCGCGCCGTAGATCAAAGGCACCGCCACAGGCCGGCTCGCCTCGGCCCGTGGCGGGGCGGGGCGTTTGTCGGCGGTTGATTAACCTATTACAACTGATTTCTAGAGATGCGGTCTTTCGTTTTTAAAATGTCATTATCGACATTGAAAAAGAAAAAGTTCGATAGTCATTTTCTCGCTAACTATTCCACGCAAGAAAAAAATGATTGTACCTATCGTTTTAATACGTGTAGCACTCCACTCACTTCACGGCTTTATACATATATTATGAAACACCCTGTATAATATCTATACGTCCACGTAGCGTCCATCAAGCGTGCCTTTCCAGTTTTCCACAATATGGCCGACAAAATGATTTCACGAATAAGCAGCACAATTAATGTATAGGTATAGAGCTTTACGCATTACAATGACTCACGTGTAATTGATTAAAGTGCTGTTAGCTGTACATCAGAACACAGTGGACCTTTAAAAATGCAAGCATTACATTGATTCACGTTTAGGCTTTTCAACAGTAATAGGCTATGACTTTCCACTCAAAAGTGCTATTACACAACACAGAGCATTATAATGGCACAAGTTTATGCTATTAGATAGAATTATGTTACTACTTTAAAATGCTATTGTAGGTGTAAATGCACTAAAACAGCTGAAAGCTGCCGATTTACGTAACATTATAATGGTACATGTTTATGCTGTTAGACAGCATTAAGCATTTGTTTACTACCTAAAAATGCTATTGTAGATCCAAATGCACTAAAAACAGCTAAAAACTGTACAGCTGCATTGTGATTTGCTGCACTAAAAGTAAAGGCTTTACAAAAGTATTTTTATATGCCGCTATCCAACCGTTTTACAGTGTAAAGCATAATAATGTTTTTAAAATTTCAATATAAAGCATCAAGATTCTCGGTGAACTTTTATATGAGTTTATACGGACCTTAAGTTCTATATAAGTTTGTAATTCATTTATTAAAATGCTTCCTGTGTTACTTGGGTTCCTCCGTTAACACAAATTGTAGTGATCTTTCAAATACTGTTTACCTGATATCTGGAAACAAGCATTTATTACACCAGTGCATAAAAAGGATCCAGGTCTGATATTGCTAAGTATCGACCAATATCGAAATTATGCATTGTCTCTAAGATTCTTGAAAAGGTCGTTTATAATCAGGTCTATCCAGCTCTTAAGCAATCATTTAGTGACTCGCAGCATGGTTTTCTTAAGGGTCGATCCACTGTCTTAAATTTTGTATTATTTAATAATTTCCTTACTGATACCATGGATTCAGGCTTACAGGCTGTGTATACCGATTACTCCAAGGCATTCAATAGAAAATCGCTCACAGGCTGTTGTTGTTTGATGGATGTCATGTCACATGTCATGATGGATTTACGTCCCTAGTGGGGTACCGCAAGGTTCATTGCTGGGACCACTCTTGTTCATAATCCTTATGTCAACGACATTGAGCTCTGTTTCCATCATGCAAGACTTCTGACTTTCGCTGATGACATGAAGATCTTTGCAAAAATTAGCTATATCGCTGACCCTGAGGCCTTGCAGTCGGATCTTTTGCGGCTCGAGCATTACTGTGTCACAAACAAATTGGACTTAAATCCATCTAAATGTAATGGGTGACCTACAGTCGGAAACGAAATCCGCTCAACTTCGGCTATACTTTAAAAAATGAATTAATAGAGAGAGAGAGACTATAATTAGAGACCTTGGAATTGTACATGATGCGAAATTGTTATTTGATAGCCACACTAATGGTGCTATCACTAAAGCTACAAGAGCCTTGGGATTTATTATGCGTGCATCAAAAGCTTTTACCCAAGCTAAAAGTTTTAAAATTCTCTACTATACTTTTGTACGAGGCCACCTAGAGTACGCATCCCAGGTATGGAACCCACGTTATCTAACGTATATCGATCGCATCGAGGGTGTCCAGCGTAGGTTTTTAAGATATTTAGGCTATCGGTTAAAAGTACGTTACAGCTCTGATAACTACATCGACATAATAATATGTAGAAAACATCATCTGCTTCCTTTAGTCGCGAGGCGCGAAATAGCTGACTTGGTCTTCCTACTCAAGATTACTTCAAATTTGGTTGATTGTCCTCAGCTTCTGGAACAAATACCACTCAGACCGCCTAACCGAAGTTTGCGCACTAATGACATCATATCGTTGCATAAAGCGTCTACCTACTATAAGCGTACGGCACTCCGCACATGACGCGACATGCATCCTACATGTAGGATGCATGCATCCTACATGAAGGACGCATGTAGAATGCATGCATCCTACACATCGGATGCATGTCGCGTGTGAGAAAAAAATTATATATTTAGTCTGCGCAAATCGCACGCTAACGACATCGTAACGACATGCAACTTGACACTGACATGACACTCACTGCATACGTGTCTCCTAGGGATGTTCCAGTTTTTGTTTAATTGAAGCTAAAAACTAGAAAGCTGTGACCCGGTATACAAATGTAAGACCCTCATCGATTAAATATTATGTAGTGTGAAATAAGGTACTTCTGATATGAAAATTGGTTCCGCATGCTTTTCAATTTTCATTAAGTTAACCTAAATATATATGTATAGGTACTATTATTACATTCATACAACACTCACGCCCGTGTCCCATAGGGGTAGGCAGAGACTATCGAGTGCCCAAGCTACAATCCTAACACACCTCTTTTGCTTCTTCTACGTTCATACATATTTTCATGCATTTACGCCGGTTGAGGTTAACCTGCCCTTATTGGAGCTGGTCATTTAGTTGATCAATATAATGTCCTTCTTGGGCGCTCTTTCGACCCTTCCATTCACATTCATACGATAGATATCATTTGTATGCTGTTTTTCTGCCATCCTCCCCACAAGCATACCTCTTTCAATCCTAGTCATCTCATCATCCTAACGAACTTTTATCACATTACTCCTTATTTTATCAATAATGATGACCCCATACTCCTTATATTATACATTAAATATACTGTTATTTTTTATTACACTCCTTTAGACATAGAATCATGGACAGAATGGCACAGATCTATCATTACTCTTCAGGAACAAAAGTTCTGAGATCAATAGTTCCCAAGTTATTACACTTTTCACGTTAGACAGCTGTCATTCGAAGTGTAGATCTCGACGAGTACTATCATTTCCCTTTAGA
The DNA here is from genome assembly GCA_907269095.1 of Blastobasis adustella. NCBI lineage: Eukaryota > Metazoa > Arthropoda > Insecta > Lepidoptera > Blastobasidae > Blastobasis > Blastobasis adustella. The sequence goes on from OU026140.1 coordinate 8,589,360, forward strand.
AACTAGTGTACTAGGACCTTTAGTTTCCGAGTTTTAACTATTTTAAGTTTGACAGCTGTCATCCGAAATGTAGACCTCGACGAGTACTACCATTTCTCTTTAGCAAGTAGTGTTCTAGGGCCACTAGTTTCCGAGTTATAACTATTTTAAGATTGACAGCTGTTATCCGAAACGTAGATCTCGGGGTGTGCTATAATTACCCTTTAGCAACTAGTGCTCTAGGGCCACTAGTTTATGAGTTATAACTAGTTTTAGTTTGACAGCTGTCATCCGAAATGTAGATCTCGGGGTGTGCTATCATTTCCCTTTAGCAACTTGTGTTCTAGGACCTTTAGTTTCCGAGTTATAACTGTTTTAAGTTTGACAGTTTTCATTCGAAATGTAAATCTCGACGATTACTATCATTTCTCTATAGAAACTAATCTTCTAGGACTAATAGTTTTCTAGTCATAACAGTTTGAAGCTAGCGGTACGCTACATTAGAGTCGCTTTGGGGGGTTGGGGGATCTTCTAATCATTGTTATTTTCTGAGTTCTCGGCCGATTTCTTTGATTTTAGTCTCAAACGATGGACCGTATTAGGCACACAATATCACCAGCGCAAAACACCATCTCGGGATTTTTTTGCGTGTTGCGACTTTTTACAATTAATTACGTAAAATATGAAACACGCACATTGCCACAAATGCAAAACACCAACCCGGGACTTGTGAAATTTTTGCAATCAAAATGGCGGACAGTACAACCGGCCGACATTTTGTACTTTCACTATCCTGGGTACAAGTTCGAACCCAGGTTCTTTCTGTGCGCTGGTGTGTGCCTATTCGTCAAATTATTACTCATCACACTAAATGAATGGTGTTATAATATTTTGTAAGTGCTTCTGGTACACACAATGATAGTGCTATAAGAGATATTTAATTCTGAAAATCACAAGGCACTTTATATTTTCGCAAATTGACTTTCAGTTCCGAGATATTTAGGCTTTAACGAGGAAAATTACAAATTTTCTGGCCCAAATTACTGATGTAAGTTAGGTATCAAAATTATTAGTACTTACTGTTTCTGGAAGGGCGCCGAGTGACTATTACCTGACACCTGGTTTGCTGGGCTTGGTTGAGCGGTTCGTGAGATAATGGTATGCCGAAAGTACATTAGATTTCAAAAATAGTCGTGACAGGGTACTGAGACACATTATTATTATTATTTAAATTATTCCTTCAATAATGCATACATTTTCTATATAAACTCCAATTCTGTAGTCCGTCTCGGCGGCAAGAGTCAGCCCTGGTACGACAGGCCTAGTGCTGAGGCAACTCGCCTCAAGCATGATGCTTTTCGTGCCTGGACAGTGGCTCGGGCCCAAAAGGACCCTAATACCCACATTTTGAGGAAAAAGTATAATGCTGTATCGAGGTCTACAAAAAGGGCATTGGCCGGAGCAAAATACAAATTCATCGGTGGAGTTGGAGAGAAACTAATCAGCTACCCCTCTGGGAGCCGTGCTTTTTGGTCTCTCTCCAAAGCTGTCGAGGGGAACTTTTGTCGGACCACCTTTCCACCTTTGCGCAAGCCGGATGAGCAATTGGCCCACACAGCAAAGGAGAAAGCCGATCTCTTGGGTAATCTCTTTGCTCATAACTCAACTCTGGATGATGGGGGAGCTGCACCGCCTACCATCTCTCGGTGTGAGGGCATCATGCCCGAGGTTCGTTTCACCCAAAAAATCATAAGACGTGTGCTTCTCTCCCTAGACATCCGGAAGTCCAGTGGACCTGATGCCATTCCGGCTATCGTTCTTAAAAAGTGTGCTCCCGAGTTGTCTCCCGTGTTAATGCGCCTATTTAAGCTTTCCTACACCTCAGGAACGGTGCCGTCTTCGTGGAAGTTAGCCCATGTGCACCCGATACCCAAGAAGGGTGACAATTCAGACCCATCAAATTACAGGCCTATAGCGGTAACCTCCTTGCTCTCTAAGGTGATGGAGCGGGTCATAAATATCCAGCTCCTTGGATACCTCGAGGATCACCAGCTGATCAGTGACCGTCAATATGGCTTCCGTCATGGTCGCTCAGCTGGTGACCTTCTTGTGTACCTAACACACCGGTGGGCTGAGGCTGTTGAGAGCAAGGGGGAGGCTCTGGCTGTCAGTCTTGATATAGCCAAGGCATTTGATCGGGTCTGGCACAGGGCACTGCTAACAAAACTCCCGAAGTACGGTATCCCCGAGGGACTCTGCAATTGGGTATCCAGCTTTCTGTCTGGGCGGAGTATCCAAGTCGTTGTCGACGGATGCTGCTCCGATACCAAGAGTATTAATGCTGGAGTACCCCAAGGTTCAGTGCTGTCTCCCACGCTGTTTCTTCTGCATATCAATGATATGCTGAATACTCCCAGTATTCATTGCTATGCAGATGACAGTACTGCAGACGCTCGTTATACTGGCCGTGCGAATATCCCTCGTTCCGTGGTGTCGGAAAGCCGAATAAGACTTGTGTCAGAGATTGAACACTCCTTGGAGCAAGTTGCTCACTGGGGCAGATTGAACCTGGTGGAATTCAACCCCTCTAAGACGCAGGTCTGCGCATTTTCCGCCAAAAAGGATCCTTTTGTCATGGTGCCGCAGTTCCAAGGAACATCCCTCTCCATCTCAAAAAGTATCGGGATCCTTGGTGTCGACATATCAGACGACGTACGGTTCCGAAGTCACCTGGAGTGTAAGGCTAAACTAGCCTCGAAAAAACTTGGTGTGCTTAACCGGTCTAAGCGATACTTCACCCCAGAACAGCGTCTGTTGCTGTATAAGGCACAGGTGCGGCCACATATGGAGTATTGTTCCCATCTTTGGGCCGGGGAAACCGCCGACCTGCTTAATCACTTGGATTCTATACAGAGGCGCGCCGTACGAATTGTCGACGATACCGTACTGACAGGCAAGTTGGAACCACTGGCTGATCGAAGGGACTTTGGCTCCCTGTGTGTGTTCTACCGGCTGTACAATGGGGAGTGTTCTGAGGAATTATTTGATCTGGTGCCCACAGCACAATTCCGCAATCGCACCACCCGCCGTGGGCTGGGTACTCATCCCCATTACGTGGACCCTCTAGTGGTGTCCACGCGAAGATTCGAAAGAACGTTTCTCGCTCGTACGATTCGGATGTGGAATGAGCTCCCAGCAACGGTGTTTCCTTTGGCCTATGACATGGGATCGTTCAAGAGGTATATTAGAGGTCTCCTTAGAGGCGGGCAACGCATTGGTAGCACCCCTGGTGATGCTGATGTCCATAGGCGGCGGTGACCACTTTCCATCAGGTGGCCCGCATGCCTGTTTGTCTGCCGGATAACAAAAAAAAAAAAAAAAAAAAAAAAATTTAGAGCCAAAACTGAAAGCTCTTCTCAACACTAGTTCATAATGTAGCATGACGGGGGGACTATTGTCTAACTCAGTTGCAAACTGAATTTGACATTAGATAATTCTACACTACGTCATCTACATTATTATCTACGGCCATAGCGTCTACAAAATTAGAGTAGTGTAAGATTTTAATATGACAAATTCATTTTTCTAGTGAGTTAGTCAATAGCCCCCCAGCAATGACGAATAAAACCAGAGGACAGGATAATTGGTTATGGTTTCCGTGGCGATGATGGGCCATGAGCGTGCAGATTGACAGCCGTTTATCCATATTATTATTATATACTACCTGTTGCCCGCGACTACATCCGCGTGGGCCTCTGAACATAAACAAAATACCGATCCTTCAATGACAATTTTAAATGAACCATACATCTTGAATGGTCATCTTGACGATAATGTTCCGGTTGTGGTCTCGCGCGCAAGGGCCCGGGGTCCGTCTCGATCCATGATTTGGCAAATCAGGCGATTATAGAGGAGCGACTGCCATCTGACGGACATCTGTTAACAGGGGAACCTGACCAGATTGGATCCTCACCGCAAGGACACTGGTCAGTGTTCAACTGATGTACACATCTAAAAAAAGCATTGGTACATAGCGGCACTGCTGTTCGAACCCGGTACCTCGGGGTACGTGTCTAACCCCTTAATCATTAGGCCACCAACGCTCTCATCATTATACATCTCAGATACTGAATATAAATGTAAAACAGGTGAACAGATGCCCGGACGCACTTAAAGATTTTAGTTATGCGACCAACCTCGATTTACGGTGTCGCTGCCCTTGTCTATTGTTAATAGATGTACTGGTAGGTTTTTTATTCACCATGCATCATACGGACACTACTAACCGATTTTGATATTTTTTGGCATAGTGATAGATTATATCCCGGGGCAGCATTTAGGCTGAAAACATCTAAAAAATTGATAAAAAAATTATAAACCAGCAACTAAAAGCTTTGGTGCGGTACAAAGATCTAATAAAGCCAGTTTTTCCAGCAAACCAAGGTTGATCGAACTCCCAGTACATTTACAATAGCTAAAGAGCTCAGCGTATATTTCATAGTTAGTAGTATATTTTATAGTAAGTATACCTAACAACATTATGGGAGGTTATTGGGCCTCACCACCATCTACCTTCAGGGGGCCCAAGCTACCTTCACCAGCAAGTGGTATCTCTCGGTCAATCTCCGTCGGAGCCTACCGCGTCTCCTTTTCACGTTTCGTGGGACCCGTTCTGTGGCAGCTTTAGCCTATAATTCGTCCAACGTCTTGTGTTGCATACACGAATAATGGCAGTTTTAAAACTGCTATCTACGGAATAATGTGGTAAATATGGCCCTGTTACAATCTCTGTCAAATATACATCAAATTTGGTACTAAAGCTACCAAAAATGTTAGATGCTCGATGGACACGCGCTAAACCAACATCTACTAAAACAACTCTAGACAACCGTTAGACACTCTTTTACTATACAATACACAATACAATACAAAACTCTTTATTGCACCTGAGGACACAAGTACAGATACAAAAAAAATATGCTAGATAGTACAGAGGGCGGTCTTATCACTAATTTGATCTCTTCCAGACAACCTTGGTATGGCTCTTTTATGGTACGACTTTTTCTAAGCATGTGTTCAACAGATGTCCAACCCTTGTTTAATTTTTTTGTGGTAAGAATGTTTAAATGTTTATCATCTCTGTCAAAAATACGTTGACCTCTCTAGCTATTGTAAATGTACTGGGAATTAGATCATTCATGCGCCAATCAGTGGACCTCTAGAAAATATTATATTTTTACCGCACCAGAGGTTTTTATTGCTGGTTTATTATTTCTCAAGCAAGTTTTGATTTGTTTGATAGCCTAAGTTTTGGCCGAGGATATACTATTGCTATACAAAATTTCATGGAACTCTGTTCAGCGGTTTTTATGTGATGCGCGTTCAAACAGACAGATAGACAAACAAATTTTAAAATTGTCGTCACGTGTTCAGGTGGTTGTTTTAAGTCGCTCTGGTTGGTTTTCTTTCGATTATCTTCAATGTACAGACTTTTTGTCTTTACGATTTTATTATATGTATAGATATTTTAGATTTATTTTTTGTAACATAGATTACAATTGCAGGTAAAATCCACACCGTGAAAGCCGCCTTAGCGTACCTACTTAATTTGAATGAACCAATGAGTACGTTGTATTCAGCCTCAATACTTTATAGTTGAAAAAAATAGAGTATAGAAAGCCATTTTTCGATACAACTTTGGCGTTAAATACTCGTACCTGTGACCGTTCATTGTGACGGGTACCTCTTAAAGTGCAAATAATATGGTGATAATTGGCCCCAAATTGGCTAAGAAGACCGCCTGACCAATTTGGGTAACAGTAAGTGACAAATTAAAAATGGAACTTGTATAAAAAGTGTTTTAATTCTAACAAATAAATAAACATTTGTCGTAGACTCATATATACAAAAAAAACCTCACATATAAACTTACCTCTTGGATTAACGTTGAATTCTGCAGTTCTGGCACCGATTGTTAGAAAAAGTGAGTCATAGCACTAAGTAGATAAACTAAACAAGTTGTTTCAAATCTATGCGCACGACTAAACATCTCATAAATAACCCATAGTTTCTTTATAAATTTGCGACAAGCACTTGGACACGTTTTTGTGCTGCTGAGTGTAGGTATGTATAAGATAAGATAAACTATGATGCAATGGAATTTTATGTATAGTTCTTCTAGTTTGTGCCCATATGTTTCACGCATTATTTGGCATTGTGCTCTCTTCTCTTAAAAGGAGCTTTTTCTTTCCTCATTGCGTCACAGTTACAAGGATCATTTGGTATTTGGATGAGGGCGTGAGTGTCAAACATCAACTCCAGCTGTCTTTCAAAAATGACGCTTTACAAGATGCGTTAATTCTGATTTCGGCCACGTGCTAAATGATATTTGTAAACCGTCTCTTGACAGTGCCGCGTCGTGTTCGAAGTGAATGCGTGCTGCATGCATCCTGCATGTATCCTGCGTGTGTCCGTCGCGCCGCTGTCGCTGACCCCTTCCCACGCCACACCTAGCCCTTCATCGAATGAATTAAATGGTATAACCTAATAAAGGTACTAGAAGACGTATAACAAAAAACCTATGCTTGCGACCAAATATGGATTTCAATCTGACGTTAATATAATTATTATATAATGATAATTTTGCAAGAAAAAGATAAATACTAAAATTACCAACAATACTTTATAACTCATTATAACTAATATTAACTCATTTTTAAAGCAGATATCTGTTTAGTATGGTTGACAATGCATTATTATGATAAGCATAACCTGAAGGTGCACCTAGGATCAGCTCCTCAAGGGTTAACTGCACGGACATCAAATTTTTGTCATGCATTCAATGCCCCAAGATCACTCTGGTGATGATAACATAACCTGAAGGTGCACTTAGGATCGGCTCCCAACGAGGGAACTCCTCAATGGTTAACTGCACGGACATGAAATTTTTGTCATGTATTAAATGCCCCAAGATCTCCCTGGTGACGATAAAAGATTGTGCCAAAAAATGTGGAATTTTTGTAAAAAACTTAAGTTTACGTTCTGTTCCACTGTACTATTTGCCGCGGGTAACAGCTAGTAATACAATAAAAATCGTTCAATCCATTGTATTTTTAAATTTTAGACCTTACTAAAAGTTCATAGCAAATGTGTATATAAAATATTGCTATTACTAAGTTTCAGGGGTTTGTAGTTACGAAATATTTAGAATCGAATTTCTCCGATATCCCACGGAATTAGCAGCTGTTTTTTTTAGGAAAATAGACAGCCTAATGCTCTACCTTTTAAATAGATTTTTGGGTGCTAATAGCTTGAATTATTATAGATATTAAAATAAAACCATTTTAATGAAAAAAATTATTATTTCGCCTTACGCTTACATTTTCGACTAGGGGTGGCGATAAAAAAATAGGGTTTTAAACGCTCAATAAATTTATGTAAAAAGTTGAGCAAATAATGTAATTGTTCTGGTAGAAAAAAATATATTTTACTTTCCAAGTAAAAAAAATCGACCTACTTAGGTTTGAGTTTTCTCTAAAACTATAAGGAATTTCCACACGGGAGTTTTTGCTTATCATTTAGAATAACATAACGCGTCACATTCTGAGCTTAGTTCGAAATGTCAGGTCCGAAGGGTTTTTGGAATACTGTGCATTGGGACGTACTAAAAAAGAGACCGAAAAAAAAAAGAAAGAGAAAAGAGAGAAAGGTATGCCTATCTGTGACACAAATAAATGCCTTTGACTTTGACTTTATCTTTGACAAATCCACAATGCCATTATCAAATAGTTGATGTAAACTTAGGAGTTTTTGCAATCGCTCCAATAGTTTACTCCAATCCAATACTTTTCCTTTTTACTTTATTATTATATAATAGTTTATATAATATTAGGCATATATAATGAAGTTTAAAGGAAAGGTATCACATTATAGTGGTATTTTGAAGTTATCGAGTAATACTCGACCATCTTATGAAATATAGTTCGTTTAGCAAACGTACACATTGTATTATAAAAAAATCACAGCTAGCTACATTTGTAACTTATCCAGTCCCTCCCCCGTGTGATCAATGAAGCATTTGTCAGCGTAGTCCAGTATGGGTAGTAATAAGGACTGAACCAGCGCAATCTTGGTTGGTATCGGAATAAAATTAGGCAACCTTCTGTAGGGTCTCGCCCTGATGGTACTTACGGTTACTCCTGTTCAAATAATTGTTCAGCACGTTGACACTTTTATTGTCAGTTTATACATATAATTGGTATATTCTTGGGTTTGGCCCTTCAGGCTCTGATTGCTCATCATCTTTGCCTGGAAAATTAGTTAATACTGTAAATTCTGACTACGTTGTAATTACGTTCTACAAATATTTTGAATCGAATTGAACTTCGATTAGAGTATTTTCTTTTGGGGAAATGATCTCCTGTTTCCTAAATATCCAATTGGTAAAAGTAAAGATGGTTTTTGGACAAATACAAGGGTATTGGGGTGTGTGTCTGGATACTTACCGTTGTATCTTCTTGTTTTCCTCTTGTTGGGGATCCGGACAGACCCCCTTGCCACGGGGGTCATTTTTCCATCACATTAGAAGGTTTCTTTCGTATCAAATATTTATTTTCTAATTAAAAATTGTAAATTTTCTAAATTGACGTTAATCTTTTATTATTTTATTCTTTATATGTCATATGTTGTCATGCGGACACAGTCCATAGATGGCGGAGATTTTAATCTTTTTTGTGCTCCCCTTATTCTAGATATTTGCTGGATCCAATTATTCATCATATCTTCATGGATTATATCCTTGGCTGCTAAACACGAGGTCGTCCGAAAATAAATATTGACCACTTCAGAAACTGGCTGGCCGACTAACGAGTACTGGCCATCAAGACTATATCTTCTTTTGTGCCAAATGCGTTCTCGAACGTGTTTAAATGAAGACCCGAGCCTGCGATAGAGAGTGCAGCGGATGAGTGGGCAGAGTCTTCCCAGCCTTCGAACTAGAAGGTGAACTAAATCATAGCTAGAAGAAGCTATCTTCAGAAACTAAAATTTAAAATACCCATCGACCGGTCAAATTACGCACGTGACGTCATAAAAGTTATCTTCGAAGTTTTCAAAGTCTTATGCACGTGACGTCATAAAAGTTATCCGCGAAGTTGTCTAAGTCAATCTGCAAACTGTATTTTTCGACCAAAAGTGAACGCAGTGATCCAGCCCGGGCACAAGTTGTGGACTTTCGTGAACTTTCGTACTTTTAGCATTTTAAATTCTTTTTAAAAATTTCTTGTTTAGTTTATTATAGTTTCTGGACTGAATGTACATAAACCCATTACCCTGTTATTAGTTGTTTTTATTATTTACTGAGCCTGGCACTGTCCGTCGGAAAGTGCTACGTTACAGTTTGGCGCCGTAAACTGTGGTCTTTCAGTCCAGAAGTCTAGTCTAGTAGATTCATTCATAATTATTCAGTCGGTTCACTCTTAATTATTTTGCGTACATAAAATCTTTAAATATATATTTAAATATATTCATTACAAATATTACTTAACATTACATTACATACATACTCATATACTTACATTGGCATCGGTCCCAGGGCTACCCTCTGGCGGTGTTTACATACATACCCATATACTTACATTGGCATCGGTTCCAGGGCTACCCTCTGGCGGTGTTTACATACATACTCATATACTTACATTGGCATCGGTCCCAGGGCTACCCTCTGGCGGTGTTTACATACATACTCATATACTTACATTGGCATCGGTCCCAGGGCTACCCTCTGGCGGTGTTTACATACATACTCATATACTTACATTGGCATCGGTCCCAGGGCTACCCTCTGGCGGTGTTTACATACATTCTCATATACTTACATTGGCATCGGTCCCAGGGCTACCCTCTGGCGGTGTTTACATACATTCTCATATACTTACATTGGCATCGGTCCCAGGGCTACCCTCTGGCGGTGTTTACATACATACCCATATACTTACATTGGCATCGGTTCCAGGGCTACCCTCTGGCGGTGTTTACATATATACTCATATACATACCTATTACATATCTAACTTGCTTTTTCTCTAAATTCTAAAAAAGACCCACACTTGTCTATAAAGTCATATAGTATTTCGGCTCTAATTTTGGCAATTATAGTATAATCATGGCACGTACTATTCATGATAAATTTTAATTTAGTTATATCGTGGGCTCTCTTTCATATATACTCTATAGTGGTTTCTTACATTTTCTTTATTAATTTTGATTGTTTTTCTTTAAAGACTGTAGAATATTTTATTCATATGCAATATATATTAGTATACTATCCTTTATTATATTTTTGTTTATTTTTCCGGGTTATGGGTAGGACCGCCGGTATAAACAAGCCTACACCGGGTGCGGATTGCGACACTTTAAATAAGCCCTCTGCTGCACCTCTTAGAGCGGTTGGTGACTCTACAATTCCGTGTTAGGTACCGCCTGTTCCCACTAATATTTATTTCTTTAATTTTGTTTTCGTGATGGGTAGGACCGTCCAGATAAAAAAGCCTACACCGGGTGCGGTTCGCGACACTTTAAAAAAGCCTTATGCTGTACCTCTTAGAGCGGTTGGTGACTCTTCAATCCTGTGTAAGGTACCGCCTGTCCTCTTGTACATTCTTTTCGTTGTGGATGCTACGAGCGCTCGCAAATGAGATGAACTTGTTGAATCCCGTTTGCGGTCATCGTATATTTCCATTAATATAAAACATATTTATTATAACGTATTTATTGATTATCAAGTTTTCGCGTGTTCTGTGTGGTAAGTAAAAAAAAATTAGCCTTTCACTGATGCGGATCGTGACATCTACCTAAAGCCTACACGTTTTCGTTCTGAGCGGGTGGTGACTCAGATTTACGTCGCACAGAACATTCGAATCTTTGAGTCACCCTTTTTATTTATTCTTATTAATATTTATCCTAACGTATTTATTTAATGTTTATTTATAATATTTTACAGTCGGAAAAGTTTTACTTTATTTTCTTTTATTAAAAATAAATAAATTTTTAACTGTTATGTTGGAATGTTAGGGAAAATAATATAAACATGTTACAAACTTTATTTTATTTGAACTTCATATTCCAATTTCATTCTTATTGTGTGGTGATTGATACAATATTTTCTTTACAAAATAACTAACAAACATATTCTTACATTTACTAAACACTTTCATAATAACCTTGTTTTTTCTTTTTCTCTTGTTTTCTTTTATTTCTGTAAATATTTAAAGATTTTAGTTTTTTTTTAAACATTGTTTTTTTTTTACTTTTGTTGTAACAGGGGATTTTCTACATATTACCCATATTTTTTTTTTTTCTCCCTCTACATGTTAACCCCTCTAAAGGGTTAGGGTTCTTTCTTATACTTTAACCCCTCTAAAGGGTTAGGGAGTTCTTATTTACTTTAACCCCTCTAAAGGGTTAGGGTTTTTCTGTTTACTTTAACCCCTCTAAAGGGTTAGGGTGTTTCTGTTTACTTTAACCCCACTAAAGGGTTAGGGAGTTCTTGTTTACTTTAACCCCTCTAAAGGGTTTGGGTAACCTTTAACCTCTCAAAGGGGATATACGAATTACTTGGAGCGGCTAACAACTCCTTAAATAAGCCATTGTTTTAACTGCCTAATACAGGTTATAACTCACTTGGACTTTAGCTAAAAAAAAATTTTTTTATAGTATCAAATTTTTTTTTTTCCCGGGTTTTTGGGGTAATATGTAGGGTCTCGCCCTGATGGTACTTACGGTTACTCCTGTTCAAATAATTGTTCAGCACGTTGACACTTTTATTGTCAGTTTATACATATAATTGGTATATTCTTGGGTTTGGCCCTTCAGGCTCTGATTGCTCATCATCTTTGCCTGGAAAATTAGTTAATACTGTAAATTCTGACTACGTTGTAATTACGTTCTACAAATATTTTGAATCGAATTGAACTTCGATTAGAGTATTTTCTTTTGGGGAAATGATCTCCTGTTTCCTAAATATCCAATTGGTAAAAGTAAAGATGGTTTTTGGACAAATACAAGGGTATTGGGGTGTGTGTCTGGATACTTACCGTTGTATCTTCTTGTTTTCCTCTTGTTGGGGATCCGGACAGACCCCCTTGCCACGGGGGTCATTTTTCCATCACATTAGAAGGTTTCTTTCGTATCAAATATTTATTTTCTAATTAAAAATTGTAAATTTTCTAAATTGACGTTAATCTTTTATTATTTTATTCTTTATATGTCATATGTTGTCATGCGGACACAGTCCATAGATGGCGGAGATTTTAATCTTTTTTGTGCTCCCCTTATTCTAGATATTTGCTGGATCCAATTATTCATCATATCTTCATGGATTATATCCTTGGCTGCTAAACACGAGGTCGTCCGAAAATAAATATTGACCACTTCAGAAACTGGCTGGCCGACTAACGAGTACTGGCCATCAAGACTATATCTTCTTTTGTGCCAAATGCGTTCTCGAACGTGTTTAAATGAAGACCCGAGCCTGCGATAGAGAGTGCAGCGGATGAGTGGGCAGAGTCTTCCCAGCCTTCGAACTAGAAGGTGAACTAAATCATAGCTAGAAGAAGCTATCTTCAGAAACTAAAATTTAAAATACCCATCGACCGGTCAAATTACGCACGTGACGTCATAAAAGTTATCTTCGAAGTTTTCAAAGTCTTATGCACGTGACGTCATAAAAGTTATCCGCGAAGTTGTCTAAGTCAATCTGCAAACTGTATTTTTCGACCAAAAGTGAACGCAGTGATCCAGCCCGGGCACAAGTTGTGGACTTTCGTGAACTTTCGTACTTTTAGCATTTTAAATTCTTTTTAAAAATTTCTTGTTTAGTTTATTATAGTTTCTGGACTGAATGTACATAAACCCATTACCCTGTTATTAGTTGTTTTTATTATTTACTGAGCCTGGCACTGTCCGTCGGAAAGTGCTACGTTACACTTCTCATCACCGATGACGAGAGGAACAGCTTGCGGCTGGTCTCGGCAATGTGTGGCCCCAAGGACAATGTCTTGCCAATTATGACTCTTAGATTTCTAACGGACTCACTAAGTAGCATGCGAACACCGTCAAATAAAACACTGGGCAACGCCCTGTGATCGACTCTCGCCAACATCCTCGAACTACCGACGATGATTAACTGCGTCTTCAAAGCATTGATTTTAAATCCAAGTGAGGCACTCCAATCTGAAATGCGTTGTAGGTCACTATTTATTGGGTTAATACGAGTGCTACTACAGTTAAACGCATTCTAAGTAATTAATTTTTTGGCGATTAAACATCTTAACACTCCTATTGCTGCTGTCAGTGTGCGAACTATGTACAATCACTTATTAGTAAAATATTGGTTTTTACATTCTTTCTTTTTTTTTAGTTAACTCACACTTTTTTTGTTCTTCACAATCCTTGTAAATATGCATGATTGTTTTCACCTACTTGTTATTGTCAGGAGAGTAGTTATTGTTGAAGTTTTTTAATTGGCTTTTACTGTTTTATATTACTGCTCTTATGTAAATGGCCACGTGCCGGAAGACGCAGCGTGGGTAGGCCTTCCACAAGGTGGACTGACGACCTGGTAAGGATCGCAGGTACCAGCTGGATGCGAAAAGCACAGGACCGGCCTTTGTGGAGATCTCTGGGGGAGGCCTATGCCCAGCAGTGGGCGTCTTCTGGCTGATATGATGATGTAAATGGTAAGCTGTTGATCTTCCATATAAATAAAATAAAATAAATAAATTAGCATGAACTAAATTATTTGGAGTTGAGGTTCATTAATTTGTAGGTCGTCAGCATAGAGATGACAACTGGATCTAATGTTAGCGGTGATGTTGTTTATAAAAAGAGCGGAAAGCAAAGGAGAAAGCACACCACCCTGCGGAACACCAGCATCCTCTTTACTCCATGTTAAGAGAGAGTCATCGATACGAATCCGCTGACGACGTCCTACTAGATAGCTACCAAACTACTCAACAACATCCTCATAGATGTTAAGCGAGCGTATAATACCCAAGAGAATGTCATAGTCGACAGTGTTGAACGCATTGCTGAAGCCCAAGAGTGCTAGAACCGTAACATGACCACGCTCCATCCCAATCCTGATGTCATCAGTTATTTATGGTGTCGCTTTTTATCAGTATTACTTACTTAATAGTTTAATTTATATATTTACTTATTGTTTCTCACCCAACACTGTTTGTTAAACGAAGCCACATGCCTACACTATCGCAAAAGTTACGGGCGGTAGTTTCTAACTTTGACATGCCATAAGAATAAATAAATAGAGCTTGGATAGTTTCAGCTAGCCTGTGCTACTTATCTCACACTATGGGCATTCAAAACGCAGACGGCCCTTGTAAGATCGTAAGGCGAGGGTTGCATATTCACATTCATATTATTTATTTGGTAATATAAGTTACATGGACCATCTACAACATTAAATAGTTTAGCAATATGTTAACATAGGTAAAGAGAATTATTACAATTTCAAAATGATAATAAATAATGTCAAATAACCAATTAAAATTAAATACAGCCATTATTACAATTATTGCTGCAAGATGCACAAAGTTGATCGGTGTGAACTAACCTTACACTACCCTAACCGTACCCTTATCCTATATCTACTCTACCATACCCGCCTCTGCCCCTGAAAAGGCATGGGACTATCTTCAGCATTAGGCGTCCTCGACTAAGATGATGATAATGATCTGTTGGAACGTCAGCTCATTAATTATATTTGTTTACCACGAGTTATGCTGCCAAAATGCGTCAATAATGAAGCTGTTCGTACCGATAATGTACATGTGTTGGACAGTTTTGTAAATATTTGCAGAAAATATTACAATTTGTAATTTGCATAGTTACACTCATTTAGTAGCCCATTATGTGGTGCGGTATAAAGGCTTCCTTATGCAACGGCTTGTCATACATCAACCATGAAGATCGGCTTGAGTATCCTTGTTTTGGTAAGAAAGCAATACATTTTAAGTAATATAAATTTTTAAATTAAGTTAAATATTCTGAAATTTTAGCTATTCGACTTTAGATTTGGATAAATGAAAACACCTATACGTGCAAACAGAATTTAACATAATTAAGGAATGTGAACATCTGGGACTAATTGTTTAGTTCTCATTGGGAGTTTCACACCGGGGCATCGCCTTTTGCTGTACAAAGCGCAGGTTCGTCCCCATATGGAGTAATGCTCCTATGGGTTGGTGCACCCCATTACCAACTCCTTGGACTTGATTCCATCGAACGCTATTCGTATTCGGCTATTCGTATTGTCGATGATCTTCTACTCACAGATGATTTAGACCACTTAAGCCTCCGGAGAGATGTTGGCTCTCTGTGTGTTCTCTACCGTATGTACAACGGGGAATGTTCAACTGTTTAAGTTGGTCTGTCATTGTCGCTCCCTCATGTTCATAATTTTTTCTTGTCGCACTTAATTGTTTGGTCTTTTCCTATTAAAAATCACTTTATTATTGTACTGGGTCTCAGGTATTTGTGTTACGACGTCATCATTATTGACATCTCGCACTAGCTCAACAGTTGTATAAATATTGTAACTTATCACTAGAGCCCTCGTGCGGGTGACATTAAAGACATTTTGAACCAATCGCGCCTTAGTGCTACGCTCTTAAGATGTTCCTCGAGTACAGATCGTCCCATACTTCATCAGTGCGCCATCTTCCTAGGCACATCAATGTATGCGCAGTGCATTTATAAACCGTGAGTGGATACCAAATCATAGTCTGCCCTAGCTGTGACGAAAACCCAATAGAATATGAAGAACCCATTAGTAAACTTTGTAATAATATGATAAATTTAACAATTTCTCAAGTAAATTTTTTACAAATTTCTCGTTCCTACGATTCATTGTTTTCTTTGGGCTATGATATGGGATCGTTAAAAAGGAATATTAGAGGTCGCTTCAGAGGCGGGCAACGCATTGGTAACTGGTTTTGCTGATGTCCATAGGCGGCGATGATCAATTTCCATTAGGTGGCCCACTTGCCTGTTTATCTGCTGTATAACATAAATAGTATGCCATTTAATATGTTAAAAAGAACTAAAAACTGATTGATCTCAACAAGTCAACAACGACTTCTCCTATATAAGGCTCAAGTCAGACCCCATTTAGACCGACATTGTCGCTCAACGGGTGATCTTCTAGTGTATCTAACACACCGTTGGGCTTTAGCTGTTGAGAAACAAGGTGAGGAAGTGGCTGTTGGCCTAGAAATGGCGAAGGCATTCGATCGGGTCTGGCATAGGGGTCTTCTATCGTAGTTACCATCATACGGGCTTCCCAAGGGATTGTGCAAGTGGGTAACTAGTTTTTTGTCCAGTAGATGCATCAAATCCGTAGTTGACGGCTGTTAGTCCAGTAGTTTGGACATTAACGCTGGTGTCTCGCAAGGCCTTGGTGCTATCTCCAACTCTGTTCCTTCTTCATATCAATGATATGCTGTTCATTTGCGGCTATGCGAATGACAGTACTGGAGACGCCGTCTATACGGGTCGGGCCAATATCCCTAGTTTTTTTATATTGTTATTTTCTTTGTGCTTTAGTTTATTTCATGTAAATACTTGTTGAAAATATCAGTTCATACATACAAACGTCACTCCTTTTTCTTGTGGAAAAAGAATATGGATACTTTTTCATTAATTTAGGTACTTTTCCACAATTTACAACAATTTTTGACGGCAATTTTGTTTTGTTTTTGCAGGCCTTAGTCGCCGTAACTGTAAACAGCTTTCCAAGTAAGTAAAAATTATTATATCTTACGCTTGTAATTATAAAAAACTATCAACTTACATTAGACTAGATAGCCATGTTTCAATTATCTCCTTATAATAGTTTCCTAGTTCACATCCTAAGGATGAAATGATGACGATTATTTATTAAAAATTTTTATTTATGGAGCTTTGTCCGAAGACAATGTCTCTCCATTATGCAAGTTAATAAATACAACATAATATAAATTAATATTAATAATAATATTAATAAAAAACACATAAAACACACACAAAAATTGTCTTCTTGACATCCTTAGCTTAACAGTCCTATATAAAGCTTTGGCCTCTTCAGAAAAAGGAAAGGCCAATAAGCTAAAAGCAACTAACATCGCAACAAGAAATTAGACCAATTGAATCGTTTTATATAACCGTTGTTATTCAAAAGTTAATAGATTATTATAGGTATTTCAAAAAAGGAACCCTCAAAAAAATACTCACCGAAAATCGACGATAAATTACGCCTTTTTACCTCTAACATTAACTGACGAACGTTGATTCCAGCCGAGGCACGCGAGGAGATATGCGATAAAGAATCTAATCTGAGCGGATTCTCGACTTCGGCATCGTCGCTTAGCCAGAGCTCGTCTTCTTCCGAGGGTGGAGAAAATTGTTCTGCAAGTGAAGCTTCTTCAAATAGCCAAGCCTCTTCTAGCAGCCAATCTTCGTCAAAGGGGTCGAAAAATAGTTCTGCCAGCCAAGCGTCATCAGGTAGCAGTTCCTCATCATCGAGTAAATCATCAAAGAATGTTAAAAAAGAAAAATCGTTTTCAAAAGATGTCGACGTCCACAATACCGTAACAAAATCAAAGACCGTTACAAAAGAAGTAGATGTCCACAAAAAGGTGGAAAAAAAGGAATCCGAGAGCTCCAGTGAATCCCGAAGCGACTCTTCTAACAGCAACTCTTCATCTTCATCCTCAAGTGGAGCAGCAAGTAGTAGTTCTTCATCGGCAGAGGGATGCAAGGGATCAGAAAGCAGCTCCGATAGCCAAGCATCTTCAAGTAGTAACTCATCTTCATCCAGTAATAGTCAATCTTCCAAGATTAGTAAAAAAGAAAAATCTTTCAAAAAAGATGTCGATGTTCATAAAACTGTAACAAAACAAAAGACTATTACAAAAGAAGTAGATGTCCATAAACACGTTAAGAAAGATGAATCCGAGAGTGAATCTTCGAATGCTAGCTCATCTTCAAGTTCGTCTGCAAATAGTAACTCATCATCTTCAGAACAATCTAAAGGATCAGGAAGTAGCGCTACAAGTAAATCATCAACAAGCAGTAATTCTTCTTCAAATTCAAACAAATCAAAGACAGTTAATAAAGAAAAATCATCAGAAAAAGACGTCGATGTTCATAAAACTGTAGTTATAACGAAGACCATTACAAAAGATGTAGATTCACACAAACATAAAAAGTCAGAAAATAATAAATCTCATAACAGAAGTGAATCATCAGATAGAAACTCTTCAACTTCATCTTCAAGTGGAGCAAGCAGCAGTTCTTCGTCATCAGAGGGATGTAAAGGATCAGAAAGCAGCTCTTCTAGCCAAGCATCGTCAAGCAGCAATATCCACTCATCGAAGAAGAATAAAAAAGAAAAATCTAAAAATAAAGATCTTCATAAAACTGTTGTAATAACAAAAACGATTACTAAAGATATAGATTCACATAAGAAATCGGAAGAGAACGAATCTGAGAGCTCCGATGAATCATCCAGCAACAGCTCCTCATCCTCAAATTCAAGTTCCGCAGCAAATAGTAGTTCGTCAGCATTAGAGGGATCGCAAAGCATCTCTTTAAATCAAGAATCGTCAAGCAGCAATACTTCTTCATCAAGCAATAGCGCATCATCAATTAAAAAAGAAAAATCATCTTCGGAAGATGTCGATGTTCATAAAACTGTTGTAATAACAAAGACTATCACAAAAGACGTAGATTCACATAAACATAAAAAGTCAGAAAAAGAGAAATCCCATAACAGACGTGAATCCATTAAATCTGACAGAGACTCTTCATCCTCATCATCAAGTGGAGCAGCAAGTAGTAGTGTTTCATCTTCAGAGGGATGCAAGGGGTCGGAAAGCAGCTCTGGTAGCCATGCATCGTCAAGCAGCAATTCATCTTCGTCAAGCAATAACCAATCATTAAAGAAACATAAAAGAGAAAAATCGTCCGAAAAGGATGTGGATGTCCATAAAACTGTAACAAAATCAAAGACTGTTACAAAAGAAATTGATGTCCACAAAAAGGTGGAAAAAAAGGAATCCGAGAGCTCCAGTGAATCCCGAAGCGACTCTTCTAACAGCAACTCTTCATCTTCATCCTCAAGTGGAGCTAGCAGTTCTTCATCTTCAGAGGGATGTAACGGATCGGAAAATAGCACTGCTAGCAGCAATTCGTCCTCTTCGAGCAATAGCCAATCATCGAAGAATGTTAAAAAAGAAAAATCTTTCACAAAAGACGTTGATGTTCACAAAACTGTAACAAAATCAAAGACCGTTACAAAAGAAGTAGATGTTCATAAAAAGGTGCAAAAAAAGGAATCCGAGAGCTCCAGTGAATCCCGAAGCGACTCTTCTAATAGCAACTCTTCATCCTCATCCTCAAGTGGAGCAGCAGGTAGTAGTTCTTCATCTTCAGGATCTGAAAGCAGCTCAGATAGCCAAGGGTCGTCCTGTGATTCGTCTTCATCCAACAATAGCTAATCCTCAAAGATTGTAAAAAAAGAACAATCTTCCACCAAAGATGTCGACGTTCTTTAAACTGTAACAAAATTAAAAACTGTTACTAAAAAGAGATGTTCATAAAAGGGTAGAATAAATGACTTAGAGAACTCTAGTGAGGTAATCTTTAGCGACAGCACTTCGTCGTCAAGTGGATCATCCTCATCTCAAGTTCAGCCGCAAGTAGCTCGTCGTCTTCGAAAGGTTCGACGGCATCTTCAAACTCAAATACAGCAGCAACCAGCAGTTCAGAATTGTCATCGACCTCTTAAAACCAGTCACAGTCAAATGCTGAGTCGAAGTCCTCTGAAAAAGACTGCTAGAAATCAAAGTTTAAGTATGTGCATCTTGAAATGGGTACAATAACTGTGAACGACATTAATTTAGTCAGTATTTTTCGGTTAATTTGGAATAAAAATTATTTGACATTATACTGTTTTCTAATTGAAAATAATACAACAATATTACAATAATATTACATTCTATCATCTATCTACATTCTATCACTGCACCGCTCGCCACCGACAGGGAGTTCTTCCTCACACCTTGGGGTCAAATTGGTCGCGAACTGTGCGGTTCCAAAGGAACTTTCTCCCACGCACACTAAGGTTGTGGATTAAAGTACCTGGAGAGGTTTTCCCTAGAGAGTGCAACAAGAAGTTCTTTAAGAAAGTGGTTCAAAGGTTTTAAAGGGCTCGGCATGCGTTGGTGATGCCCCTGGTATTGCAAACGTCCATAGGCTGCGGTGACTGCTTACCATCAGGCAGGCCGTAAGCTTGTTAGCCACCTGTGTGGTATAAGAAAATATTCATATACATCTATGATATGGTAGTAGTGAAGATAAACGTTCACACAAAATTACCAGTTATTCAAGTTATATGTATTTAGGTGTGGCTGATAACAGCATCAAAACGATTCTAGGATATTCGTAGTTACCTTGGCCTGATAGTTTCCTAATGTTCGAAAGTGATTTAACTCAGAAAAAAATAATTATAAGTTACAATCCATAATTAACTTTATCATCGCGAATTTATGAGTTCCTAGTATGTATAAGTCTTTAGTTCTCGTTTATTAGGGCATTGTACTCCGACTGGTCACGATGGTCTGTAGTACTCGTAAATAACAGTAAACTGATTTTTCTTTTGAATAAATATCTATTCTAATTTTAAGAGCGTCGGTGGCCGGGCGATTGAGTATCCGACTCGTAAGCGAGAGGTACCGGGTCTGAATCCCGCTGCGGCCATGTACCAATGACTCTTTTCTGAGTTATGTACATTAGTTTGCGAATTCAGCAACTGAATTTGTAACAATGGTCCAATTTGGTCAGGTTCTCCTGGTAGCAGGGTCACGGAGGTCAGATGGTAGTCGCTCCACAGTAATAACCTGATCGCCAAATCCTGGATCATGGTCAAGGCGGACCCCGGGTCCTCGTCCTCGAGAGCGCAACCGGGACATTAACACTAAGATGATTTTTTTTTACATCTATTCTATATTTTTATTTATTGCTCTTGTTACAGGCCACATTCTGTATGATTACTTTGAAGTTTTTGTTTAAAAGGAACTATGTAACGGGGATATGAGTTAATATTATTTGAAATAAAATACTAGAAGTTCAATAATAAATAATAATAATTTAGTTGTATGCATTGCGTGATCTCTACGTTGCTTATTCTATTACCTGTTACGAATCATCATCATCATATTTTTTTTATTTAATTCTTTATTGTACACAATAAAACATACAAGAAAATATCACAATTATACACTGATCTAACTAAGTATTTAGAAGTATTTGCAATTACACGAAACAACAGGCACTACAGCGGTCCTACAGAAGCGATTTGTTATAAAAGAAACGCAGATACGGTGTGCACAATATGGAATAAAAGTACTTATATTATTAGATACAATACATAGTAAATACAGGAAAAAAAAGTGTACATGCGGACACAAATCTGTGTTTATTAAGACATGAAATGCAATACCTAAATACATATCTTCATCATCATCATGAAGTACCATGCCTAAACCACTGAACAGATTCGAATAAACCTTGGCAAGGAGATTGATGTACGTAAACTGGGGAAGGACAAAGCTTGTTATAATCATCATCATCCTGGCGTTAATGTCCCGGTGGTGCTGTCGCGCACGAGGGCCCGGTGTCCATGACCATGATCCAGGATTTTTGGCAGGTCAGATAATTACAGTGGAGCGACTGCCATCTGACCTCCATGACCTTGTTACCAGGGGAACCTGACCAGATTGGATCATGGTTACACATCCAGTCGCCTGAATGTGCAGGTTTCATCACGATGGTTTCCCTCACCGTAAGAGCGTCGACTAGTATTTAACTAATGTACATAACTCAGAAAACAATCATTGGTACATTGCCGGAGCAGGATTCGAACCCGGGCCTTCTGGCTTACGAGTCGGATACTGTAACCGCTCGGCCACCGACGCTCTCATCGAGACAAAGCGTGTTATAATATAAATAAATAATAATAGGGGAGCCCTTTGTTTGTCCTAACCCAGCAAACATAATAAGAAAATTTTCCTGGTCTTAACCCTCTATCACTCATGAACTGTTATTTATTTAATTTTTTGAATAGGAAATGATAACAAAAAAATAAAATACGCATATTTCTGGATTTTAACTTTTTTATTATTTTAAAAGAAAATAAGAAAAATAAGGAGTGTTGCTTTTAGGCAACACTGAGGTAAGTGGTCATATTAAATAAATAAAAAATAATCATCTTGGCGTTAATGTCCCAGTTGTGTTCTCGAGAACGAGAGCCCGGGGTCCGCCTGGACCATGATCCAGGATTCGGCAGATCAAGTAATTACAGTGGAGCGACTGCCATCTGACCTCCATGGCCCTGCTACCATGGGAACCTGACCAGATTGGATCATGGTTACACATCCAGTCGCCTGAATGTGCAGGTTTCATCACGATATTTTCACTCACCATAAGAGCATCGGTTAGTATTCAACTAATGTACATAACTCTGAAAACAGTCATTGGTACATGGCCGGAGCGGGATTCGAACCCGGGACCTCCTACATTTTTGACATACGTTATGGGTAAATCCAACACACTTCGGAAACTTGCATCTTATTTTCTTATTAGACCATTGCGGCCAGTGCCCAATCTGGTCTTGCCGGACTGCTTTTGGAGGCACATATTGAGCAGGTCCTTTGTGTTTTTTACCTTGGATTTCATTCTCCAGCGATCGCCGAGTAGACAAACTAGGTTTTATTCCCATTTTGCAAAGGGTCACAGCAACCTCTAGACGAAAATCTGCTGATGATAAGCATACCGATTGAAGGCCTTTGTGTTTAGCCACCCTCTTGTAAAGTATCCATGCATTGGCCATTGTGAGATCCAAGTAATGATAGAACAGTCGCATGGGCCATCGTTTGCTTCGCAAACGTATTTTGTATATACCCATGATGCTGTCTAAGAGGTCAACACCCCCCATATGGCGATTGTACTCTTCGACCACATTAGGGCGCCTTATGTTGACATACCTTGAGTTTTGTTTGTCTCATCTTCGTACATCAGTTTCAGGTTTTTGTCCAGCAAATGTGGAAGCCAGGTTAACAATTTTATTGTCTTTCCATGACACGGTTGAGACATCTATACCGTTGACGTTCGCTACATATTCTTCTGAATAACTCTCCTTTTTCATCATTATTTTTTCTGAAGTCAGCTTGCAATCTGGTATTCTATTTCTTCTTATAGTACCAAGGCTGAGAATGCCTTCTTTGGCCAGATATTTCATCAAAAAAAAAATAGTTGTCAAAATAGAGTCTGAAGTTCTGGTGCCTTGGAATCATGCGCGCTAATCTCATGACGACGTTAGATGATGCGCCTAAATCTGGCTCTGCTTGTAAGACGTTGTTTTCTTTACCTGTTTCGATTTCTGTTCTATAGGCAAAGCCAGAAACGCCACTAGTAAACGAAGACTTAACCATACTCCGTATTCAATAAGTTAACAATTAGACGTATTTTATGTATCCGATCGTGATCAGGATTGTTTCGAGGAAGATCTTTGCTATTGTCGTTGAAATGTAAAGTTTGACGAGTTTTCTCAGATTTGTTCAACGTCATGGTTTCCTGTATTAGTGGTTTTCCGAGTATGGGACTCCAGTGATTGGTTACTCAAGGTAATTGGATGAGAGACATTAGGTATGCCACACCTATAAATTATCTTATCTCCTTCTCAGACACCCGAAAGGGCTATTAGGATCTTTTTGCACTTGATACAAGTCGGTTTCCTCAGATATTCTCTTGATAAGCTCATTTGAAAATAGGTATAAAAATACTATACAGGATTATCTAGCTCAAGAATATCAGGATCCAGGGTCTTGTTTCCCATAAAAATGATCTGCCCGGCATTCAACTCTAAATTCTTTTTTTCCAGCGCAAATTCAGTTTAGCTGGCTTCTCTTTAGCTGTTTTCCTTTTATTTTTCGCTTAGGAAGGCAGAACCGTACTCTCGTTTGACGGTGCAGTTTCGATGCTAAAGGAAGGACATTCAACATTGTTTTCTGGGGTTTCTATGTATGTATGTATGTAATCAAAAATTAAAGCCATGGATGACCAATTCAATATTGATTAGCATACGCAAGCGAAATATACTCCATTCAAGTTGTAAAAAATATCCTCAAAACCTTGCACTAAAAGAAAAATATATAAATTATAGAAGGTTGTGCAATAAAATTATAAAACATGCACAGGAAATGTATTACAAAAGTAAATTAAATAGTAGTTCTGGTGATCCTAAAAAAGTTTGGAACATTATCAATGAAGCTACTAACAGAAAGAAAAAAGACAAATCTTTAGTAAAAGAACCATTACTTCAAGATAAATTGATAAAAATGTCTGATGATCCTAAATTTGTAATGAATAGTATTAATGAATATTTTTGTACTGTTGGCTCTGATTTGGCTAATGATCATTTAACAAAAATAAAATCAAACGAAAATAAATTGGTCGGTGGTGTATCGTTTAAAAAATCCTGTAAATCATTTTATCTCAGATTAACTAACCCTTATGAAGTAATAAAAACTATTACTAAACTTAAAAATAGTGATTCATCAGGAATTGATAATGTAACTTCAAGAATTGTAAAACATCTAAAAGATATAATAGCATATCCACTTACCTATATAATTAATCTCAGCTTTAGAACTGGTACCTTTCCTGACGCTCTTAAAATAGCAATTGTAATTCCTCTATACAAACAAGGACCCAAAAATATTATTTCTAATTTTCGGCCAATATCCCTTCTAACCACAACTTCTAAAATTATTGAAAAAGTTGTTAAATCCAGACTAACCATTTACACAAAAGACTTCTTAGCGAATAATCAATATGGATTCAAAAATGATGTTGGTACTAGTGACGCAATCGCCGAGCTCACTACGAAAGTAATTCAAAACCATGAACAAAAAAAGAAAGTAATTGATTTAGCTAAAGCTTTTGACACTGTGTCTCATGCAATATTGTTAAAAAAGCTAGAAATGCTTGGGGTCACAAATAGAGAATATCAATGGTTTCATTCTTATCTGAAGGGTCGAAAACAAATGGTACGTATAGATAATAATACAAGCGATTTGAGTACACAAGAAATCAATTTTGGTGTACCTCAAGGAAGTGTGCTCGGGCCTGTCCTTTTCAGTATATATTTAAATGATTTCTGCACACTGATACCTGATTGTAGTACAATATGTTTTGCGGATGACACTGTTTTGATTTTTAGCGGTACTACTTGGGATGAGACCATTCAAAAGACAGAAATCGGTCTTCGCTGTGCTGGAGACTGGTACAGTCGTAACCTGCTTTCTGTAAAAACAAAACAGTGTGTATGGTATTTGCACCCACTAAAGCCGGACTACCCCGAAGCATTCCAAAAATTAAAATTCATGCATGTAGTTTGGCAAAATATTGCGATTGTAGGACACTGGAATATGTGGAGTATACCAAGTATCTCGGCGTAGTTATCGATCAACACCTCCGGTGGGACAATCACATTGATATACTGTCTAGCAAAATTAGAAATCTGGGTTATATTTATAGCGACTTAAGGAATATTTTAAATAGTAAATTGCTTCTAAGGGTATATCATGCACTAACTCAGTCATTGCTTTTATATGGGATACTGGCATGGGGGGCATATGGCTCAACCTTACTTGAGAAGCTTAACAAAGCACAAAAGTTAAATTTAAAAATTATAAAACGGAAAAACGTCAGATTTCCTACTGATCAACTTTTTCAAATGTGTAAAGTTCTTACCCCTAGACAAATATATTTTTGGCAAGTTTTGTTGCATATGGAAAGAAACATTTCGAAATTTCCCCTGGCAATAACCAAAAGAAACGTACGTATTGGCATTATGCCTAAATACAATATCCCTTACTACAGGTCTAGTACATTCGGCCGCCGGCACTTTACAGAGCTAGCACCTAGACTGCACCATATCTTGCCAAGCAGCGTGTCGCAATTGGTGGATGAACGGAATGAATTAAAAAATACAAGTTCGCTTAAAAATAAGCTAAAACAGTATCTACTTGATAAAAATCAGTTGGAAATGGATGAACTATGGAAAAAGATATCTATAAGTAATGAATAGTATGGTATGCCGTATAATATAGTTGTTTATATTCTTATATTTATGTTTTATATATATACCCACCAATATATATTTTATAAGCATGTTAGTGTAGCTTCATAATATATTATAATTATACAGGGTGTAAAAAGACCGCTAGCATTAATTGAAACCTCATATTCTACCCATGAAACTGAACAACTTTCCCCAAGAAACACACCCGCGGAAACTCTTAGTTTCGGCAGAAATCGAGATTAAAAATAAAATAAAAAGTTGTATTTTTGTACTAAAAAATATCAAGTATTGATAACTAAATCGTTCACAATTAATATAGACTCTCAAAGTTCAAATTTAAGTTACAATAAATGCACTGTAAGTAAAAGAACGCAATGTAAAGCGCCGCTCGGCCGCACACTTGCGCTCACTACCTACCTACTCGCTGCCGCGCGCCCGGAGGTAGGTACTACCTACAGCGGCCGCGCCCGCGCCAACCGCCACCGGCCGCCCGTGGGCCCATGCCCATGGGACAGCAACACTGCCATGCTCCCACTCGGTAAAGTTCAACACGACAGGGGTACGCATACCTTAATGCATTACCTAGACGTTTTCTTACGGTCATTCACATTATACGAAAATCGTACCCAGCACCTACCTATCGTCGATATCAGCAGTAAAGTTCACGATCGAAAGTTCTACCTACCTAGGTAAATTATTGTATGACGATCATTCACATTACCTACATGAGAATTTAACATAGTAGGTATTTACCGCGGCGCGCACTTGCATGATCAGGCACAGGATCAGCTGTCTACCTACTTAACTTACGTACACGTTTGCTTACGGACATTCACATCATACGAGAATCGAGCCCAGTACCTACTACCTACCTACTGTCGATATGTGCAGTAAAGATCACGATCGATAGTCCAATACCTACTAGGAACATTAGAATTGAACGTAGTTCCTGTGGTAGTAACTACCTACCGCCGCGCGAACCATTTGTCATCAGCTGACAGGATGAACGGATGAACCAAACCAACATGTTTGTATTACGAATATTCCCAATTCTTATCACACGACCGAACCGTGGAGACTACAGCAAAAAAAAGAAGATAGGTAGGTACTCAATAGTCAAGCTTAGGTATCCCTACTAGTTAGGTAGAATACGCCAGAGCGGCCGCCGCGCGGGGTCAATGGCCACTGGTCACGTGGGCGAGCGAGAGCCGTGCGCTGGACGATGTACATTGCGCGTCGCAATTAATTATTTTTTTGAGGTAGCGAAATTATGAAGTCATTTCCGCGGGTATGTTTCTTGGGGAAAGTTGTTCCGTTTCATGGGTAGAATATGGGGTTTCAATTAATGCTAGCGGTCTTTTTACACCCTGTATATACCTAAAGATAGGTATGGGGATTTGGAATGATTTTTGTTTATTAAAAATAATAAAGGGTTTCTGTTGGTTTGTTACTCTGTTACATTTAGTTACATGAGCCTATCTTTTATATTAACTTTGTTATTATCTTACCTTAGCGTCAACTCAATAGTAAACACCTACCTACTACATACACAGAGACAGAGCTCAGAAGCAAACATTGACGTGTAGACCAACTGACATCCAATTGTCTTAATGGAATAGTTAGCCCTAGCACAGGCCCTGGCCTATTTGGGCTGCTATGTTTAAATACCTTATTTAAATTTGGCTTATACGGTTCTTAGTCACTCGAGGTATAAAATGTGTTATTACGTGTTGAGAAAATAATAATAATAATAATAATAATAATCTCTTTATTGCATCAATTTATAACATTACAGGAAATAAAAATACAGTTTATAATGCAAAGGCGAGCTTATCCCACTATATAGTTTCTATTATGGAATCCACATCAATATCCACATTTGGAGCTGCATCTTCGAAGCTTTCCAATTCAGGAATAAAATCAGGATCGGCTAGGCTATCATCATCAAAATCTAAGCCATCTTCACTATCTGCACCATCATTTAACTCAAAAATAATTTCCTTGTCACCAATAGGCTGCTGACGAGACATCCTGAAACGTAAAAATAACAACAACCTGTACCATAGCTTTAAATCAACACAATAAAACAATACACAATAAGATTCAAAAACTTACTTCTCAAGATAATTAAACACAAGTAGAACAATTTATTAAACATTTTTGTAATAACAGTCACCGTGCGCAATTTGAAAATGCCATCATCTGATCAACAAACCTCAATGTGCAACAAGTACCCTCATTTATTTGTTTTTCTTGGTACTAGTTCGTTAGCTTGGAATAATGATGACAGGTTACGGTGAAAGGTTACGTAATAGAAATTGATTTTATTAATTTTGGAGGAGTTTGAATAGTATGTTACTACAGTCTACACTATGCTACAAAGGGTTAAGACTAAATTACCTCTTTAAGTAAAATTTACGCCCCATCCACCAAATATATCGACTATAACTACATTTTTACTATATAGTTAAAATATAGGTTACCTATTGCGTAATGTTTACTTAAGGGACACACCACAAAGTTAATTTACTTTATGGTTCGAAAAAGGTTCTGGTAGAATCGACTTAAAATGTAGACCGATAGGTCGCTATGACTTATAGGTTAATTTTAGGTAATTATGACGTAATTTTTCCTTAGACAACGACTTCAAGGTTACTTACTTGTAAGTCGATTTTGCTACCAATTCCAACGTTAGTATTACCTCCTGCAGATACCTAAAATAAACTGATAGTAAATAATACTTTTAAAAACATTTAAGATACCAACAGGTCATATTAGAACAATGTAGTCTCTGTCTACCACTACGGGAGAAAGGCGTGACAGTATGAATGTATGTCATCTAAAGATTTTTTTGAAAGAATGAGCTATGGATCTACAACAATTATGAACGTGACTGTATCTACACCAGAACTCCGCGGGGTGTCGTACCGGTGCGGAGGGCGAACTACGACAATTGGAAACTGAATTTGACATTAAAAAAATTAACACTACGTCATCTACTTTGGCCACTGTCTATAGCGCCTACCAAATTAGAGTGGTGTAATTTTTTTTTGTCAAATTCAGTTGTCCACTGAGATAGCCAATAGCCCCGCTGGTCTCCGCCGGTCACCAGGTGCATGAAGTATGATGAGAATGTGTATAAAACTTAAAGCTTTTTATTTCATAACTCGGAAACCATTACTCTTAGGAAACTAGTTTCTAAATAGAAATTACAGTACCTACTCGGCAACAACAACTCTGGAACAAGCGTTCTAACAGCAATCGTTTCAGAGTTATTACAGTTTTAACTTTTACAGCTGTCATACGAAATGTAGATCTCGACGAGCACTTTCACATCTCTTTAGGGACTAATGTTCTAGGACCATAAGTTTCAGAGTTATTACAGTTTTAAGTTTGACAGTTGTCATCCGAAATGTAGATCTTGACGAGCACTATCATTTCTCTTTAGAGACTAGTGTTCTAGAACCTTAAGTTTCAGAGTTATTACAGTTTTAAGTTTCACAGCTGTCATGCGAAATGTAGATCTCGACGAGCACTATAATTTATCTTTAGGAACTAGTGTTCTAGGAGTAATATTTTCAGAGTTATTAGTCTTAAGTTTGACAGCTGCCATCCGAAATGTAGATCTCGACGAGTACCAGCATTCCTTTTTAGAAACTTGTGATCTAGAACAAAACATGCCTTATTTGGGAACTGAGAACAAAATGACGAAAGGACCACGAAAGCGAAACAACTACGATAATGTTGCAGAATCACAAAAAGGGGAGGGGCTTATGCATCAGCGTTCAATATTTCTTTGACAAGGTCGAATTCCTATTTCATTCATACGCGTTGAATCTGTACTAAAAAAAGAACACATATATGTGTGTAAATTGTGTCACATAAGGAGGAAAGATTCAAACTGTTGGTAAAAAGAAACAGACAAGTCTGACGTCTCATGTTGACATCTGCTGACATCGCGCCGCACGCTGCACGATGGGGCCAAATTGAAGAAATGTGGACAAAATTCATACAAACTGACATTTCGGGCTTGGATTGCGGGTTTTGCCCCATCATGCAGTACGCTGCGCGGCGCACTGTACAGTAGGATATTTCGCCATCTGTCAATGTACTTGCATACAATCTGCTCGGCGTGCAACAACTTTTGCCACACTGTGCAGTACGCCGCGCGGCGCACCTCTTCAATGTGTCTCAGCGCTTAGGTTGAGTTGAAAGTCCGTGTAACTCGCAAATCTGACTAGTAAGTCAGAGTTGACGGTGGTGATCTGAAAGTTAAATTATTTTGATCATAGTGATCGTTAATTGGTGATCTAGGACGTATTTTAAACGCTGGTCCTTTTGTTTTAAAATAAAGTAATCGCTTGTTAATCAACACTGGCCAAAGATAAAAAAAACTGTACTCTAGTACTCTAGTACGTATTATAGAAAATGTAAAAGATAACTGGATGAATCTTAAAATAGAGAAGTGCTTAAGAAATCTGTAGAAGTAATCAAAGCCGCATCAGTTTCCTGACAGTTTTTAACAACCGATGATCATACTTTAGCCTCCGACATGTCAACAAGTAAGGACTCTGAAAATGAAGAAATCGAAGCATCGGAAGAAAATGAAGAATCAAGTAATGAGATATCTAAAACTGAAAGCTTAGATAAGATAGTCTGAAGGCTGGAGAAAATGAACTGTTAAGCATAAACCGACCTCAGCAGCCCTAAACGATTTGTTAAGTCTCATAAATGAATAAGTACAGTACATAGAACATAGTATAAACATGGTCAAATGGTTACTCACCTTAAACAGGCGTACGTACAGTCTATTCATAGTTACTTTACCACTAGTTGTTGATAAAGTTTAATATTGTAAGTAAATAAATAAAGAAATAAATAATAAAAATCATTTATTACATCTATCTCACACATGGCATAGTACATTTGGTCACAATACATGGCATAATACAGCATACAAGAAACAATGAGAAATGGACACTGCTATCGTTACTTCGTTACCTGTGCAATAAGGAGACGTGCAACGGGGCCACACTCAGCATAAGCCACGGCTCACGCCATGGCGCTGGTTTTTCAGTGTGTCCCTCAGTGAAGCACTGACGTGTTTCACATGCCAGTAATAAATACAAATAAAAACAAAAAAACTTATATACAAAATACTATAGGTACATAATATAAATAAATGAATTCGAAATAAATAAATTGTAGTTTCTATAGTGCAGTGTAGTGTAGTTTGTGTATTGTATTGCAAAGTGTAAAAAATTATACGATTAATTTTAAAACACACGAATGTCGCGCGTCTCGGTCCGGAATAAAGCCATCTAACCACATACATGTACCTACCTACATTTTCCCTTGGTCGCCATGTACCTATATCACGCTCTCATTGAATATTGAAAATTGCAATAAATTAAAATTATAAAACATATTATACTATTCAACATTAATTAAATTCCATTATCACATTATATTCTATCGACATTACATTCAATGGCAGGATTCCATTTACGTGCAAGATGATTTCAACCGACCTACTTACAAGTCACAGCAAAAAAAAGTGCGTAAAATTTTAATGGTGTAAGAAGCGAAAACCAAACACCGTCACGATTGTCCGTCTGCAGACTTTTGGGTGAATGATATTTTTTTGGGAAATGTTATGTTCCTATTGGACCTCCTTTAAACAGGATGTTCACAGTAGGCACAATTTGTGTACCTACCCATTTGAAGTCTTTTGTACGTCCAGTAAATTAGACTTATATGTTTTCCTAAATGTGTGGATTGTCTGCAGACGGTGGATCGGCGGAGGCAGGTCGTTCCATATTTTTGTCGCTGCGTATTTAAAGCTGCCCCCGAAGGCAAAAGACCGATGAGGCAGCATTATTAGTTAGAAGCTGGATGCACGAGTACGGTTCTGCACATATCTGCTCCACATCAATTTTCTGGCAAGATACATCGGTACATCGGTATGCACGACGTTAAACAACAGACAAGCCAGGTGAAGTCTTCTGCGCGATTCCATTTTCAGCATATTGCCTTTGTTAATAAAAGAAGTGACATGCGTGCGGGCCGGTATGGGGTAGCAATATCGCGCGCATGCATTTTGAACTCGCTGTATTAATGTTGAGTGCGAGCTAGTAGGCGTGGTCCATAAACAACGTCCATGTAGTTAAATTTGGTCAGTATCAGTGAATCACAGAGTGTAACCCGGATGTCCGTTTTTATAAAAGGTCTCAAATCCAATCAAATCAAATCAAATACGTTTATTCAATTTAGGTTTTCACAAACACTTATGAACGTCATTCAATATACAACACTAGGCACCACAGCATCATCGAGCGGACAACGGTTTCATAGCTAGTATGTAGGGCCATAAAAAAATTAAAATTTAAATAGACTCTAAGGCCAAAAATTTTTGTTCTTTGTCCGCGACGCAAGCGCAGCACGCCGACCACCTGTCACTGTGACATTGACAGATACGTAATGTCATGCGCATCAACAATGCCGCTCGCCTGTAGCGTGAATACCAATACAATTTAAATTCTTACTATTTACTAAATATGTAAATGGATACTAAATTTAGTCAAAAACAAACAATGACGTACCCTATGGTAAGTACATACTCCATTATGATACAAGGTAAGTACAATGCAAAGAAATTTATACATTGCAGTCACAATTTCAGTTTAGTAACCTAACTTTTTCTTTCTAGGTCATTTCATAGACAATTCATTTCATAGACAAGACATCTAATCTTATATAAAACTTTAAGTCTGTAGAAGCAGTTATTTATCGTTTGGACTATATGACTTTCAAACCGCAATTCTTCATCGATGAGAAGACCCAGGTTGCGTGCCTCACTGACCCGCTCCACGGCTTCATGCTCAACCATGACACGCACACCGCGCCCCAAAACCTGCGCTACTCGGTTTTTTGAGCCTAGTACCATAGATTTCTTTCCATTAAGTGACAACATGTTGGATGCCCAATTGGCTGTACTATATATACTATATAATTTAGCAACAGTTTGATCGGTTTCCTCTGGCTTACACGATATGTATACTTGAATATCGTCAGCAAATATATGATATTGGCAGTGATGAATATGTTTGGTGACATCTGCGCTATAAATTATAAACAATAATGGACCCAACACCGATCCCTGAGGCACGCCCCTAGTAACAGGTGCAGGCACGCTCGAATTTGTGGTACCGTCACTATTGCACAATTTCACTTGTTGTTTGCGGTGTTCAAAATAGCTAGCGAACCACTTCACCGTATCTGTGTCAAATCCATAGTACAGCAGTTTGCACATCAGGCACGCTAAAGCAATCAAATGCCCTTGAAAAATCAAGCAGAGCTACTAGTGTTGCACGTCCTTTGTCCTGTGCAGACAAAACATCATCAACGACAATAGCCAACGCAGTTGTCGTGCTTTTGTCGAAAGCCGGATTGGTTTTCTGGTAAAATGTGGTTTGATTCCATGTATTTGCGTAGCTGGTCCTACGTAATGTAATGCCTAATTATACCATACCTACATAGGTACCCACTAAGATGTTACTCTTTTACTAACATCATAATCTTTCTATTTATGTTGATAAGTAGCTCCAAATCATTTGTAAAGAAGTACCTAATTAACTAGGTAACGAGTAAACCAAAAATGTCCGAGGTGAAAAACGATGTACGGAACCGGACTATAGGTAATTTATCATTGAATTTACAAGTTAGTGAAATAACTCTTCTGCATCATTTTTTTGCCGTGTATAACTACGTAATTGTATAATGCAATTTTTCATATAATACATTAAAAATATACCTCTATTTACAAATATTGACATAATCATGTGCAACCATGATCTAATTTGGTCAGGTTCCCCTCGTAGCAGGGTCACGGAGGTCAGATGGTAGTCGTTGCACATTCAGTCGCCAGAATGCGCAGGTTTCATCACGATGTTTTCCATGACCATAAGAGATTAAAACCCGGTACCTCCCGCTTACGAGTCGGATACCCTAACCGCTCGGCCACCGAGGCTCTATATACTACATAGAGCGATATTACTACTATTATTTATTGGTACTATATTGTTGTTATCTAAATGGAAATTGTTATTAATATAAGTAGAATAAGTTATTATAATAATAACATAATTGGTCTCCTTTCATTGTTTATTTTTCACAATATAGTGGCAGCATAGAGAATAAATTTTATATACAGAAGCAGAGAGTACATTTAGAGTTTAAATATGAGACAAAATATCACACATCTCTATAACACACACACTAATGCAAATGCAAGGACGGAACAAGGCAGCCCATCTGCAGCAAAATATAACTTATCATGAGTTATATTTTGCTACGACTTTCTACTCGTAACGAACACAAACAAATCTGACTTGTTGTTCGCTCCAGATGACTGTAATTTTTTTAAGCTTGTCCTTATATTTTAATATTGACATTATAATAAAAGGTAAGGTGTCTAGTGAATCAAAGCCATGCCCTACCACCGTCTTTTCGATCTCTCGATCCTACATACCGTGAATCGGCAGTGCTTGCTTTTGCAAAAAGGAGGGTTATGATTTTGACCGGTATTCATGTTTATTTGTTGCCTCATAACTTCTTAACTAAGTAGGTACCTACCTACTTACTTATAGTTAGAAGCGTCTTCATTATTCACAGGTTGGCCTATGTGACTTCACAAATTTAATATGATGCCCTCTAGAGGACATAGTTATGAAAAAAAATAATAATGAAAAGGATAGATACATTAATATATTAAACAAGCAGCATATTCTTTATTTTCAGTAAAAATTCATATAATGCTGGTGCAGCAGGACAGAAGGGACTTGTATTTAATTATTATCTTGTTCTTCAAAATGTTTACAACGCAGCACTTCCAATTTGCAACCCAGACTTATGTCTGGTCTTTATGAAACCTAGAAAAACAAATATTTATGTAAGTAAACGTAAATACGCGATTAACCCGTTGTTTCATGTAATGTCTGAACATTTAAAATGTCATCTAGGTACATTTTTGGTATGGAACCCTGATACATATAAAATTGTGGACCGCTATTCACAAGATTTGAGTAATAAAATACTATACAATAAATGCTAAGTCCGACCCTGGTAGCATCAAAATATTTTCGTACCTATTTAGACACCGAAATATTGCTCAATTTGTCAATAATTTTAAATCTATATCTAATGGCATGTTGTTTTAAGGAAAAGCATTTCAATTATTGCAAATTCACACTATTTCTATGCAAATTTTTGTCACAATTTCTAAATTTATTTCGGATCGCCGCGACCGCGAATGTTTACTTACCGGTGAAAGGATAATCCAGGTGTATTTCCTTACTTTGCGCTTTCACATAAATGTGCACTAAATTACACACAAAATTACAATCTTTTAAATGGTTTGATTTAAGTTTTATTAGGAAATTATAAAATTTACATCGATGTTTCAAAAGAAACGTCAGGTCGTTATTCCCTCGAGCAATATGTCGAACGTTCAAAACATTGCGCGCGTCATTTTCCGTGAACTTATTCCAATGGATTAAAAAACGGGATAGCAAGATTCATGTAGAGCGAGCGACCAGGGATTATTTGTGATTTGTGTTTAGTCTGTTATGTCTGTGAGTGGCAGCATAGAAAAAAAATTTTATATACAGAAGAGTGGTAGGCAGTCGCCATATTGAATTTTGATTAAAGTCATGTCTTCAGTGACACTCGCAAGATTAAAACAAATCGATAGACGTAAGAACCAAGAAAATCGGCCCACGCACATAGTCTGATAATAACAATACCCTCCTTTGCGCCAACATCTGGCATTGGAACGGAACGGAACGTGTCGTTGAATTGTAAACAGATCGCTATACTAAATAAAAATAAAAAGTGTGAAAAAGTAACCTCTACTCACGAAACTTTTAGTGAAACAACTTGGGGACCGTCAACTGGATATTGGAAATATGTTATTTCCAATTATTACATGAAATTTCAACCATTTTACAGTGAGGTACGAACACATTTTATACGTTAGATATAATATTTAAATTTAAGAATTGGAGAACTCACTGATCACAACACACTACGCAATATTTATCAGCTGATTGGTTGTATTCACATCTCAAATGTTGACGTAAAGACACTGCTGCCAACATAATATCACGAAAAATTCCTACTCACCCAACAATTTTTGCCTGTGTCCTGCTGATATCTACTGGAATTAATAGGTAACAGAAACGTCACAATCACAGACGTTCGAAAGCAATTCGAGCAAAAGAATTACGACCCATCCAGACATAGTCTCTGTACAAGAGAGATTATTACTTTTTGTTTAAAAAATTTTTGAATACATACATATTATGGCATCAAAAAATATTTGTATAAAATGCAATAAAAATGTCCCAGTAAAAAATTTTATGACTTGTGCAAAAATATTCGATTATAGTTGTGCACTTATACCGGAAAAAATTTTTAATGCGATGGGTAAAGATACCAAACAAAACTGGAAATGCTCTAAATGTAAAGAAAAGACGTCAACACGTCTTAGTAAAAATACACAATCGCCGAAAGGCTCTCGTAATACTGCATGTGCTCCTGTAGTGGACAAATCATCTACGCCTGTAATAGAGAAAACGGAAGTGGCATCCCGGGTGATCCAAGTGGCTGCCGATCCTATGCCTACACCAACACATGTAACCATTCGAAATCTGACAAAATCTAAACATTTATCTTTAGACATGGAAGAGTCTGAGGAAACCAATTTATCTAAAGGCACTGAAGACTACTTCTTTAGCAGTGTTCCTGACCTGTCAATACGGGCAGAGCATTTAAAAGTAGGGGAATTAAAATTAGAAATAGCAGAATTAAAAGCTCAACTTTCGGGAGCTGACTTAGAAATTGAGGGCCTTGTAAATGAAGTTTATAGCTTAAAAAGACAAATTAAAGAAATGGAGAAGAAAACAGAACAGTATAAAGATATGTATATGAAAACACTCAGCACACCAAAGAGAAAACTTTTACGCCGGGTTGTGGATGAGACTCCTAAATCAGTACGACAAGACATTCGGTTACGAAAATCGTCTGGCAGTATAGTGAAGAATGATCACGACAGTAAGAAAAACAACGAAGACAGCGAACAATTAGCAGCTCCAATGAATATTATGTCCCAGACTTCAGCTTCAAGTAAAACATCAATACAAAATCATATTAAATGCGAGGCTGCACAGAACCAAGAAGATGTATCAGAAGTAGAACGACGTATATTCATATTTGGAGGGTCTCAATGTGTAGGGCTAGCACAAACACTAATTAACAGTAGGTTAAAAAGTAAATATGGTAAGTACAAAATATACTCGTTCATTAAACCTAATGCGTGCACTAACCAAATATTGGACACATGTAAGTTGTATGACATTGAATCGAATGACACAGTTGTATTATCTGTAGGGCAACATGACACAAACCCTATAAAAATAATGACTGAGCTCAGTGCTTTCCTAAAATCGTTGACATGTAATGTACACATTATAAAAATTGACCGCAATATTTATTTAAATGAAATAAAATTAAATAATTTATTAAAATCCATATCAAATAATTTTAATAATTGTAATTTTTTGGACATTAACTATGATAATGTACATTTAAGACATGTTAATGATATTATTTGTAAAAAAATTAATGTATGCCTTGATCAAAAATTTTACGAAGAATATTACCTAAATTGAAAAAACATCTTATAACAACGCAGACAAGTATATAAACTATTTAAAAGTACAAAAGAATCTACTAAAATTAACCTCGTAAAGGGTACGATTCCCTATTACTTCAACAAAATACGAAATATTAAGCAAACACTGTTACACAGCGACACATACATAGATAAAACCTCTGATAATGTACTTGTAGATAATAAATCTGAGTCTAGCGAACAAAACAAAACAAAAAAAGGAACTATACCATATTATTTCTCGACTAATGAACATAAAAAAAAAACAGCTTTTTCGCCACTAATAGCCTCATAATTCTTCATCAAAATATACAGGGTTTGCTTTCAAAAAAAGAATTTCTCGAAATTACTCTAGACGGACTTACTTCAGAACTCGACCCTGATATTCTCTGTTTTACCGAAACCTTCGTAAAAGAAAATGAAGAAAAGAATATCGTACTGCAGAAATATCAATTAGGTGCTAGTTATGCAAGACCCAAAAAAAGGGGTGGCTCATGTATATTAGTGAAACAAGGACTGCCTTATAACGAGCTGGTACTGAATGATATAGCTTCCAACATGAACTTTGAATGTTGTGGAGTAAATTTAACTGGGTACGGCGTATTAGTTATCTGTATCTACAGAAATACCTCAAAACGCAAATCAGATTTAGAATGTTTTTTTAATAAACTAGAACTTCTACTGTATAAACTACATAAAAAATTTCCAAAAAAGAAGATTGTAATAACAGGCGACCTAAATATAAATACCCTAAATACTGATAACAGTACTAAAAGGTTGCTTGATATCACACAAGGTTACAACTTCAATCAGCACATAACAGGACCTACTCGTGGTAAATCGTGTATAGATCACATTTTTAGTAACGTGAAGAGCGTCAAGGGCACAACACTTACGATGAATCTATCGGACCATGATACGGCACAAGTAATAGGTATACCTGTTAGAAAGAAATGTGTACTACCTAAGACACTATATACATTCAACAAATGTTACTCGCAAGATAATATAAAGTTGTTTAAGGGCTA
Organism: Blastobasis adustella; assembly: GCA_907269095.1. Lineage (NCBI taxonomy): Eukaryota > Metazoa > Arthropoda > Insecta > Lepidoptera > Blastobasidae > Blastobasis > Blastobasis adustella. The sequence goes on from OU026140.1 coordinate 8,628,298, forward strand.
CCTAAGTCAATTATCCTTCCATCAAGTATACAGCGAAACAAACCTTAATACAGCTTTTGATGAATTTCATGATCTTTTCTGCTTACTGTACAACCAATGTTTCCCAACAGTTGAAATAAGAAAAAATACAACTACTAAGTTAAAATGGATAACCAAAGGCCTTAAAGTAAGCAGCCTTAAAAAAGGGTTTTGCGATACAAGTATTATAAGGACAAAAATAAAGTGACAAAACAAACATATCTCGAATACAATAAAGTGTTCAAGAAATGTATATCGCATTCAAAAAGAAATCATAATCAAAAATACTTAGCTAGTAGTAAGAATAAAAGTATATCTACATGGCAGATTATTAATAATGAGCTAAATGGCACACTTAGGAATAGGTACATAGAAAAAATTGACAATCAGGGTAAAGAATTACTAGAAGGAATTGACATAGCTGAAGCGTTTAATAATTATGTTATAACATTAAGTAATAAACAAAATCCAAATTTAAAATTACCAAAAAATAAAAGCAACATAAATGACACAATATATCTCAATCCTGTTACCGCAAATGATATTACAAAAGTTATATTGTCATTGAACAATACCAACGCAAAAGGTTATGACGGTATCTCTACTCAAATTATAAAAGAATGCAAGGTTGAGATTAGTAAGATGCTTGCATACCTAGTAAATCTGTCTATGGAAACAGGAGTCTTCCCAGAAAGGCTAAAAAAGTCTATTGTAAAGCCCTTGTACAAAAAGAAAGATAGAACTTCAATGGGTAATTATAGACCTATCACATTGATACCAATTTTTTCAAAAATTTTCGAGAAGATAATGCATAGCAGGCTGACAAGTTTTTTTGAGAAGTATAATGTAATCCACAAATGTCAATATGGTTTCCAGAAGAATAAGTCTACCACGCATGCTGCGTTTGATCTCATAACAGAAATTCTAAGAGCATTTAATGAACAGTACTTTGTCAGTGCATTGTTTTTCGATATGACCAAAGCTTTCGACTTGGTTTCTCATAAATTACTGTTGTCGAAATTAGAAAGCAATGGAGTTAGAGGGCCAGCTCTAAGTTGGATAAAATCCTACTTAGAAGATAGGCAGCAATGCATTGAGATATCAAAACTAAATGATAAACAGGTGCTACAAAATCATAGATCAGACTATAGAGGTAATAACTCAGGTGTTCCCCAGGGAAGCGTACTGGGACCTTTATTATTTATCCTGTACATAAATGACCTAATTGAATTAACTAATTATAAAAGTTTATTGTTCGCTGACGACCTCTCAATTGTAGTGACGACAAATAAAAAACTAGGAATAAATCACCATAAAAATGACATTCGTAATGTTCTACAATCTATTTTAGTATGGACTAATGATAATAATTTAGACATTAATATTAACAAATCAAATTTCATAAATTTTAATAAATGCAATGAATTAATTAATATTGACATCGATGGTAAAATTTTAAGAAAAACTCAAATTGTGACGTTTTTGGGAATAGCAATTGACGAATTACTAAATTGGAAGCATCATGTAAACAGTGTCTGTAACAGATTAAATAGTTTTTCGTATGCTCTACACAAGTTAGTGTTAGCAGCATCAAAAAATGCAGTAATTACAGTTTATTATGGGTATGTGGAATCTGTGCTCCGGTATGGATTATTGATTTGGGGCAACAGCACAGATATAAATAAGGCATTTGTTGTCCAAAAAAAGTGTATACGAGCTATCTGTAGAGTGCCTCCGTATGAACCATGTCGTCCTCTATTTAGATCTCTAAACATACTATCTCTTCCATGCTTATATATATTTGAGGTCGCAAAGTTTGTTAGAGTTAACGCAGCTTATTTAAAATTGCAAAGGATATATTTATTAGAAATTCCCGAAACCCATATCGTCTTGTACACGAAGTTACACCGAATTCTACCTTGTATTTGAAGCAATGTTATTCGATGGGTATATCAATATTTAATAAAATTCCACTGGCAATTACAGAACAGCCGATAAACAAATTCAAAAAGGACTTGTATAAATGGCTATTGGAGCACTCCTTTTATTCTGTTAAGGATTTTTTAGAGTTTAAGGTAGCATAAGGTGCATGTTCATTAACACTGGACAAATTTTGCATGCCTGTTAATACTGGCTGAACATGTGAGAGCCACTATGTGATGATTATTTTAAGACCTATTATTGTAACCATGTTTTAAGCAAATAAAAATATTCTATTCTATTGGCATTTCTAAGACCACTCTTGAGAAAGTGATGTGGATGGGACCTGACAATGGGCTCTAAACAACAAGGATCTTGCTCATTCGGATGCTAAGTCGGTGCCTTTTCTAACATCGCATCTCTCCATATTAGTATCATTGTATTTAAGTAAGTTTTAAATATACATAAGTAGAATTTAGATTTAGAATTGTAACTTATTATATTTTTTGTATTTCGAATAATGTGATGTCAATTTACATTATGTCTATGTCCATGTCATTCACCCGTCCTTAAAATTCTCTATTGTTGTTAAACAAACGTGGAAAAATATCTGAGACTCGGCTAATACTTCTTGTTTTTTTTTTAATTCGAGTCGCTGACTTCTAATAATACTTGTATTGTTACAGGTCAGTAATTCAAGCGTTTTTGAGTATATGTTTGTGATGTGTTGTTGTGTGTGAATAAAAGCGACGAACACAAATGTCAAGGTTAATGTACGAATAATAAAATTACTTCAACAAGTTGATTAAACCAATTTATTGCGGATAACATTTTAAAAAATAAATACAGCTATTAAATAACACATTATACACAATATATGATCCTTGTATCCTTAATCTACCGAAAGAATTCTAATGAAATATTGAAGAAAAGTTCTAGAAAGAGAAAGTTTTCAGAATTGCAATTTAAAACGAGTTGCAGTTATAATCCTACCTAAGCTGCTTTGCTTTTGCTGGTCTACTTGAGTGATTATGACAGATGCAAAGTGCGTTCATACGTCTACATTGTTGCTAAATTAATTACAGAGGTGTGAACTACCACTTGATCCGCCAGAGTGATGTGAATTGCCGCTCGATCCGCTGGAGTGGTGTGAGCTACCACTTGACCCACTGGGGCTACCACTTGATCCACTTGATCCGCTGTAGTGGTGTGAGCTACCACTTGATCCACTGGAGCTACCACTTGATCCACTGGAGTGATGTGAGCTACCACTTGATCCACTGGAGCTACCACTTGACCCACTGGAGCTATCAAATGATCCACTTGATCCACTGGAGTGTTGTGAGCTACCACTTGATCCGCCAGAGTGATGTGAATAGCCGCCCGATCCGCTGGAATGGTGTGAGCTACCACTTGATCCACTGGAGCTACCACTTGATCCACTTGATCCACAGGAGTGGTGTGAGCTACCACTTGAACCGCCAGAGTGATGTGAATTGCTGCTCGATCCGCTGGAGTGGTGTGAGCTGCCACTTGACCCACTGGAGCTACCACTTGATCCACTTGATCCACTGGAGTGGTGTGAGCTACCACTTGATCCGCTTGAGTGATGTGAATTGCCGCTTGATCCACTGGAGTGGTGTGAGCTACCACTTGATCCACTGGCGTGGTGCGAGCTACCACTCGATCCATTGGAGTGGTGTGAGCTACCATTTGATCCGCCTGAGTGATGTGAATTGCTGCTCGATCCGCTGGAGTGGTGTGAGCTACCACTTGACCCACTGGAGCTACCACTTGATCCACTTGATCCGCTGGAGTGGTGTGAGCTAACACTTGATCCACTGGAGCTACCACTTGATCCACTGGAGTGGTGTGAGCTACCACTTGATCCACTGGAGCTACCACTTGATCCACTGGAGTGGTGTGAGCTACCACTTGATCCACTGGCGTGGTGCAAGCTACCACTCGATCCATTGGAGTGGTGTGAGCTACCACTTGATCCGCCTGAGTGATGTGAATTGCTGCTCGATCCGCTGGAGTGGTGTGAGCTACCACTTGACCCACTGGAGCTACCACTTGATCCACTTGATCCACTGGAGTGGTGTGAGCTACCACTTGATCCGCCAGAGTGATGTGAATTGCCACTCGATATGTTGGAGTGGTGTGAGCTACCACTTGATCCACTGGAGCTACCACTTGATCCACTGGAATGGTGTGAGCTACCACTTGATCCGCGTGAGTGATGTGACTTGTCGCTTGATCCACTGGAGTGGTGTGAGCTACCACTTGATCCACTGGCATGGTGTGAGCTATCACTTGATCCACTGGCGTGGTGTGAGCTACCACTCAATCCATTAGAGTGGTGTGAGTTATCACTTGATCCGCTTGAGTGATGTGAATAGCCACTCGATCCGCTGGAATGGTGTGAGCTACCACGTGATCCACTGGAGCTACCACTTGATCCACATGATCCACTGGAGTGGTGTAAGCTACCACTTGATCCGCTTGAGTGATGTGAATTGCCGCTCGATCCACTGGAGTTACCATTTGATCCACTTGACACACTGGACTTGTGTGAGCTACCACTTGATCCGCTAGAGGAGTGATGTGTATTGCCGCTTGATCCGCTGGAGTGGTTTGAGCTGCTGTTTGATCCGCTTGAGTGGTTTGAGCTGCTGTTAGATCCGCTTGAGTGGTTTGAGTTGCTGCTAGATCCGCTGGAATTGTTTGAGCTACCGCTTGATCCACTGGAGTGATTTGAGCTGCTGTATGATCCACTGGAAATGTTTGAGCTGCTGTTTGATCCGCTCGAGTGGTTTGAGCTGCTGTTTGATCCGCTAGAGTGGTTTGAGCTGCTGTTTGATCCGCTTGAGTGGTTTAAGTTGCTGTTAGATCCGCTTGAGTGGTTTGAGTTGCTGTTAGATCCGCTGGAATTGTTTGAGCTACCACTTGAACCACTGGAATTGTTTGAGCTACCGTTTGATCCACTGGAGTTATTTGAGCTGCCGTTTGATCCACTGGAATTGTTTGAGCTACCGCTTGACCCGCTTGAGTGGCCTGAGCTGCCGCTTGATCCGCTGGAGTGGCCTGAGCTGCTGCTTGATCCGCTAGAGTGGCTTGAGCTGCCGCTTGATCCGCTGGAGTAGCTTGAGCTGCCGCTTGATCCGCTGGAGTGGCTTGAGCTACCGCTTGATCCGCTGGAGTGGCCTGAGCTGCCGCTTGATCCGCTGGAATTGCTTGAGCTACCGCTTGATCCGCTCGAGTGGCCTGAGCTACCGCTTGATCCGCTGGAGTGGCCTGAGCTACCGCTTGATCCGCTTGAGTTGTTTGAGCTGCTGCTTGAACCGCTTGAGTGGCCTGAGCTACCGCTTGATCCGCTGGAGTGGCTTGAGCTGCTGCTTGAACCGCTTGAGTGGCCTGAGCTACCGCTTGATCCGCTGGAGTGGCTTGAGCTGCCGCTTGATCCGCTGGAGTTGTTTGAGCTGCTGTTTGAACCGCTTGAGTGGCCTGAGCTGCCGCTTGATCCGCTGGAGTGACTTGAGCTGCCGCTTGATCCGCTGGTGTTGCTTGAACTACCGCTTGAACCGCTTGAATTGTTTGAGCTGCTGCTTGAACCGCTTGAGTGGTTTGAGCTGTTGCTAGATCCGCTAGAGTGGTTAGAGCTGCTGTTTGATTCGCTGGAATTGTTTGAGCTACCACTTGAACCACTGGAATTGTTTGAGCTACCACTTGAACCACTGGAATTGTTTGAGCTACCGTTTGATCCACTGGAGTTATTTGAGCTGCCGTTTGATCCACTGGAATTGTTTGAGTTACCGCTTGACCCGCTTGAGTGGCCTGAGCTGCCGCTTGATCCGCTGGAGTGACTTGAGCTGCCGCTTGATCCGCTGGAGTTGCTAGAACTACCGCTTGAACCGCTTGAATTGTTTGAGCTGCTGCTTGAACCGCTTGAGTGGTTTGAGCTGTTGCTAGATCCGCTAGAGTGGTTAGAGCTGCTGTTTGATCCGCTGGAATTGTTTGAGCTGCCACTTGAACCACTGGAATTGTTTGAGCTACCGTTTGATCCACTGGAGTTATTTGAGCTGCCGTTGGATCCACTAGAATTGTTTGAGCTACCGCTTGACCCGCTTGAGTGGCCTGAGCTGCCGCTTGATCCGCTGGAGTGACTTGAGCTGCCGCTTGATCTGCTGGAGTTGCTTGAACTACCGCTTGAACCGCTTGAATTGTTTGAGCTGCTGCTTGAACCGCTTGAGTGGTTTGAGCTGTTGCTAGATCCGCTAGAGTGGTTAGAGCTGCTGTTTGATCCGCTGGAATTGTTTGAGCTGCTGTTAGATCCGCTGGAATTGTTTGAGCTACCACTTGAACCACTGGAGTTATTTGAGCTGCCGTTTGATCCACTGGAATTGTTTGAGCTACCGCTTGACCCGCTTGAGTGGCCTGAGCTGCCGCTTGATCCGCTGGAGTGGCCTGAGCTGCTGCTTGATCCGCTTGAGTGGCCTGAGCTACCGCTTGATCCGCTCGAGTTGTTTGAGCTGCTGCTTGAACCGCTTGAGTGGCCCGAGCTACCGCTTGATCCGTTCGAGTTGTTTGAGCTGCTGCTTGAACCGCTTGAGTGGCCTGAGCTACCGCTTGATCCGCTGGAGTGGCTTGAGCTGCCGTTTGATCCGCTGGAGTGGTTAGAGCTGCTGTTTGATCCGCTGGAATTGTTTGAGCTGCTGTTAGATCCGCTGGAATTGTTTGAGCTACCACTTGAACCACTGGAATTGTTTGAGCTACCGTTTGATCCACTGGAGTTATTTGAGCTGCCGTTTGATCCACTGGAATTGTTTGAGCTACCGCTTGACCCGCTTGAGTGGCCTGAGCTGCCGCTTGATCCGCTGGAGTGACTTGAGCTGGCGCTTGATCCGCTGGAGTTGCTTGAACTACCGCTTGAACCGCTTGAATTGTTTGAGCTGCTGCTTGAACCGCTTGAGTGGTTTGAGCTGTTGCTAGATCCGCTAGAGTGGTTAGAGCTGCTGTTTGATCCGCTGGAATTGTTTGAGCTGCTGTTAGATCCGCTGGAATTGTTTGAGCTACCACTTGAACCACTGGAGTTATTTGAGCTGCCGTTTGATCCACTGGAATTGTTTGAGCTACCGCTTGACCCGCTTGAGTGGCCTGAGCTGCCGCTTGATCCGCTGGAGTGGCCTGAGCTGCTGCTTGATCCGCTTGAGTGGCCTGAGCTACCGCTTGATCCGCTCGAGTTGTTTGAGCTGCTGCTTGAACCGCTTGAGTGGCCTGAGCTACCGCTTGATCCGCTGGAGTGGCTTGAGCTGCCGCTTGATCCGCTGGAATGGTTAGAGCTGCTGTTTGATCCGCTTGAGTTGTTTGAGCTGCTGTTTGAACCGCTTGAGTGGCCTGAGCTACCGCTTGATCCGCTGGAGTGGCCTGAGCTGTCGCTTGATCCGCTGGAGTGACTTGAGCTGCTGCTTGATCCGCTTGAGTGGCCTGAGCTACCGCTTGATCCGCTCGAGTTGTTTGAGCTGCTGCTTAAACCGCTTGAGTGGCCTGAGCTACCACTTGATCCGTTCGAGTTGTTTGAGCTGCTGCTTGAACCGCTTGAGTGGCCTGAGCTACCGCTTGATCCGCTGGAGTGGCTTGAGCTGCCGTTTGATCCGCTGGAGTGGATAGAGCTGCTGTTTGATCCGCTGGAATTGTTTGAGCTGCTGTTAGATCCGCTGGAATTGTTTGAGCTACCACTTGAACCACTGGAATTGTTTGAGCTACCGTTTGATCCACTGGAGTTATTTGAGCTGCCGTTTGATCCACTAGAATTGTTTGAGCTACCGCTTGACCCGCTTGAGTGGCCTGAGCTGCCGCTTGATCCGCTGGAGTGACTTGAGCTGGCGCTTGATCCGCTGGAGTTGCTTGAACTACCGCTTGAACCGCTTGAATTGTTTGAGCTGCTGCTTGAACCGCTTGAGTGGTTTGAGCTGTTGCTAGATCCGCTAGAGTGGTTAGAGCTGCTGTTAGATCCGCTGGAATTGTTTGAGCTACCACTTGAACCACTGGAGTTATTTGAGCTACCGCTTGATCCGCTCGAGTTGTTTGAGCTGCTGCTTGAACCACTTGAGTGGCCTGAGCTACCGCTTGATCCGTTCGAGTTGTTTGAGCTGCTGCTTGAACCGCTTGAGTGGCCTGAGCTATTGCTTGATCCGCTGGAGTGGCTTGAGCTGCCGTTTGATCCGCTGGAGTGGTTAGAGCTGCTGTTTGATCCGCTGGAATTGTTTGAGCTGCTGTTAGATCCGCTGGAATTGTTTGAGCTACCACTTGAACCACTGGAATTGTTTGAGCTACCGTTTGATCCACTGGAGTTATTTGAGCTGCCGTTTGATCCACTAGAATTGTTTGAGCTACCGCTTGACCCGCTTGAGTGGCCTGAGCTGCCGCTTGATCCGCTGGAGTTGCTTGAACTACCGCTTGAACCGCTTGAATTGTTTGAGCTGCTGCTTGAACCGCTTGAGTGGTTTGAGCTGTTGCTAGATCCGCTAGAGTGGTTAGAGCTGTTGCTAGATCCGCTAGAGTGGTTAGAGCTGCTGTTTGATCCGCTGGAATTGTTTGAGCTGCTGTTAGATCCGCTGGAATTGTTTGAGCTACTACTTGAACCACTGGAGTTATTTGAGCTACCGCTTGATCCGCTCGAGTTGTTTGAGCTGCTGCTTGAACCACTTGAGTGGCCTGAGCTACCGCTTGATCCGTTCGAGTTGTTTGAGCTGCTGCTTGAACCGCTTGAGTGGCCTGAGCTATTGCTTGATCCGCTGGAGTGGCTTGAGCTGCCGTTTGATCCGCTGGAGTGGTTAGAGCTGCTGTTTGATCCGCTGGAATTGTTTGAGCTGCTGTTAGATCCGCTGGAATTGTTTGAGCTACCACTTGAACCACTGGAATTGTTTGAGCTACCGTTTGATCCACTGGAGTTATTTGAGCTGCCGTTTGATCCACTAGAATTGTTTGAGCTACCGCTTGACCCGCTTGAGTGGCCTGAGCTGCCGCTTGATCCGCTGGAGTGGCCTGAGCTGCTGCTTGATCCGCTTGAGTGGCCTGAGCTACCGCTTGATCCGCTCGAGTTGTTTGAGCTGCTGCTTGAACCACTTGAGTGGCCTGAGCTACCGCTTGATCCGTTCGAGTTGTTTGAGCTGCTGCTTGAACCGCTTGAGTGGCCTGAGCTATTGCTTGATCCGCTGGAGTGGCTTGAGCTGCCGTTTGATCCGCTGGAGTGGTTAGAGCTGCTGTTTGATCCGCTGGAATTGTTTGAGCTGCTGTTAGATCCGCTGGAATTGTTTGAGCTACCACTTGAACCACTGGAATTGTTTGAGATACCGTTTGATCCACTGGAGTTATTTAAGCTGCCGTTTGATCCACTAGAATTGTTTGAGCTACCGCTTGACCCGCTTGAGTGGCCTGAGCTGCCGCTTGATCCGCTGGAGTTGCTTGAACTACCGCTTGAACCGCTTGAATTGTTTGAGCTGCTGCTTGAACCGCTTGAGTGGTTTGAGCTGTTGCTAGATCCGCTAGAGTGGTTAGAGCTGTTGTTTGATCCGCTGGAATTGTTTGAGCTGCTGTTAGATCCGCTGGAATTGTTTGAGCTACCACTTGAACCACTGGAGTTATTTGAGCTGCCGTTTGATCCACTGGAATTGTTTGAGCTACCGCTTGACCCGCTTGAGTGGCCTGAGCTGCCGCTTGATCCGCTGGAGTGGCCTGAGCTGCTGCTTGATCCGCTTGAGTGGCCTGAGCTACCGCTTGATCCGCTCGAGTTGTTTGAGCTGCTGCTTGAACCGCTTGAGTGGCCTGAGCTACCGCTTGATCCGTTCGAGTTGTTTGAGCTGCTGCTTGAACCGCTTGAGTGGCCTGAGCTACCGCTTGATCCGCTGGAGTGGCTTGAGCTGCCGTTCGATCCGCTGGAGTGGTTAGAGCTGCTGTTTGATCCGCTGGAATTGTTTGAGCTGCTGTTAGATCCGCTGGAATTGTTTGAGCTACCACTTGAACCACTGGAATTGTTTGAGCTACCGTTTGATCCACTGGAGTTATTTGAGCTGCCGTTTGATCCACTAGAATTGTTTGAGCAACCGCTTGACCCGCTTGAGTGGCCTGAGCTGCCGCTTGATCCGCTGGAGTGACTTGAGCTGGCGCTTGATCCGCTGGAGTTGCTTGAACTACCGCTTGAACCGCTTGAATTGTTTGAGCTGCTGCTTGAACCGCTTGAGTGGTTTGAGCTGTTGCTAGATCCGCTAGAGTGGTTAGAGCTGCTGTTTGATCCGCTGGAATTGTTTGAGCTGCTGTTAGATCCGCTGGAATTGTTTGAGCTACCACTTGAACCACTGGAGTTATTTGAGCTGCCGTTTGATCCACTGGAATTGTTTGAGCTACCGCTTGACCCGCTTGAGTGGCCTGAGCTGCCGCTTGATCCGCTGGAGTGGCCTGAGCTGCTGCTTGATCCGCTTGAGTGGCCTGAGCTACCGCTTGATCCGCTCGAGTTGTTTGAGCTGCTGCTTGAACCGCTTGAGTGGCCTGAGCTACCGCTTGATCCGCTGCAGTGGCTTGAGCTGCCGCTTGATCCGCTGGAATGGTTAGAGCTGCTGTTTGATCCGCTTGAGTTGTTTGAGCTGCTGTTTGAACCGCTTGAGTGGCCTGAGCTACCGCTTAATCCGCTGGAGTGGCCTGAGCTGCCGCTTGATCCGCTGGAGTGACTTGAGCTGCTGCTTGATCCGCTTGAGTGGCCTGAGCTACCGCTTGATCCGCTCGAGTTGTTTGAGCTGCTGCTTGAACCACTTGAGTGGCCTGAGCTACCGCTTGATCCGTTCGAGTTGTTTGAGCTGCTGCTTGAACCGCTTGAGTGGCCTGAGCTATTGCTTGATCCGCTGGAGTGGCTTGAGCTGCCGTTTGATCCGCTGGAGTGGTTAGAGCTGCTGTTTGATCCGCTGGAATTGTTTGAGCTGCTGTTAGATCCGCTGGAATTGTTTGAGCTACCACTTGAACCACTGGAATTGTTTGAGATACCGTTTGATCCACTGGAGTTATTTAAGCTGCCGTTTGATCCACTAGAATTGTTTGAGCTACCGCTTGACCCGCTTGAGTGGCCTGAGCTGCCGCTTGATCCGCTGGAGTTGCTTGAACTACCGCTTGAACCGCTTGAATTGTTTGAGCTGCTGCTTGAACCGCTTGAGTGGTTTGAGCTGTTGCTAGATCCGCTAGAGTGGTTAGAGCTGTTGTTTGATCCGCTGGAATTGTTTGAGCTGCTGTTAGATCCGCTGGAATTGTTTGAGCTACCACTTGAACCACTGGAGTTATTTGAGCTGCCGTTTGATCCACTGGAATTGTTTGAGCTACCGCTTGACCCGCTTGAGTGGCCTGAGCTGCCGCTTGATCCGCTGGAGTGGCCTGAGCTGCTGCTTGATCCGCTTGAGTGGCCTGAGCTACCGCTTGATCCGCTCGAGTTGTTTGAGCTGCTGCTTGAACCGCTTGAGTGGCCTGAGCTACCGCTTGATCCGTTCGAGTTGTTTGAGCTGCTGCTTGAACCGCTTGAGTGGCCTGAGCTACCGCTTGATCCGCTGGAGTGGCTTGAGCTGCCGTTCGATCCGCTGGAGTGGTTAGAGCTGCTGTTTGATCCGCTGGAATTGTTTGAGCTGCTGTTAGATCCGCTGGAATTGTTTGAGCTACCACTTGAACCACTGGAATTGTTTGAGCTACCGTTTGATCCACTGGAGTTATTTGAGCTGCCGTTTGATCCACTAGAATTGTTTGAGCAACCGCTTGACCCGCTTGAGTGGCCTGAGCTGCCGCTTGATCCGCTGGAGTGACTTGAGCTGGCGCTTGATCCGCTGGAGTTGCTTGAACTACCGCTTGAACCGCTTGAATTGTTTGAGCTGCTGCTTGAACCGCTTGAGTGGTTTGAGCTGTTGCTAGATCCGCTAGAGTGGTTAGAGCTGCTGTTTGATCCGCTGGAATTGTTTGAGCTGCTGTTAGATCCGCTGGAATTGTTTGAGCTACCACTTGAACCACTGGAGTTATTTGAGCTGCCGTTTGATCCACTGGAATTGTTTGAGCTACCGCTTGACCCGCTTGAGTGGCCTGAGCTGCCGCTTGATCCGCTGGAGTGGCCTGAGCTGCTGCTTGATCCGCTTGAGTGGCCTGAGCTACCGCTTGATCCGCTCGAGTTGTTTGAGCTGCTGCTTGAACCGCTTGAGTGGCCTGAGCTACCGCTTGATCCGCTGCAGTGGCTTGAGCTGCCGCTTGATCCGCTGGAATGGTTAGAGCTGCTGTTTGATCCGCTTGAGTTGTTTGAGCTGCTGTTTGAACCGCTTGAGTGGCCTGAGCTACCGCTTAATCCGCTGGAGTGGCCTGAGCTGCCGCTTGATCCGCTGGAGTGACTTGAGCTGCTGCTTGATCCGCTTGAGTGGCCTGAGCTACCGCTTGATCCGCTCGAGTTGTTTGAGCTGCTGCTTAAACCGCTTGAGTGGCCTGAGCTACCACTTGATCCGTTCGAGTTGTTTGAGCTGCTGCTTGAACCGCTTGAGTGGCCTGAGCTACCGCTTGATCCGCTGGAGTGGCTTGAGCTGCCGTTTGATCCGCTGGAGTGGATAGAGCTGCTGTTTGATCCGCTGGAATTGTTTGAGCTGCTGTTAGATCCGCTGGAATTGTTTGAGCTACCACTTGAACCACTGGAATTGTTTGAGCTACCGTTTGATCCACTGGAGTTATTTGAGCTGCCGTTTGATCCACTAGAATTGTTTGAGCTACCGCTTGACCCGCTTGAGTGGCCTGAGCTGCCGCTTGATCCGCTGGAGTGACTTGAGCTGGCGCTTGATCCGCTGGAGTTGCTTGAACTACCGCTTGAACCGCTTGAATTGTTTGAGCTGCTGCTTGAACCGCTTGAGTGGTTTGAGCTGTTGCTAGATCCGCTAGAGTGGTTAGAGCTGCTGTTTGATCCGCTGGAATTGTTTGAGCTGCTGTTAGATCCGCTGGAATTGTTTGAGCTACCACTTGAACCACTGGAGTTATTTGAGCTACCGCTTGATCCGCTCGAGTTGTTTGAGCTGCTGCTTGAACCACTTGAGTGGCCTGAGCTACCGCTTGATCCGTTCGAGTTGTTTGAGCTGCTGCTTGAACCGCTTGAGTGGCCTGAGCTATTGCTTGATCCGCTGGAGTGGCTTGAGCTGCCGTTTGATCCGCTGGAGTGGTTAGAGCTGCTGTTTGATCCGCTGGAATTGTTTGAGCTGCTGTTAGATCCGCTGGAATTGTTTGAGCTACCACTTGAACCACTGGAATTGTTTGAGATACCGTTTGATCCACTGGAGTTATTTGAGCTGCCGTTTGATCCACTAGAATTGTTTGAGCTACCGCTTGACCCGCTTGAGTGGCCTGAGCTGCCGCTTGATCCGCTGGAGTTGCTTGAACTACCGCTTGAACCGCTTGAATTGTTTGAGCTGCTGCTTGAACCGCTTGAGTGGTTCGAGCTGTTGCTAGATCCGCTAGAGTGGTTAGAGCTGTTGTTTGATCCGCTGGAATTGTTTGAGCTGCTGTTAGATCCGCTGGAATTGTTTGAGCTACCACTTGAACCACTGGAGTTATTTGAGCTGCCGTTTGATCCACTGGAATTGTTTGAGCTACCGCTTGACCCGCTTGAGTGGCCTGAGCTGCCGCTTGATCCGCTGGAGTGGCCTGAGCTGCTGCTTGATCCGTTCGAGTTGTTTGAGCTGCTGCTTGAACCGCTTGAGTGGCCTGAGCTACCGCTTGATCCGCTGGAGTGGCTTGAGCTGCCGTTCGATCCGCTGGAGTGGTTAGAGCTGCTGTTTGATCCGCTGGAATTGTTTGAGCTGCTGTTAGATCCGCTGGAATTGTTTGAGCTACCACTTGAACCACTGGAATTGTTTGAGCTACCGTTTGATCCACTGGAGTTATTTGAGCTGCCGTTTGATCCACTAGAATTGTTTGAGCTACCGCTTGACCCGCTTGAGTGGCCTGAGCTGCCGCTTGATCCGCTGGAGTGACTTGAGCTGGCGCTTGATCCGCTGGAGTTGCTTGAACTACCGCTTGAACCGCTTGAATTGTTTGAGCTGCTGCTTGAACCGCTTGAGTGGTTTGAGCTGTTGCTAGATCCGCTAGAGTGGTTAGAGCTGCTGTTTGATCCGCTGGAATTGTTTGAGCTGCTGTTAGATCCGCTGGAATTGTTTGAGCTACCACTTGAACCACTGGAGTTATTTGAGCTGCCGTTTGATCCACTGGAATTGTTTGAGCTACCGCTTGACCCGCTTGAGTGGCCTGAGCTGCCGCTTGATCCGCTGGAGTGGCCTGAGCTGCTGCTTGATCCGCTTGAGTGGCCTGAGCTACCGCTTGATCCGCTCGAGTTGTTTGAGCTGCTGCTTGAACCGCTTGAGTGGCCTGAGCTACCGCTTGATCCGCTCGAGTTGTTTGAGCTGCTGCTTGAACCGCTTGAGTGGCCTGAGCTACCGCTTGATCCGCTGGAGTGGCTTGAGCTGCCGTTTGATCTGCTGGAGTGGTTAGAGCTGCTGTTTGATCCGCTGGAATTGTTTGAGCTGCTGTTAGATCCGCTGGAATGGTTTGAGCTACCGTTTGATCCACTGGAGTTATTTGAGCTGCCGTTTGATCCACTAGAATTGTTTGAGCTACCGCTTGACCCGCTTGAGTGGCCTGAGCTGCCGCTTGATCCGCTGGAGTGACTTGAGCTGCCGCTTGATCCGCTGGAGTTGCTTGAACTACCGCTTGAACTACCGCTTGAACCGCTTGAATTGTTTGAGCTGCTGCTTGAACCGCTTGAGTGGTTTGAGCTGTTGCTAGATCCGCTAGAGTGGTTAGAGCTGCTGTTTGATCCGCTGGAATTGTTTGAGCTGCTGTTAGATCCGCTGGAATTGTTTGAGCTACCACTTGAACCACTGGAATTGTTTGAGCTACCGTTTGATCCACTGGAGTTATTTGAGCTGCCGTTTGATCCACTGGAATTGTTTGAGCTACCGCTTGACCCGCTTGAGTGGCCTGAGCTGCCGCTTGATCCGCTGGAGTGGCCTGAGCTGCTGCTTGATCCGCTTGAGTGGCCTGAGCTACCGCTTGATGCGCTCGAGTTGTTTGAGCTGCTGCTTGAACCGCTTGAGTGGCCTGAGCTACCGCTTGATCCGCTCGAGTTGTTTGAGCTGCTGCTTGAACCGCTTGAGTGGCCTGAGCTACCGCTTGATCCGCTGGAGTGGCTTGAGCTGCCGTTTGATCCGCTGGAGTGGTTAGAGCTGCTGTTTGATCCGCTGGAATTGTTTGAGCTGCTGTTAGATCCGCTGGAATTGTTTGAGCTACCGTTTGATCCACTGGAGTTATTTGAGCTGCCGTTTGATCCACTAGAATTGTTTGAGCTACCGCTTGACCCGCTTGAGTGGCCTGAGCTGCCGCTTGATCCGCTGGAGTGACTTGAGCTGCCGCTTGATCCGCTGGAGTTGCTTGAACTACCGCTTGAACCGCTTGAATTGTTTGAGCTGCTGCTTGAACCGCTTGAGTGGTTTGAGCTGTTGCTAGATCCGCCAGAGTGGTTAGAGCTGCTGTTTGATCCGCTGGAATTGTTTGAGCTGCTGTTAGATCCGCTGGAATTGTTTGAGCTACCACTTGAACCACTGGAATTGTTTGAGCTACCGTTTGATCCACTGGAGTTATTTGAGCTGCCGTTTGATCCACTGGAATTGTTTGAGCTACCGCTTGACCCGCTTGAGTGGCCTGAGCTGCCGCTTGATCCGCTGGAGTGGCCTGAGCTGCTGCTGGATCCGCTTGAGTGAACTGAGCTACCGCTTGATCCGCTCGAGTTGTTTGAGCTGCTGCTTGAACCGCTTGAGTGGCCTGAGCTACCGCTTGATCCGTTCGAGTTGTTTGAGCTGCTGCTTGAACCGCTTGAGTGGCCTGAGCTACCGCTTGATCCGCTGGAGTGGCTTGAGCTGCCGTTTGATCCGCTGGAGTGGTTAGAGCTGCTGTTTGATCCGCTGGAATTGTTTGAGCTGCTGTTAGATCCGCTGGAATTGTTTGAGCTACCACTTGAACCACTGGAGTTATTTGAGCTGCCGTTTGATCCACTGGAATTGTTTGAGCTACCGCTTGACCCGCTTGAGTGGCCTGAGCTGCCGCTTGATCCGCTGGCGTGGCCTGAGCTGCTGCTTGATCCGCTTGAGTGGCCTGAGCTACCGCTTGATCCGCTCGAGTTGTTTGAGCTGCTGCTTGAACCGCTTGAGTGGCCTGAGCTACCGCTTGATCCGCTCGAGTTGTTTGAGCTGCTGCTTGAACCGCTTGAGTGGCCTGAGCTACCGCTTGATCCGCTGGAGTGGCTTGAGCTACCGTTTGATCCGCTGGAGTGGTTAGAGCTGCTGTTTGATCCGCTGGAATTGTTTGAGCTGCTGTTAGATCCGCTGGAATTGTTTGAGCTACCGTTTGATCCACTGGAGTTATTTGAGCTGCCGTTTGATCCACTTGAATTGTTTGAGCTACCGCTTGACCCGCTTGAGTGGCCTGAGCTGCCGCTTGATCCGCTGGAGTGACTTGAGCTGCCGCTTGATCCGCTGGAGTTGCTTGAACTACCGCTTGAACCGCTTGAATTGTTTGAGCTGCTGCTTGAACCGCTTGAGTGGTTTGAGCTGTTGCTAGATCCGCTAGAGTGGTTTGAGCTGCTGTTAGATCCGCTGGAATTGTTTGAGCTACCACTTGAACCACTGGAATTGTTTGAGCTACCGTTTGATCCACTGGAGTTATTTGAGCTGCCGTTTGATCCACTGGAATTGTTTGAGCTACCGCTTGACCCGCTTGAGTGGCCTGAGCTGCCGCTTGATCCGCTGGAGTGGCCTGAGCTGCTGCTTGATCCGCTTGAGTGGCCTGAGCTACCGCTTGATCCGCTCGAGTTGTTTGAGCTGCTGCTTGAACCGCTTGAGTGGCCTGAGCTACCGCTTGATCCGTTCGAGTTGTTTGAGCTGCTGCTTGAACCGCTTGAGTGGCCTGAGCTACCGCTTGATCCGCTGGAGTGGCTTGAGCTGCCGTTTGATCCGCTGGAGTGGTTAGAGCTGCTGTTTGATCCGCTGGAATTGTTTGAGCTGCTGTTAGATCCGCTGGAATTGTTTGAGCTACCACTTGAACCACTGGAATTGTTTGAGCTACCGTTTGATCCACTGGAGTTATTTGAGCTGCCGTTTGATCCACTAGAATTGTTTGAGCTACCGCTTGACCCGCTTGAGTGGCCTGAGCTGCCGCTTGATCCGCTGGAGTGACTTGAGCTGGCGCTTGATCCGCTGGAGTTGCTTGAACTACCGCTTGAACCGCTTGAATTGTTTGAGCTGCTGCTTGAACCGCTTGAGTGGTTTGAGCTGTTGCTAGATCCGCTAGAGTGGTTAGAGCTGCTGTTTGATCCGCTGGAATTGTTTGAGCTGCTGTTAGATCCGCTGGAATTGTTTGAGCTACCACTTGAACCACTGGAGTTATTTGAGCTGCCGTTTGATCCACTGGAATTGTTTGAGCTACCGCTTGACCCGCTTGAGTGGCCTGAGCTGCCGCTTGATCCGCTGGAGTGGCCTGAGCTGCTGCTTGATCCGCTTGAGTGGCCTGAGCTACCGCTTGATCCGCTCGAGTTGTTTGAGCTGCTGCTTGAACCGCTTGAGTGGCCTGAGCTACCGCTTGATCCGCTGGAGTGGCCTGAGCTACCGCTTGACCCGCTTGAGTGGCCTGAGCTACCGCTTGACCCGCTTGAGTGGCCTGAGCTGCCGCTTGATCCGCTGGAGTGGCCTGAGCTGCTGCTTGATCCGCTTGAGTGGCCTGAGCTACCGCTTGATCCGTTCGAGTTGTTTGAGCTGCTGCTGGAACCGCTTGAGTGGCCTGAGCTACCGCTTGATCCGCTGGAGTGGCTTGAGCTGCCGCTTGATCCGCTGGAGTGGTTAGAGCTGCTGTTTGATCCGCTGGAATTGTTTGAGCTGCTGTTAGATCCGCTGGAATTGTTTGAGCTACCACTTGAACCACTGGAATTGTTTGAGCTACCGTTTGATCCACTGGAGTTATTTGAGCTGCCGTTTGATCCACTAGAATTGTTTGAGCTACCGCTTGACCCGCTTGAGTGGCCTGAGCTGCCGCTTGATCCGCTGGAGTGACTTGAGCTGGCGCTTGATCCGCTGGAGTTGCTTGAACTACCGCTTGAACCGCTTGAATTGTTTGAGCTGCTGCTTGAACCGCTTGAGTGGTTTGAGCTGTTGCTAGATCCGCTAGAGTGGTTAGAGCTGCTGTTTGATCCGCTGGAATTGTTTGAGCTGCTGTTAGATCCGCTGGAATTGTTTGAGCTACCACTTGAACCACTGGAGTTATTTGAGCTGCCGTTTGATCCACTGGAATTGTTTGAGCTACCGCTTGACCCGCTTGAGTGGCCTGAGCTGCCGCTTGATCCGCTGGAGTGGCCTGAGCTGCTGCTTGATCCGCTTGAGTGGCCTGAGCTACCGCTTGATCCGCTCGAGTTGTTTGAGCTGCTGCTTGAACCGCTTGAGTGGCCTGAGCTACCGCTTGATCCGCTGGAGTGGCCTGAGCTACCGCTTGACCCGCTTGAGTGGCCTGAGCTACCGCTTGACCCGCTTGAGTGGCCTGAGCTGCCGCTTGATCCGCTGGAGTGGCCTGAGCTGCTGCTTGATCCGCTTGAGTGGCCTGAGCTACCGCTTGATCCGTTCGAGTTGTTTGAGCTGCTGCTGGAACCGTTTGAGTGGCCTGAGCTACCGCTTGATCCGCTGGAGTGGCTTGAGCTGCCGCTTGATCCGCTGGAGTGGTTAGAGCTGCTGTTTGATCCGCTTGAGTTGTTTGAGCTGCTGTTTGAACCGCTTGAGTGGCCTGAGCTACCGCTTGATCCGCTGGAGTGGCCTGAGCTGCCGCTTGATCCGCTGGAGTGACTTGAGCTGCTGCTTGATCCGCTTGAGTGGCCTGAGCTACCGCTTGATCCGCTCGAGTTGTTTGAGCTGCTGCTTGAATCGCTTGAGTGGCTTGAGCTACCGCTTGATCCGTTCGAGTTGTTTGAGCTGCTGCTTGAACCGCTTGAGTGGCCTGAGCTACCGCTTGATCCGCTGGAGTGGCTTGAACTACCGCTTGAACCGCTTGAATTGTTTGAGCTGCTGCTTGAACCGCTTGAGTGGTTTGAGCTGTTGCTAGATCCGCTAGAGTGGTTAGAGCTGCCGCTTGATCCGCTGGAGTGACTTGAGCTGCTGCTTGATCCGCTTGAGTGGCCTGAGCTACCGCTTGATCCGCTCGAGTTGTTTGAGCTGCTGCTTGAACCGCTTGAGTGGCCTGAGCTACCGCTTGATCCGCTGGAGTGGCTTGAGCTGCCGCTTGATCCGCTGGAGTGGTTAGAGCTGCTGTTTGATCCGCTTGAGTTGTTTGAGCTGCTGTTTGAACCGCTTGAGTGGCCTGAGCTACCGCTTGATCCGCTGGAGTGGCCTGAGCTGCCGCTTGATCCGCTGGAGTGACTTGAGCTGCTGCTTGATCCGCTTGAGTGGCCTGAGCTACCGCTTGATCCGCTCGAGTTGTTTGAGCTGCTGCTTGAACCGCTTGAGTGGCCTGAGCTACCGCTTGATCCGCTGGAGTGGCTTGAGCTGCCGTTTGATCCGCTGGAGTGGTTAGAGCTGCTGTTTGATCCGCTGGAATTGTTTGAGCTGCTGTTAGATCCGCTGGAATTGTTTGAGCTACCACTTGAACCACTGGAATTGTTTGAGCTACCGTTTGATCCACTGGAGTTATTTGAGCTGCCGTTTGATCCACTAGAATTGTTTGAGCTACCGCTTGACCCGCTTGAGTGGCCTGAGCTGCCGCTTGATCCGCTGGAGTGACTTGAGCTGGCGCTTGATCCGCTGGAGTTGCTTGAACTACCGCTTGAACCGCTCGAATTGTTTGAGCTGCTGCTTGAACCGCTTGAGTGGTTTGAGCTGTTGCTAGATCCGCTAGAGTGGTTAGAGCTGCTGTTTGATCCGCTGGAATTGTTTGAGCTGCTGTTAGATCCGCTGGAATTGTTTGAGCTACCACTTGAACCACTGGAGTTATTTGAGCTGCCGTTTGATCCACTGGAATTGTTTGAGCTACCGCTTGACCCGCTTGAGTGGCCTGAGCTGCCGCTTGATCCGCTGGAGTGGCCTGAGCTGCTGCTTGATCCGCTTGAGTGGCCTGAGCTACCGCTTGATCCGCTCGAGTTGTTTGAGCTGCTGCTTGAACCGCTTGAGTGGCCTGAGCTACCGCTTGATCCGCTGGAGTGGCCTGAGCTACCGCTTGACCCGCTTGAGTGGCCTGAGCTACCGCTTGACCCGCTTGAGTGGCCTGAGCTGCCGCTTGATCCGCTGGAGTGGCCTGAGCTGCTGCTTGATCCGCTTGAGTGGCCTGAGCTACCGCTTGATCCGTTCGAGTTGTTTGAGCTGCTGCTGGAACCGCTTGAGTGGCCTGAGCTGCTGCTTGATCCGCTTGAGTGGCCTGAGCTACCGCTTGATCCGCTCGAGTTGTTTGCGCTGCTGCTTGAACCGCTTGAGTAGCCTGAGCTACCGCTTGATCCGCTCGAGTTGTTTGAGCTGCTGCTTGAACCGCTTGAGTGGCCTGAGCTACCGCTTGATCCGCTGGAGTGGCTTGAGCTGCCGTTTGATCCGCTGGAGTGATTAGAGCTGCTGTTTGATCCGCTGGAATTGTTTGAGCTGCTGTTAGATCCGCTGGAATTGTTTGAGCTACCACTTGAACCACTGGAGTTATTTGAGCTGCCGTTTGATCCACTGGAGTGTTTTGAGTTACTTCTATTTCCGTTGGGATGGAATGAGTTGCTGTCTTGTCCGCTCGAGTGGTAGTTGGGTTTTATTTGTCCTCTGGGACGGTGGGAGTTGCTATCTGAAACGTGCGAGTGATGTGGTCGACGTTTTGGTCCACCGTGATGGTGTGATTGTCTGTCTGTTTCGCTCGAGTAATGTGCGTGATGTCTTGGTCCGTCGCGATAGTGTAAGTTGCTGTCTGAACCACTCGAGAGGTGTGCGTGACGTCTTGATCCGTCGCGATGGTGTGAGTTGCTGTCTGAACCACTTGAGTGATGTGCGTGATGTCTTGGTCCGTCGCGATGGTGTGAGTTGCTGTCTGAATCACTCCAGTGATGTGCGTGATGTCTTGATCTGTCGCGATGGTGTGAGTTGCTGTCTGAACCACTCCAGTGATGTGCGTGATGTCTTGGTTCGTCGCGATGGTGTGAGTGTCTGTCTGAACCACTCGAGTCTGATCTGCTAAAGTGCCGTGAGTGACTCGTCTGTCTGCTGGGATGGTGTGAATGCTTGCTTGATTCGCTCGAGTCATGAGAGTCGCTTCTGTTTTCGTCGGAGGAGTGCGAGTTGCTCTCTGATTCGCTAGAATCGTTTGAGCCACTGCCTGATTCGCTGGAATCGTTTGAGTCACTGCCTGATTCGCTGGAATTATTTGAGCTACTGCTTGCCGAGTTGCTTTCAGATCCACTAGCATTGCTGCTGGATGAACTGGAATTGCTGGCGGATTTTAAGCTGGAGGCGCTGCTTGACTTTGAAGCGTTGCTAGATTTATTTACTTCGTTTGAAGACCTGGAGCTGCTGTATTTCTCAGAGCTGATGCTTTCAGCGGACTCTGTAAGAGAAAAGCTCTTTCAATTCTGAAATTAAGTTGCTTATACCTAATTATTTATAATACTGCGCTCTCCAACCCGCGTGCTATGCATGGAGATTATGGCAATAACCTCCCCTTTCGTGCAAGAGGCCCTAAGTCCTGCAGTGGACTGTTATGGGTTTTGATGTAATATTAAAGCTAGAAATGAACGTGAGTCAGTGGATAGAGTGGTGGAAGTGGTGGTTTATTTGTGTGTCTTTGGCATCGAAGCTCCCAAAAATGGACAGTCTGATTTAAATGAGATTTTCTTTATGTCAAAACCGGTTTCACCGAGATAGCCCTTTGTTTCATTAGAATCGATTCAGGCAAAAATATAAAAAAAAAATTGTAAAAAAATATTAACATTTTATAAGGCTTAGGTTAAGGGGAGTCCATTTTATTTTATTTTATTTATTAGGCACATACAACAAATTACAGCCACACAACAAAAGGTATTGTGTATAGTTTCTTAAGTGTAAGTTCTAGACTATAATTCTTTTACATTATTTTATTTTATTTTATTGTATTTGGATGTCTTACAGCTTACAACAATAAGATAAGTACAATAGCAAAATTTCCATCAGCCATTTACGCGACACCACAGATAAATTTCCCAAATTGACTATAAAGAGGTTTAGTACATTGAAATGTTTAGTGTAGGTAGGTACTTACACGAAATTAACATTGTACCAAACATACATTAGGTAGATATATCGAACTTAGAAATAAAGGTTTTAACCATAATGTTCCTAACTTGCGTAACGCTACTGAAAAACAAGTCTATATGCCCATCAGTGGGTAAATCATTAAATGCCCTTGCCGATCGCAACATGAAACTGTTCATGCGATAATTTGTGCGAGCGCATGGAGCATGGAGTAATTCTTTAATACATGAGTGGCAATATGGTACATTTAAAAACAAATAAGACAGAAGTAGTTGACAATCAATTTTGGACTGAGCATGCTTTATCAAAAACGCTATATCTGCAATTTCTCTGCGAATTGAGAAAGGTAGCAAGTGAAACCGGACATACCGTTTCTCGTAATCAACTTTAGGTATTTTAAACTTAAAACTAAGAAATCTGGTAAATTTTCTTTGCAGTTTTTCTATCCGATCAGAGTGGATATTATAGTGTGGACTCCAGACTTGACTTGCGTATTCAAGATGACTTCTAACATAAGCACAGTTTAGAACCTTAAGTGTTTTCATCCTTTTGAGTGACTTCCCACAACGAAGGACAAAGCCTAGAACACGAGAAGCCTTGCCAACCACCTGGTCAACGTGACTCTCGTATGTTAACTGATTATCGAGTATAACGCCCCGGTCACGTGTGGAGTGAGATCGCGACAGAATTACATTTTGAATACTGTAGTCAAATACTAACAGCTGTTTCTTGCGCGAAAAACTTACTACAGTGCATTTAGATACGTTAAGGTCCAGCTTATTGTGCCGACAATAGCGATCAACTCTTAGAAGATCTTCCTGTAGCAGAGACGCATCGGCAAAACTATTCACCCTTCTTTATATTTTCATGTCGTCTGCAAACAGGACATATTTAGAGTTGAGGAAACAGCTGCCGATGTCATTGATAAAAGCCACAAAAAGTAGCGGCCCCAGCAGAGATCCCTGGGGAACGCCTGATGGTACCGCCAAGCAGACGAATACCCATTTAAAACAACTGCCTGCGTCCTATTCTTCACATAAGAGATTAACCACCGGAACAGATCACAACGAATACCAAGACCGAAAAGCTTCTCCAAAAGAATGTCATGGTCGATACGGTCGAAGGCTTTGCTATAATCGGTATAGATAGCTTCTGTTTGGTAGCCCTTGTCCATATTGGCACCGACAAACTCCGTAAACAGTACAAGATTCGATACCGTGGACCTTTTTCTCACAAAGCCATGTTGTTGGGACAATAAGCTAGACTGGATATAGCTGGTTGTAAACTACGCGTTCAAGTACCTTAGCAAGCAGAGCTTCGAAATAGGTCTGTAGTTTTCGACGTCATCCTTGGATCCTTTCTTGGGAATAGGTGAAATAAAAGCAGATTTCCACAGAGAAGGCATGACGCCATTCTGCAGCGAACGTTTGAACAGCAAGGAGATAGCCGCACAACGGACCAGAAACAGCGCCGGAAGACCATCAGGTCCTGCAGATTTGCCTAGATCTAGACATCCCAATAGCTTGTGCACCTTATCAACGTCTACCTTAATAGACGTGATGTCACAGACCGAGTTAGGACTATCCACAGTTCCGGTAACAACTGCAGCCGAATCGGTGTCAAGGAAGGTCGATCGAAAATATTTGGAGAACAGCTCACATATGCCAGGGCCAGTGTCAGACGTGGAACCCGCATAAAACATACTTGAAGGATAGTTATTGCTAATACGTTTGCTCTTAATGAACGTCCAGAATGTTTTCGGATTGGTCGTGATAGTGTCCTCGATGGTCGACATATACGCGTCATAATATTTACGCTCCAAAGCTTTGGCCCTGTCGCGCAGTAAACAAAACGCATTATGGTCAGAAATATTACCATAGATGTTGAACTTAGCTAAAAATGTTGACTTTTCCTTTTAAATTTCTATGAGAGGTGTACTATACCAAGGGGGATAAGAGTGAGTGTATGTTACTCGTTTAGGTATATAGCTATCTCGTAAATTGTTAATAATATAATATAATTCCCGGACCGCGTCCTCCACATCGCCTCAAAAAAGAACCTCGCCCCATTGCGTCTCAGTCAATGATGCACGGATTCTATCGTAATCACCTTTCCCATACTGAAATATGGTCCGCCTCGGTACATCTAATAGGTGTAACTGCACAAAGTGAGCACGGATTACAAGAGATCTATGACAAGAATCTTCAACTAGCAAAGGGTTAGCAGATGCAAATACGGAGACAGTGTCGATGGAGAGCACCAAATCTAATATTTCCCCTTGAAAATTAGCGACAGTATTAAACTGGCTAAGATTACATAGCTCCAAGGTGTCGGTAAACTCCATTATAAAGTTGACCGGTGGCGCAACCGGACGAAGTCCAACGTCAGCGGCAACCAAGTCGATGCAGCTCATATTAAAATCACCAAGGATTATAAATTTGTCAAGAGGGTGATTGACGGTTAATTGCAATAATTTGTCCATGAAGTTAGTTAGTTGAGTCGCAAAGTTGTTACCACTGTTTTGTTCACACAGGTATAAAGTGCATAGATGTAGCTTATATACAGACCTATGGCAACTACTGCGCAATAAGAGTGTTACCCATAGGTCTTCGGCACTAGACTGCCAATCTAATTTAGTAGATGCTGCTATAGCGCGACGGACCGCTATAATGACACCTCCACCCCGCGACTGCCCTGTTGCGTCGCAGTCGCAGATATTCCTTCCACCAGCCATGTCTCGGTCAAAGTGATAACGTCGAAGTTACTAAGTCTCACATTCCTTAGAAAAGTCTCGGTCTTAGTGCGTAGTCCACGTACATTCTGGTGATAGATAGTTAGGGTCGCCATTTTTCAATTGTGTTTAGTAAGAGATTACTTGAGTTTACTAAGAGAGTACTGCGTCATAAAACTGCGCAGCAGTTTTCCAGACCGACTGTTAAGTTACTATTATTGTATATTTTTAATCAATAGATACATTAAAATGAAATGACACATGTCGACAGTTCTCTGACATCTCTTGGATGGGTTATTTATTACAAGTTTTAAAGTCTTCTTCTTCTTCGTCGAGTCAATTATCGAAAACCCTATTTATTTATGTATTAGCTAGATCTGGCTTAAAGTAAGTTTGTCTTAATGCAAATTTTTGAAAGCAGGACATACCATCCAATTGCGATTCGGACTTGGAGCTTTTGCTCACGACGACACCATTTTCTTCTTTATCCGACGACGATGACGAGTAAGAGGAAGATGATGCGTCCGATGACGAGGATTCCGATGAATAGGATTCGTTCTTCTCCCAATCACCAGCTGTAAGCAAGATATTTATTTAATCTTTATAGTTATAGCAGGTTTACGGCAAAGCATTTATGTAGACATAGACATAGACAGCACTTTATTCGGTTCCACATTTCATCATCATCACAGCATAACACCCATAACAGTCCACTGCAGGACTTAGGGCCTCTCTCACGAAAGGGGAAGTTACTGTCATAAATTCCACGTTCGACAGGCGGGTTGGAGATCGCAGTGCTATATGAAGATGACAATGGAAAACGCTGTTGCCCATTTTCCAGCCTACGGAGACTCTAGATCTTGTGCCTCGAAAACATGAGTCGCCTTGTACGACACCCACGAGTGTAAGGGGTTGGTGCTATTCTACTCTGCCGGACACCACACGGCTGTGTAATTTAGTACTTCTTAAAGAACTTAAGAATAAAGATTCTTAAATCCTTTTTATAAGAAATAAGATTCCAACATAGTGTCGATCTCAGTCTCTGAATTTATAATTGAAGCCTGAACAGAATTTATGTAAGGATGCGCCTTTTTCTTAACTTTATTTTTTTTTATTTAGGAACAAACAGTCGTTTACGCAAATAGTACATTGTACTAAATAATTAAATAGACCTAAAGTTTCCTATTTCATTTACAAACTTTAATAATTCATAAGCTAACTGTTGCTATTGTGAAGTGTCTTACAACCACAGACATAACAGACTAAACACAAATCACAAATATTCCCTGTTCGCTAGCTCTACAATGATTATGAATCTTGCTATCCCGTTTTTTCATCCATTGGAATAAGTTCACGGAAAATGACGTGCGCAATGTTTTGAACGTTCGACATATTGCTCGAGGGCCTAACGACCTGACGTTTTTTTGAAACATCGTTTTAAATAAATAATTTATAATAATGTACACAATAAAATTTTAATTGCTAAAACTTTAAATATGGTAAAGTGCAGTGCATATCTCTGTGACAATGCAAAATATAGATTTACTCCTGGTGTAAATCTATATTTTGTTTTGTGTTTACTTCCTTTCATACGTAAGTAAACATTTGTGGTCGCGGCAAGTAGGAATCAATTTTAAAAATTGTAATAAAAAATATGCGTCGTAATAGTGTAAATTTGCAATAGGTAATAAGCTTTACTATAAAACAGCATGCTAATAAACACAGATTTTTAAATATTGGCAAATAAAGCTATATTTCCGTGTCTAAATAGACATGGAAATATTTCGATGGTAACAGGGCCGGATTTTGTATTTTTTGTATCCAAATTTTATTCTTCTATGTAAGAGATGACACCCGAAGAGTCGCGCGTTAGTCGCATTTGCCACGCGCTTCTGCTTCGATTTAGATGCGCTTCTACGCGAGACTATTTCCGGTAATTATTATTATTGTGAATTAATCCTCACCGATTAGGTCCAGGTCTAGGTCCAAGTTTAAGGGAGGTGGGGCATCTCATCATCAGGCAGGCCGTACGCTTTTATGGAACCTACTATCTTAGTGGTATAAAAAAGTTCTAATTCTAGATCCAGATTCATGTCAAGGTCCAGGGGGCTTATTTTTTTATTTCATCCGTTTGCCAAATTAATCCCGAGCGCTCATAGAAATCGCTTGCAGAAGCAAGGCGAGTCAATCGTATCACGGTAAAGTTTCGATCACGAGTTTGCCATGTCAAAGCCATGTATGTATAAAGGATTTGGTTCACTCGTTTGTGTGTGTGTGTGTCATAAAGTTAGAAGTGTGATATCGCCAAAATTGTCTATCCATGATCGATTCGGGAACACGGTAATTTAGCAAAAAAATACCCCAGGGACTAAACCTGGTTTTTAAGTCTTGACAAGTTCTGCAGCGCGACTGTATTGCCACAAAAACTCGAAGTATCTCCTGATCTCTACCGCTTGATTTTGCCAAGTCAAAGTCATAAATTATAAAAAAGAGATTTTGTTGTTATTTTTATTTATTTGAATTTTTAGATTTTCTAAAGACCAGACCTTATGCAATATCTGGGTAGCAAATATGAAAATAAAGCATTGGAAGCCCACTAAATGCAGTATGCTATGTTCAAAGCATTTCGAAGATTATTATGTAGACCCAAGTCCCTTTAGAACTAAACTACGTCCGGGTGCAGTACCAACCTTATTTAATTTTATCCTGTGTCATCCAACGTAAGTAAATAATAATTATGCAATGATTGTGTAAGGGCACTTCCGGATTTGATATGTAGGTATTTTTTGTTTACATTTTTTGAGAGAGTATGAATTTTACAGACAAAAGGTAAACTTATCCTTATCCATGCTTTGTCAAGTTTATGTTCATAATCATCATCATTACAGCCCATATCAAATTAAACAACAGTTCATAAGTTAGATTTAGTTAATTTTATGATAGTACTTATACCTATAAGTATGGGTAGGCCCATTAACTTCGGAGGCAAGGGGAGCGAACGGTAATTTTTTAGTTAATTTCTGTAATTTTTTTTTTACTTAGTCGCTTTGTTAAAAGTAGAGTGGGAAATGGCATTTGCCAATCCTCGTCTATTTTCTTTTAAATATAATGATGTAAAGAATATAACAAAAATATATATTTGAGATCATTACAACAAGACTTTTATGTTTGATATGTTTATTATGCCTTTCATTTTTTTTGTATATGACTATGCCCTTTAGAGGGCACCATATTCAATTTATTGTGAGGTCACATAGGCCAACCTGTGAATAATGAAGACGTTTCCAACGATAAGTAAGTACCTACTTAGTTTAGAAG
Source organism: Blastobasis adustella (assembly GCA_907269095.1). Lineage (NCBI taxonomy): Eukaryota > Metazoa > Arthropoda > Insecta > Lepidoptera > Blastobasidae > Blastobasis > Blastobasis adustella. Next base: position 8,656,612 of record OU026140.1, read on the forward strand.
TTTTGAGGGAACAGATTTAGAATCTACATCTGTTCCCGATAAAAATCATAACCCTCCTTTTTGCAAGCACTACCGATTCACGGGTATGTAGGATCGAGAGATCGAGGAGACGGTGGTAGGACTGGTAGGTATCAGGGCGTGGGCTTGACCCCAGACACCTTACCTTTGAAAATATATGGTTTTTAATCAAGTATAACTATAATATCAACCGTGTGGTATCCGGCAGAGTATAATAGCACCAACCCCTTACACTTGCGGGTGTCGTACAAGGCGGCAAAGTTTTCGAGGCAAAATATGTTGAATTTTCGTAGGATGGAAAATGGGCAGCAGCGTTTTCCATTGTTATAATTATAATAACAGCCCTCCTAGCCGTTTTCGGCGACAGCGTCTGCAACGACGACATTAGTTACGATTTTCCTGCTGCTCCTGTCTGTCGTGTGCCTGCATGTGACTAGCGTAGCCATTTTTGGCTTTAAATGTGCGATATAGTATATAGCCGCAGGTGGTCGGGCTTTTAAGTCGTCGCGTCTTTGATCAAGTCGTGCAGTCATCTGCGCAGGAAATATTTAAGTGCACAAGTGATCGCGCTAGCACAGATGCACTCTCTCGTCTTCCCTTGCCTATACCTGATGAAACGGTGGACCGTTACGATCAGAGGTGAGATTGGATGCAGTGTCTGTCCGATAGTTTCTAAATATCTCTACTGCCGCCCTAGGCCCTCCACATGGCCTTGCTGCCTTGCCGTGTCCGCCAAAACTCCTTTGCATATCTGCGATGAGACAGACTTTCCACATAATGCGAGAGATATTCGCAGTTCCACATTTTGCCGAAGCCTCTAAGCATCTCTCGACCAGGTTTAGCCCACGAGCCGACGTGGTGTACCGGGGTGTGGGCGCTGCGTGTGTAACAACTACTTGGAGCCACTGGTAAGAAATTACGGGAAACCCGTAGCCCAATTAGCCTCACAGTTCATGGGAAGACGGCTGGTGAGGTTCAATGCTACGAGAGACCCCGCTACACCCCATATGTTATATTTATAACACTGCGATCTCCAACCCACCTGCCAAGCGTAGAAATTATGGCAATTACTTCCACTTTTGTGAGAGAGGCCCTAAGTCCTGTAGTGGACTGTTACGGGCAGTGATGATAAACAGAATAGACTTGTATTTAGTTTGTAATGAATAAACTCAAAAACTACTGGACCCATTCAAATAATTCTTTCACTATCACTGATTAACATAATATTATGTTTCCGCGGGTTAGTATAGTTAATTGTTTACACTTTTACAGCGATCCGAACTGCGCGAACCCCAGTAGCTTAGAGGTGTATAGGCTGACGACGACGGTGATAACGATCAGGTCGGCACCTTCATTGCACTTTTATTATAATGACAATATAAATATACAAGTCAGATTTGTTTGTGTTCGTTACGGAATAGAAATTCGTAGTAAAAAATAACTTATCTGTAGATGGGCTGCCTTGTTTCGTCCCTGCATTTGCCTTAGTGTGTGTGTTATAGAGATGTGTGACATTTTGTCTCAAATTGAAATTCGGTATCTACTCTCTGCTTTTGTTTATAAATTTTTTTCTCTATGCTTACAACTCAGTAACAACAGCAGTAGCTCCCTCTTGACAGCCCTCATATCTATATTCCTGATTAGACTTTCTAATCCGCGCACTATCATGGTGCTAGCATGGACTGTCAAAGTTAATCAAAATGACAGCTCTCGGAACCACTGACCTCTTAAAATACGATTACCGTCTTACTAATAAAAATTATTCAAACGTTGAACGATCGTGAACTTTGGTTTAACGAAGCTTATTTTGACATGTACAACAAACTTATATGACCCCGTGAAAACGTCGCCGTTGTTGGAATTGGCATGACATTTCAAAATGGCGACACTTTGTTTCAGTTATGGCCACCGGGTCAGATAATTTGTTGAATTACACAGGGCTTTTGTCAAATCACCACTAACTTAGGTATTAGACCAGATGAATATAACTGGAACTAAATGTCACCAACTGAAATATCATTTGGCGGCAATACTAAATTCATAACAGCGACCCTGTCATTGGGCCAATTATGTTTGTACACACGCCGTGTAACTATCGACTGAGTAACAAAACAGGCGTTCAACGCTCATTGATCAGTACTTTATCTAGCAAGATGATTAGAACATCAGTGGGTGCAACCTTGTTGAAGCACCTATATCAAATTTCATTTCGATTTACTTCAACAAGGATCAACAAGGTATTTGAGCGCGGACAATATCATAATGACAATTATTAGAATTTAACGCAAACAAATTTTAAAAACGTAAATAGACAGGATATACCTAAATAAATGCTTCCATTACTTTTTGTAGCCGTTAAATAAGATACATTTTCACGTGATGTTCATCATCACGTGAAAAGCAGCATAAATATCTAGAACGATACGTATTTAGATAATACAGAGTTAGGTTTACTTACAAGTTGGTTTAGCCTCGATCACGACGAAAGCCTACGAAAAAAAACAATTATTATAAAAATAATAAAATATTAAAATTTTTTGGGATAAAATATAATATAAAAAGGAGGTTAATCGAAAATCACTTTTTTGCTTCCCAATATCGGGGATCAAAGTAAGTCTGGAAAGTTTTGAAGGACTAGGGATTAAAAGTGTTTACTAGTAATAATATAATAATTCTACGTTTGTAGATTTTCGGAATACATAGTAAATTTCTTTGCTATAAAAATTTCACACTCATATTTTGAAATTAAATTATTAAAATTGATCAAGTCGGAACGCTTTTTAATTTTCATTTTCAGCATGAATTCAATACTTTGCTGCACGACGTTTATTTTCCCTATTTTTGAACCTTGATGATGCTAATGTAATTGAAAAAATATTGAGTTTTTCATGTCGCAAACCAATATTGAAAACCGTCTGAGTCGTGGGTAACGGTTCAAAAACAGAGTCCGTTGCAAAGTGGATGTAAGAGTGGATGCCAATGAAAAAAGCAAACAAAATTGCACAACAAGGAAACAAACTTAAAAACAAAAAGAGAAATTAAAATTAATAGCAAAGGACACTCACCGTGATGCCTATGGCGAACACTAGAAGTGCCAAGAACCTCATTATGCGGTGATAGGAGTATGCCACCGTAGGCCGTTGGCTGTCTTATATACGAAGTCTTTTACAAAAGAACGATATTATTGTTAGCTTTTCCCCAAACTGTTCAAATAGAAGCTAATCATATAATCAAGGGACTAAGTCGTGACGTACAGCCATTTAACTAACACAATATCAAATATTTAAGTTTTGGGCGTGGGTAATTGTTTTACAGGTTAGCATGTGCCTCCTGAAACCTGTACAAAAGGTGGCACTTAGCATTTATCTACCTATAAATTACAGATATCTATAATAACCCTAATTACGTGGACCCTCTAGTGGTGTCCACGCGAAGATTCGAAAGAACGTTTCTCGCTCGTACGATTCGGATGTGGAATGAGCTCCCAGCCACGGTGTTTCCTTTGGTCTATGACATGGGATCGTTCAAGAGGTATATTAGAGGTCTCCTTAGAGGCGGGCAACGCATTGGTAGCACCCCTGGTGATGCTGATGTCCATAGGCGGCGGTGACCACTTTCCATCAGGTGGCCCGCATGCCTGTTTGTCAGCCGGATAAAATAAAAAAAATAAAAAAAAAAAAAATTTCATGTTAATGTCCGGGTTGTGCTCTCGCGCACGACGGCCCAGGGTCCGCCATGATCATGATCCAGGATGCGGCAGATCAAGTAATTACTGTTGAGCGACTGCCATCTGAGCTCCGTGACCGTGGGAAACTCAACAGGTTGGATCACGGTTACACATTCAGCAGGTTACATCACGATGTTTTCTGAAACTTTACTACTTTACTGTAGTCGAACCCGGTACCTCTCTCTTACGAGTCGGACCCATTAATCACAAGGCTATCGACGCTCTGTAACAAAAACATAAAATTTTATTGAATTTTGCTCAGCCTCTTGCGCTGGTGCAGTAGAGGTTTCTGAAGGGATGTCTTTGTTAGTGCCAAAGTTACCTTCCGACTACGCACAGGCAAGCGGGCTACCATGGAAAAAATTATAAAATATTAGTGTGATTTAAACCCCCGACCACAGCGATCAAACTGCGGCGCGCAAATCGTGACGAAGCGTGACGTCAGCTGGCGTAGCTGCGTAGAACTTATACCGTTATTTTGTTTGTCTCGTTGGTCTTGTGGTATACGATTGACTTACGCACCGAGGTCCCCGGTTCGATCCTCACCAGCGACTTGTAGTTTTTATTTGTCACTTGATTGACAAATATCAGGGGATGAATTCTTGCACCGTGAGATCTCGAATACGACCATTTTTTATAGCTAAATATCTATATTAATGTCATATAAAACAATTTTCCACAATAAAGGATTAGCGAAAATCGTTGAGAATCATATTTATGCTTGCTATAGAGATTCAGTGACTTTTTAATAGATATTTACAACTTTAACGGCTCGATAGCTCGCGGATGGGTCAAAATCCCGCGCGTCGGTCAGTCGGGCAGCGGGTCACCTGTGTCTATTGTGACGGTATGTCTCCACGAACACAACAAACTTTTCGATGCACTTTTACGCTAATAAATGCAGATTATAGCACAAACACTATATAATTACAATAATTTCGATTTGTAATGTGACCACGTGGTCCTTTCCCTGCTTTCATGGTTTCCCTTGGATTTGTTTGATTACGATCATTATATCTTACTATGGCCCCCATAAATCGTTTTCTATCCGTCAATTTGTACCTACGTGAAGGAATCATTATTTTAATAAATTCCAGCCGGTACATACCACACCTGTTTATACCAAATTATGCAAATATTTTAGTGTATGGGTAATATTTTGCTTAAGTCATTACACGCTTACTTTGGGCTCGTTCTCAAAAATGTGGAACAGTTTCCTGTCAACAAGTTTATGCTAGAATTTTTTAAATTATGCTCATTTTTTAGAGGTAAAACCTTAAACTATCGATACTTACATACATAATCTGAGTAATACACGACTACTATCTCCTGTCGGTTAAATAGCTAGCAAATAATTTAAGCAAGTGTGTTACAGCCTAGGCAGCTAATTTTCTAAGTAATATGTCGTTATCGACCAAATCAAATGCCTTTTTATAATCGAAATGTGTCGCATCCACTTGCCCTCCGCTGTCTACGGCCAGCATTACCTTTACCATTTAGTTCAAGAGATTGCTTGTTATGCTTCGAGCTGGGTGAAACTCATGCTGAGCGTTCGATAACGACAATGAAAATGAAAATGAAAAAATGATTTATTTAATTAGTTAGTGGCAGTGGCATAGTTCATAGTACAATAATGTCGACAGTAACAAGGCATATTATTTGTTGCAGTTATACACTGTGATATCCAACTAACTCGTGGGCATCTTATTGAGGAGGAGCAAACATCACCTTACTTACTTCGAGGGAGAAGTATTATTCCAGGTAATTATATTTATTTAACCTAAAAAAGCTACCGCACTGCTCTGGTGGCACGTGCTTCCGAGACTGGTCACAAAGGTTAAGCAAACCTCATGGAGTCCGGGAACTAGATAGGTGACTCTTTTCAAGTCGAACTACAGCACCGTAATGAGCACGCCATCGTTTGGTGTTCCTCCTAATACTGTTGACAAAGCAAGGTTGACCAAGGTCTCCCGCTGAAGACCCTGAGACTAGTTGAACAATCTTGGGAGCCGATTGGCAACCCGTTTATTTTACTTAGAAAATGAAACTACTCAATGAAATAAATAGATACAGGTAGGTAAAGGCATCGAATACCCAGTAAGCGTTCTAGAGTTCTGAGTGCAGAATTCTGCGTTTCGCGTTCTCTGTTCGGTCATTGTCACTGACGATCTGAGTGGTTGACCTGCTGCACAAAAGGCCTTGAATTCGTGCATGCGTAGCGTGCATAGCCTACTTAGCCGTAGGGATGTGGCTTAATGATTTTGAAGAGGTGATCAAGTAAATGATGAAGTTGACGTTATAAGAGCTAAATTGCCGTTTTTACGAATTTAAGGAATCAGCTGTTTCTTTTTTAGTAAATTTGGACGTTGGTGATTGGCTAAAAACTAGTTAAGACAGAACTTAGGCGATTCCTAAATTTAGTGAAAACGGCCATTACACTCCTATTTATCCGACTTTTTTCGAATTTTGTATGTGAAAGGAACAGGAAGGGTTTCTCACCATTTTCACTAGACTAGCAAGGGAGGGGTCCGTTCGATAATAGTAAACCTCATAATAATATCAGTTTAAAATCATTATCTTACTTCGACCAAGACAATGCTGAATGGAAACATGGAAAGGATGATCTTTTCATCAATCAAGCAACAATTTTAAGAAACTTTAGTGTCGTAATGTACCTAATGTTTGATACATACTTAATTTGAACGTATATTTTTCTCATTTGCAGAAACGAGATGACGACGTGCCCATTTTCTTGTTGGAGTCGATCGAGAACATAAGATCGTACTGTGACAACAAAGCCATTCAAGCACGACGATCAGTCTCTCCGATGCCAAATTAGAATAATTATTAAATTAATTAATTTGATCAACAACAAAAACTGTCATCAATATTATGCAATATACCACAGTATATAGAAAGGCCCAGTAGGTCATGTCATCTTCAAAAGGCCGAAACCCATCTTATATATGTAAGCGCCTAGAATTTTCAGCGTAACAACTCATCGCAACCGAAGTTGATGCGACGTTATATTTTTATTTGTAGTGTGTGTGTGTGTGTGCTCATCGTAATAGTTGTTATGCTAATACTTAGATAAAATGTAAAGAGCCAAATTAAATATACAAATTCACGCACTGATTGGACGAGCATATCTACATGTTTATCAGTTATCACAGACATCTTGCAGATGATAGACATGATACTTGTCGTGGTTATCTTAAACTGTAACTAGCGACCCGCCCCCGCTTTGCACAGGTAGTAACTTTAACAAGTTATAAACCTCAACCTTCCTCATGAATCACTCTATCTATTGGTGAATTGAATGAAAATCTGTTCAGTAGTTTTTGAGTTCATCGCGTACAGACAAACAGACGCGGCGTGTGACTTTATTTTTACTCTTTTCAAAAGTCAAAAACCTAACCGAAGACAAAGAGAAAGTTAAGCGAGCTCATCCGGCACAAGAAACTTCCACGGGTCTGTACCCCTCCACCTGAAGACCTGCTCGCCCCTTGGGAACTGGAACTTCTCTCGTTACCTTCCACCTGTCCGGGAATTTAGCATTCTTTAAACATTTATTAAAAATGGGAACCGTTACTTCCCCTAGTGCTGAGCAACAATCCTTAAATATGAATGGTGGTATTCCACCTGGTCCTACAGATCTCTTCGGCTTGAGACGCACCACACACGCGCGCACTACATCATCTAGAAGCAAACTATCCACATTTAGGCGCAGTCCTAATTGGCGACGATCGTGCAACCATGGTCGTACATACGAGGGCGGTTTTGAGGTTTCGTATTGCTCGGACGACGCGCGACGTCCGTCCGTTGTATGACTATAGTCGCACGACCTCTGTCAATTATGACAGCGCTTTTCGCTCGCTAACACGCTGTGTCCGACTTCCGCCATAGCTACTGTTACATTCAGTTCAGCACTTTTTGCACTGTATAGAGTGAAAATAGGTATTTAGAAAACTTTGCAGCACACTCCACCCTTGTTAATATGTGGTTTTTTTAAACTATATTTTGAGAATGTTCATAATGTTTACCTAACTTATGAAGCAATAAATATTGAGCGACGGTGGCCGAGCGGTTACAGTATCCGACTCGTAAGCCAGAGGTCCCGGGTTCGAATCCCGCTCCGGCCATGTACCAATGACTGTTTTCTGAGTTATGTACATTAGTTGAATACTAACCGATGCTCTTACGGTGACGGAAAACTGATGAAACCTGCACATTCAGGCGACTGGATGAGTAACCGTGATCCAATCTGGTCAGGTTCCCCTGATAGCATGGAGGTCAAATGACAGTCGCTCCACTGTAATTACCTGACCTGCCAAATCCTGGATTATGGTCAAGGCGGACCCCGGGCCTTTGCTCTCGAGAGCACAACCGGGACATTACGCCAAGATGATTATTATTTATTTTATTATGAAGCAATAAATATTGAAATATTGAGAATACCTATTGCCTCTCACATATTTTATATAATTCTAAAATGATTTGAGGTCCTCCGCTAAATGATTTGTGTTATGAATTTAAAAATCTTTCAGCCGCTTTCGTAATTGCCACCTATCGTGCGACCTTATTAGGACAGCGCCTCATAGTCCGCTAACGATGTACCTACTAGCTTCATACCGCTTACAACTTTTTAACTTGATATCACGAATTAAATCATTCGTGTACCACTTCGGATAACTGTACCTAGATTTCATAATGCGCTGTCCAAATTGGCAACGATGTGGTGGGACGGGCGGTTTTAGGTATCCTACGGTCGGGCGACGTCCGTCATGCGACCATGGTCATGCGACGAGCGGTTTTGGGTATCCTATTGATCGGTCGATGTCCACAATATGGTCGCATGATCACTGCCAATTAGGACAGCGCCTAAATGCTTCTTCTTTGGTTCATATTCATCAAAAATACCGTTTAATGTATCGTAGAGCAGACCCAAGCAGGAATCTATGTCATCTAACAAACACAATGGACTCCAATCTATTGCCGCCTTGCACGAATACAGAGTTAAAAGGTCTGCTTTATTACAATTCCGCGCAGGCGGTTGCGTAACGCGATCTTAAGGCAGTCGGCTGTCACCGCGGTGACTGGTGGTGGCGACGGTGGCTGTGTCGGGCCGCACACGCACAGGGGCACCGCGAGCGGCGGGTGGTGCACATCCTTGGGTAGCAACGGCTCTTCCGCCGCACTCCCGACTTTTCATTGGAATACGGATGTCCATAGGCTGCGGTGACTGCTTACCATCAGACAGGACGTAAGCTTGTATGCCACCTTTGTGGTATAAAATAAAAGAACTTAATCTAATTGACGACTGTTGTGGTTACACACCATGTTGCTATGAACGAACTCACAGCAAACTTACAGCTTATTTTTATTTAAATTTATTTTTTGGTAAAATGAAGTTGTGTTTATATATATTTATTGTTTAGGTACAAGTTGATGTGTGTGCATGGAGTACCAAATAAATGCTTTTCTTTTTGTTATAAAATATTCGTAAAAATGTTGTATCTTAGAAGGACTAGAATATTAATTGAAATCTTCTAACACTAGTCCTTTACGATGAAAATTTAAAATTGTTAATGTCATCTCGAATGGAACGCACGTGCCAAGAAAATTGCTCCGCGGTTTTGGTCGTCAGTTTTCCTACATTAATGGTCGGTCCATTGGCTAGTGCCATAGCCCCCTTTATCTGACAAGCCATGCTGTAGCACGGAACGGCAACATGAATCGATTTACTCATTGTTTACATATCAATGTGCCTGTAAATTATAAATTGTATGATGATAAATAAAGTATATTGATAAAACTGTAAATTAACGTGTTTGTATGGACCATCTACAAAGGTAAACAAAAGAAAATATATTTATCTACACTCATAGCGTAATGTTCCAATTACATATTCGAAAACAGTTGTTTAAGGGTACACTTTTTTCACGCCAGTCTATAAAAATTTAAAAAATCAGTTTTCGATACAGCATTTCCCATACTATTTTCATTACAGCTGTATCGAAAAATAACTTTTTAATTATTATGCAACACTTTTCTTTTTTAAATTTTTGTCGGGCGCCGGGACACGGCTAAATGTAGGCTGAATACCTAAATGTCTTCAACAAATTCAAAATTCCTGTTTATATTTGTGATCAGTTCATAGTCTGTGGTTGTGATTGTGTACATTTGGAATTATTTTCCCGCTAAACAGAATATTTTTTTTAAATGTTTTAATTTGTGTTTGTGAATGTTTCTTCTTGTGTGAAGCAAATAAATAGATGAATGTGAAAGAAGTGAAGTGAATTTCGCTTGATATCCTCGACGCGAAGATGCAACAGAACTGACTCGCAGTTACTTCCAGCAAAGTTGAAAAAATTATAGGAACGAAATTTTAACATGAAAATATGAGTGTAGATAAAGTAGTGTATGCAACTGCATGTGGGAGAACGTGTATAGAAATTAAACAAAGAAATATGAATAATAAATCTATGTATATTATTACCAATAATATAATAAATGGACAGCAACAGATGGAGAGGACATATTTTAGTAGCTTAAGTAATGTACTTAGATTTAGCAAAATACAGACAAGTTGACTATCATTAATTGATATTTCTATAGAAATAACAAAATAGAACATAGAAATAATATGCGTTATACGGTTAAGCAAGATTACCTGAGGAAGACAGTTCAGAGCACTGGTGGTGCCGTGTCCGCAGTCGGACAACGTCTGACCTGTCGAGAGCGATGGCCGCCTTTTTATAGACTGCGGTGTACCCGCATTTGGTTTTTAATTTAAGAACACTACCTTCATTTTATAAAAATGAAGATAAATACAATAATAATATTATCTCCCACATGCATATAATTAGGTATTAAAGCACTCGTGTCAAACTATTAACATAAAACAGACACTCATGTTTTAATACCCCCTTTCATATGACAGTTGCATAAACTACTATTATAATTGAGCTAATATTACTAAATACGATTTTTAAAAAAACAATCGTTTAACAATTTTGGTGTTAATCTTTTACTTATTTCATATATCAAATTCTGTTTTATAATCGTAAATTTTCTTTAACAGAGGCGTTGTTACAATTGAAAAATATAAGTAAAATTATGATTGTACCTTAAAAATGGGAATGAAGATGTGCCGACGTTTTTCTTTTCAAAAGTTGTAATTCTATTAAACAAATGGACTTTTGCTATTCCCCAAGCATGCTGGAGTCCCACCGTAGAATCTTTTGTGTGCAGCAAACATATTCGCCCAGTGAAAGTTATCACAACTACTTTAAACCATGATCTTTGATTATCCACGATGATGGCAGCGTTGAAAAAGTATATAGGTACAATAAGTTAGTAAGTAGTTCGTTTTTACATACTTAGGTACTTAAATAAGAATGTATAAAACGTATTATACTTTATAATGATAAATTGGGCAATCTTTTAGCTGACAAAGACTATTTTATTTTATGAAAGCTTTAAGCGTCCGCGTAAAATTCGGTTATAACGTTCCAGAGCCGTTCCGGCGGGAACCACACTGAATTTCGGGATAAATTACAATCTATATGCTGTTTGGGACCATATGCTATATTACTGTTAAATTTTATTAAAATCCGTGAAGTAAAAGAAAAAGAAAATATTGCGTGAAGGAGTAACAAACATCCTTTACGTACAAAACCAAACATCCATTTTATTTCGCATTTATAATATTAGAATAATATAATTGCAAGTTTGTAGATAGTAAATATTACAAGCATCTATCCAATTTCATATTATGGAACTAATGCATATACTTTTTCATATACTTAATCACTTAAATAAGTAATAACATTAAACGACGACGACCGCGACGATAGTTTTGCCGTCATTTTCACGTTCATTAAAAATAAAAAATGCGACGTCGTCAAACTTCTGCACATGGCTTGTAAGATGAAGGAGGCTATGCTAGTGCACATGGTGCCCAGCTCCTCAAAGCATGCGCATACAATAGCGAGCTGTGTAAATTATTTTTTGTATAAATAAATTCGAGTCATTCGTTGAAAAGAGGCGTCACGCCGCCGCGCCGCCGCTGCTGCTGCAGCAACCGTTGCCTGGCTACATGTATCTATCATCTGCCTGCCTGCGCACGCAGCAGTGCTACGGCACACGAACGCAGCGCCATAGCCTCCAGATTTCAGAGGAATACTCCTCTAAGCTCCAGATAAAGGAGGCTATTGCAGCGCGCAAGCGTAGTAAATACGTCATGGCTCACATTGTGTCATGTGTTGACTGTCAACAACATGCCGATAATATTTTTGTATTTTATATGTTAATGTTTTTTTGTACCTAACGGTTTAATAGCTTGTTTTAGCAATGAAATTAATCAAGGCCTATTGCCTGGGACTGCCATCCACCAACCCACATTCAGGCAACTTATTCTGCAGTGTCACGAGATGATTTCATCGAATGTCCTCATTGTGCAGCGCCTAAACTACTAAAAGATCGACGGGGTCTTCAAATTCATACAGGTAAACGTTACAAATCAACCAAGCCTCCTGCATCTGTAGCTACATAGCCTCGTCCCCATTACTCACGCCCGTTGCCCATTTCGTTTTTACTTCTACAATTGCCCACACTGAATTTGTCCTTGCTATTAAGTAAATTGAAAAATTTCATACCCGTCATCAAACGTATTCCTCGTAGTGCGAAGTTCACGGTCGCATCTACTTTGGCCAACACTATATACCATTCATCATCACTATCAACATATCAACTGGAAGACGCCTACTGCTGGGCATAGGCCTCCCCCAGAGATCTCTACAAAAGCCGGTCTTGTGCCTTCCGCATCCACCAGCTGGATCTACGATCTTTACCAGATTCTCGGAACTATAGACCATTGGGTCACCGAAAATTCATTGTCCAGTTGGGAGAGCCTTCTTACATTTTCATATAAAGGCAGCTATTTTTAAAAGACATTAATAACCGATCAATCACCACGCAAATCTATATCTATATCTATACTAATATTATAAAGAGGAAAGGTTTGATTTTCTGTTTGTTTGTTTGTATTGAATAGGCTTCGAAACTACTGGACCGATTTCAAAAATTCTTTCACCGTTAATTAAGAAGCTACACTATCCCCGGGTGACATAGGCTATATTATATTTTCTAAAAAATTACGGATCATTAATTAAACTCCAATAATGAAGCCCAATGTGTAAAAAAATACCCAAAAAATTCCTTACATCGCGTGTGCTGCAAAAACTATTGATGATAGAACAAAATAATGTACTACGTTTTTGTATAACACATCATTATCTACAAAAACTGTCGCAACAGTATATGTCTAACTATTATAGTTATGTCACAATAAGTGTTCTTTTATTTTCAAAATTTAATTGAAATGCCGCCGCTTAAAAACGCTCTTTATTTGTACCTTGGTATTAATCCTTATCAAAATCATTACTTCATATTCACGACTGCTTCAATACCTTTATATAACTTTTTGAATTATTCAATTCAGACATTCCATTCAAAAGATATCTCGAGTTTAAAAATGTGAATATTAGAAAAAAATCGCGTGTTCGCCGCTCAGTCCGCTCGGCTATCTAAGCAGCACGGGAGGGGAGTCAATGTCAAGAAATAAAGTGCCCTCCCTACGCAGCGGTCGTGTGCGGAATCGATCGTACCCGTGCGAAGCCGGGGCGGCTGCTTAAAGCATAATTGTTCTCATCAAGCCATCATCACAGAATTTCAACTCAACCATTGCTGATTCGTTCGCTTGTTTCTTGGCCCCACCTTGTTAACCGACGATTTAGCTGTAAGACCTACCTTTTGCTGATACGATTTTACCAATTTCACATAATATAATGCTCCCTTGTTATTGTCATCATTTGGTGTATTATTTGAAATGTTTTGACCTCACTAGTACCACTGCTTTCGTAATATTACCAACACATCCAATTCATTGTATTTTTCTTCCATGACTATCATGTTCTTTTTGAGATCACAAATGTGAGAGCGAGCGTGCTTACGGCGGTCAAGTCACAAATTAAGGGAACAACAATTAACCTTATCAGAACCTATGCTTATTACCATGCTGCGTTGACACCAAAAAGACGTGACTTCTGGAATAGCTTTGAAGACACCCTACGACGTACCATCCTCCGATCAGATCGTGGTTGTTACCGGCCTCGTGGTCAATTTGGTCGAGCAAGAAGGCTTTGGATACGAACAGTCAATTAGTGAGGGAGAAGAAATCCTCCGGACTTCACTGGCCGCCGACTTGGTCCTGGTTAATATATTCTTCGAAAAAATACTAGGAAAAGTTAGTGTAGTTATAATCTTACTGCAGAACGTTGCGAGCTGTGATGGACCGGTTTAGACGTGACGAAGTGTTATTATGAAATTTTCGCTCACAAGTTCAAAATCCATGAAAGACAATACTATTCCGTAGACCGTACTGTTTCAAGAAGCTGTCCAACAAGTCACGGTTTTTTCCAAACCCGTTTCTCATTGCGAACACCTAACGAAGTGGTATCTGGCCCGTTTGGACCAACTAACAGAACGGGAAATGTAAAATTGGAATACCCATAGAATCCAAAAAACAAGGTAACCCTGGGTGGGTTTTGCGCACGGAACCATTTGTCACAAACAAGGTACTAGGTAGGCTAGATACCTGACGCGTGATACCTGATTTTTAGGTCAGAAATGCGACAACTATCAAGGTTTCAAACTAATAAGCCACACGATAAAGCTTAACGAACCATAAATACCAGAGTCTTCGTCAGGCCTGCTCTTTGTCGAAATACAGTTTGAGCTGCAGCACCAAGGATTCCATCTTAGCTGTGAGGAACTCTCAGGAAGACAAACCTACTGCAGTAGAAATCAACCTCTGCGTTTCGCATTTGTCGATCTGCAAAGAGAGGCAGAGCTATTTTGTACCAGAAGCGTACATAGCGAGTCCAGGACATGTATGCAAACACTGGATATTATCAAAATCATTGCAGGATACACTAATCTTTTCTGATTTAGACGTACGTTAAATAAGTAAAAATAAATTGTTATGATTTCAATAATAACTTTCAGTCATGTTAGTCAGGGCCATTATAATATTTTTTTGCCGGACCAAAAAAAAATCAACGCGTGGGCGATGCCCCTGGTATTGCAAACTAACATAGGCTGCTGTGACTGCTTACCATCAGGCGGGCCGTAAACTTGTTTGCCACCTTTGTGGTATATTAAAAAAGTTATTTCCTCTAGTTAGGTTTGTTAGTCCTTCAGGTATAACTTGCTCCAATAGTGTCGGAAAGAGCGTTTGATTTTCAATGACTGTGCATACTCCAAGTCTTAATCCAAACACACAATTTTGGAGATGTTCCAGTAATGAATCCGACGTACAACATACCAATGCATTCCATTCATATTTTAAGTGTATTTAATTGCTGTAAAACTGTAAACTAATAAAAAAATAAAAAATAAAAAAATGCATCACACGTTTCGTTCACTCAAGCGTCTGCAAAAATGCCTGCCTCGTTGGTGGTTTCTGCATTCACTTTTCTGCAATCACTTGGTCTTAAAAGACCAAGGTTATTTTGGCCCAATGGCCAACGCCGATGTCTGCTTTGTTGACGCCATAGAGAAAATTTTGAACAAACTGGAGCGGATGCAGAAGTTGTGCATCAGGTTCAGCTTTTGTCTACGTAGCAGATCATGTGTCTGAATATAAAACTGAACTGAAATGGTCGACGCAGAGATATATATGTTCTCAGCACACTATTTAATGTCCTTCACAATACACAGTCCTCTCAATACCTCAGTGAGTGTTTTGAATATTTTGTGCCTAAAGATGTGTGTTCAGTCAGATCCCTATTTCTAAAGTTAGTATCCTATATATCTAGTCGCTATTGCCGTTCTTTTACTGTACACTTCGCGCGTTTATGGAACTCCATTCCTCATAGCCTTTAGAATAGTCCTTAAGAACAGATTAAAAGAGTATTATCTCTCTCTTTTGTTTCTATAGTATATGTTTTAGTACCTGCATTAAGACTCCTAGGGATCTAAGCTCGCCGTTGCATATCTCTATTACCTTATTGCATTATTAAGGTATGTTTTTGAGTACAATAATGAATAAAGAAGGAACATTTTCTGACCACCAGAATAAAATACAACAATTAAGTTTATCCAACAATTTTATTTCACAAATTCACTGACTAATATAGCGCTGAACCGGTTTAATTGTAGACAAACTGATTTTTATATGCTTGCTTAATTACTATGCTAATAACATCGAATGCCGTTGGTATGCGAGAATTATCTTTCAAGGAAGTATAACTAACAGTCTGAGTCCGACGAATAAGAGTGAGATTCCGACGATGCCGAAGATGACGAAGACGAGGAAGAGCTTGAGGATGATGACTCTTCAGAGTAGGAACCATCAGCATTCACTACCTCCTGATTCTGAGAACTATTTTGGGCGCTAGAGTCTTGGGAGCTGCTGCTAGATTTACTAGAAGTAGAGCTACTTCCATCACTGTTCACGTTAGAGCTATTCGATGATTGGTTAGAGGAAGAACTGCTAGCGTTCTCTGACTGTTCAGATTCGGAGTTTGACGAGCTCCCGTCAGACGATGAGTTGCTTGACGATGATCCACTTGAATGGTTTGAATTGCTGCTTGATCCATTTGACTGGCTAGAGTTGGTGCTAGATCCGCTTGAGTTGTTTGAACTACTGTTCGATCCGCTGGAGTGGTTTGAGTTGCTGCTTGACCCGCTTGAGTTGTTTGAGCTGCTGCTTGAACCGCTTGAGTTGTTTGAACCACTGCTTGATCCGCTTGAGTTGTTTGAGCTACTGCTTGAACCGCTTGAGTTGTTTGAGCTGCTGCTTGAACCGTTTGAGTTGTCCGAGCTGCTGCTTGATCCGCTTGAGTTATTTGAACCACTGCTTGAACCGCTTGAGTTGTCTGAGCTGCTGCTTGCACCGCTTGAGTTGTTTGAACTGCTGCTTGATCCGCTTGAGTTATTTGAACCACTGCTTGAACCGCTTGAGTTGTCTGAGCTGCTGCTTGAACCGCTTGAGTTGTTTGAACTGCTGCTTGATCCGCTTGAGTTATTTGAACCACTGCTTGAACCGCTTGAGTTGTCTGAGCTGCTGCTTGAACCGCTTGAGTTGTTTGAACTGCTGCTTGATCCGCTTGAGTTGTTTGAACCACTGCTTGATCCGCTTGAGTTGTCTGAGCTGCTGCTTGAACCGCTTGAGTTGTTTGAGCTGCTGCTTGAACCGCTTGAGTTGTCTGAGCTGCTGCTTGAACCGCTTGAGTTGTTTGAACTGCTGCTTGATCCGCTTGAGTTGTTTGAACCACTGCTTGATCCGCTTGAGTTGTTTGAGCTACTGCTTGAACCGCTTGAGTTGTTTGAGCTGCTGCTTGAACCGTTTGAGTTGTCCGAGCTGCTGCTTGAACCGCTTGAGTTGTTTGAGCTGCTGCTTGATCCGCTTGAGTTATTTGAACCACTGCTTGAACCGCTTGAGTTGTCTGAGCTGCTGCTTGAACCGCTTGAGTTGTTTGAGCTGCTGCTTGATCCGCTAGAGTTGTTTGAACCACTGCTTGATCCGCTTGAGTTGTTTGAGCCACTGCTTGAACCGCTTGAGTTGTCTGAGCTGCTGCTTGAACCGCTTGAGTTGTTTGAGCTGCTGCTTGATCCGCTTGAGTTGTTTGAACCACTGCTTGATCCGCTTGAGTTGTTTGAGCTACTGCTTGAACCGCTTGAGTTGTCTGAGCTGCTGTTTGAACCGCTTGAGTTGTTTGAACCACTGCTTGATCCGCTTGAGTTGTTTGAGCTACTGCTTGAACCGCTTGAGTTGTTTGAGCTGCTGCTTGATCCGCTTGAGTTGTTTGAGCTGCTGCTTGCACCGCTTGAGTTGTTTGCGGTACTGCTTGAACCGCTTGAGTTGTTTGAGCTGCTGTTTGAACCGCTTGAGTTGTTTGAGCTGCTGCTTGATCCGCTTGAGTTGTTTGAGCTGCTGCTTGAACCGCTTGAGTTGTTTGCGGTACTGCTTGAACCGCTTGAGTTGTTTGAGCTGCTGTTTGAACCGCTTGAGTTGTTTGAGCTGCTGCTTGATCCGCTTGAGTTGTTTGAGCTGCTGCTTGAACCGCTAGAGTTGCTTGAGCTGCCGCTTGATCCACTGGAGTGACCTGAGCTGCCGCTGGATCCACTGGAGTGACCTGAGCTGCCGCTTGATCCGCTGGAGTGACCTGAGCTGCCGCTTGATCCGCTGGAGTGGCCTGAGCTGCCGCTTGATCCGCTGGAGTGACCTGAGCTGCCGCTTGATCCGCTGGAGTGGCCTGAGCTACCGCTTGAACCGCTGGAGTGGCCTGAGCTGCCGCTTGATCCGCTGGAGTGGCCTGAGCTGCCGCTTGATCCGCTGGAGTGGCCTGAGCTGCCGCTTGATCCGCTGGAGTGACCTGAGCTGCTGCTTGAACCGCTTGAGTTGTTTGAGCTACTGCTTGAACCGCTTGAGTTGTTTGAGCTGCTGCTTGATCCGCTTGAGTTGTTTGAGCTGCTGCTTGAACCGCTGGAGTGGCCTGAGCTACCGCTTGATCCGCTGGAGTGGCCTGAGCTGCCGCTTGATCCGCTGGAGTTGTTAGAGCTGCTGCTTGAACCGCTTGAGTTGTTTGAGCTACTGCTTGAACCGCTTGAGTTGTTTGAGCTGCTGCTTGATCCGCTGGAGTGACCTGAGCTGCCGCTTGATCCGCTGGAGTGGCCTGAGCTGCCGCTTGATCCGCTGGAGTGACCTGAGCTGCCGCTTGATCCGCTGGAGTGGCCTGAGCTACCGCTTGAACCGCTGGAGTGGCCTGAGCTGCCGCTTGATCCGCTGGAGTGGCCTGAGCTGCCGCTTGATCCGCTGGAGTTGTTAGAGCTGCTGCTTGAACCGCTTGAGTTGTTTGAGCTACTGCTTGAACCGCTTGAGTTGTTTGAGCTGCTGCTTGATCCGCTGGAGTGGCCTGAGCTGCCGCTTGATCCGCTGGAGTGGCCTGAGCTGCCGCTTGATCCGCTGGAGTGGCCTGAGCTGCCGCTTGAACCGCTGGAGTGGCCTGAGCTGCCGCTTGAACCGCTGGAGTGGCCTGAGCTGCCGCTTGAACCGCTGGAGTGGCCTGAGCTGCCGCTTGATCCGCTGGAGTGGCCTGAGCTGCCGCTTGATCCACTGGAGTGGCCTGAGCTGCCGCTTGATCCGCTGGAGTGGCCTGAGCTGCTGCTAGATCCGCTTGAGTGGCCTGAGCTGCCGCTTGATCCGCTGGAGTGGCTTGAGCTGCCGCTTGATCCGCTAGAGTGGCTTGAGCTGCTGCCGTGTCCGCTGGAGTGGCCTGAGCTGCCGCTTGAACCGCTGGAGTGGCCTGAGCTGCCGCTAGATCCGCTTGAGTGGCCTGAGCTGCCGCTTGATCCGCTGGAGTGGCTTGAGCTGCCGCTTGATCCGCTAGAGTGGCTTGAGCTGCTGCCGTGTCCGCTGGAGTGGCCTGAGCTGCCGCTTGAACCGCTGGAGTGGCCTGAGCTGCCGCTTGAACCGCTGGAGTGGCCTGAGCTGCCGCTTGATCCGCTGGAGTGGCCTGAGCTGCCGCTTGATCCACTGGAGTGGCCTGAGCTGCCGCTTGATCCGCTGGAGTGGCCTGAGCTGCCGCTAGATCCGCTTGAGTGGCCTGAGCTGCCGCTTGATCCGCTGGAGTGGCTTGAGCTGCCGCTTGATCCGCTAGAGTGGCTTGAGCTGCTGCCGTGTCCGCTGGAGTGGCCTGAGCTGCCACCGTGTCCGCTGGAGTGGCCTGAGCTGCCGCTTGATCCACAATCCTTGCCTGAGCTGCCACTTGATCCGCTTGAGTGGCTTGAGCTACCGCTTGATCCACTGGAATGGCTTGAGCTGCTGCCGTGTCCGCTAGAGTGGCCTGAGCTGCCGCTTGACCCGCTGGAGTGGCTTGAGCTGCCGCTTGATCCGCTGGAGTGGCCTGAGCTGCCGCTTGATCCGCTGGAGTGGCCTGAGCTGCCGCTTGATCCGCTGGAGTGGCCTGAGCTGCCGCTTGATCCGCTGGAGTGGCCTGAGCTGCCGCTTGATCCGCTGGAATGGCCTGAGCTGCCGCTTGATCCGCTGGAGTGGCCTGAGCTGCCGCTTGATCCGCTTGAGTGGCCTGAGCTGCCGCTTGATCCACAATCCTTGCCTGAGCTGCCGCTTGATCCGCTTGAGTGGCTTGAGCTACCGCTTGACCCGCTGGAGTGGCTTGAGCTGCCGCTTGATCCGCTGGAGTGGCCTGAGCTGCCGCTTGATCCGCTGGAGTGGCCTGAGCTGCCACTTGATCCGCTGGAGTGGCCTGAGCTGCCGCTTGATCCGCTGGAATGGCCTGAGCTGCCGCTTGATCCGCTGGAGTGGCCTGAGCTGCCGCTTGAACCGCTTGAGTGGCCTGAGCTGCCGCTTGATCCGCTGGAGTGGCCTGAGCTGCCGCTTGATCCGCTGGAGTGGCCTGAGCTGCCGCTTGATCCGCTGGAGTGGCCTGAGCTGCCGCTTGATCCGCTGGAATGGCTTGAGCTGCCGCTTGATCCGCTGGAGTGGCTTGAGCTACCGCTTGAACCGCTTGAGTGGCCTGAGCTGCCGCTTGATCCGCTGGAGTGGCCTGAGCTACCGCTTGAACCGCTTGAGTGGCCTGAGCTGCCGCTTGATCCGCTGGAGTGGCCTGAGCTGCCGCTTGATCCGCTGGAGTGGCCTGAGCTGCCGCTTGATCCGCTGGAGTGGCTTGAGCTACCGCTTGACCCGCTGGAGTGGCTTGAGCTGCCGCTTGATCCGCTGGAGTGGCCTGAGCTGCCGCTTGATCCGCTGGAGTGGCCTGAGCTGCCGCTTGATCCACTGGAGTGGCCTGAGCTGCCGCTTGATCCGCTGGAGTGGCCTGAGCTGCCGCTTGATCCGCTGGAGTGGCCTGAGCTGCCGCTTGATCCGCTGGAGTGGCTTGAGCTACCGCTTGAACCGCTGGAGTGGCTTGAGCTGCCGCTTGATCCGCTGGAGTGGCCTGAGCTGCCGCTTGATCCGCTTGAGTGGCCTGAGCTGCCGCTTGATCCACAATCCTTGCCTGAGCTGCCGCTTGATCCGCTTGAGTGGCTTGAGCTACCGCTTGACCCGCTGGAGTGGCTTGAGCTGCCGCTTGATCCGCTGGAGTGGCCTGAGCTGCCGCTTGATCCGCTGGAGTGGCCTGAGCTGCCACTTGATCCGCTGGAGTGGCCTGAGCTGCCGCTTGATCCGCTGGAATGGCCTGAGCTGCCGCTTGATCCGCTGGAATGGCCTGAGCTGCCGCTTGATCCGCTGGAGTGCCCTGAGCTGCCGCTTGATCCGCTGGAGTGGCCTGAGCTGCCGCTTGATCCGCTTGAGTGGCTTGAGCTGCCGCTTGATCCACTGGAATTGCTTGAGCTGCCGCTTGATCCGCTGGAGTGACCTGAGCTGCCGCTTGATCCGCTTGAGTGGCTTGAGCTACCGCTTGATCCACTGGAGTGACTAGAGCTACCGCTTGATCCACTGGAATGGCTTGAGCTACTTCCTGATTCACAGTCCTTGCCTGATCCATTCTTACTAGATTTGGAGCTGCTTGATTTACTGCTCGCTTTGGAGCTGGAAGCGCTGCTTGACTTTGAAGCATTGCTTGATTTAGCTACTCCATTTGAAGAACTGGAGCTGCTGTGGTTTTCAGAGGCGGAGCTCGCAGCCGACTCTACAAATGAAATATTCTTTTAAATATAAGTCGAAGACGTAGTGTGAACTAAAAGTAATCATTAATATTTTAACTTAGAAATCTTAAAAATATACATCTTTACTATTTAACATTGTTATACGTGACGTCACGTACGTCTGTGCTACATTACACTTGCATACTAAGTTGTAGGTAGGTAGGTCCTGTTAAGGTGGAGCCCGGGTTCTCGCGCGTAGATATACAAGCGGGATATTTACGCTGTGATGATTTTGATTTTATTTTGCGTACATACACGTATATTCTCATACACGCTGGCCACAGTAATAGATTACTGCCAAGTATCACATTCTCCAATCCTAATACATTCCTTCAGATTCTTTGATATGTTTGGAGAAACTAGTAACAGACGATCCGTTTTGGCTAGAGCCGACCAACCGTCTGTAGCAGTCGATACTCCTTACGCAGTATAAAATAAAGTCGCTTCTGGGTCTGGGTGGGTGTCGTGATCGGACGTCTGACCAAGGTCGGCTCGCCCGCGCATCCGAATTAATCCAAAAGCGACTTAATTTTGTACACAGTACAGATTACTATTGACTGCAACTGACGGTTGGTCGGTTTCAGCCAAATCGGAACGTCTGTTACTATAAATAAATAAATAAAAATCATTTATTACATCTATCTCACACATGGCACAGTACATTTTATCACTATACATGGCATAATACAACATACAAGAAACAATAAGAAAAGGACAATGCTATCGTTACTTCGTTACCTGTGTCATATGGAGACGTGCAACAGGGCTACACTCAGCATAAGCCACGGCTCACGCCATGGCGTAATAATACTAGTAATATTTCTGTTCAAGTGAGTCGCTAGACCCTGGCAGGGACCGGATATTTCACATATCACTATATTGTTTTAAGATTAGTGTCCATACACAACTGAAGATTAACGGTCTTTTATCTTTCGTTTGCCTGGCATACTACGACGTTGTTGCGAACCTGTGCATTCTTTAACGATTGTTTTGCTAAAATCGCGTTCATTTAACTGCATTAGTTTAGTTATGTGGAGAGGATGGAGAGAATCGCGCCGTACGAAGAGTATAAGTAAGTTCATCTACACAGATCTTAAATTTTCTAAGAGAGAATTAAGATATCATCTGAGAGATACATACACACTCCAGCTTCCACAACCAAGGACGTTAAAATACGGATACAAGACCACAGTGTTTTAGGGAGCACAGCTTTTTAATAATTTACAAAATGAAATAAGAAATATTGAAACTTTAGGCGAATTTAAAAACACGTATCCTTTGTCATATGTTACTATAACTTGGAATATAATCTTGTATGAGCGGCTTCTTGTATTGCAACTGATATGTACAAAATTTCTTTTCGTAACCTCGTTTTAAGTGAACCATGTTGTTCTAATGAGGAATAAAGTTCTTTAAACCGAAGTTGACTGAGCGTAAGTTGATCACCTACTACATATGTGTCAATGTGTAAAAACAAAATGATCCACATAGCTCTTAAAATAATGTAATCGATCAGGATTAAAGTGAGCGCATTCTTCTTCTGCTGTTTTATTATTTTCAGGTACGCAATAATTTCATATGTTATTATGTCAGAGCGGTTTTGCTTTTTTTATCTTGTTGTTACTAGCGAGCACCTGGAATTGACTATTTGGTTCTAAAATAATACCTTCTATGTTTTATGTGTAGTTTTATAATAGCAGTGGATTATGCAAAAGGTTTCAGGAGCTTAGAATCAGGGCCTCGAGTCCTCTAATTTACTAATGGCTCAATCGAAGTGTAAGTGCAATCGCAGCTCTATGGCAGTTTGATACGTTTTTGATATTCTGCATAAATTAAAATTTCCATTGAGCTGCTACTGCGATCCACTTACAATTCGATCGAACCAAGTAAATTAGCTGACCTTAAAACCCAGCCTTGAACCGTCGGAATTAGCTTTACACGATACATAAGAAATCTATTTGCATATGGCCTATAAAAATAAGAACGTCTTATTAAATACTAGAATAGATATAATCTAGGATACGGGACTTTAAAACGTAAACGTACCAGCGGCTTGCGATTCGGACTTGGAGCTTTTGCTCACGACGACACCATTTTCTTCTTTATCCGACGACGATGACGAGTAAGAGGAAGATGATGCGTCCGATGACGAGGATTCCGATGAATAGGATTCGCTCTTCTCCCAATCACCAGCTGTAATGAATAAATTTCTTTATTACCATATTTTAAACTAGTAGATAGTTAGTACCTACATATATGTAAAACATAATATTAATCACGTATCAAAGTCATACAAGTTTGCATGCAATTTTGAAACTCGTATTACAGGGTAACGACGTTAATTATAGGTACCTACACCAAGGTGGCATACAAGGTTACGGCCTGCCTGATGGTAAGCAGTCACCGCAGCCTATGGACGTTTGCAATACCAGGGGCATCACCCACATGTTGCCGACCCCGTAAAAACCTTTTCACCCCTTTCATGAAGAACTTCATGTTGATATTTGTCATCCAAAACATTTACGTTTTCGATAACATATCATCATGTGTACAAAGGATTGTTAAATTTTAACCACGTTTTCATAAGAAACGTTCAAGAAAAACGTGGATATTTAAAAACTAACTAAGTATATGTATTAATTAATGTGAAGCATACTTACAAGTTGGTTTAGCCTCGATCACGGCAAGAGCCTGTTAAAAAGAAAGGAACATTTTAACTGTTATTTTTATGAAAGATGACATTGAAATTGTTGCTTTGCTAGGTAAAAAAGGCGTATTATTTTTGTTCAGATGGTCCATCTGATGGAAAACGACCACCCTTGGCCAGGGGCCTTATCATGAGCTACATGAGCATAAACATAACTTTGAAAGAGACAAGATTATGTACATGTATGGCGCTGTCTCGTTCTAAGCAGGGCAGTTCTGTTTAGATCCTGCTATAAGAACTCATGGTAAGCCCCCAGGATATCTGCAATGTAAGGGGTTTGGGGGGGGGGGGGGGGGGGGGGTTTACCTTTGAGGTAAACAAAAGTACAACATTAACAGTCAGTACTATAAATAAATAGAATATCTAAGAGATTCCAAATAAAACCACCAGTGAAATTATAGTAAATAGATATTAAAATAATAAATTCTAATAAGACTGATTAAGAATAATTCGTTAAATCCCTGTCAATAGTAAAATAGGAAAGGGATAGGAAAGTAGTAAGAATCATAAAATTATACTGCCACAGGAACTCAGCATGTGTGCAAATTTTCATAAGGATCGGTTTAGAAGAAGTACTTGAAAAAGCTGTCATAAGATGACTTAACCAGAAAATGACGGCTCTCGAAATTTACCTACTGAGATGATGACAAACCCAGAAAACGACCTTTCTAAAAATTGACTTTTTAAGAAAATGATCTGCCTCGCCAAAAGGAGAAAACCTTTTTACACATAGTGGCATTACGGAGCCCTACACCGGGCCACATGCTGACAACTACGGTGCCTGGGAGGAGTGTACCTCGATTCCACGACGAGCAAGCTTCGATTATCGCCAATGCGATTTAACAAAACTGCGATGTCATTTTACAAGGATATATCTAATGTTTGTCGTTACAAGACCGCGACGCACGTTACTGCGATAAATCGCTGGTCCGACTCAACTAAGTTTCGATGTACTTTACAGCGAAGTATCTAAACAAATCCTTCATATTGCGACGCATCGTAAAGCGAAGGATAATAACTTCGATATTACATGAGTAATTATTTTTTAAAGTAACTTTGAGAACCTATTTCTGAAGAGTCACGAGTAGGCCGCATCCAACAAAGCCGGACTAGGCCCACCAATGCTCGGCAGAGTTAGACCGTGCGTCGTACAATACGATACAATACAATACAATACAATACAATACATGTACAATACAACATTAATAAAGAAGTAATTCAAGAATTAGGAATATAATAATTAAGAACTCCAAAAAAGTCAATTTTAGGAATTCTATTAATTAAACATTAGAGAAACATAAAAAAATTAGAAAGAAAACAATTAAAACATAATAAAAGAATAAAAAAGAAGAATTCTTACCGTTATGCCTATGGCGAAGACTACAAGAGCTAAGAACCTCATTGTGCGGTGATGGGATTATGCTTTTTGGAGTTCGCGGGTGGTCTTATATACCAATCCTCACAAAAGACTCATATTTAGTTATTTACTTTTTGTCAAACTGTTCAAATATCTGCGGTTGCAACTTACGTGACATCAGATTATAATATGTATTAAAAACGAATTACTTAACTAAATAAATACCTAAAATTTTTCTTTTGTATTTTTTTACATTGAATTATTAATTATATTTTCTGTACGTAGGTAACTCACGTAAATAACAGATACACACATACATACTCGCATCCGTATACCATAGGGATAGGCCGAAACTGTAAAATGAATAAAAATACTCGAATCGAGATAGATTAGTCAGGACGTAGTAAATGGAATGTGTGGTCTCTACTTCTACAGGAAAATGGGGTGATGTATGTGGGTAAAAATACTATGAATAAATATTATACTAGGCACAGCTGACTTTGGATCCCTTTGAAGTCAGGACCATAATCATCCGAGCGGTCAATCACGGGTGCTTCCACGGTCCATAAGGTTCCACTTTCCTATTTGGTTTTCTACACTTTGCCCGATCTTCGGCATCCTCACGTCGTAAGCTGTTGGCTCTCGCGTCCGACTCGGCGATGTCAATCCATCGTCGTTTCTTGGGTTTCCCGCGGGACCTCTTTACTGATACAGGCAGGTTTAGGAATCTATTTCCCACGTATCCCTTGAGCTCACGCAATACGTGCCCTAACCAGCGCAGCCATGTCTCTTCGATCTTATCTTTGATACCTCTCACGCTAAGGTTGCCACGGATGTACTTATTACGTTACTGTTACTTGTTATGTTATATGGCATTATAGTCTATTTTTAATTGTTATTTAAAGGTAAAACTATCGTAATTAATAATAAATAATATCGCCAAATAAAATTATAAACATTTCTGAACGAATGTAAGAGATTCCTGAACGATATTTAATCTTTGAGTATATTCTTATTTATTATTATTTATTTATTTAACCATTTATTGTTCACAAGATATTCAGTATTAATTAACTAAAATGGTGGTTTCTAAATATTTAATTAATCTTATAATTATTAAAAATAGTTTAAAGAGTTATTTCGATGTTTTTGGTTAGTATCTATTTGCACAATATTTCATAGTTAATTAGAATTATTGTAACGTGCCGTCATTGGTTGAAATGTCTGATTTCCGTTTGAATGTTGGGTGTAAAAACCCAGTCGAGAGACTTGGAGGGGCTTTTGCTCCAGACCCGGCACAGAGTTAAGTACAAACTAGCGTTGTATTATTGTTGATATTTAAGTATATAATCGGTTGTTTATTGAATTGTACGTAATACTACTGTCCCATTTTTAAAGGATAAATATGTATTTGCGATGTTTTATTATGTTCAGAATATATTGTTATATTAGGATAGGCAATCATAGCAAACAATGTTACATGGGGTAACATTGTTTGCTATGATTGCCTATCCTATAATATAATAACTTATCTAATTTGATCTAATCTATGTGTTTAAATGTCCTTTTCCTTTCCTTAATAAATAATTATTTATATTTAACTATTGTGCCCTATTTTTATTTCATTAAGCTTTCCACCCTTAGTTTTCGATAAAATATTAGGCCACAATCACAAATAACTTCTAAATACTTAAAATCACGCCCGAGATCTGTACACTCTATACACTTTTTCTAACATACTCGATCAAGTCGCGTAACGCCACATATCCACCGCAGCATTTTCATATCGTTGGCGTGGAGTTCGTGGACGTGCTTCGTCAGCGCCGGCCAGGCTTCGCAGCCGTAAAGCATTACAGGCCTAATTATGCTCTTGCATATTATTCCCTTGGGCTTGACAGGGATTTTATGGTCACAGGTGACCGCCGTGACCTCCCGATATTTTGCTTAAGCTGCAAAGATTTGTGACTTGACATCTGGGCCGATATCGCCGGACTTGTACTGAACTACTGGACTCATATTGAATTTATATGACAGCTTCGTTCCCTATACGAATGGTTTCAAGATCCGCGCTGCAGCTGGCCACTCTGTGGTGGCGACGTTCAGCTTTAAACCACCGTTTTGTTGCACTTCCTTCCACGTGTTTACCCTAGTCTAAAGGTCCTGCCTAAAATAAAACCAGCACGATGTCATCAGCGTTTTTCATATACCAAAATTTAAGTAGCAGTAGGAACTCAAAAGCCATACTATAAATAAATATATCAAGGAGGCGCTTTCTTAATTTCCGCAAAAAGGACAAGTAAGGCCTCAGCACTGAACACTGGTGAACACCTACTTAATCGGGAAGGGATTAGTATGGCCCACGATGTTTCCTTATAATCTTAATGTAGGCCTGAAGTCCTGAAGTAGTATTGGCATTCCAACAAAGTGCATTCCCGGCGAAGTCTCTAGTCTATAATACGTTTGATTAGCTTAATTGTGTGTCTCATAAGTTTGTAATCTCAACCACACTGCCCTCCTTTCTAGATTGGCATACTTTATAGATTTACGCACCACGCGTCAGGTATAAGCCATGTTATGCAGTTCAATAAGCAAGAGTACGTCCCGGGTCCCCATTGTTATCCAAATTTCTATGGGGCCAATAGTTTTTCCGTTCTTCGTACGGGCCAGAGACCTCTCCACTTCGTTAGGGGTAATAGAGGTCATGCCAAGGTTTACAGGAAGCAGTGCAGTAGTTGTTGGCCTTGTTGGACAGTTCCTTGAAATGACAGCACAAACGGTCTGTAATAGAGTTACGAACAACAAGCTGTCCTTTCATACTTTGTCACATCCAGACTGGCTCTGTTCCATGACTCTGCCAGCTTGTAGACGAGCCTCTCTATAGTATCTAATGCATCGTAGAGTTCGATAGAGAGTTACTGAGCTGCCATTTCTTAAAACATGCCTTTTTGTCCCTTACTGCTTCCTGCATCTCACCTATTCCACCATCCCGTCACTTTGTCAATTCTTAGGCTACCATTCGATGTGCCGAGTACTATTCTAGATTGAGGATGGATTTCTGGTAATTGTGTTTCTGCTGGTGAGTAAGGTTTCCATTGCTCCATGGGGTAGGGATTTGGGAAGCCATGGCTTTGGCAGCGGCGGGACATTTGCCTTTTTGCTGCCAGGGCAACGTGTTATAGAGGTGGGCACTGCATTGACGATATCCCTGGTGTTGCTAATATCTATATACAGGGGTGACCTCTTTGCATCAGGTGGCCCGTTTGCCTACCGTATTATATTTAAAAAAATGATCAGGTAATTACAGTGGAGCGACTGCCATATGACCTCTGTGACCCTGCTACCAGGGGAACCTGAACAGATTGGATCATGGTTACACATTTAGTCGCCTGAATGTGCAGGTTTCATCACGATGTTTTCCCTCACCGTAACAGCGTTAGTGTTCAATTACTGTACATAACTGAGAAAAGAGTCATTGGTATATAGCGGCACTGGGATTCGAACCCATTACCTTGGGGTACCAGTCGGAGCCCTTGACCATAGGCCACCGACGCTCTAACGACACATATTAAAACAGTTGTGTTTAACACATTAAGTGACCTGTAGCTTTGGCAGTGGAGTTGCTCGGCATTGCCCATCTGTTGCTAGAGCAGGGTGTCCCAGGATTTTAGAGGTTCAAGTCAGAACTACTGGCTGACCGAAGGGACTTTAGCTCCCTGTGTGTGCTCCCGGCTGTACAATGGGGAGTGTTCTGGGGAACTATTTGATTTGGTGCCCACAGCACAATTCCACCATCGCACTTTCCACGGCGGGCTCGGTACTCAGCTACATTACGTAGACCCACTAGTGGTGTCCACGCGAAGATTCGAAAGACCATTTCTCGTTCGTACGATTCGGAGCACTCAGCAAAAGTGTTTTCTTTGGACTATGACATGGGATCGTTCAAGAAGTATATTAGAGGTCTCCTTAGAGACCTGTCCTGGTGTTTCTGATGTCCATAGGCGGCGGTGACCACTTTCCATTAGGTGGCCCGCATGCCTGTTTGTCTGCCGTATAACATAGATAAATTATTTTAGGTTAACATGGTATCATATACGTAAGCCATCAGTAAATAAAGTACGATGGTGTGTTGGTACGTCGCAGTGAAACACTTGTGCTAATTTAACAATAATTTATGTACGCACGTATGTAATTACGTTTATCATTTTATTGCTACGCGTGGGGTACAGTAAAGTAGAATAATAATTGTTTTCCACGTACACCTGTTATTCAAAAGCCATTTGAATTTGCTAATGTCTCAAACTAGGGCAATTTATTCAGTTTTCTTTAAAAACATTATTACAGAAGGTGCGCCATATTTTAGTTGGTATTCAGTGTGCCAAGTTCTGAGTGTTACGTGGGACACTCAGAACCAACTGAAATTCGGTTCTGCCGTCTGCTGTTGCCGCGTGCGGTCGAGCAACAAGTCGCCTACTGAGCAGTCGGCTCCGAGCTCGCACCTTTATTTGAGTAGATTCTGTAAAATATACTGTTATAAACAATGATCTAGGATCCGAGATTATCCGAGTAATTTTGGAACACAATATTTCTAGGTCTGCTAGTAGTATCTAACGTCAATGAGATTGATGTTAAATTTAGCTCTATATGTGCAATTGCAAATCCAAAGCACTTGCAGTTGTTCCACTGGTTGTTTCAAATATTGCTTTGTCGAATTTGCACATGATATTGTATTATTATTGCTTGACGGCAGAAATAAGTAAGGCGATGGTATAATTGATTTCAGCCACCAGGAAAATTTGCGTCCGTCAATATTGCGTATTTTTCCATGAAATACCAACAGTGGTTTGTCAGATTTTTGTTAAAATATGCTATCGTTTCAAAGTAGCACTGTTTCTATGGAAATCTTAAAGCACGTGCAAATTTGAAACGATATAATTTTAACGAAAATCTGACGAACCACATACATAGATATTAATTTCTAAATCTCGTCTACAAAATTTCATTAGCTTGGATTTGTTAATATTGAAATTATGATGAAACTTCGTTTGTACGGAGCGCGCTCGGGTGATAGCTTCTGTTTGATGAGCATTTAATTAAATTGTGGCAAATTCTCTGCGCGCGTTGGGGTTTGTGATGCGTTGTTCTAAAGATTTTAGAGAAGATTTAACTATAAAAATTCAATACTGTACATTTGTCAGAAACAACGTAGAGAACGCCTCACAGATATGGAATCCGTGTCATCAAACTTATATTTTGCGAATTGAAAGAAACTAAGATATTATCTCCTTTATTTATTAAATAGGTAAGTACCTTAATTTCGGACTAGGCAAATTTACAGGACTGACATTCAAATTATTATTATTATATTATTTTTATTCAAGTTGGGTTTACACAAACACTTATGAACGTCAATAATTATATTATTAATTAATTATATTATTCATCGTCATAATCTTGGCGTTATGTCCGGGATCCGCCTTGCTGCCATTCCTGGCCCACCTCGCTCGGTCTTTAGCATCCTTGGTGGTGAGCTATATAATTTCTTCAAACATCATATGCTTCTTCTTTCTAGCCGATGTGAGATTTCCTATTTGGTAATCCTTTTTAAGATCGCCATCAGCATTATCGATTGACCTGACTTTTTAAATATGCTTAAATTCAATGTAACAAGGTTGCCTTAGGTAGAACCCCCATTGTCTCTCCCTTTAATGTCATTGAATTACAGACAGAACTCGTATTTGTGGCGGGCGTCTAACATTTTAAATAAAATTAAAAAAGAATTAGGTGTGGATATTTTCCATTTTCCGCAGAGGCGAGGCGACAATTGAGTAGCAGGTTTATCAAATAATTGTTTTTATATAGTTCTTACCGACTATCTATTTCTATATTTGTAGAGTTTTACTTTTCTTTTCACCAAGTAAGAGATTTAGGTATTTAGGTGCGAACAACTATAACAAATACACTAAAGCTAAAACAACTGCGTTGGCTAGGCGACTACCAAAACTAATTCTTTATCCGAGGAACCAGCCAGCTCTCCGGTCACCTGTGGCGTAAATTAGCTTTTTTGCAATATCTTAATACAATTTCAAAGCCTCAGGGCCCCACGGTCCCAACGTCTCGACCCCAAACGGCTGAAATATGAAGTCCAGGGCTAGACATAATTTTCCTCCGTATTTATTCTGTATTTTGTAACGTAGGTACACATGCATATTTCAATTGGTCGTAGTTCCCATTAATTTCGAACTAGCGTAACAGAATATAACTCAGTTTATCTGAATTCACCTATAATCTTGCATTCTGTGTCTGCATTTTATTGTTCGTGTCAAGTCTATAAATTTTCATTGGCTCTGATTGCATAATATTGAAAATAAGATCACATTTCGTTTGTATGTTTCGCGCTTGGGGGACACCCTTAACCACCAAACAATACAACAATTTCATGAACAAATAAATTTCATTTTCAATAAATTCCATTACTAAATAAAAAATAAAATAAATAAAAACAAATTCACTCAGAACTTCCGAGCCCCCATAAAGATTGACGAGAGTTGTACCCAACCATGAGAGACCCTAAGTGTTTGCGTATCTAACATAACAATCAAAATATACTTCAAGAAATATAAAAATTACAAAAAGATCGCTCAATCTTTAATGGTCATCTTGGCTTTAATGTACCGGTAGTGCTCTCACGCGCGAGGGCCCGGGGTCCCCCTTGACCATAATTTAAGATTTAGCAGATCAGATAATTACAGTGGAGCGACAGCCATCTGACTCTGTTAACTGGGGAACCTGACCTGATCGGATTATGGTTACACATTTAGCCGCCGGTTTCATCACGAAGTTTTCCCTCACCATAGAGCTTCAGATAGGTTCAACTAATGGTCATAACTAAGAAAAGAGTCATTGGTACATGGCGGATACTTGTCGGACCCCCCACCGACGCTTTACCTAAACTTTAATATGCGCACAACTTGTCTTAATTACCTTTAACAAAATATGTTATATGTTTGAACTACCTGAGTCACATAAAAGAAAAGTACATAAAATTTACATAGCAACATGTGTTTAAATCATTCACGCATGCCAATTAGTTTTATAAATTAAAAAAATTCGGTACTTGTTTTTTTCCATTACGAAATGGAAAAATTCGATATTGTCGACAACAGACCGTACCAATCCACTGCTGGCTATGAGCCTATTTCACTTTAGTAAAGGGGTTTCCACACCTAGCAGGAAGGTACACAACAATAAAATCAAAATGTCTTTATTGAGTAGGACATTACATCTCTTTCAATCGTCAAAGAGGAGGGAAAGGAAAGTAGGAAGGAAACACACAGTGACAAATTGGCCGTCCCGGGACCGGGGCACACCCACCCATCGCCGAAAATGCCCGGATCGTGTCCGGTAATATTAGACATACCCGGTCAGTGCCCGACAATGCCAAGCAGAGCCGGACCGCCGACTAGAACTGTGCTGTGTGTTTTCTGGCCTACAGTACCTTAGCAGGTGTTGAAGGAGTTGGAGCTATATTCTACTCCCCTGTCGTACACCACATGATAATTGTTTAAAATCACGATTGTATTCACAAAACACTTACCTATTCGCGATATCATCTATCTATCTATATGCTAGGTACAGTTAGCTGCAGAGAAAACAGACCCCTACCATACATTTAGTGTATATTTTTAACGGGCTTGCCCCACCACTCATTCCCACCGTTGCAATTTCTGTGTAGCCAGGATTTACAGCGACGACACACAGGTCCTGAGTTTTAACACTCAAGCGCGCCCGAAACAAATTGAATTAAGAAGTAACAAGTAGGAGTAGAATAGATAGTGTTACCACATTTAGTGTATGTAAGGGGATCCATTCACTCTGCAGCTGACTGTACATGTTAATAAAAATAAAATTAAAGCCGAATGTGACAATGTGACTCGCGTTTAGACATTTAATGCAATACATTATGGAATACAGGACTTGGCTCTTAACTTTCTAAATTCATATTTGACTCATAGAATTCAGAAAGTCGTTGTGAATCTGCAGCATCTTCCTCCAGCACCACATCTCGAAGGCGTCACGATTGGTCTTTTTTAATGTCCGTGTTTCCGAACCGTAGCTGAATATGGGGAATACTAAGGATGTACCAAGCCTCATGTTCGTGTTCCGAGATATAATAAATAAATATACTTTGACAAATTCACACAGCGCCATCTAGCCCCGAAGTAAGCGAAGCTTGTGTTATGGGTGTTAGATAACTGATAAACTTACTTACTTACTGCGCTGGCTCAGCGACTCAAAGTGGATCTTGGCCTCCGACACCAGAGAACGCCACCTCTTACTGTCCTTCCTTGATAAACAACTCATATACATTTTTTTTTAAATACATACGTATTATACTTACTACACCCAGACCCGTAACAGAAATTAAACTTCATCATTTCAATTTCTGCTCGGCCGGGAATCGAATCCGAGACCTATGCGTGGCGACCGGCATGTTAACCAACTGAACCACTCAGGTCGTCAAGATATATTACGGTCCAGATTTTCTGCAGCTGGGACATTGCGCGCGCTTTTGACCATACCGATATACCGCCTTATATCCCCCCCCCCCTATGAGCCCATGTTGCTGATTGTACCGCCCGGGTATATGAATTCATCTACTCTTTCGAGGCATTCAATACCATACCTATTCAATATAACTACGAATTAATAATTGAACCAACAGCTAACCAAATAATTATCTCTTATTACCCTCTACATATCCTGCGTCATCACATTAATCCAATATTATTCACAAACGATGTACCTAAATGTAATAAACAGAAGCAGTTAGGCTATTCTGTATACCTACCCAAAAGAATATTTTAATACATGGCTGTGTACCTATAACTAATCAACCACATTCCTATTTTTCATTAAAAAACTCAATAATAACTAAAATAATGTCCATCTATCTCTTCAAAATTATGACTTTTGAGAAATTTCATTTAATTTAGACAAAAAATAATAAAATACATTTATTAACCATTTAAAAAAAGCTTTACTCTAACAAAAAAACCTGAATTCTAACAAAAATAAAGATAAAAAAATTTACTCAGGGCCCCCGAATTTGAAACATCCCCAGAAGGCTCGCCGCGTTGCCCCGCTGAATAGCGAGGCTTAAGCGCTGACCCAAGAAGAGGCCAGCCTTCGCCTGGTCTCCACGGCCAAGGAGTTTCAACGCCAAATGGCTCAAATATGTAATCGCCACTGAGACTAGCATATTTGTGCAGCTTGGTGTTCTCAGCTGAGGCAGCACCCGTCGTAGCCTGACACGCGGACACTGAAAATGGGACGGGATCTAGTATTTACCTCATTTTGTTGAAACTAAATCAATCATTTTTTTATTAGACTATCCAGACATTTGACCGCCATCTCACCCGGTAGCAAGTGACGATGCGGCCGAAGATGAAGCATGCCATCTAGGAACAGCCTATTCACTCTACCTTTGAAGGCGTCCAGATTATAGTACGTACGTATTATAAAGGTTGAACCAAAGCAAATAATTTTTCACTTCACAAAACATTCACTTTTTTGCGACTGTTCCTGATACCTTCCGTTTTAGCATCCAACAAGCTCGTAGGCTCTTCCGTCTTTATCAATTTTAATTATTTTTAAACCGCTGGCTTCGAGTCGAACGGTTTTCAATTTTAATTTAGTTAGTTGTAATTTGTATTATGTGTCTGTAGTTATTTATTTTTTTATTATTATTTATTTAACTGCTTATTGTACACAATAATTATATACAGAGAAATATAACAGTATAGAAGACACAACAGGCGCTGCTTATTTCTAAAAAGAAATTTCTTCCAGCAGGCCTACAGAAGAGTGATGTTAGACTAAAGTAACGCAGATACGACGTGCACAATAATTGAATAAATAAATACATAAATATATTATATTATTGTTATTATTCTGTTCTAAAATCAATCTATATTAAATAAACATAAGTTTTTTTTTTATTTATGTTATTTAAAATTTAATATTTTGATCCATGATTCTGATTTTCAAAGGAAATTAAAAACTTCGAAATTTTCTTGCCGAATTTCCCAATTGAAAAGCGTTTGCCACAACGCGAGGGTTAAAAAGAATAGAGCCTCAGGTTGTCATCTATATGGTGCAGCGGGCTCCTTGGTCCATCAAGACTCGAACAAATAAATAAGTAATAAATATAAAGCGCTAAATCACAAAACACATTTATAAAGAAAATAAAATCTCTCAAATGGGCTGCAGGTCGAACGGAAGCTCAGGCCATTCTAGTGGATTAGACGGTAGTTCAAACCACTCCAGCGGATTAAGCAGCAGCTTAAACCACTCCAGCGGTTTAAGCAGCAGCTCAAACCACTCCAGCGGATTAAGCAGCAGCTCAAACACATCCAGCGGATCAAGCAGCAGCTCAAATAACTTTCGTGGATCTTCCTCTTCCTCTTACTCTTCTTCATCCGAACCATCGGAATCATACTCCAAGACTTCCGAATATAAATATTAGATTATTCTTAAAACGACATAAAGCACCTCAACGGCATCTGATATTTCATAGGTAGACAATAATTATGCAAATTAGTTTATGGCAGTTGAGGCCATTCTAATTTGTAAATGTTATATGGAATCCTCAGCAAAACAAAATTGTTGGATAAACTTAATTTTTATATGTGTTATTTTATTTATATCGTTTGTATTACATACGTATTAAAGAAAGAAGAAAGAAAAAAAAGGTAATTTATTACGCATAGCACACAACGACACAATAATAGTTACATAATTGCCAAAGGAAACATTAATAATAAAACATATAAAACAATGAGTAGCCCATGCCACTATCGGTGCCGCGGCGGCCAGCGTTAATGGTTACCACTCAGCATGTGCTGTGAGGCGCAAGAAGCGGCTCACAGCGTTGTATTTTGTGGTATTGTTTAAGTACCTACGACACGGTATGTAACAGTAACATTAGTCCAAACTTTAGGAAGTGTAAAATGTTGAAAAAAATATTGGTGTATATTTAAGGGTCCCTCAATAATTTGTTGCCAAGATTGACACATTTATAGTAGTAACAAAAACATTCAAATAAATTTAAACCACACACAAGCATACAGCAAACCTAAAACCACCAAAGCCTAGACATTTATTACCTACTACATTGATAATTTTTGTGTCTTGTCCGGCAGAGTAGAATAGCACCAACCCCTTACACTCGTGGGTGTCGGACAAGGCGACTAATGTTTTCGAGGCAAAAGATCTAGTCCCCATAAGCTGGGAAATAGGCAGCAACGTTTTCCAATATTATATTTTATATACCCGCAGGCCAAGCATGAAGATTATTGCAATAAACTTTCGTGGGAGATGCCCTTAGCCCTGCAGTGGACTGTTATGGGCTGTGATGATGATTGGTATTGCGCTCAAAATATTCTAAAGTTTACAATGAAACCTAACTTAGAGAAAACATCTGGTGTGACGTGTAACTGAAACACACCTTGTGGATTGTTGTAAGGCTTGTTGATGATTAATGCTAGAAGTAAATACCTTATAGACCCAGGTAGTTTTAACGATTATGTAAAAAAAAAAATCATCTTGGCGTTAATGTCCCGGTTGTGCTCTCCAGCGAGGGCCCGGGTTCCGCCTTGACCATGATCCAGGATTTGGCAGGTCAGGTAATTACAGTGGAGCGACTGCCATCTGACCTCCATGACCCTGCTACCAGGGGAACCTGACCAGATTGGACCATGGTTACACATCCAGTCGCCTGAATGTGCAGGTTTCATCACGATGTTTTCCCTCACCGTAAGAGCATCGGTTAGTATTCAACTAATGTACATAACTCAGAAAACAGTCATTGGTACATGGCCGGAGCGGGATTCGAACCCGGGACCTCTAGCTCACGAGTCGGATACTGTAACGATTATGTATATAATGCCTTCGACCCGTTTACTTGCTTTGCTTACTTTGGAGCTAGATGGCGCTGTGTGAATTTGTCCAAGCATATTATCTAAATGCATAGTATAAAACAAAGTCGCTTCCCGCCGTCTGTCCCTATGTATCTATGTACGCTTAGATCTTATAAACTACGCAACGGATTTTAATGCGGTTTTCAACAATAGATAGAGTGGTTTATGCGGAAGGTTTATAAGCAGGAGTAAAAGGGGTAGGTGGGGGTGAAGTGTTAGTGAACGAAGTCGCGCCGGGTCCACTTGTTATTATATGTATAAATAGAGTCTAAAGTGTTGTATAGTTGTAATTTTTCACGGCTTGACAAAAAGATTAGCTAGCGAACGCTACCGGTTTGATATCTACATTACTAAGAACTCCTACTACCTATTATTAGAATAAATTGATCCGTCCATTTGTAGAATAAATTGATTGTTTCTATCAAAATTAGGATATTGTAGTATACATAACTTTCTGAAAATTCAGCAAATAATGCAAATGCTTCATACATTTTTTTCTCTAGAACCTCTAGCGTCCTTCTTTCATAACTAGATTTATAAAGGTTATCTTTTATTTATTGCAATGTAAAAACATATGTCTGAATCGACTTGCCACCATAAGTTATCCATAAGGATCAGGTCAGATACTTGGGATCTGTGCTTAGCTCAACCGGGGACATCGATGGCGACGTCAAGGCCCGAAAATCCGCTGCTTGGGCCAAATGGCGTGAGGTAACTCGTGTCATTTGTGACCCCAAAAAGCCGATAAAGTTGAAGGGACAGGTCTATAAGACCATCGTTAGACTTGCTCTCCTTTACGGTAGCGAGACTTGGCCCCTGTTAGAGCGACACAAGCAGGGGCTGCGCGTCACGGAAATGAAGATGCTGCGGTGGATGTGTGGAGTTTCACGGAAGGATCGGGATATTTATCATGGCGTATGTATCTAATTTAAATCTACGTATGTACTTAAAGTCTGTAACTCATTATATCTAGCAATTTTACTATCATATCTTCTACTTTTTACTAGGCATATCACATTATCCCTCACTGATTACGTCCGAATCCTGTATTATGGTCTAGGCGGACCCCAGTCTCTCGCGGGGAGACCACAACCAGGACAATGACCAGTAAATAAGACATTGCTATATATATATTATTATTGAAGTTTCTTATCGTCGACACCATTTCCGAGTAATCTACACCCGAGTCTCTCACGCTGCTACAGTTTGCATTATAATACAATGGTTCACCACATTTATTTATTTATTTATTATAACTTTATGCACTAAAGGTACATTGGCGGACTTAAAGCTAAAGTAGCCTTATCTACCAGTCAACCGTTAAAAAAAATATCGAAAACGGTAGACGGTAGTTAGTTGTATATAAGGTTGACATTTTCTATTTTCATGGACCTTCATGACTGTTTTACTGATTTCATAGACGAGGTACCCAAAGGGACCAAAAACAACCAGAAAAGACAGACCAAAAACGGCAAAAACGACCAAAAACAAGGAATACTAATTATTTATTTATTAGCAATATTATTAAAAAGACATTTTGCCCATAACTTTTACACAGGCGTTTTCTAGTAACAGCCTCATCTTTACGGAAAATGTAAGTATATAATTCTGAATGCAAGTACTTGACTTCTCACTCAATAGCGAAACTGAAGTCCCTGTCATGAGATGCGTTCTGGCTACAAATGTTTTTAATTATAATATCTCCTTATCTGAGGACGAAGCCAAGAAGTATGCACCGGAACTCCATCATAAAACAATGCATCCAAGTCGTGAGTTTGCTTATTAAAATTTAATAAATTTATCATAATTAATAATTAATAGATATGGTAATATCCCCCTGGTATGATACTAAAGAATACCCGAAAGATTGTCAGGCTGAAGTGGCAAGGGGAAATGTACATTTAGCTCTCGGAACGAATGGCCGATGGGGCCGTAAAGTTTCAATGAATTGAATTGACTCAAAATTGGTGACAGGAGAGCAAATTTATGTTTAACACATTTCGCTATACAATAGCATGCAAATGTAAAGAAAATATACATTTAATTATACAAAACTACTAAACAAGTACAAACGAGATGTTTATTATGGATGACAGGTTAAATTGGATAGGTAAGGTAATACTAGTGACCACGTACCGGAAAACTTAGCATGGGTAAGCCAGGCTAAGGTGGATCGACGACCTGGTAAAGATCGCATTTACTAGCTGGATGCGGAAGGTGCAGGACCGTTCTATGCAGTGGCTGATGTGATGGTGGTGATAAATTGGAACTCCGACTTTCAGAATAAGAGTGCGCTGGTAGCAATGATATCTAGGATTTAGGTTGTAGGTACCTAAACAGTTTAGGATCTAAGGGGATTAAACTATACGGCGGCGCTGATTAATGACAGTATACATGTATGGAGGTAGGTTCCCAGCATACAAGCCGTTCACTTCGCAGCTTACTGTAGATACACAGTAACTGTGGCAGTTGTACCAGCCCGATCATCATCATCATCATGGTCCTAGCGCTTATCCTGGCCTCTGCCAGGGTCCGCTTTCCTACTCATTCTTCTCCTCTTCGCCCGGTCTTCGGCATCCTCGCATCGTAAGCCGTTGGCTCTCGCGTCCGACTCAGCGATGTCAATCCATCGCTTCTTGGATCGCCTGATACCGGCAACTTGTGCCAGCCCGTTGAGTTGCAATAATCGCCCCTCTTCAAACTTGAAATGTGGTCTGTAAACTCTTGGGCGTATGATCAAGTTATTATAAGTATCAAGCTATTTTGCTTGAGGCGAAATTTCAGTACAGAACAATCGAGGAAGCAAAGGTTTGTGTTCTACCTACCACCACCTACATACCACGTACTTATTTCCACGTACCGCGTATCTATGTGAGTAGAGCACACAGAAAACCAGCGCTGCGAGACGCCTCGCGGTTCAGAGCACAAGCTGAGTGGGATCCTTTTGCACTGGCCGCCGCGACATTGACAGTAACCATGGGAATCAATGTAGGTGTGCGTTTACTTGTGTAGGTGTTAGTTACGTGTAGTAATGCAGATGGTCTTGCACTTGCGTACAGAAGACAATGTATTTTTCTTTGTTCTTGTATTATTTTTAACTTTGTTTATTTTTGTCGTGTCGTTGTGTTTTGTGGCAATAAATGTTCTTTTTCTTATTATATTCTTATTCTATTTCATAGGGCTGGAGCCTCGCACCACCAAAAACACCGCATTTATGAGAGAACAGTGAGACCATCCATTCCACGATTCTCCTTCGGGATGTCTTGGTGCATCCTGTCCGTAGCTTCTATTTATTTGTTGAGCACAATAATAAATTGGTGCACTCCTCCCATACCCTGGCAGAGGCCGGGATAAGCGCTAGGACGATGACGATGTAACAGCAATGTAAATTTACGCCCGGCCGGGTTTCGAACCCGCGACGAGTGTGTGGCAGACCGGCACGTTAATCAACGGAACCATTCAGGTCTGCGTGAGACATGTGACAAAAGCTCCGCGCAATCGAGACGTCCACTTACAATATCGTGAAGAAATGACATGTCCAGAACATTACGGCGCTCTTCAAGAGTCAAGAAGTGGTGCATATTGCAGCTACCCTCATACGAGATGAGTCCAATTTGTCCCAATTTGAAATTCAGGTGCTTTAGGAACTTTTTCTGTATACGTTCAATTTTACCCTTGTGGATTGCGTACACAGGAGACGAAATAAAGCTGGCATACTCCAAAATGCTTCTCACGTAGGTAAAATAAACAATTTTAGATTCTCTGTACCTTTGAATGCTTCATATGTGCTCAAAACAAAGCCGAGATAACGAAATGATTTTTCCGTTATATAATTAATGTGCGCATTGAAAGTCATTTTGGAATCTACCCAGACACCCAGGTCTCGCACCAAATCGACCCTTTCCAATGTGACGTCGTTCAGTGAGTAATTATATTTAATTGATTTAGATTTCCGAGTAAAAGTTATACATTAACATTTGCTTATGCTGACCGTTATGTTGTTATTTTTGTAGTAATTGTTTAAACTGTTTAGGTCTTCCTGTAATCGCTCGCAATCAGTATGAAAAGGAAGACTTTTTTGTCGTCAGCATAAAGCAAGTTACGTGCGAAAGAGAGACAGTTACCTTTATCATATATGTATGCATTATAGAAAAGGGGACCCAAATGAGATCCCTGGGGAACCCCGGACGAAATGGTTATGTACTCAGATTCATAACCGCCAAGTGTAACTGCCTGAGACCGCCGAGTCAGATACGCCTCTATCCACCGCAGTAGATCTCCGTGAATTCCCAGAGCCAGAAGCTTACGAAGTAGGATGTCGTGATCCACACGGTCGAATGCTTTTTCGAAGTCCGTGTAGATCACGTCAACCTGACCTCCGCCTTCCATGTAACGAAGTACATAGTCTGTAAACAGCGACAGGTTTGAGATGGTGGAACGTCCCCGAAGGAAACCGTGCTGAGTGTCTGGTATTACGTTACCCACAACGCTGAAAAGAGAATTATAAACAATTTTTTCAAAGACTTTACTGATTATATTCAATTTTGAAATAGGACGATAGTTATCGATAGAGGTCTTAGAACCTTTTTTATGTATGGGTGTAATATGGGCTCTGTTCAAAATTTCAGGAAAGGTACATTCCTCAATGGAACGACGAAATAATACTGTTATGGGAGATGATATAGAGATATAGAATAGAAGTAGATATAGAATCTACGCTCTCAACGCTACTTGAATAAGCTCTCATAGTAGGGGTGCTGCTTTCCGATTCGACAGGGGGTTCCACAAAAACGCTTTGAAAAAAACGACGAACCCCCCCCCATTCCACTTTTTGTGAAGTTTGATCTTTTCACGTATAATGTTTATGAGTGATTTGCTATACCAGACTGGGTAATTTAGTTTTTTATTGTAAGATTGCAACGGAACGTACAATAGAGAACAATCATTTAGTGTTGTATAGAATATGTCCACTGCCTTATCCACTGAGGAAGCAATTTCGAGGTCTCCCCAGGTTAATTTTTTTAATAATTTGTTTATTTTATCTTAATTACATTTGAAAAAGTTATAACGTGGTGTGTTAGCCTCCATCAGTGGTCTAATATTGAAGTCCAAGACGTTAATGGTAAGCGCGGGATGATATTAATCTTCCTTTAATAAGGGGGTGGGGCAGCGCACGACACTGAGTGGAACACTACTAAAACATAGATCCAAGTTTTTGCCCATTAAATTCCTAATGAAATTATATTGTTTTAATCCTATAGATCCCATATCTTCATTCAAACAGGACGCCGCGCTTTGCAACGAAGACGTTCCGACTATTTGGGGAACATAACAATTATTCGAATAGATAAGGGGCAAGTTAAAATCCCCAAATAACATAATTACGTCCGAGGGGTGACTGTTTGACAACTGTTCCACTGCTCTAGTTAAGTTCTACAATTGAACAGCAATAGGGCGTTGATTTTAGTTAGGTGGTATGTACATAATAATGATGTGTAGATTTATTTGGGATTCAAATACACACCCCGGGATCGTAACACACAG
The DNA here is from genome assembly GCA_907269095.1 of Blastobasis adustella. Taxonomy (NCBI): domain Eukaryota; kingdom Metazoa; phylum Arthropoda; class Insecta; order Lepidoptera; family Blastobasidae; genus Blastobasis; species Blastobasis adustella. Next base: position 8,699,676 of record OU026140.1, read on the forward strand.
CGATTCACATGAGAGGCAAGACCAGTCGGTGCGCAGCAATGCTCGTAACTCTCGACGCGAACACAACATAACACCCCCGCCGGTAGACTTACCAGTTATTAATAGGTTACGGTCGCTACGGTGGATATCATACCTACCATCACAAAGTTCCGTGAACAAAACATCATCCTGAAGCCATGTCTCAGTTAATAAAATTAAATCATACTCATATTGCAAAATGCCATTAAATAAATTCAAACATTTTGTTCTCAATCCACGCACATTTTGGTAATATAACGTTAATTCCGAAATGTTTCTATTTATTGTGGCCATAGTAAAAGACGGGTACTCATGCTCATAATAACCAATCCACAAATATCAGTCGCTGACGAGAAAGGGTAAAATAAGAATCGTAGATCACGTAGGTATAACGCTAAGTCGACCCTTCCAGTATAACTATCAGATTGCTGTAGCAACGAATAACAAATTTCCTTACAATAGTAGCCTAGGTATTCTAAAGTATAATAATATATTAAATGTAAACAGTATCAAATACCCACATATTGCCGTAAACATTAATATAAATACTCCCCATTCTTCGCAGATACGTAAAACACCAACACTATTTTGTTGTCTGCCTACCCCCAACTCGTAAGCGGAATTAATACAAGTTGCATGAATAGTAGTTCGACATCTATGATTATGACGAATAATAATTTAAGGTAGGAACAATGTAAACATCAGTCGCTTCAATTTATTAAGATCATCCAATACTTTAATCTCGACTTTTGGTGAATTGAGGTCTTTCCGAACGAATAATCTACAATTACGAACCCATACCATTCCATAATTGGTCGACTTTGCTTTTTCTTTTGTTAGAATCAGAAATATATACATGTGGGAGATAATATTATTATTGTATTTATCTTGATTTTTATAAAATGAAGGTAGTGTTCTTAAATTAAAAACCACATGCGGGTACACCGCAGTCTATAAAAAGGCGGCCATCGCTCTCGACAGGTCAGACGTTGTCCGACTGCGGACACGGCACCACCAGTGCTCTGAACTGTCTTCCTCAGGTAATTTTGCTTAACCGTATAACGCATATTATTTATATGTTCTATTTTGTTATTTCTATAGAAATAACAATTAATTATTGTCAATTTGTCTGTATTTTGCTAAATCTAAGTACATCACTTAAGCTACTAAAATATGTCCTCTCCATCTGTTGCTGTCCATTTATTATATTATTGGTAATAATATACATAGATTTATTATTCATATTTCTTTGTTTAATTTCTATACACGTTCTCCCACATCAGAAGTGGGATAAAGGATCCCAACGTCCCACAATATTTCTAATGCAATGTCCTTTGTTTTCATGTTACATCGTGATCTTTTCGCACCGCCCGGCCCGCATGAGGCTGAGGAAACTGGATGCTTCCGACGACGCGAAGTGTCGAGTGCATGACCAGACATCATAGGGTCCACAACAACTACAGGCTGCAAATTAGCATTCGGTGAGTCGTTACGAGTTTACTTGATTCAAGTGAGTTTATAACCGAATTAGAATCATTTGTTTCCGCGTAGAACGTGTGAAGAACAAAATTGAGAAAGTCCGACTAAGTTTTTATGTACCAAATTACGGAGTTACAATTTAATTTTGTTTTACAATGAATTATTACTGTCTAGAAACGAATACGAACACAAAAGTAAACGTCGAACAATATTTTTTTGCCGAGGGTATGATTTTATTGTGGTTTTAACGTTGACCGCCAAAATACGATTATTCTGAAAAGCTACCTCCAACATTGAAAAAAAAAAAGTCTGTTTGATTAGTAGGTAACGTCATTTTTGTTGGTGACAAATTATTTTATCGAAAGGAATGTAAATATATTGACGGTAGATAGTTTCAAATTATGTTTTGAGTGACTTAGTTAGTCCTGTGACTTTCTTAAGTTCGACCTGTTTAAGACTTTGGTAGACGGATTTAAGCAACTAAGTCCATACGTGACGACTATCGAGCAAAGGTTTTTATGACATTTATGTGGTTGGTTTTGTTTACTCAAAGCTTGTGGCATCACCGGATGGAGATGATGTTGGTGTTTTACGTACTAGGCTGACGGAGCCTCTGGGAGCGTGGCCAACAGATGGTAGTTGTTTCAAGCTTTGTGAAAAGATGTTAAACATGATGATGATGATAAAAAAGTCCACATATTTTGGTGATTGCTCAATAGTCAGTTACATAATGTTAACTTTAGCTTCGAGTACTGAAATATCATTGATTACCGATACCAAGTAACTATTTCGAGTTCGGTTATTGTGCCTGTAAGATGAGGCACTGTAAGCAATGGTGAGATTTCATATCCTTCGGCTAGTACGAGTTTGGTAGTACCTACACTGTTGTTGAGGTTAAACACCCCGATTTATTTTGCTGATTTGGAGTGGCCCGGGAGTCGTGTATGTGACTCTTTGGGCTGAGAGCCCCAAAAGTCTCTTTTCTGAAGAAGTTTTTGTTCTGATTTTTTTGGAAGACGGCTGGATATGAGACCTCTTCGTTATTACAAACATTGTTAAATTGTTTAAAATGAGAACTTACACCTAACGTAGTCACAGATAGAGTAGACTCGATCGAACAGTGAAAAAAAGTGATGACGATTACTTTACTTGTTTAGTTGTTTTGGTGTGGTAACCGATAGACATAAACTTAATGAATGTAATATCTTATTCTTATAGGTCAGAAGTACTAAAAATGTTACATAGTCTGTTTTATAAATCCATGGGGTGGGAGCCTGGTGACCTGTATCACAGGTTCTATGTAACCTATTTCAGGCACCAGTTTCCCACAAATAAATATAGCTACAAAAATTATACAGGGTGTAAAAAGACCGCTAGCATTAATTGAAACCCCATATTCTACCCATGAAACGGAACAACTTTCCCAAAGAAACATACCCGCGGAAATGACTTCATAATTTCGCTACCTAAAAAAAATAATTAATTGCGACGCGCAATGTACATCGTCCAGCGCACGGCTCTCGCTTGCCCACGTGACCAGTGGCCATTGACCCCGCGCGGCGGCCGCTCTGGCGTATTCTACCTAACTAGTAGGGATACCTAAGCTTGACTATTGAGTACCTACCTATTTTCTTTCTTTTGCTTTAGTCTCCACGGTTCGGTCGTGTGATAGGAATTGGGAATATTCGTAATACAAACATGTTGGTTTGGTTCATCCGTTCATCCTGTCAGCTGATGACAAATGGTTCGCGCGGCGGTAGGTAGTTACCACCACAGGAACGACGTTCAATTCTCATGTTCCTAGTAGGTATTGGACTATCGATCGTGATCTTTACTGCACATATCGACAGTAGGTAGGTAGTAGGTACTGGGCTCGATTCTCGTATGATGTGAATGTCTGTAAGCAAACGTGTACGTAAGTTAGGTAAGTAGACACCTGATCCTGTGCCTGATCATGCAAGTGCGCGCCGCGGTAAATACCTACTATGTTAAATTCTCATGTAATGTGAATGGTCGTCATACGTAGGCAGAACTTTCGATCGTGAACTTTACTGCTGATATCGACGATAGGTAGGTGCTGGGTATGATTTTCGTATAATGTGAATGACCGTAAGCAAACGTCTAGGTAATGCATTAAGGTATGCGTACCCCTGTCGTGTTGAAGTTTACCGAGTGGGAGCATGGCAGTGTTGCTGTCCCATGGGCATGGGCCCACGGGCGGCCGGTGGCGGTTGGCGCGGGCGCGAGCGCGGCCGCTGTAGGTAGTACCTACCTCCGGGCTCGCGGCGAGTAGGTAGGTAGTGAGCACACGTGTGCGGCCGAGCGGCGCTTTACATTGCGTTCTTTTACTTACAGTGCATTTTTTTTCAACTTAAATTTGAACTTTGAGTGTCTAAATTAATAATGAACGATTTAGTTATCGATACTTGATATTTTTTAGTACAAAAATACAACTTTTTTTATTTTTTTTAATCTCGATTTCTGCCGAAACTAAGAGTTTCCGCGGGTGTGTTTCTTGGGGAAAGTTGTTCAGTTTCATGGGTAGAATATGGGGTTTCATTTAATGCTAGCGGTCTTTTTACACCCTGTATAGTACTGACCTATTTACGTATCATTTATTTGTTTGTGAAAAAATAATAAATGCTTGTTTCATTTTTATTATTATACTGTTACCTAAAACTGTTGAAGGCAGAAAGAAGCTTTTCATTTCCAAATTTGGAAATTATGTATCTAATGTAAAGAACGATACATTTTTAGAGACGTTAACACAGTTGAATGAAAGCGTTTTACCGCGCTGGTAGACAAATTAAAGTAGGTAATATTTTGAATTTGATTACTAATGAGACCTGAAGCAAGTGACTTAATGGAAAATGAATTTCCGATTCTGTTATCCACGGACCGTGACCGTGGCAAAACTCAGTTGCTGTTTTATGACGCTGCTTTAGATATTGGCTAAATAGAAGTTGCAGCGCTGGGAATTTGCATTGCATACTACTGGCAGTATAGTTGTTTAGGTAGTGAGTACGGGTCAATGGTGTGGAAAGTTCCTACATGATTTACGATAAATCAAATACAAAAAATATGGAGACTAGTCAATTGTTTTGTCTAGGGTACAAGAGAAGAGTGTAATTTCTTTAATAAAATGTGATTCCGATGAAAAGCCCTAGAGTTGGCTAGTATGTAATCACGGGGATTGGAAATCCTACCAATTGGATGATCGATCATCAGGTTGATCACAGATGACTGATGGATAATTATAAAGTTAAAATTTTTATTGTAAGTTCGGGTAGAGCAACCGGGATAGCTCTGTGTGATTGTATTTGAAGATACAGACACCTTGCAATAACAGAGGTGACATGTTCTGAGATGTTTATTTTGGGTACATTATTAACGATTAGCGACTCAGTAATTGAAATTTGTGACTTTGATGCCTAGAAGCTGTTCATTTTTAAAATCCTGATTCAATTTTGATGTTAGGCGGTAGAGATCATGTTATTTTCGTGGAGATGACCATTGAATGTTGGTTTGGGTCTAGGACGATTACTTGTTGTGTAACTCACGTGTTTATTATCACGTGTTGTGATGGCAGATGGACTGCATTACTTGTGATAGTCTGTATACGATGTACTGAATAGATTTGATCGAAGGACTGACCACGAGCTGATAAAGTAAAGTGGGCTTAGTAAAGTAAAGTTTGTTAAATTTACTATTTTACGATTTTAGCAATTTTATATTGAGATACTGTATAGTCTAACAGTAGTTTATCTACATACAAGAGTACGGCCAATACTGTATAGCTTCTATGTATTACAAAGGTACTACTGGAGTCTATAAGTACTTACGAATTACAAAAGTAAGACGAATCAACGTCACTGAGTGGAAGCGTTAGCAATGTTTATTGATTTCGATTTGTATTTCCACGAGTTAAGGAATATTGTTTTGAGTTTAGAATAAGAGAGCTAGTATAGTCTTTTACAACCATAGGGTCAGGAATGATCGAGCGAACATGGTACTGTGCTGTGGTATTTTAGTTTCAGATAACACACGAGGGCGGTCTTGAGCCTAGACATCATGTTGAATAAAATACGCAACGTCAATCGAAGCACCGCCTTGCGGATTGCTGGAAATACTGTGATGACATCATATTCGGCTCGCGGCCGTGGTCAGGACGTGGAACTAGCTGCTCATCCATTAATGAGAGAAGAACTCTTGATTTATTGCCTCATGTCATATGGCCGTTCTCCATAAATGCATAAATGGGAGTGCTGCATAATGGATCATCAAGGGACCTTCGTTCTTCGTTCATCGGTGCTCCGACGAATTGTGCTGTACAATATATCGATGGCCAACGATGTTATACTTGGTGTTTGGTGCGATGTGCGGGTCATTTGATTTGACCGTTGCCCTGTGTTTTGGCATTTAATTGTAGTTGATTTGGCCACTGATTTGAGAATTGGCATTTGGGGTCATATGATTTGACCATTGCCATGTGTTTTGGCCACTGCCGTGAGGATTGGCATTCAGGTACCTGTGATTTGACTATTAGTACCATGTGATTTGGTGTTTATATGGCTCATGTGATTTGGCCATTGCCATGCAATTTGGCGTATTCTACCAACTACAGAAGGAACACCTTTCTATCGTGAGTGAATTTTAATGATTTATCCAGGAGAATTAATCTTGATTTATTTAACACAAGTTGTGAGTCAGCGAGAGACCGCATACTCAACTATTACTTCGACGCGTTGTGGCATTTTTCAAACCATGTTATTATGGAGTTGACTATTGTTGCATTACTTTCGAGTATTGTAGGTATATTTTAGTTTAAACTTGAAAAGTAAGTTAAAACTCGTAAAGTCTTGTAGACTGTTCGGTATGCTTGACTTTTAGTTAAGTATGTATTAAATTATCCAGTTTTTATCGGTGGAAGCCTGTAATTGGTTCTGTGCTAATATAAAATAATACTGGTATTATTTTATATTGTAATCATTGCTGAAGTAAATAGGATAAAAAGTATGATTTCGGTCACGTTTGACAAATTAAATTGCTACGATCATGAGACCTGATCAGTATTTCCTAAATAGATAATTTAATTGGATTTTACATTGATGCTAGTTGATGTAAATTGATTATCTTTTTAGTAAATTGTCATAATGTCACTCGAGTAAAGATACGTGCATTGCATTGTCATGATATAATTCGACCCTAAGCATTCTTTAAGGATTGAATTTTATTGTTTCCTCATGGTAAATATCTGTTTCTTATGTTACACATACATTTTTGTTTAATTGTAATTTTGAGATAGTGTATCGCAAGCCAATTAGGCTGCTCGTCAGTATGGCCGTGTGGGAGATAATATTATTATTGTATTTATCTTCATTTTTATAAAATGAAGGTAGTGTTCTTAAATTAAAAACCACATGCGGGTACACCGCAGTCTATAAAAAGGCGGCCATCGCTCTCGACAGGTCAGACGTTGTCCGACTGCGGACACGGCACCACCAGTGCTCTGAACTGTCTTCCTCAGGTAATTTTGCTTAACCGTATAACGCATATTATTTTATGTTCTATTTTGTTATTTCTATAGAAATAACAATTAATTATTGTCAACTTGTCTATATTTTGCTAAATCTAAGTACATCACTTAAGCTACTAAAATATGTCCTCTCCATCTGTTGCTGTCCATTTATTATATTATTGGTAATAATAAGTATACATAGATTTATTATTCATATTTCTTTGTTTAATTTCTATACACGTTCTCCCACATACAAACCATGTGTCACTTAAATCGGTATATTATTAGGAGTATGGACTTTGACAAACTTAATGATAATAAACTTATGATAAACAATTTAGGTAGGAAGCAGTAAAGCTAATAAGATTGGGTTCTCTGGTGATACAACCCCTCGGTTCACTCACAACTAACGTTCGAATGCCTCCCGCTTGCATTTCGGCGCAGAGACGGCCCGTGACCACATGAGACCGTTTCACGAGGCAGCGTCATCTGTGTCGTTTGAACCGAACTATGATGGTTGGATACCATACTGCCACAGACGGCCTTCCTGATCCCGGAATGTCCCCATTCCGTTACGATTCGGCCATTCGAACGTTTTGTATGCCCTTGTTAGATATAAGGTATTTTAGTATATTTTAATTGTTATTTAAAGTTACATATATATTGAAAACTATCGTGATTATTAATAATTAACATTTCAAAATACTTTCATAAAACATTTTACCATCTTCAGAACGAAATGTCTGGATTTCTGAACGATTGTGACTTTTGATCAGATTAAATACTGTTTATGAGAAACTTCCTTAATTAATTATGTAATAAATTTATTATAATGTTAAAAAATGTTAAAAGTATTGTAATACATTAAATTAACATGTAAGCTATCTATCATTAAATTTAGGGGACCGGAAATGAGAATAAGAATGACATTTCCAGCTAGATAGCTAGTATAAAGGTTCAGTCGTGACAGTGAGAGGGACTTTTTGCTCCAGAGCCGGCACAGAGTTAAGTACACTTGCATTGTATTATTGTTGCTTTATATTTTGTATTAGTTTTATTTATTTGGTTATTTATTGAATCATTAATACCACTGTCCCATTTTTAAAGGATAAATATTTGGTTATGTGATCGATAATTGTGACATTTGGTTAGAATTTTGCGTAAATGTTGTTAACCTATGGTACTTTGTTTGTTTTATAAAATCTCGTTTAATTCAGCTAATGTTGTTAAAATAAATACCTTATAAAATAATGGATTACATTGCTTATTAAAATATACCTAATATATTTAAAATATGCTTTTGTTTGATTAAATAATGTCCACTAGAATAATACTTTATCCTAGAAAACAAATAGCCCTACCTCCATGAACTATATTTTACATGACATAGATATGTATATATTTATTAATATGCTCTTGTTTACCTAATGTAGCGTTTTCCATATATTTCACTGGGGTTTCGGATAAATACTCACACTCTGTTATTATTCTGTAGCTTAATTACTAAAATAAAGGCTTATACTAATAAAAGTCACTATAATCATAATCATATGTCCTATATATTAAATCCAACACCCTCATACAATTAGTGTCATTATTATAATACCTATATAAGTAAATAAATAAATAATAAATAAATATTCGTGGACAAATTCACACAGCGCCATCTAGCCCCAAACTAAGCAAAGCTTGTGCGATGGGTGCTAAATAACTGATAAACTACTTAAATACTTTTTTAAATACATACTTGTTATACATAGAACACCCAGACCCGTAACAGAAACTAAAATTCATCATTTCAATTTATGCCCAGCCGGGAATCGAACCCGGGACCTCTTGCGTGGCAGACCAGCATGTTGACCACTGAACCACTCAGGTCGTCAAGTCACTAAGTACATGTGGTAAGCAATCGTTGTACAAGCTTCAGTCGAGCCTACATTAATTTATTGGAAATTACATAGGTAAATATTTAGTTAAATGCACAAATTTTGTTAATTTGTACTTTTCCGCCTAGGTGTTGTGCACCTAAATTATAACAAAGTAATCACGGAAATGCGCAAATATATATTATAAAACAAAAAGAAAAAAAAATTAATCTACATAGAGGAATTAAAATTAATAATAAGTATGCCTATGTGTAATACATTTGGAGTACTAAAATGTGATATATCTAACGTTTGTTATTGTTTTACATAACACATTATGAGTGCATTTGCTGTGCTTGCAAAGTGGCTCAAAGCTCCTCGCGGAACAGTATCGTCCAGTGTCGATTCTCACTACTTTTAGCAAGGTTTTCGAACAGATAGTTTACGATCAGGTTTATCCGCTACTTGCTCGTAGTATACCGCCAGCTCAGCATGGATTCATGCGCAAACGTTCCACGATGACGAACTTGGCTGAATTCGTGGACTCGGTTACCGGTTATATGGATGAGGGCTACCAGGTGGATGCCGTGTACACCGACTACTCTATGTGTTTTGATAGACTGAATCATGATGTTATTTTGTGCAAACTCGAGGAAGTCGGTGTGCACGGTGACCTCCTTCGGTGGTTCGAGTCATATCTCCGGAATAGGAGTCAGTCTGTCAGGGTTGGGTGCTATCAATCACGTTTCGCGCCCATCCCTTCAGGGGTTCCCCAGGGGTCCCATTTGGGGCCTCTATTGTTTAATATCTGCCTGTACGATTATGCTTCCTGTTTTCACAATGCATTTTACTTATTATATGCGGACGACACAAATATTTTTATGCCCATAAAATGCTCAACCGATTATCTAAAATTGCAGAAGGATCTCGATAGAGTATCGGCATATTGTGCACGGAACAGCCTAGATCTCAATGTAAAGAGGTGCGCAACCATCACTTTTACAAGGAAGAGAAACCCAGTATGCGCAACGTATAGGCTTAACGACGCAACAATCGTACGCACTGATCAAGTTTGGGACCTGGGAGTCATCTTAGATTCCAAACTGACATTCTGTGCTCACTACGAATTTATTGTTGCGAAAGCGATCAAGATGCTGGGATTCGTTTTCAGAACGGTAAAGCCCCTGAGGTCAACTGCAGCTTTTAAAGCCTATGTACGTAGTGTTTTAGAGTACGCGTCCCCTTCATGGTCCCCGGTCTACGCTGTCCATCGCGCTAGACTGGACACGGTGTAAAAACTTTTTATAAAAAAACTAAATTATTTGTCCGGCACGGTACCTGCTGGTTATGCGACTGGTCTGAATACCCACAAAATAATGTCATTGGAGAACAGACGCTTTATAGCCGATATGAAGCTTCTGTATGACATCATACATAGCGGAGTAGATACTCCGCAGTTATATATATATAAATAAATAAATAAATAAATAAATAAATAAATAAATAAATAAATAAATAAATAAATAAATATTGTAGAACATATTACCATGTTGTATTGCCGTAATCTTCACGCGGCTTGGAGAATATCATTTTAACCCCCCATGCAAAAAGACGGGTGTTATGAGGTTGATGTATCTGTGTCCCGCTCAAACGGATGGACTGATGCGGCAGGGATTTTTATGCGGTTTTTTTTAGTTCAAAACAAGTATACCTTAAGTTAAGATGGTTCTTTGCTTTATCATGAAAAAACGGTGCTGTAGTGGGACATATTTTTGAGTAGGTATACACTCGGTGGTGTCCGGTAGAGTAGAATAGCACCAACCCCTTACACTCATGGGTGTCGTACAAGGCGACTAATGTTTTCGAGGCAAAAGATCAAGAGTCTCTGTAGTCTGGAAAATGGGCAGCAGCATTTTCCATTGTTATATTTAAACACTGCGATCTCCAACCCACCTGCCAAGCGTGGAGATTATGGCAATAACCTTCCCTTTCGTGGGAGTGGCCCTAAGTCCTGCAGTGGACTGTTACGGGCTGTGATGATGATACACTCGGTTGGGAGTTTTCCGACATCCTGTCTGTAATGAAAATTATACAAATTGCATTTATTCATCTGGGAACATGCCAACTTGACATTAACTATACAAATCTTATTACCAATATTAAATGATAGCATTACTATCTGATATTTATTATAACTTAAAAAAGTTTGACATTAACATATTTGTAATAATACGATATTTAGTGACACTAGACTAATACTATTACTAATTATGTAGTTATTATTAAGTATTATAAATACTCACAACATAGATTTTATTTTCTAGTCCTGATAAATGTTTTGTGCACTGTAGCTTTTTTGAAAACTGTTTTTTATTTTGACTTTCAAAATGTGTTTTTATAAGAACCTACACTGAGTAAATACGTTTGGCTTTGACTTTGACACTAAGTATGGTATGGGGTAAGATGATCGAAGATGGCTCTTAACGTCATATTTTAACTATAACATGCTAAACATTCGTGATCTGGGGGTTGTACATGACAATAAAATTATATTTGACAAACATATAGATAGCATTGTCACTAAAGCGTCTAAATCGTTGGGATTTATCATAAGACAGTCGGCCAACTTCAAAGAAATCAAGACAGTAAAGGTTCTGTACTGCACATATGTACGTAGCATTCTTGAATATGCAAGTCAAGTATGGAGCCCCCAATATGACATATGTAAGTCTCGTATTGAGACCATCCAAAAGCGATTTTTGAGGTTTCTGGATTTTAAATGCCGCGGCTATACTGGGGGGTACCTACAGCGTTGTAAGAAATATCACTTCTTACCCTTGTCAAAAAGGCGTGATATTACTGATATTTCCTATCTCCTCAAAATAGCGAACTCCACTGTGGATTCTCCGGAGCTCCTTTCAAAACTTAGCATCTGCTGCGGTGGGCGGTCACTCAGACCACGTGCTGTACTACACGTACCCTATGCCCGAACTAACATAAGGAAAAACTCTTACATGCTAAGAGCCTGCAATTTGTTCAACAAACTCTCATTAGATAGTGACCTATTTTTCACCCATGCCTACAGTATTAAAAAATCACTAACTAAGAATTACTTTGATCATTATGTGCCCTCGGAGTGATACTTAACGACTGATATGTTATAAATTCCTGAAACTTCATCACAAGCGAATAAATGCTGCCCATGTTTAGGTATTTATTCGTTTGCGATGACAGTGATAGTGATAGTTATATAGTTATTTGTAACTCTTGATTTGTTTTTTGTACCTAACTTATAATGGAGTATACCTAACTTGTAATCATGTATACCTACCTGCCTTGTAATGGAGTATACCTACATTAAATCTATAAGCGGAAACTTGTAATTGGCTTAAAGATGTTTAAAGTTACTAATTTTCTTAATTTTGACAGCTGTAAGTATTCCCAAACACAAATAAATAAATAAATAAATAAATTATTATCCCGAGTGTTGCTATGCGCGGGAGAACCGCGCGCGCGCCGCGGTGGCCGCTGGCCTCGGCTACTTGACCACCGCCGCGCGCGCAGCGGCTACGCCCTGGGCTCTCCGCTCAATAGGGCTATTGACGGGTATAAGAAGTGCCTCTGCGACAGTGCTGACGTTTTCCATCTTAGCCGAGCACAATTTACAAAAAGGATTATCCAGTTCCTCCAGTCGCGTGAAAGATAACACGCTCATACATTAACAAACACACGAACACACACACAAACACACGTACACACACACAAACACACACACAAACACACGCACACACACACAAACACACACACACACACACACACATACAGAAATAGAATCTTATATTATATTTTAGAGAGAGAAGTTTATATTTTAATTTTGATAGTAGTTTTTTTTTTTATTAGTATTTTATATGGTGTTTACAGGCTATATTATTTACCAAAATTGTAAATTGCAGTTTTGTAATTGGCATTACAACTTAATAATGTAACATTTTTGAATTATATTTTATATGCTGTAAAACTGTAAAATAAATAAATTAAATTAAAAAAAAAAATGTGCGGCCCGCTCGCAGCGGCAACGCTATATGCTACGATTTATCACGATTTTCGGGGACAGTACGGTGTTTTGTGTACGTTCGTGACTTGGTTTGAAGAGCTAGAGTTGCTTGGTGCAAGTGCTGTTCGGCGCAATCAATGTACTCCGCTGTCGCGGTGTATTTCGCCGACACGGAAGTCGCGGTGCTTCGCTGTTTAAACTCGTTGACGGCGGTGTCTCGCCGTGGGGTATTCGTATTGCCCTGAACGACATCAGCTATAGGGCGAGTACTTGATATTTACTTGTTTTTTGGTCAGCCGTTTATCTGTAGGTGTGAGAAATAAATATAAGTACGAGTACTCGCCTATGTGTTTTGTTTGGTCTTGGCTTGGCGTAGGTGTAATAATTACTTAGTAACTCTCTTGTTCTGTAATGATAGTTGTGACTTTAGGGGGTGATTCTTATACTTATGTTTAGATTATACAGTAATTGTTATGAATAGTTCTAATTCTGTGTGGTAGATTTCAATTTTATGTTTTTAAGGAAACGAGAATAAAAATTGAGAGGAAGTGTAAAATAAATAAAGTTCCCGTGTATTGTGGATACCGTATGTGCACCAGCACTCCGGCCTCGCCAAGCACATATACAGTGAATACCACCTGTCATTAATTTCACGCGTATTGTGGATACCGTATGTGCCTTCGCACTCCGGCCTCGCCAAGCACATATACGGTGAGTAGGTACCAATTTATTATAGTTTTACATGTATTGTGGATACCGTATGTGCCGTCGCACTCCGGCCTCGCCAAGCACAAATACTGTGAGTACCAAGTTATTATCATTTCACATGTATTGTGGATACCGTATGTGCCGTCGCACTCCGGCCTCGCCAAGCACAAATACTGTGAGTACCAAGTTGTTATATTTTCACATGTACTGTGGATACCGTATGTGCCGTCGCACTCCGGCCTCGCCAAGCACAAGTACTGTGAGCATCATTAGCAGTCAAACTGTTTCATAATCTGATTTACTTATGTGACTGACATCTTCATTTCAGTATATGTCTCTCCTTCAACATTTGTAGCTAGGGCTGGGTACGTGCGTTTATCTTTTCTTCTGTGAATATATATAAGCACTGGGGTCGGTTCAGGCTTTGCTATTTGAGGCAGGTTTGTTATTTATTTTCTACCAGTAGCATCATTTAGTAACCCTGTAACATAATATGTAGGTGTGGATGGAGGGAAGGTAATGGGAGAGGGGAGAAAGCGAGTCTGAGGGTGGTCCTCGTAATCTGAGTTTATATACAATTAATTAAATATAATTTTCATGGAGTCAATATATTGAGCTAGACTATCCGTGTTAAGCGGCAACCATACACCGCATGTAGATATCGTCATCAGTAATTATATATATATATATATATGTTATTATTCTGTTTCATCTCTATCGTTGTTGTCGCTATTAGTATACTCGTCTGCACCGTCAGTCACAGTATCGTCATCGTCAAATGTTATCAATTTTTTTTAAGTGATCAGCTGGATAGATACTCTTATAGGCTCGTTTGCTAATACCAGGTATATTTGAATTGATACCTACCATTTTTTTAGTACAGCTGTATTCTTGAATGGGCCTCGAAACTTTTGGACAAGTTTTTTACTTTTTCCGTCGGCGGGGAGACAATGGTTAGGTTTCATGACTAAATCTCCCCCATTGAAAAACTTTGTAGGAGCTTTGTTTTGATCGTAGTGGTTTTTCATGTAGGAATGAGATCTTTCCGTATGCTCTTTTGCTTCATCACGAATTTTATCGACGTCAGCTACATCTTTGTCCTTTTCGTTTTGGATAGCATTTTGAATTGCCCCTTCTCTCGTATTTACTGTTCTTCGCCCAAAAACTATTTCAGATGGTGAAGTGCCCGTAATGGTATTGTTAAGGCTCCACTGTACCTTTCCAATCTGTGTGTCCCAGTCTCTTTCATCTAAGCCATGATTCGTCGCTGCTATAGAATCTAATATTGTTCTGTTATACCTCTCAATCTGCCCATTAGCGCGTGGTGTTGCTACTGCGTTTAGCACATGTTTCACGCCTATGAAATTAATGTAATTTTTGAATACTGCAGAGGTAAAGCTTGTAACTCTGTCTGAGATTATAACTTTTGGACATCCAATGGTATCGAATATATAATGGTATCGAATATATAATATTTTTATAGTAGTCTTACTCTTTAGGTTTTTCACCGCTCTAATAAAATGAACTTGCTGAGGCCATCTATTATTGCGAATGTATATGTATTACCTGTCTTTCTTCTTACGAAAGGACCTAAGTGGTCCATGTGTAGGGTATGGAAAGGTGTATTTCCTTTTGGTATCGGGTGTAAATACCCACTACTTTTAGATGTACTGCCCTTATTGAAAGCGCAATTTAAACAAGCTTTAACGCATTTGTGTGCGAATCTATTCATTTTGGGGAACCAGTAGTCCTGCTTCATTTTATCTAGAGTTTTATCCTTTGAGAAATGTCCAGACCCATCGTGACACAGTTGGCAGATGCGCCATCTGGCAGCGTTAGGGACTACCCATTTGTGGGAACCACCTTTCTATATAGTTTGTTGTCTTTAATGGTATAGTTATTTAATATATCCTTAATGTCAGTACTTTTTTGACACATAATAGTTTTTATGAGTTTTAATTTCGGATCGATCATTTGTACAGTTTGCAGCCATGGGATGTATCCAGCGTATCTATCTTCAGTATGTCAAACTCCCTAATATCTGCGAGACCGTCTTGGTCATGTGTCGTGTTCGGCATGGGATTCCTACTTAGTGCATCAGCATGCCTCCTTTTTTCTCCTGGTCTATATTCTACTGTAAAGTTATATTCCTGTAATAGGAGCTACCATCTTGCGATCCTTAGTACGAGGTCACGCTTAGTTAGTGTTGATTTCAAAGCATTGCAGTCTGTATATACCCTAAAGTATAAGCCAATAAGGTACTTACGTGCGGAACTTATTAAGATACTGAACGATAGCTAGTGTTTCCAATTCATAGGAATGTAAATATTCTTCCTCTTTAGTTGTTTGTTTACTGTAATAGGCGACCGGTCTGAGAAGAGACTTTTCATCTGCCTTCTGTAAAAGGATACCACCGATACCTATTTTACTCGCATCACAATGGACCTCCGTTATATGTTTCGGGTCATATAGAGTCAGTATTGGTCTTCGTATTAGTTTTTCCTTAAGGGTATCGAACGCGTGTTCTTGCGCATTACTCCAGCACCACTGTGTGTTGCTTTTGTAGAGTCGTTAATGGTTTAGCTATATTCGCAAAGTTAGGTATAAACCTTCTAAAGAAGCTTGTTAAGCCAATGAACTGCCTGATCTTGTGTATTTGAGTATAGTGTCAGACTAGTGCTATTCTTATGTACTACTACGTCAGCCCGCTCTGTCAAGTTCTGTCCTATTAGTATGTCATAGTTTAGGAATTCATCTGGTACAATGTAGGCGTCAATTTCAGATTCGATAAAGTCTATATGAACAACAACGCGTGCGCGTCCAAGGGGCTGCATGGAACCGAAAGCAAACCCCTTTAAAATTGGTAATTTGCCTAGAGCTGATACTAAATTTAGTTCGTTAAAACTCCTTTCGTTTATCATCGTGCATTGGCTGCCGAAGTCAACAAATGCGCTTCGCTCTATCCCGTTGAATTTTACAGTCTTATAATAAATATTGGACTTACTGTCTAACTCTTTTTGGATTTTATTTACCTCGGTTGGCTTGTGGTGAGAATTGGAGTAGCTGAGTCAGCCTTCATTTATATTCCTACGACGCTGCTCTGCGTTTGGGCTCATGTTTGGGGTGCTTTAGGGCACCTCCCCATGGTGTGGCTTAGCTCAGAGCAGTTGTAGCAGCGCGGCGATCTTGCGGGATTGCTTGCCCCAGTTGTTCTATTTAGGGGTGTGCGATTGCCAGCCGTACGGGCTGGTTTCTGAGTCGAGGCTTGCCTGTTATATCTAATGGATATGCTTCTCAGATATCGAAGCAGTTTATTAGGGCTCTTGAAGTTCGCACCCTGAGCATTGAGTTTAATGTTGGGGTCAAATATACCGTGGATTATGCAGTCTACGGCATCCTTCCCTCGTACACCGCAGTGGCTCACCAGCTTCGCTTTTTCATAGAAGTACTCTTCCAGCGTCTCATCCTATCCACTCCTTCAGGAAAGCATCTCAGTTAGCCTATCCGCGAAGTTTCGGTCGTCGGGAAAGTTCCTTAGCAAATTCCGCTGCCATTCCTTAAAGCTCAGGTCGACTGTGGTAAGGCCCTCATATCAGGTTTTGGCAAGGCCCTATAATTTTGAGGGAGCGTGGAACACGGTTTGTTTCTGGCTCCAGTCATATTTAGCATATAGCGGATATCTCATTAAGCTTCCTCAGCCACACTCGGGTCGAATGAGTTCTCGTATTGGGGTCAAACTTCGGAATGACGTCGTGTGCGTTGTTAAAGTTATCCCGACCATGCCGACCTAAGGCGTTAGCGATGTTTCTCAGCATCGAATCGCGCTTTGTTTGGCGTTGTGATCGGTCACGCCGTGGTCTCTTACGTGAGCAAAGCTTAGATCTAGGTCGGGACCGATGTTTGGAAATATACGAATCTGTATCCGAGGTGGGGCTGGGGCTACTACGCTCTCGCGCTGATGAGCTCGATGTATCGGAGCTATCGTGAGTATACGTTCGTTTTCTGCTCGAGCCCCAGCAGGTTGAATAATCGTCGGATTCGAAGCTATCGAACTGATAGCTGTGAACACTGCGATGCGATCTGTTTACGATGAATCGCGAGCTACGGCACAAACGTATAGTAGAGCGTGAACGAGCGCGCCCTTTTTTTGTGTTGTGTTGGAATGGATGGTTTTTTTTGCCGCATTCTCTACGATGTCGTCGTTCTGGGAATGTATCGGCGGAGTTTGGGATTTCGACATCATTTCATCGAGTATGTAATAGTGTTTACACTTTTATACGATGGGCGCTTGATTTGGGTCACATCCCACTTCTGATATGTTAGAATCAGAAATATATACAAACCATGTGTCATTAAATCGGTAAATTATTAGGAGTATGGACTTTGATAAACTTATGATAAACAATTAAGTTAGGAAGTAGTAAAGCTAATAAGATTGGGTTCTCTGGTGATACAACCCCTCGGTTCAGCTTGCATTTCGGCGCAGAGACCCCCGTGACCGCGTAAGCCCGTTTCACGAGGCAGCGTCATCTGTGTCGTTTGAACCAAACTATGATGGTTGGATACCATACTGCTAACACTTTAGTTAATTTAAGTAGATTCTTATAAAATGGCCAAAGATGTTCGTTGACGTATAAGTTTCGCGATTCACCAGGAATACCTATGTCAGATGTGGTAATCCCTTTCCTTCCACGTATACCGGAGATGATGGAGTCCTTCATTTTTATACAGGGTGTCCCGTAAGTCGACGTCAAGCCGGAATCGGAATAGTCCAAATCATAATAGTTACTAGAAAAATATAAAATAAAATCTAAGTCTTGATTTTTTTAAATTATAGGCATTTCTTTTTTTTCGGGAGAATGTACCTGTGATGGTTTTTTAACTCCTGTTGCTACAAATCTTAACTTTTTTTCAATTTTCTTTTTCTTATGTAATCCCGAATAGTGCTAATCTAACCTATTACTTAGAATTCCAAGTCAACTGCTCCAGCTTGGAAGAAAGTGTCACATTATGCCGTACAATGAATAGTCAATTAATATTTCGTCCAACTTTAACGGACCGTACTGAAAAAAAAAGAACTACGCCAGGTTGGCAAGTAGCACTAAAAGTTGACACATTTAATAAGGATTCTAAAATGGTATAATACTTGCTACATTATTTCTTTGATTACGGGGAAAAAAAAATTACTTCAAGAAACCCAGTTCCGAAAATTTTTTCTTTACCTACTAAAAATTATTCTAGTGCGTTCAAAGCTTGCCTAAGACCGAGTGAGACGGAGAGTCATTCATGAAATGTGAGTGAGACAGGTAGTGATGCTTTCAAGTCAGAGATGCTAACTTTTTGTTAAGTTTAGGACAAATTTTCCTTAAGTTTAAAATTAATCACCAATTAGATGCAAAGATTTATTATTTACAAAAGATGTTCAAACTGCCTTCCTTCAACTGCAATACAAGCTCGAAATCTTCTTAAAAAAGATCGGATTATCACACGGGCAAATCTTCCGTTGTTGACAAATTCAGCTGCTTCCGTAATTCTTTGCCGAAGCTCAGCTACATTTTCGATTGGCTTAAAATAAACTTTCTCTTTCACTGCTCCCCAGTAAAAAAAATCTAATGGATTTAAGTCCGGTGAACGGGCTGGCCACGAGATCGTACCAGACCGACCTATCCATCTGCCCGGATATTCTTCATTGAGAAATGCTCTAACTGAGCGGGCATAGTGCGCTGGGCAGCCATCTTGTTGATACCACATCTCTCTGTAAATACTGAGTGGCACGTCTTCCAGTAAACTAGGTAAACTGTTTTGTAAAAAATCTAAATAAACTTCAGCAGTCAAGATCTCTGGCAACTCAAAAGATCCTATGACTCTTCCATTTCAAATTCCGGTCCACATGTTTATTTTAAAACGATACTGAGATCTATCTTGTCTCATTAAATTCGGATTCTCTACATGCCACTCGTGCAAGTTGTGTAGGTTCATGTAACCGTCTTTTTTAAATGTCGATTCATCCGATCACAAAATTTTCTCTAAGTATCGCGGATCTTCCCGGTGTCTTTGTAGCATCGTTTGACAAAACGCAACCCGAAGTTGATAATCCTGAGGATGCAGGGTTTGTACTCGCTGTACATGGTATGGGTGGAGCTCATGTTTTTGTAAAATTCGGTGAGCTATAGTTTTGGGCACTCCTGTGCTTTGCTGGATTGCACGTACCGAAATACTTGGATCTTCTATTATATTCTTTATTGTATACATACTTAATTAGATACATCAAATAAAAATTGAGTACAATGGCGAACTTATCTCTATGAGAGATTTCTACCAGCTAACCACAAATGATGTGAAGCAAATTGTATAGCGGAACAAGCAAAGTATACAAAGCTAGAACATACTTATACTGGTAGGTAGACAACTAAAAACTTATTATCTACTAAAAAAAAAAAAAAAAAAATACCCCCCCTAAAACATAATACAATAATAATACTAATAATATATATGCTACTAAATGATTTAATAATACATAAATAAATATAATAATACTATTACAAAATCATGGAGAGATAGTGCTCTTTTAAGCTTCTTTTAAATGTATGAAGTGATGAACACTCTTGGACGTGCTTTGGAAGTTTGTTCCATAACTGAGCAGCTCTGACTGTGAAGGAGTTGAGAAAAAATCTGGTATTGGCCAAAGGATAGACCAGAGTACTTGGTAGGCAAGAGCGTCTGGAGCGAGGACACGGAGGGGGAAAGCGGAAACTGGACCGGAGATATTCTGGCATAGCCGGGACATGGAGGATGTTGTACAGGAGGGACAGTATATGTATATTTCGACGATGTCGGATAGGGAGCCATTTCAGTTGAGAGCGAAATTCAGACACATGGTCAAACTTTTTGAGGCCGAAAATGAAACGAATCGCGACATTTTGCAGCCGCTCCAATTTATTGAGAAGCTCCTCAGTAGCATCCAGGTAGCAGATGTCCGCGTAGTCCAGAATAGGGAGAATTAGTGTCTGAGCAAGCATAATCTTTGTCGAAAGTGGCAGGAAATTCTGGAGTCGCTTAAGGTTGTGGAAAGAAAAGTGAATGCGTTTACTTACCTGATTTATGTGGGAAGTCCAAGAGAGGTCGTTACTTATAATTAAGCCTAAGTTCCTGACCTGATCCACGTATGGAATACTGGTGCCGTTATAGGTAATAGGAAGAATTTGTTCAAAATTTAAGCAACTCCGCATCCTACCACTACCAACAATAATAGCTTGAGATTTTATGGGGTTAACAAGCAACCCATAAGCTCTCGCCCACTCCGATATCGCACAGAGATCCGTATTTATTGCAGCAACAGCCTCGTCAACATCAGAAGGAGCAAAATGTCTATATAATTGCAAATCATCTGCGTATAGGTGAAAAGACGAGGATATAACCTTTGTAATTTCATTTATGAAAATTGAAAACAAGAGCGGAGAGAGCACCCCGCCCTGTGGTACACCAGCAGTAAGATCCATCCAATCCGAAGTTCCATCATCAGCTCCAATACACTGCTGACGACCATGGAGGTAAGAGCTGAACCATTTACAAGCCTGAGAAGATATGCCATTGGAAGAAAGAATACCAAGTAAGACATCGAAATCAACGGAGTTGAAGGCATTGCTGAAGTCCAACAGAGCAATAACGGTAAGCTGCTGATTATCCATTGCATAGCGAATGTCATCAGTGACCCTCAGCAATGCCCCAACAGTGCTATGGAACGGACGAAAGCCCGACTGGTAAGTGGAGAGAATGCCATGCGAATTGATAAAGGAAAGAAGTTGTTTGTGAGCCACATCCTCAAGCACCTTTGACAGAAGCGGGAGAATGGAGATAGGTCTGAAGTTAGATAGGGAGGTAGGATAACTCGAGCTTTCTTCCAGACTGACGGAAAAGTACCACTAACCAAAGAAATATTTATAATGTGAGTGAGAGCTGGTAGTACTAAGTCAAGAATTGGTAAGATCATGTCAAAGCTCAAATTATCATCACCTACAGCTTTAGAGGAAATTGATAGAAGGCTTTTCCTTACATCCCCCTCCGACACGCTCTGAAAATTGAAAAGGTCACTGATAGGTAAAGAAGAACTGGTGAGAGAAGAAAGTGTGTTCAATTTAGTTGCTTCGTCAATTCTCACAGGGGGCCTAGAAAAGTGACTATTCAGAGCATTGAGATCGGGTATTTCTAAACTCTTATCCGAAACATCACCAATGCCCACAGACCGCAGAAACCTCCATGTTTTATCAGGAGAGAGGTTGTTTAGAGATGTATGAATGTAAGAGCGTTTGGCATCTCTACACATTCTATTACAAATATTGCGTAACTTCTTATAAGACGCAAGGTTGCTCTCAGATGGCTCCTTCCTGTTTTTAGCATTGGCTCTATCTCTTTTTCGCATAAACCTTTTAATTGAGTCATTGAGCCAAGGAGCAGGATAATGTTTTACGCGAACCGGTCTAACAGGAGCATACTTATCATACAGGCCAATAATCAAATTAAGAAAGAAAGTTAACATTTCATCTACATTGTTACTCGCATAAAAGTCTCCCCAGTCAACGGAACACAGATCCAATCTCAAGGCCTCCAAATCCATATTCGAAAAGTTACGCAAGAGTCTAACTCTGCGTCTACACTTCTTCGTCCTTACATTGAGTGAGAGATGCAAGAGGTCGTGGTGGGAAAAAGGACACGGCATTTGACCATGGGATGTAACTAATTCCAGTCTGGAAACTAACATTATATCGATCAAAGATGGCCTGTAACCGGGAGCATGGTGAGTTGCAGAAAGCGGGAGAATATGGAGGCCAAGAGAAGAAATCAAGCCTTGAAATTTCATTGATCTAGAGTCGTTCTTGAGCAAGCAAGTATTAAAATCACCGGTTAAAATTATATTGTCATACACAAGCCTATACTGGTCAATAGTTGACTCAAGAGTAGAAAAATAATTAATTTTGTCATTCGGACTATAAAAGACACCGACAAGAATTCTTTTATGACGAATCGTTAAATTGATAAATAAATATTCTAAAGAGTTAAGGCAGTCACTAGGAGACCGGCACACGATAGAAACTGGAAAGTGACTGCGCACATAAATGCAAACACCACCTCCCCTAGCCCCAGCACGATCATTTCGTATAAGTTTATAGCCTGGGATTGAACAAGATGACGAGGAAATTGATTTCTTCAACCAGGACTCAGAAACTGTCAAGCAATCAACGAGACCATTCTCGAAGGATGCCAGCAGATCATTGTAATGACCTGGTATGCTCTGAGCATTGATATGTGCAATGTTTAAATAGGAGGGGTCAGAGCTGAGAACTGTTTGAAGCTTTATATCAAGAGTGTCTTCATCCATGGAAGAACCGTTACCACTTAAAGCACTAAGAAACTCATCAGAAGAACTGGACAGATTATTTAAAGTATTATCAATATCATACATACTAAATTATAAAAAAAAATAAACCCCAAATCTAAAATAAAAAACAAAATAAAAATAAACAAATAAAATACAATTAGCAATCAATTACATCTGCATCCAGGCCATATAAAAAAAAAAGAAAAGTATGATTTCTAGTGCACTATCAAAACGCAGCTACATGACATGTGTCACCATAAATTGATGTGCAGTGAGTGACAGTGACAGCTAACCACCAAAACAAAACAAACAAATATTAAATGGCATGGAGGTAATTCCTACATATTATATGTTTTATCATTTGTCGAAAAGTGAAGTGAAACTACAAAAATTTAAAGTAAACAAGGAATGTGAATCTACCGTTACCATTCAATATAAAAGAAGTTAGCTGAACCCACATTTAAAACATAAAATTATTGAACTAAAAGGATGAAACAAAACTTAAAAACCCATTAATTACTTATCGGAAACTTTTGCGGCAGAACGTTTCTTCGCTTCCGTATCGCAGTCCTTCACGCTGGGGTATTTCGCCTGCAGTTCCCCCAACTCAGTTTGAGACACAATTTTCAGCCGGGACTTGTCGGGAAGAAGTATGACGATGACTCCGTCGGCGGTCCAACACTTTGTCGTACCGAAATGTGTCCTTGCTGTAGCGAACAGTTCCTGGCGGGGCTTGGTCAGAAATTCCGAAAGTGACACACCTGTTCCCTTAAGTGCAGTTTTGGCATTCCATACCATAGATCTCTCCTTCATGTTACAGAAGCGAACTAAAATTGGTCTGGATTTATCCTTCTTTACACCCAAGCGATGGCATACCTCTAGTGCGGAATGCTGGAGCGTTGGCAACTTTAGTTTGTCAGTTATTACACTGAGCACTTTTTTCTCAACATCCTCCTCAGTCTCCTCCAAGATACCATGCACGAGAAGGACCTTCCGTCGAGAGTGGGTCTCTAGGCGATCAAATCCAGCCACAAGAAATTCCAACTGAGACTTTAACATGGTGATAGCTTTCCAAATAAAAGCTTTGAAAGTGTAGTAGTCAGCAGCCAAAGCCTTCACAGTTGGTGCTGTAGTTGCTGAAGATGTTGTGCCTTGGTTCTGCAGACGTTTCTCATAGTCATCCATACGTGAAGTGAATAGTGTGGTCAAATCTTGCATGTTCTTATGAAGTTTTGATTGCCCGTCCATAATAACTGCTGGATCTTGATGTAAGTTGCACAGAAATGTTGTGATTTATTTGCCAACAGATGCAGTGATAGTTAATGTCACATAAAATACATAAAACAGATTGAATATATCAAAATATATAATTTTAACAAATAAAATTAGTAAGAGCTCTCACAAAAGGTGTTGAGTCTTCAAATACCCGCAAATTTTGTCAATCTTCTTCAACTGCTTGAAGTACTACGTCCTCGTAAGGCAAGGAACTTCTTCCTTCACCATGTGGTCGGTTTGAAAGTATGCCTTCTGTGGAGAGTAGACGGTGCACATTTGTAAAAACTCGGTGATCTGGATAACGATCAGCATTTGGGTACCTCTCGCGATACAGTCTAGCCGCAGCACTAGCATTCCCTCTGCATTCGCCATAAATAAAGTGCATGTTGGCATATTCCTGAGTGGTGTACACAGGCATGGTGGCACTACACAATCACACGATAGTCCAGGAGAAAGCAAAGGTCGTTGTAAAGAGATCGAAACTGTCCAAATCACAAGCAAACAAACAACTACAATAAACGAAGCAAAAAGCCGAAAGTACGAAATAACACGAATGAATACGGAAAGATGCGTAGTAAACGAAGGAGCGTAACGCACTGATCTGTATTGCGTGTGCCAATATTAAAAGCACTTCATAAAATGACTTTCTCTGTATCTGACTCATTAGCGTCACTATCTGTCTCACTCACCCATTAGAATATTTGACTCGAAAGCGTCACTACCTGTCTCACTCACACTTCATGAATGACTCTCCGTCTCACTCGGTCTTAGGCAAGCTTTGAACGCACTAGAATAATTTTTAGTAGGTAATGAAAAATTTTTCGAAACTGGGTTTCTTGAAGGAATTTTTTTCCCCCGTAATCAAAGAAATAATGTAGCAAGTATTATACCATTTTAAAATCCTTATTAAATGCGTCAACTTTTCGTGCTACTTGCCAACCTGGCGTAGTACTTTTTTTTTCAGTACAGTCCGTTAAAGTTGGACGAAATATTAATTGTCTATTCATTGTACGGCATAATGTGACACTTTCTTCCAAGCTGGAGCAGTTGACTTGGAATTCTAAGTAATAGGTTAGATTAGCACTATTCGGGATTACATAAGAAAAATAAAATTGAAAAAAAGTTAAGATTTGTAGCAACAGGAGCTAAAAAACCATCACAGGGTGTACATTTTCTCGAAAAAAAAAGAAATGCCTATAATTTAAAAAATTCAAGACATCGATTTTATTTTCTATTTTTCTAGTAACTATTATGATTTGGACTATCACCCGATTCCGGCTTGACGTCGACTTACGGGACACCCTGTAGATTTCAATTGCGCAAAAATATTTTTCGGTCTACCGGGTACGGCTATCTTAGGCTGGACACGGAACGCATTGACGACATCCTGCGGGCCGAATTCCACTCCGGCGCATTTTGCGATCGCCGTGACGTAGTCTGTTACAACTTCGCCATTTTTCTCAGGAATGCACGATATTTCCAAGTAAGGAGACAATCACGTTGCTGAAGGATATTATACTCAATTTGTAAGGAATTTATGGAACGTTTTAGTTCAATTATTTCGTGCTCCCATTTGTTTGATTTGTTTATGTCCGTAGTTATAGACATGACTTTAGACTTTCAATCGTCCTGTTCAGACGAGTGAAACTGCATTGAGGCTTTTAACTCACTCATATCGTTTCTTAATTGGCTTTGATCCTGAATTAATTTATCGTTAGTGGTATTTATTAATCCAATTTGTTCCTTTATCTTAATTACCTTATTTCTAATGCATTTAAGATCCTCCTTTTGAGAGCTCCCGAATTCCTTTAAAGAATCCATAATTTCATTCCGAAAAGTAGTTAACTCAGTTTTAATATAATCATCCGGCTCGGGTTGTTTATGTTTTCTTATGAATGAGTCAGCGGTAGGAGCTTCATCAGGCAATGTACTTAAGTCGGGTTGCGACCCGCCAACACCGCCGGTGAAAACACGGCCGAGATCGCACTTAGTAGGTGTACGTTGCACGTTCATCTTGAATAAGTCGAGTAATATTATCGGTAAGATAGAGAGAGTCGGCAATCTGCTGCTGCCCTCTTCAAATAAGCGAGATACACTTTGTAAACTACTATTAAGTGGTCTTAAGTCGCTTGTTAGAGGTATCCAAAATAAGACTTTCACTACACTATATTAGCACTTATTTTAGAAATTAAACTTGTAAATTAAATTAAATAGAGTTACTGCACACGTCCGTCGCAAGCGCCTGCGGAGCGCAAGTGAGGCATGTCCTGAATTTCCGCTGAGAAGGCATCGAGCACAGTGCGAAACAAGTGAGGGCTCAGCACAGAACCCTGGTGAACACCTACAGTAATCGAGAAGGGACTAGTATGGCCTACGATGGTTTTGACGACGGCTCCAGTATTGGCATACATATCCTGTATAATACTAATATACGCTTCGGGCACAGACTTTGATTTCAGAGCCCACCAGCACTAGGTCGAGAAATGCGTAATGCATGGTTGATTCTTACTGCAGTGAGACTCCTGGAGGACTCTGAGGTCAAATATTGTATTCATGGTGCAGCAGCCCGGCCTGAAGCCGTATCGGCATTCCGACAAGGAACATTCCTGGCGAAGTCTCTGGTCCATAATACGTTCGAGTAGCTTCATTGTGTGGCTCATAAGTTTAATACCTCGATAGTTGCCGCACTCCTGCACACTGCCCTTTCTTTTACAAATTGGCGTAATACTATTTACGCGCCACGCGTCAGGTGGCGTAGCCCCGTGGCTACGATCCTATTGAATAGTTCAGAGATTCTATTGAGTAGTTCAAGAGTACGCCTCGGGTCCCCATTGTTTTTCAAGTTTCTATGGGTATTCCGTCATGGCCAATAGCTTTCCCGGTCTTCATATGGGCCAGCGACCTCTCCACCTCGTCCGGGGTAATCGGGCATATCAAGCCAAGGTTTGCAAGAAGCTGTGGTGGTCTTTAATAGAGTTTGCACTTGTGAGCAACACGCCGTCTACACTCTTTATGGCAACGCACTCTGTCACATCTAAATTGGCTCGACTCCGCGACTTTGCCAGCTTGTAGACGAGCTTCTACTCCTCCACGGAATCCAGAGCATCTTAGAGCGGATCCAGCTGATCCGACCGTGCTTTTGCCACCACCGTCTAAGCTCGCCGCTTTGCCCCCAAGTACATCTCCTTATCCCAAGGTGAGTTACTATGCTGCCATTTCTTCAAACATGCTTTTTTGTCCCGAACTGCTTCCTGCACCTCACTATTCCACCATCCCGTGTCCTTGTCAATTCTTCGGCCGCCTTTCGACGTACCGAGTACTGTTCGTCCGAGTTTGAGGATGGACTTTTGCAAATGGCCCCATAGCTCATTAGTGGTTTCACCCTTCGTGCTCCAATCGAGACGTTCGGCTGCCTCCATGAACTCCTGGCCCTTGCTTTTTAGAGCCCACCACTTATTAGATGGCTTACAACGTTCTGCAGTAGGCCGTCTACTACTTACTTGGACATCCATAACAAGGACTCGGTGCTGTGCAGTGAGGCATTCCCCCTGGATGAACTTGCACTGAGATACATGGCCAATGTCACGTCTTCGGATCAGCAGATAGTCGATCTGTGATTGGTGCGGGCCACTTTTAGAGGTGATGAGGTGTTCGGGTCTCTTCTGGAAGAAGGTATTAACCACGGCTAAGTCGGCGGCCAGTGAGGTTCGGAAAATTTCTTCTTCCTCACTGTTTCGCTGGCCATAGCCAAAGCCTACGTGCACCCGACCGATTCCTCGCTCCTCTGGCCTACGTGGCCGTTGAGATCCGCACCAACCACAATCTGTTCGGAGGACCATGATCCAGGATTTGGCGATCAGGCAATTACAGTGGAGCGACTACCATCTGTCCTCCGTGACCCTGCTACCAGGGGAACCTGACCAGATTGGATCATGGTTACAAATTCAGTTGCCTGAATGTGCAGGTTTCATCACGATGTTTTCCCTCACCGTAAGAGCATCGGTTAGTATTCAACTAATGAACATAACTCAGAAACGAGTCATTAGTACGTGGCCGCAGCGGGATTCGAATCCGGTACCTCTCGCTTACAAGTTTGATACTCAACCGCCCGGCTACCGACGCTCTTTACTGATTTTGACTTTAAATAACTTTACCTAAAACGGCGGCACCAGCGGCGGCGAGGCTAATTCTAGAATAGGAGGAGCCAAAAACGGAACCAAAGATAGTCTACTATCTAAAACAATTATTTATTAGTCGAGAGCATTCGATCCAATACTTTACCATAGTCGTTTTTTATTATTATTGGATACATTTTTGTATATTACATACATACATAAATACGCCTTACGCCCGTATCCTGCAGTAGCAGGCAAAGACTATCTTTCGAGTGACAGAATTCCTGACACACCTTTATTTGCCTCTTTATTTCTGTTTAGGTCCTGCTATAAGAGCTCTTGGTAAGCCCCCTGTCCACGACATAAGTCGTCAACAACTGCGCGCCTGCGAAACTTAGCTATATGACGTAGACCCAAGAATATGATGACAGCTGTCAAATATGAGCTATTAAGTTAGCCCTACTCTAATTGGAGTAAACACAGAACCCATCATTCATAATATAATAAGATCTGAGGTCAAAAATTCCACATGATCGTTTTATATTATGATTAGATTATGATTATGATTGGAGTGCCACAAACTTATCTGATCCGGTTGTCAATTTATACTGGAACTAAGTGATAAGAAGAAGTGGCGCCATTTTGAATTATCATGTCAATGTCAACAACAGCAACGTCTCTACAAGCAACATGCATGCCAAGTTTCATGCTTTCTGCGGGTTGGGACCATACTCCAAGCTAAGAAGCTGGACTATTAACAATAGTTTCAAAATAAATAAATAAATCTAATATCTTTATATGTTTAAAAGATTTATTTCATACTTTATCATCATCATCATCGCAGCCCATTAACAGTCCAATGTAGGTCTTGGAGCCTCTCCCACGAAAGGGGAGGTTCTTGCCATAATCACCACGCTTGGCAGGCTGGTTTGAGATCGCAGTGTTATAAATATGACGATGGAAAACGCTGCTGCCCATTTTCCAGTCTACTGAGACTCTAAGATATTTTGCCCCGAAAACATTAGTCGCCTTGTACGACACCCACGAGTACACTCGTTGGGGTTGGTGCTATTTTACTCTACCAGACACCACAAGGCCACCAAACTTTATGAATGCACCTATTTCATGTTCTAGAATTATTACTCTGGGGGGTAAAATTTTGGTGGTGAAATGGGTAGAAAACCATGTCTACAAGAATAATAGAAAACCAGTAAGTAACGTCCACCATATAATACCACAGTACCGTTCCAAGGTAGGATTTTTTCACGTACTTATTCGTATTTTACATATCCAGATATCCAGATCCAGATCATATCAAGATATTTTTCACGATACCCATGCTTTCGTACGGGTGACCACTTTCGATCTGATAGTTATACCACATTCTACTTTAGAAGCATCCGATAACGTAGATTGCGTGTAATAGCATCCGATAACATCAATTAAAAAAATATCTTGCCCGAAGCCACTGTGTCGCGCTTTAGGCAGACCATCCCCAGATCTCAAGCAAGGCACAAAGGCCGGTCTTGTGCCTTCCGCTTCTAGCTGATACCTGCGATCTTAACCAGAACCCCTCATAAAAACGGTGTAGTGTATCTTGAAGTATATATAGCTGTGGAAATATCCTTATACATAACCTCTACCTCATCATCAGAGTGAGTCGAAGTCAGAGCGTGGACCTATACTACCTTCAACGAATACCGCTTGATTATTCTGAGTATAAGATACGCTACCCTACATGACATACTCTCGATCTTGATCTCGACGTTGTTCACGACGGATTTCTGGACGAGAAACCCGACACCACCCAGGGACAGTAGGTCGCCCTCTCAGAAATAGAGCAGATTTCCGGACTTCAGGATTATCCTACTCCTTTATTCGGACTTCAGATAACTCCATAACACCCCAACGTAATCTGCTCACCACTTTCTCTAGTTCCACAAATTTTTCGTTGGTTCACAATGTCAGGACATTATATTTCAGATCGTATTTTAACTCTAAGACGAAGGATAATGTATTCCAAATAGGTTAAGGCATAATGACACAGTTTATAATACCGGAGATGGTATTTGTAATGCATTTTCGTCGTACTTTCATTCCACATTTTTTAATCCCAGACTTCGGTATCGGATATATCCTCTATTTACGTAGATATCAACTTAGTTGTTAAGTTACTTATTTATTATTATTTAACAATTTACAACACAGCACACAATATATAGTAACAGTCCACTGCAGGACTTAGGGCCTCTCCCACGAAAGGGGAGGCCCTAAGTCCTGCAGTGGACTGTTACGGGCTGTGATGACACAATATATAGTAAACAGAAATTACAACAATGAAAGACACAACAGGCACTACTTGTTTCTAAGAAGAAATCTATTCCAGCTGGCCTATAGAAGAGAAACATAGTAGAGTATGGGGGGAATTACTTAAAGACTTAGATTCAAACAAATCAGCCTGACCGGATTATTTACCAGCTAGGTTTTTAAATAATTGTGCAGAAAACCTATCTAGGCCTATTGCTATTTTGTTTCGGAAGTCATTTGAAACTGGTGCTGTTCCTAGTATATGGAAGCGCGCTTTCATATCACCGATATATAAAAAGGGGTCTAGGAGCGAGGTATCCAACTATCGACCAATTTCCAAACTTTGTATAGTCTCCAAAGTGCTTAAGAGGTTGGTTTACGATCAGTTGTATCCGGCGTTAAAACAGTATTTCAGTGACACTCAGCATGGATTCCTTAGGGGCTGCTAAACGATAACCAATCTGGTTTTGTTAAATAATATCTTAACTGAAGTGATGGAGGGAGGTTCACAGGTCGAATTCATTTAACTGATTACAGTAAGGCAAATGACAGAATCCCGCATGGCATATTACTTTCTAAATAACTCAAGATTGGTGTGAGGGGAAATCTGCTTATGTGGTACTCTTCTTACATTGAAAATAGGTCAGAGGCTGTCGTAGTTAATAACTACATATCTGGATGGGTTTTTGTCCCCAGCGGTGTCCCCCAGGGGTCCTTGCTGGGGCCGTTGTTGTTTGTAATTTTTATGATTGCAAGTGTTTACTCCTTACTTGAGGCTGAGGCCCTACAGACGGACCTTCACCAGCTCGAACACTACTATGGTGTCAACAATCTTGAACTGAATCCCACTAAGTGCAATACTGTTACCTACAGTCGAAAAATATATCATTTACAGTACGACTATACACTTAAAAACGAGTTGATTGGAAGAGTTACCACGGTGCGAGACCTTGGGGTTATTCATGTCGCAAAGCTCATGTTTGACAGTCATGTAGATAATGTCATTGCTAAGACCTCGCACGATAAAGCCCTAGGCTTTATCATGCGTGCCTCAGGAGATTTCAGTTGTGCTAAAACTTTTAAGGTCTTATACTGCACCTATGTGAGGAGTCATTTAGAATACGCGTCTCAAGTGTGGAGCCCATGTTATGTGAAGTATCAAAACCTTATCGAAAACATTCAGGAGAGGTTTTTGCGCATGTTATATTTCCTTGTTTTTATGTTTCTGAAGAATATTTTACGTTCTGTATATAGCACCACCTTCTGCCTCTATTCAAAAGGCGTGAGATTGCAGATCTAGTTTTTCTTTACAAGATTACATCCGGTGTGGTTGATATCCCGCAGCTACTGGAGGAAATATCACTTAGACTCCCAAATAAAGCCCTTCGCTCTTATTCTATAATTTCTTTGACGAATGCTTTTACAAATTATAGGCGCAACATATTCATGTGGCGTGTGTATAGTGCATTTGATAAATTGTGCAAGGACAATGACGTCAATTTATTTGACACAAAGTGCGAGTCGTTGAGGAGGCGGCTGACTCAGTCGTTCTTCGATGATCATTCCTAAAGCGGTGCATGAAATAGGTGTGTAATTATGTGTTGATAATATGTATGTATAATAGATACATATGTATAGAATGTTTAACGTTTTAAAGTCAAAATCAGTAAAGAGTGTCGGTAGCCGGGCGGTTGAGTATCCAACGCGTAAGCGAGAGGTACCGGGTTCGAATCCCGCTGCGGCCATGTACTAATTACTCTTTTCTGAGTTATGTACAATAGTTGAATTCTAACCGATGCTCTTACTGTGAGGGAAAACATCGTGATGAAACCTGCAAATTCAGGCAACTGAATTTGTAACCATGATCCAATCTGGTCAGGTTTCCCTGATAGCAGGGTCACGGAGGTCAGATGGTAGTCGCTCCACTGTAATTACCTGATCGCCAAATCCTGGATCGTGGTCAAGGCGGACCCTAGGCCCTCGTTCTCGAGAGCACAACCGAGACACTAACGCCAAGATGTTTTTTTTATAGTATGTATGTATAATGTTACTCTAATCTAGCTAGATAGTAAGAAACTTACATTGTTACCAAATGCCTGGTAATCTAGATGCCTTCAAAGCTAGAGTGAATAGGCTGTTCCAAGACGGGCTTGCTTCATCTTCGGCCACATCGTCATTTACCAACAGGTGAGATGGTGATCAAATGCCTGTCTTGTATAATATAAAAAAATTGATTATTTCATTTTTCTCTTGTTTTTCGATATTGTTTTGAGTGCTTCACTATATTTATATTCTGTGGTTATCAGCTAATACCTATAATTGGCTTGACTGTGTCTAGTTAATTTATTTAATTATTTTTAGAAGCTGTTGGTTCTCCAAGAAAATATAAATAAATAAATATGTAGCCAGGGCCAGGTTCGTGTATGGTAGCCTCTCTTCCGGAATTCCTCGCGTCCCTTTCCCCGCTGTTACCGTGCATCGTGGTACCGTGACCGCTACCATGCATGCGTATCTATCTGTCATGCTGGATGGAGAACGCCATATCCGCCACGCTTGGCAGGAGTGTTGGCGCTCGCAATGTTGTAAACATCGAAATGGAAATCGCCCATTTTTCAACTTGCGGAGACTCCAGAACTTTGGTCTTGAAAACATTAGTCATATTTTATGACACCCACGAGTGTAAGGAGTTGGTGCTACTCTGCCAGACAAGTGTGGTGTGGTGCCAAACATAAATATAAACATTTGTACGTGGGTAAATATTTAAAAAATGAAGACAATCATTCAGTTCATCTAACAGTTTTATTGGCCTAACTTTCAATTTCAGTAAAGTAGGTACCAATTTCATTATGGTATGCCGACACTACCTAAACTGCTGACAAACTGTTTTTAATAAATGCTTCTTTTACAACTATAACATCAGAGTACCGTTGGTATGCCTATACTCGTTTTAAGAAAATATCTAGAGTGTTGCGTTTTATCTAACAATCACCTGAACTCCAAGATTCCGAGGACTCCGACGAGGATGATGACGAAGAAGAGGACGCACTTGAAGACGATGAACTTGAAGAGGATTCCTGTTCGGAGTAGGAGCCGTTAGCATTTACTACCGCCTGACTGCTTGAACTGCTTTGGGAGCTAGCGTCTTGAGAGTCACTGGATTGACTAGACGACGACCTGCTCACTCCATTACTGCTGACAGCTGAGCTACTAGATGACTGGTTAGCAGAAGCACTGCTAGCGCTCTGCGAGTTTGCGGAGTTTGAACTGCTGCTTGATCCGTTTGCGTTGTTGGAACTACTACTGGATCCGCTTGAGTTGTTTGAACTACTGCTTGATCCGCTTGCGTTGTTGGAACTACTACTGGATCCGCTTGAGTTGTTTGAACTGCTGCTTGATCCGCTTGCGTTGTTGGAACTACTACTGGATCCGCTTGAGTTGTTTGAACTGCTGCTTGATCCGCTTGCGTTGTTGGAACTACTACTGGATCCGCTTGAGTTGTTTGAACTGCTGCTTGATCCACTTGAGTTGTTTGAACCGCTGCTAGACCCACTTGAGTTGTTTGCACTGCTGCTTGATCCGCTTGAGTTGTTTGCGCTGCTGCTTGAGTTGTTTGAACTGTCGCTAGATCCGCTTGAGTTGTTTGAACTGCTGCTTGATCCACTTGAGTTGTTTGAACCGCTGCTTGATCCACTAGAGTTGTTTGAACCGCTGCTAGATCCACTTGAGTTGTTTGAACCGCTGCTAGATCCACTTGAGTTGTTTGAACTGCTGCTTGATCCGCTTGAGTCGTTTGAACTGCTGCTTGATCCGCTTGAGTTGTTTGAACCGCTGCTTGATCCACTAGAGTTGTTTGAACCGCTGCTAGAACCACTTGAGTTGTTTGAACCGCTGCTAGACCCACTTGAGTTGTTTGCACTGCTGCTTGATCCGCTTGAGTTGTTTGCGCTGCTGCTTGAGTTGTTTGAACTGTCGCTAGATCCGCTTGAGTTGTTTGAACTGCTGCTTGATCCACTTGAGTTGTTTGAACCGCTGCTTGATCCACTAGAGTTGTTTGAACCGCTGCTAGATCCACTTGAGTTGTTTGAACCGCTGCTAGATCCACTTGAGTTGTTTGAACTGCTGCTTGATCCGCTTGAGTCGTTTGAACTGCTGCTTGATCCGCTTGAGTTGTTTGCGCTGCTGCTTGATCCACTTGCGTTGTTGGAACTACTACTGGATCCGCTTGAGTTGTTTGAACTGCTGCTTGATCCGCTTGCGTCGTTGGAACTACTGCTTGATCCACTTGAGTTGTTTGAACCGCTGCTAGATCCACTTGAGTTGTTTGAGCTGCTGCTTGATCCGCTTGAGTTGTTTGCGCTGCTGCTTGATCCACTTGAGTTGTTTGAACCGCTGCTTGATCCACTTGAGTTGTTTGAACTGCTGCTTGATCCGCTTGAGTTGTTTGCGCTGCTGCTTGATCCACTTGAGTTGTTTGAACCGCTGCTTGATCCACTTGAGTTGTTTGAACTGCTGCTTGATTCGCTTGCGTTGTTGGAACTACTACTGGATCCGCTTGAGTTGTTTGAACCGCTGCTTGATCCGCTTGAGTTGTTTGAACCGCTGCTAGATCCACTTGAGTTGTTTGAACCGCTGCTAGATCCACTTGAGTTGTTTGAATTGCTGCTTGATCCGCTTGAGTTGTTTGAACTGCTGCTTGAGTTGTTTGAACTGTCGCTAGATCCGCTTGAGTTGTTTGAACTGCTGCTTGATCCACTTGAGTTGTTCGAACCGCTGCTTGATCCACTTGAGTTGTTTGAACTGCTGCTTGATCCACTTGCGTTGTTTGAGCTACTGCTTGAGCTGCTTGTGTCGTCTGAGCAATCGCTTGATCCACTTGAGTTGTTTGAACCGCTGCTAGATCCACTTGAGTTGTTTGAACTTCCGCTAGACCCGCTTGAGTTGTTTGAACTTCCGCTAGACCCGCTTGAGTTGTTTGAACTGCTGCTTGAGTTGTTTGAACTGCCGCTAGATCCGCTTGAGTTGTTTGAACTGCTGCTGGAGTTGTTTGAACTGCCGCTAGATCCGCTTGAATTGTTTGAACTTCCGCTAGACCCGCTTGAGTTGTTTGAACTTCCGCTAGACCCGCTTGAGTTGTTTGAACTGCTGCTTGAGTTGTTTGAACTGCCGCTAGATCCGCTTGAGTTGTTTGAACTGCTGCTGGAGTTGTTTGAACTGCCGCTAGATCCGCTTGAATTGTTTGAACTGCTGCTTGATCCGCTTGAGTTGTTTGAACTGCTGCTTGATCCACTTGAGTTGTTCGAACCGCTGCTTGATCCACTTGAGTTGTTTGAACTGCTGCTTGATCCACTTGCGTTGTTTGAGCTACTGCTTGAGCTGCTTGTGTCGTCTGAGCAATCGCTTGATCCACTTGAGTTGTTTGAACCGCTGCTAGATCCACTTGAGTTGTTTGAACTTCCGCTAGACCCGCTTGAGTTGTTTGAACTTCCGCTAGACCCGCTTGAGTTGTTTGAACTGCTGCTTGAGTTGTTTGAACTGCCGCTAGATCCGCTTGAGTTGTTTGAACTGCTGCTGGAGTTGTTTGAACTGCCGCTAGATCCGCTTGAATTGTTTGAACTGCTGCTTGATCCGCTTGAGTTGTTTGAACCGCTGCTTGATCCGCTTGAGTTGTTTGCGCTGCTGCTTGATCCACTTGCGTTGTTGGAACTACTACTGGATCCGCTTGAGTTGTTTGAACTGCTGCTTGATCCGCTTGCGTTGTTTGAACTGCTGCTTGATCCGCTTGAGTTGTTTGAACCGCTGCTAGATCCACTTGAGTTGTTTGAACTGCTGCTTGATCCGCTTGAGTTATTTGAACCGCTGCTAGATCCACTTGAGTTGTTTGAACTGCTGCTTGCGTTGTTGGAACTACTACTGGATCCGCTTGAGTTATTTGAACCGCTGCTAGATCCACTTGAGTTGTTTGAACTGCTGCTTGCGTTGTTGGAACTACTACTGGATCCGCTTGAGTTGTTTGAACCGCTGCTTGATCCGCTTGAGTTGTTTGAACTGCTACTGGATCCGCTTGAGTTGTTTGAACTGCTGCTTGATCCGCTTGAGTTGTTCGAACCGCTGCTAGATCCACTTGAGTTGTTTGAACTGCTGCTTGATCCACTTGCGTTGTTTGAGCTACTGCTTGAGCTGCTTGTGTCGTCTGAGCAATCGCTTGATCCGCTTGAGTTGTTTGCGCTGCTGTTTGATCCGCTTGAGTTGCTCGAACCGCTGCTAGATCCACTTGAGTTGTTTGAACCGCTGCTAGATCCACTTGAGTTGTTTGAACTGCTGCTTGATCCGCTTGAGTTATTTGAACCGCTGCTAGATCCACTTGAGTTGTCTGAACTGCTGCTTGCGTTGTTGGAACTACTACTGGATCCGCTTGAGTTGTTTGAACCGCTGCTTGATCCGCTTGAGTTGTTTGAACTGCTACTGGATCCGCTTGAGTTGTTTGAACTGCTGCTTGATCCGCTTGAGTTGTTCGAACCGCTGCTAGATCCACTTGTGTTGTTTGAACTGCTGCTTGATCCGCTTGAGTTGTTTGCGCTGCTGCTTGATCCACTTGAGTTGTTTGAACCGCTGCTTGATCCGCTTGAGTTGTTTGAACTGCTGCTTGATCCGCTTTCGTTGTTGGAACTACTACTGGATCCGGTTGAGTTGTTTGAACTGCTGCTTGATCCACTTGAGTTGTTTGAACCGCTGCTTGATCCGCTATAGTTGTTTGAACTTCCGCTAGATCCACTTGAGTTGTTTGAACTGCTGCTTGAGTTGTTTGAACCGCTACTTGATCCGCTAGAGTTGTTTGAACTGCTACTGGATCCGCTTGAGTTGTTTGAACTGCTGCTTGAT
The DNA here is from genome assembly GCA_907269095.1 of Blastobasis adustella. NCBI lineage: Eukaryota > Metazoa > Arthropoda > Insecta > Lepidoptera > Blastobasidae > Blastobasis > Blastobasis adustella. The sequence goes on from OU026140.1 coordinate 8,737,270, forward strand.
CCGCTTGAGTTGTTCGAACCGCTGCTAGATCCACTTGAGTTGTTTGAACCGCTGCTTGATCCGCTTGAGTTGTTTGAACTGCTGCTTGATCCGCTTGAGTTGTTTGAACCGCTGCTAGATCCACTTGAGTTGTTTGAACTGCTGCTTGATCCGCTTGAGTTATTTGAACCGCTGCTAGATCCACTTGAGTTGTTTGAACTGCTGCTTGCGTTGTTGGAACTACTACTGGATCCGCTTGAGTTGTTTGAACCGCTGCTTGATCCGCTTGCGTTGTTGGAACTACTACTGGATCCGCTTGAGTTGTTTGAACTGCTGCTTGATCCGCTTGAGTTGTTTGAACCACTGCTAGATCCACTTGAGTTGTTTGAACTGCTGCTTGATCCGCTTGATTTACTTACTACTTTACGTGATTTATCTGATTTGCCTGACTTTCTCCGTGAATTAGCGTTGCTCCTCGATAAACTATTGTTACTTGAGCTACTACTTGAGCCATTGCTGCTACTAGAGCTACCGCTTGCATTACTTGATCTGCCAGATTTCTGTAACGATTTGGAACTGCTTCGTGACGCAGCACTAGAGTTGCTGCTATTACTTGAGCTGGATGAGCCCCTGTTGGATCCACTAGCATTCTTGCTGGAAGAACTGGAACTGCTGGCCGCTTTGGAGCTCGCAGCACTGCTCGATTTTGAGGCATTGCTAGATCTAGATACTCCATTTGAAGCATTGGAGCTACTTTTAGACCTTGATCCGCTTGAGTTGTTTGAACTGCTGCTTGATCCGCTTGCGTTGTTGGAACTACTACTGGATCCGCTTGAGTTGTTTGAACTGCTGCTTGATCCGCTTGCGTTGTTGGAACTACTATTGGATCCGCTTGAGTTGTTTGAACTGCTGTTTGATCCGCTTGAGTTGCTTGAACCACTGCTAGATCCACTTGAGTTACTTACTACTCTACGCGATTTATCTGATGTGCCTGACTTCCTGGTACTGCTTTGTGACGCAGCATTAGAGTTGCTACTATTACTTGAGCTGGATGAGCCCCTGTTGGATCCACTAGCATTCTTGCTGGAAGAACTGGAACTGCTGGCCGCTTTGGAGCTCGCAGCACTGCTCGATTTTGAGGCATTGCTAGATCTGGATACTCCATTTGAAGCATTGGAGCTACTTTTAGACCTTGATCCGCTTGAGTTGTTTGAACTGCTGCTTGATCCGCTTGCGTCGTTGGAACTACTACTGGATCCGCTTGAGTTGTTTGAACTGCTGCTTGATCCGCTTGCGTTGTTGGAACTACTATTGGATCCGCTTGAGTTGTTTGAACTGCTGTTTGATCCGCTTGAGTTGCTTGAACCACTGCTAGATCCACTTGAGTTACTTACTACTCTACGCGATTTATCTGATGTGCCTGACTTCCTGGAACTGCTTTGTGACGCAGCATTAGAGTTGCTACTATTACTTGAGCTGGATGAGCCCCTGTTGGATCCACTAGCATTCTTGCTGGAAGAACTGGAACTGCTGGCCGCTTTGGAGCTCGCAGCACTGCTCGATTTTGAGGCATTGCCAGATCTAGATACTCCATTTGAAGCACTGGAGCTACTTTTAGACCTTGATCCGCTTGAGTTGTTTGAACTGCTGCTTGATCCGCTTGCGTTGTTGGAACTACTACTGGATCCGCTTGAGTTGTTTGAACTGCTGCTTGATCCGCTTGAGTTGTTTGAACCACTGCTAGATCCACTTGAGTTACTTACTACTCCACGTGATTTATCTGATGTGCCTGACTTCCTGGAACTGCTTTCAGACGCAGCACTGGAGTTGCTGCTATTACTTGAGCTGGATGAGCCCCTGTTGGATCCACTAGCATTCCTGCTGGAAGAACTGGAACTGTTGGCCGCTTTGGAGCTCGCAGCGCTGCTCGATCTTGAGGCGTTGCTAGATCTAGATACTCCATTTGAAGCACTGGAGCTACTTTCAGAGCTAGAGCTAGCTGCAGCCTCTGTAAATAAAATGTAGGTGTACATTTATAATATATTGAGCTATATAATATATTGAGCGCGGTCCAGCCCTGCCTGGCATTGTCGGGCACGGTCCGATCATGGTTGGCATGGGGTGGGTCTGCTGCGGCCATGGGGCGGCCAGTGTGACACTGTGTGCTTCCTTCCTACTTTCCTTCCCATTCTCTTTTTTGACGATTGAAAGAGATATTTAATGTCCTAATGAATAAATAACTCAATTAATGAGTTAAGCTCGCCTTTGTACATCTCTGTTACTGTATTGTATAATTATGTCATATTTGTGTACAATAAAGAATAAAGATATTTTGAATTTTAAATACATTTTGACGGGGTCGGTAAACTATCCACGTTACGATTCTTGATAATTAACATGTTCTTTACTATTGTTATAACATGATATGACTGGATCTGTAGATGTTATTGACAGACTTATCTAAAAGACGTTTTCGACAGCATATGAAAATCAGGACATACCAGCTTGTTGTGATTGCGACGACGAGCTTTGGCTCACGACAGCGCCATTTTCTTCTTCCTGCGACGACGACGATGAGTAAGAGGAAGATGATGACTGCGCAGATGCGGATTGCGATGCAGAGGATTCACTCGATGATGACTCCCATTCACTAGCTGAAAAGAAAACAAGGAGCTAAGAATGGAGTTTAAGGATTCTCAACATTTTGTTGTCCTATGTTTTGTTTTTATTTATATTTTATTTTATTCGGATGGCTTACTTTGTCAAACACTTGTTACCCAATCTCGCAATACTGTGGAGACCCAAGATACAGTACATGTCCACCACCATGTGACCCAAGATGCACCAAATATCACCTGGGGCCCTATTTTTGAGTCGCTCACCTAGATTCTAACGGTTTACAAATATGATTTTCGGCATGGAAAATTTAATATTTTATAAATCACATTGGCAATACCGAAAGAGTACGTTTCAAAAATAGTGAAAATCAGCATCATGTATCAAAATATCAAATTTTTAATGCAGAAAATCAAAATTGAAAACCTTTCGAATCAAGGCGAATGATTCAAAAATAGGGCACTAATTAGAGGCATATTCGAAATCCACTGCTAATAGATAAAATCGGTCCGTACTTTACTGGTTGCTATTCGGGAAGTGTGCGAAGGAATGTTACAATCAGATCCCGCCGACCCCTTTACGACTTTGGGATTGGGGTAGGTACCTACATACCGGGCACATATTTTTTTAAATTTTTTTTTATTCCTTTCGGTAAATCAACAGCTACATAAACTTCGTAAAAAGCAAAATACATAATTGGAAGCCAATAATAGATCACACTTATATGAATTTAAATATGCATATACATTCATGAGCAAACTAAGAAATAGTGTATTTAACTACTTTTATAAAACAAGGGAGCATCAACCTTATAACCATAAACTATTGAAATTACTCTAGGCGATTAAAGTAATGTAGTAAAAAGTCATGTAATATTGCAGCCTTATGTCGTAAAACCTATCCATAAGAACCGTTTTGGCTCAATCTTTCTAATGCAGAATGGAACGCTTTACCTGCCAATATGTTACCCGAAAATAAGTTACAAATTAGGCCTCTTTTTAATCGCTTTGAATCGTCTCGATTCAAACGGCTTTCAATTTTGATTTGCGACATGAAAAAATCGTTGTTTTGATTCATGATGCTGATTTTCCCTATTTTTTAACCGTTCTGTTTCAGTGTTGCCGATATGTTTAAAAAACTTAAATTTTTATGCTGTAACTAAAAATTTAAAACCGTTCGAATCGAAGAGAGCGATTCAAAAACAGAGCCTCTGGAGTCCTTTAAAGTCAGCAAATAGACTGTTTCTAGAAAGGCAATCTCTATATTTGGCCGCATCGTCACATACCATGAGATGTTAATGAAATGCCTGTCTAAATTAATAAAATATACTTTCAGAATAAAATAAGGTGCCTCTTGCTAAATCGCCACTCTATATGTCCACACAGGCTTGTTAACGTTCAAGATTATAAATAATAAATGTTTAGGTTCACTTACTAGTTGGTTTAGCTTGGACCACGGCGAAAGCCTATGGACAAATAATACAATATTTTACAAATAAGCATGCAAATAATTTTAAAAATTGATCGGCATAAATAAATAACGAATAACCAAGATAATTTACACAAAAATATAAAAACATAAATAAATGTAGGTACTTAAATCGAATGGTGCTATTCAACTTGGCCATATAATTGGGGCAAAACAAGTCGACTAATCTATTCGAAGCAAAAGATCTACAGTCTCTGTAGGCTGGAAAATGGAATGGCTTTTTCTTTGGAATTATTGGAATAACCTCCTCTTGTGTGGGAGTGTTCCCAAGTCCTGCGATGGACCGTGATGAAGATGATGATAAACAGAAAAAGATGAATAATACAACATGCAGAAGACACAAAGATAAGAAAAAACAGGAAAAATAAGACAAGAGACAAAAAGAAAAGAAAAACTTACCGTGATTCCTATAGTGAAGACAACAAGTGCTAAGAACCTCATCGTGCTACGAGTGTGAAGGGATGCCTCAACTGACCGTGGTACGCATTTTATACGAATCTTCACAAAAGAATGGTATCATTGTTTGCTATCGCCCAAACTGTGTAAACATGATCAGCAACATCTCTCGTGGTCTTTGCTGAAAATAAATTAACTATTTTTAAATTGAATTCAGGGGTTCTTACTAATTAATTATTATGAAACAATCCAACTCCGTGGCCATGTGGCGTCCGGCAGAGTAGGATAGCACCAACCCCTTACACTCGTGGATGTCGTACAAGGCGACTAATTTTTTCGAGGCAAAAGATCAAGAGTCTCCGTAGTCTGGAAAATGGGCAGCAGAATTTTCCATTGTTATATTTTAACTCTACGATCTCCAACCCGCCTGCCAAGCGTGGAGATTATGGCAATAACCTCCCTTTTCGTGGGAGAGGCCCTAAGTCCTGCAGTGGACTGTTGCGGGCTGTGATGATGAATCCAACTCCTGCAGCTAAACATCACACCTTCCCTCACCCTAGTGGTGCACGCGAAGGTTCGAAAGAACGTTTCTCATACTATTCGTATGTGGAATCAGCTCCCAGTCAGTGTTTCCTTTGGACTATGACACGGGATCGTTCAAGAGGTATATTAGAGGTTCCCTTAGCGGCGGGCCACGTATTCGTAGCGCCTCTGGTGTTACTGACGTCCATGGGCGGCGGTGACCACTTTCCATTCACTTGCCTGTTTTTCTGCCGTATTACACAAAAAACAGTGTTACGTTATTATTGGCATATATTGTCTCTGCCTATCCCTACGGGAACAGGCGTGAGATTATAAACATATTTGACGATCTCGTGTACAGAACATTCCTGATATTCGGAAAGTACACAGCAGAATCCGCACAAAGCTAAGCCCATAACTTTTTACTGCGCCCTTTGACGCTTCTCAAAATCTAGAAAATTCTTGGTAAATGCGTTTTGTTTTGCAAGCTGTCTCGAATCTCGATTCGCACTTTGAATATTTATTCGCCAGTTGGAACACAAAACATTGAATGCTAATTGTTTTATACAATCATCATACAAGCGTTAATTCCCGTCTTTTGCCAGAGTTCTCTTTCCTTCTCTTTCTCATCTCCCTTCATATAATATCGGAAAATTTAGCCACTCACCTATATTCGCCACCCTCGGGCCAAGGCTGTCGCGGATTAGGTACTCGTTACGGACTCGGTCGATTCTGTCGGCGTTGGGGAGATCCGCAAGCGAACCAAGGTTACCGACATAGCCCTAAGGATTGCCAGGCTAAAGTAGCAGTAGGCAGGGCACATAGCTCGAAGAAAAGATGGCCCATGGGGCAATAAAGTTCTCGAGTGGCGACCACGTATCGGAAAACGCAGCGTGGGTAGGCCTCCCACTTATTAGGCCATGCTGCAGAGACACAGGATTAACTCCAGAGCCGTATATATCGTCACGGAGGCCAATCGACTCCCGAGACAGTTCAACCAGTCTCAATGAAAGACGTTGGTCATCCTCTTATCTTTATATTATGTGCAATCAAGTGCATCATCATCATCACAGCCCATATCAGACCACTGCAGAACTTAGGGCCTCCCCCACGAAAGGGGAGGTTATTGCCATAATCTCCACGCTCGGCAGGCGGGTTGGAGATCGCAGTGTTATAAATGTAATCATGGAAAACGCTGCTGCCCATTTTCCTGTATATAGAGACTCTAGATCTTGTGCCTCGAAAACTAGTCGCCTTGTACGACACCCACAAGTGTAAGGGGTTGGTGCTATTCTACTCTGCCGGACACCACACGGACGGACGGACGGAGTATGGTTAGTCGCGATACACCGTTTGAATTTTCTAAATTGCATTAAAAATAAAAGTGTCAAAACCCAGACATTCCAAGTCGCAATATAGAGGTATGTATTTCTTTGATCAAAGGAACCCTAAATGTTCAAATAAAGAATTCGCTCATGATATCGATGCAGCAGTATCGGCCAATTTGTGGAACTAATTTTATATTATCGGAACATATGTAACTGGCTGCCCGTTCTTAACGATTAGCGCCACCACTGAATTCATGGCCTTCATAACATTGTCTATAAGCACAGTCTACGTAAGCACTATAAAATTATTAAGAAAATATATTTTTTTGTACGTGTGTTCGTTAGTAAGGTGAACACAATAACTAATTATTTCGCCTAAGAAAGCTACATTGTCAGCTATCATGACTCTAATGTTTTTCAAAATAAAATATATCACTTTGCATCATCAAAGAACAACATCCAAAACCTACCAAAATTGTAGAAAGTGCGATCTAAACATTTTAAAGTAATTTAGTTTGATAGGACGCTTAATTCTGAACAATTATATTTCCTCCCGTTAGATATGTAACTACTAAAGTTGTTATTAATTGCAATCATAGAAAAGACACATATGGCGTCGCCTGGTTAGCGTTATAAGGGCGGGGCTAAGTGCTAAATCTTAAAAAACCATAATGTTGGATTTACTATTTGCTACCTTTAATAAAAAAAAATGCTACCTCTCTGATATATTAAAAGGAATGAAGATATATTTACGATGTAATCCGTCAGGTCTTTACCTCCGCTGGCGCACCTGCGGTGTTGGAACCCTACGGTAACGATGGTAAAAGACCCGACGGTATGACACTCACTCCTTGGAAGCTGAGACGGCGCCTGGTCTGGGATGCTATGTGCATCGACACCCTCGCGCCGTCCCGTCATCCAGCCTTCGCGTGTCGAGCAGGGGCGGGTGCCGCCTCTGCTGAAAATGCCAAACTATGCTTGTCTAGGTGGCGACTACATATTTGCGCCATTTGCAGTGGAAACCCTTGGGCCGTGGAGACTAGGCGCACATTCCTTATATCAGGAACTAGCCAAGCGCCTGATCGACGCGACGTTAGTAATGACCACTGAACTCTACTTGGGTCAGCGTATAAGCCTCGCTATCCAGTGGGGCAACGCGGCTTGCCTTCTGGGCAATTTTCCGCAATCTAGGGATCTAGGCCAAATTTTTACCTTTTTATATTAGTAAGGTTAAGTAAGGCTCTTTTTGTTAATTTTAGGTTAATTAATACTTTGTACTTAATTGTTCAGTAGTTTAGAAAATATTTAATAAATAATTCTACCCCTTAAAAGAAAACGCAAGCGCATAGAAGACGGCAAATCAACCTACCATTAACTAATATAAGATGAGCTAGCATCTCCATAGGCTCGCACAACAATGTAAGGTCCGTTTATACTGGTGTTTGGTACATCTAAACAGCATTCCTTTTTTTTTTTCTTTATTTGGACACAAACAGTATTTAACAAGTTTTATAAATAAAAAAATATATATTTTATGAGAGAAGCTATTCACACGCCGCTTTTCGCTCTGACACGCTCTGACGCGTTATCTAGTTCTGGTATAGTTTACACCAGAGGGCTTTTTTCTTATTACAGCCGTTTTTCCGAATCCCCGGCGCTCGTTTCCACAGGGCGAGTCAATCGTATCACCGTAAAGTTTCAATCACGAGTTTGCCATGTAAAAGCCATGTATGCATAAAGGATTTGGTTCACTCATTTGTGTGGGTGTGAGTCATAAAGTTTTGAGTAGGTACGTCACTCGCGCTCGGGCTCCAAGGGCCAAAATTGTTTATACCTACATTATGCGAGAAATGTATGAGACGAAATCGATTAGAGAACACGGCAATTTAGCAAAATAGCTCTTATTCCCTCCACCCAGAACTCATCTTCCCTTTCTATTGTTGACGGCTTTGGTAAAAGGCGTCTAACGTCATAGCAAGAGGCAGACTAGTATCTCCTCCATAGGCCAGATAATGGGCAGCAGCATTCTCAACATTGCGATCACCAGCCCGCCTACCAATGTGGAGGAGGATCAAGTCCAGCAGTGGACTGTATGGCTGTTGATGGTAGAGTTCGGACTGCTCATCTGGGACTGCGTTCCGAAACGCGGAGAGACATCCGTGTGTCCGTTAGTTCGTGTCAGAAAACTGATCAAACCTAGCGAAGCCGGGGCGAATCACTAGTCTATTTTACTTTGTCGATAATAATAACAGAAATAGCGAATTTGTTAAAATAAATATTGAGACAAATATAAATTTAAATTAACATTTATGGACCGTGACAACTTATGTCTGACGTCTATGTTTGCTTTAGTTAACTAGCTGCAACTGGTATTTATTGGTACGAAAACGCGCTGTCTGATGAAATACCAAATAATATTACTATAGAGACTTTTAATTCAATAATAGTTATTAGCGATGAGTCGGATGCGAGAGCCAACGGCTTACGACGTGAGGATGCCGAGGACCCGGCGAAGTGAAGAAGAATGTGTAGGAAAGCGGACCCTGGCAGAGGCCGGGATAAGCGCTAGAACGATAATGATGATTAGTTACTAGTGGAACCGGAGCGACTTCGTTCGCGTGGCGTCCTACCCCTACCCTACGCCTACTCTACCCCTACCTACCCGTTTTTCGTGTAATAAACCTTTTTCTTGAATAACTCTATTGTAGAAAACCACATTAAAATCGGGAAGCGACTTCGTTTTATACTATATGTAGATAGATCCATCGTTAGGGGTTTTTGTACGGCGCTTTCTCTGACGACTCTAGAGCCCAACACGGGAAAGACACATTTGGTTACACAGTGAGCAGGTATGAGAATTCGCCCTGGATGGTAAGGGAAAATGCCGTATACAAACCCCTAACGATGACGATATTTAAATCATCCACTATAGATGTTTAAGGCCCATGATGATGAATATAGATACCACCTTACATGCTATTTTATCCCATCGTGATCGTGGGCTCACTGTCACTTCTGCAATTTTTTTAAATATTAGACTAGACGGGCATTTGACCGCCATCTTACCTGTTGGTAAGTGACGATACTGTCTAGGAACAGCCTATTCATTCTAGCCTTGAAGGCGTCTAGATTATAACGATTAGGGAACACACTCGCACACAACGTGTTCCATTCCTCTGCCATACGCATTAAAAAGGTCGAACCAAAGCGGCTCGTGCGGATAACTTCACGAAATAAGGATGAAGCGTTCGCCCAGATCGCGTTTCCCGATGGCGGAAAGAGACCGGCGGAATGAGGTCGTGCAACTGCTTTGCAAACTTGCGGATTGGAGATCGCAGTGTTGTAAATATGAAAATGGAAAACGCTTCTGCCCATTTTCTAGCTCCAGAGACTCTAGAAGATATTTTGCCTCTAAAACATTAGTCGCCTTGTACGATACCCACGAGTGTAAAGGGTTGGTACTATTCTACTCTGCCGGACACCACACGGCACATTATACTCTGCACATAAATACCTACGTCTATTTCTTTAAGGCTCTTTCTAAATTAATTCATGAAAATGTAGAGTGAGTCGATCCAGTTCTACTGTGTTTACATTTCGAGGTGTTTTTACAATAAAAAATTGTTTTAAAATTTACCTACAACGAAAACTCAAGATTTATTAAGTAGGTACTTTGTTAGAGCGTCAATGGCTGAGTGGTTAAGGTAGCCGACTCGTAAGCGAGAGGTACCTGGTTGGAATACCACCGCGGTCATATACCCATGACACATGCTAACCGATGCCCTTTCGGTGACGGAAATCATCGTGATGAAACCTGCACATTCAGGCGACTGAATGTGTAACCATGATTACTTAAATCTGGTCAGGTTCCCCGGGTAGCAGGGTCACGGAGGTCAGATGGCAGTAGCTCCACTGTGGTTATATGATCTGCCAAATTCTAGATCATAGTCAAATCATAGGGCCCTTGGGCGCGAAAGCACAACCGGGACATTAACGCCTATATGAAGATGATAATGGTTGAAGCTGACAAATTGTGTTTTGTCAAAAGCAGCCTACATGTCGTTCAAGAGTTAGGTAGGTATGTTAGATGTCTCTTCAGAGGCGCGCAGCGCATTGATAGCGCCCCTGGTGTTGCTGATCTCCACATGCGGCGGTCACCATTTTCCATCATATGACATAAAAAAGTCAATGAAGACTCCTAGAGTGGATTGCGTCATAGCGTATTCGATATGAGTTATTACGCTATGCAGTGCTTATTCCATGCTTGAAGAAGGAAGCAAATGTCTTTTCCGTTATTCCGGGATCGTCAGATGCCGCGCGTTTGGCTGGCCAGTGACGGCGAATACCAGTAATAGACGCTTCAATTTGACTGGTACCGACCAACCGTCAGTTGCAATCGATACTAAGCCTTATGCTAAACAAATAAAGTCGCTTTTAAATTAATTCTGATGCGCGGGCGAACCGGCCTTGGTCGGACGTCCGACCACGTCCCCCGCACCCAAAAGCGACTTTATTTTATACAGCGTACCTAAGGATTAGAATCAACTGCAACTGACGGTTGGTCGCCTCCAGCCAAAACGGAACGTTACTAGTTCAAAGGGCTACCTGTGCTACTTTGTGGCATTCACATAACCGCAATAAATAGGATTTGGATGAATTTAGCCATTTTATTAGTGGAGAAGCAGGCTTTTTTAAAATTTTACCAATTTTTCTAGTGATTTTACACTGTATCTTGTGAAAAAATAGGTGGGTAGGCACGTGATATTTGCTGATACCCCGAGGCGCAGTCCTAATTGGCAACAGTCGTTGTCAATTAGGCGCCTCGCTCACGTAAGTTAGGTAAGTAAATTATGGGCCCGCTATGTAAGTTGGCCTGGGATAGTGATAAGTGAACTATTGGCAGGCGAATTCAGTATGAATAATATTTAATAGGTGGTTGCAGCAGCAAAATATAGTTGAACAGTGTACCTAAACACCGTGCTATGGTAGAACTTGAGACAAGGAGTTTGACAAAAACATTTGCTATTTTAGTTTCAGGCGTGAATTTAACTTTGTTTGTGTATAGTTAGAGGATTTTTGGGCCAGTCTACAATAACTTCATTGTAATTTTTCTATGAAACGAACACTTCCTATCCCTAAGTATGACCTCAGACTAATAAGCAGCCAACGTTTCCGGTACAAATTATCAGTTGACTTTGACATTTTAGATACTCCTTGAACAGTGTTGCCAATAATTATAAAATTATCGAATTTTATTCATTATTAAATATTTGGGTACCTTCGCACCGAGATTGGAAAAAAATGGGATCTCTAGTTTAAATTAACATGATGTAACGTACTTACAGATGTTTAGTCTTAGTTTTAATAGTAAATTAATATTTTTAATTATAATATTTAACTTTGACAGTTTGGCAGAGTACGGCAAGTGAACGCGTGTGAATGTTTTTAGCCTGTCACCATTAAAAAGTTATCCTCTCTGGTTAAAGCGTAGTATATAGAAACAATCAGTAATTCATCTTAAATAAGGTTGCATTTCGATATTAACGCAGATATGAGTTTTCTAATATATTATGAATTTGAGTACGATAAGCGAGTAAAGGCGCGATATAGATACTACTATCTCTTTCATATCGGTATTGAAAAAAGGAAACAAACGCTCTCTCACGACGTACCTACGTGGCTGTTCAGAAAAAAACTACTGTAAAATTAAAAAAGAATCACCTGCAGTGATAAATCTTGTGACCATACTACCGGTACCTATGTTACCTACTTTAATGACATGGACGTAACAGAAAATAAAAATTAGTAAATTTAACGAAAGTACATATTAATGTCACTTTCTTTGTGCACAATAAATTATTAAATAAATAAATAATTCTACTTATAATATTTCGTGGAAAAGGCCTGACGTTATTTATTTAGGTGCAGATTGATGGATGTAACTCAGCTTATTTCCTTAACTATGCATTCTCTATCCATATTCTAATATTATTATTGATATATAAAGTATGAGATCAAATTAAAGATATAAAAATGTAACCACATGGGTTGCCACTATAAAAAAATAGCCCAAATGGTTGATTAATTAAAATGATTGAAATATTCATTAAAAGTATTACATTCATATTATTTTTGTTACAATGTTATTTTTGCTACGTATTTGTGTTGTTTCAATCAAATATGAGTTGTTTTCATTAACGCCACTGGTAATGGTAAGAAATTCTAAACATTTGGTTCGTTGTTCATCATCATCATCTGAGCGGACAATCCCGATTACTGCCAGGGTCCGCTTTCCTGCTTTACTTTCTCCACTTTGCCCGATCTTCGGCATTCTCACGTCGTAAGCCCAACAGCTCCAACTGAACCAACGTTCTCTCGTTCGACTCGGCTATGTCAATCCATCGCTTCTTAGGTCTCCCGCGGGACCTCTTTCCTGATACAGCCAGGTTTAGACACATATTTCCCACATATCTCTGGGGCTTGCACAACACTTGACCATACCAGCGCAGCCGTGCCTACTTTTGGTTCGTTTATACATCACATTATTGCAAAGGCTCGGAAATTAAGGGGTTGTACGACGCCGAGACATATATACTGCTTTTCTCAAATAATAATGCATAAAATAATACCACATGCAAAATAGTAGCTACTTATTATGGAGATTTCTAACTAGTGTACTAGGACTAATAGATTCCGAGTTACTTATTACGTTTTTAATAGATTGAATAAATGGATTTGTTTCATTTTCTAAAGTTTACCTGCCATTGTAAAGCTCACTGAAAATTGTGCATGATCCATAACCATTTGGAAATAACTATATTCGATAAAAGAAAAGGTTTTATATGCCTGGATAGTCTGTTTGACAGTTGTGTGTTTACATTATTTATCTTTGATTTCATCTCCAACTTTAGTTAGATTGGTCGAAGCATGGACTTATCATATTAACATAAAAAATTCGCTTACAAGATTTAAAAACAATTTTTTTTTTAAAACCATGATGCCATACTTTTTATTTCTTCAGGTAACCCTTTGAAATTGTAATGGATGCGTGACAGCTTGATTCTAATTTACATTTTCGCAATCATTTAAAACACGTGCCAAGTCATGGCTGAAACCCTGGAAGACTTGGGCAAAGTGATCAATGACTTCTATAGTGTAAATATAACAAGTAAGTCTTAAAATGAAAATGAACATGGACAAGACGAAATTATGTCGAATGTCCATATTGTGCCTACTTCAGTGACGGTTGGAGGTTTCAAAATTCAAAATTAAAAATATATTTATTGAGTAGGATATTACATATCTTTTTCAATTGTCAAAGAGGAAGGGGTAGGAAAGTAGGAAGGAAACACACAGTGACATGTTGGCCGCTCCATGGCCGCAGCATACCCACCCCCCGCCGACAACGGCCGGACCATGTCCGACAATACCAGACAGATCCGGTCATCGCCCGACAATGCCAAGCAGAGCCGGTCCTCGCCCGACATAATATATAGGACCCTATACTGCTATACTGTACTTAAGAAAAACCACCTAAAACTACAGCAAGAATAAGCCAGTCCACCAAGGCAGCACCCGTTCACGAGTATAACGCAAAGCCCATTCCACTTGAAGTTGTTGACGACTATACATACCTAGGATAAATAGTCCAGCTAGGTAGGTTCAATTTCGAGAAAGAGGTTAATCGACGAATCCAAATCGGTTGGGCAGCAATCGGGAAGCTATGCCATATATGTATTTTCGGCCCAATTACCGCAATGTCTCAAGACGAAGGTCTTTGACCAATGTGTGTTGCTAGTGATGACTTACGGAACTGAAACGTGGCCGCTCACTGTGGGCCATATAAGAAAGCCCACTGTTATCCAAAAGGCAATGGAAAGAGCTATGCATGGAGTCTCTTTGCGCGATCGAAGCAAAAATGAGGAGAACCGCAAGCAAACCAAGGTCACCGACATAGCTCTAAGGATTGCCAGACTGCAGTGGCAGTGGACAGGGCACATAGCTCGAAGAACAGATGGCCGATGGGGCAGTAAAGTTCTCGAGTGGCGACCACGTGCCGGAAGACGCAGCGTGGGTAGGCTTCCCACAAGGTGGACCGATGACCTGGTAAGGATCGCAAGTACCAGCTGGATGCAGAAAGCACCTATGCCCAGCAGTGGGTGTCTTCTGGCTGATATGATGAATCATTTAAAATGGTGAAAAAGTGTTTTGTGCGTATTTGTCGAAGTGAATCGTATGGTGGTTGCGGTATATATTTTCATAGATAAGGTAAAAATCACATTGGTTATTAAAGTTATTATAATTGATGACTAGGTTTATGTAATTGTGTTTGTCTCTGTATATATATCATATGCATGTAGATATTATTAGACAGATAATGTAAGTATTAAAGATAGATATTTATCCAAGCATATTCCTTAAAATAAAAATATATGGTCACCCTATTAAAAAGGGACAAACAGCATCTGTTGTACGCCTTTTGCTCGGTTTGGATTTACCCGAAGAGTGCTCAGCCATGTTAAATATAAGTTAAAGATTTCCTCCTCCTGTTAAATTCCAGTCCTATTAAATGTAAAATTAAATGTAAGTCCATGGGTCGTAGTTATGCGTGTGACAGAGCACTGGTTTTGGCGAGATTGGAACTGACCAGTCCGCGTCACGCGACAGATCGCGCTGCGGCTAGAGGTGGGTCATTGACGGCTTTGGCGTTAACGAAATTTAACCGATTATTATTAATGATCAACTAGTTGAAAAAGCAGTTAACGTTATTAACTGGTTGGTTCAACTAGATACATACATTGCAGTTAATAGAAATGTACCATTCTAAGTAGTAAATTAACGGTACGCCAACCCACTAAACAATTTTAAGGTAGTCATTTATTCGTTTCAAAAATTGATTTTGTTTGTTTGAGTAAGTAATCTTTGCTGATAATTTAAGCAAAATTAAATCTGACTGTCTTCGTTTCTGTACCCGTGAACCAGTTCTTATTAATTTTAATTAAAAGTGTCTATTAATTTTAATTTATAAGAATATTGTATTAGGTTAGAAATTAATTACTATAGTTAGGTTTACCCGTGTAATTAATTCTGTAAATAAATAAATAAGAGTGAATCTAGCTAATGGAATAAACTTCCCTTCATACTTTTCCAAAAGCGTTGACCCGTTGACGTGTCACCCAACCAAACAGTAAAAAACCTGTTATTCTTGGTTTATCTATGTGGTGGCCGATCGATCAGACACTCCTTTGTCTCTATTACTCTCCAACTATATTACGCGATGGCAGTGTTGCAATACCTTAATGTGTCTAATAAGAATCATCTAGGATGTCTCCATCTCTACTTACTCATATTAAATTAATTTTGTCCGTTTCCCTCCATCCCGTGCACGACTATATGCGAAAAGCGACTTTATTTTTTATATTATAAGGATTAGAATCAACTGTAGTAGTTGCTTGTGAGGAAACAACCGACGACCGATGATTAAACGAAAAGCGATTTTATTGTTTATTTAGTAAGGATTAGAATCAATTGTCTCTTTCCTTCAGTGTCAGTCACAAATCGTTATTCATTCGTCTCGTTTCCAAAAACAGGTTGATGCATTCAACTAGTTTGTCAGTTAACACAAAGCAGTTGATAAGTTAATATTAAAAAAGCAGTTAAAAAAACACGTTCGTTGATTCAATGCCCACTCCTAGCTGCGGCACAAACAACACACTGACTATCCTGTTTCTAACCTGAAATCTAAAATATATGAATTGGATATGCTTCTGGCGCGTCAGCTTTTTTATGAGATGTAATAAAATCAGACATTATATGGTGGATTTGGTGGTTTTGAAATAGTTACACTGGCAACATTATTTTCAGCAATCATGAAATTCCGAATCCCAAAGTTCGATTGCAAATTAGTTTGTGCAGTTTTGATAGTGATTGCTTTCATAATGGGCACCACCGATATTGGCGGCAGGACAAATTGTATATTCTGTAACATTGTCAATAGACTGGACAACACAGAAATCCTGTACGAAGACGAGGACGTTTGCATATTTCAGGATATAAAACCAGCAAGTAAATACCACACGTTAACTATACCGAAAAGACATATTCAAGATGTTAAAAGCCTGACTTCGGCCGATAAAGATCTCTGTAAGTATTTTATCAGTTCTCTGACTTGTAGCTTATGTATTGTATAAATTCATAGCGTGCGCATCTACGGTATTAAACTTGTTTTCGTCGTCATGGACTTCAGCCTCTCCCAGGGCTGGAGGATATTGAAGTTGCGCAGGGTATACAGTGTAATAGTGTCATGTGTGATCCAATGAGATCCATTTTGGACTAAAGGATACCAAAGGGTCCAATTAAAATAAAGTTTTACATCTTTTATCCTCAGTGCCCTCTTTGCTACACGCCGCTTTGTATCAGGGATAAATTAACTTGATTAGAATTTTTTTCTTTTATGATTATTTTAACATAGCTCTACTAGCTGCACTCATCGTCAGAAGATGGAAAAGGTTAATTACCCACTTGACTGGCGGTTATGACCAAACCCAACAATCCAGGACAACCCTATACTAGAAATTATTTATTTTTTATTTTTGTAGTAACAAAAATGCTGGCTGCCGCCAAACAATTGCTGCTAAATAATAATTTAACAGTTGAATCGGCAAGGTTTGGTTACCATTGGCCTCCATTTAGAAGTGTGAAACACCTTCACCTTCACACAATATCTCCAGTTGATGATATGGGATTCAAGGACCGGCTCATATTTAGGAAAGACTCATATTGGTTTGTCTCTGTAAGTATAAATATATGACATAAGTAACGCTTTTTTTTAAATCTGACCAGTCTGACTTATCTTATTTGGTTATGGAAATTATGTATTTAAATAGATAATTTGCAGCAATATTCGTTGCAGTTCACATTCTGTGTTTCTTATAAAATTCAAGACATTTATACACAGTGTACGTAGTGTAGTCGATACAGCAAGTCGTGATTTTGGATATTGTTTGTTCACTAAATAAGACACGTCAGTCTGGATAGATCATACATGATATGCTGCTGTGTTCTGTAAACATTTAGGGTGGTCATAATGTAATTCACTTTAAGGGAGCTGTCAGATAGAAAGCAGTCACACATTCAAACTATCTTTGTTCATGTTCTGCATTAATTATGAACAAACTTCACCCACCCACACAGCAGGCATTGTGACTGTGACGGTCAACCAGAACACATGCATTCGCTTCGGTGTTCTGAGTTCGTTCATTGTTTCTGTATTCACATTGATTGTCCAACAGTGAGGTTAATGAATAACTCCACGGTCAAACGCAAAACGCGAACGTGGAATGCTTGAACACGTGACCACCTTCTAATAAATCCCTTAGTATTTGACTACTTATGAGCTTTACTTTTCGTGCAATGTTGCAGGATGATGGAAGAAATTCGGAAGAAATTAATTTTAAAAAATTTGATACATCCAAAGTATATATTTAATTAAATATGTAGATTACACCACACATACTTCCAGTAGGTATAAAAAATTCCCTTAATAAAATTAATGATTATTTTCTTTTTCTTTACAGCCAGAATATGTGCAATCGCTACTGTGAATACATAGTTCAGGACATAAATTGAAGGTTTACACTATTTTACTCGATTGTAAGAAGACATGGGTGGTATCTACCATATAGGTACATGGGTATATCTACCAGCCAGCGCCCTTATATGTGATCCAATCTTTATCATCGGGAAATATTTTATATAATGTGTAACTTTATTTTGGGAATAGATAATTTGGGCCACTTCTAATAGGTACATACAATGGTTTTCACCATTATAAATACCTATGATATTCAGGTCTCCACTATGAATGTACAAATTGTATTATTGCAATGGGATTTTATTCAGGTTTATTTAACAAATTTATTGAATACAGAGGTTTTGTAAAAAGTTGTTTTGTTATTCAGCAAGATGCCACGTATCAAGCAAGCAACTACGAACCCCAAATATTCCTAACAATGAAATTATAACACGTTGTTTAACGGATAATACATTACATATACACGAAATAATTCGCGGGCTTTTCCAGATTTTTTTGAATTTCAAACAAGGGACTGTTCGTTTCACTAATAATGAAAAGGTCGAAACAAACGCACTTCGATAATTGGTCCATGTACAGTGTCAACGTTAAATGTCATCCCATATTATCTAGTTCCTGTTAGGGATGTCGTTATTTCTTATTAAATATCGATGAGATGTATTCAAAATAAAATATTGTCGAGAGGATAATGAAAGATAAAAGAGTAATATATTATAAAACCTAAAGCTATACTAATAATAAAAGTGGGAATTAAAACACTATATAAATGAAGTTGCACAGGTATATTATTTTATATTTTATACTCATATTAAATTTTCCAATTTCGTATACCTAATTTTCTGGTCTTTTTGCTGGAAATAAGCTGTGAGTCGGTCCTATTGGGGCGTGAGGATGTCAGGCGGCGTGAAATTTTCTTCGTCGCTATTTCACATTTATCTAAGTTGGTGTTAATGTCCCGGTTGTGCACTCGCACACGAGGGCCCGGGATCCCCCTTAACCATGATCAAGGACTTGGAAGATTAGGTAATTATCTGCCATCTGCCATCTGACCTCCGTAATCCTGCTACCCGAGGAGCCTGACCGCAACAACAGGGGTATACGTTGCCGGCCTATAAGAAAGGTGTACATGAATTTTTTGAGGCTTATTCCATGTCGTCCCGGCTCGGGAACACCGCTGCAGGAAATTCATTCCATAGAATGGTCATACGCGGCAGGAGTAAGGTGAAAGTTTAAATGTGTACCTACAGTAATTACCCGCCACTTATCCAGATTGTACACATGGAACTAGACTAGGACGGAGCCTATTAACAACGCCCTACTAAAAATAAAAAAATTATGTGAAGACGTTATTTTATTATTTATTTCATTTTAATGGTTCACCAGTAGATCACACCTCAGTACATTACATGTAACATCTACTAAATGTAAGGTATTATAGTAGTTTTGTTAGTGTAATAACATATTATTTATAGGTAGGTACTTTTGTAAATTGTAAATTGAATTAATGGTAGGTAATCTGAATTTAGATAGATAGATAGATAAATTCTTTATTGCTTACACAAGAAACACTACATTAAAGAGTTCCGACAAAAACCATAACTAGTTGTGGGCAAAGGCGGCCTTATCCTTATCGGCGTATTGTGTCTCCTCTGATTTGATAATAAACTTGATTATGGCATCGATATACCCACCTACGTAATCGTAATACGATAGATATTTTTTCTAAAATATCGATAGACGTAATCTTTCAACATCCCATCACTACTTCACGCCCGTCATTCATTCATAACTACAATTTTCATTCGTTGCCTTATCAATCAGTCAGCAGTTGATTCACATCATTCGTTCGGTCATTACACTTCGATTTCTTGTGGCCAATCGTTGTTTATCTATTGTAATTTGTAGAACTAAAACTGTGCAATAAAACTGCTACCGTGCTGCTACGCGACTGCAAACCAGTGTTAAGTCCATGAGTGTTGAGTGTTGAGTCTTTGAAATGGCGTCCCCAGCTGATCTAAGGGCTTTATTCGAAGCGAGAGTCAAGGAAGGCATACCTAATCCGCCCGGTGAGTTTAACCCTTTGGACTTAGAGCGGGTCAAGGATGATAGATACCTAACCAGGATACTAGAACATCAAGAGAGGAACATAAAAGTTGCAGGGGACATGCTGTGGGACATTATGGTGTGGCGGAAAACTGTGGGGGCAACCGACATCAATGAGTCTAACATTCGAATGGACTACGTAAAAGAAGGCATGTTTTTCCCACACGGCCGAGATATTGATGGCAGTCTACTACTCATTGTAAAGTCCAAATTACACGTCAAAGGCCAGAAGGACATGGATGAGGTCAAAAGAATAATTATATACTGGTTTGATCGGTTGGAGAGGGAGGAGAACGGCAGGAAAATAAGTCTGTTCTTCGATATGGACGGCTGTGGCCTCAGTAACATGGACATGGAACTAATAAAGTACTTGATTAATTTGCTAAAATTCTATTATCCGTTCTTTTTGAACTATATTATTATATACCAGATGCCGTGGGTCCTGTCCGCTGCATTTAAAATAGTAAAGCAGCTGTTGCCAGCTAGGGCTGTGGAGATAATGAAGTTTGTATCGAAAGACTCATTAAAACAAGTTGTTTCCGCTGAACAGGCGTTGTTGTGTTGGGGTGGCAAAGACGATTATCTGTTCGAATTTGTGCCAGAGAACAAAAGCTCAGAACACACTCCGAAGAAAGTTACGTTCGCCGAGCAAGGAGATAATCAACATTCACCTGGAGAGATGCTACGTCTGGTGCCAAATGACCTTATTGTTTTCAAAAGTCAGCACGACGAAATGTCCGGATCATTCACTCTGACAAATATGGATGAGAGTGCTTTATCGTTTAAAATTAGGACTACTTCACCCGAGAAGTTCCGTGTCAGACCGAGTGCCGGCACATTGGCTAAAGGGGCTTCACAGACTGTCCTGATCGTCGTCCAGCCCGGTTTCCAACTACGCACAGTCACTAAAGATAGATTCCTAGTCATGTCAGTCCAGATACCAAAAACTGATCTAAGTGCAAACGAATTGGCTGGAGTTTGGCAAAATTCCTCCGGTAGCAAAGTAGACGAGTACCGACTAAAATGCCAGTTCCCAGAGAAAGCAATGCCATTAAATGGCAGTGTAGTTGATGGAAAAAGTCAGGATAAGCCAGATTCGGTTGCGAATGTGCTTAACAATCTTCAAGAGAACTATGATGTCCTGAACAAACAAGTTCGCCAGCTGAAAATATTCCAATTTCTAACGCTCGCTATGACTGTAATAGCGGTGACTCTTGGCTACATGATCTACAAGAACATGAACGACTCGGATAGGTATTGTGAGCGCATGTAGCCCATATTGATTGTGGTATTCGGTACCACAATCCACGCAGAAACAATGTTCAATACTGCTCTGCTTTTATCGTTTATAGGTAATGTACTACTCTATATTAAATATAGCTGCTTTGTGGACAAATTTGAGAGATTGCATGCGGTTGCAAGACGTTAACTATTATATTTGTGGAAATTAGGGTCGTGTTTTAAATAATTATTTATTATTATCAAGTATTAGGGCAAGCGGAGAATGTATGGGGTGCGGTTATAAAGACTTTAAAGTAATCAGTTTTTAAGTTTTTAAAGTAAAAGCCTTATTGAATTTATCGTATGCACTATGGCTGTATTTGCATTATTATTCGTTCTTAATATTGTAATTATACTGAAAACTATTAATTATAAAAATACAAAGCTAATAGTTTAATAAAGCATGTTTGTATAAATGTGTAAATAGTTATAAGAAACTTCCTAAAATCCGTTTCATATCTTATCTTCAATTTACATAAATAGGACTTAGATAAATAAATCAACACATTTCGTAGGAAAACCAATAAGTAGGTACCTAATGTGATACAGGTTAGATGTAGAAAATATTATTAATTATTTTATTTTATTTATTTATTCCTTTATTAAAGGAAATTTATTAAATTTTTACATTCTATATCTATGGAACACATGTACAGCCAGCATCAACAGTAGCTTTAGCTTTGTTTACCAAATAATAGCTAAGATAATGTGAACCTTATTTGCATGACTCACGTCCAGTTTATTGTACGTTAATCTATTGCAAATCCTCCTTGTTAGTCATCCTTATCTATGGTGAGTTGTAGACAGAGACAGAAAGAGTTTTAATCTATAATGAACATCAAGTATTTCAGAAACTAGGTGTTAGTCTGTTTGGGTATGGAAGGACACAGTTCAAATGGCAAATGTTCTAATAAATCATTTTTTTAGATAAAGCGTAATTTTCTAAATCAAAACATTCAAACTAAACAATCTGGTTGCTTAGCTACTTCTGACTGTTACTTTTGTACTGACATAGTACTTTAACAAATGTCTGAAACAATGTCAAAATTAAATGGTTTATACTTTAAAAATTTATCATAATTCAACATTACAACTAGTTGTGTATTAGCAGCAATTGTTTGATTTATATTGCATGTAAGAAATTAATGCACAGTATTAGATTATCTACTTATTATTTTGCGAATGAGCCGTTTTTAATACTACTTTCTTGACAATTTCCATAGATGGTGCTCTCTAATGATTCAAACATTATATTCTTTTTGCTGTATGGGGCCATTATTGTTGTTGTATAGCAAACCATATGAGTGTTTGTCATCATTCATTGCCTCAGTACAAATTAAGCAGCATTAAAACACCAGTAATTATTTGCTATAGTGCATCATACTAATTTAAAGTTCAGGCTTGAGTAGCACTATCACCTAAAAACCATTGAACTAAATTACATTAAAATTAAAATAAATTCCAATACCATACAGCCAAGAGATTATAATAATATTCGAGTAGTTAGAGCACGCCATCTATGGGAATTGCGTGGAAGCTGGTCTTGAAAACGGCTCATTACATAATTAGGATTGTAAAATACGACACTACATAGTTTAAATTTTTTACAAAAAATTCCATTGTTACAAATATAAGATGTTATGGTTGACCCGCACAAGTGATCATAGCACTGAAATTTAAAGTAATCAATTGAAATAGAAAAATAATGCTGTTGTGACTTGTGACAGTCTTACAGTACATACCTAGTATAAAACAAAGTCGTTTCCCGCCCTCTGTCCCTCGGTATGTACACTTAGGTATTTTAAACTCAACGGATATTGATGCGGTTTTCACTAACTTTTTCTTTAAAAGTACAATACATGCACATTAAAATAGAGTAACCCCACGAAAACCCGTGCGATGCCGGGGCCGGTCGCGAGTAAAGACATATATTACAATAGTTAGATTGTGTTTAACTATTAATGGGTAATTGTTTAATCCTTAGGACAAATACAACTTGCATTTGTAGTTTTTATTGAAATTATGTATTAAAATTTTAATTTAAGCACAAAAATTGCACAACATGCTGCCACAATGTCATTCTTTAAAACTAATGTAAAAACCTGGCCAAGTGAGAGTCGAACTCGACAAAGGGTTCCGTACAACAGCAAGATTTTGATGCCAGAGAAACATGTAATTCGTCAAATTTTATTAAATTCGAAACCTTGTAGCCCGTGTCAGACTCACGCTTGACCCGTTTTAGGGGTAATTTGTTGTTATACTACAATATTAGCACTATAATAACACTCGTGCTTGTATACATTGTTGTATTTTATGTTTCTTGTAGCCCCCACCGCCCCCGTAATTTTCATCATTTATTTTTTTGTATATAGCGGCCATAGAAACACATATTCTGTGAAAATTTCAAGTACCTGGCTGCCACAGTTCCAAAGGCAGTCTATGACAGACGGACTAACAGACAGCAGCGGCTTTAAAAGGGTCATTTTTTCCCCATCGAATACGGAACCCTGTAAAGAAATATACATTATTGGATTATTCAGATGCCGTCTGTACATTGCTTAATATGTCTTGCTGCCCTGGCCTAGAGTCTAGGTCAATCACTTAGACATGGTTGGGTCTCATTTAGATGTAGGCATCCATGAGATAAAGAATCATTCCATTGTAATATTTACGTGACTGTAATTCTATTATTTACCACTCATTGGTACTTCCATTCCTTTGGCGCTCTGTAAGGACAACATTATTATAATATTTTGTATGTATGAGCATTATTGTTGTTGTATGGAAAACTATGGGTTAGACTGTCAGCATTAATTGCTTTACAACAAATTAGAAAGCATTGAAACTGCTCTACCTTTGAATTAACACTTTCGCTGCGGCCGACGCAACAGTTGTGTCCCAAATCGGCGCTACGCGTGTGCGCACGACGCACCTGGCCGGTCCATTTAATACGCGCGCTACGATACTTAACACTGCTGTAGCATTTCTGGTATTTGAGTTAGCAGTGGAAGTGTTAATGGATCTAAAATAAATAGCCAGGAGATTATAATAATATTCGAGTAACAGCACCACCTATGAGAGTTTTTAAGTAGCTAGTCTGGAAAACGGCTCATTCGTAAAAAGATTTGGTGCAATAGTACCAGAAATTTGTTAGGACGTCCCTAACAGCGGTGACACTGAGTGACTTGACGGAAGTGTATGCATTTATAAGGTTTCATACGTCCGAAAAAACAACGGAACCGGCTGGTCTTGGCCGGTTTTTATTTTGTTTGTTGTCACTTTTCACTTTTAGACCAAACACCATTAAAATGTGGATTTTCTCCAGCGAAATAATCTTGGTATTAGAGTTTGTGCTTCATTTTTCCGTTAAATAATCTTACCGTCGCAAGAATATAGAATACTTCTTTGTGAGAACAGAAAGCAATAGAAGTTCTATGCGCGTATGAATTTGTGCAGATTTTGCTGTTTTGTTCATAGTGTCTAACACCTGATAGTTATTGCGTAGTAAAACTGATGGAGGCACAAGACCGGCCTTTATGGAGATCTCTGGGGTAGGCCTATGCCAAGCAGTGGGCGTCTTTCGGCTGATATGATGATGAAAGTTGATGGTGCTGAACTGCCGAGCTGGCGTTAAGTTTGTTGTTTATTTGAGATCCCACATGGCCATTATATTTACTTGTATCTTATTTTAATTTGTGTTTGTAAGTATATACCGAACATTTGTTAATAACAAGCCGTTGTCGGCGTAAGCAAAGTCTATCGTATCAATCGTGGCCTACATATATGATTAGATAAATGTAATGAATCCCTATTTAGCTTGTTGTGCAATACTGATTACCACACAGCTGCTTGATTCGTGTCCGTTCTCAACAAATGAAAGACTGTGAATAGCTACTACTTGCCTGTTGTTTTTTTTTGTGTTATACGGCAGAGAAACAGGCAAGCGGGCCACCTGATGGAAAGTGGTCACCGCCGCTTATTGACATCAGCAACACCAGCCCGTCTAGCACAAATGTAACCGCGATAGCTCGCGCCACGAGAGAGTGTCTGTTTCTTCGCTCAACACTAAGGTGAAAGAGAAAGTAGTATCTATGTCGCGCCTTTTCTCGCTTATCGCGCGCGAGACCACACATGTGCTAGCACAATGCGTTTCCGGCCCCTGAAGCGAGGAATTCTGTTGTTTCGCCGGGTCGAGTTAGTCCCCTCAATATGAGGCCGTAATTGAGTCGTCCCGCGTGGAAAATTCGATCAAGACTAGTTGATCCGAGTCAGATCATAACAAGATGTAAATCAACTCAGTAGGTATCCTACCTACATAATAATGTAAATATCGAAGTACCTACTTAATAGATAGGTATTTATCATATTTCTTAGACAGGGCTTGTATGTTAGATGTTTTACCTACATGTGTATTTTTAATTGTAATGTTGATAATTTAAGAAGGGTCTATTATTGGTTGTTTATTAAAAATAATTATATACTTACTTGAAATGAAGTTTGTACTTTTTTTTATCAGCATCGAAACTAGTAATAGACGTTCCATTTTGGCTGGAGCCGACCAATCGTCAGTTGCACTGGATACTAATCCTTACGAAGTACAAAACTAAGTCGTTTTTGGGTGCGGGGGACGTGGCCCGACCCATAGAGAAAAAATTTTCTATACAGAAGCAGAGAGTACATTTAGAGTTTAAATATGAGACAAAATGTCACACATCTCTATAACACACACACTAATGCAAATGCAGGGACGGAACAAGGCAGCCCATCATGAGTTATATTTTGCTACGACTTTCTACTCGTAACGAACACAAACAAATCTGACTTGTTGTTCGCTCCAGATGACTACGCAATATTTTTAAGCTTGTCCTTATATATTTTAATATTGACATTATAATAAAAGGAAGGTGTCTAGTGAATCAAAGCCATGCCCTGATACCTACCACCGTCTTTTCGATCTCTCGATCCTACATATCGTGAATCGGCAGTGCTTGCTTTAGCAAAAAGGAGGGTTATGATTTTGACCGGTATTAATGTTTATTTGTTGCCTCATAACTTCTAAACTAAGTAGGTACCTACCTACTTACTTATAGTTAAAAGCGTCTTCATTGTTCACAGGTTGGCCTATGTGACTTCACAAATTTAATATGATGCCCTCTAGAGGATATAGTCATGAAAAAAATAATAATAATGAAAAGGATAGATACATTAATATATTAAACAAGCAGCATATTCTTTATTTTCATTAAAAATTTATATTATGCTGGTGCAGCAGAACAGAAGGGACTTGCATCTAATTATTATTTTGTTCTTCAAAATGTTTACAACGCAGCACTTCCAATTTGCAACCCAGACATAACCATGTCTGGTCTTTAGGAAACCTAGAAAAATAAATATTTATGTAAATAAACGTAAATACGCGATTAATCCGTTGTTTTATATAATGTCTGAACATTTAAAATGTCATCTAGGTACATTTTTGTTATGGAACCCTGATACATATAAAGTTGTGGACCGCTATTCACAAGATTTGAGTAATAAAATACTATACAATAAATACTAAGTCCGACCCAGTTAGCATCAAAATATTTTCGTACCTATTTAGACACCGAAATATTGCTCAATTTGCCAATAATTTTAAATCTATCTCTAATGGCATGTTGTTTTAAGGTAAAGCATTTCAATTAATGCAAATTCACACTATTTCGATGCATATTTTTGTCACAAATTCTAAAATTTATTTCGGATCGCCTCGACTACGAATGTTTACTTACCGGTGAAAAGATAATCCAGGTGTATTTCCATACTTTGCGCTTTTACATAAATGTGCACTAAATTACACACAAAATTACAATATTTTAAATGGTTTAATTTAAATATTATTAGGAAATTATAAAATTTACACCGATGTTTCAAAAAAAACGTCAGGTCGATAGGCCCTCGAGCAATATGTCGAACGTTCAAAAC
This sequence comes from Blastobasis adustella, assembly GCA_907269095.1. NCBI lineage: Eukaryota > Metazoa > Arthropoda > Insecta > Lepidoptera > Blastobasidae > Blastobasis > Blastobasis adustella. Next base: position 8,764,540 of record OU026140.1, read on the forward strand.
ATTGCGCACGTCATTTTCCGTGAACTTATTCCAAGGGATGAAAAAACGGGATAGCAAGATTCATAATCATTGTAGAGCGAGCGAACAGGGAATATTTGTGATTTGTGTTTAGTCTGTTATGTCTGTGGCCCGACCAAGGTCGGTTTGCCCGCGCATATGAATTAATCCATAAGCGACTTTATTTTGTACAAGGGAAGGATTAGTATCGACTGCAACTGACGGTTGGCCGGCTCCAGCCAATTCGGAGCGACTGTTACTAGCATTAGGACTTGCCTATAATCGGTCGGTACAGACGAGTTCATTAATATCTGGACGGAGGATGGTTCGACGAACTGTTGTAGATGCAGGTCCCCTTAGGTTGCTAATGTCTAGCACAATCTATGAACTATATATACAGACGACCGACTTCTTACAAAATAATGTGCACAAAAGCTGACACACGTGAGTGTTTGAGTGTGGTTCGTGTTGTCATGGGATGCAGTCTGTCTCTTTCTAAGGTAAAGAGACAGTTGATTCTAATCCTTACACGATAAACAATAAAGTTGCTTTTCGTTTAATCATCGGTCGTCGGTTGTTTCCTCACACGCAACTACTACAGTTGATTCTAATCCTTACGATATAAATAACAAAGTCGCTTTACGCATAGTCGTGCACGGGAATGAGGGAAAGGGACAAAATTCTTTTAATATGAGTAAGTAGAGATGGGGACATCCTAGAGTGATTCTTATTAGACACATTAAGGTATTGCAACTTGGACAGCCCTGATGTGTAGTCCTAGACGGTGGCCGCTTCCCGTCAGGTGGCCTGTTGGACCTCAGACCACCTAGGACCTGAAACATAGACCATATAGACTGTGAGGGCGCCGGTTATCCTACGTCATCGAATGCAAGGAACATTCCAGTTTGTAGCGACCCGCAAAACGTTGGCCTGCCTGTGTTACCTGGCAAAAAATATGGCCTTCAAGGCTTGAGTGAATAGGCTGTTTCTGGACAGGCATGCTAGGCATGCTCCATCTTCGGCCGCATCGTCACCTACCACCAGGTGAGATGGCGGTCAAATGCCTGAAAAAAAAAAAAAAAAAGTACTTTTAGTTACCTCCCCAAATTTCGTCTATTCGTAGTGATCTCCAACCCGCCTGTCAAGCGTGGAGATTATGGCAATAACCTCCCCTTTCGTGGGAGAGGCCCTAAGTCCTGCAGTGGACTGTTACGGATGTGTAGCGATAGTACTTACATATCCTCTTGTGTGCGTTCTATAAGTAAAAAAACCCGGTCGGCCTCATGTCCTCTTGGCAGTTTCGCTTTACAGCCTCATTAAAGTCATTTTTCTTTTTATGACTATGTACTATCGCTACAAAATGTTTTTTTCTTGTACTCGATGACGTAGGCTAACCTACGGTGACCTCACAGACTAAAACAATGGGCAGCAATGTTTTTGTTATGTTCAAAACGCGTATTGTGCGTTTACAGTGACGATACTATTTAATAATCGAGATTGTAATTAACCTATCCGACAGAAAACTGGAAAACCCCTACCAAGTTAAACATTTTCTAATATTCAAATAGGTCCTAAACTACTAAACCGATTTAATGGAATAAAGCTAGGAACCATCTCATCATCTTGGCGTTAAATGTCCAGGTTGTGCTCTCGCGCACGAGGGCCCGGGGTCCCCGGATTCCAGGATTTGGCAGATCAGGAATTAGAGTGGAGCGACGGCCATCTGACCTCCGTGACCCTGCTACCAGGGAAACCTGACCTGATTTAGGTAATCATGGTTACACATTCAGTCGCGATTGTGCCGGGTTTATCTCGATGTTTTCCCTAAGAGCATCGGTTAACATTCAACTAATGTACATAACTCAGTAAAACGTCATTGGTACCTGCAGTGGGATTCGAACCCGGTACTCTGGCTTGCGAGTCGGATACCTTTGGCCGGTGGCCTAGTGGATTTACCACTAGGCCACCGACGCTCGCGACGCTCTAAGAACCATTTCGATTTAAAGAAAACAGCATCGAAATTGATCTACCCGTTCGAGAACTACGATGCCACAGACAGACATACCTACCTCCACAAAACACAGACTTATAACATCACCCCTCTTTTTTCGTCGGGGATAAAAATGTGTATGGCGAACTGTAGTTCATCGCGTGACCGCAGGGGCGCTACAAAATCCGCCATACTAATTCTTTATTCAAAATTGTGATCTCCAAGCGTCGAGATAATGCTAACAACAACCTAGACTGGTGTCATGGCGTTAATGTCCCGGTTGTGCTCTCGTACGCGAGGTCCCGGGGTCCGCCTTGATCATGCCATGCATGCAGAATATGATAGATCAGGTTATTACAATGGAGCGACTGCCATCTGACCTCAGGGACCCTGACCAGAGTGGATACATATTCAGTGGCATGTTTTTCATCACGATGTTTTTGCGTGAGAGCAGTGTTCAACTTATGTAAGAACTCAGAAAAGAAGTAATTGTTATACATGACGGTACGAACCCGGTACCGAGTCGGACCCCTTAAGCATTAATCCAACAATGCAATGGGAAGAAGGAGGAACTGCCCAAGTGTGACTCCCGAAAAAAAAGTGATCTCATATTACTGAAATATTTGTGAAAGTAATAAAACTGATAAAGTACCTTTCCATTTATCTGTAACACCAGCTGATGTACCTACTGCAAACGTGTAACAACATACTTAATATGTATAACTTGATTTTTTCAATAAACTTATTTGTATTTGTATTTGTATTTTGTATTTTGTACCTATCACTATTGTTGCGTTTCCAGATTGATATTTGCTGCGAAAACTGCGATTTCCAACCCTGCCAAGCGTCGAGATAATGACAAAACTTCACTGGACTAGCTTATTTTGACTAGGCCACCATAGAATTCAGTAACTTTGATTTGATAAAGTCAATCAATTGTCGATAATGATCTGAAAAGAAATTATAATATAATTGTCGGGTTGTCTTTTTTCGCTGCGGCCGATCCAACATTTGGGTCGTAACTGGCATTACGCGAGTGCGCACGACTCGATTCGCCGGTCCATACAAAATCAGGCAGACTCGTTTCGCCACACAAAATGCCCCAAAGCGCGGACAGGCATTGCAGCGCGGCTTTGCCTGGCATATAATTTTACTATATTGTATAATTTACTATAGTGCCGATGAACGCCTCACAATAAAATTAGTTTTCTGTGACAATAGGTAAACAAACCCGATTGAAGGTTTTTCCGAATTCTACTATAATATTTGGAATAGGTACGATATTTGAAGGTCAGAAATATCAGTCATGTTATTCACATAGTTAGTCAAGAGCACACCCACCTGCAAAGCAGATAAGGTTTAAGATAAGGGGTAGGTAGGTACGTATCTACCCGTTTTCAACCCAATAGGGTTCGAGATAAGAGTACAATAAAACAGCAAATCATATTTTTGTATAATTATTTTCAATTCCACTACCAAATTCGTTTTAAGAGAAGGCGTTTAGTACACAAAGCAGGTACATAAAAGTCGAAGAAATATTGTTTACACTAATGAATGTTATCCCGGCGGCTCATCTTTTCTATTTCAATGGGGTAGGTAATAAAACCTTCAATACTTTTGTGAAAAGCAAAAACGCGAAATTTTGGTTTAGAATCCTTGAGTATGTATTTAAATAAAGTTTATTTAACATAAGTACATAATATAATGGTAACAAGGTAAGGTAGAAAATAATCTTTCATCATCATCTTGGCGTTAATGTCCCGGGTGTGCTCTAGTGTACGAGGGCCCCGGGTCCGCCTTGACCATGATCCAGGATTTGGCAGATCAGGTAATTACAGTGGAGTGACTGCCATCTGATCTCCATGACGCTGCTACCAGGGGAATCTGACGACATTGGATCATGGTTACTCATTCAGTCGCCTGAATATGCAGGTTTCATAACGATGTTTTCCCTCACCGTAAGAGCATTGGTTAGTATTCAACTAATGTACCTACATAACTCAGAAAAGAGTCATTGGTAGGTATATGGCCGGAGCGGGATTCGAACCCGGTACCTCTCGCTTACAAGTCAGATAACCTAACCGCTCGGCCACCGACGCTCGTGAAACTCACGACGCACGAAGAAAATAATACACTTATTGAAAAGCAAAAAGTATGGACTCAATCGGCGTCTGCCGGCCCGCTTTCGCGTCGCGCCATGTTGGACTCAATCTGCGTAGGGCCGTACACACTCGTTTGTCATTTTGGCTCGCGGTGAAAGTGTTAAAAGTTATAAGGGAATAAAAGTGGCCGTGCCAAATCATGCTTAGGTATTTGGGCTAGCCCATCTTGAACCCCACCACGTAGCGAAGATCTGATTCGCGGCATCTAGCAAATTCCATAGTGGCCTAGCCATTGGTGTGCGCGTGTGATGCAAGAATATGTAGGGATAGGTCATCGATGAATCTAGTAACTAGGCTAGGGCTACTCGTCTCTGAGGCAGCCCCTAATGAGATTGTTTGAAAAATATCTAAGTTCATTACCTATATCCTACCAAATGAAATTTATAAAGGATCGGAAATGTATGGATCCCTGCAACTACCGAAGGTTAACGAGGGACAGGATCGGAATAGCCCCCTGACTGGTATTATGAAGGAACCTTTTTATTGTCTGTGCCCCACCCAAGGAAATGGGCACCCTCCGTTAGCGGTTGGGAGGGAGGAGGTAGCTCGTGGTTTTATAGGTAGGTCTGTTTCCAAATAGCCTTTTTAGGTAGGTACTTTGACATTTAATGCGGCGGCGGCATTTGAAGGGGGCTGCGGGGTCGTCGACGGGGAAAACGGTCCTTATCGGAATTACGACTCCCTTAGGGATTAGGATAGGTATATTGAGATTCCTTAGGGTAGCGATTCCCATACGGTGTCACGAATTCCATTGAAGAGTTAAGAAAATTGCTTATATTGTACGATCTGCCTATTGTAGAAGACCTATTTACTAATACTTTGTTAAGGTGTTATGCCTACCTAGCTTGTGTTTAACAACCAAAACACAGGCGTGTTTGTTTTCCGCCAAATGGAGTCCATTCCATTTAACTCCAACTTCTCGGGATGTTCCTGTGGAAATTACCGACAACCTACAGCTCTCAACTTCGGTCCGTACATCGAATCCAAGGCTAAGACTGCAGCAAAAAAGCTTGGTGTCCTCTCGAAGGTTAGGCGGTACTTTACATCAAAGCAGTTGCTTCAGTTATATCAAGCACAAGTCCGATCCTGCACGGAGTACTGCTGCCACCTCTGGGATGGATCAGCCAAATATCAACTAGCGGCTTTGGATTCGGTTGAAAAAGTGCAAAGAAGATAATTTGTGACCCGCAGTTGGTTGAGGCTAGGCTGCAGAGCCTCGAACATCGGCGTAGGGTTGCGCGTCTGTCGGTCTTCTACAGGTTACATTTCGGAGAGTGTGCGAAGCAGCTGCACGACCTCATTCCGCCATCGGGAGACACGATCCGGGCGAGCGGTTCATCCTTATGTCGTGGATATTCCAGCTATCCGCACGAGCCGCTTTGGCTCGACCTTTATAATGCGTACGGCTAAGGAGTGGAACGCGTTGCCTGCGAGTGTGTTTCCTGATCAATATAATCTGGATGCCTTCAAGGCTGGAGTGAATAGGCTGTTCTAAGACGGGCATGCTCCATCTTCGACCGCATCGTCACTTACTAACAGGTGAGTTGGCGGTCAAATGCTTGCCTTGTATAATATAAAAAAAAAAAACTTTGTGTTATTGTGTGAAACTTAAAGATAAAAGGCAAAAGCCTCCCCTTTCCCAATTTGCTGTGCCCAACCGGATCCAAATGTATTTTCGACTTATATGAAAATAAATAGATATGAATTTGATAGTTGGCCCTGAAGGTTTTATTGGTCAATTGCTGTACCTACCAGCGCGCAGCGGTGCGAAACTTACATTCGTGCGAAAGAGACGTCGCTCTACGAAGCCGAGCCACGCCGAAGTATCAGTCATCATCATCAGCCTATACTTGTCCACTGCTAGACATAGGCCTCCGACAATGAGGCTGTACCCTGTCCACGGCTTGCCGCATCCAGCATCCACCCGCAGCCTTTCGCGAATCGTCACTCCATCTGGCCGGAGGGCGCCTCACACCACGCTTACTGAGTCGCGTTTTCCACTCGAGAACTCGCTTATCCCAGCGGTTGCCGGTTCAGCGTACTAATTCCATGCTCTATGTCAATAACTTTGGTTCTCTGTCGGATTACTTTGTTGCGAATTTTGTCCTTCAGGGAGACTCCGAGCATAGCACTTTCCATAGCACGCGGAGCGACCTCGAGCTGGTGAATAGGCCATACCGTAAGTGACCACGTCTCGGCACCGTAGCTTATGAGAGGTCATGAAAGTATCAGTATATTGTGCCAATGTGCGTTTTTTAGATAGTGTCTCAAACTTATACGACGGTGGCCAAAGCTGGAACTAAGTGTCGCCATATTGAAATGTTATGTCAATTTCAACAACAGTGACGCTGTCGACGGGTCAGATAAGTTTGTTGCACTATCCTGATAGATTTAGATCTGTACTTACCTATGTAGGTTATTGCTTAGACAGGACTCTCAAGTATTTAATTGGATAACCGAAGCTATTCGTAAAGGTATTTCAAACAAAGATATGTTACTTTTAGTAGCTTGTCTGACAAAAGAGTCGAAAAGCCTACATTTTAATACATTTAACAGTATCCTTTTAATTAATTTTCGAAAATCGTGTCTAATCAATGTCTATTACAATTATATTAAGTATGCCCGAGTAAGTAGGTACTACTAACTTTTCTCTTTGGTAGGGACCTAACCAAGGAACTAACTAAAACTAAAACCAACATAATAAATAACAACAAATGATTTATTTTTTCGTAAACACAACTGAGGACGTCATACTGCCAGTTTTCCCGCCAAATCTGAACTGTGGCGTCGGTATGACACATTTTAACTTCAACTTATCTGAAAATTGACTAATTAATTCTTGCTCAGTCCAGTTGCACGATGTTATGATGAATATCCCTGTAAAAAATTATGAATTTTATATGGCAGACAAACAGGCAAGCGGGCCACCTAATGGAAAGTGGTCACCGCCTTGGGAACCGTAGTTGCTGAAGGAACATACCAACAATATGCTTTTATTAACTAAAGTCAAAATATGGAACAGGTTAACGGTTACATGACAGGCAAGCACCACCTGTTGGAAAGTGGGCTGCCTATGGACATCAGCAACACCAGGGGAGTTACCAGTGCGTTGCCCGCCTCTGATGAGACTTCTATTATACCTCTTGAACGGACCTATGTCATAGTCCAGGAAACACTGTGGCTGGGAGCTCATTCCACATCCGAGCGAGAAACATTCTTTCGAACCTTCGCGTAGACATCAACAGAAGGTATGTAGTGGCGAGTAACTAGCCCGTGGCGGTAACAACAATACGAAATCAATATAAAAAAGACCCTATGGGCATTACCATTGTCATCCAGAAGATTGCTGACCTGTTCTACATATTTTAGCCTATGCTCTAAAGAGCATAGGCTAAGCTTCATCTGGGTTGAGACTTATAGCATCATAGGTGCCTTTGTCGTGGACAACGCCAAACTTGGTGGCGAATTGTGAGGCGTCTTCAGTGGTTATGTCAAATATCTAAAAGAATAAACAATTATAGTAGGTTCATGTTTTAAACAGTCTGGACAAGTGGTTGAAGTCAAACAAACTGTATCTACTTGATTTAAAATGGCTTTCAACACTGATATGGACTTACATAAATAAATAAATAAACTATTCTGTGTGCGATAAATTCCAAATTGGGTTTAAAATTTTGCCAAGTTTGTATTTGAAACATCCATTTGTAAACTGGTAGGACCTCTTGTCTGTTTAAAGAAACACACATGACATGAACATGTTTGTTTCATGTTTGATCAAAGACATACATACATTTTCTTACACACAACATACTTACTTACCTGAAACTTTATGTTAGGAAACTCCTCTTTGGACACTTTCTCAGCTAGCGTGATTGCTTCTGGGCAGTAGTCCACTCCCAAAAGATCTGTAAAGCCTTCCCTCGCTAGTTGAGACAAAGTATAACCATTACCGCAGCCTGTAAATACAGTACAAACATGATCAATGGGTCGTTTATTCCTAGTACATTTATACAACCACTCAACGGGTCCTACGACCTACCTAATGCTCAAGTCATACCTAGATCAATGAATGGTGTATTTTTACTTAAATTTTCTTTGCTTATCCAAGCAATTACTCTGTAAGCGGTGTCTTCGCCGAACCACACATCGCCAGGGTCCCCATGGTCGTCAAAGTTACTGATTTCTTTGCTGTACGTCTCCTGCCAGTAAGTACGGGTGCCTAATTCTGATGGCGGTAACTCCGTTGGTTCCATTTTGAAGCAAAGCAAAAGTTTTAGGACCTACGAAATTATGAGAAAGAAAGAAAACTCAAAACAACAAACCGACACAATGCAACAATTTTTGAAGGAATTTTGACAATGACAGTTTGCATGCACTGTCACATTGGCAGTTATATTGTTGGGCACCTAATTTAAATCGGTCGATTGAAGTTGCCCATGTTTTTTATTTAAAAAAAATCACTTATTAATAACTATTTGGTTCTCTAATACTTAGCTATATTTTCCCGTAGGGGTAAGCAGGGACTAGTTGTTCTACTTGTAAATTAGGACACATTTAGGTTAAATTAATAATGAGAATGAAGATCGATTGACTAAATGCTGAAAATGTTACGTCACTATTATAGTTTGTTTCGTTTCACGCGCGGGCTATCGTTCAAATGCCAACAAATAGTGAGTGTCAAATATTTTTCTACCTAGCTTTCGCCCGCAAGAAATCGAAATGTTGGTAGGTATTAGCAAGTTTCTATCGAGGTATTTTATAAATGTAGAAATTAGAACGTGTCAGTAAAACATTTGCAAACAATCTATTTTCAAAAAATATTTACGTAAGCCGGAATGAACAATCTGGGTTGCCAGTAAATAAAAATTTGATTTGTTTTGATGAATATTTTACTTGTAGATAACTGTAACTGCAGGGTGCTGGTTTACTCATAATAAAATTACCTCAATGGGATTTACCACATTATTACCTTACACAGACATGTTTAAGTCAAAATCTTTGCCTATATATTACTGAAAAACATGTAACGACATGTTAAGCCCGATTGCAACACTACGTATGTTGGATCTCGTCCCAACTTCTCTTCACAGCTATCTGCAGAGGTTGGGATTGCGAGATGGACACGTGATAGCAAGCTCCAGCGAGCGCTCTTGCCTAACGCTGAGTACCTAACGCTGGGATTGTCTGCCGATTGAAGGTCGACAGCTACAAAGTTCAAAACGAACACCCATCTAGTTCCCGGACTCCACAAACGTTGCTTAACCTTCATTAAAGGACCAGTGCTGATTTATATGAAATTATATAACGTCACGTTAGTTATAGCCTAGGAACGTTGTTGAAAAAAAATTACTTACCCTAAGTACGAGTACCTCGCATTGTTTAACAAATGCTTGTATGTCAAATGCATGTACTTACTATCCCAAGGTTTAATGAGTGGCACCCCCAGGAAGCAGTCAGGTGCAAAAAGATGTTTTGAGAAATGGCAGCGAAGTATGCTCATCGGATAAGGAGGTCTAAGATTGAACTAAATGATGGTGCCAAGGGCGTGTGGCTACCTAGAGTTTTCGTATTAAGTCAATGAAACTCGTGTTCTATAGAACACGGCTCAGTTGATTTCGCTCAACGATACACTTGATACAGTGGAAGGAAAGAAGCTCATCTAGGTAAAAAATGGGCGAAAAAACTTGCAAACAGAGGGCTTAGTGTGAGTTTCGCTTCGAATTTACTTTACTATCGCGTTTGCGTATACGTGAAAATTAGTATGAAAAATGTATAGCGCCGTCTAGTGGTACGTAAATGAAGCTTTATTCTTCATACTAGTTTCGACGAAAACGCAAAAGCGATAGTAAAGTAAAATAGAAGCGAAACTTACATTAAGTGCTCTGTACTAAGTACTGTAGGTGCTCTTAAACGAAGAAACTCGTTGTATAACCTTCAATGAGCTCTTCCACAGGATAGAAGCCACGGCATTCCAGTAGCGTTTATGAATTTTATTGGCAGGAAAGCATTAGACCGCCATCTCACCTGTTGGTAAGTGACGATGCGGCCGAAGATGGAGCATGCCCGTCTTGGAACAGCCTATTCACTGTAGCCTTGAAGGTATCCAGATTATGTTGATCAGGGAACACAACAAAGCGTTCCATTCCTTAGTCGTACGCATTATAAAGAAGCGGCTAGTGCTGATAGCTGGATTGGCTTCGGTTTTACGCCTATTCTGGCTTTCCTACTCTACTGTTGTGTGTCTTCGTGGAAGGTAGCCTCTGTCTTCCCACCCATAAGAAGGGTGACCGCACAAGCCAGTCAAACTGTCGATCTATCTTAATCACCTCCACTCTTTAATGTCATTAATCAAGTATTTATGTTCTTACACCCTCTCGTCCGTTGCCTAGAAGGAAACCATTATGTATAACTTTTTTTCTCTATGGGAAATCGGCTAATTAAACAGCAACTAATTGGTAAGTTTTTAATCATTTTTTCTGTTCTGTTTTTTTTATGGTACTCAGTGATAAGTGAGAAGAAAGCCCACCTGATGATAAGTGGTAACTGTCGCCCATAACATCTACGATTCTACATTTAGGTTGCGATTTAACATTAAGATGAAATGCCTCATGCCTGTAATTACCTGCCTGCCTGTGTTACCGTCAATACGGTTGCCGAGTCGCTGTCGATAACCTCCTAGTGTAGGTACCTGACTCACTAATGGACAGCCGCCATTGAGCGTAAGGAGCAAGCATTAGCCGTCAGCCTGGCATAGCAGACATCGCAGTTTGATCGGGTCTGGCATAAGGCACTGCTATAGAAGCTACCAGCCAACGAGTTTCCCGAGGGATTATGCGAGTGCGTTGGCAACTTCTTTTTCGGGAGAAGTATTCGCATCGTCGCAGACGGATCATGCTCGGGGAGATACTCAGCCTGACGGTGTTCTCCAAGGTTCAGTGCTGTCGCTAATATTTTTCATTCTGCATGTTAGAATGTTGCAGATCAGTGGCGTTCATTACTATACGGTTGATAGCACGGGTGACGTACAGGGGCTCTATTTTGAACCGCTCGCATTGTGTGGAACGGTTTATAATTTCGATTTTCGGCATGAAAAATTCAACATTTTGATGCTTGACGCTGATTTTTTCTTGATTTAAATCGTTCGCTTTCGGTGTTGCTAGTGTACCTAATAAAAAAAAATTTAAAATTTTCATGCCGAAAATCAACATTGAAAATCGTTCGATTCTAAGCGAACGGTTCAAATACCGGGCCGTAAAAATACCTAACCCTCGCGCAAAGAATCAGCAACTTGATTTCGTTCAGCACCAGGCTATTCGAATTCGTGACGATGCCCTACTCTCAAGTGATTTAAATATTTGATACCTCCGTAGAAATGTTGGCTATCTGAATGTGCCTAACAACTATGATCTGTCCAAACTGACTTGTCTTATTCGGTGATCAAACAATACCCAAAATCACGACTTGCCGTATCAATGTCGTGAATTTGAAAGAATACTGCTGCAAATTATCCATTTAAATACATAGGTAATTTCCATAACCAAATAAGACAAGTCAGTTTGGACAGATTTGATTTATTTTGGTGCCAACGACACTTTTTCGCCACCACACCCTCCGACAATGGGGTAGATTTCATCGATATAATCTGGAGATTGCCGAAGAGGTCACCTATAAAGTATCCGACAGAAAACGTCGGAATGCCTTCGACCAAGATTTTTATACTCAAATATTTAGTTAGCCATCTCGATTAAACTGCCTTTTAAAGAAAGAAAACTGCATCGAAATCGGTCCATCCTTTCGGGAACTACGACGCCACAACCAGACACACAGATAGTCAGAGCTCCGGATACACACGTCAAATTTATACCTCTCTTTTTTCGTCGGGTTAAAAGTTATCGTCATTGGCCACACATTAGATCATAATAAAAACATTTTAAAATCACTATTACACAAATCCCACGCCGCGTCTGTCTGTTCGCGATAAACTCAAAAACTACTGAACGAATTTTTTGCGGTTTTCACGAATAGACAGGTTTAGGTGTATAATTGTGTACCCGTGCGAAGCCGGGGCGGATCGCTTCTTTTATTAATAACATTATAATAACTTGTAAAACTTATATTCACTACTTACAGGTTCACATGAAAAATGCTTTACCTACTACCACTAACAACACTTCTTGGTTATTGTTGAAAACAGTGTCAAACAAAGAATATTTGCATTCTTAGTAGACAACAAAGCCTTGTAGAAGAACGTTCCGTAGTAAAACGATTTGCCCAGAAATATGTATGATATTTCAGTTAAGTTCACCCGTACAGTGATTGAAGCCTGCAAAATATAAAATTTAACATTCAAAATTGTCATAGCTGAAAATCTTTGAGCGACACAGCGAATCAGGCGAAACGTATGCTGAAAATTATCAATAATGTGAGTCTTCGTGAGAGAAAATAATAAAAATGCGAAAGTAACTCTGTTTGTCTGTTGCTTTCCACGGCGCAGATTTTGATTAAATTCGGAAAAAATAATAATAATAAATATGATTGGACAAATTGCCACAGCGCCATCTAGCCAAGCAAAGCTTGTGTTATGGGTATTAGATAACTGATGTAAGTTCTTGAATTCTACTCCCAGACCCATAACAGAAATTAAAATTCATAATTTCAATTTCGGCTCGGCCGGGATCGAACCTGGGACCTCTGCGTGGCAACCGGCATGTTAACCAACTGAACCACTCAGGTCGTCAAAATTTGTTAATTCAAAATTGTTTATAATTAAAAATCTTAAAGCAACACGATGAAACCGGCGAAGCCCATACTAAACCGAAAATAAATCTGGGTCTTGCCTTATCAAGTTCATATCTGTCCAGACTTGTATTATTTGGTGAACAAAAAATACCCATGTAAGAAACACAGAATGTGAATTCAATTGAAATTCAAAAATGATAATAATTTCAGGTTATGGAATAAACTACCTGTAGGTAGAGGTTTTCCCTGGAGAGTAAAGCATGGAGTTCTTCTAGAAAGGGGTGAAAAGGTTTTACGAGGTCGGCAACGTGTGGGTGCCCCTGGTATTAATTGAAAACGTCCATAGACTACGGTGACTGCTTACCATCAGGCAGGCCGTAAGCTTGTTTGCCACCTCAGTGGTATAAAAAATCCAGTTAAATACATAAATTCTCTAAAATATATATTCCACTATCATATACTGCGACAGATTTAAACAACGTTCGAAATCTATTTTGCTATGATGTTTTCACTCAAACCCGTTGGCCCATAAATTGTCTTTGGTCGTTAGTTAGCCATATTTATTCACCAAATAAGGTAAGTCAGAATGGACAGATTATAATTATAATGACAGGAAATTATAATTAAATTAACCTCCTTAGTAACACACTTGTTATTCACGAATGGGGCTAGAATTGTCCCCAGCATGAAATGTTGGCAAGGCTTCTTTAAGTTGTAGTTCCAGAGACGTTTTGTTGTATTCTCCTGCACTTTGTATACCATAACCCGAACCTGAAATAAATCATCATCATCATCATCATCATCATGGGGATCGAACTCAATACATATCGGTTACGAGTCGAACCCGCTAGCCGGACACAGATGCTCTTTAAAAATTGTAAAAAAAAACAGTAATCTTGGACTTTAATGTCCCGGTTGTGCTCTCGCGTAAGAGGGCCCGGGGTCCGCTTTAACCATGATCCAGGATATGGCAGATCTGATAATTACAGTGGAGCGACTGCCATCTGACCTCCGTGACCCTGCTACCAGGGGAACCTGACCAGATTTAGGTAATCATGGTTACACATTCAGTCGCGACTGTGCAGGGTTTATCTCGATGTTTTCCCTAAGAGCATCGGTTAACATTCAACTAATGTACATAACTCAGTAAAACGTCATTGGTACATGGCCGCAGTGGGATTCTACCCTGTACCTCTCGCTTACGAGTGAATACCATTATCACTCGGCTACCGACGCTCCTAAAATATTGTACCTAGACGAAATCACGGCCATAAATTAGTAGAGTATGTATGTAGTAGAATTTAAATTAAGAATTATTACTTATACTCGTACATTGTAACTATTACGAGTATTGTGATGTCAAGGTAAATAATGTCTTTGTCTATGTCTATGTCTATGTCTATGTCTATGTCTATGTCTATGTCTATGTCTATGTCTATGTCTATGTCTATGTCTATGTATATGTATATGTCTATGTCTATGTCTATGTGTATGTCTATGTCTATGTCTATGTCTATGTCTATGTCTATGTCTATGTCTATGTCTATGTCTATGTCTATGTCTATGTCTGTCTATGTCTATGTCTATGTCTATGTCTATGTCTATGTGTATGTCTATGTCTATGTCTATGTCTATGCCTATGCCTATGCCTATTTCTATGTCTATGACTATTTTGTGCGGTTTTTTCTGGGCACATACAAAATATGTACCTAACCTATTTGCAAGCGACCGTCATCATCTACTGACGGTCACTCACAGTGACAGATTGAGACAGACAACCAGCGGCGCTAGCGTCGCGGAGTTCCCTTTCTTTTCATTTTTTTATGGTCTGTGGTGGTGGTGCCGCGGCGCATGAGCATTTTGTTTTATTTATGTACAATAAAATTATTGTAATGTTTAAAATTATGACATTCATAAGCGTTTGTAAAAAGCCTAAACTGAATAAACATGATTTGATTTGATTGATTTGATTATGTCTATGTCTATGCCTATTTCTGTCTATGTCTATGACTATGACTATGTACGTCCACTGAACCACTTACATCATCAATGGAAACCGGTCTATGGAAAGTGGTGTTCAAAACAACTATAAAAGATCCGGACTTTCCCGTCAGTTCGCTTTTCGTAGTCGCTGCGGTTGCTTTCTTCGGCCCACGACATATTTCGAAGTTCGAGAAAGTAGCTTCGTACGGACCCTGAAAATTTAACGTCATATCATCATACTAAAGTGGCAGCGGGCAGGGCACATAGCTCGAAGAACAGATGGCCGATGGGGCAGTAAAGTTCTCGAGTGGCGACCACATACCGGAAGACGCAGCGTGGGTAGGCCTCCCACAAGGTGGACTAACGACCTGGTAAAGATCGCAGGTACCAGCTGGATGCGGAAGGCACGGGACCGGCCTTTGTAGAGATTTCTGGGGGAGGCCTATGCCCAGCAGTGGGCGTCTTTCGGCTGATATGATAATCATCATACTGGCGTTAATCCTAGTTTTTACTGCCTGAGCGGTCGTTGGCCAATTGACCTTTTACATGATTCAATCCGGATTATATTATGTACGGTAAATACAGAAACTGAGAACGCGACTTCAAGATTGCTCTCTGTTTATTTATATTGTAGGTACTACACCGAGTAGTTAAGGTATCCGACTCGTAAGCGAGAGGTACAAGTTTCGAATACCACAGCGACCATGTACCAATGACTCTTTTTTAAGTTTTGTACATTACTTGAACAATAACCGATGCTCTTACGGTGAAGGAAAATATCGTGATGAAACCTGCACATTCAGGCGACTGAATGTGTAACCAAAATCCAATTTAGTCTGACTCCCCTGGTAGCGGGATCACGGAGGTCAGATGGCAGTCGCTCCACTGTAATTATCTGATCGGCCAAATCCCCCGGCGGACCCCGGGCCCTCGTGCGCGAGAGCACAACCGGGACATTGACGCCAGTATGATTATTTTATCATCCTGGCGTCAATCCTGGTTTTTTATTGGATAGAGAGGCGCACGGTCAGATAGGCCGCCTGATGGAAAGAAACCAACCAAGTTTACAAAAAAAATTATAAATGGTTCCAAGACAATCGGAGAAAAATAATTTTGCTGTAGCTAGTAATAAGCACTTACGAATTCTTCTTCTTTAACATTTTTAACCGAAACGGGATTTAAAATAAATATAATACACAGTAAATTGAACATTCTTGGTGCCTCTGTCATTAGCTTAAGATAATTACTGTGCCAAACATTGTATTGAATATGGTACCAGTAATGATAGTGAAGTATGTGCAAAACAAAATCATTATACTATACCTAAATCATTTAGGTATAGTATAACAGTCAAAATCTGGTAATTGTAAGTAAGATATGGCTCGATGACTACCTAATGGTTGTTGGTCTCATTACCTACTATCCGTAGGTAGGTATGTAGACTCGGGAAGAAATTTGCTTATTTTATGCTACACAGTGACAAACGAGCAGACAGCCCACCTGATGGTAAGCAGTAACTGTCATCTATAACATCGGCGATTCATACATTTAGGTCGCAAGCAACAAAACGTAGAAACGGAGGTGCGTTTTCACTGTGAGGACTAAGATGAAATGCCTCTATTAACGCTGACTACCTTAACCTTCAAACCGGAACACAACAATTCAAGCATTGTTACTTGGCGGCGGATTGCTTGGTGGTATTCACCCAGGCGGACTCCTCAGGCTTGACAGAGTCCCACCACTTAATAACCTGCTTTAACACAGTAAGTTCTGATACGTGTCGTATAGCAAAAAGGATTGATATTTTCTTGACTAACAGTCTCGATGTTTAAATGAAAAAGCTGCAGTGGATGTGCAGAGTGCGTTACTTGATTGTAGGTAACGAATATGTGGTAGTATTAGCTGAGAGATATCGTGGATTTGTAGCGGCATCTATCGCTCCAATAGGGAAACTCAATAATACTCACTTTACGAGTACACGAACACAAGGTTGGCAAGATATACAACTTCCAACGATCAACCGTCGGACCCTTGGTCTTCTGGTCACAACACCCGGCCAGGTGGGTAATTACCCTTTTCCACCTTCTCCATCTTCGCTTGCCAACAATGGCGGCAACCTTATCCTTACCACCGCCAAACATTTATAAGATTAAAGAAGCTCATCTACGCTGATTTGGTCACGGGTTGCGTGGGTCTCGGGGTTACTTAGGAAATAAACGTCTAAACTTGTCGGTATTAGAAACGAAAACACGAGGGAGACATTTTAAGCAATGGAATGATATTCATGAGAACCAAGACCGGGTGAAGTGGAGAAGAAAGAGTAGAAAACGGACCCTGGCAAAAGCCGAGATTGAGCGCTAGGTTAATGATGATGATGATGATACATATAGTATTTTTAAATATTTTAGAAGCAGAAATACTTCAACCATCAAGCTAAATCCATTTTGTAAGTACCTAGATGATGTTTCGCTTTTTGGCAGTGGGTACTAAATAGGTACCTAATGGACAGTTTGCCAAATGTAATTTTAATTATGTCATTAAATATCACAAGCTATATACTATACGTACTAGAGTGTGACGATTACCAACACACCTAATTAGTAATTACGCTCAGTAAAACCGGGTAACTTACAAGTTTTTGTCACCAACACCACCATTGCTCATACGTTTGATTCATATAATCCGGATCAGGAAATTATCATTCTACATCTTTCTATTTCATATCTACTAGAAGATATGATACGTTACCGCACATAGTTATAGATAGTTGTACACTGCCCTTTCCTTTTAAATAACATCCCGGCGCGACTTCGTTTGCGCAGCGTTTTACCCCTACACTACCCTACATTACTCTATTACCCTACCCCTACTTCTATTCTACCCTACCCTTAAATTATCCTACACCTACTTTACCCCTACATATCCTTTTTTCTTGCTTATAAACCTTCCTCTTGAATAACTCTATCTATTGCTGAAAACTGCATTAAAATCCGTTGCGTAGTTTAAACGATTAAAAGCGTACATAGAGACAGACGGCGGGAAGCGACTTTGTTTTATCCTATGTAAAGATTTACGCACAACGCGTAGTAACTATTCTGTGGAATAGGTCATTGTGAAAGACCTCTCCACCGGTAATCGAACTGAAGCATTGAAGAAAGCTATGGTGGTGGCGCGGCACGTAGTTAGTCGTTGCCCTAGAAGTCTTAAGACTACTTAGATACTTACTGAGAACTATTTAGATAGTTCCTTGCAATCACAACACCAACGATCTTTTGCAGTTTGCACTTGTGAGCAACATGCCGTGCGTGCATTCCTGTTATGGTAACACGCCACGTTACATCTAAACCGGTTCTAATCCGAGACTGGATATTGTGCCCAGAGGGGCTGCTAATGTAGATAACTCAGAGTCATTAGTAAAGGGTGGCTTCGCGCCCGGTACTTTGATGTACAAGTCGGACCCCGCTTAATATATAAGGTGGAGGTACTGTACCGATAAATACTTTCAAATTCTTCTTCCTTTACAGTTTTAACCTGTTTTAGCTGGGTGAGGAGGTGCTGATGCATCAAGAGCTACCGAGATCCAGCATCTCTTAAATACTGCGCTCTCCAGTCGGCCCGCCGAGCGTCGAGATTATAGCAATCATCATCATCATCATCGCAGCCCGTAACAGTCCACTGCAGGACTTTGGGCCTCTCCCACGAAAGGGGAGGTTATTGCCATAATCTCCACGCTTGGCAGGCGGGTTGGAGATCGCAGTGTTTAAATATAACAATGGAAAATGCTGCGGCCCAATTTTCGGACTACGTAGACTCTTAATATTAGTCGCCTTGTACGACACCCATGAGTATAAGGGGTTGGTGCTATTCTACTCTGCCGGACACTACACGTCAAATTATAGCAATGCCCTTCATTAATTGGGATGAGACTCGAGTCCAGACTCCTGGATTGTTATGGGCTATTGATGTGGTATGTACTTAGAAGCATATACCTATTCCTCAATGGAAGCAAATGGAAGCAATAACAATGAAAGGAATAGATCGAAGGTCGAAGTTCACAAATCACAAATATCGCCGTTGCGGAAGGATAAGGATTTTGAGGTAAATCTTTAGCGAAAGGGATAAAACCCTCATCCAGTTACAAATAATAATAAATAAAACAACATTCTCTCTTTTGCTAAATATTTTATTAACAAAATGGTGGACCGAATGTTAAGGTACCTACTTTTTAATGTATTTACATTACAGTTGCATTCTAATGTTTGATCATACAATCTATTAAATCAACTCTTCCCAGTTGATACAGCCATGCTAAAGCTAATTTGTTAACAAGAAGGAATATTTTGTTAATCATCATCAGCTAATGATTCAAAATATAGCATAGATATTATTTACTTACACCACTGTCGCACACTCAGCAGCACAAAAAGTTGTCCAAGTGCTTATTGCAAATTTGTAAACAACTTAACAACAATATTATTTCACTCGTGTTCCCGAATTGATTCCGAGCGCTCGTTTCCGCGAGGCGAGTCAACCGTATCACCGTAATGTTTCGTTCACGAGTTTGCCATGTCAAAGCCATGTACGTATAAAGGATTAGGTTAACTCATTTGTGTGTGTGAGTCATAAAGGCACATCACTCGCGTTCGGGATTTTTTTTATGCATGATACGAAAAATGCTGTCCGTGATCGATTCGGGAATACGGAGATTTAACAAAATAAGCTGTTAAAGCTACTCTGTACTCACATGTAAACAAAATCTTTCTCCATTGGTCGATAGTCCAATTCACGTGTTTATAAAACAATTTTAATCGTGCTTAGTGTAAACCGGTGTCTCTCGAGTTATGGCTGAGTTAAATCATGTTTCTCCAACCTATGATCTGTTCACTTTATCACTATCAAATGCCACATGAAACCTCCGCCCGATACCAAATGCGATCTTGGTTCTTTATCAATTCCAAGACAACAGTTGTTAGAACAAGTTAATTCTTAATTACACCCTTAAATAAACTAAACAGGGCCCTTGAAACTTATTCGCATTAAAACATCTCATAAATACCACTTAGTTTTTGACATTTTTGCGTTAAACATTTGGGACAGTTTTTACGCCGATGTACTCATTAGAACCACGGGCCCTAATTTTAAAACCGCCTCGAGCGCTCGCCTTCTAATGCTTGTCTTTTCTATCTCTAGCAACTTGCCACGAGTGTGCGAGCGCTGGCGCGGATACGAGCGGTTTCATAAATAGGGCCCCAGGTGAATAATTAGGGTGGTCGGTTTTTTTCTATATTCGTTGTGTAGTAAGATTTACGAAGAAATCTGGCGTTATTTCCCATGTCTTTGGCACTATAATATCTGGAACACAAAAATGCATTTTGTTATCGTTTATCATTTTGATTCTATTTTAATAAACATCAAAAGTCCTATTCTTACTTTCAATGTGTCTGGTGTCGTTCCCTAGACGTTTCAGTTTAGTATCATAGCCAAATGTCTTGTAAATGTTTTGCTTCAATACATGCTCTATGTCGCCTTCACTCTCAGACACATCTTTTACATTAACTTTGGGTATGTCACTTTCAGAGCTAATGTGGGCTCTTCTTGTATCTAATACATGTTTACCATGAAATGCGTTGTGCAAATTTAGTTTCAATGACAGTTCCTCATCGCTATAGCTCGATAGCTCTGTAATTTTTCTCAAAATGTCTTCCGTATCAACATTTTTGCTGTGATTATTTATATTAACATCAGTATTGTTTTCTATTTTATTTGAATAAATATTAATAAGACTTCGAATAACTTTAGGTCTGCTAAATAGCTTATTATATTTACGTATAAGTTTCTGTTTCTCTCTTTCCACTCTCCACATCATTTCGTAGTTTGACTCTTTAAATTGATTCGCATCTGAAATAAACTCATATTTACAAAGTTGAAGAATTTTTGTAAAAGTGTGAATCGAAATCAACCCGCCACGAGTCGAAACGCCAAGAAGAAGGCGATGAATTTGACATTTAAATAAATATATTT
The DNA here is from genome assembly GCA_907269095.1 of Blastobasis adustella. NCBI lineage: Eukaryota > Metazoa > Arthropoda > Insecta > Lepidoptera > Blastobasidae > Blastobasis > Blastobasis adustella. The sequence goes on from OU026140.1 coordinate 8,785,432, forward strand.
TTCAAACTAACTTGTCACTGACTCTCATAACTTGTTTTTGCTTTTATTCTCTCCTTTTCAAGTTATATAGGTATTTATTAATATTTCGTACTCAAAAGAGCGCAAGATCGCGATCGCGTATTTAGATGTGTTTATCAATTCAAATTCAAATATCTACCTATTACGGGATTCAATTTTGATTTTATTATGTACTCGAATTCCTGACCTAAAGCACTTGAGTACGGTAAATACAAAAACTGAGATCGCGATTTTAAGATTGCGCACTGTTTATTTTACGAACAAGCCATGGGTTTCCCTAACCAAAAGAAACGAATATTTTACCTTTGTTATTCTGTAAAATATTCCCCATAGTATTTTTATTTTGTTCATATTGGTGTGGGTCTTCTTTGACATATGCGACATTGTCATTTTTACGTCCCTTTATCTCCCATTTGTTGCTAGAGTTTGTAGATAAAATTATATCTGTTTTTTCTAAATTAACGACTTTTTCAGTTGTCGTTTCTTGGGTGTATACCACTTCCGAACGATCATTATTATGATGAAATATATTGCCCTCAATATCTTTTTGGTATGGTCTTTTCAAAGCATATTCGTAGCTGTCAAAATCTTTCTTCCCTATGCTTTCTCTAAATATTTCCTTACTTACATTGTCTATTATACTTGTAGGGCTTGTATATATTCCAGTATTGCGTGCATATAATTGGAATCGAGGCGGTCCAGACTCTTTAAGGTCCTGCAAACTTTTACTGTATCGTTTTAGTTGGTTTAGCTTATTAATAAGTGAGTATATTCGATAGTTACTTTGACTGTCTGATATTGTTCTTAGTTGTTGAGTTTCAGTGCGATTATTTGAATCCAACTTGTTGTTTAACTTAATATCCATTACCATAAGGTCGTGTCTTGGTTCAGAAGTAATAATTTCGGTAGCAAGTATATTATGCACTCTGTGTATTGGGCTCCTAAAAGTATGTGTTGTTTTGGATGTCAGATTGTAATTTGAAAATCGTTGCGAAACGCGAACCTTGTTATTTTTTGACACCTTTTTATCAGCTTTTTTGACAACCCGAGGACGGTTGTTCTTCTTTATTATTTCAAGATTTTTAGTTTGATTTTTAACATTTTTTTCTTCTGCTTTCCCTATATGATAAATTTTTGCATCTGAAAGATATGTAATATTTTTATTTTAAAACTATTTATACAAATATCGAGCCTATGCAGTATGGACTCTGTAGCATTCAGGAAACTACTATATAAATATAAACAAATTTTCGTCATCTTTACCGCAGAATCGCAAAGCTACAATTGTATCAGTGTATAATGCCACTCAGAAATAACTTGCGGAATACAGTATCACCCAATGGAAAATTAATTAAATTAAAATCATTTATTTCAGGCTATATAAACCCGTAAGAAGTTACATGGTAGATTAGCAACGGAAAGAAGAAAAAGTTATGCTCAAAATTACACTGTGCGATCGAATCAGAAATTAAAAGATCTGTGGGCAAACCAACGTCACCGACATAGCCCGAAGGACTGTCAGACTCAAGTGAAGTAGCAGTGGACAGGGCACATAGCTCATTGAGTAGATAACCGCTGGGATAAAGTTTTCAAGCGGCGACCACGTACTGGTGAAATTCACAGCTAGCAGCTGGAGGTGGACAGCACAGAACCGGCCTTTGAGCTGATGTCATCTTGCGGCATGATGATGATGATTAGGTATTTATGATTTTTAGATTTTAACCTCTATTAATACCAGATTGTTCATACCATTATTGAGTTCCCGTATTTTGTTACTAAGTTCTCGGGCCGCCATCTCAATTATATCTTTCGGAGCTATATTCATAGTTATGTAACCACCGTTCTTTGGGTTACTTGACTCTTTGCCAATGTGTAGAGTGATATCATTGCCACCTATGTTGATTTTACTATTTTCTGCTATGGGGTTACTTAAGTCTCTGCTATTATTGAGATAATTATAATATTGTATTGGATTACTTGAGTTTTTACCGCTATTCTGAATATTAAGTTTGACATTAACACTGACATTTGTTTTGTCTGTTCTGCCATTACTATTTTGAATATTAAGTGTTCCATCTTCATTAAAATAATTATATTCTCGTATGGGATTATTTGAATCTCTACTACTATTCTGAATGTTAATTTTACCATTGGTATTTATATAATTGTAATCACCATTAAAATATCTGTTACTTGACACTTTGTCACTGTTGCTATTATTAATGGTACTTAAATCTCTGCCGTCATTCTGAGCTGTTTCTTTTTTATCTGTGCCCATATAATTATATCCTTGAAATGGATTATTTGAATCTCTACCACCAATCTGAATATTAACTTTGTCGCCATCGATAACATGATTGTCTCCTATGTTACGTAATTCTTTGTAAGAGTCTCTACCACTATTATAAAGGTTAACCATTCCATTTGTGTTCATATTATTATAGCCAGGAAGATTTAACTCTTTACCATTAGTTTTAATGTTCACTTCGCTAGCTATTTTTATGTTATTATAGTCTGACATGGGTTTATTTAGGTCTCTGTCATTATTCTGAATTGTAAGTTTTCCGTCTATGTTCATATACTCTTGTATGGGGTTATTTAAATCACGAATATTAATTTTCCCATTTGCATTCATGTCATTGTAGTCTATTGTTGGGTTAAATGATTCTCTGTCATTATTTACGTATTTAAATTTTCTGTCTGGGTTCATATAATTATATTCTTGTGCAGGCATATTTAACCCTTTATCATTATCATGATTGTTAAATTTGACACCTATGTTCCTGCCATTGTAGTCTTCTACTGGGTTTATTAAATCTCTATCAATATTCTGAGTATTATAATTGTATATTTGTATGGGATTATTTGATTCGCTGCCCTTATTCTGAAGATCAACTTTGTTATTAGTATTTACATAACTATATTCTTGTATGGGATTATTTGAGCCTTTACCGCTGTTCTCAATATTTACTTTAGCATCTGTGTTCATTACATTGTATTCTCGGCCATCATTTTGAATATTTGCCTTTCCCTCGCTGTTAACAAAATTATAATCTTGAAGTGGATTGTTTGAATTTCTAGCAATATTCTGAAGGTTAAGATTACCACCTGTGTTCACATTATTTTGATTATTAACTTTTACATCTATGTTAGCGGAATTATATTCGGGTATGACATTACTTGATTCTCTGCCACTAGCTTGAATGTTAACTTTGTCACTTTTATTCACATAATTGTAACCTTGTATGGGAAGACCTGATTCACTACCACTATACTTAAAGTCAAGTTTTCCACCTGTGTTCATATCATTGTAGCTTGTTATGGGGTAGCTAATACCAGGCTTTCCAGCTGCATAAAATTGTTGTGTAACTAAACTTTGAGCGTTTAAACCGTCAGTCTGATATTCATATTCTTTTTGAGCCGGTTTTGGTGTTACAAATTCCTGTGTTGTCATTTTGTTGCCGCTCTGCACAGAAAATAGCATATCCATGACATTGTCCGATGTCTGTGGGAAGAGTTCCGAAGTCCAACCTGCTCTCGGAGTACTAGAATGTTTCTTTGTCATCATATTGTTCAAGAATCCACCAATGAAACTATTCTCCTTATTAAGAAAGTTTTGAAATGCATTTTTTGTGGTCTCCGTGGTTGTTGTTGTTGACGGAATATATCTGTCTATAAAGTATGAGCCTGTTTTCGGTGACCTACGATGTGTCACCTTCACATTGTGTTGGTGATTTCCGTGCTTTTTATGTTTTTTGTGGTCATTGAAGAAGTTTTCTACGATCTTCTCGTATTTCTTGATTTTAGACTCAGGGTTTGACTTATGTTGATGATGTCTGAAGTGGTGTCGTATATACTTGTCAAAATGAGCTGGATGTTCTTTCTTTATATGTTTTAAGTCGTGACCAAAAGACTTTCTTAGGTTCGCACTGAAGGTTGAAGTTTCAGTGTGGGCATTGTTTTTCTTTTCGGGATGCCACAATGACGCTGACGAATCGTCGCTATCTGAAAACGAGGAAATTGAGCTTAAAGTTTGGTTCTGTTAGTGCCTAGAACTTAGGAGTCGTTGAAAAGTCGTAATGGAGCAGCATGCTAGTAATTAGAGCAAGTAAAATCCGATCCGTTTATAAGAGGGACGAGGTTAGCTTATTTGGTGTAGAAGTCCTTCACGACACCTTCGAGGGGTCTATCCAAGGGGTTTTACAAGGGGTTTTTACAATGTGTTTTTACATTTAAATTATATTTTTCGAAGTGTTGAAGTGTTTCCGCAAGCGAACCAAGGTCACCGACATGGACCTAAGGATTGCCAAGCTAATGTGGCAGTGGGCAGGGCACATTGTTTGAAGAACAGATGGCCGATGGGGCAATATAGTTCTCGAGTGGCCACCACGTATTGGAAGATGTAGCGTGGGTAGGCCTCCCACAAGGTGGACCGACGACCTGGTAAAGATCGCAGGTACCAGCTGAATGAGGAAGACACAGGACCGGCCTTTGTTGAGATCTCTTGGGGAGGCCTATGCCCAACAGTAGACTTCTTTCAGCTGATATGATGGTGATGATTATGTTTTTACAAAGTATATATAAATTATATAAATGTAGTCTTTTATATTTCCAGTGGGTTCATTTGATATAGTGTACTTACTACAGAATAAGGGTAAACTCATCAATGCTACTCCGACCGAACCAGTAGGGTACTCCGCCTATCTGATGATTACAGGATAAAATTTGTTCTTATAAAAATAGTATATTTGAAACTTCTCTCCTCTGAAACGTCAGTTGTTTAGTCAGATAACTGACTAATCAACTGGCGTTTCACTGACCGATAACTGACAGTTACTATGATTGACACGTGGTTCTGATGATTTAAGGAACTATAGCTATCGATATATCGGGCTTCTTGTAAAGCAAGGTTAATTGGTATAAATCAAGAAATATGAATGAGTGAATGAATAAATTTATAAACACTTTATTGCATAAATACAGGATACATTCGGTACATTTCGATAGCAACAGAAAAAACAATAGTAGTTTAAAATATTGCTTACATAACAAATTGGTTTTATAGCATGGGTAGTAGGTGAAATGCAAAGGTACCTTACTTACCTTCACTAGACGCCTTTTGAGTAGACTCACTTGTTTCGCTGTATGAGGGCATTATTAACCCCATAATGGGTGGAGGGTTGTCTGAAATCATACAAATAAAATGAATGTATGTTCTTGAATCAAAATTACGCAAACTTTGTTAAAGTGTTATTCAACAATTTCATAAAAATTTGTCCTTTAATAGATGTTATAATAAGGTAACTTTAGGTAGATACCTATTGATAATTATTAAAACTTTTATTGTTAAAACTATAGGTAATACATCAAACGAATGGTATGTACGCGGCCAAAAGTCAACTTAAAATATCCTCATCCAATGATGAGGATATTTTACCTATTTAACGAAAAATATAGTTCCTTCAAAAGGTTAGGCACTTAGAATAGGTCAACTCGATGAAGCCCCGCGTAGTGTGGTCTACACTAAAATAGGTATTCGTAGTATGGAGTGAAATCGGTTTTGCCGGTTATATACTCAATGGAGAGGTCCGTAAAGGGTTTCAGCACATAAAAGCGGAAAGCGGACGAAGTAATGACCTTCGTTTTTCCCTAATACAAATGTTCAGTGAGAGTTGAAGTATGGAATTTCTTTTAAAGATTATTGAACGGCGAGTCGTTGCGGAGCCGATCAGTAACCATTTCGGTGTAAGTATACCAAGACTTGAATATAAAATAATGAAGTTTGAGATAGGTGTCTGAAATCACTATCCTATTGGAAGAACGGGCTCTGGAGAAGCCAGGATTGCCCTCGTTGTGATAAAAGTTTGGCTTAAGTACAAGTTTTTTCTTTAATTTATCTGCTCACCTCGGCTTAAAAAATAATCTGTATTCCGGTCTCTGCGATGTCTGAATGCGCGAGATTCCTTTGAATCGTTCGTCATTATCTCCGCGTCGTCATTGTTCAAACTCACCTGCCTAATACGTCTTCGACGATTAGCTGGAACATGTTTTAAGTAAAAGGATCTTTTAGTTCATTTAATTGTGAAGTACGCTAAGGGATTGCACGACCTTCAGCCGGCTCTTTTCTGCTTTCGGGACACAAGTCTTGGATCCCTTACGTCGTGGATTTATTTGACTATTTCTATTTATTTACAATATTAGAAGCCTAGTAGGCATGTTCCTTGATCAGAATTTAAAGATAAGATGTAAATAGTTTGTGAACCAGCAAAGGCAGAAAATAGACAGCAGCGTTTTCAGTTATATATTTTAAAGATCGCTATCTGCAACCCATCTGTCTGCCAGACGTGGACATATAGGCAAAACCTCAACAGACAAATGTTTTGTTATTACGAGTTTTTTAGGGCTAGTGTACCTACTCAAACAAGTTATGAAAACTCAGTAGTTTACAGTAATCATTTAAGGTTTTGAATGACATGATATAATAAGACCACGCTAAGTCCGAATCAATGATTAAAAAAAAAAAAAAATCTCTTTATGGCAACTTATGACAAGTTTTTTAAAAGTAATAGAGCGTTATTCATAAAAGTCATAACAAACAATTTGATTTCCGTAGAACTGTTTATTTTCGTGAGTTATGAAAAATATTATTACATAATGGGCAAAAAACAGTTAAAAAGGAAGTGAGAGTGATAATTTTCAGCATGATTAATAATTTAGTCAAACTAAACGTACAAGTTCAAGCCAAATATCTGAATGTTTACAAGAAGGACTGACAAGGACAGATTATCCCCAGACTATTGCCATATCCACATTTTATAATTTCTACTACTGTCAGTTGATTCGGACTTATCGTGGTCCTATTATAGTAATCATCATGATCTCTATATACTTATATGGTTGTAAAAAGCGACTTCCTTGCTCGACTAATTTGTAAGCTTTCTTCATTTAACGCCAATTGAAAACATATAACAGCGCATCCTTGTGTGTGCAGTTGTAAAATAGAGAAGTACGTAAAATAAACCATGCGTGTAGGAGAAATTGATAGCAACACTATAAAAAAAAACATCTTGGCATTATGGTACTGGTAGGTACTCTCGCGCGCGACAACCTGGGATCCAGGATTTGGCAAATCAGGTGACTACAGAAGAGCTACTGCCATCTGACCTCTGTGACCTTATTAACAGGGAAACCTGTCCGGATGGGATTATGGTTACAAATTCAGTTGCTTGAATATGCAGCTTTCATCACGATATTTTCCCTCACCGGTTGTAACGTTTCCTTAATGGAAACGTTAATAAAAAAACGACGACAAAGCACTCACCACGTGTCGGTAGCTGCAATATTATTCTTTCACTCGGATATTTCACTAGTTTCGCATACGAATTAAGAAGCCAGGCGAGCCGCCTGACCCTGTGCCTGATGTACCGCTCACTATCGAGGACTCTCTTGAAGGGTTTCATGAATATCTGCAAAAAAGCTTTCTCAGAATACGTTCTCATCAATATTTTGGACATCACTGAAACTCGTGCACACAATAAATGTGTTTTCTTAACATTGGATCCAAAATGGTATTGACTGAGGTTTTTTCAATGCTTACTAGACGGTCATTTGACAGCCATCGCACCTGATGGGTAGCGACGATGGAGCCAAAGATGAAACCAGTCCATCTAGAAATAATATATTTATTCTAACCTTGAAGGAGTTGAGTTGAAGAGAACTATGTTGTACTACCCCAGGGATACATTACCAGGCAAAGCGTTTCATTCCTTAGCCGTACGCATTATAAAGCTGGAGCAAAAGGGCTTCGTGCGGATCGCTGGTATAAATATCTACACTGCCGAGGCCGGCGGGATCAGACAAAACGGTTCCTTCGCACACCCTCCGAAATGCAGCCTGTTAATAACCTACAATACGCAACTTTACGCCGATGTTCAAGATTTTGCAACTTAGCGTCAATCAGCTCTGGACCACGAATAAATCAGCTCAGCAAGCTTCTCTGAATACAAAGCAGCTAGTTGATATTTGGCTGATCTATCCCATATGTGGCAGCATAACTCCATAAAAGATCGAACCTGTGCGTGTGATAAAGCCGCTGTTCAGAATTATAGTACTGGATTTCCTTTAAAAGGTTGCCGCGCTTTTTTGCTGCAGTCTGCGTTTTAGTTACCGGCCGAAATTGAGATTAGACGTTAGCTCAACACCGAGAAGCAGGCGGTCATTACAATATAGGACAGGACAGCATCCCAGAGAGGAATGGGCTACGTTCGTCGGAGAACAAACTCGCCTGTGCTTTGGTAGCGTTGAATGTTACAAAATTGGCAGCGCCCTAATTGTAGACCGCCCGCTTCGTTCAGATCACTAGACATGGCCTCTTGACAAAGCTGCATATCATCCCTGCTGGTTCTTGCATTTGATATCTGTCAGTTCCGGTGCGGTCGTCTGCATAGCCAATGGTAGCGTAAAGGTACCTATAAGTAGATCCTTGATGTGCAACAGAAAAAGCCTCGATACCCGGAAAATCAAATGAGTAGCCATCCAAAACTACGCGGATTGATCATCCACTCAGGAAGTCCGATATCTAGTTATAAAAACCAATAAGATTACCGAATGATCAAAGCTTGCTAAAGACGTCTGCATGCCAATACCTGTCAAAGGCCTTGGAGAGACTGAGAGACACGAAAAGGGTCTTGCCATGTTTCTCAAAAGACTCACTTCGTTATCCGTAGTTCCTGAATAAAAAATTATGAACCGTAGGTGCATTGTACCCGTGAAATGTATGAAACCTTTACTTTGTCTACAATGACATTAAAGCTGCAACACAAGAATCTCTACTCTACTATCTCGTACGCGAAGCTAGAAACAAACTTATAGGTATCTTGAGCTGCAAAGCCCGTCGTTCTATGCCAGCTGACGGCAGAAATATATTAGGTCAGAGGTCGAATATACGAGAATACTCATGAAGTTTGAGAGTGTATTCTTTAAAGTAGCTTCTCGGGGTCGACGCATCTTTGGTTCTGTATTTAAGTTACACGAAACCCACATGTGGAATCTGCGGGCTATCACATTTGTTACCAAGGTGGAATGGAAAAACCTGATGGTAGAACTTACTTCATTCAAGATTGTTCTCATTATAATTGACAGTGCAGCCAAATCAATTTTCACATTCGGGTAGGTCTTGAAAATTTCCCATATCTGGACTATATATTGTACCGCTCTCTTATCTATGAAGTGCTCATAGTGGTCCAATATGAGGTTTAATTCGTGCCAATGATATTGACGATTCTTCAGCTGATGACAGTATCTGGTAAGATTACCTGAAAATGGAATACACTAAGTTACACATTTAGTGATTAAGACATTGGTATCCATTTTTTTAAAACTGGAAATTAGTGGCTAATAAGGAGACGACAGCAAACTTGAAGGAAGGAAAGTAAAGTAGCTCATCATCATCACCACAGCCCATAACAGTCCACTGCAGGACTTAGGGTATCTCCCACGAAAGGGGAGGTTATTGCCATAATCTCCACGCTTGGCAGGAGAGTTGGAGATCGCTGTGTTATTAGTAGAACAATGGAAACGCTGCTGCCCATTTTCCAACCTACGGAGATCTTTATCTCGATAATATTAGTCGCCATGTACGACACCTACGAGTGTAAGGGGTTGGTGCTATTCTACTCTGCCGAACACCACACGGTAGCCCATAACAACTATAATTTATAGATTTAGGTGTCTTGCAACAAAAATGCAGAACCATAGGTTTGTCGTCTCTGTGATTGGAGGACTAAGCCGGTATGCCTTAAGGTACTTCGGTTAAGGTAACCTCAGGGTGATATCATCATACCATAGGTACATCAATGAACTATCTAGGCGAACTCCTTGAGTTTGATAGAATTCTGCTACCACCGGTACGCAGTCACTGTTCAGATTTTAGTAAAACTAATAATTTATATTAACCATTCCAATTTTAATTTTATCTATATTTTTGAATATAATCTATGGCTGTACATTGTAACTACCTTTCCCTTTGTCAATCAAATTCAAAATTTAAATATTTAAACGTATGCACGATTCATTATTCATCTACCTTTCACGAGGATTAGCAACTTCTCATTACCCTTGCATGTCTTTGCCTCATTGTCTACAAGGTATTAAATTCATTTAAAACTAAAGTCCACTTTTCGTCATTTTATCCTGCTTACCCTGTATTCTATGACCGAAGAAATGGTTTCCACTAAACATTCACTTTAGTGGAAACGTTTGCTAAATGAAAGCTGCTCCTAATAATAGTTATTTGTAACATTGGTAGGAATCTTACCTCTAGCCTCTCGCTCATTCCACTTTCTGATCAGCCGAGAAAAGTCTCTAAACGCAATGTCGATAGGCGTCCCGAGGTATCTTATTTCATCTTGGTTCTCTTTAGCTACGCTAGAAGATGAAATGTAATTAGTAGAAAAGTATTTGTAGATTTCGTTGTCGGTTAGAGTCATGCAATAACAACTTGCTATATCCGTATAACTTTGTATCATCAACGATACCTGTCACCTATGGAACATCCGCAGCTATACATCCTTCCTCTCACAAACCTTCATTGGAAAGAACGTACAGTTAGTCTTTGAAGCTAACAGTTTTAACAGCATGACTCCAAGTTGGGTTGGCTTTTGCTGGATGCACCTAGCCGGATAAGGGCAGAGAAATGATGATGATATTCAGTTCGGCATATGGCTCTTAAACTATTGGGTAATAAGGCCTGGTGCTCACAGAACAAAAGTTTCCATATCAAACGACTCAAATGTACTCGCTGCCGTGTTTTCGAACTATCAACACCAACTGCAATACTCCTGGCGCTCTATTTTTGAACCGCTCGTCTTCAGTTGAACGGTATGAAATGATTTTCAGCATTCAAATTTCAATTTTTTTATAATTACAGTGGCAGCACCGACAGCTAACGGTTAAAAAAATCAACGTCAAATATCCAAATATTGAACTTTCATGTCGAAAATCAAAATTTAAAACTTTACGGCTCAAGGCAGCCGCTGACCTAATAAGCGGGTGTGCTCCACCATAAACTCTATTCTCTCTTAACTCAGGTGTGACTTGAAAGAAAACAACTTACATAGAAAATTCGTAAGCAAAAATGATGGCCACGTCGCGTAGTTTCTCCCAAGACTGCACATCTTTTAGATGACAAATCATCCGGATGCCAAACGATACAATGTAAGTCTCATCAGGAAAGGATACAGAGGCGTAGAATTGCGAGATGGGATCCGGTGTAGTCGTCGTCGATACTGACGAGTTGTCTGTAATCGTTCATTCAAAAGCAATACTGACATATCCGTGAGAGGACAACACGCACCATGCAGAGAAATTAAGTAAGAGCTTAGTACAGAACCTTGGTGCACACAGGGAAAAGCCGATTCAATAAATTAAAATATTAAATAAATAGAGCCTCGTCCGTATGTGGACCACGTGTAGGTAGGTGAAATTAGCTTTGGCCCTTGGGATTGGTCCCACAACCCTGTAGAATAGTAGTATCAAATCTATTATATTTCATAGGCTTGTTTTCTTTCTACATTTCAAGCCTATGTTACCTTCTCTTCTCATTAACATTTTTATTATCAAAATACTCAGAAAGCCTCCTCCACATAAATGGAGTACTTTGGTTGTCAGTTGGGTGGAAGATCGAAGTGTGGTAAGCACGCTAGGTATAGAAAATACTGCTGCCCACTTTCTGGTATAAAACGAAAAAAATAGGTATAGGATAATAATCGCCTTGTACGCCTCCTATGGACTTACTACTACCCAAATTAAAGTCCATGACGACACCCATGAACCAAAAACCACACGGTCTATATTAATATACAGGGAATATACTAACGAAACGTTTGGTGTTAACGACATACTCACTGAATTTAATATCTAATAGGTAGCGTAACTTAAATCTAGTACCTAAAATATTTGAGACTGATGTCATTAAAACCTTCAAGACACGACCATAAAACACCTATCTCAAAGGTCGGCAACGGATTCACTATGTGCGTTGGTGATCACGCACTATCAGGCGAACCGCTGGCTGGTTTGCCTCCCTCTTTTATAAAAAAATTATATATGATGATGAAACGGATGGACACATGGATGGAAAGTATTACAAAGCAGTAATGAAATCTTTAAATAATCTTAAAATATATATTTGAATACTTACGGCGAAAAGCAAGGTGTTTATAGTTTGAAAGAGATTCAAGGGGAATTCTCGTGCTGGCAAAAATGTTTTGATTTGTCGCCGTACTGACCAAATATGTTAACTTCTTTGTTGGGAATGATTCACGCGGTGTTTTTGCCCTGGTAAGAATGTTTGGGCTTGTCGCCCCACTGACCAAATATGTCAACTTCATTGTTGGGAAAGATTCAAGCGGTGTTTTTGTCCTTGTAAGAATGTTTTGGCTTGTCGCCCCACTGACCAAATACGTTAACTTCTTTGTTGGGAAAGATTCAAGCGGAGTTTTTGCCCTGGTAAGAATGTTTTGGCTTGTCGGTCCACTGACAAAATGTGATAACTTCTTTGTTTCAATCTGATTTAAAGTGTGCAACTTATTTGGTTTTGACTTTTTTTCTTTCTGAATTCTATGTAAATCTGTAGTTGTACTGGTCTGTGGAAATGCACTTTCGGATATCATTCTTATTGGACCGTCTGTTTGGTAGTCAATTTCAGCGAATTGGCTCAAGTTTAAGTGAAATCTCGTTGGATCATCAATATAATCTAATATTTGGGGCACATCATAGAGCTTATCCCTAATGAAATATTGCTTGGCTGATTTTCTTTTTATTTTGGGTGACTTGTGTGTTTCTGTTACATTATATTGTGCAGAATCGTTTGACGATCTCATTTTTAACCAAATATAGTTGGTTTTTTCATATTTATCATCGTTGTCTTTAGTATCAACTAAAACGAATTTATCTGTAGTCATGTGTGGAATTAAAGTTTCTGTAGTTACGTATTTATCTTTGTTGTCATCAAAGTTAGTTGGAACGTTTTTATGATTGTGTTTACTTGATATTTCTAACTTTTTTGGCAATTGGAAGGAATTGTCAAGTGTTTGAAATTCATGTTCATTTTTATTAGTAAAGTAGGAATTAGATTGATTGTTAATAAGATTATGCAATCGCGCGTAGTCCTGAAATGGATCTTCCTCCTCTTGTTTGTTGCGCAAGATATTATTTTGCAGAAGTTCGTTATCAAATTGATTGTAATTTTCTGTGGTTCTGCTTTTTGTGCCTTCCTCTAATATGTTAATGGCAATGTCATCAAGCGATTTCTTTTTTAAACTATAATTGAAGCCATATTTAACTTTTAAAGAGTTTATAACTCTTTCAAATGCATTGTCAGAATTTCTGTCATGTTCTATTTGTGCTTTATTTAAATTAGTATAAAACTCATCACCAGCAGCTACGTTGCGCGTCTTATTTAAATTTGGATGTGTTGTAAGGTTACTTTTGCCACCTAAATTGTCGGTATTTTTCATGAGAGTTATTTTTTTCTGAACTGACTCATTTCTACCAACATCGTTGATGATATTTGACACCTTTGTTGTATTTTGTTTAGAATCACTGAGTAATATGATGCTGTCTTCATGGCGGGTTAGTTCAGTCAAATTTGTAGTCAAGTTATTATGGTTATCTAAAAATTAAAATGAAGGGATTGAAATTCGTGAGCACAAATCTATTATAAGGAGTAATTAGTCGTACCTTGAGTTCCTTTATATTCTAAAATTCTCATCTATTGATTAAATTCTTGGAAATTTATGATAAGAACAAGTCTTATACTGTAATTACACTGGCTACATTTCCATTTCATTTGTGATAATATAGACTAGATCTTATTATGTGTTCTTTAAAAACATTATCGATTCGATACATTATTTACAGACTTGATAACTTTCCATTTCCAGTCGCATTTCTTCCTCTAGCCGTGAAGGTTTTTGGAAATCGTTTACAGCTGATTTCAGTAATGATAATTGCTACCTACCGCCAAACAGCACGATTCATCCAGGGGTTGGAGCTGTGCATTGACACATCAGCCCGTCACTCACCAGTAGATACAGACATCGATACTCCAATGAACTGGTCAAATATTAGTTAAGTCGATGTTCGATAATTCGAGTTTGATCGTATAACGAAATCGCCCGACCACACACGATGATATATTGGCTTATCAATCGTTGTTGAGTAACTTGATGGTTGGTTGGTGTGAGATCTGTCATATTTCTCACTGAGAAAGCAATACGTGTTCGTCTTGGTAGTAAATGAAATATTTTGGTGGGATACCGTATTACCTGTAGTCAAAAACTGTCCACAGACGTATGTTATAAGGCAGAGGTGAGCGAAACACGCGAGCGCGGGCGCGGCCATGTCGCGCCGACTCGCGGCCGCGTTGCGCAAACTCCACCCGCGTCGTTAAAGCTGTTTATTACCCAGCCATATTTATTTTATGCCATTTGTAAAATATTGAGAACCATTTTCGATAGAGTGGAATAGTAATCGCTTCAATTCAAATCGTACAAATCGAGAATTTCTGCGGCAATGGGCAGCGATTTTTATTCTGTTGTGTATTTTCAAAGTTGCTATTTTCGACATACCAGCCATGGAAATAGTGGCAGATCTATCGGTCTAGGAGGCCCAATTATGTATGGCCCTGTTCGGTATGCTTAACTTTTAGTTAAGTATGTATAGTTCATCCAGTTTCTATCGATAGAAACCTGATTACAGGTTATGCTGCCAATTATGGCTCTGTGCTGCCAGTATTATTTTAAATTGTAATTATTGCTGTTGGTTTTCCTGAAGTAAATAAAATAAAATTGACATACTGATACACTCGGATCATTTATGATCATGATTATAAATTATGTTACATACAGGGATAATCAGAACTACAGTAACGGCAATTTCAGTCCCTAAGAAAATTCATAAATTTCCCTTTTAATTTCTGTCTTAAAAATATTATGGAAATTTGGAACTTTGTAAATTGTGTTACCCGTCTGATTAAATATAATATTGTATTGTAACGCCAATGGATTTTGTGATGTCAAAATAAATCATGTATGTCTATGTCTATGTATTGTTGCTTTATGATTTTATTTAGGCAGTCCGCCTAGTCCTCGCAGTAATCGTGTCATCTAACTTTTGTTAAGTATTTCAAAATTTAAAAAAATTAGCAGAGTTGTAGACTAGACAACACTTACCTGCAGAGGGCTTAGCCATTAGTTCGCTATCCTTCCAGTACTTATTTGTATAAGTAACCTATACGACAATTATATCAAAAGTATTAAAGGTAAAATGCTTAAAATATCGACGGAATAAATAAAAATAACAACACATCTTCGACTACCTATCCTATTGAATGAGAAGATAGTAAATGTAGAGTTAAAGAAAATAAATAATTGTTAAGGACAATACAGATTGTTATTAACATAAGGTACGTAATTATTATGATTCTCTTGTCTGGCTACTCATCATCATCTTGATGTGATGGAATCTCGTTCGGAGTCATTGTCTTTGTGTTGATGTGTACTGGCTATTGGACCCACGCTTGAGACATTTGTTCCCTAGGTTCATTAGTTGTATACTTTCTTCAAACTTGTGTTTGTTTAAACGCATTCTTGTCTAACAAGATCATAACTAATTCGCTGTTTAAAATGTTTAGATTGTTCATCATTTCGCGTACTCGATCCATGTCGTCAGCTACTATTTCAGATTAAACCGCTTCTACACTTCACCTTTGCACGATCGGGCTGTCAAATTTAAAATAATGCTCCTCCAAATCAACTTTTTACGACTATCTTTTTTAATGAATACCTACTAATCCTAACAATTAAAAGATATCGCAGTAAATGTCGCAGTTGTGCCTCCAGGATTTGGCAGATCAGGTAATTATAGTGGAGCGAATGCCATCTGACATCCGTGATCCTGTTTACGGGAACTTGATCAGATAGAATCAGGGTTACACATTTGATCACCTTAATGTGCAGGCTTCATCACGATGTTTTCCCTCACCGTACGAGGATCGGTTAGTTATCATCATCAAAGAATTATCATCCATCTTCCAGCTATCCATACAATCCGCTTTTGTTCAACCTTTATAATGAATGGAGACGTTGTCTGCAAGTGTGTTCCCTGATCATTATAATCTGGACGCCTTCAAGACTAGAGTGAATAGGCTGTTCCTAGACATGCATGCTTCATCATCGATTGCGTCGTCACTAGGTAAGATGGCGGTCAAATGCCAGGCTAGGCTAATTAAAAAAATAACAATCTAATGAATGCATCGAAACGTGAATTCGAGAGCGAGATAAAAGACAAAAATGGATTACTTATCCATTAAAATTTATTCATGGTGGCATGTCACAATGGTTCAATGATTTACTTGAATGTATGGACATAAATGAATGAGCCAAAATGGGTCCATACTGCATTAACTCTATGTTCTACGCTTGCAACATTTGTACATAAAGGTCGCCGCAGGCCCGTAGCTGGTCTAATTAAAAATTCCAGTATGCTTCTTTTTCCATCTTCAGCAGCTCCAAATCTAACTTATATTTTTCTCTTTTGGCTATTTCCACTTTTTCTAGTAAGAGTTTCAACTCTAATTCCATTTTTTGCTTTTTTAAATCCGTCATATCATTTGGAATGTAAAGCTCACAGGTCGTTTTTCCAGATTTCCTTCTTGGCAGCCGATGAGGCGGATGCATACCAATATCTTGTTGAATAGAATCTGGAACAGATATTTGAAGCTCTTGTGATCCTGATGGTTTTGACATAGCAGGGCCTCGTAGGTCCGGAAAATTGTTCCCTATTATTTTAAAGATCAATTTATCGGAATCGTGGTATTTGCACTTTTCTTCCTCCTGACTCAGTTTGCAATCGATTATCTCTCTTTACCTAAAAACAAAATAAAAATACTTCAATAAAAATTGTATTTAATTGTGTAGCCACAAAAGGTTTTTGGGACCTGCAATTTATGGTCTCTTTATATCTAAGCAACGTCTTAATCGGACAGTTCTACAAGTATGAAACTCTATGCACCTTCTTTACTTCCCCAACAGAATATTTCAATCTAGCGCCTATTTACAAACAACAATTATTTTACTTTAGGCGGACCCTGGGACATAACGCCCAGATGATGATAAATTATTTTATTTTATTTTTCCGTCACGTTCTTGAAGCCCTTGAATTCTGTCGGCATTTGAATTGTCACAGAATCTTTACTAATAATTCTTTGTACGTAAAACGCAGAACTAATGCAACAACTGACATGCCTACTGTTTCTACTTACTTACTCACTTCGCTGGCTCAGCAGTCCGAAGTGGATCTTGATATCCGACACAAAGGTTCCCCATTGGTCTCCATCCTGCGCTTTTTGTTCCCAGTAACTTATTTGGAGTTCGCACAGGGCTTTTCAGACTTATCCTTCCATCGATACCTCGGCCGTCCCACCGGACGCTTGCCGGCTATTCGGCCCAGATATGCACGTTTGACCGCACGATCCTCTCCCATTCTCTTAATGTGTCTGAGCCAGCGAAGTCAAGCAGCTTGGAAACACCAGGGAAGAGATAAGGATAAGTAGCAAATAATTTGAATAAACTAATAATTTCCATTGTTTTTCCGCCTTTGGGACGCTAGAAGCAGGCAGACCTAACATACGTGACCCGCATGAATTTCTTTCGTCGGCTTTTTCTAACTAAGTAGTTTCTAATGGAATGCTTTGTTTGCAAGCTAGCTCCTCGAATAACATAATCTGTTGTTTCTACACTCTTCTCGATCACTTACCATCAGCAGAGAATGTTTCTTTATTATTATACTATTTTGTAATATAATGGTATGAATAATATTGCTGTAAGTTAAGTGGGTACATAATTGTAGTTTTTTCTTACATACCGTAAACGAAACCCTCCTTATTCATTGTCTGTCTTATTTTGGCTGATTCCCTATACCGGTCTCTTGTCAAAAAACTGTAGCGTCTTTGTATCGATTCGCCTGTTTGTGGCGAAGTCTCCATAGCGTCGTTGATTGTAGTCGATTCTTTTCTCAGGCCTACGTAGAGATGTCGGCGATAAATATGGACATCTGCTAGAGACACGGCTGCGCTGGTTTAGTCACGTATTGTATAAGCCCCAGGGATACGTGGGAAATGGGTGCCTAAATCTGCCTATATCAGGAAAGTAGACGTTTCCGTATTTTAAATGCTGATAAACGTATTGCACTAGAGTAAATTGAGGGAGATTTAGCCGAAGTTCGCTGTTGTTCTTCAGCCTCCTCTATATTAGTGGAAAATTTAATGTAGGTAATCTCTTCTAAAGCAAATTCAAGAGTATAGTAAGAGGTAACTGAAACCAACCTAAACACATGAAAGAGTACTTCCCATTTCTACGAAGATGACCTTTTGGTAGTTACCTATTTTGTGCAGTAACCCCCGACGAAAAAAGACGAGGTCTGTTCAAAAAGTATCGCAAATTTCCGCGGGCTACGTATATTTGATTTTTTATGTAGCGTTATGTTGGTACTCATGTCTCTTACTTATGTTAAAAAGGTCGGCCATTTTGAATGTTTAGGTAATTTTTGACAGCTGTTTTGCTTGGATATGTTTTGGCTCGTCTTCGATATTTGTCTATTCGAAAAAATGGATCAAAGAATCTGTATCAAATTTTGCGTGAAAAGCAAAATTAATTCGGACGCATTCCGAATGTTGACTGTGGCATATGATGAAGCTACCTTGGACCAAAACAACGTTTATCGGTGGTACAAAATGTTCTCAGAGGGCCGAGAAGATGTGAAGGACAAACAGCGTGCTGGACGACCGAGCACGTCAACAACAGACGATTGCAGGAGCGTGGTGCACCATGAGTTTTTGCCACAGGGTAGTATGGTCAATAAGGAATATTACCTGCAAGTTATGCGCAATTTGCGCAAAGCAATCCGCCAGAAACGCCCGGATTTGTGGAAGAACAAAAACTGGCTTTTGCACCATGATAACGCCCCTGCTCACAAATCGTTGCTTGTACGCAAATATTTGGCCAAAAACAACACAGTAATGATGCCGCAGCCACCGTATTCCCCAGACCTGGCCCCCCTGTGACTTTTTCCTGTTCCCAAAACTGAAGAGGCCCATAAAAGGACGACGCTACGCCACGATTGAGTAGATAAAGACGGCATCGAAGGAGGAGCTGAACAAGATCACAAAAAAAATATTTTTTAAGTACTTCGAGAATAGGAAAAAACGTTGGCACAAGTGCATTATATCCGAGGGGGAATACTTTGAAGGGGACAAAATAGATATTCATGAATAAATGAATACTTTTTGAAAAAATACAAAATTCGCGATACTTTCTGAACAGACGACGTATATTCAAGAGTACAATATACTACATACAAGAGTGAAAGTATAGTATACAAGGGTTTTTGTGTATTTTGTGATCCACAGAAGTCCCACGGACCTAGAAAAACGTAATATTAAGGTCCTAATATCTAATTCAGCTGTTAAGTTGTAAGACATTGACATAAGTCGGGTCGACTTCGCTAAAGCTAAAAATAAGGTAAAAATATAAACAGACAAACCATTTCTCATCAAGTCAATAAAACTATGGGGAACGCCAGCTCTTCTGCCCATACCTTTCATCAGTTCGCCAATAAAATCTTTGCGATCACCATAGTGTTTGTCCATATACATAGTTATGCCATCTACAAGCAATTTCTTGTTGACAGAACTGGTCAATCGCGTAAAGGGATTCAGGAAAATCTAAAATAATGCAGTTCAGGTAATTATAGTGGAGCGACTGCCATTGGACCTCCGTGAGGAGGAGAACCTGACCAGATTGGATCATGGCAACACATGGAAAGTACAAGAAAGAAGAAAAAGTTAGAGAACTGCCGGAAGTGAATAATTTAATTTCTTTCCACAACCTTTTGATGACATTTTAAACCTAATGTTGAGGATATTTTGACATCCATGTAGGCGATTTAAAATTTCTCCGATAAAACTCCTGAAGCCATATTTCGTTGTTAAATCGTTAAAAATATGCTGCTACTCGCGCCGCTCTATTTAGTGGCATCTCTTTCAGCCGCCCGCCTCGCTGCTCCTTTCGGGACTCTGCTAGTTGCGGCAAGGTCGTGGCCAGGCTGTTAGATGCTGTCCTAGTTGACACAGGTTGCGCAACCATGGTCGTACGACTTATGTCGCCCGACCAATGGGAGACCTCAAAACCGCCGTCGCACGACCGATGCCAATAAGGACAGCGCCTACGTTGCCGCGACCATGGTCGTACGATGGACGTCGCCCGACCGAGACCTCAAAACCGCCCGTCGCACGACCGATGCCAATTAGGACAGCGCCTCAGTTATAAGATACGGACTAGAAAATCTGCTGATCATCCATCCTCATAAACTTTTAGGTTTACAATATTAGTACTAAGAAATATTTACTTTATACAGCAATTTTTTCAAAATGTAATTGGCTGTATATCCTTTGCACACTTTGTTTGGATATTCTCGAATATTATTTGCCAGTTTCGCCATAGTCTCTCCTTCAGTTGGTGTGTACAGCGTATCAATGTAGGACAACAGCATATTTAATTCAACGCTAAGTGATACGTTTCTGGTGGTCAAAGCCATGTTGGCTCGAAGGATTTGATCTGCAATAAAAGATACGCAATGGTACAAAATAATTATAAAAAAGCTATAGTGAGGCTCCCGGCCAATGTGAAACATCGGTTACATGACGTATAAGGTAGATGCCTAGACCCTTAAGCCCCGGCAAGACGGAAAAGACGTAAGACGCAAATAGGGCGCAGACAGGCGCAGACGCGACTTTTTAAAACATAGAAAAGACGGGGCACGGACGTGGTAGCGTCGTGCTTCCTTTTAGGACAAGCAAGGATGCAGGATCCCCGCGCCCCGCTCGCACCCCCGGTCGCGCCCGTGACCCGTCCTTTCTGTATGTTTTGCAATAGGACGCAGACGTATCTACGTCGCGTCCGGGCCCGGTCTTCGCTGTATGTTTTTTTGCGTTTTGTGTGGCGACGTTTCTATACACATTTTGTATGAAAGTAAATGAAACGGGTGCCGCGCCTGTGACGTGTCTGCATCTTAAGTCTTTACTGTGTGGCCGGTCGCTTAGACTGCAACAACAATTTAGACCTATGTTATGCTGCGATATATTGCCGTAACGGTATTTTTTAGGTTGCAGGTACTCTTTAATGACCAACGAGCAACTAGCTCACCTGATGAAAAGCGGAAGCTGACACGCCGCTTACTACCTATCCTTCAAACCGGAACACAGCAAGGCATTCACTGCTGCTTTCCGGTAGCAATAGATTTGGCAGTGTTATCCTCGGCGATAATTAGGTCTCTAGGAGGACTCCCAGACCTTTTGACCTCTGGAAATGTCTGTGACTGTCACACATACCAAGGGCTTACAATAATTTATATTGCGTCGTTCATGGCGTTCCACAGGGTACTGTGCTAGGTCCATCACGTAAATTGTAACAAAATCAATATTTGTTTATAACGATTGACATTGATACGAAGACTTGGACAGTTTCAAAGTCGTTTTTCGAGGTCAATCTTACAACGAAGTAGTCGCAAGTTCAACCCTTGTTGGTGTAGTAGTGTTTATTTATAATTTTGTTTTCTGATTACAAACTTTCAGTAGTAGTCGCGCATGAAACCAAACTTGGTTATTGTGTATGGCAGGTAAATTCAGATGTAACAAAATACCTGGAAGAACTTAAAGGGATTGGAACTGTCTAGGCAAGACTGGTGCAACTTAAATAGACTACGCCCAGCCTTAGCACCTCCTACAAACACCGCTGTGAATGGAGTGTATCCTCCCAATGTCACTGCGGTTCCCCAATTTAGTCGATATAGCACATACTATCGGAATGCCCAGTTACCCTGGCCCACCGGAGGACCTGATCACCCTTAGTGACGAAGCAATTAAAAAGCTGACTTCGCTTGATTTGTAGCTGAATATGTTACTCGTGTATTGTATTTTAGCCATACGACAAAATAAAATTACAAACATTTATCTCGTTGTTTAGAATTGCTTCCACAGCGCCACGCTATAACATCTCATTCTATATTATTGTAAAAAATACTCAAAATAATTAATGTAAGTAGTTCTTGTACCCATAAGCCTCAAGACGTCTTCTCCCAATATCATTGCCTTAAATTCCTCGATTATGGCGAAGCAGCGCTCCCCAAACTGTGACTTGATCTCTTTGTGAGCCTTCACCAAGCTGTGGGCATAATTTTGATTAATACTATTAATACTTTTTTTTATTTGCCGTTGTGGGATAAAAATGCCTCGGGACCCACCCCGGCTTCGCATAGGTACTACTCGTGTATCTTAACAAATTATACACCGAAACCTTCCTCGTGAATCACTCTGTCTATTGGTGGAAAACGCATGAAGATCCGTTCAGTAGATTTTGAGTTTATCGCGAACAGACAACCAGACAGACACGGCGTGGGATTTTGTTTTATAATATGTGGTGATAGTGCTAAAATAAGCTTTCTGTCAGTAATATAGATACCAAAATTGCACCGACGAAAAAAGAGGGTAGTCATAAATTTGACGTGTACCTATATCTGTGGCTTTGTGTATCCGTCTGTAGCAACGTAGCTCCCGAACGGATGGACCGATTCGGATGCGGTTTTCTCTATTTGAAAGCCAGTTTACTAGAGATAGTTCTAAGCTTAAATTGTTTTATTAAAATCGGTTTTGTAGTTTAGAAAATATTTGAGTTTAAGTAAACTTGGTCGGGGGTTATCCGACTTTTTCTGTCGGTTATTTTATAATTATGGTTATTTATAATATCTAGTGATAATGTTGATACAATACGCTTTATGTCATTACTATAGATACTAGAATAAATAATGTTTATATCTATGTCTAAATTTGCATAAACATTAGGAACAAATCGTGCAGAAATCGTATACCTACATCTACACTTATTCGCCTCTCATCATTTCGCTGAAAAAACTACGTAGAAAGAAAAAGGAACCCATTACACCTTTACACTTAAACCGCTAAGAAAATAAACTAAAAATAATCAAAATAATTTACTCATCCCATTCCTCTGCAAAGGCCCGGCTCAATTCTGTAATGACTGTAGCGTTTTTCTGTGCCAAATATTCAGTGATGAGACTTGCGAAAGTTGTCATATAACCACCATCTAGTTGCATCATTTTCGCAACGAATATGTTGTTCGGCTGTGCAGACGTCATGTTTTCAGATTTCAATTCTGAAAATAAATACCTTATTAAATACAAATACATTGCAAGCTTTTATTAATACAAATCGTAACTAATTAACACTAAATAAAACTGATCTAAATTATTTATAAACTACTGTAAATATAAAATATTTGCCCTAGGTCTCCAGTATTAGGAAAAGTGCCCAGAAGGCTGGTCGCATTGCCTCGCTGGATGGCGAGGCTAATACGTTTACTCAAATAAAGGCCAGCTTTGTGGTCTTTAGAAATATCGACCAGGCGCTTAGCTAACTCCGAAAAAGAGAATGGTTCCCATGGTTCCCACGGCGCATACGAAAAAATAATGATTCAAATGCTGTAGTGCAGCAGAGATCCGAGTTATCTATATTCATACAACTTAAAAACGTTTTTAAGCCATCTCTTTTAAGGTTTAAAAGAAATTGTGATCTATACATACGACTTGGTAAAATTTGCAGATATCGGCTGGATTCGGATGGCATGGAACGGCCTTTGTGGAGATCCCTGAGGTAGGTCTATGCCCAGCAGTGGGGTCTTTCGGCTGATATGATTATGATGGTCATACTTCAGATACGTGTGCTTTATTTGCTATTCCCGACACACAGTAAGAGTATTTTACTGATTTTAAAAACAAAACTAAAAATTTATGAAGTTTACAGGTACTTTGAAAAAAATATACTGGCTAAAGGCCACTGACGCGCTTAATATCCCAGTTAATAAAACTCTGTGTAAATTGTGCAAGATGCAAAGTTGTTTTACTCACCAGTTTTAGTACTGTCATTTTTCAGCACTGTCATATGTGATGCCATTGAGGATGCATTATATTGAGACTCTCCATCTTCGCTTCGGGCACGCTTGTCCAAAAGCACATTTCCCGTTGTAGATTTACTGATAGTAGCTTCTTTCTGTGTAGTTGTTAAAGATGACCAAGTATTTCGTCTAAGTGTTGCGTTGTTGTTCCAGCGGTATTCTTTGGAAACAAAAGTTAAGGCACTGGTGTTCACTGCGACTTGCTTATTTGGTGTAGTAATTACTGTTACTTTCCTAGTAACTTCGCTTGGAGAGTAATTTGAGTCGGTGACGAAATATGTCACATTTTGGTTAACTATAGGTGAATAACGAGTATGATAATTATCAGATCTAAAGGGAGGTGGAGCGAGCTTTTCGATGGTCGATTGCAAGTCAATATCAGATTTAGATAGAGATGTAGCAGCCATAGATGTTGAAGTTGATTTAATTATTACGTTATTTGTGACCGGCTTAACAGTATGTGCTAGA
Source organism: Blastobasis adustella (assembly GCA_907269095.1). Classification (NCBI taxonomy): domain Eukaryota; kingdom Metazoa; phylum Arthropoda; class Insecta; order Lepidoptera; family Blastobasidae; genus Blastobasis; species Blastobasis adustella. Next base: position 8,810,004 of record OU026140.1, read on the forward strand.
TATCTTAACTTATCAATTTTTGGCGCAACTGATTCCTTAGTAGTAGATTTTTTAGGAGTGTACTCAGCTGTAGCTGAAGTTATGGAATCGACAAAGGGTGCAAATGTCAAATCATTGGTACGTCGAACGACGGCATGTTGCGTTACTGGAAAATTGTACATGTCATGTGGAAAATTTGTTATCGCACCTGGATAATATGGCATAGGACTTGGAAAATGCGTCATCGCACCTGGAAAATATGGCATAGCACTTGGAACATTTGTCATTGCAGCTGGATGATTTGGGATAGGGCTTGGTAATTTTGATATGGCACCTGGAAAACTTGGCACAGTGCCACGAATATTTGGTAAAGAATTTGGATTTTTTAATGGATAATGGGAACGCTGGAGTTTTTTGTTTTGATTGGGTGAGAACTGAGAATTATAATATTGCATTTCTGGTGGGTGATAATGTCGATTCGGTGGGATGTACTGCTGATATGTTGGTAACGTGTCATCCCATGCCGTATCTAAATAGTTTTCTGAAGGAACTACTGGCTTTATTCCGAGCAGTTTATTGTCTGATTCCCTTTGCATATTAACATGCACAGTATCACTTTGCGAAAAGTCTTGAGCCATAGCACCAGGATTGTTTAAGTAAGAATGTCGTCTTTGCGTATGTTCTACTGGTGCCAATTTTCCGGTGTCAAAATGAAATTTGTTTTCGTCATACTCAATGATCCCAAAGTTAATGTCAGTAACTGACTGATTTTCAAATACCAAAGATTTTGTCGGGTGGTCTTGTATCAATTGATCTGTTTCGCTAAAAGTCGTTTCATGTGGAAGTTTAGGAGCTTGATCTATATCTATGTTTGATTTATCCAACTTTTCTTCAATTGCATTCTGGCCGTAGTCACCTGGATCCACATCCTGCATTTTATCAAAGTGGCGCTGGCGGAGAGAGGCTTCAGATAACCCCATACCATCTTGAATTCCTTCATAATCTACCATTTGTCTAGCCCCAAATTGATGCATTTCAGCTTCAGCTATCCCCATTTCACCTGCAGGCCGTCTCAATTCGCCTGTAGGTTCCCCCATTCCATCAACTTCTAATGGCTGTCCATATTCGATTGGTACTTGATTCAAATCTTTTCCACCTCGAAGTTCTTGTTTTACATCAGGCTCTAATTCGTCTGCAAATCTATACTCTTCTGCCACCACCCCGTCAGGCCCAACCAATCCTCGGCCTTCACCCTCATTGGCTTCGTTAGGCGATGGTATTTTCGGATCAATATAGTCTGCCTCTATTCTTCTGTCAGATCCAGTCCCTTTATCAGGGTCTAGGTCTGCTCCTGAATGAGTTAATTTAAATGTCAAAATGAAGTATGTATTAGATAGCTTAACCAGCGATGTAAAGTTCTAGCAGTTCGTCAACTATACATTCAATATGTTATGACCCTACCTTAAACCAGGATAAGAGACGGAAGCACATAGTTTGTCATACACCGGCATGTAAATCAGCTTTTTCACATCGATTTTATCAGTTGCGAGGACCATATTTCATAATAATATTAACAAATCATTATCCATATACTCCTGTAAAAGCTGCGTACTGATATGGCTGTTGGAGCTGAATTACGATACAACTGAGGCTCTACTGGATGTCCAAACACACATACGGTTACACATGCACACACACACAATTAAAATCATAATATTTATTCTTGCAATTTAGTTTAATTAATTTGGTTCAATCTGATTTGATTCATTTAATTATAATTTAATTCATTTTAATTTATTTATTTATGTAATTGGTGTATTATAATTTTTATACGTACTAGTTTCTAGCTAGTATTTGTTTTGTTATTTACTTTCTCTGTTGTTTAAATTAGACACGAAATATTTCTTCTGCTTGGTTATATTCTTTTTCTTTTTTAATTTTATAAGACCGGCATTTGACTTGTCACAACAGCCAATTTACTCTAGCTTTGAAGGCATCCAGATTATATTGATCAGGGAACACACTCGCAGGCAACGCGTTCCATTCCTTAGCCGTATGCATTATAAAGGTCGAGCCAAAGCGGTTCGTGCGGATAACTGGATGATCCACGACATAAGGATGAAGCGTTCGCCCGGATCGCGCCTCCCGATGGCGGAAAGGGGCCGGTAGAATAAGGTCGTGCAGCTGCTTCGCACACTCTCCGAAATGTAACCTGCAGAAGACCGACAGACGCGCAACCCTACACCGATGTTCGAGGTTTTGCAGCCTAGCCTCAACCAACCGCGGGTCACAAATTATCTTCTTTGCACGTTTTTCCACCGAATCCAAAGCCGCAAAGTTGATATTTGGCCGATCCATCCCAGAGGTGGCAGCAGTACTCCATGCAGGATCGCACTTGTGCTTGATATAACTGAAGCAACTGCTTTGAAGTGAAGTACCGCCTAACCTTTGAGAGGATACCAAGTATTTTGCTGCAGTCTTTGCTTTGAATTCGATGTACTGACCGAAGTTGAGATTTGGAGATAGCTCAACACCAAGTAGCTGTAGGTTGTCGGTAATTTCCACACGAACATCCCGAAAAGTTGGAGTTAGATGGAATGGACTCCTTTTGGCGGAAAACAAACACGCCTGAGTTTTGTTTGCGTTGAACGCCACCCAATTGGCTTCGCCCCAATAAGAAACTGCCTTGAGAGGAGCTTTGTCCAAACAATCAACCAAAGCCTTTCGACAAGACTGAATATTCTAATGGGCTGGGGGCCTGGTAATCTGTAAAACAGGTATTTTTAACCTAGTGCAGACACCAGTCTCCCACGCAGGTTATACCTATTGTAAAATTTTATGATAACTTTTATTTTTGTAATTTTCATATGTATCTATGTAAAGTAAAGCTGTTATTTACTTATTATTATTATCTACCGCACGGTGACCAACCTAGATTTTTACTACGGTTTTTGGACTTTAGAGAGATATTTGGTCAGACTATCTTGTAGCCTTGGACATTACCTTTCGGTTTCCACATGGCTATATTTAATTAGAGTTGCAGTCATATACCTTCTACGCTTCTTGGCGTTTTCCGTGTTTCGAAAGTCAAAGTTTCGATATGGTCCTTCGAATTTTCAATGTGTTCAATTGTATGTACATTCATGCTAGCCTTGTCTTCGTTATCTCTAGCTGTTACTTTTAACATAAAACTTGTGTCCGTTTCGCCATCAGTTCGATCATTCGTTACACTAGTAATGATGTCGACGTTACTTATAGTTTCACTTGTTAATATTTTATTGATAATAATGGCAATGTTGTCTTTATCAACGTTTTTCACCTCTGACATTAATTTTGTACCGTTACTTAAAGTTTTCGTCATATTGAGATTACCATCAACCAATTTCAAATCAAATAGTCCATCTTTGTCATTCTTCGCAAATATTCTTATTCCGCCATATTTAAGAAGATGGCCGGCCATATTGTAATGTTTGGCTGGGATGTTTATGAAATTATTCGTTTCAGTATCGTTTGCTATAGTTTCATTATTACCGAGCTTTGCAAGTTTGGAATGTTCGATATTCGGTTTACTTGGTAAACCTGCTTCTATGTTTTTAACATCTTTCATAGTATCAAAATCTTCAATATTTGTGCCATCAACAGGCGGTACTCCAAAGCGGTTCGAGTAGAACATTACGTCATTTTTCTCATTGTCAAAAGGAATACAGACTGAAATTCAAGAAAAACATCTTTGGTAAGTACTGTGTTTTATATAATTTAAAAATTCTCACAGTTATATTTTGTAATAGGTTATTGCAATTTCTTGGTGACGATAGTGGTGCCTAGTTTTACATTTTTTTGTACTATCGTTAAATCTTTTATTGCAGGAAATCAGTTCACTATCAATACAAGTCACATAACTTTAAGATTTTATTGAATGAATGAAATTACCTTTTTCCTTGGAAATAGCATCGTCAAAGCCGAAATGTGAACTGCCCACAATGAGTTGTGCAAGAATGAAGAATATATTATGAGCTCTCATAATCCTTGTGGAGCCGCCACTCACATCTTGCGCAAGCCCATGCTGTATCGGAAACGCGTTTATTGCCCCTCGATATTCCTTACTAGTATTTTTATGGTTATTTTTATATCAAATACTATTAAACAAATACAATGTGGAGCTGTTATGGTACACGTTACTTACATTGGTTGTGTTTTACTAAAGGCGTCCTGTCCTTTTTACTGTTATTTTTTTTGTGTCCCCCTACTTCACTTCTTCCCCGAGTTACGTAGTAAGTAACTTTTTTCTACTCTGTGCCCCATGATACAATTTACTTTTTTTATTGTTTAAATAATAACAAAATTTGGGAATTTACCTAAATATTATAAGAGTGGTTGCAGCCGAATTTCTGTAAAAATATAAAGTAGTTTTGAGTGTGATTTTATATTCTTATGTAAAACTTACAAAATTGCTTTTTATCTATTAACTACTTAAATGGCCCGTCGCCCGTCAATATTATTTTATTTTGTTGTTTTGTTTTCTGTCTTAACTTATGTGTTAGGTTGAAGTATATAATAGGTTCTTTTTTTATTTTCAAATATCTCGGTTCTTGTTTTCCCTTAATTTTGAATATTTATATTCTTCGGAGAAAACAGTTTCACACTTTTCAATTCAGCCTGGACCAGGCGTAACTCCTATCAGCCCTTACTTATCCACTGTTCGCAACTTCTGTATGTATTAACATTGGACCTTAAGATATGCTGTTATCTCTGGTTCTACCCAACCGAATTAGATGAAACATGGTCTATATCTTAAGTTGGATCCCAAACTACCAAAATGTAGAATCCCTATCAAAATCCATTTCCATATTTCTTATAGTTTGTTGGTCTATTTTCTACAGCAGGTGTGTCAGTTTCCAACATCAATTATACCCCATACAATACAATACAATCGCCCAATATAATTATGTTGCCCAGGCTTAATAGCTACACAACAAAAAAGTTTTATTCAAGTCCGTCTAGTAGTTCCAGATATTAGGATGACAAACAGACAAACAGAAAGGTTTTTTTTTTAATTATTATCTTTTACTATTTCTTCATCGCCCTAAATTAACATCTGTGAACATATTCAATGTACAGACACACTTTTTTGTAGTTTTATTATAATTAAATTATGTAGGTATAGATTGCACAAAATTATTTAGTTTCTAGCCATATTATACAGCAGCGTTCCCAGTATTCGAGACAAAAATCCTACAAAATCCTACAAAATCCGCCAAAAATACTGCCATGAAAACGGTATCACACATTGTAAGTAAGTATTCAAAAGGTTTATATAAAACCGTAAATCATAATCATCATCCTCTTGACGTTAATGTCTCGGTTGTGCTCTCGCGCACGAGGTCCCGGGGTCTGCCTTGACCATGATCCAGGATTTACCACATCAGGTAATTACAGTGGATATATAAAACAGTAAATAAGCATAGTTATAGTAATTTAACATTGCAGAAGTAATTTCAATACATCTTTCTGAAAAGTGTATCCAGTTACATTACAATCTTTTATCATCTTGCAGTTTCTACAATTTACCAAACCGCAGATCGACAGACAGAAATGACAATTTCTGGGGCTCCCTCTACGCCAGCCAGTACCTGCCGCTTAGTCCTGGCTGTTACTCGTTTCCCTGGTTGTTGGCAGAAGTATTGGCTTCCGCTTTCTTCTGATCTCTTAGCTCACTGATAAGCTTTCTCAGCTCAGCTGTCTCGACCTCACTCTTCCTGCTCCACGTGAACTGCAAGTGGCCCCTCTCGCCACACTTGTAGTACATAGGCCCAGAATCGAATCTCGCCGAGGTACTCGAGGTACTACTTTGTCGCAGGTGTTGCAAATATATTTGTAAACGAAACGCATCTTGTCAATGTCAACTGTCAATGTCAAATTAGAACGAGATGCATTATGCATCTTCTGTCTCTGTCTCTTTGCTCTCAGCTATGGCCGCTGAAGTATCTTGTGCTCGTGTACCGTACTCGAAATATAATTAAATCAAGTTTAATCGCATACATCTGTTTGATTTCTGCACATAATCCATCTGGTTATGGGCCCAGGGACGTTTTCTGTACCCTGCAACGTAAATATTTGATTTAAAGTTAAATTCGATATAACCTGTACGAGGCCGCACCAACGCCACGCCACCGGTGCAATACGGTGCACGAGGCATTAGAGAGCAGTGAGGCCAGACAATGGAAAGAAACCATAGCAGATGAGTATAACTCTTTTATCATCAACAATTGTTGGACCTTAGTAGATTTGCCAGAAGGGCGGAAGGCCAATTAAATGTAAATGGCTATTTAATAAGAAGAGGGGACAAAATGGTGAATTACTTAACTACAAAACACGCCTGGTTGCAAAAGGCTATACCCAAAAATATGGTATAGACTATCAGGAAACATTTGCACCTATGGTAAGATATTCAACCATTAGGATATTGCTAGCCCTGGCAGCTCAGTATGATTTGATAGTTAAGCATCTGGATGTCAAAACCGCATCTCTAAATGGAGTCTTATCAGAAACTATTTACATGGAACAGGAGCATTTATTCAACATAAAGAGAAAGTTTATAGACTTAATAAAGCAATTTACGGTCTAAAATAAGCTGCAAAAGCTTGGTATGAAAAAATAAAAGATGTATTAACTAATAAACTTCAATTTAAACGATTATCATCAGAACCTTGTGTTTATATCTATAACCATGATGGTGAAATCATGCTTATCGCTCTGTATGTTAACGACATAATGTTATTGTCATCAAAATCATCTCAGAAGAAAAATATTATGAAGAAGAAACTTATGAGTGAATTTGAAATGAAGGATTTAGGCCTCACAAATCACATTTTAGGTATGAGAATTACTAGAATGCAGAATGGCAATTTTACATTGGGTCAGTCGAGCTACATCAAGCGGATGTTGGACAAATTCAACATGTCAGACTGTAAACCAATTAAAACTCCTATGGAAGTAGGTTTAAAATTACATAAGGGAGACAGTTTACAGTGTAAACATGACTACATAAGTCTTATTGGATCATCATCATCACCATCATCTTGGCCTTAATGTCCCGGTTGTGCTCTCGCGTACGAGGGCCCGGGGTCCGCCTAGACCATGATCCAGGATTTGGCAGGTCAGGTAATTACAGTGGAGCGACTGCCATCTGACCTCCATGACCTTGCTACCAGGGGAACCTGACCAGATTGAATCATGGTTACATATCCAGTTGCCTGAATGTGCAGGTTTCATCACGATGTTTTCCCTCACCGTAAGAGCATCGGTTAGTATTCAACTAATGTACATAACTCAGAAAACAGTCATTGGTACATGGCCGGAGCGGGATTCGAACCCGGAACCTCTGGCTTACGAGTCGGATAGTGTAACCGCTCGGCCACCGACGCTCTTTTAGAAGTCTTATTGGATACCTAATGTATTTTACTGTGTGTTCTCGATCAGATATAGCCCACAGTGTGAGCTATTTGAGCCAATTTAACAACTGCTATGATGACAGTCACTGGAAAGCAGCTAAAAGAGTTCTTCGTTACCTACAAGGTATCCAAAACTACAATTTAGTATTTCAAAAGAGCAATTTTGAAATAACAGGTTTCACAGATGCTGACTGGGGTGGAGACCATGTGAATTGCAGATCTTATACCGGGTATGTATTATATTTTGGCAACTCTGTTATCTCATGGGAGAGCCGGAAGCAGCGTTCAGTAGCACTCTCCAGTACTGAGGCCGAGTATATGGCGATTTCTGACTCATGTAAAGAAGCTCTGTTTTTACGAACTTTTATAAAGAATAAAGAATGCCAGTGCATTCACACTGGCATTTTGTGTAAAATTAATTTGTTTAATGATAATCAGTCTGCACAAAGACTGTGAAGTAATTTTGTTTCTCACTCTAGGATAAATCATATTGATATTAGACACCATTTTGCCAGAGATTTGATAAATGGAAAAGTTATTCAGATATGTTATGTACCTACTGATAGTATGTTAGCTAATGTATTAACAAAATCTCTAAGTAAAGAGAAACATTTGAAATTTGTATCTTCATTATTAAAGTTTTAAATTTGTTACATAAAGTAAAACTTTTATAATTTATTTTATTTATTTATTTATTTCACAGTTTTACAGCATATAAAATATAATTCAAAAATGTTACATTATTAAGTTGTAATGCCAATTACAAAACTGCAATTTATAATTTTGGTAATTAATATAGCCTGTAAACACCATATAAAATACTAATAGAAAAAAGAAAACTACTATCAAAATTAAAATATAAACTTCTCTCTCTAATATATAATATTTTTTTTTTTTTTTTTTTTTTTTTTTTTTTATTAGGAAGACCAACAGCTTTATAATACAATAGTTATTCATATAAGAAATAGAATGCCAATTATAGGTCTCCACAGATAGGTATCAAACTAACACAGATAATACAACACAACAAAAAAACAAAAATAAAAGTGAGCACCTAATTAACATAAAAATGACAGATATAGGTCTATCTTTCTATGAGTACATAGCTATGAGATAAATTTTACATTTTTGTCAATTATAAACTCAATATAATTTTAGAAAACGTTCATCACTTAATAAAAAACTTGTTACTCAGCAAACGCCTCGCTGACACAGCGCTAGTGTTGAACAAATCAAAATCGAGTTCAATACTTGCCCTATTGAAAACATTGCTTGCCCGACAAATGTAGGAATTAAGTCTGTAATTGGTGGATGCACTCTCCAAACTGATGGGTACGTTGAATCTTAACACCCTGCGGGGAACAGATAGGGATAAAAGTGAGAGCAGGTCAGGACAATCAAGCATTCCCTGCGCTACTTTTAACAGAAAGACTAAATCAGCTGTCTTTCTCCGCTGCTCAAGGGGAATCAGGTGATGCTTTCTACATAGGTCAACATAGTCGTCGGAAGAATACGTATCTTTAGTGCGGAAGCACAAATGCTTTATAAAACGCTTTTGGATGCGTTCCAACCTGGCAATATAATATGTCATATATCTAGGATTCCAGATCTGTGATGCATACTCAAGGTTACTTCTCACAAATGTGCAATAAAGGATCTTCAATGTTTTAACTCTATGGAAGTCCCTAGAGCAACGTAATACAAAACCTAACCCTAAATATAAGATTTTATCTCTGTTTGTGTGTGTGTGTGTGTGTGCGTGTGTTTGTGTGTGTGTGCGTGTGTTTGTGTGTGTGTTCGTGTGTTTGTTAATGTATGAGCGTCTTATCCTTCACGCGACTGGAGGTACTGGATAACCCTTTTTGTAAATTGTGCTCGGCTAAGATGGAAAACGTCAGCACTGTCGGAGAGGCACTTCTCATACCCGTCAATAGCCCTATTGAGCGGAGAGCCCAGGGCGTAGCCGCTGCGCGCGCGGCGGTGGTCAAGTAGCCGAGGCCATCGGCCACCGCGGCGCGCGCGCGGGTCTCCCGCGCATAGTAACACTCGGGATAATAACTGCGGAGTATCTACTCCGCTATGTATGATGTCATACAGAAGCTTCATATCGGCTATAAAGCGTCTGTCCTCCAATGACATTATTTTGTGGGTATGCAGACCAGTCGCATAACCAGCAGGTACCGTGCCGGAAAAATAATTTAGTTTTTTTATAAAAAGTTTTTGCACCGATTCCAGTCTAGCGCGATGGACAGCGTAGACCGGAGACCATGAAGGGGACGCGTACTCTAAAACACTACGTACATAGGCATAATATAAGGCTTTAAAAGCTGCAGTTGACCTCAGGGGCTTTACCGTTCTGAAAACGAATCCCAGCATCTTGATCGCTTTCGCAACGATAAATTCGTAGTGAGCACAGAATGTCAGTTTGGAATCTAAGATGACTCCCAGGTCCCTAACTTGATCAGTGCGTACGATTGTTGCGTCGTTAAGCCTATACGTTGCGCATACTGGGTTTCTCTTCCTTGTAAAAGTGATGGTTGCGCACTTCTTTACATTGAGATCTAGGCTGTTCCGTGCACAATATGCCGATACTCTGTCGAGATCCTTCTGCAATTTTAGATAATCGGTTGAGCATTTTATGGGCATAAAAATCTTTGTGTCGTCCGCATATGATAAGTAAAATGCATTGTGAAAACAGGAAGCATAATCGTACAGGCAGATATTAAACAATAGAGGCCCCAAATGGGACCCCTGGGGAACCCCTGAAGGGATGGGCGCGAAACGTGATTGATAGCACCCAACCCTGACAGACTGACTCCTATTCCGGAGATATGACTCGAACCACCGAAGGAGGTCACCGTGCACACCGACTTCCTCGAGTTTGCACAAAATAACATCATGATTCAGTCTATCAAAACACTTAGAGTAGTCGGTGTACACGGCATCCACCTGGTAGCCCTTATCCATATAACCGGTAACCGAGTTCACGAATTCAGCCAAGTTCGTCATCGTGGAACGTTTGCGCATGAATCCATGCTGAGCTGGCGGTATACTACGAGCAAGTAGCGGATAAACCTGATCGTAAACTATCTGTTCGAAAACCTTGCTAAAAGTAGTGAGATTCGACACTGGACGATACTGTTCCGCGAGGACCTTTGAGCCACTTTTATGTATGGGCACGACGAAAGCTTGTTTCCAAATTGTGGGAAAAATGGCCTCCGCAATCGATCTCCTATACAGAATACTTAATGGCAACGCCAAACAGCGAGCGCAGTAACGGATAAAGATAGGGGGGATAGCATCGCAACCCAAGCCCTTGTTAATATTTAACTTTAGAAGGTATTTCTCAACTAAGTCTGCGGTAATCATCACTGAGCCTACACTGCATAAAGAGTTACCATGCGTATTTCCCGAGGTATACGAAGTATCAGAAGTGCTCGCGTAAACAGATTGAAAGTACTCTAGAAAAATGTCACATATTTCGGGACCGTCCGAGCCTATACGAGTGCCGTAGTTTATCTGTGCGGGTAACCCACGATCGCGCCGAAGACTTTTTGCGTAGTTCCAGAACTTTTTCGGATCGCGAGTTATAGATTGACTACAATGATGTTTATATTTGTTCCAACACTGACGTTGTAATTTTTTGTGTCTAGAACGTAGCAAAGAGAAAGTTTCACGGTCACAACTATTACCAGTTTGTTTCCAAAGTGAGTGATACTTATGTTTTTCTTTAATTACGTGTACTAACGCCCTGGAGTACCAGACTGGATACCCATCAGGAGTGCTGTAGAAAGAGGGTACATGTTCCTCTATAATAGAATTTAGTGTCGTATTCAAAAAAAGGACTGCCTCGTCCAGTGGTATATGATTTAAAGCAATATTCCAGTCAATAGCACATAAATCACGGAAAATATTGTCGTAATTAGCCTTTTTATAATTATAAATTTTCTTAGGAGGTACTTTAATAAATTCGTGACTAATATTGACAAGTTCCAATTCAAGTGCCGGGTGATGAGGCCAATCTTCGCGGGTGATTGGGTCGGCTACGCGTCGGACCTCCACCTCAGTATTAGAAAAAACAATATCTAAACACCGTCCGTTGCCATTGCGCACCCCGCAATACTGACACAATCCACCCGAAAGAATACACTCAAAGAAACCCTCCTGACATTCACCTGATAATCCACTAGGAAAAAAATATCCACCAGATCGTGGAATCCACTTAACATGTGGCAAATTAAAATCGCCTAATAATAAATAATAAGCCTTCGCTGTGCACTGGTCCTGTAAATAAACAGTGAGTCGGCGTAGTTGATCGTCGTGGTCGGATCCAGAACCCGGCAAGTAAACACATATAATGTGCAAATCCAAATCTGAATTCATCGCGCGAGCGCCTATTATAATGTGTACTAATTCTAGGCCCATTGTATCGGTCGAATCGCGGCGCGCGGCGAGCGCTTGGCGAGTCAAAAGTAACAGACCGCCGCCTACCGCCCGCGCCGCTGCACGCACGCCGCCTGCGCTGCGCCCCGCGCACGGCCGGTCCCGGCGATGCACGTCGTACCGCGAGTCACTTACTTCGGAGTCGAAAACACCGTCCACCAGCCAAGTTTCACACACGGCCACGACGTCATAGTTATGGTTCAACAATCCCTGCCTAAATTGATTAGTTTTGCCCCTTATACTGCGAGCATTCTGTAGATAAACTGTTAACGGTGCCATTTGTGACAGATATATATAATTACGTTAGAAATTTGCGTAAACAAAAGAACAGAAGCATAGCTATTAGGCAGTGCCGAACTTACCGATTTCAGGTGGAGGTATATGTATACTGTTAGGTGTGTATTTGTATATGTATATTTGTATAGTGTAGGGAAATAGTGTATATGATATGTGATGTATTTTAGTGTGTAGTATTCAGAGAAATAGTTAAATAATACACATAACAAAACAATACCAGAGAAGGGACGTCTACAATAACATTCGCCCATCGACAGAAACCAAACCAAAAGAGCAGCAAATCAGTAAAGAGTTCAGGAGTTAAATCGTTATCTAAACTTAGGCCGTCTTTTTTAGACGCAACAGTTGCGATTTCCTGGCTATGCACAGTTGAGGAAAATTGTTTGCCTGGCGAACGAAGATCTTCCCGTTCCGAGTCCAGCAATGCTGAAACCCCAGCTCCTTGCATTTCAGTCTTGTGTCTCTGAGCAATGCTTTGTTTGCGGGTGTCAGATGTTCATTGACATGAATTTGGCGTTGGTCTCCTGGTATACCCATGTCGGTTGTGTTTACACCCCTCTCCTTCCGAACTGCAGTTAGCAATTCGTCCCGCTTATTGAGATTTATGAACCTTGCAACTATTGGCTTAGGAAGGCCATCGGTGTTTCGAGTAGGTATCCTAAACGCAGAAGCGATGTCTGCACGTTCTATGGATACGCCGACCGCTCTCGCAATTGACACCACCAGCTCAGATACTTGCTCCGACTTCCGCTCGGGAACGCCGAAGATCTCCAAGTTCAGCATCCTGTCCCGCTGCTCGAAATTATTCACTGTTTGCTGTAAACTTTCGACAGTGGCCTGCAACTCAATTACTTCGTCCCTTGTTTTACGCACCTCTTTCAGCTCAGTCTTGATGGCGTTAATATCCTGGACAGTTTCGTCAAACAACAGACTGTACTTGTTCAGAGAATCCAGCATGCTGTTGAACTGCTGGGTTATAGCCTCCTGTTTCTCCAGCAGCGCCTTGTTGTTTTCGGAGAGTTTGCCGTCGATAAGTGATGTCAGCTTTGCTATCAGCCTCTCGTTATTGTCTGACATTGTCCTCAGCAGCTCGGCATTCACAGGTTGTACCAGCGTCGATTCCGTGCTAACCATGACGGGTGCGGGTGCGGCAACAACCGGTAGGGTGGCAGGGTCGGCTTCTTTAGTATCAGGCCTTTCGGTACAAGAACTAGCTCCCGCCTTATGTACCTCAGGCCCTTGTTGAGAAGATGAAACGGGTCGTATAGGAGTGTTGTCTCCTTTCCGCTCCTTTGGCTGTGAACACGACTTGCACTTCCACGAAGACTTCTGCTTAGGTGTTAGCTTAATGAAAGTCGATCTTGGAACCCCTAGGCACTCGTAATGGTACATATTAGTACACTTGTCCTGAGAGCATTTCAGTATCATCTCTACGGCACTGATGGGCTGGTTGCATGCGATGCACTTCATGATGTTGGGTGTTAGAGATTGCTTACGGGACAGAGAAGTTGAAATACGTCTCCCAGAGACAAACGATGAAACTCCACCAAATGTGTCCGGTCCGCGTTGAACGATCGGCCAAAGATCCCTCAAAGGTCAAAGAAGTCTCGCAGTATATAAGAAAAAAAGAAAAAGAAAAAAAAAAAAAATGATAAATAAAATCCACCGTAGTAGATTCGAACCTATGACCTCTTGAGCACGTCGAACGCACTTATCTTTGCGCTATCTTATCTTTTATCAAAGGAGTCGAAATAGTGGTTTGGTTGGTAAAGATGGTATAAGTGATATGTAGTTTCGATTTCTTATTGTTATCTTATCACAGATGACGGTACTCAGAGGTCGGTTCACTTCACTGCAATCCTTTGTTCAAGTTGATCCAGTTTTATGAATTAAAAGATAAATGGTATCACTTTATATTGTTTGTAGCCTTATTTATTTGGGATTTATTACTGTTTAACACTGTCTTCACTAGAAATAATGTAGTTTAAAAAAATGAAAATTATTCGATAAATGTCGTTTGGTGCCGTCGTATTAATTGTTAAGTTTTAACGTTTCTATTAATTACTGCGGGCGAATAACACTTTCACTTGGTTTTTACACTTTTATACACCAGATTAAATTGTTTTTAGAGTAGAAATGTGTCTAATTATGTTTTAAAAATATATATTATACGTAGAACCAATGTTTACGTGATGGTGGCGCCATCTGAATGAAAGTATTTGTAATGTAAAACTTAGTTACTTAGTTTAAGAATTTTTTTTGTAGTACTTATGTAATGTAATACTTTGAAACTTCACAAAGTTTAATTTGGTATAGAGCATAAGTGTTGTTATGTACCTACTCATTATAATATTCATTTTGTGATATAGTACGATACAAAGATGTGTTAGTTTAAGGCGTAGTGTTGGAAATATATTTGTAAACGAAACACATCTTGTCAATGTCCACTGTCAACGTCAAATTAGAACGAAATGCATTATGCATCTTCTGTCTTTTGTCTGTCTCTTTGCTCTCAGCTATGGCCGCTGAAGTATCCTGTGCTCGTGTACCGTACTCGAAATATAATTAAATCAAGTTTAATCGCATACATCTGTTTGATTTCTGCACATAATCCATCTGCAGGTACTCGCTGGTTTCGCTCAGTGCATTCTCCTCAGTGATCTTAACTACAAATTTTTGTATTTATTCACAAACAATACCACGGATATGGTCTTATCTTAGGCACTGGTTCTTATTATCAAGAACCGTAACATTATCGAATGATTGCGACTTATACAATTTTGAGACATTTGATTTTCAGTAGTTCCATTAAAATTACTACCGAATAGGTCATCCACAGAGACAATCGTATCATTCAGAATAACACGCCGGGCTCCAACAGATGTTTCATCGTTATTACCGCGCTGTTTCTTACAGGCACAAACAGTGTACTGTTGAAGCTGTTGAAGTTGTTGTACCAGTGAAGCTTGCAACTCCTCCTTATATTCTCTAAATTTTATCGATACTATACTAAGACCGGTAATGATATACGTTTTTACAAACACTAAAAGTTATTTCGTCTTCAGAGACGACGTCTCTATTGCATCCGTAACACAACATTTTATTATAGTGCAAAGCGCAGATTCAAATTATGTAAAATTTGGTGTATGAGAAAATGTCTCATAGAGACAGTCGGTTTCGCGCACTTTAGGTAGTATGAAGTAGAATCGATTCTGCGTCTTAATCTATGCGCGGTGCAGCAATGACGCGCTGTGAGTCACGCTGATCGATGCGCCGCGCGCGATTTTGACCCGACCGCTGGGCACGCAGCCGCGAGTGTCGCTTGCGCGGCGCCCGTAGGTCAATAAACTATTCGATGGCACCGTATTAAGCAATTTCTTGCTTAAATATCGTTTAAGTTTTACATTGTCCATTAAGATGAAAATGAACTTCATCCGAAAACAAAATGTTGGTAAACGTTGATAAGCGCTCAATTGCCTGATTTACGCAGTCAAGCCTCTGACTGGCATCTTGGGGCTTTAATTCTTGCACCAATTGAATTTTGTAGGGGTGCAGCTTTAGATCTTTGTGCAAAATGCACTGTGAACAACCCAGATATTGAATCGGGAGTTTTCGGGAACCCCAAGGGTGAACCAGGAATAAAATACTCAAATTCACAGTGGTAGGAAGTGTAATCAATAAAAATTTCTCATTCGAGTAACCATTCGTAAAACACAATTCGATACCGCGATGTAGAAATGTAACAATATCGCTGACAGCGCCACCTACCGGTCACTGCAGGTATTAAACTTACATACGCCTTAACATATTCGCCCACCAAGGACAAATATGAGATTTGTCCTTAACCTACCTTGACAATAATAAATCATCAACTATATAAAATTACATGCATAGTTTTAAAATATACAAAGAACGCCCCTAAAAATATAAATTTCATATAAAATTCGTTAACAATTAATTAATAAATCCAGTATTAAGTTAAATTAAATCAATTTCACATAATCGAAATTGACAAATTAATTAATAGACTAATAAAATTTCATGTATTTAACAATATTGACATAGTAACCTAATATGTAGAATATAAAATTTGCATGCATTTCAAATTAATTCCAATATAAATTTGGAAAAACATAATAAAATATAAAAATTTTAAAAATAAAATAGTTCATTCTGTAATAGGGAGGAGACAAAGCTTGGACGTAGGTCTTTTAATAGTGCCATTTTTAGTTTTTAACGTAACGACACGGACAATATTATCGGTTCCCGGATGGATTGCAATCACTCTGCCATAGAGCCATCGACAGGCAGGTAAGTTGTCTTCCCTAACTACAACAACATCGCCTATTTTGGGCTGTGGGTTTGGAGATGCCCAACGATACCGCTGATAAAACTTTGCCAGATATTCTTTTGACCACTGCCTCCAAAAATCCTGCATTATTTTTTGCGTGTACTGCCATCTTCGCAATGAACTGACGTTGGCAGTTTCAAAATTACTGTCTGGTGGAGTAACCAATGGTTCGCCGACAAGAAAATGTCCGGGAGTCAGGACCGTTATCGCCTCCGAATCGTTGTTAAGTACGGAATTGGGTCGCGAATTTAAACATGCCTCAATTTGAGCCAAGACCGTAGACATTTCTTCAAACGTCAATGTTGAAGTACCGATGACACGTTTTAAATGGTACTTTACTGACTTAACTCCAGCCTCCCATAGACCGCCAAAGTTAGGGGCTCGGGGTGGAATAAAATGCCAGTTACATCCATTAGTTGCCAATTCCTCTGCTACTTCCTTAAGTATAGAGTGCTTTTCAGATTGGAAAAGCTGTTTTAGCTCTGCTGATGCCCCCACGAAATTGGTGCCGTTGTCGCTCCAGATGTCCTTACAGTATCCGCGTCTGGCAACAAACCTCTTAAAGGCCTGTAAAAAGCCTTCAGACGTCAGGTCCGTAACCACATCTAGATGTACGGCTCTAGTCACCATACAGACGAAGAGGCAAATATACCCCTTGTGGGCCTTATAGCCTCTGCCTTTACCAGTTCTGATTTGAATGGGCCCAGCAAAATCCACTCCACTGGATTTGAAGGGTCGACCAGGCGTTACTCGCACGGTCGGCAATTGTCCCATCAATTGCGCTTGTGTTGTTGTGTTATTCTTCGCACAGGTGACACATCTTTTATAATAGGACTTTATCAATTGTTTACAGCCAAGAATCCAAAATTTTGCTTGCAAATAACACAACATTAATTGCGGTCCCCCATGCAATGTCTGTTTATGAGCATCAGCAACTATAAGGTCGGTTACATAACAGTTGCGTGGTAATAGGACTGGATGTTTTCTATTCCGACTTAGACCTGAATGTTCCAATCTTCCTCCAATCCTCAACATATTATCGTGATCCAAATAGAGATTCAAAGAACGGAGACGATTTTTTCCAGAGAGACAGCCTTTCCTTTTAATAATAGCTATCTCATTGCCAAAAGCTTGTTCTTGGCATTGTTGAATGCAAAAGTTCAATACACTCATCAACTCTAACGTCGTGAGGTAGCCATACCGCCTTTCTTCTGGTTTCGCTCTGACGTTGTCAATAAATCGTCGACAATATGCCAAGACTCTTGTCATTCTAGTGAGTGATGAAAATCTGTCCCATACAGCTTCCTTCACAGCTGCACAGTGTACTCGGATTTCCTCCATAGTACAGTGTGATCGCACTTCTTCCATGTCAGTGGTAATATCCTTGGGCTTTCCATATTTTATCTCAGGCGCATGCAGAAAATCGGGCCCATGAAACCAAAGTTTATTATTAATTAGGTCTGATGGATGAGTACCCCGTGATGCTAGATCTGCTGGATTCTCTTTGGATGCTACGTGCGACCAGCTATGTGAATCCAAGGTAGTTAAAATTTCGGATACCCTATTTGCCACAAACACCTTCCATCTACTCGGATGACTATTGAGCCAAGCTAAAACAATGGTCGAGTCACACCATGTATGTATGACTCTCTGATCCAGTTTCATGACTTTGGCAACCTCCACTATAAGTTTGGTCAACAGGAGAGCCCCACACAACTCTAACCTTGGAATAGAGACCCGTTTTACAGGTGCAACTCGAGTCTTGGAAGCTACCAATGAAACATGAACATTTCCATTGGAATCGATCACGCGAATATAGGTGACTGCCGCGAATGCAACCTTCGAGGCATCACAAAACCCATGCAGCTCTACCAATCCCGCATTGTGTTTCGTTTGTATCCATCTAGGGATTCTGACCTCTGACAATGTTTTCAGTTCTTCACGATACACAAGCCACTCGTTCAACAGATGTTCTGGTACAGTTTCATCCCAGCCCAAGCCAGCTAGCCACAGTTTCTGTATCATAATCTTTGAAATTATGATGCAGGGCCCCACCCAACCAAGAGGATCATAAAACCTTGAGATATCCGATATTATAGATCGCTTTGTAATAGGGTTTCGAAGTTCTGGTAGTACCACGGCGTAGTGAAAGGAGTCATCGCTTCGGTTCCAGGTAAGTCCGACTATTTTTATTAATTCATCCGTTTTTATTTTTAAGTTTTCCTTTTCTCCCTTTCTCTCATTTTCCGTTTCTTTCTTTTTCAGCTTTTTCATTCCTTCTAGAACTTTGGTGCTATTACTTGTCCACTTTTGCAGCTTGAAACCTGCCTTCTGTAACAGGTCATTTATTTCCTGATATACAGTAATTCCTTCTTCTTCAGTCTGGCAACCTGTTAAGAGATCATCCATATAGAAGTCTGTATGGATTCTTCCAGCTGCCTGCGGATATTCATCGCCTTCATCTGAAGCTACTTGCTGCAATGCCTTTACGGCTAGGTAAGGGGCTGGCGCCGTGCCAAAAGTAACCGTTAGTAATCGGTAATGTCTAATTTCGTCCTTCGGATCATCTCTCCATAGGATTCTTTGATAATCGACATCCTGATCGTTCACCCTTACCTGCCTATACATCTTCTCGATGTCCGCTGTTAGGCATACTGGATGAAGTCTCCAACGAATGATAATATGCCTCAGATCAGATTGTAATGTTGGTCCTACTAGTAAGTTGTCATTCAAAGACTTCCCATTAGTTCCTTTCATAGAGGCATCGTAAACGACTCTAACTTTCGAGGTTTCTTTTTCCTCCCGTACAACTGCATGGTGGGGTAAGTATACGGCCTGTTTACAATTTATTTCTCTTTCAGGTACCAACTCCATGTGCCCCAGACTCAAATACTCGTTTATTACTTCAGTATATCTTCTTTTTAAATCTTTATTTTTGTTTAATTTATATTCTAATGATTTCAATCTTTTTTCAGAAATCCTCATCGAGTCGCCGACTTCCGGGTTTGCTGTTTTAAAAGGAAGACTAACAATGTATCTGCCATCTAGATCCCGTGTTGTTGTTTTCTTGAAAATCTCCTCACAGCGTTTCTCGTCATCCTTGAACATTTCTGTTTTAGACAACTCCATATCCGATTCGAGTTCCCAGAAACGTTTTAGCAAGTCATTGTCCCCCGAACAACAGTGCATAACTTTGATGTTTGTTGTAGCGTTGGTACTGTTGTTAATCGCACCTGAAATTATCCAACCTAGTTTTGTGGACTGAGCCACTGGTGAACCAAGTGGACCTCTCTTCAAACCGTCATTGAGTATCTGGCTGTACACCTCCGCCCCCAGAAGCAAATCGATGCGATTTGGTGTATGGTACTGGGGGTCAGCCAGTTCTAAACACTCAAGTTCCGGCCAGTTGAGTGTATCAATTTTTGACGAAGGTAAAAGTGATGTAATTGAATGCAAAACATAAGCTTGTACCACAGTCACAAATTTTGGATTAACTCGTGACTTTATTTGTATATTAACCTTTGCTTTGCATATGACACTTTTGTTACCACCCAAACCTGAAACTTGCCCTTTAATCTTAGTTTTTTGTAAACCAAGCATCTGAACGGTCGCTTCCGTCACGAATGAAGCTTGTGACCCCTGGTCCAGTAACGCCCGAATCCACAAACCTTGTCCGTTTTTCGACGTTGTGCTTACTAACGCCGTCGCTAGCAGCACCTGGCTATAACTGTTTCCTGAAGAAAAACATGACACCATCGCATCTTCCTGAAAGTCGCTATCCTGAGAATCGCTATCTTCATCATGTGGATTCGCACTCATTAAAGTAACTGCGACCCCGTCACTATTTTTGACACTTCCTGTGGCCACATTACCCTTGGGGTGCAAAAGAGAGTGATGTTTTCTTTTACATATCTGACAACCGACCTTAACCTGACAATACTTAACAGAGTGATTAGTTCCTAAACAATTGTAGCATAGATTATTTTTCGCTACGTGGTCTCGCCGCCAATCTACCGTTTCCTTTGCAAACTTTTTACAATATCCTAGCTTGTGTCCCTCTGAACAAAAAGTACATTTCAGTTGACTTGCATGCAACGATTTAACCTTATTAACATTTACCTGATGTTGAGGCTTATTCCCTGAACTGGACCGAGAATCCAAAAATTCCAATCCACGATATCTGCTGGTAATAAACTTTTTAAATTGCTCGTAGGTAGGTAACTCTAAAGAAGTATCTTTAGTGACTGTAAATTCCCATTCCCTTTTTGTTTCTGGGTCCAATTTCAGGGTCAATATATGTATAATTATTACATCCCAGCTCCCAACATCTACTCCTACACTAGATAACGCTGACAAGCAATCGTTTGTAGTGTCTATCAAATCCTTTAAACCGCTAGCTGACTCATTTGTGATATTTTTTTGACTTAATAAACGCTTAAGTACTTGGTGACATATATACTTTTTGTTATTATAGCGCTCTTCCAGCAATAACCAACATTTGGTATAATTACTGTCTGTAATTGGAATGTGTCTAAGGCACTGTTCTGCCTCGCCCGCTAAGTACCCCTTCAAGTAGTGTAGCTTTTCGACATTGTCCAATGACACATTAGTGTGGACTAACGATTTAAATAAATCCCTGAAAGTACACCACTCGGAATACTTTCCCGAAAAACTAGGTATATTAATTTGAGGCAATCTTACCTGAGACACCCTCCCGCCGCAGTTTACACGATCTGCGCCTTGCGCCAAAGGTTGAGCAGAGTTATCACGAGCAATCTCATCGACAGCTATTTTTAACTGACATTTATATTCCGAATAGATCTCCTCGGTTTTGTCGTACAATCCTTCCTTTATATAGGCTGTCGATGACATAACTTTCGACATCGCACTACGCATCACCTCTTTATGACCGGATAAAAATTCAAACCATAGTTGCTCTAAGCTTTCCAGTCTTCCCTCCAAATATTGTTTAGTTATGCGACTCTTTGGACTTTTTGTATAATTAGTTTGATGTTTCACAATACGTTTATGTAGTTCAAATTGAAAATCAATTAGACATTGTAATGCATTCGTTAATTCAGTCGCCATGGTAAAATAATTAATTAATTAATTTACAAGTCTAAAAATTGTTACAATATAACAAAATTTTTTAATTAAAAAATAATATTCAAATTCAAATAAACAATGTAAATATTCAAAATTCAACAATATAAAATAAATTTCCAAGCTGTAAAATATTTCAGGTACAAATACGAGTATAACAAGATAAAATGTAATTATACAAATAAAATAAAATTTACCAAATATTTTCTAAGTGTTTGACACCCTTTTGTGAAACCAAAATCGGGCATAGATCTCCCGTACCTTCGTTTTTATGATAATTATTCTAAGTCCTATTCTAACACAATTTCCATTGAAATATTTCGAAGTTTAGACCGGTAAAGAAATAAAGTCCAAAATGGCTAAATGTTCGGTTTTAATACAATATTGTTCGAAATATTTCAAAGTTAAAACTACTATACAAATAAAGTTTAAAATTGCACTAAATCTTCTAACTCGGAATAAATCGCCAAAGTGAAATTGTTCGTAGGCACAAGGTTGAATTTTGCTTGACGATGAGAATAAATGTTCAGTACTCACAGTTTTATGTCACTATTTACGTCACCACTGATACGTCACACGATCTTGCTGTCGTAGGCCTTCTACGTCATTTGTGACGTCATCAGCGCCGCCCACGGTAGATAACTCCGATGACCAGCTCCTCGGACTCCACTCGCCCGGCACCACCGCCTGCACTCCAATTCACCTGACAGGTCTCGCTGTCTGAAGCCCAGCGTACTACGGCCGGCTCCTGCTCTTTTCTTGACGGCAACTTTTCAGTTGCTATCCCCCGTTCCTGACAGCGATCCACTGTCTTTCGGCAACACCCCGCCGAATGTTTTACACAAAAAGCACCACCACCCGGGTGCACAGCTAGTTAACCAGCTCCTCGAAGGACCATGAACAACCCAGATATTGAATCGGGAGTTTTCGGGAACCCCAAGGGTGAACCAGGAATAAAATACTCAAATTCACAGTGGTAGGAAGTGTAATCAATAAAAATTTCTCATTCGAGTAACCATTCGTAAAACACAATTCGATACCGCGATGTAGAAATGTAACAATATCGCTGACAGCGCCACCTACCGGTCACTGCAGGTATTAAACTTACATACGCCTTAACACACTGTAATGATAATCTATGCACATTTAAAGCACTTGCGAAAATTAAGTTGGGGGTGGCGGAGTAATTAATAAAAATAATTTATTAAGCAGGCAGAGTTTACACTTGGTTTATTAAAACAATACTAATTTAAATCTAAAATGCAGTGTTATTTATACCTAAAATAGTGCAGTGTTGACAATATTATATAGCTTATGACGTTCGTTGATTATGATGACTTGGTGATGACAAATGATAGTTGTAAGGGGTGCTCAACCTTAACACGCGCTTCCGAATTGAAAGGTTCGGGTCATCACGAACAGACTGATTAACACTCTCCACGTTTTCTACCGTTCTTGATGACCTTAGTCGCCCGGATTTTGGTTTTTCCAGCGTTGTACCGGTCTCTTTAAACTTTTTGACCCATTTTCGAATAAGAAGAATGCTTGGCGCGGTCTGCTCCTGAGAAACGCTCCATAGCGACCGAATTTCCAAGAGCCAGGCTACCGATTGACATAACCCCCGCGCCCCTCGGATTCATTGCGTTCACGCAGTAAACTAAATAAATATAAACTTTCTTTTGAAACACCTTATATAAATATAAAATAGATAACTATTTGTATTTTAAAAGTTGTTTTTATAACCACACAAAAGCTTATCAGTCCACGGTCAAATACCGTCTATCTAATCATTATTGAATTCTTTCAAATGTATATAAATATTTATTGTGACAATTAGTCTATGGAGGATATTTGTGTGAAGTGGACCTCTGCTAAGTGCTGATCAAAGTTAAACTCCATTAATTTCTGTAAGTTAATTAATCATCTTGGCGTTTATGTCCCAGCTGTGCTCTCGCGCACGAGTGAACGGTGTCTGCCTTGACTATGATCTAGGATTTGCAGATCAAGTAATTACAGTGGTGCAACTAATATCTGACCTCCGTGATCCTGCTACCAGGGTAATCTAACCAAATTGGATCATGGTTACACATTCAATCACTTGAATGTGCAGGTTTCATCACAATGTTTTACCTCGTTGTAAGAGCATTGGTTACTGTTCAACAAATGTAAATAACTCAGAAAAGAGTCATTGGTCCATGCGGCACTGGGGTGCGGACCCAATACCTCGGGGTACGAGTCGGACCTATTAACCATTAGGCCATCGACGCTCTTTTACGATTATCTTTAATAAGTATAATAATAGGCGGAACCTTACAACCAGAAACTATGAATGGATTTTGGTAATTAGAACCCACCTAATTAAGATATTGACTGGACTTTCTTCTATGACGTTAATTAAATAACCGTCCAAGCGTGTCACCTTCAGTACAGGGTTCCGTAGTTTTCATATGACAAGATTAACAGGATTCTGCGATTTTAGCAGCTTTAGATCTCCAATTTCGGAGCTAGCATATTGTGTCGCAGACTTGAAAAAATTGCAGTTTTTGACAGAATTTTATTAAATCTACGCAGAAAATTAGCAGGATTAGAAGATGGCAAATAATCTGTTTCAATTGGATAATTCCTTTAGATATGTTCAAGAAAATCTACCTTTATAAATAAAATACGTTTTTTTTATAATCTTACATCTTCTGGCTACCTTTGAGGACAATTTAGGAGACTGCCAATATATTATGTTGTTTATTAAAAATGAAATTATCAGACTTTACCAATATTTACAACCGTATTAATATTAAGTGTCACAATTTAGATAACAATAAATGTTATTGTACCAATACTTATAGGAAATAAATATATCTTATCTTATCTTACATACATACATAATTTATTGTCTCCAAAGAAAGTTACAACAGAATTACACACATAAGCCAATTGACACATTGCAACGCAGCACCGTACGGTTGTGCTTGACATAAAATCCTATTTTTTAAATTTTTTTATTTATATTATACAAGACAGGCATTTGACCACCATCTCACCTGTTGGTAAGTACGATGCGGCCGAAGATAGAGCTGTCATCAGTTTCTATGGAAATCATGCATAGTCGAACACATTCGTACGGATCCGTCGTTTTTTTTTTACTTAATTTTTTTTTTTTACTTAATTCCTATTTTTATTTCGCGAAAGATTAAAACAATTTGGACAATTCTCAATTTATTTGATTGTATTAATAACATTTCACATATTTCCAAATTTCGCCAGAAGCGTCGTGGCGTGGCGAAAAAAGCGTCAAATCTTTTAACAATGCAGCTATGGAAACAGCTCTGGGGTTGTCTATGGAAACGTACGATGATGCGGATCCGCAGCCACGCGCGTGGATGCGTTTTCCGCGGTGCTGCGTTCTTGTGTGCGAATCACCTAAGTCTTCTTAATTAAATAATATTGAAAATAGGGACTCTCTAGAGTATTAGTATTTTTTCTGAAAATATTCTAGTTAACCAAGACCCATGCATTACACACAATACGAATTTAAAATTACGATCCATAATTAGTGATTATTGCAAAACGATATTATCGCTAACATTGTCAATGTCGTGGTTCAGAGCATAAGATAATATCAGCCGACTCAACCTATAAAATGTCAACGAGACTTTTCGAATAGCTCCGAATAAGTACGATGCAGAATGAACTCGATCCAGTTGAGCGGAACTATTGTATTGTTTGCATGGCATTACTATTTAGTTTGTTAGAAACATAGAATTTACTATTAAGCTTGTTAGAAAAAAAAGAAAAAGTTGAGTTGATTTTCATTAGTTGGGGCCATAATTATTCAATTACTGGTGACCTACAGAGCCACAAACGGTATAAATATAAATATCAAACTTTGTTTATCTGGGGTTTCTACGTGAGTGTTTCGTCGAGAATTACACCCTAGTATTTTATGCTAGTTCTACCTTGCACCCACAGGTTGAATTATCTGGACTTTCTCTGGCTTATCTGGAGTTTCAATTCAGCGCAAGTATGTGCCTTAATTCTAAAGCGTACTCCACATGTCCACCGAAACTTTCGGCGAAACTTTTGCCGGAATTTTGGTCGACCCTCTACATTCTCGCCTATTAGGGATGTGGTGGGTGTCAAAACGCGTCGACATTATATCGATTCATCAGTGTAATATCGCTAATCTGCTGTAAACAGGGTCACAGCGGTGATGGCAGCTGCTCTACGTAATTACTTGATCTACTTACTAATATCCTGGATCATGGTCAAGTGTACCCCGAACCTGTTACGGGTCAAAGCGCTACGAATAGAAATATAAAATCGATCGAATCGAGACGACAACAAACTATATCTACTTAGTATTTCATAAATAGGCGAGACATGCCAAACATGCACGGGACGAATACTCCCTCTACATTCTCGTGTTCCCGCGGAACTCTCCACATGTGGAGACTTGTGTGTGCACTTAAGACTGTCGTTAGTCGAGATTTCCGTTGCACGTAATTTTAGTCTTACTTAAAAGTTAAGCCTAAGCTTATTTTTCTTAAGCCAATGGGAGACTATCCTTAAGCCAGCCTCCATCCATGTGTTTTCGTGAAAGATTATAGACGTGTCGTCTGTAAAAGTGAATATTTTTGACTTGATTAATTTAATTTCGGATAAGTCATTGATGTAGATTAGGAAGAGTACCGAGGGCACTGCCCTGGGGCACACCAACAGTTTTTCCTCTCTGTTTCCTTTGAGTAAGGTAACTTTTAAAGATGTCTAGAATTATTCCACGTATTCCTTTTCGATGCATTTTGTTCAGTAGCAGGTCAATTGAGACTGTGTCAAATGCCTTTACAAGTTCCAAAAATACTCAGCATAATAAGCATGTCTTTTTGAACAAGTTTCTTTCTCAACCTAAATGAGCAGGTTTCATCACGATGTTTTCCCTCAACGTAAGAGCATCGGTTAGTATTTAACTAATGTACATAACTAAGAAAACAGTCATTGGTACATGACCAGTTCATGACCATGACCTCTGGCTTACGAGTCGGATTCTGTAACTGCTCGGCCACCGACGCTCATAAGTTTTGTGCTCATTATTGGATTTTATATCAATGTTATTATCTCCAACACAAGTTTTTGAACATATACATATGTGTAAATCGTTATCGTGTATCGTGTTAAATGTAAATAGATAAAAATCTAGTGCCTCAATAAACAAGGGATATATATTTCTTTTTGAAGGTGACCGGATTAATGCAATCAATAATACCTAATAAAACTTTTATTACACGAAACTCACACATGACAATATTGTTAGCAAAACAATTATAGGCAATAGTACCAAACCATAAACCATGATAGTTCGGGCTTAGCGCCACAGATGACGCTAGCAAAGGGAGCCCTTCAGCCCTTGCATGCGCTGTGTTTTTATAAGGGATGGCATTCGAACTTTAGCCTCGCGTGAGCGACGGATGTGATTATGGAAGGCCGAATATTAATTATATAATAGTTCTGTTGTTAGTATATAACTCTTGCCATAATTGTTATTATATTGTAAGGACTTGTGTTTTAGATAATATAACATATATCAAATGGTTTGTATGTGTTCTCATTCTTACAATATACATTCACAATTGACATAGACGCAATACTAGTTAACTATTAAAATGTTTTATCGTTACCTGTGTCTATGATGCTGGTTTTCGGTTTAGTGGGCCCCCAATTATAAGTGTGTTTGGATTTACTCTGATAAGTAGACAACTAGCATCTGTAAAACCAAGCTCCTCCATTGAACATTCAACTCACTTCTGCTATAGACTACGATTCCATCATTTCAATTTGAATTTTGATTGGTGCAGTACGTGTCATAGGTGAACATCGAAGGAATTGCACACACAAAGCCACAATCAATGTTAATTATTTCGAGTAAGAATTGAAATAAATCGAAGTTGCATCTAAGACTTCTTATATTCTGTGTTAACAACTTTTAAACTATGAGAAAAATTATTTGTATTTATCATTGAGCTAATGCTTTCAGGGTCCACCGAAAAGGATTATCCCACCCTCAAATCGTCAAACTCCGCTATAATATTAACACTATTAACTATATACTGTGCGATAGCCATTTTTATTGTTATTCTTAATGATATACACTAGAATTGACGAACTCTTCCACGAAATCAATTTCTTTTTAGAGGCAAATGGAATCAAAGGGCTTGCACAGACCTTGCGTGGCGCTGGACTGCGTGATGGTTAGTGTGGGGGAGAAAGATCGGCAAGGCGCGGTCGGTCGAGTGGCAGTCGTGGACGAGAGTGGAGACGTGTTGTTGGACAAGTACGTCAATCCCCTGAGACCTGTAACGAACTACTGGTCAGCAGTAACAGGAATAACGAAGGCCGATCTGGACAACGGAGGGGACTTAGAAACGGTATTTATTTTTAATTAATCTATCATCTACACAGCCCGTAACAGTCCAATGCAGGACTTAGGGCCTCTCCCACGAAAGGGGAGGTTAATCATAATCTTAATAATCATAATTTATTAGAAACATTTGTGACAAGTCATTATTTTACACATAAAATACATTTCCATTGTCATATTACATAATAATATTACTAACCAATATTGAGTTAATGCCATAATCTCCACGCTTGGCAGGCGGGTTGAAAATCAAAGTATTAGAAATAATTATAACAATGGAAAACGCTCCTGCCCATTTTCCAGCCTACGGAGACTGTAGAAGTTTTGTCTCGGAAACATTAGTCGCCTTGTACGATGCCCACATGTGCAAGGGGTCGGTGCTATTCTACTCTGCCGAACACCACACGGCAATTGATCTAATACAATAAAAATGTAACACATCCAATTCTGTATAGGTACTTACTCTATTACCGATTCTGATGCCTAATTTTTTTTTTAAGTTTTGTCTTTCTTTCTGTATCTTGTGGCCGTGCATAATGAATTGAAATGAATCTTTGTATATTTTTAGTTATTACTATGAGGTAGACCTTTCCACACTTTTCCTCCCGAATTTCATCACGGTTCCTTTGGAAGAGGGGATGGAAGTCAAAATGTGTACTTAGTAATTCATGAATGAGTAGACCGATATCCTTTTTTGTTACAAATGAGGTACTTTAAAGATTGTCCCGTATTTCAAGGAGATCGATGTTTTACTAGTACGGAAATTACACCTCTTTAGGTCCAAATAACTTGAAACCCAGAATATACAGGAACCATTGAACGAACGGCTCATCTTAAGTGTGCACTTCTATATATATAGACAAGATAATAGTATAGATAAACAATTATAACATTGTAAAAAAATCATGTCTATGATATTGTAACACTATAGATGTTTTAGAAAAAAATTTCGGTATAGGTCTGTCTGTTTGCCTCTCTGTTCGCGCATCACACTATACTTCTGAACGGATTTTGATTCGATTTTGATAGTTTAGTAGCTTGAAGTCCAGGGTCCAATCTAAGCCATGTTTCATCTAATTCAGGTAGGTAGAACCAGAGTTAGGTACAGTTTGAGTCAAGCTGTACCTATCTCAAGCTGTGCATATCTCAAGCTGCTTGACCTCCCCGTAGTACAATACGAAGGTCATTTAAAATGATAAAGCGGGCAAAAACTAAACTGTCATACAACCTATTTCCACCCAGATGAAGTGGCGGGCAAAAGCTAATTTATTATAAATTGGGACGAAGGAAATCTGAATGCGGTAAACGCTGCCAAAAAAGAGGCGTGTTTGTTTTGGGCCCATTCTATCTAGCTCCGGCTTTTCGGAATGTACATTATTTTATGAAATACGACAGACAAACAGGCATGCGGGCCACCTGATGGAAAGTGGTCGCCAGGAAGCAGTCAGGAAGAGTAAGACGGGCTTCGCCGTCTCAAGGTAGTGATATACGGCGTTCAAATTGGAGTGTAGACCCCGATGTTACAAAAGTCCACTCGAAGTGTGGAAAGGGGTACGGCTGAGAGAACCTTACTTTTATTGTTCCTTGCCATTTGTGGTGTTATTAGAGGTGGGGATGTCAAGAAGTACTGTAACATCGGTATCCAGACTCCAGTAGGGCAAGGACGTTTTGCTACTGGACGCTGCAGAGGGATGGGTTATGTGAAAAGCTGGCGCGGGGTCGAAGGGCCCCCAAATATGCCAGCCGGGTCTACTCCGGTCTCCTACGATACACGATAGGCATCTTCAGGATTTTTCGCGTAGTTAACGGGACAGCCTAGCCTCCTGGGCCGGAGGTTGAAAGTGATGCCCGGGTTCGAGTCCCCTACTAACTGGCGGGCGGCCAGCGACGAGCCGTTTCATCCGGTCCCCCTGGCCCCCGCGCCAATCTGTCACGCCCAACCCTCTAACATGTCTAACACAAAAGTGGTACCTACAGGATACCAATATTATACCACTGGTATATGATACCACTCGGACGGAATACAGCCCAGAGGCTGCTTGGCGCCATGCAGACTCAGCTTCGTGGGTGGTCGCTAGCCATGCGGGCCGAGGCCCTGCCACCAAGCATTTTTGGCCGCACACTTTTCACCACCTAGGAGTCACGTGTAGGGTCTCTGGGATATAGCCTACGGACGTGGTGTAGCTAGACCCCCAAAGAGGCCTCGTATAAAAGTGACTTAAGGTACTGTCAGACGCAGAGTGAACGAACCCCTCTTCTACAATGCATTAAATGTTGGTACCGGGGGTCGGTTAACCGCAACGGTTTTGAATAGGGGTGTAAGTATTTATATTACAAATAATATATTGTTCTTCAGACCAAGGCTGATGTCCTGAAGGTCCTCCATGGCAAGATATTGGTCGGCCACGCTTTGGAAGCAGACTGCCGTTTATTGGACATAACGCACCCTAAAGAAGACGTGCGCGACACTGCTATCTACTTCGGACGTGAGGACGGTATACGTGACGTGGACGATAGGCGGACGCGACTTTTGAAGGTGAGATTAAATGAAGTTTCACAGTTCATATCTATACCAGCGTTAGTAACCCACTGCTGAGTTTTTCTGGGGTCTATGACTTAATGGTTAAGTGGTCCGTCCCGACCGTACCCCGAAGTACCTGGTACGAAACCCAGTGGCGCCATATACCAATTACTCATTTCTGAGTATGTATGTACATTAGTTGAACACAAACCGGTTTATACGGTGTGGGAAAACATCGTGATGATCTGCACATTTATGCGACTGAATGTGTAACCAGGATCCAATCTGCTCAGGTTTCCCTGTTAACTAAGGTCAGATGGCAGTCGCTTTACTGTAACTATCTGATCAAGGCGGACCCTAGGCCCTCGGGCGCCACTACTAAGGAACCACCTTAAAAAAGTTGATACCTACGTGTTGTTTTTTTACACAACTTACTTCTATCCTGAAATCTGACACTTGATATCGCTTTTACAGAGAATGACAAGCCCAGGGAGACCTCCCGCTTTGAGAGTTCTAAAGCGTGTATACTTCGGGTCTCACATTCACAATAAGTCGCACAGCCCCGTAGAAGATGCTCGGACAGCCATGTGGTTGTACAAACGCTTCCAAAGCGAATGGGAGAGACAGATAGAAACTGGAGATTTCAAATTTTAGCAGCAGCGGAAAGAGCATTAAGCAATTTTGGTACAAAAATCACACAATATGCCAGTCATGATTATTTCTACCTCGACATTTCGATGCGATTGCACGCTCAATGATCTGAACACGAATAGACGGGCTCCTCTGTGTGTAGCCGCTACAGAATAATCAGAGCCCTTATTAAGTCAAAGTACTGTACTGTAAGTTTATGTTTATCAAAATAAATGAATTGAATTGAATTGAATTGTCAATGGGAGTTAGTCCGTCTCATTTTTTCTTTCGTACCAATATGTGAGTTTCTTTTCTTCCATTATTTCTTTCTCTCTCTGTCGTATGGCAGCCATAGACAATGCCATGGACTAATTCGCCATTAGGTACGTCAAATGAGAGATTTTCCAAGAGCCGATTAAAAAAAAAAATAGTTCAAATAATTGTAATAGATGGCGTTGATTAGACACGATTCTCAAAAATAAATCAAAAAGACATCGTTAGATGAATGCAAAATTCTTCTCTGAAAGGTACT
Source organism: Blastobasis adustella (assembly GCA_907269095.1). Lineage (NCBI taxonomy): Eukaryota > Metazoa > Arthropoda > Insecta > Lepidoptera > Blastobasidae > Blastobasis > Blastobasis adustella. Next base: position 8,841,720 of record OU026140.1, read on the forward strand.
AAAACTAAGTATTTTTTCAAGAAACACCTTTCCGGGTAACTTGGTTACCACATTCAATACTTGAGAATCTTATCTAAGCAGCGCCATCTAGAGAAGCACGCCGAACTACACTTGTTACTTTTTAAAGTAGGTGTCTGAAAATCCCCCATTGAAGCCGATGTCGATTTATCGCTTTTTATGTCGATAGTCCAGTGTCTGCCCTGGGTAGGTGAAAATAATTATATTACGGTGAAAAACTTGATATGTACGACGATTTATGTACAAAATTGCCTAAGAAAATAATTGTGTGACTAGATCCAGCATTATAATTACACAATTGTAATAAGCTCGATCAATCTTATGAACGTAATTCACCAATGAAGAAAGGTTGATTGATAATCGATAATTATGTTTAAATTTTATAGTTTTTTAATTATAATTATTAAGAAAACGCAGTCACATTTATAATTACGTAGGTAGATCGGTTCGGGACCAATGACTTCAGCTCTATCTGTTGAAATTAATCCTCGGATTATAGCAACGACCGTGTATTGTTTTTCGACTAGAAACTCTTTTTTCCTAAATCTATAGGTCTTAATTAGTTTTAAATGTTTCTAAATGGCTGTGTTTATAGTCTGATAATATAAATTAATTAAACGTAGATACTTAATGTAACAAGAAGATAGTATAACTTACATGCCTACTGCATTGTACTATAGCATACCTATTCGTCTTTTATATAATAAACTCAACCCTGTCTGGAATAAATATTGTTTGATATACGGTGGTTTACTATTTCACTGACAGCTGTAAGTTGTGCTATGGTATATTTGACTAATTGGTCAAGTATCCAAAGTGGGGCCTCAGTTTAGTCCTATCCTACATTTTTTATGCTTCGCATAAAAAAATAAACGCATTCGTAAAAAAAATTAAAGTCATTGCAATAGAAAATTGACAAGAAAACAATTTGTAAATAATCCTGCAAGATACCACTAGGATCAAGAATCAAATGGATAAGCCAAGCGCGTATACCCGAAAGGGACAGACTCAAAGCACCCTAGATATTCTGACGAGGACAAAAATAAATATCTTTGTCCACTTCTTTCCTAGCAGATTTTATATGTTGTGATCTCTATATTATTCTTCCTCTACGTTTTACCATAAAAGCAAAGTGACCTCTTCATTTGTAAAATATGAAAGAAAGAAAAAGTTACCTATAAGTATTTGCATTAACTGACAAAATTACGAAGACACGAACCGAAGAGCACACTACTTCCTTGTTCTTTTGACGATGGCGACGGCCGGCGGCTTCGAGACAGAGCCCTTGGTTTTGTGAGGAATTCGAAGACGACAATTCCTGTTTCTTTAGAGGTCTTGGCGTCCCAAACCATGCCTCGATTATTTGGGTCACGGAAGCGCACCAAAACTGGACGAGACTTACCCTGCTTGGAGGCAGAGAGCCCCAACCGGTGACATGGTCCCAAATCTTCAGTGGTAATGTCAGACACTTGCATTTTGGTAGTTATAATGCTCCCAACAACCTCATCAATCTTTTCTTCTTTCTTCTCAGCAATTCCATGGGTAAGGAGCACGTACCTACGTAGGAATGCTTCGTGTCTTTTCTGACTTAATAACAAAAGCTCTACTTTGGTGTTGGCATTTTTAAAGAGTTCCAAACAAGCGCTTTATGGAAGTCGCGTTACAGAAGGTGGCGAGGAAGTGGTAGCCCTCTCGAGCCTCTCCTCAAAGCTACTTATCCTTGCAAACAGGCTATTGATGTCATCTTTCACTCACTCTATTTCATTGTTTCTTGAGCTACGTCTACCCGCAAAAAAAAACTACCAATTCCGCCTTAGCTGGCAGTAGCACTGTTTTGTGCACTCTATATCATATTGTTTTTATTAATTTTCATGTGATTTATACTTTAAAGGAAGAAGAATTTGTACGTAATATAATATTATTCATTTTTGGCGTCAATATCCCGTTTGTGTTCTCGCGCGCGAGGGCGTAGGGTCCGCCTTGACCTTGCCAAGATTTTGCACTTCTTTTTTATCAAACTAGGTAGCCAGACGTTTGACCGGCATCTCACTTGGTAAGTTACGATGCAAACGAAGATGGCGAATGCCTGTCTAGGTACAGCCTATTCACTGTAGCCTTCAAGGCGTCCAGATTATAATGATCATGAAACACACTTGCAGACAACTTGTTCCATTCCTTAGCTGTTCCTATCAGTTGGTTGAAACCAAAGCGGCTCATTTGTAAGGAAGATCAAAGACATAAAGGATGTAACGTCCGTCCGAATAGCAGATCTTGTAAATTACAGTAAAACGACTGCCATCTGAACTCCGTGACACCGTTAATCTCACGTTAAATCGCCGTAATGTGCAGTTTTCCTCATATGCTCCCGCAGAAAGAAGATCTAATAGTATTTATTTAATGTATGGTCGTCCTCGGTTAAAAGGTTTTATAGCATGTAGCATACTGTTGAAAATATAGCATGTAGCATACTGTTGAAAAGGAATAAAGTAAAAAAACATTTTAAAATATAAATAATATCAAAATCACTTGTAGTTATTTTTTCATTACGATCCAAAATCTGACATCACAACACTCTCCTGTCCTGTTGGCCAGCTCTATCTCTTCTTCAGCTCTTATCAAAACTCTCCTATCCTCGTGAAGTTTGCCTTCGAGGACACAAGGTCTATGAAGTAGACCGGGTTTCCTTCCTCTCCAACCAAGTAAGCATAAGGGGGTTTTCCTAATTGGGACCGGTCGTACGACCATGGTCGCACGACCGTTGCCAATTAGGACAGCGCCTAATGCTGCGCTTGTAGATCTCGCATTCCTACAAATGTGTTATTTTGCAGGCAAGACTTATCCTATTGTAGGTAAAAAAAACAGTCAGGTGTGACGGTCTCATTTTAACATCTACTGACATCGCGCCGTGCACGATGGGGAATTTTTTTTAAAAATATAGAAAAGGTCATACATCAGAGCTAACGTTTCGGGCTTGGATAGCGTTTTCAGTGCTTAGTAGTTCAGTGGTTAGCTCCGCTTCAGTGTATATCGGTGTTTATGGTTGCAGATGTCCTGGTCGACAGTGGCCATTTTCCATCAGGTGGACTGTCTCACCAAGTGCCTCCCTTGGCAATAAAAAAAATATTTATTTTGAACATCTACTTTACCGGACTTACCAACTATGGACACTTCAGTAGTTCTATGGAAAATATAGGTTTTAGTAACCCAGATATAATGAAGCCAGAGCATAAACAGGCCTAAAGTATTTCAATATTTGACCTTATAGTGACAATGCAAAGTTACTCTTTTTAAGTACCTAAGTACAAGAATCATAGAAGTTACCGCTTACCATCAGGTGGGCTGCTCGTTTGTCACTAAGAAGCATGAAAATGTAGGATAGGACTGAACTGAGGCCCCACTTTGGATACTTGACCAATTAGTCAAATATACCATAGCACAACTTAAAGCTGTTAGTGAAATAGTAACACACCGTATATCAAACAATATTTATTCCAGACAGGGTTGAGTTTATAATATAAAAGGCGAATAGGTATGCTATAGTACAATGCAGTAGGCATGTAAGTTATACTATCTTCATGTTACACTAAGTATCTACGTCTAATTAATTTATATTATCAGACTATAAACACAGCCATTTAGAAACATTTAAAACTAATTAAGACCTATAGATTTAGGAAAAAAGACTTTCTAGTCGAAAAACAATACACGGTCGTTGCTATAATCCGAGGATTAATTTCAACAGATAGAGCTGAAGTCATTGGTCCCGAACCGATCTACCTACGTAATTATAAATGTGACTGCGTTTTCTTAATAATTATAATTAAAAAATATAATTTTTAAACGTAATTATCGATTATCAGTCAACCTCTCTTCATTGGTAAATTACGTTCATAAAATTGCACGAGCTCTAAAAACTAAAATATCTAATTATAATTCTTGATCTAGCCACACAACTATTTTGTTAGACAATTTTGTACATAAATCGTCGCACATATCGAGTTTGTCACCAAATTATGATTATTTTTATCTCGATATAAATAAACAGTGGAATAATGACAAAAAAGCGATACATCGATTTCCCCCATTGAGATTTTAAGACAGCTATTTTAAAAAGTAATAAGTGTAGATAGGCGTGCCTCTCTAGATGGCGCTGCTTATACAGGATTATCAAGTATTGAATTTGGTTACTGAAGTTGCCCGAAAAGGTGTTTCTTGACAATATACTCAGTTTTAGTACCCTTTCAGAGAAGAAAGTGCATAATCTCTACATTTGGCTTCATTTAACGGTCTCCTTGATTTATTTTTGAGAATCGTGTCTAATCAACGCCATCTATTACCATTATTTGAACTACTTTTCCTTTTAATCGGTTCTCTGTAAATCTCTCATTTGACGTATCATGTACCTAATGATAAATGTGTCCATGGTATTGTCTATGGCTGCTATGCGACAGAGAAAGAAATAATGAAACGAAAGAGACTCACAGATACGAAAGAAAAAAATGTGACTGACTAACTCGCATTGACAGGACTTTGACTTATTAAGGGCTCTGATTATGTCTGTAGCGGCTACACTCATCGAAATGTATAGATATAATAGAAATAATAATGACTGGCATATTGTGTGATTTTTGTACCAAAATTGCTTAATGCTCTTTCCGCTGCTGCTAAAATTTGAACTCTCCAGTTGCTATCTTTCTCTCCCATTCGCGTTGGAAGAGTTTGTACAACCTCATGGCTGTCCGAGCATCTTGTACAGGGCTGTGCGCCTGATTCTGAATGCGAGTCCCCATGTATACACGCGCTAGAAATTTCAAAGCGGGAGTTCTCCCTGACATTGACGTATTCTGTAAAAAGCGATATCAAGTGTCAGATTTCAGGATAGAAGTTAATTGTTTAAAAAACAACACGTAAATGTTAAACTCAACTTTTTTCAGAGGATTGCTTGATTACGTCCCAGATTGGATCATGGTAATACATTCAGTCGCCTAAATGTGCCGGTTTCACCACTATATTTTCCCTCACCGTAAGCACCGGTTTGTGTACAACTAATGTACATACACAAGTACGCAACTCAGAAATGAATCATTTGTACATGGCGCTACTGAAGTTCGTACCAGGTATCTTGGGATACGAGTCCAACTACTTAACTATAAAGCCACAGACCCCAGCAAAGCCAAGCAGTGGGCTACTAAGATTCTGGTGTAGGTGTGAACTGTGAAACTTCATTTCATCTTACCTGTACATGTTTACCGTCCACATGTTCGCAGTAGTAGGCAGTGTCGCGCACGTCTTCTTCAGGGTGAGTTATGTCCAATACACCGAAGTCGTTTTCCAAAGCGTGGCCAACCAATATCTTGCCATGGAGGAGCTTCAGGATATCAGCCTTGGTCTGAAGAACAATATATTATAAATACTTACACCCCTATTCAAAACTGTTGCGGTGAACCGCAATGCATGGTAGAAGAGGGGTTCATTCACTCTGCGGCTGACAATACCTAAAGTCACTTAATCCAATTGAGCAGAAATCAAACTAGCCTCGAATAAACTTGGCGTGCTTAACCGGTCCAGGTTGGTAGCGCCCCTGGAGTTGCTGATGTCCATAGGCGGCGTCGACCACTTTCTATCAGGTGGCCCGCATGTCTGTTTGTCTGACGTACCTATTAGATAAATTAGCTTTTGCCCGCCACTTCACCCGGGTGGAAATAGGTTTTATGACAGTTTAGCTTTGCCCGCGTCACCATTTTAAATGACCTTCGTATCGTACTACGGGGAGGTCAAGCAGCTTAACCTTGAGATATGCACAGCTGGAGATATGGTACAGCTTGCAAGTTGTAGCTAATCATCATCATAACCAAAGTTAGGTACACTTAAATCTGGTTCCACCTACTCGAATTAGATGAAACAGCTTAGATTGTACCCTGGACATCAAGCTACCAAACTATCAAAACCGAATCAAAATCCGTTCAGAAGTTATAGTGTGATGCGCGAACAGACAGACAAACAGACAGACCCACCATTTTTATCTAAAATATCTTCAGTGTTACAATATCACAGAAATAGCTTTTTACAGTTGTAAAATTGTATTTTTATACTATAGATAGGAGTGCACATTCAAGATGAGCCGTATGTTAAATGGTTTCTGTACATTCCGGGTTTGAAGTTATTTGGATCTAAAAATGAGGTGTGATTTCCGTACAAGTACTTACAACATTGATCTCCTTGAAATATTTACGGGACAATCTTTAAAGTACCTAATTTCTAACAAAATAAGGTTATCGGTCTTCTAGTTAATGAATCACAACTAAGTACACATATGGCTTCCATCCCCCCTCCCTAAGGTACCGTGATGAATTTCGGGATGAAAAGTACACAATGTCCTACCTCTTGTGAACTCAAATCATATAAAGATTCATTTGAATTCTTCCAATAGTTTCGGAGTTACATTTTTATTTATGATTGGCGTGTGGTGTCCGGTAGAGTAGAATAGCACCAATCCCTTGCACTCGTGGGTGTCGTACAAGGCGACTTATGTTTCCGAGAAAAAACTTCTACAGAGGCCGGCAGAGAGGCCCTTAGTCCTGCAGTGGTTATGATAGATTGATTAAAAAATGAATACCGTTTCGAAGTCCTCTCCTCTGTCCAGATGGGCCTTCGTAATGCCTGTTATTGGTGTCCTGTAATCCGTAACAGGTCTCAGGGGTCGGACATACTTGTCCAACAACACGTTCCCACTCTCGTCCACGACTGCCACTCGAGCGATCGCGTCTTGTCGCCAATTCTTCCCGACACCAACCATTTCGCAGTCCAGCGCCACGCAAGGTTTGGACATTTCGCACTGAAAATAAATTGATTTTGTAAACGAGTCTTATGCTGGTTTTACTGCAGGGGCAGAACAGTAGGACAGATCAGTTTGAAAGGACAGTGGCGTTCTAATATAGGGTCCGCACGTTATGGCGATGGAGCGTCGACGACGACAATGGCAACATACTGTCAATTCTAGTGTCAATTATTAAGAATAACAATAAAAATGGCTATCGAACTAACTAGTTATTAATTACTAACTATTCACTAACAGTGTTAATATTATAGCAGAATTTGACGATTTGAGGGCGGGAAAATCCCATTCGGTGGACTCTGATAGCATTAGCTCAATGATAAATACAAACAATTGTTCTCGTAGTTTAAAATTGTTAACACAGAATATAAGAAGTATTAGATGCAACTTCGATTCATTTCAAGTCTGAAATAAATGAAGAAATAAATAAAAATAAATAAATTACACGTCTCCTCATGACACAGGTAACGATAAAACATTATAATAGTCATTAGATAAAGGAGTACATTGACCATGTCATGATTACCACATTCATTTTAAAGGCCCCTCTAATAGACCACTCAGCTGTCTTGGTTTGTATGCAAACTACAAAATTTACCCAAAACTGAAAATTTACAAAAACAAAATTAAATACTGAATATAACGTATAACGTGATGTAATCTGCACATTCAGACGACTGTATGTGTAACCATAATCCAAGTGGTCAGGTTCCCCTGTTGATAGGATCACGGAGGTCACATGGCAGTCGCTCCGTTGTATTGAGCTGATCTGCCAAATCCTGAATCACGGTCAAGGCCGATCCCGGGCCAACGACCGCGTGAGTACAACTGGGACATTAACGCCAAGATGATTATTTATTACTTCAATTAAAACTTACAGAAATTAATGTAGTATTTTACTTCGATCAGCACTTAGCAGAGGTCCACTTCACACAAATATCCTTTATAGACTAATTGCCACAAGAAATATGTATGAACATTTAAAATAATGCAATCATGTTAAAATAAAAATTCGGTACAAACCGTCTGACCAGTGTTACCAGCAGTAGTTTCCAAAAAGTACGTCCGGGCCCCTAAAATATTACGAAAACATCTAAAAAGGTACTGTTTACCTCCTCTTCTATATTATCGGCCTTGGGGGGTTGAGGGGAGTGAGGGGTTGTAGACAATATAACGGCGTTATTTTGACAAGACAAGACCTTATTTCCTCGCCGGTGCTAGTGAGCAAAAACACGGACAGGAAAGCAAAGTGACCATCTCCCTCAGCTAAATTTAGCATTTTGTAAAAACGTACTAAATAGTACGATGTGGAGCAAGGTACGACAGTCGTCCAAATAGTATGTAAAACGTACCAAAAGGAACGATCTGGCAACGCTGCGTCTGACTGAATGCCTCTAAAACCTCGGTCACACGCAGCTATTTTTCGTTACGATTTCTAGCAGCTACAAACCGCCGCTACCGTGTGACCGTTGTCGACTACATATAGTTTGTAGCAGCTCCAAACCTCATTCGAATGGTGCCCACTAGGCGAAATGGCGCTCCCACAATTTTGGTACTTCTTTTTTAAATATTTATGATTGTGGCAGTTGTCATGCAGCCAACTAATATTAAGCTTAAAGATAAAAAATAAGTGGAGTAAGTTTATTAATGTAAACATAACTTTTAAATGTTGAAAGAAATGTACAAAAAATATTTATAAAAGTAGGCACTATGTTAAATTTTACTACTAATGTTTAATATTTCAATTACATCCATTCTTGATCCTAGCGTCCAACAAAAGAACTGACTCAGTCAAATTGATGTTTGATTTGTTTGCAATCATTTATTAAAATCTCTAAAATTCTAGAAAACTATTGAAAAATGCAATATTATCCAGTACAACGTATCTAGTGCTTATATCCTCTTTGCTGAGTACCTATTTTAAGCGATCTTTGATTCCCAAAATTGTTGGGCGCCATCTACTTAGTGGTTAGGAATGCTTTAGATACCTATCAGAAAACTGCTCATTGTTGAAGTTTCGTTGGGGACCAGTTTTGTCCACGCTAGTTTTAGCAACTGCCCTGCCACACCTAACTATTTATCGCTAGGCTAATTTTCGCCGCTATAAAATTGAACATGCTCATTTTTATTGCAGATTTTTAGCTAGAACACGTTTACTCGAAGCTACCTAATCTTCGTTGGCGAAAAGTAGCAGCTATAAATCGCTGCGTGTGACCGAGGCTTTAGGGAATTTCCCTGGCAATTCGTCAATCTAATTTATAAGTATTTCTTTTTATCAATCATTTCTAGTAAATCGCAGATATAACAAAATGGATCATGCATAATCATAATCACAAGTCATTATTTTACATAAAAACTGATAATAGCTGTAATATTCTGTGCGAAAACGTTTTAGCACAGAATATTATAGATAGTAATGTAGGCAAGTATTGTAATACCTACTCGATAGAGATAGGTAGGGCCAGTATAGCGTAGCAGGGTATCCCCCTTGCCGCCCGAAAGGGGAACTACCTCTACCTTACAGAGTACCCACCACACCGAAATAATACACTTTGCCAGTACTTATAGAATATTTTTGCTGACGCGAAAATCTTTTATTTGTTAAATTAAGATCTGTAATTACTTGCCTGAAACACAAGGTATCATATTATCCTAGCTCAGGCAAAAAATATGTTTATTTTTATCTTTTACGTGTTTTTTTAGATCTAAAGTTGAAATGTATTGCACAAGATTTAAAAAAACTTTTTTTTTATACTGTTTTAAATAGTAAGTAACTAAATAATTGTTTTCTGTCAGTGTTCCATGGGGACTTGGAAAACCGTCGCTACGTCTGTAGGTATTTTCCATTTTCCTACCAGAGCAACATAATGCTAAGTGTAAGGTTCAAGGGTATGTTGCATACCGGACCTCTGTAGTGCTCCCAGCTGCGTATAGGTACTTATTAGACTGAGGCGACCATTCATGGTGTTTATCGTTTCTCCGTACTCATCAAATTCGGCTATGTTTATATAAAAGCAATAAGAATGTATTAATGCAAGACTCATTGTTGCTTTCCGGGCCTCTGTAGTGCCCCCAGCTGCATATAGGTACTTATTAGACAAGGCGGCCATTCATGGCGTCTATCGATCCCCCGAATTCATCGAATTCTGCTATGTTTATTAAAGCAATAACACTGTTCGGTGCATTGCATCGAACACGTGACTTAGCTAATGTGCCCTGCGCGGCACATTACCTAAGCAGTGCATTTTTCGGAACCGCCGCGGCCGGGTGCATTCATCAACATTTAACATTCATTAAAATTAACATTTATTGACAAGTATTGTGGGACTCTTAATAAACATTTATATAATATTTAAAGCCATCTTTTACATTCAACATACTGCAATCCCCGCATAAGCAGCCTTACATTTGGTCCTTCGAGCTATTGGACCTCGCGCGTTGATTAACTAAAAAATGTTGACGAGTGAGGTGTGTGAACTGGTGAACTTTGGGGAAGTGTGAGGACTGCAGTGACGAAGAAAAGGAGAACATTGACAACATCCTGAGGAGAAGTATATTTCAACATTCAAGTAAGATCTAAGCTATTTACTTATTTCTTAAAATGGCAAACATTGTGGAACGGCAGTTTGAACTAGCAACAGTTATTGAACAACAACATCGCAATTTTTGTAAAGATGGGGCAGACAGAAAAGAGAATTTAGGTTATTATAAAACACGTACAGAAATACTGGTGAAGCTTTGGAATGAGTTTCAATTCAATCATGATCAACTGGTTATGGAGCAGAGTAAAACAGACCCCTACTTTACCGAACAATGTTTCGAAACAGCAAAACAAGTTTATGATGTTTATCAAAAGAAGCTTAACGATGGGTACACAAAATGCTTAGCTGCAAAAAAGGTAGGAGCAGTATCTCTACAGCCTTTAGAGGTGACACAGCCAACTGGGAGTCGGTCGGATAAACAAGGAGCACGGAGGGGCCCTTCTCCCGCACCAACAACACGGAACGAGAGCATTCCTCGGCAGAGTACACCAGTAGATTAGATGAATTATTACGGCAGCAAAAGGCCAATTTTAAAGCATTTACAAGAACGGTAGCGAACATTCAGGTAGATGACTAAACAGAAAAGTGGGAATTGGAGGACGCATTGAAAACGCTGGAGAAACGGTTTGCCGCCATAGATTCACTACATTGGACGATCGATAGTGACTTGGGTGTCAATGACTACGTGTATGAAACAGAGTTTAATAATCATGAATAGTTATATAATAAGTTAAAAAAGGAGATAAACAAAAATATATGGTCTGTATCTCATAGGGAGAAATCAACCCCTCAATTAGACATCCCTATATTTACGGGCAACTATAACAACTGGGTATCCTTTAAATATCTTTTTAGTGAGGCAATTCACCATAATCCCTCGCTATCGAGTGCTCAGAAGATGAAATTTTTGAAAGGAAAGGTAAGAGGAGAGGCTAAAAGATTAATTTAACATCTACAGATAAGTGCAGATAACTACCACGTATGCTGGGACATTCTGAACAACAGATACAACAATAAAAACCTTATTTTTAACTCCCACATGAATAATCTATTTAGCTTACCAAACATCCAAAGTCAGTCTTTGAATCAAATGAAACGTATACATGACGTAACAATTGAATGCCTACATGCGGTTAAGAACTTAGGTATTAATATAGACACATGGGATCCAATTATTATTTACATTTTGTCGCAGAAATTGGACTCCGAAACATATGGTCAATACATCGAATCTCTTCATAATTCAAGAGACCTGCCAGTTTTACAGCATTTCCTATGCTATCTGGAAAGCAAATTTACGGCTTTAGAAAAATCTCGCCGAAAACAAGATAGCTCTACGCATAAGTACAACATTCAACAATCATCATCGGGCTACAAAAAACCTAACTATAACACTTTGAATAAAAATAAGTACAGCTATAACCAACAGCATAATAATGGTCAGACACAAATTGCGAAATCGTTTCATGCATCGAACATTAAGTGCCCGCTATGCAAAATGATCACGGCATTTATAATTGTAAATTCTTTTTGCAAATGCAACTGGACAATAAAATGTTTACGATAAACCGACTTGGTTTGTGCAAAAATTGTCTATTTTCACGTAACGGAAGTCCATGTAATTCGAATAAAACATGTCGCAAATGTTTCGAGCAACACAGCACGCTGATTCACGATGCCTTCGTTTATTCGAACAGTAATAAGCCATTGACGTCATCATCGACTAACACTGACAACAATAAAAATGTGTCCAAAACTTATACGAAGAACACATCACATGTTTCTCGAGATGAACCCTCGGAAATCTTACTGGCTAGCGCAGAGTTAAAGGTTTTCGCAGCCAATGGACAACAACACAAGTTACGAGCGTTGATAGATCAAGGCTCTCAAATATCGCTTATAACAGAGCATGCCGCACAGTTACTGGGTATTAAAAGGGAACAATGTAAGGGCGTGATATATGGCGTCGGTCAACGAGAAAATAATTGTAAAGGAAAAGTTAATATTATGTGTACCTCCATGTACAGCAATTATACATTCAACACAGAAGCTATTATTATGAACAACCTTATAAAAAGTTTGCCTAATAACACTTTTCCAAAACCATCTTGGACGTTCATAGAAAACATCAACTTAGCGGATCCTCAGTTGCAACATAAGTCGCCCGGTAGACATATTATTAGGCGCAGAAGTATACTCCAAAATCATGTTAAGCGGAATAATTAGAGGAGAAGATTCAACACAACCGATGGCACAACAGACCCAGTTGGGTTGGCTTTTATGTGGAAGCGCCCGAACATTTAATTGTAACGTGATTATCAACAACTTAAATGACATACAACAGTTTTGGGAGGCTGAGGAAATAACAGAAGACTGCGATTTATCAACAGAGGATATACATTGCTTAAAATATTTTGAAGAAACGACAACGAGGTTCTGTTTAGGTTAATTAATACTGTAGAAATAAATGTAATTTAATTATAAGTGCTCTGTATTGCCTCCACCGCTCTTTAGATCTCTTTTCAAAGGGTATGGGGTTGGCTGGAAGAAATCCCATTGTGGGATAAGCCCGCCTTTGCTTTGTAAAATTTTCATTTTTCGCATTTTGTATTTAATTGTTATGCAATAAAGAGTTTACATACATACATACATACGAGGAGACAGGATGGTAGATATGAAGTACGGCTGCCAATGAAGCCTAACTATGAAGAAAAACTCGGCACATCAAAACCAACAGCATTGGCACAATTTCGTCATTTAGAAAAACAATTTCAAAGAAAGGAAAATCTTGCGAAGGAGTACAAAACATTTATGAAAGAATATGAGGATCTGCAACACATGAAACTCGCGAACAGTAGCTGCTACAGTGCAGCGGAGTATTTTTTGCCTCATCACGCAGTCTACCGTGAAGAGTCTGCAACAACAAAGTGTAGAGTGGTATACAACGGTTCCTCTAAAACATCAACAGGATATTCATTAAATGATTTAATGTATACAGGACCGAATCTTCAACAGGATCTGCAATCTTTATTACTAAAATGGAGACAATTTGAGTTTGCTTTTACCGCGGACATAGAGAAAATGTACCGTCAAATTTTAATTCACGAAGCACATCAACATCAACAAAAAATAGTATGGCGAGAGACTCCAGAACAACCGATTAAAATGTACCAATTAAGCACTATAACATACGGCACTAAAGCCGCTCCGTTCCTAGCTATGATGACCTTGAAGAGGTTAGCTAGTGACGAGCGTGAAACATTCCCGGAAGCAAGTAGAATCCTCGAAAACTCATTTTACATGGATGACCTGTTGCATGGAGCTCATTCAATCATGGAAGGAAGGCAGCTGGTGAAGCAACTAACAGAATTATTAAAATTGGGAGGATTCAATCTAAGAAAATGGGCCACTAATAACAAAGAATTATTAAATAACATTATCTGCGAACAAAATAATACAAACAACATTTTTCACATCAAGGCAGAGAGTACATCTAAAACATTAGGATTGTCTTGGAATGCCGGGACAGACCAATTTACATTTCATTATAATCCCACGAAACAAACATCATTGCTAACCAAACGCACTCTTTTGGCTGAAATATCTAAGCTTTATAACCCTCTGCAATGGTTAGCTCCGCTTACTACTAAACTAAAGTGGATATTTCAAAAGGTGTGGCATACAAATACAAAATGGGATGAACAATTATCAGCTGACATACAGACGGAATGGTCCAAGTTACAAGCAGATATCCATATAATAAATGACTTCGAAATACCTAGATGGATACAATGTAAACAAAGTGACGTCATTGAGCTTCACGGATTTTGTGACGCGTCAACATTAGCGTACGCATGTGTTGTGTATGCACGAATCAAACGAACAAACTCTGTGGTGTTAATCGCCGCGAAGTCGATACTTGTACCACGCAAGAAAGTGATAACATTACTCCGCCTGGAGTTATGTGGTGCACATCTTTTATCTAAGCTTATAGATAAAGTTAAACTAACATTAAATCAATATGAAATTGAGATATACGGATGGATCGACTCACAAGTTGCACTAGGTTGGTTACAAGGTGAGCCAAATCGCTGGAAGCCTTTCGTTGCGAACAGAGTGGAAAAAATAACAAAGGTTGTTCCAAAACAACTTTGGCATTACGTAAAATCGAGCGACAACCCTGCGGATCCCGCCAGCAGAGGTTTGAACGCCCCTCAATTAAAAGAGCATCCTTTGTGGTGGCAAGGACCCGCCTGGCTAACCACATTCACAAATCAAAATCTTCTTGAACAACAATTTGAGACGAAACAAGATTTAAAAATAAAACAAGTTAATACCACACAAGTACAAAATGAAAGTATTATTCACCTACTTTTAAAAAAGCATAGCTCGCTTACAAAAACAATTCGCATAGTTGCATGGATACTTCGAGCGTTGACCCGAGAACGCGCTCAACACCCGAGCTATCTCACATTACATGAGCTACGGAAAGCAAAATTATTAATTGTGAAACATGTACAAATGGAAGAATTCGGAACGGAAATAAAACATCTACACAAGCAAGATAGAGTGCAATCGCAAAGTATTTTAGCTAATCTAAACTCATTTTTGGACAAAGAAGGAATATTACGCGTTGGTGGTCGGTTGGCACAAGCAAACATAAGCGACGAGATGAAACATCCGAAAATCATTCCACGTGACTGTCGTCTAGCGGCTCTACTAGTAGAGCTAGCACATCTGTTAACATTCCACGGAGGCCCGCGGGTCACGATGGCAACCCTGAGGCAAGAGTACTGGATCTGCGGTGGAAATAACTACGTGAAGAAAGTATTGCGAAACTGTGTCACGTGCCGTAAACATGAAGGAAGAACCCAACAACAGTTAATGGGGGATTTGCCAGCCGCCCGGAGTAACCCAGCTCAACCATTTTATAACACTGGAGTGGATTATACTGGATTCGTGGAAGTGAAGACCAACAAAGGACGAGGTGTAAAAACCACTAAAGGCTATATTGCAGTATTTGTTTGTACGGCTACCAAGTGCGTACATCTGGAGTTGGTATCCGAATTAACAAGTTCCGCCTTTCTAGCGGCTCTGCGACGAATGGCCGCTAGAAGAGGCGCGCCCCGTCATCTTTATAGTGATAATGGGACTAATTTTGTCGGTGCTTACCGAATTCTACAACAAGAACAGGAACAGCTGGAGACAGTGTTCAACAATAGTTTCCTTACTGAAGTTGCCGAAATGAACATCGAGTGGCATTTTAAAGCTCCTGCTTGGCCAAGTGCAGGTGGTATTTGGGAACGAGCGGTACGGAGCCTAAAATTTCACTTAAAAAGAGTTGTGGGTGAACAAAAGTTGACGTATGAAGAGTATTCGACAATCTTATCACAGTTAGAAGCTTGTTTGAATTCAAGACCGTTATGTGCTCTTACCGAAGACATCGAAGACCTAAATTTCTTGACGCCCGCGAACTTTCTAAGGGGCAGAGCTGAAATAACTATTATCGAAACAAGTGAAGATGCTAGGAGCAGGTGGTATTGAACACAAAAATTGTTTGAAGATATTTGGAAAAGATGGAAAACGGAGTACCTAAGCCAATTAACAGCAAGACAGAAGTGGAAAAAATCGATGATAAATTTGAAGATTGGAGATATGGTTGTGATACATGAAGATAACCTGCCATCAGGAAAATGGGCATTAGGAAGAGTCATCGCAACACATCCTGGAGAAGATGGTTACGTACGAGTAGTAACCCTTAAAACAAGAAATGGTATAATGAAACGACCCATCATAAAATTATCTATCCTTCCGTTGGAGTCTAACACAAACGCTAAAGAAGACATAAACACATTTAACAAGAAACAAGGAGAGAGCCCGTCAAAACCATAATAAGCAATCGTAGCTTCTCAGCGACTGCTATGATGATCATTTACTTGATAACTATTTTTACTACTGGTCAATCTTTAAAAACGACTTCAATAGACGAATCCCAAGGACTTTATTTTGATAAAATTACAAACATGCAGCTCGTGCGACACGAATTGACACTAATAACATATTACGACATGACTCCCTACAGAAAAAGCATCTTATCATACGAAAAATATTATAAAAACCTACAAGCCCTCTGTCAACCTTTAGAAACTGTAAATCACTGTGACGTCATCCTGATACAACTACAGCACTCTTATATGGAGAATGAACACCGCAACAATATTCTACTATCTCATCAACATAATACACATAACAAACGTAAACGACGCGGAGTCATTAATGGTGTCGGTTACGTCGCGAATAGCCTGTTCGGCGTATTGGACAGTCGTTTCGCGGAACAGTACGAGAGAGACATTGCGCTGATAAGAAGAAATCAAGAACATATGGCACTGCTATGGAAAAACCAAACGTCAGTTGTCGAAGCGGAGTAGGTATAATTTATTGAAACGGATGGAAGATTCGATGCAACAACAACATAAAATGATTAACAGCTGTATGGACAGATTAAAAACGGTTACCAATGGCTTTCAGAAAAAACTAGATAAAGTGGAAGCTACTACGGAATTTACATTGGCAGCGATGGCCGCCAATAACCTATTTAAAATATGTTCAAGACACTCTATTGGATACAATTACAAACATATATAACAACAGAATAAACATCCACTTGATTGACCCACAACAATTGCAAACCCAGCTGCATATTATTTTGGGACAGTTAAAACAAGACCTAACGCTACCGTACGATACTGGACGAACAAACATACAAACTATTTACCAATTGTTGAAAATTAGAACACGTATCACAGAGGGGAATCTCATCTTCGAAATTAAAATTCCATTAATCGGCAGAGACGCCTACGATCTTTACACCATTGTACCCGTACCACGCCGAGTAGGAGGAAACATAAGAACTATCATTGCCATAGAGAAATACATTGCCGTAAACCTACAGAAAGATTCATATTTGCCATTATCAGAAATAGACTTGGAACATTGTACGACACGTGATTCTACTGTCATATTATGTAAATTAAAGACAGCTATTTACAAACTTAAAAGCGATAAGGATTTTTGTGTAAAGGATCAACATAAAAACACTTGTAAAACAAGCATATCCACGTGCCAAAACAAGCTGATTAATCTAACAAGGCAAAATTATTACTTCTACTTTTGCTGTGGGCTATGTCAATTACGAACATTGTGTCGCGATCAAGTTACCGTACACGACTTGACCGCCGCGAACATAATAACAATCGAAGAAGATTGTGTAATCAAATCAAGTAACTTTACAATATACAGCCATAAAAGGCAAGAGAGTAGAATGGATCTAAGGAGCGAAATACCCATCCTAGACATAGCCCCAATAAATAGTGTCATCAATTTAACCTCATCAGAACATCTAGAAGGAAACAACATAAGTACTAACAATAGAAGAACAGGAGATACTTTTAAAGAAGATTGATAAACGGGTTAAAGATCTTAAACAAGCTGAACCGTTATCAGAAAGTATCTCAGTACATGATGTTCATCACTACACCCTGATCTACAGTACATGGGGTTTAATAACAGTGATAATCCTCGTGTTGGCGTGTCGGCGGAGGCTTGGCCCCGCCGCCCGCGCCGCCCGCGCCGCGCAGCCGCCGCCCGCCCCGGGCGCCCCAGCGCCCGCAGCCCGCACGAGCGCAGGAGAGCATGAATCATGTAAAAGTGCGTCGTATTAGTGAGTGTAGTGAAAATGTGCCTAACACAAGTTTCGTAGATATGGGTACATCCCCTGTTTTAAACAAAGTGGTTTTCGGTGATAGTGATAAGTGAAAAATCGTGTCTTAGAGACTGTTAAGTGTATCTTAGTTCATAATATTGTCTATCACCTTGTATCATCTCCCATTTCCTACATTGCGCCCCGGCAAGATGTTCGGTGCATTGCATCGAACACGTGACTTAGCTAATTTGCCCTGCGCGGCACATTACCTAAGCAGTGCATTTTTCGGAACCGCCGCGGCCGGGTGCATTCATCAACATTTAACATTCATTAAAATTAACATTTATTGACAAGTATTGTGGGACTCTTAATAAACATTTATATAATATTTAAAGCCATCTTTTACATTCAACATACATAAGCACCCTTACAAACACCGTCCTGTGCTAAAGACCGCAGTGCTTTGTTCTGTAGTCGGTATAAGAATATTTGAACACCGGAACTTAGTCAGTTGATTTTAACTAGACTAGAACGCAAGTGTTCTT
This sequence comes from Blastobasis adustella, assembly GCA_907269095.1. Classification (NCBI taxonomy): domain Eukaryota; kingdom Metazoa; phylum Arthropoda; class Insecta; order Lepidoptera; family Blastobasidae; genus Blastobasis; species Blastobasis adustella. The sequence goes on from OU026140.1 coordinate 8,860,362, forward strand.
TTTTACAAGTGATTGTATAGAGATTTTTAATGCTAATAAACAGTTTGTGAACGATCAGTTGAGTTTAAATGGTGTTTGGACCCAGTTTGATTACTATAATCTACTTTTACTGAAATAAAGATTCAGATCCCTTTATAAGGTACTTGTGTGCTTGGGCAGTCTCCTAATGAGGGCCACTACGTAAAAACATAGATCCAACTTATTATTAAGGCAATACCTCAAACCATTATTATTGGAAGAAATAACGGGAGAACGATAAGGAAGTCGCAGGATTTCTGGGAATTTAGAAATCTAGTCTTTTTATCAACGACACGTATCGCGATAAACAACGAGCGTGTATAGCATCGGTGGCCGAGTGGTTAAGGTATCCGACTAGTAAGCGAAAGGTACCGGGTTCGAATCCCACTGCGACCATGTACCATGTACAATTACTCTTTTCTGAGTTTTGTACATTAGTTGAATACTAACCGATGCTCGTACGGTGAGGGAAAACGTGATGAAACGTGGTGAATTCAGGCGACTGGATATGTGTTCATGATCCAATCTGGTCAGCCCCCCCTATCTGGTCTCCATAAAGGTGCAAATGCACTGGCGATACCTCAGGGGGTCTAAAAAGCACACGACAGCGCCTAATGCTGCGCTCGTACATCTCGCATTCCTACAAATGTGTTCCTTTGTGGGCAAGACTTATACCATTGTTGGTAAAAAGAAACAGTCAAGTGTGACGGTCTCATTTTAACATCTACTGACATCGCGCCGCACGCTGCACGATGGGGAAAAATTAAAAAAAAATAGAAATGGTCATACATCAGAGCTAACGTTTCGGGCTTGCATAGCGGGTTCAGTGCTTAGTAGTTCAGTGGTTAGCTCCGCTTCAGTGTATATCGGTGTTTATGGTTGCAGATGTCCTGGTCGACGGTGGCCATTTTCCATCAGGTGGGCTGTCTCACCAAGTGCCTCCCTTGGCAATAAAAAAATATTCATTTTGAACATCTACTTTACCGGACTTACCAACTATGGACACTTCAGTAGTTCTATGGAAAATATAGGTTTTAGTAACCCAGATATAATAAAGCCAGCGCATAAACAGGCCTAAGGTATTTCAATATTTGACCTTATAGATTAGATTAGATTATTTATTTATCAATGAAATTCACATTATATTAAGCGCATGTCATAATATAGGCAAGTCACAAAGATATCGTCAAATAGAATTAAAATAATGTCAACAAACAATTTTAAAAATATACATATTCACAACAAAAGTAAATAGTAAAATGTCAAATGAATACAAATTAAATTAATAATGTCACAGTTTACACAGAATTGTAATACATTGTATAGTTGTCAATAAATACTATGGGTATACGTAATAGTATACCTAACTACTAACTAAAAAATAAAAATAAATGTCAATTTCTCAATTAAATAAAATGTTCATATAAAAATAATTAATCAGTAGGTACCGATGTAGGTACAAAATTGTATCCAATAAAAAAAAATATACCTAATGTCAAGCCTTCATGTCAATATAATCGTTTATTGAATACAATGGGGTATCCAATAAGAGGTTTTTCAGTTGGCGCCTAAACGTTTCGTCACAACGTCCATTCTTAATATCTGCGGGTAGGTGTTCATAAAATGTTGGTCCGACAACGCGCGGGTTTTTATCAAGTAACGCCAACCGCACTATATTAACCGCATATAGTGACGACGCAAAGTTTTTCTTTTTAAGTACCTAAGTACAAGAATCATAGAAGTTACCGCTTACCATCAGGTGGACTGCTCGTTTGTCACTAAGAAGCATGAAAATGTAGGATAGGACTGAACTGAGGCCCCACTTTGGATACTTGACCAATTAGTCAAATATACCATGGCACAACTTAAAGCTGTTAGTGAAATAGTAAACCACAGTATATCAAACAATATTTATTCCAGACAGGGTTGAGTTTATAATATAAAAGGCGAATAGGTATGCTATAGTACAATGCAGTAGGCATGTAAGTTATACTATCTTCATGTTACACTAAGTATCTACGTCTAATTAATTTATATTATCAGACTATAAACACAGCCATTTAGAAACATTTAAAACTAATTAAGACCTATAGATTTAGGAAAAAAGAGTTTCTAGTCGAAAAACAATACACGGTCGTTGCTATAATCCGAGGATTAATTTCAACAGATAGAGCTGAAGTCATTGGTCCCGAACCGATCTACCTACGTAATTATAAATGTGACTGCGTTTTCTTAATAATTATAATTAAAAAATATAATTTTTAAACGTAATTATCGATTATCAGTCAACCTCTCTTCATTGGTAAATTACGTTCATAAAATTGCTCGAGCTCTAAAAACTAAAATATCTAATTATAATTCTTGATCTAGCCACACAACTATTTTGTTAGACAATTTTGTATATAAATCGTCGCACATATCGAGTTTGTCACCATAATATGATTATTTTTATCTCGATATAAGTAAACAGTGGACTAATGACAAAAAAGCGATACATCGATTTCCCCCATTGAGATTTTAAGACAGCTATTTCTTAAAGTAATACTTAAGTGTAGTTCGGCGTGCCTCTCTAGATGGCGCTGCTTATACAGGATTCTCAAGTATTGAATTTGGTTACTGAAGTTACCCGAAAAGGTGTTTCTTGATAATATACTCAGTTTAAGTACCCTTTCAGAGAAGAAAGTGCATAATCTCTACATTTGGCTTCATTTAACGGTCTCTTTGATTTATTTTTGAGAATCGTGTCTAATCAACGCCATCTATTACCATTATTTGAACTACTTTTCCTTTTAATCGGTTCTCTGTAAATCTCTCATTTGACGTATCATGTACCTAATGATAAATGTGTCCATGGTATTGTCTATGGCTGCTATGCGACAGAGAAAGAAATAATGAAACGAAAGAGACTCACAGATACGAAAGAAAAAAATGTGACTGACTAACTCGCATTGACAGGACTTTGACTTATTAAGGGCTCTGATTATGTCTGTAGCGGCTACACTCATCGAAATGTATAGATATAATAGAAATAATAATGACTGGCATATTGTGTGATTTTTGTACCAAAATTGCTTAATGCTCTTGCCGCTGCTGCTAAAATTTGAACTCTCCAGTTGCTATCTTTCTCTCCCATTCGCGTTGGAAGAGTTTGTACAACCTCATGGCTGTCCGAGCATCTTGTACAGGGCTGTGCGCCTGATTCTGAATGCGAGTCCCCATGTATACACGCGCTAGAAATTTCAAAGCGGGAGTTCTCCCTGACATTGACGTATTCTGTAAAAAGCGATATCAAGTGTCAGATTTCAGGATAGAAGTTAATTGTTTAAAAAACAACACGTAAATGTTAAACTCAACTTTTTTCAGAGGATTGCTTGATTACGTCCCAGATTGGATCATGGTAATACATTCAGTCGCCTAAATGTGCCGGTTTCATCACTATATTTTCCCTCACCGTAAGCACCGGTTTGTGTTCAACTAATGTACATACACAAGTACGCAACTCAGAAATGAATCATTTGTACATGGCGCTACTGAAGTTCGTACCAGGTATCTTGGGGTACGAGTCCAACTACTTAACTATAAAGCCACAGACCCCAGCAAAGCCAAGCAGTGGGCTACTAAGATTCTGGTGTAGGTGTGAACTGTGAAACTTCATTTGATCTTACCTGTACATGTTTACCGTCCACATGTTCGCAGTAGTAGGCAGTGTCGCGCACGTCTTCTTCAGGGTGAGTTATGTCCAATACACCGAAGTCGTATTCCAAAGCGTGGCCAACCAATATCTTGCCATGGAGGAGCTTCAGGATATCAGCCTTGGTCTGAAGAACAATATATTCATATTATAAATACTTACACCCCTATTCAAAACTGTTGCGGTGAACCGCAATGCATGGTAGAAGAGGGGTTCATTCACTCTGCGGCTGACAATACCTAAAGTCACTTAATCCAATTGAGCAGAAATCAAACTAGCCTCAAATAAACTTGGAGTGCTTAACCGGTCCAGGTTGGTAGCGCCCCTGGAGTTGCTGATGTCCATAGGCGGCGCCGACCACTTTCTATCAGGTGGCCCGCATGTCTGTTTGTCTGACGTACCTATTAGATAAATTAGCTTTTGCCCGCCACTTCACCCGGGTGGAAATAGGTTTTATGACAGTTTAGCTTTGCCCGCGTCACCATTTTAAATGACCTTCGTATCGTACTACGGGGAGGTCAAGCAGCTTAACCTTGAGATATGCACAGATGGAGATAAGTACAGCTTGCAAGCCGTAGCTAATCATCATCATAACCAAAGTTAGGTACACTTAAATCTGGTTCCACCTACTCGAATTAGATGAAACAGCTTAGATTGTACCCTGGACATCAAGCTACCAAACTATCAAAACCGAATCAAAATCCGTTCAGAAGTTATAGTGTGATGCGCGAACAGACAGACAAACAGACAGACCTATCCCACCATTTTTATCTAAAATATCTTCAGTGTTACAATATCACAGAAATAGCTTTTTACAGTTGTAAAATTGTATTTCTATACTATAGATAGCAGTGCACATTCAATGATTCGATGAGCCGTATGTTAAATGGTTCCTGTACATTCCGGGTTTGAAGTTATTTGGATCTAATAATGAGGTGTGATTTCCGCACAAGTACTTATAACATCGATCTCCTTGAAATATTTACGGGACAATCTTTAAAGTACCTAATACCCATTTCTAACAAAAAAAGGGTATCGGTCTCCTTGTTAATGAATCACAACTAAGTACACATTACGACTTCCATCCCCCCTCCCTAAGGAACCGTGATGAATTTCGGGATGAAAAGTACACAATGTCCTACCTCTTATTGTGAACTCAAATCATATAAGATTCATTGAATTCTTCCAATAGTTTCGGAGTTACATTTTTATTTATGATTGCCGTGTGGTGTCCGGCAGAGTAGAATAGCACCAATCCCTTGCACTCGTGGGTGTGCAAGGGATTGGTGACTTATGGTGGCGACTTATGTTTCCGAGAAAAAACTTCTACAGAGGCCGGCAGAGAGGCCCTAAGTCCTGCAGTGGACTGTTATGGGCTGTGATTATGATAGATAAATTAAAAAAGAATACCGTTTCAAAGTCCTCCCCTCTGTCCAGATGGGCCTTCGTAATGCCTGATATTGGTGTCCTGTAGTCCGTAACAGGTCTCAGGGGTCGGACATACTTGTCCAACAACACGTTCCCACTCTCGTCCACGACTGCCACTCGACCGATCGCGTCTTGTCGCCAATTCTTCCCGACACCAACCATTTCGCAGTCCAGCGCCACGCAAGGTTTGGACATTTCGCACTGAAAAGAAATTGATTTTGTAAACGAGTCTTATGCTGGTTTCACTGCAGGGGCAGAACAGTAGGACAGATCAGTTTGAAAGGACAGTGGCGTTCTAATATAGGGTCCGCACGTTATGGCGATGGAGCGTCGACGACGACAATGGCAACATACTGTCAATTCTAGTGTCAATTATTAAGAATAACAATAAAAATGGCTATCGAACTAACTAGTTATTAATTACTGACTATTAACTAATAGTGTTAATATTATAGCAGAATTTGACGATTTGAGGGCGGGAAAATCCCATTCGGTGGACTCTGATAGCATTAGCTCAATGATAAATACAAACAATTGTTCTCATAGTTTAAAATTGTTAACACAGAATATAAGAAGTATTAGATGCAACTTCGATTCATTTCAAGTCTGAAATAAATGAAGAAATAAATAAAAATAAATAAATTACACGTCTCCTCATGACACAGGTAACGATAAAACATTATAATAGTCATTAGATAAAGGAGTACATTGACCATGTCATGATTACCACATTCATTTTAAAGGCCCCTCTAATAGACCACTCAGCTGTCTTGGTTTGTATGCAAACTACAAAATTTACCCAAAACTGAAAATTTACAAAAATCAAAATTAAATACTGAATATAACGTATAACGTGATGAAACCTGCACATTCAGACGACTGTATGTGTAACCATAATCCAAGTGGTCAGGTTCCCCTGTTGATAGGATCACGGAGGTCACATGGCAGTCGCTCCGTTGTATTGAGCTGATCTGCCAAATCCTGAATCACGGTCAAGGCCGATCCCGGGCCAACGACCGCGTGAGCACAACTGGGACATTAACGCCAAGATGATTATTTATTACTTCAATAAAAACTTACAGAAATTAATGTAGTATTTTACTTCGATCAGCACTTAGCAGAGGTCTACTTCACACAAATATCCTTTATAGACTAATTGCCACAAGAAATATGTATGAACATTTAAAATATTGCAATCAAGTTAAAATAAAAATTCGGTACAAACCGTCTGACCAGTGTTACCAGCAGTAGTTTCCAAAAAGTACGTCCGGGCTCCTAAAATAATACGAAAACATTTAAAAAGGTACGGTTTACCTCCTCTTCTATTTTATCGGCCTTGGGGGGTTGAGGGGGTGAGGGGTTGTAGACAATAAAACGGCGTTATTTTGACAAAACAAGACCTTATTTCCTCGCCGGTGCTAGTGAGCAAAAACACGGACAGGAAAGCAAAGTGACCATCTCCCTCAGCTAAATTTAGCATTTTGTAAAAACGTACTAAATAGTACGATGTGGAGCAAAGTACGCCAAAGGTACGACAGTCATCCAAATAGTATGTAAAACGTACCAAAAGGAACGATCTGGCAACGCTGCGTCTGACTGAATGCCTCTAAAACCTCGGTCACACGCAGCTATTTTTCGTTACGATTTCTAGCAGCTACAAACCGCCGCTACCGTGTGACCGTTGTCGACTACATATAGTTTGTAGCAGCTCCAAACCTCATTCGAATGGTGCCCACTAGGCGAAATGGCGCTCCCACAATTTTGGTACTTCTTTTTTAAATATTTATGATTGTGGCAGTTGTCATGCAGCCAACTAATATTAAGCTTAAAGATAAAAATAAGTGGAGTAAGTTTATTAATGTAAACATAACTTTTAAATGTTGAAAGAAATGTACAAAAAATATTTATAAAAGTAGGCACTATGTTAAATTTTACTACTAATGTTTAATATTTCAATTACATCCATTCTTGATCCTAGTGTCCAACAAAATAACTGACTCAGTCAAATTGATGTTTGATTTGTTTGCAATCATTTATAAAAATCTCTAAAATTCTAGAAAACTATTGAAAAATGCAATATTATCCAGTACAACGTATCTAGTGCTTATATCCTCTTTGCTGAGTACCTATTTTAAGCGATCTTTGATTCCCAAAATTGTTGGGCGCCATCTACTTAGTGGTTAGGAATGCTTTAGATACCTATCAGAAAACTGCTCATTGTTGAAGTTTCGTTGGGGACCAGTTTTGTCCACGCTAGTTTTAGCAACTGCCCTGCCACACCTAACTATTTATCGCTAGGCTAATTTTCGCCGCTATAAAATTGAACATGCTCATTTTTATTGCAGATTTTTAGCTAGAACACGTTTACTCGAAGCTACCTAATCTTCGTTGGCGAAAAGTAGCAGCTATAAATCGCTGCGTGTGACCGAGGCTTTAGGGAATTTCCCTGGCAATTCGTCAATCTAATTTATAAGTATTTCTTTTTATCAATCATTTCTAGTAAATCGCAGATATAACAAAATGGATCATGCATAATCATAATCACAAGTCATTATTTTACATAAAAACTGATAATAGCTGTAATATTCTGTGCGAAAACGTTTTAGCACAGAATATTATAGATAGTAATGTAGGCAAGTATTGTAATACCTACTCGATAGAGATAGGTAGGGCCAGTATAGCGTAGCAGGGTATCCCCCTTGCCGCCCGAAAGGGGAACTACCTCTACCTTACAGAGTACCCACCACACCGAAATAATACACTTTGCCAGTACTTATAGAATATTTTTGCTGACGCGAAAATCTTTTATTTGTTAAATTAAGATCTGTAATTACTTGCCTGAAACACAAGGTATCATATTATCCTAGCTCAGGCAAAAAATATGTTTATTTTTATCTTTTACGTGTTTTTTTAGATCTAAAGTTGAAATGTATTGCACAAGATTTAAAAAAACTTTTTTTTTATACTGTTTTAAATAGTAAGTAACTAAATAATTGTTTTCTGTCAGTGTTCCATGGGGACTTGGAAAACCGTCGCTACGTCTGTAGGTATTTTCCATTTTCCTACCAGAGCAACATAATGCTAAGTGTAAGGTTCAAGGGTATGTTGCATACCGGACCTCTGTAGTGCTCCCAGCTGCGTATAGGTACTTATTAGACTGAGGCGACCATTCATGGTGTTTATCGTTTCTCCGTACTCATCAAATTCGGCTATGTTTATATAAAAGCAATAAGAATGTATTAATGCAAGACTCATTGTTGCTTTCCGGGCCTCTGTAGTGCCCCCAGCTGCATATAGGTACTTATTAGACAAGGCGGCCATTCATGGCGTCTATCGATCCCCCGAATTCATCGAATTCTGCTATGTTTATTAAAGCAATAACACTGTTCGGTGCATTGCATCGAACACGTGACTTAGCTAATTTGCCCTGCGCGGCACATTACCTAAGCAGTGCATTTTTCGGAACCGCCGCGGCCGGGTGCATTCATCAACATTTAACATTCATTAAAATTAACATTTATTGACAAGTATTGTGGGACTCTTAATAAACATTTATATAATATTTAAAGCCATCTTTTACATTTAACATACTGCAATCCCCGCATAAGCAGCCTTACATTTGGTCCTTCGAGCTATTGGACCTCGCGCGTTGATTAACTAAAAAGTGTTGACGAGTGAGGTGTGTGAACTGGTGAACTTTGGGGAAGTGTGAGGACTGCAGTGACGAAGAAAAGGAGAACATTGACAACATCCTGAGGAGAAGTATATTTCAACATTCAAGTAAGATCTAAGCTATTTACTTATTTCTTAAAATGGCAAACATTGTGGAACGGCAGTTTGAACTAGCAACAGTTATTGAACAACAACATCGCAATTTTTGTAAAGATGGGGCAGACAGAAAAGAGAATTTAGGTTATTATAAAACACGTACAGAAATACTGGTGAAGCTTTGGAATGAGTTTCAATTCAATCATGATCAACTGGTTATGGAGCAGAGTAAAACAGACCCCTACTTTACCGAACAATGTTTCGAAACAGCAAAACAAGTTTATGATGTTTATCAAAAGAAGCTTAACGATGGGTACACAAAATGCTTAGCTGCAAAAAAGGTAGGAGCAGTATCTCTACAGCCTTTAGAGGTGACACAGCCAACTGGGAGTCGGTCGGATAAACAAGGAGCACGGAGGGGCCCTTCTCCCGCACCAACAACACGGAACGAGAGCATTCCTCGGCAGAGTACACCAGTAGATTGGATGAATTATTACGGCAGCAAAAGGCCAATTTTAAAGCATTTACAAGAACGGTAGCGAACATTCAGGTAGATGACTTAACAGAAAAGTGGGAATTGGAGGACGCATTGAAAACGCTGGAGAAACGGTTTGCCGCCATAGATTCACTACATTGGACGATCGATAGTGACTTGGGTGTCAATGACTACGTGTATGAAACAGAGTTTAATAATCATAAACAGTTATATAATGAGTTAAAAAAGGAGATAAACAAAAAGATATGGTCTGTATCTCATAGGGAGAAATCAACCCCTCAATTAGACATCCCTATATTTACGGGCAACTATAACAACTGGGTATCCTTTAAAGATCTTTTTAGTTAGGCAATTCACCATAATCCCTCGCTATCGAGTGCTCAGAAGATGCAATTTTTGAAAGGAAAGGTAAGAGGAGAGGCTGAAAGATTAATCCAACATCTACAGATAAGTGCAGATCACTAGCACGTATGCTGGGACATTCTGAACAACAGATACAACAATAAAAACCTTATTTTTAACTCCCACATGAATAATCTATTTAGCTTACCAAACATCCAAAGTCAGTCTTTGAATCAAATGAAACGTATACATGACGTAACAATTGAATGCCTACATGCGGTTAAGAACTTAGGTATTAATATAGACACATGGGATCCAATTATTATTTACATTTTGTCGCAGAAATTGGACTCTGAAACATATGGTCAATACATCGAATCTCTTCATAATTCAAGAGACCTGCCAGTTTTACAGCATTTCCTATGCTATCTGGAAAGCAAATTTACGACTTTAGAAACATCTCGCCGAAAACAAGATAGCTCTACGCATAAGTACAACATTCAACAATCATCATCGGGCTACAGAAAACCTAACTATAACACTTTGAATAAAAATAAGTACAGCTATAACCAACAGCATAATAATGGTCAGACACAAATTGCGAAATCGTTTCATGCATCGAACATTAAGTGCCCGCTATGCAAAAATGATCACGGCATTTATAATTGTAAATTCTTTTTGCAAATGCAACTGGACAATAAAATGTTTACGATAAACCGACTTGGCTTGTGCAAAAATTGTCTTTTTTCACATAACGGAAGTCCATGTAATTCGAATAAAACATGTCGCAAATGTTTCGAGCAACACAGCACGCTGATTCACGATGCCTTCGTTTATTCGAACAGTAATAAGCCATTGACGTCATCATCGACTAACACTGACAACAATAAAAATGTGTCCAAAACTTATACGAAGAACACATCACATGTTTCTCGAGATGAACCCTCGGAAATCTTACTGGCTACCGCAGAGTTAAAGGTTTTCGCAGCCAATGAACAACAACACAAGTTACGAGCGTTGATAGATCAAGGCTCTCAAATATCGCTTATAACAGAGCATGCCGCACAGTTACTGGGTATTAAAAGGGAACAATGTAAGGGCGTGATATATGGCGTCGGTCAACGAGAAAATAACTGTAAAGGAAAAGTTAATATTATGTGTACCTCCATGTACAGCAATTATACATTCAACACAGAAGCTATTATTATGAACTACCTTATAAAAAGTTTGCCTAATAACACGTTTCCAAAACCATCTTGGACGTTCATAGAAAACATCAACTTAGCGGATCCTCAGTTTAACATAAGTCGCCTGGTAGACATATTATTAGGCGCAGAAGTATACTCCAAAATCATGTTAAGCGGAATAATTAGAGGAGAAGATTTAACACAACCGATGGCACAACAGACCCAGTTGGGTTGGCTTTTATGTGGAAGCGCCCGAACATTTAATTGTAACGTGATTATCAACAACTTAAATGACATACAACAGTTTTGGGAGGCTGAGGAAATAACAGAAGACTGCGATTTATCAACAGAGGATATACATTGCTTAAAATATTTTGAAGAAACGACAACGAGGAGACAGGATGGTAGATATGAAGTACGGCTGCCAATGAAGCCTAACTATGAAGAAAAACTCGGCACATCAAAACCAACAGCATTGGCACAATTTCGTCATTTAGAAAAACAATTTCAAAGAAAGGAAAATCTTGCGAAGGAGTACAAAACATTTATGAAAGAATATGAGGATCTGCAACACATGAAACTCGCGAACAGTAGCTGCTACAGTGCAGCGGAGTATTTTTTGCCTCATCACGCAGTCTACCGTGAAGAGTCTGCAACAACAAAGTGTAGAGTGGTATACAACGGTTCCCCTAAAACATCAACAGGATATTCATTAAATGATTTAATGAATCTTCAACAGGATCTGCAATCTTTATTACTAAAATGGAGACAATTTGAGTTTGCTTTTACCGCGGACATAGAGAAAATGTACCGTCAAATTTTAATTCACGAAGCACATCAACATCAACAAAAAATAGTATGGCGAGAGACTCCAGAACAACCGATTAAAATGTACCAATTAAGCACTATAACATACGGCACTAAAGCCGCTCCGTTCCTAGCTATGATGACCTTGAAGAGGTTAGCTAGTGACGAGCGTGAAACATTCCCGGAAGCAAGTAGAATCCTCGAAAACTCATTTTACATGGATGACCTGTTGCATGGAGCTCATTCAATCATGGAAGGAAGGCAGCTGGTGAAGCAACTAACAAAATTATTAAAATTGGGAGGATTCAATCTAAGAAAATGGGCCACTAATAACAAATAATTATTAAATAACATTATCTGCGAACAAAATAATACAAACAACATTTTTCACATCAAGGCAGAGAGTACATCTAAAACATTTGGATTGTCTTGGAATGCCGGGACAGACCAATTTACATTTCATTATAATCTCACGAAACAAACATCATTGCTAACCAAACGCACTCTTTTATCTGAAATATCTAAGCTTTATGACCCTCTGGGATGGTTAGCTCCGCTTACTATTTAACTAAAGTGGATATTTCAAAAGGTGTGGCAAACAAATACAAAATGGGATGAACAATTATCAGCTGACATACAGACGGAATGGTCCAAGTTACAAGCAGATATCCATATAATAAATGACTTCGAAATACCTAGATGGATACAATGTAAACAAAGTGACGTCATTGAGCTTCACGGATTTTGTGACGCGTCAACATTAGCGTACGCGTGTGTTGTGTATGCACGAATCAAACGAACAAACTCTGTGGTGTTAATCGCCGCGAAGTCGAAACTTGTACTACGCAAGAAAGTGATAACATTACCCCGCCTGGAGTTATGTGGTGCACATCTTTTATCTAAGCTTATAGATAAAGTTAAACTAACATTAAATTAATATGAAATTGAGATATACGGATGGATCGACTCACAAGTAGCACTAGGGTGGTTACAAGGTGAGCCAAATCGCTGGAAGCCTTTCGTTGCGAACAGAGTGGAAAAAATAACAAAGATTGTTCCAAAACAACTTTGGCATTACGTTAAATCGAGCGACAACCCTGCGGATCCCGCCAGCAGAGGTTTGAACGCCGCTCAATTAAAAGAGCATCCTTTGTGGTGGCAAGGACCCGCCTGGCTAACCACATTCACAAATCAAAATCTTCTTGAACAACAATTTGAGACGAAACAAGATTTAAAAATAAAACAAGTTAATACCACACAAGTACATAATGAAAGTATTATTTACCTACTTTTAAAAAAGCATAGCTCGCTTACAAAAACAATTCGCATAGTTGCATGGATACTTCGAGCGTTGACCCGAGAACGCGCTCAACACCCGAGCTATCTCACATTACATGAGCTACGGAAAGCAAAATTATTAATTGTGAAACATGTACAAATGGAAGAATTCGGAACGGAAATAAAACATCTACACAAGCAAGACAGAGTGCAATCGCAAAGTATTTTAGCTAATTTAAACCCATTTTTGGACAAAGAAGGAATATTACGCGTTGGTGGTCGGTTGGCACAAGCAAACATAAGCGACGAGATGAAACATCCGAAAATCATTCCACGTGACTGTCGTCTAGCGGCTCTACTAGTAGAGCTAGCACATCTGTTAACATTCCATGGAGGCCCGCGGGTCACGATGGCAACCCTGAGGCAAGAGTACTGGATCTGCGGTGGAAATAACTACGTGAAGAAAGTATTGCGAAACTGTGTCACGTGCCGTAAACATGAAGGAAGAACCCAACAACAGTTAATGGGGGATTTGCCAGCCGCCCGGAGTAACCCAGCTCAACCATTTTATAACACTGGAGTGAATTATACTGGATTCGTGGAAGTGAAGACCAACAAAGGACGAGGTGTAAAAACCACTAAAGGCTATATTGCAGTATTTGTTTGTATGGCTACCAAGTGCGTACATCTGGAGTTGGTATCCGAATTAACAAGTTCCGCCTTTCTAGCGGCTCTGCGACGAATGGCCGCTAGAAGAGGCGCGCCCCGTCATCTTTATAGTGATAATGGGACTAATTTTGTCGGTGCTAACCGAATTCTACAACAAGAACAGGAACAGCTGGAGACAGTGTTCAACAATAGTTTCCTTACTGAAGTTGCCGAAATGAACATCGAGTGGCATTTTAATGCTCCTGCTTGGCCAAGTGCAGGTGGTATTTGGGAACGAGCGGTACGGAGCCTAAAATTTCACTTAAAAAGAGTTGTGGGTGAACAAAAGTTGACGTATGAAGAGTATTCGACAATCTTATCACAGTTAGAAGCTTGTTTGAGATCAAGACCGTTATGTACTCTTACCGAAGACATCGAAGACCTTAATTTCTTGACGCCCGCGCACTTTCTAACAGGCAGAGCTGAAATAACTATTATCGAAACAAGTGAAGATGCTAGGAGCAGGTGGTATTGAACACAAACATTGTTTGAAGATATTTGGAAAATATGGAAAACGGAGTACCTAAGCCAATTAACAGCAAGACAGAAGTGGAAAAAATCTATGATAAATTTGAAGATTGGAGATATGGTTGTGATACATGAAGATAACCTGCCATCAGGAAAATGGGCATTAGGAAGAGTCATCGCAACACATCCTGGAGAAGATGGTTACGTGCGAGTAGTAACCCTTAAAACAAGAAATGGTATAATGAAACGACCCATCATAAAATTATCTATCCTTCCGTTGGAGTCTAACACAAACGCTAAAGAAGACACAAACACATCTCAACAAGAAACAATGAGAGAGCCCGTCAAGACCATAATAAGCAATCGTAGCTTCTCAGCGACTGCTATGATGATCATTTACTTGATGGCTATTTTTACTACTGGTCAATCTTTAAAAACGACTTCAATAGACGAATCCCAAGGACTTTATTTTGATAAAATTACAAACATGCAGCTCGTGCGAGACGAATGGACACTAATAACATATTACGACATGACTCCCTACAGAAAAAGCATCTTATCATACGAAAAATATTATAAAAACCTACAAGCCCTCTGTCAACCTTTAGAAACTGTAAATCACTGTGACGTCATCCTGATACAACTACAGCACTCTTATATGGAGATAGAACACAAAAATATTCTACTATCTCATCAACATAATACACATAACAAACGTAAACGACGCGGACTCATTAATGGTGTCGGTTACGTCGCGAATAGCCTGTTCGGCGTATTGGACAGTCGCTTCGCGGAACAGTACGAGAGAGACATTGCGCTGATAAGAAGAAATCAAGAACATATGGCACTGCTATGGAAAAACCAAACGTCAGTTGTCGAAGCGGAGTAGGTATAATTTATTGAAACGGATGGAAGATTCGATGCAACAACAACATAAAATGATTAACAGCTGTATGGACAGATTAAAAACGGTTACCAATGGCTTTCAGAAAAAACTAGATAAAGTGGAAGCTACTACGGAATTTACATTGGCAGCGATGGCCGCCAATAACCTATTTAAAATATGTTCAAGACACTCTATTGGATACAATTACAAACATATATAACAACAGAATAAACATCCACTTGATTGACCCACAACAATTGCAAACCCAGCTGCATATTATTTTGGGACAGTTAAAACAAGACCTAACGCTACCGTACGATACTGGACGAACAAACATACAAACTATTTACCAACTGTTGAAAATTAGAACACGTATCACAGAGCGGAATCTCATCTTCGAAATTAAAATTCCATTAATCGGCAGAGACGCCTACGATCTTTACACCATTGTACCCGTACCACGCCGAGTAGGAGGAAACATGAGAACTATCATTGCCATAGAGAAATACATTGCCGTAAACCTACAGAAAGATTCATATTTGCCATTATCAGAAATAGACTTGGAACATTGTACGACACGTGATTCTACTGTCATATTATGTAAATTAAAGACAGCTATTTACAAACTTAAAAGCGATAAGGATTTTTGTGTAAAGGATCAACATAAAAACACTTGTAAAACAAGCATATCCACGTGCCAAAACAAGCTGATTAATCTAACAAGGCAAAATTATTACTTCTACTTTTGCTGTGGGCTATGTCAATTACGAACGAACAATTAAAACGAACATAGTAACAATCGAAGAAGATTGTGTAATCAAATCAAGTAACTTTACAATATACAGCCATAGAAGGCAAGAGACTAGAATGGATCTAAGGAGCGAAATACCCATCCTAGACATAGCCCCAATAAATAGTGTCATCAATTTAACCTCATCAGAACATCTAGAAGGAAACAACATAAGTACTAACATCAGCAACAGCCTAGAAGAACAGGAGATACTTTTAAAAAAGATTGATAAACGGGTTAAAGATCTTAAACAAGCTGAACCGTTATCAGAAAGTATCTCAGTACATGATGTTCATCACTACACCCTGATCTACAGTACATGGGGTTTAATAACAGTGATAATCCTCGTGTTGGCGTGTCGGCGGAGGCTTGGCGCCGCCGCCCGCGCCGCCCGCGCCGCGCAGCCGCCGACCGCCCCGGGCGCCCCAGCGCCCGCAGCCCGCACGAGCGCAGGAGAGTATGAATCATGTAAAAGTGCGTCGTATTAGTGAGTGTAGTGAAAATGTGCCTAACACAAGTTTCGTAGATATGGGTACATCCCCTGTTTTAAACAAAGTGGTTTTCGGTGATAGTGATAAGTGAAAAATCGTGTCTTAGAGACTGTTAAGTGTATCTTAGTTCATAATATTGTCTATCACCTTGTATCATCTCTCATTTCCTACATTGCGCCCCGGCAAGATGTTCGGTGCATTGCATCGAACACGTGACTTAGCTAGTTTGCCCTGCGCGGCACATTACCTAAGCAGTGCATTTTTCGGAACCGCCGCGGCCGGGTGCATTCATCAACATTTAACATTCATTAAAATGAACAAGTATTGTGGGACTCTTAATAAACATTTATATAATATTTAAAGCCATCTTTTACATTCAACATACTGCAATCCCCGCATAAGCACCCTTACAAACACCGTCCTGTGCTAAAGACCGCAGTGCTTTGTTCTGTAGTCGGTATAAGAATATTTGAACACCGGAACTTAGTCAGTTGATTTTAACTAGTGGACTAGAACGCAAGTGTTTTTTTTTACAAGTGATTGTATAGAGATTTTTAATGCTAATAAACAGATTGTGAACGATCAGTTGAGTTTAAATGGTGTTTGGACCCAGTTTGATTACTATAATCTACTTTTACTGAAATAAAGATTCAGATCCCTTTATAAGGTACTTGTGTGCTTGGGCAGTCTCCTAATGAGGGCCACTACGTAAAAACATAGATCCAACTTATTATTAAGGCAATACCTCAAACCATTATTATTGGAAGAAATAACGGGAGAACTAATTGTTTAAATGTAAAACTATAATGCGGCCCTTATTGAAGCAATCATCTTTGACAAGGGCCATAGGGAGGGTTTTAAAAAAGCCTAATATTTTTGACTTACGATGAATTATTGTTCTAATAGCATGTGTTTCAGTCATCTTGGCGTTAATGTCCCTGTTGTTCTCTCGTGCACGAGGGATCCGCGTTGACCATAATCCAGGATTTGGCAGAACAGATAATTACAGTGGAGCGACTGCCATCTGACCTCCGTGACTCTGCTACCAGGGAAACCTGACGAGATTAGATTTCACATGTTGTCGCCTGAATGTGCAGGTTTCGTCACAATGTTTTCCCTCACCGTAAGATCAACTCCGAAATCAGTCATTGGTACATGGCCGCAGCGGGATTCGAACCCGGTACCTCTCGTTTGCGAGTCGGATACCTTCACCACTGGGCCGCCGACGATCTTGTGTATGTGTATTCCTTTTTAATGTTTACCTAATAAACAAAATATTGAGTATCGAAATTAAGTGGCCCTTTAGTACCTTACACGCTCGATACTTAGGTATCATGAATAATCATAATACGATCACGATTATTTTCGAATGTGCTTTTTTAAAATTTATAACGTGATGATATCATCATGGACGTCCGCGATATAGGGGAGAGGTGACTTGAAAGGGACACGTTTTGGAAGGTTTAAGTCAGTAAAATAAGAAACGTCTCATGACGACAAGATTTTAGTTCTGTGGCAGCCCCGAAGCACAACCATTCGCACCTAAAACGTCTATACAAATATGTGGATGTCCACGATAATACGACCGACCTGAGTGGTTCAGTTGGTTAACGGTCGCCTCACAGAGGTCCTGGGTTCGATTCCCGGCCGAGCAGAAATTTAAATGATGTATTTTAATTTCTGTTACGGCTATACATACTACACCCAGACGGTTGTAAGAACAATAAAAACGTATTAATAAAAAAAAGGAAAACAAAGTATGTACCTATGGTATTCTATCAGTTATCTAACACACATAACACAAGCTTTGCTTACTTTGGGGCTAGATGGCGCTGTGTGAATTTGTCCAAGCGTATTTATAACTTATGACGTCACGTTAAAAATTACAAAAGCACCCAGTGTGTTGCATTTATGGATCACGATAAGGAAGTCGCAGGATTTCCGGGAATTTAGAAAGTCTTTTTAGTAGTCTTTTTATCAACGACACGTATCGCGATAAACAACGAGCGTGTATAGCATCGGTGGCCGAGTGGTTAAGGTATTCGACTAGTAAGCGAGAGGTACCGGGTTCGAATCCCACTGCGACCATGTACCAATTACTCTTTTCTGAGTTATGTACATTAGTTGAATACTAACCGATGCTCGTACGGTGAGGGAAAACGTGATGAAACGTGGTGAATTCAGGCGACTGGATGTGTGTTCATGATCCAATCTGGTTAGGCCCCCCTGGTAGCAGGGTAACGGAGGTTATATAGCAGTCGCTCCACTGCACTGTAATAACCTGGTCTCCATAGAGGTGCAAATGCACTGGCAATACCTCAGGGGGTCTAAAAACACCACATAAGTGTTTCATATTATGATTCAAATTAGAGTGCCACAAACTTTGGGTCCGGCGGCCAACACTGGAACTACGTGACGCCATTTTCAATTGTCATTTTTGTATGTGACTGTCACTTTTACTATAGTTAAAGTTTAATCAAAATCTATTCAGTAGTTTTTCGGCGAAAGAGTAACTATACATAGTGCCTATGTGTACATTGTGTATATTATGTAGATAGGTTTATCCTCCATGCTTGTAACTAAGATATTTTAATAGAAAAAGACAGAACATAATAGATTGAGTCACAGAAAAGGGAAATCCATACATAGTATAAAACAAAGTTGCTTGTCCTTGTGTATGCATGTATATATGTACGCTTAGATCTTTTAAGCTACGCAACGGATTTTAATGCTCGGAGTCTAAATGAGGAGATCCGCAAGCGAACCAAGGTCATCGACATAGCTCTAAGGATAGCCAGACTGAAGTGGCAGTGGGCAGGGCACATAGCTCAAAGAACAGATGGCCGATGGGGCAGTAAAGTTCTCGAGTGGTGACCACGCGCCGGAAGACGCAGCGTGGGCAGGCCTCCCACAAGGTGGACTGACGACCTGGTAAGGATCGCAGGTACCCGCTGGATGCGGAAAGCACAGGACCGGCCTTTGTGGAGATCTCTGGGGGAGGCCTGTGCCCAGCAGTGGGCGTCTTCTGGCTGATATGATGCTGATGATGATGATGAACGGATTTTAATGCGGTCTTCAACATTAGAGAGAGCAATTTAATCCACAATATTACACAATACATTGTGATTTTTTTTAGATACGGTTTAATAGAAATGCATGCTGTAGTCACTTTTAAGTAAATTAATACTTAGCTAAGTTTGATAGTCATAATCAATGTAATTCTACAATTCATATTTAGGTATCAGTGAATATACAAACTTTTCTTCTGTATAATATTAGTAGGTATCTACTAATATTATACAGAAGTACATTGACCTGTCTATCTATCTGAAATACATTGACCACATTATCATACCTTTATCATTCAAACCGGAACACACAAGAACGCATGCATTAGTACCTACTTAGATATCAACTAGGTACTAAGGCTACTAGAGCGTCGGTGGTAAGCGTCTAGTGGTCAGCGTTAATGGTAAGCGAGAGGTAACTTTGGTTTCAATATTTTTTCTAAATTTTTTTTTGTAATTACGGTCGGTGGCTTAGTGGTAAAGGTATCCGAGGCTAAGGCGACGCAGGTCCCTGCGACGGGCGGCATGGCCCCAAATACCGGGCAATAAGGAGGATCGATCCCCTCGGGAGCACGACCTAGCTTGAACTTTTCTGCCAGGGGAGGGGAAAGGAATAGACGACCTGAGTGGCTCAGTGGTTAACATGCCGGTCTGCCACGCAAGAGGTCCCGGGTTCAATTCCCGGCCGGGCAGAAATTGAAATGATGAATTTTAATTTCTGTTACGGGTGTTCTATGTATATTAAGTATGTATTTAAAAAAGTATTTAAGTATCAGTAATCTAGTACCCATAGCACAAGCTTTGCTTAGTTTGGGGCTAGATGGCGCTGTGTGAATTTGTCCACGATTATTTATTTATTTTATTTATTTATTTAATAGAGGTAGAGGAAGCACAAGGGGGAGAGGTCAGGGTGGAACCCATTCCGGACGTGGATTTTTCAATCCGCAGAAGGGAAGGGCAAAACCAAGCCCTCGTACTCGTTTTCACAAAGAGGGAAGTAATGGCGACCCAGGGGCCGGTGAGGTGTCTGCAAGCCAACCTCCATCACGCTGCGGCAGCAAGTGCCGTGGTGGAAAAATGGCTTTGCGACGATAGGGCTGACCTCGCCCTAATTCAAGAGCCCTGGGTATCCAGCTCGACTATTCTGGGGCTCAACGCTGCCGGTAAGATTATATATAACAAAGGCGGAACAAGACCCAGAACTTGTATTGTTTAAAAGAATAGCATTAATCTATTAGCTGTTACAGAGTTGTGCTCCGACGAAGTTGTAGCAGCCATTTTAATCCCCAAGGGAGGCGGGGCTAGAGTACTAATTTGCTCAGCCTATCTCCCGGGCAGCCCTGTAAATACAATGTCAACTAAAAGGGCAGTACCATAGTGGAGCTCTAAGCTAGAAAAGCTTAGAAGTAAAACTCGGAAATTATTCAATAAGGCTAAAAGGACCAAAGAGTGGGAATCCTATCGGGAAGCCTTAACCACATACAATAAAGAAATTAGTAAGGCTAAGCGGGGAACTTGGAGAAAATTCTGCGAAGAAGTAAACAGCACGTCTCAGTGCGCAAGAGTTAAAAAATTCCTCGCAAAAGACAAACCTAACCAAATTGGCTTGCTTAAATACCCTAATGGGACTTACACGGCCAACGAAAAAGCAACTCTAAAGTTATTGGTATCGACCCATTTTCCTGGTGCTTGCGCAGTCCATCCTCAACGCAATCATTTCGCCCAGGTAATGAAGAATGGAGGAGGGCCTCGCTTATAATAAGGCCATCTCAAATAAAATGGGCCGTTAAATCCTTTAAACCATACAAATCATGTGGAGCGGATAGCATTTTTCCAGCACTACTGCAGCAAGGAATAGAAGTAATAATCCCTTACATGATAAAAATCTTCAGAGCAAGCTACGCCTGGGGACACATTCCAGAACAATGGACCGAAGTCAAGATTTTATTCATTCCAAAGGCCGGAAAAAGAGACTACTCTCAACCGAGATCACTCAGGCCTATTAGTCTAAGCTACTTTATGCTAAAGACTATGGAAAAGGTTCTGGATATTTACATTAGGGAGGCGATCAAAATCGACTATCCTTTTCATTAAATAAATTAATCAATAATAAATAATCATGGACAAATTCACACAGCACCATCTAGCCCCAAACTAAGCAAAGCTTGTGCTATGGGTGCTAGATTACTGATATACTACTTAAATACTTTTTAAATACATACTTATTATACATAGAACACCCAGACCCGTAACAGAAATTAAAATTCATCATTTCAATTTCTGCCAGGCCGGGAATCGAACCCGGGACCTCTTGCGTGGCGGCATGTTGACCATTGAGCCACTCAGGTCGTCGTATTCTCAACACGCCTACAGCAAAGGGAGATCTACTGAAACTGCCCTTCTGAATCTGGTAGACAAGATAGAAAAGGCGTTAGAGGATAAACAAATTGCACTTTGTGCATTCTTAGACATTGAGGGCGCATTTGACAACACCCCTATAAGGACACTAGTTCGAGGTCTCACTGAGAAAAATGTTGACCGTGCGACTGTGAAGTGGGTCGAAGCGATGCTCTCAAACCGGAAAGTGAAGGTAACCCTACATGAAACCTCACTTGAATTATTTACTACCAGGGGTTGCCCCCAGGGGGGGGTCTTATCTCCACTACTTTGGACCCTGGCAGTGGATCAGCTCTTGTATAAAATGACGGAGCTCAGGATAGACACTCAGGGATTTGCTGATGAGCTGGTGATAATCGTCCGAGGTTTCTGTCAAAGTATGCTGTCATACGTTATGCAACGAGCATTTAATATTGTTGATAAGTGGTGCAAGGACAATGAGCTGTCCATCAACGCGGTGAAAACAGTGGTTGTACCATTTACCAACAAAAGGCAACTTGACAATTTAGTTAAACCACGATTGAATGGCCAAACTATTGAATTCTCCAAGGAGGTCAAGCACCTAGGTGTAATATTGGACCAAAAACTTACTTGGAACAGCCATATAATCGGAATATTGAACAAGGCTGAAACAGCCTTGGGAATATGTAGCAGACTGGCAGGACAACGGTGGGGGTTATCTCCAAAAAACACCCTATGTGTTACACATTAAGTGTCAGTTATTTTTTAAGATTATAATAAATTATATTTTTATATATTAGTTTACAATTTATAATAATTTGTATGTAGGTATAGGTTTTATCATTGTCTGTATTTTGTATTAGTTTATTTTGTATTTATGTTGATTGTGTATTTATAAATATTTGCCTCAGTTGCCTGCAATAAATGAATAAATAAATAAATATGGCTTTATAAGACGGTCGTAAGGCCCATATTAACATATGCCTCCGCAGTGTGGCACAGGAAAGCTAACCAGGAAACTGCTACAATTAAGCTAAGCGGCATGCAAAGAATTGCGTGTCTCTTGGTCACAGGAGCTATGTCAACCTCACCTGGTGAGGCCCTGAATGCAATGCTGGATATCCCGCCCCTACACCTGCATGTACGGATGGTGGCGGTAAACAGCATATACAGGCTAACCACCCATAGAGAAGGAAACTGGCTCTCAAAGTCACTGAGATCGTTCCAGGACACTGTTATGGGCAGCAACATACTGAGTATGTACACTGACTCAATGACAAAACAGAGCAGCTTCCCGAAACGATACTCTGTGGAACTTTTATCCAGAGATGACTGGCTTAAAGCCAAGTATACTGGAAAAATGGAAGCCTGATATGGTACACCGATGGGTCCAAATCAGGTGCTCATGTAGGGTGTGGAATATACGGAGAGCGGCCCAAGGACAAGAAATTCCTAAACTTGGGCAAATACACCTCCATAGTTCAGGCCGAGGTGTACGCTAGAATGTGCGGACATAAACCTCAAAAAGAGCTCTCTATTGGCCCTCTCATCAGACTCTGTGAGTTCAAGATTGATGCTAAACTGCGTGAAGGTCCTCAATTCCTTGGGTGAGAAAAACCAAGTGATCTTGCGCTGGGTCCCAGGGCATGAAGGGATCGAAGGCAATGAAATTGCGGACGAACTCGCGAAGGCTGGTAGCACAACTACGACATATGGTCCAGAACCATTCTGTGGCATACCAAATAGCCTTGCAAAATTGACCCTTCATATAAACTTCAAAGAGCAATCATTAGAGCACTGGAATAATCAGCCAGGCCTAACACATTCTAAGGCATTAGTCAAACCCTATAATAGGCGGCATGCCAAAGAACTGTTACTACTTAGTAGGAATAACTTGCGTATCCTGACAAGGGCACTGACTGGCCACTGTGGGCTGAACAAACACATGTAAAACTTGAAGATCAGCAGAACAAAGGACTGTAGATTCTGCAAGGAGGAGGACGAAACGCCTCTCCACCTGATCTGCAAATGTGAGGCCCTGGTGCGCAAACGTACCATCCATCTAGGTAAACACCAACTACTACCCGACGAGGTGCACGAAATCAGTACTAAGAACCTTTTACAGTTCATAGAAGCTATTGGAATTAGTACTGAATTGTAGAAAGAGGCGATCACAATAGATCAGTAATTGTCGCAGTGATACTGGGTCTGAAAAGCCTTGGATAGCCAATCTTCCAAAAAAAAAAAAAAAAAACCGACGCGCAAGCTAGAGGTGCCGGGTTCGAATCCCACTAATGACTATTTTCTCAGTACATTCGTTGAATATTAACTGCGATGCTCTTACGGGGACGGAAAACATCGTGATGAAACCTGCACACTCAGGAGACTGAATGTGTAAGTATGATCTAATCTGGAGTCACGGAAGTCGGATAGCAGTCGCTCCACTGTAATTACTTGATCTGCCAAATCCTGGATCATGGTCAAGGCGGACCCCGGGCCCTCGTACACCAGACCACAACCAGGACATTTACGCCAACATTATTTTTTTTAATCTAGGTAAGTACATAAGTTGTCGATGCTGTTATGGTGAAGGAAAACATCGTGAGGAAACCTGCACATTCAGGCGACTGAAACATGAGTAACCTGGTCAGGTTCCCCTGATCTGTTTAATCATGGGTCATGGTCAAGGCGGTCCATGGGCCCTCGCGCGCAAGAATAGAACCGGCATATTGATAGAGTTCGCCTATATCATCATCACAGCCCATATCAGGCCACTGCAGAACTTAGGGCTCGCCCACGAAAGGGGAGGTTATTGCCATAATCTCCACGCTCGGCAGGCTGATTGGAGTTCGCAGTGATATAAATAATATATTAATGGAAAACGTTGCTGCCCATTTTCCAGTCTATAGGTAGAGACTCTTTATCTTTGCCTCGAAAACATTAGTCGCCTTGTACGCACCCTACTCTGCCGGACACCACACGGCTAAATACTAAAATTTGAATATCTTGCAATTCGTAGAAACATTTCTGTTTTAACCTCTACCTATTATTATGAAACCATTTCGCCATTTAAAATTTCCGGTAATAAGATGCCTACTGTACAAAGGACAAAGGACTGTACTTCGGACAATGTAATATTATTTCTATTAAAACATAATAGGGGAATCCCCGTAAGTAATTCTCTTTTTTTATTTATTAGTTGACCGTAGAGAGAAATCTTTCAGCCGTAAACTTAATAATAGGATCGGCGGCATGCTATTACTTTTTACGCCAAATTTATTATTGCCCTAACATGCCGCAGATAGAGAAACTACTGAAGAAAAGACACTGACGGTCCTCACGGTTCTTACTATCGTGTGTTTCTTTAAGGTATGACGTGTTTTGCAAATTTTTTTTTCGTGAAACGTCACAGTGTTACTACCGTGACGTTATCGCCCATCTCTAGCACTCATTTGAAGTGAAATCCGTGAGACCGTTCTATTAAGCGTACTCCACATGTCCGCCGAAATGGTCTCTTTTGTCAATCGTCTATCATCCATTCTCTCTACATGCCCGAACCATCTTAACATCCCACTTTCTATTTTTGATACTACATCATCTTTCATGTCACACCTTTCACGGACCACTATATTTTTCACTCTATCACTCAATTTTACTCCACATACTTTCCTTAGGGACCTCATTTCAACCGCATTTATTCTACTTTCATTCCTCTTCTGCCATACCCAACATTCACTACCGTATGTTAGTGTGGGAAGCAAAACTGCGTTATGCAAAGCAAGGCGTGCTTTTTGTGGCAAACTTTTACTTCCCATCACACGATTAATGGCTCCATTCACTGCGTTACCTTTGTATAATCTTCTTTCAATATCCTTCTCATACTTTCCATCACTTGTGAACATACTTCCCAGATACACGAACTCTTTCACTTGCTCAACACTCTTCCCTTTTATTTCAATCGAAGTGACTGTCATGCCCTCATTTCTTTCAAACACCATTACTTTCGACTTCTCCACATTTACTTTCATGCCTTTTCTTTCCAACGATTCACTAACAATATCCAACATCCTCTGCAGTTCGCTTTCCGACGATGCAAGCAATACTTGATCATCGGCGTACAAAAGGCATTTGATGTTGGACATTCCCATTCGCAGTCCACAATCACTCTCTCGCAGTTCACCAAGACAACTATCCATAAACAAATTGAAGAGCCATGGCGATGCCACACATCCCTGTCTGACACCTTTAGAGATGCCAAACCAGTGTGAGCAACTACCATTGACCCTAACACAAGCACTAGAACCCTCATATAGTGATTGTAGTGCACGTATAAGGCGGCCCTCCAATCCGAACTTGAACAGCACATCCCATAATAAACCCCTCTCCACTCGATCGTAAGCCTTCTCCAGATCTACGAAGGCGCAAAACACTCTCTGGTGGTTAGCCAGGAACTTCTCAGTTATGCACCTTAAAGAGAAGACTTGGTCCATACAACCAATTCTCTTTCTAAATCCCGCTTGCACATCCCATATTCTCTCATTCGTCTTCGCTATCACTCTCTCTACAAGAACCTTTGCATACAATTTGCCTACGATGCTAAGTAGGCTGATACCGCGATAATTTTTTGCTTCCTGGTGTGATCCTTTACCTTTATACAGTGGTACAATAACGGCTTTGCACCAGTCTGTAGGTACTAAGCCTTTTGCCCAACACTTATTAAAGAACATACACAACCAGGAAGCTACCAGCCCTTTTCCAGCCCTTAGCATCTCAACACTCACTCTATCATACCCTGCTGCTTTTCCTTTTTTCAAACTCTTAATAGCATTAATCACTTCTTCCATACTAATTTCTCTCTCACAACTTTCCATCTCAGGTTCCCGGTTGCGGTCGTGACCCCGAGACGAAAAGTCACTACATTCAAATAGACTTTCAAAATAATCCTTCCATCTTTGCAACTTACTATAAGTACTTATACTTTCCTCATCTGTCACCAAAATACCATGTTCATCCCTTATGCTATTCATTCCCGAACTTTCAGACACTCCCCGTGACAAACGAACCTGTTTCCAGAACAGTTTCTGATTGTCCCGGAAACTGTGTGAAAGTTTCTTCATATACTCTTCTTCCATAAATCTCTTCTTTTGTGCAACTCTTTCTTTTTATTTTTTTTTATTTTTTTTTATTTATTTATTAAAGTTCACCAACGACTCTTTACAATATTGTATACATACTTATCTTGCAATATAGTAATAAGTCTAATTGTAACAACCACTTAAAGGTAAACATCACTTTCAAAAACTAACTACGCTTAAAAAATTAAAAATATATAAACAAAATGTATACAAACAAAACATCTATTTAACATGTTTGAAAAAAGGATTGAACATTAATTATAATTGTATCGCACATAGAAAAATCACTCAGTCAAACATTCGTGGGCCGATCGAAGGAACCTGACAAGTGAGTCATGGTGTAGGTCTATATTTTTACTCATTCTATTTATCAATTTACACATTCTAGGAATCGGAGAGTTTGTCCCTAGCACCGTTCTTCTTAATGGCGGGTGGAGTGGGATAATAGGGATGCGTGGAGGCTTTCTTGGAACCCGTAAACTAAATCGGGCTAGTATCTCAGGACAATCAATCAAATTTCTAAATATTTTAAAGGCAAATATTAAATCTGTTAAATCTCTGCGTTTTTCTAAAGAAACGATTTTAAAATGTTTTAATCGCCTATTATAAGACCTAAGGCATTTAGCCTTTCCCATAGAAAAAGCCAGATGATACAAAAATCTTCTCTGAATACGCTCTAACCGCAGGGAATGCGTAGCACAGTGAGGACGCCATACGACACTGCAATAGTCTTATATGCTTCTTACCAAACTGTAATACAAGACGATCTTTGTATTGGCCCTATGAAATGGTTTTATATTCCTAATTATAAACCCCAACATTTTAGAAGACTTCTTAACTACATATTCTTCATGTGCTACAAATGTTAGCTTGGAATCGAACAATACGCCCAAATCTCTCACTTCCTGAGTCTTCTAAATGCTCACACCCCCAATGCGATATGATGTCTGTATGTTTTTAATTTTTCGAGAAAATGTGACATTAAAACATTTTTTTACATTAAGTGTCATACCATTGCACATGCACCACTTCTCCAAGTTATTAATGTCCTCCTGCAATAGAACTTCATCGCTAATCGTGTCAATAATTCTTTTGTAATCTTCTTAACACTTTTATATATACTTTCAACTTTTCTGACCTCATCATCCGCGGGTATGGCACGTTATAACCGAATTTCACGCGGACGATGTCGCATGCAGCTAGTCAATAATATTTCACTGTGCTACTTTTACACGTAAAATTGTGACACTTTTGTGCTACTTTTGCGTCACCAGTTGCACAATTTTTGTGTCACCACAATTGAGGAACTTTATAAAGTTGGGGACATACTGGTGTAGGTACCATAAAAATACATAAAGAATAAAAAATAAATAGTTATAGATAGGTACTAGGTTACTAGTCTGTCACCCATTATTATGCATGGTTTAGGTATGGACATTATAAGTGTTTTGTTGAATGAATGAATGAATAACGCTTTATTGCACAATCAAAAGAATACAATGGGTACTTAAAATTAACAGCAGGAGAAGCAACAGGCGGCCTTATCGCTTAAAGCGATTTCTTCCAGGCATCCTTTTTGGGTAGATAATTGTTGACAGAAGTGCAAGATAAGAAAATACACTGAGAGTAAGCCCGATCAACTCAAAGACATATTGGTGTAATTTTAGTTAATACTAATAAAACTATAGATAAAATATACCTAGCATTGTTATACTATGATAAAATATACCTAGTTTTGTTCTTGTTTGTTTTAAATCTATTACTACATGGAAATAATATATACAGAGTATGCAAATAAAACCAGATTGTGTTTAAAGTGAAATGCAAAGGTTTCGTCTTTCGGTACGTGGTCGCCACTCGACAACTTTACTGTCCCATCCCGGCATGTATTCTGCGAGCGATGTTCCCTGCCCTGCCTACTGCCCTATTTACTTGGCAATCCTTCGAGCTATGCCGGACACTTTAGTTTGTTTAAAATACTAACAATTCTTTATTACTACTTACTTAAAGTACCTAGGTATCATTTAAGTGTGCAATTTTTTTAAATATTAAATATTTAAAATAAAGAAAAATTACAAACCGTAAGGTATGATTATAATAAGGACATATAAAAAATCATATTTAAACGCAAAATAATTGAAAATTATAAAATAAAAAATATAAACTTAGAAAAAGTGAGAAAAAAATCATGTACATAATTCACAGTCCAGCAACTAAGATATTGCTGTCGTTACTTTTTTGGTCATCGTAAGGTACAATGATAAACATAAAATATTGCAATTTTTTGAAGTAACAAATATTTTGTAGTAAAATGTACCATAATAAAACGATTTTCCCAGAAATGCGTGTGAGAGCTCAGAGAAGTTCAGCTTCAAGAAGACTTCGTTCTGTGAAAAAAAATGTAATAAAAAACATTTAATTAACTAGTGAGATTGTAAATATAAGTATAATCGAATATTTTCAGCAATAATTAGTGAATTGTACCGAAAATATACCTACAGTTATGGTTAAATTCAAACACATCGTGGCTTTCCATCAGGCAAGATGGCGGTCAAATGCCCGCCTAGTAAGAAACGTAAAAAAATTAACCTAGTTGACTCTCACTACCTACTTATAGCCAACAATCAACATTGGTCATTGGCAAACATTAGGTTTCTCATCTCGGGATATAATAGTCTTGGAACAACTTCGTCCAAAATCTCGTGTGCATTCTTTTTGAGGAATATCCTCAACTGACGATTAGCGGAAAAAAAATCTCACTGCCCCGCGCCCTGCAACCCCGTGTTCATACACGAAAATCACCCTCCCACCTACCTCACCTACCGTAGGCGATATACCAGTTACGTTGTCGACCTATAGTCGACAATAACATTTACTCATTGTGCTACCATACAATAGTGACACTTTTGTGCTACTTTTGCGTCACCAGTTGCACAATTTTTGTGTCAACACACTTGTGAAACTTTATAAAGTTGGGGGCACACTGGTGTAAAGTAGTCTGTTACCCATTATTATGCATGGTCTAGGTATGGATTTTTAAGTGTTTTTCAGTTGTTTGTTTTAATCTATTACTACAAGAAGGGAAATTATACAGAGTATGGAAATAAAACCAGATTGCGTTTCAAATGAATTGATTATAATAGGTACATATAAAAAAAACATAAAATAATTGATCATCGTAAGATAAAAAATATAAACTTAGAAAAAAACTGAGAAAATAATCATGTACATAATTCACAGTTCAGCAACTAAGATATTGCTGTCGTTACTTTTTTGGTCATAGTAACGTACAATGATAAACATAAAATATTGCCATTTTTTGATGAAACTAATATTTTGTAGTAAAATGTACCATAATAAAACGATTTTCCCAGGAATACGTATGTGAGTTCAGAGAAGTTCAGCTTCAACAAGACATCGCCCTGTGAAAAAAAAACTATTATATAAAACTGGTGAGATTATAAATATAAGTATACTTAATCGAATATTTTCTGCAATAATTAGTGAATTAGTGAATTAATGCCAAAAATATACCTACCGTTATGGTTAAATTCAAACGCATCGTGGCTTTCCATCCACAATATATGTATGTAATAAGTGAGTCCAGTAAGTCTAGTAAATATTGAATAGCACTCGCTAGATGGCGCCCCAACAATTTTGATAATTGATGATCGCTTGAAATAGCTACCTTAGCAAAGATCATATAAACACTGGGTTTCTGCTGCTAATCTGCTGTAAACAGGGTCACAGAGGTAATGGCAGCTGCTCTACTGTAATTACTTGATCTACTAATATTCTAGATCATGGTTAAGTGTACCCCGAACCTGTTACGGGAAAAAGCGCTAGGAATAGAAATTTAAATTCGAGCGAATCGAGACGACAACACCTATCTCTACTTAGTCTATGAAATAGGCGAAACAGGCCAAACATGCACGTGACTACACGAATGTAGGCGAATACTTCCTCTACATTCTCGTGTTCCCGCGGAACTGTCCATATGTGGAGTGCGCTTAATAGGCGAGAATGTAGAGGGTCGACCAAAGTCCCGGCAAAAGTTTTGGCGGGCATGTGGAGTACGCTTTAACATTAATTTAAATGAGTCAGTTCGTTTCATGAATGCTATGATCAAGAATGGACGAAGTTCAAAACGTAATCAAAATGGAAAATAGTGCCTATTTATGTAAATAGTTTTTACATTTATTTTAACCTTTAAAAGTTATGTTTATATTAATAAACTTTTTACTTTAAGTTTAGTATTAGTTGGCTGCATGACATCACTGCCATAATCATACAGATTTAAAAAAAGTACCAAAATTGTGGGAGCGGAATCTATTGATGCTTTTTGAAACCAAATGACAATCTACTGGAAAACTGTTTATTGGTGTAAGTAAAATGTCGGTTAGACCATTTCTAAGGAGGTAAGTTTTCAAGTCTCATTTCTTGTCTATTTATTTATAAAAATTTGGCTTTTGCAACTGGAAGCCCCAAAAAGAGCCTTCCAGAAAAAGGAAATAGATTTTTCAATAGTTCCTAACGTTTTTGGTATTTTTAGCGCCAACCCTGTACGTACAGCCCATCAGCACCACTATGTACCACTGGGCGTACAGTAGTGATGCTTTCTAGCAACCTGATTATTAGGGTTACAGATTTGAAGTCATAGTAAAAAAAAAAGAATTGTTTTAGGTACCATTTCAAGGCTCGCGCCAGATAAGGGTGCTTTTAGGTTATGGCGTTCCTGTCATTGTCATGTTGTGAGCATTGTGAGTTATTCGAAATGACTGATACTAACTGGCAACTAGGATATGCTCTAGATATTGGAAAATAAGTATTTTTTTCTGACCAGCAGTTCAATTGGAGCCAAATTGAGCGCGAACTGTGCGGGTTCAAGGGAACTTTCTGCACACTAAGGCTGTAGACTGAACTACCTGGAAAGGTTTTCCCTGGAGAGTAGAACATGGAGTTCTTCAAGAAAGGGGTGAAAATGTTTTTACGGGGTCAGCAACGTGTGGGTGATGACCCTAGTATTGCAAACGTTGTTAGGCTGCGGTGACTGCTTACTAGGGTTTTCGAATACCCGACCTTTTAATACTACCGACTATTCTTCTTTTGTTTAATTTCAATTTAAAAACCAATGGTTTATAAGAAAAAAAAACTATTATAAAAAAATAAACTACACGTGAACTAATCCTGACTTATAATGCTTTTACTTTTTTGCCTTATGACTTATCGGAGAAGACATGCGCTAGTTAAACTCTTTAAGGCGTTACATTACCGCATCAACGAATGTTTGTGAAATACCCGGGTACCCGGGTATGGCACTCAGATTGTACCCGGGTATAAAATCCCTTAAATATCCGGGTATACCCGAGCCCGGGTACCCGGGTAGAAAACCCTACTGCTTACCATCGGGCGGGCGGTAAGCTTATTTGCCTCATGAGTGGTATAAAAAAATTTAGGAAATGTGAATCATTTCTTTTACCTTCTTAGTGACACAGTTATGATTCACGAAAGGTGCTATAATAGAGCCGACTAAGAAGTGTTGGCACGGTTTCCCCAAGTTGTAGTTGAAGAGTCGGTTCATTTTCTTGTCTTGGAATGTGTAAACCATAACTCGGACCTGAAACACAGAATATTGATACTAACGTCCTGAAATTAAAGTCCTTATTTGTTAAACAGTATGTGTGACAAGTATCGTTTCTGTCCATCAATGGCGCACTTTGTCTATCGATGAACTTTGACATAAAAAAAATTAACATTAATTGTGTAGCGACATCTATCGCTCCAATATGGAAACTCATAAATACTACTTCCGACTATCAACTGTCGGACCCTTGGTAACCTGGTCACAATACCCGGTCAGGTGGGTAATTACCCTTTTCCAGCTTCACCTTCTTCGCTTGCTAACATTGGCGGCTACCTATATATTCACCGCCAAAATTGGATTAGAAATAGTGGTATGTGGTGCCGCCACTTCAAAGAATGGCACCACCCCGCGAAAAAGGACAAATGGACAGCAGCGTCTGGCGCTGACCTAATTGACAGCGGTCATGCGACCATAGTCGTGCGACGGGCGGTTTAGAGGTATATGGTCGCTCGACTCCTGTCAATTAGGACAGCGCCTCTTTATCTACGATCGCCAACCCGCATGTCAAAGCGTGGCGATTATGGCATTTCACCTCCATTATTGTTATTAGTATTAGGTGCTTTATCCTAGTTGACAACGTTCCGTTTAAGTCCCATGGCTATTAGATGGAACTGCGAACATTATTAAAAGTTTTTAGTTAGGCTAGAGAAAATAGCGCCACTCTTCGAAGGTACTATAATACAGATTATATAGGTGTGTCTTTTTCGGTTTACTATCTCTTTCTCTCTCGCATTTGAGACCCATAGACAAAGAAATTGGACATAGGGGCATAAAAGGAGTCTATTCACAGCTGAAGTCGCAATCTGTATTTTGTTTCTTTTTTAATGGTGCATATAACGGCTATAAGTTGTCAAATACCCCTCCATAGCCACTGCTATTGTCAAATTTGGTGGCCTTGGTCATCTTAAAATGAAATTGAGTGATTTGTATAGAGTTGTGACAGATTGACAGTGTACATTCTTTATAGGTCGATGCCCCATCTACGCTCTGTGTTCAATATCTTTGGGCTACATTTTCAGTTCTTACCTCGTCTTGGAGAGTGGGCTAGGAAGAGTAGGAAGGCGAACCTAGGGCCCTCACGTGCCCAGTGGGAGAGATGATGATGATGATGGTGATGATCGATTCTTACCTCGTCTACAGAGGCCGGTCTAGCGAACGTAACGTTGATGATGGCTGTATAGATACCGGCCCTCTGTGTTAATTCGCTAGAAACGGTCGTAGCACTAGATTTCTTTGGTCCACGGCATATTTCGTAGTTGAAGAAACTAACGTCGTATGGGCCCTGAAAATCGTTAGATCTGTAAAGGCGATCTAGCATAAAAAATAAACATCTTGGCGTTAATGAGCTGGTTGTGCTCTCGCGCACGAGGGCCCGGGGTCCACCTAGACCATTATCCAAGATTAACCTGCACATTCAGGCGACTGAATGTGTAACCATGATCCAATCTGAACTGTTCCCCTGGTAGCAGGGTCACAGGTCAGATGGCCATCCCTCCCTGGATCATGGTAAAGGCAGACCCCGGGCCCTCGTGCGCGAGAGCACAACCGGGACATTGACGCCAAGATGACATGATCTGCGTTCCGGGCGGACGTCTCATCCTTAAATCTTGGACTTTCCATCCGCTATCTTTAGCTATCCGCACGAGCCGCTTTGGTTTCAACCAACCGATAGGAACAGTTAAGTAATGGAACAAATTGCCTGCAAGTGTGCTTCATGATCATTATAATCTAGATGCCTTCAAGGGTAGAGCGAATAGGTTGTTCCTAGACAGACATGCTCCATTTTCGGCCGCATCGCCACTTATCACCAGGTGAGATGGCGGTCAAATGCCTGGCTACCTAGTTTGATAACAAAAAACTGCCAAATCTTGTCAAGGTCAAGGCGGACCCCAAGTCCTCGCGAGTTCACAACCGGGATATTTATGCCTACTTACGGGATATTATATCACTTACATATTCATCTTCCTTTAAAGTATAAATCACATGGCAATTCATAAAAAATAGGATGCAGAGTGCACAAAACATCGTTCTATTTCCAGCTAAGGCGGAATAGTTACAGTTGCTATAGACTGTACCTACTCATTGGACCGCATTGGTGTACAGTACACCAAACCTTAATTATTAGGTATTTAGCTATGAAATTTTACCTCCATAGTTCGTGTTCGTACATTAAAATTGTACTTAGCTGTGTTGCCCACTGTACTAAATGGGAATTTAGCAAATGTGTTTTTAATTATGTTGTTATGATAGCAACCTTTGGCAGCAAACTGGGTATTATGTATGAAATGACTAATGACTATTATACACGTTTAGTGTAATCACGTATAAAATCCAGAGTTTAACTGATGCTTATATGTATCTACCAATTTATATTTTTCAGAATATATTTTATTAAACATTAAAAGTAGGTAACTGTAACTTTAGTTGAGTGTTTGACACCATACCTCACACACACACAGACACACACACACACACACACACACACAGAGACACACACACACACACACACACGCACACACACACATGTACACGCAACGCGCACAAAACGGCCGTCTTGAATTAGAAGGTAATCTCGGAGACTAACGACCTTAGTATATGTTGGGGCCGTAGCATAATATCTGGTCTGTGAAATCGATAACTTCACATAGGAATAACAATGGCCCAAGTTGAGACCCTTGTGGGACTCCCGACCCAGCACAGTTCATAAGAGGTTCATAACCTGACACAGTGAAGCCTTGAGGTCTATGAGCTAAGTTTGAATCTAACCTAATTAATGGACGGACAGTTAGTGCCGCATCCGCTACCTTAAGGTTGCGGATATCCTGGACGACGGTGACCGCTTTCCATCAGGTGGGCCGTCAGACCGTATGCCTCCCTAGGCAATAAAAATTAACATCTACAAAACTATCATTACAAAATTCAATGTCTCAAGTCGGTGTTTGTTTTACAATGAAACCCCATCGGTTTTTAATAACCACTAGATGTAAGAAACCATTTTCTAGAAAAAATAATTAATGATGAAGATAATCGTAATAAGCATCGCATTTATACTAACACACCTACAATAATCGACGATTGTCACGAGTGCCCACAACAGCCTCGTAGTCCTGCACCACATTGCATTTGTTTAATAGTATTTGATATAAAAATAACTATAAAAATACTAGTAAGGCATATTGAGAAGCAATATAACGCATTTACGACACAGCATGGGCTTGCGCAAGGCGCGAACAGCGACTCTACTGGGAGTATGAGAGTTATATTCGTAATTCTTGCACAAATTACTGTGAGTAGTTCACGTCTTTTCAGCTTTGACGATGATATGTCCAACGAAAAAGGTAATTTCTCTCTCACATATCATATCAATCTTAATTGATTAAGTCGCGATGGGGCCAAAGATTTTCCAACCAAATCTTGCTGAACCGTACATTGACATTGTTTTATTAAACTACAATGAAAATAATGACGTAAAATTATTGATTACATTAACCAACGATGAATACTTATGATATATGATAATTAACTAATTGTCTTACTACTTTTGGATCACAGCTTATTTGAATCGACTACAAGGTGAACATAGTACTATAACAGAGATATTTTGCTTTGCTTCCAGCCGGTATCCCTTATGAAAATGATAACAAGGACACTCTATTCTATTCGAACCGGTTCGGTTTACCGGTAGGTGGCGAGCATTTTGTCATGGAAGACATTGAACATAAAAGTATTGACCATGGTCTACCACGTGGCGAACCTATGAAGCACAGTGAAGACAAATTGTTGAAACTAATACTCAGTGAGAACAAAGACATGGCTACCTTGAAAGTACATGCAATCGAATATGTTAAAAAACTGAGAGACCATATGAAGACTTTGATGACCACAAGAAAAAGTTTTCATGTGAAAGGTGATGTAGTTTATATTCAAATTAAGATAGCCTTATGTTACCGACAGAGCAGATTTCACCAAGTTCTCTAAAGTGTCCCCCGAGGCAACTTATGATTTAGAGGATACCACAACAGGCTCTCAGTAGATCAGAAATAGGGCAACAGTGTTTTCTGTACTATATATATATATATATACTCTATTATTTGTATAGGTTAAAGTCCTAAAAAGACTGTTTTGGTTTGCATGATGATTGCGCCCTCGCCGTGACGAACAGTGATTCCGAAGCCTTGTGCATTACACATTGTAGGTCTACAAACGGCAAGATAGAAGAGACAAACAGTGGTTTGACATACTTCCTGCAGCATTATTTACAAACTATTACGATCTTGAAGCCTTCACAAAACGTGAACATCTCTCCCGAAGGCCGGCAATGCATTCATAACTCTCCGGGTGTTATAAGTGACCACGATACTTTTTTTAATTTAAAACACAAATATTTCCTGAATTCATGATAAATGAATTCTCAATAATCAAATGCTTTCAGACTTATCAAGGCCAATGTCGGTCAAACAAAACTGTAAAAAGGCAGTAATTCAAAGCGAAACATCATCGACCACTACACCACAACCGAGAAATCAAGTACACACATCACCTAGTGTCATTGATACGAAACAAACCTTTCCTAAAGTATACGGGAAATACATACAGAAGCCCACACCGTTTACATACACATATGACAGATCCAAAATACATAAATACGACACGATGATAAGCAATTATATGAAAAACAGGAAGATGAATGGCGAACCTTCATTCGATATGTCTTTCTCCTCTTCTAGCAATCATACCAATGAACAAAATCATAACCGCGAATCAGAAAACCAAGTAACTAGGGGCTTAACAGAAATCATGAGGACAGATCACAGAAATATAACTGTGATTGTGGTTCGTGCAGAATCATTCAGTACTGAGCAAGGTACGTTTATTTATACAACTCAATGACAAGTGATTTTGAAAAATTAATAACAAGTTTTGCAAAAAGAAATTGATGGCGTGGGGAAACTATCTTCCTTTAATTAACGTTGATGTACAGCAGGTGTGCTGCCACCTTGAAAAAAAGCTGGTAAGTATTGTTTTCAAACCGGAATACCACAATAATAGTAGCTTGGTGCCAGCAAGCAAGCTAAGCATCTATATTGCAACACAAGGTTACAAATGTTTTATTGTCTCTGAAAGTATTCATTTGAAAGGAATCTCTTTGCAAACCCTACGCACCGTAGAGGGACTCCAAGTAGAGAAATCACACTCCCAAAGGCCTGCTGGAAGAGATTTCTTTAGAAATAAGTAGCGCCTGTTGTGCCATTTATTACTTTGCCTGTTATTTGCTATGTATTTCTTGTGTACTGTTAAATAAATAATAGAATTTTGACGTGGAGCGTAGACACGGCCAGACTCGATATGAAAGGAACCAATCCGCGTTCGAACGAATCCTTGACCCCCAGAGTAGCAACCCTCCCCGTGCAATATTACGTACTGTTATATTCTGGTTTTTATTTTGCTAAAAGATATTACTCAAATAAATTTTTTGTACCTAATAATATTTCAGAACCAGGATCATTTGAGTATCTATCTGAAGAAAATAAGATAGGAGAAAATAGTCGTCTATATTTAAAAAACAAATCCGAAAATGGTGACGATGATGTATTAAAGGATCATGTAAATGCCAATCAGAAGCTTAACTTTACACTTCATTTTGACACTAAAAAAAGTGCTGCTAGACAAAATAAAAGTAGAAGATATAATGATAATATTTATGATAAAGCTGCAAATTATAATGAATATACTAGACTGTATATCGATCGCAATTATACAAATATTAACAGTTTTAAGCCAAATAATATTAACGGTATTAGGGAACGTCAAGATCGATATACTGGAATAAAAAAGATCAAACCTCATATAATTTTAAATTCACCATTAGAACAAAAGCAGAAAGGCGCAGATAAGTCACTCCAGAAAACCGAACAAGAATTTATAAAGAAAATCAAACAAAAATTTCACTCACTACGCAATAGGAGAGAAGATTCACATTTGGTAATAACAAGTTTAAGAAATGCTATAAGACAAGTTGGAACAAACGACTCGTAGTGCTAGTCAATTCAATACATTTCATAATAACGGTGTCACCGGGATTGAAAGAAAGTCAATTCAAAAGATAAAAAATGATTTTCAAGGTTAAATTGTTTATTCTGCTAATAATG
The DNA here is from genome assembly GCA_907269095.1 of Blastobasis adustella. Taxonomy (NCBI): domain Eukaryota; kingdom Metazoa; phylum Arthropoda; class Insecta; order Lepidoptera; family Blastobasidae; genus Blastobasis; species Blastobasis adustella. The sequence continues at coordinate 8,899,074 of OU026140.1, forward strand.
GAGAAGCACCATATCAATGGAAAACAACTCATTCGATAACCCACGAACCAAATACATCAATCACGCTACATCCAGAGGCAACCACCACCTAAGTTTACTACACCACAAAAAGATAAAGCCTGAATTCGATGTATCTGATGAAATCGTAAGAAGGATGGATGACTTTAGGTACTGAAGTGATAGACGATATGAGTATAGAAGAGTACATAGAAGTTGGCGAAATGATCAATAATCAAAACATTTTAATGGTGAATCAGATGATAAGATCTTGTGAGACAGAATAAGCGATCATAATTGAATAAATACATGTCTTCTAAAAGAAATATGTCCCAAGGCAATCTAGGGAAAAACACTATCAAGCAGTTGTACTCCACAGGCTTACGCTTCTGTCAACGTTTCAACACAAAGACAATACTTCGCAAGTTCCATCACAACAACAGGAAGAGGAACCGGTTCAGAGAATATTATTAATAATGTAATTATCTAATAATAACAATAATCGATATTTTTAACAACTTCTTATTTTCATTCCCTATACATTTAAATCATACTCGTCTAATAGATTGAAACAAACATTGGAAGTGGCACTGGTCTAGTGGCAGCCTGCTTGCGAGACTGATAATCAAGGTATTCTATTGGCAAATCATTTTCAAACATCACCGATATGTCGTTCATCGTTATCCTGCTGTTATCTCACTAAGTGGGTTTTCATCATATTTATTTCCTTCTTCCATATAAGCCTATCACTCGTCATCTTGCTACTTACTGTTTTCACCCGCATATCGTCATTTACACAGTCCACTTATCTTTTCTCAGTTCGACCTCTACCAATATATCCATCCACATTCATATTCATCACCTTCCTTGCCATATGACTTTCATCCCTCCCCATAACGTGGTTGAAAATAGACAACAGAAACATTCGTTCTCTGAAATTTGTCTCAGAAATTCTCGCTTCTTTTTATACTACTAAGCTGGCAAACAAGTTTACAGCCTGCCTGATTAGCAATCACCGCAGCCTATGGACGTTTGCATTACCATAACTACTGTACTCTATTGTATTGCTCTCAATAGTTTGCAGTTGGAATAAAATAAATTTGGTTAGATAATAACGTGGACGGAGTTTGCGCAACGCAGCCGCGTGTAGCACAACTTGGCTCTGTACACGCTCGCGTGTGTCGCTCACCTCTGCTTCAAAAAATCCCTAAGCCACAATGCTAAAACGACTCCATGAAGGCATCGCCCAGCGTACAAATGTCGAGCGAGGTTATGGCCTTCCTTTTCCGTTCCCCTTCCACTTCTATGTGCCAAGACCCAGTTTAGATATTACCAAATTTTTCTCAAAATATTGAACGATTTACCTCGATAAATTGGTTGTCAAATAGCATAAAAGTAGGGCCGAGTGGTTAGGGTACCCAATTTGTAAGCGAGAGTTACGGGGTTCGAATCCCACTGCGGCCATGTAGGTAATGACTCTCTGTTCTGTTATTAGCCGAATACTAACCGAAGCTTTTCGGAGCGACTTCACACAGCGGCACCAGTCAACTCGTGACCATGACGCGTGCAACTGCGTCGAAATATCGAGGAAAAACCATACTAACCGAGGTAACAAAGCCGATAATATGTGCAGTAAAAGTGTTCCGTAATATTTGCCCACGCCTATATTGTATTGAATTCAGCTTATGCTGAACCTCATCGGCCTCCACAATGCACATTTTCTCCGGTTTTAGCAGTCCTCGTACATGGTTTCGTAATTATTATTTCATCTTTGCTGATTGAAGCAGTGACAGCATCATAATATTTGTAAAATGCATCACTTTTAAAATGAGTAACAGCATCATTGTTCAAGGCCCTGTGAGCCACCTTAGTAGCGACTTCGGTTACCAATTTCAGAATACCAGGCTCGGTAACCGAGTGGCATCCGGTTCGGACTACCTATAGAACAATCCTTACAAAGGAAAATATTGATTTCTTCTTACTTAACTTTTTCACATTTTATTAGATCTATAAAGTTTACGATCCATTTCATTGCTTACTACTGCCTTTCTAGGTTTAGTAGAAACAATGCAGGAATCGAAAGTGTTTCAAGCATTTCTTTGTTTAATATTTGGTAAGATTTCCATTGTCACGCTTATATTATTATTGATTGTTTGGGTTTTATTATCACACTATTATCGATAGAGGTTTGTGAACTCAAAACTCCAATCGCACACATAAAAATCTCATACAAGATTTTCATAGCGACTCTGTGCTTTGCAATCTAAAAATGTTACGTTACATTTAAATACTAAGTATAAAATATGAACAATATGGCATGGAACAACAGTTTTCTTTTTTATGTTTTACGGCAGATAAACAGGCAAGCTGCTACCGTGGTGATAGGTGGTCCCACCTGATGGAAAGTGGTCACCGCCGCGTATGGACATCAGTAACACTAGGTTAACACAGTTAACAGTTATTATTAAAACATCTTTATGTAACCTATGGATTACAATAAATATATTGAGTATTGAAGCTTGCTATGAATTTCAATTTATCTTCCGGACCATTCCTTACAAATTGGTAGTAAGCATTCAGGTATTTCACACACTCACGCTCTTAACCCACAGGTATAGGCAGAGACCACCGAGACCATGTATCAGTTATAGCTTATATACATTTGACAAACGGCACGTTGTCAACGGCAGTTCCGAAATCGTTGAAATCATCTTATAGTGTTATTGTCGGGCAACGTCCGGCCGTTGTCGACGTCAGGTGGGTGTGCTCCGGTCCTGGGACAGGGAACATGCCACTTCTTACTTTCGTACCGCCTCCTATGCCATGTACCAATGACTCTTTTCTGAGTTATGTACATTAGTTGAATACTAACCGATGCTCTTACAGTGAGGGAAAACACCTTGCAGTTGCATCTTGTCTGCTAACGTCGACGCTACAACTGTAACGCGCAGAGGAGAGGAACGGAGCGGAGCAGTGCCAATTGCATCAATGGAATTGCATAATTCTCTCTCTGTTTCAAGTTATAATATGATAATCAGTGACAGACCTTTCGCCTATGGTCTTTATCTTCTCTGCTCTGGGTTTAGGCTAAACAGGAGGTGCAGAAATGGGAATGATTGATAGTCTTATGCATGATATACTACGACAGTCCGGATGTTATGTGTTTACATAGCTTTTGAGCGACCTTTGTTTTATTGGACCACCCAGGCATTTGACCGCCATCTCACTTGGTGGTGAGTAGGAACAGCCTTTTCACTAGCCTTGAAGGCGTCCAGATTACTAAAATGAGCGAACACACTCGTAGGAAACATGACCGGGTAGCTGCGGATAGCTGATAGGACCTAAGTTCGGTTCTATTAGGGACTATAGGCACCAATGGATTTTTCCTATACCCACGATTCATAATCCCAACGATCACTGCATGCTCCGTGCATAGGGTACGATATCTGTGCATCAAAGTAGTCTGTCTGAATTGGCATCGAATACTCGTTCCCAAATCATCCATTTCCTGCTATATATGTTTTCCAGAATGCGTTTTTCTAAAAGATACAAACCCCTGCGGTTCGAAACTTAGAAGCCAGAGGTTAGGTACCTTGAAAGACACCTTGCACGACGAACTATATTTTCACCGTTACCACAGTTTCGTCACCAGAAAGCCGTAAATATGACATTGAAGAAGAAGCCATGAAGATCTACAAAGAAGACCTGAGGACAGTACTGAAGCGATTTCGAAGGAGCCCTGAATATTTGAAAATCTTGGAAGAGAAGGTGGGTACAGATCTTAGCAAAGTATCAATGACGTCTTAAATCTACCTAACATGTAAAATATGGATTACTATGTCTGAAATAAATGAATTTTTTAGTATAAGTACTTGATATTACATTATCTTTGACATTAGCAACATCAGCCAGGTGCCAGCCAGTTCCAATAGCCAATAAAAGTTAAAATTATTTAAAAATTACCCTTTTTTAATCTGTTTCAACATTTGATACCTATGAAGAGTTGCTCTGTTGTCTCTAGCCCTAGCTATATACTCAGCTAGTAGTTACGCTGTAACCACGGGACTTTAAAGATAACACGCTTCACTTCTGTAAACAGAAGGGATAATTCAAACGTGAACTTGGAAAATCGATTTACAGCACAAGAATATGGATCGATATTTTTCTACCCTCCAACCCCTTCAAGCTTGACCACAGCACGACACCCGCTATTTTTAAAATAGTCAAACATAATACCTATATGATACTACTACTATATTTTTAATCTTGACATCGTAAATAATTCTAATTCCATTGACATACATAGTACAACTAGTACTTCTCTTATACCGACGAATTTAAACAACCAAATTTGACAACGGCTATGTCCTGCTGCAAAATAAATTGTATAAATGTGGTTTATCAAAATATTCAAGGATTAAACAGTAAAGAACTTGAACTAAATTTATTCTTAGTTGATAGAAATGTTGATGTTATGTGTATATCTGAGCACTGGCTTACAAAATCAACCTTAGGTCCCAAATATAATAACTATAATACAATCAGCAAATATACGAGGCCACATGCAATTCATGGTGGCTCATTGATCTTAGTGAAAGATTCCCATAAAAGTAAGGATCGTAAAGATATAGTTAGATTATCCATAGAACGAGTAATTGAACTTTCATGTGTCGAACTGCATACGTATGTAATCGTTTGCGTCTACAGGCCTCCTAATGGTGATTTCGATTTGTTTGAGGAAATCATGGACGATGTATTGCATAAATTGTCGAGAGAAAGTAAACATATTATAGTCTGTGGCGACTTTAATGTTGATTTACTTGAAGATACATCACGATGTAGGCGGCTAAAGTCGTTATTTAAATCCTGCGACCTACTAAATTTATTTGATAAACCTACTAGAATAACTGCAACAACAGCTACATGCCTAGATAATGTGTTTTGTGGTTGTAAGGTGTCGTCAAAGTCTCTTGTAAATTGTCTAGGTTCTGACCATTGCGGTCTAGAAATTAAATTAAAACATAATGTTAAAACCAAGTCATGCGTAATAAATTATAGACCACTGACAGCAGAACGCTTAAAACGTTTCAAGGAACAGGTGGAAAATCATATACTGACTTTGTCTTCAGCTTACAAAGAGCCCAATTGTCAGTACAATGAGATGTTTGAAATAGTGAAAAACGATTTTGAGGCTATATTTAAAATGAAAACGGTAAATAAAAACACAAATCTTGGCTTCTGTGATTGGGCCACAGAAGGTATACATACAAGTAGAAAGCGACTTTATGAGCTATACAACTTAAAAAGCTTCAACAAATCAGCCGCCTTTGCAGATAATGTAAAAAACTATTCGAAAATTTTTAAGAAAGTTTGTTACAATGCAAAGGCAAATTTTATCAGGAAAAAAATTGATGGGGCGTCTAATAAAAGCAAAACAGTATGGAACATTATTAATGACGAAACAGGTAGAAATGATCGTAGGGATCGACAATACAAATTAAAAATTAATTCGGACATTATTAAGACTGACATTGATGTAGCGAATAGCTTTAACAACTTTTTTTCTAAAATAGCAGTAGACAAGACAAAAAATCTTCAGTCTTCCTCCTTTACAGCACTTTCATTGCTCCAAAATAGTATTGGTCGTTGCAACGCTGACTTCAAATTCAGTCCAATAAATGAAATCAACATAATTAAAGCGTTCAAATCTCTAAAGATGAAAAAAACAGAAGATATATGGGGCATATCGGTCACTGTTTTAAAGCCCATCATAAAGTCGTTAGCACCACACCTCGCACAATTATTTAATAATTGTATTGATGATGGTGTATTTCCAGATTTGATGAAGTTGAGTAAAATAGTGCCACTTTACAAAAGCGGCGAAAAGCATGATATGTCCAACTTTAGACCCATATCTGTACTACCAGCGTTAAGTAAAATCTTTGAACGAATAATATTGGATCAACTGCTTGCTCACTTCAGTACAAATAAGTTATTCCACAGTAATCAATTTGGTTTTACCAAAGACCGATCTACTGTGTATGCGGGCGTAGAACTTATAAAACATATTTATGATGCTTGGGAGAGATCGCAGAATGCTATTGGCATTTTCTGTGATCTTTCCAAAGCATTTGATTGCGTTAACTATGACACGCTCCTACAAAAATTTGAACATTATGGTGTCAAAGGAAATGGACTATCTCTTATAAAATCCTATCTTAATAACAGGTTCCAAAGTGTAAAAGTAAATAGTTCGACATCTGAAAAAATTGTTGTAGACATGGGTGTCCCGCAGGGCTCAATTTTAGGTCCTTTTATGTTTCTCGTTTACATAAATGATATGCCATTTTATCTAAATAAACGCTGTGAAGCAGTACTGTTTGCTGATGATACTTCATTAATATTTAAAGTCGATAGAAATAAAGATAATTTTGACGATGTGAACAGCACCCTCTCAAAACTTCACACATGGTTCACAGCGAATAACTTACTTTTAAATACAGTAAAAACTAAATGTGTTTTGTTTCACATGCCAAACGTACGATTGCGAAATATGAACCTTTATCTACATAAGGAAGCACTTGAATTTACGGAATCAACTGTTTTCTTGGGATTGACTCTCGACAATAGACTTCAGTGGAAAGATCAGATTCAAACCCTGTCTGGAAGGTTAAGCTCTGCGGTTTACGCGATTAAAAAAATTCGTGGTCTTACGAATATCGAAACCGCCCGGATAGTTTATTTCAGTTACTTCCATAGCATTATGTCATATGGCTTAATGCTTTGGGGTTCTGCGGCAGACATTCAAGAGGTTTTTATTCTTCAGAAAAGGGCAATACGTGCAATTTACAATTGGGGTTCTCGGGAGTCACTAAGAGAACATTTTAAAAATATTAAAGTATTGACAGTGGCTTCACAATATATATACCTTAACCTAGTACACATTTTTAAGCATAAAACATCGTATTTAAAACTTTCAGATAATCACAACCATAACACTCGAAATAAAGATAAGATTATTACTGAATGTTTTAGATTAACAAAAGTTAAATCTTCCTTTGTGGGTCATTGTGTATCTTTTTTTAATAAAATACCGGAAGATATTCGAAACCTATCACTGAACAAGTTTAAAAGCACCATTAAATCTAAACTTATAAATAAAGCTTACTATAAAACTAAAGATTATTTGGAAGACAAAAATCCTTGGAACTGAGTGATTTATCTAGTTAAATTTAATATTATGACCTATTTCGTTGTATAATTATTTTAATTATTAATTAAATTATTACCTTTTCTTGCATTTCTTATATTAATTCTTATTTTAATGTGTTTGTTGTTGAATATTATTTTTGGATGTTGTTGTCTGTCTTGACATAAAAGTATAATAATTTTATTTCTCATTGATCGTAATTATAATAAGTTGACATGAATTACACAAATTCCTATTACCAATATTAAATGATATTCAATGACATACCTGATATATATAATTGAATTAAGTTTGACATTAACATATGTGTAATAATATGATATCTAGTTAAATTAGTCTGAATTTATTACTAATTTTGTATTAATTATTAAGTATAATTAATACTTACAAGATGGATTTTTTTTTGTAATTTCTAATGTTTTGTGCACTGTAATTTTTTTACAACTGTGTTTAGTTTGACGTTCATAAGTGTTATTTAAATAACCTAAACTGAATAAATATGTTTGACTTTGACTTTGACTTACCTATATGACCCCTCAAAGAAATCACTTTAACATTCCAATGAAACTTACGCAAGTGATTTCCATGTCACAAATTAATGATCGATTTTATGGCACAGCTCAGCTCAGCAATTAATTAATTCAGCACAGCATTTCTATCAGCTTAGCTCGGATCAGCTTGGCTCAGCTCAACGTAGCTTGGCTTGACTCAGCTCGGCTTCCCTGCCCAAAGGCAGCTCAGCGAAACAGCTCGACTCTGTTTCTCTTACACTTCACAGGTCAATCAGATGCGCGAGGGCATAGACGACGTCCAATACACCATAATGCTTGGTTATACTCAGAAGCTTCAGACGAAGGTGATGGAGAGTTTGGGTATAAAAACGATCAACGGACAAGAAAAGGGAGAAGAGGAGGAAGGTGGAGGATGTGGTCGAAAAGGACGCGGTCGGAAAGGATACGGCCTAAAGTGAGCACTTTTATGAGCAGGTACTACGTACAATAAAAAGAACAATTCAATTCAATTCAAACTATTCGGTAACAAATAATTGTTTGTGTTCGAAATTACATAAATAAAATTATACACATTATACAATTCATGATCATCATATATTTAAGAGCATGACTCTTGTCGGTGGAGCAATCGCCACTCTTCTCTCCTGTCTGCTAACTTCTTCATCTCTCTATAATCCCCGGCGCTCACTTTTTGCTTCACGTCTTTCTAATATTCAAATCTTGGCCTTCCTCTTCCTCTCTGTCCCTCAACTTTGGCTTCCATTATCACTCTCAAAAAGTGGTCATGTCTTATGAAATGTCCCATTAATTAAACAATTAAATTGATTAAATTACATGCTTAATATTTTCATGTCAATGTTAGGTATATTTATAATATTGCGATCGCCAGCCAAGAGTGAAGATTATGGCATTAACGGCGTCTCGCAGGAGAGGCCCTAGGTCCTGTGGACTGTTACGGGCTGTAATGATGATGATATTTTATCCGAATGATGTAGACAAATTTGTTCACAGCATTCTGCGCGTGGGTCAATGCGAAGACACTGCTGAAGAAGTAAAAAGCGAAGAGAAGGACAAGGAGAATCACGGAATTAAAAAGCTAGATAAATACACAAAATTGCATAGTCCTCTGACGCTAGAACAGCGAAACGCTATGAGGGACCTGGCGTTCGATATGGCAAGGTAAAGATTTATTTATTTAAGGCAACAGACGATCCGATTTGGCTGACCAACCGACAGTCGCAGTTGATCCTTACGCAGTACAAAAAAAGTCGCTCTACTTTAAATACTTTAACAGGTGGAAGGACTCTGTCAAGCCTAAGGAGTCCGTCTGGGTGAGTACCACCCAGACCGACAACAACAAACAACAATGCTAGCTTTGTTGTCTCCCGGTATGAAGGTTAAGGGCGCCAGCACAATTACAGGCATGAGGCATTTCATCTTAGTCCTCACAATGACAACGCACCTGAGATTCTGCATTCTTGACACGAGCAACCTAAAGCATATATGTTATGGGCGACAGTCCTCATAGTGACAAAGCAGTTCTGCATTTTTGTTGAATGTAACCTTATTGATCGTATTTGTTATGGGCGACAGTTACAGCAAACCATCAGAGGTTGTCTGCTCGTTACGTGTTAAGCAGTTTTTTAAACAAAGGTTGCCTGGTAGAGCTTGCTTGCAGCGATGAGGCCGCCTTTGATGGTTTTTCTCAGTAATTATTCTTGTGTGAGCAATAAAAAAATTATTTATCTATCTACCTTGTTTGTCATTGCGTAGCATAAAGCTATGGTTGTTCGCTTACCTATTGCCAACCATACAGCACCGCAGCAGCAGCAAAATACCGCAGCAAAACAATACTCTTTTAAGTAGTATTGTGTTTCTATCGGTGAGTAAGGTTTCTAGTGCTCCATGGAGTGGGGCTTTGAGGAACAGTGGCTTTGGCAGTAGAGGGGCATTTGCCTTTTTGCTGTCGAAGCAACGTGTTATAGAGGTGGGCAACGCATTGGCGATACTCTTGGTGTGGCTAATGTCTATAGGCAGTGGTGACCACTTTTCATCAGATGGCCCGCTTGCCTGTTTCCATACCGTATGACATAAAAAAAAATACAACGTAATTTGTAGCCGCTGGATCCACGACACGATACAGACCCTGGAGGGAGACCTGGAGGGGCAAGCGGAGTTGGCGCACGAGTTCGTCGAGCATGGCGGCCGAGTCATCACGCCCCGACACGAGAAATCGGAAGAGAGCAACTACAAGCACGAGCAGGAACACGAGCGAGAAATCTTCCTTAAACGTCAACGTATCAAACATGTACGTAAAGGTGACGGACCTGAAAAAAATACGGACGGAGACTGTCTAAAATAAGGAGTGAAGCATAAAAATGGACGCCCGTTTATGTGTGTGCTTTGAAGGAAGTTGATAGAGCGAGGAACCAGGTTCGAATCCCAGTGCCGCTATGTACCAATGACTCTTTTCTGAAATATGTGCATAAGTCGATCACTAACCGATGCTTACCGTAGTAAGAGAAAAGATCGTGATGAACCCGTCTAACAGGGTCACGAAGGTCAGATGGCAGTGTAAAACCTTATCTGTCAAATTTCTCTTGGCACACACTCAACGAAATGAACGACAAAAACTAAACTTCAACATACATTCACAAGGTCATCATCATCATTATCATATCAGCCGGAGGACGGCCACTGCTGGGCATAGGTCTCCCCTAAAGATCTTCACAAAGGCCGGTCCTGTGCCTTCCGTGTCCAGCGATCTTTACCAAGTCGTCGGTCAACCTCGTGGAAGGCCTACCCACGTGCGTCTTCCGGTTCATGATCTTTGAACTATGTGCCCTGCCGACTGCCACTTTAACCTGGCAATCTTTAGGGCTTTCACAACTTTATCCGATAATATTTTTTTCTGCTACCGTAACACATATCTTGCCTTGCAGATTTGGAGATCAGGACCAACTAAGGCAATTAAAAATATCGAAATCCGCGTGACAACCAGAGCCACTACAAAGTTGATGCCTACCTTTGACGGCCAGAGACAGCTCCTGATTGGGAGGAAACAGGGCAATCAACAAATCAGCCGCAGAACGTCCACCACTGAACCCTCCACATTGTCAATCTCTGAGCATTTTGCGAGTCAAGAGGACGATAATAAACGGTAAAGTCTCTGCAGGAGCGAGGTCTAATTTGAACAGTTCATTTTTATATAATATAAGAATAGCAAGCGAGGCCAAGTGTCCAGCAGAGTAGAATAGCACCAACCCCTACACTCGTGAAGATCTAGAGTTTCCGAAGGCTGAAAACTGACAGCAGCGTTTTTCATTGTTATAATTATCTGTAATAATGCGATTTCCAACTCACCTGCCAAGCGTGGAGATTATGGCAATAATCTTTCGTGGGAGAGGCCCCAAGTCCTGCACCTACTTATATAAGGTTGGTCTATGCGCTATTACATACAGCCATTTCTTCAGATAGTTTGCTAGCCTTATCTTGATATGATCTTAGATGTCTTTTCTCTTGCCACAAGTTAAGTAAGTACACTACTAGCGAAAACAATAATGAATAATTTTACATTTAAGTACTTTCTAGGTTCAGTGAAGTTGAGAACATCGAAATCCACGAACAACCAACGAAGCCCTCTCCGCAGGAAATGCACCACGAAGAGAGAATCCTGGAAGAGCGTGTAAAGACCACGGAAGCCCAAGAAGAACATGTGAAGACGATGGAAGCGGAGACTCCTGGAGAGCCCATATTCCGGTAAGACCCACTAATATAAAATAAAATCATAATAATAATCTAATCAAACATAAAATAATAATCATCTTGGCGTTAATGTCCCGGTTGTGCTCTCGAGCACGAGGGTTCGGGATCCGCCTTGACCATGATTTAGGATTTTTCGATCAGGTCGCTCCGTTACAGAGGAGCGACTACCATCTGACCTTTCGTGGCTGCAGCCCATTTAGTTTGCGTGACCCCGGCTTCTTGCAGTATTTCTACGTCATTGTGTGTGTATGTGTGTGTGTGTGTGGGCCTTGGCGATTGAGATCCCTTTATTTGCAGTGCCCGTAAGGGTTCATAATGTTTACCGAACTTGCGTGGACACTTTGGCGCCGTCCCATGTAACCCCTACCGCCCGCAGCGCTGGAGCTGCGGCCTCTGCTGCTGAGAACCTCAAACGGCGGAAATATGAAAGCCTAGCCCAGGACTTCATATTTCAGCCGTTAGGGGTTGAGACATTGGGACCGTGGGGCCCTGATGCTTTAAAGCTTTTTAAAGTTTTAAGCAAAAAGCTTATCGACACCACAGGTGACCGGAGAGCTGGCTCGTTCCTCGGACAGAGGATAAGTATTACTATCCAACGAGGCAACGCAGCTAGCTTTCTGGGCACCATTCCGCGGGACAACGGTGCGGATGATTTTATTAATATATAATATTTTAGTATTAGTGTTTAATTTTATTTCTAATTGTAAATAAATTTGAATTAAAAGTATTATATAATAAAAAAAATCTAAAAAAATCTTATGCAAGCGATAAATATTGAATATTGAATATTTCCATGTACTATTGCCATTTACATTTCCGTTGATCCTAGGCGCGCTTTTTCAATACACAACGTGGTCTAAACATTCACATGGGAAAAGTATACAAAAAAAACCAAACTGTACCTACTCATTCCATCATCATGTCCCCCCAAATCTAGAACTGCAGGACGAGCCCCTGCAGTCATACCTTTCAAAAGGAATGCAAGCTAATGCTCGTGCCTATGTTATAATAACCAAATAAATATGTTTTCATAGAGCATACACAGCTAACTTCAAAAGATTATCATGTTCCAAAAACATTAAAATTGGAAAAATATAGATTTACAAGTAAATTAAGTAATAATTCTGTCTGTTTATGATTTTTAGGGCATTAGAAGATTATGATGATCACAACAATGTTGACGATATGAATAGCTTAAGGCTTCAATGGGAAACGCCAGAACCTAGAGACGAGTTTGCCAAAGTTACTGAAGAGAACATTTTCGATTTAAAGAAACCTAATAAGTATCTATATACTAAAGTAGCTGGAAAAAAGTTTGTCGACAAATTAGATCCTAGAGCTGACTCTAATCAAATAACCGAGAAAAAGTTCGTCAAAAACATAGACCCTAGAAAGGATTTTGACGAAGTAACCGAGAAAAGGTTCGCCGAAAAGATAGACCCTAGAGAGGAATTGAATGATGCAACCGAGAAAAGGGATATCGAAAAGATAAACCATAGAGAGGAATTTGAAGAAGCAACTGAAAAAAGGTTTGTCGAAAAGGTAGACCATAGAGAGGAATTCGAAAAAGTAACTGAGAATAGGTTTGTCGAAAAGGTAGGCCATACAGAGGAATTTGAAGAAGTCACCGAGAAAAGGTTTGTCGAAAAGGTAGACCATAGAGAGGAATTTGAAGAAGTAACCGAGAAAAGGTTTGTCGAAAAGGTAGACCATAGAGAGGAATTTGAAGAAGTAACCGAGAAAAGGTTTGTCGAAAAGGTAGACCCTAGAGAGGAATTTGATGATGTACCCGAAAAAAAGGTTGTCGAAAAGATGGACCCCAGAGAGGAATTTGACATAGTAACCGTGAAAACGTTTGTCCAAAAGAAAGACGCTAGAGAGGAATTTGATGATGTAACCGAGAAAAAGGTTGTCGAAAAGACAGATCCTAGAGAGGAATTTGGTGAAGTAACCGAGAAAAGGTTTGTCGAAAAGAAAGACCCTATAGAGAAATTTGATGATGTAACCGAGAAAAAGGTTGTCGAAACGACAGACCCTAGAGAGGAATTTCATGAAGTAACCGAGAAAAAGTTTGTCGATATGACAGAAATTCATGACAATTTTGATCAAGTACAGGGAAACGAAACTGGGGAACCGATCATCGAAGTTAAAGAAGCTAAAGACCAGCTTACAAATGATACTAAAACAAGATTCATCGATAGGTAAGTAGTAAAGAGCGTTTACGTTCGATCCCAGTTCGTTAGAATGCAGATCTACAGTCCATCAAGGTATCCGTTTCAATGACGACACCTTATCATCATCATCATTTGAGCGGTCAGGCCCGGCTTCTGCCAGGGTCCGCTTTTCCACTCATTCTCCTCCATTTAGCCCGGTCTCGGCACATCCATCGCAGCATTTTACCACCACAACACATTATCTATTACACTACACATTAAACAAATATCAGATAGGTATTTACATCGGCACTGTGTAATTTATGTTCTGCTTATAATTGTATTATTTTTATGTCTTTATGTTTTCTTGTATCTTTTTTAATGTTGTGATGTTGTTGTTTGCGTTAATAAATGATCTTTCTTTCTGTCTTTCTTTCTTTCTTTCTTTCATTTTCATTACATTGGCTTGGAGTTCGTGGACGTATTTCGTCAACGCCGGCCAGGTTTCGCAGCCGTAAAGTATCACAGGCTTCTCAGGCCTGACAAATAAAATCCTGGCTACGCCCTTGCCTAACGTAGGTACCTAACTTTATTTATGATAAATAAAGTTGACGACCCGAGTGGTCCAAATGGTTATCATGCCGGTCTGCCACACAGAGGTATCGGGTTCGATTCCCGGCCGAGAAGAAATTAAAATGAAGAAAGAAATTTTAATTTCTGGTACGGGTCTGGGTGTAGTGTGTATCATAAGAATGCAGGTATTTAAAAAAGTATATAAGTAGTTAATCAGTTCTCTAGCACCCATAACACAAGCTTTGCTTACTTTGGGGCTAGATGGCGCTGTGTGAATTGTTTAAGCATATTTATTTATTTATTTATGAATTTACGTGCAATGTTCGAGGCTAGGTACCTACTTAACTCCTTAGCTACCAAGATCGCCACTGATCAACAATCATTGGTGTCAACGAATCAAAAAGATAACGTAACGAATAGATATCTTGTTGATTGTCGCCATTTTCTGTGTTACAGATTACCTGACTACCTGCTCAATGACTGAAATCGAATCGCACTAAAGTAATTATAATACCATAAAACTAATCTTCTTGTCAGCAATTTTTTACGAATAAAGAATGAGCAATCATCGGACTTTATAACTTGCCAACAAAAGATCATCGGCGAAATCAGCCCGATTTATGGAAATTTGCGTAAGTACAATTAAGTAAATGTAAATTCAAGTTTCCGAGGGAGGAAAACGAGCAAGAACCTGATAGTAAGTGATCGCCAGCGCCCACGAACATTCGCAACATCAGCACGGCTAGCATAAGGGTGCCCGAGACATAGCTCGCGCCGCGAGTGAGTTGATTAGGTATGCGCCTTTTCTCGTTTTTTTTTTTAGTTATTCATTTATTTATGTTGTTTGTGTACTTATATATATTTATAAGTACACAAACAACATAATTACAAAATACAGACAGAGACAAAACATGTACCTACATAGAAATTATTATAAAATGTAAACTAATGTATTAAACAATTTTTAAGCTATTGCATAGCTTTTATCGCGGGCTTTGAGCGCGGCGACCGGATCAAGAAATTCCGTAACGAAAATAACCTAACACCCCCCACTCCGACCGGCACAGCGGTGCGGCATTGAAAGCCATGCATCGTCTAACGTCGTTTCAGTTCGGCAGACTTCGGCACGGTGTTTGTGTGCGTGCGACTAGACGTATGCGTGTAGACTAGCTGCTAACTGCTCATAACTGATTCTATCTCTTTTAGACATAATGCTACGTGAGACAGCATGCTTTTTGGCCGCGTCCACGAGTGAGTTCGTTAAGGTAATCCAAAAATAGTTAGTATTATAAGAATATTATTCGATGATCAAACTCTTAATATCGTTCTTTTTGTTCAAATTTTTTGAATGAAGGTACTTATTATAATTGCATAAGTTGATAAAAAATGCTATGCAATAGCAGGCAGTCCCCGAGTGCCACACGTATTTTTTTATAATTTATCGATACCTTAAAACCTACACTTCACTCATCAGTTGTATCTCTGTGTATGTTGATATATTATGTGTTTATCACGCACAAGAGCGCTTGTGCTAGCCGTGCAGGGGAGGTGCGAAAGCGTTGCCGGCATTGGAGAAAGGTGCGCTCGTTTCTTGAAGACCCCAATGTTATTTATTTATTTATTTATTTCACAGTATGTATTGTATTGTCAATTACCTACCTATTTATATGGATAATGAACTGCTCACCAACAAGGGTTAAGTAAGTACCTACTGACCAGCACGATACTTCGCAAATCGATGGAGATACCTACTTGCAAACAATAGTTACAAATTATGTACAATACAATCAATTCTCAACTATCAATTATAACTTATGTAAGCACTGCCAAAAAATTCCTTTGTTCTATTGTAAGGGTCGGTCCACATGTGTTTCGTTACTGTCATGACCATGTTGAGAACGTGTTGGGCAATATAATATTATTTTCCCAGTTGACCATTTTCAATTACCTCCTTAATGTATGAAAGCTAGTACTGCAGAGAGGTCTAACTGTATCTCTGGCTCTACCTAACCGAATTAAATGAAAAATGGCCTAGATTTTAAGTTAGAACCTAAACCACCAAATTATCAAAACCGAATCAAATTCCGCTTAGCAGTTTTTCAATATTTCTTATACTTGAGCTGGTCTGTTAAGGTTCTACATCACGTGTTTCAGTTTATAGAATAAATAATACCCTATGACTATTTTGCTCAGGCTTAATAGCTATACAACAAAAGAGTTTCATACAAATTCGTCCAGTAACATCACTTACCACCAGGTGAGGTGGCGGTCAAATGCCTAGCTAGTCCAATCATTAAAAAAAAAATTATTTATTTTCTGACTTTATCTTGTTTGGTTGGCGGCAACACTGAACTGCGAGCTAACTAGACTCTTATTACACCACGCGATATTGAATCTAGCGCTGCCGAAGCCACTCGGAGAGACCAATGAGCAGTTTTCTAATAGGTATGGCGCCCCAACTATTTTGATAATTGAAGTAGGTTTGAAATAGGAACTTAGCAATGAGGATATAAACACTGGGTACGTTGTAATGGAACATATTGTATTAGTTTTCAACAATATTAAAGGTTGTAATAAATTATTCCATAAAAAAAAAACATAAATTTGACTGGGTCAGTTCATTTCATGGACGCTAGGATCAAGAATGAACGTAATTCAAATATAAAAGGTTTGTATTAAAATGGAACATAGTGCCTACTTACATAAATACCTATACTTTTTTACATTTCTTTCCACTTTTAAAAGCTATGTTTCTATTAATAAAGTTTTGGATATAAGTTAATATTAGTTGATTGCATGACATCACTGCCATAACCATACAAATTTAAAAAAAGTTCCAAAATTGTGGGAGCGCCATCTATTGATGCTTTTTGAAACTGATATACCTACTGGAAAACTGTTCATTAGATTGACTTACTCTTATTACATTACGCGTAGATTTACTAAGACAGACTGAATATTGCGTGGTCTAATAGGCCCTCTGCTTTTAAATTTACTGTAGACGTAGTAAATAACGGAAAAGTTCAGGTGAAAATACAGTACTCGCACTGAAAAAGCTATATCGCAACTTAATTGAAAAAAGAAAAATTATTTTAGCTGAATTTCTATTAGCGATCTGGCAATCTCCGTTGCTGCTGTCACTGTCAAACAAATGTCACTTCATTCATACGTCAAATCAAGAACGCATGCACTGTCAGCCAGCCAAGGCAGCCAGTCAGTATTCATTCATACATAGTACAGTACTTTCAATTCATACTTCATGAATCGGAGGAGATTGCATGGCTTTTAATGTATCGTTAACTGTAAATTTAATTCTCATTAAATAATGTATTAGCCTAGAAAGTGAGTGACTGTCTGTACGCCTTAATATGGACCTCAGTCAATGCTGTTCGTGTAAATTCTGCGTAAATGTTATGTTAAAATAAATCGATATAAACTTGTACCCAATTTTGCGGAATCTCCTTGCTACAAGGTAACAGGACACTAGTGCGTGCGTGCGTATGATATTAATTAATCCGTGTAAGCCGTTTGTGTAATACACGAACTCTGTGAAATAGGTACCTCAGCAGTTTTGTTTTGACACTATCTAGTAACGAGTTGCGAAGGAACGTACCCAGTTCCATTACGTAAATAAAAGTGGTGGGCTGTGTTTCAAAATTTAATAGGGTAAGTAAACTTGTTATTTAGCATTATTACGTTAGATTGATGGTCATGTTTCAAAGTAGCACGTATAATGTATGCTACGTGCCCATTTTACAGTTGTTTCTATTTCATGTACGTATCTTACGGTCGAATTTTGCATCGTAGCTATTAAAAATCGAATTGAAAATTACCTAAAAACCTTTTGGAAAACATTTGAGATAGATTTACATTTCCTTTTCTTCTGATATAAACTGGAGCGATTGTTTATTCATTTATTAAAACTTATGCACAAAAAGTCCACCAACTGGCGGAGTTAAAGCTAAAATAGCTTTATCTACCAGTCGACCGGTATATCTTAACTTGAGAAAGGTAGGCGGTGCAGGAATAAACTACATGAGTTAAAAGGACGAGGAATATACATTTATTCAACTATAACCCATTATTATTTTTTTCATTAAATACACTACGTAGACCCTTGTTGGTCTCCACGTGATGATTTGATTCATTATTATTTTGTACATTACCTAAATACACGATGTATACCCTCGTTGGTCTCTATGCAAAGATTTGAAATCATGTTTATCGGTCATACCATATCGATGTGAAATGAGCATCAAGCCACAGTAGCCTTTGGACTAGGACATGGGCTAGTATCCAGTGGTATAAATATTTAAAGTTAGTGTTAAAATGGTTTTAAAATAATGTTCTGTCTGGTTCAGCCAAAACATATAAAAAGATATGGCAGGAACACCCAAATGTACCTAGTCCACCATCTTATGGATGATATATCCCTGAAAGTTCGGACTCCAGAGTACGGAGAAGAGTACCGCAGGATCTTCTCTATAAAATTATAAGAGTATCTCCTGACAACCAGAGGCTAGAGCTAGAGGAGTGAATAGGCTGTTCCTAGACAGGCATGCTTCATCTTCGGTCCAGTAAGTTGTAAATAAAACTTAAATTTTCTTCCCACTAGTCAATGGAGCTCGTTATCTGTATCTATAGTTGTCTTTTAGCCAGATGTAATATTTTTTTTTATCTTATACCAATGGCAAACAAAAAGGCAAGTGGAAAGCAAGAGGAAAGTGGTCACCACCGCCTATGGACATTAGCAACACCAGGGGCGCTAGCAATGCTGTCCCTGCCTCTAAGGATCCCATGTAATATCCAAAGGAAACACTGGCTGGGAGCTCATTCCACATCCAAATCACACGAGCGAGAAATGGCTCTAAACCCCATTCATAATCCCATGAGACAAAGTGTAAACAAAGAATTGAAGTTTTGAATGAAGAAGTAACACCTAAATTAATCTGTTTTATGTTTTGTTTATAAGGGCGTAGGAGCCTAGTTAAAATAGCAATTATTTGATGATTAGAATGTTCTATTATTGATGTAAAGATGGCATCTTAAATAACCTTTTTCGTGGTTTGTTTACATTTTGTCTCACGGGAAAGTTAACAAAATATAGTTACCTACATCTTCATAATATTATGGTATCTCTAGTTTGCCACATCTTTATAATGGTATTGTATATACCCACGTACCTAGATCTAGATAAAGAAAACATACTTACCAAGCATTCCATATTTAAACACTACATTACAGATTTTATCTCATATCTTAACAATGTTTTGCAACATTATCTTATCTTGATAAAACTACAACGTGTCGTATTTTTATACTGAAATATTGTTCTAATTTATAAGAATATGTTCTTACTATTTTTAAATCAGAATGCCGCTATGTCACTAGTAATTATTATTAAATATTTAAATAAAAAGAAATTAAAAAAAAAAATTGACAATTCACAATACATTGTCAAGTATGTTATAGAAATAAATGAGGTTGTTCCCTCTATTAAAAGTAAAACCAAAGTTCAGGTGATTTTGTTTTATTCTCTACGGTAAATTCAATTTTATTTTCTGTTATGGGTCTGATTGTTATATGTATTTATCAGATATCTAGCACCCATAACACAAGTTTTGCTTACTTTGGGGCTAGGTGGTTCTGTATGAATTCATCCACCCATATTTATTTATTTTACTATTAATTATAGTTTATTTTAAAGTCTACCCCTGTTTTAAGCAGTACTGAATAGCTTTGTCCCATGTTTATAATCAGAAAGGTCTTGAAATTACCAACAAACAAAATATCCGAGGTGAGCCAATTTTTGTGAAAACTATGCATGAAAAAGTTAGTAGCAGTTGACACTAATCCTTACGCTGTAGAAAATAAAATCGCTTTTGTGTGCGGGGGACGTGGTCGGACGTCCGACCAAGGTCGGCTCGGAATTAATCCAAAAGCGACTTTATTTTGTACATCATAAAGATTAGTATCGACTGTAACTGACGGTTGGTCGACACCAGCCAAAACGGAACGTCTGTTACTGTTGTAACAGAAAGCTTGATGTTTGTTGTGAGGAATTGTTTGACATGATACCCACCCACGGCCACGTTCTATCATCGCATCGCCCTCCGTCGACAGGGATCGGTAGATAACAAAGTACCTCGTCATACGCACCTACGTTTCCGAGAGTATGCGAAGCAGTTGCACGACCTCATTCGAAAAAAAAAGAAGGAAAGCCCCATTTCGGCGGCCCCTTTCCGCCATCGGGAAACGCGATCCGGTGGGCTAATTACGTAACTGTTGCTAACAGTTATCCGATTTTAATGATTGAAATTGTTACATTTGCGATTACGTATCATCGATTTCATGGGTTCAGTTGCTAACAAAAATCCATTGCAATAAACTGAAACTATGAAATCAATCATACGTAATTGCATAATTAACTATTTGAATGACTGAAATAAGATAATTATTAGCAACAGAGTTACGTAATTAGCCTTCTTATGTCGTAGATCTTCCAGCTATCCGCACAAGCCGCTTTGGTTCAACCTTTATAAAGCGTACGCCTAAGGAATGGAACACGTTGCCTAAGCTGAGAGTGTGTTCCCTGATCATTATAATCTGGACACCTTGAAGGCTAGAGTGAAAAGGATAGTGGTCAAATGCCTGCTATTTTTAATAAAAAATCCTGTGCGGCTTAAACGGAGTTTTCTTCTCCGCACACTAGGGTTGCAGGGTGAGGTTCACTGCTAAGGTTTTACCAGCAATACCCCTGGGATTGCAAAGGTCTACCTATAGGCTGCGCCTGGGAACATAAGGTCTCCATCATCAAAAGCTTGTACCAAAAAAACAAGTGAATATTGTTTCTTTAGTTATGGTATTAACCCGCCAGCACTCGCGCCTCAAGAAATTACAGCAGCACTCGCGTGTAGAGCATTTTGCTCACGTTTATGAATGTAAATAAATGTAAGTTTTACCAAAAAATATCATTAAAACAATATTTTATTAAATAAAATACACATTATTTATTCTACAAAATATATATTCAAAAAGTTAATATCATTTTATTTTTATTTTAATTAACGTAACATAGCTGACTGCCCGGTGAAATTGAAAAAACCTCACCTTCTACTTCCGATGACGACTGTTTCGGTGTAAAAGACGAGTCCTGAATATCTCCATCAACCATGCCAAAACGCGTTCATCCCTTCGATCACGATCCATCTATAATAAAAATACATAATAGATTACTATTTCAGTAATGTGAAAACATAATATTGCATAAAAGTAGCAGTCAAACTGTCGCTAAGATGAAAAAAAATAAAGTCATGAGTAAAAAAAGTACTTACGTCGATATCCGCGCGATGAGCAAAACGCCGCCTGATGGTACACGGCGCAACAAACCACCTCGTGCGAGTGACTGGCGCACACTGGCGAGAAGTGAACTACATACAGGGGTGGGGGACGGAACAAAACTCAGCTACCAAATGAACGATGTACCTACAAATAATTTTGACAAAATGGCGCATGTTTTAAATTTACTGTGAGCAAAATGCTCATAGCGCGAGTGCTCGCGGGTTAAGTTTGTTTTATGTTCTCATGTAGCTACTCTCATGTGCACCATTTCTCATATACGTATCCTTGTATTGATAATCGTGGTACAGTATTTAATAACAGTAGACTCTCGTTGGAGTCTTGTCTATTTTAAACATGAATGTCGTACTGATAATGCATTCCATAGGATTTAGTTTACGTTTGGCGTTCCCTGCGCCCCACAACCTAAATGAGTATAGGTATATAGGTAGGTAGGTATGTAATAATCACTATGTAATATGTATGTAGGTATACATATAAAAGTATTTCTAATTACCTAAACGCATGTTAAAATAAAATATAATAACTCATTACACAGTAACAGAAATCTAACGTAAAAAATTTGAAACAGTATCGAATTTTCCGCCTTCCATTAACCTATTTTCTCAACTGTCGATTCGGTGCAGTAATTTTCTACTCTTTGTTATACAGTTTTACAAAGAATAGAAAATTACTGCAACGAAGCAAATCAAGTAGGTATTTACCTACACCTTATACACCTCGAATCGCAAACTGTACGTAATTTTATAGTTGATTCGTTTTGATCATAAATTAACTACTTTACAGCCATTCGATTGTGATTATTTCTCAGCAGTTCTAATTGCTTACATGCGTTAATGTTCGCTTGTTTCTAGGTCTGCGTACGTCTGAAGGAAATGGGTTGCATACCATTTAAGTACCATATCATCATCTTAACGTTAATGTCCCGGTTGTGCTCTCGAGAACGAGGGCCCGGGGGTCCGCCTTGACCATGATCCAGGATTTGGCGATCCGATAATTACAGTGGAGCGACTAAAATCTGACCTCCGTGACCCTGCTACCAGGGGAACATGACCAGATTGGGTCATGGTTACAAATTCAGTTGCATGAATTTGCAGGTTTCATCACGATGTTTGCCCTCACCGTAAGAGCATCGGCTAGAATTCAACTAATGTACATAACTCAGAAAAGAGTCATTGGTACCTGGCCGCAGCGGGATTCGAACCCGGTACCTCTCGCTTGCGAGTTGGATACCGACGCTCACCATTTAAGTACCTTAATAGGCATATCTTGGACGTGTGGTGTCCGGCAGAGTAGAATAGCACCAGCAGCCCATTACACTCGTGGGTGTCGAACGAGGAGACTAATGTTTTCGAGGCAAATTATCTAGAGTCTCTGAAGGCTCCCTTTCGTGGGAGAGGCCCTAAGCTTTAGATATTCACCGCAATGGTAGATTTTTCGATAGCCGATTGAAAAGAAACAAATAGTTCAAATCATTGTAATATATGGCGTTGATTAGACACAATTCTCAAAAATAAATCGAAACAGACCTCTATAAAAATGTAGACATTTTGCGCTTCCTTCCCAGATAAAGTACTAAAATGAAGTACCTTTTTACGAGTTCTCAAAAAAGCTGGGGTCCGAAGTGGTAAGAATAAAAGGAGATGTATGAAAAGAGTTGTGGATATATGCGAGGCTAGGGAGTTGTGTCAGGACAGAGCAAAGTGGCGGTCCATAGTCTCTGCCTACCCCACCTGTGGGACACAGGCGTGAGCTTTATGTGTGTATGTATCTTTTTACGAAACACCTTTCCGAGTTTTTTCGGTTACCAAATTCAACTTGAGAATCCTATCTAAACAGCGCCATCTAGTGAGACACGCCGAGCTACACTTTTTACTTTTCAAAGTAGCTGTCCGAAAATGCCCCATTCTGGCAATACTGGGTGCGGCAATACCACATTCACGTCTACGAGATTTCCCCAGGGTATGGCGTGACGATGAAGGTGGGTTGGAGGGGTGAAGAGAGGAAAACGGTAATTTCAGCGCAGTAGGAGTGCCTGATGGTGCAAGGTCAACCGTTAAGGGCCCCACAGAATAACAGTCAGTTAATCGCAATAGGTCACACACTAACAGTTCCATTTAAGGTTTCGGACTGACGACTAATACGAACTGAAAGTGTGTGAGCGTTTGATGATTCCTGCCAGCGTCGACAGATATCGGCTGGACAGTCCGTGGCCTTGAGGCCATATAAACACACATTAGTAGGTAGTCGGCGTCTACCGTCAGTCGAACGCCTCCAGTTTTACAGAAACTGCCGACTCCCATCTCCTAGTGTGTAGTCGCAGAAATGGCAGCAGGCCATTGCCGGCAGGCAATAATCGCTTTAGTGTGTACTTTATTGGCCTAGGATTGCAGGGGGACTGTTAAGTAATGGTGCCCTTTAGGTTCCTTTGTAACCCGGCGAAAGAGTGATGTTAGAAGTTTGGCTAGTGTAATGTATGTGTAATGTGTATGTTTGTGGCAACGTAGCTCGCGAACGGGTGGACCGATTTCGAAGCCGTTTTCTTTTTTTGAAAGCCTGTTTAATTGAGATTGTTCTTAGCTTTGTTTCAGTAGTAGGTTAGGGGTCTTCCGACATTATACTGTCGGCTAAGTTGTATTATTATGGTTGATAGTCGGATATTCGACAGGCATCACACTCTTTTCTGAACGTCGGTGGCCTATTAGTTAATGGGTCCGACTCGTACCCCGAGGTACCGGTTTCGAACCTCAGTGGCCAAGGTCGGCCAAATTATGGATAATGGTCAACGCAGACACCGGGCGCGTTGAGTTCACAACCTAGACATTACTTCAAGATTATTTATTAGTTTAAAAAACGAAAATAATAAAACCAAACAGCATTAAAATGCTAATATTCGTATTAAGAATGCATAACGACATTATGACACAGCTCCCGCCATTTCGATTACCTAAAGAATCCCATAAGCCTGGAAAATGCCAGGTGTCATCAAACAAGTTGCCCCCGTACACCTGGACCAAGCCTTCGTTGACGATTTCATTGTAATTCCAATTACATTGCGGCTTTGGTATTAGCTGTGGGTTAGCCTGCTTGAATTGACGCCGCGATGCACCTGGCAGTTTAGTTTTCACAGATACCTGGTGGGGGTTTCTGACATTTCTATATTGCTCTATTGAGCAATGGAGGATAATATCGTCGGTCAACATTATTGAAGTACTTTTAGCAGTGCTTGTATGCCATTTACTATGCTTTTCACTTTTGCTTGTTATTACGAGGCGACTATCCTTATGTCGTGGATCTTCGAGCTATCCGCACGAGCCGCTTTGGTTCAACCTTTATAATGCGCATGGCTAAAGTAATGGAACACGTTGACTGCGAGTTACCTGATCATTATAATATAATGTATACTATTAGAATCTAATCTATACTCTAGCTTAGGCTAGATTGAATGCTGTGACCTGTGAGGCTGTTAATAGACAGAAACTTACCAGGTGTAATGGCGGTCCAATGCATTGCTAGTGTAAATAAAAAAAACATTTTGACGATGTGGAAAATCAGGGACCTACTTACCTCATCAGATCTTACGCGTATTTACCATCAAACAAATATAACAAAATACCTATGAAGCAGCGACTGCCACCTGACCTCCGTGACCCTGCTCCCAGGGGAACCTGACCAGATGGGATCATGGTTACACATTCAGTCGCCTGAATGTGCAGGTTTCATCACGATGTTTTCCCTCACCGTAAGAGCGTCGGTTAGCATTCAACGTTAATGTACATTGCTCAGAAAAGAGTCATTGGTGCATGGCCGCAGCGGGATTCGAACCCGGTATATCATGGTACTTTCGGACCCCGTAACAAGTAGGCCACGGACTCTAACAACCAAAATATACAAACAAAATATTTTTCCTTATAATTATTATTCTATCAGGTGGTAGGACTCTGTCAAGCCTGAGGAGTCCGCTTGGGTAAGTACCACCGCCTTATCTATTTCTGCCGCTAAGCAACGATGCTTGCATTGTTTCCGGTTTGAAGGATAAGGTAGCCAGCGAAATTACAGCCATGAGGCATTATCATCTTAGTCCCCCTCACAGTGACAACACACCTGCGGTTCTGCATTAGTGTCACTTTCAACCTAAATGTATGAATTGTAGATGTTATGGGCGACAGTTACCACTTACCATCAGCTTGTCTGCTCGTTTGTCACTGAGTAGAAAATAATATTAAATAAGTAAGCATGCAAACAAGTGCCGATCCCAACCAAGGTCACAGAGCAGTGAATTGAAGAGTCAACAATTGATTGAGAATGGGCAATTAGTGGGCGGCGTCTGCTATTCTGTACCATATATGTATACTGTGTTACGTCTCATTGTGTCGGATGCTTGTCGGTGACTGCGACATCCGCCCAGGGGGGCGATTCTCGCGCTGTGACATCTCATATTCGACATTTTCTCTAGCCAAAAAAATGTATTAAAACGACACAGAAATTGATCTTCGAAGATATGCGACTGTTGAAAATAGTTGAGAAAATATGTTTTGGATGCAATAGAGATTTCAATTTCATTATTAATGGAGATTTATGGCTAGAAAAAATGTCGAATTCGTCATCACACAACGCGAGAATAAGGCCCCTGGTGGGCAATTCTCGCGCTGTGACATATCAAATTCGACATTTTCTCTAGCCAAAAAACTGTATTAAAACGTAATTGAAATCGATTTTTCAGTAATTCAGTAATTCAGTTTTATTGCATAATCAAGTACATTGATGGTAGCAGTACAAGATACCCCGTAAGGGCACAGCAATATAGAGAGGAGCTATATAAACATACTTAAGTATTTGACATTGCACTTATTATTTATTTATATACATAATCATATTATATTATATCTAAGGCACATATTATAGTATTCTATTTTATATTAGTAGGTACAGAAATATCACATTATTTTCGACAATATACGACAGTGGAAGATAGTTGACAAAATATTGTTTAGTTGCAATAGACATTTCAATGTCCTTATTAATGGATATATTTGGCTAGAAAAAATGTCGAACTCGAGATGTCACATCGCGAGAATTAGACTCCAGGCGGGCGATTCTCGCGCTTTCGACATTCGGATTCGACATTTTCTCTAGCCGTGTACATCCATGGCAGCCTTGGCGTAAGAGATATCGCGGATAAGATCGAAGAGGCACGGCTGCGCTGGTATGGTCACGTGTTGCGTAAGCCCCAGGGATACGTGGGAAATAGGTGCCTGAATCTGACGGTATCAGGAAAGAGATCCCGCGGGAGGGCCAAGGAACGATGGATTGACATCGCCGAGTCGGATGATGGTGATGATTTTCTCTAGCCAGAAATATTTATTAAAAAGTCACTGAATCAAAAAATATATTCTCAATGATTTTCGCTAATCCTTTATTGACGAAGATTGTTTTAAATTACACTTAAAATAGTGATATATAGCTAGAGAAAATTTCGAGATGTCACAGCGCGAGAATTAGGCCCTAGCATGGCTAGCGAAGGCGCGACATATATAGGTACTTACTGCTATCTCTTTCATCTTAGCATTGAGAGAAGGTAACAATCGCGTGTTATTGACGCGAGTCGAATTCATTGATTAGTCTTTCTCTTGCACTCAAGTTTTTTTTGGGATCGCTATTTGCCAACGTACGTATAGTGACCACTTTTCACCAGGTCGATGGACAGTCTCTAAAAATAAAAATTGTAAAGTAATAGATTGATAATTAAAAGATATCCAATTTAAAAAAAAACAATTTGTCGACGAATGTTATTATGATATAATAACTTTTAATAAATTGAATTAAATGTCGTTTATTGCGTTACGAAGACACCACATCACAACAATCGCACGTAAAATACATATTAATCAAACAAATAAATAAAAAATAACAAATTCAAAATTCAAAATTACTTTATTGAGTAGGACATTACATATCTCTTTTAATCGTCAAAGAGGAGGGGGTAGGAAAGTAGAAAGGAAACACACAGTGACATGTTGGCCGCCCCATGGCCGCAGTACACCCACCCTCCGCCGACAACGACCGGACCATGTTCGACAATACCAGATAGATCCGGTCAGCGCCCGACAATGCCAAGCAGAGCCGGTCAGGCCTATACTATACTACAAAATAAACATCTCCTTAAACATAAATCGATTCGGAATTGCTGTGCTGTGGCACTCTCTGCCAACAAAAGAACCTAGGTAATTACTATATAACTATTATTATTTTTAATTTATTTTCCAAATACTTCCAGACTTACAGTTGAATTGAAACCAAAACGTCTAAAGAGCCACCACATTATTACATTTAGGTACTTATCTCAACATACATTTAATAACAGTAAAACTTATTTAATATTACAGTAACTTAACAAATAAGTGCATATAAATTTATAAAAAAAAGGTAACTAGTGCCAAAGAGATCAACTCCAAAACGGTCAGTCACCAATGGGCTTAGAAGTGTGAGTGCGTGCGATGTGGAAGCAATATGTAATAAATAGGAATTCTCACCGTGATAAGTGAACTATACCTACCTACTGTACCTGTTTGATAATGTACCCAAAAACGGTAGCATACCTGTAGTAATTACAAAGTCCATTAGGGTCTCCTTAGCATGCTCCATCTTCGGCCGCCTCATCAGTTACCTAGTAGGTGACATTTTTTTTTTTATTTATTTTGGACAACCAACAAGACTAACACTAACAAAGTTAAAGCATCTTATAGCTAAAAATATAGTTTCTTTCTAAGTGCAGCCTTAATTATAGGTTACCACGACATGGAATACTTAACTTACTTAACGTAGGTTATTGTTGAACTTACTTAAAGTACTCTAAATATATTTTTTGAAAAAACTGTTATATAATTAAAATTAAAATATGTAGGAAATACCAACAACAAAACACTAATAACAGAGACTTGTTAGGGTTCGGCGACTGATAGAGAAGTAACAATTTTCTTTTTGATTGTTCCAGTGGATTCACATCTATGAGATGGCGGTCTAGTCCTGCCTAGTCCAATAAAAAAGCACGTAACCGCGTAATAGCCTTGTCCGAAACACCAATTTAAGCCTACGAATTTCGCTCAGTGTTTAGATAACCCTCGATCGATGCAATTAGACAAAAAGCGATTAAAATACACAAAAAACTGGTTCCGTTCGGATAAACAAAGGCGACGGAGTGTGACTATGGCCTTATCTTGGCTCAGTACCTACAAGTCATGTGATAATTCTTTAGTATTCAGAACTATATTATGCTTGAGGAGTCCGCTTTGGTGAGCAAGTGAGTACCTAACACCTTGTTTTTACTTTTCGCTAAAATACCAGACTGCAAACAAATGAATAACTTCATCTTATAATAGTCCTCACAGTGAGAACCTGTGGTTCTGTTTTTCAGGTGGGCTGTGTGAGATGTCAGTGGCCGATTGGTTAAGGGATTGGTTGTCGTAAGCGAGAGGTACTGGGTTCGAATCCCACTGCGGCCATGTACCAATGACTCTTTTTGAGTTACGTTCATTAGTTGAATGCTTACTCGTGGTTACTCATTCAGGCGACTGAATGAGTGACCATGATCCAATCTGGTCACGTTCCCCTGGTAGCAGAGTTACGGAGGTCAGATGGCAGTTGCTTCCCTGTAATTATCTGATCTGCCAAATCCTGAATCATGGCCAAGGTGGACCCCCAGCCCTTGTCCGCGAGAGTACAACTGGGACATTAACGCTAAGATGATTATTTTTTAATCAGGTGGGCTGTCTGCTTGTTTGTCAAATTATCAATAAGTAGCAAAAAATAAAAAAAAAACACCTAGTCGATTCGCAAGTCATACCTACTTAGATAGACTTATAATTAACAATTACTTACTAAAACTTTTAATGTTACACTCGGGCGCAATTAATGTTTAGCCACCTGCCGTCAGGAGAATACAATATTAAAACATTGAAGGCTAACCTTTGTGCCATGACGTCATCCCAGCTGACAGCCCACCCAACACGGTAGCGGGTACTGCAAAGAAATTGGATAGAAAGAGCTAACTCACGGCTAAATTCACAATCTATATTTTGTTCTTTTTTAAATTGTGCATATAACGTGCCCATAAAGGACGGCTGTAATGAAGGAGTATTGTCAAATACCTTCCATAACCACTGCTATTGTCAAAATTGGTGGCCTTGGTCATCTTAACGTACTAGATGTTGTAATACATTGAGTAATTTGTATGGAGTGGTGACAGTTTGGGTGTCTACACTCGCTAGTTAATGTCCCGGTTGTGCTCCCAAGCACGAGGGCCCCGGGGTCCGCCTTGACCATGATCCAGGATTTGGCAGATCTGATAAATACAGTGCAGCGACTGCCGTCTGACCTCCGTGACCCTGCTCCCAGGGGAACCTGACCAGATTGGATCATGGTTACAGATTCAGTCGCCTGAATGTGCAAGTTTCATCACGATGTTTTCCCTCACCGTAAAAGCGTCGGTTAGCATTCAACTAATGTACATTACTCAGAAAAGAGTCATTGGTACATGACCGCAGTGGGATTCTAATCCGGTACCTCTCGCTTACGAGTCGGATACCTTAACCACTCGCCCACCGACGCTCCTAAAGCATACTTAGTTAATTTCCTACAATACGAAGCCGTAGAGTACCTTTAGGTAGGTAGTTGCCGACGTCTGGGAAGACAGCCTACTCGTATTACCTTGCCGACAAATTACAGTCAAGACCTAGGTCCCATTCCCATGGTACTAGAAATCTAGACTAACCGCAAGTACTGATGCGTGCCCGAGTTTAATGCTCGGCTGATTTTCTGCGCCCTTTAATTTTATGCCCATTGACAACGAGTTCTATGATAAATGGACAGTTCATTGGGATATTAGCTTTTACTGATATGGTTAGTTGAACCCTAATGTAATGTTGATTAGAGTCATTTTTAAACCATTTTGACAATGCCGGCCAACCGTCGCGTTGCGGGGTAGTTGAGTAGTACCTATATAATCAAATAGTTAGTGTAATGTGGGTTGGGTACCACTGTAACTAATTAACGTAGTAAATAAACTAATGACAATAACATTCCGTGAGTGTAGTTCGATAATGTTTAGGAATTTGGTATTAAATTACATACAATTGACGATCTGAGTGGTTCAATTGGTTAACGTGCAAGTCTGCCACGCAGAGGTCCCGCGTTTGATTCACGGCCGAGCAGAAATTTAAATGATGCATTTTATCTAGTCTGGGTTTTTAAAGTATAATAAGTATGTATTTAAAAGTATAAGTAGTTTATCAGTTATTTATAGCACCCATAACACAAGCTTTGCTTACTTTGGGGCTAGATGGCGCTGTGTGAATTGTCCAAGCATATTTATTCAAATAATCAATTAATTAATATAAAGGTGGAAGGGTACCACTGTAACTACAACAATAACATAGGGAATTAAGAGTTTACAATTCTGAGAGCGTAGTTCAAAAACGTATAGGAATTTAAAAATATGTATTGAATACCAGCATTTGTAAGCGCGACTTCATCATCATCCAACCCATAACAGTCCACTGCAGGACTTAGGGCCTGTCCCATGAAAGAGGAGGTTACTGCCATAATCTCCACGCCTGGCAGGCGGGTTGGAGATCGCAGTGTTATAAATATAACAATGGAAAACGCTGCTGCCTATTTTCCACCCTACGGAGACTCTAGATCTTTTGCCTCGATAACATTAGTCGCCTTGTACGACACCCACGAGTGTAAGGGGTTGGTGCTATTCTACTCTGCCGGACACCACACGGCCATCTCCTATATTCTATTGGAATTTTATTTTTTTCGCGACCGCTGGTATAATGACAACAGAAACAAAGTTTCAAGTGCATACTCGATGTGGGAACAGCGGCCAGTTGGAAGCGGTAATCACGGAAGTGTGCAATCTGGAAATTATAACGCTATACGCTAATGACTATCCTCATTTGTGTGGCTGGTCAAATTGACTATGACGATAATTCATGATAATAGGCCAGTGTGTTGGTTCTAGTTACAGGATGGTTTCAGTTGTGGACCCTGAAATTAAGGGCAAAAAACGATTTATTTAAAGAAAGAAAGAATACATTGATTGCACATCGACACCATGACACGACGCGCGTATTTCGAAACCCTGCATCTGTTCGTCGGTGGCTTAGTGGTTAAGGTATCCGACTCGTAAGGGAGAGGTACCGGGTTCGAATCCCACTGCCGCTATGTACCAATGACTCTTTTCTGAGTTATGTACGTTAGAATAGAATAGAATAGAAAACATTTATTTACACACAATAACACCACAAACACATCAGTCGAAAACTTACCGATGCTTTTACGGTGAGGGAAAACATCGTGATAAAACCTGCGCATTTAGGCGATTGAATGTGCGAACATGATCCAATCTGGTCAGGTTCCCCTGTTCACAGGGCCACCGGAGGTCTGTGTAAGTGTGGAGGTGTGTGTCTGTTTGTGGCATCGTATCTCCAGGACGGATGGACCGATGTCGAAGCGGTATTCTTTATTTGGAAGCCAGTTTATTCCAGATGGTTCTTAGCTCTAATTAAAATCGGTTCAGTTGTTTAGAAAACATTTATTTAACCATTTATTGTGCACAGTAAAAGTTACAATAATATGGACATCAAGAAAACAATCACAAAAGGTACAGCTTATTTCCAAAAAGAAATGTCTTACAGCAGACCTACCGAAGAGAGAGGGCTATAATAGAGAGGCAGATATGACGTGCACCCAAAATACATAATATTTATTAATTTTATTTATTTATTAACAGATATGTAATAAAAATACATTATAAAACATACATGTGCAAATTAAGAGCCGCAATTTAAAAAGAACATAATAAAGTAAACCATGAACTTAAATATAAAATTACCATGCAGCAGGCATAGCTCCTACCGTTCCATTCGTGAGTTACATTAGCTAGATTTATGAGATAATAATAAAAATAAAGAAACAGAAATGTAGGGTAAATATAATTGAATTATTTACTTACGTATCAATAGTATAGAAGTAAATAAAGATTTAAATATTTGAGTACCTACATGTAAACTTGGTCGTAGGGTATCTGACCTTTTCTGCCGGTTAGGCTAGCCGTTTGATCACCATCTCACCTGGTGGTAAGTGAGTGCTCACACGAGACAAAAATTCCCTATGTATGGAAATAGAAATAGAAATATTTATTTGCCTATAAATTAACAGAATTGTATAAATGTTTTTAAAATAAAAGCTTCTAATAGACAAAAAGGTCCATGACTCAGCGTTTGGGTGAAGGTGGAACTGTGCCACGAGGGTACCTGATGTTGACTCCCATACCGCCAATTGCTTAGACCTTCTGCTGACAACAGATCCGGACAGGCACTCAGTATCGGTTTCTGCACCGCTGGGTACATCTGATCACTGTCTGGTGAAAACTGTATCCGTTTATTCCCCACCCGAGCAAAACCCATGCAACCCCCGACGGGTGTGGCGATACAAGTCAGCAGATTGGGATGAGATGCGTCACTTCTTTTCGTCCTATCCTTGGCGGGAGGCATGCTTCTCTTCGGGCGATCCGTCGAATTGTGCTGAAGCCGTTACCGCGGTTATGCGTCAGGGTATGGAGTACTTTATTCCGTATTCTGACGTAGCGATGAACGGCAGGTCTCGTCCATGGTTTAGTGCTGAGTGCAGTCGCGCTGAAGTGTTGAAGCGGGCAGCATACTCTGCCTGGGCTGAGTCTCGAGCGCATATGTCTCCGGATACTCGCAAACTGAAGAGAGCCTTTAACCTCGCCGCCAAGTCTTGCAAAAGGACACTACGCAGGGCTCGATTCGACCACATAAGCCGGATTGGCGCAAAACTGGCCTCTTACCCTCCTGGGAGTAAGGCGTTTTGGTCTTTGGCAAAAGCGGTCGAATCTAATTTCAGCCAATCTTCGTTGCCACCGTTGCTGAAGCCAGACGGAACATTGGCCCATGCTGCTGAAGAGAAAGCGAATTTGCTTGCTTCTCTTTTCGCGGCGAATTCGCGTTTGGATACTGCAGGAAAAACACCACCTACCTCACCCCGTTCTGACTGCGTTATGGCAGAGGTACGAATACATCAGAGAGAAATTTTAAAAATCCTGCGGTGTCTGGACGTGAACAAGGCTAGTGGACCTGATGGTATACCGGCAATAGTCCTGCGTAGTTGTGCCCCTGAGTTGTCTCCTGTACTTACGCGCCTGTATCGCCTCTCACTTGAGACTGGTATTCTACCCAAGTCGTGGAAGCTTGCCAATGTGCAGCCCGTGCCCAAAAAAGGCAGCCGCGCCGACCCTGCCAACTACCGCCCTATTTCGGTCACTTCCATACTCTGTAAGATTATGGAACGTGCACTGAATAACAAACTCCTTGCGCATCTTGAAGGTAACGATCTCCTCAGCGATTACCAATACGGATTCCGCCGTGGTCGGTCTACTGGGGACCTTCTGGTGTATGCCACACAATTATGGAGTGAGGCCATTGAGAGACACGGCGAGGCCCTTGCTGTGTCTCTTGATATCTCCAAGGCCTTTGACAGAGTTTGGCATGCGGGCCTTTTAAGCAGGCTTCCTTCATTTGGTATTCCTACTGGCTTTTGCACCTGGATATCGGATTTTCTGAGTGGACGTTCTATCCGTGTAGTTATCGATGGCTACTCGTCTTATCTTCAGGCTATCGACGCGGGAGTTCCTCAGGGATCAGTACTGTCCGCGACTTTATTCTTGCTGCATATTAACAATCTGCTTGTACCAGGTACCTTTGGGTACGCAGACGACAGCACAGTAACGGATAGATATCTGTCAGAGGCAAAAGCCAGCAGGGACGATATTCAGTCTTGTCGAGAGGCTATGGTTGATCGTTTGGACAAAGCTCTCGAGGCAGTCTCTGATTGAGGTGATGCCAATCTGGTGGCGTTCAACGCAACCAAAACACAGGCGTGTTTGTTTTCCGCCAAAAGGAGTCCATTCCATTTAACTCCAACTTTTCGGGATGTTCCTGTGGAAATTACCGACAACCTACAGCTTCTTGGCGTTGAGCTATCTGCAAATCTCAACTTCGGTCAGTACATCGAATCCAAGGCTAAGACTGCAGCAAAAAAGCTTGGTGTCCTCTCGAAGGTTAGGCGGTACTTTACATCAAAGCAGTTGCTTCAGTTATATCAAGCACAAGTCCGATCCTGCATGGAGTACTGCTGCCACCTCTGGGATGGATCAGCCAAATATCAACTAGCGGCTTTGGATTCGGTTGAAAAACGTGCTAAGAAGATAATTTGTGACCCGCAGTTGGTTGAGGCTAGGCTGCAGAGCCTCGAACATCGGCGTAGGGTTGCGCGTCTGTCGGTCTTCTACAGGTTACATTTCGGAGAGTGTGCGAAGCAGCTGCATGACCTCATTCCGCCGGCCCCTTTCCGCCATCGGGAGACGCGATCCGGGCGAGCGCTTCATCCTTATGTCGTGGATGTTCCAGCTATCCGCACGAGCCGCTTTGGCTCGACCTTTATAATGCGTACGGCTAAGGAGTGGAACGCGTTGCCTGCAAGTGTGTTTCCTGATCAATATAATCTGGATGCCTTCAAGGCTGGAGTGAATAGGCTGTTCCAAGACGGGCATGCTCCATCTTCGACCGCATCGTCACTTACCAACAGGTGAGATGGCGGTCAAATGCTTGCCTTGTAAAATATAAAAAAAAAAAAAAAAAAAACATTCGCTGGTATTCTGTCATGGCCAGACTTAAGACTAAAAAACTAAAAAATTAAAACTAAAAAACTAAAATTAACATTATTAAGTATAAATATACATATGTATGATCCTCGAGAAGTATGTAGCATGCTTATATAGGTAGTTTCGGTCTATGGAGATAACTATTTAGATTGCTAGAGAAGGTAGCCAGCGAAATAACAGGCATGAGGCATTTCATCTTAGTCCTCAAAGTGACAACGCACCTGCGGTTTTGCATTTTTGTTACCTGCAACCTAAATGCATGAATCGTAGGTGTTGTGGGCGACAGTTACCACTTACCATCAGGTGGGCTGTCTGCTCGCTTGTCACTGAGTAGAATAAAAAAAATAAAAATAAAAAGATTGTATGTGCAAGGTGTCCATGCTTCGTTTATAGGACCACTTATGCGTTATTATTGCATGAATTTAATTAAAATTTGCATAACATGCTTGGATATCAAGTCTCCCGCGCTCCGTACAAAAGTAGTTTGATAATATTTTCAATATTACATTATGAAAGTCAATGAAATTTTGTTGACGTGATTCAGAAACCAATACCTATCTATGCATGTGGCTTTTCAGATGTTTGTTTAAATATATAGTTTCAAAATTACATGGGATTTAAGATTTCCAATTTTAAATCCTGTGTAACTTTGAAACAATATATTTTAACTAAAATCTGACAAACCACAAGCGTAGATATTGGTTTCTAGATCATGTACCTATACAAAATTTCATGGGTTACGATAGCGTAATATTGGGGGAAACTAGCCTTAAATAAATAAAATGGTATTTCAACCTACACTAGAAAAATATTCGCTGTTCACGTAAACCACAGAAACCGGAAAATAGGTAAACAATATGAAGCTGGTGACATTATAGAAGAGAGCCGTCGTCCTTGTACCACTTTTCCTCGTGGAAATATAAAATAATAAATAAATATGAGCTGCTTGGACAATTCACACAGCGCCATCTAGCCGCAAAGTAAGCAAAGCTTGTGTTATGGGTGCTATAAATAACTGATAAACTACGTGTTTATTTTTAAATACATACTTATTATATATACATATAAATAACACCCAGACCCGTAACAGTAATTAAAATTCATCATTTCAATTTCTGCACGGCCGGGAATCGATAGTTTTTATAGAATTCGTGAAAGAAAACATTTTTTAAATAAAACGGGTGTGCGTTCAAGAATTCGTTCTTGGGGACAGCTAATGTCCCCCCCTTCCTCCCTTCTCCCCCCTAATTAATCTAATTTGATTAAAAACCCCTTTCTTAAAATACCCCGCAGTTGCTGAAGCTGCAAAGGAAAATTTTGCCGATGTGGTAATAAACTTAGGTAGACTCGTATATCTATGCTCTGCTATACTATGTATGCTGTCTATATCGACATGGGAGCGTCGATGGCGACTCGTACCCCGAGGTACCTGGTTCGGACCCGTACCGCCATGTACCAATGACACTTCTCTGAGTTATGTACATTAGTTGATTGCTAACCGATGCTCTTACGGTCTGTATGATATCTTACCCGATTACACTCGTCCTTGCGATCTGAAGTATTTGTTTTTTTGCTCTGGTCCCACCCCATGTTTTGTCTGCTTTTATTAAATAAAATAAAATAATTATTTTATGCCACAGTTTTAAGCTTATTTTATCGTTAGGCACTCGAGTAGTGCGTTGTGTTGTTTTAATTTAGTTTTTAGTTTCTCGTAGTAGGAAACTCAATCAATTGCCATAAACACATAAGAACAGCCCATAAACAAATTTAAAAAGGACTTGTATAAATGGCTATTGGAGCACTCCTTTTATTCTGTCAAGGATTTTTTAGAGTTTAAGGTAGCCTAAGGTGCATGTTCATTAACACTGAACAAGTTTGCATGCCTGTTAATACTGGCTGAACATGTGAGAGCCACTATGTGCTGATTATCTTAAGATCATATCATTGTAACCATGTTTTAAGCAAATAAATATTCTATTCTATTCTTTATATTTTTTATGACAAATACAAATTCTTAATTAGCAACAGAGTTACGCGTCATTAGCAAGTTGGTACTTAGGAAGTACCTTTATAATAAGCACATTAAATTTAATTGTAATTTACAATGTCTACGCCGTAGAATTAACTAAATTATTTATAATAAAATATTAAAATGTCATAATTTCAAATTAATAGGATCCCATATATCAGTAAGTATACCCTGTTGCAATAATACATATTAAATTGCTTTCGTAGGAATACGATATTATCCTCTACAGGTACATTACCTATAATATTATTTTATTAGAGTTGAATAGTTTTCTACAGTAGGTGGCATTTAATACCTTTGTTTGTATGCAAGTGTTGCGAAAAAATGTTAATACAATTCAAATTGAATGTTTATCAGACAATACATTGAAAGTCTGCGATATGACGCCTTAGACATAATATACCTATCTATAAAAAAAAAAAAATCTTGAATTAATGTCTCGGTTATGCTCTCGCGCACGATTGCCCGGGTCCGCGTTGACCATGATGCAGGATTTGACAGATCAGGTAATTACAGTGGAGTGACTGTCATCTGACTTCTGTGACCCTGCTACCAGGGGAACCTGACCAGATTGGATCATGGTTACACATTCAGTCGCGTGAATGTGCACGTTTCATCACTATGTTTACCTCACCGTGAGAGCATCGGTTAGTTCAACTTAAGTACATAACTCAGAAAAGAGTAAATTTGTACATGGCGGCACGGGTTTGAATCAGGTACTTCTCGCTTACGAGTCAGATACCGTAACCATTCTGCCACCGACGCTCCACTACATAAGTTTTCAAACGGAAATAATGTTTTCATAACAAGCTTATGCATATGCTAATCCCGTAAAAACCTTTTCATACCCTTCTTGAAGAACTCCATGTTGTGCTCACTAGGGACAACCTCAGCAGGGAGCTCATTCCATAACCTAAGGCGCTGCCCTAATTGGCAACGGTTGTGTGACCATGGTCGTACGCCGGACGTCGGCCGACCAATAGGAGACGTCGAAACCTCCCGTCGCACGACCGTGCCAATTAGGACAGCGCCTAAGAGCACGTTTGGTTCAAAGTTGCGAAGATGAACTCTACGTATTGAAATTCACTTGTACCTCTTCTATACATAGTATAAAAAGTCGCCTCCCGCCGTCTGTATCTATGTACGCTTAGATCTTTTAAACTACTCAACGAATTTTAGTGCGGTTTTCAACAATAGATAGAGAAGTAAGAAAAAAGAGAAGATATGGGTAAAGTAGGTGCGTGTACAAAGTTGCATCGGAACCAATCGTTTTGTATATTGTGATTAGGTAGGTACCCAAAACCAGTATGAGATGAACTAGCATCTCCATGGACACGTATAGCAATGTAGGCTTCATGTACTGGTTGTGAGTAGGTGCTGCCTTCTCTACCTAAAAGCAGGTAGAAAAAGAACGACTATTTTTCTACCTACAATATTACACGATGACAAACGAGCAGACAGCCCACCTGATGGTAAGCGGTAACTGTCGCCCATATCATCTACGATTCATGCATTTAGGTTGCAGACAACAAACTTGCGGAACCGCAGGTGCGTTGTCACTGTGAGGACTAAGATGGAATGCCTCGTGCCCGTAATTGCGCTGGCTGTTGTATCCTTCACACCGGAACACAACAATGCAAGCGGCAATTTAACGACCTGAGTGGTTCAGTTGGATAACATACCGGTCGCCACGCAGAGGTCCCGGGTTTGATTCCCGGTGGAACAGAAATTGGAATCATGAATTTTAATTTCTGTTACGGGTCTGGGTGTAGAATGTATAACAAGTACGTATT
Organism: Blastobasis adustella; assembly: GCA_907269095.1. NCBI lineage: Eukaryota > Metazoa > Arthropoda > Insecta > Lepidoptera > Blastobasidae > Blastobasis > Blastobasis adustella. Next base: position 8,938,212 of record OU026140.1, read on the forward strand.
AAAAAAAAAAAAAAAAAAAAGTAGTTTATCAGTTATCTAACACCCATAACACAAGCTTTGCTTACTTTAGGGGTAGATGGCGCTGTGTGAATTTGTCCATACATATTTATTTATTTTATTATTATTAGAATAACATGGCTTCTCATCATCATCGTCCTAGCTTTTATCCCGGCCTCTGCCAGGGTCCGCTTTCCTACTCATTCTCCTCCACTTCGCCCGGTCGTCGGCATCGTCGCGTCGTAAGCCGTTGGCTCTCGCATCTGACTCAGCGATGTCAATCCATCGCTTTTTCCTGACCTACCGGTGACAGGTGTCTGAACCTGCGTTCAGACACCTATTTCCCACGAATCCTTGAGGCTTACGTATCACGTGTCCAAACCAGAATAACATGGCTTTTATTACACTAAATAACATAGCTCACTATGCTACGATCACTCTGTACATGCTGTAGCAATAATATGATGGTAATAAAGCGGAATTGGCTATGGTCACTGCAAGGTCACAGATGGAAATAGCCTTGTTTATAGTTTGACTTTTTATTTCATCGCGCATTTTGATGGACGGGTTGGTGAAGCGTATTGTTTGTCAATCAGTGGGTTGAATCAGATGTTGGGCAGTGTAGAGTACTAACTTATTGTGTTACTAGCTACCCGCCCCGATTTTGCACGGGTTTGTCTTTCTTTACTTTAGTGGACGGTGTACAATGCAAATATTGATAAAAAACCGCAAATCGATGTACAGGTTAGCCGTTTGGTACATGGGTACTTTGGGTTAAATCAATCATTTTGAGCGGTAGTTCTTAAAAATATTCCATGGGGAGCAGTAGTGACGTCATCAATTTTTTATGAGGAATTTAAACAATTTTTTTTAGAAACCTGTCGTGTTTGGTATCAAAGGAAAGGGCATCATGAGACGGTTCTAAAAATATACTACACCATCACCATTGGGCCACCTGTTTTCTAAAAATCCAAGAAATATTTTCAAAACATACTAAGTATGGGCTCCTCCAGGTAGGAGACGACTTAGAACTTTTTTGTAAAACATACGCCAAATGTCTCTGAATATACTCTAAAACGTCAAAAAAGTGATTTTAAAAGTTTGTTTTTTTCACTACGTCTCGTATGATAAACAGGCACTCATGTTTTAATACCCCCTTTTATTGCATAATACTTTTTTTAAACTTTATAGATTGGCGTGAAAAAGGGTTTATCCTTAAACGGCTGTTTTCGAATATTTAATTGGAACATTACGCAATTAGTGTAGATAAAGTTTTTTTATAATATTTTATAGAGCGGCGTGAAAAAATGTATCCTTAAACGACTGTTTTCGAATATGTAATTGGAACGTTACGCTATGAGTGTAGATAAATATCTTTAACTTTTCTTTTTTAAATTTTTGTCGGGCGCCGGGATACGGCTAAATGTAGGCTGAATACCTAAATGTCTTCAACAAATTCAAAATTCCTGTTTATATTTGTGATCAGTTCATAGTCTGTGGTTGCGATTGTGTACATTTGGAATTATTTTCCCGCTAAACAGAATATTTTTTCTAATTGTTGTAATTTGTGTTTGTGAATGTTTTTTCTTGTTTGAAGCAAATAAATAGATAAATGTGAAAGAAGTGAAGTGAATTTCGTTTGATATCCTCGACGCGTAGATACAACAGAACTGACACGCAGTTACTTCCAGCAAAGTTGAAAAAATTATACGTACGAAATTTTAACATGTGTCAAACTATTATCATACTCGGCTGCGCCTCGTATGATAAACAGACACTCATGTTTTAATACCTCCTTTTATATGACAGTTGCATAAACTACTATTATGCCTAAGTTTCCCGAGATCTTATGCCTTCACACAAGTAGGTCTGTACAGTAAACTCAGTGCAATTTATATTTGACTTCGCCCGGTCTTCAGGCCTTTGGCTCTCTTATACGACTTATATCCGATTTTTGATGGAGTTTTTTTTAATTTCAACAAGAGATTTTTGGTTTTAGACAGGAATTTCTTTTAATATTTTGTAGATTTATAAATACTTCACACTAAAACAGAAAAATTACAATGTATTTAATTCTCAAAATAAAATATTAACATGACAGATATAAATTAAATATTAGTATTTTACTAATTAGGGTAAAAAATCTAAATTATAAAATAATATTTTTTCAAATAAAAAACTTGCCTCAAGTCCCTTGTAGAAGGAACATAAAATTGGCTATTTTATTTTTTCTTTAATAAATGAATAAATAAATGAATTCATAAATACTTAAGCCTAAAATTAGATGTTACTGTTACTTTGTACGCATGAAGCAACCTTTCACCTTAAAGTACCCGCTTTGGGCCTTTTTCCCCTACCTAGTGACACTAAGGTTGTGGAATGAACTACCAGCAGAGGTTTTCCCTGGAGAGTACAACATGGAGTTCTTTAAGAAAGGGGTGAAAAGGTTTTTACGAGGTGGGCAACGCGTGGTTTATGCCTCTGGTATTGCAAACGTTCATAGGCTGCGGTGACTGCTTACCATCAGGCAGGCCTTAAAGTTGTACCACCTTTGTAGTATAAAAAAAACATTTGGAAACCGTTTTCGGTGTCAACTGAAGGTCTAATTAGTTCTTCACGACACATTTTGTCTTATTATTTCAAACAGTCGTGTCTTTGTAAAGTCAATGTGCATGAATGTATGAATATGCAAAGTAAATGACACGGTCTTGAAAGAAGTTATATGTTAATTGTAGGAATTGTATTTATAGCAAACACCCTTATATGTACAGATGTCGGCGGTGTGAAGGATAAGGCAGCCAGCGCAATTACAGGCATGAGGCATTTCATCTTAGTCCTCACAGTGACAACGCATTTTTGTTGCCTGCAACCTAAATTAATTATTCGTAGATGTTGTGGGCGACAGAACTGTAATGTTCTCAAACATCTAGGGTCCGAAGTGGCAAGAATAAAAGGAGATGTGTTGTGGATATATGCAAGGCTAGGGAGTTGTGTCAGGACAGCGCAAAGCGGCGGTCCATGGTCTCTGCATACCCCACATGTGGGACACAAGCGTGAGCTTTATGTAGGTATATTTGCGACAGTTACCGCTTACCATCAGGCTGAAAAGACGGCGTACCTGTGCGTCTACCATGAGTTTTTTTTCCCGTTTACTGTACAGTAAACGTGAATCGATTTCTATGAGAATTCGTACAGCGCCTCTATTGGGCAGTAGCGGAACTAAAATCCGTACCATGAGTTGCTATTGGTTAATATACTTTACCACTCACGTTACAGTTTACGTAGGGAGTGTAGTTTACATAGCGTTTTGCATACAAAACCGTACCATAAGCCAGAAATTTGACAGATGCGATAGTAAATTACGGTTACTAATGTGGTTACGTCACTCACTGAAATTTATAATGTGAGAAGTATTTTTCGTTCGGAGATAGTAATTAATTTCGTGACAAAAATGTCTGGAAAGCGATATTTAGCTTGAAGGATGTTTGCCGAAGCCCAAGCGGCTGATGAAAATACGTGGTTACGTCTCTCAGTGTATTTTCTAAAGCGAGAAGTATTTTTTAAGTTTTTTCACTTACTTTCGAGTTAAAACTCCCTACAAGACATTGATCTTCTCGAGAGTGTGCAGCGAAGAGCCACCAAGATAGCGGCACCCCTGATACAGAAGTCATATGAGGAAAGAATTCTTGTAGAATTTAACTAACCTCACTGGAAGAAATAAGGATACGGGGTGTTCTCATTGAGACTTACTAGATTTACTTTCACCGCATGTATAATATGAAAGGTGCTGAAGCGTCGCGTGGACACAGCACAAGAATAAATCGCACACCATCTAAGACTAATATTGTTTATCACTTGCTACACCATAAGGTTGTGAATTGTGAATAGTTGGAATAAGTTCTCAGACATGGGACAATAGGCTCTCATAGATAACCGCCAGTTCTGTAAACTCTTTTAAAAACAAGTTGGACAATTGTGCAAAATTAATGAAATTATTCGGTGAACAAAAATGTAATATGTGTGTTAAGGAAGTGAAAGCTATTATCAGCACTGCTATGTTGTATAGACATATCAGCAGAAATGCTACTTGTCTAATAACCTATAACACCTAATAATAATAATAAAATTTGTGGAAAAGTGATATTTATAATATAAGTTATTTGCTGGCTCGTTTTATGTATTTTACATATAAAAACTAATATTTTTAAGTTGATGAGATGAACAAATATGTTTTGTTTTTCATTATGCTCTAGATAAAGCCACAAAACTGCTTCCAAAAACAATATTGTAACAGATTTATGTTATGTGCCATACTATGAAATATTAAATTGATAAGAAAAATTAATATTTTGTTTTATTTTTATCACACACACAACAGTCTTTAATGGTACACAGTTGGACCTCTCCTCCTCCTCCACATCAGTGGAGGGTTTTACCATAATCTCTGCACCTGACATGCCGTTGGATCTCCAGCCTCGGTCCAGATTCCAGTCTTGAGAACACACAAGTACACAAAAATGCTGTATATTTTCTGGTCTACGAATGTCTTAGTTGGTCTGCCTCTAAGACATTGAAGTGATTAACGAGGTTGGGGTTTTACACATAGGTCATTTAGAATTTTAACCTTAGGTATTATTATTAGGAAATAACTATGTGATTGTATTGATAATAGAAAAAAGCATGGCCATTGTTTTAGCTGTACTATACCTATACTATACTAATGTTAGTAATTATAGCAGGAAATTAAAAATCAAATTATGAATTAGGTACATATATTTTTATTCAGAATCTAAAAAATCAGAACTGTCCCCCACTTAAACTACCACTTTCACTTTTACAAACAATTCCTAATATAGTATTGCACTAACTAATGCTAAAGTCTGACATTCACATCACTTTAGTTGCCGCTTGCATCTTCAATTTGAAACATTTTTTTTGTTTGCCGATGTTGAGATTTCTTTTTTACATGGGGTTGTGCCTTCGATCTTCATTCAACTAGGGTAAGTGCAGTTCCTTTTCAAGTTACAGACGTCCATTTCTAAGAATTTACTGCACCACCATGACTCCAGTCTGATCCTGTTGACAAATAATACCTAAAATAAGTTTACTCAGTACAACATGTCCACTTAGTTGAAATTAGGAATAATATACTCCAAGATATAGATAAACTTACCAATAATTATGCAGTATTAATCTTTGCTGTTTCCGCTTGGTTAAAACTACTTAAAACCCAGTGGACAAACTATAAGCGCAGTTTCAACCAGTCACTGAATTCTTCATTTCGGGGATCGTCTATGATTTTGTAATTTTATTTGAACATAAGGTATATGTTATATACCTTATTCATATTAATCAATTTAACAGGATTTAAATAAGTGCCTAGGCGTTGCTAAAATATAACCTTAGTTTGTAAATAAACAAGCTTTTTGTGACACTGACTACTAATATTCAACAACCTTGCCAAGGACCTATACCCCGTAACTACACTGAAGTTAGCTTTTACTGTAGTTGGTGTGGTTTTCACGGAACAGTAAACGGGAAACGTATGTGAAACTCATGGTACCGATTTTACATTTACTATTGTGGAAACGGATTTTACGGAACGAGAGTAGTTACGTAAGCCGATTTTACTGTAGTAACTCATGGTAGGGCTACTGATAAAAGCGGTAACTTAGTTTTCATGACTAAGGTGCTTCCACGTTGTTTGCCGCTGTTGCAAACTGTAGTTCCCCATACTGGAATTTGTAATCCAAATAATAAATTAAAATAATAATAATTCCCAAGCAGGTGTATCAGTCATTAGAGACTCTAGCCTTACCCAATTTTACGTATTTCTTGCTCCAGAAAGCTGCTATCTTAAATACCTGTAGGATAGTAAGGATGTTCTTACAAAATACGAGAAACTTACACCCCCAAGTGCCTACTGGCAGTCCTTAACATTACTATGTTATACCATGCCATTAACTCGGCTTTGGCCCGTGGATGGTATTAGTTAACCAGTACCATGTACTGAGAGGTATCGACCTAAAAATAATAATATAAAATAATACTTTTAATGTTTTATCCAGGCGAATTTATTTTGATTTATTTAACACAAGTTGTGAGTCAGCGAGAAACCGCATACTCAAGTATTACTTCGACACGTTGTAGCATTTTTTCGAACCATATTATTAAATTAACTATTGTTGTATTACTTTCGGGTATTGTAGGTATATTTTAGTTTTAATTTGAAATTGTTTAAAGACTGTTCGGTATGCTTATCTTTTAATTAAGTAGGTATTAGTTTATACAGTTTCTATCGGTAGAAACCTGTAATTGGCTCTGTGCTGCCAGTGCTATTTTATATTGTAATGCTTGCTGTTGGTTTTCTTTAAGCAAATCAAATTAAATATCATCATCATCATCATCATCATCATCATCCGAGTGGTCAGTCCCGGCTTCTGCCAGGATCCGCTATCTGACTCATTTTCCTCCATTTCGCCCGTAAGCCATTGGCTCTCTTTTATCAAAATAAAATAAAATATATCTACAAGGAATCCCAAATAACTTGTAGAGAGAATATTGTTTATAAAATACCCAACAATGTTTTCACAACTTACGGAATTTCTCTCATATCATGATTTATACAGACTAGTTGTTAGATCGTGAAGTAGATACTTTAAAGAATCATCATCATCAATTGTTATTCGAGTACTTATGTAAACTTTGACGGGGTTATCCGTCTTTTTCTGCCGGTTACATTCGGGATTCAGTTCGGAATATTTGAACAAACATTCGAACATAATGTTTCAAACTATCGCGGTTATTATCACACATTTTAAGGGTATGATCCGGGTTTCCTACCGCGTACCTTTGCTGGCGTCCGGCGCTCGCAGCTCTCCAGTCGTCCCGTGACCATGATGCATGCAACTGTGTCGAAATATCGGGCTACTCGTCAACAAAGGTACGCGGTAGGAAACCCGGAACATATCCTTAAAATGTGACATATTCGAATATTCGTTATCTTACATAAAGTTTGTATGTAGGATGGATATTTGGATGTTTGTTACCCCTTCACGCAAAAAATTCTATTCGGATTTTTACGAAATTTAGCAGCGCTGTAGTTCATATCTCAGATTAACACATACACTGTAATCTTTCCCAAAATAACCACGGAAACATTGCAGAAATCTACAAATTTTGTACGAGTTCCGAATTTAAACACTAACGACGAATCTTAATAACATTTTTTTATAGAAAATAGTCAAGTATTTGATGTAATATGGAACCGAATAAAGTTTATGTCTATGTTAAGTACCATCAACATTGCAGATGCAGTCTACGATGGCGCATACCTGTCTTAACCTATTCACGGTCTTAAAGAGACCCAAGTTGTAGCTCAGGGAAAACATGTGCTACGTGGAAACAAAAAGCTACGCTAGCTAGCTTTAGGTCCGTCATTGTACTGTAATATGCATGAAGTTTTAAATAACTAAATAAATGTGCAGGCAGCGAGTTCCAGTCCCTTGCCGTTCGCAACAGAAAAGAGTTAAAAAAACTGTGTGCGTATTGGTGGAATGTCGATAAAATAGGGATGGTACGCTGAACCCCTGGAGCCCCGAAGAGGGAATGGGGTTGGTGAAAGTAACTCGTGTAATTCCGTTGCATGTTCCCCAAAATAATTTGTAATTAACGCGTGTTTGAAGCTAGGATTTGTGTCCTATAGTATTACAATTAGTATTTTCTTCCTGACCTTCTTTTGGTGTGGCAAAGCGTTTAGAACAATAGGTGGCATCGTAAATAATTTGAGCATCATTGGTACACGGTTGGATCGGCAACCTTGCATAGCTATTAGCAACCTACGCAGACCTAAAACATGAGCAAACTACCTACCATTTTATTCACACTCCTCTGCTCTTTCATGAGCATAAAACCGCATTTACTATCTACGTACTACATTTACTATCTCTTTGACGACCTGCGTGGTTCAGTTAGTGCCGGTCTGCCATGCAGAGGTTCCGGGTTTGTTTCCCGGCCGGGCAGAAATTGAAATGATGAATTTTGATTTCTGTTACGGGTCTGGGTGTAGCATGCATAATGAGAATGTATTAAAAAAGTATTTAGGAAGTAGTTTATCAGTTTTCTGGGGCCCATAACACAAGCTTTGCTTACTTTGGGGCTAGATGGCGCTGTGTGAATTTGTCCAAGCCCGGGAAACGAACTCGGGACCTCTGCGTCGCAGACCGGCCGGCATGTTACCAACTGAACCAGATGATTTTTATTTATAGAATTAAGATTTGTATTCTAGGTAATAAATAAAATGCAACAGGCATTGTGCAATGGTAGAATGATTGCGAGTCCTGCGGCGCGTTATCAACATTGCAATTTTATAATTAAACACTTTTCCTGTTTCAACTGGACAGGATAAGATAAAACACTGTTTGTGTTTTTCAGTATTGAAAATCAACAAGCATTTAATGTAGTTTTTAAAGGTAGTTATGACAGTCGTTACGTGACCATGATGCATGCAACTGCGTCGAAATATCGGGCTACGCGTCAACAAAGGTACGCGGTAGGAAACCCGGAACATACCCTTAAAATGTGTGATAATAACTGCGATATTAAAAAAAATTATATATTCAACTAGCAGCTGCCCCGGCTTCGCACGGGTACGTAACAAAAATATCAAAAATTATAAATTTTAACACTTTATTTCTTGACATTGACTCCCCTCCCGTACCCCGTGCTGCCTAGATAGCCGAGCGGACTGGGCGGCGAACACGCGACTTTTTTCTAATATTCACATTTTTAAACTCGTGATATCTTTCGAATGGAATGTCTGAATTGAATAATTCAAAAAGTTATATGAAGGTATTGAAGCAGTCGTGAATATGAAGTAATTGATTTTGATAAGGATTAATACCATGGTACAAATAAAGAGCGTTTTTTAGCGGCGGCATTTTAATTAAATTTTGAAAATAAAAGAACACTTATTGTGACATAACTATAATAGTTAGACATATGCTGTCGCGACACTTTTTGTAGATAATGATGTGTTCTGCAAAGTCGTAGTACATTATTTTGTTCTATCATCAATAGTTTTCGCAGCACACGCGATGTTAGGAATTTTTTGGGTATTTTTTTACACCTTGGGTTACATTATTGGAGTTTTATTCATGATCCGTTTTAGCAAATATAATATAGCCTATGTCACCCGGGGATAGTGTAGCTTCCCAACGGTAAAAGAATTTTTGAAATCGGTCCAGTAGTTTCGAAGCCTATTCAATACAAACAAACAAACAAACAAACAAACAAAAAATCAAACCTTTCCTCTTTATAATATTAGTATAGATGTACTTACTTTTTTCTTCTTTTTTTTCAAATATACATTAATCAGTCACCTAGATAGTATTAGAGAAAAACGGGAATAAAAATTACGCTACGGGTAAATAAAGTAGGTATTGGGAACACATGCATATTTTGAAATACACGAACGAAACAAACCCGAGTGAGTCCACACAACCACAAGGCCCACAAGGACCCCTGGCCCCCGAGCGCGAGAGCACAACCGGGACATTACCGCCAAGATTATATCCTGGAGATCAAACTCGGTTCCTCTAGCTTACGAGTCCGCCCCGTTAGCCATTATGCCACCGGCAGTACCACACTGAGTAGAACAATGCACCTTTTATCATATGCTAAGATCTGATGAGGTAATGACCACGATAGATACTTATTTCGGTCAATGTACGTATTTGCATGTACACGTTTCAGATAACACGTTTCCTGTATGATTACGATAGCTTAAGCCGTGGCTTTGCGAGATTAGCGACCTTGTGAATGGCCCTAACACGTCATATTTCAAACATTTATTTAGATGTGTCGCTCACCAAATAGTGAAAACTACGCCAATATGTACCTACAACACTGACGAGCCAAAGTAACTAGGTCACTTGCATTATTGACGATATTTCATAAACTAGTGCAGACCTATTATTAAGCGACTTTTAACTATTTACATATTGCGTTAGTTTTTGCGCAAAGACTAAAACGTAGGAATAAAAGATGTTGCCACAACACATGAATAACTTATTAACACAAGAGTCTTTGGTGTTTACGTAATTGTAGTAGTGTATCTTAGTTTTAAAAATTGTGAATCTAATAAATGATTTAAAAAAGAAGATAGACAATGGGACAAAATTAAACTCTTGGACTTTCATGAATTACACTTCAATGGTTCTTTGACTTGACAGAGCTATCACGAGTTGTTTATGCATGTAAGTGACCTTGCTAGTCAGTGTATTGTATGACCTAACCAAATGACAAAATAATTATCTATATACATTTCTGTAGATAAGAATTATCAAGAGCGTGGAGATTATGGCAATTACCTCCCCTTTTCGTTAGAAAGGCCCTAAGTTCTGCAGTGGACTGATATGGGCGTAGTGATGATATGGAGGTAAAACATTTAGTTTTTATCAGACCGTCCACTTTATCAGAATTTCCACTGTATCAAAACGTCCAGTTTATCAGAATGTCCATTGTATTAGAATGTTCACTGCATCAAAACGGGGTAATCTCTTACTCAGGATATTTTGCCTCGAAAACATCAGTCGCCTTGTACGACACGCACGCAAGGGGTTGGTGCTATTCTACTCTGCCGGACACTTTATATCGTAGTCATATTATCATTATACGAAAGTTCATATCCCATATTTAATGAATAATTATTGGTCTTCCAATATTTGCGACGAAGCAGCGGAAACATGACCATTGAAGCATTTTATGGCGTTATTTGGCTATATAGATTGCGCTGAGTGAAGTATGTCGTTTGGTCGCATCATAAAACTAATTGAAACTCTGATTACAAGGCTGTAAAACTTTAATTTTCCTGTCTAAGGTGCGTTTTAGACTGAGCATTGAGGTTCAAGCTAGAACTATATTAGGCATACGTGGGCCACGTACATCGATCAGGGATAATTCTCGAACTGCGATATCTCGAATTCGACATTATTTTTATAGCTACAAATCTTCATTAATAATGACATTGAAATGTCTATAACAGCCAAAAAATATTTTCTCAACTACCTTCGATAGTCGTATATTGTCGAAGATCAATCTCAGTGACATTTTAATACAGTTTGTTGCCCAGAGAAAATGTCGAATTTGAGATGTCACAGCGCGAGAATCGCCCCCTAGGCGTGTCGGGGCCCATACATTTTGTATGGCGACTAATCGTTTAGGGATATATTAAATCCATGGCAAGTTAATCTTAAAAAGAAAACAATATTTGCGTCGTGGTCCCGGTTGTGCTCACGAGGGCCCGGGATCCGCCTCGACCGTCCAGGATTTGGCAGATCGTAATTACAGTGGAGCCACTGCCATCGGACCTGCGTGACCGGGGTCCATATGACCAGATTGGATCATGGTTACACATTCAGTCACCTGAATGTACAGGTTTCATCACGATGTTTTCCCTCACCGCAAGAGCATCGGTTAGTGACGAGTGAAGAGTTCATAACCTACATAACTCAGAAAGAGTAATGTACACATAGCGGCACTGGGTCTCGACCCCGGTACCACTCGCTTACGAGTCGGACCCCTTAACCACTAGGCCAGCGACGTTCTACGTTCCTGCATCCCTCTTTTGCGTCGCCGGCAAATAAAATAAAAATCATCATCATAATCATGGCGTTATGTCCCCGTTACGCCCCCGCGCGGCACACGAGGGCCCGGGGCCCGCCATCCTACTCCTGGCCCATTTCGGTCAATAAAATAAAAATAAGTAGCTGTAAATGAAAATAAAATGGGCAAGAAATCCGTATTGAGCGCTCGAATCACGCTTTCCAGTACAATAGATCCTTATCGAGGTTTTGTTTTGACTACGTTAGTATGAACACTTGTCCATTAGCCTTCTATTTTGACCGATTGTTCCATTTAGCTGTGCATCTATTCACGTGAAACGTACAAGCGTAAATGGTAACATACAACTAATAGCAAATATTGGATGGACCTATGAACTTATTTTTTTTTTTGTGCTTGGACAATTCACACAGCGCTATTTATTTATATTTTTTCTATTCTCTATTCTCAGTTTGTATTTAAAAAAATTAATTAACCACTTTCCATTAGGTCCGTCGGAGGCCTAGAGGTGGAGGTCCGACTCGTAAGCGTGAGGCACCGGGGTCGAGTCCTAGTGCGGCCATGTACCAATGACTCAGTCTGAGTTGTGTACATTTGTTGAACTATAACCGGTGCTCTTACGGCGAGGAAAAACATCGTGATATAACCTGCACATTTAGGCGACTAAATTTGTAACCATGATCCAACCTGGTTAGGTTCCCCTGGTAGCAAGGTCACGGAGGTCAGATGGCAGTCACTCCACAGTAATTACCTGATATGCCCAATCCTGGATCATAGTCTAGGCTGACCTAGAGCTATGCGTAGAGGGCTCTACCAACATTACATCTTTATTACATAGTATAAAACAAACAGTTCCCGCCGTCTGTATCTATGTACGCTTAGATCTTTTAAAGTACCAAATAAATAAACGGATTTTAATGCCGTTTCAACAGTAGATAGAGTGATTCTAGAGGAAGGCTTATACGCAAGAAAAAAAAGGGTAGGTAGGGGTAGGACGCCACGCGAACGAAGTCGCACTGGGTCCACTGTTAATCTATCCACTGTAAATCACATATAATCTAATGTTCCTTTTTCTTCTTGTTACAGGCCAGATGACGTAACAATCGACGATGACGTAGCACACCAGTAACATGAAACAGCAGTATTACAACGCCGCAAGAAAGAAAGAGAAAGAACTAGTCGCTTTAGGCAAAGTCACAGAAAAGACAGCGACATCTCACGTCATAGATAGTATAGTATTCTTTGTATAGTGAAGTATAGTGCCATCTGTTGTGCAACGATTGGAACTAAGTATTAAATCAGTTTCAATCGCGTCTGGAATTTTATTAGTAGGTTAATTAAACAGTACAACGTCGTTTTATGCATAAACATTTATCTATTAAAATACTTAGCACAAAAGTATTAGGCAATCGAAAATTCAGTAATATAAACACACTTATCAGCTTTCTATTTGAATGAGCACACGTTTTCACATAATGTAAACAAATGTAAGAAAGAAATTGTACACACCAGACGTTTTGTAGTCAAAGAAATCGAATACAGAAATATTTGAGACGAAAACTACAAGTCTACGTTAGAGAAAATCTCGGCGCCAAAATCGAAGACGTCGGCCATTTTTTCCTCGAAAAAAAAGGCGCCAAAACGCCGCCATTCTTACATTATTAAAAAAGTCAAACAAAGAAGAAAAAAGATGCCGCAAAACCAGCCAGACATCCGAGCGTAACTTCGACTTGCACCGCCATCTGTCGTCCGTGCGAAGAAGATGTGGATAGGTGTACAATGAAAAATGCCCCGGATAAAATATGCGTCCGTCCTACGTGTGTTGGTCATTGTTGGCCTGTTCTGCCTTTGGCTGCAGATCATGCTGTCTGCCTCGCATATGGCCATGGATCGGGATACAGGTGTGTATTAGTGCTATTTTATTAAAAGAATAAGAAATATTTATTTACACAAACAGAAACACTGCATCACAAAAATATAAATACCAAACGCAATTTGGAAAACTGGACATTTTGTAACATAGAATAAAAGATAAAGTACATAATAATTAATAAAAAGCACATAGAAGCAAAAGCAATTAAAAGCTAGCACAGTGTCGATGCGTATGCCCTGGTGCGAACCGAAGCGCTGGTTTTCAGTGGGACCCCTTGAGTGGCTTATTACATGTTAGATAGGTAACTATTTAGGAAGAGTCTCTCAATTTGGGTCTTGACTAGGAATAAGACTAATAGCTGTTAATTTAGTAAAAAAAAATATTTTTCTAGTCAGAATTCTATTAAACCTACTCAGAAATAGCAAGGAACATACTCAGCAGCACAAACAGTTGTCAAAGTGCTTATCGCTATGTAAAAAACTAAGGGTTATTTATGAGATGTTTGGATGCGTAGGTATACCCAGCTTTCAAGGAACTTTAGTTAGACAGGGGGTAATTTGATTTGGTATATGGCCGCAGTGTGATTTGAACCCGGTACCTCTCGCTTACGAGTCGGATACTTTAACCACTCGGCCACCGACGATTCTATACACACATATACTATATTGATGTGATCATTCGAATACACGGGCTCTTCAACTTCAGCAGAAAAAATAAACTTAAAACACTCGAGTTTAATTATATGTTGATGAAAGAGGTATATAAAGCCAACGGGTACCTACGCTTACTGCTTTGACTCTGTAAATCTTACACTCGGTATGTTCTCTGTGAAAACAGGAACACTTGAAGCTTCTGAAATAAGAAGTATAATAGGACTGGGAGCAGAACTGTACGGTTCCAAAGGAACTTTATCCCACGCACACTAAGGTTGTGGAATGAACTACCCGAAAAGGTTTTCCCTGTAAGGGTGAAAAGGTTTTTACGGAGTTGGCATCGCGTGGGTGATGCCCCTGGTATTGCAAACGTCCATAGGCTGCAGTGACAGCTTACCATCAGGCAGACCATAAGCTTGTTTGCCACCTTAGTGGTAAAATAAAAAACCGTCGTCGCAGAGCTCCATTTTTCTTTATAAAATTGTAGACGCTTATACAAACGCAATGCACGAAAAAGGGGAAATGTATGCTGTATACGGCGACTTCAACATAGAACCATAAACATATTTAGACGAATACTAAGAGCCATACAACATTGCCACCATTACCAAGAGCAAATCTAAGGTCCATATTAGGACATTTTATTTTTTATTCTTGACGTTCTTAATTTAATTCAATCTGATAATGACAATAATAACTTCGACATTTTGTATTAATTTATGTATGTTGTTCTAAAGATGTTAGAACATCATAATATTAATGTTGACGATATATTTGTGAATTGATGTACTTTTAATCCAATTACTGTAATTTTCAAAGATAAATAAAATAAACTAAAAATAATCTGGAGTTGTCGGATCACAGTTATAGAATGTCACGCAAGATAGCTGAAATCGCGGTACGAATATCGGTCTACCGAAAACAAAGGAAACTTTGCGGAATGCATATCCAATCTACATTTTTAGTGGGGTATTTGAAAAACATCATGCAGAGGACGCATTTGAAGAACTCTAGGATGTCTACATCCTACTCTACAAACTGTGCATTCCAATCACAAATAACACAATACAATCCAAATACCTGGCTCACTAGAGGACTGAAAAAATACACATCTGCTTAAGTTATCTATGACCATGACATTAAGAGACGCAAAAGTGCTGCCACATTAGGAAAAACAAAATTGCTCGTTAACCATCGTCATCTTGGCGTTAATGTCCCGGTTGTGCTCTCGAGCACGAGGGCCCGGGGTACGCCTCGACCATAATCCAGGATTTGGCGATCAGGTAATTACAGTGGAGCGACTGCCATCTGACCTCCGTGACCCTGCTACCAGGGGAACCTGACTAGGAAATTCAGTTGCCTGAATTTGCAGGTTTCATCACGATGTTTTCCCTCACCGTAAGGGCAACCAAAACTTTCGTTAACTAGAGTAATTATCGAAAATGAGCTCAATTAAATGTCCATAAATAGCAATGAACTAGTAGTAGTTTTAAATAGCAAGGTTTCACAAATAAGATCGGAGTCATCATACTTGCGTGTGAAAACATCGTTTTAATAATAGTAACTAGACACACTAGAATAATAATAAAAGCTCGCGATAAAACAAACTGTTACCTCCAAAACCCCTATCATACTACCAATATATCCCTAACCTGTACTTGACAGCGCAGGACACAATATGTACTTTGATAGAGGCTATGTTGACTGACAAGCCTGACATAACCTGACATGACATTGACATAACATTTATAGACAACCAGCGGGTCTATTGGCTAACTTTGTTGGCAGCTAAAGTTCAAATTAAGAATAAGAATCGTTTATTGCCATAATTTAACAAAATATTGAGACATTAGGTAATTCTACTGAATTTGACATACAAAAATGTGACACTACTCTAATTTTGTAGACGCCATAGCCAGTGGCCAACGTAGATGACGTAGTGTAGAATAATCGAATGTCAAATTCAGTTGTCAGCTGAGTTAGACAATAGCCCCGCTGGAATAACATAGATTTATCATAGAGACTGCTGTACCGAATACATACAATTTACAAAATATTACCGCCGATAAAATTGAACAAATACACTGAACAAAAATAAGAGATATTGAGAATTTGGAATCTGGAAAAAGTTGATATTGGGTATCTTGTGCTCTCCAGTACAGGAGTCATTCCAAAACATGTAAAACACTGCCTAAAGTTAATAGGTCTGCCGGAAAATACCTTAATTAACATGCAGAAAGCGACAATTTAAAACACTTTCCGTATTGTTCATAAGTTTTCCAGGAAGGTACGACCCGCAACTACATTGTGGTTGGAACTTCACTTGAATTACCGGTCACACTGTCTAAGACAAAATAATCTATACAAAAAACAATACTTGGACAATTAATATTTAAATAAACATAATGTTTCAAACTGTCGCGGCTATCGTGCGATAATAACCGTGATAGTTAAAACTTTATTTTATTATCATGGATATCGGGCTACTCGTGAAGAAAGGTAAAGGAAACCGCGTTAGCGCATAGCGTTGGAATATTTAAATTATTTTACATTGTATGGTGCCCATCGATTATTTACTTTTTCAGTCGAAAACAGTCAGTATACGGAGCCAGATCGAAGCCTCAATCAGTCGAAACTCACTCAGATCTCAGAAACACTATATGAAGGTTTTTTTTCTTTTGTTGTATTTCTGTGTTTCGCGTCCGGGGAAGCAAGATGCTGCATTAAGCGTTTCTTTCCAAAAAATTTACGCATCCAATTGAATCCTTTGAAGCGTTAGCGATTCAGGTAAAATCGTTGTCAAGTATTGTAGATAGAAACGTGAACTAGAAGGATCTATCAATATTACGTTCATGTTTACTATTTATACTTGACAATGATTTTACCTTTATTGCTATCGTTTCGAAGATTTAATGAGATTCGTAAATTTTTACGAAAAAAAAAGTGGTGGAAAAACCTTTTAAGACTGGCGGTGGTTGGTATCCTCAACTCCAAGTTTTCATGTATCAGCGTTGTGTTTTGTCGTTTTTTACATGTTTAGTGCGAAGCCAAAAAAAAAATCATCTTGGCGTTAATGTCCCGGTTGTGCTCTCGCACACGAGGGTCCCGGTGTCGCCGTGACCCTGATCGAGGATTAAGTAGATCAGGTACTTAATTCCAATGAGGCGACTGCCATCAGTAGGCCAATTACGTAACGATGCTAACAATTATCTGATTACAACGATTGAAATTGTTACTTTTACGTATCATCGATTTAATAGTTTCAATTGAACGTTGTTAGCAACTGAACCCATGAAAGTAAGAATTTCAATAATTGAAATCAGATAATTGTTAGCAACAGAGTTGCGTAATCAACCTACTGATCTGCATGACCATGACCCTGTTAACAGGGGAACCAAACCTGATCAGATTGGATCATGGTTACACATTTAGTCGCCTGAATGTGCAGGTTTCATCACGATGGTTTCGGTACATTCATCGTGAAGTACCAGCTGGAAGGTTAAGGTAGGGTCACTTTATGTGAAATACGTGACTGTAAAAATGTATGTTGATATTTAAACTCGAAGATGAAATTCAAGGTCAAAAGCATGAAGAAATTGCCAATATAAAAAACAAACCTAAACGAGTCCATTATTTCCTACTTAGTTTTTAGTTTTTACGTGTATTTTATAGTTTCTTTAATGTATTTAGTATGCATTACCGGACTATAGTTGCATAAATGTACATCCCTCCTCCTTCTACTCAAGTAGTTTTTTTTCTTGCACCGCCTACCTTTCTCAGGCTTAGATTATCCCGGTTGACTGGTAGATAAGGCTATTTTAGCTTTAAGTCCGCCACTGTACTTTTTTGTGCATAAAGTTATTATTAATAAATAAAAAATATTTGTTTTATCAATATTCCAATTATCCATTCCTTAGTTTTAGAGCAAAAATTTGTTTACACTTTCGATTTTGAATTTCATATATTTTCTACTGAAGCGTATTGTATGTTATGGGTTAATGTTGGGTTGTGAATTGTGAATGCGTTTACGAAGTATTTTTCAGGCTTTTGCATTGCCTAAAGTACAAAATTTGTACTTTAGGCAATGGCGATATGGTTCATTTGTTATTGGCGTCGAAACGGGTGTGAGGATTTTTCCGTTCTGTCTGCACCGGCCCTAATGTATAAAATGAAATGTTTTTGTTTTACTTTTCGAGGACTTTGTTCTGTACGTTTAATGTATGATTGATTATGTTGTTTATACGTTTTAAATGTAAGTGTTCTTGGTATGTTTTTCATATATAAGTTTTCATGGATAGATATAGTATTCGTAAAATTTTATTTTTAAATTAAACATTACATCACAAAATAAATGGTCGCTTAAAAGTGACGAAAATAAATCATCTTGTGTGTGCTCTCGAGGACGAGGGTCCGGGGTCCGCCTTAAAAGTGACGAAAATGTGTATCTGTGTGTCTGTCTGTCGCATCGTAGCGCCCGAACGGATAGACCGATTTAGATACGGTTTTCTCTATTTGAAAGCCAGTTTAATCGAGATTGTTCTTAGCTTTGTTTCATTAAAATCGGTTTTGTAGTTTAGAAAATATTTGAGTTTAAGTAAACTTGGTCGGGGGTCATCCGACTGTTTCTGTCGGTTAGATTATTGAGTTTCTCTCGTAGCTGTAGATGTTAGGTACAACTGCAAGTAGTGTTAGGTACAGTGCAAAAGCATACGTGCATGACCACCTTAAGAATCATATTCCTTTGCACTACTGTGCAGTTGTTAAACAGTTTTTATAGCATTCATGAATTTTTTTTTTTTATATACAATATACCCTGGGGGTAAAGGACTTCTTGCTCTGCAAACTCCTGCTCCCTTCTTTTAGCAAATTGATTTTGACTAAAAATGCACCAAATACCGTGAATATTGCTGTAGCTGCAAAGGAAAATGTTCTTGAAGTGGTAATGCACTTACTGTATGCAGCATGACAAGCTTTGTCGCGAGTGAGCAAGATTACTGGCCACCTCTTTCTATTTGCGATACAAATACGAGACAAGTTTATATCCCGCGCTAAGTAACCCGTCATGCTACGCTAGCTTGTGCTGGGGCTTACCATGAGCTCTTATAGCAGGACCTAAACAGAACTGCCCTGTTTAGAACGAGACAAGCTTATGTGACACGTATAGCGCTGTCACTTTCTAAGCAGGGTAGTTCTGTTTAGGTCCTGCTTTTAGAGCTCATGGTAAGCCCACTGGTCAAGCGGCAACTGTCGCCCATAACATCTACGATTCGTGTATTTAGTAGGTTACAGCCAACAAAAATGCAGAACCGCATGTTGTCACTGTGAGGACTAAGATGAAATGCCTCATGCCTGTAATTGCGCTGGCTACCTTATCCTTCAAACCGGAACACAATGCAAGCATTGTTGCTTGGCTGCAGAAATAGATAAGGCGGTGGTACACACATAGGCGGATCCTCAGGCTTGAGTCCTACCTTCCACTAGCAGCGTAAAGCTAACGTCCTCCTGATAAGAAGGGCTTCTAATGGCCTGTCGTGACTTGCAGATGAGCTGATGAACAGCAATGAGACCTCGGAGCAGGTCTTGGCGCTGGTGCCGCAGGAGCTTCACAAATACCTCACGGTGCATGCACGGAATGCCAGTGGTAAGACTACTAGATACATAATTACCTACTGCATATTTTAACCCTTGGAGGCTGCCGGTACGCTAATTTCTGCATTAGAAAATGGTCACCCAAAGTCAAGTTTGATTTAGGTGGCTCCATAAGGAGTCGGCGGGTCTCCAAGAGTACAATATTAGTCTAGTCATGTTAAGGGTTATATATCATCTCGGAATTTTAGAACGCCAAAATGAAGGTGTTTACGTGTTTCCTGCTCATTATCTCTCATTCCGAGGTTGACCCCTTTTTCTTGCAATGGCTGCATTACATTGTCATTGAGTCATAATATAATTAATGTGTACTTAACCGATAAATTCATCGTTCTCTCTCTGATCATCATCATCAGAGCGGTCAATCCCGGCTTCTGCCAACTTAGTCTTTCTTCTCTTCGCTTGGTCTTCGGGATCCTCGTATCGTAGGCATCGACTTAACGACGCATTGCATTGCCTTGGTCTCGCAATGACCTTAACGATGTCAGTCCATGGCAGGCACTTGACCGCCATCTTCCCAGATGAGAAACGACGATGCGGAAAAAGGTGGAGCATGCCTGTTTAGAAACAGCCTGTTCACTCTGGCCTTGAAGAAGTCCAGGTTAAACCGTTCGGGGAACACACTAGGAGGCGAAGTGTTCCACTCCTTAGCTTTATACGTATTAGAAAGGTTGAGAGCCGCTTTGCGGCACATGCGAATAACTAGAATATCTACTATAATGACGGTGGAATGGTAATGGCAATAGTCTCGTGGGAAAGACCCCATATCCTGCAGTGGACTGTTATGGGCTGTAATGATGAAGATGACGTTGCCTGCGAGTATGTTCCCTGATCAATATAATCTGGACGTCATCAAGGCTAGAGTGAATAGGCTGTTCCTAGACGGGCATGCTCCATCTTCGGCCGCATCGTCACTTACCAACAGGTGAGATGGCGGCCAAATGCCTGTCTTGCCTAATATAAAAAAGGGTGTAACGCCTGCCCCCGGCCTGCGTTCCGAAAGCGGAAAGATCTTTAATATTATGTCGTTTCTCTAACTGATCCTCTTGAATCCCCAGCCAACGCCTCGGAGCGAGCTACTCCGAAGAACATCAGCGAGATTCTGCGCAAGATCGAGCGCTACAACGACGCCCAGACCGTCTACAACCTTGACCTGTACGGTCCGGTGTTGAACGACACCGTCATCATTGCTATACAGGTGAGCTTGCTAGTCAGCCCCCTTATAGGTAATTGAATTTCCAAGTCTCCGATGTTCTATGGGGTAGGCATTTAGGGGAGTGTCGCTTTGCTGCCTGGGCAACGTGTTATAGAAGTGGACAATGCATTGGCGATACTCCTGGTGTTGCTATAAAATGTCTGTTGGTAGCAGTGACCACTTACCGGATGTGAAATAAACGCCTCAGAATGAGCGATCCCAAATAATATCAGTATAATCTAGCCCTTTATAAATACAGGTGAGTTTACGATTCAAGTCGGTGCGGTTATAGAGTCAGGGAGGTCGTTGCGGTTCAGGGCGCATTTACCCTAGACGAATCTCTCCATACCAATGACGTGCACGGGACTAATTTCATAGAGGCAGACCGCCCAGGCCCTACATAAACATCATTATCATCATAAACATCATCATCACAGCCCATAACAGTCCACTGCAGGGCTTAGGGCCTCTCCCACGAGAGGGGAGGCTATTGTCATAATCTCTACGCTCGGCAGGCGGGTTGGAGATCGCAGTGTTATAAATGTAACAATGGAAAACGCTGCTGCCTATTGTCCATTCTACGGAGACTAGAAATTTTGCCTCACAAACATTAGTCGCCTTGTACGACACCCACGAGTTTATGGGGTTAGTGCTATTCTACTCTGCCGGACACCACACGGTCAGATTTCTCCCAAAACTCACAAAATACGACGTCAGCCTGACAGAAACAGTGTGAAACCCACAAAATCTTTAATCATAAAGTATTTGACATTGGAGAGTCTAAGGTTTCTTATCAAACGGTCAAAGGTATTGATTGAACATCGTCCACGCAGGACGTCCTGTGCACTGGACACTATCCCACGTCAGTATTGTGTGCATTAATTTAAAAAGAATTTGGGTTTGGGCCGCAAACGCCTGGCTAAAATCAGAGCCCTTCCACGCTTCCCTTTTAAGGATACTTTTGGCGGTTCCAACCGTGTTTTCATGGGTATAGTCCAGTTTCTCTTGGGTGGTGGGGGCGGTTCGATCTTTGGTATTGAAATGGTGCGATGCTCCATCCAGATCAGCTGTTCCCCTTCCGGGATGCACTGGTCTAAGCGGAATTTTCTTGGTGTCTGAAAATAAATAGAAGACATAAGTTACCACCGTGGTCTTTACATGTGAAATCATAAGGCGCTTCAGCGCATCATCATCATCGTCCTAGCGCTTATCCCGGCCTCTGCCAGAGTCCGCTTTCCTACTCAATCTTCTCCACTTCGTCCGGTCTTCGGCATCCTCTCGTCGTAAGCTGTTGGCTCTCGCATTCGACTCCGCGATATCAATCCATCGCTTCTTGGGCCGCCCACGGGGCCTCTTTCCTGATACCGGCAGATTCTGGCACCTATTTCCGCAATATTCGCTTTAGCGTATATTGCGCCTTATGAAGTCCACCATAGAACATACTCCATGAAACTAGCGTCCAAGTAAACTGCCGTGGAGGACTTATTTTCAAAGTCCATGACTTCGAATCTCAACGATATACTGATGTGGACACCAAATGAAAGGATTGAAAGCCCGAGTATACAAAATCAAAATCGATGAATAAATTAGGGAGTTTAGGACTTTAAAAGTCAGTGTTATCTCTCTTCTAAAACAAGTTATTGTATAAAACGATTGGGCGTCATAGCAATGATTTAGATGTAGATTTCATTTATTTCCCAAAAGTAAATATAATTTCATTACGATCATATTTAATATGATAAAAATGTGTTTTCATTTAGGGGTCGGCTGAGTTACAGTAGGTACACATATAAGGATAACACGTGTAAAAAAAATAAGGATAAAAAAACAAAGGTAACGATATAAATTCAAATTACTTATAATTACATTACGTTAATTAATAACATAAAAACAATAATTATTATCGTTGAATGTTGTTGAAATATGTCACAATGAAGTCATACACAAGTAATGCTAATCTTGTCATACACAAGTAATGATAGTCGAAAGTCTTTGAGAAATTAGCCAAGACTACCCCACAAACATTTAGCAGATTTGTACAAATATGCCAAATAGACTTTTGATCGACCTCTGAAAGGCATTTGATTGCGTGGATCATGGCGTGCTCTTTAAACAGCTAGAACATATTGGAATCAGAGGGAACGTTCTAAAATTAATGGAGTCCTATAACAAATAATCCAAAACCATTGCGCAAATTAACTCTGACTTTGAAAGTGTTTTATTGGGAGTTCCCTGGGAAGTATCCTTGGGCCTCTATTTTTCACATTTACATAAATGAACTTCCTGGGATTGTCGATCACTTGTGTTTGCTTTATGCCGACGACGCCTCCATTTTTGTGTCGAGAGAAAACTTAAGTCACTCAGAGTTTGAAAGCGAGATCTAGCGAGTAATACATTGGACAAGATAAAAGCTTGGTTAGCATCTTTTAACTTAAAAATAAATATAACTAAAACTAAAATACTGACATTTAAAAATTACAATAAAAATACTAATCGTTTAAATGTTGTAAACGGTGGACAAGTTATTGAAGAAGTGACTGAAGCAAATTTTCTTGGCTTGACCATTGACACTTATCTTAATTGGAAAGCACATTGAAGTGCTCTCAACAAATTATTAAGTACCTAGCTGTTATGCCTTATCAATATTAGCAGCCGTAGCATCTGCTGAGGTCGCTAAGAGCGCTTATTATGGTACCGTTTATCCTTTACTTACCTATGGAATTATTTTTTGGGGCAACTCTGTATATGCCCAATCCACTTTTATATTACAGAATAAATGTATCAGGTTCATTTTTAACATATATAAAAGGTAATCTCTGCGCAATATATTTAAGAAAAATAATCTACTTACATTGACTGGTATTTATATATTAGAAATATGTGTATTTTTAAAAAATCATAAAGATTATTTTGTTAAAAAATCAGCATATTGAAGCAACTTACGTAGCAATAACATTCATGATTATTGTATCCCTAAGTCAAATTGCTCAGTAATGTTTAAAAGCGTTTTTGTCTCTGCTGTAAGAATTTTCAATAGTTTGCCTCTTGACATTAAAATGCTTGAAGGCAACGCATCCAAAACTAAATTAAATGCATGGTTAATTGACAGAGAATTTTACAGTTTAGGTGAATTTTTCAATCTGTGAAATTAATTGGATATTATAATGACACATATTAGATTATGTCAATTTATTTACAAGTAATAATACTTGTAATTAAATTGACATAATCTAAATATTGTTATGACATAATTAATTTATTTGTAATGGAAATTGTAACATTATAACATACTATTGTACACCCAAATTTGGGTTAGCTGTTAGCTAGCTACAATGTACCTACTACAGTTTTACAATAAATGATTTCTGATTTCTAAAAAAAAATCCTTTTGCACACCTCGTGGTATGTTTGCTATCTATTGACGTACCAGGCGTAGGTAGGTATTCCCCAGAATTTCGTGTGCGATATACGCGTAATCTACCGACCAATACCTATTATCTTATCCAACTTATCGAAAAAGCTGCTTCCTCTCACCGACATAGATTACACGGATGGTAAAGTTTTATCTATACAGTATTGCATGCGGGCGTGGCACATTCGTTTCTGGCAACTTTAAGGGCGACCGCGAATATTCTTTTTCCTAATTAGGTTTTCAAATTTGAATATCGAACTCCATTAACAATCCGCGACAATCAATGAGCCTAAATCCTAAATCATGGTCAAGGCGAACTTCGGACCCTCGCGCGCGAAAGTACAACCAAGATATTAACGCCAAAATAGCCAACACCAAGACCATAATGTTAGCTTGTCCTCGGGCAAGACCTGAGTGTCGGCAGTCACAGTCTCCAGGGTAGCCACTGTAGATTCTGGCTAAATAGGAGTTGCAGCTGTGGGAGTGATAAAAATCAATACACCCGTGTACTCACCAAGAGCAAGAAGTCAAGAGTACCCTTAAAAAGATTAGAAAGTTAGCTACATTCATAGTTGCAATTTTTTTTTGCTTTCTGTGTATAGATAGTTCAACTCAGTTGTGCGCGCGGCCCTATGTGTGGGTAACCCAGACACGTCACAATGACGCCACGCCATTGGCACGCCAAGTGGTCGCGTCACTGCCACATAAATGAAAGCTGTATATTTACAAGCGCACGCACACATAGCGCCGCGCGCACAACTGAGTTGAACTATCTATACCCTAAACCGATAAGCATGATGAAAAGGTATGAAAAAGTTGATGAGTGTGGTAGAGGCGAGAGAGATTTGTCATGATCCGTAGCACAAGTGGAACAATGTGGTCTCTGCCTACTCCCACAGGAAAAGATCATGACGCTATGTATGTATGAATGTGTACTCACCAAATACTCGTTGCATGTCTCCTCGAAGGGTATGTAGTGAGGTATATGGACTTGCGAGTCGGGCCGTGGTATCCTCGCGAACATGGTCTTCGGGAAATCGGGCTTTAAGTACCTGCAAAATTTTTGAAGATACATTGAGCACGTTCTTATTGAGGATGTAGCTCGGTTGGCAAACGGTCTGTAGAGTGCATAATTAGGAACCTATGCATCATTACGCCGGCCCATTTCCGCCACCAGGAAACGCGATCCGGGCAGACGTTTCATCCTGTGGCTCTACCGCGCCAACCGCTTTGGTTTAACTTTTATAATGCGTACGACTAAGGAACGGAGCACTAAACATTATAATCTGGACGCCGTCGAGGCTAGAGTGAATAGGCTGTTCCTGGATAGGCATGCTCCATCTTGGCCCGCATCGTCACTTACCACCAAATGAACTGGTGAATTCAGGCTAGTTTACCTCCTTGTGGGTTCCCTGATCAATACGTTCTGGACGCCTTCAAGGCTAGAGTCCATGAGCTGTTCTTAGACCGGCATGCTCCATCTTCGCCCGCATCGTCACTTACGACCAGGTGAAATGGCTGTCAAATGCCTGGCTAGTTCTTATATAAAAAAAGCAATTGTATTTGTTATATAAAATGATGTGAAATTTTCGATGCTATCTTGCTTGTGGATTACTTTTATTATTAGTAGGCGTTATCTATGTAGGCATACTCCAGTGTATACCGATAGTCACTTCATTTTTATGCTGCTGTATATCATACGCGCAATAAATAAATAACTGATAGTCACTTATTACGATCGACGGTAAGACAGGGAGACTTACTTATCGGTATCTTTTTACATGAGAGCACTAGTTTTACACAATAAATCGTTGTTATAGTTACCAAACCAAGTCCCAGTGGTTTAAGTAAACGGGAGATGGGTCCAGGATCTTCATCCATCGCAGGATGTCACTCCTATAACATAAGGCATGGTCAAGGAAAGTAAAGGAAGAAAACTTAGCTTTATGTTTAGGGTAATTACAGGCGAAGGTCCGTGGCTGAGTGGTTAAGGTATCCGACTCGTAATCGAGAGGTTCGACTACGAGTGCCGCAGTGGGATTCGAACCGGGTTCGAATCCTACTGCGGCCATGTGCCAATGAATCTTTTCTGAGTTATGTGATAGTTAAATGGTAACCGATGCTCTAACGGTGAGGGAAAACATTGTGATGAAATCTGCACATTCAGGCGACGAAATGTGTAACCGTGTTCCAATCTGGTCAGGTTCCCCTGGTAGCACGTCCATGGAGTTCAAACGGCAGTTGCGCCACTGTAATTGGTAGATAAGATATCTGCCAAATCCTGCATGATTAAGGCGGACCCCGGGCCCTCGTGTAAGAGACCACAAAAAGCAATAACATGGTGTTCTTGTGAAAGCGACCACACAGGTCAAAGTAAGAGACGCCGAAGACGTTCTAAGTAGTTTTTCTTTAAGAATCGATTTAAATTTTGTTTGTAATTTCAAGACTTATCTTTAAGTAAGTTACTTTTTGTTTTAAACCGATTTAAATTTTGTTGTAATTTCGGTTATAAGTACTGTTTTCATATTTTGTTCTAACATATTCATTTTACCATCTGCATCGTCGAGCAGTCTGTCACTTTCTCAAAAAGGTCTTCTAACTGATGGCCTCTGTGAAGCCAATTAGCATCAATGCACTAATAGATTGTGCTTACTGACTTTCTGACAGGTGGAGTATTTATCGTTCTTTTTTAACAACAGTGTCATGCCATGTTTTATAGGAATTAGATAACCCATACACTTCTTATATACCTACTTTTTCAAATATATATTTATTATACATACTACACCCGGACCAGTAACAGAAATTAAATTTCATCATTTAAATTTCTGCTCGGCCGGGAATCGAACCCGGGACCAACCAACTGAACCACTTTGGTCGTCCACCATGAGCTCAAAAAAGCACTAGCAATGCAGTGTGCGTGGCAAATTTTTGAGCGCCTAAAATATAACGTATTTTGCTATCGACTCGCTAAGAAGACCGTGTAACGACATCTATCGCTCCAATAGGGATACTCAACAATACACACATTACGAGTACACAAACACAAGTTTGGCAAGCATCCGCACATAGATGGCGCTGACCATCCTTACATCGCGCTAGAGACGTGTGCCAACTTCCTTGGCATATATACCTACAACTTCCCACGATCGACTGTTGAACCCTTGGTCCCCTGGTCACAACACCCGGCCAGGTGGGTAATTACCCTTTTCCACCTTCTCCATCTTCGCTTGCCAACATTGGCGGCTACCTTCCACCGCCAAAGTATTTTGCTATCGACTCGCTAAGAAGAGGACAGTACCTGGTCCAGTTCCTCCGGATCCCCGCAGCGGGGCCGGTGCGGGCCTTGAACAGGTTGAGTAGAGCGATAAGCTTCCGCGGTGGCAGGCCGATGCTGCGTGAGAAGCACAGGAACTCCATGTTGTACAGTTGACGTACATGCTTTGTTATCACCTGGTCAGACAAGTGTGGTTATTAGACATAGACATGATTTATTTGACATCCTAAAAATCTATAAGCGTTTACATATTAAGAAAATTTTAGAACACCAATACTAAACGAAAACAAAGTAGGTACAAACACATACAGGTAAATAGACTGTGAAGGCGCCGTAGGTTATCCACGTCGTCGAGTACGAAAAAAATTTCACTTTGTAGTGATAGTAGATGTTTAGGAGTAACAAACAACACAAAACGTAAAGCCCCAGAAGCAGTAGCAGGCACAAATAAAACAATATTTATTGACCCAAAAATCGTCTTAACGCAGCGATAAAAAATGATTTTATCGGGCG
This sequence comes from Blastobasis adustella, assembly GCA_907269095.1. Taxonomy (NCBI): domain Eukaryota; kingdom Metazoa; phylum Arthropoda; class Insecta; order Lepidoptera; family Blastobasidae; genus Blastobasis; species Blastobasis adustella. The sequence continues at coordinate 8,966,400 of OU026140.1, forward strand.
TTCTCTATGTCCAGTTAAGAGTATTTGTCAACACTGATCAAACGAGCCCAAACTCGATGGGTTAACCATGCGTAGTTTAGGAGTTCCTATGGCCACCTTCCGTCTTCATCATCAGATCAGCTCAATAGTATTATAACATTGCATTGTCACCGAACTTACATAAGTATGAAAAATTTCAGCTATCTAGTCAAGAGATGTAATTTAATCAGAAACCGGGTAATGGGTCAAATTTCACCTGCAAGATTGTATTACGAATAGCACGGCAAGCACAAGTGTACTAACACGAGTGATAAGCATGAAAAGGCGCGACATAGACACTACTATCTCTTTCATCTTAGTATTGAGAGAAGAAAACAAAGGCTGTCGAGTGAAGCTAAATAAAAGCTTGTAAAATATTATATACAGGGTGTAAAAAGACCGCTAGCATTAATTGAAACCCCATATTCTACCCCTGAAACGGAACAACTTTCCCCAAGAAATATACCCGCGGAAATGACTTCATAATTTCGCTACCTCAAAAAAATAATTAATTGCGACGCGTAATGTACATCGTCCAGCGCACGGCTCTCGCTCGCTCACGTGACCAGTGGCCATTGACCCCGCGCGGCGGCCGCTCTGGCGTATTCTACCTTACTAGTAGGGATACCTAAACTTGACTATTGAGTACCTACCTATCTTCTTTTTTTTGCTTTAGTCTCCACGGTTCGGTATACGGACGGATATGGTCATAACCATAAAGTAATGGTTCTTGTGAATGCAGAAATGTAAATAGAAATCATATGCGTCGTACCTTCTGATGTTCCCAATAGTTTATATTCATCTTGCTCATGTTTGACGGATTCTCCAAGAACATTAGGCGCCTCCCGTTGATATTGTTCTTGAGTATGCAGCCCTGGATATGTTATGTAGTCATTGTTAGGTACTTAATCATTTGATTTTTACTTGGGTTTCATCGCTATAGTTCGTGCCAAATAGATTGGCAATTCGTGCTAAACCTCTCGATCAAGAACCGGCATAATCTTATGAGAAATATATGAAACCTGTTATAAACTGTTATATTTCATTAAATTGTAACGAATACAAATTACTAAATCCATTGAAATCGTTACAGCTATCGCTGTGATCACTTATAGATTAGTTCTGATCAGAGAGTTCAATGTCCGTTTTTGCCAATCCATTTGGCACGTTCCATAAGCGACAAGGGATTAAGCTGTTTGTAGACAGACATGCTCTATCTTCGGATCGTCGCCACCATCACGCGTGAGAGGGCTTGAAATGCTATTGTCTGAAAGAAATTATTTTGTTTTTCGTCCAAAATCCATCGAGTGGGTTACCAAAATGGAAGGTCTTTAGAAGGCTAATTCAAAAATATAATATACAAATTCACAGACATGGGTACTTAAAGAGTAATTTGAAATGGCAATTTGTATAAAAACTAAAATCATTACAAAACAAAGTTTAACGGATATGATACGAATCATTAACCTGAACAATGAAACATGACAATGAAATATAAAATAGACCCCGCCTGTTTTCATTATGCATGGTGGTAATAACAGTTATCGCTTTCGATCAGCCTTTCGACGCACATGACCAAGGACGCAAAGAGCCAAACAAAAAATATTTTCCAATTGCGTACATTTGATGTGCCGCCTGTGGGAATACCCACCTTATACTGCGGAAACCCCACCACCTTCTCCATCCATTCAGCAACCTGCTCCACAGTCCAATGGAATGCCTCGGGGAAGAGCAATAGGTCCACTACTTGCGCACACAGCTCGTACAAGGTGAGGGGCGTCACTTGGCACGGTGTCAGCTTCCTGCCATCATTGAGGCCTACGTGGTTATTAATATAAACTTCGCATTAAGTTAGACAATGTGCTAAATGAGGTAAAAGTCGTAGAAGTTGTCGAAGTTATAGATAAATCATGACAAGAAAAGTATAGGAGTACCACGACTTGAGGTTACTTTGACAGATTGGGGAAAACTGGGGATGTTAAATTTGTTTTACACCTCTGTCGCGGTCAAGCTTTGATTAAAATTATACCTGCTTTTACGATACAAATGGAAAGCTGGCAGAATAAATACTCAACACAATTATTAAATTTGTGCATTATAATATAATTTTTAGGCTCAGATTGAGCGCATTACAGTTGACATAATAATAATTAACACCAATGTTTGTTTACGTGTATTCACAAATAAATGAATTTAAATAATTTTTTTACAAATCACGATGACTTATGAGGCATTGCCCTAATAAATCTTTGTAAGTTTAATTTATTAATTTCTCAAAGCGCTTAAATTTTCCTTAGTTTAACATTATAACCTAACCAAACAACTCACTTCAGCTTAGGAGGGTAGTAAGGCTCCTCGTAAGGGAAGCAGACACATTTTTCACAGGTGTACATGTCTGCTGTATACAGGATTATGTCCCTGGACGGTACAACTAGCGAGGGTTCCCGTCTTGGGATGACCAGCTTCTCCCTCTGCTTGGGTTCGTGGACCTCTTCCAGTTTGAACACTATGTCCTGGAATTAGAGGGCATTTAGAGGATCAGAGATCATTGGAGTGTCGGTGGCCTTACAACGGGTCGTTCTCTTGTGTGGAGCTCTGAGTTATGAAAATTAACCGATATTCTTACTGTGACGGACAACAGATGTGCCGGTTCCATCACGATACTTTCCTTAACCGTAAAATTCCATCGGTTATTGTTCAACTAATGTACATAACCCAGAAAAGAGTCATTGGTACGCAGTGGCGCTAAAGTTCGAACCCGGTAACTCGGGGTACAAGTCAGACCCCTTAACCATTAGGCCACCAAGGCTCCTAATACCTAAATATAGGTGACCGTGTGGTGTCCGGCAGAGTAGAATACCACCAACCCCTTACACTCGCAGGTGTCGTACAAGGCGACTAATGTTTTTGAGACAAAAGACCTAGAGTATCCGTAGGCTAAAAAATGGGCAGCAGTTTTGTCCATTGTTATATTTACAATACTGCGATCTTCAACACGCCTGCCAAGCTTAGATATTATGACAATAACCTCCCCTTTCGTCGGAGAGGCCCTAAATCCTGCAGAGGACTGTTATGGGCTATGATGATGATTGTGACATAATATAGGACAAAGTCTATTATTTAATGATGTTGACATTTATTGATATTAATTTATTTTATAAACTAGTTATATGGCATGTATGAACCCTGTAATGTGCAAACAAGTAAATTTTTGGGACAAAGTCTTGAGTGTAAACTAGATACTAAGCTGTGAAAGATGTTCAGTTAGCTGTCTTCGCTTAAAACCTTTTAGGTGCAAAGTAGCCCTTTAGAACATAATTGAAAACTGCGGATTTGCTTTTTTAGGGAAATGGCATGTTGCCAGCAAAGTTGAGTATGCTTCAGTCGCTGTCGGCTTAAACCGGTAGACAATAAAAATCAATACTTCAAGTTCTATTGGCTTTGAAGGCAACATTAGTCCTCTAGTCTAGTTGTAATACACAATGTTTCCTTTGGACTATGGTATAGGATCGTTCAAGAGGTATATTAGTGGTCTCCTTAGTGGCGGGCACATTGGTAGCTGTTGGTGTTGCTGATATCCAAAGGCGGCGGTGACCACTTTCCTTCAGGTGGCCCGCATGCCAGTATGCCTGCCGTATTACATAAAAAAATTATTCTATGATTACTTAGAGATCCTGCTATTTTATACCACTAAGGCAATCAAGCTTACGACCTGCCTGCTGGTAAGCAGTCACCGCAGCCTATGGACGTTTGCAATACCAGGGGCATCACCCACGCGTTGCCGACCCTGTAAAAACCTTTTCACCCCTTTCTTGAAGAACTCCATGTTTTACCTTCTCTTACATCACTCTTATCTATTGTTGAAAACCAATAAAATCGGAGTAACTTACCACGGACGGTTCGTCTTCGTCCGACATGATTATAGTTTATTTTCTACGCACTGAAAAACAATTCTAAAAGGAAATATAAAAATACGTAACAAATCCGTCGATTGACCTAACAAACGTGAAAATACAAAATCACATTCTCGTTCATATTTTCAATTTGTAACTGAAAATTTGGCAGTATATGTCATCAAATGTCACTCATTTTTGGCATTGTCAGAGGTGAAACAAGTTTCTCTCACAGACATAAAAATTTTTTCTCCATAGTTTTTCTGCCACTTTTCTCGGTTCGTGATTTAAAAAATAAGAAATGGAAAATACCCTATTTCTATAGAAGTAGTATTAAAATCATAGAGAAAAAATTTAAAATACTACACGGGAAGGGGTAGGGTAAAACTAGTAACAGAAGTTACGTTTTGGCTGGAGCCGACCAACCGTGAGTTGCACTTGATGCTAAGCCTTACGCTGTATAAAATAAAGTCTCTTTTGGATGCGTATGACGTGGTCGGATGTCCAACCAAGATCGGCTCGCCCGCGCATTGGAAATTATCCAAAAGCGACTTTATTTTGTACATCGTAAGGATTAGTATCGACTGCAACGGACGGTTGGTCGATATCAATCCTTACGATTAACTCAAATCGGAACGTCGGTTACTAGCCGCAAATATCTAATTCGGTGGGCAAAACTGGAACTAATTGTAGCTATTTTGAAATGTCATTTTGCTGTCAAGAACAACGCCATCGTCACCAGTTAGTGGAACTTGGACGATAGTTTTATTTTTTGGAAGTGTTACACAAAAGACTCAACGGGAAAAGGTAGTTATACAGTGTTTCCTTTGCACTATGACATGGGATCGGTCAAGAGGTATATTAAAGGTTTCCGGGCAACGCATTGGTGCAGCAGCACTCCTGGTGTTGTTGATGTCCATAGGCGGCGGTGACCACTTTCCATCAGGTGCCCCGCATGCCCGTTTGTCTGCCGGATAACAAAAAAAATATACATAAATATACTTAAATCGAACGAAGTCACGCAGGGCATTTCATATATTCACGAAGACTATAGGGTGATTCTCGCGCTTTCGACATTTTATCTAGTCACAAATACTTATTTATTTATTTAAGAATAAAGTTTACATAGACAGCTTAAGCGTAGATAATGTAAACAACATTTAATATCTATTAAAAGGTCACGGAGTCTCTATCAAAAGCAAAAACCTTATTCACAACAATTTCACCAATCCTCTATTGTCGGAGATCGTTTTAAATTACATTTTTAATAGATATCATTAGCTAGAAAACACGAATTCTAGATGTCACAGCGCGAGAATTAGGCCCCTGGCGGCAGTACTGATACTGTCTACCTGCAATTTTATAATCCAACACTCGCCATGCCCTCTTTTTTACTTATCTTTCCGATAGGAAAACCTATGCTTCATCATCATCATATCAGCCGAAGGACACCCCATGTTTGGTATAGGCGTCCCCCCCAGATCTCTACAAAGGCCAGTCCTGTAACCTCCGCATCCAGTAAGCGTGCGCATCACTCGTGATTAGGTCTGACGCGTCCGTATGAGCGAGAGGTCGATAGGACCCTGGGCGGAGGAGGGTAGATGATTCGATCACGCAATTACACTCCAAGCATAGCGTTCAGGGTGTTGTTGCGGCTGGGTCGCTACTGCAGTGCCTTGGGCATGTTTGCAGACTCGCGCGTGGACTGTTTCTACGCCATAATGCGCAAAAGAGCAGCGTCCCTGGTCAGCAGAGTGCGGGCCAGCCTCAACAGCATCTTGACAATGATCGCAGATAAGCTCGACTGCCCGTACATGTCTCACTGCTGCCAACGACATGTTGTGAGAAATGTTTAGTCAACTGTATTGTTTACATAACTGCACTAACAAATATATTAAGAAATTACTAACACAATGAGTCTGGTCACTTGAATAAATGAATTATAAATTATTGCCCTTTCCATTGCCTTTGGGGTAACAGTGAACTTTCTTAAGCCCACAGTGAGCGACCGCGTCGCCAATACTTGGTTCTATGAAATATTTGATTGGATAATATTCCCCCAGGTGCACACAAGACTCACGTACCTCCGTCACCTGATCGTCTCGCTCGCGCAGGCGCCGGACATAGACAAGACTTTGCTGGTGTTCTCCCATGATCATTACGATGAGGAGGTCAATGCTCTCGTGCGCAGTATAGACTTCACTAAGGTGAGTACCTTTTTTTAAGCTTTTATTTAACTTGCACTGTTCGTATGTAAGCTATCGGTCAACAGCAAACCAGTTTTCGACTATTTGTTGGTATCCGATTGAGCTGAAAGGTATACCTATGTATCTTGCATTAATATAGTACTATGGAACAGAGTCCGAAGGTAGTCATAGGAACTAACGAACGGAATAAGATAACCTCATTGTGTTTGGGCTCTTTGGAAAGCTTGTTTTGAAATAATGTTTTTCATTTGAGAACATATTTTATAAAATAACTTTGGAGCCATGCATTTGACCGCTGTCTCCCCTGGTGGTAAGTGACGATGTGGCCGAAGATGGAGTATGCCTGTCTAGAAACAGCCGCTTCACTCTAGCCCTGAAGGGAAGTTTGCTATGTATATCCATGTGTCTCTCTGTGGAATCGTAGCTAACGGAAGGACACACAGATTAATCACACTGGTTCTTAGTTTATGACACTGAGGCAGAGCTGGTCTAGGACGCAGATAGACAGTTGATGGTAATCCAAGGCTCGGTCGGCCTCCTACATCGGCCCTGCCGCAGCATCGTTTTGAACGGGCATTATTTTTACTGCAATATGTGGTTACAACATAGTGGCCGTCATTGCCAGTCATTTTTTCTATTGTTATTTCAGCCGCACTATATTATATGTTATGTTTTGTATTCGGGATCAAGTTGGCCGTGTATGACGAAGTGATTGTATTGTAGCAAAATATTGTTCATTAAGAAGCTTCTTTATAGGGCAGGATCGTTCCGATCTAAAGGAGTAGATACAAACGTATTGCAAACGTCCATAGGCTACGGTGACTGCTTAACATTAGGCAGGCCGTAAGCTTGTTTGCCACCTTAGTGGTATAAAAAAAACCATGCGTAGTATAAAATAAAGTCGCTTTTCGGATGCGTGGGTGAGCCGACCTTCTTAGGACATCCGACCACGTCCTCCGTATCCGAAAGCGACTTTATTTTATACTACATAGGGATTAGTATTTAACTGTCTAGCTGTCTCCTAGATAGGCCCTGCCATTGTTGTTAAAAGTTTGAAGAGTGACTATCAATGTATTTGCTTGTCTATCTGTGTCTGTTCCGTACAGAATGACAGATTCGATGTGATATTTTTTATTTGTAAGTCAGTGGTTCTTAGCTCTTGTCATACTCGTACTTGAATACTATTAGCTCATTATACTCACAATTCACTTGATCTTCCAAATCCTGGATCATGTATTGTTCATAGAATAAGGTCCATTTTTGTATCACATATATTATGATTCGCGTCGCTTCTCAAAAGGCGTGATACAAAAATGGACCTTATTTTTTGAACACAACATTCAAATTTTCTCTTACGCTCTTTCTTCCTGAATTTAGCCAAATGTAGCTCATAACCACGACTCAGATCAAACTCTCTTTCAAATTTGCAGGTGATGCAGATATTTTATCCGTACGCGATACAGACGCATCCCAACGAGTTCCCAGGCGTGGACCCCAACGACTGTCCCAGGGATGCCAAGTTCGAACAGTGAGTGTGAACTTTTTCATAACGAACACCTGTGTGGTCTGAATGTTATGTCATATAACCATCATGTAATTTTTATGTATATCAGTAAAAGTATATCATGAATTCAACTCAAGCTTTTCTTTCTTTGGGGCTAGATGGCGCCGTTCCATCCGACGCTGGGCTATTCGTATTGTTGATGTTCCCCTTCGCACATATGGTTTAGGTCCGTTAAGCCTCCGGAGAGACGTTGGCTCGCTGTGTGTTCCCTACCGTCTTTACAATGGGGAATGTTTCGGGAAACTGTTCAACTTGGTGCCACCGTCACTTATACGCCAAAGCAGCCAACGACAATGGGACAGATTTCATTAACATCGCGAGCCTTTTTACAGCACACGTGTAATATGTGTCCCTCCCGAAGTCTTTCCTTTGCACTGAAGGTCATATATACAGGTATCTGCGCAGACCGGCACTGCATCCGTTCCCCTTAGGTTGCCTTGCCTTCCTTATTTTATAAAAACAGGCAACCGTCAGGACTTGGTCTATTAGGTTATGCTCTGTTTTGTAAAATCAGTCGTAACGTTCCGGACCCGTTCCCGAGGAAGCCACGTTGAATTTCGGCATAAATTATCCTATGTGCTATTTTAAGCTATAAGCTACATTACTGCCAAATTTCATCAAAATCCGTTTATTAGTTTTTACGTGAAGGAATAACAAATATCCTAACACCCTTCAACCCCACCCTTACAAAGTAATTTATTTATTTAACAGTTTATTGTACACAGTAGAATACATAAAGAAACATCATACATATAGACTTCCTCATATGTACGTAGTATTTTGTTTCTCTTTGGTAGTACAGTCTTTCTTTTATGCTACGCAGTGTCAAAATACCACACAGCCCACCTGATGGTAAGCAGTAACTGTTGCCCATAACATCTACGATCCATGCACTTGGGTTGCAGACAACAAAATTGCAGAACCGCAGATGCGTTGTCACTGTGAGGACTAAGATGGAATGCCTCATGCCTGTAATTGCGCTGGCTAAGTTATCTTAACCGGAACCCAACAATGCAAGCATCGTTGCTTGGCGGTAGAAATAGATATTAGCGGTGGTACTCACCCAGGCGGACTCCTCAGGCTTGACAGAGTCCTACCACCTGATAATCGTTCCTAGGTCTAAAGTGTAGCAAAACGAACCTTATTTCCAGGGCCATAAAGCTGCAGTGCAACAACGCGCTGCACCCAGACGTCCACGGCCACTATCGCGAAGCGAAATACACGCAGACCAAACACCATTGGTGGTGGAAAGCGAACAGGATCTTCAATCAACTGCAGGTTACAGTTGGTCACCAAGGTAGGTCTACATCCAACACAGCCCATAACAGTCCACTGTAGGACTTAGGGCCTCTCCTACTCTCCTAATCTCCACGCTTAGCAGGCGGGTTGGAGATCGCAGTGTAATAAATATAACAATGGAAACAGCTGCTGCCCATTTTCCAGCCTACGGAGACTCTAGATCTTTTGTCGAAAACATTAGTTGCCTTGTACGACACCTACGAGTGTCAGGGGTTGGTGCTATTCTACTCTGCCAGACACCACATGGCTACATACTTTATGTATAGATCTTTAGTAATCATCATATTGGCGTTGATGTCCCGGCTGTGCTCTCGCACGGGGTCTGCCTTGACCATGATCCAGGATTTGGCAGATCAGGTAATTACAGAGCGACTGCCATCTGACCTCCGTTACCCTGTTAACAGGGGAACTGATTAGATTATGGTTACACATTCAGTCGCCTAAGTGTGTAGGCTTAATCCCGATGTTTTCCCTCACCCTAAGAGCATCGGTTAGTTTTTAACTAATATACATAACTCTGAAAAGAGTCATTGATACATGGCGGTACTGGGGTTCGAACGGTACACTGGATTGTACCAGATAGCGCTATTGAGACGAATTGACTGAACTTGATCTTGAACTTGAATTGACTATTGTCTATGTCAGCCATGTCAAAGACACGGCCCGCGGGCCGCATCCGGCCCTCAAGCCATATTATTACGGCCCGCAGCCAGAAACTACACAGTAAGGATGCTTGCTACTCTCGCTCCTTTATTAGTTTATTACCTAATAACATTTTCTCGACTTTTAGCATTTACAGTCACTTTACTTCCCCTCTTTATACCATTTCCAGGCTTAGTGGTCTTCCTTGAAGAAGACCATTACGTGGCCGAAGATTTCTTACATATGCTGAAGCTACTGCGGTCGACCGCTGATAAGCTTTGCCAAAAATGTGAAATACTATGCCTTGGTACATACTTGAAGACGTACCAATACCATGCTAATAGTGACAAGGTAAGCGATACAATTGTTGACACCTGTGGTTAGGTTGTTTTTTTTTGTGCAGTTTTATGATGTGGAGTGTGGGTACTAAAAAAAAATTTTTTTGTGGGAGTTTTTGTTTTGGATTTTTTTTGTTTTAGCTTTTGTTCGACACTCCCACGTGTTTTTTTTAACTTCGTCAGTTATAATTATTGGTTTTTTCAAGCATGTCAATAATTTTTGGGGCACACATCCTAACGTCAGCACTTTTACATATCCACCAACTTCATATACTTCATTTTGTGTGATTTCACGATTTTTTAAATACTTATCCAACTATAATATAATTAAACTTAAATATAAATATTACTTTTTATATTTTTCACCATTATATACCATTTTATATTTAAAAATAATTTTAGGCATTCATTAAACACGTTTATTTATTTTTCTGACACATGTCTGTATTAAAACATTATTGGCATATTTACAAAAACATCAATGTATATTGTAAAAATACTTATGTATTATATCAGACACAGGCACAAGCTTTCTATGTGCTATTGTTATTGTTGCTTTTTTTTTATATTGTTATAATATTTTTTTTTTACAACACATCACTACAGCCATTGGAAATACAGTGTACAGGCTTGACTTGAAGCAACTTGAAACTGGTATACTTAGTCGTTTTTATGCATATATAGAGAATTGTTTTTTTGTAATGGAAAAGTTATGGTTGATAATTTTTCTGGTTGATTATAATTAATTAACCTTTCACGTCCCAGGTGACCCGATATCGGGTCGCAATACATAAATTTTCTATTGTTTTACATTTCTTGGGATACAACAGTACGCTAATTACGTAAAGCTATTGCCAAAAATTCTCCGATTTCAATGATTGAAATTGTTGCTTTTGCGATTTCATATCATCGATGTAATGGGTTCAGTTGCTAATAAAGTTCCATTGCAATGAACTGAAACTACTAAATCGATGATATGTAATCGCGAAAGTAACTATTTCAATCATTGAAATTAGAGAATTGTTGGCAACAGGGTTACGTAATTAGCCTACAGGTCAACTGCAAATAATAATAAACAACGTTACAAAAGTCATAACAGAAGCAAAATGCATTTATATCCACTTTTCACACCAAACCAAGCCTATACACTATATCGTCCCATATCGCAGCGTTCCTTTTCCCTCACCTTGACCGTGCATATGCGTAACAGAGAAAGAAGCAGTTGACCCTCAACTACGTGGAACAAGTGAGAGCAGCCAACGAAGAGAGGAGACGCCGCCAAGAAACCCAGCAATGGAACTACCAAGTCTATCCAAACCTTTACGGGAACACACAAAAGGTTATTTTGCTAGTAAAGTGGGTGATAGACGTAATAGCTGCAAAAGCGGCTTGAATGTTCGCGAACTTTCGCCTTGACGTTTGACACGCGATGGTTTACGAGTATATAGGAAGGGCTCTTTGTTATCCAATAAATGAAATAAAATTCGCGAGCGTTTATGGTAAAAATTGCTAGCGAAAGCGATTATCAAATGTTATCTAGTCCAATCATGGAAAAATACATTTTTTTTTCATGAGTCCATTGGCCAATAACAAAAGAAACTCCTTAATCCGTAAGGACAACCCTATGATTCAATGAGCAGTTTTTCAAGAAGTATTTATAGCATTTTTAAGCACTCACTAGATGGCGCAGTCAACAGTTTTAATAATAATTGTTTGCGAAAAACGAATCATTGCAATGGGCATGACATGACTGACCATGGGCGTGCCAATTGGCCGTATCGTGTAATATGATGGTAGGGAATTCTAGTTCTTATCCTTGTAGTTTTTTGCACATCCGTCGGACATTGTCTGTTACAGGCATGTGACAGTTAGCCATATCCTCCTAATAGGAGTTTAACAGCAGTTGCAGTGCCTATTTTACCTTAGTGGTATAAAAAATAAGTTGCATAATCTGCTGGATAGCCCACGAGCTTGCTCAGCGTTAAAGTTCTCGTACGTGTGACACACAGTCAAAAATGGTCGTCGAGGCCTTAGTTCGCGGACTTACACGTCTATCACCAACTTAATATTATTTCAAGAAGCAATACTCGTGCTATTTAAATGCAAAGTATTTTAGTTTGTCGCATGCTGCTACCTTTATTTCGAGACAGTTGTGTTTGGCACGAAATTCGGTATTTGTATTAGTTAAAAAATAAAGGTAATGATGCACCGTAGTATGGAATCTGTACCTGCACATAGAGGGCCATAGCGGATAGGATTAAATAAAATATACAATTATCTGTTTGTTAGAATCTTGACTTGAATTACAGCGGTGCCAGGTGAGGTAGAGTTTGTAGGTTTCAGAGCTAGAGTTATGCCTCTAATAAGGAACTTTTCTTTTTTGTATGTAATGTGTCTAGTTTAATAGTTTCTTTTATTCTGAGCTAGCTATAAAAGTCTTAGTATATGTTACTTAAACCCTGGTCTAGTATTGGTATAGAAAAAACAATGAGATATTTCATTTTTTTCGATATATTTTTTATAACTTTCATGTTATATTTATGAGATAATTTTACGTTTTCTCCTAAACTGCTCACAGTATCGTAGAAGTCAAATAAATACAAATCATAAGAGCGTATGAAATGTAGAGGAATTTTGTCTAAAACGTTAACTAGTTCGTGTAAATCACGAAACAAAAAAAATATAAATTAGGCATTAGCACAGGTCGTAAACCGCAATTTCACGAAGATTTTAAACTTTATGTCAGAACACATAATGCTGAATCTTGCAGAGCGCGTCATGAGGAAAAATTAAATTTAAATTTATTATATTAAAATTTTTATTTAATTTAATTTTAATGAATTACATTTTAAAATGTTGGAAAATAAAATGATTTCTTGCCATGCCCAAACCTATATTCGTACATAAGGGACTGTAGGACAATAGTAACGGTGACGGTGAAATAATATGATTTTTATTAGATAGCGTTGTCATAGTTTAAAAATAACAAAATTTTGTGGAAATGTCAACAATTTGTACATAATATAATTAGTTATGTACCTAATTCGCCTCTTTCAGATCTGATAATGGTTTTTACAATCAGTAACCTTCTTTATTAATTACTTACTAAGCTATTTTAAATGAAGTAGTTAGTTAGTTTAGCTCACTGTTATCTGTCTGTGTTAGTTGTTTAGTTAGACTGTGTATGCATTGCATCGCATGCCTATTCATTGAACCAATTTTGTATATATTGTATTAACTCATGAAAGACTGTAGTGCAAAATCACTTTTGTAGTTTCTCATTCACGTCACACATTTGTTTCCATTATAATTTCTATAATTTAGTACTGTCATTTATGTGATGTTTCACGTACATACGTATTCCTTTCATAATTATCCTTAGTATGTTAGTTTTAGTTATTTGTTTTTTATTTTATTCGGATCATTAGCACTGTCAACAATAGGATGTTTTACCCTATACTTTGATTTGTTACTAGACTCAGTGAAATGACAGCACGTTTCAGGGCAACCATTTTGTGCTCACCAGTGGGCGCCACTGTCGAGTGACGTCTTGTCACTGTCAAAATAACGCCGTCCTATTGGCTGAAATCCAACTGTCAACTTAGAGCGTTCGATTCTGGCCAATAGCGCGAGGTATTTGACTTGTATTTGTTTGTTTGTTGCCACATGTAGTGGCGAAAATATCTTGCCACGCTTATAACTGAAAACAGTGGGATTACCATGAACTCTTATAGCAGAACCTAAACAGAACTGCCCTGCTTAGAACGAGACAAGCTTATTTGACACGTGTAGCGCTGTCTCGTTCTAAGCAGGGCAGTTCTGTTTAAGTCCTGCTGTAAGAGTTCATGGTAAGCCCGCCGTACTGCTTGTGTCACTTCATTGACTCAAATTACAAATGTAAGTTAAAATTGATTTTTCCTATGTACCTTCTACATAGTTATATATCGGTCGTTCATGAACCTTATTTTTGTCTCCAGACTTAGATCATGGGAAACCCACATATTATATATGGAATTAAAACTGTTTTAGAGCAATCAATTTCATGGGTTAGTTTTATAGAATTGGCTGTAGATTTTGCCTGCTTGTGTATATTGCATTTGTAGTGAAGTAAGTAAATTGTATATACATAATCCACTATTTATGTTATGTTGTATAGTATTTTTATTTAATTTTAATACCTAATAGGACTGTCGTAAATATTTTATCCTAAATAGATGAATAAAAGCGAGTATTTAGTTGCGAGGGTTATTGTCATACTAACTTTGTAATTATTTCAAAAATACTAAAAAAAAATTTACTTTGTAATCAACACAGATGTTTTTTCCTGTTAGTAATTTTTTTCTCTATGGAAATCTAGACATTAAAATTTTTGTAATCTATAAATATTAAAATATTGTTTTAACGAAATTGCAGTCAATAATGAAAATCTAGTCTATTTAGAAATTCCTTCCGTTACCTTAGTAAATATAGATCCAACCCCTTTATAGAAGTAATGAAACATGAGATATCTATCTACTTTAATAATTTTTATTTTAAATTTAGCGAATGGCTTATTCCAAGTTGGGTTATAATTTATGCATTTATTTAATACATCTTAAGCTCTTGTTAATGGGTGCATGTGTGATGTTTGAACACTATTACTAATAATACTAACAATTTAATAAAAATACTAATACAAAGCATGTTATTTTAATCTAAACGTATTTTTAACTACTAACGCATGTACTTACTATTAATTTCGTGCAGTTTTATTCACTTTTCATCTTATTTAACGCGTCTGAAATTTATTATTGACTTTGTTTATTTTTTAGCAGTACGTGAGCTGAATGGTATCATACATTTTTTCATATACTCTACTTTGGGTTTGATACATATTTCCAAATTAAAACTATTTTAGATTCCTAGAACCCTTTCAATTAAATTTACTTGAAGCATTACCTTACACAGTCATGCAGTCAATTCCATCAAGACTGATGAATGAAAGATTACACGATATGATTTTTTTGTCTTATCAGTAATGACATAGGCAATAAAAACAATGTATAAGGTCCCTAATACCAGTCGAACAAAAAAAAACTTTTTCGATCTACCCTCAAAATCACTTCAGAAAAAAACTACCTCCATTTTCCCCACTTACCCTCATTTTGCTTCCAGGTGGAAATAACCCCATGGCACTCTAGTATCCACAACATGGGGTTCGCATTCAACAGAACTGTCTGGAACAACATCATGGAGTTACAGAACCAGTTTTGTGCATATGACGATTATAACTGGGACTATTCTTTGCTGCATCTGTCTCAGAATCGGCCTGGCAGAGAGAAGTTTAAAGTCATTCTGTGTAAAGGTCCCAGAGTCTTCCATATTGGCGAGTGGTGGGTATTTGTAGGGCTTTCAGTTTTTCATGTTTGTCGTAGTAGATTTTTTATACTTGTTATATTTTTTTTAAATATTATTTATGCGAAAGTAACTCGATCTGTTGGCTCAGTTTATTCCCGGTCGTATCCACGGGGAATTTTATTGCCCCGTGTAAAATGTAAAAAGCTGGGGTCCGAAGTGGCAAGAGTAAAAGGAGTTGTGGGAGTTGTGTCAGGACAGAGCAAAGTGGCGGTCCATAGTCTCTGCCCACCACACCTGCGTGAGCTTTATGTATGTATGAAAAATTTACTGGAAATAAAATTCCCATTTATAGTTGTAGGGGAGATGTAGAGGTAGTGTACGGTAGGTGTAGGGTAGAATTAGGGTAGGTGTTAGCACCTGAGGATGGAGATACTCTTATTTTTATTCCTCTCCACTCGCAAGCTCACAATATATAGAGCTACGGTAGTCCACGTGGGCGGAAAGCCAGTTTCTTCATTTAATTGTACCACGAAGGTGGCAAGCTAATTTACGGCCTGCCTGATGGTAAGTCGTCACCGCAGCCGATGGACGTTTGCAATACCAGGGGCATCATCCACGCGTTGCCAACCACGTAAAAATATTTTGACCCCTTTCTTGAAGAACTCCATGTTGTACTCTCCAGGGAAAACCTCTCCAGGTAATTCATTCCACAACCTTAGTGTGCGTAGGCGAAAGTTCCTTTGGAACCGCACAGTTCGCGACCAATAATAGTTTATTTATTTAAAATGTCATGCACTGTTACGTACAATGGCGGACTTAAAGCTTCATAGCTTTCTCTACCATTCAACCGGAGAGTTGATAGTTTGAAAAATTCATTATTATTTAAATTATTTCTTCTCTCACAGCGGCTTCCACCACAAGAAATCCAACTGCAACGCATCAACGGTCATCAGCAAAGTGCAGAAGCTGCTGAAGAACGCCAAACGCTACCTCTATCCGAGCCGGGTGGCCGCCACCATCACCGCTGGCGGCACCAAGAACAACAAACGGCTTGTGAAAGGCAACGGCGGCTGGGGGGATATCAGGTTGGTACACATACATATACTCGTAGTTAAGTAAAAAACGTCTATTCCACTCAGACACACGAAATAACATTCAAAAATATTCATGGTAGAAAAAAAAATAAAACAGACATAAATCGACGGAAAAAAGATACTTGAATCTCGTCACACTTTTTCCATTGGAAATGACGACAATACTTGCACTCGCACATTAGAATGCAGAAACGATTACACACGTACAGAGAGCTAGAGCAAGATGGAGAGAGAGAGAGAGACACACACACACTTACACACAGCTACGCGAACATAGCCACACACATTCACACACAAACAGAGGGGCGCATCGATGCAACACGTACGTAGTATAGGTACCCACACATGCCCACACACATTTGAGGACAAAGTTCAGGTCAATATTACCCTAAAGAGACGAGCATGTATGATGAAAGATGAATGAATGAGAAACTTGGACAAACGCTACCTCTATCCGAGCCGAGTCGCCGCCACCATCACCGCTGGCGGGACCAAGCACAACAAGCGGCATGTGAAAGGCAACGGGGGCTGGGGGGATATCAAGTTGGTTACATTCACACACATACTTTGTATTCCGTAAAGGAGTATTATGAAATTATGTCCAACCCGCCTGCCAAGCGTGGAGATTATGACAATAACCTCCCCTTTCGTGGGAGAGGCCCTAAGTCCTGCAGTGGACTGTTATGGGCTGTGATGATGATGTCAAAATTAACAATAGGTACCATATAAGCTATTGGCATTTTCGTTAGAGTTGACATTATATTATTACATAACCATTTTACCATTTTACTATAATTCATAGTGACATTTGAATTTTAACATTTCCATCGTTATATTATGACATTCTTAAATTTATTTTTTTATCCATTGATTTACTTACTTGCCATTTTGATAATATAGGTACTTTTTGTACAGAATAATAACATTTTTATTATGTTTCAATTAATTCAATTGTATCACTTATTATTATTGACGAATCCTAAAGGAATGCACATTTTTTGTCTGTATTTACTGCTCGGTATACAAATGTACTTGTATTCACTTTGGTCAATAAATTAATCTAAATCTAAAATCTAAATATATCTTTACAGGGATCAAGAACTCTGCACGAACATGACCAAGATCGGCCGACAGAAGATAGAATACGCATATTATACGTAGGACTCTACCACATATACCTCGCATTTCTAGCTGATGATGTTTTCTCATCATCCGCATTTGTAGCTGATGATGCTGTGGCATCATTTAAAAAATGAACTCACTTGGATCTCAAACGACTTAAACTCGAGCCGTTCCTCATTATTTGTACAAAATTTCCTATTGCAACGCGTACTAATCAGTTTTATAACAGCATCGCCTTGAAAGCATAGCTGTGACAGCTAAGGCGGTAATATTATCTTTCCGAATGCTTTATTTGGAGGAAAGTATGCTCCAACGCAGACTGCATCTAGAACCCGCGTCGGGTAAGTTTGCTTTTCGGTTATAGCGTTTCTATATTTGATTAAGCCGGTTGTTCTTTGGCTGGCTGTCAAATTTAGTTCCTTTGTCGTCCGCGAGCAAAGTTACCTGACTCGGTGGCCAAAGCTGGAACTCAGTGTCGCTATTTTGAAATGGCATGTCAATTCCAACAACAGCGACGCTGTCACCGGGTCAGATAAGGTTGTTGCTCTATATCCTCAGAGAGGGAGCTTCTCTACCTATGTGATTACGTAAAGAGCATTCTGGGACTCCACTAGATGTCGCTGTTCAATACAGATGACACTTTCCTGGAAGGAAAAGTAATCTGTTCTTTTAGCTGGCTGCCCCTGTGTTTTCTCCAGGCCTGAGCCGGTCGGATTGTTAGAGGCCCGACGGTCTCACATTGTCCCCTTTGCAGATGATAGGTGTTTGCTGTTTAATGAAACGTGCGTCAGCACTTTTGCGCCCTGTCATCTTTCACCTCTTGATCGGCTGAGGATTAGAAGTGGGAGAAATACTCTGGGCTAGTGCGAGATTATATATTCGTACCCGTAACGGTCGAGACTACGGTGAGCTTGGGCACCGAGGGAATCGCACTTTGCGACAAATCGGGCAGCCGTTGCGGAAGAAAGGGTGTGACGCCCACTAAAGGTCGTTCCTGTTGCAGAGGCTATCCATCGCTGTTCAATGCAGAAAGTGGGTACCTTTGCGGCGAGGACGACCCGAGGTGGTTTTTTGAATAGTTTTATTTTGTTATTTATTGTTTTTTGACATTGTATTATTTTATTATTGACGTTCACAAATTTGGACTACTTCTGTACTTTTACAGTCCAACTGTACAAAGCACTCATGACAGAAGCAAAGAGGGCATGCTCTATATTTTTGCGGAAGTACATAAGGTTTCCTGATTGGCTAGTGGCGCGGCCATGTTTAATTTGGGCTGTTCTGATTCGCTAACGGAGCCTGCTTTGTCTTCCATATTGACTAACTCTGGGAGAGAGAGAGAGAGGAGGGTAGAGTGTCGTTCATAAACTTCTACCTGGCTAGTCCGACCATAAAGCAGAATTTGACTAAATCAGCATTAATATTTTTGTGTGTCATTTCTTTTGATAGGTTCTGAGACAAGTAGCGCCCTCTTTGACCACTGTATTGGTCAAACTGTTCAGTGCCACAAACTTATCTGAGCCGGTGGCCAAAACTGAAACTGAAAAAATGGCAGCACTTCTTTTTAAAATGTACTTGAATTGACATGTCAATGCAAACAACAGCGACGCCGTCATCGGATCAATTAGTTTGTAGCAATACTGTGTGACCTAGCCACTTCTCATAATCTAGTGAAATTTATATGATTTTTTTAAATATAACTGCAGGTTAGACGAAAAAGGCAGTAACATCCAACAACCAACAGGTGTAAATATTATAAAGCCATGACCTTTACAAATATCAATTCCACATGTATGTGTCACTATTGTCACAAACGAGAAATTATTATGTGTTTTAAGCCCCGATTGCACCAAATTCTTAAACACGCTTTAAAATGACGTTTTTATATTTCCTGTAATGTTACAGATGCAATAAAGAGATTACAAACATGCATATTAAATATAAGTATCAGCTTAAATGCGTTTAAGAATTTGGTGCAAGCCGCCTTACGTACACATAAGTATATTTGCATTTTTCAAATTCTACTTGGGTTTGGTTGTTACTTTTAACGACTATAAAATAATAATTTGTCGGTTTACTATTTTTTACAAATAATACTAGTAACAGACGTTCCGTTTTGGCTGCAGCCGACCAACTGTCAGTTGCAGTTGATACTAATCCTTACGGAGTATAAAATAAAGTCTCTTATGGTGTCTTAGGGTGCGGGGGACGACCGACAAAGGTCGGCTCGCCCGCGCACCCGAATTAATCCGAAATAAAAGTGACTTTGTTTTGTACATCGTAAGGTATAGTATCGACTACAACTGACCGTCTGTTACTAGTTTAAAAGGTAACAACGAGAGTTATAAGTAAACGAATAAATCTGTAATAAGTGAGCTGTAAAAATTCTGTAAATAACTTGCAGTAAGTACTTAGTAAGATGAAACCGACTCTGATATAATATGGGATACTAGGCAATGAATGTGAATAGGTAGAAAAGAAATTATAATTCGTATAAATAAATAAACAACTCACGAGTTAATAAGATTTGAAAAATAAGCTAGCTAATTTTATAATTGATTATAATATTGAAAATTGTGCGAATTGTCAAAAACAAATCATATGATTATTATAACGATTTGTAATAACCTGTTTAAAAGATTATTCCCCATTATAATGTAATTCAAAATCGGGTATAAATATTTGACAGGTATTTACACCAAGAATTTATTCCATACCAAAAAAAGATTTTTACTTGAAGGTGCTATTTCTTATTGTATGTTTTTTTCGCAATATATTTTTGTAATTTTGACGTTTTTGTGTTCCTAAAATGTTTTTCTAATATCCTTGATAGAGGTATATTGTTCTTGTGACGGCCTATATTTAATTTTGTAAAAAGACATTTCAATAGTTTCTTTTGACTTTATTGTTAATATGAGAATTTTTCCGTTTTGTTTTTATTTAGGAAATTTATGTACTTACCTTTGTGTAAATATTACAAAAGTAATTTCGACCAGTGTTTATTCTTTTTGTATTTTAATTTAAAAAATTGCATGCCAAGCATGCATGTTATTCCACTTTTCTTCTTTACTTATGTAAGTATTTTATTATGTGATAACTGCCTAAGTATTTTATTGTAAAATAGTGTCTTTTTTAAAAATTGAACAGGACAAAATATTGTTCATTTTTTTTAAATATAATATTTTCTAATTAAATTACTTCGTAATTGCTGCAGACGGGAATTTTAGTAATAGATAGGTAATAAATTGTAAAAAACTTGTGAATTCTCTGACAAGGTTTGTACAAAATATTTCAAACTGTGCTTAAAAAATTGTAACTCAAAGTTGATTTGATAATAATAATAAATAAACATTTATTTCAGACCATGGTCCAAAGTTTGTTAGTATATGGAGGACAAAAAAAAAATAAACTTGTCAGACAATTTCACAAAAAATTTGTTGGTCTTTGTTGTCTTTTTTACAATCTAACTTCTAATATTAGAGTTATTTATTTATAAGTCAAATCATATTTTTTTTTAACAATAATAACAACGTTTGTCTTTTGCACTGATTTTCTTATATTATATAATTTTTTAGGTAAGTAATCGATTTACACGGCACAAATTTGTATGAAACGTACGCATAAATGTACAAGAGTATAGTTTAAGTATTGTATTTCAAATGGAAAGTATTTTTAATAACCGTACTAGTCATGATATGGTAAACTTGTTACTGTCAAATTGTAGAATCTACTAACTACAAAGCAGTGCCATCGTTTTCATGTTTAATGATGTGTTTTTTTTTTCTATATATATTTTTACAAAAATGTGGGTAGTCGGACATAACTAAATAAATTATATTGCTACCTACATTAGTACGGTGTCACAAACTGCGGCGTTTAGTAAAATGACTAGCCGCTTTGTAGTAAGTCTGATTGTATAAATTGACCGCGACGTACAAATACACATTAGGTATATTATTAAACTGGTGTGAGGATAGTCAATTGTCAGTCAGCCATATTGATTTTAGCAGAATAAAAAACTGGTGACAAAAATTGCGCCTAACGAAACTTATGTTCAATAACGAACCGTTCATAATTACTGGGACAATGATGTTCGATTTGTGTTTTTCTTTACTTTGATTTACGAAATAACGATGATGACGGTAAAATTTTTAGCCCGTCGGGTAGATTTTAAAATATTGGACCCGTATTTTTTCTTTTGTTACGTAACCAAAAAATAATGCTGATACAACGCGTTGAAATCATGCGTTCGGTGAAATTTTGCTGAGAACTGACGTCACTTTTAAACGCTCTATCTTTTTAATTATTTATTGATTTTATAATAAAAAAAATACGTGTCTAATATTTTTTAATAATCTAACTGACGGACTATTAAGTAATAAAAAATATAGACCCACTCATCATCCCTATTCAACGTAATACCCACACAAATAGAAGCAGCTATTAGATCAGTTTTTATTTCATGCAATACAGGACTTGTATTTATTTGTTTTTTATACAAAGTATTTGAAACGTATGTATGTATGTAAACTCTTTATTGCGTATAACTTCATAAAGAACATTAACAAAAGATAATAAATATACATTGCAAAGGCGGGCTTGATTGACGTTTTTAGGCAACTGGGACTGCTTACTACCATGCGGGTCGTACGCTAATTTGCCTTTGCCTTAAAAAGTTGCAATTCCCGCCAAATTTTGACAGGACACGTAGCTCTTATGGCGTCTAAACGCTAACTACCCTCACAGAAACACGTCGCTAGTGTATCGAATTATGTACCTAATGCATACGGCATAAGTGTGATATTTCCGTCGAATGACATAATAAAAATAAAGTTTGTATGAAAATAAACTGTATCTTGAAATCTGTCGTTTTTTTTATTATAATATTACATGCCTGACTGGATAGCATGGATGGGATGGGATGGTTTTCGAGTATTGAATTTGATAACCGAAGTTACTCGGACAGGAATTTCGTGAAAATATACCTAATTTTAGTACCTTTTCTGATATGAAAGCGCAAAACGTCTACATTTTTATACATGTAACGATCTCGTGATTTATTTTTGAGAATCGTTTCTTATTAACGCAATATACTTATTACAATTATTTCAACTGTTTTTTCCTTTTAATCGGCTGTTAGAGAGCCGAGTATAAGTTTTGCTTCGATTTTACTTTTTAAGTGAAAATGAGTATGAATTTATTTTATTTATTTATTCATTTATTGCGAAAATGTGTAGCGCATTTTTATTGACGTATTTTTATGAAGAAAAGGTATAGCGCCATCAAGTGGCACGTAAATGAAGTTTTGTCTTCATACTAATATCCACGTAAACGCGATAATAAAGTAAAATCGAAGCAAACTTACACTCAGCCCTCAGAAAACCTCCCATTGTAACACGCAAGTTCACCCTCTGTCCAATCTTCTAACAAAGCTGAGGGGAGACCAGAGTAAAGACAATAACATTTGATTTTTATTGCACCGTCGACGCTTGCGTACAAGGCGATTGGGGTCACTGCACAGAATAATCTACTCTGTAACGAGAGAGCAAGCGCTAAAGTTTATAGGGTCATAATAGTTCTCGTATAATAATACTCGTTTTAGAAGAATGAGAGGGAGTACATGAGACTGTAGGCGCCGTTGGTTAGGTATCCTACAACACCGAGTGCAAGAAAGATTTCACTTTTTAGCGATTGTAGAGGTTTTGGAGACCTACACAATGTTGGGCTGTCCGTGCACAACTTGGCACAAAAAAAATTACTTATAAAAAAGATATGATTGATGCTGGGTCGGATTTATGAAAAGGTAATTGTGTTTATCATGCCGTGGGCAAAGATTATTGTGAATTAATAGTTAATTGTACACCTAAGTATAAAGATTGATCAGAACGCGATAAAATATTGATAAATAATTAGGTGAGTACTAAATATTTGTATCGGTCCCGATGACAGCGTCGCTGTTGTTGGAATTGACATGACATTTCAAAATCGCGACACTTAGTTCCTAGCTTTGGCCACCTGATAAGTTTGTGTCATGGTTTTATCTATCATTCGTTATCATGTTAGTACGTCCGTGCAAAGCGTGCGTGACTGTTTTTGTGTTACATCAAGTATTAGTTATTATTTATTTGTAACGTTGAATAGATGTCTACGTAGGTAAGGAACAATCTTTGTACTCAATTAGACAATTTCTTACGTCTACAGTACCTTCATGAGTGTGTGATCTGTGCCAGTGCGTCCTACCCAACGAGTTTGGTATAAAAGGGAACTACCTAACTACCTGTCACCCTAAGGTACTGTATATTAGTCAAAGAGACTGGAAAGTTAGCCTTAGCCTTAGCTACCTTCCTAGCAGACCGGAATTTTTTAATTTTTTTTGCTTTTTATTAATAGTGTTTTTTTTATTTATACCACTAAAGTTGCTAACAAGCTTACGGCCTGCCTGATGGTAAGCAGTCACCGCAGCCTCTGGACGTTTGCAAGACCACGTAAAAACCTTTTGTGTATTGTGCTACGGTGCCAAGACATGGATAGGGGAGACCGAGGTGTTATGAAACAACGTTAATTACGTGTAACTTACCTAAAACAGATAGAGAGCTGCCAATTTCGCAAGTCGATCGCGTCCCTAATCATATGCCCATGACTTAAGATCCGCGGTTGCGGCGTTCTGGCAATCTCGTCACAAAAATCGTGAAAAGTAAGATTTCTGTTTTATTTTAGGAGACCAATATTTTGAGTATGTGACTGTATTTTTTATTTCATTTTATATATACGTACACGGAAAGCCAAATAACTAACTATTGAAATTATAGTAATCATACGGCTAAATTGAGTGTACTTTCCTTTTTTTATTTATTTATTTAAAACTTTATTGCACAATAACACAATTGGCGGACTTAAAGCCATTAAGGCTTTATCTTCCAGTCAACCAGTAGATTATGCAGAAAGTGAGTAGTAGGTGCTTTATAAAGCGTGATGATAGATTGTATTTAACCTAAATACAATACTAACTACATCAAGATAGAATAAACATATATTATATTATATAATAAATAGATACTATACATACATACATGATCTATAAATAAAGATGCTTTATACTATTTGTATAAACTTTTTGGCCTTTTAGCTATAAAAAAATTCTTAATTTGTTTTTTAAAAATAAAGCGATTCGGTGCTTTACGCACATATTCAGGAATCTCATTCCAAGGACGTGCTGCCTGAACTGTGAAAGAATGGCTGTAGAAGTTCGTATGATGGGGGGAATATCTAGTCGCAAATTTTTTGTAGATCGGAGTTCACACTCATGTTTGTTTGTCATCTTATAAAAATGGGGGGATTTTCTCATCTGAGGTGAATTGAAACGCAATGTTCCAACTCACCTGGTTTTAAGTTTTATATGGAGGATTGCATAATCGGAGAGGATTGTAATTCATTTTTATAAATTTATTGGAGTTTTCTCCTCTTAGCGCTGTAGATGAATAAATGAATATAATTACCCTAACCTAACCTAACCTGACCTGCCAAATCCTGGATTATGGTCAAGTCGGACCCTGGGCCCTCGTTCTCGAAAGCACAACAGGGACATTAACGCCAAGATGATTATTTAGATAAATAAAAAACCTGTTATTGACTTCTCATTTCATGCAAAAATATATTGTGTTACATACAAATAAATAATTGTTATAATATAATATTGACATCATTAATTAGGTACCTATAGCTAATTTCATAATTCTTTATAAATTTTTAATCCTGTTCTAATATTTTATTTTAATTTATATTGGTATTTATATTTATAGTTTATTTATCAATATATCCTTTTCATATTGATTTGTTCTGAAAGTTTCCTTTACTCGAGTCAAACTCGGTCTTATCACTAATGTGATCTCTTCCAGACAACCTTGGTATGGAGAGAAGCACAGGATTATGACAGCAGACTGGTAGTGCACACAAAAGCAACACTTACAACAACAAAAATAATAAAAAAATAAATGAAAAAATAACCACACTTCCACAATAAAATACCCACAGATCTATAAAAATCAGAGAAAATCCCAGAACCACAGCACTCACAATGACCCCACTACAGACATTAAATAACGCTGCTTAAAAAAAAAAATATCTCATTATCCGATTAAAGTAAATTACCATCGCGAAAAGAATATTTTGCCAAACATAGTAAATAAACTCCTAAGATAAAAAATAAAACTGTTACAATTTAAATAATCCTTTTTTTAATTATTTAAACAATCATAAAAAGATAGATACCAACAGACAGATAACAACACAACCCACCCAATGAACGCAAGTGCTCGCACGTGACTAAGTCGGGGATCGTGTCTGGGCGAGCGCGGCGCTTGCGGTGCGGTGGGAGGGGATTGCAAGCCGGAGACATAACTTAAAATGGCATCATAATACTTTATTTGGTAATAAGCCTACATTTTATGGCAATCATAGTGGTTTATTTAGGCAGAAATAGCGCATTAATTTGCTGCTAAGATTTGGTGATCAGTGCATCGTGACTAAAATAGCTAGTATTATTGTAATTTTAGACTTTATTTTTCTGGTGTTATGTATATACATATATATTTGGTAAAAGAACTAAGGGTATCAAAGCATTTTATGGTGGTCATTATATTTAACCCCTTTTTAAATGTGTGCAGTGATTCCGCACATCTAATGTCGCGGGGCAACGCGTTCCAGAGTCTAGCCGCCTGCACCGCAAACGATTTATGATAAAAGTCCGTTGCATGGGCAGGCATCTCCAGCATCCTATCACGACATGAGCGCAAAGAGCGGCTCGGACTTGAACGTAAAGAGACCGCTGAGATACTCCGGTGATGATTTCCCAAACAGCACACAGTATAGGCAAGAGACGAGACGAGCATTCCGGCAAAGTCGGATTGGAACCCAACAAAGCCTGGTTCGATACTCGGAGACATGGTCATACTTTCGGAGCCCAAATATAAATCTGATGCAGACATTCTGCAGCCGCTCAAGTTTGCTTAACTGAGCTTCAGTAATGTCCAGAAAGCTGGTATCCGCATAGTCCAGAACTGGCAGTAGCAAAGACTGCACCAGCGCCACTCTGGTGCCTATCGGCAGGAAATTACGAAATCTTCTCAAGGAGGAGTATGCAGCAAAAAGCTTTCGGCTTAGGCTTGCGATCTGGGCAGTCCACGAGAGAGTCTCGTCCATGAATATGACCAAGTTCTTCACCGTATCAGTCCTCGGGATGCGAACCCCATCGAACACAATATCAGGAAGTACCATTTGTTAACTTTAGACATCATTCTTGAACTACCGATGACAATAAGCTAAGTTTTATGAGCGTTGACCTTGAGACCATACCTAGGACTCCATGCAGAGACACGCTCCAGGTCACGGTTTACAGCAGATATAGCTTCAGATATTTTATCGGGAGTAGCTTGAGCGTAGATCTGCAGGTCGTCTGCGTATAGATAATAGTTGGAAGAGATGTTGGTTGTTATACCATTTATAAATAATGAGAATAGCAAGGGAGAAAGCACGCCACCCTGCGGTACCCCGGTGGTAACACTGGTCCAGTTGGAGAGCGTGTCACCGACGCGCACACGGTGACGGCGCCCTTCCAGATAACTCTGGAACCATGATACAGCTGAGGATGATATACACAGACTGCCCAAGACCCCGAGCAGAATGTCATGGTCGACAGTATTAAATGCATTGCTAAAGTCCAGAAGTGACAAAACCGTAACACAACCACTCTCCATTGCCCTTCTGCAATCGTCGGTGATTTTGACTAATGCCGTGGTTGTGCTATGACCAAGACGGAAAGCGGATTGGAGTGGATTAAGGAGATTAGATGTAGAAAGGAAATTGGTTAGCTGGTGATGGACAAGGCGCTCCAGCACCTTGGATAAAAAAGGTAGAATGGATATGGGACGATAATCCGAAGAGGACGAGGGATTGGATTTCTTGGGAATAGGAATAATCAATGCCTCTTTCCATAAGGACGGTACCGCACCAGAAGCAATAGAATCGTTGAAAATAGCCGTCAATACTGGAACAATAACATCTAGGATTGGTAGAACCATATTGCGGCTTATGACATCAGTGCCAACTGCCTTTGAGGTTATAAACAAAATATTTTTCCTTACATCCTCCTCAGAAAAGGGATTAAAGGAAAAATATAGGTGGTCAGGAGTACGAAGTGATGAGAGGTTATTTAATGTTATCACTTTGGTAATATCATCTATGGCTGAGGAGGAAGAGAATTGATGGTTGAGAGCGTTTACGTCCAAATTAGGCAGTCTGACTCCTCAGACGATTTGCCTATGCCTAAAGTTTTGAGGAACCTCCATACCTTAGCCGGGTCACCAATGGATACTGATTCGTGAATATAGCGACGTTGTGCTTCCCTACATATTTTATTACACGCATTCCTAAGATGTATATACTTTAGCCTATTGTCATCGGTAGGTCGAATTTTGAATTTAAATCTGGCAGAGTTCCTACGCCGCATCGCAGCCTTCACTTCATCAGTGAGCCAGGGCGCCGGCGAGTGTTTGTTTTACATAGTCTTATAAGGGGCATGTCGATCGTACAATTCATTTAACAAGGAGTTAAATAACTGGACCTTACTGTCAATGGTCGCTGCATCATAAACCACACATGTATATTGATGTGTGAATCCAGTTTGTCGCAATATCTATTGGCAATCATTCCTGTGGTGCCGACTACAACAGGTACTATTGTAGTCGGCACCACAGGAATGACTTCGGTAGGTGTTTTCCACAGTCGGGTTATCTCGGTTTTAAGCGCGTGATATTTGCTGAGCTGTTCGATTTCTTCGCTCCCATATTGTAGTCGGATGGTACGGTGATGTCTAGTAAGTAGGTTTTATTTTCCAGTTTATTAGTATAAATGTCTAGTCTATTGTGCACGATTGTTTCGTCTGTTTGAACTGGTATTTCCCACATGAGTCTGGCCGTGTCATTCTCTATAACTTGGGGCTGTTTTAATTCTTCTTTCCACCACAGATTAGAAACGTTAAACTTATGTTTTTTCGCCAGCGTCCAGTGTAGGTACATATTGTACGATATTATTGTGTCGCTTAGTGTAATAAGTACCAGTAAATTTTTCGCAGTCTGAGATAATGTGTTGCGTGGTTTCATCGTTTGTCATACATAATCTACATCTGTCATCTACTGCCCTTTTCAACACGTCTCTCTCGTGCTGCTTTGTTACAACTGCCTGGTCCTGGGTGGCGAATATGGATGATTCTAACCGTGCAGATATAGGCTGTTTTTCAACCATTTAAATGAGAAATCTTTATCAATATTGTCCTTTTCGATAACCTTCGTATAAAATTGTCCGTGAAGCTGATCAGCTCATAAAATTTCCAAGAGTAGCATGGCAGAGCCCTGCGTTCACCGTGGCCAGGGTTAATAAAACTGGGTGTCCCCCGGTACCCAGAGAGCCAGGTGTCCAGTCCATTACCACTTTAGTTTCATAGAGTAACGCAAAAAATCGATAAGTTTTTTTTATCTCTAACTATGCTGTTACGTATTTTATTTATTCTTCGTATTTCTACAAAATTGCTACAATATGTGCATAACGGTATTTAATCAAATTCCAAACGAAATAAAAGAGGTACTGCCACATAAATTTAAAAGGGCTTTGCATGATTGGCTTATGCAGTATGTATTTTACACAGTAAAGGAATTTTTAGACTTTAACGTTAAAAATTTGACGAATAAATATATAATATAATATAAGTTTTGCATGCCATGTAAAATGACTAAATATGTGAGACTTCATAGAATTAAGACCGTGTATACCATATTTATATGCAAATAAATGAATTGAATTGAATTGAATATTTTTAGGATCGATCTTTTCATTGCAGACTGACATGTTTTAATTTTTTCTTTCATCTGTTCTGTGTAGGTATATCTGTAGATAAATAGCAAAACTTAAATAAATTAATAAAAAGATGTAAATTGTTGAATATCTCGCAAACACTTTATTTTATCCTCTTCTGAGGAGGAAGGACATTGTCTGATTAAGCTAAATTACGGATAAATTAGCCATAAAAATGGTATAAGATCGCCTATAGGTTGTCTAAAACGTATAACAAAATAATATTTATAATTATGGGAATGACGTCACTAGTTGAACCAATTGAACGTGTGTCAAGTAATTAATATTTTTTTTAAATAGCCCAGATTTTCCGAGTCTGCTTATTTTTATATTAGTGGTTCGCCTCTAAGCCGCAATGATAAAGCACTAATGAAATTTTAGGAAATAAATAAATAATGTAATTATGGGAATATTTCTAATTAATTCCACTCAAACATTGTTTCATATCACCTCAACTCCTGTTTCAAGTTACCTCGGTATGCGGCGATTTGACACAAAATTACTTCTTACACTAAAATAGATTTTTCGTCACAGAATTCATATTTATACTTTCTTTGCGTAAGTAAATTGAAAGTGTAAGAAATGCACTCTCGATTGTTTATAAACTTATACGATTTGTGTTTATAGTTTTATTTCTACGAAGCAAAGTGAAATAGTGTTTCAACTTTCCTCGGTCTCCCCTACTTAGGTACAGTGTGGCTGATTGGTTCACCAATTCAAGATCGCTCAGCATGATACTGAACGTATTACATAAGCTCAGCACCGTCCTGCGGCCCGATCGCCGTAATTTTATGCAGCGCGTCTTGACTGCGTTTGCGTCATAACGTTTGATTTTGTATTGCCGTAATTATCTAACGACGCACACGTCACGCAAACCTAAGCGCCGCGTGTCGCCGTATCGCCCTAATAGAACCTGAGTTACGCGTCTTTTGTATCGCACAAAATCGATATCGCGCTAAATTTTGACGTTTCATAAATGTCAAATGAAATGTCACTGTGCAGTGTTTATTACTTGTTTCCCGCGTGTTGGTGACGCTTTGCACAAGTATATCTTTAGTTGAGTTTGCAAAGTTTGTAAGTAACTTTTATGTTCTTTTCGTTTTATTTCCTACAGAAATATAGTTAAAATACCATCATACGCAAATAATTGATTAATAAGTACCTAAATTTTCAGCCACAATTGAAAAAAATGAACGATTTGCGTTGGCAAATATTAGATTTGGCGGATGAGGAAAATCGCCGCCGCCGACGTCGTATCGAAGCAAGGCGAGCCAGACTTAGGCAAGGGAATTTCACCTCGGTGATATGACGGACACCCAATTTGTTAAAACCTATCGGCTTAACAAGGTTGCGGTTCGAGAGCTGGTCACCTTATTAACACCCGTTATGCCCAGTCAAAGGAGGAACGACGCAATGAGTGTGACTACAAAGGTAAATATACTTGTGTAGGATGTAGTTGGTTGGGACTGGGACTATATACATATTTTAACGGCGGAAATTTTACAATGGGGTCAGTCCCTACTGTGCCCCAACTTAAATAGGTTTATTTAAACAATAATAGAGGAAACAACTTTTCTTTCTTTTCAGCTACTGATTGCACTGGCATTTTATGTCTAATTCCTGTCCCACAACTTCCGTTACAAGAACGCAGGCTTGAGCCGCATAAACAGGTCTGCAGGGGGGCTGCTGAGGCAGAGTTCTAGCTCTAGCGAATGTCGCTAGGCGTGGCGTGTCGCATAAAGTTAATACAGGGGAGGGCAGCCCAACAGGCTCTTATTCAAAGGCTTTGGGATGAGAGAAACCTTTTGTAAAAAATAAAAATGAATAAATTGTAATTAAGCAAAAATTGTTTTATTTATTTAGTTTTAGTTCTGCTTAAATCATATTAAACATAATCACAGTCTTCAACATTAATATCTTCTTCAACATCAACAATAAGTCTCATCGGTATAATAAAGTTCTGCTTAAATCATATTAAACTATAATGACAGTCTTTAACATTAATCTCTTCTACAACATAAACAATAAGTCTCATCTGTATATTAAGGGATGGCTTTATTCTGTTCATCTTCAGACCGCAAACAATGAGAACAGCAACGTTTATTCTGAAAGCAAAATATACATTTTTAAATAGCAGTCTAGTCACATTACAAAAGCTGAATTAAAATAATTATAGCTCACCATAACTAAACGCATGGATTGTGCAAGTTCCCTAGTGGCCGTATTTTGTACCATGGAAGATGCTAATTGCCTCACACTATCGGCTAATAATTTTGTTGTCTCGCATCTGAGACGCTCCAGTTTTATCAACATTTGCCTGCAGTGCGCTGGGATTTTCCGGATGAGGCACCTCTTCCTCCCTCAACCTCTTTGCAGGTCGCCTTGAACGTGTCGGTCTGAAATATATTTAAATGTGTAATCATTTTATAAATAATTTTTTTTATTGAAACCTAAAATTATTTTCTTTGTCGGGAAAGAAGGCGACTCTTATGGTCTGTGTAACCAAAGATTCAACCAATAACAATGTAATTAACATGTACCTAAGCGACTAATTAGGTACAACATGTACCTTTTGCCTCTGCGTTGAGTAAATTGGCGCATTCTGCCCAGTCTTTGGCTCAAAGCCCAAGCCCCCTTGTCCGAGTCCCGGTGGTTCTCAAGGAACTCCACCAAGACCTCAATTTGTCTCAAAGAAACCATTTTTTTTCTCGACGTCATAACCGTGAATCTGCAAATTAAAAATTTTTTTTTACGTTATCTTTGTAGTTGCCGGCAAGTTAAATAAACGGCAAGTTACTTTTACTTTTAATACATACCTTTGCAAGCGAAACAAAAACAAATAAAATACAATTTTAATCTTGTCGTAGTAAACAAACATAACTTTTAACCTCACCAATGTTTTTAAACTAAACATATATACTAGGATATTTAGTATGACATAGCCATCTAATACCAAGTTTATGAGTAAACCTAATCGATTTCATAATGAATAATCGATAGGTAGATTGTCAAAACTGGCGCACGCAACACACACTTGTCTTAAGCGTAGGTGAAGTAGAAGTGCAGTGTACGCAACGCTTACGCGCAGTTTTATTTTACGGCAATACCGATGATTATTTGCGTTTAACGTGCACGTCGCACCCTATACTTGGCAGTGTGAACTCAAATGCACATTCCGTTCTGAATTTATTTGTTCCAAACCTAACTGACGACTCGTTTAAATTTTAATGCCAAATTTCTTTTCAAACGTTTCTGAACGTAAGGGAAAAAAGTGATTGCTATCTCACTTACGCTCTGTCAGTGGTAACCAAAATGGCGAACCGTCCGTCAGCGTCCGCGCAGCTCATGGTTAGTATCCTATTTTATCTAGATGTAAAATAAGGTTATTAGCTTATGGGCGCAGGTTAGTGAACCCTCGCCCGATAAGAAATGGGGCTGTTATAATTGCATAAGGCAATTATAACAATAAGCGGCAGGCTAGAAGTTTAGGCTAGCAGTTAGCTGAAGGCTAGATAGGTAAGGTAATTGAGAGACAAACACTGAATAAAGATTAATAATTTTCGAGTTAAAATTTAATCGATTTATAAAGCCAATACAAAGCGCTAAGCACAAATTAACAGCGGTAAGCAATATAACGTAAATAAGCGAATGCGTCTAAGTCCAGTAGCGGTGTGTCGATCTGCGCGGGCGCATAGTGGCAGCGGCTAGCAACAACCGCGCCTCGTGATTGGCCGCGCGCCGCCGCGCGCTTCACTCCAGCCTTTTGTTCTCGTGCATCTTGCGTTTGGTACAAGATGCACAAGTAATCAAGTTTAAATCAAGTATCAAGAAATCAAGTATATATCAAGTATCAAGTAGTATATCAAGTGAATAATAATAAAACAAACATGGAAGACCTCATCCAAACACAACAAGATATTACGGCAGAGATGGAGAAGCTTTTATCAAATTTCAAAAAGGACGGCCCTAGCCGTAGAACAACAACACATCAATCAACGCGTAAGAAACCTTGATCAATACTGGGAGGAGTTCAAGTCCAACCATGAAGCATTAAAACAATTTGAAGCAAGTGATCATCCGTATTTCACGAAAAAATGTTATCAAGACGCAACGGAATTTTACCAAAAAACCCGTGAGTACATCATAAGCAATAAAATACCAGAAGAGTCGAAAATAGCAAGCACGCCTCGCGCGGAAGCCCCCGCTAGCCTAGCTCGCGCGGAAGTCCCCGTGGTGGCAGATCAAACTAAGCCGGTGGAAACGAAACAACAATATTTTGCCTCCACATCAAGAGGTAATTCCAGCAAGAACGAAGAACTGATTCGGAAGCAAAAGAGCAATTTTAAGGCTTTCTTACGTACCATCAATAATTTAAATATAGAAGACATCTCCGATAAATGGGAGTTTGAAGACGTTTTGAAAACATTACAATCAAGATGGGCAGCAATTGACTCCCTTCACTGGGAGATCGACAGCGAAATGTTTGAAGAAAACTGGGATTATGAGCAAGAATTTTTTACCTATGAAAAAATGTTTAATAATACGAAAAAAGCTATAAACAATAAAACGTGGACCACATCTAATCGCGAGCAAATCACGCCGAAAATGGATGTACCTACATTTCACGGAAATTATCATCAGTGGATTTCCTTCAAGGACTTGTTCGTGGAAACAATTCATCGAAACAACCTCATGTCAAGCGCGCAAAAAATGCAATTTTTAAAAAGCAAGTTAAGGGGTGAAGCAGAGAAAATTGTACAACATCTTCATATCAGTTCGGAGAATTATGAAGCCTGCTGGGAGCTGCTGAACCACAGATATAATAACAAGAAATTAATATTCAGTACACATGTCAACACGCTCTTAACTCTTCCTAATATGCAGCATCAATCATCAGATCAAGTGAAAAAAATGCACGATACAATCAACGAGTGTTTGAATGCAATCCGCAACCTTGGAGTCAATATATCAACATGGGACCCATTGGTTGTACATATTATGGCGCAGAAGATGGATTCAGACACGCACAATGAATACATAGCATCATTAAACAATTCCAGGGAGTTACCAACCCTTGATGTCCTCCTGGGATTCCTAGAAAACAAGTTTACGACTCTGGAATCTTCACGACGAAAACAGCAACCCAATACTCAGCAAAAATCTATCACATTTCAACAAAAATCAGCGCCGAATTTCAAATACCAAAAACCAAATAATTTTAATCGAACATTCCTAAGCAATCAACAATCGCAAGTTTCACAAGCAGAAACAACAAACAACAAAATATATAATTGCCAAATATGCAAAGAAAAGCACGGCATTTATTATTGCAAAGAATTCCAGAAGATGTCTCCGATTACAAAGTACAAAACTATCTCACAACTCCAATTATGCCAGAACTGCCTTTTTAATCTTAATGGAAAAACATGTTATTCGACGAAACGATGCCGCGAATGCAACGGAGCACATAACACGATATTACATGAAACCTTTTAGAACTTGAGCGCGTTTCGAGCCGCCACCGCTTTGCCTACCACTCCACGAACAAGCGAGCAAAATCAGCACTCTCACGTGTCGCAGCAAGGTGACATTCCAGAAATCCTCTTGGCAACAGCAATTATCCGTGTGCAGACCAGCGACGGATCCTATATTACGATGCGTGCCCTTATCGATCAAGGGTCACAACTCTCACTTATAAAAGAAAAAGCATATCAACGCCTTTCATTGCCGAGACTTAGATGCAAGGGTGTTATATCTGGAGTCGGCATGAAAGAAAGCAACAGTAAAGGACGGATCAAGATCAACTGCCAGTCCATCAACGAAGCATACACATTTAATACAGATGCCGTGATTATGAAGAGTCTTATAAAAAATTTACCTAATTATTCATTCTCAAGACCATCATGGCAGCATTTAGACAACATTAACCTAGCCGATCCTGACTTCAATATCAGTCGCCCCGTCGATATTCTCTTGGGTGCCGACGTATACAGCAAAATTATCTTGGAAGGCATCTGCAGATCAAATCAATCTTCGCCAGTCGCTCAACAGACGCGCCTGGGTTGGATTTTATGCGGCAGCGTCAACACCCTACAATGCAATGTCGTATTAAATAACATGGACAGCATCGAAAAATTCTGGGAAATAGAGGACATCTCTGAAGACACAACCTTATCATTGGAAGATCAAAGATGCATTCAATTCTATCAAGAAACAACAAAACGACTCGAAGATGGCAGATACGAAGTACGATTACCTCTAAAACCTAACTTCGAGCAAGAGTTGGGATCTTCGAAGCAAAAAGCTATCGCACAATTCCTTCAACTAGAACGCAAATTAAGCAAGCAACTCCGTGTGTCAACAGAATATAAAAAATTCATTCATGAATATAAGGCGCTAGGACACATGAACCTGTGTACCGAGAATTCGCAACCCGACTACTATCTACCGCAGCATTGCGTCATTCGAGACTCGTCCGAGACTACGTCACTGCGCGTCGTTTACAACGGATCGCAATGCACTACAAGCGGGAAAAGTTTGAACGATTTAATGTACACTGGCCCAAACCTGCAACAATACCTTCAAAACTTAATATTAAAATGGAGACAGTATCCAGTGGTCTTCACAGCAGATATCGAGAAGATGTTTAGACAGATTTGGGTATATGAAGCAGATCAAAAATTCCAAAAAATCATATGGCGTGATTCTCCACATCATCTTTTCCAAGAGTACCAACTCACCACTGTCACATACGGCACCAAGGCCGCACCCTTTTTGGCCATGATGACATTAAAACACTTAGCAAGAGACGAGCAATATAAATATCCAACAAGCGAAGCGCCGCGCGTGATAGAGGAGTCATTTTACATGGACGACTTATTACGTGGAAGTTACTCTATTGAAGAAGCGAAAATATTACAGCAAGAATTAATCACTATTTTAAAATCTGGCGGCTTCAATCTAAGAAAGTGGGCAAGCAACTCACAAGAAATATTAGAAGGAGTTCATACAACTGAAAATCATGAAAATTTTGAGTTTCGATATGCAGGGTCTACAAAAACTTTGGGCCTGCATTGGAACCCACAACAAGATCAATTTACTTTCACCGCCAAACTAGAAGACACTTCCTGTGAAAACATAACGAAACGAGCATTATTGTCGAATTTTCGGAGATTTTTGATCCCCTGGGATGGCTGACTCCAGTTACAACGAAATTAAAATTGTTGTTCCAACAAGTATGGGAAGCAAATTTAGACTGGGATGACAATGTCCCGCAAGGAATTTATGAAGAGTGGATTATAATTAGAAATGACATCCAAAATATGAATAAAATAAATATCCCACGCTGGCTGAATACAGAGCAAAAATGTGACATCGAACTCCATGGCTTTTGTGACTCATCGCTAAAAGCCTACGCATGTGTCATTTATTGCAGAGCAAGTAGCATGAAAGGAAGCGCAATAACATTAGCAGCAGCAAAATCAAGAATAATATCAAAAAATAAAAAACACACATTATCCAGGTTGGAATTGTGTGGAACAGAATTACTTGCGAAAATGATGAACAAAATTCAGCATTGTTTACCAGACTATAACATAAAATTATTTGGATGGACCGACTCCACAGCAGTTTTGGGTTGGCTCCAAGGAAACCCAAACAAATGGAAACCGTTTGTTGCTCATCGTGTAACAAAAATTACAGCTGTCATTGCTCCGGATTGCTGGCGCTACGTAAAATCAGACAATAACCCAGCAGACTGTGCCAGCCGGGGAATAACAGCGTCTCAACTACAAGGTCATCCACTGTGGTGGCAAGGGCCGCAGTGGCTCACTACCTACCAACCTGAAAATGAAAAAGAACAGCCAAAATATCAAACAAATGAAGATGTTAGAAAAATACAGCAAGTCAATGTTGTCACGGAGCAAGAAGCTGACAGCATTATCCATCAACTACTCAATAAATACAGCACAATTATGAAATATGTTCGCATACTAGCATGGGTCCGGCGATTTCTAACGAAAAATCAGAATAGACAAAAAGCATCGAATTTAACATTACAAGAAATGAATGAAGCAAAGAAAGCAATAATTAAGCACATACAAGCATCTTATTTTACTACGGAAATAAGCAACTTAAAAGCAAATAAAAGCATAAATAATAAAAGCAAAATACTTAACCTAAATCCGTACCTGGACGAAAACGAAGTACTTCGGGTCGGCGGAAGACTAGAAAATGCACGCATCAGTGACACGATGAAACACCCCATTATAATACCACATGATAGCAGACTCACGAAGCTCCTCATCGATCACGCTCATCTGCAAACCTTCTACGGAGGGGTACGCCTAACCCTCTCCTCATTATTACAAAATTATTGGATCGTTGGCAGCAATCGAGCGATTAAAAAACGCCTCCGCTTATGCGTAACCTGTAAGAAACACCGGCCTACTAAGCATCAACAACTGATGGGTGATCTGCCGGCATCAAGAATAAATTCATCACGCCCTTTCTCTCACATGGGGGTGGATTTCACCGGCAGCGTTGAAATCAAGTTCAACAAAGGACGAGGAGCTAAGACGACAAAAGGCTATATCGCCGTATTTATTTGCATGGTTATAAAATCAGTTCACCTGGAGTTGGTATCAGATATGAGCTCAAACGCATTTTTAGCAGCCCTGAAAAGATTCTCAGCACGTCGCGGAGCTCCGCGTCATATTTACTCCGACAACGAGGCAAATTTTGTCGGAGCCAGTCGATCACTGAAGGAAGAATACCTAAACCTAAAAGAAATATTAAATCAAGACTTCTATAAAGAATTGACAGAAATGCAAATACAATGGCACTTTCAGGCCCCGTCGTGGCCCAGCGCCGGAGGGTTGTGGGAGGCAGCTGTCAAGAGCCTAAAATATCATTTACGCAGAGTCCTGGGCGAACAAAAATTAACTTATGAAGAGTTTACTACCCTTCGAACACAATTGGAAGCAACATTAAACTCCAGGCCGCTCTGTACTATAACTGAAGATCCTGACAATCTGGATTATTTGACCCCATCACATTTTCTTGCTAGCGGGCCAACTTTAACAATATTAGATACCGAAAAGGATGAAAGGACGAGATGGGAATTTACACAACGCATTTTTAAAGACATATGGCGAAGATGGCGTGAAGAATATTTAACACAACTCTCAGCTAGATCAAAATGGAAGTCGCCTACGGAAAATATAAAAGTTGACGATGTAGTAACTATCAACGACGCCAATGTGCCACCAGGAAAGTGGTCTATGGGACGAGTAGTGGAACTACACCCCGGAAAGGATGGCTACGTCAGAGTAGTGACGTTAAAAACCAAAAATGGGCTCCTAAAACGGCCTGTGATCAAACTGTCTAAACTATCAGTGAACGATCAAGGATTTAATTATCAAGAAAGAGCAAAGCATTCTACCAAGAAACGAGAGCAATCAAGTTTGAAGACAATTCTGCTCACTTTAATGTACTTTATGACACTTCTAACAAACTGCTGCTGTCATCAAATCACAGCTCTCAATAGCAATCAATCTATATATCTCGACAAAATGGCAAATTTGCAAATCATACGAGATGAATGGAATGTCATAATTTATTATGATTTAAACCCTTACTGGGAAGGGACATCAGCCTACATGAAATACGCTCGACATTTAGACTACATCTGTAGTAAAATAAAAAACATAACAAACTGTGAAGTTATCATGCTACAAACACAACATCAATTCTCCGAACTCGAGCACTATAATGAAGTATTACTGCATCATCACTCTATAACGCGGCGCAGGCGCGGCCTTATCAACGCTGTGGGAAGCGTCGCGCGGAGCCTGTTCGGAGTATTGGACGAACAATTCGCAGAACAATACAGCAAGGACATTGATCTAATCAAGCTGAACCAAAAACATATTCAATTACTGTGGAAGAACCAGACTTCAATCGTGGAATCGGAATTTAGTTTACTGAATAGAACAGAAGAAGCAATAAATAACCAATCTAATTTATTTAATCACCACATATCAAATTTAGATAAAGCTATAAATACATTACTGCCAAGCGTGGAGATTATGGTAATAACCTTCCCTTTCGTGGGAGAGGCCCTTAGTCCTGCAGTGGACTGTTATGGGCTGTGATGATGATGATAAATACATTAAGCACAGAAGTAAACACAATAGAATGGACTAACGAATTCGTCCTGTCAGCAATAGCAGCAAATAATATGTTTACAACTCTAAAACACATTCAAAATAACCTCCTGGACACGATCACGAATATCTTCAATGGAAAAACAGATTTTCATCTCTTTTCTCCGAAACAGTTGCAGAAGGAACTGAGCACTGTGTTAAGCCAATTAGGCAACGACCTTGCCTTGCCAATAAGAAACATTCAAAAGGACATTTTACAAATATATAATTTACTGCGAATCAGAACGAATGACGTCACATTATCAGCTGTTTGAACTCAAGTTACCACTGATAAGCAGAGATCACTTCGACTTATACAAAGTAATATCTATTCCGAGACAGATTGGGAATAAAGCAGCATACGTAACACCAGCAGCTGACTACGTTGGGATAAATTTGCACAATAATGCATACATACCTACTTCGCAGAATGAGATAAATGACTGCATTAATCATGATGCATCAACCTATCTATGTGCCCTGAGAAACCCAATCTTCAAGATGGATTCCTATCAAGATTTGTGTACAAAAAATAAGAAAAATCAATGCAGAACAGACATCGCCGAATGCAAACACAAGTGGTATGCACTTTATAATATGAACATGTACTTGTATTATTGTTGCAACGCGTGCGAACTGAGAACGCTATGCGGCGATCAGCTGTCCGCGGTCCAGCTAACGCAAGCAAATATTATCAAGTTCAAAGAAGGCTGCACTATCAAGGCTGAAAACTTTACTATAATGACACATAGAATATTAACAAATACTTTAAAGGTGAAAAGCAATTTAGAAGAATTTTCTATTCCTGCCATCAATCGAATCTTGAATATTACGATAGAGCCCTTCAATGGGAACGAAACCCTGTCTACAGACCAAACGAATCAAATGTTAGAGAATTTACATAAAAAAATAGAAGCCATCAAGACCGAAGAAGTGCCAATAACAGATCAGATATCTTATCACGATATCCATCACTATTCCATCATATATTTAGTGCTGGGTTCAATAATTATCGTGGGCGCACTGGCGATATGGAAGAGAAAGCGAGCCACTACTGCCGCCGTGGCCGCCGCCACCGCGCCTTCACCGCACCCTGCCAGAGTGGAGCGAGGGACGACGCCAGTTTTAAGAAGAGTTACTTTTAATACTTGAATGAAATTCTTAAGTTCATATTATTTGTAACTTTAATATACTTTATTGTTTTTGTTTATTTTTCTCCCTCGGGAGCATGTACAAAGTATAGCATGTATTCTGCGCACGCAGCAATAACACAACATAACAACATTTTATTATAATTAACATAGCGCCATTTTTGTATCAGTACTTACACGGACGCCTAGCCGCGTGGTACTCCTTATTAAGCAATAAATCAGTCTTCGGATATTAGCCTTATCATTTATAATCAAAGCATCCAAGAATTGTGTGGTAGCAAGAAACCCATACACAAATAACATCACCAAAACCCCCCTAGCTTGCATGCTTTGGTTTCAGATGACTAGACTTCGAAAAATCCTTGCTTTGGTGCCTAAAATCGGAGTTAAATCTGATGAAGATTCCTGTGAGTCCTCAGAAGACCAAAATAAATTGTTCAGGGCTTGTGCCTATGAATCCAATGAAACTTCCCCTCCTCCATCACTTCCATCTAATGTTGAAAATTTAAACATCTCCAATAGTAATGATGACTGTGAGTACCGAGAATTTTTTTAAATTGCTACTCTCCATGAAGAACCAACATCACAACATATCTCTGTGGATTCTACCCCAGACTCCCCTTCTACTCTTCAAAATGATCCTGACATAATACCGCCATACCCACAAGTTTATATTCCACCGTCACCGTCTATAGACTCAAATTGCAGCCCCGCATCTGTCGCACTAACTGCTCTACGGCGTCGTGTAGGTCGTTCTAACAAAACCCGCGTGATCGTAAAGAAAACTATTATGAAAGCGACGAAACTGTGCCTTAAATGGACAAGACAGAAGTTTTTGGGAACAGGAGAGATAAAAGACACGTTATTTGAATGAGCTGATCTTGAGAAGTCACTACTTGATTATTTTAAATTATTTTTCTCTGATGATATTTTAGAGTTAATAGTACATCATACTAACCTTTATTCAGTCCATAAAAAGGGTTCTTCAATTATTGTGACCAAAGACGAAATAAAAGATTTCTAGCGATCAATGTTCTGATGGGTGTCGTGGATATGCCGGCGTATACTGACTACTGGTTAAATGACTTTAATTACAGTAAAATTTCTGATGTGATGACTCTAAAACATTTTCAGACTATTCGACGCTACATACATTTTAATGACAATATGAAAGACGACGGTGACAGATACTTTAAAATAAGGCCTTTAGTGGAAAAAATTCGTCATAACTGCGCGTCAAATATTCCAGAAGAGAAACGTTTCAGCATCGATGAGATGGTGCCCTACAAAGGCACTAGGGCCAGTAGTCGAAAACAATATGTACGCAATAAACCTAAGGCTGGAACTCCATTGGCGCGGTGCAGTGCACTGCGCGGCGCGCCGCGCGGTGCCACGTCACGGTGACAACCAAAGAAACGGTGGTGTTATTCTGGTTTTTCAAATTAGGCAACGTTCGCACGAGAGATTTTAACTTAGGCTACGTTTGCACGAGAGCAATTTTGAATCCTTTTACGCGCGTTATTTTAAACGACTCGCATAATTATTGACCATATATATTTTCGACTGTGTAACCTGCGACACGAAGGCGTAAAAAATGAATGGAGATTTTTTAAATCTGCCGACTCAAATGCAACTAAGAGAAACGTACGAAAGGGATATCATTCAGTTTGGATTAAAACACTGAAAGTGCCGGCCCGAAAAATATTTTGCAATTTTCAGATACAGCATACAGATTATATCATTTTTTACTATGGTGCCAAACCTGTACGC
This sequence comes from Blastobasis adustella, assembly GCA_907269095.1. NCBI lineage: Eukaryota > Metazoa > Arthropoda > Insecta > Lepidoptera > Blastobasidae > Blastobasis > Blastobasis adustella. The sequence goes on from OU026140.1 coordinate 9,008,944, forward strand.
CCACCACCACTATGTACCACTGGGCGTACAGTAGGCACTAAGTATCGCTATTCTAAAAGCCGTCGGACCGTCGGACGTGCAGATTTGACGTCATAGTAAACAATGTTAAGTACTGTTTTCTCTATTTGAAACTGATAATTTTGTTCTGGCCTACACTTAGATTTTTGATCTAAAAATGTATGAAACGCGAATGTTGCCATTTTTAAACTAAAAAGTATAACATCATAAATATGTAAAGACATTGGACCACCTCGATTGGTCTTCCCCGAATACTATGATAACTGAGAATTTTTACTCGACTTCGAGGAAGCCAAGGAAGGATAATGAAGTTAACTGTCTATGTATGAAGAAGCCACAGAGATTTGTCAGGACCGTGTCAAGTGGAACAATGTGGTCTCTGCCTACCCCTACGGGAGAAAGGCGTGACCGAATGAATGTGTATCATTCAAAGAATTTATTTAAAATAATGTTGATATCGACAAGCACTATCATTTCTCTGTAGGAAGTAGTGTTGTAGGACCAATCGTTTTAGAGTCATTACCATTTTAAGTTTGACAGCTGTCATCGGAAATGTAGATCTCGACGAGCACTATCATTTCTCCTTATAATGTAATGCTATAGGACCAATAGTTTTAGAGTTATTACAGTTTTAAGTTTGACAGCTGTCATTCGAAATGTAGATCTTGACGAGCACTATCACTTCTCTTCAGGAACTAATGTTCTAGGAGCGATCGCTTCAGAGTTACTACAGTATTAAGTTTGACAGCTGTCATCCGAAATGTAGATTTTGATGAGCACTATCATTTCTCTTCAGGAACTAATGTTCTAGGAGCGATCGTTCAAAAGTTTGACAGCTGTCATTCGAAACGTAGATCTTGACTAGCACTATTATTTCTCTTTAGAAACTAGTGTTCCAGAACTAAACACGCCAAATTTATAATTCGGGATGACGAAAAGACCACGTTAACGAAACGAATACGTAATTGGTACAGAATCGGAAAAAGGGGAGGGGCTTACACATCAACGGTCAAAATTTTTTTGACTAGGTCGACTTCCTATTTCATTCACACGCGTTATATCTGTACTTAAAAAAGGTAGACAGATATATGTGAGTGAACGATTCGAACTGTTGGTAAAAAGAAACAGTCAAATTTGACGTCTCATGTTGACATCTACTGGCATCGCACCGCACGCTGCACGATTGGGGCAAATTAAAAAAAATGTAGAAAAAGTTCATACGTCAGAGCTAACATTTGCGGGTTTTGCCCCTATCTTGCAGTGCGCCGCGCGGCGCACCTCTTCAATGTGAATCGGCACTAAGGAATGGGGTTTCAAGATTTTCGTTCGTGCTTCACCATCTGGCCTGCCAAATAGTTTATTAAAATCGTTAATTTGTTTATGATTATTAGACCTTAGAATATTATTATTACCTTACAGAATACCGCAGCTAATGAATATTTTTTTAAATAGTATTGTGTTGCTGCTGGTGAGTAAGGTCTCCAGTGCCCCATGGGGTAGGGATTTAGGGAACCGTGGCTTTGGCAGTGGAGGGGCATTTGCGTTTTGCTGCCAGAGCAACGTGTTATAGAGGTGGGCAACGCATTGGCGATACTCTTGGTGACATTAGCAGTCTGTAGGCAGTGGTGACCACTTTTCACCAGGTGGCCTGCTTGCCTGTTTGCCTACCGTGTGACATAAAAAAAATGCGTCTGAATTTAGTATTTATAGGTTTAGATGGATATTATAATGTAAACCATTGTAAATACTCAATCATGTTAAGGTTCCTAAAATATCTCATAAAAATAGATGTTAAGTGTATTGCTAATTTTGAGTATTTTATTTGAAAACCTTTATGTTATTGTTGTTTTTATATAATATTTTGTAATTTTTGTTAACCTGGCAGTGTGCATTTGAAGACACAAGCTTTTCTATTGTTTTATTATTGTGAACCTGGCGGTGTGAACTGTAAGACACATCATATATTCTGAAATCTGAAATTCATACATTTTTTAATTTAGTTTTCCTAGCGTCCTAATAGTCCTATAAACATAAAAAAATAACTAAATCATATTTTTATTAACTTTGAATTCTCTGCCAAGTATAGGGTTAAGCGTCAACTGCACGTACACTCGACTAATCGGCCCGCTGGTGGGCGGGCGGGCGATCTATGCACATGATTCATCTAGGTTATGTGCGTGGCGTAGGTATATCGGTGCCCGGTGTCTCGCCAGTATAAGCACTCGTACGTGCTGATCGGTCTGCATGTGTCGCCTCCTACCTATAGACTAATTATCAATTTAGTTTTACCAAATTAGTTGCCAACAATTCTCTGATTTCAATTATTGAAATTGTTACTAAGCGATTACGTATCATCACTTTCATGGGTTCAGTTGCTAACAATGCTCCATTGCAATAAACTGAAACTAATAAATCGATAATAAGGTATCGCAAAAGTAACAATTTCAATAATTGGAATCAGATAATTGTTGCCTAAAGAGTTACGTAATTAGCCTACTGGATGCGCTCGCTTAACCTTCCCTTTGCTTTCCATTAGATTTTTGACATTTTAAAAGAGATTAATAAACGTATCTAATCTTAATTCAATAATTACTTCCTTTTTCATTTTCATTTTAATTGCAGAGAAAGATGATCGACCATTTCGAATTGACGAATTGCCTGGCCTTGGACTGTGAAATGGTAGGGGTCGGAATGGACCCCAATGTACGAGAAGATATGCTTGCGAGGGTATCTTTGGTTAACGAGAACTTGAAATGTGTATATGATACGTTCGTTAGGCCCACACAGACGGTGAGTATAACCTGGATTGTTATTTTTGACTTGCACCTAGTGGTAAATGTTGGTCACCCGGTACCTTGGGATACGAGTCAACCATTCGGCCACCGATGCTGTTACTACTTACCAACTACCTATTATACATACGTTGAAATATGTAGGTATTACACAAAGTAGGTAAGGGTTATTAGATGGCACCCAGACCCCTAACAGCACTAAAAATTCATATTTTAAATTTCTGTCCGGCTTAAGATCGAACCTGGGAGTTCTTGCGTCGGTAAATAACTAAAGCTTATTCAAAATTCAAGATTCATTATTTTGTGAAACAAAGTAAGGTTTTGTCATACATAGGTGTTATGGATACATGAAAATAGCTCTATGCTCTGCCATATTATGTCGTACAAAATGCAGAGGTCAATTTATACATTAATTACTAAAATTTTAGAGATAATGAAATTAAAGTCAAATATTGTCACTATATTAGCTTTAAATAATGTCAAAGTTAGGTTTTTTTGATTAAACCTTAGAATGTCAAGGTTAACTAATATAATAGGAACAATGTAAAGAATTAAATAATGCCAAACCAATCTTTTTTCATGTCAAACTAAGTTTTTTAATCTATTGCAGGTTACTAACTACAGGACAGAGGTTAGTGGGGTGACAGAAGCTAAATTAGTTAGTGGACAGGACTTCCATATAGTTCAACAGAAGGTGAAGGAGATGTTGAGAGGCAGAACTCTGGTGGGTCACTCAGTTCATCACGATTTAGCAGCATTAAATATCTTCCATCCTGAGAGTGCTACTCGGGACACATCAGAGTATCTCCGGTTCAAATGGGTAAGATGCTAAGAATACATGTAAGCCGAATTATTGCTCTACATTTTTTTTTTAGAGCGTTGGTGGCCGAGCAGTTACAGTATCCGACTCGTAAACCAAAGCTCCTGGATTCGAATCCCGCTCCGGCCATGTACCAATGACTGTTTTCTGAGTTATGTACATTAGTTGAATACTAACCGATGCTCTTACGGTGAGGGAAAACATCGTGATGAAACCTGCACATTCAGGCGACTGGATGTGTAATCATGATCCAATCTGGTCAGGTTCCCCTGGTAGCAGGGTCACGGAGGTCAGATGGCAGTCGCTCCACTGTAATTACCTGACCTGCCAAATCCTGGATCATGGTCAAGGCGGACCCCGGGACATTAACGCCAAGATGATGATTTTTTTTATGCTGTTCATTGACATACGAGCAGACAGCCCACCTGATGGTAAGTGGTACCTAACTGTCGCCCATAACACCTACAATTCATACATTTAAGTTACAGGTAACAAAAATACAGAACCGCAGGTGCCTTGTCACTGCCTGTAATTTCGCTGGCTACCTTAACCTTTCAACCGGAACACAACAATGCAAACATTGTTGTTTGGCGGCAGAAATAGATAAGGTATACACCCAGGCGAACTCCTCAGGTTAGACTGAGTCCTACCACCTAATAAAGTTCAGTGCACCCTATTCAAGTCTCGGCCGCTTCCGAGTTGTCCATTGTTATATTTATAACACTGCGATTTCAAAGCTACCTACCCACATACCAAGGCTATGGTAATAACCTCCCCGTGGGAGAGGCCCAAAGCCCTGCAGTAAACTGTTGTGGGCTGTGATGATGATAATTTATAATACATATTGATGTTGCTTTTCAATTTCTTTTACTGGTTTAATTCTATATTTTTTGCATTATTTTCAACTTTGTTTATTTGTATCATGTCTTGTTGTCTTGTGGCAAAAAAAATATATTTATAAATTCTTATTCTTATTCCTATTTTATTTGTCTTTCCAGTTAAACAAGAACAGGACACCCTCTCTGAAGTTTCTTGCAGAGAAGAAACTTAATTTGATCATCCAGGAAGGAGCCCACAGCTCCGTGGAGGACGCAACCGTCGTCATGAGGGTGTATCAATCTGTGGCTTCAGAATGGGAGACTTGTCCTAACAACTACTACCGTAATAAAATATACCGTGGTAGGAAAGTGTTTTACAAGAAAAACTATTAAATTCACTCACAGTAATCAGTTTTATTTTCTTCTTCATTAACACAGTACATGCAGCTTGTTCTCTCTCCTTGTTGACATAGACAAAGTAAACGTTCCGTTCACAGACACTAGAACGGGTTAGCTAATGAGAGATTCCCATACAGCCACGGGCTTATAACGATACAGAATTACTATAAACTAACAATCTCGCACTAAACTCCCAGGGAGGGTATAATCAGTCTCTTTGAATTAAGGCCCGCCTGATTGAGACGCAGCGTGTGTAGGCCTCCCACAAGGTGGATCGACGACTGGGAAAATATCGCAGGTACCAGCTGGATGCGGAAGGCACAAGACCGGCCTTTGTGGAGATCTCTGGGGGAGGCCTATGCCCAGCAGTGGTCGTGTTACCCTCAGCTACCTAAACAGGGAGTGCCGCCAGCCTCCTAGGAACACTCCCAATGGAGGTTATCAGACAGCTACTTTAAACAGTAAAAATTGTAGTTCGGCGTGTCTCACTAGATGGCACTGCTTAGACAGGATTCTCAAGTATTGAATTTGAATAAGTTACTCGGAAAAGTGTTTTGTGAAAGTATACTTAGTTTTAGTAAATACCTTTTCTGAGAAGAAAGCGCAAAATGTGTACATTTTTATACATCGAACGGTATCGTTTTGATTTATTTTGGAGAATCGTGTCTAATCAAGGCCATCTATGACCAATTATTTGAACAATTTTTTTCTTTTTAATCGGTTCTTGAAAAATCTCGCATTGGCGTCATCTGGAGTCATCTTTTACGTGTGAAACGTTTTTTTTTTTTTTAATATTTTTAATTGAGTACCAGTTAACTAATGTTTATTAAGGCTAAAATTAGGGTTAGTTAGTTTAATGGTGTATTTGAATTTGATCACAAAATAAAACAGTTAAAAAAATATATCACAGTAAAAATTAACACTATTGGAATTAAGCTCTATGTATATGGCAGCTATTTAATAGATTGTTTTCTTAGTTTTATTTAGTTTTAAATTATTTCAGTTCAGATAAACCTAGTTTTAGTTAGTTAAGATTCCTTAGTGTTGTTGTTTATTTTAAATTTAGAAATATACAAATAACATAAAAAAAGACTAATCTTATAAATTAAAACATGCGAAATTTAAAACATATATAAACATGAGTTCTTCTATAACTTCGTATATTGTTAAAGTTGTATTTATATTCAGTGACTGTACAGCTTGTCACAATTCACAATAAGATTATCATTATTATTATTACGTTATATGTGACATTATTAATGAAGTATTTATGAGACCTATGTACTTGAAATAAATTAAACTAAATTAAATTTATAAGTTCCTTTCTCACATTTCATACTTGTGAACAATGGATGCAGTAGGAAGTCTATAGCAGAGATTATCGAAACGTTCCATACCAAATTGGACGCGTTCCAGGAGGAGTTCAAGACCTATACGAACCCTTTAACAACATGCAATTACTCTTCAGAGTGTTGCATTTCGCAGTGTCGTGATTGTAGAGCTTTTAGCTCTGAACAGCAAGTAAACTTATTTTCGATATTTGGTCGACAGAAGATGCTCCTGGTCCATGGAGTGCATAAGTCAGACAAGGAGAATACCGATGGCACAGTACTGGGCTTAACAACAGGCAAGTTCAATGTAACTGATTTTGATGCTTCTGATGTAAAAGATGTCACCGATTAGGCCGGCCTACTAAGAAGCTGCGCATCACGGAAATGTAGAAGCTGCGGTGGATGTTTGGAGTTACACAGAACGATCGTGTTCGAAACGCCCATATTCGAGGAATTCTTGGCATCCGTGATACCTACGATGGTAGGGCCACGTCTTATGCAGACGAGCATATTACGTAAGGAACAAAAGCTTGGCCAGGCACGGGAAGGAGAGGTCGCCCCAAGAAACGAAAATGCACTACACATAAAGTGGTTCTATTTGCGGATGACTGTACGGTTATTTATTTTAATAAGGATGACATCGAAAACAGCTTATCTGACATAATAGAATGGATGAATAATAATAACTTGGAGCTCAACTTCGTAAAAACCAAATTAATTAATTTTAAGCAAAGGTGTAATAACGTTATTGACATAAATATTATTTGCAAAAATGAACTAATACATGAAACAAAAGTACAACCGTTTCTTGGTGTTTCAGTCGATAAAGATATGAGCTGGAGCACTCAAATTATGAATGTATGCAACAAATTGAACTCCCATGCATATGCGCTATATATGCTCAATAAGGTTACAAACAAAAACACTGTGATCACTGCTTATCACGGATTAGTGGCATCAACACTTCGATACGGCATAATATTTTGAGGAAATGCTGTCGGCAGCGAAAAGGTATTGAAAATGCAAAAAAGATGTGTCCGTGCTATATTCAGACTGAAACAAACAGACTCCTGTAAGCCATATTTTAAAAGATTTAACCTCTTAACGGTCCCATCTTTATATATTTTTGAAATGAGTGTTTTTGTAAGAAGTAACTTACATCTGTTTGAAAGATATGAGCGGGCACGACGAGTAGACCAGCTCCGCTTACATCCATGTCGAACTAAACTTCTTCATCAAGGTTTTCTCGGTATGGCACCAAAAATTTTTAACAACATTCCAAAACATATTAGAGACACACAATCTTTACCAGAAATTAAAAAGAAACTGTACAAATTCTTGAGCGAAAACGCATATTACACAGTAGACGAATTTTTGACGAATAAAACTAATTAATAAACGAAGTGTGGGTACTGTGATAGTGACATTGTAATTTTTTTAAAGTAGAATGTTTATTATATTGTTGACTTCATTGTTTATTTTTTAAATTGGACTAAAATTATTTTAATGTTTATGAATTGTAATACTGAAATTTTATTACTTATAATTTGACATTTGTTTTACACGACATTTTAATTCTCTTATTTTTATTTTTGCTATTTATTATTATTGTTGTTTTATTATGGGACTGGTTTAATTGTAATTTTAATTAATTGAATTTGTAATTTTGTTATTCGTACCTGCTACATTCATTTGCCAACCGGCGCAACATAGAGGACTTTGAATAATTTCATAACAGCTATACCTATGTATTACCTATGTTGATGAATAAATGAAATTGAAATTGAAATTGAAACGATCATGGTTGAATTTGCATCATTCGAAATCTGTAATAAGATCTGGTTAAGTAAGACGTTAAGTAAGACGCTCTACAGTGTAGAGCAACATGTAGAGTAGACGTACCCGGTACATATATACTCTACACTCTCCGAGTTTTACCTTAAAACTTTAAATATTGTTTCTCCAACTTTAATGTTCTTGGAATGACATTAATCGAAGTTATCTGTGGATGCTTTAAGGTTTCCTTCCCGTTTTCTTCAATTATGGTGTACTTTGATCAAACGAATATGGATCACAATCATTCACATGTGCTCTTTTATTTACAACTTACTGGTTATCCTTTGATGTACCTACACGATAAGACTACTCAGGGTGCGACACAGGTAGGCTGGCTGGTGTAAACGCCGGCGGGCTGAACTGCTAAGGGTGCTCTGATACACTATACATTCTTACCTCTTTGTAAATAACGACCCGTTACAGAAATTAAAAGTTTCAGGTGGTAGGACTCAGTCAAGCCTGAGGAGTCCGCCTGGGTGAGTACCACCGCCTTATCTATTTCTGCCGCCAAGCAACATAGCTTGCGTTGTTATATTCCGGTTTGAAGGATAACGTAGCCAGCGAAATTACAAGCATTAACGAGGCACCTGGCAGGTATTTTTGATACCTGAACCTAAATGTATGAATTGTTTATGTTATGGGCAACAGTTACCATTTACAATCAGTTGGGCTGTCTGCTCGTTTATCACTGAGTAGCATAAAACAATTTATTTACCATTATGCATAAACCATAATGTGTCAACAAAATTCAAACAATCAATAACAAACACGAACATAAGCGAGATAGTATATATCTACATAACACCTTTGAAATACTTTCAATTCCAGCCTTGTTTCTACTAAACGAAGAATAAGCAGAAGTAAGCAGTGAAATGGATCGTAAACTTTATCAATCTAATAAAATGAGAAAACAAGAAAAATCAATATTTTCATTTGTAAGGATCATTCTATAGGTTTTTACGGGCTCGGCAGCGCGTGGGTGATGCCCCTGCCATAGGCTGCGGTGACTGCTTCAGGTAGGCCGTAAGCTTTTTTGCCACCTTTGTGCAATAAGAAAGGTAGTACATGTAGTCCAATGACACTCAATTACCAGGCCTGGTGTTCTAGCAATCGAAGTCGCTCACCGGGCCTTGGACAAATATGCTACTACTGGTTAAAATAACAGAGATGTAATCTTAATACGGAATCACCAACGTATTGGTACCGAGAATATAGTACGAGAACAGCCTCAACCAGGGAAACAGGATATGGAGAACGATGCGGTTTAGTATATGAGCTCTTGTCACTATTAATAACAAGATACACACGCGTGGAAAAGGAGATTGTAGAACAATGAACAGGAACAGCCACTATTGTTCAGGGCAAGAGAACTCCCGGGGCAACAGCTTCGTCATCCTAAAAATAAACTGGGTTCACACTGTGGCTTTGATTACTGTCATCTGAGGTCAAAGACTACACAACCCAGGTTCACTTCGCTCTACGCCTCGAAATCTATCAGAAAACAACACCTTAAGCCAAGGACCTTAGCATCGATAAGAAATACACGTATTTTAAAAGGACTGGCCAAAATAGTAACGGAGAATAAAATGCCAACAAAAAAACTCCGGTCCGATCTGGAAAATCTAAACTCTACTTAGGGAAGCCCTTTGCTGAACTACAAACAAATGTGGATTATAGACAAACATCGAAGAAAGGAAGGCGTAGAGCGTCGGTGGCCGAGCGGTTACAGTATCCGACTCGTAAGCTAGAGGTCCCGGGTTCGAATCCCGCTCCGGCCATGTACCAATGACTGTTTTCTGAGTTATGTACATTAGTTGAATACTAACCGATTGTCTTACGGTTAGGGAAAACATCGTGATGAAACCTGCACATTCAGGCGACTGGATGTCCATGATCCAATCTGCTCAGGTTCCCCTGATAGCATTGTCATGGAGGTCAGATGGCAGTCGCTCCACTGTAATTACCTGACCTGCCAAATCCTGGATCATGGTCAAGGCGGACCCCGGGCCCTCGTGCGCGAGAGCACAACCGGGACATGAACGCCAAGATGACGATCATCGAAGAAAGGAAGGCGTTAATAAAATTAGATATCATAAGTAGAAGGACCAAAGACTGAGCTCCACAGGATACTGTTGAGACAACAATAATTTTTGATGCGTGACTGCTAATTGGTATTTAGAATTTTGTACGGTTTTGGCTTTTTACGTACATCAATTCCCACCTGACTTGAACAACCTGCCCGTTTGCCAGCAGGACCACGGGGGGACACGTGCAGGTGAAGTTGGCTTGGTCCGCTGAGATGGTGGTGGGATCCCATACCCCCTAAATCAAAACCATCCTGTGCGAAACTAAAAACTGTGCGCTGTTTGCTGTTAGCTAAATCAAATTGGCAGAGATCGTTGATATAGGAAAGACGAGGCCTTGGATCTAAGATACTGTCCTGAGGTATGCTGTAATTTATTGAAAGATCATAATAACGATGCAATTTAGGAGAGGAGCTCGTCTAACAAGTACTTGTATGGACTATTGAACTATGTGTTAACATACCAATTTTGGTTAAAATTAACAAATAGTTCTCTAACATTATATTTATTAAACTTAAAGTGAGATTCAGTGTTGTAAAACATTGGTAATATTAAATAATATTGAAAAATGTAATGTAATTTTCTATCGAAACATTGTTTAAAATGCTTAGCACAGGGACGAAAAATATAAACTTGTTAAAAATGTAGATTATTATTAATGTTACATTATTACTATTGCTCTCTTATCCGGTTCTTCTTTCTGTTGTTGTGATAGGAGGTTAACTTTCGAATTGAATTCAATAGCTTTGTGTTGAAACGTGCTAGCTGTTAGATCCGAGCGGAAAGGTATGGGATAATGTACAGCTGCTTGAGGCTCTCGTTGCCTAGGTTCCCTGGGGACATATTTTCTTCTCGAAGGCATGTGTTTATTTAATCGTGTTTCGATTTCATCTATTTTGTCCCACAAGATCTTATCATCTGATTCGCTGTGTAAAATGTTTTGTTTGTTTATCAATTCGCCAACATGATCTATGTCGTCTATCACTTCAGCAGAGACATCCATCCTTCTTCCATTTTCATCGGGTATATCGAATTCAGGTTTAATCTTTTTGCGGCGAACAAAGCGATGAGAAGAATTGACTCGATGTTGTGGTTTAATATAATGAGTGTTCCCTTTAGACTTATGTGGTACGTATGCCATTTGGATATGTAGCTTCTTAGTTTGCAAATAGTGTGATTGATGTGTTGGTTCGTGGATAGTCGGATATATTATTTTCGGATGACGTAATGCTCGTTTATAAGGATAATAAGCAATTTCATCTTGATTAATATTTTTTATCTCTTGCATCGGCTTTCTTGTAATCCCGACTATTTTTGTGACACCATTATTGTGAAATTTATTTCTAGGGTTGAAGAATTGGGTAACACTAGAAGATGTTTGAATATATTTAGTATTTTCAAACAGGTTATCATTGGGACTTATCCCATTTGTTTTAGCACTTCTTAAATTTGACATTACAGAATGTGAATCTTCTTTCCTATGTCGTAGTGAGTGAAACTTTTGTTTTATTTTATTTATAAATTCATGTTCTATATAATGGAGTGATTTATCTGTATATTTCTTCTTTTTATCTAATAATGAATTTGATATTGTTAGAGGTTTCATGTTCTTTATTTCTTTATATCCATTATGACTTTCTCTAATATCGTCAATATTATTATACTTAAAATTATTATTTTTATTATAATTTCCACCATTATATAGTGTACTAAATTCATTATTATTTGTTGGGTTATCATAAATATTGTCATAATATCTTCGTCCCCTTTTATTGCGCCTAGTAGGACTTCTTTCAGTGTAAAATCCTTGAACTGTAAAGTTTAGCTTATGGTTGTCATTTACATGATTCACAATAAAATTCTCGTCACCTTTTACAGATTTGTGTTTTAAATATTGACGTTTATGTTCTTTCTTTCTCTTATCTTCTTCAGGTAGAAAGTCAACCGCTTCTGGTTCTGAAATATAAATGCAATATGCTATATATTTAATCAAAACAATACCCTTATCCTGTACCCCCTAACAGGTAGGTATGTACTTATTTAGTTTTGTAGATATTGTCAGTTTGATAGAGAAGGGGTGCTACTACCTTAAAGTATATTATACCACTTCGTAGTAGTCGTGTAGTATTACTGATGAAAAAGGAACTAAACTTGACAGACAGCCAAAAACAACTCACAACATAAACAATGTCAGAAAACGACAGACGGGCCACCACTTGTCAGCAGACAGCTGTCTTTAGTGGCTTAAAGTTTACACAATTCGTAGAGTTAACAAACGTTAGAGTGATTTCTTACAATATGGTGAATTTAATCATTATTACTAAATTTAGATTGTTTAAATTATTTAGTCAATAGCTTTTATTTAACACATTTTTTTCAAAATTAATTCTTTATCTCTTTTGAATGAATTGTTGTATAACGTACCTCGCTCAGCCGACATACTGTATGAATCATCATGAATCGTAACCTCAGTTTCATTAGCATTATCTGGTCTCTTGATTTCTATTACGCCGTTATTAACATGGTTTTCTGTTTCGCGGGCGTTATTTGGTCTCTTAATTTCTATTACGCCATTATTACCATGGTTTTCTGCTTCGCGGTTATGACTTCGTTCTTTGCTGTGACGTTTAAAAGAGGAGAAAGGCGTTCCAAATGAAGATTCGCCATCCACCTTCCTCTTCTTCAGGTAATCGTTTATCATCGTGTCGTATTTAAAAATCTTGGACCTGTCGTACCGTGTATATGGTGTGGGCCTTCTCATGTGTAACTGGTATCCTTTAGGCAGGTTCTGTTTCGAATCATTGTTAGTTGATGTGTGTTTTTGGTCTGTCGATTGTTGTGTGGTCGATGTTTCGCCACGAGTTGCTGCCATTCTACAGTTCTGTTTACAGTTGTGTTTGCAATTATGTTTGACCTTGACGGGCTTTGATTTGTCTGAAAGGATATTGTGGTTGTTGAGAAGTCAGGCATGCAAAAATGTACAAACTTTTGTGTTTGAAGACAGAATATTGATAAAAACTTAACTTTAGAGGGAAACAAGAGGGATGAGTCAGGTTAGGTTAGTTAACTTGTAACATAAGTATGTGAAATTTTGTGTATGTTTTAAATCTGTTATTCTTTATAATCTCTATTCATATATCGTAAAGTTATATGAATAGAGATTATAAAGATGAGATTATATACATCATTCTCGAACGATGCCCCAGGGAAACAGGGGCAATATAGCAAGGCATTTTTTTTTTTAAATTTTATTGTGAATATTGATTGTAAATACAATTTATTTTAAAAAATACAATGCAAATGTAATTTAAAAAACTTTGAGTTTTTAATTCGAAAATCGATATGAAAAACCGTAAAACTCGAGGCGTGGCGTTCATAAATATAGGTAGCCCCGAATCCAGATAGAGTGCGATGCGCAGACCGACCAGCGCGTACGTGTGCTTACACCGGCGAGACACTAGACACCAACACACACCATGCACACACGCGTAGGCGAATCATGTGCACAATGTCCAAACTTTTCCTCTTATATTGTAGGTAGAAACTTCTTTCCTTCTTTTCAACCTATTCAGTTCTCTACACCTACAGCATTATGCACTTACTTTTGCCATTAGCTAAGGTGAATGACTGCCTTTGACCTGAAATACACAAAAACACATTGTCATTTCACGTAACACGGGGACCTAAATGTGTGTAATAATAAATGTGTCCCGCTGGGGACTGTGAGATTGGTGGAACAGTCCTGGGATCGAAACAAACGAGTGTGCCAAATTTCAGTCCGATTTACCCAGTGAAAATGGGGAAAATGTTGATTTCGAAATTGCAGGACATATCCATTAATTGCACCGGCTGATCAAAGTATTTAAATTCTAAATTTAAATATTCCGGATATTTTTATATTCACCCTCGTATAAATGATTTTTAATAAGGTTTAATTACTTTATTCTGACACATACCGTGCATGAGATCCGTTCCAAATGTTGCCAAGCTGGTTTTCACTGGTATCCTGTAGCGGTCTCTTGCCAATCTGTGCTGGTATCTTTGCCCGGATTCGCCAGTTCTTGTTGGATCCTCCTCAGCGTCGTCAGTTGCTGTCGCTTCTATGTGAACCATAGAATTAAAGAAATAAATTCAGAGTTTGGTATAAAAAGTCATATTTACATAATACAACAATATATAGTAACAAGAATATACTTATGAAGAAAATACACGAAACTAAACTTAAAGATAAAACATAATCCAAGATCTTTGGTAACCGGATAAGTGGCCAGAAGGCTAGCCGCATTACTCCACTGGATAATGCGATATGTGCTCCTAGTCACCACTGTCCAAAGATTTTCACGCCTAACGGCGCAAATGTACATTTTTTTTTTTTTATGTTATCCGGCAGACAAACAGACATGCGGGCCACCTGATGGAAAGTGGTCACCGCCGCCTATGGACATCAGCATCACCAGGGGTGCTACCAATGCGTTGCTCGCCTCTAAGGAAACCTCTAATATACCTCTTGAACGATCCCATGTCATAGACCAAAGGAAACACTGTGGCTGGGAGCTCATTCCACATCCGAATTGTACGAGCGAGAAACGTTCTTTCGAATCTTTGCGTGGACACCACTAGAGGGTCCACGTAATGGGGATGAGTACCCAGCCCACGGCGGGTGGTGCGATGGCGGAATTGTGCTGTGGGCACCAGATCAAATAATTCCTCAGAACACTCCCCATTGTACAGCCGGTAGAACACACACAGGGGGCCAAAGTCCCTTCGATCAGCCAGTGGTTCTAACTTGCCTGTCAGTATGGTATCGTCGACAATTCGTACGGCGCGCCTCTGTATGGAATCTAAGTGATTAAGCAGATCGGCGGTTTCCCCGGCCCAAAGATGGGAACAATACTCCATATGTGGCCGCACCTGTGCCTTATACAGCAACAGGCGCTGTTCTGGGGTGAAGTATCGCTTAAACCGGTTAAGCACACCAAGTTTTTTCGAGGCTTGTTTAGCCTTACACTCCAGGTGACTTCGGAACCGTACGTCGTCTGATATGTCGACACCAAGGATCCCGATACTTTCTGAGATGGAAAGGGGTGTTCCTTGGAACTGCGGCACCATGACAAAAGGATCCTTTTTGGCGGAAAATGCGCAGACCTGCGTCTTAGAGGGGTTGAATTCCACCAGGTTCAATCTGCCCCAGTGAGCAACTTGCTCCAAGGAGTGTTCAATCTCTGACACAAGTCTTATTAGGCTTTCCGACACCACGGAACGAGGGATATTCGCACGGCCAGTATAACGAACGTCTGCAGTACTGTCATCTGCATAGCAATGAATACTGGGAATATTCAGCATATCATTGATATGCAGAAGAAACAGCGTGGGAGACAGCACTGAACCTTGGGGTACTCCAGCATTAATACTCTTGGTATAGGAGCAGCATCCGTCGACAACGACTTGGATGCTCCGCCCAGACAGAAAGCTGGATACTCAATTGCAGAAACCCTCGGGGATACCGTACTTCGGGAGTTTTGTTAGCAGTGCCCTGTGCCAGACCCGATCAAATGCCTTGGCTATATCAAGACTGACAGCCAGAGCCTCCCCATTGCTCTCGACAGCCTCAGCCCACCGGTGTGTTAGGTACACATGAAGGTCACCAGCTGAGCGACCATGACGGAAGCCATATTGACGGTCACTGATCAGCTGATGATCCTCGAGGTATCCAAGGAGCTCGATATTTATGACCCGCTCCATCACCTTAGAGAGCAAGGAGGTTACCGCTATAGGCCTGTAATTTGATGGGTCTCAATTGTCACCCTTCTTGGTTATCGGATGCACATGGGCTTCCACGAAGACGGCACCGTTCCTGAGGTGTAGAAAAGCTTAAATAGGCGCATTAACACAAGAGACAACTCGGGAGCACACATTTTAAGAACGATAGCCGGAATGCCATCAGGTCCACTGGACTTCCGGATGTCTAGGGAGAGAAGCACACGTCTTATGATTTTTTGGGTGAAACGAACCTCGGGCATGATGCCCTCACACCGTGAGATGGTAGGCGGTGCAGCTCCCCCATCATCCAGAGTTGAGTTATGAGCAAAGAGATTACCCAAGAGATCGGCTTTTTCCTTTGCTGTGTGGGCTAATTGGTCATCCGGCTTGCGCAAAGGTGGAAAGGTGGTCCGATAAAAGTTTCCCTCAAACAAATATATTTTTTGTATAAAAATAATCATCTTAGCCTTAATGTCCCGCTTGTGCTCTCGCGCTTTTGCGCGAGGGCACGCTAGGGGTCCGCCTTGACCATGATCCAGGACTTGGTAGATCAGGTAATTACAGTAGAGCGAATACCATCTGATCTCCGTGACCCTGTTAACAAGGGAATCTGACCAGATTGTATGATGGTTACACATTCCGACGCCTGAATGTGCATCTTTCATTATGATGTATTCCCTCACCGCTTACGGTGTACTTTTAAGTAACATAACTCAGAAAAGAGTCAGGTACATGGCGGCATTGGGGTTCAAACCTGATACCTTGTACGAGTCGGATCCCCACCGACGCTCACAAAATTAAAAATGTTTATTTTTGACTATTAGTAGGAGTCAGAGATGGTGAAAGAGCGGCAGGGTTATGGCTAAATATTTTAACAGACAAACCATTTTTCTCCAGGTCAATGAAGTTTTGAGGACTATCAGCTCTTCTGCTCTTAGTTTCCATCTGTGACTTATTAAAACTTCCATCACCCCTGTATTTGTTCAAATACACGGTTATGCCGTCTATAAGAAGTTTCTTGTTGAGTGAAGTATCCAGTCTTATAAAGGGATACAGGACAACCTGAAAACATTAGATGTTGTTAATGTTTTGGCACTCGAAAACAACATTCGCGCCTTATTGTTGGTAAGTTCTCTCAATTGATGTTCTCTCAAAGGTTCATTGCTTGAAATAATTCCTTTTTTCTGTCAAACATTAACAAAATCTCTTTAAGTTTATTTACTGATAATCATTGTTACATGCCAAAATTGATACACAAGTGTTATACATATAAAATACACAATTTATACAAAACATGTTGAAATTTAAACAAAATTGATACAATATCGCAAAAATTCATAATTATTGTATTTTATTGTATAATCGTCAAATACATGTCAAAATAATTTTGCATATGTCAAAAGACATAAGCAAATTGGTACAAAACGATTCAAGTTAAATCGTAACCTTTTAGTTCAAATTCATATCTACAAAACTTTACAATAATTTATTTGAATCGTAAGGTTTCGAAGACTTTATCGGATTAGTAAATTTTTTGACAGAAAAACATGGTAGCAAGAATGACCTCGAGCCGCGCGGCGCGGTACCCAGGCGAGAGGTTAAGCCCTTTATACATTACTATCATAGAGCAATATAACCAGTAGAGTGCGAAACAGCACGTTTTAGTTCTTAACAATTGTCACCGTTTCGCGGAGGGGGAAGAGGTAACCGACACTGAAAACAATTGGATTGACGGACGCGTTGAAGACGCGTGATAAACTGCTTAGGATGGCTCCGATTGGCAAAAAAATTCTTAGCAACGTTTTTTTTATTGGACTAGCCAGACATTTGACCACCATCTCATCTGGTAACTTGAGGAAATATAAGGTGCTGTCCTAATTGACAACGGCCGTGCGACGGGTGATTTCGTGGTCTCCTATTGGTCGGGCGACGTCCGTCGTACCACCATGGTCGCACGACCGTTGCCAGTTAGGACAGCGCCTTATACTAAAACAGCGTAATGTTCAATGAGTACTATCTACCCCACATCTTTCTCTATTAATTTAATTTGCTTCTTGGTTTCTACAGGTTAAATATCTACTTCTCATGAAATTATATCTTCCAAACTTAAAATAAAAATCCTAACAAACTTAGTGATTACTATGGAATATTTACTTCATACAGCATATCTTTCATGATGTATGATGCCGTATGACCTTCAGCTACTTTGTTTGGATATTGACGAATATGCTCTGCCACTCGCGCCATCTTCTCCCCTTCACTTGGTGTAAACAGCGTATCAATAAATGACAACAGCATATTCAGATCGGTGCTCAGAGACACGTTTCTGTTGTTCAGAGCCAAGTGGACGTTGAGGACGTATTCTGCAATAAACAAACAGTAATGTTAGATCCTGCAGTGAACTCTTATGGGCTGTGATGATGATGATGATTAATTTAAATCATATTTAATGAATGAGTATGGGCCCTGTGGTGTCCAGCAGAGTAGAATTACAGCAACTCTTCGACTGGGTGTCGCAGAAAGCGAGTAATGTCTTAAGCTTTAGTGGTGTTCACGCGAAGGTTAGAAAGAACGCTTCTTGCTCGTACGATTCGGATGTGAAATGAGCTCCCAGCCAGAGTGTTCCTTTGAACTATGACATGGGATTGTTCAAGTCGTATATTAGAGGTCTCTTAGAGGTAGGCAACGCATTGGTTTTCAAACCGCCTGCCAAGCGTGGTGGTTATAGCAAAGCCCTCCGCGTATGTGGAGCAAGCTACGTACGTATCAGTGACGGCAATATGGGTCAGCCTTTGTTTTTCTACTTAGTGACAAACGAGGTAGCAGCCCATCTAATTAAATGGAAGCTGGCTTGTCTCATTACTGAAAATACACTTGCTACCTTATTCTTCTAACTGGAATACAGCAATGCAAGCAATGTTTATTTAGTGGCAAAAATAGGTTAGGCGTTGGTATCCTCGATGGTGTATATCCGTTTTCTCGGACTTTTAGACCGCTAGATACCTCTGTGACTATCACAGGGCTTACAATTAATCATAACGAGTAGAAGCTTCAAATAGAGTTAGTATTCCACAGGGCACTGTGGTAGGTCCATTACAGAAACCGATATTCAATATACATTTAAAAATATGAAGACTTGGACAGCTTTTAAATTCGTATTTCGTGTATAATCACACAACGATTACTTGACCAACCAATATTTGTGATAACTATTAGCTCTGAAAAAACAGTAATGCGTTCGATTGTTGCTTCTGCATTTACTTATTTATTTACTTAGTTTGTACTAAAGTCTAGGTAAAATGTAAGACCGCAGTAACTCTTTTCACCACTTTTGACTGGACTGATTCAGGACAACCACAACACTTTACACCATTGGCAGTAATTATTTCGAAATTTGCAATTGTTTCAAGAACACCACGCTACCCCGTTAGAAACTTAGTTAGAAATTTTCCATAGAAACTTATACAGTATTCAATATTATTTAAAATATGTAGTTCTCTTACGTACCCATTAGCTTGAAGACGTCAGCTGCTAATAGAGTTCTCTTAAGATGAATGATCTCCATGAGCCAGCGCTTTCCAAACTTAAACGTGGCAGTTTTGTGAGACTTGGTCATCCTGTAAACATTATTAATCAATACATGTACAATTCAATTTGTGTGTGTGATGACTGGCAGAGTAGAATATGTAAGTGTAGGGGTACCACGACTTCAAGTTACTTTGACAGATAGCGGAAAAATGAGTATACTTAAGTTATTTTACGGGCAATAATACACTATATAGAATAAATATTACTCGACGCTATTGAGTATTTTATAACTAGTAGTTAATACATTTACATTGCTTGGTTTAAATATCGACACACATATAAATTGGAAATCCCACATTCAAAAACTTCGAAACAAAATTGCAAGTTTCACTTATGCATTCGCGGAAATAAAAAAGTCAACAGACATGCAGTCCGCGCTTGGCACGTACTATGCCTACGCTTATTCGTGGTTTACATATGGCGTAATCATGTGGGGTAATAGCGTAGACGTAAAATCCCTATTTACACTACAAAAAAGCATATTAGGATATTAGTAAATATAAAACAGACAGACAGCTGCAAACCATATTTTAAATATCTTAAAATATTAACCTTACCGTGCATCTATATATTGGAAATATGCAAATTTGTTAAAAAATATCCGCAGTTCTTCACTACACGTGAAGATAACCCATTAAACTATACACTACGCCATAAAAACAGACTAATGTTGCCTGACTCCCGCCTAACTAGCCACTCTACCAGCCCGCTTGTCATGTCAATAAAAATTTTCAATAAACTACCGACGCATTTAAGAAATGAGAATAACTATAATAAATTTATAAAAAGTTTAAAGCAAATATTAATTAATAAAAGTTATTACAGTGTAACAGCCTCCCTAAATGTGATATTTCTGTACCTACTAATATAAAATAGAATACTATAATTGATATATGTATGTACCTACGTGCCTACCTATATGCTGTGCTTAATTGTACAAAAAATTATATTAGTACCTGTAAATGTATACCTATATAATATATTAGCATCTCTATACGCCAAAAAAATTAGAATTATGCTTAACTATGTATAATTAGTACATAAAAAGATATAATATAATATGATTATGTATATAAATGAATAATAAGTGCAATGTCAAATACTTAAGTATGTTTATATAGCTCCTCTCTATACATATTGCTGTGCCCTTACGGGGTATCTTGTACTGCTACCATCAATGTACTTGATTATGCAATAAAACTGAATTACTGAATTACTGAATAACCATAACAAGCCGCCTTCGTTATTGAACACCATTTAAAATTTGTCGTTTTATACTGTCTAACTTTGGTGTCAATGTCTATCTATTACGTCAAATGTTGACACATTTGTTAAGAATCACAATTCCATGAGGGTGCTAGGTCTTTTTCTAAAACGTCATTATTCTAATTTCATAATCGGGCCGTGTTAATTTATTTTTCTTTCACGTTTCTTATTATCCATTTCGCATTATTGGTGGCATTCAAATTCTGTCATAGAATATTATATATATGCTTCCGGTATTGCTGCATAAAACGCAGAACTAGCGCCACCATTTACAGGTCATCTCTTTCGCGGTCACGCCATATCTATATCACCAACCCTTTCATTGCGGGTGTCGTATAGAAAGTAGCATATCAACATACCCATAACCATTAAAAGATGAACTAGCATATCTATGGACACGCATAGCAAAGTTAGTATTTGTTATCATTGGTTTACATTGGTTTATTAAATAAGGTGCGTCGGTGGTTAAGGTGTCCGACTCGTAAGCGAGAGGTTCGGGGTTCGAATCCCACTGCGGCCATGTACTGATGACTCTTTTCTGAGTTATGTAAGTATATTAGTTGAATACTAACCGATGCTCTTACAGTGGGGAAAACATCGTGATGAAACCTGCACATTCAGGCTACTGATCCAATCTAGTCAGGTTCCCTTGGTCTCAAGGTCACGGCGGTTAGTCGCTCCATTGTAATTATTTGATCTGCCAAGTTCTGGATCATGGTCAAGGCGGACCCTGGGCCCTCGTGCGCGAGAACACAACCGAGAGATTGACGCCAAGATGAATATTTTTTTATTATAACAGCTTATAATAGTTTTAATAAATTTTTGATAAGGTCATGCCGGTTCTTTACCGAAACACGTGACTAGACCGTGCACGCTATTGCACGATTTGGCACGAACTACTTACTTATCCCATTCCTTAACGAAAGCATTGCTTAATTCCTGCAAGACTGTAAAGTTTTTCATTGCCAAATATTCAGCGCTGAGACTTGCGAAAGTTGTCAAATAACCGCTGTCCAGTTTCATCATTTTTGAAACAAAGTTGTTGATCAGGTCTGACAACGTCGATATTTCGGGTTCAGATTCTGAAAACAATTGTTCAGCTGATGGATTGGATTACCTAAATGATTTCGTGAGGAAGTCTTAGCGTTATACATGTTTCCGTAAGATTGTTAATACCGTCAGTTTATTATCATATTTATTTAGTAAATACCTCTCTAGTAAAGCCATCAGAAAAAGTACCGTACTATTATCGTTGACGCTGTTTAAATCATCTATAACAGATATCTTAGGCTAATGATGATGATTTATTAAATAAATATGACACCACACCGGCATACAATTAATTATGATTAATAAATAGAAATACAATGTCAATTAATTATTAAAATTGTTATCTAACGCATTCAGATACATCATGTAAGATGAAAAGCAATTAGACTTACCAGTTACAACATTTCGTATTTGCACTACTGCCGTAGGTGATGTCGTCAATGGTGTTTTATATTGGGTTTCTTCTACAACGCCGCGGACACGTATATCCACTATATCTTTTCTAGTTGTAGATGAATTGATAGTGACCTCTTCCTTTGTACTTGTTACAGGTATAGCAGTATTTCGTCTGAATGATTCGTTATCGTACCAATGGTATTCTTTGGTAGTAAAAGTAAGGGCGCTAGTATTCACTGCGACTTGCTGATCTGGTGTAGAAGTTACAGTTACTGCTGTTGTAGCTTCGCTTGGAGAGGTATTAAAGTCAGTAACTAAACGTCTAACAGTTTCGTTAACCATAGTTGGAGCATGAACATAAACATTGTCAGACCTAAAAGGCATAGGTGGAGCGAAATTTTGGACAATTACTGGAGATTGAAAGCTGATTTCAGATTGAGAGGAAGATACTACTGCCATAGGTATTGAACTTAAACCTATTGTTACGTCATTTGTGACAGGTGAAACAGTATCTGCTACATATTTTAATTTATCAGTTTTTGGACTAATTGATTGCTCCATCTTAGATGCTGTAGAAGTGTTATCAGATGTAGCTGAAGTTATGGCATCGATAAGAGGTGTGAGTGTTAAATCATATTCTGAATATAGATATGACCCTAAATCATTAGTACGTCTTACGACTGCATGTTGTGTTATTGGAGTATTTGATACGGTATCGGGAAAATATGGTAGAGATGTCGGAAAATTTGTCATGGCATTTGGAAAATTCGGCGTGACACCAGGAAAATTTGGGCCACTACTAGGAAAATAAGACATGTAACCAGAAAAATTTGGTAGAGCATTCGGATATTTTGTCATTGCACTCGGAAAGTTTGGCATGACACCAGGAAAATTTGGCATACTACTTTGAAAATTTGGCATGCCACTAGGAAAATATGACATATCATTTTGATAATTTGGTATAGCACTTGGAAAATTGGAGGTGATACCAGGTAAATTTGACATAGCATTTTGATTATTGACTGGATAAATAGGAGCTGGAGTTTGGAGTTTATTGTTTGGCTGATACGGCTGTTTGTGTTGCGGTGGTTTTGAGTCGGAGTTTAGCAGACCTAAAAAGTCTGGTGGAGGATTTATTGGCTTTATGCCATACATTTTATTTTCTATTTCCATTCGCATATTATTTTGCAAACTGTCTGGTTCTGGTGAATATTCCACACCACTAGCTTTATCTAAAAAGGGGTATTGCATTCTTATCTGGCTGATTAAATTATTCGGTTGCGTCATTTTTCTCTCGTAATCATCCATCCCAAGATTTTTGTCAGTATGGTCTTGTGAAACATGTTCCGTTTCGCGAACAGTAGTTCCAGGTGTAGGAGCTCGAGCTGCGTCTTCCTTAATAGCAATAGTACTGGTACGCGAATGATCCTCAGCAGCCATCTGGGCGTAGTCATACATGTCTTCAGGGCGCATTGTTGCCAAGTTTATTGTTGCATCATCAAATGGTTCATAACTTACCGTCGTGCCTCCGGATGGTTCCACTTCATCATTCATAATCATTCCATAATCTCCTAAGTCACCGGCCCCAAATCGATCCATTTCACCATCAGGTGTCGCTGTACTTTTTCCAAAATTTGTTGGCTGTCCCAATTGGCCCTTTACTTGATTCGCCGCTTTTCTACCTCCAAGTCCTGGCCCAGCAGGCAATCCTTCATTTCCTGGTATAAAACTTTCAATAGGCCCACGGGGGGGTTTTAATTTAAACTCATGGGGATTACCAGTGGCTTCAATTATAGCATCAATATCCATTACCGGTGGTCTATCAGTGTAGTCCATATCGTAGTCCATTCTTCTACCAGATCCCATCACTTTACTGGGGTCTAGTTCTGCATCCGGACGAGTACTAAATTTATCTGTCAAAATCAAGTTTGTATTAAATATTAGGTAGGTACTTGGTAGCCGGCTTAGATTTGCACCTACCTCTCTTGTACGGTTAGGTGTCGATTAAGGAAATAAGCATACGTACACGTACACATACGAGCAGCGTACTGCAGGGCGGCAGGGACACAGGCCTCGGGTGAAAGGGTTATCGGGGGCGACTACTTGCAGTTTCCCAAATCCTGCAGCTTTCGCTGTTCGGTGCAATCATCATACGAACCGCAAGAGAGTTATTCCACAAATTTTTTGAAGGATGCGGAGACGCTGCTGCCTATTATCTGATCTACAGAGAGCCTTCTACGATCAGCCCTAAATTAAAGGTCGCATCAGATGACACTTTTCTGAGGAAATTAGTGCAATACTACTCTGCCGGTGACATAAATAAGGCTATATACATATAATATAATTTTAACTATTTCACCTTCCGAGCCAAAATGTTGTCCTCCAAGCGTCATAGTTTTATTGTGATCTTTCAGTTTCTTAACGTCTTCATTTGTATGTACTTTCGAGCTTGCCATGTCTTTGTTCTCATTATCTATTATTTTCAACGTAGAGCTCATGTTCAGGTCATCGTATGTACTATAAATATTGTCGTCCTTATTCACATTTTCACTGGTCAATATATTATTAATAATAATGACAATATTGTTTTTATCGACGTTTTTCATTTCTGAAATTAATTTCGTACCATTCTTTAAAGACTTCGTCATGTTGAGATTGGTATCAACTAATTTCAAATCCAATATTGTATCCTCATTGTTATTATCAAATATTCTAATTCCGCCATATTTCAGAAGATGGCGGACCATACCATAATACTTGGTTGAGATGTTGCTAAAATTATCTGTGTCAATATCTTTTGTCACAATTTCATTATTAGCCGCATCAGTATTGTCTTTATTCAGCTTTATAGATCGGGAAAGTTCGTCATGTGGTAGAGGTTGTTCAATATTTTTATTTTCAACATCTTTTGTACTGTCAATATCTTCAAAATTTTCGCCACCATGGGGTACTGCAAATCGGTTCGAGTAGAACAGTGCGTCGTTTTTTTCACTATCAAGAGGTACATTTTCTGTAAATAAAGCAAAATATCTCCGTTACGTCAGTACATGGTGAACATAACATATCAAAAGTAGAAAATTTCTGTAAATAATATACATCATAGCTTAGCGTAATAAATAATTTTACTATATTATTCTCTTCGAAGAAAAATCTTCGACCGCATCGGAACTTACGTACACTAAAGTGTAATTGGTATTAAATATGAGAGAGAAATCACCTTTTTCGTTGGAAATTGCATCGTCAAAGCCGAAATGTGAACTGCC
Source organism: Blastobasis adustella (assembly GCA_907269095.1). Taxonomy (NCBI): domain Eukaryota; kingdom Metazoa; phylum Arthropoda; class Insecta; order Lepidoptera; family Blastobasidae; genus Blastobasis; species Blastobasis adustella. Next base: position 9,034,365 of record OU026140.1, read on the forward strand.
CACAGAGAGCTGTGCAAGAATAAATAATATATTATGAACTCTCATAATCCTTATGGAGCCGCTGTTCGTGCCTTGCGCAAGCCCATGCTGTGTCGTAAATGCGTTATATTGCTCCTCGATATGCCTTACTAGTATTTTTATAGTTATTTTTATATCAAATACTATTAAACAAATGCAATGTGGTGCAGGACTATGAGGCTGTTATGGGCACTCGTGACTATCGCCGGTTATTGTAGGTGTTTTAATACAAGTGTGATGTTTGTTGTTGTTATCTCCAATTTTATACTTTATTTTCTCGGTGGGAAATCGTTTCGTAATGTAATGTTTTAAACTATCACGGTTAGCCTTTAATGCCGACGTGGGGGCTTGGGAGGCCACATATAAAACATTGAGTTTTATATTGAGAGTTTTATAGATTGTAATTTTTATTGCCTAGGGCGGCACACGGTAAGACCCGGTCTGATGGAAAACTGTCACCATTGTTCTGGATACCAGCAGCCTGAGGGAGCGGACACGGTGTCTTTTGAAAAACCCCTAGATTAAGGCCAATAAATTGATTTCAGTATCGCATTTGATAAAGCCAAAGAGCATCTGCTTCATAAGATGCAAAGTTTAGGCGTGCTTGGAAGTCTCGTTGTTGGGCTTGATTCCAGACCGCTAATCGTCAATATATCAGGTCTTGAATCTCATCTTTAATGCTCTGTTTCGGGTGTACCCCAAGGTTCTCACTTTGGGCCAATGTTTCTTTCTGGGTTAAGTCATCAATATCACAGACTAGATACAACTCAGTAACTTCTCAAATCTGCTGACGACTTCAAAACTTAAGAAATCGAGGTTAATGCTCTCACATTTAGACCTAGTAGACTTCTGGCAGATTCTCATGTAACATTTAACACTAACACTATTTATGGAATTCCTTTATGAATAGTGAGAAATAGCATCGGTGTGGTGACATCAGTGGTTCTGACAACAAACCCATTATTGTAATGCGCCAATTGTTAACATAAATTTTTTTGGTCACTTCAAAAAGCTGCGCTTCTAAATCATATTATAACAAATGTCATAGAAAACCTAGACTAATAATATTTTTATTAGTCTAGGTAAGTTATTTGATATATAGGTATGATATAAATTGACATTGTTATATTATTATATGATATAACATTGACATTTAATCGATATCATGAAGTAATCAATTCTAAGGCTTGATGTCCACTCGCGCGGTGCAGTGCACTGCGCGGCGCGCCGCGCGGCGCCACGTCAAAGAAACGGTGGTCTTATTCTGGTTTTTCAAACTAGGCAAGAGCTTTTTCGATGCTTTTACGCGCGTTATTTGAAATAACTCGCTTAATTATTGACCATATGTCTTCTCGACTGTGTGTTCACACGCAGGCGTAAAAAGTAAATGGAGATTTTTTAAATCTGCCGGCTCAAATGCAACCAAGAGAAACGTACGAAAAGGATATCATTCATTAAAACACTGAAAGTGGATTAAAACACTTTCAGTGCCGGCCCGAAAAATATTATGCAATTTTCAGATGCAGCATACAGTTTCTAATATTTTTTACTATGATGCCAAACCTGTACGCCCACCACCACCACCACCACCACCACCACTATGTACCACTGGGCGTACAGTATGTACTTAGTATCACTATTCTAAAAGCCTATAACAATCGAACCGTCGGACGTGCAGATTTGACGTCATAGTAAACAATGTTAGTAAATAATAGTAAGAACTGTTGTGACGTCATAGTAAATAATAATAAGAACTGTTTTCTCTATTGGAAACGAATAATTTTGTTCTGGCCTACACTTAGATTTTTGATCTAAAAATGTATTAAACGCGAATGTTTCTTTTTTTTAACTAAAAAGTATAAATATGTAAAGAAATTGGACCACCTCGATTGGTCTTCCTCGAACACTATGATAACTTTTCCTTTTAACCCGACTACGAGGAAGCCCAGGAAGAGTAGTTTTTTTTTTAATTATTAATAGGTTTGGATTTGACCTCAACTCACCTGATGGAAAGCGACGATGGGTAGTGAAGTTAACAGTCTATGTATGTATGAAAAAGCCCCAGAGATTTATCAGGACCGTAGCAAGTGGAACAATGTGGTATCTGCCTATCCCTACGGGAGAAAAGCGTAACCGAATGAATGTGTGTCATTGTTTGTTGTATCAATGAATGTTGATCTCGACAAGCACTATCATTTCTATTTAGGAACTAGTGTTGTAGGACCAATAGTTTTATAGTTATTACAGTCAGTTTTAAATTTGACAGCTGTCATCCGAACTGTAGATCTTGACGAGCACTATAATTTCTCTTCAGGAACTAGTGTTCTACGAGCGATCGTTTCAAAGTTATCATAGAAGTAAGATTGACAGCTGTTATCTGAAATGTAGATCTTGACGAGCACTATCATTTCTCTTCAGGAACTAGTGTTCTAGGAGCGATCGCTTCAAAGTTATCCCAGTATTAACATTGGCAGCTGTCATCCGAAATGTAGATCTTGACGAGCACTATCATTTCTCTTCAGGAACTAGTGTTCTAGGAGCGATCGCTTCAAAGTGGTCACAGTATTAACTTTGACAGCTGACATCCGAAATGTAGATCTTCATGAGCACTATCATTTCTCTTCCGTAACTAATGTTCCAGGAGCGATAGTTTCAGAGTTATTAGAGTTTTAAGTTTTACAGGTGTCATCCGAAATGTAGATCTCATCGAGCACTATCATTTCTCTTTAGGAACTAAGTTCGTTCTAGGATCAAAAGTTACAGAGTTATTAGTCTTAAGTTTGACAGATCTCGACGAGTACCAGCATTTCCTTTTAGAAACTTGTGTTCTAGAACAAAGCATGCCTTATTTATTATTCGGGAGGAACTGAGAACAAAATGACGAAAGGATCACGAAAGCGAAACAACTACGATAATGTTGCGGAATCACAAAAAGGGGCGGGCAGCAGTCAAAATTTCTTTGACAAGGTCGAATTCCTATTTCATTCATACGCGTTGAATCTGTACTAAAAAAGAAGACAGATATATGTGTGTAAACTGTGTCACATATGGAGGAGAGATTCGAACTGTTGGTAAAAAGAAACAGTCAAGTGTGACGTCTCATGTTGACATCTGCTGACATCGCGCCGCACACTGCACGATGGGGCCAAATTGGAAAAATGTAGACAAAATTCATACAAACTACCATTTCGGGCTTGGATTGCGGGTTTTGCCCCATCATGCAGTGCGCCGCGCGGCGCGCTGCACAGTGGGACATTTCGCCACCTGTCAATGTACTTGCATACAAACTGCTCGGCGTGCAACAAGTTTTGCCACATTGTGCAGTACGCCGCGCGGCGCACCTCTTCAATGTGTCCCAGCGCTAAGATCTAGCCACGACATAACTATTATTTTATTATTAGCATCCAATTCATGGTTTCCTAATAATTTATGCAAGTGGTCACTATATAGACTTTAATATGCGAAAACTTAAAACGGGTCGATAGATTCTTTGAACTGATTCTATTTAGCTATTAAGTACTGTTTGTTTCACGAAGAAAATAAAATAGCATAATAATGTACCACTTAGCCCGGTGCGAAGCAAGTCTCACGAAGCGCCTACACCTATACCTATCCCCACGAACAATGCATTCGAACTGCTAGCCGACTGTCACACGAAACCATTTTCGACAATGTAGTTGTTTACAACACCTACTCGTAGCTACTCAGAGGTACTATCTCACCCATCTACGAAATTAACTTTAATTTACCGGAAAACTTAAGTAGCAGCGTCGGTAGTCAAGTGGTAACGGTATTCGACTCGCAAGCGAGAGGTATCGGGTTCGAATCCTACAGCCGCCATGTACCAATTACTCTTTTCTGAGTTATGTACATTTATGTAATACGGCAAAGAGACATGCAAGCGTGCCACCTGAATGAAAGTGGTCACCGCCATCTATAGACATCAGCAGCACTAGGGCTGCTACCTATGCCTCTAATATACCGAATACTGAATACTAACCGGTGCTCTTACCGTGAGGCAAAACTTCGTGATGAAACCTGAACGTTCAGGCGACTGAATGTATATGCAATAAAGAATTTTTCATTCATTCATTCAATCTGCGACAAACATATCTCACTCAGAAAAAGTCATTACTACACGGCGGCTCCCCACTTGAACCTCTCGCTTACGAGTCGAATACCGTTACCACTTGACCACCGACGCTGCTACTTAAGTTTTCCGGTAAATTAAAGTTAATTTCGAAGATGGTTGAGATAGTACCTCTGAGTAGCTACAAGTAGGTGTTGTAAACAACTACATTGTCAACCGCTACGGGTTAGAAACGTAGTACTCGTGCGTAGCAACCGCTTCGGTGTGTCGTAGAGCTCTGGTTGATGTATCTCAGTCGTAGGTGCTTCGCCGCAACAGAGATTTGACAATCCCTTTTTTCCTATCTCGCGATTTATGCTAAGTAACTTTTACAGCTTATGAATTATGAGTCTGATTTTGCCATGAATGATGACGTCATCCAACACTCTTTTTTGAGTTCTGTATATTAGTTGAACACTAACCGATGCTTTTGCGGTGAAGGAAAAAATCGTCTGGTAAGGTTCTTCTGTTAACCGGGTCACACAGGTCACACGGCAGTAGCTCCACTTTAATTACCTGGTATGCCAAATCCTAGAGCATGTTCAAGGCGGACCCGGGCCCAGCTCTCGCGCAACCGGGACATTAATGCCAAAATTAATATTTTAGAGAAGCACCTATACGAAAGATGAAGTGCCACAAAATAACTCGCGACATTGCTGTTTGACATTTCATAATTGTCATAGAAGCGTTTGACGTTTATCAAAAATTCGCCTTCGTTTCCTACTACAGTTGGGGTTCAGTAGGGGTCTGTGCTTAGTGCACTTCTGTTCAGCGTGATTTTATATTAGTTTGTTTCCGGTTGTGCTCTCGCGAAAAAGGGCCTAGGGGCCGGCTTGATCACGATCCAGGATTTGGTACATCAGGTAATTACAGTAGAGCGACTGTCATCTAACCTTCGTGACACTGCTACCAGGGGAATCTGAGCAAATTTGATCATGGTTACACATTTAGTTATCTGAATGTGTAGGTAGGTTTCATCACCATGTTTTCTTTCACCGTAAGAGCATGGGTTAGTATTCAACTAATGCACATAACTCAGAAGAGAGTCATTGATACATGGCCGCAGCGGGAGTCGAACCCGGTACCACTCGCTTGCGAGTCTGATACTTTAACCGCTCGGCCACCGACGATGCGCAGCATAAGATATAGCGCTGACTCTGACAAAAGGCGACTAGTCCAACTAATGAGTAAGTGGAAGGAGTCACTTGAGAATGGTGGTTTGAAGCTAAATGTAGCGACGAGAGAGCACATGGCCTGCAAAAGTACAGATCCTCTACCTACCGTTCATATAGGGACGGTACGCCGCCATCTTGAATTTTGTAATTTGGAGTGCATCCTAGTTATTCTGGAATGTTTTTACTTATAAAACGAGATTAAATAAAAGCTAAAAGACATGAAAATTATGTCACTTGAACGGAACATACAATTCACTCCCATTAAATTAGATTATAACCAACTTTATGTCGCTCAATATCGTACATTTCAGTCCATTCTACTGGATAGGGTCTATTGGAGTAGAGTCTATCCGAGATTTTGTGAAGTCATTCTACACTATTGGATCAAGATGGCGAGGTTCTATTGGGGATCAATGGCATGGCCCATGGCCAGATATCTGAATCGCAATCGGGGTCATCAATAAGCGCGAATATCCGCGGATTTGGCAATATGGTGTGAGGGGACGGGTGTAATTTAAGACATCAAAGCTGAATGGACAAGTCTATAAGACCATCATTAGACCTGCTCTCGTATACGGCAGCGCGACTTGGCCCCTGTAAGCAGAAGCTGTAAGTCACGGAAAATAAGATGCAGATGTGTGGAGTGTAGCCATATGGTATCCGGCAGAGTAGAATAGCACCAACCCCTTACACTCGTGGGTGTCGTAGAAGGCGACTAATGTTTTCGAGGCCAAAGATTTAGAGTCTCTATGGACTGAAAAATGTTTTCCATTGTTATATTTATCACACTGCGATCTCCAACCCGCCTGCCGAGCGTGAAGATTATGGCAATAACCTCCCCTTTCGTCGGAGAGGTCCTAAGTTCTGCAGTGGACTGATATGGACTGTGGTGTGATGATGTGGAGTTTCGCTTACGAAACGCATACATTCGCAGTAGCCTTGATGCCACCCCCGCCAGGCACATCAAGAAGACCAATTTATGATCATTATTTGAACTTAAAACCAATTCTTTGTGAAGTAGGGGTAGAGGCACGGTAAGGGCACGGTAGGGGCATGTTAGAGGCACGGTGGAGGGACGGTAGGGGCATGTTAGAGGCACGGTAGAGGCACGGTACGACCGGCGCGCTTCACTCTAAGCATCATTTCTGCATACATTTAGTCATTATATCAAGTTTGGTGTCTTTTTCTTATAATTTGAGGACGAGGAATTCATTTCTGCAATAAAATTTTCACGCACCCATACAAAAAAAACGCGACATTAATAAATCAAAAATATTCTTTTCACTTTTTTTTTTTATTTACTCCCTAAAATCAAAACTATTAGTGCCGATTCACATTGAAGAAGTGCAAGTGCAAGTACATTGACAGGTGGCGAAATGTCCCACTGTGCAGTGTGGCGCACTGCAAGATAGGGGCCAAACCCGCAATCCAAGCCCGAAATGTTAGCTCTGATGTATGAACTTTTTCTAAATTTTTTTTTTAATTTGCCCCCATCGTGCAGCGTGCGGCGCGATGTCAGTAGATGTCAACATAAGATGTCAAATTTGACTGTTTCTTATTACCAACAGTTCGAATCTTTCCTCCTTATGTGACATAGTTCACTCACATATATCTGTCTACCTTTTTTAAGTACAGATATAACGCGTGTGAATGAAATAGGAAGTCGACCTAATCAAAAAAGTTTTGACCGCTGATGTGTAAGCCCCTCCCCTTTTTCTGATTCTGTACCAATATCGTATTCGTTTCGATTTCGTGGTCCTTTCGGCATCCCGAATTATAAATATGGCGTGTTCGGTTCTGGAACACTAGTTTCTAAAGAGAAATGATTGTGCTAGTCAAGATCTACGTTTCGAATGACAGCTGTCAAACTTTTGAACGATCGCTCCTAGAACATTAGTTCCTGAAGAGAAATAGCAGTGCTCATCAAAATCTACATTTCGGATGATAGCTGTCAAACTTAATACTGTGGTAACTCTGAAGCGATCGCTCCTAGAACATTAGTTCCTGAAGAGAAATGATAGTGCTAGGCAAGATCTACATTTCGAATGACAGCTGTCAAACTTAAAACTGCAATAACTCTAACTCTAAAACTATTGGTCCTACAACACTAGTTCCTAAAAGGAAATGATAGTGTTCGTCGAGATCTACATTTCAATTGACAGCTGTCAAACCTAAAACGGTAATAACTCTGAAACTATTGGTCCTAGAACACTAGTTCCTAAAAAGAAATGATAGTGCTTGTCGAGATCAACATTTTTTTAAAGAAATTCTTTTCCACATTGACCACATTGTTCCACTTGCTATCCTGACAAATCTCTGTGGCTTCTTCATACATACATAGACCGTTAACTTCATTGCCCTTCCTTGGCTTCCTCGTAGTTAAAAGTAACAGTTATCATAGTATTCGGGGAAGACCAATCGAGGTGGTCCAATTTCTTTACATATTTATGATGTTATACTTTTTAGTTAAAAAAAGCAACATTCGCGTTTCATACATTTTCAGATCAAAAATCTAAGTGTAGGCCAAAACAAAATTATTAGTTTCCAATAGAGAAAACAGTTATTACCCTTGTTTACTTTGACGTCAAATCTGCACGTCCGACACGGTTCGATTGTTATAGGCTTTTAGACTAGCGATACTTAGTACCTACTGTACGTAGGCCCAGTGGTACATAGTGGTAGTGGTGGTGGTGGGCGTACAGGGTTGGCACCATAGTAAAAAATGTATGCTGTAATAATGTGAAAATTGCATAATATTTTTCGGACCAGCACTTTCAGTGTTTTAATCCAAACTGAATGATATCCTTTTCGTAAGTTTCTCTTAGTTGCATTTGAGTCGGCAGATTTAAAAAATCTCCATTAAGTTTAACGCCTACGTGTGAACACACAGTCGAGAAGACATATGGTCAATATTTATGCGAGTCGTTTAAAATAACGCGTGTAAAAGGATCGAAAAAGCTCTCGTGCAAACGTTGCCTAATTTGAATAACCAGAATAACACCACCGTTTCTTTGGTTGTCAACGTGACGTGGCACCCTGCGGCGCGCCGCGCAGTGCACTGCATCAAGCCTTAGGATTTATTCCAGAAAAAAATACTTGTAAATAGCCCAGTTATACGGAATAATAAACTTGTCAAATATATTTGTCTAAAAACTGTATCAAAAAAAATATTTTGTGTCGCGTGGCGGACCTGCATAGTAAGAGAAGAGCGGTATGAATTAGCCTTTTTGTTATGTTTAGATAAGTTCTAATAAGTAGTTATTCTTCAGGTTGTAGATTAGATAACGAGACGAGATAAATTTAAATCAAATGAATATATATGGGAAAAGTTTCGCCACTAGAGTTATTTTAAATGTGATAAAATTAATCTAGGAGGTGTTTGACAAAAAACGCGAGTGTAAATAAGGTGTTTATTGTTCCCAATTGCCACTACATGCGAATAGGTCTGTGCATTTTAATTCTCTTTCCATGCAGTTGCACCATTCTGTGCATTTTTTTTTGCAGCGGCAAAACTCTAAACTCTAAACAAGCAGCAGACGCCACAAGTAGGCTTGTCCATATCGGCTCCCAATAGCCTTTTGTTTTGTCAAGCTCCAGTCAGCATGGCTTGACGGCTGTTGCTCAGGAGCTATAATCTGTCCCCAAACAAAGACTCTTTCGCTTCCTCACACCAACAACCCGTTGTTTCTGCTGCGAGTGGGATAAAAAGGTACTGGTTTTGCATCACGGAATATTTGTCCCTTTTTCTAAAGGCCGCAGATTCCACCGCTAGACGAAAATCGTCCCGACCACCGACAACATCCTAAAGCGTGATGGCCATTGGCTTCCACTATGGAATCGCAGATGCATACATGACGTTCACGAACCTAGCAGCCGAGGCAAAGAGCCACCACCACCCGCAATGAGTCACTGTCCAAAAGAGTGCCTAAATGTGGTCACGGCAAAGCGTGCAACCACGCACCTGACTCTGGCTGCGACATCGCCTTAAGTCTTGCAAGGTCCACACCCACAGCGACACTCTCAAGCTGATCTAGCACTCTCTTGACGCCAAGATTATCTCATGACCGCTGACTTCCCACGTCATCTGGAATGGGCGAGGCCGGGTTGAGGCCTTCCAAGCCATAATCGACATGAGGAATGTTCGTCCTGCCACCATCTTCTGCTACAATATTAGTGACCAGTGACTTACATCCCTATGGGGCGACGCAGGAAAGGCCGGCAGGCTCACGTCCCGAACACGCCGCACCTCTAACTCCCACACCGGATAGGCAAGGACGCCTGGCTCCACTGCTCCACGTTGTGAAAAACATTCAAGATCCGCTCCACCGAATCTCTAAGCACTTCATCAAAGGCAGCTGCATTGTCCGGGTACAACCAAGTAGGACACTGGAAATAATTAACATTGGCGACAGCGAAGCACAACCGCAGCAAAATCAGAGCAACGTGTGCTGAAAGATTTTCAAGGCTTTCTGGGGCGACAAGAAGAAGCTGCCTTCTGGATTCGAAAGCTTCAGGAATGGCCTCGGCAAAAATAGGTGATTCCAGAAGATGAAAAGATGACGAAGATAATTCCCTGAGACTTGGAAGCATGGAAGGAGAAAGGGGAAAGGTAGGACGAGACTCTACATTGCAGGAGAAGAATTTACACTTACTGGAGTTTACCTCTAGCCCTAGCCTACGCAAGAGCGGTAGTAGGATCTGCAAATCATGCTCCACTACTTCAGGCTTTCCTCCAGTTATACCATCATCTAAATACCAAATATTTAAAGCGATTTAAGTTACATAACGGCCTTGTGAATAGCAAGACTGAAAGCCTGGAGACCAAGTGGATCACCCTGCTGCGCCCCAACCTAGGACAGAAGAGTCCCGTGACAGAAAAGGTTAGAAGGGGAGTAATAGAGTTGGTAGAAAAAAATGTAAAGAGAAGACAGTCTCTCCCTAACCTTGCTCAATTCAGCCGTAAACAACAACATCAGTATCCATTGTGCGTAGCATTATTATTGTGTGACCTTTTTGCGATCCAACATTAGCTACATGAACCATTAAGCGCGTGTCTGCATCTTCATGGTGCGTGTCTGCTTCCTTGCCACAGTAGCAGAGACAAAAAGCTAGAACCATGCAACCATGAGGAAACAGACACGCGCTTGATGTTTCATGTGATTGATGCTGTAGCCCAAGGTCACACAAAAATTATGTTACTCGCAGTGGATACTGAGGTTGTTGTTCTCGCAGTTGCATGTATAATACAATTGCCGGAACTCCAGGAGTTATGGATACATATTAGCACAGGACCAGACAAGGCAGAAGTCTTGCTATTCTTTCACGTCTTTTCAGGTTCCGATTCTGTTTCGTTTTTGTGTGGAAAGGGGAAAAAAGTGTGTTTTAAGTTTGGAGCGCATATTCTGCTGTGACGGAGGGATTTTAATTAGCAACAGCCGCGAGCCCTGCTGACTGGGGCGATATGCGATATGGACAAGCCTACCTGCGGCATCTGCTGCTTGTTTAGAGCTTATTCATTGCCGCAGCAAAACAAAATACACAGAATGGTGCAACTGCATGGAAAGATAATTAAAATTAGTGTCAGTTGGGAACAATAAACACCTTATTTACATCCGCGTTTTTTGTGAAACACCTCATAGATTAATTTTATCACATTTAAAATAACTCTAGTGGCGAAACTTTTCCAAACATCTTCATTTAATTAATGTTTATCTCGTCCATAAATCATTTATTTATCTTATCTACAACCAGAAGAATAACTACTTATTAGAACTTATCTAAACATAACAAAAAGGCTAATGCAAACCGCTCTTTTCTTACTATGCAGGTCCGGCACGCGACACAAAACATTTTATTTTGACACAGTTTTTAGACAAAAATGATTGACAAGTTTATTATTCCGTATAGCAGGATAACTGGGCTATTTCTAAATATTTTATTACTGGGGCAAATCCTAATAGTTTTGTTCTTAGGGGGTGAATTCGAAAAAAAATTTGAAAAGAAAATTTTAGATTTTTTGATTTCTCGTTTTTTTGTATGGGTGCGTGAACTTTTTATTGCAGAAATGAATTCATTTGTCCTTGTCCTCGAATTATAAGAAAAAGATACCAAACTTGATATAATGTCTAATTTATGCAGATATGAAGCTTAGAGTGAAGCGCGCCCGACGTACTTTTTCCCCTCTACCCTGCGCACCTGCTGGGGGGAACCACGTGGCAACTGGGCTAAATCAGCTCAGATCAACCCAGAATAAGCCTCCAGGAACACCTGTTCCGAGCGGTTTGCTTTGTCTCAAAAAGACAAGGTGATGGATCTAAGATCTCCCCCTAGTACACAACGGGCCGAATAGGATGTTATTCTGTCGCATCAGTCCGTTTACAGGATAGACCGGTATTATTTTCTCTATATGACGGATCCGGTCAATAGCATGGAATCATGTGGTCAATAGTACGGACTCACGACGCAGAAAACGGAAGTGGGAGTGCGCCGCCTGGCGTGCTGACAGAGTCTCGACGGCACGACTCGGGCGGAGTGGCGGGCATTCTTGGCCCGACCGCTGAGGAGTGAACACGTCTTGAAACTGTCTCCACATTTCGTTTAGAGAAAGTGTTGTTTACGTTTAAAAATAAAGTAATTTATAAATAACCTTTGAAATAATAATACCTCTCTGATTTCATGTAAAATTGATGTGCAAAAATGAAGTGGAATAAATACGGTGAAGTAAATGTGAACGCTTTCTTTAATTTATCTGTACGAAGACGATCTAATACTGATATCACCACCCTGATGACAATGATCCTGATACACTACTTTCCTTGACGCACGATATATATTTTAATAATTCTAGCGGCATTTTGGGTAACTTTTGCCAAATGTGTGTTTTTACTAATTTTGACCTGCTGAACACCTGATTTTCGGTCAGAAGCTCAGAATTCAACATGGCAGATATGTTTGAAATTTTTTGTTTTATTTTCATTTAAGTTTATGTTTTCGTGTGGTGTCTCAGTAGACAATTCTAAAAATATACAACATAATTTTACATTTCAGCCATTAGTTTTACAAAAATCATTTTCAGAAAGCCTTTAAACTTACGGATTATGAGTATATTTGTTGCTCCTTCACACAAAAACTACAAAACAGATTTTGCTGAAATTTTCCAGTAATGTAGCTTAAATGCCAAATGCAAGGATAATCCACTTAAAATGTATGAACGTTTTGAAAATTATCTTTGTTTTTATTAATACAAATGGCCGAAATGTAATGTGTGGTATATTTTTAGTATTATCGCTATTAAGCGCTATCATTTGATATCCCACCCGGTGTCAGGTTTAGGGAAAACATGTTTTTAAATGTTGATTCGCTATCTTGAGCTTCCGGTCCAAAATCGAGAGTGTCATCATCGAAATTCGTGTCAAGCAGGTCCGAATTTGTAAAAAACTCGGTTGGCCAAAAATTACCCAAAATACCGCTAGAATTGTGGACCGGCTTAGGATTAATGTTTACCACCAAGAAAACTCCATTCGTTGTAGCTCCACTGTTCTTCGAGATACCGCTTGGCGCTTACCTTACTTAAATCCTAGGTAGAGACATGAAATATACGTGTGTATATACATGACTTATGTACGAGTATATTGTATAAATAAATGATGTTAAAGCATATTAATAAGCATACCTACATAATCTAGATGTCGACATTTCCAGTGACATCGAGCTTCGCAACAATTTAAAAGAAAAGGTCATGTTGCCATTCTAAAATATTTGGTAATAACAGATCAAAGCAATACTTCACACTTCACGCCTGGGCATTATCTTCATTTTTATTAGTAGTACTGCTTACCATTTACGCTTGCTTGTCACCATGAAAGAGACTGTAGGTTGAATTAGTAAGCATTTCCCCTAGAGTAGGAGATTGTGATGAAGGATGAGAGTAGATATTTCTGTTCTAGGTTGAGCTAAAAATTGTGAAACAGTTTTCTCCTTCTACTTAGCGTGTCGACTCATGGCAAATCAAACTTGCGAGAACCAATATTCCACCACAGATACAGCGTTATCCGTGGTAGCGTACAATTCCTCGCGCGCATGTGGTAAGGCACGCAGGACAAATGAGTAAATGTGCTATCGTCTGGAGCAAGACACCACACAGGTAAACCATCTTAAGAAGTTTCAATAAAAGGGAAAATGAGTAGAAAATAATAAAAAGAGAAAAAATTATGAACACAATACATAAGAAAAATATAAAATAAAACAACAAACTAAAACAATATCGACAGATGAAAAGCTACTCGTATTTAGTTCAATCGCAATTCATAATTTTAAAAAGCTCTTTTTGACTGACTGAAATGACTTCTGATTTGGACAAAAATCCTACTGTAACTAGTTCTATAATGTATAAATAAATACCCAACTTTCGCTTCTATTTATACAATAAAAAAGTAAATAGTGCCTTGGGGATAAAGTGTAATAGGGCTACAAAATAAAATAACAATAAAAAAAGGATAAAAACACGCCTTTAGTAAAATACAACCGGCGATAGTAACGGGTACCATAACAGCACCACATTGCATTTGTTTAATAGTATTTGAAATAAAAATAACCATAAAAATACTAGTAAGGAATATCGAGGAGTAATAAACGCGTTTCCGATACAGCATGGGCTTGCGCAAGATGCGAGTGGCGGCTCCACAAGGATTATGAGAGCTCATATATTCTTCATTCTTGCACAATTCTCTGTGGGCAGTTCACATTTCGGCTTTGACGATGCTATTTCCAATGAAAAAGGTAATTTCATTCATTCAATAAAATCTTACAGTTATGTGACTTGTATTGATAGTGTACCGATTTCCTGCTATAAAAGATTTAACGATAACACAAAAAATGTAAAACTAGGCACCACTATCGTCGCCAACAAATTGCGATAACTTACAATGAAATTCTGAGGATTTTTAAATTATGGTGAACACAGTACTTGCCAAAGATGTTTTTCTTTAATTTCAGGCAATATCCCTTTTGACAATGAGAAAAACGATATGTTCTACTCGAACGGCTTTGGACTCCCGCCTGTCGGTGGCACAAATATTGAAGCTTTTGATACTATAAAAGATGTTAAAAACATCGAAGAAGGTTTACCAAGTGACGAACATAACAAACATGTAAAGCACGGTGATAATGAAACGGATAATTTTATTAACATTCCAGCCAACCATTACAATATGGCCGGCCATCTCCTCAAACATGGCGGCATAAGAATATTCAATAAGAATGATGAAAATAAAGTAGTTGATTTGAAATTAGTCAATGGCAATCTCAATATGACGAAGACTTTAAGTAATGGCACAAAATTAGTTTCAGAAGTGAAAAACGTTGATCAAGATAATATTGCCATTATTATTCATTCAATTTTAACGAGTGAAATTATGAATACCGATGACAATATCACTAATGAACACGATGAAATGAACACGAGTTCTACGATACAAATAACAGATGACGGTAACAAGAACAATACTAGCTTGAAAGACTATTCAATCGAAGATGTTACGAAACCTCAAGAACACGACGAAAATTTGATTTTCGAAACACAGAAAATGCCAAAAACCACGGAAGGTATATAATTTAAACTCTAACTAAATAACCTTTTACAAATCGAAAGTAATATCCAAAGCGATTTATCAATCAATCAATCAATCTAATTATTAGAGGCTAACCAAATAGACTCTTCGAACATCGCCCGGCACAAGTATATGCGACAATTGAGGATATGACGTTCCTTATTCAAGTTAATACTCGTGCTTGCTTCTAATGGTTAAGGGTCTGACTCGTAATCGATAGGCACGGGGTACCAAGTCCAGTGCCGCCATGTACCAACGACTCTTCTATGACTTACATATATTAATTTAATACCAAACAACCATGCTCTTACGGCCAGGGAAAACATCGTGATGAAATCTGCACATTCAGGCGATTGAATATTTAACAATGATTCAATCTGGTCAAGTTCCCTAATACAGGGCCATAGAGGTAAGATGGCAGTCGCTTCACTGTAATTACTTCCTCTTTCAAATCCTGAATCATGGTCAAGGCAGACCTTGTGTGAAATTCTAGGCCGGTTACCGCGCGACAGAAATATAATACATTCTTGATTTTGACAGGTAAATTTAGAACTCATCCAGTAACAGAACTAGGCATTAGTAAAGTGATGGATCGCAGAAGAATGGAACCGGACTCCACTGATCTGGATAAACCATCACCGAATGAACCTGAGGGAGGTGAAGATTTTAAATCAGGAAGTGTAGAGCCTGTGGACGAAATGGGACCTGACGTAGGGCCAGGACTCGGAGGTAGAAAAGCGGCGAATCAAGTACCAGCCAACTTTGGACAGTCATTCACAGTATTTGGAGCAGCTGATGGAATTGGGGGACCAGCAGACGGATTGGGAGGGCCTGCAGGTAGAATGGAAATAGCTGAAGCTGGAATACAATTTGGGGCTAGTCAAATAGGAAATTATGAAGGAGCTAAAGATCGTGCGGACCGCCACTACGAAAAAATGCAAAATTACTATGCAGATGACTACGCCGCTCGTAAATTTGAAGAAAAGTATGAAGAAGAAAAAGATGATTCAAAGAAAGATACAGGTCGAGCTCCAAAACCTGCATATGAAACTACTCTTAGCGAAATGGATAAATTGATACAAGACCATCCGACAAAATCTTTAGTATTTGATAATGAATCGTTTACTGACGATAATTTTGGGATCAATGAGTATGGCGATAGATATGAAAAAATGATGACAATGCGATATAATATACAACATCATCAACAACAACCCTATAAAAACAAGCCTGGTCAAATTCCTCAAGAGTTTTCACCAAGTAATATTGCGCAACTTAATATGCTTAATTTGCGGAGGGAAGCAGAAAATAAACTGCTCGGAATAAAGCCTTCGGAAAACTCTTTCCATACGCCATGGAAAACATCACCGATATATCAGCAGTACATACCACCGAATCAACAATTTCGCCCACCGGGAATGCCATATTATAATTCCCAGTTCTTTTCTAACCAAAACGAAAATCCCCAACCTTATCCATTAGAAAATCATGCAAACGCTATCCCAAATTTCCCAAATGCTATGTCAAATTATCCAGATGCTATGTCAAATTTTCCAAGCGCTGTACCAAATTTTCCAGCTGCAATGACAAATTTTCCAAACGCTATGCCAAATTATCCAAGAGCCATGTCTAACTTTCCAACGACTAATCAAAATTTTCCAAGGGCTATGCCGAATTTTCCTGGTGCTATGTCGAATTTTCCAAATGCTATGCCAAATGTTCCTGATACCATGTATAATTTTCCAAGTGCTTTGCCAAATTTTCTAGTAACACAAAATTCCGACGTACGACGTACGAATGATTTAGGGCTAGATCTATTGTCTGATGATTTCAGGCCCATAGTTAATACACCTTACTACATTGCTCCAACGCCTACGACTCAACTGTCAGTTACACCAAAAACTGATATGTTAAGATACTTAGCTGATACTGTTAGAACGGCCACAAATGACGTAACATATACATCAACTTCAACGTCTGTGGCTGCTACTTCTCTATCTCAATCTGAAATTGACTTTCAATCGGCCATGGACAAATTCGCGCAACCTATACCTTTTAGATCTGACAATCGTGTCCGTTATCCAGATATAGTTAACCAAAATGTTACATATTTGACTACTGACTTAAATAGCTTATCAAGCGAAATTACGAGAGAATCAACTGTGATAACTACACCAAGTAAGCAAATTGCAGCGAGTACCAGCGCTTTCACTTTTGCCACTAAAGAATATCAGTGGTATGATAAAGAATCTCTTAGACGGAATACTTGGTCACTTTTGCCATCGACACAGAAAGAAGCCACTATGAGTACATCTACAACAAGATATATGCCTTTGGACATGCGCCCCCGAGGCGAATATGGAGAGTTCCAATATAAAACAACGTTAATGCCATCATACACGGCGGTAGAGATAACTGACAGGATTATAACTGGTGAGTCAAATAACTTTCCATGTTTAACGATTTACACAGTTTCGTTTTGAGTTAGGAAAACTACACATTTAGGCGACTGAATGTGTAACTATGATCCAATCTGGTAGTGTTCCTGTTGATGGGACGACAGAGGTCAGACTGTAGTCGCTCTGTAATCAGGAACCTGGTCTGCCAAATCCTTGATCATCGTCAAGGCGGACCCCGCGCGAGGTAGAACACAACCGGAATATTGACGCCAAGATTATGATGGTGATCTGAAGTATAGACCATAATTTCTTAATGATCTGAAGTATAGACCATAACTTCTCAATGTCCTAATTTCATCTAGTTCAGGTGGTAAAATTTGTTTTTATCGAGAAGGTGCGGCCGGTCATAATTACGATTTATGAGAGATAGTTCATGCCAGGTGCACTGTTGAGTGATTCAGGCTCTACACTAGTAGACTGTAAGGGCACCGTACGTTATCCTACGTCATCGAGTACAAGAAAAATTCCACATTGTAGTTTCGCTTTTCGTACACATTTAAATTACTTTTCTCTTTGGTGACTATAACTTTTCAGCCACTGAAAAGCGAAACTGCCAAGAGGATGAGAGGCCGATCGGATTTTTTAACTTATACAACCCATACAAAAGGATATGGTAATGTAAATACTAAAATGATACTAAATGTCGCTACTAAAAGTCTAAGTCTAGGTCTCTAAAAAAAATTATGTCAGGTGTGCACGGGCAGACCAAGGTTTTGTGGATCGCCTTAACGTCTATCGCTACGAAGTGGATTTTTTCTTATACTCCATGACATCGGATAACCTACGTCACCCTCACAGTCTTTAAATCATGTAATCAATATTCCTTTAGTTGAATCTTTATTTCCAGAATTCAAACCCGAAACATCGGCGGTTGCAAAGCCAATCAACGTCTTCGTTTCGAAAATGATGGAACTAGACAGCGGTTATTTGACAACCTTCGCAAGTATCAACTCTGAGTATTTGTCGATGAAAAACGCTACAGTAATTACTGAATTGAGCCGCGCCTTCGTTAAGGAATGGGATGAGTAAAGTATCCACATATTTTTAGTAGATATTTTCAGCTGCATGATGTGAGATTGCGGATAGACTGAGTATAGAGTTTTTTCACAATTACCAACCAAAAGTATGAAGGTCTTTAAAGAAAAAAAAAATTAGCTAGTTTGCTTCGTTTTGTTTTGTATGCAAGTTTGCATTGCATTTTCAGACAGCTACCTTAAAATATAAAAAGTGTAGATCGGCGATAGCTCACTAGATGGCGTTGCTTAGACAGGATTCTCAAGTACTAAATTTAGTAAACGAAGTTACTCGGAAGTGTTTCGTGAAAAGTTACATAGTTTTAGTGCCTTTCCTGAGAAGAAAGCGCAAAATACACTACATTTTTATACATCTAACGGTCTATTTGTAATTTTTTTTTGAGAATCGCGTCTAATCAACGCCTTCTGTTACAATTATTTGAACAATTTTTTCTTTTTAATCGGCTCTCGGAAAATCTCTCATTGTGTAGAATTAGGAGTTGTATAATCTCTCTTTGCGCACGACTTCATCAATCGCGTTCACTTTTACCCTACCGCGGCAAACCAAAAATAAAATACGTGTAGGTAGTGTCAAAGTACTGGCGACAGTCATGTATTCACAAGAAATTTAATTTAGGTATTTTAAATTCTTAGTCACCCCTTTTAAATTATTTATGGTTCTTGTTCAATTTTGTGACAAATGTAATACAAAGTACAGTTTGAAATTGGAAACTTTCTAAATATAAATTCTAATAGGCGGATCAGGTACAGCGACTGCCTGCTTCATGACCCTGATAGCAAGACAACCTGATCAGATTGGATCATGGTTACTGAATGTGCTGTTTACTCAATCATGATCATTTGCTCATGTTTTCTCTGGGGGAGGCTTATGTCCAGCCGTGGTCTATTGACTGATACGAGATGATAATGATGTATTATGTTAGTTTTAAGTTCTTTTTAATGTGCTATTGGACCAAATAAAGATACGTCTATGTCTATGTCTATATTTATTAATTAATAGTATGATTACAGCTTGTTGAAGAATCACAAAGAGATAACTGCACAGTTTGGGGAGCGCTGCCTTGCTGAGGTCGAAGAGTTTAAGGCAATGATAATTGGAGAAGACGTCATGAGGCTTATGGGTACGAAAGATAACTACATTTTTATGATTTTTAATACTATCTACGATAATGTAGAAAGAGTTGTTTTATAGCGTGATGCTGTGGAAGCAATGTATTTTAAATTATGTGATAGCAAGGGCCTATGCATGAGTCAAGTTTTGTCAAAATCTGTCGAGTTGTTCTGTGAACGTAAGTAACGTCTGCGTTTATTTTATACACACTAAGGATGTTTAAACGAAGTTAAAAAGTAAGTACAAGAAATCAAAATAAAAAAAACCATACTTAGGAGGTTGCGACTTCTAATGCTGAGGACTTCAAATAATGGAAATATGAAAGCGTAGCTCAGAACTTTATTTTTCAGCCTTTTGGAGTGTAAGTAAGCATTGCTGTTATTAGCGGTGTGGAGGACTTTTTAAATTTTTATTATTACTATTTTTTATATATTTTCCCCTCTTATTTTTTCACTGTAATTATCTAATCTTGTTGTGTCTTATGAATAAATTCCTATTTACACTTACACTAAATGATAAAACTTACGACTATTTCTTCTAAGTTAATAATGATCTTACTTGGGTTGTCTCTGTACCCGATATATTCGAAATATAAATTTGAAACTGCCACAAGTTTTCACACCACTGTCAATCGTTCTAAACAAATATTTACTTCATTAACATTTCGTTAGACCTACCATAGAACCCTGTGGACGGCCATGAAAATTCTAAGCGTCTATCCGTTATGATTCATTGTAAGCACTGAGACAGTCACAGAGGTTTCCAGTGGTCAAGAGGTCTGGGCGTCCGCCTAGATATCGCCGGGGATACCACCACCTAATCTATTGCTGCCGAAACACAGCAGTGAATTCCTTACTGTGTTCCGATTTGAAGGATAGGTAAGGCATGTCAGCTTCCGCGTTCCATCTCCATCAGGTGGGCTGCTGTTTGTCACTGAAGATAACTTCTAAAAGACTGATGCGTATGTCGTTTAAATTTAAAGTAATATGACACGTATGTCGTAATCGTCAGCCTTATAACACGTAATATAACCAATGTTTCACATTGACCGGGAGTCCCACGACAGCACCTTTATCATTATTTAGTACTACCCATTTTTATTGCAGATCAAACCCTCAGATCCTACGTGGCTCTAACCAGCAGAAACGTATCACTTAGCGTCGATCTGAATATGCTGTTGTCCTACATTGATACGCTGTACACGCCAAGTGAAGGAGAGAAGATGGCGAGAGTGGCAGACTTTATTCGCGAATACCCAAATAAAGTACACAAAGGATATACTGCCAATTATATTATGAAAAAGTTTCTGTATGAAGTAAATATTCCTTAATACTAATATTATAAACGCAAAAGTTTGTTAGGATGAATGTTTCACCTCCCAGTATTTTAAAGAGACCACAGGCCTACAAGGATCATCTGGCACTGGCTGAAATCAGAACTAACGCCCCTATCTTGTAAAGCGTCACTTTTGACAGAGAGCTCTAGTTGATGATTGACAGCCACGCCTTCATCTAAGTATCAAAAGATCTTTGTATGACTGTAACTTCAACTCAGCCGCTGCACGTGAATGGCGCGTTATGGACGGGGAGACGTGCACCTACACTTTGCCAATGGCCTGGATATCCAAAAGTTGCTAATACGGTGTAGATTTGATTAAAAGTACCGTGACATTATAAAGCTCTAATGTTTTTAGGTTGTCCTGCATCCCTTTATGCGACTGAATAAATCTATCAACAAGAAATTACTTATAGATGGTATAACCATGTATCTGAACAAACACTATGGTGATCGCAAGAATTTCATTGACGAACTGATGAAAGCTATGGGCAGAAGATCTGGCGATCCCCATAGTTTTAGTGACTTGGAGAATAATGGTTTGTCTCTTGTTTTTTAAATTTCTTTACATTTATATCCTATATAGCGCCAAGTATTTGCTCTTACGGCGAGGCAAACATGGTGATAAAACCTGCACAATCAGGTGACTGAATGAGTGACCATGATTTAATCTGCTTAGGTGCACCTGTTTACGGGGTCACGGAAGTCAGAATACAGTCGCTTCGCTGTAATTATCATATCTGCCAAATTCTGGGTCATGATCAAGGCTCAGCGTCCTGCGCAAGAGCACAACCGGGACGTTTACCGCCAAAATGAGATTTACCTATGTTGTCGTATGTTAATCGAAATAAACAGTACTGTAAACAGGATATCTACCAACCTAAAAGCATTTTAAGATGAGCGTCTCTACAGGTTGCGCCGCTCTAAGCGTTACCAATTGAAAATGCTATAATTTTCTCAATTGGGAGTTTTTATAATCCGCATATCGAAAACAAAATCCTAGTTGTAATAAAAATAGTATATTGTTCGATGTAGCCAACTTTGGTACGGATCAGCATGCAGCGTCGAGTCTGTTCCAAAGACAAATTGATATTTTTCGATCCAAAACTTTTTAACATTGTGCGATATCTGGTGCTGTTATCCGGGCTAAAAGTTTGACATGTTTTTACGATAGGTATACTGAAGTATTTTATTAAATAAACTCAAAAACTGTCAAAATAAAAGCGTGAAAATAAGCTGTAGCCTGTATAGAGGCACAGTACAATGGTAACTCTTTTCATACTGATTTTGGGTAGATCGAAATTCTGTCTTCTGTACAAGGCTACATAATATTGCAAATCAGCTAGTTTTGACTTCGTATTTACTCAACGCGTGCGACAGGAAGGAAGATCTACAAAGCCCAACTAACAGATGTGCATTACACATAATATACCACCAACATATTTACCTAGGTGTGAGAAAAGAATCAGCTAGAACCAACCACCCCATCGTGAATCTGCATCGAACAGGCGAGTCGAGACGTCGACACCGCAAATCGAGAATGCAAGACGTGGCGAGGGACCGGTATAGAGCACAAGCCAAAGCAAGACAGTCAACGCACGAACGCATTTACGGTATGTAAGGATACGTACATATAATAAGACCATGCTAAATCCGAATAACTTATTAAAAAAAAAACAGTACGGCAACTTATGACAAGTTTTTAAAAAGTAATAGAACGCCATTCATAAAAGTTATAACAAACAATTTGATTTCTTTAGGATTGTTTACTTTCGTGAGTTATTAAAAATATTATTAAATAATGGACAAAACAATGCAAAAGGAAGTGAGAGAGATAATTTTTAGCATGATTAATAATTTAGTCAAGCTTAACGTACAAGTCAAGCCAAATAAGTGAATGTTTACAAGAGGGACTGACAATTTCAATTTCTTTATTTCGCATTCCATGTGTTACATATAGATGTTATAATAATAATAAGGATCAACAAGGACCCGGATTGGGCACAGCAAATTGGTAGAGAGGAGTCACTGGCTTGACTTAGTTTTAATTTTAATATTATATTACTTAAATATACTACAAAATATACCAACTATGAATCATCAATATAATATATATTTGGTTATTTATTATTATCTTTATAAATCTGTATGTATGTTCTACCATATTACGAACATAGATTATTTATTCATTGCACTTTGTTCTATTTTGTCATTCATGTATTCATCGATTTTATAATAACTTTTAGTTATCAATAACTGTTTGAGTTGTTTCTGGAAGCATTTATCATTTGATTCATTTTTAATAAATTCTGGTAATTTGTTATAAATCTTTATGGACATAACTAGGGGGCTCGAGGAATGTAGTGTTAGTCTGGAGCTAGGTAGCTATAGTCTATTTTTATAGCGCAATGTGTGAGTTATTGGTAGATCGTCCGGTCGTTTATAAAATTCCGGATGTTTTCTAGCAAATTTACAGATTTCAAATAAATACATGCATGGTAAGGTAAGTATACGTTTTTTTGGAAATAAGGTTTACAGCTCTCCGTGGTATCTATATTCGCAATTATCCGTATAAGCTTTTTCGGCATACTAAATAGAGCAGAGGCTCCCGAACTATTCCCCCTATTACAATGACAGATTATCCCCAGATTATTGCCATATCCTCATTTTATAATGTAAACTACTGTCAGTCAATACGGACTTATCGTGGTCCTATTATACACTCCGTCACGCCAACAGTCATGTCACAGTGTGTAAGGATAAAGTACAATATTGCCACAGCCACCGACAGTGCAGTCAATGTGGCTAAATTTTGGGCCACTGCATTATAATGTTTGTCATTGATACGCTAAGAAGAACTACAATATTATAGGTACATATTACAACAATAACATAATGTAGCAGTATTGAAGCGTGCCTGGATATCGTCTTCAATGAAACAAAGAAGTGTTCTCAACTCTGAATAATTGAGATTATAATGAGATAATAATGAGACACTTAAACTATCTTACGTCAATATAAATAGCCTATCTCTACGTAAAGGATAAATGACGGAGTGCAAGATTTTGTTAGTCTTAACTACGTAAATAAATATTCATTCCTAGCCCTCACCACAGCATTATTTCATTAGGGAGGACACGTGGGAATTAGACGCCTAAACCGCCCGGTATAAGGAAAGACGTCCCGCGAAAGGCCCAAGAAGCGATGGATTGATCGATGCCCAAGACCGAGCGAAGTGGAGAAGAATGAGTAAAAAAGCGAACATCGGCAGATGATGATGATGACTTTATTAGGGAGGCAATGCCCGCAAACAAAGCATTTCAACCCTGCCATATATTCTATTCAGAAATGTCGAACCAAAAAAAGATTAGTAGTTTACGATGTAAGGATGGAACGTCTATCCATATCTTATGCCCCGGAGATAGAATGGCAAGCCGAGGAAAGGGAATTGGTCATACTACATAATTCCTTCACATAATATAAGTAGTATAAGCAAGTCCATTTTGACCAGCCCCCGATATAAAGCGTAACTGTATTGTTTTATGGTTAATGCATTTAAGTTTCATTTAAACGCAGAGACTTGGTTACTGTAAGGATTTATCAAAGCTACCATTCAGTCGGCCTCTTCCTCGTTCGTACAATCTTACACCTACGAATAGTTAGTGAGAAATGTTTTTACGAATTTCAGGTCACACTACTAAACCAGCTAAAACTAAACGTAAGTAAGCTTCTTTATGTATATTGCTTTGCTAGCGGAGCGAGGCCTGTAATCATGTATGTCTAGTAGTGAAAAATCGAAGGACCAGTAATAATATATGGGCCCCAGCCTAGTACATCAACAATAACGGTAAACGATAAATTGTTGGAAAGGGTTTTATATGCTGCACAACTTTTACTATGGCGACAAGTCTCTCGAATCGTTGCGGAAAAAAATATTATACTATGTTGACGCAACGATTCAAAATGGGTCTTAAACTACGACACTAATATGCTCCATTCCACTCTGTCCTGTGCCACCTCCTGCCACCATCCGGAGTTGAAACAGGTCTCTTTCTACGTCGTCATTTCAGCGATACCTGGGAAGTCCGACCGGTCGCCGACAACTGGGTCGTCCCAAGTATGCTTTCTTCACAGCTCGATCCTCTCCCATCCTTTCTACGTGGCCAAGCCAGCGATGTCTATGGGCTTTTATTTCGCCAATGATATTAGAATCACCCAACGGGTCCTCCAGCAGCAGGATATGTAAATTTTGCCTATAATGACCAATACCGTTTGGCGATATATATTTTGAAAGAATATTTTTGTATTCTACATATTACTATGATGGCAAATTTCAAATCGGTTCAAATGTTAGGTCTCAATATGTATTCCATGAGCCATGGAGTGGTGACTGGAATTTCGGCTGAAATGGCATTCAGTACAATGCAGAACAGGAAAGGGAACCTTGAGGAACACCTTTGGTAATCGGGAGGAACAACGATGGTTTTGTGAACAGTGTGACATGTACGTAAACAGCAAATGTTGGCAAACATTGCTGTTGACGTACATGTCCTGGATAATTGTAATGTCATCTAGGAGATCTCAAACACAGATTTAGATCTAAGCGCCAACCAGATTACTTCAAAATATCTCACGGAATAAGATAAATTAAGGGCCTTACAAGAGTTGGGAGCTCCAAAAGAAGTTGAGCATATTATTACGACCCAGTTTAACTAAACCAATTGTTTCTTTAGTGTCTAAGAATCACCGAAAACGTGGAATGAACAGGTCGTCCACCCGGAACGAAACAGGTGGGTACCTAGATTAGAATTATCAATTTTTCTTTAGGAACTAGGTACCCACAAAGTTATGTGAAAGCTTATCATCATCGTTTTCAACATCAACTGCCCGTAACCTATGCCATAACCGGTCCGTATGACGCTCGGGTCAATGACGTTGAATCGGGTAACCTCAGCTCCAGTCGGAATTTTTCTATCGTATGCTCAATTTTGAAAAGGTCGTATAGTCATCATCATCTTGGCATTAATGTCCTAATTGTGCTCTCGAGCACGAGAGCCCGGAGTCCGCTTTGACCATGATCAGGTAACCAAGACGCATGCAACTGCGTCGAAATATCGAGGTAAAAACAGTACTAACCGTGGTAACAAACCCGATAATATGTGTAGTGAAAGTGTTATCGACATTGTCCGGTACTATACCTACGCTATCCAATACTCCGATACGACCTCCCCCTAATTTTAAGTTGCATCGTTTTAAATCCGACAGTGCGATGTAAATTACACAATCGGCGTAATTTATAATAGTAATTTCTTGTTTTTTGTTTTAAAATTTTCTCCAAATTTGTTCCTTTAAAAATAGATTAGAAACAGTTCATTAACAAAACTAGGTCCTCACTCTTACAGCTTGTTTTTATTTAAGTGACTACAGTGTAACTACATTTTTATGCTTGATTTCTTACAACGTTTATACTTTCAGAATCACGTAAAAAGAGGGTTAAACAGAACTGTAGAATGGCAGCAACGCAGGGCTTCACCACGACCACTACACCACCACCGACACCAACAACACCTAGTACGAAAAAAAACGATTCCTAAAGTATACCTTAAATCCTACTAATATAATAAATACGAAAGTTTGTGTGCGTGTATGCCTCTTCACGCCTAAACGGATGAACGGATTTGGATGAAATATGGTAGGTAGCTCGATTTTAGGGACAGAATGAGACATAGGCTACTTTTTGTCCCCCTATCCCTATCCTCGCACGATATAACGTTATCCCACGTGGGTGAAAAGCTAGAACACACTTATAGAATCCCACAGTTTCCACAGTTTGATAAAATTCGGTACGAAAATAGTTTAGCACCTGAGAATGGATATAGCCTTTCATTTCCCTCTACTCCCAAGCTCGCAAGCTTGCAAGATATACTTAGGTAAGTACCTACAGAAGTCCACGAAGGTAAAGCCGCGGGCACGGGAGATAGGGAACATATAAGTTGTGTTTTTCTATATGTGCCCACAGAAATAGAAGAAGTACCTACATTTTCAAATGCTTCATTTCTTACAACCCTTTATGCTTTCAGACCTCAAGCTAATTCAGGATAAACTCAACTCTAGAACGATACCAACCCATGGCGAACCATCGACATCGACCACTACGCAAATACCGACATACTCAGTAATCACAACACCCAGCACAAAAGCGACCCTTCCTAGAGTATACCATAGATACATAAAGAAGCCTACACCATTTAAAAACATGCACGACAGGTCCCAAATGCACAAATACGACACGATGTTAAAGGCTTACATAAAGAAAAGGAAGATAGCTGGGGAATCTTCATTCGATATATCTTTTTCCTCTTCAAGAGAAACCAAAGCGAAGCGCCGTCGTGCCAAAAAACATCGTAACAAAGACCGAAAATCAAAAACCCAAATGACGAATCTCGTAACAGAAATCACTAGGATGGAACACAGAAATTTATCTGGTATGTATTATGCCGGTACATACGAGCATGCAAATCATCTGATGATGAGTGATCACCGCCGCCCATGGACATTCGCAAAACAATGAATGCGTTTCTGGCCTTTGAGAAAAGTGTAGACTCGTTTCTTGAAGGCTCTAATGTCGTACCAGCTCAGGGACACCGATGCAAGATGTTTTGTTTATAGAATTATCGTACGCGGTAGGAGTTTCTTGAAAATCGTGCAGTAGTTGACCGCCACCAACGGAACTTTAATTTATGGCGGGTAGTAGGATGGTAAAACTTTGCAGCAGGTGCTGGCCCAAATAACTCCTCGCAACACTCCCCGTGATATAGGTAGGCGGTAAAAGATGCATAGAGACGCTACATCTATCTGCAGAGCCCGATGGTCGAGGCGGCGGGTAAGAACTTCGCCGTCGACAATTCGATTGGCCCAACGTTGAATGCCGTCAAAAGAAAGAAGCTGGTAGGGGCCACAGACCAAAAGTGGGAACAGTAATCATAGTACGGCCTGACTCGCGCCTTATAACTCGCGAGGCGATGTGACTGTCTGAAATACCGCAGCAGTCTACCAAGGATACCTACCCAACTTCTTGGAGGCCGACTTGGCTTTATCCTCCGTAATTGGACTTAACTCGTTATGTTGACGCCAAGAATTTTTATATCCGACTTGTTAGGAAGGGGAGTGTTTAAGAATAGACGAGACATGACGTAGGGATACTTTTTCTCTGTAATATCATTGCAACTGAGCGACAAACTATGCATAGTGGCAACTATCGCCCATAACATCTACGATTCGTGCACTTAGAGATCATGGACAAAGCTAGTACGCATGATACCTGTGATAACAGTGGCCTAATCTTTTAAATGACGTTACCAGATTCCTCTTCCGTACTACTCCAAAATTACAGGTAACCTAATACAAAGCCTATAGTCATCTTTTATTAAAATAACCTTTGTAGGTCTATTCAGTAACCCAATGACAATGTCAGGGTTACTAAATATTGCCATATTGTTACTATTTTTTCTTTATTATTTGTAGATAAACTTGCAGATTGAGGCTGATTCGTGTATACCACTAGCGTTTATGTCAATCTTGAGTTTAGGAGTTTAATATACAATTTCTGGATTTACATTTTCAGTACAAGATTCGTTTGAGTTCGTGTCTTCTGACGACGATGACGGAGGAGAATATAAACGTCTACATTTAAAACATAGATCTGCAAAAGGCGACGATGATGCACTAACTAGCACTCAGTTTAATTTTAGAATTCGTAAATTTAGTCACAAAGAAAACGGAAGAAGAGATTACGATAATAATTATAATGACGCAGTAAATTACAATGAACATAAAAGACAAATGAATGTTGACCAAAATCGATATAAAATATTAAAATATAACAATTTCAAGCCTCAGATAATTCCAATTTCACTCGAACAAAGGAAAAAAGATGCAGACGTATCACTCAAGAAAATAGAACGAGAATTCATAGACAAAATCAAAGAAAAATTTAATTCATTAAGGCACGTTACAGCAAAGACACCTTCGGAAACATTAAATCAGAGAAATTCTAAAGCAAATTGGATGAGTCCCAACGGTTTACTGTTTCAAAATACGAAATATCTTCATACAACTGCTAGTGCTATACAATTCCATGCATTTCACAATAAAGGAGGAAAGAAAAAATCACCAAATCGCCCACATGCCCGTCAACAATTATATGGCACTACCCCCGAACCAATATACCAACCACGTTTTATACATCCTAAGCGTCAGCCTTTCAAAATAGCGTATGTGCCAAATAAGTTTCAAGCGAGCGCTGGTCAAAATAAAGCTATGCCTTCCCGTCGCTTTATTCGCCGCAAAAAAATTAAGCCTGAATTTGATATTCCTGATGAAAACGGTGGTAGGAAGGACTTCTTTAATAATATGATAGAGGACATAGATCAAGTTGGCGATATGATAAACAAACAAAATATGTTGAACAGTGAATCAGATGATAAGGTCTTATGGGACAAACTAAACGAGATAGAGACACGTTTGAACAAACACATGCCTTCGAGAAGAAAGTTATTAGCTAAGGAACCTAGGGAACAAGAGCCTCAAGCAGCTGTACGTAACGTAGGTTTCCGCATGGATTTAATACCAACGACTCAACAAGCTAATCCATCACAACAAGATGACGAAGAGGTGACGGACAAGAAAATAATAATAATAATGTAATGTTAATATAATCTATATTTTCTTTAACAATTATTTATTTTCCTCCCCACTACACTTACTATCTACTCATTGTTTTGATTATAATCGAAGATGTGTTGACACTTTGACTTATTCCAAGCGGAACAGCAAACTTATACATCCACAATACACTTGAACTGTCTTCTTTAGTTTCATATGGTAATTTTTTTACCTTTAATAAAATTATTTAATCTAATCAACTTGATACAGTACTTTGGTACCACATTAAAAGTATTTTTTATTTCATCATCATCATGATCATATCAGCCGAAAGATGACACTGCTGGGTAGAGATCTCCACAAAGGCCGGTCCTGTGCCTTCCGCATCCAACTGGTACCTGCGATCTTTACCTTGGCCGTCGGTCCATCTTGCATTGTTTATTTAATTCTTTCGCATAATTTATTGCGGATCTTTTGCGGAAGCAGAGTAAAATAACTTTAACGGTCTTCTCAACTGTTGGGGCGTCAATCTTATTAATTTAAGACTCGAATTTTTTTATTTATGTTTTAAATTAAAAATAGATAGATAAATTGTCCATATTTTCATTCGTTTATTAACGTCAGTTAAGTATATCTTAAAAATGTTTGACATCCGCATCTGCATCCGTGGATGTGAGCATTTAGACATCCGTATCCACATCCGAATCCGCGGATTTCTAAAATTCTACATTCTCAACATCCCTGATTCATATAGGTTACTCATAGGTTACTCTTACACATACTGGAGGAATAGAAAGTGAGCGACTAGGCGTTACACAGTTTTCTATTTAACGTACTATGTCTTTTTAGAGAGCACGTAACGAAAACTGGAGTGCATGATTACTGCGAGAATTATGTTTATCTGTCCCGAAAATTATAAAGCAACTGAAAAATATAAAATTTATTCAGTCTGACAACGCAATTTCCAAACTTACCATTATAATAATAACATTATTATTTGAAACAAAGTAGTGTTATAATCATAGTGACTGATATTGCCGTTACTGTGGTTCTGGTTATCCCTGTATGTAGCATAATTCATAATTATAATCATAAACGACACGAGTCGATATCCACCCATTGGAAACATGCCTCCTAGACCGATAGGTCTCCCATAATCTCCATGGCAGTCGCGTCATAGATCGCAGCTTTGAAAATACACAACAGAAAAAATCGCTGCTCATTGTCGCAGAAATTGTCGCTTGGTACGATTTAAAATGAAACAGTTACCGTTCCACTCTATCGAAAATTGCTCTCAATGTTTTACAAATGGCATAAAATAAATATCGTTGGGTAATAAACAGCTTTAACGACGCGGGTGGAGCTTGCGCAACGCGGCCGCGAGTCGGCGCGACATGGCCGCGCCCGCGCTCGCGTGTTTCGCTCACCTCTGCTTTATAACATATGTCGCCGGGCAGTATTTGACTACAGGTAATACGGTATTCCATCAAAACATTTTCATTTAAAGTATTACCAAGTCGAGCACATATTGCTTTTACAGTGAGAAAATTGTCAAATCTCATACCAACCAACCATCAAGTTTCTATCTCTGTAACACTCGATAAGCCAATATGTATAGCTATGGCTGTAATCAAAATGTATGACTCGACTGGGCTCGACCTTTTCGTTGCACGACCAAGTTTAAACTAACGATTAGTGACATCATATTCGACCAGTCCATGGTCCATGGCACAAACCACTGGTTGAATCGAGCTGTTCGGTGGTAGGTAAATAGCAGTTAAGAAGTTGAAATCTGTTGTAAACAACTTCAAAGATCCGGCATGAGAATTTCTGAACCATGTATAAATGAATGACAAATTATATCATAGTAGGTTTGTGCTCACAAATTTTTAACATTTCATTTAAATTTTTAGATAAACCCAACAACTTGACTGCTAACTTGACAGAACTAACCCGCCATGAAGACCGCATCATATTACTCAACAATTCAAGACAAAGTACAACAACAAAGTCAAATGTCATCAACAATAAAAGTAGACGTGAGTCATCTCAGCAACAAATACTTCTTTTCAAAAGTACCGACAATTCAGGTGACAAAAATAATCTAACGGACGCAAGAGATACAAAATTTAATAACACCCGCAATGTATCTACTAAAGATGACTTTCATACAAATTTAAATAAAATACTAATGGAACATGACAGAAATTCTGGCAATGCGTATGAAAGAGTTCTAAACTCTTTGAAAGTGCTATATGGCTTCAATAACAGTTTAAAAGCGAAATCAGTCGATGACATTGCCATTGACATATTGGAAGAAGGCACTAAAAGCAGGACCACAGAAAATGACAATCAATTTGACAAAGAACTTATGCAAAAGGACATATTGCGCAATCAACCAGAAGACGATGATCCATTTGCGGATTACGAGCGATTTCATTTAAGTAATAAAAATGAACGGAATAGATTTCAAGAGCTTGGAAAATCCTTTCAATTGC
Organism: Blastobasis adustella; assembly: GCA_907269095.1. Taxonomy (NCBI): domain Eukaryota; kingdom Metazoa; phylum Arthropoda; class Insecta; order Lepidoptera; family Blastobasidae; genus Blastobasis; species Blastobasis adustella. The sequence continues at coordinate 9,066,396 of OU026140.1, forward strand.
CAAAAACCTTAAAAACATCAAGCAAACACAATGTTAGTACTGTTACAGCTAACTTTATTGATAAAAAAAATATTATAATTCCCCACATAACTACAGAAAAGTTAGCTATTGTAGATACTAAACACAACGATGGCAAATATGAAAATGCTAACTTTATTTTAATAGAGCCAAACCCCTTAAAAACAACAAGCAGACATGATGTTAATTTTGTTACAACAAACTTTAAAGACACCAAAAAATTCATCATCCCACACTTAACTACAGAATTAATGGCTATTGTGGATACTAAAGACCACGATGACAAATATGTAAAAACTAAGTATATTTTATTGGACCTGGCGGCGTCAAAGAACTCTGCACAACTTATAAGAGAAACACACAATCCACGAGAAATAAACAAAAACTTACCGAAGAATTTTGTACCACAAATATCATTAGCCAATGCACAAGATGAACCAATGAGGTTCCACTTAAATTTGAGCCAATTCACTGAAACTAGCGACCAAACAGACGATCCATTAAAAGTTATTTCCGATAGTGCAATGGACAACAATCTTTATAATCCAGTTCCACTGACCAGTACAACTGTAGATTTACAAAGACTTCAGAAACAAGAAACGCCAAAATTAAATAAGTTGCACACTTTGAATCTGGTTAAAACAAAGAAGATGTCGGTTACGACCAGTACGGCGACAAGTCAAAATATTCTTACCAGGGCAAAAACTCCATTTCCATATAATTTGTACCCTGGATTTCGCCGTAAGTATTTAAGTAGGTATCATTACATTATTGGACATCGGTCTCTTGTAGGTCTTATTCAGTTGTACCTATTGTTTTGTCATTCATATTTTCTACCCATGTTTTCATCGTTTCATCTTCATCTTCCGGTGGTCTCTAGGTCTTACTTGATGTTTGTTAATCTAATATTACACTAAATTCATTTTTAGTTAGGCCTTTAAGGACAGTATTGTTTCCCGCTGAATGAATGAATAATATTTATTTCAAGTACCAGTACTCATATTCGATTAGTATTCACTTAAAATTAGATTAATAACAAAATCATTACAATGTCTTAAGTATTTATACATATATCAACTGTCATACATATTCTATATTAATAAATGTCATTAATCAACTAGCTATGCCACGTTAGCCACGTCCTTGGCGGTAAAATTGGTCCCTATCTTCTCCAGGGACATCCCAGTATCGAGCACCGACCCCGCCGGCCTAAGCGGGGATTTAACCATAAAGAACTCCCTAAATTTATTTGCAATGCCCTTGCGATCGCTCTCTCCACCTACACTCACAGGGTGGCCAGGCCGGGCGCTCAACCTACTGGTCTGTTTCCAGAAAGCACGAAAGTCCTTGTTATTGTGCTGTGCGGCTAGTATATCCATTTTGAGTTGGTTTTCGTTGTCTTGGCACCATTTTAAGCGAGACTTGAAATACTTTCTACTTTCGCGCATTTCTTCGTACATCCGACCATTCATGGGCTTGCCGTGTAACTGCCAAAGTTGAAATCGAAGCCTAGCCACCCCATGAGCGTCCTTTACATGCCTATTCCAACCTACCACCCGGCTTCTCCTTGTACATGCTTTTCTCTCCCGCTGCCAAACCACTACTGACGCCTCACATAATGCCGACACAATATCGCAGTATAATTTGTCAATTACAGATGTGTGGCATGGATTATTACAATTAAAATCGGCACAATCTCTAAAATCCTCAGGAAAATCAATTAGCTTCAATCTATCGTTACATTGGCTACTATACAATAAAATTTCATGAATTCTTCTTTCTCCCCATATTACATTTCTGTGTTCAATATTTTTTCTATTTAATTTCGGTGTTAACAATTTTAAATTACATTTAATAATAATAGGAAAGTGGTCTGACCACAATATATCATATTTTACAACAATATTTAAAACAGATTTTTCTGCTGCTCGGGTGACAACACAGTGGTCTAACCACCGCTTTGACCCATGCGACTCACTTATAAAAGTGTAGGTATTTGATGAAATGCCGAGCCTATCCACATCAACACATGATCATTTTTGTTCCTACAAAAGCTTATAAGTTCTTTATAAAATAATTCATTAGGATGAGCATTAAAATCACCTAAGAGATAAACTGAGTCTATGCCATAGTCACTGACAATTGCACTCACCGTCGCCATGCAGTCCGTGAAGGCAGATAGATTATCTTTCGAGTCCGTTGGCATGTAAATGCTCATCACGATGATACGAATAGGCGTTTCACTTGTAGCAATCTCAATCGCGCACAGACGAGAATTTCCGCAGGGCACTACAGATACATTGGGAAATACACTTTTCTTCCATAGCAAAGCTACTCCACCATGGGGCCTGCCTCTCAGCATCCCCGCCGTCACGTCCACTGCAGATTTTCAAGTGTAGCTAAAGTCGCTGTCGATACTACTCAAGTACGTTATGTCGTCTGGTAATAACCACGTTTCCTGAAGAGCGATCACGTCGGAGCTCCGACATAGCTCTCTAACACTTTCCACTGACCGCTTTACATTTTTACAATTAAAACTGCTAAATGTATAAGAGTTAATATTATCCAGTTCCATTCTGTAATTGGCCGTTTACTTGTTTCGCATTTATATGTTTAAAATGCACAAAACGTCGGAATATGACCCCCGCGGGCCATATTTTCTCGTCTAAGAATAACGGCATTTTGCTGTCCAATACAAGTGAGTATAGCTGAGTATAGGTAGTTCAGCGCTACAATAAAAATAGCAAGTAAGTGAGTATATTGATTATATACTTATCTGACGACTTGAGTGGTTCAATAGTCAACATGCCTCCTGCATGTCTGCCATGCAGGAGGTCCCGGGTTCGATTCCCGACCGGGCAGAAATTGAAATGATGAATTTTAATTTCTGATACGAGTCTGGGTGTTTTATGTATAATAACTATGTATTAAAAAAAATTCGTGTGGCACTCGGGGACTGCCGCGGTAAAGCTATTGCATAGCATTTTTTATCAACTTATGCAACTTATAATTATTTATTTATTTTATTTATGCAGTATTTTTTTTTGTCTTCATCCAAAAAGCACGCTGTCTCACCTAGCATTGTGTCTAAAAGATATATAATCAGTTATGAGCAGTTAGCAGCTAGTCTACACGCATACGTCTAGTCGCACGCACACAAACACCGTGCCAAAGTCTGCCGAACTGAAACGACGTTAGACGATGCACGGCTTTCAACGCCGCACCGCTGTGCCGGTCGGAGTGAAGGGTGTTAGGTTTATTTTCGTTACGGAATTTCTTGATTCGGTCGCCGCGCTCAAAGCCCGCGATAAAAGCTATGCAATAGCTTAAAATATTTAAGTAGTCAGTATCAGTTATCTAGCACCCATAGTACAAGCTTTGCTTAGCTTGGGGCTAGATGGCGCCGTGTGAATTTGTCCACGAATATTTATTATTTATTTATTTAGAAGCCACCGGTGTGGCTGTCTCTTAATTTTGTTTAAGTGTTTGTCTATCTAATACATTCAGCTAATCCCAAAATCAATTAGTACATCGAATCCCAAGCAAAGACCGAGGAACCTGGTATCCTCTCGAAAGTCAGGCGGTACTTCAGTTCAAAGCACTTGCTTCAGTGATATCAAACACAGTCATGTCAGATTCTGCTGCGATTCACTGCGAGACTTTGTTTTATACAGTGATAATGATTAGGGCATAGCACGTTTATAGTACCACAATACTTATCTGACGCGGTGGCCAAATTTGGAGCCTAGTGTCACTTTATTGTCAACAACAGCGACACCGTCACCGGCTCAAATAAGTTTGTGACACTCTACCTAACTTACCAAAATACCTTTTAACAGAGTTGCTTTTGGATGACATCGATTACAGAATCATCAGAACCGACGTCAAGTACACCGGATCCTATCTCGCAATTCTACGCCTCCGTGGCCTTTCCCGATGAGACTTATATTGTATCGTTTGGAATCCGAATGATTTGCCATCTAAGAGATGTGCAGCCTTGGGAGAAATTACACGACGTAGCCATCATTTTTGCTTATGAATTTTCTGTGTAAGTTGTCCTTTTTGTTATTGACTTAGTCAGGTATTTGACTGCCATCTCACCTAATTTGGTGTGGATGAAGTTTGCAGTGTATTGGGTATTGGGTAAGGACAGATGCTTCAAGACATCTTCGATTACATCGTCGCTTCCCACCAGGTAACATGGCGTTCTAATACTTTTGAAAATATGTAGTAAAAATAGTATATTATCATCATCACAGCCCGTAACAGTCCACTGCAGGACTTAGGGCCTCTCCCACGAAAGGGAGTTTATTGCCATAATCTCCACGCTTGGCAGGCGGGTCGGAGATCGCAGTGTTGAAATATAACAATGGAAAATGCTGCTGCCCATTTTCCAAACTACGGAGACGCTTGACCTTTTGCCTTGAAAACATTAGTCGCCTTCTACGACACCCATGAGAGTAAGGGGTTGGTGCTATTCTACTCTGCCGGACACCACACGGCCTAGTATTTTTTATATTTGGAGTTAAAGGTTAGGATAGCTTGTAGGTACCATGAGGAGCTGGCGCCTTGTTAGGGGGCCGATGGTTTAAGAGGCACAAAGCCGCAATGAATATTTTTATCAATATGATGTTTATAGAGGAAGAACAACCGCGAACTTCACGCCAACGAAATAAAAATGCTTCAGTGGCCTTACGTATTTGATCGAGTGCTTAACAAGTACATTCGTGGCAGTTTTAGCGTGAGAGATATTGCGGATGAAATCGGAGAGGCACGGCGGCGTCGGTTTATCACGTATTGTGCAAGCCCAAGAAATACGTGGGAAATAGGTACCTAAACCTGCCTGTATCAGAGAAAAGTCCCGTGCGACACCCAAGAAGCGATGGATTGACATCGCCGAGTCGGACGTGAGAGCCAATGGCTTATAACGTGAGGATGTCGAAGATAGGGCAATGTGAAGAACAAGTAGGATAGCGGACCCTGGCAGAAACCGGGGTTGACAGCTCGGATGATTATGATGATGATGTTTGTAGGGGTCTATGTCTAGCAGCAAGGATATTCCTTTAGCCAGGGAGGATGTGTATATAACAAATATAAGTTAAACTTCTACAGGTCGACCAACGAATCTACAAAGACTTATCTACTAACCACATCCCATCTTCTAGCGTAGCTGAAGAGAACCAGGATGAATTGAAATACCTCGGGACGCCTATCGACATTGCGTTCAAAGACTTTTCTCAGCTGATCAGACAGTGGAATGAGCGAGAGGCAAGAGGTAAGATCTCGTCCAATGTTACAAAGTTCATGCAATACTTTTTACTCACAGCTATCGCCATAGCAAAAGATTTAGAAAATTAAAAACGAGGTACCAAAGGAACTTTCTCCCACACACACTAAGGTTGTGGAATGAACTACCTGGAGAGATTTTCCCTGGAGAGTACAACTTGAAGCTCTTTAAGAAAGGGGTCGGCAACGCGTGGGTGATGCAACTGGTATTGCAAACGTCTATAGGCGACAGTGACTCTGACTGCTTACGATCAGGCAGGCCTTAACCTTGTTTGCCACCTTCATGATGTAAAAAAATGAGGCGGTACGCGTAGCTAGATTCTCACAGAGACAACGCGCCTGCGGTTCTGCATTTCTGTTGTATGGCAAGAAAGTGTATGTATCGTGGGTGGGGCGTTACTTTCCATCAAATTGGCTGTCTGCTCGATAAGCACAAATTTTTAACACGCGACGAAAAAGAGTGTGCTGTGTGCACATGTGGAGGTGTGTGTCGGACTGTGATATCGTAGCTCCCAAACGGATTGATCAATTGCGGTTTCCTTCATTTTAAAGGTAGTTTAATGTAGGTAGTTTAAAGCTTTGTTCCATTAAAATTGATTCCGTAGTTCAGAAAATATTTGAGTAAAGTAAACTTGATTGGGGGTTCAGACGTTTTATGTCCATTTACTTACTACTCATCATTATCATCCGAGCGGTCAGACCCGGCTTCTGCCAGGGTCCGCTTTCCGACTCATTCTCCTGCACTTCGCCCGTTCTTGGTCATCCTAGCGTCGTAAGCCATTGGCTCTCGCATTCGACTCGACGATATCAATCCATGGCTTCTGGGGCCTTCTGCAGGACCTTTTCCTGTTACCGGGAAGTTTAGGTTTACCACATTAGGAAGTTAGACTTACCACTACTATCTCTAAACGTGAAAGTTGTTTAGAGTTTTGCATTTGCAGGTAACCTTACCAGATACTGCCATCAACTGAAGAATCGTCAGCAGCACTGGCACGAGTTAAACCTTATATTGGACCACTTCGAGCTCTTCATGGACAAGAGAGCGGTGAAAAATATAGTCGAGATATGGGACACCTTCAAGGCGTATCCGAATACTAACATTGATTTGGCTTCACTGTCAACGCTAATGAGGACAATCTTCACTGAAGTGAGTTCTATGATCAGGTATTTCTATGACACATCAGTAACAAATGTGGTAACAGCAGCAGCTTTCGTGTAACTTGAATACAGAACCACAGATGCGTTGACCAGGTGGCCGAGTGGTTACGGTATCGGACTTAAATCCCATTGCGGCAATGTACCAATGACTCTGAATTATGTACATTACTTAAATGCTAACCAATGCTGTTACGGTGAGGGAAAACATCGTGATGAAATCTGCACATTCAGGCGACCGAATGTGTAACCGTGATCAAATCTGGTCAGGTTCCCCTGGCAGCATGGTCACGGAGGTGAGATGGTAGTCGCTCCGCTGCATTTATCTGATCTGCCAAGTCCTGGATCATAGTCAAGGTGGACCCCGGGCCCTCGTGCGCGCTAGCACAACCGGGATATTAACGCCGAAATGAATTAATGAGACGTATTTGTCCATTACGTATTTGTAGTAAGCCTGAGGTTGCATGGACGTCCAAGATAATAATGATAAAGACGATATCTTGGACCTCAATGCAAACTCGTGCTCACCAAAAATATTTAAAGGGTTCTGTAGTTGTGAGACAAATATGTTTTGCAGATATTTATGAATCCCTACAAGAGAGTCCTCACCAGAGAGCGGTCCAACATCATGCACAGGGTCAGGCGGCTCTCCTGGCTCCTGAACTCGTATGCGAAACTATTGAAATATCCGTGTGAAAGAATAAAGTTGCAGCTATCGACACGTGGTGAGTGTAGCGACATCTATCGCTCCAATAGGGAAACTCAACGGTACTCACATTACGAGTACACGAACACAAGGTTGGCAAGCAATCGCATCTGCATCGCGCTAACGGAATATGCCAATTCCGCGGCATATATACAACTTCCGACGATCACCCGTTGGACCCTTGGTCCCCTGGTCACAACACCCGGCCAGGTGGGTAATTACCCTTTTCCACCTTGACACCATCTTCGCTTGCCAACATTGGCGGCAACCTTATCCCTTTACCCGCCAAAGTGGTGACCCCGACGTGATCCTTACGTCTCCCTACCTGACCCCGCAAGCAGTAGTCACAGCTTCTCGACCATAGTCGGCACAACGCGTGCTTCCTGGTCGTTCACCCGCGGCATCTCACTGTCCCCACCCAGTCTCGACTCACTGTAGACTTGGGAACAGCATCGGTTCGGCACAGCTCACAGCGCAACCTCACGCCAGAGCTTCGCCATTGCTCACCGCATCGCCAGACTGACTACGCCTCATACGTCAGCTTCAGCGTTTCTCGTTTCGGTATCGACCTCCAGTCTTCGGGGGGAGTACTGTAGCGACATCTATCGCTCCAATAGGGAAACTCAACGGTACTCACATTACGAGTACACGAACACAAGGTTGGCAAGCAATCGCATCTGCATCGCGCTAACGGAATATGCCAATTCCGCAGCATATATACAACTTCCGACGATCACCCGTTGGACCCTTGGTCCCCTGGTCACAACACCCGGCCAGGTGGGTAATTACCCTTTTCCACCTTGACACCATCTTCGCTTGCCAACATTGGCAGCAACCTTATCCCTTTACCCGCCAAAGTGAGTGCTTATAAATTTTGGTGTATTTGCCAAATAAAGGACCGCAACTATACTTCATACAACACTGGTTTTCAAGACAATCACATTGATTATTTTAATCATTTCACTATGTACGATACTATGTTTTCAATCAAATCAAAATTTGCTTTACTTATTCTTACAAGCAATTGAGCAAACAAAGAAATCGTTTTATTTAATCTGACTTCAAAATCATTGAACATTCTAAAAATAAATACAAAGAATAACTGAAGAACTAAATTAAAAGTATCATCGAAAAATTTATTGAAACATTGTTTTTGTAGAGCGAAAAAAATCAAGAACTACCCTACAGAAATTAGTTTTCATCGCCTGGTACTCAAGATTTACAGTCACAACCACAATTTATTTAATAAAAATATGTAGATCTGTAACTAAACTAAAAGTGTCATCAAGTAGAGTTTTTATTAAAGGGCTAGATTTTTTAATAATTTTATTCAAAACAAACAAACAATGGTTGTTATTATATGAGCAACGTGTTCCAGTTTGGTTTGTCGGTGCAAAAACAATAAATGCGTTGAACGGTCTTGGCTATAAATTGGCCCTATGTATTTGAAAGACATATCAGAATTGGTTGTGCAACGCCGGTCGTATTGAACGATCAATTAGGACCCTCCAAAGAGATTAGTGTGTTTGTTTTAATGCTACACACGTCGCACGATCATGTCTAAAGGCTGTTTGCAAATTCATTAGGACAGAACCTAAGAGTGTAACATCCACGTCTTGGGTTCCAAAAGCGGATAGGATAGGAGGTCGTGCAGTTTCTTCGCTTACTTCACAATAAAACAAACTAAAGAGAATAATTATTTTTTCTTAAAAAAAGCCATTTCTTAAATGTGTTCCAGCAAATCGTCGAAGACACATTCGACAGGTGGTGCATACCATCGACAACGTGGACAAATTATCTAACAATTCAATGGAATCATCTAACAGTTCAAAGAAATCATCTCACAGTTCAAAGAAATCATCTAACAGTACAAATAAATCATTTAACAGTACAAAGAAATCATCTAACAGTTCTAAGAAATCTCGCAAATTCAGACATCGGAAAAAGCCGGATGCAGACAATTATCTCGAGAAAGGTGAGCGAATATAGGTACTAAAGCCAAACATTGTATGCCAAACTTTCATCATTATCTTAATGATTCAATCCTGGCTTTTCCAGGTCGGTTCTTGTTGAAGAAATTTGCTTTCAGATTTACTAAAAGCGCAGTATAAGCCAACCTTTATCCTTTTATCCTTAAACTTCTTCTATTAAATAAAAGTCGTTTCTGCATCTGTCTGTCTCTCTCCTTCTAAGCCACGCGACGGATTTTGATTCAATTTTCACCAATATTTTTAACCAAGATCACCTATTACTAAGTTCTAGATTGGGACCAAATTCGTTAGATATATTTAAAAATACACGCCATCTATAAGTAGGTAATATTGATTTAAGGTATAAATTTATTTGTAAGATTTGTCCGCACATGCTGCGGTGGATGTGCGGAGTTACACGCCTTGACCGAGTACCTAACGAGTAACTCCGTGACAGCCTTGTCGTAAGGGACATCGCGGATAAGATTGAAGAGGCTTGCCTGCGCTGGTTCGGTCACGTGTTGCATAATCCCCAGGGATACGTGGGAAATATATGCCTAAACCTGCCTGTATCACGAAATAGGTCCCGCGGCAGGCTCAAGTAGCGATGGATAAACGCGTGGATGCCCAAAACCTAAGGATGTGGAGAAGAAAGAGTCGAAAAGCGGACCCTAGCAGAAGCCCGGATTAACCGTTCGGAAGATGATGATGATGATTAATTTGTATGATTTCAGAGAACAACCCACCCATTATGGGTTTAGTAATACCCGTATCCCGGGGGACAAGTGTGTCACCTCAAAAAACCTCTAGTGAAGGTAAGTTTGCATTTTATTCTATACCATTTTATTTTATTTTATGGTTGCCTTTCATACAGGGAAACATACCTAAGTCTCAGTTTTATTTTTAAGAGATATAATTGTATTGTAATATTAGACAAATTTCTGAATTATAAATGGCACTTTACTGCAACGTGATAATGGTAATAAATAATCATCTTGGCGATAATGTCCTGGCTGTGCTCTCGCGCACGAGGGCCCGGGGTCCGCCTTGACCATGATCCAGGATTTGGCAGATCAGATAATGTATCTAATTTGTTACAACTTGATAATGTATCTCATTTAAATAGATTACTTTGAAATAAATCAATAAGTTTCGGAATACTTCCAATTACTATTACAGCCCGTACAGATTCATAACTTTGCAATTTTATTTTTTATACTAACGACAGAAGGCCTATTTTATTATTTGTAAACTGCGCAGCGCCCGCATAATTACCTCACAGTAATCGCGACGCACCCGCACAGTCGTCGTGCCACACCCGCGTAGTTACCGCGCCGTGTGAGCGCCAATAAGGCAGACAGATCGTTTGCTGTTCTACGACCTGAGTGGTTAACATGCTGGTCTGCCATGCAGAGGTCCTGGGCTCGATTCCGGACCGAGCACAAATTTGTATTACGGGTTTGGCTGTATATGTATGTTACATCGGTTGATGCATAAGTTAAACACAGAATAGCTTGTGACGTACTGACTGTATTTGCAGAGAGCCAATACTTAAGTATTGTGCGCAGCCAGAGCTACCTACATATACAAAAATGTATACGTATGTATTTAAAACTAGTCTGTCTAGCACAATGTATTGAAAACACAATGTTCACCTAATGTTACTCTCATACTGTTCACGATCTAAAACGAACATACAGGAACAAACGTTTTTTTTTCACTTTAACAGAAAACCGTTAAATTTTGATATTAGGTCCTTGAAATTTGCCAATCGATTTCAAAATTTAGTTAACATATTTGTGCCACACACGCGGTAAAACAGTATGACATGACATATAACATTACTCAAAAAAAATTACACGACTCGAAGCTACAGTAAATTACTCCGGCACTAAATATGACAGGCTTGCTCCATATACAAATTAAAAACGGTTTGAAGAGTACTTGCTTCGAATACAAGCGTGCTGTTTCAACACGATTTAAACCGCTATTTTTCTGATATGGTTCGACGAATTTTGCTACTTTCAAACTGAAACCTTTGAATTTTAAGCTGAATTTCTTTATTTTTAGAAACCGACGATTCGTTGTGGCACGCCGAAACCAAAAACATATCGTCCACTGAAACTTCAACCTTCACTGAAGGAAATCTTAGAAAGTCTTTTGGTCACGATTTGAAACATATAAGGAAAAAGCATCCACGCCATTACGACAAGTACATACGACACCACTACAAACATCATCATCATAAGTCAAAACCCGAGTTTAAAATCAAGAAATACGAGAAAATGGTAGAAAACTTCTTCAATGACCACAAAAAACATAAAAAGCACGGAAAGCACAAGCATAATGTGAAGGAGAAACATCGTAGACCACCTAAAAAAACAGGTTCATATTTAATAGACAGATATATTCCATCAACAGCAACAACCACGAAGACAAACAAAAATTCATTTCAAAACTTTATGAATGAGAAAGATTTCCTTGGAGGATTCTTGAACAATATGCTGGCAAAGAAACTATCAAGCACTACCGTCAGAACAAGTTGGACTCCGGTCTTCCCACAAACATCGGACAATGTCATGGATTTTCTATTTTCTATACAGGGCATGACTAGAATGACGACACAGGAACCTGTGACACCAAAACAAATACAATATTCAGTTCCACAAAAACAATATGAGTATCAAACAGAAAGTTTGCAAACTGTTGTTACACGAATAGATTATCCAGGTGGAAGGCCTGGAATTAGTTACCCCATAAGTTACAACGATGTGAACACAGGTGGAAAACTAGCTTTTTACAATGATGTGAATACAGGTGAGAAAGCTAACATTCATAATACTGAAAGAGAATCACATAATTTTATACCAGAATATAATTCTGTGAACTCAAATCCAAACGCGAATTTTCAGAACAATGGTATGAATACAGGTAGCAAATTTGACCTTCATAATATTGGCAGAAGTTCTAATAATTCTCCACAAGATTATAATTTTAATAACAGCGACGCAAAGACAAATATTCATAACGATGGCCGAGAATACAATGTAATTAATACAAATGCCAAGGGGAATATTGAGAACAGTGGTAAAGGCTCAAATAATCTCGCACAAGAAAACAATTACGGGAATACAGATAACAAAGTTAACGTTCAGAATAAGGACAGCAAATCAAGTAATCCCAAACAAGAATACAACGACAATACTCAGAATAATGGTAGGGAATTAAGTAACCCCGAAAACTACAATAGCAAAAACATGGGTGTCAATAATAATATTGATAAAGAATCAAATAATCCCATACGAGAATATAATTATATTAACCCAGACGGAAAATTTCAATATCAGAACAATGGCAAAGAATCATTTAACCCAACAAGAGATGTGAATGCAGGTGGGAAAGTTAACATTGGTGATTTAAGTAATCCCATGCAGGAGCATAATTATATGAACACAGATAGAATAGTTACAATTGAGAGTAATGACAGAGACTATAATAATTTTAACAAAGGTAGCGACAATCACATTCAAAACAATGGCAAAGAATTAAATATTCCTATACGAGATTATAATGGTGCTTATAATAATAATATGAAAACAAATGGAAATATTTACCCGTATAATAGTGGCAGAGATTTAGGTAATCCCTCACAGGAATATAATTATATCAATAAAAACGATAAAATTATATTTCAGAATAATGAAAAAGAGTTACGTAGCCCCTTAAGGGACAACCATATGTACGATCCCCTCAAAGTTAACATTCAGATTAGTGATAAAGATTCAAGTAACACTAATAAAAACGATGACGTGTGGGGTAACCGAGATTCTAATAGTGGATACAGTTATATGAATATCGATGGAGAAATTGACATTCGGAGTAAAGGTAAAAACCCGAGTAATCCCACACGAGAACATAATTACTTGAATGCTGATAGAACAGCTAATATTCAAAATGATAATGATAGAGTAGACAAAACAAATGTTAATAATTACATGAACACGAATGATAAAGTTAAATATCAGAATAATAGCAGAGAATTAAGTATCCCCATAGGAGACAATAGTAATATGAACAGAGGCGGCAACGTTAATGCTCTGAATATTAATAAAAAGTCAAGTAACTCAAAGGATAACGGTTCTATAACTATCAACACAGTTGCTAAGGATATAATTGAGAAGGCTGCCCGAGAACTTAGTAACAAGATACAGGAACTCAATGGTATGAACGATGCTGGGGGGCGATTATCGCGCTATGACATTTCAAATTCGACATATTATTTAGCCAAACAACTGTATAAAAATGTCACTGAAATTGATCTTCGACAATATAAGACTCTCAAAGATAGTTGAGGTAATAATTTTTGGCTGCAATAGATATTTCAATGTCATTATTAATGGAGATATGTGTCTGGAAAAAATGTTGTATTTAAGATGTCACAGCGCAAGAATTAGGCCCCTGGTATTACGAGATGTTAACATTTTTCTCCCTAATGTGTTGCCAATAATCATCACCATCATACTCCAAGACTACCTACATCATAATACAATTATCTGTAATGAAAGAAATGATCTCCTCAAACGCCGATCCCGTGAAGCCAATGGTCTTCGAGATAATAAGCATTGTGTCTTTGTGAGGTTAATTGTACAAGGTTCACTCGTTCCCAATCAGTGGCTCTGGTTAAAGTGATTTCAATATTTTACACAATAGACTGTGAGGGTGACGTAGGTTATCCTCAATGACGTAAAATAACCTACAGCGCCCTCACAGTAGTTCGCGACTTTCCTCCAATTCAGATTGAGAAATATTGTCGTATAAAAGGCGGCGTCATATACTTTCATCTGGATAACAATGAATTCCATCGATGGCAAGAAAGCATTTGATAATAATTATATTCATAGGAGGAACAAAGATAGAGATTTAAAAGTTCCGATCTTTTCTATATTTATATTTACCACCTTTCACGACGTCTACTTCTTTCTAATAAATAAGTAATCTCAGCGGAATTTAGTCGCGTGCAGTTCGAAACTATGTATACCGGTTAATTTTAAATTTAATTATATTAAATTTTTGCAGAAGCAAAATCAGCCCTGGCGAAAGCACAAGAAAAATATTTAATAAATGAAGTAAAAATGAAAAATGACCATAAATTAAAAAAGAAGAAGAAACGTCATCAGGCTACCAAAAAAGGTATCAAAACGCTATATTGAAATTCTTCAATTAATTTTTTACCAAATCATCATCATCATGCCGCTATACGACATCTTTACACAATGATCTGAAATGATCTCTTTAAAAGCCGATCCTTGCTGCCCGAATCCATCTGGTTCCTGTGACCTTTATCAGGTCGTTAGTCCACGATGCAGGAGGCCTGCCCACGCTTCGTCTTCCGGTACATAGTCGCCGCTTGAGAACTTTACTGTCCCAGCTATTTAAGGCCATAAATCCGACGGGCTATGTCGATGATATTGGTTCATCCGCAGATATTTTCATTTCTGATTCGATCGTGGAGTAAATTCCTACCATCGCCCTTTTGGGTGACAGTGAGCTTTTGTATAATGCATAATTTGCCTATAGCGAGCCACCACACCATTGTTCTGTTTGTCATTGCTAGCAAAACACATTGGCCAATCTCCAATCTTAACCATGAAACACTGCGATAGATGAGACGAAATATATAGCGCATAGCTTTCTGAACAACGGAGGTAAATTCGTCGATTTACCTCTTTCTCGAAGTTGAAGCTAAACTATCTGGACTATTTTTCTCGATATAAATGTACAATCGTCAACAACTTCGAGTGAAGCGCCTCCAACTGTCAGCGTGATGTTTGACATAATTTTTATTTTGTTCATGTTCAATGTTCATGTACTGTTCATGCTGACCTCCTTCTTTATGTACTGCGGAGCCGTTATATTAATACTGAGTAGATTCCAATTCAGAAGTCTGAAGAAATCTTCCAACGCAGTAGACAACTTCGGCAATATGACATCGCCTAGTAACTCCTCAATAGCATTCTAAGCATATGTAAGAGGCAAGAAACATTCTTACATTACGTGTTTGAACTGCATTCAAGGACCAAGCTAGTATGCTCGTGCTCCCGACCATAAATGAAAGCAATACTCTAAATACATGGGCCTTAAAAAGCAGAAGTTTTTCGGTCGATGTAAACTGTCACTTCGATGACATACCTAAAATTTTTGGGTGCCAAATCTTTAATCGCGTGAGAAATTGAACAACAGTGTAGATGTCAGAATGTAGAAGTCATGCCGTGTGGTGTCCGCAGGGTAGAATAGCACCATCCCCTTACACTCGTGGGTGTCGTACAAGGCAACTAATTATTTCGAGGCACAATCTAAAAATCTCCGTAGGCTGGAAAATGTGCAGCAGCGTTTTTCATTGCTGTATAACACTGCGATCTCCAACTCGACTGCCAAGCATGGAGATTATGGCAACGACCTCCCCTTTGTGGAAGAGGCCCGAAGTCATGCAGTGGACTGATATGGACTGTGAAGATGTAGGTGTCAACACCAAGGATAGGATACCAATGCTCTTCGAGATATGAAGAATTGTGTATTCGTGAGGTTCAATCAATCGGAGTCTCTAGTTAGAGTAATCTCGATTTTTACACAAGTACCTACTTTGCGACTTTCCTCCACTACTTACTGAGGATAATTGTCACGACCTGTATTAAAGGCGTCATGTACTGTCATCCGCATAACAAGAAATTGTGTCTTCGATGTAGCAAAGGTAGATAGATTGGAAAGTTTATAAAGCTACCTTCATGGTTAAAACTGGCAAATTTATTTTTGCTCTTTGAATGGTTTGATAATATAATAAGACCACGCTAAGTCCGAATCACATATTAAAAAAAAACTTTTTTAAAAGTAAAAGAACGTAATTCATAAAAGTCATAACAAACAATTTGATTTCTGTAGGATTGTTTATTTTCGTGAGTTATGAAAAATATTATTAAATAATGGGCAAAACAATTAATAAGGTTTTGTTGTTATATGACGATGTCTAATGACTTATGCGGATTGTTTTGGTTGTGTTGCTGGTTTTTCTTGTCCCATTTTTTGACGTTAAGATATTTACTACCCTCATTGACGAAGCATTATTGCATTCTGTTGACGGTTGTATTAGTATTTAATTACATTGACATTTATTATTGATTATAATTTAACATGACATGTTAATTATCTTATAATGCTTAATTATCTTATGGATTTATAAATTTTTATATATTTTAATCAACATTTGTAAATTAAAAGGAAGTGAAAGAGATAATTTTCAGCATGATTAATAATTTAGTCAAACATTACTGTCAGTCAATTCGGACTTATCGTGGTCCTATTATAACTATAATAGAGGAACAAAGATGGAGATACAAAAGTCCTGATTTTTTTCTATTATTGTATTTATCACCTTTTACAACGTCTTCTTTGAAATTTCGTAGTCTTCGCGGTATTCACTGGCATGCAGTTCGAAAGTATGGTTCGAAACAATTATTATAATTTTTGTTCTAATTTTATGGACGGTAGTCGGTAGTCATGATTTTAAATTTATTCAAATAATTTTTTTTGTAGAAGCAGAAATTGCCCTGAAGAGAGCACAAGAAACAAATACGAGAACTGAAATTAAAAAGAAAGAAGACGCTAAATTAAAAAAGAAGGAGAACGATAAGGTTACCAAAAAAGTTGTAAAAAAGCTGTCAAAAAATGATAAAGCTCGCATTTTACAAGGGTCGCTAAATGACAATCTGACATCCAAAACAACACGTTATTTTAGGAGTCCAATACAAAGAGTACATAGTAAGTCTTTAACAGAAAGTATTAGTTATGAAGAACCAATTCAAGACTTCAGGGCAAATATTATTGATTCAAATGATCGTAATGAAACTAGCCAAGAAAGAACAATGTCAGAGAAGAAAAGTATTTATCCAATACAAGCAATTATTAATAGGCTTAAGAAACATCTAAAAGACTATAGCGAAGCTTTACAGGAAGTTAATGACTCTGGATCTGGAGCATCTCAATTTGAAAAGCATGCACGCAATAAAAGAATACATAATAGTTCTACGACACTGTCAGAATATGAAAGTAAGGAAATCTTTATTAAAGAAAGAATACATAAGAAAGATTTTGACAGCTATGAATATGCTACAAAAAGGCCATACCAACAACGTGTGGATATTGACGACGTATTTTATAATACTAGTTATCGTTCAGAAGTGAGTAAGCAACAGATAACCATTCAGTGGATTACATTGTTGGAAATGACAACGGAAAAAGTTATTAATTTAGAAAATTTTATACAATTCGGAGAAATAAATAGAACTACAACCTCAAGCAAGAGTAAGAAGGATAAGGGACGTAGTCATATAAGTGTAGAGCCCGTCAAAGAAGAGCTGCACCAACAAGAACAAAATATAGAAAACAATGGCAAAGAAAATACTACTAATAACAAATATATAACTAAAACTACAAAATCAAGCAAGAGAAAGAAGGATATGGAACGTAGTCATAACAGTATCAAGCACGTCAATGAGCTGCACCAACAAGAACAACATATAGAAAACAATGGAAAAGAAAATACTACTACTAACAAATATATAACTAAAACTACAAAATCAAGCAAGAGAAAGAAGGATAAGGGACGTAGTCATAACAGTGTCAAGCACGTCAAAGAAGAGCTGCACCAAAAAGAACAAAAAATAGAAAACAATGGGAAACAAAATACTTCTACTAACAAACCTATAACTAAAACTACAAACTCAAACAAGAGAAAGAAGGATAAAGGACGTAGTGATAAAAGTGTCGAGGATGTCAAAAGAGAGCTGCAACAACAAGAACAAAATATAGCAAACGTTGGGAAAGAAAATACTTCTAATAATGAATATATTCTACAGAATAATAACGGTAAAAAGATTCATATCTTTCGGGTATGCTATAAATAAATAGAGTGCAACCTTGAAATCGCCATCTCAGGTGCTGTGTTTTCTATACTTAATTTATTGCTTATATTCAAGATTTCACTACAGCAATAAAATGATTTCCCTTGAGTAATAATGTAATAATTAATGTACATACCTCATCTACATAGAATATGGAATTGCTTAAATTCTGAAATAAATGATTATTTTATTTTATTTAATAAATTCAGTAATTAAACACGTTACACCTTAGGTTAAGAATGTAATGTGGAACCGAATAAAGTGCTGTCTATGTCCTTGTCTATGTCTAAATACTCCAGAAAAAGCGATTGCGAGATTGTGCTTTTTTAAGTATAGTTAATATGGGCCTATAACTTACTAAGGACTGATTATAAGCCCTAACAACTTATAAAAGACAGTGACAAATAAATTTCAAGATATTCGTTTATAAAAATATATTATAGCAACTCCTTTATTTGGCTTCGTAAATGTGAGTTTGTTTCAGATCCAACAAAATTTAAAAAATCAAACTACGAAATGATATGGAGAGTTGAAAGAGAGCGAGAGAAACTCATACATAAATACAACAAGCTATTTAGCAAACCTAAAGTAATTCGTAGTCTCATCAATATTTATTCAAACAAAATGAGAGACCCACCTCTAAATATAATTAAAAATAATCGCAGTGGCAATGCTGATACGGAAAACATCTTGAGAAAAATTACAGAGTTATCGAGCTATAGCGATGAAGAGCTCTCATTAAAACTGAATTTGCACAACGCATTTCATGGCAAACATATAGTAGATACAAGAAGAAGCCACATTAGCTCTGAAAGTGACATGCAAAAAATTGATATAAACGCTGTATCGGAGCATGAAAGCGACATAGAGCATGTATTGAAGAAAAACATTTACAAGACATTTGGTTATGATACTAATTTGAGACGTATAGGGAACGACACCAGACGTTTTGATAGTAAGTACCTACCTATACCCATAGGACATAATTTTGTACAGGTAAAAGGGAACATTAAGAAAATGCATTTTTTTTGTGTTCCAGATTTAATAGTGCCACAGACATGGGAAGTAACGCCCGATTACTTCATAAATATTACGCAACGAGTATTGTAAAGAAGCGATCCCCCCAATTATACACCTGGCTATAATTAACCGATGATGATAATTTTGTTTGTATTTTTTTCTTGTGACTTGAGGACAGTATCCGTTAACAAATTGTCTTTAGCGTAGCTGTAACAACTGGGAGTTAATGACTTTATGGAGTGTATGATCAAATACTAGGATGCAATTGTAAAGAAAATAAATTATAAAGTAAATTTATAGGTACCAAACCGCCTGATAATATTCGGTCCACCATTTTGTTAATTAAATATTTAACAAAGAGAATGCTGTTTGATTTTGGACCGTTTATCAGAAAATATTTTCGTGAATATAGTTTCAAAATAATTGACAATAACCCTTTCCTAACAGAGATATTTGTGATTTGTGAACTTCAACCTATTCCTGTATTGGAGGGATAGACATCAACAGCCCATCAGTCCACTGCTATAGTTGAGTCTCCTCCATATAAAAGTCCAAGCATGGGAGGCGAATTGGATTCAGATTTTCAGATTTTTTGATGCTTTAAAGTAATGGTACTATTCGTACCTCGGGTCCTAAAGCTTTTTAAGGTCATGAATGTTTACATACAGTTCAATAAAGATATCAGTTTGAAGCCTTCAAGGCTAGAGTGAATAGGCTGTTCCTAGATAGGCATGTTCCATCATCGGTCGCATCGTCACTTACCACCAGGTGAGAAGGCGGTCAAATGCCTGGCTAGTCAAATATAGAAAAATAAAGTATTTCGAATATTTATATTTTGTGTATGTGATAATTAACTCTAGAATAGTATAGATCTGCTTGGGCTGAGGCTCCAGCGCATATGTCTCCGGATACTCGCAAACTGAAGAGAGCCTTTAACCTCGCCGCCAAGTCTTGCAAAAGGACGCTACGCAGGGCTCGATTCGACCACATAAGCCGGATTGGCGCCAAACTGGCCTGTTACCCTCCTAAGTAAGGCGTTTTGGTCTTTGGCAAAAGCGGTCGAATCTAATTTCAGCCAGACGGAACATTGGCCCATGCTGCTGAAGAGAAAGCGAATTTGCTTGCTTCTCTTTTCGCGGCGAATTCGCGTTTGGATACTGCAGGAAAAACACCACCTACCTCACCCCGTGCTGACTGCGTTATGGCAGAGGTACGAATATATCAGAGAGAAATTTTAAAAATCCTGAGGAGTCTGGACGTGAACAAGGCTAGTTGACCTGATGGTATACCGGCAATAGTCCTGCGTAGTTGTGCACCTGAGTTGTCTTCTGTACTTACGCGCCTGTATCGCCTCTCACTTGAGACTGGTATTCTACCCAAGTCGTGGAAGCTTGCCAATGTGCAGCCCGTGCCCAAAAAAGGCAGCCGCGCCGACCCTGCCAACTACCGCCCTATTTCGGTCACTTCCATACTCTGTAAGATTATGGAACGTGCACTGAATAACAAACTCCTTGCGCATCTTGAAGGTAACGATCTCCTCAGCAATTACCAGTACGGATTCCGCCGTGGTCGGTCTACTGGGGACCTTCTGATGTATGCCACACAATTATGGAGTGAGGCCATTGAGAGACATGGTGAGGCCCTTGCTGTGAGTTTGGCATGCGGGCATTCTAAGCAGGCTTCCTTCATTTGGTATTCCTGCTGGCTTTTGCACCTGGATATCGGATTTTCTGAGTGGACGTTCTATCCGTGTAGTTATCGATGGCTACTCGTCTAATCTTCACGGCTATCGACG
Source organism: Blastobasis adustella (assembly GCA_907269095.1). Classification (NCBI taxonomy): domain Eukaryota; kingdom Metazoa; phylum Arthropoda; class Insecta; order Lepidoptera; family Blastobasidae; genus Blastobasis; species Blastobasis adustella. The sequence goes on from OU026140.1 coordinate 9,087,300, forward strand.
CGGGAGTTCCTCAGGGATCGGTACTGTCCGCGACTTTATTCTTGCTGCATATTAACAATCTGCTTGTACCAGGTACCTTTGGGTACGCAGACGACAGCACAGTAACGGATAGATATCTGTCAAAGGCAAAAGCCAGCAGGGACGATATTCAGTTTTGTCGAGAGGCTATGGTTGATCGTTTGGACAAAGCTCGCAAGGTAGTCTCTGATTGGGGTGAAGCCAATCTGGTGGCGTTCAACGCAACCAAAACACAGGCGTGTTTGTTTTCCGCCAAAAGGAGTTCATTCCATTTAACTCCAACTTTTCGGGATGGAAAAAAGCTTGGTGTCCTCTCAAAGGTTAGGCGGTACTTTACATCAAAGCAGTTGCTTCAGTTATATCAAGCACAAGTCCGATCCTGCATGGAGTACTGCTGCCACCTCTGGAATGGATCAGCCAAATATCAACTAGCGGCTTTGGCTTCGGTTGAAAAACGTGCAAAGAAGATAATTTGTGACCCGCAGTTGGTTGAAGCTAGGCTACAGAGCCTCGAACATCGGCGTAGGGTTACGCGTCTGTCGGTTTTCTACAGGTTACATTTCGGAGATCGTGCGAAGCAGCTGCACAACCTCATTCCGCCGGCCCCTTTTCGCCATCGGGATAAGCGATCCGGGCGAGCGCTTCATCCTTATGTCGTGGATATTCCAGCTATCCGCACGAGCCGCTTTGGCTCGACCTTCATAATGCGTACGGCTAAGGAGTGGAACGCGTTGCCTGCGAGTGTGTTTCCTGATCAATATAATCTGGATGCCTTCAAGGCTGGAGTAAATAGGCTGTTCCAAGACGGGCATGCTCCATCTTCGGCCGCATCGTCACTTACCAACAGGTGAGATGGCGGTCAAATACTTGTCTTGTTTAACATTAAAAAAAAAAAACTTATTTATTTATTGATATGGCAAAAATACAATATACGAAAAACATATTCAACTTCAAATTTAACAAATTTAAATCAAGCTAAGTTAGCCATTTAATTCCTTCGTCACTAAGGGTGATCAGGTAACGTAAAGGTAGAGGGCCAGGGTAACTTGTGTTTGGGCAATCTGATGGTATGTGTCACATCGACTGAATTGGGGGGTTCCCCAGGGAACATTATTATAATATTTTCACTATAGGGGGCTATTGAAGTTGTTTGTATGGCAAATCAAATATGTGACTGTCATCATTCATTGCCTCAGAACAAATTATACAGCGTTAAAATACTAGGTTTTATTTAATATTTGCTACAGTTTATTTATTTAAACTTTTTGGACGATGAGGTACAAAGGCGGACATAAAATTACATAGCTTTATTTCCGGCCAACCAGACATCGATTAATAAAATTTATATAATAAGACCACGCTAAGACCGAATTTCTTATTAAAAAAAAAAAAAAAAAATCTCTGTATGGCAACTTATGACAAGTTTTTTAAAAGAAATAGAACGTCATTCATAAAAGTCATAACAAACAATTTGATTTCTGTAGGATTGTTTATTTTCGTCAGTTATGAAAAATATTATTAAATAATGGGCAAAACAATTAAAAAGGAAGTGAGAGTGATGATTTTCAGCATGATTAATAATTTAGTCAAACTAAAAGTACAAGTTCAAGCCAAATATCTGAATATTTACAAGAAGGACTGACAAGGACAGATTATCCCCAGATTGTTGCCATATACACATTTTATAATTTTTACTACTGTCTCTCAATTTGGACTTATCGTGGTCCTATTATAATTTACAATTTTTAAACAAAAAGTCTATGTCACAGGCAAAATAGTTAAAATAAAGGTTTTGACATATTCGGTTAAACTCGCTTGAAGCAGTTCAAAGTAAGACGTGGGACAATTACGTCGTTTAGTAATAAAACTGAAACATATTATACGATCTGTTTTTGTTCTTCGTGGCGTCAGTGGTGATGTCTGCCAGGGTGGTGAGGATGATGCGGGTGATGCGGAGGACGGGGTCTAGCTGAAAATCATAATGAAGTTTGATTATTCATTTCTGTACATCCTGTACCGAAATCTGTGAGACAATGGTTTCTCAAGAATATGACGTGTAAGTAGGCGTGTAACTTATTAATGACAATTATCGAAAGTCTAAGTACCTAACTACTTATGCAAAGATGTTCCATTTTAAAAATATACTGTGGAAGTAATTCTCAAAGATTGACATTTACATAGAGGGTTTTCTCCTATCGGTTTAATTAAGTTCTTATTAAAAGTCATTTTAGGTTTCGAGAAATAAAATAGAAATAATTATTCATGGTATTATCCTATAGATTAGAAATAAAATATTGCAAAATTTACCTTTGTTACCAGGTGAACTTCCAACTGCAATACAAAAACACAAGTAAAATAAATAGGTAATTAAATGAATTGATATTATTGGCTACATAATAAAAGAGTATAAGTATATGACCACTTCATGAAAATTTACCTTTGCTGCCATAACAACTTTCACGGTATTTGGTTCATCTTTAGCCAAAATCAGTTTGCTAAAAGAAGGGAGAATTAGCTGTCTCTTATGCCTAAAGGACTTGTCCTTTACCCGCAGGGTATTTTTTATATAATCAATAAAACATTATGGTCTCTTCACAGTATGTGAGATTGACTGGAAGAGATCCTTTCAAGCTTTTCCCTTTAGGGAAAAGCTTGCCATTGTACTTTGTATTATGTATATGTTTCTAATGTGTTTTGTGAATGCTATAAAAATTGTTTAACAACTGCACAGTAATTAAGCAATATGATTCTTAAGGTGGTTATTTGCTTATGCTCTTGCATTGCACCTTACCTTCCAGGAATTTTATTAATTTAAATAATAATCTTATCGTGATAATAATAATCATACTATTCGTAGATTTCTCAAGGCCAGAGAGACTCTTTCTTCGGCGCCTAACTCACCATAAAGACACAAAAAAAATGCGGCCCTCCCCGTATTTTGTGATTCAGGTGTACTACACTTATCTGACCACGTGGTCTAAGCTGGAACTACGTATCGCCATTTTGAAACATCATGTCAAATCCAACAGCAGCGACGCTGTCACCGCTTCAGATAAGTTTGTTGAAAGAATACTACAATTATGGCTAAATGTGTACAATGCAAAAACTCTTTATTCATCATATCATTGCAGAATAATTAAAAACATCTAAAAACTGAAGTCATCATCTATGAGATTACTAATAACTACCAATAAACCATAAATTGAACTTACAATTCAATAAACCACCGACTTCGCCATTGTTACCTGAAAAAACCGAAGGATTAAAATAAAATATATTTATATATCTAGGCTTATTCAGAAAGTAATTGTACTGCAATACACTACAATGTAAATGCAATGCAATGTGTATATGTGTGTGTGTTTAATAAGCCAGCGCATGTTTGTATTTTGATGGGTCACTTTGTTCTAAATGTTCTTAGAGGCAGCATCCACTATAATGCACCATATAGAACCATATAATGGTGATAAATACACTTATATTATATAATATAAGTATACATTTGACATGCAATTAATACTTTTTTTTTGTTACCAATAAACGAATTGTATTATAATAATAATTATATAATAATTATATGTTTATGACATCTGAATTTGCAATTAACTCCCTTTGACAAAATACGTTATTCGGTGTACCGTCCTTATGACATTAAGATTGTGTGTTTTTTTTTCTGTTGTAACATTATTTTAAGAATAATGAATACTTAAGAATTTAATAGCATTTGACGTGTAAATTTATGTTTATCAAAATAAATGAATTGAATTAAATTGAATTGAATCCGCTCCTAAGTCACAGATGTCCTGGAGGACGGTGGCCGCGCACGGATGGACAGTCCACCTGATGGAAAGCTACCACCGTCGTCCTGGATATCTGCAACCTAAGGGGAGCGGATGTGGTGCCGGCCTTTGAGATACCACACACACACACACACACACACACACACACACACACACACACACACACACACACACACACACACACACACACATACACACACACACTCTCTCTCACACACACACACACACTCACAGGCACACACTCACAGGCACAGACTCACGCACACCTACTTCTTCACACTTCTTCTACAGACTCTAATTTTTTTTATCATTATTTGTCATTATTTATTAATTGGTTTATTTACCTTATATACTCATATTTTAAATTTTGTGTTGTACATTCTACTAAAATTTAATTTTAGATAAGGAGGAGCGAGATCTTCTAACACAGGCTAATAAGCTTAAAAGAAGATCTCAATCACAGTGTATAGTTTTATGAAAATTTGTGAAAAGAAAATAAACTGTTATTTATTTTATTTATTTATTATTTATTACCTGTAGAGATGCATTTTAAATAAGCCCATATTATAGTGAAAAGGAAAGACTTCGGGGACTTATTCCACGCCTAGCACGTTATCTAGGATCTAGCATCTCCGAAAAGAAATAATCAAAATCGGCGCAGCGGTTTCGTCGAGAAAGTTAAATAAGAATTATAAAGTCACAACTCTAACAGTAAACTAAACAAACTTACTATTAAACAAACCGCCTCTAGCTCCATCACCGTGAGCTAAAAACGAAAAAAAAACATTTGTATGATTAAGAGGAGTATCCCCCGAGCGCAGTCCATACAAAAGTAGTTTGATCACCTGGTTAATATTAAACATATTACGTTTACGTAACATACAAAGTTACACGAAATTAAGATTTCCATACAACATACATAAAATTTTAAATCCTGTGCGACTTTGTAACGACATATTTAACGAAAATCTGATAGACGAGAAACATAGATATTGGTTTCTGGAACACGTCTACAAAATTTCATTGCTTTTGATTGCGTAATAAATATTGAAAATATTATCAAACTATATTTGTATAGAGTGCGCTGGAGTGCCTTCAAGAGACTTGAAGTGTTTAATTTTAATGCCGCTTTAGATGGTATGGCCACGTCTCGCGCAGACCGGCAAATGGTGTAGGGAACAAATGTCATGGCCATGCCACTCCCGCCAGGCACAGAAAGGAGAGGCCAGACCAAGAAGCGATGGCTTGTTGTCGTTAAGGATGATACCGTCAGTCACTTTGGCGTTAATGGCCCACCGGTTGAGTAATTGTGCGCGGGGAACTAGGTAATTACAGATGGGCGACGGCCATTCGATCTTCGTCACCCTGTTAACAGGGGAACCTGACCAGATTAGATCATGGTTACACATTCACTCGCCTGAATGTTGGTTTCACCACGATGTTAACTCACCATAAGAGCATCGGTCAGTGCAACTAATGTACTCTCGACCAAGAAAGTGCTTTAGCACCCTAAGGTTGAAGTTCAGTTGTACTTCACAAAAACACAAGTTTCACAACTCAGAAAAAGTCATTGGGTACTTGGCGACACTGGAGTTTATTTAGCCACCGATGCTTCACAGTCAATGACACCAAAATGATGACGATAAAGAATGTTAATGATGATAGCAGTAGAGAGTGATTAAAATCTGTCAAAAGTGTCAATGGGAAGTATACTGTAAGGTCGCCATAGGTTCTACGTCATAAAGTACAAGAAAAATTCGACTTTGTAGATATAGAAGACGTTTAGGACACCCGCAAAAAGTTGGTTTTCCCGAGCACAGCCTAGCACAATATATTTTTTAATGACCCAAACCTCGACTTTTCATAGGGTGCCTCACATCCTCCTGACAGGTATGGTTTTCAGCCACATTATGCTCACTTTTCTTTTTGTGATTATAATGTGGGTTAAAAGCGAAACTGCCAATAGTCTGCAAGATTCGTGAAATTATTGTAATAATTGCGCATTTAATGATAGAAGCATACAACTTGGTACACGTATACAACATATTATGTAGAGGGTTGATTTTGGATATGAGGCCATCTTTGATTTCCCTTATAGCAGTAATGGTGGACATTCAAAATGGCGGCCTCTAAATATTGTTCTACACCAATGTTTTGTTATTTGACCATTTAAATTGTGATTATTATTTGTTTTAACTATGTATGCATGAAAGAATTATACGTTTATTCAATGACAGGTAGAACGCACTGGTTGAACACCCGAATCAATACAAAGTGAAATATTCTTTTTGTGATTATAATGTGGGTTAAAAGCGAAACTGCCAATAGTCTGCAAGATTCGTGAAATTATTGTAAGAATTGCGCATTTAATGATAGAAGCATACAACTTGGTACACGTATACTACATATGTAGAGGGTTGATTTTGGATATGAGGCCATCTTTCATTTCCCTTATAGCAGTAATGGTGGACATTCAAAATGGCGGCCTCTAAATATTGTTCTACACCAATGTTTTGTTATTTGACCATTTAAATTGTGATTATTATTTGTTTTAACTATGTATGCATGACAGAATTATACGTTTATTCAATGACAGGTAGAACGCTCTTGTTGAACACCCGAATCAATACAAAGTGAAATATTTCCTGTACTCGATGACGTAGAATAACTTACAACGCTATCACAGAGCTACTGTTGCTGTTTCTTGCTGTTTCCAGTGAGATAAATTATTAAAAAAAGAATCCGTAATATGACAGCACCTCATTTCCTGGAAAGCTCAACAGACTCTTACTTACCACTCCATAGATCGAATTTGAATCCTGAAACAGAAATACTTATTAGTTACTTTTTCATACTTGTAGGGTTCATCTCTGCACCAAGAGACACGCACACACGCACATGCTTATAGCATATATTATACATAGACCGAGATAACTACTTGGCACAGCCGCTCTCTCTGACTGTCAGGAAACGACTGCCCCGATCGACTGACTTATGAATGACAGCTTAACTATGAATGAATGAATGACCGACCGAATGAATGATTACCAAGGCGTAAACACTACAATACTTACAACTAAACTTGATTAGTATTGGTAAGCAGGGGAGGACGTTAATTTTAGTTTCAACTTCATGGGGTTCTTCAAAGGGCATGTCTACAGGTATGATCTGTCCAGACTGACTTGTCTTATTCGGTGAACAAACAATACCCAAAATCACGACTTGTCGTATCAATCACGCTACGCACATGATGTATAAATGTTTTAAATTATTTAAGAACCAAATTGAATGTGAATTTCAACGAATCCTGCTGCAAATTGTCCAGTTAAATACATTTATTTATTTATTTAACAGTTTATTGTGCACAAAAACAAGTATACAATATTGACATAAAGAAAACAACACAACAGGTACAGCTTATTTCATAAAAAATATCTTACAGCAGACCTACGGAAGAGACAGAACAAAATCAGAAAGGCAGACGGCGTGCATCTTAAAAAACTAACTACCTAATACTAAAAAAAATATTTATTTTACATAATTAAATACATAGCTACATACATATATAAATACATACATAAATACATACACACATACATACATACATTCATTTATATATCATATACATCGTTTCCATAACCAAATAAGACAAGTCAGTATGGATAGATTTTACTTCAAAGGTCGGCATCGCATCCGTTTATTTATTTATTTATTCAACAATTTATTGCACACAATATACAGTAAACAGAAATTACAAAAATGAAAGACGACACAACAGGCACTACTTATTTCTAAGAAGAAATCTCTTCCAGCAGGCCTATAGAAGAGGGACATGGTAGAGTATAGGTAATGAGACGTGCGCAATTGTAATAAAAAAAAATTATGAACTACATAAATTATAAATAAGATACTAAATACACACAATAGTATAAATATACACATACACATATACATACTAAAATATATTCAGGTATTGTAGAACATTCAGGCACATATGGAAAAATAATGTTCTTTTACACGTTTCTTAAAGATTGCCGTTCCCCTTAGGTAGGAGATGACCTGGACGGTGGCCGCAAAACATCGGGTGGACCGTCAGTCTGTGTGCCTCTCAAGATAAAGAAAAACGTGATAGAAAGCTGTAACCGTTTTATGTCTGTGTTTACATCATGAATTTGCTCTATCATAATCATAATCAATATATTTGTAATTATGAAGGTGCTTACCAAAGGGGTAACCGCTTTAACGGGTTACAAAAACTACTCGCGGTTACCGCAACGCGGTATGCGCATTCAATTTACTTAGACAAGAGTACCTATGTTCCATTCTGATTGATTGCGGATCAACCATGATCCAATCTATGCATGTTTCCCAGTTAACAGGGTCACAGAGGTCAGATGGCAGTCGCTCCACTGCGTAATTACCTAATCTGTTGAAGCCTGTATCATGGGTCCTCGCACGCGATAGCACAGCCATAGACCATGGGACATAACGCCAAGATGACCATAGATGACATGATTTCGAGCGGATAATAAAACCTTTTTTATTGCCTAGGTAGGCATGTGGACGGATGATCCACCTGATGGAAAGCGGCCATTGTGTAGACTAAAGCATGTCTTTAGTCTACACAATTCACCAACTAAAACTATTTAAATAATGATGTTAATACCTGAAGCCAATCCATAGACGGTAGACATCGCCTGAAAATAATATCACAATTCATGATTACATTTCAGCGGGATTTGGGAGTCGCCAAAGTTGTCAAGCAAAAATGTGGAGGTGACGGTGGTGACACACTTACTAAGACACACACGCACACACACATCACAGAGCTACTAAAACTATTAAAAGACGCTCCGATTTAGCTGGAGCTGACCAATCGTCAGTTGCAGTCGATACTAATCCTTACATAGTACAAAATAAAGTCTCTTTTCGATTAATTCGGATGTGCGGGCAAGCCGATCTTTGTCGGACGTCCGACCACGTCCCCTGCACCCAAAGGCGACTTCGTTTATACTTCGTTAGGATTAGTATCAACTGCAACTGACGGTTGGTCAGCTCCAGCCAAAACGGAACGTCTGTTGCTAGTATTATCATCAGCTCAGACCCCTGCCCCCTCTCCCGCTACTTTCTCTACCAGGAATAAATGGCTCCATGGATTGGACAGACAACTAGTAAGCGTAGATGAATGCAGGCGGCACAAATTCAATGTCTCACAATTTATATTTTTTTTTGTAAATATATACAACGTACAGACACACTGTTTCACTGTTTTATTATATGTATAGAAGATTAGACTCACAATAAGGAAGAACGCCAGGAAGTATTGCATGGTTGGTAAGTCGATCTTACCGCGACGTGTTTCAGTCAGCGATATTCAGCGAACTAACTCTCAAAAACAACCAAATATGTTTCACATCTGTTGGCTGAAGAAAATAAAATGACAATAGAGTTTAATATATTCAAAACACCTTTACGAAAACCTAAATAACCGAAAAATGTGAAACAAATTGTTCTTTGTGCGTCTGTCTTACATGAATGTTTACCCATTTTCAATTCTGGCATATGGTAAGATAAGTATTTGCGTAATGACAATGAAGCAAATGTTTTGTTTTTTTAGCTGAGTAATGGTACAGGAAACCATGTATCAATGACTCTTTTCTGGCGTAGTTTGATACGAGTGTTTTAAAACCTAATTATATGTAGTTACATGCACTATAATATCTATTCTCATATTTTCATGTTAAAACGTTCCTTAATTTTCTCAACTTTGCTGGAAGTAAGCTGCCAGTCAGTTATATCTACTTAATACCTAATTTTTTTTATGCCTTCGTCTTGAATCACTCTTTCGATTGTTGAAAACTGCATTAAAATCCGTTGCGTAGTTTAAAAGATCTAAGCGTACATAGATACATAGGGAAAGACAGCGGGAAGCGACTTTGTTTTATACTATGGATGCAAAGATAATTTACTTAAAAACTATGGAATACCTCTTAGGTATTCCACGACTCTGTAACTTGCCAAAGACAAGAGTTCACGAGACGCGTATCCGCCTCTCCACCGCGTTTCAGTGGACACAGCAGGGCACTAAGTTGAGAGAACTTCGCGAAGCTTCAAGAAGCTCGCGCGATTTGAAACTATAACGAAAAAACTGTGAGAGTGCGGCCACCCAGCCGATGATTAGTACCCTAGGGTTATATTAAAGTTATGAAAAATCCCGCCCAATTACGAGTCGAACTTGAATACAAAAGGTTTCGTAAAAATAAAACAAATACCTATTTCTTATGTTAGCAACAAGATTTTGATGCCAGAGCAACATGTAATTACATGTTGCTAATGTAAAGTCAAAGTTTATTAAATTCGAAACATTGATGCGCGAATCCGACTCACGTTTGACCGGTTTTTAATATTTGATGTTATTCTTTACTAACACTTAATTTTAGAAAGTTTTGTGATTGTATGAATTGCCGTATAGGTAGAGAAATATTAATAAACCTCTGAAAATTATCGAAAAAGGAATACATGGGGATTGGGGACAGTTCTTAAGTTTTACAATTTGTGTTATTATAACGATCATAAATACAGATATATAGACCACCATTATTTCAGGCACTTATCCTGAACTGCCTGAAGTTTTGATTTTTTCTTCTCTCTTCACTTATTAAAGACACAATTTTCCTAAAAGAAGTCAGATTATTATAAAAAGTAATTTTTTAAAGCTCCCTTTCATTATTGTCATTATTTATATTATTTCAATCCATTTAGGCAAAGGAATGTTATCTTCATAGATCTAACACACAAAGATTTCGATGATATTTATTTTTAAGTTAATTTATTATTGATTTCAAACATTTAAAACAGTAAACGGTAAATAATTTGAGTAAGATTTTTGATAGGTAGTTTTAATATGTAATTCTACATTGTAGTCCAGTCATTATATATATTTGGAAATGAAAATGAACCGAGAAAGCCAAATTTTGGATATTACGTGGGGGGCGGCTAGAAAAGCTTAAGTTCAAATTGTCGACCATAATAACCTTGTGCGTTTTCCGCCATCTTGAAAAAAGGGTTACATTAAGTTTTTTCATCATAACTCGGTTCCCCGTTGAGATACGAAATTTTTTATAGAATACTTTTTTGTTGCTCTTTGCACGATCTACAATTAAGGTCCTTTACATTTTTCACGTATCGATCATCGTTATCGAGATATTGTTGTTGTTCAGGGAATTATTGCTATACAAAATAAATTAATAAACTAGCCAAATTATAAATCAAACACATGAAATTTATTAATCAAAAAATTTTTATGCAGCAAAAATAATAATTACACGTGATTCTTTTTTTTTTACACGTTTTTCGTCGTTTTGATGGTCCTGGCTGTTGAAGTTCCTCCTCGGTACACTCTTCGAGTCGTGAAAATTCTTCAATCGCAAGAAATGATGCAGTGACGGTCGAAAAATCGTAATCTTCATCATCGTAATCGTCGTTGAATAAGTTCTCGACTTTGGCGACATTGTCGCATGTCTGTCCACTACAGTTTAGGCAAATAACCGATCAAAACGACGAAAAACGTGTAAAAAAAAAAGAATCACGTGTAATTATTATTTTTGCTGCATAAAAATTATTTGATTAATAAATTTCATGTGTTTGATTTATAATTTGGCTGGTTTATTAATTTATTTTGTATAGCAATAATTCCCTGAACAACAACAATATCTCGATAACGATGATCGATACGTGAAAAATGTAAAGGACCTTAATTGTAGATCGTGCAAAGAGCAACAAAAAAGTATTCTATATAAATTTTCGTATCTCAACGGGGAACCGAGTTATGATGAAAAAACTGAATTTAACTCTTTTTTCAAGATGGCGGAAAACGCACAAGGTTATTTTGGTCGACAATTTGAACTTTAGCTTTTCTAGCCGCCCTCCACGTAATATCCAAAATTTGGCTTTCTCGGTTCATTTTCATTTCTAACCCGATTTTTCCGACGTAATGACTGGACTATTGTTTGTTTATTATGTTTAAATTGTGAATAATAAACAGATTTATCCATTATAATACCTGCAGTACTTATTTAACCTTTTAATATAATAATATTTAATATTTAATTATCTTCTGCTGTGTAACATTGTACAAATATTAAATAAATAAATACATTTTTATTTCAAAATAAAGAGTGCTTTAATATTTTTTTTGTAGTCGAAAATTCATTCTAGACAATTTTCTCTATAAAAAAATCCACACATAATAGTGGTTCAATATCAAGTTTACCTTGTCACGTTGCTAAAATAAATAAGAATTAAACATTGGAGGAAGAAACAGTCAGTATATTGTGCAAAAAACAAAACTTAAGACCGCCACGAAGTCGCAGGTAATTATTAACAAATTACAGACAGTTATTAACAAATTATTGATTAAAAATATTCATTATAATATTTTAAATGACGATGTATGACTATTACCACGAATAAATGAATATAAATATTGTGTTTGTGTGAACTAAAGTAGGGTCATTGTGTACATGGGTCCGACGCAGCTTTCATGAAAGCCACATGATATGGTACTTGCGTTCGACGCACCTGTCTTCAAATCCACATGATAATTATGGTACTTGCGTCCGACTCACTTGTCTTCAAAGCCACATGAAATGGTACTTGCGTCCGACGCACTTGTCTTCAACGCCTTGTCTACTCCAGAGGCTACTCGATCCACTGATGGAGTCTGGCAGTGGATCATCGTGGATTGAAAGTCTTCACAGCCACATGACTTGGTACTTGCGTCCGACGCATGGACAAGTCCCTCTGTCGTTGAAGGGTAGTGGATCGTCGTGGATAGAAAGTCTTCACAGCCACATGACTTGGTACTTGCGTCCGACGCATGGACAAGTCCCTCTGTCGTTGAAGGGTAGTGGATCGTCGTGGATAGAAAGTCTTCACAGCCACATGACTTGGTACTTGCGTCCGACGCATGGACAAGTCCCTCTGTCGTTGAAGGGGGGTGTGTCAAAGAATACTGCCTCGGGATAAGACGTCTCCAATATGTATTTCAGCTCGAACGCATGCCGTATGTCCCGGCACTCGCAGGCTAGCCGCATCTGTGCACAATGTACAGAAGACAGTAAGATCTACGCTAAACCAGTATAAAAGGCGCTAACATTAGTTAGAGGGTCTATAGAGGCGCTAGCTCGTCTTTTACCGGTTGTGGGTAGGTCGATATGCTGTTGACTGTACAACCTAACGACAGTGAAGCAATGATAAAAAAATATATATTTTAAAGAGGATACGGCATAACTGTTAAATAATGCGTCTAATACCCAAACATGGCTGTAACACAAAATGGCTATTGGATGTGTCCAAAAACTAGCGGTAAATCCTGCCTCAGTGGCTAGCAGTAACAATACCAGTCAGGGTCTGCTTTTCTACTGGGAGAACGCTTTGTGCTTACTGAAAGCTTTTAATGCTTTTAGAAGAAATTTGTGATATTTTGCAGGGTTCGAAATTATAAAGATAATTATCAGATAAATAAAGGATGTTTATCAGATAATTTTCGTATAGACAAAAGTTTTGAAGACATATCGTTCGCACAGCGACAAATTGCGTTTGCATACGCATAACGAAGCATTTCATTGTAATTAAGAAAGGTCTGGTCGTGTGGTGTCCGGCAGAGTAGAATAGCACCAACCCCTTACACTCACGGGTGTCGTACAAGGCGACTAATGTTTTTGAAGCAAAAGATTAAGAGTCTCCGTAGTCTGGAAAATGGGCAGCAGCATTTTACATTGTTATATTTAAACACTGCGATATCCAACCCGCCTGCCAAGCGTGGAGATTATGGCAATAACCTCCCCTTTCGTGGGAGAGGCCCTAAGTCCTGCAGTGGACTGTTACGGGCTGTGATGATGAAGAAAGGTAACAAAGGTATATTTATTAAGATCATATTATTGTAACTTTCATTGTGCACAATAAATGGTTAAATAAATAAATAAAATAAATAAATCAATGACAATTTTGACTTCAAACCCTGGTACCTACACAATATGGCGAAATACAACCATAATTTTGGCCTGTCTTCCTACGGACTTAGCAGTTTTTTTCACCAATGTTTCTGATACTCACTTCCATTTTGTACGTGTCGTCTGTCAGCCAACGGTGCTCCTGGGCCTGCCTGTTGAGGCTGTACCCCGTCTTCTTGAGGAGACGCAACAGCTGATTCAGAGATGGTCCATCGTCCTTTAAGCAAACCTGTCGTGCGAAGAAAGCGGAAAGAAAGACGTTAGTAATTGTAAATATAATATGCAAAATAATATAGGTACATACGAGTACCTAGGTAGGCACCACATTCTATGGGAATGCGAGAGGTAAGAACAGGAGCGCAGCATTATTTGCATTGCTTGTTGGGTTAGAGCGGAAATAAGTAGGCCCGGTCTATTTCAGCTGTGAAATTCACGAGGCTAAGAGAGTTTGCGTACACATGGCACCGTGTGAGGGGAATTAAGGAGGAACAGGAGCAGTAGAATAGGTAGTGGAGGGAGGGAAGGAGGATGGGACCCGGCTGACGGGGTAGTAGAGGATGTGTGTTGTGACGTCAGCGCGTTAAGTGGGTGTGCTTACAGACAACTGGATTTGTGGGTCAAGAAGTGCGTACGCCCAAAGATGCACCGGCAAGTGAGCGTGCGCGTCATCTGTGGTTAGTTCTGATGCGATCCGAATGACAGAGAGGTCGATAGGACTCTGTGTGGAGCGAGGTTAGTTGGTGACAATAGTTTTATACTGAGTAGAAACCTATTGATTCACAATCCAGACGGCGAGCCTCCAGCCTTTAGTGGCCCAAACGGTACGTCCACACTGCGGTTAGGTTGGTTTTAAATTATTTTTATTTTATATTTATTTTATTTGTTTATTAACAGCTTACAGCAACATAACATTTATCATAAAAATACATTATAAAATAAGCATGTGCCAATTAAGATCCGCAAATTAATAAGAAGTTAACCATGAATTTAAATATAATGTTACTATTCAGCAGGCATAGCTCCTACCGTTCTATTCGTGAGTTACATTAGATAGATTTATGAGATAATAATAAAAATAAAGAAACAGAAATGTATCTTATCTGTGGCTTATCCCACGCGACCGCCTGTTTACGTATGTCGATGTATGTGCGTTTGTGTGTATTTGTATGTATGTGTATGTGTGTATATGTATGTGTTGCACTCCTCTAACAAACTGAGCCCGCCGAAGTAGAAATATATCGACCGTACGGGAGAAGCGGGCTTCATACACATCGATAGCTCTATTGATGGGTGAACCCAGGGCGTAGCCGCTACGTACTCGACCATAGTCGAGCAGGCGAGGCCAGCGATCTCCTCAACGCGTGCGCGCATCCCCCTCACTGAAAGAAATCCGGGACAGCAAATCTGGACTATCCATCTCGCCTTGAAGTACATCGTGCAGACGCCTAATATCTGCAATCAAACGCCTATCCTCCAGGGAAAACATTTTGTATTTAATCAGGCACTCCTCACATCCCAATCGTTCGCACCCAGCAATGTAGTAAAATGCCTAAGGAGCGCTTTCTGTATGGACTCCAATCTACCACGGTGGTTCGCGTAAATTTGAGATCACACAGGCGACGCGTATTCAAGTACACGCCTAACATATGCGTAGTAGAGAGTTTTAAATGCTGCAGCTGAGTTAAGAGGCTTACACGCTCTATATATGAAGCCCAACATTTTCACTGCCTTCACAGCGATGTGCTCATATTGTGCGATAAAAGTCAATTTAAAGTCAAGAATTATGCCCAGATCCCGGGCTTGGTATACATATATGAACTGTATGGATATAGTAAAACACCGTTTCGTTAGGATGCCGATTTATTACTGAAGTAAGTAGGTACTTGGACGCGGCGGCACAGCGCGCGCGCAATGAAGGTAGGTATACATATACATAGGTAGGTAGACACAAACACATCATTCCTCCAACGTTAATTTTGGAACCTGGTAACAAAACAGTAAAGATTATAGTATGATAACTTATGACTAACAAAAGTGTAACAGAATTAATAATCAATAATATTTTTTTATAATCGACTACTTTTCTAGCGCGCAATGTGGGGGCAACCCTTGGAGGTGTTCCTTGGGGGACTGTATGGTCGAGGTTTGTCTCAGTAGATGTAGGCAAATCAGAACGAGGAATATTAGGCATTAACACCGGGTCAGTGCCTACGGAAACTTCCGTGTCCTCACTCTCACAATCTTGCCACTCTTCCCTAACCCCCTCGTTAGCGCCCCGATCTCTCACCCGAGACGTAACGTTTCCCTCTTGCTTATCAGGGGAAAGAGAAGGAGATGCCACCTCTGCGGACGGTAACAATGAGTCTTCTGACAAGTTACTGTAATAGTACTGATTCTTACATTTTATCAACTGATCTATGTGTCTAATACATTCAACATCCTTTTCACACATGTGTAATTTATACATTCTTTTACCTATTATTTCGATAACCTTTCCTAACTGCCAACTTTCCTTCCTAGCGGCGTACCACCGTACCCAAACAAAATCTCCGATTTGGAAATGTCTATGATGTTCCAGATTATCGTTTGGCTTAGTTATAACACTATTGTGTGGTGAAATTAGATCTAACCTAGAACGTAATTTTCTCCCAAACATTAACATTGCTGGAGATTCGCCCGTGGCACAGTGCACCGTATTGCGAAATTCAAATAAACAGCCAAGTAGTTTTTCATGGACCATTTCTTGTGACATATTTTCTTTTAGAATACATTTTAACATTTTTTTACATGTCCTTACTGAATTCTCTGCTTGACCGTTACTGATAGGATGGTAAATTGGCGATGTCATGTACTTAATGCCATTACTAGAACAAAACTCGAGGAATTCGG
This sequence comes from Blastobasis adustella, assembly GCA_907269095.1. Classification (NCBI taxonomy): domain Eukaryota; kingdom Metazoa; phylum Arthropoda; class Insecta; order Lepidoptera; family Blastobasidae; genus Blastobasis; species Blastobasis adustella. Next base: position 9,104,020 of record OU026140.1, read on the forward strand.
CCGAATTTATCTTTACGTCGTTGTCTGACACTATTAAATTAGGTATACCAAAAACTGAAAAAAGATGTTTTAATTTATTTATTAAAGCGCGTGTTGTAGTGCCCTGTCGCATTTGTAAACACTCTAGCCATTTGCTATAAGCATCCACTACAATTAAATATACCTGTTGGCCTATGGACATATAATCGATATGCACCCGCTGCCAGGGCCCGGCGGGGCGCGGCCAGGGCGCGGGGGTGGCGCGCGGCGGCATGGGCCGCACTCCCACGCAGGTGTCGCATGCCCCCACCCACCGTTCGATCTCGCCGTCGATGCCCGGCCACCAAAACCTACTGCGTGCATTGCATTTCATTTTAACTATTCCTATGTGCGAGCCGTGCAAGTCATTCACTAGACGTTTTCTTAACGATAGAGGAATAACAACCTTATGACCTCGCAACAGACATCCTTTTTCATATTGTAAATCTGTTTTACAGCGAAAATATGGTAAAATCGATGTACATTTTATCACCCGGGGCCAACCTTGGTTCATGTACTTAATAACGGTCTGCAATTTTTCATCTCTTTCGGTTGCCATTTGAATGTCTTTGAGCAATAAGGCTGGCGAATTAGTATCTAGAAACTTCAATGAGCAATAACTGTCATATTCATAGCCGCTTTTACAAGTCGTCGCCTCTAAGGGAGAACGAGAAAAATAATCGGCGACTACATTGTTCTCGCCCGTAATGTATTGCGGTATGAAGTTGTAAGCAGACAAAATAATTGCATACCGTTGCAATCTCAATGCGGTTGTTACCGAGATACCCGTTTGATTGTTAAATATCGAGACAAGGGGCCTATGGTCCGTTTTTAAAATAAATGGTTCATCGCGACCATATAGGTATTGATGGAACTTTTTTACTCCGAAAATAATAGCTGTGGCCTCCTTTTGGATCTGGCTATAGTTTCGCTCACTAGCCGTGAGCGACCGTGATCCGTAAGCTAGCGGGCGTTCGCGACCGTCTTCGCAGCGCTGTGCTAGCAAGCAACCAAGGCCGGCAGGCCCGGCATCCACGGACAGCACCAGCTGCGCGCGGGGCTCGAAATGCGCTAGCACGCGCTCCGAGGCCAGCTCGCGCTTCACGCGCCGCATCGCGCGCGCCTGCTGCTCGCCCCACTGCCACTTGACGTCGGCGCGTAACAATTCATGCAGCGGACTCATTATAGTGGATGCATTGGGAATAAAACTCCTATAGTAGTTTACGACGCCAAGGAAACGTTTTACCTCTGTGACATTAGTCGGCTCCGGTGAATTTAATATAGCTTTTACTTTGTCGGGGCAAGTCTGTAGACCGTTTTTACTTATAACGTACCCAAGGTAGGTTACGCTATCTCTAAAAAATTCACATTTTTCACGTTGCAAACGTAGGCTAGCGTCCATTAACCTACGTAAAACTTCATTTAACCTTTTTAAATGTAAGCTTTTGTTTGGAGCCGTGATGCAAATATCGTCTAACCAGCAGCTTACCCCATCAATCCCAGACAATAACGTTTCCATAGATTTTTGGAAAATGGCCGGAGCGTTTGCCAGACCGTATACCAGTCTGGTATATTTGAAAAGGCCCTTATGAGTATTGATGGTGGTCAGCTCCTGAGACGCGTCACTTAAAATAAATTGGTTGTAGGCATTTTTAAGGTCGATCTTACTGTAATGTTCGCCACCTCCCAATTTAGCAAACACCTCCTCAATTCGAGGTAAGGGATATTTATCAATAACAAGATCCTTGTTCAAGGTGACAGAGTAATCGCCCGCAATTATAACCTTCCCATTTTCCTTTAAGACGGGCACTATAGGGGTAGCGTAATTAGAGTTGTTAACTGGTACTAATATACCAGATTTTACTAATCTATCTAACTCGGCTTCAACATGCTCCTTTAAGGCAAATAGTAAGGTCCTAGGTTTGAAAAATTTGGGAATGGCGTTCTCTTTAAGCTTTAATTCGACTTTAAACTTATTGAACGAACCTAATTCGTCGTGCCATAATTCCGAGTATTGTTCCAGCAATTTACAAATATCGTTATCAGTCGAAATATTATTTAATCTAGTAGAAAATGCCAACTGAAATGCGGACATAAAATCTCGGCCCAACAATGGCGGGCCACCACTTTTAATAACAAATATCCTAATTTGTTTTGTTTGATTATTATAAGTCAAATCACATTCGAAAAACCCCAAGGGCGAAATTTTATGTCCATCATAAAGACACATTTTAACTTTACACTTCTGAAGGCTGTAACATGTAAACAATTGTTTGTACAATTCTTCAGAAATAACAGTTGAACTTGAACCAGAATCCAACTCCATGCTAAGATATCGTTTACTTAAGTTTACATCTAATTTAATAGGGTTAGTACCAACATACCTCAAATTGAAGGTATGACATTCTTCACAATCCGACTCCTCGGACTCGATTTCTGAATTACCGCGTCCGGCAATATTATTAACGCGCGCCGTTCCCCGCTCCCTACATACTTTCTTGAGATGGCCTTTTCTTCCACACTTTTTGCACTTGTAGTCTTTGTAACGGCAAGCAGATTTATCATGATTCTTTAAACCACACACCGCACACGCTGAACTTTGCGAATATTCTCCTCGCTGCGGGTACCGCGCCGGTGACCGAGAGCCGCGCGGGCCGCCGCCGCTCGCGGCGCCCGCGCCTCGCCTGGTACCTCCTCCGAACGAGGCTCGAAATACGGGCTCCTCCTTCACCACCAACGCCTTGGCCTCCCTCGCACTCGCAGCCTGCTCCGCAATCTCCAGTGCCCGTGCAAATGTCAATGTCGATGGGTTTTGTTCGAATAACTTATCTCGTTCGGGGCCAGAGCCCAGGCCAAGGACAAAACGATCCCGTAGGTTTGTTTCGAGGGCGGTGCCAAAGTCACAGTAACTCGCTAGACCTCTTAGTCGCGCCGCCCAATCTCCTAAGTTCTCGCCAGGACTTCTTGTCGCCTCAAAAAACTTTGCCTTATCCGCAAACGAACATTGTTTGGGTTTAAAATGCACGTCGAGTAATCCAATCAGCTCCAGATATTTAAGTTCATCGATGTTTTTTGGATATGCGAGATTACGCACCAGTCGATATGACTCATCCGATAGGTGCGTGATGAGTACAGCGCTCTTATGATCTTCATTCACCGCATTCACTTTCAAAAACTGCACCAGGCGGCTTTTAAAAATTGACCATTCTCCGGTTTTGTGGTCGAAAGTAGTTAAATTTCCGATATAAGACATTTTTAATAGTAAAAATTATAACACGCGGGTAAGTCACAATCGTCGCTTGCCAATGAACTGTATGGATATAGTAAAACACCGTTTCGTTAGGATGCCGATTTATTACTGAAGTAAGTAGGTACTTGGACGCGGCGGCACAGCGCGCGCGCAATGAAGGTAGGTATACATATACATATGTAGGTAGACACAAACACATCAATATACCCTATCAATTATGCTACCGTCCAACTTGTAGGAGTAGGGGTCTGAACTGCCTAGTAAAAGAGATCGTTTGATATATGTATGTTGACGTTTAGCTAAAGACCATTCCGGAAACAGTACTCAGAGACACTATCCAGGTCCTCTTGTAGTATTGTGCAGTCCGTAGGATGCTTAATAGGCATAAAAATTTTGGTATCGTCTGCATACATAAGAAACAATGCATGTCGAAATTGCAATGCATTGTGCATAATCGAATAGACAAACATTAAGGCCGTGTTCAAACCAAACTGACTGTAAGCCGCCGAATGTGAGCAGGCTTACTATGAGCCCCAGTGTAAACGTGAAAATAAACGTCATTTTTCGTTCACAGTATGCTGACAATACGCTTATAGCTTACAATACGTCAATGGTGTGAACAAACCAGGCGGCTTGTATACGTTCACACCGCATGCATACGCTGAGCGTCCGATTATTTTTCACATAAAAGAGCTAAGTGATTCGAAATTTAAGCAGTATATCTCAGTTCGTGTTTCTAGACTGGTGACTGGGGTGCTAACTAAATAATGTTCGTTAAGATATTGGCCATTCACGAAGCTCTTGAGGAAGATGAAGAAAGGAATAAGAGAATTTGGGTACATCCTTTAAATTTAAAGAGATGTTATCTTGGTCAGTTTCATCGTTTATATTTGGAATACAGATGTTACCCTGATAAATTCAAAAAACATTATCGCATGTCTGTAAAATCTTTTGACAAATTATTGTCATTAATACGTACTACTTTTTTACTGGAGTCCGCCGGCCGAGCTGGATCCAATACGCTGACGTTTAGCTACGTAGCCAATCAGCGTCCGCGGAGCGTAGTGACGTGCTATATTAATCAGCCGCCGAATGTCAGCGTCTACGCATAGCGTAATAACGTATTGTCGGTTATATGTGAACGAAAAAGTGAATATGTATGGAAATACAATAAACTGCGTAACGTTCGCTCACTTTCGGCGGCTTACAGTCAGTTTGGTTTGAACACGGCCTAAATAATAAAGAACCCAGATGTGAGCCCTGGGGCATTTCGGAGGGAATGGTAGCAAATTGAAGTCTATCGAAACATTTTGAATAGTCGGTGTAAACGACGTCAACCCGGCGGCCCCCATCCATATGCCTGACAACAGTGTCGACAAATTCGGCTAAGTTAGTGAGGGTTGATCTTTTGCGCATAAATCCATGTTGGGCACTCGAAACACTGCGCGCAACGATGGGATATAGCTGATCATAAACAATTAACACAAACAATTTGCTAAAAACTGTAAGAATGGACACAGGGCGGTATTGCTCTGCCAATGTTTTAGAGCCACCTTTATGAATTGGCATCACAAATGCTTGCTTCCGCAAAGTCGGGAAAACACCCTCTGATAGAGAGCGCTGAAACAAAATGAATAGGGGTAAAGCTAAGCAAACGGCACATTCGCGTACAAAAATAGGAGGGATATCATCGCAGCATAGGTATTTCAAGATAAGCTTTTGTGTCATTGCAATTTGACCGATGCATCCTACTGGGTTGGTGACCGATGGCGCCGAAACGGCAGTTATACATATTTGTCGTAGGGTTAGTGTAGGTACACAGACTGAAAATTATCTAAAAATATTTTACACATCTCCGGCCCATTAGAACCAACCCGGGTTTCGTAACTAATCTGAGCGGGTAGTCCGTGGTCGCTTTTTAAGCCTATCTCCAAAACTTTTTAGGGTCCTTGGTTATAGACTCGCAACATTGAGTTTTATATTTTAACCAGCAAGCGCGCTGCATACGTTTGTGCCTGGAACGTAACAAAGAAAATATTTCATAATCGACACTATTACCCGTTCGCTTCCACAAAGAGTGATATTTGTTATTTTCCCGAATTATATGTACCAAAGCGCCAGAGAACCAAACAGGCTAACCCTCAGGATTACCAAAAAAGGAGGGTACATATTTATCTATTAAAGCACTAAGTGTTGTAAAAGGAGGGTTGCTTTGTCTAAAGATTTGTTATTCAGTACAGTGTTACCCTAATCGGCCTTTTTAAATTTATAATTTTTTCTTGGTGGCATTCTCATAGCTGTGTTACTAATGTTGATTGCTTCCAACACGAGTGCCGGGTGATGGGGCCAGTCCTCACGAGTTGTGGATTTAGGGCGTGCCTTACAGTTAAATCGATGTTGGAAAAAACTATATCTAAATACCGCCCGTTTCCGTTTGGTATGCCACAGTACTGAGATAACCCTAAAGAGAAAACGGTATTAAAAAAGTCAATTTGGCGTTCACTCGCTATGCCGCTTGAATCAAGACGAAAACTATTCTGCAGTGGATTCCAAACAACATTCGGTAAATTAAAATCACTCATCAAAATATAATGGGCATCCGACGTACAATGGGCCTCCAAGTACGCAGCTAACTGACATAATAGCTCGTCACGCGCCATACCGGCTCCCGGTAGATACACACAAATAATATGTGTATCCAAGTGAAGTGCGCGCGCGGCTATAATCACGTGAACGATTTCTAGGTCACACGATCCCCGCGAGGACGACAAGAGGGGCGCGACGCGAGCGAGCGGCGCGTGAGCACCAGAACCCCCCCGCCCACCGCCCGCGCCGCCGCGCGAACGCCCCCACCCCCGCCGCCACTAGGACGGTCCCTGCGATGTACATCGTACCGTGAATCGCTAACCTCGGGATCATAAACTCCTTCGGTCAGCCACGCTTCGCAAATACCGATAACGTCATAGTCATCGTTCAATAGACCTTGCCTAAATTCAGTTGTTTTCCCCCTTATGCTACGCGAATCTTGCAAATAAATAGTTAACGGCGCCATAGGATATTTGTAGATATTTTGTTTAGAAACGCGATTATAAAATACATAGGCATAATGTCTAGGCGAGCCCGGTACCAGTGGCGGTGAAAAATATTGATTAACGCTGTTGTTTATCAAACAAGTGCGTGCCGCAGTAGAAGTCAGTTCATGAGTGTTTGTATTTAGTGTGACTGAGTAGTGTAGGGATAAATAGTGCCGACATATTGTACATATGACACTTGTGGAGAAAGGCGTATCACGTAAATAAACAAGCCTATTATTGGCGTTTGAGAAACCAATGGCCAATAAAGTAATTTTCCGGATATTTTTAATAAAGACAACTGTGATTTTTGTTCTATACGGAGGGCCGGATAGTTGTCTTCTTGACGAATAAATATTTCTCCATTTCGCGTCCACCAGTACCGAAACCCATACTCTTTGGTTTTTATCTTCGTTTCCTTTAGCAACGATTTGTTAGCTGGAGTTAGGTGCTCGTTGACATGGATTTGGTTCGGGTCGCCTGGTATACCAATCTCATTCGTCTTAATGCCCCTGTTCTTCCGTACGGCAGTTAGAACTTTATCCCGCTTATTTAAATTGTGGAATTTTATTATTATCGTAGTAGAGTAGGGATTCTCGAGGCGGAGATTATGTCAGTGCACGCCAGTGGGATCCTAACGGCCCCATCAATATACATAATAATGTCACCGACCACCTCCGACTTGCGCTCAGGAACACCGAAGACCTCAAGGTTGTGCAGTCGATCCCTCTGCTCCATGCCGTTTATCGTAATCTGAAGTTTCTTAAAAAGTAGACGTCCTTCATCTCCGACTTGATCACTTTTGTCCCGGACGGTGTCATCATACAGTAAGCTATACTTATCAAGCGACTCGATCATGCTGTTATAATGTTGGCTTTTCGCCTATTTTGTTGTCGATTAGTTCAGACAGTTGGGCGATCAGCCGCTCGTTGTTGTCGGAAATAGCCTGCTGTAGGTCAGCGTGCTTATTTCCAAACCCAATATTCTGGGAGAGATCAAGGCCGCAAGACTGCGTTGGCTTGGCCACTTGGAGAGGATGGGGGAGGATCGCGTCGTAAGGAGAGCATATGTGGGTCGGCCGAGCGGACGTAGACCAGTCGGGCGACCAAGATATCGCTGGAGGGATGAAGTCCTGAAAGACCTGCACGCTCTAGGAATCCTCAAATGGCAGGAGATGGCGCAGAATAGGGAGAGGTGGCGATCTTTGGTGTCGGAGGCGAAGGAGAGCCGCAGTAAGTAAGTAAGGTCAGCGTGCGATGACTGTATCACGACGGGTGAAGATGCAGCATCCGCAGCTTTTGTGGGTTCCAACTGGGTGGACGGGGCGAAAATGTCTGATGGAGCGGCAGGTGTTGATACATACGAACAGATGGTTGCTTAAGTAGGTGTTGTAGTGGTGGGATCTGACCGGCTTGTTTGTGGTTGAGTACTTGGTGCTGGACGCACTGGCGCAGTGTCAAATTCTTCTTCTTCGGTGGCGTGCAAACAGGACATCTCCACGCTGCCATTTTGCTTGGCAGTAATTTTGATGTACGCCGACCGAGGCACTCATAGTGGTACGTGTTTACACATTTCTCCACGGAGCACTTTAGGTATTCCAAGTACGTGATTGCTTGTTTTCATGCTATAAAATTATTAGTAGGCATGGTGACTATACTTGTGCACACTCGTAGATAAAAATATACGTCTAGTCCGGGTCCTCTAATCACTAGCGGCGGCGGCGTTGCGTCACAGAGACAAGGCGCAAGCAACAGTCACTGATATGCGGTGCGCGTAAGGTCCACAATTCCACGCACTAGCGGCCGAACAATCACCACAATGTTATGACGGTATGTCAAAGCTAGCACTATCACAGTTTTCACAACAAACGCGACGTCTATTGTTCACAATAATGAATAACCAAATAAAGTATGGTTCAAATGTAAATTTTATACACTTTATTTTAATAAAAATGCGGAATTTGCTTAGATTTCAAAAATAAACAGCAGGAGCAAAAACGTTGGTCATATTACAGGTTATATTACAGGTAGATATCTGCTTACCGTAAATTTCAGTAAGCGCCCCTCCGCCGCCATACCTCTTTCCAAGCAGCGAGGGTAGATGGTAACATCGACGTTGCCTCCAGTTAATATGCATACCACGCTAGAAAATAACAAGGAAGTCATTTTATTTTTGTTTAAACAAATAAAAACAACGATCTTGGCGTCAATATTTTTGATATCGCGCGCGGGTTCCGTCTTGACCGTCATCCAGAATTTGGCAGATCAGCTTATTACAGTGAAACAGTTACAGTTAACAGGGGAACCTGACAAGATTGTACCATGGTTATACATTCAGTTGCCTGTATGTGCAGGTGTCATCACGATGTTTTCCCTCGCCGTATCACAGTCACCGTCGGTGATCGGCATCGAACACGAGATGGTGAACACATTGGCGACACCCATGGTGTCTATACGCAGCGATGACCAATTTCCATCAGGCAGCCGCTTGTCTGTTTCCCAAAAGTATGATATAAAAAAACTTACTTCTTTAATTTAAGCTCAGGCGCGAGGTTTGTCATGATCACAGCCAAGCCGCACGCCCCCCCACCTTCCACCACCATACTCTCTTTCTCAGACATATGCAGCATGGCGCGAGCTATGCTTTCTTCAGAGCATAGGAGCTGAAAAGTTGGATAATCAATCAAAATAATGATCAGGTGGTTTTACGGTTTGACTACTCATCACTGTGAGGGATATTTTTGGAATCCTGTGACGGCAGAAAATGTATGTACCTAATGAAAAAGGAAACAATTATGTTTAATTATTTGTACGCCTAAGCATGCGGAAGCATGGAGAAACTAATGAAGATTATGTATGTGATGAAAACCTATGTAATACCCATCTCTTGCAAATAAATCTTTTCAATGTTGAATCTTGAATCCTTGGTGGGTATTTGCAAAAGAATTTCCTGACGTAAAAAAAGACTCCTTGGGTCCCATCCCCTCGAAACCCCTCCCTCTCCTACAATTGGAAGTATCATATTTACTCACCACTTTATCCACAACATTGCGCGCTGTATGGAACCCATTCACGCCCATTTTGGTTGTCACCAAGCTATCGGCCAGAGTAGGACGAGCGGGCAACGACACCATCTCACCGTCTTTCACTGACATCTCTAATATTGGCATCACTTCTGGCTCGACACCCTGCAATAACAGTTGAAACAGAAAAAACAGAAATAAAGATTTAGCAATGTTTTAAATATGATAGATAGATTACAATATATGATAGATATATACTCTTAATTACACACAAAATTACGAAAAAGAAAATTTAACAGGTATTTTCAAACATTGTGGACATAGGCGGCCTTATCGCTACAAGCTATCCCTTCCAGGCAACCCTTGTCTAGAAAGAGAAAAAGATAAATATGAGTCGAATTTATCGAATTCACTTCGGTGAGTGCTCCCAGGAGTTCCACAACCTTGTTCCATCGTACACTTTTTACTATCGAACAACGAGAGGGACACGGTACCATGCGTACGCAAACTCTCTTACCCTCGCGAAGATCACAGTTAAAATATATACCGGGCCCACTTCCTTCCGCTCTAACCCAGCAAGCATAATACTGCGCTCCTCTTCATACCTCCCGTATTCCCACAGAATGTGGTGCCTAGTCTTCAAAGCCTCCCCGCACACCAAAGCCTGCTTGATATCCGTCAAAGCCTCCTCAAATACTGTTTTACCAGTCCAGATAGTTTTAGGTACAACTAAAAATCTAGGCTAAAAATCTAATTCGGTTGGGTAGAACCAGAGATACATCGTGACCTCTCCGCAGTACTAGCTTTCATACATTAGGGTGGTCATTAAAAATGGTCATTAGGAATAAAGATAAATTTCCCTAAAAACTATCTCCACGAATTCGTGGGCAAAATGGCGAGTAAAGTAGTAAAATACTAAAATGCGATGAACGTTCGGCAAATGTATGCAACGCCGATCCACATGTTCTCGAATGTTTTCCACCGGGATGCACGTTAGTGCGACATTATGACACATCGATTAACGAACACCTCATTCGTTCAGCGAAGGCATGCGACTGACCGATATAGATCCATTCATTCATTCAATAAATTCGAGCATCGGTGGCCGGGCGGTTGAGTATCTGACTCGTAAGCGAGAGGTACCGGGTTCGAATTCCGCTGCGGCAATGCAGCAATGACTCTTTTCTGAGTTATATACATTAGTTGAATTCTAACCGATGCTCTACGGTGAGGGAAAACATCGGTGAGGGAAACCTGCAAATTCAGGCAACTAAATTTGTAACCATGATTCAATCTGGTCAGGTTCCCCTGGTAGCATGGTCACGGAGCTCAGGTGGCAGTCGCTCCACTGTAATTACCTGATCGCCAGTACGCGGTTTTTAAGTTCGTGAGCTTACTCGGCTCGATGTTGGTAATAGACGTACGGACTTAAAAACCGCGTGCTTTAACTACTCGGCACGTTTTTCTATGAATTCAGTAAATAATTCAAGTTAATTTCTTTGAAAATCAGTCATTTTTGCAACAGAAAAGCATAAAGTTGATTAAACTTTTAACTAATTTTGCATTTTAACTAAAATTGCATACAAACAACTACTCGAAATACATAACAATAAAATGGCCGCTCGACAGACGAGCGAGCCGAAGCCGCGAGCCGCGAGCTACTAGCAAAAATCAACCATGTTGGATTACCGGCGAACTTACTCGGCAGTTTTAAAAATACGCGTCCTTAGACTGATACACGAGCGAGCAAGGTCGTCGAGCCACAAGTTCACTTACTTACTCGCACGTCTATCAGTCACTTTACATACAGAGCGCGCACGAGTTCATGTTCATCGGGCCCGACAGCCTAACTCGAACGGATTCTATATCGCCGTCTCACTCGCTCAAACCGCAACCGAGTGAGATGGCGATGTATGGAGCCCCCAATAATGCTACTACAATTATTTACGCGGTCGTGCCCGATGGACACGAACTCGCGAGCGCACTGTAGATGGAGCACTTGACTTTGAGCGCCTAGATCGCGGTGGTGACCATAGCTATGCACTATGCATGCACAGTTTATCGACATGCCCTGTCCTCGAAGAAGTTTCTATAATCATCAAGTAAACAAAGGCATCCTAACATAGATGAGATACAGCTTGAGCGCCTAAATCGTGGTGGCGACCATAGGCACGCACTATGCCCGCATTGTTTATCAGCATGCCCTGTCCTCGAAGAAAATTCTATCATCATTGAGACTAGTAAACAAAAAGCACTCTAACATACTTAGATGAGGCACTCGGGCTTGAGCACCTAGATAGCGGTGGCGACCATAGACATGTACTACGCACGCATTGTTTATCGACATGCCCTGTCCTCGAAGAAAATTCTATCATCGTTGAGACTAGTAAACAAAAAGCACTCTTACATAGATAAGGCACTCCGGCTTGAGTGCCTTGATGGCGGTGGCAACGCCAGCGATGAGCCCGCCCAGGCCCACGGGCACCACCACCGCGTCCACCGCCGGCAGCTGCTCCAGGATCTCCAGTCCGATGGTGCCGTGCCCGGCCAGCAGGTGGGGGTGGTCGCGGCTGGGAAGGGAGAGGGAAGGGGGGGGGGGGGGGGGGGACATTAACAGGTTCTATAACAATTTTTATTGTTAAGTGGAAGTATACAATAAGTATTAAAAAATTAATTTAAAAAGGTATATAAGTTTATCAGTTACCGAAGAACACCCATATCTCAAGCGTTGCTTACTTTGGAGCTAGATGGCACTGTGTGAATTTGTTAAGCATATTTATTATATTTAATGCTAACCGATGCTCTTAAGGTGAGGGGAAACATCGTAAGTAAACCTGCACATTCAGATGACTGAATGTGTAACCATGATCCAATCTGGACAGGTTCCCCTGCTAGCGGAGCTGAGCTGAGGTGAAATGGCAGTCGCTCCACTGTAATTATCAGATCTGTCAAAGCCAGGATCATGGTTAAGGCGAACACCGGGCCCTCGTGTGCGAGAGCACAACTACATACATAAACGCCAAGAATATTGGTAAGTGGAAATATCTAGAGACAGACATCATATATTTAAGAGTATTTTGTCGGAGGAGCAATTGCCAGTCTTCTCTCCTGTCTGCCAACCTCTTCATCTCTCTATAATCCCCAGTGCTCACTTTTTCCTTCACGTCCTTCCAGTATTATGTTATGTTAGCTACGGTGTTCTGCATACATATAAAAATATGTGGTGTGCTACCACGGCGTAGTGCGTTTCAATGAATAGTTTTTATGGAACCGGCCACGAAGGCCGTGGCGGCACCGGCGCGAAGAGCTGCGCACAAGCGATAAAATACACGTAGAAAGCTGGTTATCAGCGCCGATCTACCAGCGTTTATCGGAACTGGCCCGCGCAGATAGTCGGCGCAGGCAGTTTCTATACTTTGTGCCATACCAGCATCAATAAGCGCCGTACGTCGCCAACGAGCAGGTCGGAGCAAGTAACCAGCTTTCTAAATGTATACGCCCATATACGCTCCAGTCAAGCGGTGGCCGCGCGTCTGCATTGATGTAGAGTTGTGCACTTTATTTTTTATTTTTTACGTTGTTTCAAAATCTCTGCGGACGTGGTGCAGTATAAGACATATTGTAGCACACCGTCGAGGAACTTGATAAATAACACCCGGGGAATAACGATGTGAACGGTTTATTAGGTTTTACGATAATATGTCTAGGTTTTACGCTTAGTACAATATTTGAGACGGCGCGGCGGCGAGCGAAGTCAAGCGGGCGCGCGGACGTTTTTGGCTGAACGTTTAGTTTCGTGCGATTGCAACGCCACTGAAGGTGCGTTTACGTGGCCTGCTATAATACGTACATACATAAAGCATACACGTGTGTCTTACAGTGGGGTAGGCAGAGACCGTGTGGACCGTATGATTACCGTGCAGTATAATTTACCTATTAATAACCACCCAAACAACGTAGTACGCATAGTACCGCCGACGGTCACTAGATAGCGCTGACCAAAATCCTACATCGCGCTATCGAGTGGGCGCCCGCATGTAAACATATAGTTCGCGGCTACGTTCGAGGTTAGAGCGCACCCCGTCCCTACGGGGTGTCGCATCCGATGAAACCTGAAAGGCCCTTCCGGCTACAGGTGTTCCCAGGGGGTGTTTAGCACGTATACGCCTAGGTCCCTTTTTGGCGAGTCGTGCATAACCAGCTGGCCGGCCGGCTGGTACTCATGAGAGTTCACCTCCTCCCTCCCAACCGCTATACCGGAGGGTGCCCATTTCCTTTGCGTTGGGCGCAAAAAAAAAAAAAAAAAAAAGTTCGAGGTTCGAGATTCGATCGACCACCCTAGTGTTCCTTACTACTAAGAGCAGTCGGATTCCCGCCACTCTTAGCTAGATCACCTTCTATCTAGTATTCAGTACCACAGTAGTTTGTGTAAACTCTGTCGGGCGGACGGATTCCCGGACCCCGATTCTTTGTACAATATACACCGTTTCAACATCTGGCTGTTTGTTACTGCGTCGCCCTGCATTCCCCTCTTACACTACCTAATTTATTAAAAAAATAAGTCGAAAACTCTTACAACGAGTGACCTTCAGAGTCAGAGCGACACCGCTGTTTGTACAGCAGAGGCAAAGGAGTACGCATGTTAGTTTTGTATATTGATGTGTTTTTGTATTTCATAGAAATTACAGTTGTTATTTTACTTTTCTCATGTAGTCTGGCAACCTAAACCGAAATGAACAAGCATATTTTTCAATTTCTTGCACAAATTAAATATTCACAAGATGGAAGCAAGCAGGAAGCGTGACGCGTGGGCGACCAACAGCAGTATCGTAATGGGTGATGGGCCTTAGGCAACAGGCAGACAGAAAAGACGTAAAACGCATACATATCGCAGACGCAGCGCCCCTTTAGTTAACTTACATCTAAAATATATAGAAGCGTCGCCGTGCAAAACACACAGTAAAGACCGGGCGCGGACGACGCAGACACGACTGCGCCCTATTGCAAAACGTACAGAAAGGACGGGACACGGGCGCGACCGGGGATGCGGGCGGGGTGCGGGAAGCCGGGTCTCGGACACATTGCTTGCTGTCCTTGTCCTGTCTGCGTCTTTGACTGGTCCAATCCGCGCCCAGTATTTTAAAGAAATTAAATTAAAAAAGATAGATTTTATAAAAAGTCGCACCTGCGTCCCGTCTGAGCCCTGTTTGCGTCTTATGTGTTTTCTGTGTAGCCTTAGAATATCGAACAGCTGATCGAATACAAAATACAAATACAAAATACAAAAACACAAATACCTGTTAATATAAGTGCGATCAGTCTCCCTGGCGATCGCCTTGGCCAGCTTGTTGGCCTCCATCAGGTTGGCGCCTTGCACGTACATGTTACCACCGAGCTCCTCGCACGCCCTGAACTTGGGTGGGGAGACCGTGGTAGGCACCACCACCGTGACCGGGATGCGCAGGTTCCGAGCGTGGTACAGCTGGAGAACGTGTTGCTACCTTAGTATTGGTATGTATTGTAATATAAGGGGAATTTGTGAATTGTGTTTCAGCACTTAGCCGCCAATAAATCGAAAGAGACACTTAATCGGCTGTTTCATTGAACCAGGTCCTCTCGCTATTAAATCGGTATAAACTAAGTATCTTAGCTCATCATCATCTACTGCAGAAATTAGGGCCTCTCCCATGAGTGGGGAGGTTATTGTCATAACCTCCACGCTTGGCACGGTTGGAGATCGCAATATTATAAATATGGAAAAAACTGCTGCCCATTTTCCAGCCTACGGAGACTCTAAATCTTTTGCCTAGATAACATTAGTCGCCTTGTACGACACCCACGAGTGTAAGGGGTTGGTGCTATTCTACTCTGCCGGACACCACGATTGATGATGATGACGATGAATTGACAGATATCATTAATCCTTTACCATAGCCGTCGCAGCATTGCCGAGTGACGCGATCACCACCCCCCTCTTCTTCTTGTCAAGCGGCAGCACCGAGAGAGCGTGGAGGGCGCCTCTCTCTTTGAAGCTGAAATTGACATTGCAGATTTTTTTTTATGTTATTCGGCAGACAAACAGGCATGCGGAACCTGATGGAAAGTGGTCACCGCCGCCCATGGACATCAGCAACACCATGGGTGCTACAATGCGTTGCCCGCCCTAACGAAATCTCTAATATACCTCTTGAACGATCCCATGTCATGGTCCAAAGGAAACACTGTGGCTGGGAGCTCATTCCACATCCAAGATTAAACAAAATAAAATAATCGTCTTGACGTTAATGTCCCGGTTGTGCTCTCGCATGCGAGGGCAAGGGGTGCGCCTTGAGTATGATCTAGGGTTTGGCAGATCAGGCAATTACAGTGGATCGACTGCCTTAGGTTGTATATAAACCTAAACTTAATAACATTACAAGGCTCCCAGTGCGTATTCTACCGGCTGTACAATAGAGAATGTTCTGAAGAACTTATTATTCTGGTGCCCACAGCACAATTCCGCCATCGCACCACCCGCTGCGGGCTGGGTACTCATAGCCACTACGATCCACTTTGTTGGTGTCCACGCGAAGGTTCGAAAGAACATTTCTCGCTCGCAAGATTCTGATGTCAAATGAGCTCCCAGCTACAGTGTTTTCTTTGGACTATGATATGTGATCGTTTAAACGGTATATTAGAGATATCTTTAGAGACGGGCAACGCATTGGTTGCGCCCCTGGTGTTGCTGATCTCATAAGGCGGCGGTGACCACTTTTCATCAGGTGGCCCGCTTGCCTGTTTGTCTGCCATATAACATAAAAAAAGTTGAAATTTATTTATTTATTTTATGGAATAACAACAGAAAACTTAATCATAAATACATATCTCAAGTACAATTAAGAACTGGGCCAATAACAGTTATCAATAAATAAATAAACAAAACAAATTATTTATTTGTGGTACACAGGTTATGCACGCAGATTGATTGATTGATTGTTATCCACAGATTACTTGTTAATATGAGCAGTAATGTTATGAAACAATTAAGAAATTAGGCATTCTAAAGCCTGCTTTTAACATCATCTCCAACACATGACTGTTCCATACATTGCGTGACACATACTCATAATACAATGACATGGGTTTCGTAGCGCTTCTGTGACACGTTTGGCTATGTATTGTATGCATTCTGGTTAGAACGATACAATACAATATTTTTTTTAAAAACATTCACATGTTGGATAATCGACGTCGTTGTTTTGTATAAAATATAAATGCCCTTGGTAGCCGTTGGTCTACCGGTAGTCACCGGAATTATGGGCAAAGCTTTGGGTAAATCCTTAAAAAGTGAGCAGAAACCAGTTCTCAAATGGAAAACATTTTCTTATTCTTTTATTGCCTTCCGTCTCCATCATCAAATCAGCTCGATAGCATTGTCACCGAGCTTGCATAAGATTATAAAATTTCAGCTCAAGCGGAAACTGGAAAGTGGCATGTTTAACTTGAAACATTTTATAACGTACAGGCAAGGGAACATCATCATATCAGCCAGAAGACGCCCACTGCTGGGCAAAGGCTTCCCCCAGAGATCCCTACGGCGGCCGGTCCTGTGCCTTCCGCATCCAGTTGGTACCTGCGATCTTTACCAGGTCGTCGGTCCACATTGTGGGAGGCCTACCCACGCTGCGTCTTCCGGTACGTAGTCGCCACTCGAGAACTTTACTGTCCCATCGGCCATTTGTTCCACTGCCACTTCAGTTTAACAATCCTTAGAGCAACGTCGGTGACCTTAGTTTGCTTGCGTATCTCCTCACACAAGGGAACAGGTGAAGTTAAATAAAGGCTTGTAAAAATAATTATATCAATACCTTCCTGTGTGGTGCACTGTCTCTATTTTGTAGTACAAGTTCATTGCGAATTCCTTTTGAAAATGAGATGCCTGAAATAAAATATGATAACTAAGTAAACATATACTATTTTAGCATAGAAATAAAATTAAAACCTACTTTAGAAGATTATTAGATGTTGTGATTTCGTGGTGGATCTCCATTATATTATGAATTAAAACAAATTGCGTACACTAGTTCCACTTTATTATAAAAATATTATTAAATTGCAACCGGTTTCGAATTACTCAGTCATGAGTTCTTTTAGCCGTATGGTGTCCAGCATAATAGAATAGCACCCCCTTACACTCGTGGGTGTGTACAAGGCGACTAATATTTAGAGGCAAAAGATCAAGAGTCTCCGTAGGCTGGAAAATGGGCAGTTTCTATTGTTATAATACTGCGATCTCCAATCCACCTGCCAAGCGTGGAGATTATGGCGATAGCCTCCTCTTTCGTGGGAGAGGCCCTTAGTCCTGCAGTGGACTGTTATGGTCTGTGACGATATGTTATTTTAGTAATGACTCAAGTCTTTCTTTAAAACACTCAACTGGACTCGGACTCTAGTCTTCAATGAGAACAAAAGTTCCATTATATTTTAAGACTTCAGGACTGAAATATTTTACAATACGAATACAAACTATGCAAGAAGACAGGTAAAACTATAAAATAAAATAATCATCATCTTGGCGTTAATGTCCCGGTTGTGCTCTCGAGAACGAGGGCCCGGGGTCCGCCTTGACCATGATCCAGGATTTGGCGATCATTTAATTAAAGTGAAGTGATTCAGTTGGCTGAATATTCAGGTTTCATCACGATATTTTCCCTCATCGTAAGAGCATCGGTTAGTATTCAACTTATGTACATAAGTCAGAAAAGAGTCATTGGTACATGGCATGAAACGTAAAACTATAATTTGGGTAAAAATAATCACGGGTAAAATACTGCTAAAGCGAAATAGTTCATGAATTTAAGGGTATGTCCCTGGTTTCCTATCGCGTACCTTTGATGACGAGTAGCCCGATTTATTTTTTTAATACGATACTGGTGGCAAACAAGCTTACTGCCTGCCTAATGGTAAGCAGTCACCGCAGCTTATAAACGTTTGCAATACCAGGGGCATCACCCACGCATTACCGACCCCGTAAAAACCTTTTCATCCCTTTCTTAAAGAACTCCACGTTGTACTCTCCAGGGAAAACCTCTCCAGGCAGTTGATTCCACAACCTTAATGTGCGTGGAAGAAAGTTCCTTTGGAACCGCACAGTTTGCGACCAATTTAGCTCCGAAGTGTGAGGATGAACGTGTCGGTGGCGAGCGGTGCGATGATAGAATGTAGCTGTAGGCATCATGTCAAACAGTTCTTCAGAACAAACACCGTTGTACAATCGGTAGAACACACATAGGGAGGCAAAATCCCTCCGCTGACTAAGCAGATCAATACCACTATTTCGACACAATTGCATGCATCCTGGTTACGGGACGACTAAGGCGTGGGAAACCCGGAACATACCCTTAAAATGTGTGATAATACCCGTGATAGTTTAAAACATTAAGTTCAGGAGTTTGCTTTGTGTATCGGGCGCAATCTCCGAAACTACTGGACCAGATTTTGAAAATTCTTTCACTAAAAAGAAGCTACATTATTTCCGAGTAGCATAGGCTAGTTTTTATCCCGATAAAATAATAGGGTTCCGCGAAATAGTTGAATGTTTGAAGCTCGTGCTAATTAACTGACCACACATGGTGTCGGTTCTATAGAACCTTTGATGACCTCGTTCGCTTTCAATATGTCTTTAAATTGCACTATCCTAGGATTGTCTGGATCGCAAAACTCGTCAAATTCATCCTGAAACAAAAACATTTGTAAATATCTTACTTACAATCAACTATAATATATACAGCAGTAAAACAGTAAACAACCAGGGTCTGAAGTGCGCTAATTTACTTATATCACGATTGAATTGTAATTACAACGCAATCGCATATTAAAGGCAGTTTGACATGTTTTTAGTATTCTGCTACTACTAATGATTCGATTGAAATGTAATTGTATCTATCGCAAACGCAACTCAACGGCAGTTGTACTGCTTTTTGGTACATACTGAATAATTATAATGTTCTTATCATAAATTACATTAGTTCAATAAAAGAGATCGTTAAGTTATACGTACAGAATGATTTGTTTTATGTCATACGGTAGGTAAACAGGCAAGCAGGCCAACTGATGGAAAGTGGTCACCACTTCCTATAGACATTAGCAACACCAAGAGTATCGCCAATGCGTTGCCCACCTCTATAACATGTTGCTCTGGCAGCAAAAAGGCAAAAGCCCCGCCACTGCCAAATCCACGGTTCCTCAAATCCCCACCCCATGGAGCACTGGAGACCTTACTCAACGGCAGAAACACAATACTATTTAAAAGAGTATTGTTTAGGTGCGGTATTATGTAAGGAGGAGGTACTTCGCCAGTCGGGCGGCTCCAATTCGAACGAGATACCCCGCCATGCCCTACCTCTCTTAAAATTAGACATATTAGAATTAGATTATTTAGACAATTTCTTTTTAGAGGCTTTTCAAAAGCTTTCATAGAAGAAAGCACAGCAGGCACAGCTAACGAGTCGCGAACTCGTTGCGATATTAAAGTTCGACTATCCTTATAGCGTTGCTTATTAATTATCTATTGATTAATCTTAGTTAACTATATCAGGTGGTAGGACTCTGTCAAGCCCGAGGAATCCGCCTGGGTGAGTACCACCGCCTTATCTATTTCTGCCGCCAAGCAACGATGCTTGCGTTGTGTTCCGGTTTGAAGGATTAGGTAGCCATCGCAATTACAGGCAAGACGCATTTCATCTTAGTCCTCACAGTGACAACGCACCTGCGGTTCTACATTTTTGTTGAATTGTAGATGTTATAGGCGACAGTTACCACTTACCATCAAGTGGACTGTCTACTCGTTTGTCACTGATTAGAATAAAAAAAACTAGCCCAGTGCCGCTCCCTCACTAGAAGATTATTAATAATCTTAATTGGTATGAGGTAGGTGTAGGCTAACTGTAGAGTAGGTGGACCACCGTAGAGTTTTTAGTGGTTAGTTGGGTACCTGGATCGCAGGTTTTCAACAAAAATCATACAAAATTACTTACACACCCATTAAGCAGAAAAAAAACACAAACTCAAAACACACACATGCACGCACATACACACACATACAACCTAGGATCCGGAGTGGGGCCTGGTGGCTGTAGTACAGATTTCGAATCTAGTTCGGTCTCCAGGCTCTCACTACATATTATGTACCTACCCAATGTAATACTGTCCTACGTAATATTACAAATGTTGTGACAGAAATAAAAAAATAAAAAAAATTGTGTAGGTATAGGGTACTGGTAGGGAAGATGTAAGGCAAGTGTAGATGTAGGAGGGTAGGTTTAGAGTAGATACGGTAGGGGTAGAGTAGGATAGTGGTAGGGTCTAGGTAGGACACCACGCGGGACGAAGTAGGGCCGGCCCAGCTAGTTCTTACAAATTTTTATAGAAAATTCATATATAGTAATGCAATACTAACTTTTCTATGTAAAATAACATTACTGACATTATCATGTGGTATTGCCATGATCACAAATACCAAGGTTCTTGTATTAAAACTTTGTATTTAATGGAATCGATCAGAGAAGATGAAGAAGTTGCATGGTTAAGTTTTATATTTATACATGGTTAGTTTTATTACTTATTTTTATTACACATGATATGTAATGAATATTTAATGTATATCTCAGAAATAATAATATTAAAATAGCAGACAGAGAATTTTGCTGAAGTAAATACGATTTACGCTGAATTGGCAACAAACATTGTTAATTTTATCAAGATGACGGATGACATAGCAGAGACAAAAGAATTTGGACCACAGAGACCAAAAGAAAGGACACCCGAGACACAATAGATCTCCATGGATTGGGAACTTGAATTTCCGTATGGAAATTTTCATCGTCACGTCTGTGGTGTGAACTAGTTTAGAATGAGGACTGGACATGTGGACCATGGCGAAAGAAACTCGAGCATTGATGTGGACAAATTTTTGAAATATATAAAAACGTATAAATATCATCATATCAGCCGAAAGACGCCCACTGCTGGGCATAGGCCTCCCCCAGATATCTCCACAAGGGCCGGTTCTGTGCTTTTCGCATCCAGCTGGTACCTGCGATCCTTACCAGGTCGTCAGTCCACTTTGTGGAAGGCCTACCCACGCTGCGTCTTAGGGCACGTGGTCGCTACTCGAGAACTTTACTGCCCCATCGGCCATCTGTTCTTCGAACTATGTGCCCTGCCCACTGCCACTTCAGTCTGGCAATCCTTTGAACTATGTCGGTGACCTTGGTTCGCTTGCGGATCTCCTCATTTCTGATTCGATCGCGCAAAGAGACTCCGAGCATAGCTCTTTAAATTGCCCTTTGGGTAATAGTGAGCTTTCTTACAAGGCCCACAGTGAGCGGCCACGTTTCAGTTCCGTAAGTCATCGCTGGCAATACACATTGGTCAAAGACCTTCGTCTTGAGACATTGCGGTAATTGGGACGAAAATATATGGCGTAGCTTTCCGAATGCTGTCCAACCGAGTTGGATTCGTCGGTTGACCTCTTTCTCGAAGTTGGACGTACATAACTGGACTATTTGTCCTAGGTATGAATAATCGTCAACAACTTCAAGTGGAATGCCTCCAACTGTCACTGGAGTAGGCACAACATGGATATTCGACATAATGTTCGTCTTGTCCATGTTCATTTTAAGACCTACTTGTTAAGAGGCACTACAGAGGTCATCGAGCATTTTGCCCAAGTCTTCCAGGGGTTCAGCCATGACTACGATATCGTCAGCAAATCTGAGGTGAGTGAGGTACTGAGTGAGGTATTGGTGCCAAGTCCGTCCCAGTCCAGAAGCTTAAAGATATCCTCTAGTGCAGCGGTGAACAACTTCGGTGATATGACATCACCTTGTCTAACACTCCGCTGCAGCTGAATAGGATCTGTGGTCTTATCCTGGAGACGAACTGACATAGTGGCGTTTTCGTACAAACCCTTCAGTGCTTCGATATATCGATAGTCAATTTGGCACCGCTGTAGAGACTTTAGCACCGCCCAAGTTTTGATCGAATCGAAGGCTTTCTCATAGTCCACAAACGCCAAGCAAAATGGCCGGTTATACTCTTCGGTCTTCTGTATAACCTGCCGCAGCGTATGTATGTGGTCTATGGTACTAAATCCTTTTCGGAATCCGGCTTGTTCGGGAGGCTGGAAGTCATCAAACCTGCGTGCGAGACGATTTGTAATGACTCTCGAAAACAGCTTATACACATGGGTCAGCAGCGATATTGGTCTGAAGTTCTTCAAGAGAGCCTTATCACCTTTCTTGAAGAACAATATCACTATACTTCTGTGTCATGTTTCCGGCGTTTTTTCCTCGAGGATAACAGAATTGAACAGCTTCTGAAGGGTCTTAAGCACAGGTTTGCCACCAGCTTGCCGGAAGCTCAGCCGTAATTCCATCATCACCCGGTGCCTTGTTGTTCTTGAGCTGTTTGAGAGCCATACTAATCTCGTACAGGCTTATGTCCGAGATATCTTCGGTGTAGTGTCGGGTCAACTTAGCTCTGGGGTCTTTTGGGGACTGTTAACAGGTGTATGACCTTCAACGAATACCGCTTGGTAATTCTGAGTATAAGGTACGCAACCCTAGACGACACACTCTCGATCATGACGATGTTGTTTACAAGGGATTTGTGGACGAGGAACCCGACACCACCTAGGGACAGCTGGTTGCCCTCCCAGAAGTAAAGCAGATTTCCGGACTTCAGAGTTATCGAGTCCTCCCCCTTTCTTCGGACTTCAGATATCCCTATAATGTCCCAATGCAATCTGCTCACCACTTCCTCCAGCTCCACGAGCTTTTTGTCGGTCCGCAGTGCCTGGACATTGTATGTTGCCAGGGCCTTTGCCATTGTTGTCAAAATTCAAGGGCAGAAATTGAAATGATGAATTTTAATTTCTGTTATGGGTCTGGGTGTTCTATGTATAATAAAAATGTATTTAAAAATATATAAGTATAGTGCATCATTTACCTAGCATCCATAGTACAAGCGTTGCTTAGTTTGGGGCTAGATGTCGCTAAGTGAATTTGTCCACGATTACTTATTTATTTTATTATTATTTATTTATTGAAACAGACTGAAAACCAGCATTGTGGTTCGCATCAAGCGGCCACAACATTATGCTGGGTCCAGTTGCACTGGAAGCCGCGACACGGAGATTAAACAATGCCACTGGGAATAGATACTCGTACAGTTTTGTTATTCCTTTATTCCTTTTTATTTTTATTTTATTTTCAAATATTATTTGTATTTTATGTTGTACCTAATTATCGTGTCGTGGTGTCTACTGTAATAAATGTTTTCTTTCTTTCTTTCTTTATTCAGCGCGCCGCCTGTCACACTAACCACACCGCTACGATCATTTATCTACATATGCGCTCGATTCTTTCCAGCAAGACAGACATTTCGGCTTCGCTGGCGGTAAAAAATGTGGATTCTGCTGATCGTGACTCCTACCTCCCAGTCCACTTCCTATCATGTATACTCACCATACATGTTAAAGCGGACTGGTAAATTATTACCTGGAATTAATTCCTGTATAACTTTTTGGACTTAAAAGGCTTCGAAAGCTGTTCGAAACTGATTTTAGAAGTGCAATGAAATGTGTGAAACCTCAACTTCGGTAAGTACAGTCCCAATGGCATTCCCAGTTTACCCACACTCAGCACCCGAAAAAGCAAAATTCAAAATTGTCGAATATATGTTCGGGCTCGGGACCGCTGCACTTGGGTTTGTAATTAATTCTCTTTTGTTGTGTTTGTAATATGTATTAATGATAGAAAACGATAGGGTAAGGCAGGGAAACCTTAGGACATTGCCGCAGTCGGGTTCAAAAAATTCCTAATTTGAAGTCATAACCTTAAACACCGTATCACCTTTTAAGTTCTGATACATTTACAGAGCAAAACGAGAAACCGGCGACGCATTCTCAGAGGATGGTTATAGGTAGTGCACCTAGCAGATACGGTAAGACAAAACATTATATTAGTTTATTAACATTTTTATTGTAGAAATACAGCAATAGACATTTTATAGTTTTTGAATATTCAATGAAGGTATCAAAATTAACAAAATGTATTAAAAGGATCGGTCGGTCGTCGCAGCAGATTCAAACTGCAACGGTGTCGGCTTAGCCGTCACCGACCTGTAACCAATGCATTTATTAAAGACGAATAGATTCATTCCATCAGATCAGAGGGAATACCATCATCATCACAGTCCGTAACCGTACACTGCAGGACTTAGAGCCTCTCCCACGAAAGGGGAATTTATTGCTATAATCTCCACGCTTGGCAGGCGGGTTGGAGATCGCAGTGTTTAAATATAACAATGGAAAATGCTGCTGCCCATTTTCCAGACTACGGAGACTCTTGATCTTTTGCCTCGAAAACATATGTCGCCTTATACGACACCCATGAGTGTAAGGGGTTGGTGCTATTCTACTCTGCCGGACACCACACGGGAATACCATACCCTTTCCTAATTATTATTTTTACTACTCATTGAGAAAATAATGTCGGTAGCCTATCAGGAAAGAGGTCGCGGTTTCGAACCACAGTGCCGCCATGTGCCAATGACTCTTTTCTGATTTATATTCTATTTAGTCGAACCCCTGAGGCGGACCCTGGGCCCTCGCGTGCCGCACGGGGGCGCAACCGGGACATAATGCCAAGATGATAATGATTCTATTTACCGATGCACTTACTTTGGTGCTACGGTAGGCGTAGGGTAAGAGTAGGACAGATGTGGGGTAGGTGTGAGGTAGGTGTAGGACAGGTGTAAGGCAGGTGTAGGGTAAATGTAGGGTAGATGTGAGATAAGTGTAGGATAGGTGTAGGGAAGGGGTAGAACGCCACGCGAACGAACTCGCGCCGGGCCAACTAGTCTTACATAATTTATAGACAGTCCTAAGGTTAACTAGATATGTATTGTACTCGTACCTGTTTTCCTCCGCTTATTCTTCAAAATTTGCATCTGTAAACAATAAACGTGTGATCGTTAATTTAGTTATGTAGCCCATTATTTATTTTACAGTTATTTATTTGTATTAAGGTACTTATTTCACAGAATAATATGAGTTTCTATAGACGAATTAACAGCGAATTACTTAATAAAGGCAAACGGAAGAGCGTCGATGGTGTAGTAGTACAGGTATCCCACTCGTAAACGAGAGGTAAGTATCGGGTTCGAATTCTACTGCCGCGCGCAATGACTTGTTTCTGAGTTATGTGTATTATTTGAATACCCTATGCATTTACGGTAAAGGAAAACATCGTGTTGAAACCTGCACATTCAGGTGGCTGATTGTACAATCAACGTCAGATTCCCTTGTTAGCAGGGCCATGGAGGTCAGTCGACAATCGCTCCACTGTAGTAACCTGATCTGCGAAATCATGGATTTCGGTCAAGGCGGACCCAGGTCCCTCGTGTGTGAGAGCACAAATGAGATAATTATTTTTATTACTTAATAAAAGAAAAACAAGAAACCAACTCACTGTAATGGCCATGAGCATCTGAAACAAGCAAACCATAGTCATCATATGTTTAAGAGAGGTAGTGCATAGCGGGGTATCCCGTTCGAATCGGAGCCGTCCGACTGGGGAAGTACCTCCATCTTACAGAATACCGCAACTAAACAATACTCTCTTAAATAGTATTGTGTTTCTGCCGGTGAGTAAGGTCTCCAGTGCTCCATGGGGTGGGGATTTGGCTTTGGCAGTGGAGGGGCATTTGCCTTTTTGCTGCCATAGCAACGTATTATAGAGGTGGGCAACGTATTGGCGATACTCTTGGTGTTGCTAATGTCTATAGGCAGTGGTGACCACTTTCCATCAGGTGGCCCGCTTGCCTCTTTACCTACCGTATAATATAAAAAAATATGATCTACAAAACCAGAACAATCATTTTCGTGGATTAGCTCCGACGAGTTACTTATTTGATTTGATGTAATAATAATAACTGATTATTAATAATACTTATACTAAATGGATTATGTTCAGAATTGAATTTTATAAGAGCATTGTAAAGCCGAACTTTAATAAATATATTTTTCTTTCTATTTATAACATGATACCTTTTTATCGATGAAGCCGTCAAAAGCTGACTCGAGATAGAGCTTTTTTGCTGCTTGGTTATGTTTGGGAAAATATTAGGTTTTATATTACAGGGATAACCAGCATTTATGCCAGTGTGGCTCTCCGGGTTCAAGATAGGTTCTACACAAGTCCTCTGGCCCCCATCCCTCAGTATACATTTCCGATACTACGTGTCACAACGACCTACCTACTAATCGGGTATATACAAACTCTTCGGTTTCCCAAAAGCCCCTCCGAAAATGACCCTGTTTATTTGTTGGAGTTTTGTTTACATTATAATCTCCTATACATCCTTTCAAAAGAATGCATGTTTCGTGCTTAACAGTGTGTTTTAATTTGTAGCAACTTTTTAAACTTTAGAGAAGATTTATGAATGTGCAAGAGCAGAAAAGGTACCTACAGGATCGTAGTTTGAGGCACTGAGTAGTCTCTGCCTTCCCTTGCGGTGTAATACGGGAGTGAGTGTGTATGTTAGGTGAGAGTGTGTGTATAGGTTGGGTACCAAACCGGGCGACACATACAAATAGCTGAAGCGTAATACGCCGCCTGAAACAAACAAATTAAAATATTATTGGATGTCACAATAGTAATAGAAGAACACTGCAAACACATATGTCGTAGACGGTCATGAGCCTAGACATCATTTTGACTAAAAAACGCAACGTCAATCGGAGCGCCAATGAACACTTGGCATCAGACTATCGACGAGTCAAGACGTGGAACTAGTTGCTCATCTATTTAACAGAGAAGAAGTCTTGATTTATTGCCTCGCGTCATATAGCCGCAAAGGAGAGTGTGAGTACAGAAGGGACTACCAAATAATAATTTGTACAAGGGCGCACGTGAAAAGATTTCCTGGCGCACCTTGGGCTTCGCCTAGCAGGAGGCCATGGGTGGTGGCGGGTCTTCCAGTGACCTACGGCTTCGGTAGTCCCACATTATTATCTGCTACTAAAATTATTCTGAATGCACCTATTCTTTCATTGTTTGCTATTTTTATTGTAATAATGCCTTATTACCTCAATACACTGTTAAACTGTTCGGCTGATTCTTATTTTAATAACAATATCCCGAAAATACCTTTTGATGGATCTTTCCCCTGCTAGAGTCTGCCCTAATCTACGAAATATATTTGTGTATTGACGGCGTTTCAAAGACTCAGTTGCCAGACCGCCGCGTCTGGAGTCAACGGCGTTGCTCGAGTTTGGAGAAAAGAAAAGTATAGGTAAGCAAACGCATTTGCAGTCCCAAAGCAAGTACTACCAGGAAGGAGCCAACTAGTTTTACGGTCCCAACTTCTTTGGGTATGACCCAGATCCCAAAGCACCTCAGACCCTCGGCAGTCAAAATTATGTAAAAGTTTACTAAAATCTTTAGAATATCCAAAGATTTTAAGAACAATGAAAAGTAAATGTTATCTCACCACAATCAGCACAACCGCGTAGAAGTACATTGTTAGAGTAAATTAAAGAACTGAAATAAGTAGATCAGAAGATTACACTTAAATTGACAATTACAATTAGTTTAAAATTCGCTAACGTAGTCTGTCGTTTATATACCCAATATGTGACCTTCTTTGAAATGTGGTTTCTACCTAAGTATTATTTGTATAGTAATAATGGTAAAAACAATTGTCTTGAATTGTTAATTACTGTAGGCGCTTACTGGGCAGACCGGGGCTATTTTTGAACTACTCGCTTTTAAAAGCATCAAAGCATCATAGATATACCTTTAAAAGCATAATTTAAATGGACTACGTTGAGGGTCATTGGGTCAATAGCTTATCGGAATCCTTAATTTAAAATGTGTGGTGTTTTGGTTTTTACAATGTGGCGAATGCCATCTGGCCCGCACAACGCAACCCGTTAGAGAAAAGCTCGTCCGTCTGTCAGCAGGGGGACAGCGTGCAGGAGAGGTTGGCTTGGGCTCAGAGGATGGTGGAAGGACTCCATAATCGCCCCCTTACAACTTTAAACAAAGCCTCAGTGCCTGGCACCGTAGACTCAGACCTATCCTTATGGCCTATCTCATTGGTTAAGTTTTGGTCCACTACATTAAAAATGTTTGTCATTGACACGCTAGTGTCGATTAATTTTTTGCACTTTTAAATCAAATGCAATGTAGTGTAAAATTTTGGAAGAAAAAAATACCGTCCCCTGAACATAAACACAACCAGTTGCCGGGACCCAAAGAAAAAAATGCCCGCGTGTGAGCCCAAATTTAATAAAATGGTTTTAATTGAATTATAAAATAAGTGTATCACCCCGACATACCTTAAATTATTTTTAATTTTCACATTAAATCGTGAACATTTACGCAACTGGTATACAAAAATGCGTAACAGGAAAGCGTTGTAAATAACTCTTATACATCTGCTTTAATGCGTCGTAATAAATAGATGCGTGCAGTACACTGAAAGTTTTGCGTAATTAAAAAATAATATTTACACATTTTCGAAGTATTCTTCATTATATTTTAAACACTCTTTTATTCGGTCAAACCATTTTTTAAAACATGAGGACCAATGGCTTTTCACGTTTCACGTTATCTGACGACTATATCAACTAAAGTTCATACGTTTAGGTTGAAAGTAAAAAAAATGCAGAACGGCAGGTGCGTTGTCACTGTAAGGACCAAGATGAAATGCCTCATGCCTGTATATTCGCTGGCTACCTTATTCTTCAAACCGAAACACAACATTGTTGCTTGCCGGCAGAAATAGATACGGCGGTGGTACTCACCCAGGCGGACTCCTCAGGCTTGGCAGAGTCCTACCACCTGATAATCTCAGGATCAGTCCGGCAAAATAACACAATATTTTTTTTGCCTACGCTTCTCGCCCGCCTCAATTTCGTTGGTTTGCTATCGCCTGCAAACACCATTACAGAAGAGTGTTGCTTTCTTTCCGGAATGTAACAAGATATCCATGTTTCATCTCCTATCACAATTTTATACACAGCATTTGAACGTTCGTGGTCGTACTTATTCAACATTTTTTTACACCACTCAACACGAATTCGTTTTTGTTAAGGGCAGTAGCAACAAAGTTTTCTAACTATTAAATATTAATGTAAGACTTTTTGAATTTCGCTCATACCAATCCCCAAATGTCTTCGAATCTCCTCATAGGTATACGCCGGTGTTCTTCAATTAGTTGCCTGACAGTAGCCATATTTTTCTTAGTGATCGCATTTGAGGGCCGACCTTCACGAACCTTCATTAAGCAGAGAAACATTCACGATCAAATTCTACGTACCAAAGCCTTACGATGCTCAAATGAGGTGCTTTCCTCCCAAACACATTGACGTTAATTGAGTGTAGTTTTTTTTCTTTTGAATGAGGAACAATTTAATTTATGATAAATCTCTGAATCACTGGTTCTCGTGGGAGCCTTAACCATAGAGAACGCGTCCCCAGGGTGGCGGATAGGGGAAAGCTCGTGGGTGCAGCCGACTCACATATTAGAATTGCATTTGAGCGATAGAACCTCCTATCGAATATCACTTTGTCCCGAACATTAACAGCATCGAATACACTGATCAGAATCTCTTACAGTTCTTTGTCTATTTTGAAAAGCTGGTTAGCTGGAGCATCGAGTGTAGATATGAGCTCATTAAGCTTTTTGGTGTCGTTTTTATCCACCTTCTCTAAAATTAAATTCGTAGTGTTGGTTAGAAGGAGAAAATACGTGGTTTGTTTTTTGCGAATTTTAATAATTTCCTGCTGACTTGTTTTGGTTCTGGTTGGGTAAATAGTATAGGCAAAACTCATTAATGGTACATGGCGGCACATGGGGCCACAGATACACAGATATACAAGTCAAACTTACAACACCCCTCTTTTTCGTCCGGAGTAAAAACCGATTCTGTATGGTTTTGGTAATACATAATTTAGTTCCCACATGCAGCCTGTCAGGTGTTTTCCAAATCTGTCGACTAGGGTATATGTTGTGTCTATTGGAGATTATGGCAAATCTACCGCAAGAGGTTAAGTCCATTACCACGGAAAATGGATCATTACCATAAAATTTGTATATAACTACCAGAAAGCAATCATAGAAGCAATCAAGCAACGGCCGAAATGCCGCCTGCATGTAATTAGGCATTAAAACACTCGTGTCAAACTATTATCACGCGAGTTGCAGAACATATTATTTAATACCTACTGACACGCGCATTTACAATATTCATTAGATTACTCATTCAGTTTCCTCGCCACTGCCAAGGCTACTGACGATGCTCGGAAAGCCAGAGCAAGTCTGTGGCGAGAGGAATACGCTTCTCAGACATTTGTCTTACCCGAGGAAAAACTGCCACCTGGGTATGAATTGCCCTGGCCGGTTTGGAAGTCGCTGAACAGGTTGCGTGCCCAGGTCGGCAGATGTAGACGGGATAGAGACGCAGACGGGAAGCGCCTGCGTGGAGCCTCGCCGCAGACCATGAGCATTTGCTCGTCTACCTGGCCTGCCCTGACTCCTGCTCACTCGAAGATTTGTTTATTGCCTCAGATAGTGTCATCCGCGTTGCTCGGTTTTGGTATGAGAAAATATAAATACCAAATAATGAAAAAAACAATTTTGTGCTTAACCTATTGATCATTGAAACGATAAAAAGATTAGATAAGCATATTAAAATTAATAATTATTACATGCCTTTTCCTCTTAGGGATTGGCAGATACCATATTGTTCCATTTGCTAAATATAATTAAAGAATTAAAAGTCCAAAATAAAGAAATTTTATTAATTTAATATTGTTCAGTTGTATTGCTAACCTAATACATAAATTAATAAAGAGGGCAAAGTGTATGATGTGCATGGCAACCCTCAAATCACGCACATATAAAAATGGATGATTTAGGAGACACGGATTCTGTTTTTGTTTAATTTCTGTGATTAATGCATTGTCATCCCAGTTACACAGATATTCAAAATTTCAGCTCAATTTAACGCCAGGAAGTGGAAAAATTAGGCTTGAAGGATTTTTCCCGACCCGAACATACATAATTCCATTCATACAAACATTTCAAGTTCAATAAAAGCTTGTCAAGCAAAAGGGAGAGGAGGAAGGGACAATGTTATATTATACCTACCTGTGTTTACACATAAAGACGTTATGAACGATGAAAATTAAATTTCAACAAAAAGAAAATTCCTAGTGTCATCAACGGTTACATCAACAACATTAATTTGTCACAATGGTGTCCCCACATTCTGTACAATCGAGAATAAATAGCCCATAATGCTATTTTATTTTATTTTATTTACTTAAGGAAAACCAACAGCAATGATTACAATATAAAATAACACTGGAAGCACAGAGCCAATTACAGGTTTCCACCATTAGACATTGTATAAACTTATACATACTTAACTAAAAGTTAAGCAAACCGAACAGTCTATAAGACTACAATTTCAAACTTTTACTAAAATACACCTAAAATACCCGAAAGTAATGCAACAATTTCCATTATTATATTTAAACACTGCGATATCCAACCCCCCTGCCAAGCGTGGAGATTATGGCAATAACCTCCCCTTTCGTGGGAGAGGCCCTATGTCCTGCAGTGGACTGTTACGGGCTGAGATGATGATGATGATGAATGCAACAATAGTTAATAAATAATATGCTTTAAGAAAGAACTCCTCCTTCACATATCGATTAGTAAAGCTTACTATTAAATTTTTTTCCTTAGAGTTATGCGTCGGAACTCTGGCAATGTAATTAATCTGTTGCTTCGGAAGGGTAAAGCCAGTAAAATCGGCTAAAGAATGCATTATTGTAAAGAGATCTGTTACCAGATCGTCCAGGATCCCCGGGATGCGTCAATGAAAAATAGAGGTTATGTCCATTCGATGTCTTCGGGTTTATTACAAGAATCAAATGGTTGAAAAGAGTACACGATATTTCGATACATTAGAGTGGCGCCACCCATGATCTGCAGATTGTACTAGCAAGTTAGTGTTAAGAAATCGATGACTATCAAATCAGCAGTTACAATGCAAATTCGGTAGATGGCGTTAGTAGTTACAATTAGGCTTATTATCAGATAAGGTGTTGTCTTTAGACATGCTGCCACCCCAAATTGGGTATAGGTATGCTGAAGGCACTAGAATAATTTGCTAAGGACAATAGGTAGTACCTAATTGTTATAGACAAGAGGTGTATGCTTAGGGCATGACAAAATATTAGTTTGAGTTAACCTACCTGTCCAAGTAGCTAGGTCAAGTGAGAGACAAGCAGAATACATATTTATTTGCCCTTATAAACAAATTGTTAAGTTCTACGATTATGCATTACGATACATAAATAGAATTTCTTAATATTTCTTAATAGGAACTTAATTATTCTTAATTTAATACTAGGTATGGAGTAAAATTAGGTAATACATAGCAAATAGGTAATTACTAAACTTTTAACTTAGTTGGGAACGGACAGATGTTATTAAATGCACATTTGATGATTCCGTTTTGAGTCTGTATTGAGACCACTCTTGTGATGCCGTCCCGTCCTTGATGTTTGTTGATGATTCGCCCCATCCTCCATTGGCAGGGGGGTAGCCGCTCCTCCCTCACCAGGACGAGTGTGCCAACTTCCAGGCCGGAGCCCTTCGAGCTTCTCCATTTCGTGCGTTGCTGTAGAAGAGCGATGTAGTCTCGAGACCACCTCTTCCAGAAGTCTTGATGCAGCTGTTGGACTTGTTGGTAGTGTGTTAGTTTATTGACGTTGACATCTTGGTAGTCATAGTCTGGTAGACCCGTAGTGGTTCTACCGATCAAGAAGTGAGCTGGCGTGAGGATAGGAAAGTCGTCGGTGTCGGCATTAGGTATAGGACATAGGAGTCGTGAGTTAAGAATTCCCTCTATTTGAGTAAGTACAGTAGAAAATTCTTCATAGGTTAACAAAGCTTGACCACAAACACGTTTTAAGTGAAACTTACAACTCTTAACTGCGAATTCATGTAAGCCACCCATGTGTGGTGTATATACTGGTAAGAACTTCCATGTGATGCCCTCATTGGCACATGAGGTTATCAGTTCACTGGAAATTTGATTCAGGTAATTGTGTAGTTCGATTAATTCGCTATTAGCCCCCCGAAAAGTAGTAGCGTTATCACTTACAATTTCCTTGGGTTTACCTCTCCTGGCTATGAACCGTCGAAGAGCAGACAAGAAGGCAGCTGACTCTAGACCTGGAATCAGCTCAATGTGAATTGCCTTCGTCGCAAAACATACAAAAATAGCTATCCAGCACTTATAGGCCCAGAACCCACGTCCTCTCCTATCTCGGATAGAATATGGACCTGCATAATCAATGCCCGTTGTGTGGAATGGCGGTGATGGGGTCACCCTTGAAGTAGGTAAATTTCCCATTATAGGTATGTGCATTTTAGGTTTGGCCCTGAAGCAGATAACACATTCTCGAAGGATCTTGTTAGCTAGACTCTTACCATGAATCGGCCAGTATTGTTCTCTCATCGAAGATAGCAGTAGTTGTGGTCCGATATGCAGCAGCCTGATGTGCTGGGACCTCATGATGAGTTTGGTAAGTATGTGGGTGTTGTGTAAAATAATAGGGTGTTTTTTATTATACGAAAAGTGTGAGAGACCTAGACGGCCGCCTACGCGGATAAGTCCGCCTTCTAGGAATGGGTTCATACATAATATCGGCGAATCTTGTGGGATAGATTTATTTTGTTGTAGTAGTTTATACTCAGTTGGGAATGATTGCGTTTGTGCAACTTTAATTATGCGAGTTTGTGATTCTCTCAGTTCACTTACTGTTAATGGACCAGTTTGTTTATTTGTGTTCTTAGAATTTTGAATGAACCGCAATAGGTAAGCAAATACTCTGTATAGCTTAGTGTCTGTCAAGAATTTGCAAATTAGGTCTAGTATAATTTTATTTGGTTGAGTGTCGATTGAAATATTACATATTTCTTGTTTTTTCATTTCTGGTATATTAGTACTCGGTTGTATTGTAGTTGTTCTAGACCATTCCGATCCCGGTTTTGATAGCCATGTGGGACCTTCCCACCATAGGCTTGTGCTTGCTAGCTTATCCGCCGGTAGTCCTCTAGTAACCAAATCTGCGGGGTTGTCTCCAGAGCAGACCCAGTGCCAGTCGGTGTCGGTAGTAGGGTTTGAATTTTAGTAACTCGGTTACTAACAAAAACATTTAACTTGTGTGGTGGAGTTTTTATCCAGGCCAACACAACGTTTGAATCTGACCCTAGATAAGTTTTTGAAATTTGACATGTTAATGTTGCCTTTATCTTAGTGTACAGTTCGGCCAACAATAGTGCCGCTCGCAGTTCTAGACGAGGGATTGTTTCTTTCCGTGCCACTCGTGACTTTGCACACAACAGACGAACTCGAATATTGCCCTGTGTGTCTATGGATCGAATAAAAATTGCGGCGCCGAAAGCGGTGAATGAACTGTCTCCAAAACCATGAATTTCAATTGTTATGTAATCGTTAATGATAACATGTCTAGGTATTGTTAGTTTATTTAAACAAAATAGGTTTTTATAGAACTGTCTCCATTCATCTGACAGTGACGTTGGCAATTCTGTGTCCCAATCGGACTTGTCTTGCCAAAGTTTTTGTATGAAGCATTTTGCAATTACTATTACGGGGGCAAATAGACATTAGGGCAAAAACTGAAGAAATTAGGGACAAAACTTTACGTTTAGTTAACGACTTTGGCACTGGTTGTTCCTTCAACGTATATAATAGGTGTATATAGGACCTTTTGTGTATTGTCTCCAAACTCGGTTGGGGTGTTAGTAGTGGAAGTTGGTGTGTCTTTACCCACCTTTTTTAGAATTGCGGGGGAGTTTGACTTCCATTTTCGTAGGTTGAAGTTCGCGGTCCTTAGCGCTGCGACACATTGAAGAGGTGCGCCGCTCGGCGTACTGCACAATGTGGCAAAACTTGTTGCACGCCGAGCAGTTTGTATGCAAGTACGTTGACAGGTGGCGAAATGCCCCACTGTGCAGCGCGCCGCGCGGCGCACTGCATGATGGGGCAAAACCCGTCATCCAAGCCCGAAATGTCACTTTGTATGAATTTTGTCCACATTTTTTCAATTTGGCCCCATCGTGCAGTGTGCGGCGCGCTGTCAGCAGATGTCAACATGAGACGTCACACTTGACTGTTTCTTTTTACCAACAGTTCGAATCTCTCCTCCTTATGTGACACAGCTTACACACATATATCTATTTTCTTCTTTTTTTAGTACAGATTCAACGCGTATAAATGAAATAGGAATTCGACCTTGTCAAAGAAATTTTGACCGCTCATGCGTAAGCCACGCCCCTTTTTGTGATTCTGCAACATTATCGTAGTTGCTTCGCTTTCGTGGTCCTTTCGTCATTTTGTTCTCAGTGCCTCCCGAATAATAAATACGGCATGTTTTGTTCTAGAATACAAGTTTCTAAAAAGAAATGCTGGTACTCGTCGAGATCTACATTTCGAATGGCAGCTGTCAAACTTAAGACTAATAACTATGTAACTTTTGGTCTTAGAACGAACTTAGTTCCTAAAGAGAAATGATAGTGCTCGACGAGATCTACATTTCGGGTGACACCTGTCAAACTTAAAACTGTAATAACTCTGAAACGATCGCTCCTGGAACATTAGTTACTAAAGAGAAATGATAGTGCTCATCAATATCTACATTTCGGATGACAGCTGTCAAACTTACAACTGTGATAACTTTGAAGCGATCGCTCCTAGAACACTAGTTCCTGAAGAGAAATGATAGTGCTCGTCGAGATCTACATTTCGGATGACAGCTGTCAATCTTAATACTGTGATAACTTTAAAGCGATCGCTCCTAGAACACTAGTTCCTGAAAAGAAATGATAGTGCTCGTCAAGATCTACATTTCGGATGACAGCTGTCAAATTTAAAACTGTAATAACTATAAAACTATTGGTCCTACAACACTAGTTCCTAAATAGAAATGATGGTGCTTGTCGAGATCAACATTCATTGATACAACAAACAATGACACACATTCATTCGGTTACGCCTTTCTCCCGTAGGGATAGGCAGATACCACACTGTTCCACTTGCTACGGTCCTGACAAATCTCTGTGGCTTCTTCATACATACATAGACTTGTAACTTCACTACCAATCGTCGCTTTCCATCAGGTGAGTTGAGATCAAATGCAAAAAAAAAGCAACCCTTTCTTGGCTTTCTCGTAGTCGGGTAAAAAGGAAAAGTTATCATAGTATTCGAGGAAGACCAATCGAGGTGGTCCAATTTCTTTACATAGTGGTGGTCGTGGGCGTACAGGTTTGGCACCATAGTAAAAAAATATAGAATCTGTATGCTGTATCTGAAAATTGCATAATATTTTTCGGGCCGGCACTGAAAGTGTTTTATACACTTTTAGTGTTTTAATGAATGATATCCTTTTTGTACGTTTTTCTTGGTTGCATTTGAGTCGGCAGATTTAAAAAATCTCTATTTACTTTTTACGCCTGGGTGTGAACACACAGTCGAAAAGACATATGGTCAATAATTATGCGAGTCATTTCAAATAACGCGCGTAAAAGCATCGAAAAAGCTCTCGTGCAAACGTTGCCTAACTTAAAATCCCTCGTGCGAACGTTGCCTAATTTGAAAAACCAGAATAACACCACCGTTTCTTTGGTTGTCACCGTGACGTGGCACCGCGCGGCGCGCCGCGCATTGCACTGCACCGCGCCAATGGAGTTCCGGCCTTAGGATACCGCTTATCTGCACGGCTGTTTCTGCTACCGTTAACTCGTCGTCCCCGCCGTGGAGCAGGTCGTCCATGTAGAAGTCGGACCGGATCGCTGCTGCTGCGGCTGGGAACTGGTTTTCGTTTTCATTAGATAGCTGTAGTAGACATCGTGTAGCTAGGTAGGGTGCGCATTTTAGACCAAAGCTAAGTGTGGTTAATGCATAGGTTTTTAGGTTTTCGTATGGATTTTCTGGCCATAGTGTACACTGTAGGTTTTGTTGTTCGGGGTGTATGAAAATATTGCGACACATTTTTTCTATGTCCGCATTGACGACAAATTTATGAAGTCTGAATTTTAGTAGGATGTTAATTAGTTCGTCTTATAGTATTGTACCCTTATGTTGAATATTATTCAAAGAATTTCCCGAGGCAGTTGGACAGGATGTATCAAAAACAACTCTTATAGGCGTGGTGACTTTTTCGGGGTTTATTACCGCATGGTGAGGTAAAAAATTGAGGGGGCCATTGGGTGAGCTGTCTATTACGACCATATGACCCGCCTCTTCGAATTCTTGCATGAATTGTACGTACTGTTGCTTTAGTGGGGGATAATTTTGATTCTAGGTATTGAAATAGTTTGTGAGCAATGTGTATAGACTTTCCAAGGGAAGAAGCAGGCTCGGTTAGAGGAATGCTGACCACAAAGTTACCCTCAGAGCTTCGAGCATGAGTTTCAACAAAGAATTTCTCACACGCGCTCACTGTATCATCATCGGATACCTTGAAGTCGCACTCGCCCGTCTCCCAGAAACCTTTAAGTTGGTTGTTTAGTACAAAATTGCAACGTACCTTCTTTTGTGGTAGGCACAGTGACATTGCGCCTGATACGACCCACCCGAGTCTTGTTTTTTGAAATATAGGTAAATCGTCACCTACTTTATGCTGTCCAACGCATAGTAAGCTGTAGAATTGTTCTGCTCCCAGAACTAGGTCTATGTCACCCGCCTGATGGAACCTGTCGTCCGCCAGTTTGAATCGCTGTGGGATTTTTAATTTTTGTATATTAATCGTTAGGTTAGGTATACTGCAAATGGTGGGTACAACAAGACAAGACAGCTTGGTAGAATATTTACTATCGGTTGATTCTAATTCGATGTTGCAAAGGTTATCGACCTTTGTCACACTCTCATTAAATCCCATGACCTCCATAGCAATACTATGTTGTTGAAGGCCAAGTTTTTTGCATGCATTTTCGGTTATTAGGTTAGACTGAGAACCTGAATCGAGAAGGATTCTCAAAGTTTGCAACTGGTTATATCTGTCACGCACCTTCACTTGGGCGGTTGACAGAATGACAACTTTATTTTTAGTTGGTTGTTCGGTCTTTATGTTAGAAATTGTAGTGTTAGTCACTATCGTTTGCGTCGACAAATCGGTAGGTAGGTTTCCTGTTATAGGTAAGCTAACAGGTCGGTTTGTGAATGAACTCGGTCCATCACGAACTCGGTTTTCACTGTAAGACTGTGAATTAAAGGTATTAGGTTAGTGTGAACTCGGTCCACTTTGGTGATGAGAATTGTTTGTGTTTGTGATATGTAAAAGTGTGTGATGCTTACCCTTACACTCTCTGCACTGACTGGCTCGGCAGTTAGGCAGAGCATGGCCTGCTCGGAGGCAATTAAGGCACAACTTACAGTTCCTTACAACTCTTATACTTGCTGCTGCGTTCAGGGCCAAAAACCTAGGACACTGGTTTATGTAATACTTTTCCTTGCAATAGGGGCACTGATTAGTAGGCATATTTGTTACCGAAGGGTT
This sequence comes from Blastobasis adustella, assembly GCA_907269095.1. Lineage (NCBI taxonomy): Eukaryota > Metazoa > Arthropoda > Insecta > Lepidoptera > Blastobasidae > Blastobasis > Blastobasis adustella. The sequence goes on from OU026140.1 coordinate 9,143,032, forward strand.
TGAGTTGGAGCTGGACGAGGACGTGGTGAACAGGGTGCTCCTGGCTGGGCCGGCTGGGGTGTCAAACTCGGTTGATACTCCAGACGCTAGAGCCTCTTGCAGATCAGCCTGTGCTCGCAAAAAATTCTTGAAGTCCTGCAACGAAGGCAACTCTCTTGAGCTGATTCATTCCTCCCATTTTTTCTGGAGGGATTTTTCGAGTTAAGGCGTTATGAAAAATATTATTAAAATATCCCAGTCCGCTATGGGTACATCAAGATTTCTCAATGTCCTGAGATGCTTAGAATATTGTCAATTAGACCTCTTAAGGCCATGGGGGCTGAGGGAACGTGGTCAATAAGGAACAGGCCTCTTAGGTGATTGTTTACTAGGATCTAAGGGTTGTTAAACCGTTCACACAACAATTGCCATACAAGTCGGTAACTCTCTTCAGAGTATTCCAGTGAGCCGATAACCTCAAGCGCATTGCCCCTGAGGCAACTACGTAGGTATTTATATTTTAGAATGTTCTTTAGGTTACTCTGGTTGATTAGGGCATCAAACGTATCTCTGAATTCTATCCAGCAGGTAATATCCCCATTGAATGATGGTAATGGAATTTCCGGGAATATTATCGACTCGCAGGTCTCTGGGGCACTTGATTGACGAGTTAGATCAGGGTTATTACTTACTGCATGCTCACCTTTGGTTTGCAACAGTTTCTTGCCAAGCGAGACACATGAAAAGTTAGTAGATTGGTACGTCTCTCTCTCGGTTACTTGGCTATCTATATTTGTAGACAAAGTTTCGATATGATCTTGAATAATTTCAAATTCATTAAACACTTGTGATATTCTTTCCAATCTTAGCTCTAACTCGATTAACTGTTCCGCAGTAATGTTATCTTCTGATAACCCGAACAGAAATATTTTGAAAAGTGTCAGCTTCCCCTTAACGATCGCACGTTTTTTCTTAAGGGCTTTCAGCTCGTTAGATAGTGCTGGCGCTTGTGACTCGTCAGAAGAAGATGACATTTTGCAAATGGGTTATTCTACCTTACTTGTTCGATTCTAATGAGAAAATCTGTAGGGACTTTCTCTAGAAAGGTAGGTTCACATTTAAGAGATTCGTATTGGATCAGTTCTATTTTTTTTTTTTTTTTTTTTTTTTTTTTGAGAGCTTGATCACAATTTGCGACTATGTCGCTCTGTACAGCTTCAAAGTTAATTTAATACAATAACAGTTAGCCAGGTTTCAAACCGAGACTCCTTATTGAAATTATCTCCGTTTCAAACCCAACCTAACTAATTTATAAAGTGCTTTAGCAGCCCTTGATAAAGGGGATGCTAGAACACAGTTACATACACCAACTTCTTTAAATTTATCACAAAAGTTATGCATATTAATTCTAAATGATTCATTGCGTACACATTCCATTAATATATGATAGACATTCAGCGCAGTTAGGTGTTTCCGATTTTCCTATCAAAAATAAGAATTTATTAAGTGGAAATCGACATCTTAAAGCTTTTACTAAATCCCTTCTAGTTAAGCAGTTGTCAATCCAAGGGGATTTCAATGGTTCAGGTTGGATAGTCTTATACCAGATTCCTACATCAGTAGACCTTTTATCAAAATGTGTTTTCCACAATTCATAACAGTGCTTTTTTGGGAGGTGTAAACATTCTGTATAAAATGGTAGACAGGATAAAGGAATGCCATCCGTAACAGCTTCCTTAGCAAAGTTGTCAACTCTCTCATTATCTAGTATTCCACTATGTGCAGGGATCCACTTTAAATAAATAGTTTTTGATTGTTTTTGTAACTCTAATATAAGGTTCAGAATAAGATAGGCTATCGGGACACATCGAACATTCGAGGTAGACCGAGCCAAATGTTGCAAAGCACTATTTGAATCCGTAAGTATTACAAACTTATTACCATTTACTGAAACGGACAAAATATATTATAAAGCTTCAGCTATGGCTATCAGTTCAATGTGCATTATAGATATTCTAGAGGTAATTTAGAATTTTACATGAATATTGAATTGAGGATCATATATCGCTGCTCCAGACCCCGCGGAATCCTTAGAGCCATCCGTAAAAACTATAGGAAAGGACTCATATTGTAGTTTACATATATTTTCTACTGCCCAAACCAAAAAACTGGTATTGTATAAACGTTTAGGTTTTTCAATGAAACTGATGCTATTTCTGGTAATATCAGCCATATTAATTGAGTTCACCCACACATCCAAAGAGAACATTTCTAAAATTGTATTGGCGTGCATAGGTATGTCACGGAAGCTATTATGAATAATTACTAATATGGGTTTGTTTTTTCTTTTCCAATGATTATTATTATTATCGCAATGGTTGGCCAAAACTTGGATCGATTTGATTAATTGATTATTATGAATTGATTTGTTTTTCAAATAGAATTTACAGCCTAGGTAATTTCTACGAATGTGAAGTGGCGGAATAGAAAGTTCACTTTCCATGACATGTATAGGGGTACTTTTTATAAAGCCTCCTAAGACTCTCATAGCCATGTTTTGTATAGATGTTAACTTTTTCAAGTGCGAGTCACATGAATCAGCATAGAGAAAACTCCCATAATCTAGACGACTGCGAATAATTGACATATATATCCTCCTCAATGTTTAGGATGGACTCCCCATCCAGACCCTGATAGGACTTTTAGAGTATTTACAAGTTTTAAACATTTTTTCGAAATTGCATTAATATGTTTCCGCCGTCTCAGTGAGCGATCTAGCCACATTCCTAAATATTTAACGCAATCAACTATCTTTAATTGGGTGTTGTTAATCTTAAGTTCAGCTGTTCCTCTAAATATACCTTTTTTAAAAATACATAATTTGCTTTTCGTTGGTGATAACTCTAAACCCAGATTTGACAATATTTGACAAAGCATATTCAATGCTGATTGTAACTCGCTAAGGCCTTTATCCAACTTTTGACAAGTAATGTACAACACAATGTCATCAGCGTATTGCAATATTAGGACATTTTTTATTAGTTTGCACATTTCAATGGTAGCAATATTAAACAATAATGGAGACAGAGGATCTCCTTGAGCAAGACCTTTATAACAGTGTCTTGGTACAACGGTATTATCTGTTATGATATGAACACGTCTTTCTTTCAGAAAGTTCCAAATATATTTGCATAATTTGTGTCCAATGCCGAGTTTATCCAAGATGGACAAAAGACCTCCCAGGTCTACATTATTATATGCATTGTCAATGTCTACGAAACACCCAAGCGTTACTTTGTCATTACAAAATCCTGTTTGTATGTGGGTAATTAATAAACTAAGACTATCCAGACAAGATTTGGATTTTCTGAACCCACAGGTATATTCGGAAAACAGTGACTGTTTTTCTATAAAACATTCGATCCGTCTATTAATAATTGCATGGAAGATCTTAAATACGCAGGAAATCAATGATATTGGGCGAAGTGATGAGATAGACGTAGGATCACGACCTGGTTTTGGAATGGGTACCACCCTAATATCTCGCCATGCAGACGGGACAAACCCTGCTTCTAAAAATGAATTAAATAGTTTGACTAGAAATAATTTACCACTTTTTGGTAGGTTTTTAAGCATGGAATAAGAAATTCCATCATGTCCAGGTGCTGTATCCTTGCTTTTTATGCACCCATCTAGCTCATGAAGGGATATTTCCGACTCTAGGTTAGGATTACTCGGGGTAAATTCAGGATCTGGCAAAATAGTAAAATCGGGGCATAAATTTTGTAAAAGCTTATAGGCTTGTACGCTATTTATCTGATTATGGGAAATTGAATGTCGACCTTTAATCCATTTCATTTTTGTCCACATATCCTTTGCAGATGTTCGGCTATCCGTCTCATCACAGAACTGTTGCCAACTTTTTCTTTCAGCAATGCGGATAAGGCGTTGAGATACTCTGATTTTATCTAGTAAGATATTGTGATTTTCAGGGGTAGGGTTGCGTCTAAACTTTGATAGTGCTAGTCTACGTGTGGCTACTGATTTGTATAGATCTGCATTCCAGAGTGGTTTCAAGTAAAATTTTTGTTCCGGTGTTTGACAAATTTTAATAGTAGGTATGAATAGATTTGCAGCGCGATTAATAGAGTCCATTAAAAATTTATATGCCTTTTGCAGATCACTTAAATCCACATCGATAGCAAAGCATTGTTCTAAATATGTGGAATATGCAGGCCAATCTGCATTTTTAAAATTTCGTTTTTTCAGATACGAATTATTAATTTCCAGCTGCGAGTGTATTTTAATGATAAAATGATCACTGCCTAGTGACTCGTTAGTGACGGACCAACTAAACAGAACAGCCACATCTGATGACACCAACGATAAATCCGGAGATGATTGGCGTAATGACCCATCCACCATTTGAAATCGAGTTGCAGTGTTGTCGTTTAAAATAAAATAACTATTTTCTAATACTGAATTAAATATTTGAATACCCCTTGTATCCGTCTTGTACGACCAACTAGAATGGTGTGCGTTCACATCACCCACAATCATGATCCGCGTTGAGCATAGTTTTAGTAAATCTTCTCAATCTGATTGAGTTGTATGTATATTGCTCGGGCAATAGATACCGATAATATTGTTTAATTGATTACAGTTGTAAATCTTTACACGCACCATCTCGAAGCCAGCATTTTGATGTAAGATTTGTATTCGCTCTGCTTTTATTGACTTATGGATTAAAATTGCTACGCCGCCGCCAAATGCCACTTCCCTATCCTGCCTATACAGCGAATAATTTCTAATCCTAAGTTCAGACTCCAACTCTAGCCAAGTTTCCGTTATCACAAAAATATGAACTTTCTCCTGAATTAACAACTGCCTAAACATACTTAGCTTATTTCTAATACTGCGCGCATTCCACTGACAAATATTTATATTAGAAATAGTTTGAAAACAATTATTATCCATTAAAGATTGAAAGTAACTGTTTAATAAAAGCGAAATCTGAAATAGTCTCAAAAATATATGCTAAAATCCAATCTCTCGAGATAGTCACTACTGACTTAATTTTTTCACTAACGCTGCAATTTCTTAGAAACAAAATGTTTTTTATTTTATTAATTCTTTAAAAGATATAATTTTGTCACGAGTTTCTTCACAGTCAAGTCTGCCCAATCCGGGGGTTCCTCACAGTCCGAAACAGGCATACTCGATGTACATTGGTCCACTTTAGCGTGCGAGGCATTCCGTTTCTTATTGATATGGGCTTTAGAGTTCGAAGACGGCCGAGATAATACCTCTGCGTAGCTACGAGTAGGTGTTGTTGTAACGAACTGCGGCGTCGAAACCGGTTCCGTGTGGCTGTCCGCTAGCAGTTCGAATGCATTGTTCGTAGGGGTAGGTATTGGTGTAGACGCATCGCGAGTTTCGCTGCGAGCCGGCTCGTGCGCCGGGCCGGCTGGTACATACATCGATATCGCCTTACGATAGGTTATATTAAATTCCGACATTACCTCTCTTAAGCGCTTTTCCTTAATAAATACTGGGCACGATTTGGACAGCGCCATGTGTTTACCTCCGCAGTTTGGGCATTTATAAGTTAAAATGTTACAGATTTCATGCCGTTCCGCGCATTTTGGACATACTGCCTTGTTAGCTGGGCAAAGCTTTTTAATGTGACCAAATCGCCAACATTTCGAGCATTGTGTGACAGGAAATGTGTAGGTATCTACTTTAACTCGGAGATCGCATAAGTATATAAATTGTGGTAGTGTAGGTCCGACAAAGCCAATAAGTATAGATTCACAAGGTACCCATCCATCTTCATTCCTTCGGTTCAGACACGATATAGATGCAATAGCTACGGAACTTTGGATATACTTTGTTAGTTCGTCCTCCTTCAGTTCAATATCTATATATTTTACAAGACCATAGGAAATACCTACTTCCCAAGTTTTTTGGCTTTTCCATCAAATATTTTTAAACTGTACACAGTCCATAAATGTTTCAGCACACTTTTCAGACCGAAAATTTATGAAAATTTTATAAGGGTTTATTAATTTTATTCTTATAATACCAAAAATACTGTTCTCCTTCATTAATCTAGCTAGGGCGAATTGGTTGGGCAATTTTTCTTTACTCGTTACACTAACTTGTATATCCTCAAAATATAGTTTTCTCGGTTTTCTTTTAGCATTTTGCCAATTGTCGTCGTTTTCAGCTACATCTTCTCGTCCTCGTTTAAATGTGTAAATTCCGTCTTCACTTATTTCCATGTTATTTTCTGTCTCGATGTTTCTATTTTCCTCCGCAATAATTTGTGTATAGTCCTCTAAACTTCTTAACTCACTCTCCATATTAACTGCTAAGATTATATTTTCTTCACATAATTCGTTATTCGAGTTTAAGTCCTCTGCCATTACTTATAAAGCTCATAATACGTGTATAGGTACGGGACCGATTCGCGCCCGGTCGCAGGTATTTACGCGCACGCGGTTATCGCTCCGATCGAGTAAACAGTAGGTAAATACGTATCCGACCAACACGTCCACGCATAGGGAATTGTTTGACCGAACTGATATCACTTCTATTGGTTTTAGGTTAGGGACATGTAAGGGATAAAGGAATGCCAACTCACGTGATCGGTAGATACTTAGGAATGCGATGCGTGGTGGTAGGTCTGATCGGCTCGGCCGTGCGGGATCGCTGTCGATAGATACTCAGGCTTCCGGTGTCTCAGCTCGGTGTAGAACATCCGTTGTCACTGATGTAAGTAGGCTTGGGATCGCAACTCGCTCGGCGGCGCGTGTTCGTCCCGCGCTGATAGGTAGAAGTGTAGGTAATTGCTCCTGCAACACTAGAATAGGTGACGCGTCTGGGGATTCCTGAAACCGGACGATTTGGCTTGTAGGTTAGTCGCTGAAGTGGGGTCCACGTCACACGTGGCCTTCTTTCCAGTTGACTTTTTCGCTCTTCTCCGGGCTGTGCAGTTGAACGACGTTTAGACCGCTCTTCGTAGCCGTAGAATCTCCCAGGATTGCTGATTTCTTCCAAGGAAACGCCCGACTCGGCCTCGCGTCCACGTGCTCGCCGTCGCCGGCCGCCGGTTTTTTTTCGAAGATAGTTTTTTTTTTTTTTTTGCGTGGATTTTGCGTAGCTGGCTATTCTGCTCCAGCGCAAATCACGTCGGGGTCACCAAAATGTTACCAGATCGTCCAGGATCCCCGGGATGCGTCCATGAAGAATAGAGGTTATGTCGATTCGATGTCTTCGGGTTTATTACAAGAATCAAATGGTTGAAAAGAGTACACTGTATTTCGATACATTAGAGTGGCGCCACCCATGATCTGCAGATTGTACTAGCAAGTTAGTGTTAAGAAATCGATGACTATCAAATCAGCAGTTACAATGCAAATTCGGTAGATGGCGTTAGTAGTTACAATTAGGCTTATTATCAGATAAGGTGTTGTCTTTAGACAAGATCTTTTACAGGTACGCCCTTCAACTCAATATTTGCCAAGCGAGACCACTGCTCCTTTAACGCGAGTTCCCTTTTGAGATTGTAAATTTCCTCTTTGTTGGATTTTACAGAAGTCTGTAGGAGGCTAACTTCATATAATTTCTTATCGGTCTCCTTGATTTTCTCCTCCAACTTATCAATCCTCTCACCATTGAAATTGCAAGCCAACTTCAAGTTCGCAGCGTCACTTTTAATGGTCTTGATGTCTTCAATAAAACCTGGGAGACCAGAAAGCTGAAGTTTCATCTCACGTAGCTCCCTCATGTGTGCCTCAAGAGATACCTCCTCCACTGCCTTGATGGGGGTAGGAGCGGGGGCGGGGATAGGGGTAGCCGCCTTGCATTGTGGACATCTCCAGGCTGCTCGACGATCTGCTCCCAGCTTACGATAACCAACTTCAGTAATGTCCGCACAATTGAAGTCGTAATGCCTCTTACATACGCTGCATCTCACTCCGTCATTGAAGGCAGCATCACACGTTGCACACTTGTACATTTTCAAATATTAACAATTTAATTTAAATGAGCTAAAGAATGGTGAATTTACGAGTTCAAGTAAGTGACTGTCTCTTTTGACCGCTCGGCGAGCACTGATGTGTGATGTGTGATGTGTGATGTGAGCACTGATGTGACTATTCACATGATGTGTGACAAATAAGTCGGCTATGTCTTATTACCTAATTTAGGGTGCTTTCACATAGGCGTTTAGTCGCTAGCAGCTGCAGCGTGGATTTTTTTTATGCTACTCAGTGACAAACGAGAAGACAGCCGTGGTGAGTGGTAACTGTCACCCATAACATCTACAATTCATATATTTATGTTGCAGATAACAAAAATGCAGAACCGCAGGTGCGTTGTCAGTTTGTCACTGAGAGGACAAAGATGAAATGCCTCGTGCCTGTAATTTCGCTGGGTACCTTATCCTTCAAACCGGAACACAACATTGCAAGCATTGTTGCTTGGCGGGAGAAGTAGATAAAGCGGTGGTACTCACCCAGGCGGACTCCAAAGGCTTAGTCTCTAGCGACTGACATAAACCCCGAAGGTCAAGCCTACGTATCTGTCGTTACGTAGATTTGGGAAAATGAATGAGGATAGTCTTAGGAGTGAGGCGGAAAGTCTTGACTGGAATGAATGTTTTGAGGCGACTGATATTGATGAGAAGATTGCTATCTTTAGCGTAAATATCATTAAACTATACGACAAACATGCACCTCGATGTCGGGTTAAGGTAAAACGACCCCCGAGCCCTTGGATATCTGAGGAGATTTGAAAAGCCATGGCAAAACGTAATCGAGCGTTTAGGAAATATAAACGCAATCGCAATGACGATAACTGGTCTGTCTACAAATTGGCGCGCAATGTCTGCAATAAGATGGTGAGAGATTCTAAACGCCGTTATTTCCACGACAATCTTGTTAATTCCTCCCAATCTAACACCTGGAAGTTCCTGATAAGAAGTAACTGATCTTAATCAGTCGGAGTCGGTAAGCCCCAAACTTCTCATGTCAAATCATCTTTTTGTCCAGAGGTTCTAAACCAGCATTTAGGTTTAAAGATCATTTATTCTCATTATAGACATAATTAGTCACTTACATGAGAATACAATACAGGCAAGTAGGTAGCAATTTGAACATTCGCATCGCACAGAACAATAGTAAGGTACTCACAAAGTATGGAATCCTGAGATAAGTAGGTACTAGATTGTCACTTCACATTACATTATTAACAGTCACTAGGCAAGAACCAACGTTCACAATTTAAAGTGGTTAACTAATACTACGAGTTAAGCATAGATTCCATTCAATTAGATAGGATATACTCAGCCAATTTATGTTTAAAATTTTCCAATGACTCAATGTTTTTAATATGGGAGGGTAGGTTATTGTAAAGCACACCTTCGTAACAAAACATTTGTTTACCGTAATTTGTGCGTATCTTCGGCAAAACAAGGTAGCCAGGCCGTCTCGTGCTGCGTTTAGACGCATATTTTGTTTGGTCGAGTGAGATTGATGTATGGATAGTTTTATTTAGTATCTTCTTAACAAGAATACTTGTGTGACAGGTGTACAACTGTTTTATGTTCATAATTTTAGTTTCTTTGTAGACTTTAGCAGTTGGTGTCCGGTAGGGATAGTGAAATAAGATTTTAATTAATTTGTTCTGTATTGTTTGTATGTCCTTTATTTTAGATTTATAGGCACTGCCCCAAATTTCTATAAGGTACATAAGTTGAGATTTAACTAAAGAGTTATAAATTGTCACACGTACCTGCCGAGGCATAGAACGCACAATGCTACGCAAGGATAACATCAATGAGCATAATTTTCTTTGAATATGGTTAATGTGAACATCCCATGACAGTCTACTATCCAAATGTAATCCTAGATATTTTTCAGTATTTTTTTCTTGTAGGTGAATTTTGTTTATTGTTAAAGGTTTGTGGGCAGGTATAGATTTATTCTTGGCTTTAAATATGATGTAAGAAGTTTTTTTATGTTTATGGTTAGCAAGTTTTTCTGGAGCCATTCGTAGAGGGTGTCTAAATCTGCCTGAGCTTGTTCAATTATAGTATGTATAGATGATCCAAAGTAGAATAGACATGTATCATCTGCATACAAAGTTATGTGACCATGTAACCCTAGGCTATTAATAGTATTTATGTAAATAAGGAAGAGTAAAGGTCCTAATATTGAGCCCTGGGGGACACCGCATTTGATAGGAAGAGGGTTACTTTGATACTCATTAATTTTCACAATTTGTTGCCTGTTGTTTAGATATGATTTAAAGAGATCTAGTACTTTGCCAGTCAGACCGACTGCTTCAAGCTTCTTCATTAGAAGGTTGTGGCTGACTGTATCGAACGCTTTCTTAAGGTCGATAAATACTCCCAGTACAATCTTTTTATTGTCAATATTTTCCCTGACTTTAGTTATTAGATCCACAGTAGCGGCTAGGGTATTAGATTTTAGCCTAAATCCAAATTTACGTTCCGATAGGAAGCTGAAAGAGCTAAGATGGGATTCTAGACGCAAATGCATTACTTTCTCAAAGATTTTTGAGAATATTGGAAGTACCGAGATTGGTCTGTAGTTACCGGGGTCAGTTTTCGTGCCTGATTTGTATATTGGACTGACTTTTGCGATTTTTAGTGAATCTGGAATATGCCCCTCAGATATCAGGTTATTAATGCATTTAGTAAGGCTAGGAACTATGAGAATCTTTATGCGTTTAATGGCTTTGGTACTGATATCATCAAGTCCTGTACTTGAGTTGGGATCTAGGCTGTCAATTATTTTTATGATTTCTTGCTCAGTGCATGGAGTTAGAAATGAAAGTTTAGGGACAACATGTGTATTTTCAGAAGGTAGAATATCATTGTGAGAATTGTGGTAGTGCGCTGGTATATCGTTGGCCAACATCATTCCAATAGAAGAAAAATATTCATTAAATGTACTACATATTTCATTGGGGTCTGTTGTTATAGTATTGTTGTATACGAGGTTTGGGGGGGCGCAACTTGTTTGTAACTTGTTTGAGGAAAGGAGGTTTATGAGATTCCACATCTTTTTCGGTTTTGTGGTGCAGTTTGTGAATTTAGTATAATAGTAGGAGTCTTTTTTGGTTTTAATAAGTCTGGCTGTAGTATATCTTACCTCCCTGAATTTTTCTTCCAATACACTGTTGTCTGGGTCCTTTTGTAGCTCGGCCCACAACTCATTTCTCCGATTTATGGCTTCAATAATTTCACTGCAGATCCAATCTTTCTTGGGTAGATTTAATATTTTTGTTTTAGTTACTTTACTTTTATTTATTAAATTCTGCAGGGCAAATTCGAGTTGCTCAAAGTTTCGAATGTTTTTGAATTTATAATTTACAGCTAGGTCGTACAGCTTTTCATAATCAATGGCTTTGTAGATTCTGCGTTGTTTTGGCGGAGGTTTGTACTTTCGGAGGGTAAAGTATATTTGTCTGTGGTCTGAAAATGGGGAATCTATTAGGGCAAAGTTGTAGTTTTCATTTTTCAGGTCTGTGCAAACATGGTCCAAGATAGATTTTTTTGTAGGAGTTCCTCTGGTGTAATGTTCTGTATTTATTTTATTCAGTACGGTATATCCAGCCGCATGGATGACGTCGGTATATTTTTGTTTCCTTTTGTTCCTCTCTAGTAGGTTCACGTTAAAATCCCCGAAGACCAATGCTCTTTTTCGATTTTGCAACTGCGACTCAAATGTGTTTGAGAATTCTTCAAAGCTCGTATCATCACCGCCAGGATAGTAGATGACTCCCACGTTCAAAGAGTAATTTTCTAGTTTTATCCAGAGGTAGTTACTTCCTGCATTAAACACAGATTCTGATAGGGTGTGTTTTAGATTATAATGGATATAGGCCGAAACTCCTCCTCCAGTCTTATTTGTTCGTAAGTTATAGTAATGTGTATAATTTGGTAGTTGAAAACGGTTGGCTTGTTCCTCGGACTTTATTCATGTTTCTGTTAGGAGTATTACATGTGTTGTATGGGGGATTGAGCTTAATATGCATTTGAGTTCATCAAATTTATTGCAGATACTTCGTGCATTCAGGTAAAGGAAATTTAGGCGTGATTTTGCGATTCGTAAATTATTATAGTTTTTTATTAATTGTAATGATGTATTGTCTTTCGATGTAAGTGACGGAGCTAGTTTTTTTGAGTGGTGTCTACAATTCTTGGTGTCCCCTTTATGTATTTTATTGTCAAGTTGACTTCTCCATTCTTTTGGCGGCTATCTAACTCATTTTTTAGGTTATGCAGCATTTTTCTACTGTATCACAACTAGATGATGCTACTAAATCTGATACAATCGAGTTCATTGGGTCGTTGCCTGTGTCTGCGACAGTCATCAATTTTAGCTCTGTCACTGAGGATGAAGTTAGGAAGACCTTTTTCTCCATAAAGTCCAAGGCGACGGGATGTGATGATGTGAGCAGAGTGATGATGATTCATATTTTAGATTTTGTATTACTCATTCTCTCACATATCATCAATTACTCTCTTTCGTCACATTCATTCCCTTGTGAGTGTGGTAAAGCATTTGTTGTCCCGCTCCCCAAAGTATCTGCGCCCAGCTTTTTAAATCATTTGAGACCAATCTCAATACTGCAATTTTTGTCGAAAATTCTTGAAGCTGTTGTACATAAACAAACATCTGAATTTGTTAATAATAACTCGCTTTTAAGTCCCTTTCAATCGGGTTTTCGGCCGGGGCATAGCACTACCACGGCTCTGCTTAAGATCACAGAGGATGTCAGGGAAGCTATGGAAAATACTAAACTAACTATCATGATCCTAATAGATTTCTCTAACGCTTTTAACAATGTAGACCATGACATCTTACTGGCTATTTTATCGCAGCTTGGGTTTTCATCCTCAGTGACTGTCTGGTTCTCTTCATATCTTCGCGGTCGGCAGCAGGCAGTTCGCGCTGGTAGAGTAGTGTCTAATTGGTGTGAACTTGTCACTGGTGTTCCGCAAGGCGGCATTTTATCCCCTCTGCTATTCTCTCTATTTATTAATTATGTTACCTACAACCTTAAGTGCTCTCACCATCTTTATGCGGATGACTTGCAGCTGTATGCCAGTGCTGATGCGGCGAACATTGCCGAGGCTGTTGATGCTCTGAACGGCGACTTGAACCATATCAATGACTGGTCTCGTAAGTTTGGCATTTCTATAAATCCGTCAAAATGCCAAGCCATGGTCGTGAACAGCTCTCGACTGATTAGTCGCCTTGATTTGGCAAATGTTTCGCCAGTATATTTTAATCATGTTGCTATTCCATTTACCTCTTCTGTAAAAGATCTTGGTCTTGTTATCGACAGTGCTTTGAGCTGGTCGGATCAGCTGACAGAGGGTAGCAGAAAGGTAACGGGGACATTACGGTGCCTTTATAGACGTAAATTTTTTCTTCCCTCTTCCACCAAACTTTTGCTCGTACAATCGATTATCTTACCAATTATTGACTATGCTGATGTGTGTTGCTCTGACGTCAATCAGGATCAATTGAATAAATTGGAACGCCTACTCAACAACTGTATCCGTTTTATTTATGGTTTACGCAAATACGACCACATTTCATAATTTCGTGAGAAGCTGAAATGGCTTCCTAAACGGCACCGCCGTAACTTGCGCGTTCTTTCTCTTCTTTTTTCCATACTGCAGGATCCAGTTGTACCGGAGTATTTGAAATGTAAATTTCAATTCCTCTGCGATACTCATAAGCGCAATCTTCGCTCTTCTGATACTCTCTGTCTAAATCTTCCACTTCACCGCACTGGTTTTCTCGCCAACTCCTTTTCTTGAATGGCAGCAAGGCTGTGGAATGATCTTCCGGTCGATATCAGACGAAGCTCCAACAAACCTTCCTTCAAAAAAGCTGTTCGAGAGCATTTTCTAAATTCCTTGTAATTTCCGACTTAACTTTTTTTTTTTCCACCTGTTATTTTTGCGAGTGATCTTGGTAGGTAGACACTTGATTGAGATTTTTATTCAAGTACGTTGTGCTATCTTGTTGTTGTTGGTTTTTAGTATTAAATAGTTAATTAAATTAAAATATCATTTTTGAGTTTCGGTATGTGAATACTAGTGGGTAGAATTGTGTTTGTTATTAGGTACGTAAGTGTAATGTTGTAAATTTTTGTGCACCGCCTGCAATTTCTTTTTTTACCACTTTTCGGGGTAGACTGGTAGATAAAGCTACAAAGCTTTAAGTCCACCTTTGTACTATTTTGTGCATAAAGTATTAAATAAATAAATAAACACCTACGCGCACCTGTCATATTAAATGGTGTAGGTAAAAAGTAACTTTTCTCTTTTGTGACTATAATTTGGCTGAAAAGCGAAACTGCCGAGAGGATGTGAGCCACCCCGGTTTTATTTTACTTATAGAACCTACACAAGAAGATATTATGTAAATAGGTAATAGGTTGGGGAGAAAGTTTCTTCGCATTTTATGTGAAAATTCAAAACATTTTTTAATATAATTTATTTACATTTAACTAAAGTATGTAGGTACCATTTTGTTCGATAACTTATTGCCATCTTATAGGTAGGGACATGATCCCATTGCTATAGAAATTTTGGGGCTTCTGATAAAAAAACTGCGTCAAGTAGTTTTGGCAGTCCTCTCGTGATGTTAACCTGACACTGCCTAAAGCATTCTGAAGAGACCAAAACAGGTGGAAATCTGAAGGTGCAAAATCAGGACTATACGGCGGATGCATTAACACCTCCCAGCCAAACTCTCTTCATTTTTGTTGAGTGGTTAAAGATGTGTGAGGTCTAGCGTTATCATCATGAAAAACCACACCCCTTCTGTTGATTAATTCCGGCCGCTTAATCTCAACTTCTTGCTTTAATCTTATCAGTTGTTCGCAGTAGAATTCTGAATCGATGGTCCCGCCTGGTGGTAACAGCTCATAATGAATACTGCCCTTCCAATCCCACCACACAAACAGCATCACCTTGTTGCGAGTTAACCCGGGTTTCGCTGTGAAGCCTGACCGGCCTTTGACAATGACCTTTTTCGCACGTTCTTGTCATACGTGAGCCACTTTTCATCACCAGTTATCAATTTCTTCAAAAATGATTCGGTTTCATTACGTCGTAATAAAGAATCACAAATGAGTACACGGTTCATTAGGTTTCTTTCAGAGAGCTCGTGAGGAACCCAAATATCGAGCATTTTTGTGTACCCATTTTTTTACAATTGCGCCAAAACTGTTTTGTGGTCAATTCCCAGTTCTTCAGCTACGTCGTAGCTACTGATATGCTGATCTTGCTCCACTTTTTCAAAAATAGCATCCATTTTATCCGTAACAGGGCGACCAGAGCGACGTGGATCTTTGACATCAAAATTTCCGGATTAAAAACGCTTAAACCAAATTTGTGCTACTCTCACAGACACTGCATTAGGTCCATAAACATCGCAAATTTTTTTCGCGGCTTGCCTTTCCTTTTTACCTTTTTTGTAGTACAATTTAAAAATGTATCAAATTTCTTCATTAGATTCACTCATCTTGACGGTAAGAAAAACAAATGATAATCACGCATTTTCATAATTTGAATTTGGAATTATCTTCAGTAAAATTTAAACCTTTAAATGATACCAAAACCAGCCAGGTACAAATAGTATAGTCAAAGAGGTTTTATTACAAGTTCATACATACTATATGCGAAAAGACTTTTTCCCCAACCTAATATTATGTAAATGTTATCCATAGAGAAAAAAATTTCTATACAGAAGCAGAGAGTACATTTAGAGTTTAAATACGAGACAAAATGTCACACATCTCTATAACACACACACTAATGCAAATGCAGGGACGGGACAAGGCAGCCCATCATGAGTTATATTTTGCTACGACTTTCTACTCGTAACGAACACAAACAAATCTGACTTGTTCGCTCCAGATGACTATGCAATTTTTTTAATCTTGTCCTTATATATTTTAATATTGACATTACTTATAATAAAAGGTAAGGTGTCTAGTGAATCAAAGCCATCCCATGATACCTACCACCGTCTTTTCGATCTCTCGATCCTACATACCGTGAATCGGCAGTGCTTGCTTTTGCAAAAAGGAGAGTTATGATTTAGACCGGTATTAATGTTTATTTGTTGCCTCATAACTTCTAAACTAAATAGGTACCTACCTACTTACTTATAGTTAAAATCGTCTTCATTGTTCACAGGTTGGCCTATGTGACTTCACAAATTTAATATGATGCCCTCTAGAGGACATAGTCATGAAAAAAATAATAATAATGAAAAGGATAGATACATTAATATATTAAACAAGCAGCATATTCTTTATTTTCAGTAAAAATTCATATTATGCTGGTGCAGCAGGACAGAAGGGACTTGCATCTAATTATTATCTTGTTCTTCAAAATGTTTACAACGCAGCACTTCCAATTTGCAACCCAGACATAACCATGTCTTGTCTTTAGGAAACCTAGAAAAACAAATATTTATGTAAATAAACGTAAATACACGATTAATCCGTTGTTTCATATAATGTCTGAACATTTAAAATGTCATCTAGGTACATTTTTGGTATGGAACCCTGATACATATAAAGTTGTGGACCGCTATTCACAAGATTTGAGTAATAAAATACTATACAATAAGTACTAAGTCCGACCCAGTTAGCATCGAAATATTTTCGTACCTCTTTAGACACCGAAATATTGCTCAATTTGCCAATAATTTTAAATCTATCTCTAATGGCATGTTGTTTTAAGGTAAAGCATTTCAATTATTGCAAATTCACACTATTTCGATGCATATTTTTGTCACAATTTCTAAAATTTATTTCGGATCGCCTCGACCACGAATGTTTACTTACCGGTGAAAGGATAATCCAGGTGTATTTCCATACTTTGCGCTTTCACATAAATGTGCACTAAATTACACACAAATTTACAATCTTTTAAATGGTTTAATTTAAATTTTATTAGAAAATTATAAAATTTACACCGCTGTTTCAAAAAAAACGTCAGGTCGATAGGCCCTCGAGCAATATGTCGAACGTTCAAAACATTGCGCGCGTCATTTTCCGTGAACTTATTCCAATGGATAAAAAACCGGGATAGCAAGATTCATAATCATTGTAGAGCGAGCGAACAGGGAATATTTGTGATTTGTGTTTAGTCTGTTATGTCTGTGATGTTATCGCTATGAAAAGTCGAAGTTTGGATCACTAAAAACAAAAAAAAAACTTTTTGTGCCAGGCTGTGCACGGACAGACCAACGTTTAGTGGGTCTCCTAAACGTCTACTATCATTACAAAGTGGAAATTTTCTCGATGGCATAAGTGCGTCGCCCTCACAGTCTATAATAATCTATAATAGTCTAATGGGCCCACATTATACCAGCGCTGTGAGTCGCTTCTTGCGCATTGCACATGCTGAGTGGGTACCATTTATGCTGACTGCCGCGGCACCGACAGTGGCATGGAAGGCCATTGTTTTAAATGTTTTAATTGTTAATGTGTTCTTTGGCAGTTATGTTACTGTGGTATGCTATGTGTAATCAATAATTTAATGTTGTTGACATAATGTAATGTAATGTGTGTGTGTTTTGACAATTTGGTTTGATTAATTTATACTAGTGGTTTGTAATCCTAAGACATATCTCATTCATAATTATTAATTGTATTCTTCTACCTGACATTCGTAGTGCCTTTTATAAGATGTTAAATGTGGAACAAATGCTTATTTGTAACAACAATATTGTACCATTTAACAGCGAATAAATGAAATGAAATGAAATGAAATATATTTTCCTTATTTCCTCTATATTGTATGGAAACCCAGTCGCGCTGCAGTCGTGCGACTAAAACACCCGTATGTGAATGCGCTCTTATAGTAAATATTATTGACTCAGGCCACTAATGGTGGATATATGCGAGGCTAGGGAGTTGTGTCAGGACAGAGCAAAGTGGCGGTCCATAGTCTCTGCCTAACTCACCTGTGGGACTTTATGTGTATGTGTAATCCAAGCGTTACCTGACGGTAAGCGGTAACTGTCGCCCGTAACATCTACGATTTATGCGATTCAGGCAACAAAAATGCAGAACGCAGGTGCCTTGTCACCGTGAGGTCTAAGATGAAATGGGTCATGCCTGTAATTGCATTGGCTACATCCTTCAAACCGGAACACAACAATGCAAGCATTGTTACTTGGTAGCAGAAATAGATAAGGCAGTGGTATTCGCCAAGGCGGACTCCTCCAGGTTTGACAGAGTCATACCACCTGATAAACTTACTATGACTTCTTTTTTTATAATAAATACAGGGAGGCAAACGAGCAGGCTGGTTACCTGATCGTAAGTGATCAACGCCGCTCCCATAGCCACGATGCCATAGACAGACACACGCCTCCACAGATACTTAGAGCTACAGCACACTTCAATCTTATTACACCCTTCTTTTTCCGTCGGGGGTTAATAAGTTGTGAAAGTTTTCGAGCTAGGGCCCGTTTATAGGTCGCCGCTTACAAGCCGGACGTTTACGCGTCGTGCCCGCGTAGTCACCGCGTAGCAACCGGACAAGTCTGTCAAGTCTGGGCAGTCGCCCTAGGCTGGCGCGCCAATGCGGGTGCAAATTAGTGCGGGGACTATGCAGGCGTTGCGTGTTTGGCTATAAATAATCTATTACATTACACAGTAAATAAATAATCAGATAGGTATTTGCATCGGCACTGTGTAATCTATGTTCTACTTATAATTGTATTCTTTTTATGTCTTTATGTTTTCTTGTATCTTTTTCAATGTTGTGGTGTTGTTGTTTGTGTATTAACACACAACATTTACATTTATTAAAATGTTCTTTCTTTTTTTAGGGATTGCTAGACAGGCATTACTATACTAATGATATGTAACAGGTTACCATCAGACAAGCTTGTTTGTCACCTTAGCTTGTTTGCAATGTAAAAAAAGAACTACTGAAGACATCAAACCGCTCTGTCTGTTACCGGCCTGTAATTTTGAATACCACTAAGGTGGCTTTGCAATACCAGAGGTATCACCAGAGGTATTCTTAGTATAATTAACTTTTCAGACTAGGGGCTCTATTTTTAAATGGCTCGCCTCGATTCGAACGGTTTTCAATTTTGGTTATCGGCATGAAAAATTCAATATTTTTTAAATCACATTAACTACACCGAAAGAGTGGTTCAAAAATGGGGAAAATCAGTATATTGAGTCAAAATATCGAATATTTCATGCCGAAAATAAAAAAAATTACCGTTAGAATCGAGGCGAGTGATTAAAAAATTTTGCCGCAGAAAGTTGCATTCAAATTTTTTTTTTGCCCTGTGGTTGCATTCCTTAAATGTTGAGTTTGCAGAAAGTGACCATTCCCGTGTTGGGGAAATTTATATTTTAGCAGAAAAGACATAAATAACTAGCAGTGTATTGAAAGGTACATGCCAGTGCCCATAGGTATATATATGTATGTACGCGTACCTATGGGCACACATGCCGAGCTCGGGCGTAAATCCGGGACATTACGCCAAGATGATGATGATGATGTATTGAACAGTATTACAGCCAGGTCTTAAAGAGTTTTATCACCGAATGACAACTCTGTGCTGTAATAATCGAATTCTACGCGGACAAAGTCACGAACAAAAGCTAGTTAAAAATAAATATGGTTTAACAGAAATACATTCTCGTTATAATTCAGTGTAATTAAAAATAGATAAGTACAGACGTTTTTTGTCTTTGTCTCACGCACGAGGGCCCGGGGTCCGCCTTGACCACGATCCAGGATTTCGCAGATCAGATAATTAAAGTGGAGCGAATTCTATCTGACCTCCTAGATACTGTTAACAGGGAAACCTGTCCAGATTACATCATGGTTACACATTCAGTTGCCTGAATGTGCAGGTTCCATCACGATGTTTTACTCACAGTAAGAAAATCGATTTTGAATGCTAATTGATGTACATAGCTCAGACAAGAATCATTGGTACATGGCAGCAGTGGGATTCAAACCCGATGCACTTGCACTTACGAGTCGGATGCCTTAACCACTCGGCCAGCGATGCTCCAGTTTAGATGACAGCTAGCTATATAGTGAAAGTATACATGACCTATGTCGAAAATACTAAAATTCACGCCTATTTTGAAGAACTCCATGTTGTACTCTGCAAGGAACTCATTCCACAGCCTTTGAGTACAATAAAAGAGCATAAGTGCTTTACCACTTCAAGGATTTTTGTCTTTGCCGCCTTAGCAACATTCACGGTGTTTGGTGCATCTTTAGCCAAAACCAGTTTGCTTAAAGATGGAAATAGCTACTACCTTACGCCCAAGGACTGGTCCTTTACCCCCCGGGTATTGAATAAATAATAATTAAAAATTCATGAATGCTATAAAACCGGGTGTTTGGTGCAGACAAAATTAGTTTGCTTAAAGATGGAAGTAGCTACTACCTTACGCCCAAGAACTCGTAATTTACCCCCAGGGTATTTAATAAATCATCACAGCCCGTAACAGTCCACTGCAGGACTAAGGGCTTCTCCCATGAAAGGGGAGGTTATTGCCATAATCTCCACGCTTGGCAGGCGGATTGGAGATCGCAGTGTTTAAATATAATAATGGAAAATGCTGCTGCCCATTTTCCATACTACGGATACTCTTTATCTTTTGCCTCGATAACATTAGTCGCCTTGTACGACACCCACGAGTGTAAGGGGTTGGTGCTATTCTACTCTGCCGGACACCACACGGCTAATTTTGATTTAATAAATAATAATTAAAAATTCATGAATGCTATAAAACCGGGTGTTTGGTGCAGCCAAAATCAGTTTGCTTAAAGAAGGAAGTAGCTGCTACCTTACGCCCAAGGACTGGTCCTTTACCCCCAGGGTAATAAATAAATAATAATTAAAATGTTCATTCATGAATGCTATAAAATCGTTTAACAACTGCACAGTAGTGCTCTTGCTCTTGAGTTACTTACGTGGGCTCTAAAGCTGTTGGTACGATTTTTGATATACCTGCAATTACACCTGTACACCTGTACATACACCTTTTCTTAAATTTCCAAAAAATAATAACAAAAACTTATTTCATTTCCACTACAAATATTATCGGGTTTGTTACCATGTACCATGCGTGCAGTTGCATGCGTCATGGTCACTAGAGTCAACTCGTGACCATGACGCATGCAACTGCGTCGAAATTTCGAGGTAAAAACAATACTAATCGCAGTAACAAATTACAAACACGATAATAATTGTAATGAAAGTGTAGTGAATAACCACGAAAGTCTTAAAACCTATATTAGAAACTTATTTGATACATTCCTACTATTTACAGACATAAAATTTATTTAAAAAAAATTATCTATGCTACTGTTGTTAATCTATAGGTATGTGCGTCAGACAAACAACTGGATTCCAGCTGTTAAAACTAAAGGTAGGTTTAAACGAAGTTGGAGGTTAAATAGGTTGTATAATTAGAGTATCCACGTCAAATGGCAGGTACGAGTATGTACCCAAAATCAATAACGTTTGTCAACAATTCTTACTATTTAGTATAGGTACCTTTACCTGTTGGCATTCTGATACTGGTAGTGTCAGTAAGAAAATACAAACATTGAAATGAAAATATATTACAAAGAGGTAACGCTGCCAGCCAGCTTGAATCTGCCGGTATCAGGAAAGAGGCCCCGTGGGCGACCCAAGAAGTGATGGATTGAAATCGCTGAGTCGAATGCGAGAGCCAACGGCTTAGGACGCGAGGATGCCGAAGACCGGGCGAAGTGGAGAAGAATGAGTAAGAAAGCGGACAATGGCAGAGGCCGGGATAAGCGCTAGGACAATAATGAACGCCGCAAGCCTCCCACTCCCAATTGGTGTTTGGAATCTTTTTTTTACATGACAGCTAAACCAACGGGCCCTAAACGTCAAGTTGACACATTCGGTTGGCACTCGTGGAGAAGGAATTGACGTAAATTGCTGAGCGTCTTGGTTCCAATATCTAAATCTTACATTGATTATCCTTAAAACCTGAACTATTGATCTAAGTTGTTGCTAATCTTTGTTATTTGTTTTCATCTGATTAAAACTTGATTTTTGTATTGTTGATAACTATTTTTTTTATTGAATCTACCTGTCAATGCCATGTTTATTAATAGAGACGCTAGATTCTCCGTAGGCTGGAAAATGGGCGGTTTCCATTGTTATATTTTTTACACTGTGATCTCAAACCCATCTGCCAAGCGTGGACATTATGGCAAAAACCTTTCCTCTCGAAGGAGAAGCCCTAAGTCTCAGGTGGTTGTGGTGTCCGCAGTCATAATAGCTGATTGTGAATCGGAAACGAGAGCCGACGCGAGGGTACCGAAGACCAGTCCAAGTGGAAGAAAAAGAGTAGAAAAGCAGACCCTGGCAGAAGCCGAAATGATGATGATGACATTGTATACCCACGGTTAGTAAGTTGCGCTACGGTGGTGTCTTAGCTATAAAAAAATAATCATCTTTGCGTTAATGTCCCGGTTGTGCTCTCGCGAACGAGGGCCCGGGGTCCGCCTTAACTACGATCAGGTAATTACAGTGGTGCGACTGCCATCTGACCTCCGTGACCCTGACCAGATTGGATCCTGGTTACACATTCAGTCGCCTAAATGTGCATATTTTATCACGATATGGTTTCTCTCACCGTAAGAGCAGGTTATCATTAAACTAATGTAGATAATACAGAAAACGGTCATTGGTGCATGGCGGCAGTGGAATTCGAATCCGGCACCTCTATCTTATGATTCGGATACCTTCACCACTCGGCCACCGACATTCCGGTGCTTGGGGCTTTAGTTGCAAAAGCAGTAACTTTTCTATTTCGTCAAATTTTAACGAACGCTATGGCTATCGCTTTGACCACTTACAAATTAGTTCTGACTAATATATCAATGTCCGCTATAGCCAATCCACTTTACACGAACTATACCAAACGAGGGACATCAGCGGGTCTAGCCAAGAAGTAAATCGGTCCGTGGGTACTCCACTGCAACTGATGATCGGAACCCTTCGGCTACATTCGGCTGGCGCTCGTAGATCGATGCAGTTGCAGATCACCTCAGTCGTAGATTGGCACAGCCGTAAATCAGCGCAGTTTAAGCGTAGTACTGCGATAGCTGCGAAACCGGTAGCCGACGAGTTTAAATCGTCAGGCGCGGTGGAGTCGCAACGTTGCGACTTGCATCTTGGCTAGACCACCGCCATCGAGGAATACGATAAGAGCGATCGCTTCATCCTCATGTCGTGGATCGCTTTGGCTCAACCTTAATAAAGGAACAAGTTGCCTGCTAGTATTTTCTCATTAGTATATATATAGTTACATTTAGTATCTGATCATTATAATCTGCAAGCCTTACGCCTTCAAGACTAGAGTGAATAAGCTGTTAGTAGACAGGCATGCTCCATTATCGGCCGCATCGTCTCTTACCACCAAGTGAGATGGCGGTCAAACGCCTGGCTAGTCTAATTAAAAAAAAAGTGCAGAACCGTCATCAGCGGGTCTAGCCAAGATGTTCATTGCTTCGTAGCGATTGGAATTTGCGACTACGTTCGCCAACTTCGCAGCGTTGGCGCGCTCGGCGATCCGCGATCCCGTATGAAATAGTGGGAACGTCATTCAGAAAGAAATAAATAAAAATAGAAACATTTATTTAATACCCATGGACGCCACGACACAATAATTTTACAATACAATTCCATAAAAAAATAAGTAGTAAAAAAAATACTGAGACAATTATTAAGTTGACAGTGGCATTGTTAGTGAGCGTCCAGCTTAAGTGGACTCTCCTCAGCATAATGTTATGGCCGCTTTAACTATACCATGACACGCATGACATTAATCATAACGCTGATTTCCAGTAGACCGCTTTAAGCGATCTCTTAAATTAAATTAAATGAAATTAAAAATAATTTATTTAGGTCAAATTTTTTTTATGCTTAGTTCGCTGTCGTCACTCCTCTATAGTTTCTATTAAGTAAGAAAGCATAAGAAAAGTTATTTTCTTTTTTATAGTGTCTCAAATTTATCTGACCCAGTGGCCAAAACTATACTCTTCACTCAACGTGATGGAGAAAATGGTATCGCGACGGCGTGACGGGACACCAAGAAGCATACAGGACGTTATCACGCTTCTAAAAGAGATCGATCCTGACGACGTCCCAACGTTTATGGCGTAGACCTGAATATAAATCTACTTCCTTATCTAATCTATATAGCTCCCACCCGTCACCTTTGACCACGTCGACGTCACCCGGATGCTGAAGGACATCGTTCTTCGGAAAGCAAATCCGGTCAAAATGCGAGCAACATTTGAAGCCTCCCAAAAAGTGTAGTGGAGTTAGGCGAGGAAGTCAACGCTTTGCGCAACTCTTTTCTTATCAACATTCATCGGGTCGCCTGCTGATGGTGTTAATTATTTATTTTATAATTAGAAAGTTTCGTACATTCAGGCTTCTAGTTACCCTGTCAAACTGCGTAACAGTTTGTTGTGCTAATGTGAACTCGACGCGGCTGTGTGATTGTCGACCTCGCGGGCTCGAGTTTCGAGTCGGCGGCGACAAAGAACGGTACTTACACGGGGACAATTATAGAGTTCCCAGTGGCATTTTAATCCATGCATCATCATTCTTTTTTCTTTGAGAATCGGCGGCATTGAAGCTACCATGCGCCCCCGTCGTGGACCGTGATAAGAAAGCATTTGTCACGGTCCAGAAGAAGAGTAGACGTCATGCTGCTCAGAATGGTCACGGCATCGCAGTCACCAGCCCAACCTCGATACCGACGATGGCGCTCTACCTGTCCCGCCTTCATTACACGGTGACGGCGAAGGACGGTGGAGTACATCCGATAAGTCAAACAATACCTCGTGAGTGTCCAGCACTTAGAGTCACGTCATGAACGTACATTCAACTCGTTCGTGGCGTTGAGTACCACTGCAGTATTGGAGTTCTTTACTAGGGAAGACTGTTGGCCGAAGGGTGTGGTGTTCCGGCGATTCCGTAGGCGATCTAGGCTTTCTGGTGCAGCCGAAACAACTTTGAAAGAGTAGAAATTAAGGAACTAAAGTAATGTGAAGTGTAGATATTAAGTTTAAGTTGTCATCAGTGTCATATTTCAGTTGCTTGATATAACTGAATAATAAAATTTATTAATATATAAAAAATAGTCGTCGACATCTTGACACTGTTTTTGCTATTATGTATGGCGAATTTATTGGGTCACGGTTAGATTGGAAGTTATTTCAGGTATTATAAATTTACATTATTTGTCGCTGTTATTCAAAGGTACGGCTGTGTCAATAAAGATATAACATAGTCACTGACGATGATGTAAGTATAAAAAGGATGTATTGATCTATGCCACTTCAGTTCTTATTGTCAAAATGAAGATTGCTCTGTGCCTTTGCCTGCTTCTGGTGAGAATTTAAACACGTTTTTATTTTATTTGAATACTAACGTTTTATCTTAAAGTAGGTACGTTGCAATAGAAATAGTCAAAAATATTTAAATAAATAAATAAATTTGCTCGGACAAATTCACACAGCGCCACCAGAAAACTGATAAACTATTACGTTTTTCAAATATATACGGACACCCTGGGGCCTAATTCTCGCGCTGTAATATCTCGAAATCGACATTTTTTCTAGCCTTATATCTCCAATAATAATAACATTGAAATGGCTATTGTAGTAAAAAAAATATTTTTTTAACTATCTTTAACAGTCGTATATTGTTGAAGTTTAATTTTAGCAACGTTTTATTGCATTATTTGGCTAGAGAGAATGTTGAATTTGAGATGTCACAGCGCGAGAATCGCCCCCCTGACCCGTAGCAGAAACTAAAATTCATCATTTCAATTTCTGCTCGGCCAGGAATCGAACCCAGACCTCTGAACCACTCAGGTCGTCACGTATCCCTCTCTACTTTGCTATAATTTATCCCAAGTGGATTGGCAGTAACGTGCCAAACTACTGGCATTTTTTCATGAAAAATACCTACATAAAAATAGTTAAATTGTAATGATTACAACTGTTTAAAGCATTTAGCTATCGCTCTGTGCCCAATAAATAATTAGTTCTGACCGAGAGATCAATGTCCGCTAATGCCCATTCATTTGGCACCAACTATACTCATGGTTCCTAGGTACCCATTCCGATCGCGCGCGGATTACCATTCATACTAAAAGGAAAAAACTATAAATTATTGTTTTGTGTCTACGTTATTTTTTGACGATTCGTTTTTTTTACAGGCAGTACACGCTTTGGCGAAACCCACTTTGAGAGGTGAGTCTAAATAATTTAATACTATATTCTATCTGTTACATCGATAATTTGGGAAAGAAAAAGAATACAGAAGAAAGAGAATACAATTGATCATTTTTATGGAAATGTGAAATCTGAATCCAATGGAACCTAAGGCTTATTCATCATCTTGGCGTTGATATCCTGGTTGTTCTCTCGAGATAGAGGCTCCGGGGTCCGCCGTGACCATGATCCAGGATTTGGCAGGTGGCATAGGCATTGGCTTACGTGCGCATACTGTAACCGCTCGGCCACCGACAATCTAAGGTTTATTACAGTCGGCTAAATTCAGAAACAACAAGCGTAGAGCATGATTAAAATATCCATTTTTGTATCACGCCTTTTGGAAAAGAGCGACGCGTAACATTTTTATGTAATACAAAAATGGACCTTATTCTGTGAGAGCGTATGGACCTTTTGTATTGCTCTCAAGGTCTTTGCTACTGAATATAGACGACTTAATATGGCCAAGAACAATAATAAGCCTTTAAGGCATAAATTGACAACATTAAGAAAAGTAGGCACCTAGTGCGTATCATGTTACTTTACACCCGGTTTCTGAAACGCATGTTAATGAAAACAATACATAACAATTTGTTAATCTCTATTTAAATGCAGTTTGGGTTTGTGAAAAGGCCAATTGACAGTTTAATAACAGTTTTTCATTACAAAAGTCAAATCTCGAATTAGTGGCCGATTAACATTGTTTTGAGTTTCCGGAAAGGTTTTTCGCATGTTAACTGTATGATATCGTCTTGTTATTTTTATTAACAGATTATCATAAGAATTTATATCCGATTTTCTTAGTGTAGGTTTTGGTCTTGGCCCTGGTCCAGGTCCTAGTTTTGGTCCAATATAAAGTCCAGGTCTAGGACCAGGTTCCCACCCAGATCCAGGTCCAGTTTGAACAACAAATTCAAATTATATCTTAGTTTGGTCCATTCCCAGGGCCAGGACCATGACCATAACTGGAACCGCTATCTGAACCAATACAAGTACCAGGTACAGTACTAACCTAACCTAACCTGGACCTGGATATGAGATCGGACATGACCCAAAACCAAGACCTGGACCTGGTCTTGGTTTAGGACCCGAACAAGTACCTTGATCACAATTAAAGCTTAAACCAGAACCAGAACCTAGACTAGTGCCAGCACAATTATCATAACCATTAGCTGGACCAGGTCCGGGGTCAGAACTTGAACCAGGATCTGAACTTGAACCTAGATCTGGACCTGAACCTGGATGTAGACCTGAACTTGGACTAGGCTTTGAACTCGGTCTTGGATATATATAAATCATTATACATATAATTACTATATCCAAGCATATTTATTTTTATTTTTATTTATTGGTAGATCAATTTAGGGACATTTTTTTACTTAACTGTTTTGAATTGTGTCCTGGCTTTTACTCCATTAATTTTTAAACGGCAACGTATAAAGACACGTTTTATCTGGCGTGGAGGTCAGTGGCATCGTAGCTCCCGAACAGATGGACCGATTTCGATGCGGTTTTCGATGTTTGATAACCAATTCTTATCGAGTAGACGGTCTCTCCAACTTAGTCCAGTATACACAGCCAGTTTTATTTAAATAGTTGTTAAACATACATTGTATGTTAGTAATGATACATACCTCGGTTTTTCCCCATGAGGGTAGGCAGAGACCACGTCGTTTCAAATGCTAACCTCTCTCACTTATTTCACATTCGTCACTTTACAACTTTTCACTCACACTTTTCGGTTTGGTATAATAGGCTAGGTATTCACCGAATTTTTAAAAAATATTCTTTTTTGTCTTATTATAGGGTTAACTAACGTCATTGGCGGATCCGGCGGTGGCGGATCAAACGGGAATAACGACGGATCAAATGATTGTAATAGTGGATCAAACGGAAACAGCGGCGGATCAAACGGAAACAGCGGCGGATCAAATGGAAACAACGGCGGATCAAACGGAAACAGTGGCGGATCAAATGGAAACAGCGGCGGATCAAACGGAAACAGCGGCGGCTCAAACGGAAACAATGGCGGCTCAAACGGAAACAGCGGCGGCTCAAACGGAAACAGTGGCGGCTCAAATGGTGGTAATAGTGGATCAAACGGAAACAATAGCGGATCAAACGGAAACAACGGTGGCTCAAACGGAAACAACGGCGGATCAAATGGAAACAACGGCGGCTCAAACGGAAACAACGGCGGCTCAAACGGAAACAACGGCGGATCAAATGATAACAACGGCGGCTCAAACGGAAACAACGGCGGCTCAAACGGAAACAGCGGCGGCTCAAACGGAAACAGTGGCGGCTCAAATTGTGGTATTATTTGATTATTATTATTAGTAAGGCCGTGTGGTGTCCGGCAGAGTAGAATAGCACCAACCCCTTACACTCGTGGTTATCGTACAAAGCGACTAATGTTATCGAGACAAAACATCTAAAGTCTCCGTAGGCTAGAAAATAGGCAGCACCGTTTTCCATTGTTATACTTATAACACTGCGATCTCCAACCCGCCTGCCAAGCGTTTAGATTATGGCAAAACCTCCCCTTTCATGGGGAGACCCTAAGTCCTGCAGTGGACTGTTATGGGCTGTGATGATGATTATTAGTAACATTATAAATGCGAAAGCTCGCAAGGATGGAAGTATGTTTGGATGTCTGTTACTCCTAAACTACTAAACTGATTTCGTATAGATAGTAACAGAAATGCGTATAGATGTGGACAGTTTTTTAATGTGATGTGAATATACACATTCCATTTCGAAATATCGTGCGCTTTGCAGCTGGGTGGATGTAATAAACCCAACACTCATTGGGTTCATACTTTAATGCTGTATTTTAGTGAATAATATTCAAAAACTACGTAAAATAAATACGTGTAATCCGTTTACATTAGGTCCTACTGTTTATATCTAAATATAATAAGTTTAATTACAAAGAAAAAAATGATCTTTGTATCTTTTTACCTAATTAAATCATGATGTGATAGATACTTTCAAGTTACGCTATTTAAAACGTAGTATCTGAGTGAAAAAGAAATGAAATTTTGACATAATAATAGAGATATAAATATAAAGTACTTCATCACAAAAATGGCAATCAGTAAATAAAAAAATTTTGTATTGCAGGTAGTGGAGGTGGAGGCGAGGGGGGCTCAGGTAAAGATATTTCACTATAAAAGTTTATTTATTTATTAGTTTATGATTTTTTAATATTTTTTTTTGTATTCTTTACAAATAATTATGCAAAAAAAAAGTCATTCATCACAATTTATTTTGTTGTTACTAGCGAGAATCTGTAATTGGCTTGATGGTTTTAAAATAACATTTATTATGTTTTATATGAGGTTACTCAATAAACGGGTGATACAAAAAAAGGGTGATCAACTCTTACGGTGAGTAAATACATCGTGATGGAACCTGCAAATTCAGGCAACGAATTTGTAACCATGATCCAATCTAGTAAGGTTCCCCTGGTAGCAGGGTCACGGAGGTCAGATGGTAGTCGCTCCACTGCAATTACCTGACCGCCAAATCCTGAATCATGGTTAAGGCGGACCCCGGGCCCTCGTGCTCGAGAGCACAACCGGGACATTAACGTCAAGATTCTTTTATTTTTTATGTTTTAAACTCGCTGACTTAAACTTGCTTTTAAGTTGCTAAAAGACCGCACTCGCAAATGCGCTTCGCCTATGAGGCGCGAATGTAAACGAGCTTAAAACCTTGGTACAAGCTAGTTTTCTGCTAAAAAGACGGCCTCTCCTGAAGTTCACTCGAGTGAAGTGCTAAGGAGATAGATATAGACCCAATATGTCTATGTCTAAATAGGGAAAGGTCATATAGTATCGGACACACTCTAGTTTTAACAAATACCTATATGACGAAATTGAAAAACAAGAATGTCATTTTAATTCTACATTGACCAGTGTGAACTTCATTTGTTATGTGTTTTCGATAAATGGTAAGATAACCTAATCCATAACCGGTTTATACCAATAATTATTTTACAAAAAATGTCGTATAATATCGGACGTCATCGGGTACTATAAGACAGCATATCTGAAAGGCCGCAAAGACATTATATTACTAAGGATGAGAGTAATGCATACTTGCAATTAGTACCTACCAATCGTGTTCATCAGGAGAGCTATTAACATTTATGAAGAACAAAAAATTTACAGTATGGGGACTGTTTTTAAACTATGCTGATCTGATCTATGCTTCGCTCAGAGAGGTCGGCAGCTGGCCACGGAATGATTCATCGCGTGTCTAGAATGACATATTTTGTTTGTGCCTCCATTGATGGCGCTTTTGTAGTGAAATACGAAATAAATCCGATACCATACGCTGTCCGATACTATACGTCCTTGCCCTAACATCACTAGAATCGGCGGCATGTTAGTATATTTTAACTTCACATTTATTATACGACAATAATTGTCTAAACAAACCGCCGATTGGGAAACTACTGATGAAAACGGTCTTGACGATTCTCTCGGTTCTTATTATCTTGTGGATGTTAACACGCGATTTTGTAACATAATATTTCTTTCGTGAAAAGTCACTGTGATACTATCATGACGTTATTTATCACCTCAGCACTTTATTCTAGTGAAAATACTAAGGCCGTCCTACTGGCAAAATAATCAGGTAACAGTCGCAGTGTGTATCATAGAACAAATTGTTTTACTTCAGGACTCGGAGGCGGAGCCGGAGGCGTAGTATGTAAGTATAAATGGTACAGAGATACATGGATCATTTAGCACGTGGCCGAAATCGGAACTAACGTCGCCATCTTGTGAAGCGTAAATTTTGACAGACAGCTAGAGTTATTCTTTGACACCCACGCCCTCATCGAAGTGCCAAATGAACCTTGTAGCTCTTGTAGAGACTTTTGATATATAACAATTATTATATTAATGTGTATTATTAATTGTGCAGTTTTCCAGTAGATACTATTTCCGTTGGTTTCGAAAAGCATCAATAGATGGCGCTTCCACAATTTTCGTACTTCTTTTTTTAATCTGATGATATGGTGGGCGTTGCGGTCCAAGTCGATACCTGAGGCCTATCTTGACACTGTCCGAGACATGTACCACATTCCGATTCCATAGTAAGGACTGCCGTTGGTGACACCAAACCGTTCCCGATTACCGTTGGGGTACACCAGGGCTCTGTGCTCAGCCCACTTCTGTTCAGCGTGATATTAAACGTATTGTCAGACAGCATCCTAGATTATCATGAGGTACCTCCATGGCTGCCCATGTATGCTGACGATATCGAGCTGTAAGACTCTAACAAGGGGCGACTAATCCAACGTGATAAAAAGTGGAAGGAGGCACTTGAGAACGGCGGTCTGAAGATAAATGTGGCAAAGACAGAGTACATGGCCTGCAACATCGCAGATCCCCTACCAGTGCGCATGAGAAATTCAAGTGCACGGATCCGGTGAGATACTTGGGATCTGTGCATAGCTCAACCGTGGACATCGATGGCGACGTCAAGGCCTGAATATCCGCTGCTTGGGCCACATGCTGGGAGGTAACAGGTGTCATCTGTGACCCCAAAATGCCGATAAAGTTGAAGGGACAGGTCTATAAGACCATAATTAGACCTGCTCTCCTATACGGTAGCGAGACATGGCCCCTTTTAGAGCAGCACAAGCAGGAGCTGCGCGTCACGGAAATGAAGATGCTGCGGTGGATGTGTGGAGTTTCACGGAAGGATCGGGTTCGAAACGCCCACATTCGGAGTAGCCTTGGCGTACGTGATATCGCAGATAAGCTGCAAGAGTGCCGCCTTCGATGGTATGGCCACGTCTTGCGCAGACCGGCTAGTTATGTGGGGAGCAGGTGTCTGACCTTACCGCCCCCGCCGGGCATGGAAAGGAAAGGCCGGCCCAAGAACGGCGATGGCTTGACGTAGTCAAGAACGATATGCGTGCCAATAAGCTCACCACTTGGGATACCGAAGACCTAGCGAGGTGGGCCAAGAATTGTAGGAAAGCGGGCCCTAGGCCCTCGCGTGCTGCGCGGGGGCGCAACCGGGACATAACGCCAAGATGATGATGATTCCTCTCCGGGGGGTTTTATTCCAAAAGTTGGGATATCCGATGGTCAAAGAAAACAAATAATTTTTGTCGATAGTTAGAAGTAAAGATTGATATAAAACTATGAAGAATAACTGCGCTCTGAAAAGTTCGAACCAAGACAACATTCTAATGATGATATGCAACTATAGTTAGACAGACACACAGACAGACTGGAAGATTTTCAGGCAGCTACTTTAAAAGTAAAAAGTGTTGTTCAGCGAGCATCACTAAATGGCTCTGTTTAGACAGGATTTTCAAGTATTTAATTTGCTAACCGAAGTTACTCAGAAAGATGTTTCGTGAAAAGATACTTAGTTTTGGTCCCTTTTCTGAGAAGAGAGCCCAAAATGTCAAAAATTGTATACATCTAACGGTCTTAAAACAAGATTTATTTTTGAGAATCGTGTCTAATCAACGCCATCTATTACAATTATTTGAACAATTTTTATCTTTTTAATCGGTTGTCGGAAAGATCCCAGTACTTTTACATTTATAATATTATTTTGGATTTGCATTATTTGTTGTAAGCTATCGACAAATCCCGTTCAACAATCCCGAAGATTGCAAAACCTCTTATTATTGTGGAAAAGTGCCAAGTCCGAATAAGCTTTCGGGCTCATTTTAATGTCGTTTTTACATTACTTTATTTATTTAAAACTAAGAGCAAAAAACTAAATGTTATTATCACACATTTTAAGAGTATGTTTCGGCTTTAATTACGCGTACCTTTGTTGGCGAGTAGCCCGATTGTTTAGCCCGGTAGGAATCCCAGAATATACCCTTAAAATGAATTTATTTATTGTTTGACAGCTACCGCCAAAAATACAGTTGGGACTGCCATAAGCACAGGTGCCAAACGTAAGTAAAACTGTTTACTACTTACCTTACTAATAAATCATTCCGGCGGCCCCTTTCCACCATCGGGATACGCATCTGGGAAGACGTTACAGTCTTACGCCGTGAATCTTCCAGCTATCCGCACGAGACATCCTTCATTGCTCTAGAAAAGTGTGTCAACTTTTTCGGTATAAATACAACATCTGACGATCAACTGTCGGACTCCTGATCCCCTGATCTCAACACCCGGCCAGGTGAATAATTACCCTTTTCCACTTTCTCCATCTAACTTGCCAACATTGGCGGCAACCTTATCCCTACACCCCCAAAACTCTACCTATAATCACCACGCCATCGAAGCATGGAGGTTGCCCCCGGTTGCCCCTCCCGGTTGCCATCCATAGATGTCCAGTCGGTGCCATAAAAATACGGCGATAGACTTACTGTCACGTTTGAACTACTGATAAATAGACAAAATTGTTGCAAGAAAGTCGTAAAAAGGAACTGCTCTTGCAACAATAAATTGCCGTCAGAGCACTTCTGCTGTCAAGTGGCGCCCTCATGTTTTTCACGACTTTCTTGCCAGACTGTACCTTTGTTTCTGTGTACATGTGTTTAAACCGTTCGTCTCTAGTGGAACGGTTTTCAATTTTGATTTTCGGCATGATAAATGCAAAATTTCCCTATTGCTCGCATTCGATATTGCCGATGTAATTAGAAAAGTATAGAATTTTTCATGTCGAAAATCAAAATTGAAAACCGTACACCTCGAGGTAAGCTACTCAAAAATACCTGGTCATCCCGTTTATTGATGATTTTATAGCATACTATATCATGATGTTAATTATAAACACACCGGCACATAAGATTATGGGCAAATGTACGGCACTACATTACCTGTCTGACCAATTGGCAAGTAATTCACGCACTAACTGTAGAGATTAGCTGAAAATCAGCGCTGATGTCTCACTGCCTACAGCATATGCTGAACTGAGCTCTAGTTTGGCATGACACTACAATCTTTAACCTAATTTATGTTATTAAGAAATATTTTGTTTATTTATATTGTAGGAAGTGCCAAATAAATATTATATCTATGTCTATGTCTATAGCTGATGATGTTGTTCTTCTTTTAAACAGTTGAGGCTGCTAAACTAAATTTCGTGGCTGACGTAGCAGGCACGGGTGCCTCTAGTGTTAGAGGTAAGTAACATAATTCTTTCTTCTAACATCTAACATTTGTCTTCTCTTCTGCCCCCTAGTTTGGTAAACGTCACACTAGAATTGATAACAATTATGAAAAGTCAATGACAAGCTTTTATTGCGCGATATAGTACCTACTCATCAAGACCTTCCCAAAGAGCCAAAACACGATAGGGTTATCTTATTACGATCATTAGTTCCTATAACCACCTGCCGGCTCCAGCTTCATGGTACCATATAGATGTATTGTCATCCAAGTTACATAAGTACACCAAATTTCAGCACAATCGGATACCAACAAATGGTTGAATAATGGTCTATATTTGACGGACAACTTACATATTATCAGTAAATAAAAGCTTGTAATAATAATAAAAAGGAGAAAGATCCAAGTCTAAGTTTGACAGGTGTCATAATTTCTTGCGGCCACGACACAAAGTTCATTTTCAATTATCCACTGTCGCTTAACTGTCAAAATAGGCTTTTAGATACTCGCGACCTGTAGACTAACGACGTAACGCGTTGCCAACAATTCTCTTATTTGAATGGCTGAAATTGTTACTTTTGCGATTACGTACAATCGATTTCATAGTTTCAGTTTATTGCAATGGAACTTTCGTAGCTTGACCCGTAGCCCTTTAGCAATCGATGATACGGAATCGAAAAAGAAACAATTTCAATAATTGAGTCCGAGAACGTAATTTAAATCTGTCAAGACTGACTTGTCTTATTTGGTTATGGATTTAAATGGATAATTTGCAGCAGTATTCGTTAAAATTCACATTCCATATGGTTCTTATATAATTCAACACATCATACACAATGGACGTAGCGTGACTGATACGACAAGTCGTGATTTTAGGCATTGTTTGTTCACAAAATAAGACAAGTCAGGTTGGACAGATAAAAGCTTACTGTTTACGCTCTCGACAAAGTTACTATACCTAGCGGAATATCTGACATTGCAGCTTGATATATCATTATTGCAATCGACTGCGTTTGACATTTATCAAAATAAGCCACTGCCACTGGCTAACCGAAGGGACTTTAGGTCCCTGTGTGTGTTCTATCAGCTGTACAGTTGGGAGCGTTCTGAGGAATTTTTTGATCGGGTGCCCACAGCATAATTCCGCTATCGCACCACTCGCCGTGGGCTGGGCACTCATCCTCACTATGTACACCCTCTGTTGGTCACAACGCGAGGGTTCGAAAGACCGTTTCTCCCTCGTACGATTCGGATGTGGAATGAGTTCCCAGCTACAATTTTTCCTTTGGACTATGACATGGCAAGCAGCGCATAGGTAGCGCCCCTGGAGATGCTGATATCCATCAGGTGGCCGGCTTGCCTGTTTGTATGCCGTAGAAGATAAAAAAAGACCAGAGAATCAAAGAGCAGGGGGGTAGCAACGAAGAAGCAGGTAAACAAGCAAATGGGCCACTGATGGTAAATGATCACCGCCCTCCATGTAAATCGTCACGGGATAATCGGACTGCTCAATCAGTTCCGGGTACCCCAGCGCAGCGGAAGACCTTGATTAACCTCGCTTCACCAACGGTAATAGGAGGAACACCTAACGAGAGCCGAGCTCGTTGCATGAACCTCATAGGGCGAGACGGTAACCCATCCAGTTCCCAGACTCTGCAACCGTTGCTTAACTGTTACCCATAGAAACCCGCAATATCCGAGTAGACACCAATTCGTTGTCAGCCTTTATGAAAGCCTTTCTCCCACGCACACTAAGGTTGTGGAATGAACTACCTCGAGTGGTTTTCCGTAGTACAATATGGCGTTCTTCAAGAAAGGGGTGAAAAGGTTTTTACGGGGTCGGCAACGCGTGGGTGATGCCCCTGGTATTGCAAACGTCCATTGGCTGCTGTGACTGCTTACCATCAGGCAGGCCGTAAGCTTGTTTGCCACCTTAGTGGTATAAAGAAATTAAAGATGTCTTCTGAACATCACAAAGGTACACGGCTTGCCTCCCCCTCACTTCACTGCGTTGACTCAGCGAATCAAAAAGGATCATGGCCTCTGACAACAAAGGACGACTCACGACTTCTACTATTGAAAAATGATGCTAACTGTGCTGTTATGTTGCAGGAGCTGCAGGCGCTTTCGGTGGTCTTGGTGAAGCGGCTGGCGGGGGCGGTGGAAGTGGCAAAGGAGGTGATTTAGATTAGATTTAGATGCATTTATTGCCAAAAGTGAATAAATAATCATCTTAGCGTTAATGTCCCGATAGTGCTCTCGAGATCGAGGGCCCGGGGTCCGCCTTGACCATGATCCAGGATTTGGCGATCAGGTAATTACAGTGGAGCGACTACCATCTGACCTCCGTGACCCAGCTACCAGGGAAACCTGAATTAGAATTAGAATTAGAATCATTTATTTGCTGTAAATGCGGTAGGTACATTAATAATGTAGGTGGTACAATTATCAGAGATACAGTTCTCACATTCAGACAGTTTAGGCACTGACATGCAAATATCAATACATAATAACCATTAATTACATTTTATCAATTAGAGAAATCTTTGATTTAAATTATAATTATGAGGATTCTTATACATGTCAGGCAATATTTCAATAATTTCATATTATGTCAATTCTAAATGTCAAATGTGTATGTTAATTGTTAGGCTCAACACAATATAAATCTTAAATAATTATGAATGTCAATACACATTACCAATAAATTTAGTTCAGGGACTGACTTACATAATATTACATGTCACATCATTTTTATTACTACCTATGTTACTCTTCTAGAAGCATGTATTAAAAGATATAAACTCAGCTACAGAGTAGAAACAATCCTTTTGAAGAATTTTGACAATTTGCTTTTAAAAATATTTTAGGGCTGGTTTTTTATTTCGTCAGGAACTTCATTATACATTTTTATACACATTGAGTATGCATTTTTTTCGAAACGTGTGCTTTTAGGTAAATGTTCCTCAACTATCGTATTTGTGTTTCTCGTGCTCCTTGGAAACATTTCTTTAGCCGTCTTAAAGCTTAAAGCTAACCTGACCAGATTGGATCATAGTTACAAATTCAGT
This sequence comes from Blastobasis adustella, assembly GCA_907269095.1. NCBI lineage: Eukaryota > Metazoa > Arthropoda > Insecta > Lepidoptera > Blastobasidae > Blastobasis > Blastobasis adustella. The sequence continues at coordinate 9,180,594 of OU026140.1, forward strand.
TGCCTGAATTTGCAGGTTTCATCTCGATGTTTTCCCTCAACGTAAGAGCATCGGTTAGTATTTAACTAATGTATACTAACCGATGTATCCTTACGCATACCTTTGTTGACGAGTAGCCCGATTGTTTAGATCGGTAGGAATCCCGGAACATACCCTTAAAATGAATTTATTTATTGTTGCTCAAGGTGCAGTTGGGGCTGTCGTAAGCACAGGTGCCAATCGTAAGTAAAACTGTTTGCTACTTATCTAATAAATCATTCTGGCGGCTCCTTTCCGCCATCGGGACACGCGTCTGGGAAGACGTTACATTCTTACGTCGTGAATCTTCCAGCTATCCGCAAGACATATTGGTTCAACCTTTGTGTCTGCGAGTGTGTTTCCTGATCAATATAATCTAGATGCCTTCAAGGCTAGAGTGAATAGGCTGTTCCAAGACGGGTATGCTCCATTTTCGATCATATCGTCACTGGCCACCAGGTGAGATGGCGCTCAAATGCCTGGCTAAATAAATCAACAACCGATAAAAATAAGAGATAAGTAGAATATACAATGTAGCGACATCTGTCGCTCCAATAGTAGCAAACACGAACACAAGGTTGGCAAGCATCCGCACATAGATGGCGCTGACCGTAATTCATCGCGCTAGAGAAGTGTGCCAACAAAAACTTCTGACGATCAACTGTCGCATGGAGGTTGCCCCGGTTGCCCCTCCCGGTTGCCATCCATAGATGTCCAGTCGGTGCCATAAAAGTACGGCGATAGACTTACTGTCACGTTGAACTACTGATAAATAGACAAAATTGTTGCAAGAAAGTCGTAAAAAGGAACTGCTCTTGCAACAATAAATTTCTGTAAGAGCACTTCTGCTGTCACGTGGCGCCCTCATGTTTTTCACGACTTTCTTGCCAGACTGTACCTTTGCTTCTGTGTACATGTGTTTAAACCGTTCGTCTCGAGTCGAACGGTTTTCAATTTTGATTTTCGGCATGATAAATGCAAAATTTCCCTATTGCTCGCTTTCGATATCGCCGATGTAATTAGAAAAGTATAGAATTTTTCATGTCGAAAATCAAAATTGAAAACCGTACACCTCGAGGTAAGCTACTAAAAAATACCTGGTCATCCCGTTTATTGATGATTTTATACCATACTATATCATGATGTTAATTATAAACACACCGGCACATAAGATTATGGGCAAATATACGGCACTACATTACCTGTCTGACCACTTGGCGAGTAATTGACGCACTATCTGTAGAGATTAGCTAAAAATCAGCGCTGATGTCTCACTGCCTACAGCATATGCTGAACTGAGCTCTAGTTTGGCATGACACTACAATCTTTAACCTAATTTATGTTAGTAAGAAATATTTTGTTTATTTATATTGTAGGAATTGCCAAATAAATATTATGTCTATGTCTATAGCTGATGATGTTGTTCTTCTTTTAAACAGTTGAGGCTGCTAAACTAAATTTCGTGGCTGACGTAGCAAGCACGGGTGCCTCTAGTGTTAGGGGTAAGTAACATACTTATTCCTTCTAACATCTAACATTTGTCTTCTCTTCTGCCCCCTAGTTTGGTAAACGTCACACTAGAATTGATAACAATTTTGAAAAGTCAATTACAAGCTTTTATCGCGCGGTATAGTACTTACTCATCAAGACCTTTCCAAAGAGCCAAAACACGATAGGGTTATCTTATTACGATCATTAGTTCCTATAACCACCTTCCGGCTCCAGCTTCATGGTACCATATTGATGTATTGTCATCCAAGTTACATAAGTACACCAAATTTCAGCTCAATCGGATACCAACAAATGATTGAATAATGGTCTATATTTGTCGGACAACTTACATATGATAAGTAAATAAAAGCTTGTAATAATAATCAAAAGGAGAAAGATCCAAGTCTAAGTTTGACAGGTGTCATCATTTCTTGCGGCCACGACACAAAGTTCATTTTCAATTATCCACTGTCGCTTAACTGTCAAAATGGGCTTTTAGATACTCGCGACTAATGACGTAACGCGTTGCCAACAATTCTCTTATTTGAATAGTTGAAATTGTTACTGTTGCGATTACGTATCGATTTCATAGTTTCAGTTTATTGCAATGGAACTTTCGTAGCTTGACCCAAAGCCCTTTAGCAATCGATGATACGGAATCGAAAAAGTAACAATTTCAATAATTGAAATCAGAGAACGTAATTAAAATCTGTCTAGACTACATTCTACTACTACTCAAAACTGTGCTGATATTTTGCAGGAGCTGCAGGCGCTTTCAGTGGTCTTGGTGAAGCGGCTGGCGGCGGCGGTGGAAGTGACAAAGGAGGTGATGTAGATTAGATTTAAATTCATTTATTGCCCAAAGTGAATAAATAATCATCTTGTCGTTAATATCCCGGTTGTGCTCTCGAGAACGAGGGCCCGGGGTCCACCTTGACCATGATCCAGGATTTGGCGATCAGGTAATAACAGTGGAGCGACTATCATCTAACACCCGTGACTCTGCTACCAGGGGAACCTGACGTTACAAATTCAGTTGACTGATTTTGCAGGTTTCATCACGATGTTTTCCCTCACCGTAATAGCATCGGTTAGTATTCAACTAACGTACATAACTTATAAAAGAGTCATTAGTCAACCGCCCAGCTACCGGAGTTCTCTCTCACGTTGATTATCACAAAGGTACACACACGGCTTGCCTCCCCCTCACTTCACTGCGTTGACTCAGCGAACCAAACAGGATAATGGCATCTGACAACAAAGGACGAATCACGTCTTCTTTAAAAATTAAATACTAACTGTGCTGTTATGTTGCAGGAGCTGCTGGCGCTGCCAGTGGTCTTGGTGAAGCGGCCGGCGGGGGCGGTGGATGTGACAAAGGAGGTGATTTAGATAAGATTTAGATTCATTTATTATTAAAAAAAATTATTACAGTGGACGCCACGACACAAAAAAAAACGGCACACAAAACACGGGGACAATTATAGGGTTCTCAGTGTCATTCTCGTTTCCATCATCCAGCGTAAATGGACCCTCCTCAGAGTAATGTTGTGCCCGCTTGCCGCGAACAACAACGCTGGTTTTCAATGGGTCCTGTAATAACCCACCGACACTATTGAATATCACAAAGGTACACGGCTTGCCTCCCCCTCATTTGACTGTGCTGACTCAGCGACCCAAAAAGGATCTTGGCCTCTGACACCAAAACACGCCACTCACGCCTTCTAGTCTTAAAAAATGATATTAACTGTGCTGTTATGTTGCAGGAGCTTCTGACAAGGCTGGTGGAGGCGGTGGTACAGGAATAGGTGGAATAGGTACTTACCGCATATATTCACTGTTTATTACGCCACTTTAACAAACACATGCCCGTATCCCATTAGGTCATCATCATCATCGTCATCGTCATGTTAGCTGGAAGACGCCCACTGCACTGGGCATACACCCGCCACAAAAACCTGTCCTGTGCCTTTCTCATCTAGCTGGTCCTGCCGTCTTTACCAGGTCGTCGGTGCACGTTATGTGAGGCCTACCCTTCGCTGCGTCTTCCAGTACGTGATCGCTACTTGAGACCTTTACTGCCCCATCGGCCATCTGTTCTGCAAGCCGCCCTTTCCACTGTTAATTAAGCTTGGCAATTCTTCGGGCCCAGTTGGTGGGGTCGGCACAATATGTCTCGTTCTTCCATTTGGCCCTATCACTCGCCATTTCGGAACTCAATTCTTAAACTCACACAGTCCATCCATCTTCGCTTAGGGTGTCCTCTACTGATTCATATTCATCACCTGCCTTGTCACAGCCTAGAGACTAGCAACATATACCAAGCTAGCTTATTGATCATTATCTCTTTCGCCACTGGCGCTACTTTTAAAACCACTTAAAATAATCATCTTGGCGTTAATGTCCGCCTGGGCCATGATCCAGGATTTGGCGATCAGGTAATTACAGTGGAACGACTACCATCTGGCCTCCGTGACCCTGCTACCAGGGGAGCATGAACAGATTGGATCATGGTTTTACTCATATTCAGTCGCCTGAATACGCAGGTTTCATCACGATGTTTTCCCTAACCGTACGAGCATCGGTTAGTATTAAACTAATGTTCATAACTCAGGAAAGTGTCATTGGTACATGGCTGCAGTGGGATTCGAACCCGGTACCTCTCGCTTATGAGTCGGATACCCGGCTCGGCTACCGCCGCTCGCTACTCTTAAAACCACTTATTAGACGGAAACAGGTTTACCTCTAAATTCATAGTCGGCAAACGGAGCCCCAGCATGACTGAAATGTATTTTATGTACGTTCCGTTCACTCTGCAAATGTCGATACGTGTCATTTTATAAAAGCTGTAACTTCCAATAATTGAAATTTCGGCGTTAATGTCTCAGTTGTGCTCTCTCGCTTGAGAGCCTGCAATGCGCTATAGCCATGATACACTTTGGCAGATCAGGTGATTGCAGTGAAGCGACTGCCATCTGACCTCCGCTAATCATGGTTACACATTCAGTTGCCTGGATGTGCAGGTTTCATCACGATGGTTTTCCTCACCGCATCGGTTAGGGTTTAACTAATGTACATAACTCAGAAAAGTCATTGGTCTACTACGAATGTATTATGTAGGTAGGTATAATAAGGCGACGGGATTGGCAGCAAGGCACAAATATTTAATTTATTTACAGTACTTTATTTCCCTTTACAGGTTTATAAATAATAATTCTACAAAAGTATTGGGAGGTGTCACGTCACTAGATTACAAATGTTAAAATGAATATTGTTTGAGTAAAGTTAAATAATAAATTATTTTTCATGTTTATGTTCTTTTTTATTTACCCAATTTGTTGTATTATTTTTTTTAAATGCGTATTCGAAGTGTTAAAAAGGAACACTAGGTACTTCACTGTCTGTCTGTCACGTGCATGTTTTTTTGAAACCGTAAAAGCCAAGTGCCTGAAATTCACAGAATGAAACAAGGACTAGGTGGTAACCATTTTACCTTTTCCTGTTTAGAATTTGACACTGTCACTAAATTTCAGGAGGCCTTGCTAAATAAAGCAAACAAGACAAATGAGTAGGACCGAAATAAACAAATTATTATTAAAAAATATTTTTTTATATCATACGGTAGGCAAACAGGCAAGCGGACCACCTGATGGAAAGTGGTTACCACTGCCTATAGACATTAGCATCACCAAGAGTTTCGCCAATGCGTTGCCCACCTCTATAACATGTTGCTCTGGCAGCAAAAAGGCCCCTCCACTGCCAAAGCCACGGTTCCCCCCCGAGTGGTGACCCCGACGTGACTTTGGCGGTGGTAGGGATAATAGGTAGCCGCCAATGTTGGCAAGCGAAGATGGAGAAAAGGTGGAAAAGGGTAATTACCCACCTGGCCGGGTGTTGTGACCAGGGGACCAAGGGTCACACGGTTGATCGTCGAAAGTTGTATATATGCCGCGGAGTTGGCATATTCCGTTAGCGCGATGTAGGAAAGTTAGAGCCATCTATGTGCGGATGCTTGTCAACCTTGTGTTCGTGTTACTGGTAATGTGAGTATCGTTGAGTTTTCCCTATATGAGCGGTACTGCGAAAGATGTCGCCACACATACTTGCAATTAGTACCTACCAATCGTGTTCATCAGGAGAGCTATTAACATTTATGAAGAACAAAAAATTTACAGTATGGGGACTGTTTTTAAACTATGCTGATAGTAAACTAAGCAAAATACTTATTACTCCACCAAAATCGATGCAGTTCGCGCAGCTGGCCACGGAATGATTCATCGCGTGTCTAGAATGACATATTTTGTTTGTGCCTCCATTGATGGCGCTTTTGTAGTGAAATACGAAATAAGTCCGATATCATACGCTGTCCGATACTATACGTCCTTGCCCTAACATCACTAGAATCGGCGGCATGTTAGTATATTTTAACTTCACATTTATTATACGACAATAATTGTCTAAACAAACCGCCGATTGGGAAACTACTGATGAAAACGGTATGACGATTCTTTCGGTTCTTATTATCTTGTGGATGTTAACACGCAATTTTGTAACTTAATTATTAATTCGTGAAAAGTCACAGTGATACTATCATGACGTTATTTATCACTTCAGCACTTTATTCTAGTGAAAATACTGAGGCCGTCCTACTGGCAAAATAATCAGGTAACAGTCGCAGTGTGTATCATAGAACAAATTGTTTTACTTCAGGACTCGGAGGCGGAGCCGGAGGCGTAGTATGTAAGTACAAATGGTACAGAGATACATGGATAATTTAGCACGTTGCCGAAATCGGAACTAACGCACAAGAGTGAAGCGTAAATTTTGACAGACAGCTGGAGTTATTCTTTGACACCCACGCCCTCATCGAAGTGCCAAATGAACCTTGTAGCTTTTGTAGAAAAACTTTTTATGAATAACATTAATTTGTATTCTTAATTGTGCAGTTTGCCAGTAGTTACTATTTCCGTTGGTTTCGAAAAGCACCAATAGATGGCGCTCCCACAATTTTCGTACTTCTTTTTTTAATCTGTGTGATTGTGGCAGTGATATCATGTAGCCACTAATACTAATGAAAAAATTGTTAAATAATATAAACATAACTTTTGAAGGTTGAAAGAAACATAAAAATAAATATTTATAAAAGTAGGCACTATGTTCCATTTTAACACAAACCTTTCATATTAGAATTATGTCTATTCTTGATCCTAGCGTCCATGAAACGAACTGACTCAGTCAAATTGATATTTGTTTTATTTGCAACAATTTATTAAAACCTCTAAAATTGTTGAAATGTATTTATAAATACAATATTATTCAGTACAACTACCCAGTGTTTATATCCTCTTTGCTAAGTACCTATTTTAAGGGATCTTCAATTACCCAAATTGTCGGAGCGCCATCTAGCGTGTGGTTAGGAATGCTTTAGATACCTATTACAAACAGATCAAAACTGAAATTAGAAGAAACATTCCTCTCCGAGGGTTCCCTAACGGGTTGTGCGGGTCGGATGGGCGTCGACGCACGTAAAAAGCCAAAACCGCGCAAAAACTCTAAGAAGTCGATTAAAGGAACCGGATACGGATAGGGTGTCGCCGCAATACGACGCGCAGGGGGATCGCCTTACTCTTGTATCAAGTCGGTTAGGGCTACCGGGTCCAGGGCGGTTTAAAGACGCTAGCCCACAGAAAGGTTCGCTTCGCCGTGGAACCTTGGCACGCTGACCAGACTGGCGCGTGAGCTGGCTGATGTGCTCGCCAGACGGAGGGTGACAGTGGCGTTCGTGCAGGAGACTCGTTGGAGAGGCAACAGGTCCCGCAACATCGGAAACGGCTACAAGCTGATATACACGGGTTCTCCGAGTGGTGACAACGGCGTGGGGGTAGTACTCTCTGAGGAGTTTCGGGACAGCGTCTTGGATGTGAAGCGAATAAGCGACCGCCTTATGGTTGTGGGCGTGCTTGTCGAAGGAGTCGTGACCTATTTGATAAGCGCCTACGCTCCACAGGCCGGTTGCAGCGATGCGGATAAGGCGCTGTTCTGGGAGTAATTCGGGGAAGTACTACGAAACATTCCGTTGTCACAGGGTATTGTTGTGGGTCTGAACTGTTGGCAATCTGAACGGTCATGTGGGTGAGAAGTGTGAGGAGTTTGGCCGTGTTCATGGCGGTTTTGGTTTTGGTAGCCGTAACGCTGAAGGGGAAGGAATTCTTCGGACGTGTGCGGCTGCCGATTGGGCCATCTTAAGCACGTTTTTTCAAAATAAATCCGAACATCTGATCACCTACAAGAGTGGGAGAAACGCCACCCAGATCGATTACATTCTCACTCGGAGAGACAATATTGGCAAAGTAGCCATCTGTAAAGTTATACCCGGAGAGAGTCTCACTGCCCAACACCGGGTCCTTGTGATGGACCTGCACGTTAAGCCCCGAGGCAAATACACTAGTTTCTGGACCTGCAGAAGGTCTTTGACTGTATCCCTCCGGAGATGATATGGTGGGCGTTGCGGTCCAAGTCGATACCTGAGGCCTATCTTGACACTGTCCGAGACATGTACCACATTCCGATTCCATAGTAAGGACTGCCGTTGGTGACACCAAACCGTTCCCGATTACCGTTGGGGTACACCAGGGCTCTGTGCTCAGCCAACTTCTGTTCAGCGTGATATTAGACGTATTGTCAGACAGCATCCTAGATTATCATGAGGTACCTCCATGGCTGCCCATGTATGCTGACGATATCGAGCTGACAGACTCTAACAAGGGGCGACTAATCCAACATGATAAAAAGTGGAAGGAGGCACTTGAGAACGGCGGTCTGAAGATAAATGTGGCAAAGATAGAGTACATGGCCTGCATCATCGCAGATCTCCTACCCGTGCGCATGAGAAATTCAAGTGCACGGATCAGGTGAGATACTTGGGATCTGTGCATAGCTCAACCGTGGACAGCGATAGCGACGTCAAGGCCTGAATATCCGCTGCTTGGGCCACATGCTGGGAGGTAACAGGTGTCATCTGTGACCCCAAAATGCCGATAAAGTTGAAGGGACAGGTCTATAAGACCATAATTAGACCTGCTCTCCTATACGGTAGCGAGACATGGCCCCTTTTAGAGCAGCACAAGCAGGAGCTGCGCGTCACGGAAATGAAGATGCTGCGGTGGAAGTGTGGAGTTTCACGGAAGGATCGGCTTCGAAACGCCCACATTCGGGGTAGCCTTGGCGTACGTGATATCGCAGATAAGCTGCAAGAGTGCCGCCTTCGATGGCATGGCCAGTTGGTTATGTGGGGAGCAGGTGTCTGACCTTACCGCCCCCGCCGGGCATGGAAAGAAAAGGCCGGCCCAAGAACGGCGATGGCTTGGCGTAGTCAAGAACGATATGCGTGCCAATAAGCTTACCACTTGGGATACCGAAGACCTAGCGAGGTGGGCCAAGAATAGTAGGAAAGCGGGCCCTAGGCCCTCGCGTGCTGCGCGGGGGCGCAACCGGGACTTAACGCCAAGATGATGATGATTCCTCTCCGGGGGGTTTTATTCCAAAAGTTGGGATATCCGATGGTCAAAGAATACAAAGAATTTTTGTCAATAGTTAGAAGTAAAGATTGAAATAAAACTATGAAGAATAACTGCGCTCTGAAAAGTTCGAACCAAGACAACATTCTAATGATGATATACAACTATAGTTAGACAGACACACAGACAGACTGGAAGATTTTCGGCCAGCTACTTTAAAAGTAAAAAGTGTTGTTCAGCGAGCATCACTAAATGGCTCTGTTTAGACAGGATTTTCAAGTATTTAATTTGCTAACCGAAGTTACTCAGAAAGATGTTTCGTGAAAAGATACTTAGTTTTGGTCCCTTTTCTGAGAAGAGAGCCCAAAATGTCAAAAATTGTATACATCTAACGGTCTTAAAACAAGATTTATTTTTGAGAATCGTGTCTAATCAACGCCATCTATTACAATTATTTTAACCATTTTTTTCTTTTTAATCGGCTCTCGGAAAGATCCCAGTACTTTTGCATTTATAATATTATTTTGGATTTGCATTATTTGTTGTGAGCTATCGACAAATCCCGTTCAACAATCGTGAAGATTATGCAAAACCTTTTATTATTGTGGAAAAGTGCCAAGTGCGAATAAGCTTTCGGGCTCATTTTAATGTCGATTTTACATTACTTTATTTATTTAAAACTAAGAGTAAAACACTAAATGTTATTATCACACATTTTAAGAGTATGTTCCGGCTTTAATTACGCGTACCTTTGTTGGCGAGTAGCCCGATTGTTTAGCCCGGTTGGAATCCCGGAATATACCCTTAAAATGAATTTATTTATTGTTTGACAGCTACCGCCAAAAATACAGTTGGGACCGCCATAAGCACAGGTGCCAAACGTAAGTAAAACTGTTTACTACTTACCTTACTAATAAATCATTCCGGCGGCCCCTTTCCGCCATCGGGATACGCATCTGGGAAGACGTTACAGTCTTACGCCGTGAATCTTCCAGCTATCCGCACGAGACATCCTTCATTGCTCTAGAGAAGTGTGTCAACTAATACAACATCTGACGATCAACTGTCGGACTCCTGATCCCCTGATCTCAACACCCGACCAGGTGGATAATTACCCTTTTCCACTTTCTCCATCTAACTTGCCAACATTGGCGGCAACCTTATCCCTACGCCCCTAAAACTCTACCTATAATCACCACGCCATCGAAGCATGGAGGTTGCCCCCGGTTGCCCCTCCCGGTTGCCATCCATAGATGTCCAGTCGGTGCCATAAAAATACGGCGATAGACTTGCTGTCACGTTTGAACTACTGATAAATAGACAAAATTGTTGCAAGAAAGTCGTAAAAAGAAACTGCTCTTGCAACAATAAATTTCTGTCAGAGCACTTCTGCTGTCAGGTGGCGCCCTCATGTTTTTCACAACTTTCTTGCCAGCCTGTACCTTTGCTTCTGTGTACATGTGTTTACACCGTTCGTCTCGAGTCGAACGGTTTTCAATTTTGATTTTCGGCATGATAAATGCAAAATTTCCCTATTGCTCGCTTTCGATTTTGCCGATGTAATTAGAAAAGTATAGAATTTTTCATTTCGAAAATCTAAATTGAAAACCGTACACCTCGAGGTAAGCTACTCAAAAATACCTGGTCATCCCGTTTATTGATGATTTTATAGAATACTATATCATGATGTTAATTATAAACACACCGGCACATAAGATTATGGGCAAATATACGGCACTACATTACCTGTCTGACCACTTGGCGAGTAATTCACGCACTAATTGTAGAGATTAGCTGAAAATCAGCGCTGATGTCTCACTGCCTACAGCATATGCTGAAGTGAGCTCTAGTTTGGCATGACACTACAATCTTTAACCTAATTTATGTTAGTAAGAAATATTTTGTTTATTTATATTGTAGGAATTGCCAAATAAATATTATGTCTATGTCTATGTCTATATCTGATGATGTTGTTCTTCTTTTAAACAGTTGAGGCTGCTAAACTAAATTTCGTGGCTGACGTAGCAAGCACGGGTGCCTCTAGTGTTAGAGGTAAGTAACATACTTCTTCCTTCTAACAGCTAACATTTGTCTTCTCTTCTGCCCCCTTGTTTGGTAAACGTCACACTAGAATTGATAACAATTATGAAAAGTCAATGACAAGCTTTTATCGCGCGGTATAGTACTTACTCATCAAGACCTTTCCAAAGAGCCAAAACACGATAGGGTTATATTATTACGATCATTAGTTCCTATAACCACCTTGCGGCTCCAGCTTCATGGTACCATATTGATGTATTGTCATCCAAGTTACATAAGTACACCACATTTCAGCACAATCGGATACCAACAAATGGTTGAATAATGGCGAAATAAATGGTTGAATTTGACGGACAACTTACATATGATCAGTAAATAAAAGCTTGTAATAATAATAAAAAGGAGAAAGATCCAAGTCTAAGTTTGACAAGTGTCATAATTTCTTGCGGCCACGACACAAAGTTCATTTTCAATTATCCACTGTCGCTTAACTGTCAAAATAGGCTTTTAGATACTCGCAACCTGTAGGCTAATGACGTAACGCGTTGCCAACAATTCTCTTATTTGAATGGTTGAAGTTGTTACTTTTGCGATTACGTACAATCGATTTCATAGTTTCAGTTTATTGCAATGGAACGTTCGTAGCTTGACCCGTAACCCTTTAGCAATCGATGATACGGAATCGAAAAAGAAACAATTTCAATAATTGAAATCAGAGAACGTAATTAAAATCTGTCAAGACTGACTTGTCTTATTTGGTTATGGATTTAAATGGATAATTTGCAGCAGTATTCGTTAAAATTCACATTCCATATGGTTCTCATATAATTCAACACATCATACACAATGTACGTAGCGTGATTGATACGACAAGTCGTGATTTCAGGCATTGTTTGTTCACAAAATAAGACAAGTCAGGTTGGACAGATAATAGCTTACTGTTTACGCTCTCGACAAAGTTACTATACCTAGCGGAATACCTGACATTGCAGTTTGACATATCATAATTGCAATTGACTGCGTTTGACATTTATCGAAATAAGCCACTGCCACTGGCTAACCGAAAGGACTTTAGGTCCCTGTGTGTGTTCTATCAGCTGTACAGTTGGGAGCGTTCTGAGGAACTTTTTGATCGGGTGCCCACAGCACAATTCCGCTATCGCACTACTCGCCGTGGGCTGGGCACTCATTCTCACTATGTAGACCCTCTGTTGGTCACAACGCGAGGGTTCGAAAGACCGTTTCTCGCTCGTACGATTCGGATGTGGAATGAGTTCCCAGCCACAATTTTTCCTTTGGACTATGACATGGCGAGCAGCGCATAGGTAGCGCCCCTGGAGTTGCTGATATCCATAGGCGGCGGCGACCACTTACCATCAGGTGGCCTGCTTGCCTGTTTGTATGGCGTAGAAGATAAAAAAAGACCAGAGAAACAAAGAGCAGGGGGGTAGCAACGAAGAAGCAGGTAAACAAGCAAATGGGCCACTGATGGTAAATGATCACAGCCCTCCATGTAAATCGTCTCGGGATAATCGGACTGCTCAATCAGTTCCGGGTACCCCAGCGCAGCGGAAGACCTTGATTAACCTCGCTTCACCAACGGTATTAGGAGGAACACCTAACGAGAGCCGAGCTCGTTGCATGAACCTCATAGGGCGAGACGGTAACCCGTCCAGTTCCCAGACTCTGCAACCGTTGCTTAACTGTTACCCATAGAAACCCGCAATATCCGAGTAGACACCAATTCGTTGTCAGCCTTTATGAAAGCCTTTCTCCCACGCACACTAAGGTTGTGGAATGAACTACCTCGAGTGGTTTTCCGTAGTACAATATGGCGTTCTTCAAGAAAGGGGTGAAAAGGTTTTTACGGGGTCGGCATCGCGTGGGTGATGCCCCTGGTATTGCAAATGTCCATTGGCTGCTGTGACTGCTTACCATCAGGCAGGCCGTAAGCTTGTTTGCCACCATAGTGGTATAAAGAAATTAAAGATGTCTTCTGAACATCACAAAGGTACACGGCTTGCCTCCCCCTCACTTCACTGCGCTGACTCAGCGAACCAAAAAGGATCATGGCCTCTGACAACAAAGGACGACTCACGACTTCTACTATTGAAAAATGATGCTAAATGTGCTGTTATGTTGCAGGAGCTGCAGGCGCTTTCAGTGGTCTTGGTGAAGCGGCTGGCGGGGGCGGTGGAAGTGGGAAAGGAGGTGATTTAGATTAGATTTAGATGCATTTATTGCCGAAAGTGAATAAATAATCATCTTGGCGTTAATGTCCCTGTAGTGCTCTCGAGAACGAGGGCCCGGGGTACCCCCTTGACCATGATCCAGGATTTGGCGATCAGGTAATTACAGTGGAGCGACTACCATCTGACCTCCGTGACCCAGCTATCACGGAAACCTGAATTAGAATTAAAATTAGAAGCATTTATTTGCTGTAAATGCGGTAGGTACATTAATAATGTAGGTGGTACAAATATCAGAGATGCAGTTCTCACATTCAGACAGTTTAGGCACTGACATGCAAATATCAATACATAATAACCATTAATTACATTTTATCAATTAGAGAAATCTTTGATTTAAATTATAATTATGAGAATTCTTATACATGTCAGGCAATATTTCAATAATTTCATATTATGTCAATTCTAAATGTCAAATGTGTATGTTAATTGTTAGGCTCAACACAATATAAATCTTAAATAATTATGAATGTCAATACACATTACCAATAAACAACTACAAATAAAAATAATCAGAAAATAATTAGATTAGCTCAGGGACTGACTTACATAATATTACATGTCACATCATTTTTATTACTACCTATGTTACTCTTCTAGAAGCAGGTATTAAAAGATATAAACTCAGCTACAGAATAGAAACAATCCTTTTGAAGAATTTTGACAATTTGCTTATAAAAATATTATAGGGCTGGTTTTTTATTTCGTCAGGAACTTCATTATACATTTTTATACACATTGAGTATGCATTTTTTTCGAAACGTGTGCTTTTAGGTAAATGTTCCTCAACTATCGTATTTGTGTTTCTCGTGCTCCTTGGAAACATTTCTTTAGCCGTCTTAAAGCTTAAAGCTAACCTGACCAGATTGGATCATAGTTACAAATTCAGTTGCCTGAATTTGCAGGTTTCATCACGATGTTTTCCCTCAACGTAAGAGCATCGGTTAGTATTTAACTAATGTGTACTTACCGATGTATCCTTACGCATACCTTTGTTGACGAGTAGCCCGATTGTTTAGATCGGTAGGAATCCCGGAACATACCCTTAAAATGAATTTATTTATTGTTGCTCAAGGTGCAGTTGGGGCTGTCGTAAGCACAGGTGCCAATCGTAAGTAAAACTGTTTGCTACTTATCTAATAAATCATTCTGGCGGCTCCTTTCCGCCATCGGGACACGCATCTGGGAAGACGTTACATTCTTACGTCGTGAATCTTCCAGCTATCCGCAAGACATATTGGTTCAACCTTTGTGTCTGCGAGTGTGTTTCCTGATCAATATAATCTAGATGCCTTCAAGGCTAGAGTGAATAGGCTGTTCCAAGACGGGCATGCTCCATCTGCGATCATATCGTCACTGGCCACCAGGTGAGATGGCGTTCAAATGCCTGGCTAAATAAATCAACAACCGATAAAAATAAGAGATAAGTAGAATATACATTGTAGCGACATCTGTCGCTCCAATAGTAGCAAACACGAACACAAGGTTGGCAAGCATCCGCACATAGATGGCGCTGACCGTAATTCATCGCGCTAGAGAAGTGTGCCAACAACAACTTCTGACGATCAACTGTCGGACCCCTGGTCCCCTGGTCTCAACACCCGGCCAGGTGGATAATTACCCTTTTCCACCTTCTCCATTTCGCTTGCCAACATTAGCAGCAACCTTATCCCTTCATCCCCAAAACTCTACCTACGATCACCACGCCCTCGAAGCATGGAGGTTGCACCGGTTGCCCCTCCCGGTTGCCATCCATAGATGTCCAGTCGGTGCCATAAAAATACGGCGATAGACTTGCTGTCACGTTTGAACCACTGATAAATAGACAAAATTGTTGCAAGAAAGTCGTAAAAAGGAACTGCTCTTGCAACAATAAATTTCTGTCAGAGCACTTCTGCGGTCACGTGGCGCCCTCATGTTTTTCACGACTTTCTTGCCAGACTGTACCTTTGCTTCTGTGTACATGTGTTTAAACCGTTCGTCTCGAGTCGAACGGTTTTCAATTTTGATTTTCGGCATGATAAATGCAATATTTCCCTATTGCTCGCTTTCGATATTGCCGATGTAATTAGAAAAGTATAGAATTTTTCATGTCGAAAATCAAAATTGAAAACCGTACACCTCGAGGTAAGCTACTCAAAAATACCTGGTCATCCCGT
Source organism: Blastobasis adustella (assembly GCA_907269095.1). Lineage (NCBI taxonomy): Eukaryota > Metazoa > Arthropoda > Insecta > Lepidoptera > Blastobasidae > Blastobasis > Blastobasis adustella. Next base: position 9,196,068 of record OU026140.1, read on the forward strand.
TTATTGATGATTTTATAGCATACTATATCATGATGTTAATTAAAAACACCTTTTAATTATTTGATTATGGGCAAATGTACGACACTACATTACCTGTCTGACCACTTGGCGAGTAATTCACGCACTAATTGTAGGGATTAGCTGAAAATCAGCGCTGATGTCTCACTGCCTACAGCATATGCTGAAATGAGCTCTAGTTTGGCATGACACTACAATCTTTAACCTAATTTATGTTAGTAAGAAAAATTTTGTTTATTTATATTGTAGGAATTGCCAAATAAATATTATGTCTATGTCTATGTCTATATCTGATGATGTTGTTCTTCTTTTAAACAGTTGAGGCTGCTAAACTAAATTTCGTGGCTGACGTAGCAAGCACGGGTGCCTCTAGTGTTAGAGGTAAGTAACATACTTCTTCCTTCTAACAGCTAACATTTGTCTTCTCTTCTGCCCCCTAGTTTGGTAAACGTCACACTAGAATTGATAACAATTATGAAAAGTCAATGACAAGCTTTTATCGCGCGGTATAGTACTTACTCATCAAGACCTTTCCAAAGAGCCAAAACACGATAGGGTTATCTTATTACGATCATTAGTTCCTATAACCACCTTCCGGCTCCAGCTTCAGGGTACCATATTGATGTATTGTCATCCAAGTTACATATGTACACCAAATTTCAGCTCAATCGGATACCAACAAATGATTGAATAATGGTCTATATTTGACGGACAACTTACATATGATAAGTAAATAAAAGCTTGTAATAATAATCAAAAGGAGAAAGATCCAAGTCTAAGTTTGACAGGTGTCATCATTTCTTGCGGCCACGACACAAAGTTCATTTTCAATTATCCACTGTCGCTTTACTGTCAAAATGGGCTTTTAGATGCTCGCGACCTGTAGACTAATGACGTAACGCGTTGCCAACAATTCTCTTATTTGAATAGTTGAAATTGTTACTGTTGCGATTACGTATCGATTTCATAGTTTCAGTTTATTGCAATGGAACTTTCGTAGCTTGACCCAAAGCCCTTTAGCAATCGATGATACGGAATCGAAAAAGAAACAATTTCAATAATTGAAATCAGAGAACGTAATTAAAATCTGTCTAGACTACATTCTACTACTACTCAAAACTGTGCTGATATTTTGCAGGAGCTGCAGGCGCTTTCAGTGGTCTTGGTGAAGCGGCTGGCGGGGGCGGTGGAAGTGACAAAGGAGGTGATGTAGATTAGATTTAATTTCATTTATTGCCCAAAGTAAATAAATAATCATCTTGGCGTTAATATCCCGGTTGTGCTCTCGAGAACGAGGGCCCGGGGTCCACCTTGACAATTATCCAGGATTTGGCGATCAGGTAATTACGGTGGAGCGACTATCATCTAACCTCCGTGACCCTGCTACCAGGGGAACCTGACGTTACAAATTCAGTTGACTGATTTTGCAGGTTTCATCACGATGTTTTCCCTCACCGTAATAGCATCGGTTAGTATTCAACTAACGTACATAACTCATAAAAGAGTCATTAGTCAACCGCCTGGCTACCGGAGTTCTCTCTCACGTTGAATATCACAAAGGTACACGGCTTGCCTCCCCCTCACTTCACTGCGTTGACTCAGCGAACCAAAAATGAACATGGCCTCTGACAACAAAGGACGAATCACGTCTTCTACTATTAAAAATTGATACTAACTGTGCTGTTATGTTGCAGGAGCTGCTGGCGCTGCCAGTGGTCTTGGTGAAGCGGCTGGCGGGGGCGGTGGATGTGACAAAGGAGGTGATTTAGATAAGATTTAGATTAATTGAATATTAGAAAAAAATATTACAGTGGACGCCACGACATGATGATTTGCAATACAATTATTTTGAGCACAAAATAAGACAGCACATAAAACACGGGGATACTTATAGGGCTCTCATTGTCTTTCTCTTTGCCATCATCCAGCGTTAATGGACCCTCAGCATAATGTTGTGCTCGCTTGCCGCGAACAACAACGCTGGTTTTCAATGGTAATAACCGTAATAACCTACCGACACTATTGAATATAACAAAGGTACATGGCTTGCCTTTCTCTCACTTCACTGTGCTGACTCAGCGACCCAAAATGGATCTTGGCCTCTGACACCAAAAGACGCCACTCACGCCTTCTACTCTTAAAAAATGATACTAACTGTGCTGTTATGTTGCAGGAGCTTCTGACAAGGCTGGTGGGGGCGGTGGTACAGGAATTGGTGGAATAGGTACTTACCGCATATATTTACTGTTTGTAACGCCACTTCAACATACACATGCCCGTATCCCAGTAGGTCATCATCATCATCGTCATGTCAGCTGGAAGATGCCCACTGCACTGGGCATACGCCTCCCACAAAAACCTGTCCTGTGCCTTCCTCATCTAGCTGGTCCTGTAGTCTTTACCAGGTCGTCGGTACACGTTATGTGAGGCCTACCCTACGTTGCGTCTTCCATTACGTGATCGCTACTCGAGACCTTTAGTGCCCCATCGGCCATCTGTTCTGCAAGCCGCCCTGTCCACTGTCACTGAAGCTTGGCAAATCTTCGGGCCCAGTTGGTGGGGTCGGCACAATATGTCTCGTTCTTCCATTTGGCCCTATCACTCGCCATTTCAGAACTCAATCCTTTTACTCACACAGTCCATCCATCTTCGCTTAGGGTGTCCTCTACTGATTCATATCATCACCTGCCTTGTCACAGCCTAGAGACTAGCAACATATACCAAGCTAGCTTATTGATCATTTTCTCTTTCGCCACTGGCGCTACTTTTAAAACTTTTTAAAATAATTATCTTGGCGTTAATGTCCGCCTTGACCATGATGCAGGATTTGGCGATCCGGTAATTACAGTGGAACGACTACCATCTGGCCTCCGTGACCCTGCTACCAGGGGAGCCTGAACAGATTGGATCATGGTTATACATTCATCATATCAGCCAGAAGACGCCCACTGCTGGGCATAGGCCTCCCCCAGAGATCTCCACAAAGGCCGGTCCTGTGCTTTTCGCATCCAGCTGGTACCTGCGATCCTTACCAGGTCGTCAGTCCACCTTGTGGAAGGCCTACCCACGCTGCGTCTTCCGGCACGTGGCCGCCACTCGAGAACTTTACTGCCCCATCGGCCATCTGTTCTTCGAGCTATGTGCCCTGCCCACTGCCACTTCAGTCTGGCAATCTTTAGAGCTATGTCGGTGACCTTGGTTCGCTTGCGGATCTCCTCATTTCTGATTCGATCGCGCAAAGAGACTCCGAGCATAGCTCTTTCCATTGCCCTTTGGGTAACAGTGAGCTTTCTTATAAGGCCCACAGTGAGCGGCCACGTTTCGGTTCCGTATGTCATCACTGGCAACACACATTGGTCAAAGACCTTCGTTTTGAGACACTGCGGTAATTGGGACGAAAATATATGGCGTAGCTTCCCGAATGCTGCCCAACCGAGTCGGATTCGTCGATTGACCTCTTTCTCGAAGTTGGACCTACCTAACTGAACTATTTGTCCTAGGTATGAATAGTCGTCAACAACTTCAAGTGGAATGCCTCCAACGGTCACTGGAGTAGGCACAACATGGACATTCGACATAATTTTCGTCTTGTCCATGTTCATTTTAAGACCTACTTGTTGAGAGGCACTACAGAGGTCATCGAGCATTTTGCCCAAGTCTTCCAGGGTTTCAGCCATGACTACGATATCGTCAGCAAATCTGAGGTGAGTAAGGTACTCGCCGTTAATATTGATGCCAAGTCCGTCCCAGTCCATAAGCCTAAAGATATCCTCCAGTGCAGCAGTGAACAACTTCGGTGATATGACATCACCTTGTCTAACACCCCGCTGCAGCTGGATAGGTTCTGTGGTCTTATCCTGGAGACGAACTGACATAGTGGCGTTTTCGTACAAACCCTTCAGTGCTTCGATATATCGATAGTCAATTTGGCACCGCTGTAGAGACTGGAGCACCGCCCAAGTTTCGATCGAATCGAAGGCTTTCTCATAGTCCACAAACGCCAAGCATAATGGCCGGTTATACTCTTCGGTCTTCTGTATAACCTGCCGCAGCGTATGAATGTGGTCTATGGTACTAAAACCTTTTCGGAATCCGGCTTGTTCGGGAGGCTGGAAGTCATCAAACCTGCGTGCGAGACGATTCGTAATGACTCTCGAAAACAGCTTATACACATGGGTCAGCAGCGATATTGGTCTGAAGTTCTTCAAGAGAGCCTTATCACCTTTCTTGAAGAACAATATCACTATACTTCTGTGCCATGTTTCCGGCGTTTTTCCCTCGTGGATGACGGAATTGAAAAGCTTCTAAAGGGTCCTAAGCACAGGTTTGCCACCAGCTTTCAGAAGCTCAGCCGTAATTCCATCATCACCCGGCGCCTTGTTGTTCTTGAGCTGTTTGAGAGCCATACTAATCTCGTACAGGCTGATGACCGGGATATCTTCGGTGTAGTGTCGGGTCAACTTGGCTCTGGGGTCTTTTGCCATACTGGTAACAGGTGCCCGTGTTGTCGTGTATAACTGTCCATAGAACCTCTCGACTTCCCTCAAAACCTCGGACTTGGTCGAAACAACTCTGCCGTCATCCGTTTTCAGTCTTGTCAACTGGCTCTGTCCAATCGACAGATCTCTCGCAAAGACTTTAGAGCCTTTATTCCGCTCGATCGCCGCCTCAATGTTGATAGTATTGAAGCGGCGTATATCGCGAGTCAGAGACTTGGAGATCTGTCGATTAAGTCGCCTAAATCGAGAGACATCATCAGGGGATTGCAGAGTCATTACGCGTCTTTCTTCCATGAGTTTGAGGGTATTGTCAGAGATTTTGCTTGTTCTTTTTGTACGGCAGGTTTTGTAAAACTTTGACCCAACCGTATAGACAGTTTCCACGAACCTGTTATTGTAGTCGTCCACGTCGACGCAATCTCCTAGGCACTGGAAGCGATTTTGTAATTCGAGTTGAAAGCTCTCGGGGTTTTGGATGTGGGTGGGTACAGGCCGGAGCGTGGACCTCATCAATCTCGATCTTTCCAGCTGTGAATTAATATTCAATGTGCCTCTTACCAAGCGGTGATCACTGCCAATTTTTACGCTATTGATCACCGAGACATCATTGAATATATGCCGTTTCGTAGATAGGATGAAGTCGATCTCATTTTTTGTGACACCATCGGGACTAACCCACGTCCATCTGCGATGATCCGGCTTCCCGAAAAATGAGTTCATCATAAAGAGTCCCTCTTTCTCCAGAAAGCCGGCCAGCATCTGGCCACGGGCGTTCCGACTTCCAACTCCAAATTGCCCCACTCTCAACTCGTCTCCGCTTCGTTTGCCCAGTTTCGCGTTAAAATCCCCCATGACAACGGTGTAATGTGTCTTGGAGGTATGTATGGCTGTAGTTATATCCTCATACATAGCCTCCACTTCATCGTCGGAGTGAGTCGAAGTCGGTGCGTAGACCTGTATGACCTTCAACGAATACCGCTTGGTAATTCTGAGTATAAGGTACGCAACCCTAGACGACACACTCTCGATCTTGACGATGTTGTTCACAAGGGATTTGTGGACGAGAAACCCGACACCACCTAGGGACAGTTGGTCGCCCTCCTGGAAGTAAAGCAGATTTCCGGACTTCAGAGTTATCGAGTCCTCCCCCTTTCTTCGGACTTCAGATATCCCTATTATGTCCCAATGTAATCTGCTTACCACTTCCTCCAGCTCCACGAGCTTTTCGTCGGTCCGCAGTGTCTGGACATTGTATGTTGCCAGGGCCAGTGGTCGTTCTTTGCGGTAGCCTGATCGCGTCCGGTGATTTTTCGCACCCCCTGCCCCGCCGTTACCGTGACCGCTACCATGGTCCGGAATAGCGGGGCCGCCGGGTACTGGGGGCCGTGGCTTGTGTGTACTTGTCATCGGGGGGGGGGAATTGCCATAATCGCCACGCTTGGCAGGCGGGTTGGCGATCGCAGTACAGTATATGTTAATGTACCCAGAAAGATGCTGCTGCCCATCTTTCGGGTTTGTCCCTTAGTCGCCTTTTACGACACCTACGGGAAGAGATGGGGTGGGTTATACATTCAGTCGCCTGAATATGCAGGTTTCATCACGATGTTTTCCCTCCCCGTACGAGCATCGGTTAGTATTAAACTAATGTTCATAACTCAGAAAAGTGTCATTGGTACATGGCTGCAGTGGGATTCGAATCCGGTACTTCGCGCTTACGAGTCGGATACCCTAACCACTCGGCCACCGCCGCTCGCTACTCTTAAAACAACTTATAAGACGGAAACAGGTTCACCTCTGAATTCATAGTGGGCAAACGGAGCCCCAGCATGACTGAAATGTATTTTATGTACGTTCCGTTCACTCTGCAAATGTCGATACGTGTCATTTTATAAAAGCTGTAACTTCCAATAATTGAAATTTTGGCGTTAATGTCTCAGTTGTGCTCTCTCGCCTCGCTCACTTTGGCAGATCAGGTAATTGCAGTGAAACGACTGCCATCTGACCTCCGCTAATCATGGTTACACATTCAGTTGCCTGGATGTGCAGGTTTCATCACGATGGTTTTCCTCACCGCATCGGTTAGGGTTTAACTAATGTACATAACTCAGAAAAGTCATTGGTCTACTACGAATGTATTATGTAGGTAGGTATAATAAGGCGACGGGATTGGCAGCAAGGCACAAATATTTAATTTATTTACAGTACTTTATTTCCCTTTACAGGTTTATAAATAATAATTCTACAAAAGTATTGGGAGGTGTCACGTCACTAGATTACAAATGTTAAAATGAATATTGTTTGAGTAAAGTTAAATAATAAATTATTTTTCATGTTTATGTTCTTTTTTATTTACCCAATTTGTTGTATTATTTTTTTTAAATGCGTATCCGAAGTGTTAAAAAGGAACACTAGGTACTTCACTGTCTGTCTGTCACGTGCATGTTTTTTTGAAACCGTAAAAGCCAAGTGCCTGAAATTCACAGAATGAAACAAGGACTAGGTGGTAACCATTTTACCTTTTCCTGTTTAGAATTTGACACTGTCACTAAATTTCAGGAGGCCTTGCTAAATAAAGCAAACAAGACAAATGAGTAGGACCGAAATAAACAAATTATTATTAAAAAATATTTTTTTATATCATACGGTAGGCAAACAGGCAAGCGGACCACCTGATGGAAAGTGGTTACCACTGCCTATAAACATTAGCATCACCAAGAGTTTCGCCAATGCGTTGCCCACCTCTATAACATGTTGCTCTGGCAGCAAAAAGGCCCCTCCACTGCCAAAGCCACGGTTCCCCCCCGAGTGGTGACCCCGACGTGACTTTGGCGGTGGTAGGGATAATAGGTAGCCGCCAATGTTGGCAAGCGAAGATGGAGAAAAGGTGGAAAAGGGTAATTACCCACCTGGCCGGGTGTTGTGACCAGGGGACCAAGGGTCACACGGTCGATCGTCGAAAGTTGTATATATGCCGCGGAGTTGGCATATTCCGTTAGCGCGATGTAGGAAAGTTAGAGCCATCTATGTGCGGATGCTTGTCAACCTTGTGTTCGTGTTACTGGTAATGTGAGTATCGTTGAGTTTTCCCTATATGAGCGGTACTGCGAAAGATGTCGCCACACATACTTGCAATTAGTACCTACCAATCGTGTTCATCAGGAGAGTTATTAACATTGATGAAGAACAAAAAATTTACAGTATGGGGACTGTTTTTAAACTATGCTGATAGTAAACTAAGCAAAATACTTATTCCTCCACCAAAATCGATGCAGTTCGCTCAGAGAGGTCGGCAGCTGGCAACGGAATGATTCATCGCGTGTCTAGAATGACATATTTTGTTTGTGCCTCCATTGATGGCGCTTTTGTAGTGAAATACGAAATAAGTCCGATACCATACGCTGTCCGATACTATACGTCCTTGCCCTAACATCACTAGTATCGGCGGCATGTTAGTATATTTTAACTTCACATTTATTATACGATAATAATTGTCTAAACAAACCGCCGATTGGGAAACTACTGATGAAAACGGTATGACGATTCTTTCGGTTCTTATTATCTTGTGGATGTTAACACGCGATTTTGAAACTTAATTATTAATTCGTGAAAAGTCACAGTGATACTATCATGACGTTATTTATCACCTCAGCACTTTATTCTAGTGAAAATACTAAGGCCGTCCTACTGGCAAAATAATCAGGTAACAGTCGCAGTGTGTATCATAGAACAAATTGTTTTACTTCAGGACTCGGAGGCGAAGCCGGAGGCGTAGTATGTAAGTACAAATGGTACAGAGATACATGGATCATTTAGCACGTGGCCGAAATCGGAACTAACGTCGCCATCTTGTAAAGCGTAAATTTCGACAGACAGCTGGAGTTATTCTTTGACACCCACGCCTCATCGAAGTGCCAAATGAACCTTGTAGCTCTTGTAGAGACTTAAAAAGTCTCTACAAGAGTCTCTATATAACAATTATTATATTAATTTGTATTATTAATTGTGCAGTTTTCCAGTAGATACTATTTCCGTTGGTTTCGAAAAGCATCAATAGATGGCGCTTCCACAATTTTCGTACTTCTATTTTTAATCTGTGTGATTGTGGCAGTGATATCATGTAGCCAACTAATACTAATAAAAAAATAGTATAATAATATAAACATAACTTTTGAAGGTTGGAAGAAACATAAAAATAAATATTTATAAAAGTAGGCACTATGTTCCATTTTAACACAAACCTTTCATATTAGAATTATGTATATTTTTGATCCTAGCGTCCATGAAACGAACTGACTCAGTCAAATTGATATTTGTTTTATTTGCAACAATTTATTAAAACCTCTAAAATTGTTGAAATGTATTTATAAATACAATATTATTCAGTACAACTACCCAGTGTTTATATCCTCCTTGCTAAGTACCTATTTTAAGCGATCTTCAATTACCCAAATTGTCGGAGCGCCATCTAGCGTGTGGTTAGGAATGCTTTAGATACCTATTACAAACAGGTAAAAACTGAAATTAGAAGAAACATTCCTCTCCGAGGGTTCCCTAACGGGTTGTGCGGGTCAGATGGGCGTCGACGCACGTAAAAAGCCAAAACCCCGCAAAAACTCTAGGAAAGTCGATTAAAGGAACCGGATACGGATAGGGCGTCGCCGCAATACGACGCGCAGGGGGATCGCCTTACTCTTGTGTTAAATCGGTTAGGGCTACCGGGTCCAGGGCGGGCCCGGTTAAAGACGCTAGCCCACAGAATGGTTCGCTTCGCCGTGGAACCTTGGCACGCTGACCAGACGGGCGCGTGAGCTGGCTGATGTGCTCGCCAGACGGAGGGTGACAGTGGCGTTCGTGCAGGAGACTCGTCGGAGAGGCAACAGGTCCCGCAACATCGGAAACGGCTACAAGCTGATATACACGGATTCTCCGAGTGGTGACAACGGCATGGGGGTAGTACTCTCTGAGGAGTTTCGGGACAGCGTCTTGGATGTGAAGCGTATAAACGACCGCCTTATGGTTGTGGGCGTGCTTGTCGAAGGAGTCGTGACCTATTTGATAAGCGCCTACGCTCCACAGGCCGGTTGCAGCGATGCGGATAAGGCGCTGTTCTGGGACTAATTCGGGGAAGTACTACGAAACATTCCGTTGTCACAGGGTATTGTTGTGGGTCTGAACTGTTGGCAATCTGAACGGTCATGTGGGTGAGAAGTGTGAGGAGTTTGGCCGTGTTTTGGTAGCCGTAACGGTGAAGGGGAAGAAATTCTTCAGACGTGTGCGGCTGCCGATTGGGCCATCTTAAGCACGTTTTTTCAAAATAAATCCGAACATCTGATCACCTACAAGAGTGGGAGAAACGCCACCCAGATCGATTACATTCTCACTCGGAGAGACAATATTGGCAAAGTAGCTATCTGTAAAGTTATACCCGGAGAGAGTCTCACTGCCCAACACCGGGTCCTTGTCATGGACCTGCACGTTAAGCCCCTAGGCAAATACAGTAGTTTCTGGACCGGCAGAAGGTCTTTGACTGTATCCCTCGGGAGATGATATGGTGGGCGTTGCGGTCCAAGTCGATACCTGAGGCCTATCTTGACACTGTCCGAGACATGTACCACATTCCGATTCCATAGTAAGGACTGCCGTTGGTGACACCAAACCGTTCCCGATTACCGTTGGGGTACACCAGGGCTCTGTGCTCAGCCCACTTCTGTTCAGCGTGATATTAGACGTATTGTCAGACAGCATCCTAGATTATCATGAGGTACCTCCATGGCTGCCCATGTATGCTGACGATATCGAGCTGACAGACTCTAACAAGGGGTGACTAATCCATCGTGATAAAAAGTGGAAGGAAGCACTTGAGAACGGCGGTCTGAAGATAAATGTGGCAAAGACAGAGTACATGGCCTGCAACATCGCAGATCCCCTACCCGTGCGCATGAGAAATTCAAGTGCACGCATCAGGTGAGATACTTGGGATCTGTGCATAGCTCAACCGTGGACATCGATGGCGACGTCAAGGCCTGAATATCCATTGCTTGGGCTACATGCTGGGAGGTAACAGGTGTCATCTGTGACCCCAAAATGCCGATAAAGTTGAAGGGACAGGTCTATAAGACCATAATTAGACCTGCTCTCCTTTTAGAGCAGCACAAGCAGGAGCTGCGCGTCACGGAAATGAAGATGCTGCGGTGGATGTGTGGAGTTTCATGGAAGGATCGGGTTCGAAACTCCCACATTCGGGGTAGCCTTGGCGTACGTGATATCGCAGATTAGCTGCAAGAGTGCCGCCTTCGATGGTATGGCCACGTCTTGCGCAGACCGGCAAGTTATGTGGGGAGCAGGTGTCTGACCTTACCGCCCCCGCCGGGCATGGAAAGGAAAGGCCGGCCCAAGAACGGCGATGGCTTGACGTAGTCAAGAACGATATGCGTGCCAATAAGCTCACCACTTGGAATACCGAAGACCTAGCGAGGTGGGCCAAGAATAGAAGGAAAGCGGGCCCTAGGCCCTCGCGTGCTGCGCGGGGGCGCAACCGGGACATATCGCCAAGATGATGATGATTCCTCTCCGGGGGGTTTTATTCCAAAAGTTGGGATATCCGATGGTCAAAGAATACAAAGAATTTTTGTCAATAGTTAGAAGTAAAGATTGAAATAAAACTATGAAGAATAACTGCGCTCTGAAAAGTTCGAATCAAGACAACATTCTAATAATGATATGCAACTATAGTGAGACAGACACACAGACAGACTGGAAGATTTTCAGACAGCTACTTTAAAAGTAAAAAGTGTTGTTCAGCGAGCATCATTAAATGGCTCTGTTTAGACAGGATTTTCAAGTATTTAATATGCTAACCGAAGTTACTCAGAAAGATGTTTCGTGAAAAGATACTTAGTTTTGGTCCCTTTTCTGAGAAGAGAGCCCAAAATGTCAAAAATTGTATACATCTAACGGTCTCAAAACAACATTTATTTTTGAGAATCGTGTCTAATCAACGCCATCTATTACAATTATTTGAACAATTTTTTTCTTTTTAATCGGTGGTCGGAAAGATCCCAGTACTTTTACATTTATAATATTATTTTGGATTTGCATTATTTGTTGTAAGCTATCGACAAATCCCGTTCAACAATCCTGAAAATTATGCAAAACCTCTTATTATTGTGGAAAAGTGCCAAGTCCGAATAAGCTTTCGGGCTCATTTTAATGTCGTTTTTACATTTCTTTATTTATTTAAAAGTAAGAGCAAAATACTAAATGTTATTATCACACATTTTAAGAGTATGTTCCGGCTTTAATTACGCGTGCCTTTGTTGGCGAGTAGCCCGATTGTTAAGCCCGGCAGGAATCCCGGAATATACCCTTAAAATGAATTTATTTATTGTTTGACAGCTACCGCCAAAAATACAGTTGGGACTGCCATAAGCACAGGTGCCAAACGTAAGTAAAACTGTTTACTACTTACCTTACTAATACAACATTCTGGCGGCCCCTTTCCGCCATCGGGATACGCATCTGGGAAGACGTTACAGTCTTACGCCGTGAATCTTCCAGCTATCCGCACAAGACATCCTTCATTGCTCTAGAGAAGTGTATCAACTTTTTCGGTATAAATACAACATCTAACGATCAACTGTCGGACTCCTGATCCCCTGATCTCAACACCCGGCCAGGTGGATAATTACCCTTTCCCACTTTCTCCATCTAACTTGCCAACATGGCGGCAACCTTATCCCTACACCCCCAAAACTCTACCTATAACCGGTTGCCCCTCCCGGTTGCCATCCATAGATGTCCAGTCGGTGCCATAAAAATACGGCGATAGACTTGCTGTCACGTTTGAACTACTGATAAATAGACAAAATTGTTGCAAGAAAGTCGTAAAAAGGAACTGCTCTTGCAACAATAAATTGCCGTCAGAGCACTTCTGCTGTCAAGTGGCGCCCTCATGTTTTTCACGACTTTCTTGCCAGACTGTACCTTTGTTTCTATGTACATGTGTTTAAACCGTTCGTCTCGAGTCGAACGGTTTTCAATTTTGATTTTCGGCATGAAAAATGCAAAATTTCCCTATTGCTCGCATTCGATATTGCCGTTGTAATTAGAAAAGTCCTCAAAAATACCTGGTCATCCCGTTAATTGATGATTTTATAGCAAACTATAGCATAATGTTAATTATAAACACACCGGCACAAAAGATTATGGGCAAATACAGCACTACGTTACCTATCTGACCACTTGGCGAGTAATTCACGCACTAACTGTAGAGATTAGCTGAAAATCAGCGCTGATGTCTCACTGCCTACAGCATATGCTGAACTGAGCTCTAGTTTGGCATGACACTACAATCTTTAAAGTAATTTATGTCAGTAAGAAATATTTTGTTTATTTATATTGTAGGAAGTGCCAAATAAATATTATATCTATGTCTATCTCTATAGCTGATGATGTTGTTCTTCTTTTAAACAGTTGAGGCTGCTAAACTAAATTTCGTGGCTGACGTAGCAGGCACGGGTGCCTCTAGTGTTAGAGGTAAGTAACATAATTCTTTTTTCTAACATCTAACATTTGTCTTCTCTTCTGCCCCCTAGTTTGGTAAACGTCACACTAGAATTGATAACTATTATGAAAAGTCAATGACAAGCTTTTATTGCGCGATATAGTACTTACTCATCAAGACCTTCCCAAAGAGCCAAAACACGTTAGGGTTATATTATTACGACCATTAGTTCCTATAACCACCTTCCGGCTCCAGCTTCATGGTACCATATTGATGTATTGTCATCCAAGTTACATAAGTACACCACATTTCAGCACAATCGGATACCAACAAATGGTTGAATAATGGCGAAATAAATGGTTGAATTTGACGGACAACTTACATATGATCAGTAAATAAAAGTTTGCAATCATAATAAAAAGGAGAAAGATCCAAGTCTAAGTTTGACAGGTGTCATAATTTCTTGCGGCCACGACACAAAGTTCATTTTCAATTATCCACTGTCGCTTAACTGTCAAAATAGGCTTTTAGATACTCGCAACCTGTAGGCTAATGACGTAACGCGTTGCCAACAATTCTCTTATTTGAATGGTTGAAATTGTTACTTTTGCGATTACGTACAATCGATTTCATAGTTTCAGTTTATTGCAATGGAATTTTCGTAGCTTGACCCATAGCCCTTTAGCAATCGATGATACGCAATCAAAAAAGGAACAATTTCAATAATTGAAATCAGACAACGTAATTAAAATCTGTCCAGACTGACTTGTCTTATTTGGTTATGGAAATTATGGATTTAAATGGATAATTTGCAGCAGTATTAGTTGAAATTCAAATTCCATGTAATTCTTATATAATTCAACACATCATACACAATGTACGTTGCTTGATTGATACGACAAGTCGTGATTTTCGGCATTATTTGTTCACCAAATAAGACAAGTTAGTTAGGACAGACAATAGCTTACTGTTTACGCTCTCGACAAAGTTACTATACCTAGCGGAATACCTGACATTGCAGCTTGACATATCATAATTGCAATCGACTGCGTTTGACATTTATCGAAATAAGCCACTGCCACTGGCTAACCGAAGGGACTTTAGGTCCCTGTGTGTGTTCTATCAGCTGTACAGTTGGGAGCGTTCTGAGGAACTTTTTGATCGGGTGCCCACAGCACAATTCCGCTATCGCACTACTCGCCGTGGGCTGGGCACTCATTCTCACTATGTAGACCCTCTGTTGGTCACAACGCGAGGGTTCGAAAGACCGTTTCTCGCTCGTACGATTCGGATGTGGAATGAGTTACCAGCCACAATTTTTCCTTTGGACTATGACATGGCGAGCGGCGCATAGGTAGCGCCCCTGGAGTTGCTGATATCCATAGGCGGCGGCAACCACTTACCATCAGGTGGCCTGCTTGCCTGTTTGTATGCCGTAGAAGATAAAAATAGACCAGAGAAACAAAGAGCAGGGGGGTAGCAACGAAGAAGCAGGTAAACAAGCAAATGGGCCACTGATGGTAAATGATCACCGCCCTCCATGTAAATCGTCACGGGATAATCGGACTGCTCAATCAGTTCCGGGTACCCCAGCGCAGCGGAAGACCTTGATTAACCTCGCTTCACCAACGGTATTAGGAGGAACACCTAACGAGAGCCGAGCTCGTTGGATGAACCTCATAGGGCAAGACGGTAACCCATCCAGTTAACAGACTCTGCAACCGTTGCTTAACTGTTACCCATAGAAACCCGCAATATCCGAGTAGACACCAATTCGTTGTAAGCCTTTATGAAAGCCTTTCTCCCACGCACACTAAGGTTGTGGAATGAACTACCTCGAGTGGGTTTCCGTAGTACAATATGGCGTTCTTCAAGAAAGGGGTGAAAAGGTTTTTACGGGGTCGGCAACGCGTGGGAGATGCCCCTGGTATTGCAAACGTCCATTGGCTGCTGTGACTGCTTACCATCAGGCAGGCCGTAAGCTTGTTTGCCACCTTAGTGGTATAAAGAAATTAAAGATGTCTTCTGAACATCACAAAGGTACACGGCTTGCCTCCCCCTCACTTCACTGCGCTGACTCAGCGAACCAAAAAGGATCATGGCCTCTGACAACAAAGGACGACTCACGACTTCTACTATAGAAAAATGATGCTAACTGTGCTGTTATGTTGCAGGAGCTGCAGGCGCTTTCAGTGGTCTTGGTGAAGCGGCTGGCGGGGGCGGTGGAAGTGGGAAAGGAGGTGATTTAGATTAGATTTAGATGCATTTATTGCCCAAAGTGAATAAATAATTATCTTGGCGTTAATGTCCCGGTAGTGCTATCGAGAACGAGGGCCCGGGGTCCGCCTTGACCATGATCCAGGATTTGGCGATCAGGTAATGACAGTGGAGCGACTACCATCTGACCTCCGTGACCCAGCTACCAGGGAAACCTGAATTAGAATTAGAATTAAAATCATTTATTTGCTGTAAATGCGGTAGGTACATTAATAACGTAGGTGGTACAATTATCAGAGATGCAGTTTTCACATTCAGATAGTTTAGGCACTGACATGCAAATATCAATACATATTAACCATTAATTACATTTTATCAATTAGAGAAATTTTTGATTTAAATTATAATTATGAGAATTCTTATACATGTCAGGCAATATTTCAAAAATTTCATATTATGTCAATTCTAAATGTCAAATGTGTATGTTAATTTTTAGGCTCAACACAATATAAATCTTAAATAATTATGAATGTCAATACACATTACCAATAAATAACTACAAATAAAAATATTCAGAAAATAATTATATTAGTTCAGGGACTGACTTACATAATATTACATGTCACATCATTTTTATTACTACCTATGTTACTCTTCTAGAAGCAGGTATTAAAAGATATAAACTCAGCTACAGAATAGAAACAATCCTTTTGAAGAATTTTGACAATTTGCTTATAAAAATATTATAGGGCTGGTTTTTTATTTCGTCAGGAACTTCATTATACATTTTTATACACATTGAGTATGCATTTTTTTCGAAACGTGTGCTTTTAGGTAAATGTTCCTCAACTATCGTATTTGTGTTTCTCGTGCTCCTTGGAAACATTTCTTTAGCCGTCTTAAAGCTTAAAGCTAACCTGACCAGATTGGATCATAGTTACAAATTCAGTTGCCTGAATTTGCAGGTTCCATCACGATGTTTTCCCTCAACGTAAGAGCATCGGTTAGTATTTAACTAATGTATACTAACCGATGTATCCTTACGCATACCTTTGTTGACGAGTAGCCCGATTGTTTAGATCGGTAGGAATCCCGGAACATACCCATAAAATGAATTTATTTATTGTTGCTCAAGGTGCAGTTGGGGCTGTCGTAAGCACAGGTGCCAATCGTAAGTAAAACTGTTTGCTACTTATCTAATAAATCATTCTGGCGGCTCCTTTCCGCCATCGGGACACGCATCTGGGAAGACGTTACATTCTTACGTCGTGAATCTTCCAGCTATCCGCAACACATATTGGTTCAACCTTTGTGTCTGCGAGTGTGTTCCCTGATCAATATAATCTAGATGCCTTCAAGGCTAGAGTGAATAGGCTGTTCCAAGACGGGCATGTTCCATCTTCGATCATATCGTCATTTGCCACCAGGTGAGATGGCGTTCAAATGCCTGGCTAAATAAATCAACAACCGATAAAAATAAAAGATAAGTAGAATATACATTGTAGCGACATCTGTCGCTCCAATAGTAGCAAACACGAACACAAGGTTGGCAAGCATCTGCACATAGATGGCGCTGACCGTAATTCATCGCGCTAGAGAAGTGTGCCAACAACAACTTCTGACGATCAACTGTCGGACCCCTGGTCCCCTGGTCTCAACACCCGGCCAGGTGGATAATTACCCTTTTCCACCTTCTCCATCTCGCTTGCCAACATTAGCGGCAACCTTATCCCTTCATCCCCAAAACTCTACATACGATCACCACGCCCTCGAAGCATGGAGGTTGCCCCGGTTGCCCCTCCTGGTTGCCATCCATAGATGTCCAGTCGGTGCCATAAAAATACGGCGATAGACTTGCTGTCACGTTTGAACTACTGATAAATAGTCAAAATAGTTGCAAGAAAGTCGTAAAAAGGGTCTGCTCTAGCAACAATAAATTTCTGTCAGAGCACTTCTGCTGTCAAGTGGCGCCTTCATGTTTTTCACGACTTTCTTGCCAGACTGTACCTTTGTTTCTGTGTACATGTGTTCAAACCATTAGTCCCGAGTTGAACGGTTTTCAATTTTGATTTACGGCATGAAAAATGCAAAATTTCCCAATTGCTCGCTTTCGATATTGCTGATGTAATTAAAAAAGTATAGAATTTTTCATGTCGAAAATCAAAATTGAAAACCGTACACCTCGAGGTAAGCTACTCAAAAATACCTGGTCATCCCGTTTATTGATGATTTTATAGCATACTATATCATGATGCTAATTATAAACACACCGGCACATAAGATTATGGGCAAATGTACGGCACTACATTACCTGTCTGACCACTTGGGGAGTAATTCACGCACTAACTGTAGAGATTAGCTGAAAATCAGCGCTGATGTCTCACTGCCTACAGCATATGCTGAAGTGAGCTCTAGTTTGGCATGACACTACAATCGTTAACCTAATTTATGTTAGTAAGAAATTTTTTGTTTATTTATATTGTAGGAATTGCTAAATAAATATTATGTCTATGTCTATGTCTATATCTGATGATGTTGTTCTTCTTTTAAACAGTTGAGGCTGCTAAACTAAATTTCGTGGCTGACGTAGCAAGCACGGGTGCCTCTAGTGTTAGAGGTAAGTAACATACTTCTTCCTTCTAACAGCTAACATTTGTCTTCTCTTCTGCCCCCTAGTTTGGTAAACGTCACACTAGAATTGATAACAATTATGAAAAGTCAATGACAAGCTTTTATCGCGCGGTATAGTACTTACTCATCAAGACCTTTCCAAAGAGCCAAAACACGATAGGGTTATCTTATTACGATCATTAGTTCCTATAACCACCTTCCGGCTCCAGCTTCATGGTACCATATTGATGTATTGTCATCCAAGTTACATAAGTACACCAAATTTCAGCTCAATCGGATACCAACAAATGATTGAATAATGGTCTATATTTGACGGACAACTTACATATGATAAGTAAATAAAAGCTTGTAATAATAATCAAAAGGAGAAAGATCCAAGTCTAAGTTTGACAGGTGTCATCATTTCTTTCGGCCACGACACAAAGTTCATTTTCAATTATCCACTGTCGCTTAACTGTCAAAATGGGCTTTTAGATACTCGCGACCTGTAGACTAATGACGTAACGCGTTGCCAACAATTCTCTTATTTGAATAGTTGAAATTGTTACTGTTGCGATTACGTATCGATTTCATAGTTTCAGTTTATTGCAATGGAACTTTCGTAGCTTGACCCATAGCCCTTTAGCAATCGATGATACGGAATCGAAAAAGTAACAATTTCAATAATTGAAATCAGAGAACGTAATTAAAATCTGTCTAGACTACATTCTACTACTACTCAAAACTGTGCTGATATTTTGCAGGAGCTGCAGGCGCTTTCAGTGGTCTTGGTGAAGCGGCTGGCGGGGGCGGTGGAAGTGGCAAAGGAGGTGATGTAGATTAGATTTAAATTCATTTATTGCCCAAAGTGAATAAATAATCATCTTGGCGTTAATATCCCGGTTGTGCTCTCGAGAACGAAGGCCCGGGGTCCACCTTGACAATTATCCAGGATTTTGCGATCAGGTAATTACAGTGGAGCGACTATCATCTAACCTCCGTGACCCTGCTACCAGGGGAACCTGACGTTACAAATTCAGTTGACTGATTTTGCAGGTTTCATCACGATATTTTCCCTCACCGTAATAGCATCGGTTAGTATTCAACTAACGTACATAACTCATAAAAGAGTCATTAGTCAACCGCCTGGCTACCGGAGCTCTCTCTCTCACGTTGAATATCATAAAGGTACACGGCTTGCCTCCCCCTCACTTCACTGCGTTGACTCAGCGAACCAAAAATGATCATGGCCTCTGACAACAAAGGACGAATCACGTCTTCTACTAATAAAAATGGATACTAACTGTGCTGTTATGTTGCAGGAGCTGCTGGCGCTGCCAGTGGTCTTGGTGAAGCGGCTGGCGGGGGCGGTGGATGTGACAAAGGAGGTGATTTAGATAAGATTTAGATTCATTTAATATTAGAAAAAATTATTACAGTGGACGCCACGACATGATAATTTGCAATACAATTATTTTGAGCACAAAAAAAGACAGCACATAAGACACGGGGATAATTATAGGGCTCTCAGTGTCTATCTCTTTGCCATCATCCAGCGTTATTGGACCCTCCTCAGCATAATGTTGTGCTCGCTTGCCGCGAACAACAACGCTGGTTTTCAATGGTAATAACCGTAATAACCTACCGACACTATTGAATATAACAAAGGTACATGGCTTGCCTTTCTCTCACTTCACTGTGCTGACTCAGCGACCCAAAATGGATCTTGGCCTCTGACACCAAAAGGCGCCACTCACGCCTTCTACTCTTAAAAAATGATACTAACTGTGCTGTTATGTTGCAGGAGCTTCTGACAAGGCTGGTGGGGGCGGTGGTACAGGAATTGGTGGAATAGGTACTTACCGCATATATTCACTGTTTGTAACGCCACTTCAACATACACATGCCCGTATCCCAATAGGTCATCATCATCTTCGTCATCGTCATGTCAGCTGGAAGACGCCCACTGCACTGGGCATACGCCTCCCACAAAAACCTGTCCTGTGCCTTCCTCATCTAGCTGGTCCTGTAGTCTTTACCAGGTCGTCGGTACACGTTATGTGAGGCCTACCCTACGTTGCGTCTTCCATTACGTGATCGCTACTCGAGACCTTTAGTGCCCCATCGGCCATCTGTTCTGCAAGCCGCCCTGTCCACTGTCACTTAAGCTTGGCAAATCTTCGGGCCCAGTTGGTGGGGTCGGCACAATATGTCTCGTTCTTCCATTTGGCCCTATCACTCGCCATTTCAGAACTCAATCCTTTTACTTACACAGTCCATCCATCTTCGCGTAGGGTGTCCTCTACTGATTCATATCATCACCTGCCTTGTCACAGCCTAGAGACTAGCAACATATACCAAGCTAGCTTATTGATCATTTTCTCTTTCGCCACTGGCGCTACTTTTAAAACTACTTAAAATAATTATCTTGGCGTTAATGTCCGCCTTGACCATGATCCAGGATTTGGCGATCAGGTAATTACAGTGGAACGACTACCATCTGGCCTCCGTGACCCTGCTACCAGGGGAGCCTGAACAGATTAGATCATGGTTATACATTCAGTCGCCTGAATATGCAGGTTTCATCACGATGTTTTCCCTCCCCGTACGAGCATCGGTTAGTATTAAACTAATGTTCATAACTCAGAAAAGTGTCATTGGTACATGGCTGCAGTGGGATTCGAATCCGGTACTTCGCGCTTACGAGTCGGATACCCTAACCGCTCGGCCACCGCCGCTCGCTGCTCTTAAAACCACTTATAAGTCGGAAACAGGTTCACCTCTGAATTCATAGTGGGCAAACGGAGCCCCAGCATGACTGAAATGTATTTTATGTACGTTCCGTTCACTCTGCAAATGTCGATACGTGTCATTTTATAAAAGCTGTAACTTCCAATAATTGAAATTTTGGCGTTAATGTCTCAGTTGTGCTCTCTCGCCCGAGGGCCTGCGATGCGCTATAGCCATGATACACTTTGGCAGATCAGGTAATTGCAGTGAAGCGACTGCCATCTGACCTCCGCTAATCATGGTTACACATTCAGTTGCCTGGATGTGCAGGTTTCATCACGATGGTTTTCCTCACCGCATCGGTTAGGGTTTAACTAATGTACATAACTCAGAAAAGTCATTGGTCTACTACGAATGTATTATGTAGGTAGGTATAATAAGGCGACGGGATTGGCAGCAAGGCACAAATATTTAATTTATTTACAGTACTTTATTTCCCTTTACAGGTTTATAAATAATAATTCTACAAAAGTATTGGGAGGTGTCACGTCACTAGATTACAAATGTTAGAATGAATATTGTTTGAGTAAAGTTAAATAATAAATTATTTTTCATGTTTATGTTCTTTTTTATTTACCCAATTTGTTGTATTATTTTTTTTAAATGCGTATTCGAAGTGTTAAAAAGGAACACTAGGTACTTCACTGTCTGTTTGTCACGTGCATGTTTTTTTGAAACCGTAAAAGCCAAGTGCCTGAAATTCACAGAATGAAACAAGGACTAGGTGGTAACCATTTTACCTTTTCCTGTTTAGAATTTGACACTGTCACTAAATTTCAGGAGCCCTTGCTAAATAAAGCAAACAAGACAAATGAGTAGGACCGAAATAAACAAATTATTATTAAAAAATATTTTTTTATATCATACGGTAGGCAAACAGGCAAGCAGACCACCTGATGGAAAGTGGTTACCACTGCCTATAGACATTAGCATCACCAAGAGTTTCGCCAATGCGTAGCCCACCTCTATAACATGTTGCTCTGGCAGCAAAAAGGCCCCTCCACTGCCAAAGCCACGGTTCCCCCCCGAGTGGTGACCCCGACGTGACTTTGGCGGTGGTAGGGATAATAGGTAGCCGCCAATGTTGGCAAGCGAAGATGGAGAAAAGGTGGAAAAGGGTAATTACCCACCTGGCCGGGTGTTGTGACCAGGGGACCAAGGGTCACACGGTTGATCGTCGAAAGTTGTATATATGCCGCGGAGTTGGCATATTCCGTTAGCGCGATGTAGGAAAGTTAGAGCCATCTATGTGCGGATGCTTGTCAACCTTGTGTTCGTGTTACTGGTAATGTGAGTATCGTTGAGTTTTCCCTATATGAGCGGTACTGCGAAAGATGTCGCCACACATACTTGCAATTAGTACCTACCAATCGTGTTCATCAGGAGAGCTATTAACATTTATGAAGAACAAAAAATTTGCAGTATGGGGACTGTTTTTAAACTATGCTGATAGTAAACTAAGCAAAATACTTATTACTCCACCAAAATCGATGCAGTTCGCGCAGCTGGCCACGGAATGATTCATCGCGTGTCTAGAATGACATATTTTGTTTGTGCCTCCATTGATGGCGCTTTTGTAGTGAAATACGAAATAAGTCCGATATCATACGCTGTCCGATACTATACGTCCTTGCCCTAACATCACTAGTATCGGCGGCATGTTAGTATATTTTAACTTCACATTTATTATACGACAATAATTGTCTAAACAAATCGCCGATTGGGAAACTACTGATGAAAACGGTATGACGATTCTTTCGGTTCTTATTATCTTGTGGATGTTAACACGCGATTTTGTAACTTAATTTTTAATTCGTGAAAAGTCACAGTGATACTATCATGACGTTATTTATCACCTCAGCACTTTATTCTAGTGAAAATACTAAGGCCGTCCTACTGGCAAAATAATCAGGTAACAGTCGCAGTGTGTATCATAGAACAAATTGTTTCACTTCAGGACTCGGAGGCGGAGCCGGAGGCGTAGTATGTAAGTACAAATGGTACAGAGATACATGGATCATTTAGCACGTGGCCGAAATCGGAACTAACGTCGCCATCTTGTGAAGCGTAAATTTTGACAGACAGCTGGAGTTATTCTTTGACACCCACGCCCTCATCGAAGTGCCAAATGAACCTTGTAGCTCTTGTAGAGACTTTTTAAATATATAACAATTATTATATTAATTTGTATTATTAATTGTGCAGTTTTCCAGTAGATACTATTTCCGTTGTTTTCGAAAAACATCAATAGATGGCGCTTCCACAATTTTCGTACTTCGTTTTTTAATCTGTGTGATTGTGGCAGTGATATCATGTAGCCAACTAATACTAATGAAAAAATAGTTTAATAATATAAACATAACTTTTGAAGGTTGAAAGAAACATAAAAATAAATATTTATAAAAGTAGGCACTATGTTCCATTTTAACACAAACCTTTCATATTAGAATTATGTCTATTCTTGATCCTAGCGTCCATGAAACGAACTGACTCAGTCAAATTGATATTTGTTTTATTTGCAACAATTTATTAAAACCTCTAAAATTGTTGAAATGTATTTATAAATACAATATTATTCAGTACAACTACCCAGTGTTTATATCCTCTTTGCTATGTACCTATTTTAAGCGATCTTCAATTACCCAAATTGTCGGAGCGCCTTCTAGCGTGTGGTTAGAAATGCTTTAGATACCTATTACAAACAGGTAAAAACTGAAATTAGAAGAAACATTCCTCTCCGAGGGTTCCCTAACGGGTTGTGCGGGTCGGATGGGCGTCGACGCACGTAAAAAGCCAAAACCCCGCAAAAACTCTAGGAAAGTCGATTAAAGGAACCGGATACGGATAGGGCGTCGCCGCAATACGACGCGCAGGGGGATCGCCTTACTCTTGTGTCAAGTCGGTTAGGGCTACCGGGTCCAGGGCGGGCCCGGTTAAAGACGCTAGCCCACAGAAAGGTTCGCTTCGCCGTGGAACCTTGGCACGCTGACCAGACGGGCGCGTGAGCTGGCTGATGTGCTCGCCAGACGGAGGGTGACAGTGGCGTTCGTGCAGGAGACTCGTTGGAGAGGCAACAGGTCCCGCAACATCGGAAACGGCTACAAGCTGATATACACGGGTTCTCCAAGTGGTGACAACGGCGTGGGGGTAGTACTCTCTGAGGAGTTTCGCGACAGCGTCTTGGATGTGAAGCGTATAAGCGACCGCCTTATGGTTGTGGGCGTGCTTGTCGAAGGAGTCGTGACCTATTTGATAAGCGCCTACGCTCCACAGGCCGGTTGCAGCGATGCGGATAAGGCGTTGTTCTGGGAGTAATTCGGGGAAGTACTACGAAACATTCCGTTGTCACAGGGTATTGTTGTGGGTCTGAACTGTTGGCAATCTGAACGGTCATGTGGGTGAGAAGTGTGAGGAGTTTGGCCGTGTTCATGGCGGTTTTGGTTTTGGTAGCCGTAACGCTGTAGGGAAAGAAATTCTTCGGACGTGTGCGGCTGCCGATTGGGCCATCTTAAGCACGTTTTTTCAAAATAAATCCGAACATCTGATCACCTACAAGAAAGGGAGAAACGCCACCCAGATCGATTACATTCTCACTCGGAGAGACAATATTGGCAAAGTAGCCATCTGTAAAGTTATACCCGGAGAGAGTCTCACTGCCCAACACCGGGTCCTTGTGATGGACCTGCACGTTAAGCCCCGAGGCAAATACATTAGTTTCTGGACCTGCAGAAGGTCTTTGACTGTATCCCTCGGGAGATGATATGGTGGGCGTTGCGGTCCAAGTCGATACCTAAGGCCGGAACTCCATTGGCGCGGTGCAGTGCACTGCGTGGCGCGCCGCGCGGTGCCACGTCACGGTGACAACCAAAGAAACGGTGGTGTTATTCTGGTTTTTCAAATTAGGCAAGGTTCGCACGAGGGATTTTAAGTTAGGCAACGTTTGCACGAGAGCCTTTTCGATGCTTTTACGCGCGTTATTTGAAATGACTCGCATAATTATTGACCATATGTCTTCTCGACTGTGTGTTCACACCCAGGCGTAAAAAGTAAATAGAGATTTTTTAAATCTGCCGACTCAAATGCAACCAAGAGAAATGTACGAAAAGGATATCATTCATTAAAACACTGAAACTAGATTAAAACACTTTCAGTGTCGGCTCGAAAAATATTATGTGATTTTCGGATACAGCATACAGTTTCTATAATTTTTTACTATGGTGCCAAACCTGTACGCCCACCACCACCACTATGTAAAGAAATTGAACCACCTCGATTGGTCTTCCTCGAATACTATGATAACTTTTCCTTTTTACCCGACTACGAGGAAGCCAAGGAAGGAAGCTTTTTTTTTTATTATCAATAGGTTTGCATTTGACCTCAACTCACCTGATGAAAAGCGACGATGGGTAGGGTAGCGATGGGAAGGCAAGTGGAACAATGTGGTATCTGCCTATCCCTACGGGAGAAAGGCGTAACCGAATGAATGTGTGTCATTGTTGGTTGTATCATTGAATGTTGATCTCGACAACCACTATCATTTCTATTTAGGAACTAGTGTTATAGGACCAATATTTAAGTGAAATATTACAGTTTTAAATTTGACAGCTGTCATCCGATATGTAGATCTTGACAAGCACTATCATTTCTCTTCAGGAACTAGTGTTCTAGGAGCGATCGCTTCAAAGTTATCACAGTATTAAGATTGACAGCTGTCATCCGAAATGTAGATCTTGATGAGCACTATAATTTCTCTTTAGTAACTAATGTTCCAGGAGCGATCGTTTCAGAGTTATTACAGTTTTAAGTTTGACAGGTGTAATCCGATATGTAGATCTCGTCGAGCACTATCATTTTTCTTTAGGAACTAAGTTCGTTCTAGGACCAAAAGTTACAGAGTTATAAGTCTTAAGTTTGACAGCTGCCATCCGAAATGTAGATCTCAACAAATGCATTTATTTCAGAAACTTGTGTTCTAGAACAAAACATGCCGTATTTATTATTCGGGAGGAACTGAGAACAAAATGACGAAAGGATCACGAAAGCGAAACAACTACGATAATGTTGCAGAATCACAAAAAGGGGCGGGGCTTACGCATGAGCGGTCAAAATTTCTTTGACAAGGTCGAATTCCTATTTCATTCATACGCGTTGAATCTGTACTAAAAGAAGAAGACAGATATATGTGTGTAAACTGTGTCACATAAGGAGGAGAGATTCGAACTGTTGGTAAAAAGAAACAGTCAAGTGTGACGTCTCATGTTGACATCTGCTGACAGCGCGCCGCACACTGCACGATGGGGCCAAATTGAAAAAATGTGGACAAAATTCATACAAACTGACATTTCGGGCTTGGATTGCGCGTTTTGCCCCATCATGCAGTGCGCCGCGCGGCGCGCTGCACAGTGGGGCATTTCGCCACCTGTCAATGTACTTGCATACAAACTGTTCGGCGTGGAACAAGTTTTGCCACATTGTGCAGTGCGCCGCGCGGCGCACCTCTTCAATGTGTTCCAGCGCTAAGGCCTATCTTGACACTGTCCGAGACATGTACCATATTCCGATTCCATAGTAAGGACTGCCGTTGGTGACACCAAACCGTTCCCGATTACCGTTGGGGTACACCAGGGCTCTGTGCTCAGCCCACTTCTGTTCAGCGTGATGTTAGACGTATTGTCAGACAGCATCCTAGATTATCATGAGGTACCTCCATGGCTGCCCATGTATGCTGACGATATCGAGCTGACAGACTCTAACAAGGGGCGACTAATCCAACGTGATAAAAAGTGGAAGGAGGCACTTAAGAACGGCGGTCTGAAGATAAATGTGACAAAGACAGAGTACATGGCCTGCAACATCGCAGATCCCCTATCCGTGCGCATGAGAAATTCAAGTGCACGGATCAGGTGAGATACTTGGGATCTGTGCATAGCTCAACCGTGGACATCGATGGCGACGTCAAGGCCTGAATATCCGCTGCTTGGGCCACATGCTGGGAGGTAACAGGTGTCATCTGTGACCCCAAAATGCCGATAAAGTTGAAGGGACAGGTCTATAAGACCATAATTAGACCTGCTCTCCTATACGGTAGCGAGACATGGCCCCTTTTAGAGCAGCACAAGCAGGAGCTGCGCGTCACGGAAATGAAGATGCTGCGGTGGATGTGTGGAGTTTCACGGAAGGCTCGGGTTCGAAACGCCCACATTCGGGGTAGTTTTGGCGTACGTGATATCGCAGATAAGCTGCAAGAGTGCCGCCTTCGATGGTATGGCCACGTCTTGCGCAGATCGGCAAGTTATGTGGGGAGCAGGTGTCTGACCTTACCGCCCCCACCGGGCATGGAAAGGAAAGGCCGGCCCAAGAACGGCGATGGCTTGACGTAGTCAAGAACGATATGCGTGCCAATAAGCTCACCACTTGGGATACCGAAGACCTAGCGAGTTGGGGCAAGAATAGTAGGAAAGCGGGCCCTAGGCCCTCGCGTGCTGCGCGGGGGCGCAACCGGGACATAACGCCAAGATGATGATGATTCCTCTCCAGGGGTTTTTTTTCCAAAAGTTGGGATATCCGATGGTCAAAGAGTACAAAGAATTTTTGTCAATAGTTAGAAGTAAAGATTGAAATAAAACTATGAAGAATAACTGCGCTCTGAAAAGTTCGAACCAAGAAAACATTCTTATGATGATATGCAACTATAGTTAGACAGACACACAGACAGACTGGAAGATTTTCAGACAGCTACTTTAAAAGTAAAAAGTGTTGTTCAGCGAGCATCACTAAATGGCTCTGTTTAGACAGGATTTTCAAGTATTAAATTTGCTAACCGAAGTTACTCAGAAAGATGTTTCGTGAAAAGATACTTAGTTTTGGTCCCTTTTCTGAGAAGAGAGCCCAAAATGTCAAAAATTGTATACATCTAACGGTCTTAAAACAAGATTTATTTTTGAGAATCGTGTCTAATCAACGCCATCTATTACGATTATTTGAACAATTTTTTTCTTTTTAATCGGTTGTCGGAAAGATCCCAGTACTTTTACATTTATAATATTATTTTGGATTTGCATTATTTGTTGTGAGCTATCGACAAATCCCGTTCAACAATCCTGAAGATTATGCAAAACCTCTTATTATTGTGGAAAAGTGCCAAGTCCGAATAAGCTTTCGGGCTCATTTTAATGTCGTTTTTACATTACTTTATTTATTTAAAACTAAGAGCAAAATACTAAATGTTATTATCACACATTTTAAGAGTATGTTCCGGCTTTAATTACGCGTACCTTCGTTGGCGAGTAGCCCGATTGTTTAGCCCGGTAGGAATCGCGGAATATACCCATAAAATGAATTTATTTATTGTTTTACAGCTACCGCCAAAAATACAGTTGGGACTGCCATAAGCACAGGTGCCAAACGTAAGTAAAACTGTTTACTACTTACCTTACTAATAAATCATTCTGACGGCCCCTTTACGCCATCGGGATACGCATCTGGGAAAACGTTACATCCTTCATTGCTCTAGAGAAGTGTGTCAACTTTTTGGTATAAATACAACATCTGACGATCAACTGTCGGACTTCTGATCCCCTGATCTCAACACCCGGCCAGGTGGATAATTACCCTTTTCCACTTTCTCCATCTAACTTGCCAACATTGGCGGCAACCTTATCCCTACACCCCCAAAACTCTACCTATAATCACCACGCCATCGAAGCATGGAGGTTGCCCCCGGTTGTCCCTCCCGGTTGCCATCCATAGATGTCCAGTCGGTGCCATAAAAATACGGCGATAGACTTACTGTCACGTTTGAACTACTGATAAATAGACAACATTGTTGCAAGAAAGTCGTAAAAAGGAACTGCTCTTGCAACAATAAATTGCCGTCAGAGCACTTCTGCTGTCAAGTGGCGCCCTCATGTTTTTCACGACTTTCTTGCCAGACTGTATCTTTGTTTCTGTGTACATGTGTTAAAACCGTTCGTCTCGAGTCGAACGGTTTTCAATTTGGATTTTCGGCATGAAAAATGCAAAATTTCCCTATTGCTCGCATTCGATATTGCCGTTGTAATTAGAAAAGTCCTCAAAAATACCTGGTCATCCCGTTAATTGATGATTTTATAGCAAACTTTAGCATAATGTTAATTATAAACACACCGGCACATAAGATTATGGGCAAATACGGCACTACGTTACCTATCTGACAACTTGGCGAGTAATTCAGGCACTAACTGTAGAGATTAGCTGAAAATCAGCGCTGATGTCTCACTGCCTACAGCATATGCTGAACTAAGCTCTAGTTTAGCATGACACTACAATCTTTAACCTAATTTATGTCAGTATGAAATATTTTGTTTATTTATATTGTAGGAATTGCCAAATAAATATTATATCTATGTCTATGTCTATAGCTGATGATGTTGTTCTTCTTTTAAACAGTTGAGGCTGCTAAACTAAATTTCGTGGCTGACGTAGCAAGCACGGGTGCCTCTAGTGTTAGAGGTAAGTAACATAATTCATTCTTCTAACATCTAATATTTGTCTTCTCTTCTGCCCCCTAGTTTGGTAAACGTCACACTAGAATTGATAACAATTATGAAAAGTCAATGACAAGCTTTTATTGCGCGATATAGTACCTACTCATCGAGACCTTCCCAAAGAGCCAAAACACGATAGGGTTATCTTATTACGACCATTAGTTCCTATAACCATCTTCCGGCTCCAGCTTCATGGTACCATATTGATGTATTGTCATCCAAGTTACATAAGTACACCACATTTCAGCACAATCGGATACCAACAAATGGTTGAATAATGGCGAAATAAATGGTTGAATTTGACGGACAACTTACATATGATCAGTTAATAAAAGCTTGTAATAATAATAAAAAGGAGAAAGATCCAAGTCTAAGTTTGACAGGTGTCATAATTTCTTGCGGCCACGACACAAAGTTCATTTTCAATTATCCACTGTCGCTTAACTGTCAAAATAGGCTTTTAGATACTCGCAACCTGTAGGCTAATGACGTAACGCGTTGCCAACAATTCTCTTATTTGAATGGTTGAAACTGTTACTTTTGCGATCACGTACAATCGATTTCATAGTTTCAGTTTATTGCAATGGAACTTTCGTAGCTTGACCCATAGCCCTTTAGCAATCGATGATACGCAATCAAAAAAGGAACAATTTCAATAATTGAAATCAGACAACGTAATTAAAATCTGTCCAGACTGACTTGTCTTATTTGGTTATGGAAATTATGGATTCAAATGGATAATTTGCAGCAGTATTAGTTGAAATTTAAATTCCATGCAATTCTTATATAATTCAATACATCATACACAATGTACGTAGCGTGATTGATACGACAAGTCGTGATTTTCGGCATTATTTGTTCACCAAATAAGACAAGTTAGTTAGGACAGACAATAGCTTACTGTTTATGCTTTCGACACAGTTACTATACCTAGCGGAACACCCGACATTGCAGCTTGACATATCATAATTGCAATCGACTGCGTTTGACATTTATCAAAATAAGCCACTGCCACTGGCTAACCGAAGGGACTTTAGGTCCCTGTGTGTGTTCTATCAGCTGTACAGTTGGGAGCGTTCTGAGGAACTTTTTGATCGGGTGCCCACAGCACAATTCCGCTATCGCACCACTCGCCGTGGGCTGGGCACTCATCCTCACTATGTAGACCCTCTGTTGGTCACAACGCGAGGGTTCGAAAGACCGTTTCTCGCTCGTACGATTCGGATGTGGAATGAGTTCCCAGACACAATTTTTCCTTTGGACTATGACATGGCGAGCAGCGCATAGGTAGCGCCCCTGGAGTTGCTGATATCCATAGGCGGCGGCGACCACTTACCATACGGTGGCCTGCTTGCCTGTTTGTATGCCGTAGAAGATAAAAAAAGACCAGAGAAACAAAGAGCAGGGGGGTAGCAACGAAGAAGCAGGTAAACAAGCAAATGGGCCACTGATGGTAAATGATCACCGCCCTCCATGTAAATCGTCACTTGATAATCGGACTGCTCAATCAGTTCCGGGTACCCCAGCGCAGCGGAAGACCTTGATTAACCTCGCTTCACCAACGGTATTAGGAGGAACACCTAACGAGAGCCGAGCTCGTTGCATGAACCTCATAGGGCAAGACGGTAACCCATCCAGTTACCAGACTCTGCCACCGTTGCTTAACTGTTACCCATAGAAACCCGCAATATCCAAGTAGACACCAATTCGTTGTCAGCCTTTATGAAAGCCTTTCTCCCACGCACACTAAGGTTGTGGAATGAACTACCTCGAGTGGTTTTCCGTAGTACAATATGGCGTTCTTCAAGAAAGGGGTGAAAAGGTTTTTACGGGGTCGGCAACGCGTGGGTGATGCCCCTGGTATTGCAAACGTCCATTGGCTGCTGTGACTGCTTACCATCAGGCAGGCCGTAAGCTTGTTTGCCACCTTAGTGGTATAAAGAAATTAAAGATGTCTTCTGAACATCACAAAGGTACACGGCTTGCCTCCCCCTCACTTCACTGTGCTGACTCAGCGAACCAAAAAGGATCATGGCCTCTGACAACAAAGGACGACTCACGACTTCTACTATTGAAAAATGATGCTAACTGTGCTGTTATCTTGCAGGAGCTGCAGGCGCTTTCAGTGGTCTTGGTGAAGCGGCTGGCGGGGGCGGTGGAAGTGGGAAAGGAGGTGATTTAGATTAGATTTAGATGCATTTATTGCCCAAAGTGAATAAATAATCATCTTAGCGTTAATGTCCCGGTAGTGCTCTCGAGGGGTCCGCCTTGACCATGATCCAGGATTTGGCGATCACGTAATTACAGTGGAGCGACTACCATCTGGCCTCCGTGACCCAGCTACCAGGGAAACCTGAATTAGAATTAGAATTAAAATCATTTATTTGCTGTTAATGCGGTAGGTACATTAATAATGTAGGTGGTACAATTATCAGAGATGCACTTCTCACATTCAGACAGCTTAGGCACTGACATGCAAATATCAATACATAATAACCATTAATTACATTTTATCAATTAGAGAAATCTTTGATTTAAATTATAATTATGAGAATTCTTATACATGTTAGGCAATATTTCAATAATTTCATATTATGTCAATTCTAAATGTCAAATGTGTATGTTAATTGTTAGGCTCAACACAATATAAATCTTAAATAATTATGAATGTCAATACACATTACTAATAAATAACTACAAATAAAAATAATCAGAAAATAATTAGATTAGTTCAGGGACTGACTTACATAATATTACATGTCACATCATTTTTATTACTACCTATGTTACTCTTCTAGTAGCAGGTATTGAAAGATATAAACTCAGCTACAGAATAGAAACAATCCTTTTGAAGAATTTTGACAATTTGCTTATAAAAATATTATAGGGCTGGTTTTTTATTTCGTCAGGAACTTCATTATACATTTTTATACACATTGAGTATGCATTTTTTTCGAAACGTGTGCTTTTAGGTAAATGTTCCTCAACTATCGTATTTGTGTTTCTCGTGCTCCTTGGAAACATTTCTTTAGCCGTCTTAAAGCTTAAAGCTAATCTGACCAGATTGGATCACAGTTACAAATTCAGTTGCCTGAATTTGCAGGTTTCATCACGATGTTTTCCCTCAACGTAAGAGCATCGGTTAGTATTTAACTAATGTATACTAACCGATGTATCCTTACGCATACCTTTGTTGACGAGTAGCCCGATTGTTTAGATCGGTAGGAATCCCGGAACATACCCTTAAAATTAATTTATTTATTGTTGCTCAAGGTGCAGTTGGGGCTGTCGTAAGCACAGGTGCCAATCGTAAGTAAAACTGTTTGCTACTTATCTAATAAATCATTCTGGCGGCTCCTTTCCGCCATCGGGACACGCATCTGGGAAGACGTTACATTCTTACGTCGTGAATGTTCCAGCTATCCGCAAGACATATTGGTTCAACCTTTGTGTCTGCGAGTGTGTTCCCTGATCAATATAATCTAGATGCCTTCAAGGCTAGAGTGAATAGGCTGTTCCAAGACGGGCATGCTCCATCTTCGATCATATCGTCACTTGCCACCAGGTGAGATGGCGTTCAAATGCCTGGCTAAATAAATCAACAACCGATAAAAATAAGAGATAAGTAGAATATACATTGTAGCGACATCTGTCGCTCCAATAGTAGCAAACACGAACACAAGGTTGGCAAGCATCCGCACATAGATGGCGCTGACCGTAATTCATCGCGCTAGAGAAGTGTGCCAACAACAACTTCTGACGATCAACTGTCGGACCCCTGGTCCCCTGGTCTCAACACCCGGCCAGGTGGATAATTACCCTTTTCCACCTTCTCCATCTCGCTTGCCAACATTAGCGGCAACCTTATCCCTTCATCCCCAAAACTCTACCTACGATCACCACGCCCTCTAAGCATGGAGGTTGCCTCGGTTGCCCCTCCCGGTTGCCATCCATAGATGTCCAGTCGGTGCCATAAAAATACGGCGATAGACTTACTGTCACGTTTGAACTACTGATAAATAGACAAAATTGTTGCAAGAAAGTCGTAAAAAGGAACTGCTCTTGCAACAATAAATATCTGTCAGAGCACTTCTGCTATCAAGTGGCGCCCTAATGTTTTTCACGACTTTCTTGCCAGACTGTACCTTTGCTTCTGTGTACATGTGTTTAAACCGTTCGTCTCGAGTCGAACGGTTTCCAATTTTGATTTTCGGCGTGATAAATGCAAAATTTCCCTATTGCTCGCTTTCGATATTGCCGATGTAATTAGAAAAGTATAGAGTTTTTCATGTCGAAAATCAAAATTTAAA
This sequence comes from Blastobasis adustella, assembly GCA_907269095.1. Classification (NCBI taxonomy): domain Eukaryota; kingdom Metazoa; phylum Arthropoda; class Insecta; order Lepidoptera; family Blastobasidae; genus Blastobasis; species Blastobasis adustella. The sequence continues at coordinate 9,229,540 of OU026140.1, forward strand.
ACCGTACACCTCGAGGTAAGCTACTCAAAAATACCTGGTTATCCCGTTTATTGATGATTTTATAGCATACTATATCATTATGTTAATTATAAACACACCGGCACATAAGATAATGGGCAAATGTACGGCACTACATTACCTGTCTGACCACTTGGCGAGTAATTCACGCACTAATTTAAGAGATTAGCTGAAAATCAGCGCTGATGTCTCACTGCCTACAGCATATGCTGAAGTGAGCTCTAGTTTGGCATGACACTACAATCTTTAACCTAATTTATGTTAGTAAGAAATATTTTGTTTGTTTATATTGTAGGAAGTGCCAAATAAATATTATGTCTATGTCTATGTCTATATCTGATGATGTTGTTCTTCTTTTAAACAGTTGAGGCTGCTAAACTAAATTTCGTGGCTGACGTAGCAGGCACGGGTGCCTCTAGTGTTAGAGGTAAGTAACATACTTCTTCCTTCTAACAGCTAACATTTGTCTTCTCTTCTGCCCCCTAGTTTGGTAAACGTCACACTAGAATTGATAACAATTATGAAAAGTCAATGACAAGCTTTTATCGCGCGGTATAGTACTTACTCATCAAGACCTTTACAAAGAGCCAAAACACGATAGAGTTATCTTATTACGATCATTAGTTCCTATAACCACCTTCCGGCTCCAGCTTCATGGTACCATATTGATGTATTGTCATCCAAGTTACATAAGTACACCAAATTTCAGCTCAATCGGATACCAACAAATGATTGAATAATGGTCTATATTTGACGGACAACTTACATATGATAAGTAAATAAAAGCTTGTAATAATAATCAAAAAGAGAAAGATCCAAGTCTAAGTTTGACAGGTGTCATCATTTCTTGCGGCCACGACACAAAGTTCATTTTCAATTATCCACTGTCGCTTTACTGTCAAAATGGGCTTTTAGATGCTCGCGACCTGTAGACTAATGACGTAACGCGTTGCCAACAATTCTCTTATTTGAATAGTTGAAATTGTTACTGTTGCGATTACGTATCGATTTCATAGTTTCAGTTTATTGCAATGGAACTTTCGTAGCTTGACCCAAAGCCCTTTAGCAATCGATGATACGGAATCGAAAAAGTAACAATTTCAATAATTGAAATCAGAGAACGTAATTAAAATCTGTCTAGACTACATTCTACTACTACTCAAAACTGTGCTGATATTTTGCAGGAGCTGCAGGCGCTTTCAGTGGTCTTGGTGAAGCGGCTGGCGGGGGCGGTGGAAGTGACAAAGGAGGTGATGTAGATTAGATTTAATTTCATTTATTGCCCAAAGTAAATAAATAATCATCTTGGCGTTAATATCCCGGTTGTGCTCTCGAGAACGAGGGCCCGGGGTCCACCTTGACAATTATCCAGGATTTGGCGATCAGGTGATTACGGTGGAGCGACTATCATCTAACCTCCGTGACCCTGCTACCAGGGGAACCTGACGTTACAAATTCAGTTGATTGATTTTGCAGGTTTCATCACGATGTTTTCCCTCACCGTAATAACATCGGTTAGTATTCAACTAACGTACATAACTCATAAAAGAGTCATTAGTCAACCGCCTGGCTACCGGAGTTCTCTCTCACGTTGAATATCACAAAGGTACACGGCTTGCCTCCCCCACACTTCACTGCGTTGACTCAGCGAACCAAAAATGATCATGGCCTCTGACAACAAAGGACGAATCACGTCTTCTACTATTAAAAATTGATACTAACTGTGCTGTTATGTTGCAGGAGCTGCTGGCGCTGCCAGTGGTCTTGGTGAAGCGGCTGGCGGGGGCGGTGGATGTGACAAAGGAGGTGATTTAGATAAGATTTAGATTCATTGAATATTAGAAAAAAATATTACAGTGGACGCCACGACATGATAATTTGCAATACAATTATTTTGAGCACAAAAAAAGACAGCACATAAAACACGGGGATACTTATAGGGCTCTCATTGTCTTTCTCTTTGCCATCATCCAGCGTTAATGGACCCTCAGCATAATGTTGTGCTCGCTTGCCGCGAACAACAACGCTGGTTTTCAATGGTAATAACCGTAATAACCTAACGACACTATTGAATATAACAAAGGTACATGGCTTGCCTTTCTCTCACTTCACTGTGCTGACTCAGCGACCCAAAATGGATCTTGGCCTCTGACACCAAAAGACGCCACTCACGCCTTCTACTCTTAAAAAATGATACTAACTGTGCTGTTATGTTGCAGGAGCTTCTGACAAGGCTGGTGGGGTCGGTGGTACAGGAATTGGTGGAATAGGTACTTACCGCATATATTCACTGTTTGTAACGCCACTTCAACATACACATGCCCGTATCCCAGTAGGTCATCATCATCATCGTCATCGTCATGTCAGCTGGAAGACGCCCACTGCACTGGGCATACGCCTCCCACAAAAACCTGTTCTGTGCCTTCCTCATCTAGCTGGTCCTGTAGTCTTTACCAGGTCGTCGGTACACGTTATGTGAGGCCTACCCTACGTTGCGTCTTCCATTACGTGATCGCTACTCGAGACCTTTAGTGCCCCATCGGCCATCTGTTTTGCAAGCCGCCCTGTCCACTGTCACTGAAGCTTGGCAAATCTTCGGGCCCAGTTGGTGGGGTCGGCACAATATGTCTCGCCATTTCAGAACTCAATCCTTTTACTTACACAGTCCATCCATATTCGCTTAGGGTGTCCTCTACTGATTCATATCATCACCTGCCTTGTCACAGCCTAGAGACTAGCAACATATACCAAGCTATCTTATTGATCATTTTCTCTTTCGCCACTGGCGCTACTTTTAAAACTACTTAAAATAATTATCTTGGCGTTAATGTCCGCCTTGACCATGATCCAGGATTTGGCGATCAGGTAATTACAGTGAAACGACTAACATCTGGCCTCCGTGACCCTGCTACCAGGGGAGCCTGAACAGATTGGATCATGGTTATACATTCAGTCGCCTGAATATGCAGGTTTCATCACGATGTTTTCCCTCCCCGTACGAGCATCGGTTAGTATTAAACTAATGTTCATAACTCAGAAAAGTGTCATTGGTACATGGCTGCAGTGGGATTCGAATCCGGTACTTCGCGCTTACGAGTCGGATACCCTAACCGCTCGGCCACCGCCGCTCGCTACTCTTAAAACCACTTATAAGACGGAAACAGGTTCACCTCTGAATTCATAGTAGGCAAACGGAGCCCCAGCATGACTGAAATGTATTTTATGTACGTTCCGTTCACTCTGCAAATGTTGACACGTGTCATTTTATAAAAGCTGTACTTTTCAATAATTGAAATTTTGGCGTTAATGTCTCAGTTGTGCTCTCTCGCCCGAGGGCCTGTGATCCGCTATAGCCATGATACACGCTTTGGCAGATCAGAAAATTGCAGTGGAGCGACTGCCATCTGACTTCCGCTAATCATGGTTACACATTCAGTTGCCTGGATGTGCAGGTTTCATCACGATGTTTTTCCTCGCCGCATCGGTTAGTGTTTAACTAATGTACATAACTCAGAAAAGCCATTGGTCTACTACGAATGTATTATGTAGGTGTGCGACGGGATTGGTAGTTGTCTTTTCTTCGGTATAGTTTCCGTATTTTCTACCTCAATAACTGTTTTGTCTCTTTCAATTAAACCTCTCTGTACTTAGTTTTTTAACAATGCAAGGCACAAATATTTAATTTATTTACAGTGCTTTATTTCCCTTTACAGGTTTTTAGATAATAAAAACATCTATGGACTCTACTAAAGTATGGGGAGGTGTCACGTCACTAGATTACAAATGTTATAATGAATATTGTTTGAGTAAAGTTAAATAATAAATTATTTTTCATGTTTACGTTCTTTTTTATTTACCTAATTTCTTGTATAATTTTTTTTTAAATGCGTATCCGAAGTGTAAAAAAGGAACACTAGGTTCTTCACTATCTGTCTGTCACGTGCATGTATTTTTGAAACCGTAACAGCCAAGTGCCTAAATTCACAGAATGTTAACCATTGCCCGAATAAAAGAAAGACTAGGTGGTAACCATTTTACCTTTTCCTGTTTAGAATTTGATACTGCCACTAAATTTCAGTAGGCCTTGCCAAATAAAGCAAACAAGACAAATGAGTAGGACTGAAATAAACAAATTATTATTAAAAAATATTTTTTTTATCATACGGTAGGCAAACAGGCACGCGGACCACCTGATGGAAAGTGGTTACCACTGCCTATAGACCAATATCGCCAATGCGTTGCCCACCTCTATAACACGTTGCTCTGGCAGCAAAAGGCCCCTCCACTGCCAAAGCCACGGTTCCCAAATCAGCACCCCATGGAGACCTTACTCACCGACAGAAACACAATACTATTTAAAAGAGTATTGTTTAGCTGCGGTATTCTGTAAGGTGGAGGTACTTCCCCATTCGGGCGGCTCCAATTCGAACGGGATTCCTCGCTCTCTTAATTTAATGAAATTTCACTTTAAGGTTTTATTACAGAAGACTAAAATAATTTTAGGCACGTAGATCTAGTGTAAGCTTCCTGCAATTTATTGGCATAGCAGCTAAAGGTAAAATGGTTACCATCTAGTAGGTACCATAAAGTTGAGCTAGTTTTCCTAAAACACAAAAAGAAACATTTATTGAACACGTTTTATATGCAAAGATCTCGATACTATTGTAAATACCTACATGAAATTAAGCGAAAACTACTTACTAAAATTTACTTGAACTAAAATTTAGTTTTTAACACAAAAAGAAAAAAAATATTCACAAACAGAAGCTAATTTTTTTCAATTGATTCAAATGGCAGATGGAAGTGTAGCCGATATGAGAAAAGCTAAAGTACCAGGTTTATTCATTAATGTATCAGTAAGTACTTTGTCGCAACAACATTGCCTAGTCAAGCGAGAGACAAATCAAATCATTCTACTACATTTTAGAGCAAAAAATTAAGGTGGCCACACTTTGGCTATCGCCTTATTAAGGGGTAAAGACACGCTACACCGTTGTCAATGCGGATTTCAACTCAAAATTGGTGAAAACAAAACGTAGCCCAGCATGGCTAACATATATAATAAGACCACGCCAAGTTCGAATAAATTATAAAAAAAAAAAAAAATGTATGTGTGGCAACTTATGACAAGTTTTTTAAAAGTTATAGGACGTCATTCATAAAAGTCATAACAAACAATTTGATTTCGGTAGGATTCTTTATTTTCGTAAGTTATGAAAAATATTATTAAATAATGGGCAAAACAATTAAAAAGGTAGTGAGAGTGATAATTTTCAGCATGATTAATAATTTAGTCAACCTAAAAGTACAAGGTCTAACTTATATATTTATGTATGTATTTTAGATAGCTTGTTTTAATAATATGTCTAGCTTTATATACCTATAAATTATAATATAATGTATTTATGTATTTATATATTCATTTTTTGTGCACGTCGTATCTGCGTTACTTTAGTCTAACATCACTCTTCTGTAGGCCTGCTGGAAGAAATTTCTCTTTAGAAATAAGCAGCGCCTGTTGTGTCTTCTATACTGTTATATTTCTCTGTATATAATTATTGTGTACAATAAACAGTTAAATAAATAAATAAATAAGGTCAAGCCAAATATCTGATTGTTTACAAGAAGAATTGACAAGGACTCACAAGGACAGATTATCCCCAGATTATTGCCATATCCACATTTTATCATTATTACTACTGTCAGTCGATTCGGACTTAGCGTGGTTCTACTATAATACACTCAAGCCACTATGGAATGCTTTCGGAAATGGTACGAACCATATGTATGAAATCCATAGAACTGTCATTTCGTAAGTAAATATGGTCATCTAAAAAGAATAAAAACTTTTACGAAAGCAAATTCATTGCGAAAAACCTTATGCCGTGATTTGCTCGGAATCTCTATTTTTCAATAGTCAAAGAAGGTTAGAATATATTACTTTATAGAACGTAGACTCTAAAATCCCAATCAAGCTCAAGGGGCTAATATATAAGAGCATAATTAGGCCTGTGATGCTTTACGGCAGCGAAACCTGGCCGGTGCTGACAAAGCACGTCCGCGAACTCCACGCCAACGAAATGAAAATGCTGCGGTGGATGTGTGGCGTCACGCGACTGGATCAAGTGCGTAACGAGAACATCCGTGGCAGCCTTGGCGTAAGAGATATCGCGGATAAAATCAAAAAGGCACGGCTACGCTGGTATGGTCACGTGTTGCGTAAGCCGCAGGGATACGTGGGAAATAGGTGCCTGAATCTGCCGGTATCAGGAAAGAGATCCCGCGGAAGGCCCAAGAAGCGATGGATTGACATCGCCGTGTCGGACGCGAGAGTCTGCTTACGACGTGAGGATGCCGAAGATCGGACAAAGCGCGGAAACCAAAGCAGGAAAGCGGACCCTGGCAGTAGCCGGGATTGACCGCTACATAGAAGAAAGGGGGCTTATACTGAGAGCTAATTAAAAAAAATTGCGTTTATCAGACACGATTTTAAAGATACTAAAAAAAATTACATGGATAGGCAAAGGCACCATATAGGTACAGCCGAAAAAATGGGCATAGAGACATAGAAGGTGCGTCGACCTATTGATTTTAGTAAAACCATTAATAAATATTAATAATATCATCTTTGGTGTCCGAGGCCAAGATCCACTTTGGGTCGCTGAGTCAGCGCAGTAAGTAAGTAAGTATATCATCTTAAATTTTATATATATTTGGAAACGCCCTGTTTGCAGATACACTCGCATGCAGAAACTTCTCGTATATTTTGTTAAAATCACTTTCCGCTGGAGGCACTGTTCAAAATGAATACTTACACTCGGCGTGGTTCTGAACTGGTCAAGGCTCCTTCTATGCCTCTATGTAAAATTTCTTTGGCAGTACTTATGGCGTGTCGTGCCTTTGCCAACTCATTAAAAATTTTAGAATATTGAGAATCGTCTTAACATTGTATCTGATTAATGCCATCATAGAGTTGTTTCCAACTATTTTCTTTTTTAATGTAGCTGTCAGAAAATCCCTCATTTAATGCGCAAAAATAAGACAAATAATTATTCGCGAGTTCAGATGGAGCTGCTGAACTGACTTCGATGTTCTATATATTATATAATCATCTTGGCGTTAATGTCCCGGTTGTGCTCTCGCGTACGAGGGCCCGGGGTCCGCCTTGACCATGATCGAGGATTTGGCAGGTCAGGTAATACAGTGGAGCGACTGCCATCTGACCTCCATGACCCTGCTACCGGGGGAACATGACCAGATTGGATCATGGTTTCACATCCAGTCGCCTGTTTGTGCAGGTTTCATCACGATATTTTCCCTCACCGTTAGAGCATTGGTTAGTATATAATTAATATACATAACTCAGAAAACAGTCATTGGTACATGGCCGGAGCGGGATTCGAACCCGGGACCTCTGGCTTATGAGTTGGATACTGTAACCTCTGGGCCACCGACGCTCTTATATTTTCTATATATTATACATATATGTCGAGAATTAGGGCAGCTTCTAGCAGGGGAGAGATCTATTAGAAGTTATTTTTGAGATAGAAATAAATATTCAGCAGAACAGTTTAACAGTATATAAAAGTAATAGCAAACAATGAAAGAATAGGAAGAATTTAGAATAGTTACAGTAACTGTAGCAGACGTAATGTGGGGCTACCAGACCCTTGGGTCGCTTGAAGACCCGCCATCGGTGCGCAAGAAGGTCTTTCAACATGCGCACAGTATGTGCAGCATGCGCAGTTCCATGGATTTCGTACGTATGGTTTGTACATTTTCCTAAAGCATTCCATAGTGACTTTATATGTGTGTGGCGATGCACATTGAAGATGTGCGCCGCGCGGAGCACTGCACGATGAGGCAAAACCCGCAATCCAAGCCCGAAACGTTAGCTCAGATGTTTGAATTTTTTCTACATATTTTTAAATTCGATCTGTCATCGACTGTAAGTTTTCTTTCTTTTTGTGTTAAAAAGAAAAATTTGGTCACGTAAATTTCAGTAAGTAGGTACTTACCTAATTTTATGTATTTTAAGAACGTGTCCAATAAATATTTTGTGTTTTTGGAAAAGGAACCTAACTCGTAGACCTACGTACGTAGAAAATCTTTTAATCTTCTGTTATAATAACTTTAAAGTGAAATTTCATCAAATTCGAAATTTAGTGCCAATGTCAAACTCAACAAATTTTTAGTGAATTTCAAGCTCCTGGCTGTAACGGTTTCAAAGATACATGAATGTGACAGACAGACAGACAGTGAAGTACCTAATGCTCCTTTTATACCCTTCGAATACGCAACTTAAAAAAAAAAAAAAGTAATTGGTTAAATAAAAAAGAACATGAACATGAAAAATAATTTATTATTTAACTTTACTCAAACAATATTCATTTTAGCATTAGTAATCTAGTGACGTGACATCACTCCATGCTTTTGTAGTATCTGTAGATATTAATATTATTTTTAACCTGTAAAAGAAAAAAAAATACAGTAAATAAATTAAACATTTATCAAGGCATTGTTAGAAAACTATGTAAAGAGTTGTAATACAAAGAGACCAAACAATAATGTTCTCTAATGTTCTGTAGAACAGACTTACCACCTATCCTATAGTATAATATTCTGTTTCTAGTTGTCTAAGGTTGTCTGGAATAAATTGCTTTAAGCGATAAGGCCGCCGGTTGCTTTTTTCCCCAGTTTTTGTTTTATTTTATGTATATGCAATAAAGAATTTTTCATTCAATCATTTATTTCTTTTCAATTATTGAGGTCACCAATACGGACCGTATACCGAAGAAAAGACAACTCAACTTAACTTTCTAAAAAAATAGAAAAAAAAAATGTTGTATGTACCTCACAAACAGACTGGTGGTTTCTTGATGCCGCCTTTATGACCTGGAATAACATAAATGTTTTAGTTTTTATAGTTATTATTTTTTAAACTTGTTATATTTACTTATGACTTTATTCACTAAAATACAGCATTATAGTCTTAATCCAATGAGTGTTGGATTTCATGTACCCATCTGCAAATCGCACAAATTTTGAAATGGAATGTGAATATTCACATCTTCACATTAAACCCCATAACTGTCCACATCATGGGCTCTCTTTTTGAACCGTTCGCCTCTAGTCGAACGGTTTTCTGATTTTCGGCATGAAAAATTCAACTATCACATGAGTAGATATCCCTACTCGTGTGATTCCACCCGGCCAGTCATCGCACGGTCCACCTACGCCCACAATACTAGTAGGGCAATTTCACGTGAAAATGTGGATACACTGGATACAATCTTCAAACTTTTTCCAGGTGCGAACTACGTTTTTACATTTTTCCGTGTCTCAATCGAGTTTTTATGTTATGCGGCAAACAGACAGGCATGCGGACCACCTGATGGAAAGTAGTCAGAGCCGCCTATGGACATCAGCAACACCAGGGGCGCTACCAATGCATTGCCCGCCTCTAAAGAAATAACATCAAAGGGATCCCGGATTTTAATAATAACCCATACTTTGCGCGGTGAAAACCGCGGGGAGCGGCTAGTCTTGAACATCTAAGGCTGATATATTTATAAACTGTGTAGTAGCTGTATTCCTTGACCCCAAATATGTGCATATAGACACCAAAAGTGTGATTCTAAAGATTTAAAAAATAAAAATATTGATACAATACGCATTTTTCAATATGGCAGCCTTAAAATCCAAGATGGCCAACGGAGGAGTTGGTTCATATAAAAAAATTTAAACCTACCCAACACCTGGAAATAATGTGGTCCTTGTATCCAGTGTGTCCACATAAAGGTAAATTTGACCAACGAGTTGTTCCAGTATACACATTATTTGTAAACTAGCGTTTGTCCGCGACTTTGTCCGTTTAATTCGGTTATAAAGTTGCAGACCCGTTCCCGCATGAACAACATTGAATTTCAGGATAAATTGAAGCGTAAACACTATTCTGGGCTACAGAATTTCAGAAATCAGTTCAATAGTTTTGGAGTAACAAACATCCAAACGTACTTCTAAGGCCCGGATTAAAACAAGCGTCACCGACGCAAAGATCGTCAATAACGCAGGTAGCCTCGCCAACACTTGTTTAAATCCGAGCCTCATAAACCTACTAATAATAATATTCAAATAATTACCACCACTTTCGCCTTTGCCGCCTTTTGATCCACAGTCGTCTGATCCGCCTTTGCCGCCGCTTGATCCGCCATGTCCGCCATTACCGCCGTTTGATCCACCTTTGCCGTCTTTGCCGTCTTTGCAGCCTTTGCCGCCTTTGTCACCTTTGTCGCCTTTGCCGCCTTTGTCGCCTTTGTCGCCTTTGTCGCCTTTGTCGCCTTTGTCGCCTTTGTCGCCTTTGTCGCCTTTGTCGCCTTTGTCGCCTTTGTCGCCTTTGTCGCCTTTACCACCGTCTGATTCACAGTCTTCGCCGTTAGATCCGCCATTGCCGCCGTTTGATCCGCCATTGCCGCCGTTTGATCCGCCATGTCCGCCATTGCCGCCGTTTGATCCACCATTGCCGCTGTTTGATCCGCCATGTCCGCCGTTACCGCCGTTCGATCCGCCATTGCCGCCGTTTGATGCACCATTACCACCGTTCGATCCATTGTTACCGCCGCTTGATCCGTTATTACCCCCGTTTGATCCATTATTACCGCCGTTTGATCCGCCATTACCGCCGCTTGAATCACAGTCGTCTGATCCGCCTTGTCCACCATTTGATCCGCCATTACCGCCGTTTGATCCGCCGTTACCGCCATTTGATCCATTATTACCGCCGTTTGATCCATTGTTACCGCCGCTTGATCCGTTGTTACCACCGTTTGATCCGCCATTGCCGCCGTTTGATCCGCCATTACCGCCGCTTGATCCACAGTCGTCTGATCCGCCTTGTCCACCATTTGATCCGCCATTACCGCCGTTTGATCCGCCATTACCGCCATTTGATCCATTATTACCGCCGTTTGATCCATTGTTACCGCCGCTTGATCCGTTATTACCTCCGTTTGATCCGTTATTACCGCCGTTTGATCCGTTATTTCCGCTGTTTGATCCGCCATTGCCACCGTTTGATCCGCCATTACCGCCGCTTGATCCACAGTCGTCTGATCCGCCATGTCCACCATTTGATCCGCCATTACCGCCGTGTGATCCGCCATTACCGCCGTTTAATCCACCTTTTCCATCGTCTGATCCACAGTGTTCGCCGTTAGATCCACCTTTGCCGCCGCTTGATCCACCTTTTCCGCCGAGTAATCCACCTAAGCCGTGTAAACCACCGCCTAATCCGCCTTTGCCGCCGCTTGATCCTTTGCCTAAATTACGACCAAATTAATGATATATTATTTAAAAAATCTAGTGAATACCTAGTCTCCTAAACCTAAAAGTATGTGTGAAAAGTTGTAAAGTGACGAATGTGGGTTGGGGGTGATGCCCCTGGCATTGCAAACGTCCATAGGCTGCGGTGACTGCTTACCATCAGGCAGGCCGTAAGCTTGTTTGTCACCTTAATAGTATTAAAATAAATTAAAAAGCAAATGTGAAATAAGTGAGAGAGGTTAGTCAGGACCGTAGCAATTGGAACGACGTGGTCTCTGCCTACCCTTAGGGAAAAAGGCAAGGTTTGTAACATTACAATCCATGTATATTTAAGAACAATTTCGATAAAACTGATTTTGCGTTTGGATCACAGTATACTGCGCGAAGAAATCGTAAGTTGGAGAGTCCATCAACTCGATAAGAAGAATTGGGTTTTAATCTAAGAAAACCGCATCGAAACCAGTTTATTCGTTAAGTAGCTACGATTCCACTGACGAGGACACAGATACACACGTCAAACTTATAAGACCTGTCTTTTTGCATTGCCAGTTCAAAATTGATAGAAAAGAAAAGCTTCATATCATCATAGATGTCACGACACGTCACAATACAAAAACATCTAGTTTTGAAAAGAAATTAAAGCGATCTATTGAACAACTAACATCTCTTCTTCTTCCTTGCAATGTCCCACGTTATGTGGGGTCGGCTCTCCTAATAACGGTATTGCTTGCTTGGCGGTGCAGTGTCGGTGGGTTATTGCGGGGCCCACTGAAAACCAGCGTTGTGGTTCGTGGCAAGCAGCCCCAACATTATGCTGAGGAGGGTCCATTTACGCTGGAAGCCCACGAGAAATGCCACTGGGAACCCTATAATTGTCCCCGTATTTTATGTACCATTTTTGATTTTGTGTTAAATATAATTGTTTTGCAAATTGTCATGTCGTGGCGTCCTTTGTAATAAATTTTTCTTTCGTTATTTCTAATTTGTCTGCGCCATGACAGTAGGGTTGTAGGGTCTGGTAGGCTTTCGGTGTTTCTAAGGGTGATCATGCTGGTGTACCATGTACATGATACACCAGCATGACCAACATGATGATGCAAATGAGCATTATGACATTAAACAACTAACATAAAAACTAAATATGTACAATAAAAAGAAAAAACAATTAACGTAAAAAATGTGGTTTAAAATTTATATTAAAACAGTTTCAAACATAAAATCAACAACTACAATCCCCATAGGTCTGTTCCCAATGGCATCGTCGGAGTCGTAACTGCCAGTCTAAAAGGAACCCACTTAGCATAATGCTGTGTGCCACGAGCCGTGCCTCACAACGCTGGTTTTGGGTCCTTCCGTTCGACAAAAAAACTGCACTGCTTCCATCGACATGTATATGTGTGATGAGTATGTATCATCATCATCACAGCTCATAACAGTTCACTGCAGGAATTGGAACCTCTCCCACGAAAGGGGAGGTTGTTGCCATAATCTCCACGCTTGGCAGGGTTGGAGATCGCAGTGTTATAAACATAACAGTGTTACAAATAGAAAAAGCTGCTGCCCATTTTCCAGCCTACGGAGGCTCTAGATCTTTTGCCTCGAAAGCATTAGTCGTCTTGTACGACACCCACGAGTGTAACGGGTTGGTGCTATTCTACTCTGCCGGACACGCCTGAGTAGAATCTATTAATATAATATAACAACCATGCTTACCATCATCACAGCCTTTACCACCGCCTTTGCCAAATAATAAACCTGTGGAAATAAATCAATGATTGTACTCGGCTTATTTAATAAAAAGTAATGTAAAAGTAGTTAATCGCTTCTCTGCGAAGATTGCGATCCGCATTGTCGAGGATTTATTTAAAGCCTTATTATCCTGTATGAAAGTTAGTACCTACCTAAGTATGACAAAAATTGCGGTAAATCCTAAAAAATAACCTAAAATGGTTGTTTGAAATTTACTACTATATTCAGTTCTGTAAAATGTCATACAAAAATAGCAAAAGATATAATATCGAAGAAACCGGCATGGACTGATTTTGACTGACATCAACTTTCAGAAAAATTTTTGTTTGTTGTTTGACAATATACCTAATGTGTGTTCATAACGGCAGCCAGAATTTAACTTGCAAAAAATGACTTATTATTGTAAATTATCCTAAATGAAAAAAGTTTTTACTACTTATATTTATATCAAATATTACATAAAATTCTTATTGGCATGCAATATAAGTTCTAACAATATTTTTTCCAGATTAATGTTATCAATCAAAAATGTTTTCTTCGTAAATGCACTACTTTTGCAAAGGTACTTTGAGGTACTGTTAGGTGTGCGTTCTAATACTGTTGGCGAAGCGAGGTTGACCAAGTTCTTCCGCTGGGGACCATGAGACTGGTTGAACAGTATCGGGAGCCTAAATAAAATTAGCTATGAATTAAATCACTTTTTGTACACTAGTTCCACTTTATTATACAAATTTTATTTAATTGCTACAACATAAAAAAAAAATTAAAATATTTTTAATAAAAACGAAATCAAACTTACACCATATTTTTTAAATATGTAACATTTTTCGATTTTAAAGCGATCACATTTATTTCTTAATTTTTGTTAGAAGCTCATGTCCTCACACCACCAGCTAAGCCGTAATATTTGAAAGGGTCTAAAGTTTTTACATGTTTGAGTACATTTTATATATTTGAGTACATTGAACATTTGAGTACATCAGTTCCCCAAACTCGTTTTTATCGGAGTTAATATGAAACTATCGCAGCTAAGTGGAATCCCCAAGTTAAGGAATGAAGTTGGAACTAGGTACTGTAGCATGTGTGCTCGGGCAGGCCTTAGGTTAGGACGGGCTCTAAGATAGGTAGGCTTTCGGGTTAGGTTGGTGCTCCCATAGGGCGGCCTGGGCTTCAGTCGGTTAAGTAGGTTGGAGCAAGTAGGACATATAGGCTCCCTCTATGAGCACACATAGCGTTGACTAGGTAGGAATTCAAATGTGTTCTACTTGAATGAGATGTAAGGTATCTTTTGTATTTTATGGCATTCATTAGTATACTTTGGTAAATTAGTTTAAATTAAGCAATTACATCTTTTACTAAGAATCCACGCCTCCCCCCCTCGGTGTTACAGTACACATAATATTTATTACTTTGAATTTGTTTATTAGCTCGCAAGGGTTTTCTCGGGGTTACTCTATTATAATACGCATGTATTTTACAACATTAACCTTCCGGCAGAATTTCTCTAAATAATAGTGAAAACCACAGCAAATTCTGTTGCTTGATTAAAATAATGTAAGCGTACATACAGACGGACAAACTGAAATGTAACTATGATCCATATGTGGCATAGTTACGCCCTACAGGGCTACCTACTGGCAGATATTGGCACTTGATCGTGAAGAGTGGAAGAATCGGGAGGCCTTTGCCCAGCAGTGGGATGATTCAGGCTGATATAATAATAATAAAAAATACTAGTGGTCTTATTCATAAAAGTTATATGACGTTTATAAAACCTATTTATCTTTTCAATTTCAATCATTTAAGTGACAGATATCTAGAGACAAAATATATTTTAGCTAAAATAGATTCAATAAAAGGAGATGTATGAAAAGAGTTGTGGATATATACGAGGCTAGGGAGTTGTGTCAGGACAGAGCAAAGTGGCGGTCCATAGTCACTGCCTACCCCACCTGTGGGACACAGGCGTGAGCTTTATGTATGTGTATGTATGTAATTCAATAGACGTCAAATAAGCAGTTTACATAGGTATTAGCTATCTATATTAGGTGTAATAACTCATTCCAAAGTTCATGGTTAAAGCGGACCCCGGGCCATCGCGGCACAGATACCGACTTTGTTTTATACGTCAAGATGGCTTATTATTATTCTTGGCCAAATTCAGTCATCTAAATTCAAATGCAAAACGCGTTAATGCAAGACAAAAGTGGAATGTAGAATAAATTCCATAAATTCTCACAGAATAAAGTCCATTTTTGTATCACCTATTTATTATGTTACGCGTTGCTCCTCTTTCCAAAAGGCATGATACAAAAATGGATATATTGATCGTTCTCTTACGCTTGCTGCTTCTTTAGACGACTTTATTTAGCCAAGTGTTTAGTGTAGCCTTAGGTTTTTTTGGATTTAGATTTCACATTGTATTCTTTTTCCATTTCCATTCCCAAATTATCAATGTCACTGGTAGAATAAAGTACTAAATTATTTAAACTTACCAAAAGTGGGATACGCGCAAGCTGTTGCTGCCTGTAAAATAAACAAATCGTCAGAAAATAACATTGACACAAAATAAAAATTTATAGTTTTTGCTTTTTGGTATGTATGGTAATCCGCGCGCGATCGAAAGGTACCTGGCAACCCTAAGTAACTATAGTTCGTGTCAAATGAATGGGGAATTTCAGACAAATACTTTAAAAATTAAAAACTGTAGTTCGGTGTGCCTCGCTAGATGGCACTGCTGAAACAGGGTTCTCAGGTATTGAATTTGATAACAGAAGTAACTGGATAAGGTATTTCGTGTTTAAAAGTAGATTATCAGTTATCTAACACCCATAACACAATTACTGTTATCAATAGGCTTGCATTTGATCTCAGCTCACCTAATGGAAAGCGACGATGAGGTCTTTTATTCATTTTCATACCTTGCTCTTTAAACGCCCTATTCACTATATTCAACATATCCTCTAGCTCGTTATCTGACAATGCAAGTAAACTTCATCATCACCAAGGAGACACTTAGCCACTCATCCATTCTCAATCCATATCCCATTTCTTTCAAACCATTCAAGCAGCTGTCCATATAAAGATTGAACAGCCATGGTGACGCAATTCTATGTTGCATCATCACAGATGTCCCACAAGATATTAAACCAGTCTGAGTTCGCCTCATTGATCCTAATACAGGCTTTATATTTGTATTTCAAAACCCTCACTAGGCAGCCCTGAATCCCATAGTACATAGTGACAGTGTTGACCATAACTCAATCCTCAGTACCCGATCATAAGCTTCTTCTAAATCCACCAAGGCGCTGTTCATTTCGCTCTTAGCTAGATCGCTTAAGGAAAATAATTGATCGATGCACCCCATCCCTCTTCTAAATCCCGCTTGCTAACGAGTGTCACTCATCACTTTTCCAATGAAACACTGTATACAATTTGCCGACAGCCCTGAGAACACTTATGCCCTGATTATTCTTGCTGTGACCCTTTCCCCTTGTATTGTGGGACAAGTACGGCTTTGCGAAAGACTTCTGGCATTCGACCATCCCCCAAACACTTTTTTTTTGTAATACAGCGGACAAACAGGCAAGCGAGCTACCTGATGATGCGTGGTCACCGCCGCCTATGGACATCAGCATCATCAGGAGCGCTACCAATGCATTGCCTGCCTTATTACCACATGTTAAAAAAGGCCACCACAATCATAGCACTATACCTTCACCACTTCTCAGCCTTTCGACAGTCACCTTATCATACTCTGCCTAACCCGATTTTATTCTTTCCATCGCATTCATATATCATCTTCCGTATTTTGGCAATGCAGATAACATTATTTGGTCTTTTAAGTAGGCCGTAGCTTCACCAGCGATACCAAAAAGATTGGAAAGTTAGCTACCTAAATTTTTTTTGATCTATTGGCTATACTCACTACACTTAAAAAGAGACTCGAAATATGTATATAATAATTGTATTGTTTATAATGAATAAACTCAAAAACTACTGAACTGCTTTTAAAAATTCTTTCAATATGAAAATCCTACAATATCACTGTACTCAGTCTACTTTAGGCTACTTTTTATCCCGGGAAAATAATAAATTGTAAATCCCGGGAAATTTGATTGTTTACAGAGATCCGAACTATGCGCTGGTGAAAGGCGCTGAGAACAGCTTGTATGTAATATCCACAGAACTCGAAAGAAAATTCTCTGTTTAAGTCAAATTATTTACATTTCGGAGGATAATACGTATTTATCTTTTTTTTTTTTTTTTTTATCTCATACTGTAGGCAAACAGGCAAGCGGGTCAACTGATGGGAAGTGGTCACCGCTGCTTATAGGCATTAGCAACACCAAGAGTATCGCCAATGCGTTAACCACCTCTACAACGAGGTTTTGTTATCGGGCTTCAAAATATCGCTTCGTTTCGCTTCGGGTTATAAATCTTGACGAGCTGAGTGACTCAGTGGTTAACGAAATAGGTCCCGGGTTCGATTCCTGGCCGAGCAGAAATTAAAATGATGAATTTTAGTATGTATTTAAAAGTATATAAGTAGTTTATTCTTTGGGGCTAGATGGCGCTGTGTGAATTTGTCCGAGCATTTTATTAATGAACAAATAAATAAATAAATATGCATGGACATATTCACACCGTCATCTAGCCTCAAAGTAAGCAAAGCTTGTGTTATGGGTGCTAGACAACTGACAAACTACTTATATACGTTTAAATACAAACCAGACCCGTAACAGAAATTAAAATTCATCATTTTAACTTCTGCTCCCGGACCCCGGAACCCGGGACCTCTGTGTGGCAGACCGGTCTCAACCACTCAGGTCGTTGGAAAAACAAAACATTTACACAAAAAAAAAAGATTTCAAAATTTCTTACCAAAAGCAGGCAAAGGCACAGGGTAATCTTCATTTTCACTTCTTTTTTACCAACTGAAGTGCTATAGTTGAAGACCTCCTTTTTATACTTATCTAATCGTCAGTGACTTCGTTATATCATTATTGACACAGCCGTACATCTGAATAACAGCGACAAAAATACGTAAGTCAGCTAATTATACCTGCAACAGCTGCCAATCAAAATTTGTTCTAAATCCTTCTCAGCCTTTCACCACACGTACATGTAGCAACAGCAGTGTCAGTTATTGACGTCTTTTGGAACTGACAACCCTTTTAGCTAAAAAAAAGTACTTCAGAAACTAAGAACCCCTATTTTAGAAAGAAAGAAAGAAAATATTTATTACAAAGGACGCCACGACATGACCGGCCTTTGTGGAGATCTTTGGGGAGGCCTATGCCCAGCAGTGGGCGTTTTCTGGCTAATATGATGATGATGATGAATGTGAAGTTCAACAAAACATTTCTTTTTTCGATGCTCATTGAGTAGGTAACAAAATGAAGGGCTTAAAGAGCTGATTTCAAAAACTAATATACTTAGAAGTATATTGGTAAAGACAAATGGCATCAAAAGTAAAGTTTTATCAAAAAGTCGTATTACGTCGAACAAATGGTAACGACCACTAAACTAAAAATCGGAATATAAAAAATGTAGTTCAGAAACTAATAACCCCGACTGCTATTAAAAAGACTGAAAAGTTAAAAACCAGCCGAATGTTGAAAGGAAATGGATGTTTGTAATGCAAATGTTAGTTGAAAGCAGTCGGGATCAAATTTTCGTATAGGTGGACACGGTTACTTAATAATAATCATCTTGGCGTTAATGTGCTGGTTGTTCTCTCGTGCACGAGGGCCCAGGGTCCGCCGTGACCATGATCCAGGATTAAGACATAGACATAGACATAGACGTATCTTTATTTGGTCCAATAGCACACTCAAAAAACTTAAAACTAACATATTTGGCAGATCAGGTAATTACAGTGGAGCGACTGCCATCTGACCTCCGTGACCCTGCTACCAGGGGAGCCTGACCAGATTGGATCATGGTTACACATTCAGTCGCCTGAATGTGCAGGTTTCATCACGATGATTCCCTTACCGTAAGAGTATCGGCTTGTGATAAACTAATATACATAACTCAGAAAAGAGTCAGGACACGGTTACTTAATATTTATACAAATTTAGAATCCCCGCCTGCTTTCAAATTTAAATTAAACTAACATTTGAACTATATAGCTACATATATTTACTTCCAACACTCGGTTTTTTAATAGCAGTCGGGGTTTCTGCTTTGCTTTTCTATTCTTTTGCGTCTACTTGAAGGTATTTGGTATCCTCGCGTCGGCTCTCGCTTCCTTCTCACAATCAGATATGATTACTCATCAAACACATCACAGCCCATAACATCCCACTTCAAACACCACCACCAGAGCCTTAGGGCCTCTCCCACGAAAGGAGGAGGTTGCGGACATAATCTCCACGCTTGGTGGGTTGGAAATCGCAGTGTA
Organism: Blastobasis adustella; assembly: GCA_907269095.1. NCBI lineage: Eukaryota > Metazoa > Arthropoda > Insecta > Lepidoptera > Blastobasidae > Blastobasis > Blastobasis adustella. The sequence goes on from OU026140.1 coordinate 9,249,038, forward strand.
AAAAACATACCAATGGAAAACGCTCATTTTCCAGCCTACGAAGACTCTAGTAGATCTTTCGCCTCGAAAACATTAGTCATCTTGTGCGTCACCCACAAGTATAACAGACTGTGAGGACGGTAATCTTACGTCATCGCGTACAAGAAAAAATCCATTTTGTAGTTGTGTGTGTGTGTGTGTGTGTGTGTGTGTGTGTGTGTTTGTAGGCTTTGTGTTTTTTTTTTTTTTTTTTTTATTGAACTTTTTATTGTACACAATAATTATATACAGAGAAATATAACAGTTATGTTATACAGCTGACAAACAGATAAGCAGGCCACCTGATGGAAAGTGGTCGCCACCGCCTATGGGCATTAGTTACACCAGGCAAGTTACCTATGCGTTGCCCGTCTCTGAAGAGACCTCTAATATACCTTTTGAACGATCCCATGTCTATGTCATCAAAGGAAATATTGTAGCTCATTTCACATTGGAATCGTACGAGCGAGAAACAATTATAAATTGGCCATGTTGTGTCCGTCAGAGTAGAATAGCACCAACCCCTTACACTCGTGGGTATCGTAGAAGGCGACTAACGTTTTCGAGCATAAGATCTAAAGTCTCCACAGGTTAGTTTTCTATTTTTATCTACAACACTGCGATATTGATGTAAAGTATCCCTTCCTTCACCTTTTCTTATTGTTTCTCCCGCACCGCCTACCGTTTTCGATTTTTTTTTTCACGGTTGACTGGTAGATAATGCTACTTTAGCTTTAAGTCCGCTAATGTACCTTTAGTGCAAAAAGTTTTAATAAATAAATAAATAAATATCCAACCCGTCTGCCAAGCGTACAGATTATAGCAATAACCTCCCCTGCGATGATGAGTTCCAAAATTTCCAAGATTTCATGGTTTTTATTTTCTCGCTGACGCTACTAGTATCAGAATGCCAACTGGTTTTGCCAATGCCAACCTTTTTTTTTGTATGAGTGGAAATCTTCTGAAGATATCACTTTACCCGGGGGAGTGACGTGGATATGTGGGATTCCCCGAAAAAGGACCCTACCCACTAAAACCCCTCTGTGTATCCACAACCACTTTTTATCGAAACACCACAGGACCTCATAAATAGTTTGCACTGTGATGTTTCGGCGGAAACCCAAACTGTGCTGGGTCTGTCAGCATGTACGGGAGACATCGTGATACACTGGGATGTCACCCAGTCATGTGGAACCGTGCAAGGCAATAAAAGAGTCCCCCGACTCTTCCCCACTGGTCCCACTAAGATGGAGGAAGGAGACGATTGTATCGCCTTCTCCTTGGCCCGCTAACTTTGTAACTTGCTAACAGCTAACTTGGTGCGCTAACGTCTAATTAAATCAGAAGAAGCGTCTTCTTCCCTGATCCGCTTAGCAGCCTTTTTCTGCGTCATCACTTCCTCGCAAAAGGTGGCCACAGTTTGCCAATTTATTTCACTATCGAGCATGTCTCTTACTACAGCTACGAGTGAAAGGTCTCCTCCGCTAATTGCTAATACTGCACACCTCTAGGGTGTGCTGCGCCGAGTCTTCGGCAGCACCGCAGTGGTGACACATTGGAGACGATTCTCTCCTAGCTATCTGGTGTAGATACTTCCCGAAACAGCCGTGCTCAGACAGTATCTGTACCAAACGGAACGTCAGCACGCCGCGCCGTGTTTCCTGTCCACCCATTCCTGAAGGACAGGGCGTACAGCATCGATAGCCCATCGACCATATGTCAGGTTTCCTAGACTATCCCCCCAACGTTCTATTAGGATATCTTGAGTTTGGCGCCTTTTCTGAGTTACCTCTTCAAGAGCCGGACGCTGCCTCACAGTTCTTCCAGCCACTTGGAAGTTGTATACCGCCGCAAGAACTTCCGCATCCAACTTCCAAGGATTAAAGCTAGCAAGAGCGCAGGCGGCACCCGTCGACACCGTCCTGTATTCTCGTATTGCGTTCTAGACCTCACTTCGCGGGTCTCGCGGAAGATCAGCGCCGCGGCTCCGGCCGTGGCTCATGCTGAGTGAGGTCCTTTTGTTGACAGGGTGTGCCACAGCACAGCAATTCCGAATCGATTTATAAATTTTGTAATTTGTTGTGTTTTTTATTTGTATGATTATTGTTTATTTAAATTATGTGATTGTTGTAATGTGGTGTCCTTGTTCATCATTAAATTTCGATCATTTCATTTGATTTCATTTATTGCTCTCACTGCTATTATCCGCTGCGGTCTACGCAGCTGAGCTCTATTATCAGCTGTGAGAGCATCCGATCATACAGGTGCACCGTAGAGGGCCATACTCCGTATAACCCCTGCGTATAACCTACGACATCCTCCATTTGGACCGCCCAAATTCGGTAGGTGGCGTCCAAGCGCAAATGCTGCGACTACAAGCTTTGGCTCTAAACGGCAAAAATGTTCACCAAATCCCCATCTCCCGTCGAGTACGAGGCCCAATTGTTACATATGTGGCCTCACAGCAATGTTAATCTCTTCAAAACATAATTCTGCGCCAGGAGGGGGACATTTGCGGGGTCCGTGAAATAACAGGGCTTCTGTCTTGTATATTGCAACCTTAAGACCCAGCATTTTAATGCGGTAGACCACTAAGGTAGTGCCCACCGAAGCTAATCGCGTAACCTCTCGGAAACTATTTCCCCGTACTATGACTATCGTGTCATCTGCGTAGCAAAGAGTGAGCCTTCTCGGCAAGAGGGTACCCCGCAGAACCCAGTCATAGCCAATGTTCTACAGGAGCGGTCCAAGAACTGACCCCTGCGGAATTCCACATCTTACAGGATACCTGATCATAGTACCCCGACTGTTGACAAACAGCACTTGCCTATCCATCAGATAGTCCTCCAACAGTCGCCTCAAGTATAGGGGCAATCCATGAAACCGGAGTGCCTCCCTGATTATACTGAATGGCAGGCTGTTGAAGGCATTGGCGATATCCAAGGACACTGCCAAGGCACGCTCTCCCCTGTCAACAGCCCTCCCTCGTAAACTGCTCGTAAAGCACCCTTTTACGCCGGCTGCTACCAGCTACGTCACCCACATCTAACACATATGCATCGGTTACGTTTTCGTTTGGCGTCTGTGCGGTATTGTTTGGTTCACTCGTTAAATTGCCTCCCCAGTATAAGATGGGGCAGCTTGAGTTCCCGCGGGAACTCGAGGAGGGATTCCTCCCGGGGAGTACTTTTATTTAGCGACTTTTCCATTATCATTACGGCGCCCTTCTCGGGTAAAGTACCCAGGCACGCAGACTTTTCAGCCCACGTGCCTTGACCGACATAGTTGGGTGGGGAAGCGGTCATTCCGCACGCCACGGGGATTATACTGCAGGGTTCCCCAGATTGCAAAATGCAGCCCTGCAGGTTTTAACGTCTTCGCTGACGGGTTTTTAGAGTGATATTCCTTTCACGCGGCCTATCCTGAAAAGGACTGGGCCCCTGTTCCCGACCCCAGACTGCGAAACATGACCACAGCCTGTATTCGTCGGGGTTACCGAGGGGGTTAGAGATGGTCGGCTTATCTCTCTCTCTCTCCTCTGAAAGTAGAGGAGAAGAGAGAAGCGGCGTCGGGTTATCCGCCACTTAGCTACCAAGATCCCCCATGGGAAGTTAGTAGCCAAGCGCCCAGTATGCACCGTCCCGGTAATGTTATTCTTCCCCAAGGTCGTGACCCGAAAGGACCAATAACAAACCGTGCACACGAGGAGGTTACCCGACCCAGCACCCCAACTGGTATATACCTACTACATTGTAAAAAATACCTTATTATTGCCAAACGTTGTTGATTTAAGGTAAATACCGACCATTTGACGTCGATACTAATTATAGGTATTATTCAAAAACAAGAAACTCAAATTTTAGTTACTTAGTTAAACAGCTGGTTCTCCATTTATTTGTCAAACGAACTCTGCCAGGTAACAAATATATTTTTGCCAATTACTTTAGTAATTTATGCATATATGAAGGTTCTGAAACGAGTTTCTTGGTAAATTCCGTAGTAGCTTCCACTTTGTCTAGTTTTTTCTGAAAACCATTGGTAACAGTTTTTAATCTGTCCATACAGCTGTTAATCATTTTATGTTGTTGTTGCATCGAATCTTCCATCCGTTTCAAGAAATTATACTCCGCTTCGACAACTGACGTTTGGTTTTTCCATAGAAGTGCCATATGTTCTTGATTTCTTCTTATCAGCGCAATGTCTCTCTCGTACTGTTCCGCGAAACGACTGTCCAATACGCCGAACAGGCTATTCGCGACGTAACCGACATGTTCGTTTACGTTTGTTATGTGTATTATGTTGATGAGATAGTTAAATATTTTTGTGTTCTATCTCCATATAAGAGTGCTGTAGTTGTATCAGGATGACGTCACAGTGATTTACAGTTTCTAAAGGTTGACAGAGGGCTTGTAAGTTTTTATATATTTTTCGTATGATAAGATGCTTTTTCTGTAGGGATTCATGTCGTAATATGTTATTAGTGTCCATTCGTCTCGCACGAGCTGCATGTTTGTAATCATATCAAAATAAAGTCCGTGGGATTCGTCTATTGAAGTAGTTTTTAAAGATTGACCAGTACTTAAAATAGCCATCAAGTAAATGATCATCATAGCAGTCGCTGAGAAGCTACGATTGCTTATTCTGGTTTTGACGGGCTCTCTCCTTGTTTCTTGTAGAGATGTGTTTGTGACTTCTTCAGCGTTTGTGTTAGACTCCAACGGAAGGATAGATAATTTTATGATGGGTCGTTTCATTATACCATTTCTTGTTTTAAGGGTTACTACTCGTACGTAACCATCTTCTCCAGGATGTGTTGCGATGACTCTTCCTAATGCCCATTTTCCTGATGGCAGGTTATCTTCACGTATCACCATATCTCCAATCTTCAAATTTATCATCGATTTTTTCCACTTTTGTCTTGCTATTAATTGGCTTAGGTACTCCGTTTTCCATCTTTTCCAAATATCTTCAAACAATTTTTGTGTTAAATACCACCTGCTCCTAGCATCTTCACTTGTTTCGATAATAGTTATTTCAGCTCTGCCCGTTAGAAAGTGCGCGGGCGTCAAGAAATTAAGGTCTTCAATGTCTTCGGTAAAAGCACATAACGGTCTTGAATTCAAACAAGCTTCTAACTGTGATAAGATTGTCGAATACTCTTCATACGTCAACTTCTGTTCACCCACAACTCTTTTTAAGTGAAATTTTAGGCTCCGTACTGCTCGTTCCCAAATACCACCTGCACTTGGCCAAGCATGAGCGTTATAATGCCACTCGATGTTCATTTCGGCAACTTCAGTAAGGAAACTATTGTTGGCGCTGTCTCCAGCTGATCCTGTTCTTGTAGAATTCGGTTAGCACCGACAAAATTAATACCATTATCACTATAAAGATGACGGGGCGCGCCTCTTCTAGCCGCCATTCGTCGCAGAGCCGCTAGAAAGGCGGAATTTGTTAAATCGGATACCAACTCCAGATGTACGCACTTGGTAACCATACAAACAAATACTGCAATATAGCCTTTAGTTGTTTTTACACCTTGTCCTTTGTTGGTCTTCACTTCCACGAATCCAGTATAATCCACTCCAGTGTTATAAAATGGTTGAGCTGGGTTACTCCGGGCGGCTGGCAAATCCCCCATTAACTGTTGTTGGGTTCTTCCTTCATGTTTACGGCACGTGACACAGTTTCGCAATACTTTCTTCACGTAGTTATTTCCACCGCAGATCCAGTACTCTTGCCTCAGGGTTGCCATCGCGACCCGCGGGCCTCCATGGAATGTTAACACATGTGCTAGCTCTACTAGTAGAGCCGCTAGACAACAGTCACGTGGAATGATTTTCGGATGTTTAATCTCGTCGCTTATGTTTGCTTGTGCCAACCGACCACCAACGCGTAATATTCCTTCTTTGTCCAAAAATGGGTTTAAATTAGCTAAAATACTTTGCGATTGCACTTTGTCTTGCTTGTGTAGATGTTTTATTTCCGTTCCTAATTCTTCCATTTGTACATGTTTTACAATTAATAATTTCGCTTTCCGTAGCTCATGTAATGTGAGATAGCTCGGGTGTTGAGCGCGTTCTCGGGTCAACGCTCGAAGTATCCATGCAACTATGCGAATTGTTTATGTAATCGAGCTATGCTTTTTTAAAAGTAGGTGAATAATGCTTTCATTTTGTACTTGTGTGGTATTAACTTGTTTTATTTTTAAATCTTGTTTCGTCTCAAATTGTTGTTCAGGAAGATTTTGATTTGTGAATGTTGTTAGCCAGGCGGGTCCTTGCCACCACAAAGGATGCATTTTTAATTAAGGGGCGTTTAAACCTCTGCTTTCGGGTTCCGCAGGGTTGTCGCTCGATTTTACGTAATGCCAAAGTTGTTTTAGAACAACCTTTGTTATTTTTTCAACTCTGTTCGCAACGAAAGGCTTCTAGCGATTTGGCTCACCTTGTAACCACCCTAGTGCAACTTGTGAGTCGATCCATCCGTATATCTCAATTTCATGTTGATTTAATATTTGTTTAATTTTATCTATAAGCTCAGATAAAAGATGTGCACCACATAACTCCAGGCGGGGTAATGTTATCACTTTCTTGCGTGGTACAAGTTTCGACTTCGCGGCGATAAACACCACAGCGTTTGTTCGTTTGATTCGTGCATACACAACACACACGTACGCTAATGTTGACGCGTCACAAAATCCGTGAAGCTCAATGACGTCACTTTGTTTACATTGTATCTATCTATGTATTTCGCAGTCATTTATTATATGGATATCCGCTTGTAACTTGGACCACTCCCTCTGTATGTCAGCTGATAATTGTTTATCCCATTTTGTATTTGTTTGCCACCTTTTGAAATATACACTTTAGTTTAGTAGTAAGCGGAGCTAACCATCCCAGAGGGTTATAAAGCTTAGATATTTCAGATAAAAGAGTGCGTTTGGTTAGCAATGATGTTTGTTTCGTGGGATTATAATGAAATGTAAATTGGTCTGTCTGTCTGTCTAATGTTTTAGATGTACTCTCTGCCTTGATGTAAAAAATGTTGTTTGTATTATTTTGTTCGCAGATAATGTTATTTAATAATTCTTTATTGTTAGTGGCCCATTTTCTTAGATTGAATCCTCCCAATTTTAATAATTCTGTTAGTTGCTTCACCAGCCTTCCTTCCATGATTGAATGAGCTCCATGCAACAGGTCATCCATGAAAAATGAGTTTTCGAGGATTCTACTTGCTTCCGGGAATGTTTCACGCTCGTCACTAGCTAACATCTTCAAGGTCATCATAGCTAGAAACGGAGCGGCTTTAGTGTTATAGTATAGTATGTTATAGTGCTTAATTGGTACATTGTAATCGGTTGTTCTGGAGTCTGTCGCCATACTATTTTTTGTAGATATTGGTGTGCTTCGTGACTTAAAATTTTACGGTACATTTTCTCTATGTCCGCGGTAAAAGCAAACTCAAACTGTCTCCATTTTAGTAATAAAGATTGCAGATCCTGTTGAAGATTCGGTCCTGTATACATTAAATCATTTAATGAATATCCTGTTGATGTTTTAGAGGAACCGTTGTATCGTATCGTGTATTGTATCGTCGCGGTCGCCACTACCGTTAGACGTGTTGTTAGTTGTGAATTAATGCGAATTTATTTTTAACTTAGCTGTGATTGGTGATAAACTGTATTTTACGATTCCTTGTTCCTCTTGTGGAGTTGTTAGCTGTTGTTGACGCCCACTGGGCGGTCTTAGAGCGGGACAACTGGTGTGGTGTTGAGGAGGCGCATTCCTTGAAAAAAAACATCTATCTCACAGGCGGATTTGAACCCAGTGTCTCCGTGGTGCAAACTGTTGCAGTATAACCGCTGCGCTGTCGTGCACCTGCGGCGCCCGGCGAATTAGCCTATTCCTTCGAGCGCGCGGCTGACGTCATCGCTCCGCGCCGCCCCGTGAGTGTAACCGGTTAGCTGCGCACGCCCGCGCCGCCGCGCCGTGCCGCTGTTACTTAGCTGAGTACGCCCGCTATTTATTTGTTAAATATTTGCTTTGCTTGGAGCTTTTTGTCGCTACTTTTGCTGTCATGAATTGCTCTGGGTGCCAGCGTGGTTTGATGCCAGACGAGGAATTTCTCCAATGCAAGATAACGGAGTGCAGTAAAGTATATCATCTACAGTGCTGCAATAGAACTTTTAGCAACGTCGTAAAGGATACCTGGGTTTGCCCTGAATGTACCGCTGCTCCTAAAAGAGGTGCGCGTAACTACGACACTCCTGTCGGTACACCAACAACGCTGAGGAATATTACGCATAGAAAACCCACTCCTACTACTATACCGCCCAAGCTTGCTAGCCTCACCTCCGGCGATACTGTGCCCCAGGGTGCGCGTGGCGACGGTGGTGTGGTGATGCCGAGCGAAGGTATTGTAGCGCACCAGCGCGCTCCGGATGCTGCTGATACTGCCGATTGTTCTCTTAACGAGGACATTATATCTCTTGAAATGCAGGTACTGCGGGACCGAATGATGTTGCTGACTGAGCAGCTCACGGACGCCGTGTCCGCTATCGCTCGCTACCATGACGCCCTAACGTCATGTACAACAAAATTAGAAATTACTAACAAGCGCCTTCAGGATGTCGAGGTCGCACTTGAGAGACGGTGTCGGTGTTGTCGTGCTGCCGGTGATGTGGTCGGTGAGGATGTAGTGCCGATTATTGGGAGAGGGATTGTAGAAGTGCATGAGAGTCAGGAGCAGATTAAGTCAGTTTCTAATAGGCCCGACTCCTGTTTGACTTTGGATAAATTGGAGGTTACTTCGGAGGTGGTTAACAAAGCCAAATCCAGAAAACCGGATCTCCCAGGTGTAACGTCTGATGTTCCAGTTCAGCGGGATTATGACGCCAGCACTGAGGCGGGAACAGTTCTGTCGGAATCTCAAAATGCATGGGTACGTGTAAATCACAAAAAGCCTAAGCGTTTTGGCTCGATTCGCTGTACTGCCGGGCCTAACGTCACCACTTTGAAAGCCGTGGAGGATCGGAAAAACATTCATCTGTGGAATATGTCATCAGGGGCAGATGAGGTAAAAAGCTACCTGCAGCACTTGTGTCCTGGGGGGAGCTGTATTGTGGAGGAGCTCAAGCCAAGAGGTGACTACAAGTCGTACAAGCTGACTGTTCCTGTAAAGTACTACGAGTTATGTCTGTCTCCAGAAGTCTGGCCCGATAACGCAAGAGTTAAAGCTTGGTTATTTCGAAGAGCCCACGGGTCCACGGTTGGAGCGCGTACTGAGAAGCACCTCCAGAAATAATGGAAGGAAGATTGCCTTAGCATACCAAAATGTTAGAGGCCTCAATACTAAACTTGGATTTTTCAGTTCTAGCAAGTGACGGATGGAATTTATTGCGTCGTGATCGTTCTACCGGTGGTGGCGGGGGAGTGCTATTGGCCGCCCGCCCTGGCGTCGGACTTAGCCGCCGCACTGATTTGGAGACAATCGACGGTGAAGACCTTTGGGCTTTGTGCACTATTGGAAATCAATGGTGCTATATCTGTGTAGTGTACATAAACCCACGTGCTTCTGTTGAAGAGTATATGAATTGGTTCATGAAAGTTGAGTCAATAATATGTAGTTTAAAGAGTAATATTATAATAATGGGTGACCTTAATTTGAACCCAAGGTATAGATCTAGTGATATTTTAAGTTATTATTGTTATTTTCTTTCGGTTTGTGGTTTGGTTGAGAAGAATGACGTGGTAAATATGTATGGAGGAAAGTTAGATGTAGTGCTGATGTCGGAGCGTACTCGTCATGGCAAAGTATCGGAGATAGATGGCGATGGATTGGTACCGCATCGAGACGCATACCACCCTCCTCTGGATATTGACGTTACTCTCGATACAGTGAGTGGTCTAGGGGATTCCGTCACCATTGAGCCAAGTAACATCGACTCGTGCAATGACTGGAACTTTGCGAGGGGTGACTATGCGCTTTTGTATCAACTTTTGTCTAATGTCTCCTGGGATGAAGTGTATCTTGCGGGAGATGTAGATGAGTCTGTGGAAGCATTTTATAGAATATTATACAATCTTTTTGATCAATGCATGCCTAAAAAGAATAGATCACGAAAAGCTAGTAGAACATATCCGGTTTGGTTCTCTGCTGACTTGATTCGGGATATTAGATATAAAGCAGTCATCCATCGCAAATGGAAGGCAAGTAGAGATCCCAAATACTATACGCAATTTTCTCGCCTCAGGTCTGACATTAATAAGCGAACCACTCTTTCTTATACACATTACATTCGTCGCGTACAATCAAAAATCAAGAGCGACCCTCGTGCTTTTTGGCAACATATCGGCAGCCTTAGATCCAAAGCTGGATTTGAGGCTAAGGTTTCTTACGCGGGTGAGGATCATAGTGGCAGTGGGGCTGCACGGGCATTTTCGTCATTTTTCTCAAGTGTATTCTTGCCTGACACTCCTACTCTCGATAGTGATTCGGTAAACTCTAACGCTAATACGTTGGCTGGTCACGTCAGTATAGGAGAAATTACAGTTACAGACATTGAGGGCAGCATCAATGGGCTGAAATCCAAATGTGTTGGGCCTGATAAAGTGCCGGGATTTGTGTTAAAAGGATGTAAAGATTTTCTAAAGAACCCGTTATGCTATGTTCTAAACCTGTCACTCTCAACTGGTGTGTACCCGACTTGTTGGAAGACTACTTGTATCACTCCAATCCTTAAGTCTGGTAATCCTTCTAGCGTTGAGAATTATCGGCCTATAGCTACTTCTTCGGCTCCTGCTAAAATGTATGAATCCATCCTACATAAGGAAGTTTCATGGCAGATTAAACCATACTTATCTGACTGTCAACACGGATTTCGTTCCAAACGCTCGGTCAACACCAATCTTCTTACTTTGGTTGATATTATATCTGATCACCTTGACCGCGGTATCCAGGTTGACGTTATATATTTTGATTTTAAAAAGGCCTTCGACCGGGTCGACAACGACATACTTTTGAGTAAGCTTTGTGCTATGGGGTTTTCTCCAAATCTACTTAAACTATTCGCAAGCTATATGTGTGACAGGCAGCAGTATGTTCGCCATGGATGCTTCATTTCCGACACTTATCACACTCGTTCCGGTGTTAGTCAAGGGTCCATACTGGGTCCATTACTTTTTGGAATTATGATCAACAATTTAGATGCAGTCCTTATTTCGTCCCTAAGTTTATTATACGCCGATGATCTAAAGGTCATTTGCCCTATTAGTGATATGTGTGATTGTGCTGCATTGCAACGTGATATCGATTCCCTATTGCAATGGAGTATTGACAATAAGCTTAGTTTCAACCCAGCCAAATGCAGTATCATGTCCTATAGTCGAGCAAAAAGCCCTCTGGTTGCCCAGTATGTGCTGGGTGGCAACCCTATCAAGCGGGTTACCACAGTAAGGGATTTGGGAGTTACTTTCGACACTAGACTAAATTTTCATGATCATATGACGTCCGTGGCTACTAGCTGCTACAAAAGGTTAGGCTTTGTTATTAGGAATGCCCGAGACTTTGACGATCCTAGTGCATTGAAATTGATATATATGGCTTTAGTGAGAAGCAAACTGGAGTTTGCGTCTATTGTTTGGAATCCGCATGAGAGTACTTACGCCTTACTTCTAGAAAAAATTCAAAAGGCGTTCCTGCGCTTTCTTTACAAGAAAATGTACGGTTATTACCCATTTTTGTACCCTACTAAGTTCCTGCTGGGGATACTACAATTTAACTCTTTAGAAGTGAGGCGTAATGCTGGCTTGCTTATTTTTGTGTGCCGTATTTTACGTGGGGACTCGGACTGCACGGAGCTCGTTGCTCGGGTTGTGAGACTTTCCGTCCCACATGTCTCTAGGCTATTGCTGAGACCACGCCTCAAGCGTTAACTACGCTGAATTCGCTTCTGGCATCGGCGCCTGACTGTGATATTTTTGCGAGTCGATGGGCGGATGTGTGTAGGGAGTGTTTGAAGTTCTGTGAGACGATGAACGGATGAGGAATTCGAAATTATATTTGTGTCCTACTATAAAGTTTTATTATCTTAAGATGTACCTAATATTAATTCTACAGTGTAGTAGTTCTTTAACTGTAAAACTGTAAAGTTTGTTGAATAAATAAATAAATACCACTCTACACTTTGTTGTTGCAGACTCTTCACGGTAGACTGCGTGATGAGGCAAAAAATACTCCGCTGCACTGTAGCAGCTACTGTTCGCGAGTTTCATGTGTTGCAGATCCTCATATTCTTTCATAAATGTTTTGTACTCCTTCGCAAGATTTTCCTTTCTTTGAACTTGTTTTTCTAAATGACGAAATTGTGCCTATGCTGTTGGTTTTGATGTGCCGAGATTTTCTTCATAGTTAGGCTTCATTGGCAGCCGTACTTCATATCTACCATCCTGCCTTCTCGCTGTCATTTCTTTAAAATATGTTAATTAATGTATATCCTCTGTTGATAAATCGCAGTCTTCTGTTATTTCCTCAGCCTCCCAAAACTGTTGTATGTCATTTAAGTTGTTAATAATCACGTTACAATTAAATGTTCGGGCGCTTCCACATAAAAGCCAACCCAACTGTGTCTGTTATGCCATCGGTTGTGTTGAATCTTCTCCTCTAATTATTCCGCTTAACATGATTTTGGAGTATACTTCTGCGCCTAATAATATGTCTACCGGGCGACTTATGTTAAACTGAGGATCCGTTAAGTTGATGTTTTCTATGAACCTCCAAGATGGTTTTGGAAAAGTGTTATTAGGCAAACTTTTTATAAGGTTGTTCATAATGATAGCTTCTGTGTTGAATGTATAATTGTTGTACATGGAGGTACACGCTTTACAGTTATTTTCTCGTTGACCGACGCCATATATCACACCCTTATATTGTTCCCTTTTTATAAACAGTAACTGTGCGGCATGCTCTGTTATAAGCGATATTTGAGAGCCTTGATCTATTAACGCTCGTAACTTGTGTTGTTGTCCATTGGCTGCGAAAACCTTTAACTCTGCGGTAGCCAGTAAGATTTCCAAGGGTTCATCTCGAGAAACATGTGAAGTGTTATTCGTATAAGTTTTGTACACATTTTTATTGTTGTCAGTGTTAGTCGATGATGACGTCAATGGCTTATTACTGTTCGAATAAACGAAGGCATCGGGAATCAGCGTGCTGCGTTGCTCGAAACATTTGCGACATGTTTTATTCGAATTACACGAACTTCCGTTACGTGAAAATAGTCAATTTTTGCACAAGCCAAGTCGGTTTATCGTAAACATTTTATTGTCCAGTTGCATTTGCAAAAAGAATTTACAATTATAAATGCCGTGATCATTTTTGCATAGCGGGCACTTAATGTTCGATGCATGAAACGATTTCGCAATTTGTGTCTGACCATTATTATGCTGTTGGTTATAGCTGTACTTATTTTTATTCAAAGTGTTATAGTTAGGTTTTTTGTAGCCCGATGATGATTGTTGACTGTTGTACTTATGCGTAGAGCTCTCTTGTTTTTGGCGAGATGTTCTAAAGTCGTAAATTTGCTTTCCAGATAGCATAGGAAATGCTGTAAAACTGGCAGGTCTGCAGTTATGAAGAGATTCGATGTATTGACCATATGTTTCGGAGTCCAATTTCCGCGACAAAATGTAAATAATAATTGTATCTCATGTGTCTATATTAATACCTAAGTTCTTAACCGCATGTATGCATTCGATTGTTACGTCATGCATATGTTTTATTTGGTAAGCTAAATAGATTATTCATGTGGGAGTTAAAGATAAGGTTTGTATTGTTGTATCTGTTGTTTAGGATGTCCCAGCATATCTGGTAGTTATCTGCACTTATCTGTAGATGTTGGATTAATCTTTCAGCCTTTCCTCTTACCCTTCCTATCAAAAATTGTATCTTCTGAGCACTCGATAGCGAGGGATTATGGTGAATTGCCTCACTAAAAAGATCTTTGAAGGATACCCAGTTGTTATAGTTGCCTGTAAATATAGGGATGTCTAATTGAGCCATATATTTTTGTTTATCTCCTCTTTGAACTTATTAAACTCTGTTTCATACACGTAGTCATTGACACCCAAGTCACTATCGATCGTCCAATGTAGTGAATCTATGGCGGCAAACCGTTTCTCCAGCGTTTTCAATGCGTCCTCCAATTCCCACTTTTCTGTTAAGTCATCTACCTGAATGTTCGCTACCGTTCTTGTAAATGCTTTAAAATTGGCCTTTTGCTGCCGTAATAATTCATCTAATCTACTGTTCGTACCTGTACTCTGCCGAGGAATGCTCTCGTTCCGTGTTGTTGGTGCGGGGGAAGGGTCCCTCCGTGCTCCTTGTTCATCCGACTGACTCCCAGCTGGCTGTGTCACCTCTAAAGGCTGTAGGGATACTGCTCCTACCTTTTGTGCAGCTAAGCATTTTGTGTACCCATCGTTAAGCTTCTTTTGATAAACCTCATAAATTTGTTTTGTTGTTTCGAAACATTGTTCGGTAAAGTAGGGGTCTGTTTTACTCTGCTCTATAACCAGTTGATCATTATTGAATTGAAACTTATTCCAAAGCTTCACCAGTATTTCTGTACGTGTTTTATAATAATATACATTCTCTTTTCTGTCTGCCCCATCTTTACAAAAATTGCTATGTTGTTGTTCAATAACATAGCAATTTTTCATATGGTGGGTTCGATGCAACACCGGACAACCTATTTCAGTATGTGTAAAGTTAGTCAGGGGTTATCCGATTTTTTCTGTCCGTAATTTAAGTTGTTGGTATAGCTAACTAGTGTTGCGAATATGTGGATATGGGGTGGCGGTGATCACTTACCATCAGGTGGCCTGCCTGCTCGTTTGCCTCCCTGTGTTACTTACAAAAAAAGAAGTCAAAGTAGGTTTATCAGCCGGTAGGATTCTGTCAAACCTGAGGAGTTCGCCTTGGCGAGTACCACCGCGTTATCTATTTTTGCCGCTAAACAACAATGCTTGCCTTGTTGTATTTCGGTTTGAAGGATAAGGTATCCAGCACAATTAGAGGAGTTCTCACAGTGATAACGCACCCGTTGATAACAGCATATACGCATAAGCATTTCTGTTGCCTGGACTGCACGAATCGTAGATTCGTCAGGAGAGATATCTGCTCGTCTGTCACTGCGCAGCATAAAAAAGACTTATTGTTTGCTCAAGGAATATTGCATAGTCATAGGTATCTCATAAACGTTTAAGAGCGTCGGTAGCCGGGCGGTTGAGTATCCAACTTGTAAGCGAGAGGTACCGGGTTCGAATCTCGTTGTGGCCATGTACCAATGACTCTTTTCTGAGTTATGTATATTAGTTGAATACTAACCGATGCTCTTACGGTGAGGAATCGATGTCATTTACGTCATTTATAATATATTTACAGCGTGAAGAGTAAATGGACAAACTACGTGGATTTAATAGAATCTGTGGAAAATTTCGGTTCACCTGCGTACATCCACTAGCGGCTAGAGTCAACAATATATAATTTTAATATATATTTTTTTATATAATTAGGCGTAAGGCATTTTACTTGTAACCTTGAAACTATTACTCAAAAACACTAGTCGCTTTGTGGCGCCCCTTCAAAAAAAATTTGTTTTGTACAAGTATAATTGCTGAGTATATTATTACATACATACACATACATAAAGCTCACGCCTGTGTCCCACAGGTGGGGTAGGCAGAGACTATGGACTGCCATTTTGCTCTGTCCTGACACAACTCCCTAGCCTCACATATATCCACAACTCTTTTCATACATCTCCTTTTATTCTTACCACTTCGGACCCCAGCTTTTTTGAGAACATTACTGATCTGATCAGTGAATGTTTTCCTAGGTCGTCCCCTTAAGGGCTGGTTTTCCAGATTCGCGCTATATATCTCTTTTGTCAATCGTCTATATTATTAATAGTATATTATTATTATATATTATATTTATTAATTCACAAAAGCATTACAATTAGCGGTAGTTACGGTAGCGAGTCCGCACCCTTAAGAATGAATGAACACTTTATTGCATAAATACAAGCTACAGTTAGGTAGTAGCAAAGATAACAACAGGTGTTTAGAGTGCATTAAGTATCCTTACACTCGTGGGTGTGGTGCAAGGCGACAAATGTTTTCGAGACAAAAGATTTAGAGTCTCCATAGACTGTAAAATGGGCAGCAGCGTTTTCCATTGCAATATTTATAACACAGCGATCTCCAACCCGCCCACAAAGTGTCCTTAAGAGTAGCCTCTTTCACAGACTGCAGTGCTGCTGCGTTTCCATACAATATGACAGCCGCGCGACTGCAGCGCGATCGAATCTTAAGTGTTTATATCCTCTTTGTCAGGCGCTGGTGACTAGAATGGTATAAAATAAAGTCGCTTCCCGCCGTCTGTCCCTATCTGTCCTTATCTATGTATGTACGCATAGATCTTTCAAACTACGCCACGGATTTTAATGTGGGTTTCAACAATAGATAGAGTGATTCAAGAGGATGGTTTAAAATAAAGGATGTGTAGGTTAGGTGTGGGGTGATTATATCCTCTTTGTCAGTCTCTTGTGACTAAGCCGCGCTGCAGCCGCTGGCGACTCAATTCCTACATGTGAAAGCGTTTTAAATTAGAATTTGTTTTCTTTTAAACAACTCGGTGACAAATAAGCAGACAGTTGGTAAGTGGTAACTGTCGCCCATAACATCTACAATTCCTACATTTAGGTTTCAGGTAACAAAAATAAAGAACTGCAGGTGCGTTGTCACCGTTAGGACTAAGATGAATTGCCTCATGCCTAAAATTTCGCTGGCTACCTTATCCTTCAAACCGGAACACAACAATGCAGCATTGTTGATTAACGCTAAAAAAAGAGAAGGCGGTGGTACTTAGCCAGGGGGCCTACTCCCCCACCCACTCATGGGTGGATCAGGTAATAAAACTGTTCAGGTAAAAAAAGATGTTCGGATTCGCCGAGTATATTCAAAAGAAGATTGAAAGGTCATCTCCTTTCAACCCTGAACACATAATTTTATCGTCTGTGTCTTGTATAGCGGTTTGGATTTAAATAGTGATCGTTTTTGTTTAGTTTAATATATATGTATTTTTTGTTTTTATTTAAATCTTTATTGCAATACTTCACTGTATGGTGATTGTAACTACTGAATCGAATTTCATATGTACATTGCCTACAAGTTTTTCGCTTTCCGACCACCGTATCCATGTAAATGGCTGTCTGGAGGAGATCGCTATTGGCGATAAGACCGCCCTTGTACTGGTTATAATCTTACAGAATCTCTGATAATTATACTGTTAATGTACAATAAAGTATTAAATAAATAAATAAAACACAGACAACGAATTTGTCACACATTACTAGGCTGGTCCAAAAGTTTTTAGCCAGCGGTTTGTTATACACCCTATTGTTTTAATTTTTGTATCGCTTAAAGGCACATTTTATTACAAACTCCTAAACCAAAAATCACTAGCCGGCAACAAAATGCTTCCCGCGTTATCTCCGTCGTAGGGGTTGATTTTTAGCAGACATGTTATTTCTAATAATCGATTAATAAATAAGTAATGGTTGCCAGCTATTGATTTTTGTCCAAGGAGTTTGTAATAAAATTTGCCTTTAAACGATACAAAAATTAAAACAATAGGATGAATAACAAGCCGTTGGCTAAAAACTTTTGGACCAGCCAACGTAATAGCCCATAACATTTCTCGTTCGTACAGAACGTTGTTGTGACAAATGAATGTCATTAATGTGACCGCTGATAACACCAGCACATCTAGCACAAGTGTGCTCTCGAGCGGTATGCTAGAAAAGGCGCGACATATATACTGCTATTTCTTACATCTTAGTATTGAGAGAAAGAAACAGACGCTCTCTCGCGGCGCGAGCTTTGTCGCGGACACACTTGTGCTAGCAGTGCTGGGACTTTTTTATAGCTCGCCTCGATTCGAACGTGTTTAAATTTTGATTTACGCCAAAAGGAATTCGATATCAAAATATCGAATCAGCATCCTGTATCAAAATACAGGATGCTGATTTTCCCTATTTTTAACAGTATTTAAAAATAGAGCCCCAGAACTATTAAATTGAAATGAATTTTTTGGTTTTGATCGGGGGTGCATATGGACTAAAATTTGTGTGTATTTATTCGGGTTTGGCTGTAGGGGGTGGTTTCACGTAAAATAAAGACCATTTAGGGTATAAATTTAGTGGTGGTGTTTGAAACAAAGAGTTTGGTTTACCAGGCAATTTTGGAACCTGGGACAGTTTAGCGATTTAAAAAAAAAAAAAAATCAAATGAAACAACAGTGTGTTTGGTCTCTCAATAATTTATTTAAGTATTAGAACTTATGTTCACACAAAATATTTACACAGACCATTAAAAAAGACTAAACTCGTAAGATACAAATATTTTATTATTATAATAAACAAATACAGAGATATAAACAAAACGAAAGACGACAGACACAACAGGCACTACTTATTTCTAAGAAGAAATCTCTTTCAGCAGGCCTATAGAAGAGAGACATTTTCATATTATTTATTTATGTTTTACTAAACTAAGTTAAAAAAAGCATCATGGCGGCGGCATTCCCGCGCTGTATGGCGATACTTATCCGCTGCGCCAGAAAGCTGCCGGCACGTGGGTCACCTCCCACGTCGCCTCTCCATCATGACCTTTATGAAAAGAGAGAGTGCGCACGGGCCCCACGGACGCATGAAGGTCAAATGGCAGTTGCTCTACTGAAATTAGGTACCTGATCTGCCTAATCCTGGATCATGGTCAAGGTGGACTCTGCCCTCGCGCTCGAGATTTTCAGCATGAAAAGTTCTTTTTTTTATTACGTTGGCAACACCGAAAGCAGATGGTTCAAAAATAAGGAAAATAGGGAAAAATGGATTTCGCATGCCAAAAATAAAAATTGGAACTGCTCGAGGCGATTCTAAAATTGAGCCCATGGATATTGATGCCGTGCGATAATATTCTTGATGAGAAAACTGCATCAAAATCGGTCTATCCATTCGGGTGGGAGTTTCGAAGTCACAGGTATTATAGTCTATATTTAATTGTTATTTAAAGGTAAAACTATCGTAATAAATAATAAATAATATTGCCAAATAAAATTATAAACATTTCTGAACGAATGTAAGAGATTCCTGAACGATGTTTAATCTTTGAGTATATTCAGTACTAATTAACTAAAAGTGTAGTAAAGAAACAATTAAAAAAATTAAAAAATATTTATTTCAGACCATGGATCCATAACTTGTTAGTATTATATTAGTAACATTGTACTTAAATGTTATGTTAGTAACATTAGTAAGATTACTTTGTAGGTAACAACTATTTGCTTAGCTTAGGCCTATAGCTAACTCTATCCAATGCCTTTGTATAGGACAGTCGAGCCTATTGGCTATCATCTTTAGGATGGTGGATGGTGGTCTTTAGGAGGGTTGTTCTAAACATGTAATTTATCTTATAATTATTAAAAATAGTTTTAAGAGCTATTTCGATGTTTTTGGTTAGAATCTTTGCACAATTAATTAGAAATATTATAACGTGCGGTCATTGGTTGAAATGTCTGATTTCCTTTTGAATGTTGGGTATATAAACCCAGTCGAGAGACTTGGAAGGGCTTTTTGATCCAGACCCGGCACAGAGTTAAGTACAAACTGCATTGTATTATTGTTGCTTTATATTTTGTATTAGTTTTATTTATTTAAATATTTATTTAAATAATTATTTATTGAATCGTACGTAATACCACTGTCCCATTTTTAAAGGATAAATATGTATTTTGCCATGTTTTATTAAGTACAGAGGATATTGTTATATTTCCCATGTAACTTTGTTTGCTATGATTGCCTATCCTATAATATAATAACATATCTAATTTGATCTAATCTGTTTGTTTAAATATGCTTTTCCTTTCCTGAATAAATTGCTATTTATATTTAGCTAATGTGCCCTATTTTTATTTCAATAAGCTTTCCACCCTAAGTATTCGATAAAATACTAGGCAACCATAATTAATATCTTCTAAATACTTAAATTCACGCCCGAGATCTGTACATTCTATAAACTCTTTCTAACACGTGCGTCAGAGGTTAAACACTGGGTACGTTGTACCGGTTAATATTGTATTTATCAATCGTTTTAAACAATTTTAGAGGTTTTAATAAATTATTGCACACAAAACAAACATCACTCTAAAACATCAATTTGTTAAAAACAACAAAAATTAAAAATAATTACATTTCTTTCAAAGTTCAAAAGTTATGCTTATATGAATAAACTTTTTATCAATCAATTTAAACTGCCACAATCATACAGATTTAAAAAAAGAGTAATAAAATTGTGGGAGCGCCATTGATTGATGCTTTTTGAAACCAACGTACCTACTGGAAAACTACTAATTAATACAATTTTGAGTTGACTGCATAACGCAAACCTGCGTCACCGGCGCAACTTGCGGTATTTCTTGCGTCAGAAATTTAATTGACGTCGGAATCTTCCATCTTATTTACTAAGTGGCTTCTGTTTGCTTTAAAATAAAAAACAAGTGCGTCATACTGAATAAACTTGTTAATCGGGAAAAGTCGATATAAAATATTAATAAAACATTGATAAAATATCATTTATTTGAACGGATCACGGTCAAATGAGTACAAGAAAAGATCTACTTTGTAGCGATAGTAGACGGTTAGGAGACCCACGAGATAATGATCAGCCCGTGCGCAACCTGGCACACCGGCTTTTTTTTTACGAATAGAACCCATATGAGAGGATATGTAAGTAAGTACTAACGCTATGAAAATTCAAAGTTTAAGTCACGAAAATAAAAAAATTGTTATTGTTATTGTTAATTGTTATTTTATTTTGTAGTTAATTTGACATTGTACCTAATTTTGTAAATCAACGTATAAGTGTAGGTACTTATATTATGGGCTACCATGAGCCTGAAATAAATAAGTAATTTTTAATTTTTTACTTTTTTATGCCAGTTTGTGCAAAGGCAGACCAACGTTCTATGGGTCTTTTAAACGTCTACTATCGCTTACAAGGTGGAATTTTTCTTGTATTCGATGACGTAGGGTAACCTGCGGTGTCATAACAGTCTATAACACAACAATGTTTGCAATGCTTGTATTGTTGTGTTTTGACTTGAAGGCCAGTGCAGTTACAGGCATGAGGCATTTCATCTTAGCCCTCACAGTGACAGCGCAGCTGCGGTTCTGCATTTCTGCTGCCTGCAACCTTTACTTGTTGTTAGGGGCGACAGTTACCGCTTACCATCAGAGTAGGTATGTATGATAATACATAAGTGGCTCAAGATGTAACTACAGAATTGTTATTTTTTAAAATTTTATCCATTAAGAATACACTTTTATTAAATACATAGTTACACTAGAATATGTACAAACTTAAAACTACAATTTGAAAATCATCAATCAAAATATTACATTTAAAAAAGTTACTCTAGATCGCTGTCAAGCGCGAGTGTTCCCAGAATGCTGGCGGCGTTTTCTCGTTGAGTGGCAAAACTAATACGTTGTCCGAGGAACACGTCCATAGGCTGCGGTAACTGCTTACCATCAGGCAGGCCATAAGCTTGTTTGCCACCTTAGTAGTATAAAAAAGCCCGTGCTCCGCTTGCCTCTATTTGTCAGATTAGATTAGATTAATTTATTGCCCCAAGTGAATACAAGTACATTTATATTCCTAGCAGTAAATGCAGTCAAAAAATGTGCAATTATTTAGGGTTCGTCAATAATTATAAGCGATATAATACAATGAATTGAAACATAATAAAAATATTATTATTCTCTACAAAATTACCTATAGGAACAAAATGGCAACTAAATAACTAAATGGAATAAAAATAAATTTTTGAATGTCATAATAAAATAATAGAAATGTCATAATTCAAATGTCACTATAAATAGTAGTAAAATAATAATAAATATCGAAATATTAATCACATATTAACCAAAAAGATTGGAAAGTTAGCTACCTTCACGGTTGCAAAGTTTTTTTGCTCTGTGGTATTAACCAAGAAGATACTTCTTGGAACACCTTATTAGAATTAGGGCCCCTAAAAATTTGGCCCTAAACTTTCAACCCGAAACGGCGCAAATATATACCCCTGACCTAGGGAACCATATTTGCGCCGCTGATGGTCTCCCGTCATCGAGGCAGCTGCGCCAGCGTTAGCCGAGGTAGGTCTAATGTGGGATGGGGCCAAGGTGTCTACACAGGTCGGATCCCACACCAGGGGCCACCCTTGTAACAATACAATGAGCGTCATGCCGTCGGGCCTCTTTCCATCATTCCGAGCCAGCCCATTGGGTTCGAAAACAGACGGCACGTTGATGGTGGCAAGAATACAGCGGGTGACGTCATTAAGGTTCGCATGGCGTGATTACGCTGGCAAGACCGGCCATGGTGTCAAAGGGTAGGTATCTACAACTCTTGCGCAATGGCAGCGATGTGGTTCATTAGCTTTTATACCAAGGTGCATACATACTCAAAGAGAAAGTGTAGCTCTGGTGAGAAGAGTACCTAAATGTGTTCACTGATCATTATAATCTAGACGCCTTCCAGGCGAGAGTAAATAGGCTGTTCTTAGACAGGCATGCTCCATCATCGGCAGCATTATCACTTACCACCCGGTTAGGTGTCGGTCAAATGCCTCGCTAGTTCAATTATAAAAAAGCATTCCTGGCCTCCGACAGGCAAGACGCCTCGACGCAGCACAAGGAAGGAGAGATAATTTTCATTCTCAAAGTGTGTATTGTTTACTTATTTGTAAGCTAGGTACATTCTTTCTAAGGTTCTTGATGTGAATATTTAAATATCCACGAGCCAAACATCTTTATAAATCATAAAATTTATAATACTTCCCAAGCAGCAAAAAGTTATTTTGTAATAATCATTGAATAACCTTTACTTATATTTTATCAGGACTTTATTATGACAGTAAGAACTTCTTATAACCACGGAAAAGGGCCCAATTTAAAGGCGTAAGTACTTACGGTATATTGGTGTTACTTTGATATACGAGGAATCATTGATCACTTGCGTTTCTCTGTTATATTCTAAGAGAAAGATCCCTGATTTTCAGTACATCCATTTAGCAGTGTTGTCATATGTTTTGTGTGCATAAAAATAAGACTTTATTAATAGAAAAAACGAAGTGTTCATTGTCTCCCCGAAAAGCAGACCGTTACACTTTCTTTAGGCACCCATAGTAGACTTGGTAGATACCAAATCGAATCAACTCAGTAGAGATGAGGTAGGAAAGTAGGAAGTAACACACAGTGACATGTTGGCCGCCCCATGCCCGGAGCACAGCCACCCCACGCATAATAAGTAATAAAATAAAATATTATTTTATTAATTACTTACTAACTATTTATCTAAGTTAGTTTTAAGTTAAAAGTGCTAATAACCTAATAATAGTAATAATAAACACAGGTTAGTTAACCAAGGATATTAATTCTTATCAGCAAAGTGTGATAGTTTAATTTAGATAAGATGAAATAATACGAAAAATACACATTTAGATAAGTGGTATTTATTTTGTAGTAAAGACAGTACCTAGTAGAAACCTACACGAATTAACCTTTTTACACAGAATAATAATGCGTTGCTATGACCGATTTAACATCGAAATACATAATACAGGCAAACGTATGAGGTAAGGTTTGCGAGACGTTCCGGGGTTCGAATCCCACTGCCGCCGCCATGTAACAATGACTCTTTTCTAAGTTATGTGTATTAGTTAAATACTAAACAATGCACTTATGATACTAACCCAAAGCTGATTATTTTTACAATGAATAAACGCTAACGTAAAATGAACTTACCACCAATCATAACTGCATCTGCAACAAGCAAACAACAGTCATCAAATGATTGACAATCCCAGTGCCTACAATTATTTTCGAAGATTGGCTCTGGCGATGTACTTATATAATTTGATGTAATTTTAATCATTGATTATAGTTGCTGGATTATTATACTATTATACTATATTTGTTACTATACTATATTATGTTGATTATTATACTACGTACATTATGTTCTGAATAGACTTTCTTAAGAACTTTGTAAAGCCTAACTCGAATAAATATTTTTGACTCTTGACTTATTACATGGTACCTTTTAACCGATGAGGCCGTACTTAATTGAAAGCAAATGCAAATGTTATCACACCACAATCAGCAAAACCGCGTAAAAGTACAATGTTAAGGTTTTTCTTGGAACTGAGAACAGTAGATCAGAAGATTAACACTTAAATTGACTAACGTAACGTAGTCTGTCGTTTATATACCCAATAAGTGACCTCGATTGAAATGTGTTTGCTGTTACACATACCTATAACATTATTCAATTAGTAATTATTAACGCTTGAAATAACAATAGAAACCTTTGCCTTGAAAATCTACAAATATACCAAATTATTAATTATTGCTATACGTAATTACTTACTTTTAAAAGCGTAGTTTATGCTATTTCTCATACACCGTATTTTAAATGGACCGTCTTGAGGGTCATTGGGTAAATAGCAGTAGAGCCTACTACCAGAATCCTCAACTTAAATGTGTGATGTCTTGCTTTTTACATGCGGCATATGCCATCAGACCCGCACAACGCATCCCGTTGGAGAAAAGCTCGTCCGTCTGTCAGCAGGGGAACCGCGTGCAGGAGAGGCGTGCTTGGGCCCAGAGGATGGAACAACTTTAAACAACTTTAAATGAAGCCTTAGTGCCTGCGAGGCTGTCCAAACGATGGCCGATCTGATGGTAGCCACCGACAGTGCTGCCAAATTGGCCAAGTTTTGGTCCACTTCATCACTAGTGTTTGTCATTCACAATGTAATGTAAACTTTTTTGGAATAAAATAAAATAGATACCGTCATGTGACTCTAACTGATCAACCAGTCGCCGGGTCGCGGTTCTTACTGTAATTCCATCAACATATTTTTAGCATTGAACATTAACAAAAATAATATGATCGAGCTATAGCTGAAATTCCAATGCCGCCATGTATCAATTACTCTTTTCTGAGTTATGTAGGTTAATTGAACACTAACGGATGCTCTTACGGTGAGGGAAAACATCGCGATGAAACTTGCACATTCGGGCGACTGAATGTGTAACCAGGATCCAATCTGCTCAGGTTCTCCTGTTGACAGGGTCACTGTAAAATGTAATTACCTGATCTGCCAAATCGTTTATCATGGTTAATTCGGACCTCGAACGCGAGAGCAGAAACGGGACATTAATTCCAAGATGACCATTATATATTGATATATTTTTATACAATTTCATGAAAAGGATTTTTTACCAGTTGTCAACCGAATTTGAAAGTGTATTAAGCAAAAGTTTTAAAGAATTTTATATTAGATTTATCTTAGAGCAAGGGCATTTTTCGATTTATAAGCAAAAAGCTGGATAAAGTAAAAAGAAATTCGAGGTTTTTTGGGCCCTCCCGCCAAGGTAGCACAGGCACATCTAGGTCGAAAACTTAAATTACATACCCCAGCCAATTCCCGGACATACTACATTAATGCGTCATAATAAGTACATATGTAGGGTACACTGGCAGTTTTGCGCAATTCATGAATAAAACAATTTCCATATAAAGTCAAAAGTAATTTTAATTACATTTTAAACACAATTGTATCCGTTTAACGACGACCATTGGTCTGAGAGCATGCTGTTCACGTGCTGGTTAAAAGCTATCATGGCCTGTTCCGGCCCAGTAAATATCTATACTAATAGGAATTGCACCATGCCAACACTCCGGCGCACACCAAATCAAATCAAATCAAATCACATTTATTCAGTTTAGGTTTTTTACAAACGATCATGAATGTTTTAATATTAAACATTACAATAATTGTACACAAATAAAAAAAAATGCTCAGGCGCCGCGGCTCCACCACCACAGGCCATAAAAAAAGAAAATAGCGTCGTTAGTACCTGGTTAATTTGTTTAGGTTTCTACTAGATACTAACTAATTTTACAATAAACTACTAAAATAAATAATGGGTTACTTAGCTAAACTAAACTACCACACTGTTTTTCCCAAAGTACCTATTTATGCAAGGACCAGGTTCAATATCCATGGTGAACTAACCTGTGTTTATCATTAGTATTATTACAAAGGTAACATTAATAACCGAAACCTAGGTCAGGTTCCCCTGGTAGCACGGTCACGGAGGTCAGATGGTATTCGTTCCATTGTCATTACCTTATCGCCAAATCCTGGATCATGGTCAAGGATCCCACACCCTCGTCCTCGAGAGCACAACCGGAACATTAACACTAAGATAACTTATTTTAACTTACTAAATTAAAGTACATCTTATATTTTGACGATGTTAGGTGCTGTAGGTAGGTACTGTAACACTCGGGAATCGGGGGGCTTTAAATAAAAACTGGTAATTCGAGATAATAGTTATTGAAGTTATATTTGAGAAAGTAAACTGAAGAATCATATAAAATACATAAGACATCTTACGTCTAATTCAAATGGAACCCATTTGAATTCCTGCCTAGCCAGTGCTATGTGCGCTCATAGAGACAGGCCAAAGACCCAAGTCCTGCTTGCTCCGAACTATCCAAGCTTACCGACCTCCTTCCTACATGTTTCAACCTGCTTAACTGATTAAAGACCCGGCTGCAATATGGGAGCAGCAACCTTACCCGGAAGCCTATTTAACCTAAAGCCCCTCCAGGCATGAGGCCTCCGAACGCCTTCCTGTCTTGCCCTATGGGAGCAGCAACCGCACCTGGGAGCCTACTTAACCTAAAGCCCCTCCAGACATGAGGCCTCTAAACGCCTTCCTGTCTTGGGATCCGTCCTAACCTAGGGCCTGCCCGAGCACACATGCTACAGTACTTATCCTTTTCAAAATGTAAGTTTGATTATTTACAGATGCAAATTTTGATGAATAAGCGGAGAAAAACAGGTACGATACATTTCCAGGTAATGTTAGGGATATTCAATCCAATTACTTTATTGCAGACACATGTCCATAGTGTAAATAATACAAAAATAAATAAAATGAAAAACTTAAATTGACTGTCTATAAATTATGTAAGATTATTCCAGCCATTGGATACACCTTTAATATGTCAGATATGTCGATATCTGTCAGTACGTACATGGACAGTGAAGATATATATTATGAATCTGCCGTATAACATAAAAAAGGAACTCAGTATTACTTAGGAGTATTATTAATGAAGAACTATTAAATATCCATTTTGTATACATATATACATAGTCATTTATTAATAATCATCATCTTGGTGTTAATTATCTACATTGGTTACAGGACGGTGACGGCTGAGCAGCCGCCGTTGCAGTTTGAAGCTGCTGCGATATCCGAATAACGCTTGCAATAATATTTTGTCAAATTAAAAACCTACATTCAAAATTTTAAAACTATTAAATGTCTATTCCTGTTTTTCGAACAATAAACATGTTATTAAACTTATAATTTTTTTTGTTTCTATCAGTATCTGCTAGGTCCACTACCTATCTCCATCCTCTGAGAATGTGCATGCTGCTCGCTTGAAGTTTGACTAGGAGAAATTCAGCATTGTGATTGAGTTGTACTTGTGAGAAATAAGAATACTAGTCATGTATTTCTGGATATGGTATGGCCATTGTCAGCGAGGGGTTGGTGTGCACTGGTGCTGGATTGGTCAACATGACACTGTGTGTTTCCTTCCTACTTTCCTATTTGGTAGCCACCATGTCTGTGGGTGGTTTAGTAGAAATACTACCGGTTAAATGGGGTTACTTTGCTTTTCGGGGGGACATTGACCACTTACTTTTCTCTATTAATCAAGTGTTATTTTCATGCAAACAAAACATGTCATACATGTGACAATTCTGATAAACGGATGTTCTGAAAATAAGCGATCTTTCCCTTAGAATATTACTGAGAAAAATAAGTGATAAATGGTTCCTCGTAAATCAAAGTAACACCAATATACAGTAAGTATCAATGCCTATAAATTGGTTATAAGCGCTTACTATCCCGTTAAAGTCCTGATCAAATGGTGGTTAAAGGATTATTACAAAAAAAACTTTTTGTTTTCGGAAGTATTTTAAATTATATGATTTACAAAAATGTTTTGTTCGTGGACACCTATATAATCACATCGAGATCCTTACAAATAATGTAACAAGCGATACCTATATCGATTATTGCACACTCAGACAGGTCTGTCAGATCAGTCAAGGCAGCGAGTCTCGCCAAAATGAAAAATGCCACTGGGAACCCTATAATTGTCTACGTGTTTTATGTACAATTTTTTTTGTGTTTAATGTTAATTATCATGTCGTGGCGACCTTTGTATTAAACGTTTTCTTTCTTTCTTTCTTCCTATTGAATCACTCTAGATATATGTTGTTGAAAGCCGCACTTGAATCTGTTGATCTAAGCGAACATAGATACAGACGGCGTGAAAAGCGACTTTGTTTACATAAGGATTTCAATTTCTAATTTTATTTTATTTGTATACAAAATTTGGCTGAATATTTTAAGATTCCTTTGTCTTGCAAAATTGTTAAACCAAATCCTATTTAAAATTCAAATATTTAAATTCATCTACTTACCAGCTGTCCAGGAGTGGAGCGTCGGTGGCCGAGCGGTTAAGGTATCCGACTCGTAAGCAAGAGGTACCGGATTCGAATCCCGGTGCGGCCATGTACCTATGACTCTTTTCTAAGTTATGTACACTAACCGATGCTCTTACGGCGAGGGAATACAACATGTTGAAACCTGCACATTCAGGTGACTGAATGTGTAACCATGATCCAATGTGGTCAGGTTCCACTGGTAGCAGGGTCATGGAGGTCAGATGGCAGTCATTCCACTGTAATTACCTGATCTGCTACATCCTCGATCATAGTCAAGGCGGACCCCAGGGCCTGCGTGCGCGAGAGTACAACCGGGACACTAAAGCCAAGCTGATTATTTTTTAAATGAATAACCGCAAACGTAAAATAAACTTACCACGAACCCCATCTGTAACAAGCAAACAATAGTCAATAAATGATTTACAATCCCAGTGCCGACAATCATTTTCGAGGATTGGCTCTGGCGAGGTACTTATTTGATTTGATGTAATAATAATAATTGATTATTGTTTCTGGATTATTATACTATATTTATTACGATACTATATTATGTTGATTATTATACTAATTAGGGTATGTTCTGAATTGACTTTCTTAAGAACACTGCAAAGCCGAACTTGAATAAATATTTGTGACTTTAGTCTTATATGGTACCTTTTACCGTGATGAGGCCGTACTCATCCGAAAGCTAACTCGAGATAGGGCATTTTTTGCTGCTTGGTTATGTTTTTGAAAATATTCGGTATTACAGTACAAAAGCAATCATAGACATAGACATAGACATAGACGAATCTTTATTTGGTCCAATAACACATTTTAAAAAAAACTTAAAACTAACATAATAAGGAAGCAGGGCGATGCATCATCTGACCAAATTGGACCAGCCTCAGCTTAATGCTATGAATGGCAGCAGCCAAACACAGCGCTGGTTTTCAGACTGACCCATAATAGAGCTCGATGCGCGCACGACGCGAACGACGTGCTGATACAGAAATGATAATATATTTAATACAAGAAAAGAAATATATATTTATAGATGTACAACCTGTAACTTAATATGGGATAAATAATTATATATACCTTATTTTTTATGAAAACCAATAAATAATATATGAGTATAATTTATTACAAAACGCTGTTTCTAACTGGACAAAAATGGCTAAAAAGACAAATAAATGAAAATAATTAATAAGCGATAAACGCAATCACAGCCTGGCTAAGTAAGTGGGGCAATCAGCATGTAGGTATGCCTATATACATAGAACTGAACGTTCTGCGCTCCTGAATTTCGAATGTCATCTTTTTTAAACATAAGCAACTCAATCATTTATTTAGGAAAAAAAGTAGCTGGAAATCGCGTGTCAATTGTTTTTATCACAAGTTGAAGTTCGACGTCCGTAACAAAAATTGAAAAAAGGTTGAAAGCGAAAAGGTATTAGGGCGATGATTTTTTATTAGTTTAAAAGTTCACTGTCTCTTTGTCTTTAAAATGATTTTGGGGAAGGGAAGCATTTCATTTTAGCACCGAATTAAAGTTGGCCGTGTTTCTCGTCATGATGTAATTCGTGAAGACCAGCCCTCAACTGCGATCACTGATAAAAATGAAGCTACTCTAGTATATGTAGGCAACTAATTAAAGAAAATCGGCATCACCCATGAGGAGTTTCGAGGATATATTTTGGGGATTGGTATGAGGGATTTAAAAAAATCTTACATAAACATTTAAAAGTCACAAAACTTTGTTGCCGCTGGATTCCTCACGGACTTACCCCTGGACAACAATGTCGAGTACAGTTGATTGGTGTAAAAAATCGGTGTTAAAGTACGACCACGGTCATTAAAATGCTCTGTATGTGACAGACAACAATATGCCAGGAGGAGAAACATGGAAATATTGTTACTTTCTGGAAAGAAAGCAACAATCTTTTGTATGGGTGTTCGAAGGGGACAGCAAACAAACAAAATTGAGGCAGGCGAGAAGCGTAGGCAAAAGTGATTGCGTCTTTTTTCTCCCGGAAGGGTCCTGTCTCTACGATCCCACTTGAAGAACAAAAGTCAGTTAATATTGAGTGGTACGCCACCATTAGTTTGTCCAGGGTCTTTGAAAAAGTTAAAGAAAAACGACCAAGAAGTCGTATGCCATTGCACCACGACAATGCTTCAACGAAAATGATTCTGAACAGGTAGAACCCGTCTCCCACATAATCCAGACATTGCACCTTGCGATTTATTTATTTTCCTCAAAAAAAAAAGAGTTGATGAGAGATTTCATATTTGGTCCTCATGTTTTCATAAATGGTTTTACCGAATAAAAAAAGGGTTTCTAATGTAATGGAGATTATTTTAAAAATATGTAAATATATTATTTTAATAATGAGTTACCCGAAACTATCAGTGTATCCCACATATCTACTTATTACAACCCATTAAAGTGGATAGATTAAAGAGTTATTTATAATGCTTCGCATTTGCGCAGCTTCGTCCACCAGTTGCGTAAATATTGACTACCAGTGACGTAAATGATGACCAATTTGTTTTTCAATTCAATTTAAATAATTTTATTCAGTTTGGGTTCGAACACGGGCATTGTTTTTCTTTTGGGACCGGCGATTGGTTGAGCAGTTTATGGTCACGTGACGGTTTATAATATTTTTCTTCCAAAAAACTTTGCATTACATCGCACTTGATTTTACAGTGCAAAAAATGTATATGTCGACATTTTTTATTTATTCTTCTTAGCCTGTGAATGGCAAACACTATTGATGTAGTGATGGGGGCGATTATGGATCCATTCTACGGCTTCTAAAATACTTTGCGCCCAAGCCAACCTCTCCTGCAAACGGTCCCCTGTTGACAGACGGACGAACTTTTCTCTAACGGGTTAGGTACGTTGCGCGGGTCAGATGGCATTCGCCGTATGTAATAAGCAAGACATCACACATTTTAAGTTAAGGATTTCGGTAGGCTTCAGTACTATTGACTCAATGACATTCAAGGCGGTGCATTAAAAATATGGTTTGTGAGAAAATGCATAAACTACCATTATAAAAGTGACTGATTACGAACAATCCCGGTCTGTCCAGCCAAATAAGGGAATAAAAATTCCCGTTGTCCACCATTTTTTAAATTTAAATATTTTTTTAAAGTAGATAGGTACTTAAGTGCTCGGCTGTATGAACTTGAGTTATATTTACTTTCGAAAACAATAAGTTATAATTAGGTATATATTTCTATTTGCAAGGCAAATGTGTTTATCGTAAGTTCAACTGTTAATAATTATAATTAACCGCTTTTTTAAGGAGGTACATTTTAGGTATATAAACGACAGACTACGTTAGCTTTCAGTATTAATCATCTGATCTAGGATTTCAGTTCCAAGGAAAACTTAAACAATGTACTTCTTGATTGTGGTGAGATAACATTTGCTTTTTGTTGCTCTAAAATACAAAACTTTTAGTAAACTTTTTCGTTATTTTGGCAGTCGATAGTATGACTGTATTTTATGTCTGGGTCGGGTGCCTTGGGAACTTGGTCGGCCCCAAAGAAGTTGGGTCCGTGAAGCTAGTCGGCCCCTCCCTGGTAGTAGGTACCTATACTGGCGTGCGTGTGGTGTGAGGGCCACTCCGTTAAAACTCTTTAAAAATTTGCTTAGGATTTAGTGAACATTCCAAAACAATTGTGGAACTTGGAATCAGATTTTGTGAAAATCAATTAAGTGAGGTATTGACCGAAAAGTTGGGCCCCTTATTTCTCACATAGAGGATTGAGGGCCCACCCGTACCAGGCAACTATGCGCACTAAGAGAAAGTCTTTAAGACAAAATGTAAGTCTATAACAAACAAAATTTGTGAAAATGAGATATTATCACAAAACGCTATTGTTCGCAGTATATCTTTGTTCAAAATTGGCCCTCAATCCTCACACTCCTGAAAGTCAATAATGAATTTTTTTTAAAACCCTATACTTACGGCTACTGTTTGTTAACCTATGTGCTACATAATAAATTGTAAAAATTGTGAAAGCAAGAACGGGTCAGTACGTCTCGTTGTTTGAAAGTTATGACCTTGTTAATATTGGGGCCCTCAATCCTCCACTTTTTTTTTTCGTTTTTATTTTATTACTCTTAAACTAGAAAAGAAACGACAAAACATAACATTGCATCATTTAGTGAATAAAATGTGAAACACATTCGATATCAGAAGGAAATGAAAAGATCTATATTGTTTAAGAAAATCGACTTTATAATTTTCGTTCTTTACATCAAGAAATAGGGTGACAACATTTTTTTAGATTGTAGCAAATACAAGCAAATGTAGTGTTAATGTAGTGTTAATGTTCAATACCATTAGGGAAGGGTGGAGGGACGAATTCGATTGCTCCGAGGAGTTCGTACAACTTTGATTTTATTCTTAGAGTGTGCGGGATATCCTGCAGGCAATTATTACTAGTGCCATTTAAATAAAATGCAATGACAAAATGCAATTCGTAGTTGACTGCAACGTTAAAACCACAAGTAAGGCAAAACTGAAAGTTTTCGTCAAAACAAATTGCTTCTTCCAATGACTCGATCCCAAACACGGCTAACATGTCCAATTTAAGTGGTAAGAAAGCAAACTGTCTTTCAATTGGAATAGATAGGCAGGAACCGTTAATGCAACGTTTTGTAAACATGGCACAGTGCCATATTTACAAAAAGGTTTAATAGAACTGTTTCAAGATAACTAGCGACATTGCATCGACAGTCCATGATGGCAGGATTATTTGATTCTAGTTCAGACATTTTAATAATATATTTAAGGACTACATGTGCTCGAATTTTGTACGGATCATCATAAGTTATTAGTGCACCTACCAAACATTTAAGGTACTGTGTTATTAATTCAGAGCTGAACAAGTTTATTTCATCTTTCATGTGTTGGTTTTGAATATATCCATAACAAAAAAGATAAAAAACTGAATCCAGTCCACAGGTATTAATTGTGTAAAGTTTTAATTGTGTATTCTCAATTTCAACACTAGAACATAAGTTACCGTTTTTCATGTGTTTCATTTGCTTTATTATTTTGGCTGTATCGTCTTCTTTGCCCTCTCCTTTCCAATTCTCAGTAAGAGACGGTTTATCAGAAAACACGGAATCCTCGGTAAGTACTTTAACTTGATACTTGGCCATTTTTGGGACGCGTTTTTTCTGAATTTGTTTCCTTTTCCTTTTATTCAGGTTTGTTGTCTTCACAACTTTATTAGTAATTTTATTCTGAACGTCAACTTTTGATAACTTGAGGTCACCTTCTAGATATTGTGCAAAAATGTTTATAAATTCATCAATTCTGTATCTCTGTGCTTTTGTTTTGAAGATAACATGCTTAACTGTTTTGAAAAAGCTTTTCACACCAGAAGATGATGGAGCCATGTTGTTGAATTTGAAATGGGAGACTAATATATTTGACCATAATGGAAGTTTATATAATATCCTTCGCAGTGTTGGCACTATAGTCGGCAAATATAATGGATTATCTTCTCCATCATGAATTTCATTATGTTTTTTTTTAGAAGTACTTCATTGTCAAACCAACAAAAGAAATCGTGGTGAAGTTCATGCTTTCCCGAATCAACTTTTTTAGTTTGTTCATTATTATCCGGTGAAGGAAGGAGTTCATTTTTCAAAATGCTATCGAGCTTTGCTTTTGTAGAAGATTTCGTTTTAGCGTAACATACGTCCAATATTTCACTAATGGTATATTTCAAAAGATTAAAATCAACGTATTTCTTTAAATAACTCATGCACCGTATGTAAAATAATTTAGTTTCGATATCAATTCCATGAAGACATGGTAAATTGTGTAAAGCTTTTATGAAATGGCTCGTATCGAGTCGCACAAGAACAGATGGTATTTCTTGTTTAATTCCGCTCAAAATATGAAATAAATTTTCAATATAGGCTTTAGTGGAACTAAATTCAGTGAATGTTGTAACTACAGCTGATATTAATGCTGCGCTATCATCAGTTATGATTACTTGAGGCTTCATCCCATCAACACTCAAATTCCAAGTTTTCGACCAATTAGAAATAGATACATGACTATGCGAATCAGTTATCATCTGAAAAATTGGTACCTACAGAAGATTAATCCTTGGTATAAAAACAGTATTTTTGTAATAGTCTTACCATTTGGAAGCAAAAGTGCTTTAAAAATTGAACCTGTAGCATCAATAGTTATTGTTGCAGTGCTTTTTGATTCGCAGTACATTTTGTAGAAATCCACTTGTTGACTCCAAAATTGGACACAAAAATTTGGATATACATTTATTTGGCGAAAGAAATTTTTAAATCTATCATCATGAATCATAGTCAACAAGGATAAAAGTACATCACTGTGAAATTGCTTTCTAATCGTTTCATCAGACTTAATTTTCCTTAGGGCACTAATAGTGGGTAATACCGGCGGCGACGATGAAATTTCTAAATTATCAGTTTCGTTAGATATAAACTTAGCAGCTAAATCTCTGTGCACTGCGATAGCCGGTCTATATTTTAACGTCTTTGCTAAATATTGCCTCTTGTATGGGCTTAGCTTGAACTTTTTAAAAAAACACTGTGTTTATGTTCAGGGTAAAAATTCGATACATTGCATGAGGCTGTATAAATATTGACAGTCCTTTTAGAAATACTAATATCAATGAGGGCATTGCACTGAGTACATTGACCTTTAATAACGATATTTTCTTCGGAAATTTTGCTTTTCTTCAGCACCCAAGTACAAGGTAATTTCGAATGCAGCCAAATATTTTCTTTTAAAAAAGTCGACCATTTGAATTTGGGTAAAGTTAAGTAGGTCCTGTAATGCTTTGAATCATCATGTTTCTTGATGGATCTAATAGGTTTAATTTTCTGCAATTCATGTATATCAATATCAAATGTAAATGATATATCATTGACTGATTTCTGAACAGCATCGTTGAACAATTCAACAGATTTAGTGGTTGATGTGCTGTCTGGTGAAGGGTTTGTATGAACAACATTATCCAATTTTTCCTTAAATACAGCACCGCGATGCCGCAAGAATGATATGTGCAGGGCTTTTGCCGACATTTTACCATTAATTTCATGTGACATTGCCAAAAATACGGGATTGTTATATTTAATGTTGATTTCCTGCAAGTGATCAACATATTTTGTAAATAATGATATTTGTTCTTCGAGAGGAACAGATGGTTGGCGTCCTCTTGGCATGGTTATCGAATAACTGTTGAGAAGAAATGTTATATTGTTGAATGCAATTTTCGTCATCATACATACATAATGTATAGGTAGTTAAAACATACATAAATGAAACTTAATCATTTTTCAAGTCGGTTACAAAACATATCGACTGCATAATTATAATAGTGTAGGTATTAAATAATCTCTTTTTTTATTCGGTTTATAACATACGTACCTACATAGTGTCATAAAAAACCTTTTTTGAAGTCGGTGTAAAACAAAAAATATTAGATAGACTAGAAATTACTACTAAAAATATTTTAATAAAACTTACCTTGAATCAAAATGTTTAATGTGTTATTAAATGAGTGCCTTGATCGAAGATACGTTGGCACTGTAACACTCGGGAATCTGGGGGCTTTAAATAAAAACTAGTAACTCGAGATAGAAGTTGTTGAAGTAATATTTGTGAAAGTAAAATACAAAAGACATCTTACGTCTAATTCAAATGGAACCCATTTGAATTCCTCCCTAGCCAGTGCTATGTGCGCTCATAGAGACAGGCCAAAGACCCAAGTCCTGCTTGCTCCGAACTATCCAAGCTTACCGACCTCCTTCCTACATGTTTCAACCTGCTTAACTGATTAAAGCCCCGGCTGCCCTATGGGAGCAGCAACCGCACCTGGAAGCCTACTTAACCTAAAGCCCCTCCAGACATGGAGGCCTCCAAACGCCTTCCTGTCTTGGCATCCGTCCATACCTAGGGCCTGCCCGAGCACACATGCTACAGTACCTATACGTATTACAAAAATGTATTCTTATTATGTTTATTCTTGCACTCAGCAGTGTTTCACAAAACTAGCTTTTAATGTTGTAATTATATCATATAAAACTTCCGCTGCACTATCCTAGAATTTCCGCTGCACATCACAAACTGTTTGTTTAGTACCTACACAAAAGATTAGAAGTATTTTACATGACGTATATTAAGCTTGTGAGGTACGAGTATGATTAGTTGGAATAATGAGAAGCAAGATATCACACACCGAATCGCCGGCAATAATGTTTATCGAATGAGGGTTAGAATTAATAAATTATTGTCACCCTACCTACGTACAAACTTGAAAAATAGTCCGATTTTGGTATTTGTCATGATTTATAGTTTCATCACAATTCTCATTATTAACAATAGTAGCAATTTGTTGCACATTTTTTTCACTAAATCATACAATGTTATGTTTTGTCGTTACTTTCGTAGTTTTAGAGTAATAAAATGAAAAGGAAAAAAAGTGGAGGATTGAGGGCCCCAATATTAACTAGGTCATAACTTTCAAACAACGAGACATACTAACCCGTTCTAGCTTTCACAATTTTTCACAATTTATTATGTAGCACATAGGTTAACAAACAGTAGCCGTAAGTATAGGGTTTAAAAAATCGTTATTTTCTTTCAGGAGTGTGAGGATTGAGGGCTAATTTTGAACAAAGATATGCTGAGAACGATAGCGTTTTGTGATAATATCTTATTTTCACAAATTTTGTTTGTTATAGACTTACATTTTGTCTTAAAGACTTTCTCTTAGTGCGCATAGTTGCCTGGTACGGGTGGGCCCTCAATCCTCTATGTGAGAATTGAGGGCCCAACTTTTCGGTCAATACCTCACTTAATTGATTTTTACAAAATCTGATTCCAAGTTCCACAATTGTTTTGGAATGTTCACTAAATCCTAAGCAAATTTTCAAAGAGTTTTAACGGAGTGGCCCTCACACCACACGCACGCCCTATACTGTGGTTGACCCTTGCTTTGGGACGGCATTTGCATAAGCTTACTCTTCCTATACCTTTCTCTTTCCAAACTCTAGCGGTGTCGTTGACTCCAGGCACGGCTGCTTCAACTGAGTCTTTGAAACGCCGTTCTGCTGTTACTATTACTGCGTCCTATATTATTATATTTTGTTTGTTACAGGCGGCGTATTTCGCTGCAGCTGTCCGTATGTGTCGCCCGGTTTGGTACCCAACATATGCACACACACTCACACACACACACAATCGTTAAATCAAACAAACAATCCCACTCCCAGTGCCATAACTACTGTCCTGTAGGTACCTTTTTTACTCTTCCACATTCATAAATCGTCTATAAATTTTTTATAAAATGAAAACCATTGATAAGTAAGAAACATGCATGCCGTTGAAAGGATGTGTTGGAGATTATAATGTAAACAAATCTCCAATAAATAAACAGGTTCATTTTCTGAGGGGCACGGTAGGCCTCCGAGTAATGACCGTGGAGACCTCTTTTGAGAAACCGAAGAGTTTATCTGTGCAATACACAATTAGTAGATAGGTCGTTGTAACCCGTAGTACTGGAAATGTATCCTGAAGGATGGGGGCCAAAGGACTTGTGTAGAACCTATCTCGAACCCGGAGAGTCACACTGGCATACATGCTGGTTGCCTCTGTACTGTAATACCAAATATTGTCACACACGTAAGCAAGCAGCAAAAATGCCCTATCTCGAGTTAGCTTTCAATTGAGTACGGCCTCATCGGGTAAAAGGTACCATGTAATAAGTCAAAAGTCACAAATTTATTCGAGTTAGGCTTTACAAAGTTCTTAAGAAAGTCAATTCAGAACATAATGTACGTAGTATAATAATCATCATTATATAGTATAGTAATAAATATAGTGTAATAGTATAATAATCCAGCAACAATAATCAATTATTACTATTACATCAAATTATATAAGTACATCGCCAGAGCCACTCCTCGAAAATAATTGTAGGCACTGGGATTGTAAATCATTTGATGACTGTTGCTTGCTTGTTACAGATGCAGTTGGGGTTGGTGGTAAGTTTATTTTACGTTAGCGTTTATTCATTGTAAAAATAATCAGATTGGGGTTAATGTCCCAGCTGTGCACTCGCGCACGAGGGCCCGGGATCCGCCTTGACTATGATTCAGGATTTGCCGGATCAGGTTAAGTAACTTCTCAGTCACCCTAATATGTATTTATCTGTATAAATACACACATACGAGTATCTACCTATAAAGAGTAGATATAATAAACATCATTTCACATATTGTGATTTGGCCGTAAGCGAGTGATCGTCTAGTTACCGATTTAAATTTTCGGACCCATTACGTTGTGTATAAATTTTGAAAAACGTCACAAGGAATATGTACGTTTATAGCAATACTCTGTAAATCAATCGCATGAATATTCGGAAATATTCACAAATGAATAAGATTCAGTTCACATCAAATATCAAAATCCGCACAAAAGAAACATAAATCCGCGTAAATAAGTTGATTAAAATGTAATCCACGCAAATCGAAATAGTCATACAATTTATAAATTCCACACAAGAAATCAAACAAGGTATAAAGTTAACATGCGACTTAGCATTGGCAGCTCTCGAAACGGTAAACGGATTCTTCTTTCTTCTGTGGCCACCCTAACCCTATTTTTGCGAAACCCCAAAATTTCTTAAATAATATGGAATTAGGACCTTTAGGTCTCGGAAACCTACCTAATCGAAAGGATACACTGAGACTCCCATCCAACCTAGCATCTCAGGCCTTCAGCATCGTGACTGGACTACATTTCCAGCCTACGTGCCGTTCCAGCGAAACCTTTGACATCGATCGGTCCAATGATCTAGCTTTTAATCCTTTCAAACCATCACACCTATACCGATCGTCTCGTCAAGCATAAATACTCCTGCCTATCGACTCACGAGTCAAGAAGAGCCTATTACTTAATTAGTATTTTTGTATTTCGCGCGTGTACGTTGTGTGCCTATGTGAGGGACGCTAACGACTCAGACCAGGTTTCGATCCAAACTCGAGATTCATGTCCGTAGGAAAATGTAATTTAAGCTTTAAAAGCACAAAGGTTCTTAAACGGAACATGGGTCTCAATCGTACCAGAATTCGGCGGCAAACCTAGACGTAGACTTAGTTAGAGTGAATAGGCCATCGAAGACAAAGTCGGGTTGGTGCGCCAACTCATTCTCTTAGAGTGTATTCGATGTCACATCCGAAACTGTGTCCCAAGTTAGTTTTTAAAGTTTTTTATTCGGTGAGGGTGAGTACTGATGATATGTAATTCGGTAATCTTTTTCTTTAAAATTTGTGTTTTAATCACCTTTCACATTTACATTGAAATCTCTAAGAGCCCTAATAAATACTCTAACTACCACAAAAGTAATGAGAATGTAACTTACTGTTAGCTTTTGAAACTTAGAAACAAAGATCAAACCAAAACAAACCAAATCACTGACACTACGGAGATATAGACATAGATAGAGCACGAAATAAACGTCACAAGCTGAAAATAACACAAAGTAATAAAACACAAATTAATTTAACTAATCACACGTAATGAATTTCCCAGTGGAAATTTGCAAAAACCTGGGGTTTCTTAGTTACGGAAATGGATACAATGATGTTCACGAGACCCACCCCAGGGGCTGACTGTCTCGTTTCTACTCCCCTGGCCACCTTACTTGGATCCCTTATCTTCAAAATTCCCACAGTCCAATATTTTAAACAAACAAAAAATGAAATATTTCTAATTTTATGAGGTCTAAGCGACTGCTCTTATAACGTTCGCACATCCATAAATTTTACAAACTGTTCCTGGTAAACCGAAAATAGTTAAATGTTACAACAGCTAGGGCTATACGAGTATTACACACGACGTTTTATTTATTCAACGAGTAGATTAAATTTTTAATAACGCAAAGAAAAATTCGCAAGCAAATGAATTCGATGTGGAATTCCTTTAGACCAAAAGTTATAGTTTAGGGAAGTATGAGTAACCAATATAATGACATTTTAGGTACTATAAACTCAACGTAATGTTAAATTAGACCGAGTATAGATTTATACCGAGGTTTACTTTCCATGAAGCAATTAAATTTGAGTCATCAAACAAGTAGATTAAAATTAAGTAGTAAGTAGTAGAAATATGTAGCGCCTGTTGTGCCATTTATTACTTTGGCTGTTTTTTGCTATGTATTTCTTGTGTACAATAAACTGTTAAATAAATAAATAAATAAATAAGTTCTAAACTCGTTTAATATTTGGTTGTACTTTAATTCAATTATTAATTTTGATATTTCGTTGAAACGTATCTAAATATACACATCACTATCACTTGTGGGTATTTTTTCATGGGTTCCATAACTTGTCGCCCAACATTTAAAATATTCCCGACATTCTATCTGTCGTTCAGCTAATCAATAGCGTAAATTTATTCCGTGCTTTTAAAGTAAAATATTACTCTTAATATCAAATAAATTGTTTAAGTTTATTACAAAACCAAGTTTTGGTTAAGTATTTGAAAGCATTTGTTAAAAGAAATCATGATAATCAAACATATTTTAACCACACACTGCTCTGTGTATGATATGCCTATTCATTTCTAAGTCTATTAACTATAAACATACGATATATAAATAATTTGTACGGTGACGAACTCATGGTACATAGTGATCGTTACAGTTATTACAGTGGAGCGACTGACATTTGACCTCCGTATTCCTGCTATCAAGGGAACCTGACCAGATTGGATCATGGTTTCACATTCAGTCACCTGAATGTGCAGGTTTTATTACGATATTTTCCCACACCATAAGTGCATTGGTTAGTCTTTAACTAATACACATACCTTAGAAAAGAGTCATTGATACATGGGGGCGGCAGTGGGATTCGAACCCCGGAACGTCTCGCATACCTTACCTCATACGTTTGCCTGCATTATGTATTTCGGTGTTACATCGGCCATAGCAACACATATATTATTCTGTGAAGAAAGTACCAGGTTAATTCGTGTAGGTTTCTACTAGGTACTGTCTTTACTACAAAATAAATACCACTTATCTAAATGTGTATTTTTCGTATTCTTTCATCTTATCTAAATTAAACTATTACACTTTGCTGATAAGAATTAATATCCTTGGTTAACTAACCTGTGTTTATTATTACTATTATTAGGTTATTAGCACTTTTAACATAAACCTAGCTTAGATAAATAGTTAGTAAGTAAATAAAAATAATAATCATCTTGGCGTTAATGTCCCGGTTGTGCTCTCGAGAACGAGGGCCCGGGGTCCGCCTTGACTATGATCCAGGATTTGGCAGGTCAGGTAATTACAGTGGAGCGACTGCCATCTGACCTCCATGACCCTGCTACCAGGGGAACCTGACCAGATTGGATCATGGTTATACATCCAGTCGCCTAAATGTGCAGGTTTCATCACGATGTTTTCCCTCACCGTAAGAGCATCGGTTAATATTCAACTAATGTACATAACTCAGGAAACAGTCCTTGGTACATGGCCGGAGCGGGATTCGAACCCGGGACTTCTGGCTTACGAGTCGGATACTGTAACCGCTCAGCCACCGACGCTCTTTAAATAGTTAGTAAGTAATTAATAAAATAATATTTTATTTTATTAATTATTTGTTTTATAAAATACAGTTTTATTAAATTATATTAAATTAAGAGATTGAAGCACAACTTACATTTGGACGGTGTTGGGTGCTGAAAGTAGGTACTTATCCTTATCAAAATGTAACTTTAATTATTTACAGTTTATTGATACATGTTATGTTATACAACCGGAGGAATACACGTACGATTCATGTTCAGGTAGTGCTAGTGTAATTGACTGTCTATAATTTAACCATTGGATACACCTTTAATATGTCAAATATGTCGATGTCTGTCAGTACCTACTTGGATAGGGAAGATATTTATATATTTTATAAGTCTGCCGTATAACATAAAAAGGTACTCAGTATTACTAAGGAATATCATTACTTCAGCACTAAGTGCTAGGTACTTACCTAGGTAACATTTTAAAACTTTGGGGACAAAAGCCTATTCTAAAGAAAAGATTCGTTTTGACAAATCTGATTTAACATTTAGATTGTCTGCTCGCGGATTGTCGCCGATAAAATTACTATTCATGATTTAGCTAGATGTCTGTTTTCTACAGGTATAGGAGTATTGTCACTGGAGGACTAAGTATACGTAGGTACGTATAGGTATGTCTCATGTCTGCGATTATGCTGTCTACCCTTCAAATCAGAAAGCAATATGATGTTACGCACCTGCGGTTATGCATTTTTGTAACTGCATGAATATTCGGTATACTGTATGTTATGGGCGTCGTTACCACTTTCAAAGACATGGTCTGCTCGTTTCTCAATAATGATCATCTTCGTGGTAAGGTCCCGGTTGTGCTCTCGCGCACGAAGGCTCGGAGTCTGCCTTGACTATATCCAGGATTTGGCTGAACAGATAACACTGGAGCGACTGCCGTCTGACCTCCGTGACCCTGTTAACAGGGGAGCCAGACCAGATTGGTTCCAACCCGGTACCTCTCGCTTACGAGTACGATTCGGACCTCTTTACTGCTCTTTTCTTAATGAGTAGTAAAAATAATAATAATGAATAGTATCCACTCATATCTGATGGAGTATTACGGCCATATTATCACAAATATTATCAATGTGGCTTCAATGAACACGTACATTTGTTGCAGTTTGAATCTGCTGCGATGTCCGACCGACCATTAATTTAGATACCTACATTTAAAATTAAACAACTATAAACTAATAAATACAATGTTTTGTCTAACCTTATTTGCTAGGTTCCACTACCAATATCTTGTCGGCGTGAGGTGAACCTACCCTTTGACACCATGGCCGGTCTTGCCAGCGTAATCACGCCAAGAGTCCCAAGGGACGCTCAGATATCGATTTTGAAAGCAATCGGTTCAGTAACAAAAAACTTCAAAATGGCGGCCATTTTTTTTTTCAATATTGGCGCCAGACTCATGTCAAGAGTCCCAAGGGACGCTCAGATATCGATTTTGAAAGCAATCGGTCCGGTAACAAAAAAGTTCAAAAAACTTT
Source organism: Blastobasis adustella (assembly GCA_907269095.1). Classification (NCBI taxonomy): domain Eukaryota; kingdom Metazoa; phylum Arthropoda; class Insecta; order Lepidoptera; family Blastobasidae; genus Blastobasis; species Blastobasis adustella. The sequence goes on from OU026140.1 coordinate 9,292,917, forward strand.
TCCACACATTTGACCACCGTGACCCTGCTACCAGGGGAACCTGACCTGAACCTTTATGATAACATTTATGGAACATTAAGTGAAATTGCTGCTGGCTAGTCTTCCTCTTAACTTAATTTTCCGATAAATGTTTACAATTCAAACAAACAATCCAATACGTGAGTAATGTAATCAGTCTAATTTTAAGAGACACATATTCCGTTATATAAGCAAACACAACATACTTCTTTTAAACTTGATTGGTTTATGTCAGAACTGCCAATCTAAGGAAAAAAACTAACTATTCGATTAGTGAGTAAACGCTGATCGAGTAGTTAGAATTGATTGTAGCTCACACTCGCGGGTATTCGATTGTCGACACGTTAAGCGTTTACTCGATTTACGCTGTAGTAAAGGTACTCGATTCGTTTCGTGCAACTCACACTAAGCCCTCTGATGGTAAGCGGTAACTGTCGCCCATAACAACAAGTAAAGGTTGCAGGCAGCAGAAATGCAGAACCGCAGCTGCGCTGTCACTGTGAGGGCTAAGATGAAATGCGTCATGCCTGTAACTGCACTGGCCTTCAAGTCAAAACACGACAATACAAGCATTTACAAGGTGGAATTTTTCTTGTATTCGATGACGTTGGATAACCTACGATGCCCTCAAAGTATATTACTCCGGATCCGACCTTTTCATAAAATATCATTCATTTGACCGTGATCCGTTCAAATAAATGATATTTTATCGATGTTTTATTATTGTTTTATAGATATTTTATGTTGTCTTTTCTCGATTAACCAGTTTATTCAGTATGACGCACTTGTTTTTTGTTTTGAAGCAAACAGAAGCCACATGGTAAATAAGATAAGCATAACTTTTAAACTTTGAAAGAAATGTAATTTTTTTTAAGCAGGCACTATGTGCCATTTTAATACAAACCTTTAATATCTGAATTACGTCCATTCCTTGATCCAAGCGTCCATGAAACGAACTGACTCAACCAAATTGATGTTTTAGAGTGATGTTTGTTTTGTGTGCAATCATTTATGAAGACCTCTAAAATTGTTTAAAACGAATGATAAATACAAAATTAGCCGGTACAACGTACCCAGTGTTTAACCTCATTTTTAAACCATCTGCTTTCGGTGTTGCCATCGTAATAAACAAAAGAATTGTTCATGCCAAAAACCTCGAGCGCGTGGGCGGAGTCGGCCTTGACCATGATCCAGGATTAGGCAGATCAGGTACCTAATGTCCTCTCTCCTCCTCCAACCTCCATCCGTCCAATACGACTTTGTCGCATTTGGTGTCGAGACATTGGGTCCGTGGGGCCCGTGCGCACACTCTCTTTTCATAAAGTTTATGATGGAGAGGCGACGACGGGTGAGATTGATGGGCACCTTACCGCAGGGCATTTTTTACACCTTTTTTAAATTTAGTTTAGGTAAATAATGCAGCCATGTGGTGTCCGTTACCCCTTACACTTGTGGATGTCGTACAAGGCGAATAATGTTTTCGAGGCAAAACTTCTAAGTGCCTCTCTGAGCTGGAAAATGGGCAGCTGCGTTTTCCTGTTATATTTATAACAATGCAATCTCCAACCCGCCTGCCAAGCGTGGAGATTATGGCAATAACTTAACTCGTAGGAGAGGCCCTGAGTCCTGCAGTGGACTGTTATGGGCTATGTTGATGAAATCATATTATAAAGTGTCTCTTCTATAGGCCTCCTGGAAGTGATTTCTTTTAAGAAATAAGCAATGTCTGTTGTGTATGTCGTCTTTCGTTTTGTTTATATCTCTGTGCTATTTATTGTGTGCAATAATATGTTAAATAAATAAATAATAAAATATTTGTAACTTACAAGTTTAGTCTTTTTGAATGGTGTGTGTAAATAAATATTTTGTATGTACTTATTATTTTAATAAATGATTGAAAGAACAAACACATTGTTGTTTCATTTGATTTTGTTAACAAATATTTTCCCCAAACTGTCTTAGGTTTCAAATTGCCTGGTAAACAAAACTCTTTGTTTTAAATACCACCACCAAACATAGAAAAAACTTATATATACAGAAGCAGAGAGTAGATTTCGAGTTTGAATACGAGACAAAATGTCACACATCTCTATAACACAAACACTAATGCAAATGCAGGGACGGAACAAGGCAGCCCATCTGCAGATAAGTTATATTTTGCTTCGACTTTCTACTCGTAACGAACACAAACAAATCTGACTTGTATTTCGCTCCAGACTACGCAATTTGTTTTAACTTGTCCTTAAAATTTAATATTGTCATTATAATAAAAGCTAAGGTGTCTAGTGAATCAAATCCACGCCCTGATACCTACCACAGTTTTATCGATCTCTCGATCCTACATACCGTGAATCGGCAGTGCCTGGTTTTGCAAAAAGGAGGGTTACGATTTTGACCGGTATTCATATTTATTTGTTGCCTTATAACTTTTAAACTAACTAGGTACCTACTTACTTATCGTTAGAAGCGTCTTCATTGTTCCCAGATTGGCCTATGTGACTTCACAAATTGAATATGACGCCCTCTAGAGGACATAGTCACGAAAAAAATAATAATAATGAAAAGGATAGGTACATTAATATATTAAACAGGTAGCATATTCTTTATTTTCAGTAAAAATTCATATAATGCTGGTGCACCAGGACAGAAGGGTCATTCATCTAATTATTATCTTGTTCTTCAAAATGTTTCCAAGCATTTCCAAGCATTTCCAATTTGCAACCCAGAAATCACCATGTCTGGTCTTTAGGAAACCTAGAAAAACAAATATTTATATAAATAAACGTAAATACGCGATTAATCCGTTGTTTCATAAAATGTCTGAACATTTAGAATGTCACCTGGGTATTTCTTTGGTATGAAACCCTAATACATATAAAATTGTGGACCGCTATTTACAAAATTTGACTATTTTTTTATACAATAAATACTAAGTCCGACCCTGTTAGCATCAAAATATTTTCGTATCTATTTAGACACCGAAATATTGCTCAATTTGCCAATAATCTTAAATCTATCTCTAATGGCATGTTGTTTTAAAGTAAAGCATTTTAATTATTGCAAATTCACATTATTACGATGCATATTTTTGTCACAATTTCTAAAATTGATGCCGCGATCACGAATGTTTACTTACCGGTGAAAGAATAATCCAGGTGTATTTCCATACTTTGCGCTTTCATATAAATGTGCACTAAATTACAATATTTTAAAATGGTTTGATTTAAATTTTATTCGTAAATTATTAAATTTAAACCGAGGTTTCAAAATAAACATCAGGTCGTTAGGCGCGGCGTCGAACGTTTAAAACATTGTGCGCGTCATTTTCCGTAAAGTTTGATGAACTCCATGTTTTATTATACTAAACAGGACTCACACGCGATGTAGCTTGTCGATTTATTTTCCCGACGTTTCCACTGCCATCCATCCATCCACGAACTCCATGTTGTATGTACCTCATCATCACTGCCCATTGCAGGACTAAGGACCTCTCCCACGAAAAGGGAGGTTATTGTCGTAATCTGCATTCTTGACCGGCGGGTTGGAGATCGCAGTATTAGAAATATAACAATGGAAAACACTGCTTCCCATTTTCCAGCTACGGGGACTAGATCTTTTGCCTCGAACGACACCCACGAGTGTAAGGGGTTGGTGCTATTCTACTCTGCCGGACACCACATGGCCATGCCACGTAGGTACCTACTCGCCAAGAAACTCGTTCCAGAACCTTCATGTATACAAAAATTACTATAGTAATTGGCAAAAACATATTTGTTACCTGCCTACTATAGGCCGAGTTCGTTTGACAAACAAACGGAGAACTAGCTGTTTAACTAAGAAACTAAAATTGGAGTTTTTGTTTTTAAATAATACCTATAATTAGTATCGACGTCAAATGGTCGGTATTTACCTTAAATCAACAACTTTTTTCAATAATAAGGTATTTTTTACAATGTAGTAGGTATATACCAGTTGGCATTCTGATACTGGTAGCGTCAGCGAGAAAATAAAAACCATGTAATCTTGGAAATTTTGGAACTCACAGTCTGTTACACTCGTGGGTGACGCACAAGATGACTAATGTTTTCGAGGAAAAAGATCGAGAGTTTTCATAGGCTGGAAAGTGGGCGGCAGCGTTTTCCATTGGTATATTTTTCACGCTGCGATCTCCAACCCACCAAGCGTGGAGCTTATGGCCACAACCTTCCCTTTCGTGGGAGCGGCCCTAAGTCTCAGGTGGTGGTGTCTGAAGTAGAATGTTATGGGCTGTGATGTGTTTGATAAGTTATAACAGCTGATTGTGAGTCTGAAACGAGAGCCGACTCGACGATTTTCTAATACCACTACGGTAGTGAACAAGTCCGCTTTAGCTAATCCATTTGACACGTAGGTACTGTACCAAAATGAGGGTCTAGTCAAGAAGCATATCGCTCCGTGGGGACTCCACTGCGACTGATGATCGGGACCCGTCGGCTTCGTTCGGCCGGCGCTCGTGATCGGCGCAGTCGCAGCTGACTAACAAACAAACATTTGAACTAAATAGCTACATACATTTACTTCCAACGTTCGGTTTTTTTAGCAGTCGGGGTTTTTAGTTTTTATTCTTTTTACTTTTTATTATATTAAATTCCGATTTTTAGTTTAGTGATCGGCAGATACCATTTGTTCGACGTAATACGACTTTTTGTAAAAACTTTTCTTGTGATGCCATTAGTCAACTACTTCTATATATATAAGTTTTTGAAATCAGCTCTTCAAGCCCCTCATTTTGATACCTACTCAATGTTCATCGAAAAATAAAAGTTGCGCACATTATACGCCTAAAACCGGGGTTTTTTAGTTTCTGAAGTACTTTTTTTGGCTAAAATAGTTGTCAGTTCCAAAAGACGTCAATGACTGACACAGCTGTTGCTACATGTACGTGTGGTGAATTGGAAAGGCTGAGAAGGATTTAGATCAAGTTTTGATAGGCAGCTGTTGTAGGTATAATTAGCTTACTTACGTATTTTTGTCGCTGTTATTCAAAGGTACGGCTGTATCAATAAAGCTATAACAAAGTCACTGACGATTATACAAGTATAAAAAGGCGGTCTTCAACTATAGCACTTCAGTTAAGAAAAAAAGTGAAAATGAAGATTACCCTGTGCCTTTGCCTGCTTCTGGTAAGAATTTTTGAAATCATTTCTTTTTGTGTAAACGTTTTATTTTTTAGACGTCCTGTGTTGTTGAGGCCGGTCTGTTACTCAGAGGTCCCGGATTCGAATCCCGGTCGAGCAGAAGTTGAAATGATGAATTTTAATTTCTGTTACGGGTCTGGTTATGTATTTAAAAGATGATAAGTAGTTTGTCAGTTGTCTAGCACCCATAACACAAGCTTTGCTTACTTTAAGGCTAGATGACGCTGTGTGTATTTGGTATTGCTGGTGAAGCTACGGCCTAGTTAAAAGACCAAATAATGTTATCTGCATTGCCAAAATACGAAAGATGATGTATGAATGCGATGGAAGGAATGAAATCGGGTAAGGCAGAGTATGATAAGGTGACTGTCGAAATGCTGAGAAGTGGTGAAGGTGTAGTGCTAAGATTGTGGTGGCCTTTTTTAACATGTGGTAATAAGGCGGGCAATGCATTGGTAGCACTCGTTGCTGATGTCCATAGGCGGCGGTGACCACGCACCATCAAGTGGATCGCTTGCCTGTTTGTCCGCTGTGTTAGAAAAAAAAAGTGTTTGGGGGATGGTCGAATGCCAGAAGTCTTTTGCAAAGCCGTACTTGCCCCACAATACAAGGGGAAAGGGTCACAGCAAGAATTACCGGAGCATAAGTTTTCTCAGGGCTGTCGGCAAATTGTATACAGTGTTTCATTGGAAAAGTGATGAGTGACACTCATGGAAAAATGTGGGATATGCAAGCGGGATTTAGAAGAGGGATGGGGTGCATCGATCAATTATTTTCCTAAAGCGATCTAGTTGCTAAGTGAATAGCTAGCTAGAGGACATGTTGAATATAGTAAATAGGGCGTTTAAAGAGCAAGGTATGAACATGAATAAAAGACCTCATCGTCGCTTTCCATTAGGTGAGCTGAGGTCGAATGCAAGCCTATTGATAATAGTAATTGTGGTATGTAACTTCGGTTATGAAATTCAATACCTGAGAATCCTGTTTAAGCAGCGCCATCTAGCGAGGCACACCGAGCTACAGTTTTTACTTTTTGAAGTATTTGTCTGAAATTTTCCATTCATTTGACACGAACTATAGTTACTTAGGGTCGCCAGGTACCTTTCGATCGCGCGCGGATTACCATACATACCAAAAGGCAAAAACTATAAATGATTATTTTGTGTCATTGTTAATTTCTGACGATTTGTTTATTTTACAGGCAGCTACAGCTTTCGCTTACCCCACTTTTGGTAAGTTTACTTTATTCTACCTGTGACATTGATAATTTGGAAAAAGAAAAGGATAAAGAATACAATCGACGCCAAGATGATTATTGTTATGGAAATGTGAAATCTAAATCCAAAAAAACTTAAGGCTTATTACATTTGGCTAAATTAAGTCGTCTAAAGAAGCAGCAAGCGTAAGAGCACGATCAGTATATTCATTTTTGTATCACACCTTTTGGAAAGAGGAGCAACGCGTAACATAAAAAATAGGTGATACAAAAACGAACTTTATTCTGTGAGACCTTATGGAATTTATTCTAAATTCCACTTTTGTCTTGCATTAACGCGTTTTGCATTTGATTTTAGATGACTGAATTTGGCCAAGAATAATAATAAGCCATCATTACGTATAAAACAAAGTCTGTATCTGTGGCGCGATGGCCCGGGGTCCGCTTTGACCATGAACTTTGGAATGAGTTATTACACCTAATATAGATAGCTAATACCTATGTAAACTGCTTATTTGACGTCTATTGAATCACATACATACACAAACATAAAGCTCACGCCTGTGTCCCACAGGTGGGGTAGGCAGAAACTATGGACCGCCGCTTTGCTCTGTCCCGACACAACTCCCTAGCCTCGCATATATTCACAACTCTTTTCATACATCTCCTTTTAGTGAATCTATTTTAGAACAAATATGTTTTGTCTTAAGATATCTGTCACTGAATGATTGAAATTGAAAAGCAAAATAGGTTTTATAAACGTCATATAACTTTTATGAATAAGACCACTAGAAATTATTATTATTATTATATTTGCCTGAATCATCCCACTGCTGGGCAAAGGCCTCCCGATTGTACTACTCTTCACGATCAAGTGCCAATATCTGATAGTCCATACCAAGCAACACCACGTAGCATGTGCTACGCTCTACGGCGACTCGTAGGTAGTACTGTAGGGCGTAGCATATGCTACGTCACATAGACACCACAGAGTAGAGTACACAGCGCCTCTTCATAGAAGCTGAATGTTTAAACGGTCTTACGACACTATTTATTTCATTTTTCTCTATTCATCTATTCAAAAGATGTACTCTCGCTCACGAGGACCCGGGGTCCGCCTTGACCTTGATCCAGGATTTGACAGATCAGGTGCCAGTGGAGCGACTGCCATCTGACCTCCGTGACCACCAAGGCAACCTGACCAGATTGGATCATAGTTACATTTCAGTTTGTCCCTCTGTGTGTACGCCTAGATTATTTAAATCAAGCAACGGAATTTGCTGTGGTTTTCACTATTATTTAGAGAATTCCTGCAGGAAGGTTAATGTTGTAAAATACATGCGTATTATAATAGAAAACCCCCGAGAAAACCCGTGCGAATTAATAAACAAATTCAAAGTAATAAATAATATGTGTACTGTAACACCGAGGGGGGGAGGCGTGGCTTCTTAGTAACTAATTCACCAAAGTATACTAAAGAATGCCATAAAATACAAAAGATACCTTACATCTCATTCAAATAGAACACGTTTGAATTCCTACCCAGTCAATGCTATGTGTGCTCATAGAGAGAGCCTATATGTCCTACTTGCTCCAACCTACTTAACCGACTGAAGCCCAGGCCGCCCTATGGGATCACCAACCTAACCCGAAAGCCTACCTATCTTAGAGCCCGTCCTAACCTAAGGCCTGCCCGAGCACACATGCTACAGTACCTAGTTCCAATTTCATTCCTTAACTTGGGGATTCCACTTAGCTGCGATAGTTTCATTTTAACTCCGACAAAAACGAATTTGGGAAACAATTTGATAAAATTTGTATAATAAAGTGGAACTAGTGTACAAAAAGTGATTTAATTCATAGCTAATTTTATTTAGGCTCCCGATACTGTTCAACCAGTCTCATGGTCCCCAGCGGAAGACCTCGGTCTACCTCGCTTCGCCAACAGTATTAGAACGCACACCTAACAGTACCTCAAAGTACCTTTGCAAAAGAAGTGCATTTCCGAAGAAAACATTGTTGATTGATAACATTAATCTGTAAAAAATATTATTAGAACTTATATTGCATGCCAATATGAAATTTATGTAATATTTGATTAAAATCATTTATTTATCTGTTTCAAGAAAACTTTTTCTTTAAGGATAATTTACAATAACAAGTCATTTTTTGCAAGTTAAATTCTTACTGCCGTTATGAACACACATTAGGTATATTGTCAAACAACAAACAAAAGTTATTCTGAAAGTTGATGTCGGTCAATATCAGTCCAAGCCGGTTCCTTCGATATTATATCTTTTGCTATTTTTGTATTACAGAACTGAATATAGTAGAAAATTTCAAATAACCATTTTAGGTTATTTTTTAGGATTTACCACAATTTTTGTCATACTTAGTTAGGTACTTACTTTCAATTCAACCGAAATCGCACTGGCATTGAGGCTATACAGGATAATAAGGCTTTAAATAAATCCTCGACAATGCGGATCGCAGTCTTCGCAGAGAAGCGATGAACTACCTACTTATACATTATTTTTTATTAAATAAGCCGAGTACAATCATTGAATTATTTCCACAGGTAAAATATTTGGCAAAGGCGGTGATAAAGACTGTGATGATGGTAAGCATGGTTGTTATATTATATTAATAGATACATACTCAGGCGTGTCCGGCAGAGTAGAACAGCACCAACCCGTTACACTCGTAGGTGTCGTACAAGACGACTAATGCTTTCGAGGCAAAAGATCTAGAGCCTCCGTAGGCTGGAAAATGGGCAGCTGCTTTTTCCATTGTTATATTTATAACACTGCGATCTCCAACCCTGCCAAGCGTGGAGATTATGGCAAGGGGAGGTCCCCTTTCGTGGGAGAGGTTCCAAGTCCTACAGTGAACTGTTATGGGCTGTGATGATGATGATACATACTCGTCACACATATACATGTCGATGGAAGCAGTGCAGTTTTTTTGTCGAACGGAAGGACCCAAAACCAGCGTTGTGAGGTACGGCTCGTGGCACACAGCAGTATGCTAAGTGGGTTCCTTTTAGACTGGCAGCTACGACTCCGACGATGGCATTTGGAACTGACCTATGGGCATTGTAATTGGTTATTTTATGTTTGTAACTGTTTTATTAGAAATTTTAAACCAAAATTTTTCCATTCTTTTCTTTTTTCTTTTTATTGTACATATTATGTTTTTATGTTAGTTGTTCAATGTCATATTGCTCATTTGCATCATCATGTTGGTCATGCTGTACCATATACATGATACACCAACATGACCACCCTTATAAACAACGAAAGCCTACCAGACCCCGACAACCCTAGACAGAATGTCATGGCGCGGACAAATTAGAAAGAAAGAAAAAAAAATTTATTACGAAGGACGCCACGACATGTTAATTTGCAAAACAATTACATTTAACGCAAAAACAAAAAAGGTACATAAAATACGGGGACAATTATTGGGTTCCCAGTGGCATTTCTCGTGGGCATCCAGCGTAAATGGACCCTCCTCAGCATAATGGGGCTGCTTGCCGCGAACCACAACGCTGGTTTTCAGTGGGCCCCGCAATAACCCACCGACACTGCACCGCCAAGCAAGCAATACCGCTATTAGGAGAGCCGACCCCACATAACGTGGGACAATGCAAGGAAGAAAAAGAGATGTTAGTTGTTCAATATATCGCTTTGATTTCTTTTCAAAACTAGATGTTTTTGTATTGTGACGTGTCGTGACATCTATGATGCTATGAAGCTTTTCTATTCTATAAATTTTTAACTGGCAACGTAAAAAGACAGGTCTTATAAGTTTGACGTGTGTATCTGTGTCCGTGTCAGTGGAATCGTAGCTACTGAACGAATGAACTGGTATCGATGCGGTTTTCTTAGATTGAAACCCAATTCTTCTTATCGAGTTGATGGACTCTCCAACTTACGATTTCTTCGCGCAGTATACTGTGATCCAAACGCAAAATCAGTTTTATCGAAATTGTTCTTAAATATACATGGATTGTAATGTAACAAACCTTGCCTTTTTCCCGTAAGGGTAGGCAGAGACCACGTCGTCCTGACTAACCTCTCTCACTTATTTCACATTTGCTTTTAAATTTTTTTTAATACTGCTAAGGTGACAAACAAGCTTACGGCCTGCCTGATGGTAAGCAGTCACCGCAGCCTATGGACGTTTGCCATACACATTCGTCACTTTACAACTTTTCACACATACTTTTAGGTTTAGGAGACTAGGTATTCACTAGATTTTCTAAATAATATATCATTAATTTGGTCGTAATACAGGCAAAGGATCAAGCGGCGGCAAAAGCGGTTTAGGTGGACTCGGCGGAAAAGGTGGATCAAAAGGCGGCAAAGGTGGATCTAACGACGAATATTGTGGATCAGACGATGGAAAAGGCGGATCAAACGGCGGTAATGGCGGATCAAACGGCGGTAATGGTGGACAAGGTGGATCAGACGACTGTGGATCAAGCGGCGGTAATGGCGGATCAAACGGCGGATCAAACGGCGGCAATGGCGGATCAAACGGCGGTAACGGCGGACATGGCGGATCAGACGACTGTGGATCAAGCGGCGGTAATGGCGGATCAAACGGCGGCAATGGCGGATCAAACGGCGGTAACGGCGGACATGGCGGATCAGACGACTGTGGATCAAAAGACGGCAAAGGCGGAAGTGGTGGTAATTATTTGATTATTATTATTAGTAGGTTTATTAGAAGTATGTTTGGATGTTTGTTACTCCAAAACTATTTAACTGATTTCTGAAATTCTGTAGCCCAGAATAGCGCTTACGCTTCAACTTATCCTAAAATTCAATGTGATTCATGCGGCAACGGGTCTGCAACTTTAGAACCGAATTGAACGGACAAAGTCGCGGACAAAACCTAGTTTACAAATAATGTGTATAATGGAGCAACTCGTTGGTCAAATTTACCTTTATGTGGACACACTGGATACAAGGACCACATTATTTCCAGGTGTTGTGTAGGTTTAAATTTTTTATATGAACCAACTCCTCCGTCGGCCATCTGGGATTTTATGGCTGCGATTTTGAAAATTGCGGATTGTACCAATATTTTTATTTATTAAATCTTTAGAATCACAATTTTGGCGTCTATATGTACATATTTAGGGTCAAGAAATACAGCTACTACACAGTTTATAAATATATCAGCCTTAGATGTTCAAGACTAGCCACCCCTTGCGGTTTTCACCGCGCAAAGTTAATTAAAATGGTTATTATAAAAATTTAACTGTACCGCGGGATCCTTTGGATGTGGTATCTTTAGAGGCGGGCAATGCATTGGTAGCGCCCCTGGTGTTGCTAATACCCATAGGCGGCGGTGACTACTTTCCATCAGGTTACTCGCATGTCTGTTTGTTTGCCGCATAACATAAAAATCCGATCGAGACACGGAAAAAGGTAAAAACGTAGTTCGCACCTGGAAAAAGTTTGAAGATTGTATCCAGTGTATCCACGTTTTCACGTGAAATTGCCCTACTAGTATTGTGGGCGTATGTGGACCGTGCGATGACTGGCAGGGTGGAATCACACGAGTAGGGATATCTACTCATGTCATAGTTGAATTTTTCATGCCGAAAATTGAAAACCGTTCGACTAGAGGCGAACGGTTAAAAAATAGAGCCCCAGATGTGGACAGTTATGGGGTTTAATGTGAAGATGTGATGTGAATATTCACATTTCATTTCAAAATATCGTGCGATTTGCAGATGGGTACATGAAATCCAACACTCATTGGATTAAGACTATAATGCTGTATTTTAGTGAATAATATCATAAGTAAATATAACAAGTTTAAAAAATAATAACTATAAAAACTAAAACATTTATGTTATTCCAGGTCATAAAGGCGGCATCAAGAAACCACCAGTCTGTTTGTGAGGTACCTACAACATTTTTTTTTTCTATTATTTTAGTAAGTTAAGTTGACGGGATTGGCAGTTGTCTTTTCTTCGGTATACGGTCCGTATTGGTGACCTCAATAATTGAAAAGAAATAAATGAATGAATGAAAAATTCTTTATTGCATATACATAAAATAAAACAAAAAAAGGGGGAAAAAAGCAACCGGCGGCCTTATTGCTTAAAGCAATTTCTTCCAGACAACCTTAGACAACTAGTAAGTCTGTTCTACAGAACATTACAGAACATTATTGTTTGGTCTCTTTGTATTACAACTCTCTTCACATAGTTTTCAAACAATGCTTTGATATTCAATTAATTTACTTACTGTATTTTTTTTTCTTTTACAGGTTTATAAGTAACATTAATATCTACAGATACTACAAAAGCATGGAGCGGTGTCACGTCACTAGATTACAAATGCTAGAATGAATATTGTTTGAGTAAAGTTAAATAATAAATTATTATTCATGATCAGGTTCTGTTTTATTTAACCAATTACTTGTATTATTTTTTTTAAGTTGCGTATTCAAAGAGTAAAAAAGGAACATTAGGTACTTCACTGTCTGTCTGTCTGTCACATTCATGTATCTTTGAAACCGTAACAGCCAGGAGCTTGAAATTCACTAAATATTTGTTGAGTGTGATATTGGCACTAAATTTCGAATTTAATGAAATTTCACTTTAAAGTTATTATAACAGAAGACTAAAAGAATTTCTACGTACGTAGGTCTACTATAGAGTTAGGTTCCTTTTCCAAAAACACAAAATATTTATTGGACACGTTCTTCATGCAATGATCCGGACAATATAATTGAAAATACATGAAATTAGGTAAGTACCTACTTACTGAAATTTACTTGACCAATGTTTACTTTTTAACACAAAAAGAAAGAAAACCTACGGTCGATGACAGACCGATACACATGGATACACATGACAGATCGAAGGTAGCCGATATGAGCAAAGTAAAAGTAGCAGGTTCATTCATTAATGTGTCAAGCGAGAGAGATGACAAGTAATTCCGATACATATTTAAGCAACAAAATTAAGGCGGTAATTCTTTGGCCATCGCCTCATTAAGGGTTATAGACACACTACACCGCTGTCATGGTGGATTTTAATTCAAAATTTGGGCAAACTAAACGCAGCCTAGCAGGGCTAAGATATAAGGCCCGACGCCCACTGGTGCGGTGCAGTGTACAGGGCGGCGCACCGCGCGGTGCCATGTCAAGATGACAACAAAGAAAACGGTGGTGTTATTTTGGTTTTTTATGAGATTTACAAGAGATTGTGAGTTAGGCAACGTTTGCACGAGAGCTTTTTGACGCTTTTACGCGCGTTATTTTAAACGACTCGCATAGTTATTGACAACGTGACTTCTCGGCTGTGTTTTCACTAGCGAGCGTAAACTTGACAGGAGTTTTTTTTAATCTGCCGTCTCAAATGCAACAAAGGGAAACTTACAAAAAGGATATCATTCATTTTTGACTAAAATAATAGTAGTGCCAGCCAGAACTAATTATACAATTTTCAGAGAGATCATACAATTTCTATCAGTTTCGTGAGAATTGTTTCAATGTAGATAGCTACTAGAAGTATAAATTCTCTTCAGGAACCAAAGGTGTTTTAGGACCAATAGTTTTAGAGTGATTACAGTTTTAAGTTTGACAGCTGTTATCAGAAATGTAGAACTCGACGAGCACCATCATTCCTCTTTAAGAACTAGTGTACTAGGATCGATAGTTCTAGAGTAATTACAGTTCAAAGTTTAACAGGTGTCATCGGAAATGTAGATCTCGACGAGTACTAACATTTATCTTTAGAAACTAGTGTTACAGAATAAAACGAATTATTTTTAATTTGGGATGACCAAAGGACAACGAAAGCGAAACAAAATTGTTACAAAATCAAAAAAGGGTAGGGGCTTACACATCAACGGTTATACCTTGTTTGGCCAGGACGACTTCCTATTTCATTTACATGCACTTAAAAAAATAGACATATATGTGTGAGTGAACTATGTCACATAAGAAGGAAAGATTCGAACTGTTGGTAAAAAGAAACAGTCAAGTATTACGTCTCCAGTTGACATCTACTGACATCATGCCGCACGCTGCACGATGGGGGCAAATTTAAAAATATGTAGAAACAATTCAAACATCTGAGCTAACGTTTCAGGCTTGGATTGCGGGTTTTGCTTCATTGTGCAGTGCTCCGCGCGGCGCACATCTTCAATGTGCATCGCCACACACATATAAAATCACTATGGAATGCTTTAGGAAAAGGTACGAACCATACGTACGAAATCCATGGAACTTGCGCATGCTGTACATGCTGCGCGCATGTTGAAAGACCTTCTTGCGCACCTACTGGTTTCCTAACGGACTATGGGCGATGGCGGGTCTTCAAGCGACCCAAGGGTCTGGTAGCCCCACATTACGTTTGCTACAGTTACTGTAACTATTCTAAATTTATCCTACTTTCATTGTTTGCTATTACTTTTATTTTCTCAATACACTAATAAACTGTTCTGCTGAATATTTATTTCTAACCCAAAAATAACTTCTGATAGATCTCTCCCCTGCTAGAATCTGTCCTAATTCCCGACATATATAACATATAGAAAATATAAGAGCGTCGGTGGCCGAGCGGTTACAGTATCCGACTCGTAAGCCAGAGGTCCCGGGTTCGAATCCCGCTCCGGCCATGTACCAATGACTGTTTTCTGAGTTATATACATTAGTTGAATACTTACCGATGCTCTTACGGTGAGGGAAAACATCATGATGAAACCTGCACATTCAGGTGACTGGATGTGTAACCATGATCCAATCTGGTCAGGTTCCCCTGGTAGCAGGGTCATGGGGGTCAGATAGCAGTCGCTCCACTGTATTACTAACCTGACCTGCCAAATCCTGGATCATGGTCAAGGCGGACCCCGGGCCCTCGTACGCACGAGAGCACAACCGGGACATTAACGCCAAGATAATTATATAATATATAGAACATAGAAGTCAGTTCAGCAGCTCCACCTGAACTCGCGAATAATTATTTGTCTTATTTCTGTGCGTTGAATGGTTGATTTTATGACAGCTAATCTCGATGATGGCATTAATCAGATACAATGTAGAGACGATTCTCAATATTCTTAAATTTAGAAACTTAGAACCATGCGTAATGCTACACATCCACCGCAGCATTTTCATTTCGTTGGCGTGGAGTTCGCGGACGTCCAATGTCAGCACCGGCCAGGTTTCGCTGCCGTAAAGCATCACAGGCCTAATTATGCTCTTATATATTAGCCCCTTGAGCTTGATTGGGATTTTAGGGTCTACGTTCTATAAAGTAATATATACTAACCTTCTTTGACTGTTGAAAAATAGAGATTCCGAGCAAATCACGGCATAAGGTTTTTTGCAATGAATTTGCTTTCGTAAAAGCTTCTTTCTTTTTAGATGACCATATTTACTTACGAAATGACAGTTCTATGGATTTCATACATATGGTTCGTACCATTTCCGAAAGCATTTCATAGTGGCTTTAGTGTATTATAATAGGACCACGCTAAGTCCGAATCGACTGACAGTAGTAATAATTATAAAATGTGGATATGGCAATAATCTGGGGATAATCTGTCCTTGTCAGTCCTTCTTGTAAACATTCAGTTATTTGGTCATTGTACTTTTAGTTTGTGTAAATTATTAATCATGCTGAAAATTATATTCCTTTTTAATTGTTTTGCAAATTAATTAATAATATTTTTCATAACTCATGAAAATAAACAATCCTACAGAAATAAAATTGTTGTTATGACTTTAATGAATGACGTTCTATGACGTTCAAATAGTTGACATACAGAGCAAATTAATAAGCAATTTGGACTTGGCGTGGTCTTATTATATCTCTCACTAGTCACAACACAATCACGATTCTGAATTTTTCCTCGTCCATTCTCAGAGGATGGAGATAGGTAATGGACCTAGCAGATACGGTTAGAAACAAAAAATTGTATTTGTTCAATTAGATTTTTATTGTTGAAAAAACAGAATTAACATTTTATAGTTTTAAAATTTTGAATGTAGGTATCTAAATTAGCAAAATGATATTATTGCAATGGTCGGTCGGACATCGCAGCAGCTTCAAAGTGCAACGGATGCTGCTCAGCCGTCACCAACCTGTAACCAATGTACGTGTTTATTCAAGCCATATTGTTCCTTTTTGTGATAATATGGCTGTAGTACTCCATCGGATATGAGAGGATACCATACCCTTTCATTGTTATTATTTTTACACCACATCGTGAAAAGAGTGTTTATGGCCCAGTAGTAAAGAGGTTCGACATATAAGCGAGAGGTACCGGGTTCGAACCGCACTGCCATCATGTAGCAATGACTCTTTTCTGAGTTGTGTACTAATTAGTTGAACACTGAACACTAACCGATGCTCTTACGGTGATGGAAAACATCGTGATGAAACCTGCACATTCAGGCGACTCAATGTATAACCATCATCCAATCTGGTCAGGTTCCCCTGGTAGCAAGGTCATGGAGGTCAGATGGCAGTCGCTCCAGTGTAATCTGACAGCCAAATCCTAGATATGGTAACAATGGCGGACCCTGAGTCTTCGTGCGTGGACATTAAGACCAAGATGATCATTATAGAGAAATGAGCAGACCATGTCTTTGAAAGTGGTAACGTCGCCCATAACAAACAGTATACTGACTATTCATGTAGTAACAAAAATGCATACCCGCAGGTGAGTAACATTTGCTTAGAAATAATCTATTGCTTTCTGATTTGAAGGGTAGACAGCATAATCGCAGACATGAGACATACATATACTTAGTCCTCATAGTGAAAATACTCTCAAACCTGCATTACCTGGATATGTATCGTACCTGTTTATCTCCGCTTATTCATCAAAATTTGCATCTGTAAATAATCAAACTTACATTTTGAAAAGGATCAGTACCTACCTACAGCACCTAACATCGTCAAAATATAAGATGTACTTTAATTTAGTAAGTTAAAATAAGTCATCTTATCGTTAATGTTCTGTTGTGCTCTCGAGGACGAGGGCGTGGGATCCGCCTTGACCATGATCCAGGATTTGGCGATTAGGTAATTACAATGGAGCGACTACCATCTGACCTCCGTGACCCTGTGCTACTAGGGAAACCTGACCTAGGTTTCGGTTGTTAATGCTACCTATGTAATAATACTAATACAAAGGTTAGTTCACCATGGATATTGAACCTGGTCCATGCTTAAATAGGTACTTAGGGAAAAACAGTGTGATAGCTAAGTTTAGCTAAGTAACCCATTATTTATTTTAATAGTTTATTGTAAAGTTAGTTAGTACCTAGTAGAAACCTAAACGAAATAACCAGATATTTGTTTAACAGAATGAAATGTGTTTCTATGGCTGATTTAACTACATAATACAGGCAAAGGGAAGGGCGTCGGTGGCGTAGTGGTACAGATATCCGACTCGTAAGCGAAATGTATCTACTGGGTTCGAATTCCACTGCCGCGGCAATGACTCTTTTCTAAGTTATGTGTATTAGTTGAATACTAACCAATGCTCGTACGGTGAGGGAAAACATTGAGACGAAAATTGCACATTCGGGTGACTGAATGTGAATGATCCAATCTGGTCAGGTTCCCCTGGTAGCAGGGCTACTGTAATTACCAGATCTGCCAAATTCTGGATCTTGGTCAAGGCGGACCCCGTCACGAAGGCACGAAGGCTCGTGCGCGAGAGCACAACCGGGACATTAACGCCAAGATGATTATTTATTTTATTTAATAAACGCAGACTTGAAACACACTCACTATGATAACCTTTATCTGCATCTGTAACAAGCAAACAACAGTCATCAAATGATTCGCAATCCCAGTGCCTACAATCATTTTTGAGGATTAACTCCGGTGAGACACTTATTTGATTTGATGTAATCATTATAATTGATTATTGTTGCTAGTAATTGATTTTTATACTATTATATTATATTTATCATATTATGTTGATTATTATACTAATTAGACTTTGTTATGATTTGACTTTCATAAGCTTTTTGTGAAGGCAAACTTGAATTCATGACTTTTGACTTATTACATGGTACCTTTTAACCGAAGAAGCCGTACTCAACCGAAAGCTGACTCGAGATATTTGCTGCTTGGTTATGTTTGTGAAAATATTCGGTATTACAGTACAAAGACAACCAGCACGTATGCCAGTGTGACTCTCCGGGTTCGAGATAGGTTCTACACAAGTCCTCTGGCCCCCATCCTTCAGGATACATTTCCGGTTCTACGGGTTATAACGACCTATCTACTAATTGTGAATTGCACATACAAACTCTTTGGTTTCTCAAAAGAGGTCTCCACGGTCATTATCCGAAGATGATCCTGTTTATTTGTTGGAGCTTTGTTGACATTATAATCTCCAATACATCCTTTTAACGGCATGAATGTGTCTTACTTATCAATAGGTTCTGTGTATGTGTGTGTGTGTGTGTGTGTGTATATATGTTGGGTATTAAACCGGGTGACACTTACAGGTAGCCGCAGCGAAATACGCCGCCTGTAACAAACAAAATAAAATAATGTAGAAAGCAGCAATAGTAATAGAAGAACGATGCGTAGGTATATATTTATATCGGCGATATTTGCGCATTGACGGCGTTTCAAAGACTCGGTTGAAGCAGTCAGAAAGAGTTGAAGAGAAAAGAAAGGTAGATAGTATAGGTAAGCACACGCATGTGACGTCTCAAAGCAAGGGCCGGCGACAGTATAGCTACTACCAGAGAGGGGCTGACTAGCTTTACAGTCCCAACTTCTTTGCATCTTCTTTGGGGCCGACCCAGTTCCCAAGGCAGTTGTCATAGGCACAAAATACCGTCAGACCCTCAACTGTCAAAATTACGAAAAGTTAACTACAGTCTTTGGAAAAATCGAAAGATTTTAGAACAATGAAAAGCAAATGTTAACTCCTCCTCGCTACGTAAACTCTCTGTTGGTCACGACGCGAAGGTTCGATAGAACATTTCTCGCTTGTACGATTCGGATGTGGAATGAAATCCCAGCCACAGTGTTTCCTTTGGACTATGACATGGTATCGTTCAAGAGGTCTCTTCGGAGGCGGGCAACGCATTGGTGACTCCTCTAGTGTTGCTGATGTTCATAGGCGGCGGTGACCACTTTCCATCAGGTGGCCGGCTTGCCTGTTTGTCTGCCTTATAACATAACAAATTTTTTAAAAAATACTCACCACAATCAGCAAAACCGCGTAGAAGTACATTGTTAAACTTTTCCTTCGAACTGAAATCACTAGATCAGAAGATTAATACTTAAATTGGCGAACGTAACGTAGTCTGTCGTTTATATACCCTAAATGTGACCTCGATTGAAATGTGGTTATTACGCGTATCTAACTTATTTAACTCTAACTATTAACACTTGAAATAACAATAACACCTTTGCCTTGAAAATAGAAATATATGCCTAATTATTAATTACTGTATTTGAATGGAAATAAGAGCGTCGGTAGCCGGGCGGTTGAGTATGCAACTCGTAAACGAGAGGTACCGGGTTTGAATCCCGCTGCGGCAATGTACCAATGATTCTTTTCTGAGTTATGTACATTAGTTGTATTCTAACCGACGCTCTTACGGTGAGGGAAAACATCGTGATTAAACCTGCAAATTCAGGCAACTGAATTTGTAATCATGATCCGATTTGGGCAGGTTCCCCTGGTAGCAGGGTCGCTCCACTTTAATTACCTGATCGCCAAATTCTGGATCATGGTCAAGGCGGACCCCGGGCCCTCATTCTCGAGAGCACAACCGGGACATTAATGCCAAGATGATTTTTTTTTTTATTTGAATGGATATGTAACTCAAGTTCATACAGCCGAGCTTTTAAAATTAGCTTTTAAACTTTTTAGATTACCCTTAATCTAAATCGTCTAAGGCACAGGCACCTAGAGGTTGAAAACTTAAATTACACACCCCACACTATTCCCGAACAAACTCCTAAAAATTATTCTGGGAGTTTGTTCGGGAATAATAATAAATTAAAATCGGAATTATGTTCAGGTAAAGTCCCCCTAATATTTACATGCCAACCGATCTAACATACCTTACATTATTTTAAATCTATAAATTTAATCGTCAATATTTACGCAACTGGTTACCGAAACTGCGCAAGTGAGAAGCGTTAAGTAAATAACTCTATATCATCTCTATATCTCTCTATAATATCCATCTACTTTAATGCGTCATAATAGGTAAACTGGGGTAGGTACCGGGTTCGAATCACGCTGCGGTCATGTACCAACGACTCTTTTCTGAGTTATGTACATTAGTTGAACACTAACCGATGCTCTTACTTAGGGGAAAACGTCGTGATGAACCCTGCACATTCAGGCGACTGAATATGTAACTATGATCCAATCTGGTCAGGCAGGTAATTTGTAAATAAAATCAAATGAAACAACATTGTGTTTGGTCTTTCAATAATTTATTTAAGCAATAAGCACCTACACACAAAATATTTACACAGACCATTAAAAAAAACTTGTAAGTTACAAATATATTATTATTTATTTATTTAACATATTATTGCACACAATAAATAGCACAACAGGCACTACTTATTTCTAAGAAGAAATCTCTTCCAAAAGGCCTATAGAAGAGAGACATTATAATATTATATAACTAAACTTAATTAAAAACAGGTGTAATAAACGTGGGCCCCGCGGTAAGGTGCCCATGATGGCGGCGTCATTCGCGCGCTGGATGGCGATACTTATCCGCTGCGCCAGAAAGCTGCCGGCACGTGGGTCACCCGTCGCCTCTCCATCGTGAGCTTTATGAAGAGAGTGCGAGCTCGGGCCCCACGGACAAGTAAAGAAAATAAAGTGCTGACTCTGCCATGCATGTATATTAAGCAAATGTGCATATTCGTCAAGGAAAATCTTGAATATTTTAAAACACACGGAGAACTTTTGAAAAGAGCAACAAGGCACAAAAATCGAATATATTTACCGCAAATGCGTCTGAATGTTCACCGCGATAACTCCTTCTGTATGGCGATTCATCACCCAGCGCTTGAATTGGACCTGGTTAATATCAATCATAAACCTTTCAAAACCCCCTGTAAGAAAATTTATAAATTTAAAAAGGCCCATTACGAAGATATTTTCCATGATTTGTGTACAATTTATTAGAATCTTGTTCTGAACAATTTACCGCTGGATGAGGTTGTGCTGTTTTTAATACTACTATAAACTCTGTTATAGATAAACATGTTGTAGGAATAATGGATTACGGGGTCGATAAATAACACATACAGTTAAAGTTTATACTAAGCTTTACAGCTTGTATTTCGTCGAGGCCCACAGAAGGAAGTAAAGTTTTGGATCCTAGACCACAGACTAGAGTGGAGGTTGTGGGATTGTTGCCATTAGGAGATTCGGTATTTGTATATATTCTGACATTCCCCCTCAAACTTGATCTCCTATCAAAACAAAATTGGCCTACAATCTCCATCAAAGATTTATCAAAACATAATAGTTCATCGACAATGTACAATAAACAGCTTTACCTAACCAAAACATTACAAGCCTACCATGTGAATTCTGGGAAAAATTATAACATTTATATGGTTCAACATTCGTTGCTAGGATTAGGGACCCAGGAAAACCTAATCAAACCATATCAACTTAAATATGAAGTTGCAAATGACAGCTAGAATTAGCTTATTACACAATAGAGTTACATCTTACACATTCTTAATAAATCAACAAATCTTTTTTCATTAGATTACAAAACAAATTTAATAACATTGTTATAAATAGGTATTCTAAAAACTCGTTACACTTATAAATGTTCTCAATCATAGGCACAGTCAGTGACGATACTTTATTTGAAGTACTTATTTACTTCCAAACAAATCGATAAAAACAATCATCTTAGCGTTAATGTCCCGGTTGTGCTCTCGAGGACGAAGGCCCGGGGTCCGCCTTGACCATAATCCAGAATTTGGCGATCAGGTAATTACAGTGGAGAGCAGTCGCTCCATCTGACCTCCGTGACCCTGCTACCAGGGGAACCTGACCAGATTGGATCATGTTCTAAACAAATAGATATTTCCATTAATTTGTCTTACATTGGATTTGATTCTCATTTCATATATTCATAGTAATTTTACTTAATGCAAGATCTAGCAACTTCAATCAATTCTTCTGCTAATCAATTATAAATTATGTTCAAAACTACAATGCAACAATATACCTATGGTTCAAAACAATATTACTTTATTCAAAATTTATGAAGTACTTAGTTGTACTCATTTAGTTAAACCAAAACTGTGATACATAACACAATTACATTCTATTTGTTTCAATTTCTTCTATTCATGATAGTAGATATGTAAAACAATTTCACATATTTTTTTAATTTTGACTACATCTAGGTGGTGTTTTAGAGAAACATATAACATAATTGCATTTCTCAACTTCTTATCATGTCAAAATATTTAAAACACTATGTTACCTAGGGTTGCTGCCTTGGATTGAGTATATTAATTCTAACGAAAATTTATAGTTATTTTGACTATATGTAAATCATCAAATAATGCCATTTGCTCCAACTTAGAAAACTGTTTTGAACATTTTGTCTCTTTGAATTACATGCTTTTGTACACTGTTATTAAGTACATAGGTACTAGTATTGAATGTATGGAAGGGTCTTGGTGTTATGCCCCGTAAGTACTTTTGTCATCTAAAAGTGTAGGTACAACTATGTTTTATCATTCAAATACACTATTTTCTGTTAAAAAATACTTGTTGCCTTTTGTATTTCCTTTGTTTAATATTGAATATAATGCAATAATTGTAAAAAACAATTTGCAATAATTATTTACTCTTGTCTGTTCGACTTGGCGGAGGACACTGCCATACCCCCTAAATGTATTGTTAACTAGACTTGGCGTGGCTTAGGAATACTGCCTTGCCCCCTTCATAGTCACAATAAATTCACATTAAAGAATTATTTTTTGACTGTTTGACTTAGCGTGGCTTAGGAACACTGTCGTGTCTCCTAATAGTTTTTATTTGTGCCACTTTATTTACAATAAGTAGGCTGTTTCACTATCTTAAGTAAGTTATTGCCAAGTCACAACTTATAAAAAATTACTAATAACTGCAAGCAGCTTAACTTGCAAGTGCAAAGGTTTCATCTGTCTTTACTAAGACTATGCTATAAGGCTATGGGATTTATTAAATCTATATATTAAAGTCGCGAACAGTACCGATCCATGAGGAACTCCTGCGTCGATAGCCTGAAGATTAGTCGAGTAGCCATCGATAACTACACGGATAGAACGTCCACTCAGAAAATCCGATATCCAGGTGCAAAAGCCAGCAGGAATACCAAATGAAGGAAGCCTGCTTAGAAGGCCCGCATGCCAAACTCTCTCAAAGGCCTTGGAGACATCAAGAGACACAGCAAGGGCCTCGCCATGTCTCTCAATGGCCTCACTTCATAATTGTATGGCATACACCAGAAGGTCCCCAGTAGACCGACCACGGCGGAATCCGTACTGGTGATCGCTGAGGAGATCGTTACCTTCAAGATGCGCAAGGAGTTTGTTATTCAGTGCACGTTTCAAAATCTTACAGAGTATGGAAGTGGCCGAAATAGGGCGGTAGTTGGCAGGGTCGGCGCGGCTGCCTTTTTTGGGCACGGGCTGCACATTGGCAAGCTTCCACGACTTGGGTAGAATACCAGTCTCAAGTGCGAGGCGATACAGGCGTATACGAACATCTTTGACGAATTGTTTTGCAGTGAATATCGTATCGGTGATCGCTCTGTTATTTTATTTACAAACAGGAGTTATTTTAAATTAATTTGTTTGTTGCCAGGTGATTAGCTGTTGCAGAACGGACATTTCTCAGTGGGGAAATTGCTTGTCTCTGAGAGACATACTTATTCGAAATTCTCTTAATTATTACATACCTACACTTACTCTTCAACATGATTAAATGCACGGCGTGTAGCCAGTCTATCGGCGGGGCTGCTGCGGATGTTCTTAAATGCTCACAGGACAAATGTGATAACGTTTATCATTATGAATGCCTCGGGGTGGCTAGATCCGCTTTTATAAAATTAACGGTTAAGCAGAAAGCGGCATGGAAATGCAAATCATGTTCGGTAACCAAGGAGCGCAAGGGCGACAACACACCCGTTCATGCCGTTTCATCCTCCCGTAACATCGGCTGCCACGAGCTTACAGACGGATACTCTTACACCCGCGGATCCCAGCTCCCCACCTGCTGTTTCTGTTGATCTGAGCACTCCACCAGGTCCTGTCGCGTCCGAAACCTCCTAAGTCACCGTAGAGGCACCACCACCGCAACCCGTACGTACGGCCTCTGTATGCCGACCTGCTGCAGACCATATCCCAGAATAACGAAATACTTATATCTAGATTAACAGCATTGATCGATAGTAAGTTGACTGAGAGCAACAGGGCTTTACAGGATCGACAGGAGGCGATAAGTCAACAGTACGCTAGCATGCTGGAGTCCCTCAACAAGTACAGTTCATTATACGACGAGACAATGCGGGACATTGACGTGATCAAGGCAGAGCTGAAAGAGATCCGAAAAACAAAGGACGAAGTCGTGGAGTTGCGGACTACAGTCGACGATTTGCGACAAACCTTAAACGATTATGAGCAAAGAGACAGACTGCTCAACCTATAAATATTGGCGTGCCTGAGCGAAAATCCGAACAAGTTAGCGATTTGGTAGTCTCCATAGCAAAGGCAGTGGGCGTATCCCTGAACTGCAATGACGTAACTACGGCTTTTCGAATACCAACTCGAAACACAGGCGGCCTACCTAAACCAATTATTGCGAAATTCTGCAATTTAAACAAGCGCGACGAACTGCTAACTGTCGTGAGAAAGCAAAGGGGTATCAACACTGGAGACTTAGGCATACCAGGGGACCCTCGCCAGATCCACATCAATGAGCACCTTACCCCAGCAAATAAGGCATTATTATATGTCACCAAATTAAAATGCAAAGAACTGGGGTTTCAACATTGCTGGACTCGCAATGGAAGAATATTTGTCAGGGATACTGTGGTCTTTTCCAGGACTGTATTAGACTTTGTTATCTACACATCCTATTCCAATTATTTATCTGTACTCCAAACATTTATTTATTTATTATCATCCAAATGCTTCCAGACTTACAGTTAAATTGTAACCAAAACGTCTGAAGAGCCAGCCACTACACTATTACATTTATGTACTTAACTAAATATACATTTAATAACAGTAAACTTATTTAATATTACAGTAACTTAACCAATAAGCACATTACACTACCTATTACACAATGACGCACCACTATATGGATACATATATACCTTTACCGTCATTCATTATGTTCTCCTTGCTGGTACATTGTCCTATTACGTACACTATTTTCTAACTCAATTTTAAATAACTGTTACAAATGTCACCGGTAAGTGTATACTTACAGAATACGCGAAGTATTAGGGGTAAAGCTGTGTTGTTCAGGCAAGGATTATTAAATAATTACTACGATGTGGTAGCTATTTGTGAAACATGGCTGATGGAGTATTCGATTCCGAGGTGAGTGACTCGCGTTACGACGTGCATCGCCGGGACCGGCCGTGCGCGGGGTGCGCGGGCGGATTGCGTGGCGCGGCGCGGCCGGTCGGCGGAGGAGTGATGGATGGTCAGTGTTGCCACCTAGTAAAAAAATATTTCACTGGTTTTGGTCCTAAAATTCACCAGATTTAGGGTAAATTTACCTCAAAAAAATCTCTAGAATTCACTGCTTACTTTTAAATTAAATCACAAGGTAGGCAATAGAAATTATATTTTAATTGTGAAAATAATTAAACCAAACATGATGTCATAGGCTAAAAATTAATATCAAATACTTCTACTGGTATTTCTTCATCTTCTTGGTTTGTTGTTACTGCAGATGTAGACGGCTGAGATGGATTATTTTCTTCACACTTTGTTGTTTTAAAAGAGTATTTAGAATTGCTTCCAATGGCAGTAACGACATCAACTGGGAGCTCATAATTGTAGCAGTTTTTCTTTATAATCTTCAACTGATTTCTTACAAAAAGAATGCTGTTTAGAGTATTTACAGCCATTTTGTTTCTCAATTTATTTTTGACGATATTCATAGCACTAAATACCCTTTCCACTTCAGCATTTGAGTGAGGAAGTGATAATACAGATATAGCAAGATCTGATAGCTCTTGAAAAGTATTTATTCCAGCAGCATTCACATATTTTCGCACTTCAGACCAGAAATTAATAATGTTATGTGTGGATTTCCATTGAATAAAAGGTATACCATGCCACTGTTGTAATAGTTTGTCTATTGTTTCATCATCAAATCCGAGTTCCTTGGCAAGATCGGCTATTTTATTGTCTTTTCCCTGACGCAGAATATTTTCCACACTCAATAGACACATTTTCTCTAAAATAATGTAGTTAGAAGGGAGTCTTTGCTGAATCTCTTTTGCTAATTTCACTGTAAAATCAATACAACGTTTTCGGACTTTATTGATGACATCATTGGGCAAAGAGCTCTTTTGAACTTGTGATTCAAATAGATATCCTAAATACGGTACCGGATTCAAGTGGGCTTCTATTTCAATGGATAAATAATCTTTGTCAGTCGTTGCAGCCGCCGGCATGAGTATTCTACTGCAAACAGATCGGAGCAATGTCATTAATATGTTTAGTAGGGCAACTGGATTTGAATCTTCACTTTCGAAACTCTTCACTCCAATTTGAACATAGTTCAAAATGCTTCTTAAGAAGCATATATAAAGGCGATTCATCTCATCAGCATACATCGAATAAAGCAGTTCTGCTGTATAACAATTACGTGAGTTCAAACCGAAATGCAATTTTAGTTCTTCCCATTGAGATAATATCCTGGTTACAGTTTCTTCAATTGACAGCCAACGAGTATTACAAGAGCGCGATATTTTTAAAGGCTTTTCGCCACAATTTATTGTCTCGTATATTTCTTTGTACTCATCAAAGCGTTTGGGTGAATGTGAGAACCAGTTATAAGTTTCTCTGATAAGAAACTCTATATTTCGCGGTAACGTTTGCTCTGACGCATGTGACACTGCTAGTTGTAATGAGTGGCAAACACATCTGACAAGAATTAAATTAGTTATGCCATATTCCGTTTTTAATATATTATGTACGCCATTAAAGATTCCAGTCATGACAGAGATATTATCAACCCCGATTCCAATTAAGTTTTTTAATGGGAGACCATGTGCCTGTAAACACTTTACAAAGGCAGTAACAATTCCGTGAGCATCCGCGCTTCTCAGTGGTTCCAATGCTAGAAATGCTGATACAACTTTATTTTGTGTGCAACTGTAATATCTAATCACTATTCCCAATAATTTTGATACACTGAGGTCTGTGGATTCATCTAATAGTGCACTGTATTTTTGTGATCCAACATCATCTAATAACACCTGTTTAAAATGTGGGGCTAACACATTATTTATTACGGCACTGCATTTTGTTCTGTGCATTTTTATATCCATAACACTATTTGAATCAGTAATACATTTTTTTAAAGCCTCAGTCAAGTGGTCAATTTGTTGTATGGATGTGTGTTCTGCAATGAATAGGGACAATGTTCCCTCAACTTTTAGTGTATTTGTATAATTTTTAGAACCAGGCAGAAATTCAATTTTTCGGTTTTTAGAGACAGCGTCAGATTTATCTTTATGTTTTTTTGTTTCTTTGTGTTTCTTAATATCACCTAGTCTTGCAAACATTTCACAATGACAAAAAGTACAAAACGCTTTTGTCGGATCGTTTGCTACAGGCCGTAACCAAGTCTTGAATTCTTCTTGAGTTTCCCATTCTTTCCGATATTTCTGCGTATAAACAGTCTTTTTTTTCAATGGCACGTCCATTATAATGTAAATAAGTAAAACACCCCACAAAACTTATTATGTTTTCAAAACGTTACTAACTTTCGCGATTCGCGAACGCCACTCACAACAAAACAAACTAGGTTTGTTTCGGCGGTGAATATTTCTTATTAGGGGAATCCCGTCAAACAAAGACGTCTAATTACGTTTTTCTTATGTAAGAAAAGGATAGAGCTATTCTGACATAAACTAGGGGAATTCCCCGACAGGTAAAGAGGGTTGCCAATATTTTTTATCTAAAATCTTCGACATTCTAATAATTTCACTAAATATCACTAAATACTTCTTTAGTGATTTCTTGTTTAGAAAAATCACCGTTGGACCCGAAATATCACTAAATCTAGTGACAAAATCACCAAGGTGGCAACACTGTGGATGGTGCTCGTGCGCAAGTCGCTCGCCGCGCGCCGCGCCCAGCCCGCCGCCGCCGCCGAGCCCAGCCCGCCGCCGCCGCGCCCAGCCCGCCGCCGCCGCGCTGCCTGCCGAAACAATGCTTGGAGTTGGTTTATGTTATTGTGGGGGCGCGCGCGATACACTCCGATTTAGGCCTACATATTATATGTGCCTACTTACCGGGTGCTGGGTCTCCTCACGATGATCAGTTGCGTCGACTAACTATTTATTTACAGTCACTGAAGTGGAGGTTAGGCGCGTAATCGACCCCATTATTCGCGATGATTGGCCTCACCACCCGGCGGCGCTTGAATTGAGTCTGGTCAATATTAGTCTCAAACAGTTTAAAGTGCCCTCTAGAAAAATTTATAAATATAAAAAGGCTAACTATGACAATGATTTAGGCGCCATCGATTGGGAACAAACTCTGAATAACATGCCGTTGGACGAAGCCGTCCTTTATTTGAACAACACATTGAACATGTATTTTGCACCTTGAAAGAATTTTTTGATTATAATACACATTAATTGTACTTCTGTCTCACAGTGTACTTTCTTATTTTAATTGTATACCTAGATTATTAATTAAGCAAATTGTAACTTTGAATTTACATTGTAATTGCATACCCGCTATGGGTGAACTGTTGTTCTTCTTATATTGCAAACCCATCTGCAACAATGTACTACACAGTTTAAGCAATAAAGTTCTATTCTATTCTATTCTATTCTAACACTATTATTTAAAGACATGTCCCCCACGTATACAGCACTCCTGATGGATATCCAGTTTGGTACTCTCGGTCATTAGTACAGGTAATTAAAGAAAAACACAAGTACCACACACTTTGGAAGAAAACTGGTAACAGTTCTGATCGTGAAACTTTTTTGATATTACGTTCTAGACACAAAAAGTTACAGCGTCAGTGCACTTCGATCTGTCATGTGTATCCATGTGTATCGATCTGTCATCGACTGTAAGTTTTCTTTCTTTTTGTGTTAAAAAGAAAAATTTGGTCAAGTAAATTTCAGTAAGTAGGCACTTACCTAATTTTATGTATTTTCAATTATATTGTCCAGATCATTGCATGAAGAACGTGTCCAATAAATATTTTGTGTTTTTGGAAAAGGAACCTAACTCTATAGTAAACCTACGTACGTAGAAATTCTTATAGTCTTCTGTTATAATAACTTTAAAGTGAAATTTCATTAAATTCGAAATTTAGTGCCAATGTCAAACTCTAAACAGGCAAAGGTAAAATAAGGACCATGTGTTCTATTCAAGCAATGGTCAATATTCAGTGAATTTCAAGCTCCTGGCTGTTACGGTTTCAAAGATACATGAATATGACAGACAGACAAACAGTAAAGTACCTAACGTTCCTTTTTTACCCTTTGAATACGCCACTTAAAAAAAAATACAAGTAATTGGTTAAATAAAAAAAAGAACATGAACATGAAAAATAATTTATTATTCAACTTTACTCAAACAATATTCATTCTAGCATTTGTAATCTAGTGACGTGACACTTCTCCATGCTTTTGTAGTATCCGTAGATATTAATGTTACTTATAAACCTGTAAAAGGAAAAAAAAACAGTAAATAAATTGAGTTAAGCTCGCCTTTGTACATCTCTGTTACTGTACTGTATAATGATGTCATATTTGTGTACAATAAAGAATAAAAAAAAAAAAAATTGAATATTTATCAAAGCATTGTTAGAACACTATGTAAAGAGAGTTGTAATACAAAGAGACCAAACAATAATGTTCTGTAATGTTCTGTAGAACAGACTTACTAGTTGTCTAAGGTTGTCTGGAAGAAATTGCTTTAAGCGATAAGGCCGCCGGTTGCTTTTTCCCCCTTTTTTTGTTTTATTTTATGTATATGCAATAAATAATTTTTCATTCATTCATTCATTTCATTTCAATTATTGAGGTCACCAATACGGACCGTATACCAAAGAAAAGACAACTACCAATCCCGTCGACTTATTTTACTTAAAAATAGAAGAAAAAATGTTGTAGGTACCTCACAGGCCGACTGCTTTCTTGACGCCGCCTTTATTACCTGGAATAACACAATTTTTTTAG
Source organism: Blastobasis adustella (assembly GCA_907269095.1). Taxonomy (NCBI): domain Eukaryota; kingdom Metazoa; phylum Arthropoda; class Insecta; order Lepidoptera; family Blastobasidae; genus Blastobasis; species Blastobasis adustella. The sequence continues at coordinate 9,323,793 of OU026140.1, forward strand.
TTTTTATAGTTATTATTTTTTAAACTTTAAAATTTTGAATTTGTTTTTTGAAAACTTTTAAATTTGTTTACTTATGATATTATTCACTAAAATACAGCATTATAGTCTTAATCCAATGAGTGTTGGATTTCATGTACCCATCTGCAAATCGCACTAATTTTGAAATGAAATGTGAATATTCACATCACATCTTCACATTAAACCCCATAACTGTCCACATCTGGGGCTCTATTTTTAAACCGTTCGCCTCTAGTCGAACGAACGGTTTTCTGATTTTCGGCATGAAAAATTCAACTATCACATGAGTAGATATCCCTACTCGTGTGATTCCACCCTGCCAGTCATCGCACGGTCCACCTACGCCCACAATACTAGTAGGGCAATTTCACGTGAAAATGTGGATACACTGGATACAATCTTCAAACTTTTTCCAGGTGCGAACTACGTTTATACATTTTTCCGTGTCTCAATCGGGTTTTTATGTTATGCGGCAAACAGGCAGGCATGCGGGCCACCTGATGGAAAGTAGTCAGCGCCGCCTATGGACATCAGCAACACCAGGGGCGCTACCAATGCATTGCCCGCCTCTAAACAAATCACATCAAAAGGATATTTTGCGTGGTGAAAACCGCAGGGGGCGGCTTGTTTTGAACGTCTAAGGCTGATATATTTATAAACTGTCTAGTAGCTGTATTCTTTGACCCCAAATATGTACATATAGACGCCAAAATTGTGATTCTAAAGATTTAATAAATAAAAATATTGATACAATACGCAATTTTCGAAATAATACGCAGCCATAAAATCCAAGATGGCCGACGGAGGAGTTGGTTCATATTAAAAATTTAAACCAACCTAACACCTGGAAATAATGTAGTCCTTGTATCCAGTGTGTCCACATAAACGTAAATTTGACCAACGAGTAGCTAAACTAGCTTTTGTCCGCGACTTTGTCCGTTCAATTCGGTTATAAAGTTGCAGACCCATTGCCGCATGAACCACATTGAATTTCAGGATAAATTGAAGCGTAAGCGCTATTCTGGGCTACAGAATTTCAGAAATCAGTTCAATAGTTTTTGAGTAACAAACATCCAAACATACTTCCAAGGCCCGGATTATAACAAGCGTCGCCGACGCAAGGAGCGTCAATAACGCAAGTAGCGTCGCCGACACTTATTATAATCTGAGCCTAATAAACCTACTAATAATAATATTCAAATAATTACCACCACTTCCGCCTTTGCCGCCTTTTGATCCACAGTCGTCTGATCCGCCTTTGCCGCCGCTTGATCCGCCATGTCCGCCGTTACCGCCGTTTGATCCGCCTTTGCCGCCGTTTGATCCGCCATTACCGCCGTTTGATCCGCCTTTGCCGCCGTTTGATCCGCCATTACCGCCGTTTGATCCGCCATTACCGCTGTTTGATCCGCCATTACCGCCGTTTGATCCGCCATTGCCGCCTTTGCCGCCTTTGCCGCCTTTGTCGCTTTTGTCGCCTTTATCGCCTTTGTCACCTTTGCCGCCTTTGCCGCCTTTTCCACCGTCTGAATCACAGCCTTCGCCGCTAGATCCGCCATTGCCGCCGTTTGACCCGCCATTGCCGCCGTTTGATCCGCCATGTCCGCCATTGCCGCCGTTTGATCCACCATTGCCGCTGTTTGATCCGCCATGTCCGCCATTACCGCCGTTCGATCCGCCATTGCCGCCGTTTGATGCGCCATTACCGCCGTTTGATCCGCCATTACCGCCGTTTGATCCGCCATTACCGCCGTTTGATCCGCCTTTGTCGCCTTTGCCGCCTTTGCCGCCTTTGTCGCCTTTGTCGCCTTTATCGCCTTTGTCACCTTTGCCGCCTTTGCCGCCTTTTCCACCGTCTGAATCACAGTCTTCGCCGCTAGATCCGCCATTGCCGCCGTTTGACCCGCCATTGCCGCCGTTTGATCCGCCATGTCCGCCATTGCCGCCGCTGGATCCGTTATTACCTCCGTTTGATCCGTTATTACCGCCGTTTGATCCGTTATTTCCGCCGTTGGATCCGCCATTACCGCCGTTTGATCCATTGTTACCGCCACTTGATCCGTTATTACCCCCGTTTGATCCGTTATTACCGCCGTTTGATCCGCCATTGCCGCCGTTTGATCCGCCATTACCGCCGCTTGATCCACAGTCGTCTGATCCACCTTGTCCACCATTTGATCCGCCATTACCGCCGTTTGATCCGCCATTACCGCCATTTGATCCATTGTTACCGCCACTTGATCCGTTATTACCTCCGTTTGATCCGTTATTACCGCCGTTTGATCCGTTATTACCTCCGTTTGATCCGTTATTACCGCCGTTTGATCCGTTATTTCCGCCGTTTGATCCGCCATTACCGCCGTTTGATCCATTGTTACCACCGCTTGATCCGTTATTACCCCCGTTTGATCCGTTATTACCGCCGTTTGATCCGTTATTACCGCCGTTTGATCCGCCATTGCCGCCGTTTGATCCATTGTTGCCGCCACTTGATCCGTTATTACCCCCGTTTGATCCGTTATTACCGCCGTTTGATCCGCCATTGCCGCCGTTTGATCCGCCATTACCGCCGCTTGGTCCACAGTCGTCTGATCCGCCTTGTCCACCATTTGATCCGCCATTACCGCCGTTTGATCCGCCATTACCGCCATTTGATCCATTGTTACCGCCGCTTGATCCGTTATTACCTCCGTTTGATCCGTTATTACCGCCGTTTGATCCGTTATTTCCGCCGTTTGATCCGCCATTACCGCCGTTTGATCCATTGTTACCACCGCTTGATCCGTTATTACCCCCGTTTGATCCGTTATTACCGCCGTTTGATCCGCCATTGCCGCCATTTGATCCGCCATTACCGCCGCTTGATCCACAGTCGTCTGATCCGCCTTGTCCACCATTTGATCCACCATTACCGCCGTTTGATCCGCCATTACCGCCATTTGATCCATTATTACCGCCGTTTGATCCATTGTTACCGCCGTTTGATCCGTTATTTCCGCCGTTTGATCCGCCATTACCGCCGTTTGATCCGCCTTTTCCATCGTCTGATCCACAGTGTTCGCCGCGAGATCCACCTTTGCCGCCGCTTGATCCACCTTTTCCGCCGAGTAATCCACCTAAACCGTGTAAACCACCGCCTAATCCGCCTTTGCCGCCGCTTGATCCTTTGCCTGTATTGCGACCAAATTAATTATATATTATTTAAAAAATCTAGTGAATACCTAGTCTCCTAAACCTAAAAGTATGTGTGAAAAGTTGTGAAGTGACGAATGTGGGTTGTGAGTGATGCCCCTGGTATTGCAAACGCTTACCATGAGGCAGGCCGTCAGCTCCACCTTAGTTGTATTTAAAAAATTTAAAAAGCAAATGTGAAATAAGTGAGAGAGGTTAGTCAGGGCCGTAGCAATTGGAACGACGTGGCCTCTGCCTACCCTTACGGGAAAAACGCAAGGTTTGTACATTACAATCCATGTTTATTTAAGAACAATATCGATAAAACTGATTTTGCGTTTGGATCACAGTATACTGCGCGAAGAAATTGTAAGTTGGAGAGTCCATCAACTCGATAATAAGAATTGGGTTTCAATCTAAGAAAACCGCATCGAAACCAGTTCATTCGTTCAGTAGCTACGATTCCACTGACACGGACACAGATACACACGTCAAACTTATAAGACCTGTCTTTTACGTTGCCAGTCAAAAATGTATAGAATAGAAAGGCTTCATAACATCATAGACGTCACGACACGTCACAATACAAAAACATCTATGGAAAAAGCTACTGCCCATTTCCCAGCCTACGGAGGCTTTAGATCTTTTGCTTCGAAAGCATTAGTCGTCTTTTACGACACCCACGAATGTAACGGGTTGGTGCTATTCTACTCTGCCGGACACGCCTGAGTATGTATCTAATAATATAATATAACAACCATGCTTACCATCATCACAGTCTTTATCACCGCCTTTGCCAAGTAATTTACCTGTGGAAATAATTCAATGATTGTACTCGGCTTATTTAATAAAAAATAATGTAAAAGTAGTTCATCGCTTCTCTGCGAAGACTGCGATTCGTATTGTCGAGGATTATTTAAAGCCTTATTATCCTGTATAGCCTCAATGCCAGTGCGATTTCGGTTGAATTGAAAGTAAGTACCTACCTAAGTATGACAAAAATTGTGGTAAATCCTAAAAAATAACCTAAAATGGTTATTTGAAATTTTCTACTATTTTCAATTCTGTAAAATGTCATACAAAAATAGCAAAAGATATAATATCGAAGAAACCGGCATGGACTGATATTGACTGACATCAACTTTCAGAAAAACTTTTGTTTGTTGTTTGACAATATACCTAATGTGTGTTCAGAACGGCAGCCAGAATTTAACTTGCAAAAAATGACTTATTATTGTAAATTATCCTAAAAGAAAAAAGTTTTTACTACTTATGTTTATATCAAATATTACATAAAATTCTTATTGGCATGCAATATAAGTTCTGATAATATTTTTTACAGATTAATGTTATCAATCAACAATGTTTTCTTCGTAAATGCACTTCTTTTGCAAAGGTACTTTGAGGTACTGTTAGGTGTGCGTTCTAATACTGTTAGCGAAGCGAGATTGACCAAGTTCTTTCGCTGGGGACCATGAGACTGGTTGAACAGTATCAGGAGCCTAAATAAAATTAGCTATGAATTAAATCACTTTTTGTACACTAGTTCCACATTATTATACAAATTTTATTTAATTGCTTCGAATTACATTAAAATTTTTTTATTAATATTTTTAATAAAAACGCAATCAAACTTACTTATTCTTTAAATATGGAACATTTTTCGATTTTAAAGCGATCCCATTCCATTTCTTTCTTAATTTTTGTTAGAAGCTCATGTCCTCACACCACCACACCGCTAAGCCGTAATATTTGATTAAGTGTAAAGTTTTTACACGTTTTTATCGGAGTTAAAATGAAACTATCGCAGCTAAGTGGAATACCCAAGTTAAGGAATGAAGTTGGAACTAGGTACTGTAGCATGTGTGCTCGGGCAGGCCTTAGGCTAGGACGGGCTCTAAGATAGGTAGGCTTTCGGATTAGGTTGGTAGCCTGGGCTTTAGTCGGTTAAGTAGGTTGGAGCAAGTAGGATGTAGGTCTGTAGGCTTAAGTAGCTTGGAGCAAGTAGGACATATAGGCTCCCTCTATGAGCACACATAGCGTTGACTAGGTAGGAATTCAAATGTGTTGTATTTGAATGAGATGTAAGGTATCTTTTGTATTTTATGGCATTCTTTAGTATACTTTGGTGAATTAGTTACTAAGAATCCACGCCTCCCCCCCTCGGTGTAGTAGTACACATATTATTTATTACTTTGAATTTGTTTATTAGTTCGCACGGGTTTTCTCGGGGATTTTCTATTATAATACGCATGTATTTTACAACATAACCTTCCGGCAGGAATTTTCTAAATAATAGTGAAAACCACAGCAAATTCCGTTGCTTGATTCAAATAATCTAGGCGTACATACAGACGGACAAACTGAAATGTAACTATGATCCAATCTGGTCAGGTTGCATTGGCTGGCACCTGATCTGTCAAATCTTTACTCACGGTCAAGGAGGACCCCGGGTCCTCATGTGCGTGAGCACATCGATTGAGTAAGTTTTAACCGTTTAAACATTCAGCTCCTATGAAGAGGCGCTGTGTTCTCTACTCTGTGGTGTCTATGTGACATAGCATATGCTACGCCCTACAGGTCTACCCACGGGTCGCCGTAGAGCGTAGCACATGCTACGTGGTGTTGCATGGCATGGACTGGCAGATATTGGCACTTGATCGTGAAGAGTGGAAGAATCGGGAGGCCTTTGCCCAGCAGTGGGATGATTCTGGCTAATATAATAATAATAATAATTTCTATTGGTCTTATTCATAAAAGTTATATGACGTTTATAAAACCTATTTTTCTTTTCAATTTCAACCATTCAGTGACAGATATCTAAAGACAAAATATATTTTTCTAAAATAGATTCAATAAAAGGAGGGCAGAGCAAAGTGGCGGTCCATAGTCTCTGCCTACCCCACCTGTGGGACACAGGCGTGAGCTTTATGTATGTTATGTAAATGATTCAATAGACGTCAAATAAGCAGTTTACATAGGTATTAGCTATCTATATTAGGTGTAATAACTAATTTCAAAGTTCATGGTCAAAGCGGACCCCGGGCCATCGCGGCACAGATACAGACTTTGTTTTATACGTAAAGATGGCTTATTATTATTCTTGGCCAAATTCAGTCATCTAAAATCAAATGCAAAACGCGTTAATGCAAGACAAAAGTGGAATTTAGAATAAATTCCATAAGGTCTCACAGAATAAAGTCCATTTTTGTATCACCTATTTATTATGTTACGCGTTGCTCCTCTTTCCAAAAGGCGTGATACAAAAATGGATATATTGATCGTGCTATTACGCTTGCTGCTTCTTGAGACGACTTAATTTAACCAAATGTAATAAGCCTTAGGTTTTTTGGATTTAAATATCACATTTCCCCAACGATAATCATCTTGGCGTCGATTGTATTCTTTTTCCTTTTCCTTTCCCAAATTATCAATGTCACAGGTAATCTGTGTATACTAAATTATTTAACTTACCAAAAGTGGGATACGAGAAAGCTGTTGCTGCCTGTAAAATAAACAAATCGTCAGAAAATAACAATGACACAAAATAATAATTTATAGTTTTTGCCTTTTGGTATGTATGGTAATCCGCGCGCGATCGAAAGGTACCTGGCAACCCTAAGTAACTATAGTTCGTGTCAAATGAATGGGGAATTTTAGACAAATACTTCAAAAAGTATTGTAGTTCGGTGTGCCTCGCTAGATGGCGCTGCTGAAACAGGATTCTCAGATATTGAATTTGATATCCAAAGTTACTTGGTAAGGTATTTCGTGCATAAAAGTAGATTATCAGTTATCTAACACCCATAACACAATTACTATTATCAATAGGCTTGCATTTGACCTCAGCTCACCTAATGGAAAGCGACGATGAGGTCTTTTATTCATTTTCATACCTTGCTCTTTAAATGCCCTATTCACTGTATTCAAAATGTCCTCTAGCTCGTTATCCGACAATGCAAGTAAAACTTCATCGTCACCAAGGAGACACTTAGCCACTCATCCATTCTCAATCCACATTCCATTTCTTTCAAACCATTCAAGCAGCTGTCCATATAAAGATTGAATAGCCATGGTGACGCAATTCTATGTTGCGTCATCACAGATTTCCCACAAGATATTAAACCAGTCTGAGTACGCCTCATTGATCCTAATACAGGTTTTAGATTTGTATTTCAAAGCCCTCAATCCCATAGTACATAGTGACAGTGTTGACCATAACTCAATCTTCAGCCCCCGATCATAAGCTTCTTCTAAATCCACGAAGGCGCAGTTCATTTCGCTGTTAGCTAGATCGCTTAAGGAAAATAATTGATCGATGCACCCCATCCCTCTCCTAAATCCCGCTTGCTAACGAGTGTCACTCATCACTTTTCCAATGAAACACTGTATACAATTTGCCGACAGCCCTGAGAACACTTATGCCCTGATTATTCTTGCTGTGACCCTTTCCTCTTGTATTGTGGGACAAGTACGGCTTTGCGAAATACTTCTGGCATTCGACCATCCCCCAAACACTTTTTTTTGTAATACAGTGGACAAACAGGCAAGCGAGCCACCTGATGGTGCGTGGTCACCGCCGCCTATGGACATCAGCAACATCAGGAGCGCTACCAATGCATTGCCCGCCTTATTACCACATGTTAAAAAAGGCCACCACAATCTTAGCACTACTCCTTCACCACTTCTCAGCATTTCGATAGTCACCTTATCATACTCTGCCTTACCCGATTTTGTTCCTTCCATCGCATTCATAGATCATCTTCCGTATTTTGGCAATGCAGATAACATTTTTTGGTCTTTTAAGTAGGCCGTAGCTTCACCAGCGATACCAAAAAGATTGGAAAGGTAGCTACCTAAATTTTTTTTTGCTCTATTGGCTATGCTCACTACACTTAAAAAGAGACTCGAAATATGTATATAATAATTGTATTGTTTATAATGAATAATCTCAAAAAATACTGAACTGCTTTTAAAAATTCTTTCAATATTAAAATCCTACAATATCACTGAGTAACCCAGGCTACTTTTCATCCCGGGAAAATAATATGTTACCGCGAGAAATTTGATTGTTTACAGAGATCCGAACTACGCGCTGGTGAAAGCCGCTGAGAACAGCTTGTGTGTAATATCCACAGAACTCGAAAGAAATATCTCTGTTTAAGTCAATTTATTTACATTTCTGAGGATAATACGTATTTACCTTTTGTTTTTGTTTTTTTTTAATGACATACTGTAGGCAAACAGGCAAGCGGGTCAACTGATGGGAAGTGGTCACCGCTGCCTATAGACATTAGCAACACCAAGAGTATCGCCAATGCGTTGACCACCTCTACAACACGTTATTGTTATCGGGCTTCAAAATATCGCTTCCTTTCGCTTCGGGTTATAAATCTTGACGAGCTGAGTGACTCAGTGGTTAACGAAAGAGGTCCCGGGTTCGATTCCCGGCCGAGCAGAAATTAAAATGATGAATTTTAGTATGTATTTAAAAGTATATAAGTAGTTTATTCTTTGAAATAAATAAATAAATATGCATGAATAAATTCACACAGCGTCATTTAGCCTCAAAGTAAGCAAAGCTTGTGTTATGAGTGCTAGACAACTGACAAACTACTTATATACTTTTAAATACATAACCAGACCCTGTAACATAAATTAAAATCATAATTTCAACTTCTGCTCCCGGAGTTTGGAACCCGCGACCTCTGTGTGGCAGACCGGTCTCAACCACTCAGGTCGTTGGAAAAACAAAACATTTACACAAAAAAAAAAGATTTCAAAAATTCTTACCAAAAGCAGGCAAAGGCACAGGGTAATCTTCATTTTCACTTCTTTTTTCCCAACTGAAGCGCTATAGTTGAAGCCCTCCTTTTTATACTTATCTAATCGTCAGTGACTTCGTTATATCTTTATTGACACAGTTGTACCTTTGAATAACAGCGTCTAAAATACGTAAGCTAATTATACCTGCAACAGCTGCCAATCAAAATTTGCTCTAAATCCTTCTCAGCCTTTCAATTCACCACACGTACATGTAGCAGCAGCAGTGTCAGTTATTGACGTCTTTTGGAACTGACAACCCTTTAAGCCAATAAAAAGTACTTCAGAAACTAAAAACCCCGATTTTGGAAAGAAAGAAAGAAATCATTTATTACAAAGGACGCCACGATATGACCGGCCTTTGTGGAGATTTCTGGGGGAGGCCTATGCCTAGCAGTGGGCGTTTTCTAGCTGATATGATGATGATGATGAATGTGAAGTTCAACGAAACATTTCTTTTTTCGATGCTCATTGAGTAGGTAACAAAATGAAGGGCTTAAAAAGCTAATTTCAAAAACATATATACTTAGAAGTATTTTGATAAGGCAAATGGCATCAAAAGTAAAGTTTTTACAAAAATTAGTATTACGTCGAACAAATCGTACCGATCACTAAACTAAAAATCGGAATATAATATAATAAAAACTAAAAACCTCGACTGCTAAAAAAACCGAACGTTGGAAGTAAATCAGATATGATTACTCATCAAACACATCACAGCCCATAACATCCCACTTCAGACACCACCACCTGAGCCTAAGGGCCTCTCCCACGAAAGGGGAAGTTGCGGACATAATATCCACGCTTGGTGGGTTGGAAATCGCAGTGTAAAAAATATACCAATGGAAAACGCTCATTTTCCAGCCTACGAAGACTAGTAGATCTTTTGCCTCGAAATCTTAGTCATCTAGAAAATTAGTCATCTTGTGCGTCACCCACAAGTGTGACAGACTGTGAGGACGGTCATCTTACGTCATCGCGTACCAGAAAAGATCCACTTTGTAGTTCTATTCTATTCTATTTAAAACTTTATTGCACAATAACACAATTGGCGGACTTGATAGATGTTGTGTGGGTGTGTGTATGTGTGTGTGTGTGTTTGTAGGCTTTGTGTTTTCTCTTTTATGTTATACAGCTGACAAACAGGCAAGCGGGGCACCTGATGCAAAGTGGTCACCACCGCCTATGGACATCAGCAACACCAGGGAAGTTATCAATGCGTTGCCCGCCTCTGAAGAGACCTGTAATATACCTCTTGAACGATCCCATATCATAGTCCAAAGGAAATACTGTAGCTCATTCTACATTGGAATCGTACGAGCGAGAAACAATTATAGTTACAAAATTGGCCGTGTTGTGTCCGGAAGAGTACGAGTAGAATACCACCAACCTATTACACTCGTGGGTATCACGAAGGCACTAACGTTTTCGAGCATAAGATCTAGAGTCTCCCTAGGTTAGTTTTCCATTTTTATCTACAACACTGCGATACCAACCCGTCTGCCAAGCGTAGAGATAATAGCAATAACCTGGCCCGTGATGATATTTCAAGTGAGTTCAATATTTCAAAGATTCCATGGTTTTTATTTTCTCGCTGACGCTACCAGTATCAGAATGCCAACTGGTATATACCTACTACATTGCCAAAAAATACCTTACTATTGCCAAACGTTGTTGATTTAAGGTAAATACCGACCATTTGACGTCAATACTAATTATAGGTATTATTCAAAAACAAGAAACTCCAATTTTAGTTACTTAGTTAAACAGCTGGTTCTCCATTGTTTGTCAAACGAACTCGGCCTATAGCAGGCAGGTAATAAATATGTTTTTGCCAATTATTATAGTAATTTATGCATACATGAAGGTTCTGGAACGAGTTTCTTGGCGAGTAGGTACCTACGTGGCATGGCCATGTGGTGTCCGGCAGAGTAGAATAGCACCAACCCCTTGCACGCGTGGGTGTCGTACAAGGCGACTTATGTTTTCGAGGCAAAAGATCTAAAGCCTCCGTAGACTGGAAATTGGGCAGCAGTGTTTTCCATTGTTATATTTAAAACTTTTCGATCTCCAACAGGAAAAAAATACGGGCTCGTAATGGACAAAGCGATTTACCGGGGAGCGCTGGTGGCTGATTGGTTAAGATACCGAACTCGTAAGCGAGAAGTACCGGGTTCGAATCCCATTGCGGCCATGTAACAATAACTCTTTTTTCATTTATGTACATTAGTTGAATGCTAACCAATGCTTTTACGGTGAGGGAAAACATCGTGATGAAACCTGCACATTTAGGCGACTAAATGTGAAACCACAATCCAATCTGGACATATTCCCCTGGTAGCTAAGTCTCGTGGTCAGATGGCAGTCGCTCCCGTAATTACCTGATCTATCAAATCCTGGATCATGGTCAAGGCGGACCCCGCGCCCTCGTGCGCGAGAGCACAACGGGGACATTAACGCCAAGAGGACGATGACGAATATATAGAGCGGTTTAATGTCTTCTAGAGTTCTTTTTTTTACATTATATCTTTAGTATCGGCCATGTGGTGTCCGGCAGAGTAGAATAGCACTAACCCCTTACACTCATGGGTGTCGTACGAGGCGATCAATGTTTTTGAGACAAGATCTGGAGTCTCCGTAGACTGGAAAATGGGCAACAGCGTTTACCATTGTTAAACTTACAACACTGTGATCTCCAACCCACCTGTCATGCATGTAAATTATGGCAAAAACCTTTCGTGGGAGAGACCCTAAGTCCTGCAGTGGACTGTTATGGGCTTTGATGATGAATGTCTTCTAGAGTTCTTTTTTACATTACATCGTTAGTATCAAATACGGCTGATAGATGGAGCAGCCTGTCTGTCTAGAAACCCCCTATCCACTTGATGGGTTTCAGAGGAGCCTAAGAGCCCAAACAGATACACACGATTTCTGGACGATTCGTCCCAAATGTATAAGTAGTTCAGCACGGCTAGCACAATTGTGTCCGCGACATAGCTCGCGCCGCGAGAGAGCCTTTGTTTCCTTCTATCAATACGAAGAAGAAAGAGGTAGCAGTATCTACGTCGCGCCTTTTTTTGGTTATCGCGCGCGAAATAACACTTGTGCTAGCCGTTCTGGTTTCCATATGATTGATAGAAAACTTATTTGATTATTTATAGACAAACGCGCTGCGCCAGTCCCCTCACAGTAATCGCGTCGCACCCGCACAGTCACCGCGTCGTGTGCGCGCTAATAGGGTAGTCTGTCCGGTTGCTACGCGGTGACTATGCGGGCACGACGCATAAGCGTCCGGTTTGTAAGCGGCGATCTATAAACGGGCCTCAACTCGAAAGCTTTCACAACACAAATAAAATAAAACACTAATCGTCATGACAGGTGCCGGCAACCTTTTTAACTCCCGACGAAAAAAGTGGGGTGTTAAGTTTGATGTGTGTGTCTGTGGCCACAAAGTAAAAAACGGCCCGGTAGTCATTTTGTTCTGTTGCTCTGTGTGTCTCTGGCGCTGTATACTGTGTGTCTGTTTGTGGCATCGTAGCTCCCGAATAGATGGGCCAATTTGGATGCGGTTTCAATTCTATATTTGAAAGTCTGTTCAAAGGAGATAGTTCGTAACTTTCTTTCGTTGAAATAGATTTAGAAGTTTAGAAAATACCTATTTGAGTATGTGTAAAGTTAGTCGGGGGTTATCCGACTTTTTCTGTCGGTAATTTAAGTCGGTGGTATAGCCAAGTGGTGTTGCGAATGTGTGGGGGTGGCGGTGATCACTTACCATCAGGTGGCCTGCCTGCTCGTTTGCCTCCCTGTGTTACTTACAAAAAAAGAAGTCAAAGTAGGTTTATCAGCCGGTAGGATTCTGTCAAACCTGAGGAGTTCGCCTTGGCGAGTACCACCGCGTTATCTATTTCTGCCGCTAAACAACGATGCTTGCTTTGTTGTATTTCGGTTTGAAGGATAAGGTAGCCAGCACAAATAGAGGCGTGAGGCATTTCATCTTAGTTCTCACAGAGATTACGCACCTGTTGATAACAGCATATATGCATAAGCATTTCTGTTGCCTGAATCGCACGAATCGTAGATTCGTCAGGAGAGCTGTCTGCTCATTTGTCACTGCATAGCATAAAAAATACTTATTGTTTGCTCAAGGAATATTGCATAGTAATAGGTATCTCATAAGCGTTTAAGAGCGTCGGTAGCCGGGCGGTTGAGTATCCAACTCGTAAGCGAGAGGTACCGGGTTCGAATCCCGCTGCGGCCATGTCTTTTCTGAGTTATGTACATTAGTTGAACACAAACCGATGCTCTTACGGTGAGGGAAAAAAACATCGTGATAAAACCTGCAAATTCAGGCAACTGAGTTTGTAACCATGATCCAATCTGGTCAGGTTCCCCTGGTAGTAGGGTCACGGAGGTCAGATGGTAGTCGCTCCACTGTAATTACCTGATCGATGTCATTTACGTCATTCATAGTATATCCATTTACAGCGTGAAGAGTAAATGGATAAACTACGTGGATTTAATGGAATGTGTGGAAAAATTCGGAACACCTGCGTACATCCATTAGCGGCTAGAGTCAACAATATATAATTTTAATATTTATTTTTATATAATAAGGCGTAAGGCATTTTACTTGTAACCTTGTAACTATTACTCGAGAACATTAGTCGCCTTGTAGAGCCCCTTCAAAAAAATTTGTTTTGTACAAGTATAATTGCTGAGTATATTATTATTATATATTATATTTATTTATTCACAAAAGCATTACAATTTGCGGTAATTACGGTAGCGAGACCGCACCCTTAAGAATGAATGAACACTTTATTGCATAAATACAGGATACAGTTAGGTAGTAACAAAGACAACAACAGGCGTTTAGAGTGTCCTTACACTCGTGGGTGTCGTGCAAGGCGACTAATGTTTTCGATACAAAAGATTTAGAGTCTCCATAGACTGTAAAATGGGCAGCAGCGTTTTCCATCGCTGTATTTATAACACAGCGATCTCCAACCCGCGCTGCAGCCGCTGGCGACTCAACGCGTACATTTGAAAGCGCTTCAAATTAGAATTTGTTTTCTTTTAAACTACTCGGTGATAAATCAGCAGACAGCTGGTAAGTGGTAACTGTCGCCCATAACATCTACAACTCCTAAGTTTAGGTTTCAGGTAACAAAAATAAAGAACCGCAGGTGCGTTGTCACTGTGAGGACTAAGACGAATTGCCTCATGCCTGAAATTTCGCTGGCTACCTTATCCTTCAAACTGGAACACAACAATGCAGCATTGTTGCTTAACGCCAAAAAAAGATAAGGCGGTGGTACTCAGCCAGGCGGACTACTCCCCCACCCACTCGTGGGTGGATCAGGTAATAAAACATAGACAACGAATTTGTCACACATTACTAGGCTGGTCCAAAAGTTTTTAGCCAGCGGTTTGTTATACACCCTATTGTTTTCATTTTTGTATCGTTTAAAGGCAATTCGGTATTTTAATGCATTATGCTGATTTTCCCTATTTTTTAACCATTCTATTTCAGTGTTGCCAATGTGATTTAAAAAATATTGATTTTTCATGCCGAAAATCATAAATGAATAGGTACAGTTCGAATCGATGGGAGCGATTCAAAAATAGAAGCCCAGAAATTTTTTCGTTGAAATTAATTTTTGGTTTTAATCGGGGGGTGCATTTGTACTAGAATTAGTGTGAAATTCCCTAGTTTATTTATTTAGGTTTGGCTGTAGGATGTGGTTCCACGTGAAACCAAGACCATTTAGGGAATTTTCGTGGTGGTGTTTGAAACAAAGATTTTGGTTTACCAGGCAATTTGAAACCTGGGACAGTTTAGGGAAAAAATTTGTAAATAAAATCAAATGAAACAACAATTTCAATAATGTATTTAAGTAATAAGTACACACAAAATATTTACACAGACGATTAAAAAAGACTAAACTTGTAAGTTACAAATATTTTATTATTTATTTATTTAACAGTTTATTGCACATAATGTACGCGGATGACATTTGTGCAATAGTACACGCGACCGATGAGCAGGAGCTGGGTCTGAATGTTAAAACTGTAACGCATATGATCGCGGAATGGTCACGAGCTAACGGCATGCAACTGAATATTGCCAAAACAAACCTGGTGGAGTTCGCGTTGAAGCGGGGTAATGCACCAACAGCATCGGTGCGGGTGAATAATATCCCAGTTCCCAGCGTGGACTGCGCCCGTTTTGTCGGATTTGAATTCGATCGTTTCCTCCAGTGGCAAGAACACATCGACAAACTATGTCTGAAATTAAATTCGGCTTTCTTTGCTATCGTCCGTTTATCACATACTCTGTCGCGAAAAAATCTGGTATCTGCCTACTACGCTTATTTCCACTCCCACCTGGCCTATGGTATAGATCTGTGGGGGCTGGCAGCGGACCGAAATCGCCCATTTTTGTTGCAGAAGAGGGTGGTGCGTGTTCTGTCGGGTGCGGCGCTTGATGCGCCAGCGAAACAATTGTTTATTGACTTAAATATACTAACACTGCCTTCGCTGTACATTTATCAGGTGGCTAAATATGTAAGGCAGAACATGAAGGAGTTCCGAACCATCGGACTACGAAGTTCCTCTAGGAGGGGACATGATCCGCCCATACCTACTCACCGCCTAGAGACAGACTACTCGATCGTTGGCCATAATGGGTCCACGAGTCTATAATAGGCTATCAATAGATATCCGCGAATGCAAAATCGAGTTTAGCTTTTTAAAACGATTTTGTGATTTCTGCTGACATTCAATTAATTGAACCTAATTACAAGTTCCTGACGTTTCAATTCGGTATGGCATTGGTACTTCGATTATTTTGACATGTACAATTTATTTATACATTTTTTATTTAAGGACATTACGAATTTATGTTTATTGACGCAAATTAATAAATTTGAATTATGACATTTATATTGTTATTTATATTAATATTGTTGACATGATGCATTGTATTATTTTAATTATTTACTAGAATGTTTGATTTTATTATTTGAAATTTAACCTTTGTTAATTTTTATTTATATTCTCAATGAATTACCTATATGATGACGATGTATGAACTAGAATAAATGAATATGAATATGAATATGAATAAATAGCACAGAGATATAAACATAACGAAAGACGACAGACACAACAGGCACTACCTATTTCTAAGAAGAAATCTCATTCAGCAAGCCTATAGAAGAGAGACATTATTGTATTATTTCAACACAACCCATAACAGTCCACTGCAGTACTTATGGCCTCTCCCACGAGAAGGGAAGGGAAGGGAAGGGAACTTCCAAGGGAAGGGAAGTTATTCCCATAATCTCCACGCTTGGTGGGTTGGAGATTGCAGTGTTACAAATATAACTGCAAAACGCTGCTGCTCATTTTCCAGCTCACGGATACACTTGGAAGTTTTGCCTTGAAAACATTAGTCGCCTTATACGACATCCACAAGTGTAAGGGGTTAGTGCTATTCTACTGTGCCGGACACCACACGGCTGCATTATTTAACTAAACTAAATTTAAAAAATGTGTAAGAAACGTAGGTCCCGCGGTAAGGTGCCCATCAATCTAACCCGTCGCCTCTCCGTCGTGAGCTTTATGAAGAGACAGTGTCTCGACACCAAATGCGACAATGTCGTATTGGACGCATGAAGGTCAAATGGCAGTCGCTCTACTGAAATAAGGTACTTGATTAAGGTATTTATTACGTTGGCAACGCCGGAAGCAGATAGTTCAAAAATAAGGAAAATAGGGAAAAATTGATTTTTCATGCCAAAAATAAAAATAGGAACCGCTCGAGCGATTCCAAAATTGAGCCCATGGCTATTGATGCCTTGCGATAATATTTATGACTTTTTGAAATTGTTAATAGTGACATAGATTCTTCCCCTCTTCTTGAACAAATTAACTTTAAGGTACCACGCATTTCCTCACGTTCTAAAGACACATTCTATATTGAGCACTGTACCACAAACTATGCAAAAAATTAGTTTATCAGAAGAACCGCACGGTGTTATAATGTTTCGCTGAATGATATCGACATCTTTGCAAACGATTTGTACAGTATAAAAATAAATTAAGACACAAATTGTTAATGTACTGCATTGTAACATTTAGTAGCAAAATTGTAGTAGGTAATGCATGTATTGTACTTAACGTTGTTATCAGTCGCACAGTTAGCTTATTAACCATGGTGGTGTATGTTCTCACAGTTTTTCCTGTAGGTAGTATTCACTGAGGCTGGACAAGGCGACTTCGAGTTTGGTTTCTGCCTCTTCAAAGGAATAAGTCTGTGCAGCGAGTGCCAGGTCGTCGGCATACAAGAAACGTACCGTCTCTGGTGACTGAGGCTGGTCATTCGTATATATGTTAAATAAAGTAGGAGCGAGCACGCTACCCTGTGGTAGTCCGTTCTTTTGGCGTCGCCACCTACTTTTTCCTTCAAGCATATGCACTTGAAATATTCTGTTATGCAGAAGCTCGCTCAGAAGTCGGACGAATTTTTGGCCCCCAGTAGCGTTCTCCACCTTCCATAACAATCTTTTGAGGTTTACTGTGTCGTATGCCGCTGATAGATCGACAAAAACTAATAATAGATTTAACTAATAAGCCGACATTACACCAAAAAAACAAAATGACACAGTCACATTTACATGAAGATCTAACTAATCGCAATTCCATATTTTTAAAACCAGTTACAATGACAGAAGTGTACAATATTATCATCTCATTAAATAACAGCAAAGCTAGTGGATATGTCAGCATAATAACCGAAGTTCTTAAGTTTAATGCTTACCATCTATGCTATCCACTTGCACATCTTATTAACTTATCATAACTTGTTTTTCCAGAACAACTTAAAATAAGTATAGTAAAGCCATTGTTCAAAAAGGGAGATCCACTGGACCCAGCAAACTTTAGACAAATTACTTTGGTTCCAATTCTGTCGAAAATCTTTGAACGGGCTATACAATCCAGAATAAATGAGTTTTTAATAAAATACTTCGACCTGTACAGTACGGTTTTCGTAAGGGCACTTCAACAACACATGCTTGTTTTGATTTAGTACGAACCATAACTGAAAGTTTAAATAAAAATACATAGTAGGGGTATTTTTAGATATGAGCATTTGACTTCGTAAATCATTCCATACTTTTGCGTAGACTTGAACATTGCGGAATGCGTGGTAAAGCACTCGATTGGATTGATAGTTTTCTAAAAGATAGAAAACAATGCACAGAAATAACTAAACTGAATGCTTCGGATGGTGTTGTATTTAAGCAAACTTACAGATCCAACTTTAGAATTAACGCGGTGGTGTTTCCACAAGGAAGTGTGCTTAGCCCACTATTATTCCTACTCTATGTAAATCATCTACCTGCTGCCACTTCCCATCGATGTTTACAGTTTTCAGATGATACAACGATTCTGATACAGTGTACAGACAGTGTCTCCTTTGAATCTGATGTAAAAAATGCCTTTAAGAATATAATTCAATGGATGGGTGAAAATGATCTTCAAGTAAATGTGACTAAAACTAGATTAATTCAATTTTTATCGTATAATTCTAATCCAATTTTATATAGCTAAGACATGATAATAAGATAGCGGAAAATTCTGACGGTATAAAGTTCCTCGGTCTCATGATGGACAAGCATCTAAATTGGAAACAGCACATCGATTTAGTATGTACTAAGCTGAACCGCTTTGTGTTTGCCCTTAATAATTAAGACAGACAATCTCTACTGAGGCGGCACTAACAGCCTACCACGGTTACGTGTCTTCGGTTTTGAGTTACGGATTGATTCTTTGGGGCAACTCAGTTGATGTGGAAAAAGCTTTTAAAGTGCAAAAAAAGTGCATACGGGCTATTTTTGGTGCCAAATTTGATGACAGTTGCAAACCATGGAAGTGGTAAAATATTATGTATGTACATTAACACTGCGATCTCCAACCCGCCTGCCAAGCGTGGAGATTATGGCAATAACCTCCTCTTTCGTGGGAGAGGCCCTAAGTCCTGCAGTGGACTGTTACGGGCTAAGATGATGATGTATGTACATCAGGGATGTTTGTGTTTTTGTTGCATCCAACCCTGATAACTGGAAGACGTTACGGGAAGTTAGACAGAGATAAACTAGGCCGAAAATTATGAATTTGTTATATCAGCACACTGCTTACAAAGATATACATAATAGGAATATTGGCCACATGTGTGTAGCTCTACATAATCATCTTCCTGAGGACTTAAAGTTGTTGACTGGGAACTCATTCAAATCTAAACTGACTGCTTGGTGCTCCACTATTCTTTCTATAGTGTTAAAGAGTACCTAGAATTTAAAGTTTGAACGACAAATGATTTAGATTCACAATGTTTGCGCACTTGCATGCAAGTTGAATACCTACCACTGTATTAATGTTAAGAACTGTATTATCAACTACTGTATTCTTGCAAATAAACTATTTGATTTGATTTGATTTGAGCTCAAATTGTTTATCCCACTCAACTTCGGGAACTGGCTGGTTGACTATGAGTACTGGCCATCAAGACTATATCTTCTTTTGTGCCAAATCGTTTTCGAACGTGTTTAAGTGTAGACCCGAGCCTTCGTTAGAGAGTGCAACTGATGAGTGGGCAGAGTTCTCCCAGCCTTCGAACTTGAAGGTGGTTCATAAACTAAATGAAAAACCAGTGACAGGTTATAAAAGATGCACATGGCCGCATCAAATCATTATCTTTGAAATTCTCTAACATAGTGTCGGGTCAATCTGCTATCTGTACTTTTTCGGCCAGTTTAAATAAAATCCAAGTGAACTCAGTGATCCAATCTGGACAAAGGTTATGTGGAGTAGACTTTCGTGCTTAACTTTTTAAATCATTTTATAAATACATTGTATGTAGCTTCTGGACTGATCGAATATAAACCCATTACCCTGAATCCTTGTGTTTCCTTATTAACTGAACCTGGCACTGTCCGTGGAACTGTGTTACGTTACAATGTGTTCCCTGATCATTGATTGATTATAATCTAGACGCTAGGCGTCTAGATGATTATAATCTAGACGCCTTCAAGGCGAGAGTGAAGAGGCTGTTCTTAGACAGGCATGCTTCATCATCGGCAGCATTATCACTTACCACCAGGTTAGCCTCGCTAGTCCAATTATAAAAAAAAGCATTCCTGGCCTCCTACAGGCAAGACACCTCGACGCGGCACAATGAAGGAGAGATAATTTTCATTCTCAAACTGTGTATTGTTTACTTATTTGTAAGCTAAATACATTATTTCTAAGGTTCTCGATGTGATCATTTAAATATCCACGATCCAAACATCTTTGTAAACATCATCATCATCATCATCACAGCCCGTAACAGTCCACTGCAGGACTTAGGGCCTCTCCCACGAAAGGGGAGGTTATTGCCATAATCTCCACGCTTGGCAGGCGGGTTAGAGATCGCAGTTTTTAGATATAATAATGAAAAATGCTGCTGCCCATTTTCCAGACTACGGAGACTATTGATCTTTTGCCTCGAAAACATTAGTCGCCTTGTACGACACCCATGAATGTAAGGGGTTGGTGCTATTCTACTCTGCTGGACACCACACGGCCAATTTTGTAATAATCATTGAATAACCTTTACTTATATTTTATCAGGACTTTAATGGGACAGTAAGAACTTCTTATAACCACGGAAAAGGGCCCAATTTAAAGGCGTAAGTACTTGCGGTATATTGGTGTTACTTTGATTTACGAGCAATCATTGATCACTGGCGTTTCTCTGTTATATTCTAAGGGATAGATCGCTGATTGTTTTGTGTGCATAAAAATAATACTTTTTAATAGAAAAAATTAAGTGTTCATTGTCTCCCCGAAAAGCAAACCGGTACTCTTTCTACTAAGGCACCCATAGTAGACTTAATAAATACCAAATCGAATCAACTCTGTAAGGATGAGGTAGGAAAGTAGGAAGTAACACACAGTGACATGTTGGCCGCCCCATGCCCGGAGCACAGCCACCCCACGCCGACAAGAGATAGGTAGTGGAACCTAGCAAATAAGGTTAGACAAAACATTGTATTTATTAGTTTATAGTTTTTTTATTTTGAATGTAGGTATCTAAATTAATGGTCGGTCGGACATCGCAGCAGATTCAACCTGCAACAGATGCAGCTCAGCCGTCACCGTCCTGTAACCAATGTACGTGTTTATTGAAGCCATATTTATAATATTTGTGATAACATGGCCGTAATACTCCATCAGATATGAGTGGATACCATACCCATTCATTATTATTATTTTTACTACTCATTCAGAAAAGAGCAGTAAAGAGATCCGACTCGTACTCGTAAGCGAGAGGTACCGGGTTGGAACCAATCTGGTCTGGCTCCCCTGTTAACAGGGTCACGGAGGTCAGATGGCAGTGCTCCAGTGTTATCTGTTCAGCCAAATCCTGGATATGGTCAAGGCAGACTCCGAGCCTTTGTGCGCGAGAGCACAACCGGGACATTAACACCAAGATGATCACTATTGAGAGACGAGCAGACCATGTCTTTGAAAGTGGTAACGTCGCCCATAACATACAGTATACCGAATATTCATGCAGTAACAAATATGCATAACCGCAGGTGGGTAACATCATATTGCTTTCTGATTTGAAGGGTAAACAGCATAATCGCAGACATGAGACATACCTATACATACCTACGTATACTTAGTCCTCCAGTTGCTATACTCTTAAACCTGCAAAAAACAGACACCGAGCTAAATCATGAATAGTAATTTTATCATTCATTCATTAATATTTTTTACGAAATGGCAACGGGTCGTTCAACAGCTTGACAACCATTATTGCCAGTGTCAAAGTGCAAGGAAAACACACTGAAAAAGTTTAACCAGTTCAAGAGAGAGAAAAAAAAAAAAACCATTGCATTACCCATCTGTGGCATTGCCTGTTATCCAAGAAACATACAAAATTTGGATAACATACAAAATATACTGTGGTGTAGAGACATCACAGGACGTCACAAAACATCAATGTTAACATAGTAATTTTATCGGCGACAATCCGCGAGCAGACAATCTAAATGTCAAATCAGATTTGTCAAAACGAATGTTATACCGCAGACTTATAAAATATATAAATATCTTTCCTATCTAAGTATGGCTGTATAATCTTACATAAATTATAGACAGTCAAATACACTAACATTGCCGTTTTTTACACCTTTTTTAATTTAGTTAGGTAATGAAATATTTATAGCTATAAGGTTTTAGTTTAGTAAATTTTATATGTATTAGTGTATATATTTGGTGGAGCGTCGGTGGCCGAGCGGTTACAGATCCGACTCGTAAGCCAAAGGTCCCGGGTTCGAATCCCGCTCCGGCCATGTACCAATAACTGTTTTCTGAGTTATGTACATTAGTTGAATACTAACCGATGCTCTTACGGTGAGGGAAAACATCGTGATGAAACCTGCACATTCAGGCGACTGAATGTGTAACCATGATCCAATCTGGTCAGGTTCCCCTGGTAGCAGGGTCATGGAGGTCAGATGGCAGTCGCTCCACTGTAATTACCTGATCTGCCAAATCCTGGATCATGGTCAAGGCGGACCCCGGGCCCTCGTTCTCGAGAGCACAACCGGGACATTAACGCCAAGGTGATTATTTATTATTTATAGTGTATATATTTGGTATTTTAGATGTAGGTATTAGTGTATTTTTTTATTATAACTGTAAATATTTTATGTGTACCTTAATAAATTACAAATACATCTAACATTACCTAAGAATATTTCGTCCATGTAACCCTCCGGAAGTTCATCATATATAGAATCAACTGTAAATAATCAAAGTTACATTTTGATAAGGATAAGTACTTACTTTCAGCACCCAACACCGTCCAAATGTAAGCTGTGCTTCAATTTCGTAATGTAATATAATTTAATAAAACAATATATTATAAAATAAATAATTAATACTTTTGTAAATTGTGAATAAAAAAAAAATAAAAAAAAAAAAAAAAAAAAAAATTTTATTAATTACTTACTAACAATTTATCTGAACTAGGTTAAGGTTGAAAGTGTTAATAACCCAATAATAGTAATAATAAACACAGGTTAGTTAACCAAGGATATTTTTATCAGAAAAGTGTGATAGTTTAATTTAGATAAGATGAAATAATACGAAAAATACACATTTAGATAAGTGCTATTTATTTTGTAGTAAATACAGTACCTAGTAGAAACCTACACGAATTAACCAGGTACTTTTTTCACAGAATATTATGTGTTGCTATGGCCGATTTAACATCGAAATACATAACGTATGAGGTAAGGTATGCGAGACGTACCGGGGTTCGAATCCCACTGCCGCCGCCATGTATCAATGACTCTTTTCTAAGTTATGTGTATTAGTTAAATACTAACCAATGCACTTATAGTGTGGGAAAATATCGTGATGAAACCTGCACATTCAGGACACTGAATGTGAAACCATGATCCAATCTGGTCAGGTTCCCCTGATAGCAGGAGGTGTTACGGATGTCAAATGTCAATCGCTCCACTGTAATAACCTGATCTGCCAAATCCTGAATCATAGTCAAGGCGGATCCCGGGCCCTCGTGTGCGAGAGCACAGTTGGGATGTTTAACCCCAAGCTGATTATTTTTACAATGAATAAACGCTAACGTAAAATAAACTTACCACCAAGCCCAACTGCATCTGTAACAAGCAAGCAACGGTCATCAAATGATTTACAATCCCAGTGCCTACAATTATTTTCGAGGATTGGCTCTGGTGACGTACTTATATAATTTGATGTAATAATAATAATTGATTATTGTTGCTGGATTATTACTATTATACTATATTTATTACTATACTATATTATGTTGATTATTATACTGATAAGATTATGTTTTGAATTGACTTTCATAAGAATTTTGTAAATCCGTACTTGAATAAATATTTTTGTCGTTTGACTTATTACATGGTACCTTTTAACCGATGAGGCCGTACTCAATTGGAAGCTAACTCGAGATAGGGCATTTTTGCTGCTTGCTTATGTGTGTGACGATATTTGTTATTACAGTAAAGAGGCAACCAGCAAGTATGCCAGTGTGACTCTCCGGGTTCGAGATAGGTTCTACACAAGTCCTCCGGCCCCCATCCTTCAGGATACATTTCCGGTACTACGGGTTACAACGGCCTATCTACTAATTGTGTAAGCACAGATAAACTCTTCGGTTTCTCAAAAGAGGTCTCCACGGTCATTACACGGAGGCCTACCGTGCCCCTCAGAAAATGATCCTGTTTATTTGTTGGAGTTTTGTTTACATTATAGTCTCCAACACATCCTTTCAACGGCATGCATGTTTCTTACTTATCAATGGTTTTCATTTTATAAAAAATTTATAGATGATTTATGAATGTGGAAGAGTAAAAAAGGTACCTACAGGAAAGTAGTTATGGCACTGGGAGTGGGATTGTTTGTTTGATTTGACGAGTGTGTGTGTATGTGTGTGCATATGTTGGGTACCAAACCAGGCGACACATACGGATAGCTGCAGCGAAATACGCCGCCTGTAACAAACAAAATATAATAATATAGAACGCAGTAATAGTAACAGCAGAACGGCGTTTCAAAGACTCAACGACACCGCTAGAGTTTGGAAAAAGAAAGGTATGGGTAGAGTAAGCTTACGCATGTGCCGTCCCAAAGCAAGGGTCGACCACAGTATAGGTACCTACTACCAGGGAGGGGCCGACTAGCTTCACGGACCCAACATCTTTGGGGCCGACCCAGTTCCCAAGGCACCCGACCCAAACATAAAATACAGTCAGACTATCGACTGCCAAAATAACGAAAAAGATTACTAAAAGTTTTGGATTTTAGAGCAACGAAAAGCAAATGTTATCTCACCACAATCAAGAAAACTGCGTAGAAGTACATTGTTTAAGTTTTTCTTGGAACTGAAATCACTAGATCAGATGATTAATATTTAAAGGTAACGTAACGTAGTCTGTCGTTTATATACCCAAAATGTACCTCCTTAAAAAAGCGGTTAATTATAATTATTAACAGATGAACTAACGATAAACACATTTGCCATGCAAATGGAAAGATATACCTAATTATTACTTATTGTATTCGAAAGTAAATATAACTCAAGTTCATACAGCCGAGCACTAAAGTATCTACTTTAAAAAATGTTTAAATTTAAAAACTGGTGGACAACAAGAATTTTTATTCCCTTATTTGGCTGGACAGACCGGGATTGTACGTAACCAGTCACTTTTATAATGGTAGTTTATACAATTTCACACAAACCATATTTTTAATGGACCGCCTTGAATATCATTGAGTCAATAGTACTGAAGCCTACCGAAATCCTTAACTTAAAATGTGTGATGTCTTGCTTATTACATACGGCGAATGCCATCTGACCCGCGCAACGTACCTAACCCGTTAGAGAAAAGTTCGTCCGTCTGTCAACAGGGGACCGTTTGCAGGAGAGGTTGGCTTGGGCGCAAAGTATTTTAAAAGCGTAGAATGGCTCCATAATCGCCCCCATCACTACATCAATAGTGTTTCTCATTGACACGCTAAGAAGAAGAAATAAAAAATGTAGAGATATAAATTTTTTTGCACTGTAAAATCAAGTGCGATGTAATGCAAAGTTTTTTGGAAGAAAAATATTATAAACCGTCACGTGACCATCAACTGCTCAACCAATCGCCGGCCCCAAAAGAAAAACAATGCCCGTGTTCGAACCCAAACTGAATAAAATTATTTGAATTGAATTGATAAAAAAATTGGTCATCATTTACGTCACTGGTAGTCCAATATTTACGCAAATGGTGGACGAAACTGCGCAAATGAGAAGCATTATAAATAACTCTATAATGTATCTTGAATGGGTTGTAATAAGTAGATATGTGGGATACACTGAAAGTTTCGGGTAACTCATTAATAAAATAATATATTTACATATTTTCAAAATAATCTCCCTTACATTATAAACACTTTTTTATCCGAGATCCGCTGCCTTGACTGATCTGACAAATCTGTCTGAGTGCACAATAGTCAATCTAGGTATAGCTAGTTACATTGTTTCTAAGGTTCTTACTGGAAACGGAAAAAAAGGAAACTAAATATCCATCGTCTGAAGTGTCTGATTGGTTCTACACTGCTCCGTGTCAGGATGAGACTCATTTTTTTTTCTTCTTCTTTTTCCTGCAATCTGTCAATTCTTTAAACATTAAGCGAGGATGTTAAGCGCACTCCACATGTGGACAGTTCCGCGGGAACACGAGAGTGTAGAGGGAGTATTCGCCTGTATTCGTGTAGTCCCGTGCATGTTTAGCATGTCTCGCCTATTTCATAGACTAAGTAGAGATAGTTTGTTGACGTCTCGATTCGATGGATTTTATATTTACATTCCTAGCGCTTTTACCCGTAACAGGTTCGGGGTACTCTTGACCATGATCCAGAATATTAGTAGATCAAATAATTACAGTAGAGCAGCGGCCGTCACCTCTGTGACCCTGTTTACAGCAGATTAGCCATATTACACCGATGAATCGATATAATGTCGACGCGTTTTGACACCCACCACATCCCTAATAGGCAAGAATGTAGAGCAGGGATTCCCAGGTTTCCTAGGGGTCGACATAAACGAAAACTGATTTAGGGGGTCGACGAGGTCTAAAAATCGACCCCTATTAAATTAACACAAGTTCTTATTTAAAACTTTTAAGATAGTTAGGTACTGTATTGTTTATGTTGTGTTACGTGTACTAAGAATAATTAATATTTTTGTAGGAAATAGCATTGTTGTAGTAATGTAAAGTCTCAAGTTCGTACAAGATGAAAAACTCGGCAAGTCTGTGTGGACAAGTTTGTGCAAGATAATGAGTTCGAGCGTACGTCTTTCAGGCGCGTTTTGACTTGCTCTCTATTTGACGCTTACGCGATTTAACACGAATGAATTCATGATCAAGTCCAAACATGTTCCTGATATTTTACTATTTAACGAGCTTGCACTTAAGCCTGATTTACACGTTGACAAGTGGCAAGTGCCAAGTGTGAAGTAGCAAGTGTGAAGTGTCAAGTGACAAGTAGCAAGTCGGTGTTCACACATGTGACAAGTAAGTATGCTGTAAGCTCATTACTACATCGATTGCCGAACTGCGCGCTTTATTTGTTCACAATTTCTTAAAATGCGCCACTCTGTATCTATTTCCTGTAAATCGGTAGGAAAATCGGGAAAATTTCCATGTATACTCTGAAATCGTGGAAAAATCGTTGCATTTCGGTATTTTGGTAGAACAGAGCCCATATCGGTAGAAATACCGAAAAATCGGTAGGTTCGGGAACACTGCGGTCAAGGCCGCGGTGGGCGAGAGAGGAGAAGGCGCGGGTGGAGCGGGGGTGAAAAATAGAGCAGGCTTCTATTCACTTGACACTGGTCACTTCACACTTATCACTTGCCACTCGCACTTGTCACTGCTCGTTCACACGCACAAAGTGCTTGTCACTTGACACTTGCACTTCTCACTCGCACTTATCACTTGTCAGCGTGTAAACCAGGCTTTAGGTTGAAAGTTCATTTGCGTTTTGAAATTCGTTGGAGCTTGAACGATAATAACTCATATATGTACTTATTTATTTCAAGAGATTACAAAGTTATTACATAGCTAAATTAAGTGAAGTAAAGTGACTGAAAAAGTGGTAAACACAACATACAACATATTTTAAATATGTAGGTATAAAAGTATTTGTAAAAATTACTTACACTTAAGTTGTTAAGTAGGTAGGTACCTAAACTTTGAAGTGTTCAGTTTGTTTTGGTTTTCATTCTTATGCTGATAGGTACCTACTTACCTAATACGAATTTTCTATACCTAATTACCTACTATAGTTACTTACCTAATATAGGTATCCATGTTTATCAATGAGTAAGTCACTAATACCTAACAAGAATCCATTACCTGGGTGTTAATAATAAGATAGTGTGCAAATTTAAGAGTTTATTATTGTTTTTTATTTAGGTAGTTTTTTATTTGCAGGATTACCGAGAGTTTTATGATGGCGGACACGAAAAAAAATGCGAGAAATGTTAGTTTGGACTACTTGAAGTTCGGATTTTTTGCATCTCCATCAAATCAACACTTGCCGATGTGTCTCATATGTGAAAAAGTATTCAGTAACGATGCCATGAAGCCTTCAAAAATGGATGACCACTTATCAAGAGTACATGCTGACAAAAAAAGAAAGCCCTTGTCATTTTTTCAAGCACTTAAAGAAAAACTATACAAAAGGCCATCCATAAGATTGATGTTTGCGTCATCATCTATTAAAGACGATGATGGTTTACGAGCGTCCTATAAT
Source organism: Blastobasis adustella (assembly GCA_907269095.1). Taxonomy (NCBI): domain Eukaryota; kingdom Metazoa; phylum Arthropoda; class Insecta; order Lepidoptera; family Blastobasidae; genus Blastobasis; species Blastobasis adustella. Next base: position 9,352,224 of record OU026140.1, read on the forward strand.
ATATCTTTACTAATAGCGAAGTCGGAGAAACCCCACACAATTGGAGAGCAGCTTATCTTACCAGCCATTGCGGAGGTCCTTAACAATGTATTGCACAAACCCGCACATGATATTTTAAAGAGAATACCTTTGAGCAATAACACCGTTCAGAGACGCATAGACGAGATGGGACGCGATGTGGAAAACATTTTATGCAAGTTCTTACTGACCAACAGATTCTCTCTCCAGTTGGACGAGTCTACATTACCCGGCAATGAAGCTCTGTTGTTAGGATATGTTCGATTTATCAAAGATGAAAATATGTGCCAAGAACTGCTTTTTGCTACATATTTAGGGACTGATACCAGAGGAGAATCGATTTTTCAGGCCGTGGAACATTTTTTTACTGATAAAGCTATTCCATGGAAGAACATTGTGTCTGTTGCGACTGATGGTGCACCGTCTATGGTTGGTCGTCATCGTGGTTTTATAGCTCACTTAAAGCGACAACTGCCTGATGTACTGGTCATTCACTGCGTGATTCACAGGCAGCATTTAGTAGCAAAAAAGCTGAGTCAAAAGAGCTGAGAATATGTAATAAATTCTATCAACAAGATTCGAAGCAATTCTTCGAACTCTCGGTTATTTGCTCACCTATGTGAGGACAACGACGAAGTCTTTACTCGATTACTTCTGCACACTGAAGTTCGCTGGCTATTAAGAGACTCTTGCTTAGAAAGATTTGAAGCCATTTTTGAATCTGTGTTGGAGTTTTTACAAGAAAAAGATCCGAATTTGAAAGAAAATCTGAACAATTGTAAAACAGATATTTATTACTTGACTGATATCTTTGGAATGTTCAACAAACTTAATTTGCAACTGCAGGGTGACGATCTTAACTTGATTAAAACAAAATCAATAATATAGGCCTTCGTGGGTAAACTAATCCTTTATAAACTAAATTTAGGCAGAAAAGAATATTCGCAGTTTCCGAATTTGTCAAAATTACCAAAAATGCTTCAAGATGATGACATTTTATTATATGTCACTCACTTAGACGCATTACACAAGGATTTTACGGAGAGGTTTGAGGATCTCTTAAATTTACAAATTCCTTAATGGATAATAAATCCGTACAATACCACAGCCACAGAATCAAACTGCATTTCCAAAATTAGCAGCGAAAAAATTGCTTTGCAGGCATATCACGGGTCCATATGCTCCATTATAAGGTATGCCATTATACTTTAAGGGTAATTCATCACAAGTACACCAAGTACTCCTCTGTCAAAAAACAGTGCATCCGAGCAATTTGTGATGTTGACTCATTGACATCTTGTAGACCCCTATTTCGGTATCATAATTTGTTAACAGTCCCGAGTATAAACATCTACGAGATATGTGTATTTGTAAAAAGCCATCTGTACTTATTTACTAAAGTCTCAAAATAACTGCCTTCAATACAAGATTAGTGGTTCCTGCTCAGTCAACCACACTATACAGCAGAAACAGTTACTCAATGGCAATTAAAATTTATAACCGCCTCGACAATAATTTGAAATCATTGCCAATAAATTTATTCAAACAAAAATTGAAAAAATGGTTGATTCAAAGTTGATTTTACAGCGTTAATGAATTTTTTGAGTCATTTAATTGCGGGCGTTAAATTAGGATGTAACACAATGACATAAGTGCAATAACATATTAATTTTGTAATAACTTTAATTAACTGTTGTGACAATTTTAATTTATATAATTTATTAATTGCGGATTGACATTTTTTTTGTAATATTTTAAATGTTGTGACAATTTTAATTTATATAATTTATTAATTCTGATTGACATACTTGTTTATTTTATGTTAATGATTATGTGTGGGAAGTTTAAGGGTTTATAATTTATGGATTTTGTTGCTGAAATCATGCTTATTAATGTCATTTAATTGATATTCCAAATATTGCATGCCAGATTCTGGTAAAGTGTGTGAAACGAAAATCCAAATTTTAACAACTATTGTATACCTACCTACCACATTTTGAGCAATAAATGATATTCTATTCTTCTATTCAATAGAAGAAGTCAATGTGATAATGCAAGAAGAGTTGATTACCATCAGCACAGACGAAGAGCTTAAGCAGAAGTTCAACCAAGGCTACCAGAAGTTCTGGTTGCAACCCAACATTGAAACACAGTATCCTACATTGTGGAACATAGCTGAAAATTACCTTATCGCTTTTACATCACCATACCTAGATGAAAAAAGCTTCAGTGTGGTAACAAACATTTTGACGAAACAAAGAAACCGTTTGAAAATCAACGAACGTGGAGATTTAATGCTGCAACTCACCAATATTGAACCGGATGTAGCTAGATTGGTAGATAGTCACCAGGTTCATCCATCACACTGAATGTTTTATTTTCTCTTTGCGAATTAATACTTAATTTGTAATAATCATTGTAAATTAAACTTGATATTTACCGAATTGTAGGTCTTTTTATTTTGTTAAATTTTGATGAGAAAATGAAGTCAACTTTACTCACTTAACCAAGTGCAAAGTTTTCCAATTGGTACCTTAGTACCTAGGTATTTTGTATCAATAGGAAAAAACTAAAGATAGGCCCCCTTATTTATAATAGTCTGCTAACTTAAAGCATTGCTAATTCTCACTCTGTCTTCTTCTATTGACCTAAGTCAGAATGAAAAATAACATTCTGTAGCAGCTGTTTTAAGTTAGCGGACCATTATGAATAAGGGGGTTGATCTTAAAAGTAGATTATTTGGCCATGGGGGTCTGAGGTAACAGTTCATTTTGGAAAAGGGGTCACTTGGGGTCACACAAAATAGTTTGGTTATCCCTGATGTAGAGGGTCGCCCAAACTCCCGGCAAAAGTTTCGCCGGCGGACATGTTGAGTACGCTTTATGTATGTGTCAAGGTGGCCTGAATGATATGAGCCCACTGACTCATCCACTTAATCCCTTCCCCTCATGACCTTCTCTTTATGCTTTTGAATGAGAAACTATGATGAGAAACTAAACAAATTATTGACCAACTTAAGGATGGCTGGGGAGAGTTCATGACATAACTATCGAGTATGTGTTTACGAATGACAGGTTGTACAGAAAAACTCTGGCAGGTATTCGATTAGTAGTTCCGTTACTAGCTAGATGAAGGATCGTCCAAATGCATCATGATGACATAGGCCATATAGGACTGCGGAAATGCTTGAACTTGATAAAAAAGGTGTATTGGTTTCCCAAAATGATACGTTTTATTTCCAAAGACATGTTTGCACTGTGTTTACGGTAAAGGAAACCATGACAAGAAAGAGGGTACATTGTTTCCGAACCCTAAACCTAGTGCACCTATGTACATGGTCCACATTGATAATTTAATCCCGTTTTGCAGGACCAAGAAAGGCTATCAATACATGTTAGTCTTTACAGATGCATTTTTAAAGTTTGTAATTGCTGAACCCATCCACTGTCAACTCTGTGGAAACTATAACAAGACCACGCTAAGTCCGAATCACATATAAAAAAAACATTAAAAAATCTTTGTATGTCAACTGTAACGTAGCACTATCCGACGGACAGTGCCAGGCTCAGTAAATAATAAAAACAACTAATAACAGGGTAATGGGTTTATGTACATTCAGTCCAGAAACTATAATAAACTAAACAAGAAATTTTTAAAAAGAATTTAAAATGCTAAAAGTACGAAAGTTCACGAAAGTCCACAACTTATGCCCGGGCTGGATCACTGCGTTCACTTTTGGTCGAAAAGTACAGTTTGCAGATTGACTTTGACAACTTCGCGGATAACTTTTATGACGTCACGTGCATAAGACTTTAAAAACTTCGAAGATAACTTTTATGACGTCACGTGCGTAATTTGACCGGTCGATTGGTATTTTAAATTTTAGTTTCTGAAGATAGCTTCTTCTAGCTATGATTTAGTTCACCTTCTAGTTCGAAGGCTGGGAAGACTCTCCCCACTCATCCGCTGCACTCTCTATCGCAGGCTCGGGTCTTCATTTAAACACGTTCGAGAACGCATTTGGCACAAAAGAAGATATAGTCTTCATGGCCAGTACTCGTAGTCGGCCAGCCAGTTTCTGAAGTGGTCAATATTTATTTTCCGGCGACCTCGTGTTTAGCAGCCAAGGATATAATCCATGAAGATATGATGAATAATTGGATCCAGCAAATATCTAGAATAAGGGGAGCACAAAAAAGATTAAAATCTCCGCCATCTATGGACTGTGTCCGCATGACAACATATGACATATAAAGAATAAAATAATAAAAGATTAACGTCAATTTGGAAAATGTGCTATTGTATATGTAAATGTAATATTTGATACGAAAGAAACCTTCTAATGTGATGGAAAAATGACCCCCGTGGCAAGGGGGCAAACTTAAATTCATAAAAAGGAAAAACAAGAAGATACAACGGTAAGAGTCCAGACACACACCCCAATACCCTTGTATTTGTCCAAAAACCCTCATTACTTTTACCAATTGGATATTTAGGATACAAGAGATCATTTCCCCAAAAGAAAATACTCTAATCGAAGTTCAATTCGATTCAAAATATTTGTAGAACGTAATTACAACGTAGTCAGAATTAACAGTATTAACTAATTTTCCAGGCAAAGACGATGAGCAATCAGAGCCTGAAGGGCCAAACCCAAGAATATACCAATTATATATACAAAAATGGACAATAAAAGTGTCAACGTGCTGTACAGTTATTTGAACAGGAGTAACCGTAAGTACCTTCAGTAAGAGACCCTACACAACTTATGACAAGTTTTTTGAAAGTAATAGAACGTCATTCATAAAAGACATAACAAACAATTTGATTTATGTAGGATTGTTTATTCTCGTGGGTTATAATAAAATATTATTAAATAATGGGCAAAACAATTAAAAAGGAATTGAGTGATAATTTTCAGCATTATTAATAATTAAGTCAAACTAAAAGTACAAGTTCAAGCCAAATTTCTGAATGTTTACAAGAAGGACTGACAAGGACAGATTATCCCCAGATTATTGCCATATCCACATTGTATAATTTTCACTACTGTCAGTCGATTCGGACTTATCGTGGTCCTATTATATTCGTGCATTAAAAAAAATATTTAGTTTATTTGGGTATCCGGATAGGGTTGTGAGCGACCATGATAACGCATTTACATTTTATTTGGTTAGGATAGACTCCTCTAGAAATTAGGTGGGCAGGTTTGTGATCTGTCGGCACATAACGCCAAGAAGAAGGCTGTGTTGTGTCCAAGATTTCACCAACTCTGTTGGCTACAAATGTTTTAAATTTTTTAGGAGAATCGCCCAGCCAGCAGAGTACTACGCTCGAATCACACCAGTGGTAAACACGAGTAGGTACGTATCGAATGGATTCTAATACGTTATTACTAACTAGCTCGAGTCATGGGATTGTGGTAGGTTGCAGTCTGGCTACCTTTGATTTGGCGCACAACAGATTGACAGTTACATCTTTATTCTCACTTATGGTTCGCAGGTACACACAAGCACCGTAGGCAACTTATGAGGCATCGCTAAAGGAATGCTACGAATTCTACGGTAAGTGGTGAGTCACAGAGGACTGACCTTGGAATGTTAAGACTAGATATTAAATGTATATTGTTGAAAAAGTTAGTCCAAATATTTTCTATTTCTGGCGGGACTGAGGAATCCCAATCTAGTTTTTGTTGCCATAATTTTTGTAACAACATTTTTGGTATGATAATACAAGGACTGAGGAGTCCTAACGGATCAAATATTTTGAATGAACTTGACATAATAATTCTTTTTGTGATTTTTTCAGATTTAGAGGGGAGAGTTGCAGGAAATAGTAGGGATACCCTACTATTTTTGCGAAGGACCCCACCCCAAACCTAGCGTGCTGGATGACTCACTTAAAATTTTCGTAGGTTGAATCCGGCTGAATGTAGAGCTTTGGTTATTGCATTTTAAATATAGAATAATTCATCTTTTTTATTTGAGCCCGTAATAAGGTCATCTACGTAAAAGTCTTTTTGTATGTTTGTTTTAATTAGATCATTATTGCACTCTTCTCCGACTTGCCAAAGACAACGCGTACTTAAATAACTAGCACTTGCGGTGCCGTAAGTGATAGTATTTAATCGTAGTGTTTTGATGGGTAGTGACTCATCTTCTCTCCACAGGATCAATTGCAAGTTGCGATCATTTTCATGAACCTCGCCTGCCTCGCTCTTACCAGAATGGAGAAAAGAGAGTCTTGGACGTTTGGACCCACGATTTGGATGTCGATTACAGAGAAGCCAGATGATGTAGGGGCCGATCCGTCGAAAACTACACGCAGTTTGGTTGACTCGCTTTGTTCCTTTAGGACTGCATTTTGACAAAAAAAATGTGATGGACTTGGGATTGCGACTAGAGACTCTGATAGATGCCCCAAGTCCGAGTACTCTCGAATGAAATTAACATATTGCCTTTTTAGATCTGGATTTTTACGAAATCCTTTTTCTAAATAAAGTAATCTTTTTTTAGCTAAATTGTATGAACTTCCCAAGCAGTCAGGTGAGTCAACTAATGGCAGGCTAACGCAAAATCGGCCTGAACTTAAACGAATGGTGGTATTGACATAGTGTTGCTCACAATACCTTAAATTTTTTGTTAGTACTGTTTTTGGAGGTAGCTCTTCTAACTCCCAAAATTTTGTAAGTATGTAGATTCTCTAAATTACTGTTTGTGTTTGAAATTAGTGCATGATTACAAAATGTTTTTGTGGTTGTTTTTGTTTTTATAGGGGCTGATATAAGCCATCCGAATTTTGATTCGATTAATTTAGGATTATTAGTACCGAGAGATTTTTGTTGACATCTCACGATATCCCAAAACAAGTCTGCACCAATCAATACATCAATGGGTAGTGGTTGGCGGAACTTAGGATCGGCTAAAATAATACCTTTTGGCAGGTTGAATTGTTTAAAATTAATCGGTTTTTGGCAACTCGCCTGTTAGTTCATTCAAAACAAAACAGGATAATTTGACATTGTGTTGATTGTATAGATTATTACTTGAATTTATTTGTATACTGCATGTTTCTTTTATTTGTATTATTGCCAATGACGATCACATAAACGTTTGTAGTATTAGATTTAAGTTTCAAATGTAGTTGCAATGATTTACTAATGAAGGAGGACTGACTGCCACGATCTAGAGGAGCGCGTACCTCTTTTGCTTCATGAGTTATGGGGTTAGTAACTTTTATTTGCGCTGTTGACAGCAGAACTTGATTTGTACTTTGCCTAGAAAAATTTACAACTTGATCAACACTGTCCTCAACTGAGACATTTGTAGAAACTGAACCTGTCGTTGCACGTAGAAGAGTGTTGTGTATCTTTTTGCATTGTTTACATGGACCTAAGCGACACTCTTTAGCTGAGTGTCCTGGCCTTAGGCAGTTTGAACATAATTTGTATTTACTAACATCGGTCCACCTGTCGTGAATCGATTTGGATTTGAAAGTAGGACAATCATATAGTTTGTGATTTGATCCACATATTAAACATTGAAAGATGTGTTGGTTATCTGAACTAGTAGCTGCAGCATAGGACTTAGTATTTTGCGATTGTTCGACACCGCTAGGCGGCTGTGTATGGGTTGAATTTCGATTAAAAATTTGAAATTTGTTATCATTTTGCAACTTGTATAGATAATATTAGACATATTAGAATGTCAGCACGATCAATCAGAAATTTATAGAATTGTTCCAAAGTTGGGATTTCAACAATATTGTTGCGATGCTCCTCCCACTTCATTAATGTGACATCGTCCAACTTAGAACACAACATAAATATTATTAATGTATCCCACTGATCGGTGGGTTGCCCGAGGCTGGATAAAGCTCGTAAGTTTTTAGTGACTTCGTCAACTAAAAATCTAATTGTTCGCTCTGATTCGCGCGTAATAGGTTGAAAATGGAATAATTATTTTAAATTGTGGTTTATAAGCAATATTTTGGATGATATTTCGAGATTAGAAATTATGCGAGCCGCATCTCCCTCTAAATATGAAATTAAGTAGTGAAACTTTTGTATTGACGAGATGCGATCATTTTTATGTATTATGTTTAAATGCCGTGTGGTGTCCGGCAGAGTAGAATAGCACCAACCCCTTACACTCGAGGGTGTCGTACAAGGCGACTAATGTTTTCGAGGCAAAAGATCAAGAGTCTCCGTAGTCTGGAAAACGGGCAGCAGCATTTTCCATTATTATATTTAAACACTGCGATCTCCCACCCGCCTGCCAAGCGTGGAGATTATGGCAATAACCTCCCTTTTGGTGGGAGAGGCCAAAAGTCCTGCAGTGGACTGTTACGGGCTGTGATGATGATGATGATGTTTAAATAGGTATCATGGAACTTAAGCCAATGAAAGTAGGCTCCATTGAACTTAGAAATTTGTATTTGTGGCAGCCTTACACCCGAGTCACCCGAGTGATTGCACTGAACAGCTTGAGCGAGGGATTCACGTCTCTCTTCAGCTTGTTGTTTATTTAAAATGGTTTTGGCCGTAGCCACGCTAATAATGAAATCCTGCTCAATGCCATCCCCCACATCGATCTCGGCGGCGAATTTAAAACCTCTATCTCTCCTTGCAGCTCGTCGAACCTCAACAACAAGGCCTCAAACTTGCCAAGCCTGATGGACAGCTCAGCTATTTCTATAGTCGAGAGTTGTTCATGCTTGGATATTTAATCCAAATAGTTTTTAAACTTTGTAATTTGGCCTTTAATTGGGCTTCGTCTAGTAATTAAATCCTTTAAAGAGCTTGCAAGACGCTTATCCGGATCGTTACCCATTGTATAGGTTATTGAGTATGTATAGGTACTTAACTACAAACACAGAACTCAATAGTATGCAATTTACTTGTAAAGGATAAAGCATCAAATAGTTCGCCGTAAACAAGAGTCGTTCAAGTGAGCACAAAGTTTAATTTTAATGAAATGTAATAAGAATGTTATCTCACGCTCCTCATTCAAACGATACTCGCCGATCGGGAAGCTGGTGATTAGACGCAGATACTCATACGTCACCACAGGTAGCCGATCAGCTGCTTGATTCCGAGTTCCAAGACAATAGACGGTGCGACTTGTTATCAATGTAGGTAGGATTCGATCGGCGACGAACACTCTGGAATGTTCGGCGTATTTCGTTAAAATACTTTCGATTTTGGAATATTCGGATAATATGGAATAGGATTTAAGGGATTGGTGCTGAAATTAGGGCACTTATCTGTTTGTGGATGGTTGCACTGCGCATTGCATCAATAAGAAACTACTTGTTGCAGATTTATTGCAGGTTCGTGTCTAATGCACTTCAATTATAACAGATTTATAAATCTTTTAGTCCTGTCACGGTCGCCACTTTAATGTCTCATGAGGACATTATGAAAAAACAAGAGGTCTTTTATAACTGATTTGTTTATTTCTTCATGTATTCATTTATAATAAAAAAGCTTTAGCTGCTGTTGTCGTTGAAGACAGAGGTAATGACAATTTGAGATGGAACGCCTGATAGTTTTCGTTAGCAAATGTTCTGGTGGGCGTTCAGGCAAATGTTCATATAGACTTTCTTGTAGGCGTTGTTGCCTAAACAAGATGTAATAATAATAATTGATTATTGTTGCCGGATTATTATACTATATTTATTACTATACTATATTATGTTGATTATTATATTGATTAGAGTATGTTCTGAATTGACTTTCTTAAGAACTTTGCAAAGCCAAACTTTAATGAATATTTCTGACTTTTACTTAATGTCCCCGCTGTGCTCTCGCGCACGAGGCCTCGGGATCGGCCTTGACCATGATCCAAAAAATTTCAGCACAGCTTATTACAGTGGAGCGACTAACATCTGACCTCCGAGGCCCTGCTATTAGGAGAACCTGACCAGTTTGGATCATAGTTTCATATTCAGTCGCCCGAATGTGCAGGTTTCATCACGATGTTTCCCTCACCGTAAGAGCATCGGTTAGTTTTCAACTAATTACATTACTCAAAAAAGAGTATTTAGTACCTACATGGCCGCAACGGAATCTGAACCCGGTACCTCTCGCTTACGAGTCGGATACCCTAAAAGCTCGGCCATGGACGCTCCTAAGTGTTTACTGTCGTGTAAGCAAATAAAAATTAAATTGAATTAAATTTTGAATATTTAAAGGTGGTAATCGAGCCAAGTACCTAGTTAGTGAGACCAACAACAACGACAACACAATTTCAACGACAAACGGAATAAACAACTATACCTCCTTTGTACTCGCTAAATACCTACCCTGTGCAAGTCACCAATCACATGCCTCTGACGCACTACGCTCCGCCCCTCCAGTGACGGCTTTTTCTCTCCAATAAGCCACACCCCTTTTATTGATTCAGTTGCCGGCGGCGCCCGCGCACCCATTTAGGCCTAACGGAACATAATAATTCAATAATAGTACTGTCAAAGTAGAACCTCCTCCGTCGGCATCGAATTTGGTGGCAGCTATCAACCTACATACAACCTAAATTCTTACCTTGCACTGAGCTCATTGACAACTGAAGTTGCAAAAGAGGACCACGGTATAACAACTCGTAGGGTACGACGACAATTTCGATGCAGACTCACAGGATAATCCTAAGCAACCGGTTACATAGAAAAGACGTGAAACGCAGACACGTCGCAGATGCGGCGCCCGGCGCGCCCCTTTAATTTAGATATTTCATACAAAATGTATAGAAACGTCGCCATGCAAGACACCCAGCTAAGACCGGACACGGACGCGACGCAGACACGACTGCGCTCTATTGCAAAACATACAGAAAGGACAGGACACGGGGGCGGGCGGGGTGCGGGAAGCCGAGTCTCGCGCACAGCGCTTGCTGTCCTGTCCTGCCTGCGTCCTTGACTGGTCCAAGAAAAGGAAGGTCCGTGCCCCGTCCCTTCCATACGTTTTAAAAAGTCGCGTCTGTGACTACACCTTATTTATATCTGATACGAAAAAACTATTCTCTAGTCCTACTGACCTCATTCCGCCGGTTCTTTTCCGTCATTAGGAGACGCGATTCGGGCGAACACCTCATCTTTATGTCGTGCATCTTCCAGCTATCCGCCCGAGCCGCTTTGGTTCAACCTTTATTATGCATAGGTACCTACAGCTAAGGAATAGAACACGTTGCCTGCGAGTGTGTTCCCTGATCAATATAATCTGGACGCCTTCAAGGCTAGAGTGAATAGGCTGTTCCAAGAGGGCGTGCGCCGTCTTCGGCCGCATCGTCACTTACCAACAGGTGAGCTTGCGGTTAAATGCCTATCTTGTCTAATATAAAAAAAAAGTTCGAGCCTGCGCAAAACTTCAAATTCGAGTGCCTGAATTCGTCAATGCTCTAAACCACGAAATCCAGAAGTTAATCACGTTTTTGTCACTAAATTAAGACGAGCTAACGAAACGTTCGGACGCATCAGAGAGAGAAAACTCAAATTCTAACTGAGTGGTTTAGTTGGTTAACCTGCCGGTCTGCCACGCAGAGGTACTGGATTCGATTCCCGGCTGAGCAGAATAGGAAATGACGAATTTTAACTTCTGTTACGGGTCTGGGTGTAATATATATATTAAGTATGAATTAAAAGAAACAGAATATAAGTAGTTTATCATTTATCTAACACCCATAACACAAGCTTTGTTTACTTTGGGGCTAGATGGCGCTGCGTGAATTTGTCCAAGCATATTTATTATTTATATAATGCACTTATAAAGCAACTGGAGTAGAATTGACTGTTTGTATTATCAGTCTCGATCTGCCATGATCGATATAAATAATTTGCAGTTGGCAAATCAACATTTCGTTCTACAAAATGTTTAAGTTCGTTATGCCACCGCGCTGATATTATAGCTCTGCATGAAACATGGCTGTTCCCACATGATCTAACATTCCTTGGAAGTATATATGATACTTTTGGATTCACTGGTAAGTCGGTAGTTGACAGATCCGTTGGCGTGGTGCACGGGAGATCCCATGGGGGTGTGCCTCTTTTATAGCGTGAAAGACATTTGAATCCGTCTCAGTAGTAAAATGTCATCATCACAGCCCGTAACAGTCCACTGCAGGAGTTAGGGCCTCTCCCACGAAAGGTTATTGCCATAATCTCCACGCTTGGCAGGCGGGTTGGAGATCGCAGTGTTTAAATATAATAATAGAAAATGCTGCTGCCCGTTTTCCAGACTACGGAGACTCTTGATATTTTGCCTCGAAAACATTAGTCGCCTTGTACGACACCCATGAATTTAAGGGGTTGGTGCTATTCCACTCTGCCGGACACCACACGGCCAGTAGTAAAATGTAATGTGCGGCTAACAGCTAAAAAAGTGATTTCAAGCAATCAGCCCCGTTTAATATTTTCTGTATATATGCTAGTCGGCGTATACGAAAACTTAGTTTTTAGTTTAGAATTTAGGGAGAGCCTTAGAGAGACGCATACAATTATTGAGAGTCTAGAGGTTGTGGCGGTATTTATGTTAGAAGACTGTAACTCTCGTCCCAACGAACTCTTCGGGAAATAACTAATCAAGTTTACCTAGTTACCTACTTTAATTAGTTAAATCCAGTGTACATACTTTTGAATATAAGTGTTTTGGTGAGCGTTACGAACGAGATATTAAATTTTAATGCAAGCTATTTTCTCATGTAAGTGATGTTATATCTTTTATGAGATTAAATATGTTTAAACCTAAACCTAAGTTTTGTTCCGATCATCGGTGGTCGTGTACCGACATGGAAAGATTAAGTAATCCTATTTGATGAGAGATTTGTCATTTACGGGACCGGGAACGGTACCGCCGATCCCCAATCGCATGATACCAACCTCTGGAATGACGTCACAGAGTATCCAAAATGCATGTTGTGACGTCATTCCAGAGGGGTGGGATCATACGATTGGAGATCGGCGGTGCCGCTGCCGAAGAGGCCGTGATGGCTTAACCAGTACGTGGACAACATGTCCTTAGACCAATAATGGTCGTCATGTTTTCAAAATTGGTTTGACCAACTTAAAATGTTATGGAGAGTACTTGGAAAAGCATTAAATATATTATTTTATAGTAGATACATTGTTTTATTAATGAGTTGCGCAAAACTTTTTACACGTATCCATTTTTAATGCTTTCGAATTGCGCAGTGTCGTCTACCAGTTGCGCAAATAGTGTCAATTTACTGTAAAGAAAAACAATAAATTAAGGTAAGTCGGGGTGATCAATTAGTTTTTCAGTTCAATTTAAATAATTTTGTACAGTTTGGTTTCATACAAGGGCATTTTTTTTCTTTTCGGAGATCCGGACACTGGTTGAGCAGTTTATGATCACGTGACGGTATAAAAGTTAACTTCACATTGCACTTGATTTTACAGTGCAAAAGGAAAATATATCGACATTTTATCTTTATCTTTTAGCGAATTATACATTTGACAATTAAATATTTATAATATGTTTCTATTCAAATGAAACTAAAATGTGTTTCTCTGTAAATTAAAGTTATATTTTAAATTTATTTAAATAATAACATTAATTCTAAATTAACCAAAATATATAACACTTCATACCTGTAAATTAAAGAAACGACATTAAAAGTCAATTTCTTACACTATTCATTTTATTATTTACATGTTAGTTCTATAGTCGATACAATACACACACTACATACACCATCTTGTTATTCAGCTGTCATGTCTAGACAAGACAGCTGAAGAAAAATAAATTTAAAGAGTCTTGCCATATAAGAACTCTTTACATCTCCCCTCGAAGGAAAGAAAATTCTCCATAGAATTTTCATTCATTCTTCTGCTTTATCTTCCGTTTCATTATCTTCTAATACAGGAATTGGCATGAGTTTTGTAATATGGTAAAGATTTGATTCAACTTTCTGATGACCAGTATCTATCTTGTATATTGTATTTGATATTTTATCTATGATCTTATATGGTCCAACTTTTAGTTCATCCAGCTTTTTCCTGTTCAATATATTACCATTTTCTACATACACCATGTCTCCTTCACTGAAATTCCAATTTTTCAGCTTTTTGTCAATTTTTTTTTTTCTAGTTGTGTGATTTTATTGTGCTCTCCAATGCTGTTCTTCTATCTTTATTCCAGTCTTCATGTGATATTACTTGTTTTATTGCATGTGGTAAAATCGAAACATTTGTTCCATATAACAAATATTTTGGTGCGAAGCCCGTTACCGAATGTTCCGTTTCATTGTATTTATTAACACATTCTTGTGCTATTGTTGTCCATGCTTTTTTATTCCCTTCTTCATTAATTTTACATCTTATTTTGTTGACTAGTGTTTGATTAAGTCTCTCATTTAAACCATTTGAAAATGGTGCATTTACTGCTGTGAATATCATAGGTATTTGTTTGTCTTGTAGGAATGTCTTGAATTCTTTCGAATTGATTCCCGGATATTGATCAGTGAGAATCATACCAATCTTTTCCGTTTCTGCTATATTTTGGACTAATTTAATAAAATCATTCGCACTCTGTGTTTTTGATGTTTTTACAAAGGCATGTCTTGTAAAATGATCGACCAGCAAATGAAGGTATCTCTTTGTTGATCTTGAACCTCCGAAACCACCTACCGTGTCAATGGACATTATTTTAAATGGTCTTGTAGCTGGGCCCAGTTGAGACATAAATCCATATTTGTTATGTCCTCTCGACTTGTTTTTTATACAAACATCACATCTTTTACAAACGTTTATAGTATAACCTCAATATCGACAAGTGACAGTAAAGTATATGTCATACCAGAGGAATTACGTCCTGCAGCTCTACACACAGGCATTGCACATTGGACATTTAATGTCGTTTTATAATATGTTTCTATTCAAATGAAACTAAAATGTGTTTCTCTGTAAATTAAAGTTATATTTTAAATTTATTTAAATAATAACATTAATTCTAAATTAACCAAAATATATAACACTTCATACCTGTAAATTAAAGAAACGACATTAAAAGTCCATTTCTTACACTATTCATTTTATGATTTACATGTTAGTTCTATAGTCATTCATTCATTTCATTCATTTTTTTTATGAAATGGCAACGGGTCGTTCAACAGCTTGACAACCATTATTGCCAGTGTCAAAGTGCAAGGAAAACACACTGAAAAAGTTTGACCGGTTTAAGAAAAAAAAAAAAAAAAAAAAACATTGCATTACCCATCTGTGGCATTGCCTGAAGCCAAGAAACATACATAATTTGGATAACATACAAAATATACTGCGGTGTAGAGACATCACAGGACATCACAAAACGTAAATGTTAACATTTATGTTTTGCGACTTTATTAGAGTTTAATATTATAAGAACAAATATATTTACAGATTAATCGAATTACTGGAGCATTTGTATGAATAAGTAACGATTTAATATTAGTTGGCCTTGGTACTTTAGAAGGAAGCAGGTCATAAAGGAAAACTGGTTGTAATGGGCAGTTGAAAAGGATGTGATCATCGGTTCCAATATCCGTACCACAATCACAGACAGGGGAAGGACGAATGCGAAATTGATGCAGACGCACAGGGGAACACGTATGACCTAGTCGAAGTCTACAGACAACCGAAGTGGCCCTTTTATCAACCTTTTGGAAGTTAAAAAACCATGGTCTTGCTGGAATATCTGGTTGGATGTCGCCATAGAACCTGCCCTTAAACTGCCTAGAACGCGTCCAATCTGTCAGCCAAGCAGAATTTAAATCCGTCTTAGCTGAAGAACAGAGGTCATGTGGGAATAAGTAGTAATGATCACGACAACCTAAATTAACCGCCTCTTTAGCAAAACGATCCACTGTCTCATTGCCCTGGATGCCACAATGACTTGGGATCCAGGCCAATGTCACGTCGAAACCAGCAGAGTAACAGTCGAATAGAGATTGTCTAATGTCCAAAACTATAGGAAAATTCCTGGAGCAAAACGGATTAGATGAAATTGATTGTAAACAGCTAAGAGAGTCAGAGAAGATAACAGAATTGGAAATTTTATGTGACGAAATGTACCTAATAGACTCCAATATGGCGACAGCCTCACCCGTAAAAACTGAAGCAAGAGGCGGGCACTTAAAATTTAAAAGAATCTGATATTTGGGAATCCAAACAGCAGCACCCACCTCCCCGTCGATATTCAGTTTCGAAGCATCAGTGAAAATATGAATATGTTCCCTCCAATGGGAATTTACAATTTTTGAAAACAAGGCATTGGCTGCTGGATGATCCTTATCGATGCCAATATTCAGTAATACTTGAGGTTCAAAAACTAGAGATTGAAAAGTGACTGAAAAAAGAGGGTGCAGAGATTTTTGGAAGCAAGGTTGAGGAAGGTCGGAAATTTTTTGAAAACTTTTTACTAGACAAGGAAAAACTTTGTAATACCAGCATCTATTACCTGGTATGATATTTATCAAGTCATGCAACTTAGGTAGGAGAGGATGAGAGGAGTTCTGGACAATTCTAAAAAGAAATCTGTCACTGAGGAACGAACGACGAAGGGATAAGGGTGGGTCTACAGCCTCGACTTGCAGGGCATTAGTTGGTGAAGATTTCATCGCACCTAAGATAATACGCAAACACTTGTACTGTACTTTGTCTAAGTTAAATAAAGCTACTTTACTGCAGGGCTCCAGTATAAACGATCCATAGTCAATCAGACTACGAATTATAGCATTGTAAACCAGTTTTTGACAATAAGAATGGGCTCCCCACCAAACACCCGACAAACAACGCATAACATTAACATTTTTTTCGCACTTTTGTATTATATAATTTAAATGCGGAACACCGGTCATTTTACTGCCAAAAAATAAACCCAGAAATTTAACTTTATTAGAAACAGGAATAGACTCACCACAGTACATTATGTTAATATCGGGCATATTCCTTCTCCTAGTGAAAACGACGACACTACATTTATCAACAGATAAAGAAAAACCATGCTCCGTTAGCCAAACTTCCAGATATGATAAAGCCCGGTTAAGCCTAAGGCATGCTTCCTCTATTGATTTGCAACACACGTAAAGGGCTAGGTCATCAGCATACTGGAGTAAGTCGCAAAAAGAAACTACGACCTGCTCCAAATCATAAGTGTACAGGTTGAAAAGAAGCGGACTAAGGACAGAACCCTGCGGAAGGCCCATCCATAAACGCCTTGTGGGAAACAGGCTGCCATTGGCACGTACTTAAATAGACCTGTCCATCAGAGCGTTGCAGATGAAATGAATCAGCCTCTCAGGTATACCCAGTCTGAGCATTTTTTGCCGGAGTATAGGAAGCAAAACATTATCGTAAGCTGCGGATATATCCAGAAACACGCCCACAACAAATTCATTTCTAGAAAAAGCACGCCTAATGTCTGTAGATAAGATGGATAGACTATCCATACAACCCATTCCTCTACGGAATCCAAATTGAGTACGGGCCAATAAACCATTGGCCTCTACAAACCACTCTAGACGTTTTTTCAACATGTGTTGCATAACCTTGGCAGGAGTAGGTGAAAGCGCAATAGGTCTCCAAGACTATGCGTCAGCTGCATTCTTACCCGGTTTCAATATGGGAATCACAAGTTGGTTTTTCCAGGATTGAGGAGCACAACCCAGCTCAAAGAATTTGTTGGCAAGGGAAAGAAAGAGAAATTTTGTCGCTTGACCCGCATTTGACAAAAAGGAGTAAGGGATGCCATCCAAGCCAGGGGAAGAATTATTAAGGTTTTGAAGAGAAATTGACAATTCAGCCAGAGAGAAGGGTTCATCAAATTGATGGGAAGAGGTGAAGTTAGGGTAAGAAATTGGTAGGCAATCACGATTGGGAACAGAAGGAGGGGCCAACTTATTCATGAAGTCATCAATCCAAATGGAGAAGTCATTCGAGCTCATACTATTTGACGCTAAGGAACATCTAAAAGCACGGATAGATTTCCACAGCAACCACGAAGGGGAACGAGGAGCGAGGTTCTCACAAAAACGAGTCCAAGCAGATCTTTTCTTCTTTTTAAAAAGACGCTTGGCTAACGCCGTAGTTCTCTTAAAGAGAAGAAAATTGACGATTGTCATCGATAGACAATACGACGCTTCCGCATCCTTTCGACGCTTATGCATCTCCGTACACTCCGCATCCCACCAAGGAGGAGATGATTTAGACCCGAGGGGTTTTTTCAAAGGGAAATTAACATCAGCAGCATGGGTCAAAGAATTAATTAAACTATCGTAACATGAAAACAGGTTATTATCGTTAACCGCAGGAATCCCCTGTACTTGTGAATCCGTATCTCTAGAAAACTTGCCCCAATCTGCCTTCCTCAAACGATACTTGAGGAGAGGTGAAAACATCCTCTTAGGAGGGTTAAAGCGATCTGGTGAAGGTATCAAAATATGATCACTACCATGGGAATCCTTTAGAACCTTCCATGATAATAAAGACCGCAGATCAGGTAAGCATAAAGATAGGTCCAGTGCACTAGGATTTTGACCAGGATATGATCGGCGAGTTGGGGAGCCATCATTTAATAAGCAGATATTAAGCTGATCCATGTGATCTACAAGATCACATGCAAAAGCATCGTAATGGGAACCACCCCATAGTACATGGTGACAGTTGAAGTCACCCAGTAATAAAAATGATCCAGTTAATAACGAAAAGATTGGATTCAGATCTGATATTGAAATACGGTTTGGGTGAGGGATATAAGTTGAAACGATAGTTATACCAAGGACCTTGACAGCAACTGCGTTAATTTCAAAGGAAAGAGGAGGAAGAGATATACGAGAATATAAAACAGAGGATTTAATTAAAATCGCGGCACCAGCATACCCATACTGTCTATCGTCACGGAGACAGACATACCCAGGGATCCGAAACCGGTCTCCGGGGACCAGCCATGTCTCAGAGACAGCAAAGACAAGAGGGCTATAGGTGTTAATTAATTGAAAAACTTCATGTTTCTTGGGAACCAAACTCTGAGCATTCCATTGTATGATCTGGAATTTTAATCAGTTTGAAAAGCAAATCGAGTTTGTGAGCAACGTTGGACGGTGGAGGAGAATCGTTAAATTTGCTAAAAAAAATTATAAGGAGGGAAAGGGTGAGGTCAATCAGGTTGACATCCTGAGAAGCTCTCAGGGCAGCACCATTCTGAGGGGGGGGAGGGTCTCTTTGAGAAATTAGGGCTTGATGGGCAGTTCTGTCATAACCAGGAGAGAGGGGGGCATGGGGCCTTCTAGGAGAATAAATAGTTCGTCTAGTACTGACGGGGATGCTAGAGATTGAGAATTTTGAGCATCCCTTGGTTGAGACAAGGGCTGTGAACGTGGAGACGGAGCAAATAGAGCTCGAGAAACATCAGCATACGATGGCTGATTGATAGTAGGGAACCGTTTCGCTGCTTCAGAATATTTTTTCTTGGGCCATCGTATACTTTATGTCTTTTTGCCGAGTATGCTCGCGAGTTCTATAGTCGATACAATACACACACTACATACACCATCTTGTTATTCAGCTGTCATGTCTAGACAAGACAGCTAAATAAGACAGCTAAACAAATAGACAGCTAAACAGAAATAAATTTAAAGAGTCTTGCCATATAAGAACTCTTTACATATTTATTTGATGGAACGATGTTACTATTCCATCATCATCATATCAGCCAGAAGACCTACTGCTGGGCATAGGCCTCCCCCAAAATCTTCCGAAGGGGTCCGCCTTGACCGTGATCCAGAATTTGGCGATCAGGTAATTACAGTGGAGCGACTACCATCTAACCTCCGTGACCCTGCTACCAGGGGATCCTGACTAGATTGGGTCATGGTTACAAATTCAGTTGCCTAAATTTGCAGGTCTCATCACGATGTTTTCCCTCACCGTAAGAGCGTCGGTTAGAATACAACTAATGTACATAACTCAGAAAACAATCATTGGTATATTGCCGCAGCGGGATTCGAACCCGGTACCTCTCGTTTACGAGTTGGATACTCAACCGCCCGGCTACCGACGCTCTTATTTCCATTCGAATACAGTAATTAATAATTAGGTATATATTTCCATTTTCAACGCAAAGGTGTTTACCGTTATTTCAAGTGTTAATAGTTATAATTAAATAAATTAGATACGCGTAATAACCACATTTCATTCGAGGTCACATTTAGGGTATATAAATGACAGACTACGTTACGTTCGCCAATTTAAGTATTAATCTTCTGATCTAGTGATCTCAGTTCGAAGGAAAAGTTTAACAATGTACTTCTACGCGGTTTTGCTGATTGTGGTGAGTATTTTTTTTTTAAGCTATTGCATAACTTTTATCGCGGGCTTTGAGCGCGGCGACCGAATCAAGAAATTCCGTAACGAAAATAAACCTAACACCCCCCACTCCGACCGGCACAGCGGTGCGGCGTTGAAAGCTGTGCATCGTCTAACGTCGTTTCAGTTCGGCAGACTTCGGCACGGTGTTTGTGTGCGTGCGACTAGACGTATGCGTGTAGACTAGCTGCTAACTGCTCATAACTGATTCTATCTCTTTTAGACACAATGCTAGGTGAGACAGCGTGCTTTTTGGCCGCGTCCACGAGTGAGTTCGATAAGGTTATCCAAAAATAGTTAGTATTAAAGTAACATTATATCTATATAAATGTACATCGCGCGAAATTCGATGATCAAACTCTTAATATCGTTCTTTTTGTTCAAATTTTTTGAATGAAGGTACTTATTATAATTGCTTAAGTTGATAAAAAATGCTATGCAATAGCTTTATCGCGGCAGTCCCCGAGTGCCATATGTATTTTTTTGTTATACGGCAGACAAACAGGCAAGCCGGCCACCTGATGAAAAGTGGTCATCGCCGCCTATGGACATCAGCAACACCAGAGGAGTCACCAATGCGTTGCCCGCCTCTGAACCTCTTGAACGATACCAAGTCATAGTCCAACGGAAACACTGTGGCTGGGATCTATTCCACATCCGAATCGTACGAGCGAGAAACGTTCTTTCGTGACCAACAGAGAGTTTACGTAGTGAGGAGGAGTTAACATTTGCTTTTCATTGTTCTAAAATCTTTGGATTTTGCCAAAGACTTCAGTTAACTTTCTCGTAAGTTTGACAGTCGAGGGTCTGACGGTATTTTGTGCCTATGACAGGTGCCTTGGGAACTGGGTCGGCCCCAAAGAAGATGCAAAGAAGTTGGGACTGTAAAGCTAGTCAGCCCCTCTCTGGTAGTAGCTATACTGTCGCCGGCCCTTGCTTTGAGACGTCACATGCGTGTGCTTACCTATACCATCTACCTTTCTTTTCTCTTCAACTCTTTCTGACTGCTTCAACCGAGTCTTTGAAACGCCGTCAATGCGCAAATATCGCTGATATAAATATATATGCAGTGTTCTTCTATTACTATTGCTGCTTTCACATTATTTTATATTGTTTATTACAGGCGGCGTATTTCGCTGCAGCTACCTGTAAGTGTCACCCGGTTTGGTACCCAACCTATACACACACACACACTCTCATCAAATCTAAGACTTGATGTCCACTCGCGCGGTGCAGTGCACTGATCAGCGCGCCACGCGGTGCCACGTCACGGCAATGTTGTGACAACCAGAGAAACGGTGGTGTTATTCTGGTTTTTCAAATTAGGCAATGTTCGCACGAGAGATTTTAAGTTAGGCAACGTTTGCACGAGAGCTTTTTCGATCCTTTTACGCTCGTTATGTTAAACGACTCGCATAATTATTGACCATATGTCTTCTCTGCGTGTGACCATATGTCACACGCAGACGTATAAAGTGAATGGAGATTTTTTAAATCTGACGACTCAAATGCAACAAAGAGAAACGTACGAAAAGGATATCATTCTGTTTGGATTAAAACACTGAAAGTGCCGGTCCGAAAAATATTATGCAATTTTCAGATACAGCATACAGTTTCTATAATTTTTTATTATGGTGCCAAACCTGTACGCCTACCACCACCACCACTAACACAAAATAATAAAGCACAATTAATTTAACAAATCACACGCGAGTTGTAACGAATTTTCCCGTGGAAATTTGCAAAACCTGGGGTTTCTTAGTTACGGAAATGGATACAATGATGTGCACGCGACGCACCCCAGGGGCTGACTGTCTCGCTTCTACTACCCCGGCCACCTTGCTTAGATTCCTTATCTTTAAAATTCCCACAGTCCAATATTTTAAACAAACAAAAAATGAAATATTTCTAATTTTGTGAGGAAGAGCAGTCGCTTCTCTTATAACGTTCGCACATCCATAAGTTTTACAAACTGTTCCTGATAAACCAAAAATAGTTAAATGTTACAAGAGCTAGGGATTTATTACATACGATGTTTTATTTATTCAACGAGTCGATTAAATTTAAACAACGCAAACAAAAACACGCAAACAAATGCATTGATGCAATGAGTCGTTAAACAAGTAGATTAAAATTAAGCTCTAGACTTGTTTAATATGTGTATAGTATTAATTCAATTATTTATTTCGATATTTCGTTGAAACGTATTTGTATATTCACTTCACTATCACTTGTGGGGTTTTTTCATGGGTCCCATAACTTAACGCCAAACATTTAAAATATTCTCGATATTTTGCCTGTCGTTCAAACTAATCAATTGCGTAAATTTATTACGTGCTTTTGAAATAAAAAATTACTCTTAACGTCAAATAAATTGTGTAAGTTTATTACAGAACCAAATTTTGGTTAAGTATTTGAGAGCATTTGTTAAAAGAAATAATGATAAGCAAACTATATTTTAACCACACTCTGCTCTGGGTATGATATACGTATTCATTTCTAAATCTATCAACTATAAACATACGATATACGAATAAATAGTACGGTGACGAGCTCATGGTACATAGTGATCGTTACAGTGCCTTATTTCACACTACATCATATTTAATCGATGAGGGTCGTACATTTGTATACCGGGTCACAGCTTTCTAGTTTTTAGCTTCAATTAAACAAAAACTAGAACATCCCTAGGAGACACGTATGCAGTGAGTGTCATGTCAGTGACAAGTTGCATGTCGTTACGATGTCGTTAGCGTGCGATGTGCGCAGACTAAATATATTATTTTTTTTCTCACACGCGACATGCATCCGACGTGGAGGATGCATGCATCCGACGTGTTGCATGTCGCGTCATGTGCGGAGTGCCTAAGTGTACATTTAAAATAGTATTCCTTGGTGAGTTCAATTTACAAAGTTAAATCAGAATCGACTCGCCTCCATCTCGTAAGTGCTATTAGATTTTCTCTTCTTTTACGAGTGAATAATAGTAGTTTATCTACACTCATAGCGTAATGTTCCAATTACATATTCGAAAACAGTTGTTTAAGGATACACTTTTTTCACGCCAATATATAAAATTTTTAAAAATTGCTTTTCGATACAGCATTTCCCATACTATTTTCATTACAGATGTATCGAAAAATAACTTTTTAATCATTATGCAACACTTATCTTTTTCAAATTATTGTCGGGCGCCGGGACACAACTAAATGTAGGCTGAATAACTAAATGTCTGCAACAAATTCAAATTTTCCTGTTTATATTGGTGATCAGTTCATAGTCTGTGGTTGTAATTGTGTACATTTGGAATTATTTTCCCGCTAAACAGAATATTTTTTATAATTGTTGTAATTTGTGTTTGTGAATGTTTTTTCTTGTTTAAAGCAATTAAATAGATAAATTGAAGTGAAGTGAATTTCCCGCCGCTTGATATCCTCAGATTACATTGGGACATAATAGGGATATCTGAAGTCCGAAGAAAGGGGGAGGACTCGATAACTCTGAAGTCCGGAAATCTGCTTTACTTCCGGGAGGGCGACCAACTGTCCCTAGGTGGTGTCGGGTTTCTCGTCCACAAATCCCTTGTGAACAACATCGTTAAGATCGAGAGTGTGTCGTCTAGGGTTGCGTACCTTATACTCAGAATTACCAAGCGGTATTCGTTGAAGGTCATACAGGTCTACGCACCGACTTCGACTCACTCCGACGATGAAGTGGAGGCTATGTATGAGGATATAACTACAGCCATACATACCTCCAAGACACATTACACCGTTGTCATGGGGGATTTTAACGCGAAACTGGGCAAACGAAGCGGAGACGAGTTGAGAGTGGGGCAATTTGGAGTTGGAAGTCGGAACGCCCGTGGCCAGATGCTGGCCGGTTTTCTGGAGAAAGAGGGACTCTTTATGATGAACTCATTTTTCGGGAAGCCGGATCATCGCAGATGGACGTGGGTTAGTCCCGATGGTGTCACAAAAAATGAGATCGACTTCATCCTATCTACGAAACGGCATATATTCAATGATGTCTCGGTGATCAATAGCGTAAAAATTGGCAGTGATCACCGCTTGGTAAGAGGCACATTGAATATTAATCCACAGCTGGAAAGATCGAGATTGATGAGGTCCACGCTCCGGCCTGTACCCATCCAAATCCAAAACCCCGAGAGCTTTCAACTCGAATTACAAAATCGCTTCGAGTGCCTAGGAGAATGCGTCGACGTGGACGACTACAATAACAGGTTCGTGGAAACTGTCTATACGGTTGGGTCAAAGTTTTACAAAGCCTGCCGTACAAAAAGAACAAGCAAAATCTCTGACAATACCCTCAAACTCATGGAAGAAAGACGCGCAATGACTCTGCAATCCCCTGATGATGTCTCTCAATTTAGGCGACTTAATCGACAGATCTCCAAGTCTCTGACTCGCGATATACGCCGATTCAATACTATCAACATTGAGGCGGCGATCGAGCGGAATAAAGGCTCTAAAGTCTTTGCGAGAGATCTGTCGATTGGACAGAGCCAGTTGACAAGACTGAAAACGGATGACGGCAGAGTTGTTTCGACCAAGTCCGAGGTTTTGAGGGAAGTCGAGAGGTTCTATGGACAGTTATACACGACAACACGGGCACCTGTTACCAGTATGGCAAAAGACCCCAGAGCCAAGTTGACCCGACACTACACCGAAGATATCCCGGACATCAGCCTGTACGAGATTAGTATGGCTCTCAAACAGCTCAAGAACAACAAGGCGCCGGGTGATGATGGAATTACGGCTGAGCTTCTGAAAGCTGGTGGCAAACCTGTGCTTAAGACCCTTCAGAAGCTGTTCAATTCCGTCATCCTCGAGGGAAAAACGCCGGAAACATGGCACAGAAGTATGGTAATATTGTTCTTCAAGAAAGGTGATAAGGCTCTCTTGAGGAACTTTAGACCAATATCGCTGCTGACCCATGTGTATAAGCTGTTTTCGAGAGTCATTACGAATCGTCTCGCACGCAGGTTTGATGACTTCCAGCCTCCCGAACAAGCCGGATTCCGAAAAGGTTTTAGTACCATAGACCACATTCATACGCTGCGGCAGGTTATACAGAAGACCGAAGAGTATAACCGGCCATTATGCTTGGCGTTTGTGGACTATGAGAAAGCCTTCGATTCGATCGAAACTTGGGCGGTGCTCCAGTCTCTACAGCGGTGCCAAATTGACTATCGATATATCGAAGCACTGAAGGGTTTGTACGAAAACGCCACTATGTCAGTTCGTCTCCAGGATAAGACCACAGAACCTATCCAGCTGCAGCGGGGTGTTAGACAAGGTGATGTCATATCACCGAAGTTGTTCACTGCTGCACTAGAGGATATCTTTAGGCTTATGGACTGGGACGGACTTGGCATCAATATTAACGGCGAGTACCTTACTCACCTCAGATTTGCTGACGATATCGTAGTCATGGCTGAAACCCTGGAAGACTTGGGCAAAATGCTCGATGACCTCGGTAGTGCCTCTCAACAAGTAGGTCTTAAAATGAACATGGACAAGACGAAAATTATGTCGAATGTCCATGTTGTGCCTACTCCAGTGACCGTTGGAGGCATTCCACTTGAAGTTGTTGACGACTATTCATACCTAGGACAAATAGTTCAGTTAGGTAGGTCCAACTTCGAGAAAGAGGTCAATCGACGAATCCGACTCGGTTGGGCAGCATTCGGGAAGCTACGCCATATATTTTCGTCCCAATTACCGCAGTGTCTCAAAACGAAGGTCTTTGACCAATGTGTGTTGCCAGTGATGACATACGGAACTGAAACGTGGCCGCTCACTGTGGGCCTTATAAGAAAGCTCACTGTTACCCAAAGGGCAATGGAAAGAGCTATGCTCGGAGTCTCTTTGCGCGATCGAATCAGAAATGAGGAGATCCGCAAGCGAACCAAGGTCACCGACATAGCTCTAAGGATTGCCAGACTGAAGTGGCAGTGGGCAGGGCACATAGCTCGAAGAACAGATGGCCGATGGGGCAGTAAAGTTCTCGAGTGGCGGCCACGTGCCGGAAGACGCAGCGTGGGTAGGCCTTCCACAAGGTGGACTGACGACCTGGTAAGGATCGCAGGTACCAGCTGGATGCGAAAAGCACAGGACCGGCCTTTGTGGAGATCTCTGGGGGAGGCCTATGCTCAGCAGTGGGCGTCTTCTGGCTGATATGATGATGATGATGATGATATCCTCGACGCGTAGATACAACAGAATTGACTCGCAGTTACTTCCAGCAAAGTTGTAAGAATTATAGGTACGAAATTTTAACATGAAAATATGAGTGTAGATAAAGTAGTGTATGCAACTGCATATAATAAGGTATTATGTGACAGTTGCATAAACTACTACTATGCAACTGGCATATAAAAGGGGGTATAAATTGCATACACTACTTTATCTACACTCATATTTTCATGTTAAAATTTCGTTCCTACAATTTTCTTAACTTTGCTGGAAGTAAGCTGCGAGTCAGTTCTGTTGTACCTACGCATCGAACACATCAAGCGGCGGGAAATTCACTTCACTACTTTCACATTTATCTATTTATTTGCTTCAAACAAGAAAAAACCTTCACATACACAAATTACAACAATAAAAAAAAATATACCGTTTGGCGGGAAAATAATACTTACACTTAAAATAATCCTGTTTGCTACGCCTCGTATGATAAACAGACACTCGTGTTTTAATACCCCCTTTTATATGACAGTTGCATAAACTACTATTACGTTACAGCTGTAATGAAAATAGTATGGGAAATGCTGTATCGAAAAGTAATTTCTTAAAATTTTATAGACTGGCGTGAAAAAAGTGTATCCTTAAACAACTGTTTTCGAATATGTTATTGGAACATTACGCTGTGAGTGTAGATAAAATAATATTATACTCTCGGGTATTCCTGCCTCATTTTATAATAATGGTTTAAAGACATTGCATTGTTTCTTTACATGTAAATTAATCATATTAAAATTTTTGTGAACCTACTACAGTTTATAAAGTTACCTACATATTTATTTTTTCTTTTATGATTCGAATATAGTTAATCGTATTAGATTTTCAAATTTTTAATTTTTAACGGCGCTGCCGTTCGGTTTGTATTACTTGTGTATTCAACTTACAGCTGATTAATATAGTCCTTTCTTTTTTTATTGTGTGGCACCTACCCACATTATTTTTAGTTAGTAAAATATTTTATTTGGGTATAGATGGATAAATCTAGCAATCCAATCGATGATGGTGTGATTGCGGGGTGCTCCAAAAGCTAGGAAACGTAACGTTCCAGAACTGTGATAAACCAAATCTAGTACTAGTCGTAGTTCAGTGTCATCGAGTAGTTCATCCTCGAGCTCAAGCTTAAGCTCAAGCTCGTCGAGCATAATAGACACAAAAAGAAAAAGCCCTCAAATCGTCGCCACCATACGTA
The DNA here is from genome assembly GCA_907269095.1 of Blastobasis adustella. NCBI lineage: Eukaryota > Metazoa > Arthropoda > Insecta > Lepidoptera > Blastobasidae > Blastobasis > Blastobasis adustella. Next base: position 9,380,052 of record OU026140.1, read on the forward strand.
CGTATTGCTTGGAGAGTATACGCAGGCCATTGCTTGGAGTTGAGATCAAACGTCTCTAATTTTCCAATCGGCATTTTAAATACACGTAGAATTATTCTTACGTAACACGACACCACGTAGGTAATTATCCGCGATCGTCGCCAGTGGGACGTCAATGAAAGGCCGAGATCGATAGCTGACTGGCTTTATTAAGTAAATGTGCATCTACCATCATTTACATTATTATTTAGACAAATACCTTACAATTTCAACAATGTTTCTGGTGCCGAAAAGCGAGGGTTCAGTTCGCCCAATTTTCAATTTAAAAAGGTTAAAAGATTAGGTACTTACGGAGCCATTTAGACTTATAAATATATCGAGTGTCCCGGGTTTCCTCCAATCAGGGGATTGCTTATGCAAGATTGACCTGTCTCAGGCCTATTTTCATTTACCAGTGCTCACCGCCGGTTTCTACGACTTGTCTACAAAGGGGAGCTGTTGCAGATGACATGCCTCCCGGTTGGTCTCTGTACAGCTGCGAAAGTTTTAGCTTCCATAACCAATTGGATAACAATAATTCTGCGAGATCAAGACCTACGAATAATCGTTTACTTGGACGACTTCCTGGTCCACCAAGACACGCAGACGTTGCAAGAGCATGTTCAGTTACTGTTGCATCACCTGCTATATCTAGGATGGTAAATAAATTACGACAAGTCGATTGTCATCCCACAAAAAAGTCTAGCATTTTTAGGAATATGCTGGAACCCATGGAAAAATCAGAAAGCTTTACCAAAAGACAAAATTGTGAACATCACCAACAAAGTGTCCACAATGATAAAGACTAACGAGTGCGGTTGGCATGCTCAAACTTGCAAGTTTTGTCATCATAAGAGGCAAATTGCGTTTCCGTGCTCTCCTACAATTACAAAATTCCATGCTGAAAACATTCGGCAAGATAAGCCTCCCGTCGGAGTGTCAGGACGAGTTATTATGGTGGCGTCATAATTGCCACAAATTGCCACTTTCTCACCACACACGCTTCAGATTTGGCTTGGTGGGCACAATTGTCAGTGTCCCCATATCGGGGCTGTGGACGGAACAGAAAAAGCTATTGCAGTGCAATTTGTAGGAGATGCTTGCGGTAGTGAAAGAATTGGAAACTTACGATCCGATGTTGAGTTAGACGACAATGCTTGTGCAATGCAACAAACAAAGGGTAGTTTCGTATATGCGCGACGAAGGGGGGGACAAAGTCCATACTCTTAATAGACATAACTGTCAGGCTATTTCAATTACTGAACTTGCATCAAATAGGGGTACATACCCGGAATATACAATGTTCACGCCGATCACCTGTCCCGGCACCGTTTGCCACCGGAATGGCATCTCCTTCCACAAGCAACCCATAAAATATTTCTGAAGTTCGGGTCACCAGTGATAGACTGGTTTGCGTCGGAACATGCTCACGTGATTGCCAAATTACGTATCTCTAGACTTGGACGACACAAGCTTTGTTCAGCGATGCACTCTCCCGTCTGTGGGCGTACAATCTAGCATGGGTCATTCCGCCGCCTTATCTGATCCCCAAGGTGCTATGACATCTGAACTTGGCGTGAGGAGTATACACAGCCTCACAGATACAGCGATCAACCTTCCTCTATCCAGAGTTCAGCTAATGCTTACTCTGGAGGTCTGGAAATGTGGGGGTGGTCAAGGAGTTTGACAGGATGAAGCGAAAATCAGAAAAGTTGTTGCAGGCATCTTGGTATGCATCTACAGGCAAGACTTACCATGTAGCATGGAAAAGATGGCTGAATTGGGCTACAAAATCTTCAGTGGATCCTCTAATTTCAACCGGCCCTATCCTAGTTCATTTTTCGCTGACTTACACCTTCATCACGGATTGTCTTATAACACAATACTTTTACATAAGTCTGTAGTGGCTACTTTATGTAATGCAGAAAGTACGGAGTCCTTGAGTTCCCACACTCTCATCAAACACATATTGAAATCAATTGCCTTAAAGAAACCTTTACTTCGTAAGCAACCAATTTGGGACCTTGACATCCTGTGTACATACTTAAGCGAAAAGCACCTGATGAAAACAGTCTATTCTCTGTCTCTAGGCTACATTTTTACTTTTATGCGCTGGCAGACGTGTTCACGATTTAACGATATTGGCCGTTGATTCAGATCACCTTATTCAAGATAACAGCGTAATATTTGGTTCGAAAACCGACAACGCTACTATAGACAGTCAGGCTAAATCTAAATATTGGTGCAGGTGGTCCCCAAGGCCCCGACGGTGCAAGCGGCTTACTCGGTATAGAATAATACTACATCGGTCAATAGCGCACATCTGGTAAGTAGACATTTTCATAATCTTGACTAAGCCGTAAATGATCGAAATCAATCGATTAATCGAATCGAATGAATAATAGCATGATCGAAAAATTACATTGTCTAAATTTACAAATTAATCTTCATGATGATGTTAATGATTTCTGGGGATGTGTGAAGAGACATGGCATCCGGTATTCCCAGTAAATGGGCATGTTTTAAGAGCGTAATTTAAATGTCTATCTCACGATCGCGCTGCTTTATATTTGTCATTTTTTATACCACTAAGGTGGCAAACAAGCTTACGACCTGGCTGATGGTAAGCAGTCACCGCTGCCTATGGACGTTTGCATTACCAAGGATATCAACTACGCGCTGCCGACCCCGAAAAAACTTTTTCACCCCTTTCTCAAAGAACTCCATGTTGTACTCTCCATTGAGGCTCATTCCACAACGTTAGTGTACGTGGAAAATAATGCCTTTGGAACGCTACAGTTCCAAGGTGGCGCCAAGGTGTGAGGGTAAACTCTTTGTCCATGGCGAGTGTTGCGATGATAAAATGTACTAGCTGAAGGCATCATGTCAAACGGCTCCTCAGCCACGGTTTACCGACGCGACTTCGATCACAATATGATATTTTCTTTTGTTTATGTGATTGGGGTACCCATCTATACGCCACTTTCGGTTCGTGCAGGACTTTTCACAACCTGTACGTTTTACATTTTATACAAATAATTATAATGTCCATTTTGTCGCCAGGAACTCCCGGTATACTGTTTGTTATGGGCGACGTTACCACTTTCAAAGACATGGTCTGCTCATTTCTCTATAATGATCATCTTGGTCTTAATGTCCCGGCTGTGTTCTCGCGCACGAAGACTCAGGGTCCGCCACTGTAACCATATCTAGGATTTGGCTGTCAGATCACACTGGAGCGACTGCCATCTGACCTCCATGACCTTGCTACCTGGGGAACCTGACCAGATTGGATGATGGTTATACATTGAGTCGCGTGAATGTGCAGGTTTCATCACGATGTTTTTCATCACCGTAAGAGCATCGGTAAGTGTTCAGTGTTCAACTAATTAGTACATTACTCAGAAAAGAGTCATTGCTACATGGTGACACTGCGAACCGAACCTGGTACCTCTCGCTTATGAGTCGAACTTCTTTACTACTAGGCCACCGACACACTTTTCTCGAATGTGTAGTAAAAATAATAATAATGAAAGGGCATGGTATCCAACCCACCTGCCAAGCGTGGAGATTATGGCAATAACCTCCCCTTTCGTATGAGAGGCCCTAAGTCCTGCAGTGGACTGTTACGGGCTGTGCTGTGCTGTGATGGTATCCACTCATATCTGATGGAGTATTACAGCCGTATCATCACAAATATTATCAATATGGCTTTAACAAACACGTACATTGATTACAGGACGGTGACGGCTTAGCAGTATCTGTTGCAGTTTGAATCGGCTGCGACGTCGAACCGATCATTGCAATAACAACATTTAGATACCTACCTATTTTCAAAATTTTAATACTATAAAATGTCTATATAGCTGTGTTTCGAACAATAAAAATGTTATTGAAGTAATACAATTGTTTGTTTCTAACCTTATCTGCTAGGTCCACTTCCATTAGAAATAGAAATAGAAATAAAAATATTTATTTGCCTATAAATTAACAGAATTGTATAAATGTTTTTAAAATAAAAGCTTCTAATAGACAAAATGGTCCATGACTCAGCGTTTGGGTGAAGGTGGAACCCACACCCGCTGGTATTCTGTCATGGCCAGACTTAAGACTAAAAAACTAAAAAATGATCTATCTTCATCCTCTCAGAAGTATGGAGTAGGAGAAATTCAGAATTGTGATTGTGTTGTGACTTGTGAGAGATAAGAATACTATTCATCTATTGCCGGGCACGGTCCGGCCGTGGTCGGCGTGGGGTGGGTGTGCTCCGGTTCTGGGGCGGCCATCTTGTCACTGTGTGTTTCTATTTTCCTACCCCCTCCCTACTGATTTGATTTGATTTGATAGCCACCAAGCCTACTATGGGGGGCTTAGTAGAAAGAGTCCCGAGTAATTGGTTGAATGGTTGCTTTGCTTTTATGGGAGCCATTTATCTCTTACTTTTCTCTATTAATCAATGTTATTTTCATGCAAACAAAACATGTCATACGTGTGACAACACTGATAAATTGATGTATCTTTCCCTTAGAATATAACAGAGAAACGTTAATGATCAATGCTTACTCGTAAATCAAAGTAACACCAATGTACATAAGTACCTCCGCCCATAAATTGAGAACTCTTCCGTGGTTGTAAACGCTTACTATCCCGTTATAGACCTCATAAAATATAAAGGTTGTTTCATTATTATTACAAAATATCTTATTACTGCTTGGGAAGTATTATAAATTAAGTTATTTACAAGGAAGTTTGATTCGTGGATATTTCATTAATCACATCAAGAATCTTAGAAATAAGGTAACAAGGTATTGACTTAAACAGAGGCAAGACAAGGCTTCGGTCTCCTCAAGATGCAAGTCGCTCTGTAGCGACTCCACTACGACTGATGATCGGAACCTATCGGCTACGTTCGGCCAGCGCTCGTGGAAAGTCGCAGTACTGCCACGGATTGCAAGCGAATACTGCGAAGGCGGCCGAACCTAGTCAATTTTTAGATATGTTTTCTTTTTTTAATAATTAATGGACCGGCGCTATTTCGTTCGCGTTTATCTACTTTACCTTGACCTATACTTTTTCCTTGCTTTTAAACCTTCCTCTTGAATTACTCTATATATTGTTAAAAACCGCATTACAATCGGTTGCGTAGTTTAAAAGATCTCAGTGATCATAGGTACAGACAGATTTTTAATTTTATTTTGTTTGTCTACAAACTTTGGCTGAACATTTTTAGATTCTTTTGCCTATCAAAATTGTTAAACCGAATTCTATTTCAATTCAAATATTTAAATTCATTCACTGACCAACTGCAAATTGTGATGATTCATTTTCTGCATAGACCACACTGAAAGATCTGCGCTCCTGGCCTATTATAAATGTTTGAATTTCTAATATTGTATTTTTAAAACATAAGAAACTCAATCAAATGTTTTTATCAAAAGTTGAAGTTGGTGCTTATTTTTTTCGAGTTATTTGGTGTAATTTTGTTTTATTAATGTACGATCATGCACATTGAAATGTATGACATGGTGACCGGATAAATTGTTGCGTGCCGGAAATAAATCAACAGTCTTCGTATGGGTGTTCGAAAGCGATAGCAAACCAACAATATTGAGGCATGCGAGAAGCATAGACAAAAAATTATTGCGATTTTGTTCTCCCAAATTTATCCTGTATGCACGATCCCACTTGAAGAATAAAATACAGTTAAGATCTAATATTCCTATTCAAAATTGCTAACAGCACCATGGACAGTTCTCAACTACTATCACGAATAGATATAAATGTACCAGCCAGGCAATGTAGATCCACCGCCCCTCTGCGACTTCCTATCGTATCGGCAAATTATAGGCAGAATAGTTTTGTACCGCGAGCGTGTGCCTCCTTTAATAATGTTGTAAGGGATGTCGACGTTGATTTGTTTTACACTAGTGTTCCGGCGGCAAGAAGGCTTTTGGTTAATTTTAGTTTTGAAAATTGTCTTTTGAATTAGTTCATACTTATACTGTTTTTTTTGTATTGTAGTATTTATATTGGAGAAAAGCGTTCGGTTATAAGATGATGTAACCGATAATATTTTAATTTGTGTTTATCTGTGAGAACCTGTAATTGGCTTTCTGATACTTAAGTTTACTTCTAATCGACACCGATAAGATAATAAATTACCGGAGACAATGACGCTGAATGCCTTCTATGCTGTGTAACGATCACTATGTACCATGAGCTCGTCACCGTACTATTTGTATATCGTATGTTTATAGTTTAAAGATTTAGAAATGAATAGATACGTATATCATACACAGAGCAGAGTTGTGGTTAAAATATAGTTTGCTTATCATGATTTCTTTTAACAAATGCCCTCACATACTTAACGAAAACTTGGTTTTGTAATAAACTTAGACAATTTATTTGACGTTAAGCGTAATCTTTTATTTCAAAAGCACGTAATAAATTTACGCTATTGATTAGTTTGAATGACAGGCAAAATATCGTGAACATCTTAAATGTTTGGCGTCAAGTTATGGGACCCATGAAAAACCCACAAGTGATAGTGATGTGAATATACAAATACGTTTCAACGAAATATCGAAATAAATAAAGGAATTAAAGTACACCTAAATATTCAACGAGTCTATAGCTTAATTGTAATCTACTTGTTTGATGACTTAAATTTATTAGCTTCATAGAAATGAAACCTCTCTATACTCGATCTAATTTAACATTACACCGAGTTTATGGTACCTAAAATGTCATTATATTGGTTACTCACACTTTCCTACACTATAACTTTTGGTCTAAAGGAATTCCACATCGAATCCATTTGCTTGCGTAGTTTTCTTTGCGTTGTTTAAATTTAATCGACTCGTTGAATAAGTAAAACGTCGTAGGTAATACATCCCTAGCTGTTATAAGATTTAACTATTTTCGGTTTATCAGGAACAGTTTGTAAAATTTATGGATGTGCGAACGTTATAAGAGCAGTCGCTAGACCTCATAAAATTTGAAATATTTCTATTTTGTTTGTTTGAAATTTTGGACTGTGGGAATTTTGAAGATAAGGAATCCAAGCAAGGTGGCCAGGGTAGTAGAAACGGGACAGTCAACCCATGGGGCGCGTCGCGTGAACATCATTTTATCCATTTCCGTAACTAAGAAACCCCATGTTTTGTAAATTTCCACGGGAAAATTCATTTCAACTCGCGTGTGATTTGTTAAATTAATTTGTTCTTTATTACTTTGTGTTATTTTCAGCTTGTGACGTTTATTTCGTTCTCTATCTATGTCTTTATCTCCGTAGTGTCAGTGATTTGGTTTGTTTTGGTTTTATATTTGTTTCTAAGTTTCGAAAGCTAACAGTAAGTTACATTCTCATTACTTTTGTGGTAATTAGAGTATTGAGTAGGGCTCTTAGAGATTTCAATGTAAGTGTGAAAGGTGATTAAAACACAAATTTAAAAGAAAAAGATTACCAAATTAAATATCATCAATACTCACCCTCACTGAACAAAAAACTTAGAAACTAACCTGGGACACAGGTTCGGATGTGACATCGAATACACTCTAAGAGAATGAGTTGGCGCACGAACCCGACTTTGTCTTCGATGGCCTAGGCGCTCTAACTAAGTCTACGTCTAGGTTTGCCGCCGAATTCTGGTACGGTTTAGACCCATGTTCCGTTTAAGAACCTGTGTGCTTTTAAAGCTTTAATGACGTTTTCCTACGGACATGAATCTCGAGTTTGGATCGAAACCTGGTCTGAGTCGTTAGCGTCCCTCACATAGGCACACAACGTATACGCGCGATTAACAAAAATACTAATTTAGTAATTGTCTCTCCATGACTTGTGAGTCTATAGGTAGGACCATAGTAAGGCTTGACGAGACGATCGGTGTAGGTGTGATGGTTTGAAAGGATTAAAAGCTAGATTATTGGGCCGATCGATGTCAAAGGTTTCGCTGGAACGGCACGTAGGCTGGAAATGTAGTCCAGCCACGATGCTGTAGGCCTGAGATGTTAGGTTGGATGGGAGACTCAGTTTTATCCCATCGATTAGGTAGGTTTCTGAGACCTAAAGGTCCTAATTCCATATTATTTAGGTAACTTTAGGGTTTCGCAAAAATAGGGTTAGAGTGGCCACAGAAGAAAGAAGAATCCTGTTTACCGTTTCGAGAGCTGTCAAAGCTAAGTCACATGTTTACTTTATACCTTGCTTGATTTCTTGTGCGGATTTTGATATTTGATTTTACTTTTATTCATGTGAACTGAATCTTATTCATTTGTGAATATTTCCGAATATTCATGTGGTTGATTTACAGAGTATTTCTATAAACTTACATATTCCTTGTGACGTTTTTCAAAATTCATACACAACGTAATGGGTCCGAAAATTTAAATCGATAACTAGACGATCACTCGCTTACGGCCAAATCACAATATGTGAAATTATGTTTATTACATCTACTCTTTATAGGTAGATACTCGTATGTGTGTATTTATACAGATAAATACGTATTAGGGTGACTGAAAAGTTACAGCTGTTAACATGAACCGCATAGTAAGGGGACCAGATGGGGCATGCATATTCGATTATACTTCGTATTAAACTAAAATAGTTTTAAAGTCCTTAGTGGCTCTGAAAATGAAGCCAAAAAGTTTGCTTGCTCTATCTGTCATGTACTCGTAGTGTGGCCTGAACGTCAGCTGTTCATCAAACAGAACACCCAAGTCTTTGGCCACTTCATGCCTTGACAAAACAAAAATATCAAGTATGTAGAAGCTTATTTTGTTTCCTTGTAAAGATACCTTCGAAACATTTTTTAATATTGAGAAACATATGATTCCTAAAGCACCAGTCATGCACTGTGCCTATGTTTTTCTGGAGAATTAGGTACTAAATCTTCGGGAGTTCTAATTTGTTTATACAATTTAAGATCGTCAGCATATACAAGACATTCGCAGGTTAGGCCATCAACTAAGTCATTACAACTGTGGTCGGCCTTTGCTTTGGGACGTCACATGCGTATGCTCACTCTACCTATACTTTTCTTTTCTCCAAACTCGAGCGACGTCGTTGACTCCAGGCGCGGCGGCTGCTTCAACTGAGTCTTTGAAACGCCGTCAATGCGCAAATATCGTCGATTTAAATAATATTTATAAATCATTATTCCAGACGATAGACCTATATACGAATTAAAATATACAATATAAATACACACAAATTAAAATAAATATGCAATAATAAAAGTTTAAAATAAAAACAATATGAAAAATGCTATTGCGTCTTCTTCTATTACTATTGCTGTTTCCTATATTATTTTATTTTGTTTGTTACAGGCGGCGTATTTCGCTGCAGCTACCTGTACGTACCCGGTTTGGTACCCAACATATACACACACATACACTCTCACTCCCGTATTACACCACAAGAGTAGGCAGATATTACTCAGTGCCACAAACTAAGATCCTGTAGGCACTATTTTACGTTTCCTCATTCATAATTCTTCTCTAAAGTAAATAAAGTTGTTAAAAAGGAAACACATTGATAAGTAAGAAACATTCATGACGTTGAAAATATGTATTGGAGATTATAATGTCAATTAAGCTCCAACAAATAAACAGGATCATCTTCAGATAATGACCGTGGAAACCTCTTTTGAGAAACCGAAGAGTTTATCTGTGCAATACACAATTAGTAGATAGGTCGTTGTGACCCGTAGTGCCGAAAATGTATCCTGAAGGATGGGGGCCACAGGACTTGTGTAGAACCTATCTCGAACCCGGAGAGTTACACAGGTATACGTGCTGGTTATCCCTGTACTGTAATACCGAATATTTTCACAAACATAACCAAGCAGCAAAAATGCCCTACCTCTAGCCAGATTTCGGTTGAGTACGGCCTCATCGGGTAAAAAGTACCATGTAATAAGTCAAAAGTCAAAAATATTTATTCAAGTTGGGCTTTACAATGTTCTTAAGAAAGTCAATTCAGAACATACCCTAATTAGTATAATAATCAACATAATATAGTATCGTAATAAATATAGTATAATAATCCAGCAACAATAATCAATTAAAATATTACATCAAATTAAATAAGTACCTCACCAGAGCCAAGCCTCGAAAATGATTGTGGGCACTGGGATTGAATCATTTGATGACTGTTGTTTGCTTGTTACAGATGCAATTGCGATGGATGGTCAGTTTGTTTTACGTTTGTGTTTTGTTCATTTTAAAAAATAATCAGCTTGGCGTTAATGTTCCGGTTGTGCTCTCGCGCACGAGGGCCCGGGATCCGCCTCGACAATGATCCAGAATTTGGCAGATCAGGTTATTACAGTGGAGCGACTGACATTTGACCTCCATGACCCTGCTACCAGGGGAACCTGACCAGATTGGATCATGGTTTAACATTCATTCTCCTGATGCAGGTTACAACTAATACACGTAACTTAGAAAAGAGTCATTGGTTGTACCAATGATATGGCGGCGACCCCGGTACGTCTCGCGTACCTTACCTCGTACGTTTGCCTGCATTATGTGTTTCGCAGTGAAATTGGCCATAGAAACATATATTATTCTATGAAAAAAGTACCTGTTTAATTCGTTGAGGTTTCTACTAGGTACTGTCTTTACTACAAAATAAATAACTATAAAATAAATAATATACCACTTATCTAAATTAAATTATCACACTTTGTTTCTCTAACTACCTATTTAGCATGGATAAGGTTGAATGTCCTTGGTTAACTAACCAGTGTTTATTACTAATATTATTCAATTCAATTCAATTTAAATCATTTATTTCAGAATAATGATTCCATAATTTGTTAGTAAATGAACAATATTGCCTATGCTATGTTAGTAGATAATTTTCTGATGTCATAAGTTCATATTCATAAAATTATATAAAATTCGAATTACTCATTTTACACTTATTCTGATGTCAAGTGAAAAAATAATAAAAATACCATGTCAAAATAAATGTCAAATAAACAATTCAATGTCAACCTTAATCTACTAGCAGTGAAGTCCAGTGGCTGGCCATGGGACACTCGTACCTATCCTCAAACGCCCTCAGGGTGGTGTTGGTGCCGCCGCACACCCTGCCCATAAGGGAAGCAACTTTTTTCCTCATGATAGCGGGAAACCCGTCAGTGCGAGCCACGGCAAACATGGCGGAAGCACTACAGAAGCGCGGCAGCCCCAACAGCATCCTGATCGCGTTATTATACTGGACTCGTAGCGCGCTGTATGTCTTCCGCGTATATCTCACCCACAGGCCGCTCGCATAAAATGATTGACAGTAGGTACCCCTTAAACAGGATGATTTTTACGTCTTGTGTACATCGAGCAAACCTGCGGGCGATCATATTACTTCGGACAGCCAGCGCTTTACGTTCCCTCTCAATATCCAGGTCGTCTGTCATGTCCTCCGTCACGATGTGTCCCAGGTATTTGAACCGTTTGACTCTCGTCAAATGGGTTCCGTACAGCGTGATCGGCGGCACGTCTTTGGGAGAGCTACTGCCTGCGGCGAAGACTAAGAGCTCACTCTTTTTTTGGTGTTGTAAAGCAACCCATGAGTTTCAGCATAAGTTTCGCACACTTGCAGCAGCTTCCTGAGCGCACTGACCGACGGGCTCAGCAGCACCATATCATCCGCGTAGCTGATGCTGTTGACATTGACACCATCTATAGAGCATCCCGCATGCATGCTGCTGAGCCCGCGAATCAGGTGGTCCATGTACAGGTAGAAGAAGAGCTTCGGAGACGTCAGCCCCCCTGCCTCACGCCGCACTCCAGCCTGTACTCATCCGAGCGCTTCTCCGCCCACCGTACATAATTTACCTGGTTCTCATACCAAAACCTAAATATACCTATAAGCTAAGACGGAAGATGTATTCTCTCCAACTTGTTCCACAAAACCGGATAAGACACCAAATCGAAGGCCTTCGAGAGATCTAAAAAGCACGCGTACACTGGCGTGCTACGGTCTGTATAGTATCTGACGGTGTGCTTTAGGGGCAATGATAGCACTTTCAGTGGACAATGCAGACCTAAAACCAAACTGAGCGTCATGAGGGTTCATGCACTTATCCAGATGCCTATCAAGCACACCATCCAGCACCTTGGCAATGACAGTAGCCAACGATATGGGTATATAGTTAGTTTTATCAGCTACATCTCCCGTCCTGTTCTTCACAATAGGCACCACAATTGTCTTCATCAAATCCGGGGGTAAGTACGAGTGCCGCAGGCACAGATTGAAAAGCAGTGCCAGTACTCGAGGTAAGTGAGCCCCCGCGTGTCTGAGGTGCTCCACACTAAGCCCATCGTGCCCTGGAGACTTTCCCCTGGACATCTGTGCGACAACACTCCGCACCTCGTGGGCTGTGATTAGTGTCGGTAAGCAGTCACGGTTCTTGGTCTCGCGTTCCCCACTCACAAACTCAATGTGCCCCACGGGTCGTGCCGTCACACGAAAATGATCTTTAAATAAGTTCGCGATGGCTTCCCATCCCCTCAACACTCACGGGCAGTCTAGGCCTACCGTTCAACTTTCCTACGCCTTGCCAAAATTTATCAAAGCGTTTTTTTACAATGGCTTGTTGCTAACATATCCATTTTTATTTGATCTGCATGTTTAATACACCAACTTAACTGAGATTTAAACAGCCTTCTACTATTACACATTTTGTCATAATACTCCCCATATCTTGGCCTGCCATACAGATACCACATCTCAAAGTCACGCCTAGCCTGCCCGTGAGTATCCCTAACATGCTTATTCCACCCCGTTACATAACGTTTTCTATTTTTAAAGTGTTTACAACGTGTACCTGTCATCACTGTCGCCTCAAATAATGTTTTAACAATGTCAAGATACATATTATTAATAATGGATTGATGGTCAATATTTTTACACATAATGTCACAACAATTAGTACATTGCACAGGAAAATCGATCAAACTTAATTCTTTATGATAAATATTTTTTAAATTATTACACTGAATATTATCCCTCTCCCCCCATACTATATTATTTTGTACTGTGCTACAAGTTTGGCGTATTTTATATTTCAAAATACTGCACTCAATATGCAATGGAAAGTGATCAGACGAATAAACATCATAAGACACATGCACATCTCTGACTGTCTCCCACGCAGACTTAGTGACAAGGCAGTGATCCAACCATCGTTTGCAACCGTGTGCTTCGCTTATGAACGTAAAGGTAACCGAATCACAGCCCAGCCCCTCTAAACCAGCGCAGTGCCAGCTTTGCTCTGAATAAAAGGATAAGAATTCCATACCAAACAGATGGGCGTTAAAATCACCCAAAACGTAAACACATTCGTCCCCTGCACTTTCGATAATAGCACTGATCGCACTCATGCAGTCCGTGAAAAGAGGTAAGTTCTCTGTAGTGTCCGTAGGCATGTATACACTCATCACTATGAAAGACCTTTCACTGGAGCACACTTTAATAGCACATAGCCTCTCTTTTCCACACTGCATAACGTTGACGTTGGAGAAGGCGGCCCTGCGCCACAGCAGCGCCACCCCGCCGTGCGGCCGGCCGCGCAGCAGCCCCGCGCCCTCGTCTACGGCGGACACGCCCGCCGCGCTGAACTCCTCTTGCCACGTCCTCCAGCAGCGAGATGTCGTGCGGCAACAGCCAAGTCTCCTGCAGTGCTATTATGTCAGCTTCCTTGCACATTCTTCGCACACTTTCCATAGAAGTCTTCACATTCTTACAATTGAAAGTGACAAGTTTTTAAATTTGTTTTATCCATCACTGTTTCTTGTGGTTGCTGGTTTCACTTTCCTCACGAAAGTTAATAAAATGTCTGAACTTAATGCCCGGTGGCCACAGCTTTCATCAAGAAAGAGGGCTAATTCACTCTTGTTTACAAATAGTTTGTAAGAAGCATATCCTTTTTCTCGTCTCATACGCAGCCTGTATAAGGAAACTCCGACCCCAGTTTTAGTGTAGATGTAAAAAAATGGCAGCACAGAAACTTACCTTCGGATAAGGAGGTGTACTTGGGGGCAAAGCCGCGAGCTAAAGCGGTGGTGGCAAAAGCACGATCGGCTCAGCTGGCTCCGCTCTACGATGCGCTGGATTCTGTGGACGGGCAGAAGCTCGTCTACAAGCTGGCAAAGTCGCGGAGTCGAGCCAGTTTAGATGTCACAAAGTGTGTTGCCATAAAGGGTGTAGACGCCGTGCTGCTTCACAAGTGCAAACTCTATCAAAGACCGTTGGTGTTGTCATTTCAAGGCACTGTCTAACGAGGCCAACAACCACGTGCCACCACCACAGCTTTCTGCAAACCTGGGCTTGATAAGCCCAATTACCCCTGGCGAGGTGGAGAGGTCGCTGGCCCATATGAAGACCGGGAAAGCTATTGGCCATGACGGAATACCCATAGAAACTTGGAAAACAATGGAGACCCGAGGCGTACTCTTGCTCACTGAACTATTCAATACGATCGTAGCCACGGGGCTTATACCTGACGCGTGGCGCGTAATAATATTTACAATCTATAAAGGAAAGGACAGTGTGCCGGAGTGTGGCAACTATCGAGGTATCAAACTCATGGGCCACACAATGAAGCTACTCGAACGGATTGTTGACCAGAGACTTCGCCAGCAATGTTCCTCGTCGGAATGCCAATACTTCTTCAGTCCGGGCTGCAGCACCATGGATCCAATCTTTGCCCTCAGAGTCCTCCAGGAGTCTCACTGCAGTGAAAATCAACTGCAGAGGGCTTTCGACAGTGTCCCTCTGGAGATTATCTGGTTGGTTCTAAGGTCCCTGGTTGCTCGCTCTACAATGATTATGCATCTTGCTATCCCGTTTTTTCATCCATTGGAATAAGTTCACGGAAAATGACGCGCGCAACGTTGAACGTAATCACTAACCTAACCTAACCTAACCTAACCTGACGTTTCTTTTGAAACATCGGTGTAAATTTTACAATTTCCCAATAAAATTTAAATCAAACCATTAAAAAGATTGTAATTTTGTGTGTAATTTAGTGCACATTTATGTGAAAGCGCAAAGTATGGAAATACACCTGGATTATCCTTTCACCGGTAAGTAAACATTCGTGGTCGCGGCGATCCAAAATAAATTTTAGAAATTGTGACAAAAATATGCATCGAAATAGTGTTAATTTGCAATAATTGAAATGCTTTACCTTAAAACAACATGCCATTAGAGATAGATTTAAACTTATTGGCAAATTGAGCAATATTTTAGTGTCTAAATAGGTAAGAAAATATTTTGATGCTAACAGGGTCGGACTTAGTATTTATTGTATAAGTAGTTTTTTATTACTCAAATCTTGTGAATAGCGGTCCACAATTTTATATGTATCAGGGTTCCATACCAAAAATGTACCTAGATGACATTTTAAATGTTCAGACATTATATGAAACAACGGATTAATCGCGTATTTACGTTTATTTACATAAATATTTGTTTTTCTAGGTTTCCTAAAGACCAGACACGGTTATGTCTGGGTTGCAAATTGGAAGTGCTGCGTTGTAAACATTTTGAAGAACAAGATAATAATTATATGCAAGTCCCTTCTGTCCTGCTGCACCAGCATTATATGAATTTTTACTGAAAATAAAGAATATGCTGCTTGTTTAATATATTAATGTATCTATCCTTTTTATTATTTTATTTTTTTCATGACTATGTCCTCTAGAGGGCATCATATTAAATTTGTGAAGTCCCATAGGCCAACCTGTGAACAATGAAGACGCTTCTAACTATAAGTAGGTAGGTACCTACTTAGTTTATAAGTTATGAGGCAACAAATAAACATTAATACCGGTCAAAATCATAACCCTCCTTTTTGCAAAAGCAAGCACTGCCGATTCACGGTATATAGGATCGAGAGATCGAAAAGACGGTGGTAGGTATCAGGGCATGGCTTTGATTCACTAGACACCTTACCTTTTATTATAATGTCAATATTAAAATTTAGCCGTGTGGTGTCCGGCAGAGTAGAATAGTACAAACCCCTTACACTCGTGGGTGTCGTACAAGGCGACTAATGTTTTTGAGGCAAAATATCAAGAGTCTCCGTAGGCTGAAAAATGGGTAGCAGCATTTTCCATTGTTATATTTAAACCCGCCTGCCAAGCGTGGAGATTATTGGCAATAACCTCCCCTTTCGTGGGAGAGGCCTTAAGTCCTGCAGTGGACTGTTACGGGCTGTGATGATGATTATGATGATTAAAATAAAAGGACAAGAGCGAACAACAAGTCAGATTTGTTTGTGTTCGTTACGAGTAGAAAGTCGTAGCAAAATATAACTCATGATGAGTTATATTTTGCTGCAGATGGGCTGCCTTGTTCCGTCCCTGCATTTGCATTAGTGTGTGTGTTATAGAGATGTGTGACATTTTGTCTCGTATTTAAACTCTAAATGTACTCTCTGCTTCTGTATATAAAATTTTTTCTCTATGATCGTACTATGGTGATTGCGGTATATATTTTCATAGCTAAAGTAAAAATAACATTAGTTATTAAAGTTATTACAATTAACGACTAGGTTTACCATGAATTTGTGATGGAATGAAACACGAGAAAACTTGATCTATTTAGAATTATCTACTTTTAAAGGTGCGACCAAACCACAGTTCAAATTACACTGCCACTGTATAACATATGCACGTAGATTTCCTTAGACAGATAATGTATTTATTATTTATTCGTATGGCAGTAATAGCCGAGTCGCTAATTTTATGTTTTATAGATAGATATTTATCCATGGATATTCCATGAAATAAAAATATTTGGTCACACTATTAGAAAGAGACAAACGGCCTCGTTCTACACCTCTTGCTCGGCTCGGATTTACCCGGAGAGTACTCAGTCCTGTTAAACATGATAAGTCCATGAGTACGACACTATCCGTTGTACATTTTACCGAAAAAAAACACAACACTTCATAGGCGTGCGCCAAGGACTAAGAATTAGTGAGCTGTCAAAATTATCATCCTAATGCGCTTATTACATTTGACTAAATTTAGAAGCAAAAAGCGTGAGAGCAAATCAAAGTGCAATGTATTGCTCATAGAATAAGGCCCATTTTTGTATCACTGATATTATGTTGCGTGTCGCTCCGCTTTTCAAAAGCAGTGATACAAAAATAGACCTTATTTTATGAGTACCTAATACATTCTACTTCGATTTGCTCTCACGCTTTTTGCTTCTGTATTTAGTTACTGAATTTAGTCAAATGTAATAAGCGTATATTAGACAAAGCATAGAGGCGATACCTGTCTATGAAGGCACCGCCCCTAATAAAAATATATTTTCATAGGTAAGATAAAAGTAACATTCGTCATTAATTAATTAACTCGTTGGAAGTTCAGCTTCTCCGTCAACAAATGACCAAGTTAACGGAGCAATTATCGGACACGTTATCCGCCATTGCCCAGTGCCATATAGCGCTCACTCTTTGTACCGATAGATCTAAAACTACCGAAGAACGTCCAGAGAATGCACTTAATAGGCAGTGTTTGTGCCAATGCGCCATTGTTTCCAATGTAGACGATGTAAAAAATAGCCCAGACAAGGCCAAGCCGAAGAGGGTGCAGAAACGGAAGAGCGAGAAACTTTGTACCACTACAGCTACTGCTATTCCAGCGATAAGGAGCTCCGAAGTCGACAAAGTAAGTGATGCGCCAATATCGGTGGTGCTTGATGAGTCCACTGTCGCGCCTGAAGAGTCGCACACTTAAAGAACTGCAGTCGAAAATCCTCCTGAGAGCCCTCCGGATTCTCTGACTGATTCCAGGGTGAATTAAAAGAGGTGCGCCACCGGAAATCTAGGCGTAACGAATACATTCGCGGTACCGCTGGACCTAGCATCACCACACTAAAAGCCATGGAACATGATCTCGGAAACGGATGAAGTTTGCAATTATCTGCGTCAACTATTTCCGGATGCACATTGTACCCTAGAGGAGCTGCGACCTAAAGGCGACTACAAATCGTACAAAATCTCCGTACCAGTGCAGTATTTCGAACGGTGTTTATCAGCTGACGTGTGGCCTAATAACGCGAGGGCGAAAGCTTGGTTATTTCGGAGACGAACACACAGCTCTGAATCCATCAAGACTACAAAAACAAAATAACGCAGCTGGATGCATTAACTTTGCGTACCAAAATGTTAGAGGCCTCAACACTAAATTGGTGCATTTTAGAAACAGCTTACTAACAACAAGATATGACTTCGTCGCTGTTACTGAATCATTTCTAACGGGGTTGGTCGACAACGGCGAGGTTGTTCGCGGAGGTTGGAACCTGCTGCCCCGCGACCGCGCCACCGGCCGCGGTGGTGGCGCGCTCTTCTTTGCGAGCGTACTACCTGATGGTCCACTTCTTGTTTGCAAAGAGATCTGCCCCAGTGACAAAACTGCACCTGCCAGTTATATTAGTATTACGGAAATTACTGCCAGGGAAGTTGAAAGGGGCATAAATAAGCTCAAACTTTCGGTTGATACCGATCATGTACCTGCATTTATAATAAAAGGCTGCAAAGATGTGCTCGTGGGTCCTATTTGCCATATTCATAATTTATCGTTGTCCACAAGTGTTTACCCACAACGCTGGAAAACTACCCGTGTCACGCCGATTCCTAAGTCTGGTGACTTGTCCAATGTTACGAATTGCAGACCCATAGCGATTCAGTCGTCTTCGGCCAAGCTATACGAGTGCATTCTCCATAAACGTATATCTTTTCAGATGAAACCTTATTTGTGTGAGGCTCAGCATGGGTTTAGGTCAAATAGATCGGTTAATACCAATTTAGTGACATTGGTTAACATGATATCAGAAAATCTGGATCGAGGGGCTCAAGTTGATGTCCTTTACTTCGACTTCAAAAAGGCGTTTGACCGGGTGGATAATTATGTGTTGCTGGGTAGGCTCTGTGCCATTGGATTATAACCACAGTTGCTGCAGCTCTTTGCCAGCTACATGTCTGAAAGACAGCAGTATGTTCGCCATGGTTGTTTCTTGTCGGACCCCTATCACACACGTTCAGGTGTAAGCCAGGGCTATGTACTGGGTCCGGTTTTATTTAATATTATTATCAATAACCTGACATCTGTTCTTAGCTCAGCTGAAGGTCTACTTTATGCAGATGACCTCATCCACGTTCATGTCGTGGATACAGTGTCAGATTGTAATTCCTTGCAGAATGATGTCGACGCAGTACTGGAATAGAGCGTTGAAAACAAACTTCTCTTCAATCCTGATAAGTGCTGTGTGATATCATTCAGCAGATCTAAAAACCAAACAATTTCTTAGTACAAGCTTGGCCATGAAGTGATTAGGCGCGTCACGACGACTAAGGATTTGGGCGTCACATTCGACTCAGCCTTGTTTCGCGATCCCGCAGCAATCAAGCTTGTTTATACTGCCTTGGTTAGATCCAAGCTGGAATCGTCATCGATAGTGTGGAACCCTTACCAATGTACTTACGCCTTGCTTCTGGAGAAGATTCAAAAGGCATTCCTTAGTTTTCTCTACAAAAAACTGTACGGGTATTATCCTTTATTGTACCCGATTAAATTTCTACAGGGGATTCTAGGCTTTAATTCTCTAGAGGTAAGGCGTAATAACTACCTTTTAGTAATGGTTTGTCATATTTTGCGTGGTGAGTCAGACTGTCTTGACCTGGTGTCTATTTAGAGCGGTACGGCTATTTGTACCTCCAGTTCCCAGGGTACAACTCAGACCACGCAAGCCCAGTCTACTCGCTACTCCCGCGGTCCGAACCGTTTCGCACGCCAATTCACCCATTATTCGAGCCTTGGGTATGCTCAACGCGCTCAGGTCATTGGCACCCGAGTATGACTTATTTGCTTGGCGATGGATGGATGTGTGCAAGGAATGCCTGAAGTACTGCGAGAGGATTAATGAATGAGTTTTTTTTTAAATAGAAACCGACATAAATATAGCTTTCAGTGAATTGGTTAACACTGTAATACTTAAAGTTGTTTTAAATAAATAAATAAATTAAAGTTATTATAATTGACGACTAGGTTAACCATGAATTCTTAATGGAATGAAACACAAGAAAACTTCATCCATTTAGAATGCTCTACTAATTGTGCGACCAAACCACAGTTCAAAATGAATTTTATTTATAACATATGCACGTAGATTTTATTAGACGCATAATATGTAAATTATACGGTGAGGGAAAACATCGTGATGAAACCTGCACATTCAGGCGACTGGATGTGTAACCATGATCCAATCTGGTCAGGTTCTCCTGGTAGCAGGGTCATGGAGGTCAGATGGCAGTCGCTCCACCCTAATTACCTGACTTAGCAAATCCTGGATCATGGTCAAGGCGGACCCCGGGCCCTCGTTCTTGAGAGTACAACCGGAACATTAACGCCAACATTATTATTTTTTATTTTTATAATATAAAAGTTATAGATAGATATTTATCCATGGATATTCCATGAAACCCTATTAGAAAGAGACATACTGCCTCGTTCTACACCTCTTGCTCGGCTCGTTTTTACCCAAAGAGTGCTCAGTCCGGTTAAGCATGATACTTCCAACGGATCGGCGGTACGAATTATGTGACGTCATTCCAGAGGGATGGTATCAGAGATAGGCGGTACCCACCGTTCCTGTCTTGTACTTTTTCAAATTTAGGTTGATAATTTTGACAGTTCACAGTAGGAATGGTTGATAATGGAGTAGTATAAAATCGTTAATGAATCTATTATTATTATTATTAGAATTAGTTGCATGGTTATTCTGTACGTGTTATACAAAACAAACGATTTATTTTCTTTTCAATTAATAATTTATAAATACGACATTAAAAACCCTTCCACAGCGACTATTTCGACACGTGCGTGTTTTTATTAGGTCAGTCAGCCTATTCCGTAGAATATGCGCAAGTCGAAATCGTTGTTGTGACAGGATTCTTGAGGTGAAATCCAAACAAGGAATAAGAGTTTAGTTACAAAAAATAATATAATTACCTAAATGTTAATTTTGAATGTTGGATTATTTTATTTGAATACCGATTATCGATTGCCTTTTGTTATTCGTTATTCGTAGTACTTCACTAAAGGGGCGGTACCTGTCTATGAAGTACGACATTATCCGTAGTACATTTTACCTAAAAAAATACTAAGCTCACAGACATAACAGACTAGATACAAATCACAAATATTCCCTGTTCGCTCATTCTACAATGATTATAAATCTGGCGATCCCGTTTTTTCATCTATTGGAATACGTTGACGGAAAAAGACGCACGCAATGTTTTGAACGTTCGCCATGTTGCTGCCGCTCCTAAAGCGTACTCCACATGTCCGCCGAAACTTTCGGCGAAACTTTGGCCGGGACTTTGGTCGACCCTCTACATTCTCGCCTATTAGGGATGTGGTGGGTGTCAAAACGCGTCGACATTATATCGATTCATCGGTGTAATATCGCTAATCTGCTGTAAACAGGGTCACAGAGGTGATGGCAGCTGCTCTACTGTAATTACTTGATCTACTAATATCCTGGATTATGGTCAAGTGTACCCCGAACCTGTTACGGGAAAAAGCGCTAGGAATATAAATATAAAATCGATCGAATCGAGACGACAACGAACTATCTCTACTTAGTCTATGAAATAGGCGAGACATGCCAAACATGCACGGGACTACACGAATACTCCCTCTACATTCTCGTGTTCCCGCGGAACTCTCCACATGTGGAGTGAGCTTAAAGCGCACTCCACATGTGGACAGTTCGGGGGAACACGAGAGTGTAGAGGGAGTATTCGCCTATATTCGTGTAGTCCCGTGCATGTTTGGCATGTCTCGCCTATACTAGACAACCTAGACCTATATTAGACAAAGCATAATTGACCATAACTTTTTTCCCACAACGATTCGAGAGTTGTTGTCATAGTAAAAGTTATAGGAAATGTAAAATCTTTCCAACGACATATTGCTTAACGTTATTGGTCATATATTCCCAATTTTCCAGTATAAAGTAAAGTTTATTTTAATTGACCATAACTTTTTACTCACAGCGATCCGAGAATTGTCACCATAGTAAACGTTGTAGAAAATTAAAAATCCTTTCCAACGACACATCGCTTAACGTTATTGGTCATATAGGCTGGGGTCCATTTCTGCCGGTCCTCCTTTAGGTCCACTATCAGCCGGGCGCAAAGTCTCGTGGCCCCACAGATATAACAGACTAAACACAAATCACAAATACTCCCTGTTCGCTCGCTCTGCAATGATTATAAATCTTGCTATCCCGTTTTTTCATCCATTGGAATAAGTTCACGGAAAATGATGTGCGCAATATTTTGAACGTTCGACATATTGCTCGAGGGCCTAACGACCTGACGTTTCTTTTGAAACATCGGTGTGAATTGTATAATTTCCTAATATAATTTAAATCAAATCATTTAAAAGATTGTAATTTTGTGTGTAATTTAGTGCACATTTATATGAAAGCGCAAAGTATGGAAATACACCTGGATTAACCTTGCACCGGTAAGTAAACATTCGTGGTCGCGGCGATCGGGAATCAATTTAAGAAAGTGTGACAAAAATATGCATCGTAATAGTGTGAATTTGCAATAATTAAAATGCTTTACCTTAAAACAACATGCCGTTAGAGATAAATTTAAGATTATTGGCAAATTGAGCAATATTTCGGTGTTTAAATATGTACGAAAATATTTTGATGCTAACAGGGTCGGACTTAGTATTTATTGTATAGAATTTTAATACTCAAATATTGTAAATAGCGGTCCACTATTTTATATGTATTAGGGTTTCATACCAAAAATATACCTAGATGACATTTTAAATGTTCAGACTTTTTGAGACAGTTTTATGAAACAACGGATTAATCGCGTATCAACGTTTATTTCCATAAATATTTGATTTTCTAGGTTTCCTAAAGACCATACATGGTGATGTCTCTTCTGGGTGATGGTTGCAAATTGGAAGTGCTGCGTTGTAAACATTTTTAAGAACAAGATAATAATTAGATGCAAGTCCCTTCTGTCCTGGTGCACCAGCATTATATTTATTTTTACTGAAAACAAAGACTGTGCTGCCTGTTTAATATATTAATGTACCTATCCTTTTCATTATCATTCTTTTTTTCATGACTATGTCCTCTAGAGGACATCATATTCAATTTATTGTGTAGTCACACCTGTGGACAATGAAGACGCCTCTAACGATAAGTAAGCAGCTACCTACTTAGTTTAGAAGTGATGAGGCAACAAATTAACATTAATACCGGTCAAAATCATAACCCTCCTTTTTGCAAAAGCAAGCACTGCCTAATCTGGAGCGAAATACAAGTCAGTTTTGTTTGTGTTCGTTATGAGTAGAAAGTCTAGTAGAAATAGAGTAGAAAGTCAAAATATATCTTATCTGCAGATGAGCTGCCTTGTTCCGTCTCTGCATTTGCATTAGTGTGTGTGTTATAGAGATGTTTGACATTTTGTCTCGTATTTAAACTCGAAATCACAGACATACCAGACTAAACACAAATCACAAATATTCCCTGTTCACTCGCTCTACAATGATTATGAATCTTGCTATCCCGTTTTTTCATCCCTTGGAATAAGTTCACGGAAAATGACGTGCGCAATGTTTTGAACGTTCGACATATTGCTCGAGGGCCTATCGACCTGACGTTTTTTTTGAAACATCGGTGTAAATTTTATAATTTCCTAATAAAATTTAAATTAAACCATTTAAAAGATTGTAATTTTGTGTGTAATTTAGTGCGCATTTATGTGAAAGCGCAAAGTATGGAAATACACCTGGATTATCCTTTCACCGGTAAGTAAACATTCGTGGTCGAGGCGATACGAAATAAATTTTAGAAATTGTGACAAAAATATGCATCGAAATAGTGTGAATTTGCATTAATTGAAATGCTTTACCTTAAAACAACATGCCTTTAGAGATAGATTTAAAATTATTGGCAAATTGAGCAATATTTCGGTGTCTAAATAGGTACGAAAATATTTTGATGCTAACAGGGTCGGACTTAGTATTTATTGTATAGTATTTTATTACTCAAATCTTGTGAATACCAAAAATGTACCTAGATGACATTTTAAATGTTCAGACATTATATGAAACAACGGATTAATCGCGTATTTACGTTTATTTACATAAATATTTGTTTTTCTAGGATTCCTAAAGACCAGACATGGTTATGTCTGGGTTGCAAATTGGAAGTGCTGCGTTGTAAACATTTTGAAGAACAAGATAATAATTAGATGCAAGTCCCTTCTGTCCTGCTGCACCAGCATAATATGAATTTTTACTGAAAATAAAGAATATGCTGCTTGTTTAATATATTAATGTATCTATCCTTTTCATTATTATTATTTTTTTCATGACTATGTCCTCTAGAGGGCATCATATTAAATTTGTGAAGTCACATAGGCCAACCTGTGAACAATGAAGACGCTTTTAACTATAAGTAAGTAGGTACCTACTTAGTTTATAAGTTATGAGGCAACAAATAAACATTAATACCGGTCAAAATCATAACCCTCCTTTTTGCTAAAGCAAGCACTGCCGATTCACGGTATGTAGGATCGAGAGATCGAAAAGACGGTGGTAGGTATCAGGCCATGGCTTTGATTCACTAGACACCTTACCTTTTATTATAATGTCAATATTAAAATATATAAGGACAAGCTTAAAAGAATTGCATAGTCATCTGGAGCGAACAACAAGTCAGATTTGTTTGTGTTCGTTACGAGTAGAAAGTCGTAGCAAAATATAACTCATGATGGGCTGCCTTGTTCCGTCCCTGCATTTGCATTAGTGTGTGTGTTATAGAGATGTGTGACATTTTGTCTCATATTTAAACTCTAAATGTACTCTCTGCTTCTGTATAGAAAATTTTTTCTCTATGCTCGAAATGTACTCTCTTCTTCTGTATATAAATTTTTTTCTCTATGCGTGGCCCTCAGTCTACTGTTCCAGTGCTGTGCATGGACTTTTAACTCCATGGTGCACATGTATGGACTTATAAGTCCATGGTACTGTGCATGGACATGCGTCCTGTGCCACTCTGTGGAAGGAAGCAAGTGTCAATTGTCAAATCAAAACGCGAAAGCCCGGAATTCGTTATTCGCTTGCATGTGGATTTGTATACAATTATTCGCAAATTGAGTAAAGTTTGTGCGTGTTTTTAGTGCTATTCAGTCGTCGGAAACATTTTCAGCTGTTTAATTTCACTTGTAAGTACGTTTAAAGAGTTATTTATTCATTCTACGCATGGTGTTTGTTTGTGTTATGCGATCGTGTTCAGTAGGTCAAATCCGTTGTTTACTTGCATACAAAGCTATTTATATTCGCAATTTTGAATATACTCGGTGATAAATAAATAATTAAGTAGAAAACGTAACTGTAGCAGGTTATAAATCGGCGACAATTATTTTATTATCGTTTGAGAAATTCCGTTGGTTATGATTGTGACGTCGTACTTCTGAATTTGGCTTCCTAATATGTCATGTTGGTCAAACAAAATTTTCGTATTATTTTTCATAACAGAAATATACAGTTTTTGATAAAATATTATTTTTGTGTCTACAACTTCATTTTGTGAGGTACGTGCTTTTATATTTTAAATAATATATGACAAACCTTACTATTTCTAGGTTATGTTGCCGATTGCAATGAAATCTTTTATATTTTCTCATATCTCCTTCACATTATTATGAAAGTGAAATTGAATTTTGAGATCTTTTAGCTGCCAAATTGGTTTATGCAACAGATAAATTCAATAATTGTGTGAAACCAATTTAATAGGTAACACAACTATAATCACCTATGATTACCCCCTTTATAAGAATAAAACGTGTTAATTCCGTGAATATGTATTGAATAAAAGAGATATTTACGTAATACAAAAATATAGTAACAAATATATATACATATAAAGAGAAAATACATAAAACTAAACTTATATAAAGTCTTGACTTAAAAAGAAATTCCTATGATCGTGATGTATAAGTGCCCAGAAGGCATTGAATAAAATAGTCATTTTTTGTAGAACTGTCTGCCTTAAGGTTTTGCGATTGCAAGCTATGTTGGAACTGGGACATAAGTAAGATGCTACTTAAAAATATATACTTACATAAATTCCCCGTTTTATGCAACACGATTTAGTTTATTTGTAAAATTTGTGTTAATTTACCCTAGTTTATGTGGATTGCCAGATTTGATTGTCCACTATTTCAACCAAGAATGACTTCAACTTTTCCCCAAAAAGCGGGAGTGACACTGTTCCATGCAGGCTATTTAATTTTGGGCTTAAAATTTTGACGTTTGACAATGCTCATGTGGATGCATTCACTAGTACATTGGCACTTTTCACGCAGCAATTGTCAGTTGTTTTCATATGTGCGTCAGTTTTCTTTTCATGTATTGCCTCATTTGTCGAAGTTATTTTTCGGGCTTGAAATATGAAATTTTGATAACTATATTCATTTACAAAAGCATGTTGTTTGCTATGAAAAAATATAGTTTCCTTGATATTTCATCATATCGCGAGCGGAGGCAGTCCGCCTGGGGTCGGTCCATGCACTAATGGGTGACAAACTAAAAAATGTCTTACACATAATACCTAAATAATCATCATGGCGTTTATTGTCCTGGTTATGCTCTCGCACACGAGGGCCCAAGGGCCATGATCTTAGACTTGGCAGATCAGAAAATCACCAGGAAATGACTGCCATCTGACCTCCGTGACCCTGCTACCAGGTCAACATGGCCAGATTTGATAAATAATAAATAAATAAATAATGCTTGTACCACTCACACAGAGCCATCTAGCCCCAAAGTAAGCAAAGCTTGTGTTATGGGTGCTAGACAACTGATAAACTACATATATACTTTTAAATATATACTTATTAAACATATAACACCCAGACCCATAACAGAAATTAAAATTCATCATTTAAATTTCTGCCCGGCCCGGAAATGGAACCCGGTCCTCTGCGTGGCAGACCGGCCTGTTGACCAACTGAACTACTCAGGTTGTCAAATTTGATCATGGTTACACATTCAGATGCCTGAATCACGTTTCATCACAATCTATTACCTCATCAGCATTAAACTAATATAAACAACTCAGAAACATAAAACCTATAAACTGAATAAAAGGTTGACATTTAATGAATGCCTAATTTCAGTAACACCTAAGTTATACAGGACACCTAAAGCACTTTAAGTGACATTTTACTTCAATCACAATTGCCACATGTATGTGCGTATAACATGAAAAGTTATAAAATTCATCCAATCCATAATTCATTTTAAAATATTAAATGCTGAAATATATGCGTCGCAAATCCTATGAAGAAAGACTTCGTATACTACGCCTCACTACTCTGGAAGAAAGACAGCACTGCGTGGTGATCCCATTGAAACATAAAATATATCATCATGATATGATGAAATATTTTATACATTCATATTACAATCTCCCTCACATCCACGAAATGTTTGTTACGAAAAAGGGCTGCAAGTCACACAGAGGTCACGAAATGCAATTAGAGCGCGCACCACCCAACACCAATACTGCACATCACTTCTTCTCTAACAATTTACCACAAAGTGTTGTGACAGCTGTGTCAGTGAATGCCTTCAAGAACAGACTGGACGAGTGACAAACAAACTGTCTCTACTTAATTTAAAATGACTTTCAACACTGACTTACTGTTTAAAATGACTTTCAATGCTGCTCGTCTTTAACCTAAATAAATAAATAAATAAATATTGCCAATTCAGTAATATTAGTATTTATTTATTTTGAAGATCATCAGCTTATCAAACAAATCAGCACTTAATGCTATAAAACTGTTGACTAATAATAGACCTTCACTAATAGATCTAGAATAGTTTATAAACTTAGCATAGGCAGATAGCCGAGGCAAATTCCGTAAGCACACGAAATATCAAATGACTTGATAAAAATAAGTAAGAAATATAAATATTTCACATAAATAACAAATTAGCAACGCTATGACATAACAAAACACCCACCCAATACTTACTGCTCAAAGAATACGCCGTTTAGCAGTTTACGCGCTGCGTGAATGCTTGTATTAAAAGTAACAAGATCAACGCCCGATTCCAATAATGAATTTCAACTCCTACTCGCCCGCAATTAATGGCAATAGATTTCACTTAGGTTGGTGTTGCATCAATAGTATTGAAAAACCCTTATTTATTTATTTAACA
Source organism: Blastobasis adustella (assembly GCA_907269095.1). NCBI lineage: Eukaryota > Metazoa > Arthropoda > Insecta > Lepidoptera > Blastobasidae > Blastobasis > Blastobasis adustella. The sequence continues at coordinate 9,408,369 of OU026140.1, forward strand.
GTTTATTGTACACAAGATAACAAATACAGAAAGTACAGATTAGTTACGACACAACAGGCACTACTTATCTCTAAAATAAATCTCTTCCAGTAGGCCTACAAAAGAGATATGTGATAATTAAACGCAGAGAAGACGTGCACAATGACTATAATTATACTATAACTAAATACATACATAAAATTCTATACTTACTATATTAATATACTATATCAATAAAATAAACATATACCATAATAACTAACACAATATAACATAAAGGCATTGAGAATACTGAATTACATCTAGGCACACTAGGATATATTCACACGGATTCTTTCACACGTTTCACCCTTATAGCCCATTTTGCAAAAAATAATGGGCACATGGGCGGTTTTCATACAATTGAGACAATTTGGAGACCTTGGATCATCCCCTGGGCACTTACTGGGTGCAATCTGATTATGCACATCTAGAGCATGGATTGAATAGGTCTAGAGTTCTTAGGGTTTCTAACTGATCCAAAAGGCCGCTTAGGCCACAGCGGGCAAGTTTGCGTCGGAACTTCAATACAACCGGCTTTATAAATCGATTGAGGGCTGTTAATACTGTTCGTGTTGATAAGAAAAATTTAGTTAAAATTAAGTCCTCTGTCATAAGAGCGTTGGTGGCCGGGCGGTTAAGTATCCGACTCGTAAGCAATAGGTACCGGGTTCGAATCCCGCTGCGGCCATGTACCAATGACTCTTTTCTGAGTTATGTACATTAGTTGAATTCTAACCGATGCTCTTACGGTGAGGGAAAACATCGTGATGAAACCTGCAAATTCAGGCAACTGAATTTGTAACCATGATCCAATTTGGCCGTATGGTGTCCGGCAGAGTAGAATAGCACCAACCCCTTACACTAGTAGGTGTCGTACAAGGCGACTAATCTGTTCGAGGCAAAATATCGAAGAGTTTCCGTAGGCTGGGAAATGGGCAGCAGCGTTTTCCATTGTTATATTTATAACTCTGCGATCTCCAACCCGCCTGCCAAGCGTGGAGATTATGGCAATTACCTCCCCTTTCTTGGGAGAGGCCCTTCGTCCTGCAGTGGACTGTAATGGACTGTGATGATGATGATGATGATGATCCAATCTGGTCAGGGCCTCCTGGTAGCAGGGCCACGGAGGTCAGATGGTAGTCGCGATGGTTATCGCCAAATCGGACCCCGGGCCCTCATCCTCGAGAGCACAACCGGGACATTAATGCTAAGATGATTATTAAAGTCCTCTGTCAACTTAAACTTCGCATGTAAACAGGCAAACAAGTGGTAAGTAGATAGTTGCCCATTATGTGGACAAATGATTTCGAGACGATTTTTTTCAATCCTCAGATATAATTTGCCTGGCCGATAAGTAAAACAAACAAAATAAAACAAACTATAATCCTTCACTTATTTATGAAGTTATTATACGTTTTTATTTTAGTCTCGTAATAACTTATCAGACTGAGATTTATTTATTTGATGATTGAAAAATAAATTAAATCTAGTAAATTTTTTGGGCCCGTAACCGCGTCGACCGGATCTGCCAAATTCTGAATCGCGGTCAAGGCGGACCCCAGGGCCTCGCGCACGAGAGCACAACCTGGATATTAACGCCAAGATGATTATTCATTTAGCGGCGACCTAAAAAGTTAGCTATATTATACTTACATATCAAATATCAATCAATGAATTATATTAATATCTAAATCCGATCTAAATGCATCAAATCACATGCAACAAGTATGCGACAGCTGTGCTTGTTTACAGCGAGACGTAGGTATAGGTTTTTACGCTTTGTTACGTCACAGAATTCCGATCTTGTTACGTATGCGTATGAGTCACGCCTGAGGGGGGGGGGAGGGGCGTGCGGGGGGTGTGTCTGGTTGTGAAACTTCACGAAAATATTGTGCAACACAACTGTGGGTTTAAAAGCTGGGTGGGATGGTCGCGATCGTCATAACGCCGCTGGATACCTTGGAGGAACGTAGCCCTACGATTTTGTGTTGAAATATCCGTTGCAAGTTTTCTATTGTGTGAAAGTAATTCGAATACGCAGTTTTAAAGTTTTGTTTGGGCTAAATATTTTATATATTTATTTGAGGTATAGTAAAAGTAAAGTATTTGGTTAAATTTTGTATTTTATAAGTATATTTATCGTATAGTTTCTAGATGTAGTTTTTAATTCTTTATTTGTAATATTCGATTCGGGGTGTCATTTTGATTTGGTTTGCGTCCAAGTGGCACATCTGAAAACTTGCAATTTTAAAGTTAAATTATTGTAAAATTAAATATCAAAGTCGTGGCGCAACGCGATACAAAGGTCATATCACACGTATGCCAGCTTTCATCATCAACGTACCACATATGTGGAAGGGACATGTGCATATGTATTGGTGTACATTGCATGGCTAACTTGAGCATTTGGTATGAACCAGATTGCCTATATCGATGCTGGGGGCAATTCTCGCGCTGTGACGTCTCAAATTCGACATTTTCTCTAAACTGAATTACAACGTGAACTCAAAGAAACTGTATTAAAACGTAACTAAAACTGATCTTCGACAATATACAACTGTCGAGAATAGTTGAGAAATTTTTTTTGACTGCAATTGACATTTCAATGTCATTATTAATGGAAATTTGTAGTTAGAAAAAATTTCGAATTCGAGATGTCGCAGCGCGAGAATTTGGCCCCTGCATGGCTTTCACAAGTATGCCCGCGACACATCTCGTGCCGCGAGAGAGCGTTTGTTTCGTTCTCTCAATACTAAGGTGAAAGAGAGCCATGCTGGAATGTATCGTGTTATCAAATCGCAGATCGAAGATGTTAAAGGACAATGGCGTAGTAACAATAAAGGTTTCGACATTGGCCCGTAACAGTCCATCTACTGCAGGACATTAACCTCCTCTGAACTAATGTCACAGGCAAACCCCTTGCGTGGCAGGCGAGCTGGAGATTGCCCAAAAACGACCTACTGCTGCCATTTTCTTGTCCATCTTTGCTCCTAGCTGGGCTGCCTAGTAGGGACTGTAAACGGAAGGCTGCGTCTTAACCCTTCCCATCTTCACGAAACTGCTAGGTGAAAACAGAGAAATACAAATACAAGCTATGATTAATAAAAAAAAAGATAGAAAAACCGTAAAAATTAAAAAAAAAGTAAATAAATATCGTCATTGTTTAAGATATTTCGACGCTTCGAAAGTTTAATTTAGATATACCAAGTATACCTAAACTAAATTTATTATTTTAATATTATTTTAATAAAATAAAGCTAAGAACCATATCGACAGCTATGGGGGCCAAGCAATGTTGTCAAAACATTGTGAAACGGCGCGTCTGTGTGTAAATACCTATGAGTCACCGCTTCGCTATTTTTAACCGAAACAGGAAAACTCTCGCTTTAATTTGATATAACGATGTCTCTATAGACATCGTTATATGTTATGTATGTATGTTTGTATGTCTATACATACAAACATACATACATACATAAAGCTCACGCCTGTGTCCCACAGGTGGGGTAGGCAGAGACTATGGACCGCCACTTTGCTCTGTCCTGACACAACTCCCTAGCCTCGCATATATCCACAACTCTTTTCATACATCTCCTTTTATTCTTACCACTTCGGACCCCAGCTTTTTTGAGAACATTACTGATCTGATCAGTGAATGTTTTCCTGGGTCGTCCTCTTAAGGGCTGGTTTTCCAGATTCGCGCTATATGTATACCTCTTTCGTCAATCGAGTATCATCCATTCGCTCTACATGCCTGACTTTTACACTTTGCTAAACTATAAAAATTCAACATTCTGGGAAATTCATCATTCATTTATCATCATGAGGTATATTAGAGGTCTCCTTAGAGTCGGGCAACGCAATGGTAGCCCCCCTGGTGTTGCTGATGTCCATAGGCGGAGGTGACCACTTTCCATCAGGTGGTCCGCTTGCCTGTTTGTCTGCCGTATTACATTAAAAAACATTGGCTTTTCAACTTTATCAGAATTAAACTTGTTAGTCCTAAAAACTATCTTATATATACTATATATATATTCTTTGTTGTACACAATTACAGTAATGTTACAGTAGAAATAGTTGTACCAAGGTGGACTTATCTCTAGAAGAGATCTCTTCCAGTCAACCCTGCCATGTGTTACGAGAGTAAAAATACAGGAAGGCAGTAGTGCGAAAAATAGAACTATAAAATAATACCTATCTAAAATACATAATACATATTATCGTAGAGGTTAAAAAGGAATCAGCTGACAGGGTCATTGCCTCCGCTATAGCTATGGGGGCCAAGCAATGTTGTCAAAACATTGTGAAACGGCGCGTCTGTTTGTAAATACCTATGAGTCACCGCTTCGCAATTTTTTACCGGAACAGGAAAACTCTCGCTTTAATTCGATATAACGATGTCTATAGACATACATACATACATACATACATAAAGCTTACGCCTGTGTCATAAAGGTGGGGTAGGCAGAGACTATGGACCGCCACTTTACTCTGTCCTGACACAACTCCCTAGCCCCGCATAAGTCGTTGGACACCGTTACGAATTGCTTTAGCATGAAAGTATTCAACTGGTTCCTTACTTACGAATCGCCCAAATTCTGTCTTAAAGGCTTATTACACTTCGCTAAATTCAACCGTCTAAATTCAGGAGCATTCTGGGAAATTGGAACTGCTTGGGATTTCAACTTCATGAGAATGGAGCTTCAATTACAATTTATTTTCATAAATAAAAATTTAAACGTCAAATGTAGATATAACAATAAGCCAAAATAATATAATTACCTTTTTATTAACTTATAATTAACTAGTTGGCCCGAAAGGCTATCTTCGTTCGTACAAAGAAATCAGCTGATAGGGTCATTACTGTTGCCAAAACATTGTGAAACGGGGCGTCTGTTTGTAAATACATATGAGTCACCGCTCCGCTATTTTTAACGGAACAGGAAAACTGACGCTTTAATTCGATATAACAATGTCGGTAGACACCGTTACTAGTTGCTTTAATATGAAAGTATTTAACTGGCTTCTTAGTTAGGTATCGTAATATCGCTTCACAAAAAAAATACTAATAATTGGACTGGCATTTGACCGCCATCTCACCTGGTGGTAGTGACAACGCGACCGAAGATGGAGTATGTGTAGGAACAATCTATCTTAGGAGTCGCCCAAGTTCCGTCTTAAAGGGCAACTACACTTAGCTAAATTCAATCGTCTAAATTCAGAAGCAAGCGTGAGAGCATGAGCTTTGATAGTATGGAGCGCGCTCGGGAAAAAGGGTCACGGAGGTCAGATGGCAGTCGCTTTATTGCAATTACCTGATAGGCCAAATTCTGAATTATGGTTAAGGCGGACCCCGGATCTTCGTCTGCAACAGCACAACCGGGATATTGGCGCCAAGATGTTATTTTTTATTTTGCTAGTGCCAACAAAATGCCAATTTTGCGTTACGACGTCAGTTTGAGAATATCAGGTTCGAAAATCACGCTGGAGGCTCAAGAAGCGATGGATTGACACCGCTGAGCCAATGGATCCCAAGAGCAGCAGCCGTACCGCCGGCCTCCGGTAGCACGCCGCCATTTTCGCGGCAACCAATCGCGGCAAGCCAGAGCCAGAGCCAGAAAACGGCGGCGTACAATCGGAGATCGGCGGTACCACTGCAGGCGTAGTGTAGAGGAAAGTACAGGAAAGCTGACCCTGGCTGAAATCGGGATTGACCGCACGATGATGACGAGTTGTCAATATGAAGACACTGGTCGTAAGAAACCGAGGCCTTACTGACTTACCTAGCATCAAATGCCAAAACCTATACTTATCTCCATTTCCCTATTCGCTTCACACACACACACAACGTTAAAGCTCTAAGAAATTTTGTTCAAGGTTAGCGATAACTTACCAATCAATAATATAAATGTCTTTAAAACTTTAAAATTGGACACCTATTGGCTTATATTGGTAATTTAAATCATCTCTATAAGCTTATCTAGAGGTGATAGAAAAATTACATTGCAATAATATTTGTATAAAAATAATATAAACATAATTCGGGCCGTGTGGTGTCCGGCAGAGTAGAATAGCACCAACCCCTTACACTCGTGGGTGTCGTACAAGGCGACTAATGTTTTCGAGGCAAAAGATCAAAAGTCTCCGTAGTCTGGAAAATGGGCAGCAGCATTTTCCATTGTTATATTTAAACACTGCGATCTCCAACTCGCCTGCCAAGCGTGGAGATTATGGCAATGACCTCCCCTTTCGTAGGAGAGGCCATCAGTCCTGCAGTGGACTGTTACGGGCTGAGATGATGATGATGAACATAAACCACCTTCGGCCCGAAGGTATCGCCGAAGGCGATTTTTTCGGCCGAAGCCGAAGCCAAAGCTTCAGTAAGACACTACCTACTGACTTTAGCTGCATTTTACAAATGTATCAGTCGTACTATTTGGGCAATTTATATGTATTATATTTTAATGTATTTTTGTATCTGTCATTGAGCGCCGAATACCAATCGCCTTGTCCTCACCAGATCACCACAATGGGAGTCGCTGCCTGACGCGCCCATCGCCTAACCGTGTCCACAGCTTCCCCAGCAACCAGGATCGAATACCAGCGCCATGTTCCCGAAACCAGCTTTTGGGAGTAACACCTCCGGATTTGGTACGTTGCCCGGTATTTACAAGGTGTTGTTTAGTTCCACATGCGGTGGCCGTGTGGTGTCCGGCAGAGTAGAACAGCACCAACCCCATACACTCGTGGGTGTCGTACAAGGCGTCTAATGTCTTCGAGGCTAAAGATCTAGTCTCCGTAGGCTGGAAATTGCGCAGCAGCGTTTTCCATTGTTATATTTATAACACCGCGACCTCCAACCCGCCGGCCAAGCATGGAGATTAAGGCAATGACCTCCCCTTTCGTGGGAGGCCCTAAGTCCTGCAGTGGACTGTTATGGGCTGTGTGGATGGTGCGTAATGTCATTTTTTTAATGCCGGTATAGCTATAAGATTACCAAACATCGTATCAAATACGAGTAGGTATACAATTGCGAAGTAGGTAGGTTGGTACTGAGAATTTATCAGATAATGCAGCTAATTGACGATAATATTTAAAGTAGATTATTAACATGTTTACTTGTATTGATAACATTAAAATTGGTTCTTAACAATTGCTATTGCGCGTCATATGGAGACGCACAATTATGAAGAACAAAGAAATGGTTTTTTTTTATTAACCAGGCATTTGACAGCCATCTCACCTGATGGTAAGTGACGATGCGGCCGATGATGGAGCATGCCTGTCTAGGAACGACCTATTCACTCTAGCTTGAAGGCGTCCAGATTATTATGATCAGGGAACACACTCAAATATAGAGATAAATGAAAATGACACAAATGAAAATTCCGTCGTCGATATTAAGAGAATCGAGCGTTATAAAGAGATTTGGTCATTACAGTGCCGCCACTGTTCAGTAGACGAAATTGGAACTAAGGCATTATTGTTTATTTATTTATTGGCGAAGCGAAGTTGACCGAGGTCGACAGTGTCGGGAGCTGATTGCTGTCTCCGCATTTTTTGAAGGGGGAAGTTAGAATCTTTCCTACTCCAACCTGAATTTGTTGCGGGTTCCAAGACAGTGTGAGCTTGTCCTCGGGCGCGCCCGAGTGTCCAAACTCAGGACCTGTGTGTGGTCGCTGCTGTAGATCCTTCTTGTTCTTAACGAGTCGTTGGCAAAAGAAATTATATTTTAGAGTCTCCGTAGGCTGGAAAATGGGCAGCAACGTTTTCCATTGTTATTATATTTACAACACTGCGATCACCAACCCGCCTGCCAAGCGTGAAGATTATGGCGATGAGCTGCCCTCTCGTGGGAGAGGCCCTAAGTCCTGCAGTGGACTGTTATGGACTGTGATGATGAGATTTTTTCAATAAGAGAGATCGTTCAAGAGGTATATTAGAGGTTTCCTTAGAGGCGGGCAACGCATTGGTAGCACCCCTGTTGTGCTGATGTCCATAGGCGGCGGTGCCCACTTTCCGTCAGGTGGCCCGCATGCCTGTTCGTCTGTAGGATAACAAAAAAAAAATTAACTTATTTGTATTTGTATGTGTGTATCGCAGGCTCGTTCTCCACAGCGAGCACCACGGCCTCCCCGTTCGGGGGGTTCAAGCCGGCGGCGACGGCCGGCGCTTTCGGCGCTCCGCCGGCGTTCGGCGCCGCCGCCGCCGCGCCGCAACCAGCTACTGGAGGTGAGTACGCTCGGCATATCAAACGTGATTAGGTCTGACATGGTCCGTATGACCGAGAGGTCGACAGGACCCTGGGTGGAGGTGGGTTAGCCGAAAGACTTTGCCCTAGCCGGGGACCTTGTCATAGCAACTCGTCCCGTTCACAGCCCGTCCCATAGGCTGACACCTGTAGACTAATTACGTAACGCTGTTGCCAACAATTATCTGGTTTCAATGATTGAAATTGTTACTTCTGCGATTCTGTATCACCGATTTCATGGGTAAAATTGCTAACAAAGTTCCATTGCAATAAACGAGATTATTTGCAGCATCTCGCCCACAAACTGCTGTTTTTTGTTGCAAATTCAAACTCAGTCTAAACATGGTCGGCATTTTCGTGTAGTCAAAATTTGACACTTGTCGTAAGCTCAGAAGTGACAAATCGCGTTCGCATACGCGTGAAGGGGCACTTCATTATTACCAATATAATTATCGAGGTATATGTATATTATTTATACGACCATGAATAATTATGATTGACGACCTGAGTGGTTCAGTTAACATGCCGGTCCGCCACGCAGCAGTCCCGGGGTCGATACCCGGCCGAGCATCAATTGAAATGATAAATATTAATTCCTGTTACGAGTCTGGATGTTATATGTATAATAAGTTATATATATAAGTAGTTTATCAGCTATGTAGCACCCATAACACAATATTTGTTTACTTTGGATCTAAATGGCGCTGTTTGCATTGTCCAAGCGTATTTATTATATTAATATTTATCAAGTTATAACTTCGAACCCTACTACAAAGCCCATAAATGATCTTCAAACCTATCCCTCAGGCCTCTTTGGCTCATCCAACACCACGGGTGGCCTCTTCGGTGGGACGGCCACCGCGGCGGCGCCCGCCTTCGGCGCCAGCACCTCGGGCTTCGGCTTCGGTCAGTTCTCCGCTACGCCGTCGAGTGGACTGTTCGGGGCTACGCAGAATACTTCGGCGTTCGGGGCTAAGCCTGCTGGTGAGTATTGTTTTGCGTACACACATCCATATATACATACACACTTCGCTCGTAGCCCAGAGTCGCAGTCGGTAGGCAGAGTCTAAATGCATGTCCGCACATATCAGTGTCGACACGTGCTGAGAAACTACGTATCCATCAGTGTCAAATTTTGTACGATGCTGTCCGTACACGTCAGTGTCAGTGACGTTCATTGGTGTCACGGCAAGCGTCTGTGCAGCACTGACATCACTGACATCACTGACATCACTGAACGTCATTGATACTGACGTACAATATAATTTTTTATTTACACTGATCGGCATGTGTGTGTGTGTGTATAGCACGACACGTTACTGATCGGCACGTATTATCATTGATGTGTGTGGATTGGCCTTAAGATTGATTTTTTATAATAGTCAGGATTTTGTCAGTGACTTTTTACCGGCTAGAGGATCCAGCCAAGACTCGATCGTTTCGTAGTGGTTCCATTAGGGCTGGCGATCGGAACTCGTCGGCTACATTCGGCCAACTTCGTTTGAAACAGCGTTTGCACTGGGCACTACTTAGTGATCATTAGTGTATTTAATGCCACTTTCACATGTTTTGACACAGCCTAACCCCGATTTTTTTTGACGAATTTTCAAATGAAACATTGAAATTGACGCATTTCCGATTCCGATTTAGGAAATGTATAAAATTCGTAGGAAATGTGTACAATGAAATTTATTTCACACGTTTCCTGTCGATTTTAGGTGTGATATACATTTTCTAGGAATTTTATAAAATGACGGATTACATAAATTTACGGTAACATAAATATACTTCACTAAAACTCGCATAAAATTGAATTTAAAATTGATACTAAAGAAGTTAAATCCTAATTCTATGCTATCTTGTAGGCTAAAGGGGAATACTTATACTACGTTGGGAATCATCTTATATCTTCGAATGAAGCGACTTATATAATATCCATCGAATTTCGCGAAGTACGTTTGATCATACATTATAATTCCATGTCTTACGGAAGATTAAGTTTCTTCATAGCCTAATATACCTACAACACACAACTATTCATATTCATACTCATTTATTCTAGTAATGTACATACATCGTCATCATATAGGTAATTCATTGAGAATATAAATAAAAATTAACAAAAGTTAAATTTTAAATAATAAATATAACATTCTAGTTAATAATTAAAATAATACAATTCATAATTTCAACAATATTATAGCGCCTGTTGTGCCATTTATTACTTTGCCTGTTATTTGCTATGTATTTCTTGTGTACAATAAACAGTTAAATAAATAATAAAATAAATAACAATATAAATGTCATAATTAGAATTCATTAATTTGCGTCAATAAACATAAATTAATAATGTGCTTAAATAAAAAATGAATAAATAAATTGTAAATGTCACAATAATTGATGTACCTATGCCATACTGAATTGAACGTCAGGTTAGGCAGTACACAGGCACTACACAGCAGAGATGACTTGAACCTATAACCCAATGTTTTAGTGTTCTGTCGGGCTACTTGCCAACAAAGGCACGCGGTAGGAAACCCGGAACATACCCTTAAAATGTGTGACTTCAACCTATCTTCCCCCAGTATCGAGTTTCGGCTTCGGCGGCACATCGACGGCTTCGACCAGCGGCGGCCTGTTCGGCGCGCCGGCGGCCGGCGGCGGCCTGTTCGCACAGCCGCAGCCGCTGGCTTCCAGCGGCCTTTTCAATACTAGTGGTGAGGGGGTTGCTACTATACTAATATACACACATTGCCGGAAGACGCAGCGGTAGGCCTCCCATAAGGTGGACCGACGACCTGGTAAAGATTGCAGGTACCAGCTGGATGCGGAAGGCACAAGACCGGCTTTTGTGGAGATCTCTGGGGGAGGCCTATGCCCAGCAGTGGGTGTCTTCTGGCTGATATGACGATAAACACATTACATTTGCCCAGTTTTATCCCATTCATTTTGGGCCGGCACAGTATGTTTTCTTTCTCCATTCATTCCAATCCGCTGTCATTTTTTTATGCTACTCGGTAACAAACGAGCATACAGCCGACCTGATGGTAAGTGCTAACTGTCGCCCATGACATCTACAATTCATATATTTAGGTTGCAGGTAACACAAATGCAGTACCGCAGGTTGTCACTGTGAGGACTAAGATGAAATGCCTCATGCCTGTAATTGCGCTGGCTACCTTATCCCTTAAACCGGATCACAACAATGCAAGCATTGTTGGTTGGCGGCAGAAATAGATAAGGCAGTGTTACTCACCCAGGTGGACTCCTCAACCTTGACACAGTCCTACCACCTGATAAACGCTCTGTTATGAAAGTATTTTTCATTTAATTTCTTATGTATAATGGAAAATACTTATCTAATAGCTAGTGTTAAAAATTCGATCTTCCTAATAGCCATTGTTCTGTGTCCATAGGCGGGTTCGGTACGGCGGCGCCGGCGCCGGGCACGGCTCATGCCAAATACAACCCGGTGGTCGGCACCGACATGGTGGTCAAGGCTGGTGCCTCGCAGAACATCAACATCAAACATCATTGCATCACTTGTATGAAGGTAAGTGTTGGTATTACTAGATAGGACCGGTTATAGGACTGGATAAGGCAGGCTAGGCTCGTCTTAGGGCGACCTAGAGTCGCCACGCGTTGGCACGAGAGTGTCACCATACCGACTCCCTTTGTCCCAGTCTCTGGAAGTCTTTTCCCTGGCCATGAGTTACCATGGCCGGCTTGGAAGTCTTTAAATAGGCTCAGGCCGGCCGGAGCAAGGAGAATATGGCCAGGTGGGGATTTTCGGGTGACTCCAACGTCAATTGTGTTTGCGGTGCTGTCCGAACGATAGCACACCTCATATCGTGCCCTGTGTGTCCAAGTATATGCATGCTGGAGGATCTCATGACAGCCGCCGTGTGGTGTCCGGCAGAGTAGAACAGCACCAACCCCTTACACCCGTACAAGCCGACTAATGTTTTCGAAGCAAAAGATCATGAGTCTCCGTAAGCTGGAAAATGCGCAGCAGTGTTTTCCATTGTTTCATTTACAACACTGCGATCTTCAACCCGCCTGCCGTGCGTGATGTTTTTTTATTAGGTCTACTAAACTAGATGTTACACAAGACAGAAGACTTAATTAACAAAGCTTGTATGGTAGAAAACAGTGTACATCCTTCTTGAAGTAGACACAGCATGTATATATATATCACTACTTATGAGGTACCTAACTCATAAATTTCAAAACGAAAGAATTTTGAATTCAGAGATTGAACTTTAATTTTTCGTATACAAGTACACGATCACGAGTTCATTGTTTTCTTTATAAAGCCAATCGATGTCCGAAAGATATGGCAATAACTTCCCCTCTCTTGGGAGAGGCCCTAAGTCCTGCAGTGGACTGTTATGGGCTGTGATGATGATGATGACGACCATACCCTTCCTTCATAGTTTAATAATAATATATTTATGATATTCTCTTAATATATTTAGTTATATTTTATTTAGTTTTTCCCCTTATTTGCTCTTGCACTGCTATAAGATAATGTGCTAACTTACCTCTTCCCAAAGGTTGTCTAGAAGAGATCGCTTAAAGCGATAATGCCGCCTTTGCGTGCATATAAATTGTTATATTTTTCTTTTTATGTATCTTCTACTTTTGTGTGTGCAATAAAGAGTTTTTACTTACCTACTTACTTTACTTCCTTGCCCTACAGGAGTACGAAACCAAGTCCCTGGAGGAGCTTCGTCTAGAAGACTATGTGGCGGGCCGCAAGGGCGGCGGCGCCGTGTTCAGCGGGTTCCAGACGGAGGCCAAGCCGCTGTTCGGGGGTGGCGGTGAGTGTGACCATCGTAGGATTAGTATAGATTGACCTCGTGTTGGTTGGTGGACGAATGTGGCGGACTAGCGAGCAAAGACTACGTATTTCGGACAGAAATTTACCTGCCGTACTCTATGTGTACACTCCTCATCCCGCATTATTTATTTATTTGTTCATTTATTTATTTTTTATTTTATTGTGCACAATAAATAGTGTACAAAATTTACATACAGATAAAAAGAGTAAAAGAGCATTATCTGTAATGTATATGTATGTATAGTAACATATATGTGTGTATATAATATTATGTATGTATAATATGTATGTATTTTTAGTATATGTTTATGTAAGTAAGTAACTGTGTTATCAATATCTACTGTTGTAAGTTTAAGTGTACACTTTTAGTAGCTGCATTTAAGTTAAACCTGTTCCAATGACTCCAAGGTTTGCTGGTAGAAAACTCAATTAATGAGTTAGGCTCGCCTTTGTACATCTCTGTTACTGTACTGTATAATTATGTCATGTTTGTGTACAATAAAGAATAAAGAATATAAGATCACAACGGATACAGCTACATAATTAGGCATTAGGTTAGATATAGGATAAGTCAAAAGGTAATATAAGCCAATATACAACTTAGAATCCGTTGCGTATCACTTCGCCACACATCGCATTTCGGTTGGACACTGACGTAAAGTTCTGACCGAAGCCGAAACGCTCTATAAATTATTTCCAAGATTGGCTACAAGCTACAATAATCAATTGAATTATGTTAAAACTTTAAATATGAAAGGCCTATATAGACTGTTTAATATAGAAAGGTAATTGAAATCATCCATGTATTATAGATTTTTAACATCTAGAGATGTTAAAAATATTACCTTGCAATTTATTTGTCAAAAATAGTAATTATTACCATTATCATTATTAGTAGTTTCAGGCCGAAGCCGAAGGTTTCGCCGAAGGTGTTTTTGGCCGAGGGTGGCCGAAGCCGAAGCCGAAACCGAAGCTGAAGCTTCAGTCGGACACTACAAGTCTTATTTTTTTTATATCAGTCGATAGGCAAACAGGCAAACGGGTCACCTGATGGAACATTGTCACCACTGCCTATGGACATTAGCAACACCAAGAATATCCACTTCTAAAACCCTAGGTCACGTCATAGACAAATGTTTAGCCACTCCACTGCCAAAGACTGCTATGGGCTGTGATGAAACGTCATTTATTTTATTATTTATTTAATATTGCAATTGATCCATGATCCAATCTGGTCAGGTTCCCCTGGTAGCAGGGTCATGGAGGTCAGGTGGCAGTCGTTCCACTGTAATTGCCTGACCTGCCAAATCCTGGATCATGGTCAAGGCGGACCCCGGGCCCTCATTCTCGAGAGCACAACCGGGACATTAACGCCAAGATGATTATTTTTTTATTTAATATTGTAATTGTTCTGCAGCGTTCGGCCAGACCGCCACCACGACAGCTTCCAGCGTGTTCGGCGGCGGACTCGGCGCCAACACTGGCTTCGGGCAGAACGGTGAGTACTATAAGAATAAGAAATACTTATTTACACAAACAGACACACCTATATATGCCAAATTGGTTAGAACGGACGTTGATCGATTGGGACTGATTCGTGTGTGGTCAGAGCGATTACTTGATTTAAATAATTTAATTCGTTAAAATTTGATGTAGGTGAGTAGAACAGGGATCTAAAAAGGCATTAGCGTTTTATATTTTTATTAATGTTAGATAGACTACCACAAAGTTTTCTGATCCGGTGGCCAATACTGGAACTAAGTGACGCCATTTTGCGTTGTCATGTCAGTGTCAACAACAGAGACGCTGCAGATAAATGTGTGACAAATTAATGTGAATCATATTATGAAACGCAAATGTGGTAATTTTAGACCCTCTGTATATGATTTTTTTCATATTATGTACAATAGATATAACACAGCATTGTATGCAAAAAAAAGGTAAGTAGGGGCAGGGTAGGTGTAGTTGTAGGGTAGTGTTAGGGTTAGGTAGGGGTAGGTGTAGTTGTAGGGTAGTGTTAGGGTTAGGTAGGGGTAGGTGTAGTTGTAGGGTAGTGTTAGGGTTAGGTAGGGGTAGGTGTAGTTGTAGGGTAGTGTTAGGGTTAGGTAGGGGTAGGACAACACGCGGACGCGAGGACAAGTCGCGCCAGGCCAACTAGCTAGAATTTAAAAAATGATGACCCAGCCATCTCCATTGTACTTACTTATAAAATAATCATCTTGGCGTTAATGTCCCGGTTGTGCTCTCGAAAACGAGGGCCCGGGGTGCGCCTTGACCATGATCCAGGATTTGGCAGGTCAGGTAATTACAGTGGAGCGACTGCCATCTGACCTCCATGACCCTGCTACCAGGGGAAACTGACCAGATTGGATCATGGTTACACATCCAGTCACCTGAATGTGCAGGTTTCATCACGATGTTTTCCCTTACCGTAAGAGCATCGGTTAGTATTCAACTAATGTACATAACTCAGAAAACAGTCATTGGTACATGGCCGGAGCGGGATTCGAACCCGGAACCTCTGGCTTACGAGTCGGATACTGTAACCGCTCGGCCACCGACGCTCTTTGTACTTACTTGATCGCTTGATCCCATTATCTTAGTGACCCTATAATTGTCCCCGTGTTTTATGTACCGGCTTTTGTTTGTGTTAAATGTAATTGTATTGCAAATTATCATGTGGCGTCCTTTGTAATAAATGTTTTCTTTCTTTCTTTCTTTCTTAGCTGGTGCGTTCTCCTTCGGCGGTGGTACGGCCGCGAACACAAGTACAACAGGGCTGTTCGGCGCGGCCAAGCCCGCCTTCGGGGCGCCCTCCACTTCTGGTGAGTTACTTTCGTTGCCTGCTGTATCATTTTTTTTTATACCATTAAGGTGGCAAACAAGCTTACGGCCCGCCTGATGGTAAGCAGTCACCGCAGCCTATGGACTTCTGCCATACCAGCGGCACCACCCACGCGTTGCCGACCCTGTAAAAACATTTGCACCCCTTTCTTGAAGAACTCCATGTTGTACTCACCAGGGAACACCTCTCCCGGTAGTTCATTCCACAACCGTAGTGTGCGTGGGTGAAAGTTCCTTTGGAACCGCACAGTTCGCTACCAATTCGGCTCCAAGGTGTGAGGATGAACTCCCTGTCGGAGAGTGTAGCTGTAGGCATCATGGCAATCAGTCAATTGTACCAATTTGTGCATGAAATTTTAATAAATAAATTAGGGACGCAGGAAAATTAGTCATTACCCTGGATTTTAATATGTAGGTACCTAATGCTTTTTCTCAAGGACTAAAATCAGTTATTTCAGTCTGAAGTAAGGTATTTAAAACAAGAACGAGTAAAATCGGACGCTAAGTTCAGTCGCTTTGTTTAAAAATCGAACAATCCAATATGGTGGCAGTTTGTTTTTATAATTACGGATTTTCTCCCGTATAGATTTTTTGGGAATTTTGGGATATCCGTCAGGACATTATTTTCTACATTTTCACCAATTTTATATTGAAATACAGGAAAATTCCACGAAAAATTTTCCTTTCTCTTGTTTACGCCGGTATAACGTCTTTCAGATCAAGTTTCACAAAAACTAACGTCTCCCCGAATTTGTCTTATAATCAATAATCATACTTTTGACATGAACTCTCGCACATATCTTTGGCCAGTCTAGTTAGCTCCGATTGTATTTTTTTTCCTAATGAAAGAGGACCCTTGAGAGGACGACCCAGAAAAACATTTACTGATCAGATCAGTAATGTTCTTAAAAAAGCTGGCGGTTCGAAGTAGCAAATATAAAAGGAGGTGTATGAAAAGAGTTGTGGATATATGCGAGGCTAAGAAGTTATGTCAGGACAGAGCAAAGTGGCGGTCCATAGTCTCTGCCTACCCCACCTGTGGGACAGAGGAGTGAGCTTTATGCGTCTATTTTAAAACTTATTTCATCTTTATCCAGGTGCGAGTCTGTTCGGACCAACCACCACCTCGACTTCCACGTTCGGCGCCCCTGCGCCATCTTTCGGACTTGCCACACAGAACCAGGTGACTATTGTATTATTTTATTTACTTAAAACCAAAAGCAATGATTACAATATAAAATATCACTGGCAGCACAGAGCCAATTACAGGTTTCTACCAATAGAAACTGGATAAACATAAACTAATACATACTTAGCTAAAAGTTAAGCATACCGAACAGTCTATAGGACTACAATTTCAAAGGAGGTCCGGACAACCCAGCCTATATGACCAATAACGTCGAGCTATATGTCATTGGAAAGGATTTTTCATTTTCTACAACTTTTCTTATAGCGATGGCGACAACTCTCGAATCACTGTGGGAAAAAAGTTATGTCATTTAGGCCGAATTTTCCAGTACAAAATGAAGTTTATTTTAATTGGCCATAACTTTTTTCCCATAACGATTCAAGAGTTGTCGCCGTAGTAAAAGTTGCAGACAATAAAAGATCCATTCCAATGACATATCGCTCAACGTGATTGGTCATATAGGCTTGGTGGTCCGGACCTCCTTTGAAATTGTAAAGCCTTATGGACTGTTCGGTATGCTTAACTTTTAGTTAAGTATGTTATGATCGCTCAACGTTATTGGTCATTAGGCTGGGGTCCATACCTTTCTGCCGGTCCTCCTTTTAACTAAAATATGCATATAATAGGACCACCATAAGTCCGAATTGACTGACAGTAGTAAAAATTATAAAATGTGGATATGGCAATAATCTGGGGATAATCTGTCCTTGTCAGTCCTTCTTGTAAACATTCAGATATTTGGCTTGAACTTGAACTTTTAGTTTGATTAAATTATTAATTATGCTGAAAATTATCACTCTCACTTCCTTTTTAATTATTTTTCCCATTATTTAATCATATTTTTTATAACTCACTAAAATAAACAATCCTACAGAAATCATATTGTTTGTTATGACCTTTATGAATGACGTTCTATTACTTTTAAAAAGCTTGTCATAAGTTGCCATACAGCGCTTTTTTTTTTTTAGTAGGTGATCGGACTTAGCGTGGTCTTATTATACAATACTCGAAAATAATGCAACAATATTTAATTAAACTGTGTTGAAAAAACGCTACAACGTTTCGAAGTAATACTTAAGTATGCGGTTTCTTGCTGACTCACAACTTATGTTAAATATATCAAGATCAATTCTCCTGGAAAAAAAACATTGAAATTGCTCGCAATAGAAAGGTGTTCTTTCTGTGTTTATATTATATTATTAAGTCATTCAACGCATTGGTTGAAGCGTCGGTATCCAACTCTTAAACGAACCTCTCGTTTAAGAGTTCGATACCCACTGCGGCCATGTACCAATGACTCTTTTCTGAGTTACGTACATTAGTTGCTCGTTCTAACCGATGCTCTTACAGCGAGGGAAAACATCGTGATCAAACCTGCACATTCAGGCGACTGGATGTGTAAACCATGATCGAATTTGGTCAGGTTCCCCTGGTAGCAGGGCCACGTTCTGTTTCACAAAAACTGACGACTTACAACTGCTAGTGTGTAGTCGCAGACGTCCTTTAGTCATCATCATCTTGGCGTTAATGTCCCGGTTGTGCTCTCGAGAACGAGGGCCCGGGGTCCGCCTTGATCATGATCCAGGATTTGGCAGGTCAGGTAATTACAGTGGAGCGACTGCCATCTGACCTCCATTACCCTGCTATCAGGGGAACCTGGCCAGATTTTATTATGGTTACACATCCAGTCGCCTGAATGTGCAGGTTTCATCACGATGTTTTCCCTCACCGTAAGAGCATCGGTTTTTTATTGCGTAGACGTTATTGGCCTAGGACGGCAGGCCGCCCGATACGACCAGAGACTGCAGGCGGGCTGTTAATGTGTGGAGCCCTTAAGGATGCGTATCAACTGCAACCGACAGGCGATCGGCTCCATCCAAATCGAAGCGTCTGTTACTAGCTGAACTCTCGTTCTCCAACAGCGTCTGTTAAAAAAAAATAATCATCTTGGCGGTAATGTCCCGGTTGTGCTCTCGAGAACGAGGGCCCGGGGTCCGCCTTGACCATGATCCAGGATTTGGCAGGTCAGGTAATTACAGTGGAGCGACTGCCATCTGACCTCCATGACCCTGCTACCAGGGGAACCTGACCAGATTTGATCATGGTTACATATCCAGTCGCCTGAATGTGCGCCTCACCGTAAGAGCATCGGTTAGTATTCAACTAATGTACATAACTCAGAAAACAGTCATTGGTACATGGCCGGAGCGGGATTCGAACCCGGGACCTCTGGCTTACGAGTCGGATACTGTAACCGCTCGGCCACCGACGCTCTTTATCCTACAGCGTCTGTTAATAGTTGTATTCCCTCGTTCCCCACCCAGCAATCAACAAGCCTGTTCGGCGCGAAGCCGGCGGCGGCCGGGGCGTTCGGGGGCTCCGCCGCGGCGCCCGCGTTCGGCTTCGGCGCGGCGGCGGCGGGCGGGCTGTTCGCGCCCAAGCCCGCGCAGCCGCCGAACGCGTTCGGCCAGCCCGCGCCCGCGCCCGGTGAGTACTACCCGCCAGTAGAATGACAGGTGGTAGGACTCTGTGCCCGGTGAGTACTACCCGTCAGTAGAATGCCAGGTGGTAGGACTCTGTGCCCGGTGAGTACTAGCCATCAGCCGCACATGCGAAGCCAACGCGCGAAGGCAAGGCTGACGCGTTTGTAAGTACTGGCCATCAGTAGAATTGTTCATTGTTGTTCATTGTTCATTTATTGCATCAATTAAAAATTTACATTTCCGCTTTGTTAAATTCCAATTGTTACAAATTATTATTACATAGTGTTATTTTAACATATATCTTAAAATATATAGGTATTAAATTCATTGATATTCATAATCGTAATTATAATGCTTATTGTGTGTCTATGTTTGGGTCAATGACATTGTTTTATGCGTTTGTAGAATTCGTCTATATTATAGCAAGCTATGTCAACCAAAACATTTTTTAGTTTGTTTGTGAATGTGTCAACATTTGATGCATCCCTTACATCCGACGGTAATGCATATAGCTTAGGGCCTACGACATCCAGCAACTTGCGCGCCTTGGCGCGGCGACGAATACCAGGTGGTAGGACTCTGTCAAGCCTGAGGAGTCCGCAGATAGGAGCAGAAGAGATAAAGGAGGGAGCGAAGGAGTAAGGCAGCTGGTCGATGGGCAGGAGTGTGTGTTGTGACGCCAGCCCGCTAAGGGCCACAAATCCAGGTGTTCTATATCCACTCTGAATATGGAACACCTGGATTTGTGGGTGTCAAGAAGTGCGCACGCCCAAAGAGCCACTGACGAGTAAGCGTGCGCATCTCCCGGGATTGGGTCTGACGCGGTCCGGAGGACCGAGAGGTCGATAGGTCCCTGGATGGAGGTGGGTTAAGCGGGCGGATAACGCGGCGCGTTCGTGGGTATTAGCAATCAATCGAATATCAGGTGGTAGGACTCTGTCAAGCCTGAGGAGTCCGCCCGGGTAAGTACCACCGCCTTATCTATTTCTGCCGCCAATCAACGATGCTCGCGTTGTTGTGTTCCGGTTTGAAGGATAAGGTAGCCAGCGTAAATACAGTCCTAAATATAGTCCTCACAGTGACAACGCATTTGCGGTTCTATATATAAATCGTAGATGTTATGGGCGACAGTTTCCGCTTGCCATCGGGTGGGCTGTCAGCTCGTTTATCACTGCGTAGTATATACAGGTATAAGAAAAACAATTTAGGCTTCTGAATTTGGCCAAATGCTCAAACAACTGTATCCCAAACACCCATACCTCCTACCCGCATAACACCGACCATTCTTACGTCACTTAGGTTGAAGTAATTGTTGTATTTACCTATAATTGGGGTGCATATAAGTCTTGTACCTTGTCTAAACTAATGTTTTTACTTTTATTATTCATTTATTTAACAGTTTATTGTGCACAGGAAATACATAGCAAATAACTTATAAATGGCACTACAGGCACTACTTTTTTCTAAAAGAAATCTCTTCCAGCAGGCCTTCGGAAGTGTGATGTGATCATGAGACGCCGATAGGACGTGCATAATATTACCTATCTTTATAGGCATATATATAAATATATTTATTCTATTTACAAACACAAATATCTACAAATATATACATACACACATACATACATACATATCTATTTATAATATAATAATAATATATGCTACATACAGACATATGTGTAATCTGTTGGTATATTTAATAAATAAATAAATTCCATCCCTTCGGCAGCCTTCGGCGGTCTCACGGGCGGCTTCGGAACAGCTGGGACGGCCGCGCCGGCCGCCGGCGGCCTGTTCGGCACCGCTTTCAAGCCGCCGGCCGCACAGCAGCCTACGTTCGGGTTCAATAATACCGGGTTGGGTGAGTTGTGCTGTGTTTTATATTTTAGTATAGGTACATTGTTATACTGTGTGTATAGTTTTCCCTGGAGAGGACAACATGGAGTACTTCAAGAGAGGGGTGAAAAGGTTTTCACAGGGTCGGCAACGCGTGGGTGATGCCCCTGGTATTGCAAACGTCCATAGGCTGCGGTGACTGCTTACCATCAGGCGACCCGTAAGCTTGTTTGCCACCTTAGTGGCATAAATAAATAAAAAATGTCGTATGTGTCAGAACATCTGTTATTTTATGTTTTGTAATAAGTATGCTGTTAGTGTACCTTATAAAATAAAATGTCTCGTATCCTCCACCAGGCGGCGCCACTGGCGGTGCGTTCAACAATACCTTCGGCGGTGGGGTCAAGCCGGGGTTCGGCGCCGGCGGCGGACTCTTCTCCGGCGGCACCTCGCTGCCCACCTTCAACACTGGTATGCACGCACGCACGGGCACGGGAGTGCACGGTTGCATTGTCACACACGCACGCACTGTGGGAGCACAGCTGCGAAGGGAATGAACCGGTCCAGACCGGCTTACTGTACACATGACAGCACCTTGACATGTTCTGACTTTGGACTGTCTCCGTCTCCGGTAGGATGAACAGTCAAGCCAAGAAGCTGGTTTAGTGGTTTATTTAGACGTTTTGACAAAATTTCCCTGTAACGAAAATATCGCAGAAGTCGTGGCTGTTAACTATCAAAATATCCCTGCAAGAGAAAACCGACCTTGTTGCTTTAAGACCTGCATCTGAATTTCTATCTGAATAACACAGACAGAAGTTAGAACTCGCTGTCAATTGTAACTTAAAATAAATTGGTAAGCAGGTTACAATGATTAGCGGAATGTAGATTTAAATGAATGATATCATTACTACGGACAGTTGCTAAGAGAATGGATTTAAATATTTGAATTTCGAATGTGATTAGGTGTTACAGTTTTGATTTAAAATAGAAATTATTAATGAAAATTCATGATTTTATTAAATCTAAACACTCGCAGTATTGTCCATTTAGATTCCACAGAGTAAAAACTATTTTTTAATTTATCATTTAGATTCCAACGGGTCACCAATTTACGTCAGAGTTTTATGACATGCATTTGAACTTCAACCTTAAAGCAAGCTTGGTTGAGCTTACACAGGAGCATACGTCCACATTTTGTTCATAAATTTTTTAAATCTGTCATATTCAGTGCAAATTTTCTTTTCAACAGGCACAGACAGTGGTCTGGGCGGTGGGCTATTCAATAACACTAGCACCTTGGGCGGCGGGCTAGGTGGGCTAGGTGGTCTGGGCATGGGCACTGGACTTAATACCAGGTGAGAGCATATTAAATCCTTAGAATAAAACCCAACTAAAAAAGGAATTCCACATATGTAGGTATGTAGTAAATTTAAGGTGCACGCCATCTGCGTCTCGATTTTGCCCTCTCTCTTGTGTTGGTCGGCTGGAAGATATTTCTTTAGAAATAAGCTGTACCTGTTGTGATCTTATCTGTGTGTCAATTTTGTATACTTTTTATTGTGCACAATAAATGTTAAATAAATAAATAAAATAAAAGCAAAATTTGAAATTTAAAATAAAAAACATAAAGTAAAAAGTAAAATTAAAAAATAGTTATTTCCACTAAACATCTTTATAAATTGAGCACACTTTTTCGGTAGGATCTGCACTAAGATATTATCTTGTGTCGCAGAGGCTTAAAAGAAAGTACAGGAAACCAGGGTAACAATTATTGAATTCAGCGGTTCAAATACAATTGGAAATAATTGTAATTATTTCCAAATGTGTTTGAAATATTTAAACATAAAGAAGTTACGAACATGAATATCTTGAATATAATTTATTAATATACTTTAGCTAATGGCTTGATGTCGTCAAAAATGATAAAAATCATCTTGACGTTAATGTCCCGGTTGTGCTCTCGCGCACGAGGGCCCGGGGTCCGCCTTGACCATGAGCCAGGGTTTGGCAGATCAGGTAATTACAGTAGAGCGATTGCCATCTGGCCTTCGCGACCCTGTTGCCAGGGGAAGGCCAGATTGGATCATCCAGTCGCCTGAATGTGCAGGTTTCATCACGATGTTTTCCCTCACCGTAAGAGCGTCGGTTAGTATTAAACGAATGTACATAACTCAGAAAAGAGTCATTGGTACATGGCCGCAGTGGTATTCGAACCCGGTACAGAAATAGAACAGTTTATAACAGTTTTCATTTATTTATTTATGATAATTCCTCCACACAGCGGCGCCCTAGGCTCTGCCCTCGGTGCATCGGCGGCGGGCAACGTACACGAACAAATACTGTCGCTCGTAGCGCGTCCGTATGGGGATTCACCGCTGTTCAAAAACCTACAACCGGATACCGGTAAGATTATTTTTTTTACTACTTATGAAAAAAAAAAAAAGGAAAATGTTTATTTTGTATAAAAAGAAAAACAATGTAAACAAATTCGATTATTGTCGACCATAAAAAATAACTACGAACATAATGAGGGTTTTCGCGAGTCCTAAATCCGGGAGATGGCGTTGCTGTGACGTGAGGTTTGCTGTCAGAGGTTTCTCATACAGTATAACTTCTATATTGTATGGTTTAGGCCCTAAACTTTAGGGGCTGATTTTTTAAAAACGTAATGTAAAAATAAATTTACTATAGTGAACCCATTTTTATTCATTTCGTTGCTGGCGGTTCTGGGTTTTTGTCTATGACTTTTTAGCCATGCGCTTTCAGTGTCTCGACTTGCATTCATATTTATTCGTACACACTTAGGCGCGACCTTAGACGAGTCGTCCAAGACTGGAGTGGCCCCCGCGGCCTCCGCTGGGGGGCCCACCTACCGCGTGCCGCCCACCGCCGCCGCTGCTACCCGCCTCACTTTAAGGCCTGGGCCGCCGCCGCAGCATGATAAGGTAAAGGACAGACACCCCACACACAAGCACACACGCAGACGCACATGCACTTACAAACATACAATTAGTTATATTTAATTAACAATAACTAAATGCACAAACTTTAATATAATGTTTATTTCAAACTAAACACATATTATATTAGACGGGACTCTCGTGACCACGGTGGGGGTAACCCTACCGAAACGTCGGTAAAACAAATCGAAAAGGTACGTTGCGTGTAAGTCCCGTCTACTATAATCATATGTTTTAAATGTAATAAAACTTTATTACTAAAATGTACAGGAGATTGGGAGCCTGGAGATCCGTCACATAGGTTTTGCAACCTAGCACAGACTCCAGTTCTCAACAAGGATCTTGATGCTGTTTATATTTCACATGTATAGTGTTGTCATTTGCGAAAAATTTAATGTATTATGTATTTGGCCGTGTGGTGTCCGGCAGAGTAGAATAGCACCAACCCCTTACACTCGTGGGTGTCGTACAACGCGACTAATGTTGTCGAGGCATAAGATCTTAGAGAAACTGGGCACCACCGTTTTTCATTGTTATATTTACGACACTGCGATCTCCAACCCGCCTGCCAAGCGTGAGGATTATAGCATTAACCTCCCATTTGGAGGGAGAGGCCCTAAGTCCTTCAATGGACTGTTATGGGCTGCGATGATGAATGAATAATAACTATAGGCACAAACTTAATTTAATGTGATATAAGGTACAGGGTGTTAGTAGCTGGGTCACGGAGGTCAGTTGGTAGTCGCTCCACTATAATTACCTGATCGCCAAATCCTGGATCATGGTTAAGGCGGACCCTGGGCCCTCGTTCTCGAGAGCACAACCGGGACATTAACGCCAATATGATTTTTTTTTAAAAGGTACAGAAGGTTGGGATCCTGGAGATCCGTAACACAGGTTCTATAAACCAGCACAGACTCCAGTTCCGTTGCATTTAGAGAAAAATAAACGTATTTGTATTGTATTATATTCAATATCTCTCATCTCCACCCAGAAATCGCTGTATTAGTATTTATTGTATTGAATTGTATTGTATTGTATTTCTCCCGTTACCCAGAAATCCCTATTCGACGGCCTAGAAGAGTCGGACGCCAGTCTGGAAGACAAGCTGACCCTACGGCCGAGTCGGAAACGGCTCACGCTGCGGCCCAAGGCGGACGACAACAGTGTAGGACAAGTGGATAGTAATCATCGGTGAGTTTGGTTTGTTTTATTTATATAATAATAAATCTTTATTTCAGGCAATAGACCCATAAGTTTACATTACAAATAATTAAAATTCAGAATCTAATGAAAAATTAAAATCAAATAAAATGGTATAAATTGTCAATCCTACAGCTAAAACACAATTAAAACTTCACTAATAGCCATTATATTGTTCGTCAATCACTGGTTACTTTCGATTTCGCACTGAAATATAGAAAGTCAGGTATTTGACTGCCATCTCACCTGATGCTAAGTGCAGATGCAGTCAACGATGGCGCATACCTGACTATTAAATATAAATAAATAAATATTTTTGTGGACAAATTCACACAGCGCCATCTAGCCCCAAACTAAGCAAAGCTTGTAATATGGGTACTAGATTACTGATATATTACTTAAATACTTTTTTAAATACATACTTATTATACATAGAACACCCAGACCCGTAACAGAAATTAAAATTCATCATTTCAATTTCTGCCCGGCCGGGAATCGAACCCGGGACCTATTGCGTGGCATGTTTTCCACTGAGCCACTCAGGTCGTCAATACAACAACAATACATATTCACTGTTGTCTTAAAGAGACCCAAGTTGTAGCGCTCAGGGAAAACATGTGCAGGCAGCGAGTTCTAGTCCCTTTGTGTTTATTGGGTGACCGGTAGGATTTGTTTCACGTGATGTCTTGACTTTACCGTATCCGATCTTACCCTACCCCTACCCTATTAGCCTTACCCCATCCCTACCTTTTTTTTTATTTAAGACAGCAGACAAACAGGCCACCGGGCCACCTGATGGTGCATGGTCACCGCCGCCACCAATGCGTTGCCCGCCTCTGAGGAGACCTCCGGAGGAGACCCTTACTTTGCCCCTACCCTACTTTACTTTACCACCCCCTACCCTTATCTTGCATATAAACAAACCTTGTCATGACACTGACAAATGCAAAAAAAAAATCATTTAGATACAGTTGACGTCCTGACGACCTGAATGGTTCGGTGGTCAACGGTCTGCCACGCAAGAGGTCCCGGGTTCGATTCCCGGCCGGGCAGAAATTAAAATGATGAATTCTAATCGGATGGATCTTAAAAAGTTTGAGATTCAGAATTTCTTTAAAATTATCATTCTGTGCCATTATTGTATTTTATGGTTTTATCTACTATGTTGAATTGATTATCACACGTTTCCTATTTCCAATATTTGGGTTAGCAGCGAGTGTTAAAAAATATAATAAACATTTTTTTTTAACACGGAATTTTTGTAATTAGAATAACCACACATAATAATTAGATACCTTTTTAAATAAAAATGGATATAAAATTCCGTTTTCTCCACAGGTCGGCGGAAGAAACGACGCGTACAGAACTCGAGCGCTCGGAGACCACAGACGGGCGCTCGCCTGTCACACAACACGAGAAGGAGAAACTTCATACCGTTGAAGAGAATAATAGTAAGTTATATAGTCAGTCAGTATGACCGTGTGGTGTCCGGCAGAGTAGAACAGCACCAACCCCTTACACTCGTGGGTGTCGTACAAGGCGACTAATGTTTTCGAGGCAAAATATCTAGAGTATCCGTAGGCTGGGAAATGGGCAGCAGCGTTTTCCATTGTTATATTTCTAACACTGCGATCTCCAACCCGTCTGCCAAGCGTGGAGATTATGGCGATAGCCTCCCCGAGAGGCCCTAAGTCCTACCGTGGACTGTTATGGGTTGTGATGATAAATAGGAAATGCAAAAATACACTTCCACATTATTTCATGTCTCTCTTATGACAGAGTCGATTCACATTTCTGAGTTAATATTGCAAATTCAACCTTATATCAACAATGTAATGCTCATTTTTGTTCTGGGTAAGAAATAAGGATTATTTTGCATAACGTTTAATTATGGGCGACAGTCACCACTTTCCATCAGGTGGGCTGTCTGCTTGTTTGCCACTGCGTAGCATAAAAAAGGTATTTAAGCTTAACATAGACTTTATTCTAGAAGCTAATATAATTTTATTTTTGTTCCAGATCTCGACAACAGCTCCTACAAAATTCCCAACTGGTGAGTCTCGATTGCCATTCGTTTGTACTTTGATACATAAGCAAATTTATTTTTTTGTGTCCAGTAACCTTTACCCTTTGATTTTTTTGTCAAGGGAAATCCCAAATAAAACTAGTGAATTTCAAAAAGTTCAACTGTCGACGTCAAAAATGTCTACAGAGGCTTCTAAAGGCCTTTTCAGATAGGTATAGTAATTGGCTTCCTGTTAACTGTATAAGATATCAATTGCAATGTTATAGCTGTAAGTCTTCCGAAAATAAATAAATAAATAAATAAATATAGACACACCAGTGCCGATAAGTAAAATATCCATCAGTGTCGGTGAAAAAGGATATTGTAGCATACATTTTGTACACTATATATTGTATACTCAGTTATGTACATTAGTTGAATACTAACCGATGCTCTTACGGTGAGGGAAAACATCGTGAGGAAACCTGCACATTCAGGCGACTGAATGTGTAACCATGGTCCAATCTGGTCAGGTTCCCCTGGTAACCGGGTCATGGAGGTTAGATGGCAGTCGCACCACTGTAATTACCTGATCTGCCAAATCCTGGATCATGGTCAAGGCGGACCCCGGGCCCTCGTGCGCGAGTGCACAACCGGGACATTAACGCCAAGATGAGATGATATTGTATACTACTATATTTTTTTTTTTTTTTTTTGGCGGTAGGACTAAAGTAATAAACAAGTAGTGGATCATCAATTTATTGTAATTATTAGTAATTGTGCATCATTTTGTGTTTAACTACTATTACTGATACAAGTGGGTGATAAATTACATACCATACTGTTTGCATCCATTTATATGCACTAATAAAGAAGAGATCTGCAATCCTGCCGGTGACATAACCTCACTTCAATTATTATCACATCACAACTAAGTATACTTTTATTCTTCACTTTTTAAATAAATCATGGCCACTCTTAAGGATGTCTCAGAAAACCAAAAGGCTCTGTCAGCATTGATCGCAGAGAAGATGGGCTATTTCCAGGCTGAACTTAATGCTATTAAGTCTCCAAATGCTGACAAATTGGCAGGGGAATTCACCTCCTTTATGGATCTTACTCTGCAATTTTTCTCTGCCATCCAATTGCAAATGGATGGGTTGAGTGGTGTTGTTGACTCCATGGAATCGAGACACCGAAGGAAGTATCTTCTATTCAACGGCATCCAGGAGAAAGAGGACGAAGTTTTAACATCCACAGTAGTCAATGTATTGCATAACCAATTAAATATTGGCGAGGCATCTCCACAATCTATTCGCTCATGTCATCGCTTGGGTGGACTTTCTGACAACAAAACTGGCCCCCGTCCAGTCTTGGTGCGATTCATGGACAATGCTGTTCGTGTGGCTGCTTGGACTAACAAAACTAAATTGAAAGGTACCAACATTGTATTGCATGAGTTCTTGACAAAGACCCGACAGTCAATTTTTATAGCGGCTCGACTTCATTTCGGGATGAGAGGTGTCTGGACTGCAGAGGGTTGTGTTGTGGTCAAGCTACCCTCTGGTGGGATTAAGCGCGTCTATACGGCAGCGGAATTGGATATTCTGACAGGAAAGTATCCCAAGGAAGACATTAACCCTTCTCCAGGAAATATCTCAAGCCCTCGGCAGGCAATCACTACGTCTGTTCCTACGGTCACCCCCGCCCCCTCTTTGAAGAAAAGCGCTGACGCGCCAATGAAGAAAAGTCAGCGCGATAGGAAGAAAGTCGTTCGCTAAGCATGTTATTCTCTGCTTTCGTAGCTAACTGAATGTCACCATTCATGTTATTGTTTTGTTTTCACTTCGCCTGTACTGTAGCTTAGTTAGCACGTAACGTAAATTTTATTGTACGCTTTGCTGTATGTATAGCTTTGTAGACTTGCTATCGATTTATCAGTTTTACCCGCTTCCTTTTACATTTTATTCTTGCTTCAAATACGTAAAGTAAACAAACAGGCAATATTTTGTCGTGTCAAGTGAATTTGTATTTATCTGTCACTGTCACTCTGCACTCAATGTCAATGTCACTGCCGATACGCATTTGATAGTTTTTTTTTTTTTTTCCCGGCCTGGAATCATTTCTCATATCGCTTTTCTTTAATGTTTTTTTCACGGCACGGAAAAACACACGATAAATACCAATATTAATTTTGATTCGATTTATTGTTTCACTTGAATTTTATTTTCTTATTGTGTTTTTTTAGTTAAGTATTAGTTATTAGTTGTGATTACTAGTCGACCGGCAGGTCGCGATCTTGAATTTGCTCAAACCCCTATTTATTTGTTTTTAAAACCGTTCATTTAGCTATAGCTTTCCGGAATATTACATTTATTTTGTTTACCCACCTACACATAATAAATCTACATAGAATATTTATATTTGTGTCGCATGTCCGATACTGAGGGCTCCTTTTACTCCGCTTGTTCGTCTCCTAATTCATCTTTCCAGTCAATTGACAACAATATATCTGTCTCTTTACGTGACATTTTCGCGAATGATAGCTCGCTCAATGTTTGTCATTTGAATGCCCAGAGTATCCCGCAACATTATTCAGAACTTGTTGAAGCTTTCTCGTCAGTCCCCGTACATGCTATACTCATTTCCGAGTCATGGTTGAAGCCATCTTTGCCCTCCACTTCATTCGGTCTTCCTGGGTACGTCCTCATACGCAACGATCGCATTGGGAAACGTGGTGGTGGAGTCGCAATTTATTTGCGAGCGGATATCTCATATAAAATTATGGCTTTCTCTTGCCCTACTTACTCGGCTTCTCCTGAATACCTAATCTTAGAGGCTAAGGTCAGGGGTGTCAGGCTCGCCCTAGGAGTCATTTATTGTCCACCCGGTATTGATTATTTCTCACAGCTTGACACACTTCTGGTGTCAGTCTCTTCAGAGAATTTGCATACGGTGGTGATGGGTGATTTTAACACTGATCTCTGCACGCCTAGTCTCAGAAGCCGGAAGCTTATCTCTTTGGTTGAGTCGGCTAGCCTTCGCGTGCTCCCTCTTCATCCCACTCACACCAATTTTGAGTCTCCCGATACCTGGCTCGACCTCATACTTACCTCCTCCTGTGCATTGGCCACTAATCATGGACAGATGTCAGCACCGGGATTTTCCAGGCACGACCTTATTTACTTGGGGGTTAACATCAAACCGCCTAAACCTAAACCGGTGACTATTAATCTGCGTTGTTTTGGGGGCATGGACTTGGACGCGCTTGGGGTGGATGCGGCGAGTCTGGATTGGAGTGCGTGTCTTGCTGCATCATCCATTGATGAAAAAATATCTATTTTCAACGAATCCATTTTGTCTATATTTGATACGCATGCACCCAAACGTACTGTAAGGATTAGGCATCCGCCGAGCCCGTGGATTACTGAAGGGGTTCGCATGGCCATGCTTAAGCGGAACAAGGCCTTTCGTAAGTTTAAAGTGGATCGTACTGAGGCGAACTGGTCATCATATAAATTCGCACGCAATTTGACCAATAAAATTGTTAGAAACGAGAAACGCCGTTACTTCCATAAAAGCCTGACTGATTCCTCGACCGCTAATATATGGAAGTTTCTCAAGACGGTTGGTGTTGGCAAGCCACGAGCTCCGGAGCAGAGGCTGCCTTTTTGTCCTGACGTCCTAAATCGTCATTTTTCTGTTACACCTCAATTAGATAGGGACATTAAGGCAGATACTATTGGTTTTGTTGCTTCTCTACCTAAGCCTTCAGTTCAGTCCTTTGAATTTTGTGCGGTCTCTGAGGATGAGGTCAGGAAAACTCTGACATCCGTTCAATCTAAGGCGGTGGGATGCGATGAGGTGAGCAGAGATATGATTTTTCACATTTTTAATTCAGTCCTTTCAATATTAACGCATATTATTAACTTTTCACTCTCTACTTCCTCCTTTCCTAATCTTTGGCGTAAGGCAATGGTCATTCCACTTCCCAAAATCTCCTCTCCTACTTCGTTAATTCATCTTAGACCAATATCAATTCTACCCTATCTGTCAAAAATTCTCGAGGCCATTGTCCACAAACAATTGTCTTCCTTTGTGCTCTCCAATGATCTCATAAGTCCGTTCCAGTCCGGTTTCCGACCTGGACATAGTACGGCTACTGCTCTACTTAAGGTTACTGAAGATGTAAGGGAGAGTATGGAGAACACTAAATTGTCAATCCTTGTATTAATTGATTTTTCTAATGCCTTTAACAACGTCGATCATGACATCTTGCTGGCTGTCTTATCACATCTCGGTGTCTCGTCCTCGGTTATTGATTGGTTCACGTCGTATCTTCGCGGTCGTCAACAGGCAGTTACGGCTGATGGGTTAACGTCTAGCTGGTGCAACCTTGAGACGGGTGTCCCGCAGGGTGGTATCCTCTCCCCCCTTCTTTTTTCAATTTTTATAAACCAACTTACTCGTTGTCTCAGCTGCTCGTATCACCTGTATGCTGACGATTTGCAGGTATATGCGGACTCGGAGGCTGCTAATATTTCGGATGCGGTGTCTGCTCTTGTTAAAGATCTTGATGCTGTCCAGAATTGGGCTTCCAAATTCGGTATCTCTGTTAATCCCTCTAAGTGCCAAGCCATTATTCTGGGTAGCCCGTATCAAATTAAACGCCTCGACATTTCCCGGGTTCCTCCAATCCATTTCAACGGTGTGGTTGTCCCTTATTCTCCCCAGGTAAAAGATTTAGGGCTCCTCATTGATAGTACTTTTAGCTGGTCAGCCCACGTGACTGAGGTTAGCAGGAAGGTAACTGGGACTCTTTGCTCTCTCTACAGGTTTAAATTCTTTCTTCCTCCTGCTACTAAAATCTTACTTGTGCAGTCCCTAATTTTACCCATTATTGACTATGCTGACGTATGTTGCTCTGACATTAATCAAGAGCTCCTTCTTAAGCTGGAACGTCTTCGGAACAACTGCATCAGGTTCATTTTCGGCCTGCGCAAGTACGATCACATTTCCGAATTTCGTGCCAAGCTTAAGTGGCTCCCCATCCGCCAACGCCGCAATTTAAGAATGCTATCTCTACTTCATTCCATCTTATTCGATCCGGCCATCCCCAACTACCTTAAAACTAAATTCAAGTTTCTTTCTGACACCCACGACCGTGACCTTCGCTCCTCGGGTAACCTTTTATTAAATCTTCCTCTCCACCGTACGGGTTTTATCTCCAATTCTTTTGTACTGAGGGCTGTAAGGCTCTGGAATGATCTCCCTCCCGATCTTAGATTGCTTTCCAGCAAATACCCATTTAAGAAAGCTGTTCGTGAGCATTATCTGAAGGATCTTTAGCGTTGGGGCTCACGAATTTGTCTCCTATCTCCCCCTTGTTTGACTGAGCTTCTTTCCCCTTTACTCGTATAGTATTTATATGGTTATGTATTCTTGCTATATTACCCACTCACTACGTTTATTTATATTAATTTATTTTTAGTTATCTATCTATTTATCTGAACATTATCTCTGGTTTGGTTATAGTTGCATAAACGGTTCCCCTCCTTCTTTTTGTCTAGTAGCTTCTCTTGCACCGCCTACCTTTTTCTTTATCCATCATCTCCTGGTTGACTGGTAGATAAGGCTATTTTAGCTTTAAGTCCGCCACTGTACTATTTTGTGCATGAAGATTTAATAAAATATATACGTTAGTAAAATAGAGGTACTTGCGAGTTCTATATTTAAAACTCCCTGTACAAGTGAAGAATGAAAAATGATGTTGTGTCACACATTTTCTACGCTATATATTGTATACCATAGGATAGTATTTATGTTAGTAAAATAAGAGGTAGTGGTGAGTACTATATTTGAAACTCTATACAACTCATCATCATCTTGGCGTTAATGACCCGGTTGTGCTCTTGCGCACGAGGGCCTAGGATCCGCCTTGACCATGATCCAGGATTTTGTAGGTCAGGTAATTACAGTGGAGCGACTGCCATCTGACCTCCATGACCCTGCTACCAGGGGAACCTGACCAGATTGCATCATGGTTACAAATTCAGTCGCCTGAATGTGTAGGTTTCATCACGATGTTTTCCCCCACCTTAAGGGCGTCGGTTAGTATTCAACTAATATACATAATTCAGAAAACAGTCATTGGTACATGGCCGGAGCGGGATTCGAACCCGGGACCACTGGCTGGCTTACGAGTCGGATACTGTAACCGCTCGGCCACCGACGCTCTAAACTCTCTAAACTGGTGTATCGTTTCTCAACAGGCTGGCCTCACCACGGCCCCCCATCAGTGCCGAAAAGGAGAAACCCATCGACGGCGAACCCACACCAAGGCTGTATCCTAATTTGGGTAAGGTGGACGACAGACACAATAGTTTAGCTTTTCTTTATGTAATACGGCAGACAAACGGGCACGGGCCACCTGATGGTTTGTGGTCACCGCCGCCTATGGACATCAGCGACGCCAGGGGAGTCACCAATGCGTTGCCCGCCTCTAAGCAGACCTTTAATATACCTCTTGTGCGATCCCATGTCGTTCAAAGGAAACCCTATTTTGAATTTTAGACATAAAAATATTATGTTATTTAATCATTTTGATTAGACAATGTTAAAGATAGGGTAACGTAACAATTGGCACTTTAAGAAAAAAATTCACTTCATTTGTTAATTATAATTTTTCCAACATATTTAGAAGTAATTTATAAGTTTAAATGTATTGTTTGGTATGTTTTTATTTATGTTAAAATACATTTGTATTGAAAACGAAACGTTTCTATTAAAATGAAACGGTAAACTTCTAGAAACGTCCAAAAGTACAGTCATTGGCACTCATGGTACAATCATTGGCATTGTAATTACTAGTGATTGGCACTTCTTCTTCCTATCTAATTATTGTACATATTTACAAATTAAATACATACATTTACATACATAGATACATACTCACGCCAATATTCCAAAGTGCGTAGACAGAGACTATTCGAGTGCCACAAAATATATAATGTTGTATATATTTTATACAAAATGTATAATAATAAAATATTATAATGGCCCCATTACGAACAAGTGTTTTGAAAAAGAAATAAAGTGGGTGGGTAGATGCTAGTCCATGGATCCATCTCCTTTGCCTATCCTCTTCAGGATAAAAGTCAAGAATGTAGTCACAAGCCAATCACGTTTCTCGCTCGTACGATTCGGATGTGGAATGAGCTCCCAGCCACAGTGTTTCCTTTGGACTATGACATGGGATTGTTCAACAGGTATATTAGAGGTCTCCTTAGAGGCGGGCAACGCATTGGTAGCAACCCTGGTGAATCTGATGTCCATAGGTGGCGGTGACCACGCACCATCAGGTGGCCCGCATGTCTGTTTATCTGACGGATAATATAAAAAAAAAAAAAAAACAGCGAATAAATTCAGCTGTTCCGTGTGACGGCGACTATTTTTATCATTAATATAAGTTTATAGAAGGGATCAGCCTTCTAAAAGTTATACAACCATCAATGAGCGTCTTAGCGTTGTTATGCGTTTATGAATTACAATAAATATTTAGTGCTAGTGTTATGGGCACCTTTGCACCGGGAATGGCAAAGAGTGGGTTAAACATCTAGTTTAATTTTTATGACAAAGTTTATAATTGCAATTTATATTTTGTGTAAAAAAGTACCGATTACTTTAAAATAGGTACTGCGAGTTTTAAAAATGCTTGCTGTGTGACAATGTTGCTCTTTTTATTAACAAATTAAACTTTTTTTTTTTAATAAATATTTGAAAAACATTCAAAACCCATATTTTAGCAAGCAATCGATAACAATATAGTTACACAAAACACGGATATTTAACTATAAATTGTGCTTCTGTTGCAGACAAAGAGCTTCCAATCCAAACATCGGACAGGCGCGCCAGCTGGTGAGTTGTGTCAACATTTCTCAACACTTTTTTTTTTTATTTGATTTATATCCTACTCCTAACTATAGTACCTACCAAGCCTATTGACAAATCAAATTTCATACATTTTAATAAATGCAATGAATTGAATAATATTGACATCAATGGTAAAATTTTAAGACTCAAGTTGTGACGTTTTTGGGAATAGCAATTGACGAATTACTAAATTGGAAGCATCATGTAAACAGTGTCTGTAATAGATTAAATAGTTTTTCTTATGCTCTACACAAGTTAGTCATAGCAGCATCAAAAAATGCAGCAATTACAGCTTATTATGGGTATGTGGAATCTGTGCTCCGGTATGGATTATTGATTTGGGGCAACAGCACAGATATAAAACTG
This sequence comes from Blastobasis adustella, assembly GCA_907269095.1. Lineage (NCBI taxonomy): Eukaryota > Metazoa > Arthropoda > Insecta > Lepidoptera > Blastobasidae > Blastobasis > Blastobasis adustella. The sequence continues at coordinate 9,444,305 of OU026140.1, forward strand.
CCTGACCTAATTGACTGTGAGGGCACCGTCGGTTATTCGTCGGGCATACGTCATCAAGTACAAGAAAAATTCCACTGTAGCGATAGTAGACGTTTAGGAGACCTATCAAAAGTAACAATTTCATCATTGGAATCAGAGAATTGTTAGTAATAGTGTAACGTAATTAGCCTACCGATGGCTTAGTGTGAGTTTCGCTTCGATTTTACTTTACTATCGCGTTTGCGTTTTCGTCGAAATTAGTATGAAGAAAAAAGCTTCATTTACGTACCACTAGACGGCGCTATACATTTTTTCATACTAATTTTCACGTAAATCGAAGCGAAACTCACACTAAGACCTCGGTAGCAGGATCACGGAGGTCAGACGGCTGTCGCTCCACTGTAATCCCCTGATCTGCCGAATCCTGGATCATGGTCAACGCGGACCCCGGACCCTCGCGCGCGATAACACAACCGGGACACTAACGCCAAGATGATTTTATTTTTTTTATCATACTGTCACCCACCCCATAGGCTAACCACGAAGTCGCTAGCAAGGAAGTACCCACTGCAGCCGGCCACAGAAGACTCGGTGCGTGACCTCGGGCTGCGCGACCGCGAACGCGACCGCGAACGCGACCGCGACCATGACCGCGACCGCGAGAGCGACCGCGAACGCGAACGCGACAAGGAGAACCGGGAGTCGCTATCCGGTGAGTTTAAACTTTAGTTTATTACGGCTAGTTTAATAATATCATATTTATTTCAGAAAATTAAATTCCATATCATGTTAGCACAATCAATTAAAAATATCAACGCAATGTATCAAGCTATAATCGTAACCGTAATAATTAAATTAGATCGATCTGCTTTACTTATTACATCTCTCTTCTGTAGGCCTGCTGGAAGAAATTTCTTTCAGAAATAAGTAGTGCCTGTTGTGTCGTCTATATGTATGATGTTTCTCTATGTATTTTACTGTGTGCAATAAACTGTTAAATAAATAAAATAAATAGATTAATATTTAAATATTATTAATTTAAAATATAATCATTTGAATGTCAGTTTAATCATTATACAATTATCACAATGTCAATTTATAAAACTATGATTCTATTATTATTCTGGTGAGGGTTACGTATTTCGGTGAGTTAACCTTATTCCGGTGAGTGTAACCTATTTCGGAGAGTCTAGCCTATTCCGGTTAGTCTAGCCTATTTAGATGAGTCTAGACTATTTCGAGAAGTCTAGCCTATTTCGGTGAGCCCAGCTTATTCCGGTGAGTGTAACCTATTTCGGAGAGTCTAGCCTATTCCGGTTAGTCTAGCCCATTTAGATGAGTCTAGACTATTTCGAGGAGTCTAGCCTATTTCGGTGAGCCCAGCTTATTACGGTTAGTGTTGCCGATATCTATGAGGCTATTTTTTTAATCAGAATATCTACTGCGACATTTTGTATGGTCTAAGATCCGACCATACAATATCTGAAATATTGGTGAACATTAATATAATTAATTTTCGTCATTTATTTTACAAATGTTCACTGATATTTCCGTCCTGACCGAGTTTTGGCTAGGCAAAGGCAATTGATATTTGTGTTCTTTCTTTATTATTACATACACAAACATGACATAATGATACAGTACATTAACAGAGATGTAGAAAGGCGAGCTTAACTCATTAATATTACTCATACATGTCATTTCCTTCCCCGTCCTAACCACCACCTTCCCTCGAACCCGCAGTATCGGAAGACGAGCCGGCCCTCCCCCGCGACGCGCCACCGCACCCTACCGGCGTGAAGCTGACGCGGGCTGGCTACTACACCATACCGTCACTCGATGATATGATACGTGAGTATGGGTTTTTTTTCTTATGTTATACTGCAGGCAAGCGGGCCACCTGATGGAAAGTGGTCACCTCCGCCTATGGACATCAGCAACACCAGGGGAGTTGCCTGATGAGGAGGACCTCTAATATACCTGTTGAACGATCACGGAAAGGAAACACGGTGGCTGGGAGCTCATTCTACATCCGAATCGTACGAGCGAGAAACGTTCTTTTGAACCTTCGCGTGGTGACCAACAGAGGGTCTTAAGTAGTGGGGATTCTTTAAAAATTATCACAAAAATGCCTTAAAATAGTTTTGAAAACCCTAGATTTTGGGAGCCTGGCTTTTTTTTTTTTCTCCGGTATAGCGGTTGGGAGGGAGGAGGTGAACTCTCATGAGTACCGGCCGGCCGGCCGGACTGGTTATGCACGACTCGCCGAAAAAAAGACCTAGGCGCATACGTGCTAAACACCCCCTGGGAGCACCTGTGGCCGGGAAGGCCTTTCAGGTTTCATCGGATGCGACACCCCGTAGGGACGGGGGGCGCCTGGTTATGAAAGGAGAATATGAAATAATGAAATAAATTGCTCAATTACAAGCAAAACATCACATTCTCACATAACACCAACTGGTTGCGGGATGTAGATATCTCTTATACGTTTTTCAAAATACTGAATAATCTTTTGATCTCAGCATTGGATGATGGACCTGCCATCGAAACTGAAATTATTAATTCGAGGTTTTCCTAAATGAAATGCGGTGTTTTTATCTTACTAGCTTGCAAGTACGGTTTGATTCCCCTTGAACTCGTCCAGCGTAAGTGGAGTTATAACTACATAATTGATTTGCCCTAAAAACAAAAATCCCTGAACCATATCGGAGTCTATGCCCAGGTGCACATTAGGTATAAGTATTTATTATTATTATTTGTATTATTTTTGTTTTTTGTACTATGTTGGTAGGGTAAAGACATTGAAAGCATAGAGAGTGCAAACCTTCGCCCACAAACTGTTTTACAGTTTGGCGAATTATACAAATAAATACCTACGTACCACATTTATGAATAATATCTAATACGGGTCAATTCACCTTAAAATTGGGCGATGTCCCTAAAAATGGAAACACTTCCCCCAACTGCTAAAGCCACGGTTCTGTTGTCTGTCTTGCCTGCAACAGAATGTGATAATTTTTATCAATATTTCAATGATTTTGAATAATCTGCCCCGTGGTTTATTTTTTATAGTGGCAATTTTTTTACACTGTTGATCTTGAATTTCGTCACTAAGTATAGTGTATCGTGTTTCTCGTCAGCATCCCTTTCATATCGGGAACCAAGATTTTTATTCACGAAAAACAAATCACCCATAGAATAGAAAAGAATACTTATTTGCTTATAACATGGTTACAATGATAGGTCTTAAGATAATCAGCACATAGTGGCTCTCACATGTTCAGCCTGTATTAACAGGCATGCAAACTTGTTCAGTGTTAATGAACATGCCCCTTAGGCTACCTTAAACTCTATAAAATCCTTGACAGAATAAAAGGAGTGCTCCAACAGCCATTTATACAAGTCCTTTTTAAATTTGTTTATGGGCTGTTTTTTAATTGCCATACATTATCTTCGCCAGAATACATGCGTCCAGACGGGTCGTGCATCGTGCCACACCTTACCATCGGCCGCCGAAACTACGGGAACGTGTACTACGACTGCGAGATCGACGTCGCCGGGTTGGACCTCGACGCTTTGGGTGAGATTGCACTCTATGCTGTAGGCCATAGGGTTTAGTTTTCAGTGTACAATGCAAGAGCATAATTGCATGACCTGATGTTCCTTTGCACGGCAGTGCAGTTTTAAACGGTTTTTATAGCATTAATGGATTTAATTTTTATTTATTACATAAAAAGTACCCTTGGAGTAAAGGACCCTTTGGGCACAAGGGACAGCAAATTCTCCCTTCTTTTAGCAAATTGATTGTTCCTGTAGCGGCAAAAGAAAATTTTCTTTAAGTGCTTTATGCTTAGTGATTGGTATTGTTATGTTTTATGATCAATAAAGTGTTTATCTATCTATGTATGCGATTTTGACGACCTGAGTGGCTCAGTGGTCAACATGCCGGTCTACCACGCAAGAGGTCCCGGGTTCGATTCCCGGCCTGGCAGAAATTGAAATGATGAATTTTAATTTCTGTTACGGGTCTGGGTGTTCTATGTGTAATAAGTATGTATTTAAAAAAGTATTTAAGTAATATATCAGTTATCTAGCACCCATAGCACAAGCTTTGCTTAGTTTGGGGTTAGATGGCGCTGTGTGAATTTGTCCACGATTATTTATTTATTATTTATTTATGCTCTTGTACTGTACATTCTTTATAGGCCAAAGCTCCATATATACTATATGTCCAATATCTTTGACTACGATAGTCACATAACCGATTCTCTCTCTCTCTACAAGCAAGAACTGACTGTGAACCTCCCATCCCACAGTCCACTTCCTGAACAAGGAGGTGACCATATACCCGGACGACAGCGCTAAGCCTGTCGTAGCTAAATGTCATACAAAAAGGTGCTAGCTTTCTACGAGGGCACGGGGTCCGCCTTGACCATGATCCAGGATTTGGCAGGTCAGGTAATTACAGTGGAGCGACTGCCATCTGACCTCCATGACCCTGCCACTAGGGGAACCTGACCAGATTGGACCATGGTTACACATCCAGTCGCCTGAATGTGCAGGTTTCATCACGATGTTTTCCCTCATCGTAAAAGCATCGGTTAGTATTCAACTAATGTACATAACTCAGAAAACAGTCATTGGTACATGGCTGGAGCAGGATTCGAACCGCTCGGCCACCAACGCTCTTTTTCTTTTTGAAAAGTGGACTTTCCGAGGCTTTCTCAGTCCTAGTATCACTGCGACCATTACTGATCTATTCTGATCACCTCTTTCTTACAGTTCAGTGCTATACATTTTAAGACTTGTGGTTATTCACTACACATACAGGGTGTTTCATAATATATGTATAAAGCCGTGAACTGGGTGGAGTGCTACACGTATTAAAACGATAGGTACAATCATTTTTTTCTTGCGTGGAATAGTTAGCGAGAAAATGACTATCGAACTTTTTCTTTTTCAATGTCGATAATGACATTTTAAAAACGAAAGACCGCATCTCTAGAAATCAGTTGTAATAGGTTAATCAACCGCCGACAAACGCCCCGCCCCGCCACGGGCCGAGGCGAGCCGGCCTGTGGCGGAGCCTTTGATCTACGGCGCGGCTTCCATTGACGAAATTTACCTACTTTCGTGTCGTGTTCGTTCATTCGATTTAGTTGTTCACTTGAAATAGAGCTGCGCTTCAACGTAGTCGATATGATTATTTTTCTTTAAAAACGAAGATTTTTTAATGAAAATTAAAATTCAATGTCCGGATAATTTGAAGTCGCTAGTGTACTCTTTGCAAGCTATACTTTAACACCCTTTCGGCTTTATACATGTATTACGTAACACCCTGTATAATCGGGTTTGTCACCATGGTTAGTATTGTTTTTATCTCGATATTTCGACGCAGTTGCATGCGTCATGTTTGACTCACGAGTTGGACGAGTTGACTCAAAATCGTTGGTCGAAATATCGTGGTAAAAACAATACTAACCATGGTAACTAACTTGATAATATGTGTAGTGAAAGTTCAGTGCTAATCCCTTTACTCTCTCTTTACAAGCAAGTACTGACCACAAACTCTTTCTCTCCCATCCCACAGTCCACTTCATGAACAAGGAGATCACAATATACCCGGACGATTCCGTCAAGCCGCCGGTGGGTCACGACTTGAACCGGCGCGCCATAGTGACCCTCGACCGGGTCTGGCCCACGGACAAGACCGAGCGGCGACTCATCACGGACCCTGACAGGTAAGATGTGGTGGGTCATTGAAGACCATTGTGGGTCATTCAAAACTTGGTGGGTTATTGAAGTCAGGGTGGGTCATTCAAAGCAAGGTGGGTCATTGCAGGCTTGGTGAGTCATTCAAGTCTAGGTGGGTCACTCAAGATTTGATGGGTCATTGAAAACTTTATGGGTCACACAAGATTAGATATGTCGTACAAGACTTGTTGAGTAATAGTGTGTAATAACAAGGAAATCACAATATACCCGGACGATTTTGCCAAGCCGCCGGTGGGTCACGACTTGAACCGGCGCGCCATAGTCACGCTCGACCGCGTCTGGCCCACGGACAAGACCAAGAGGCGACTCATCACGGATCCTGACAGGTAATACGAGATATGGTGGGTCAGTTAGGATTTGGTGGGTCATACAAAACTTGGTGGATCATTGATGACAATGTAGGTCATTCAAAACTTGGTGGGCCAATAAATATTTGGTGGGTCATTGGAGACAAGGTGGGTCACTGAAGAAAGGGTGGGTCATTAAAGAAAAAGTGAGTCATTGACAACAAGGTGGGTCATTCAAGACTTTGTGGGTCATTCAGGATTGTATGTGTCGTACAAGACTTGGTGAGTAATGGTGTGTAATAACCAAGAGGTGAAGATAAACCCGGACAGGAATTACAGGCATGAGGCATTTCATCTTAGTGCTAACAGTGACAACGCTCTAGCGGTTCTGCATTTAGACATAGACATTATTTATTTTGACATCACAATACAAAACTCATTGAGTAAGTTACATTTGTATATCTAAATTTAACAAATATATTTTAAAACCTACTTAAATAAAGCGATTCGAATATGGAGTAATGCGATGTCAAAAAGGGCCCGACTCAGCATTAGCTGCAGCATTTCTGTTGCCTGCAACCTAAACATATATGTTCTAACGGATTACAAGTTTACCCCAGCAGTTGTCGGTTCCTTTGTAGACGCCCACTGCCACTGGCTTCTTATTCGATATGTCACTACTCTCAAAGGCAGTTTTAATTGTAGCACAATACAAAAAAACTCCTCAAACTGCCTGATTGACCTGCTATTGCGATCCAATTACAATTCCATCGAGCCAATAGTAAATTAGCGGTTTCGACGCTCTGATCGCTAAAGGTAACCCCAACAAGACCACTTATGTACAAAATTAAACAATAGTGTTCAAATAAGTAGTTGTAGATTTTAATGTAATTTAATTTAAGAGCTCAATATTGCCTCCACCGCTTCTTAGATGTCCTCTCAGACTGTATAAGGTTGGCTGGAAGAAATCCCATTGTGGGAAGCCCGCCTTTGCTATGTAAAATTATTGTTTCATCTCCTGTATTTATTAAGCAATAAAGAGATTACATGTATACATACATACATACAAGTGAGAGCGTCGGTAGCCGGGCGGTTGAGTATCCAACTCGTAAGCGAGAGGTACCGGGTTCGAATTCCGCTGCGGCCATGTACCAATGACTTTTTCTGAGTTATGTACATGAGTTGAATACAAACCGATGCTCTTGCGGTGAGGGAAAGTATAGTGATGAAACCTGCATATTCACTCAATTTGTAACCCTGATTCAATCTGGTCAGGTTCCCCTGGTAACAGGATCACGGAGGTCAGATGGTAGTCGCTCCACTGTAATTACCTGATCGCCAAATCCTGGATCATGGTCAAGGTGGACCCCGGGCCCTCGTTCTCGAGAGCTCAACCGGGACATTAACGCCATGATGATGATGATACATACATACATACATACAAGAGCTAGCTATTAAACCACTGATGGTTTGTCTCTCCCCGTAGGCTGTCCCTGGTGGACTTCGAGAGCAAGCTGCGTCGCGTCTGCGAGAAACACGAGACCAAGTTCGTCGAGTACCGGCCGCAGACCGGCAGCTGGGTGTTCCGGGTGAGTTTGACCGACGGCGCGGAGGGAGCGGTTAAGGCTGTAAACATTTGACTAAATTCAGTAGCCTTAATTCAGAAGCAAAAAGCTGCGGAGTAAAAAACAGTCCATTTTTGTATCACGGCTTTTGCGACGTAATATAAGTAATACAAAAAATTTACCTTTTTCCATGAGCAATATATTCCACTTTGATTCGCTCTCACGCTTTTTGCTTCTGAATTTAGCTAAATGTAATAAGCGTATACACATACTTAAAAAAAAAATTAATGCGTGTAAACAATCGATTTAGTAATAAGTTGCAAATTAAAATTTAGCGTGCAACTAAATAAAAAGTTCTGTAGAATCGAAGAGAAAAGTTTATTTTAACTGTTTATTGTATACAGAGTAATGATATACAGAGATATATAACATTATGAAAGACAACAGTCGCTGCTTATTTCTAAAAACAAAGTTAAAAGTTGTTAGTTTTTCGATTCAACTTTCTACTTTTCGTAGCAATAACATTTATAGAGGTAAAACGAACCGGTCCGCCTTCCAATCCTCTTGGATGCGTGTGTTAAGGTTGAGCACCCCTTACAACTATCATTTGTCAGCACCAAGTCATCATAATCAACAAACGACATAAGCTATTTATTATTGTCAACACTGCACTATTCTAGGTATAAATAACACTGTATTTTAGATTTAAATTAGTATTGTTTTAATAAACCAAGTGTAAACTCTGCCTGATTAATAAATTATTTTTATTAATTACTCCGCCGCCCCTAACTTAATTCGTGCCATGTTGGACGCTGGTTTCTTTATTTGATAGACATTTTAATCAAAATGGCGCCCTAGCTTTGTTTCATTAAACACAGTTCGTAGTTTAGAAAATATTTACGTATATCGCTCATTTGGAGAAACAAAGACAAAACTGCATCTTTGCGATTTTACAGGAGAAGCAATCAAAGTTTTAGATGTAAGTGTAAGTTAAGGAAAAGTACTTTCAACAAATATTTGGATTTTTCCTTAACTTACACTTACATCTAAAACTTTGATTGCTTCTCCTGTAAAATCGCTAAACATGCAGTTTTGTCTTTGTTTCTCCAAATGAGCGATATGTAGACTTGGGCTGGGGTTGTGCAACTTCTTCTGTCAAGTTATTTGCTTTGTATTTGTAAATTACATTGTATATAATGTCCCCAACCCTGCAGGTGGAGCACTTCAGCAAGTATGGCGTCACGGATTCCGACGAAGAGGACGAGCTGACTCCGGAGATAATAAAAAAGCAGCTGAATCAACAGCAATTGCAGACGGCAGCTGGTGAGATCTGGATTGCTTGTTTTTATTAAAATAATAATAATAATAAAATAATTTATTTCGAAAATTTACAGGCGACAAAAATACAATGTATCAATAGGTATACAGATAGCACAGGGAATACACATAGTACTTAGGTCAAATACGTTGAAACTTCTGAAACCAAAGTCAAGAGACCTGTGTCTTGGATATCATGGGTTTCGTCGGGTCGTAGTAGCACTATTTTATAGGTGGTACTGCATTGTTGTACAGTAGTATTTTTAGATAGATCATCATCACAGCCCGTAACAGTCCACTGCAGGACTTAGGGCCTCTCCCACGAAAGGGGAGGTTATTGCCATAATCTCCACGCTTGGCAGGCGGGTTCTAGATCGCAGTGTTTAAATATAACAATGGAAAACGCTGCTGCCCATTTTCCAGCCTGCGGGGACTAGATCTTTTGCCTCGGAAACATGAGTCGCCTTGTACGACACCCACGAGTGTAAGGGGTTGGTGCTATTCTACTCTGCCGGACACCACACGGCCAAATAGAAACCAAATATGTAACTAACAAATCGAATCCCCACAGCGCTACCTACACCGCCAGTGGTCCCGCCCATGCCGAACCTTGGGGGCCTAGGCGGTCTTGGAGGACTCGGGGGTCTAGGAGGCCTCGGCATGAGCCCCGGGCTCGCGGGGTCTCCGCTGGGGGCCTTGGGCTCTATGGGGCCTTTGGGGGCCCTCCCGCAAGGCTCTGACCACTCCATGTACAGCTTCAGTGGGCTCGGATTCAGCGGACAAGGGAAAGGTTTGTGTGAATTTATTTTATGTGGTCACTTGGCGCAGAACTGTTATTATCTGAGCTTAGAGAAGGACCCTCATGATAACTAAATTTTTTTTTATGTAATACGTCAGACACAGGCATGCGGTCCACCTGATGGTGCGTGGTCAACGCTGCCTGTGGACATCAGCAACACCAAGGGAATCACCAATTCGTTGCCCGCCTCTGAAGAGACCTCTAATATACCTCTTGAACGGTCCCATGCCATAGTCCAAAGGAAACACTGTGGCTAAGGTTGCTCTGTTGATTGGTTGACGTGCACTAGGACCGAATTCGTAACCAGAATAGCCAAGAAGTGGACATATCAGTCTGTGTATCTATTCGCCGAACAATATAATGTACGCCTTTTTAGAGGCAAGATAGTATAGGCACTGTACAGGTGGACAGTTAGGCCATGATGGTCAATTAAGTTTTAAGTTTTTTTATTGATAATCATTGCTACATGTCAAAATATTACATTGGTACACAATACCGCACAATTCATAATTATTGTAATTTTAGTATAATTTGACTTATAAGTCTAAATGTCTAAAGGAATTGTTTAAACATAATAAATAATAACTAGATAATTAACAGAAACCTTCTGTTTTTCCAGCATTTGAAATGGACACTACTGAAGACAATGGCGAGTCGCAGAGCCTTTACCAAGACAGCCATAGAGGTGAGTCAAGTATGCACTAAATAGAAAAGAAAAGGTTCCACAGTAGGCCACGTTTCATTTCGTTCGATAGTAGGTAAATCACTTGAAAATTTATTTATTCATTCATTTATTTATTTGCATAAAAATATGGTACATACATGGTCTTAATTCTATGAGGTCTCATATATTTAGTCATTTTACATGACATTCAAAAACTTATATTATACAGGCTGACCTTAGCCTCTGCACAAATAATGAAACCCTGTTTAAGACTGCTACTCAGCAGTGTTAAAAAAATAAAAAATTGTTTTTTCCAACATATTTAATTGTAACTTAATCGGCAACAAATATAACATACTGTACTGTATAACGACAACACGAATTAGAATTCATTATTGACAACCATGACATGACATGAGCAACGACTGACGTTATGTCATACTTCAAATCACAATATTTTTATTTTATTCAAGTTATCTGTCATCTGGCGTGGAGTTCTAATGCAATTTAAAAGAGTTCACAATGTTTTGGGTACCTCGTACTTTTTATAGACCATGCAATTACATACAGGCTGCTCCATAGTAATAAATTTAACATCGTTGATTTTTCTGTAAATACTGGACCGATTGTTATGATAATTTGCAGTTTAGTTTTAAATACCATTTAGTAGTATTCGCTTTTGTCCAGAGCGTAAGGACACCCTGTATGTTTACTCGTCATATGTTTAATATTAAATTCTAGAAACTCCTGTATTGTGTAAAATACATACTACATAAGCCAATCATTTTTTTCTCCATTCCCAGCGCTGGGAGTCAAGAGTCCCACATCAGAGCTGGCTCGGCTGGAACGCCGACAGACCCACCACGTGCAACTAATGAAGGCCTCGCTCTACGCCGACACTGATGCTGGTATGTGGCGCGCTACCCTTAAACTGTTTGGGTTTCTGTGCAAGGGGGTTGTGAAGAATAAGTGCGCTTAGATGTGATGGAAAAGTCAGTAGGAGATGTTTGGGTGACCATGCGATGAGGGTAAAGGTGTATAGAAATGATGAAAAAGTCAGTGCGGGATATTTGGGTGTCTATGCAATGACGGTAAGAGTGTATAGAAATGATGAAAAAGTCAGTACGTGATATTTGGGTGTCCATGCGATGAGAGTAAGGGTATATAGAAATGATGAAAAACTTTGTACAAAACCTTTGGGTGACTATGTAAGGGGGCTGTGAAGAATAAGGGTGCTTAGAAATGATGATACACTCAGTACGAGATAGTTGGGTGTCCATGCAATGAGGGTAAGGGTGTATAGAAATTATGGAAAACTTAGCAGAATACCTTTGGGTGTCTATGCTTGGAGATTATGAAGAATAAATGCGCTTAGAAATGATGAAAAAGTCAATACGAAATCTTTGGGTGTTTATGCAAAGGGATTATAAAGAATAAGTGAGCTTAGAAATGATGAAAAACTCAGTAGTACGAGATATTCGGGTGTCTATACAAGGGAGTTGTGAAGGATAATATGAAATGCATAGAAATTGTGTAAAAGTCAGTACATTCGCCCTTAAAGATGTTTGAGTGTCTATGCAGGGGAGTTATGAGTGAACAAATCTGTTTAAGACATGTAGAGATAGAAAGAGAGAGAGACTGATCGATTGCGCTGCACTTTATTTTGAGAATTAACTCTGGGCAGAGATGGGCAAAGTAGACACTATAATTATTTGATTTGCATGAAAATAATAATTAAATTTGTAACAAAGAACTGTAGTGTTGTATAGATAGTTAATATCCTATTAGTGTGTAATTTTATTAAAATGTAATTAGAAATAATTATTTTATGACTTGTTAATTACGAAATACATACGATAATACCAACGGTAGTGTTTTGTGGATAGTAATGTTTAGAATTCCTATAGATATTATCTACTCCAGCTTGATTATCATAATAGTATTGTTCTGATAAATTCTAAGTAAAGTATATCAATATGTATGTTTATTTATTTTTAAATCTATGCAATAAAATAATTGGAAAGATTACATTATATTGTCATATTAGATTCATTTGGATATTGTGCTTTTTAATTAATAATAAAAATATGAATCCATTCGTTCCTTCGCTTCGAGTGCTGAATACATTTTATTGTATATTTATTTATTTATCCTGTATTTATGTTGTAATCTTTGCTACGGATGGACCATCCAGTATCCATACAACCGACCTTCTCCAAAAAAGAGCAAGCCAGGAGTACGTACAACCGGTTAAAATGTATGAGAAGTTGTATGAATGTGGTGTGGTGTGTCAGGTAGCATGGTAACTTGTGGCACCCTGCCATGCGGGAGTGACAGTGTATGTGTGTATGTAACACAGCAATGTGCTGTCAAGTTGACTAGAATATGAATATGGCTAAATTCATTCGAAAAAAATTCAGAGTCAAAAAGCGTGAGAGCAAATTAAAGTGGAATTTGTATCACTTATATTACGTTACGCGTCGCTTCGTTTTTCAAAAGGCGTAACACAAAAATGTACCTTATTTTATGAGCAATAGATTCCACTTTATATTTGCTCTCACGCTTTTTGCTGCTTTATCCCCGGTGCCACCAAGTACCAATGACAGTTTCTGAGTTATGCACATAGTTTATATCACTTACCGATGGTCTTGCGATAGAAAACTTGCACTTGTAACTGTTAAAATCCTGGATCGTGGTCAAGGCGGACAGCGCGATAGCACAACCGCAACATTAACACCAAGATGATATATAGCCGAAAGATACGGTCCGGCTCTGCCTAGCAATATCAGACGCGGTCCGGCTGTACTTGGCATTGTGACGCGGTCCGACATTTTTAAGCCGATAGGTTGGTTCGTTCCGCCGAATGAACGTTTAAAATATTAATGTAGATAAGCCACTTCAATGAAAGCTCGACTTAGCGACTAGAGTCAGCAATAGTATTTAAGAAAGTACGATTTTTTTACGAATGGAAGCTTTAAAGTGATGGGAGCTCATTTTGGAGTCGGAAAAACTATCTTTCCTACTCCTACCTGTTACTTTTTAATTAAATTTGTTGCGCGTTCAAATCAGTATTGGCTTGTCCTCAGGCGCGTCTGAGTGTCAGAACTCAGGAGCTGTGTGGTCGCCGCTGTAGACCCTGGCTATGCAGGAGTTGCAGCGATGGGAATGAGTGGTGGGGCAAAGTCTGTTAGCTCATTTTGTCATGGGTAGTTTCGTAAGCTGCTTTCTGAAAAGGCAAACATTATGAAAATAATTACCATCAACTGGGTTGGCTGGGGGCTAATTGGTCACTGGTTAGTGTAAAAAAATTTGCGTAAGTAGTTGGTCTGGTTAAACCAGACAGTTTATATGTATGAGCGGTGCCTTATAATAAAGTAAAATTAATAATAAAAGGCATTCGGCGCTGTAGAGCAGGACCACAGATTCTGAAGTAGTCAGTTTCCTATTTAGTTAGATTCGGACTACGTCAGGTTCTAATTAGGTTAGGCGCCTGTACAGTCAATGACACGAGGAGGAGGTTGTCTAACTTTCAAAGTGATCCCAAATTATTAAAAGACAATTATCTTGGTGTTACCGTCCCGGTTGTGCTTTCGTGCTGTCCGCCTTGACTATGATCCAGGATTTGGCAGATTAGATAATAACAGTGGAGCGACTGCCATCTGACCTCAGTGACTCTGCTACGAAAGGAACCTGATCTGATTGGATCATGGCTACACATTCAGTTGCCTGAACGTGCAGGTTTCATCGCGATGTCAATCGTGTGAACATCGGTTAGTGTTCAACCAATATATATAACTCAGAGAACAGTCATTTGTAGCAATGCCATGAATAGCGACATGTAAGAAATCCCGTTGTGGGATAAGCTCGCCTTTGCATTGTAAACTGTATTTTTATTTCCTGTAATGTTACAAATTGATGCAATAAAGAGATTACATACATACATACCACAGGACAGATATGAGAATGTCAATTTTGGAGTGACGGTAAAGGACAAAATAATAAAAAAGTTGGTATAACAGGAGAACTTTGAGAGTGCCAGTGACGGAAAAGATAAGGAGCAATAGCTCAGTTGGTATGGACGTGCTATGCGCAGGGACGTAAGTCATGGTACAAGGATAATGATAAATGTGGACATGGATAGATGCCCCGGTAGACCAAACAAAGTTCGAACAAAGAAAAGAAAGATGGACCGTTTGAATCGCAAAAGTTAGTTGGGTTAAACGGAAAGAGACTTGTCGTGGCGACCCTCACTTACAAAGAGGGGTTTTCAATGGGAGATTTTCCGAGCGTCGATTATAAATTAAAAATATTACAAATCTTTTTAATAGATGGCGTTGCTTAGACACGATTCTCAATAATAAATGAAAAACAAGTCCGTTTTAAATATAAGAATGCAGACATTTTGCGCTTTCTTCTCAGGAAAGGTACTAAAACGAGCAATCTTTTCAAGAAACACCTTACCGAGTAACTTCGTTTACCAATGCGATACTTGAGAATCCTGGCTATGCAGCGCCATCTAGTGAGGCACGCCGAACTACACTTTGTACTTTTTAAAGTAGCTATATGAAAATCCCTCATTCAACTGTTATAGATAAAAAAGCAAGTTTTACCTCCTTATAAATAGATGGCGCTAGAACTCTTATGTCAATTTTGTTCTAAGAGTCGTACAGGAGGAAATATTACTCAAGTCACGTCGTAAATGGAGTATAGCTAGCCTATGTTGCTAAATGATCATCACTCCGAACTTGCCCGACTAAAAAAATCCAAACAGTCGATAATTCAATATTATTGGTCCTTGTGTGAATGTTTGACATATTAGCACCGAATTGCGCCATCTATTGACGATAATAAAAGCTCTTTTTTTTCTAAATGACATCTTGAAAACCTCTCATTAGCGGGTTAAGGGAAGGGGGATGATGAGTTATAAAAAATAGAAGCAGTAACGGTCGCCCGTAACATCTGCGATTCCCGCATTTAGGGTTTCATTGTAACAAAAATGACTAACCGCTGGTGCTTTGTCACCCTTAAAACTGAGTAACTTGATAAAAATGTGTTATATTATTAGCCTATAGCTATAATACAGTCAGCTGCAGACAAAACGTTTAATGTATGCTAGGAGGGTCCATTCACTCTGCAGCCGTCTGTACCTATGAAATTTGCGTTAAACCAGCCAAACCGGAACGTCTGTTACTAGTATTACTCCCGTAACCGAACCCTATGCCCCCCCAGAAATGGAGGAAACCGCCTCGGTGTCGACCGGCGACCAGCAGGTACCGGCCGCCGCGCCGCCCGCGCCCCATCGTGGCGCCGAGCCCGGGTCGCCGCCGCCGGCTGTCGAGGAGCCTATGATGGTGCAGGGGGAAGGTAGGCCATACACACACACACACACACACACACACAGCCTCGGTGTCGACCGGCGACCAGCAGGTACTTGCCGCCGCGCCGCCCGCGGAAGAACCTATGGCGGTGAAGGGGGAAGGTGAAATAAATGAAGTCATCTATCGCATATCAGCCGAAAGACGCCCACTGCTGTGCATAGGCCTCCCCCAGAGATCTCCGCGGCAGCCGGTCCTGTGCCTACCGCATCCAGCTGGCACCTGCGATCTTTAACAGGTCGTCGGTTCAAATGAAGTATTCAGGCAGAAAGGTAAAGCGGAACACAGCGTTCTTTAGAGCGTATAATTACAATTTTACAGCAACCCTTTTGCTGAAGTCAGACTCCAAACATAGGATTCGCGGTACCACACGCAACTGTCGTGGACCAACAACTGAACGTTACCACCTTACTCCTAACCGACATTACAATAAACACTACAAGTTTCGCTCAGTGCCCCTGTAGCTCTGCCAGCGGGACTAGCCGACATGTAGAATATTTCAATATATATTGTTTCATAAGTTAGGTAAACATTATGAACCTTTACGGTGACATGATCGACAGTAGAATTCCACAGGATACAGGAGCATAGATCACGTGGGTGACGTAGGCTAATTACGTAACTCCGTTGCCAACAATTCTCTGATTTCAATAATTGAAATGGTTACTTTTGCGATCTAGTATCATTTCATGGGTTCAGTTGCTAACAAAGTTCCATTGCAGTAAACTTTTACTAAACATGTTTTACACTATGTATGCCTCTAAGAGGACACCTTTTAGAGTACATATTGAAATACATGGCGTGAGGGATATTGCTGATAAGATGCAGTGTAAACCTCGGGATTACATGAAAAATATGTGTCTAAACCTGGAAAAGAGGTTTCGTGAGGGACCTCAGAGTTAGATCCCCCTATACATACGACGTTTACGTACGGATACGTTCGAGGCCTATTCTATCCGATGTTCGTTCATTAAGTATATCATATTTTAAGTGTAATATTGACGCAAGATGACTTAATATAAACCTTGGTTTTCGCCCTGTATCGCATTCGCACTGTATCATGTAATTTTTGTTTTTCATACATTTAAAGAACAGCCCATAAACAAATTTAAAAAGGACTTGTATAAATGGCTATTGGAGCACTCCTTTTATTCTGTCAAGGATTTTTTAGAGTTTAAGGTAGCCTAAGGTGCATGTTCATTAAAACTGAACAAGTTTGCATGCCTGTTAATACAGGCTGAACATGTGAGAGCCACTATGTGATGATTATCTTAAGACCTATCATTGTAACCATGTTTTAAGCAAATAAATATTATTATTAATAAATGAATTAAAAAATGAATACATATATACCCTTCCCTCCCCAACAGAGGTCCCGATGCCCCCGCTGCTGGTGCGGCCGCACACCATCGTGCTCAAGTACCACAGGAAGGTGCCGCCTTTCCACCTCACCGTTGCTGGTAAGCGATAGATTCGTATGTTTCTTTACTTGTGAACTCGGTGCGACTTCTTTCGCGTACATCTACAACGTCAAAGGCATTTATTTGTGACACAGGTAGGCATACAGATTCATTACGATATTATAATGTTTGTGAGTATCTCTGTGTTAACCCCAATTATGGGCATACGAATATTATAATTATACAAATAAAATCATAATGGCTAATACTAATTAAATAATTTCATAGTCATTTTCTACTTAACTAAGTGTTACTCGGCACCATATCTCTAAAATTTATGTATTCATTCATATCATAAAAACAATATTTGAACAGCCATTCTGTTAACTTATTATTAAACTCTCTTTCCGGTAAATTTTTAATCTCATTGGGTAAATTATTAAATATGCTACTTTACCCTACCTACCCTTTTTTCTTGCTTTAACCCTTCCCTCCCCTTTTTTCGCGCTTACAAACCTTTTCTTCTTAGTGTGTATTGTCCAAGCATATTTATTATCATTATTATAATTTTCCTTATTTTCCTTTTTGGATCTCAGATCACAAAGTGTCAACACATTCAAAGCAAGATTGAAAGAACATCTATTATCACTACAAGTTAATTTATTTATATATATGTATATCTATATATGTATTTATAAGGTAGATATGCAATATGTATTTTTGTATTTTAGATAGGTACTATTATTTTATCAGTATGTATGTATGGGTTCTTTTTTCACACTACTGCCTTCCCGTATGTTTTTTTACTCTCGTAACACATGGCAGGGTTGACTGGAAGAGATCTCTTTTAGAGATAAGTCTACCTTTGTTCTATTATTTCTACTGTAACATTACTGTAATGTCTATTGTGTACAATAAAGAATATATATATATAAAGTGAACTGGTTAGATGATGCTACGGGCCAAAGCCAAGTAACAACCATTATAAGGCTAAGTATAGTTTAGCCTTCGTTGTAAATATTATTATTATTATAGCCGTGCAATGTCTGGTAGAGTAGAATAGCACCAACCCCTTACACTCGTGGGTATCGTACAAGGCGACTTATGTTTACGAGGCATAAGATCTAGAGTCTCCGTAGGCTGGGAAATGAGCAGCAGCTTTTCCATTGTTATATTTACAACACTGCGATCTCCAACCCGCCTGCCAAGCGTGGAGGTTATGGCAATAACCTCCTCTTTCGTAGGAGAGGCCCTAAGTCCTGCAGTGGACTGTTATGGGCTGTGATGATGATGATAAAAATAAAAATAATCATCTCTGTGTAAATGTCCCGGTTGCGCTCTCGCGCACGAGGGCCCGTGGTCCGCCTTGACCATGATCCAGGATTTGGCAGGTCAGGTATTTACAGTGGAGCGACTGCCATCTGACCTCCATGACCGTGCTACCAGGGGAAACTGACCAGATTGGATCATGGTTTTTTATTTTACATGTAAAACTGAAATTTCCTTATATTACATTGTTATTTTGAGTAAGTACTTGGGTTGAAGTGAATGTTGTATATACCTATATTCGGGGTGCATATAAGTCTTGTACCCTGTCTAAACTAAATTGTAACTTTTATATGTGTACTCTGTTGGTATATTAAATAAATAAATAAATAAATGAATACACATCAAGTCATCCATGATTATGATTATTATTAATAAGATAATGTTGAAACCAGGTCGCATGGACGCAGCGGCCATAGCGGACATGTCGATCAGTCGAGCGCGGCACTCGCGTGTCGGGTTCGCGCCGGCGCGAGCGCTCGCCTTCCTCAGTACCAGCCGGGCCGCCGCCGCGTTGCCACCTTGTAAGTTATACATTTATTTTTTTATACTATGCAGGGACAAACGAGCAGCCAGCCCACCTGATGGTAAGCGGTAACTGTTGCGCATAACATCTACGATTCATGCATTTAGGTTGCATGCAACAAAACCTGTCACTGCGAGGACTAAAATGAAGTGCCTTATTGTCCTACCTGTACCTAACACAAATAAACAGACGCGCATATATTATGGAGGATACTCTTTTAAGGGGAAAAGGGACTTACACCCGCATACTCACACACCGACTTACACAAACACACACACACACACATTTATTTTGTTCTGTTTATTGATGTGTTGTCCGGACGAAGCTTCGGCTTTGGCCACCTTCGGCCAAAAAAACCACCTTCAGCGAAACCTTTGTTTTTGATTTAAAAACTTTATTTACTTATATTGACTGTATAATATAAAGAATACCTTTAAATCATCTTAAAAAGTTGATTTAGCAATGGTAAAAAAATTGCCTTAAATTAATTAAAAATCTACTGGCCCGAAACCCTGCCGAAACCGAAGGTTTCGCCAAAGGTGGTTTTTTTATCCGAAGCCGAAGCCGTAGTCGAGGCTTCAGTCGGACACAATTTCCCCTTACTTTATTATAAAAATACGTGTGGCACTCGGGGACTGCCGCGGTAAATTTATGCAATTATAATTATTTATTTATTTTATTTATGCAGTATTTTTTTTTCTTTGATATTAACCATATACATACACGTTAAGGTTCAACTAGTCGCGGGCTCGAACTCACTCGTGGACGCGGCCAAAAAGCACGCTGTCTCACCTAGCATTGTGTCTAAAAGAGATAGACTCAGTTATGAGCAGTTAGCAGCTAGTCTACACGCATACGTCTAGTCGCACGCACACAAACACCGTGCCGAAGTCTGCCGAACTGAAACGACGTTAGACGATGCACGGCTTTCAACGCCGCACCGCGCCGCCGGTCGGAGTGGGGGGTGTTAGGTTTTTTTCGTTACGGAATTTCTTGATTCGGTCGCCGCGCTCAAAGCCCGCGATAAAAGCTATGCAATAGCTTAATAATCATCACTTTCGATCGGGTGACCCGCCACCCTGTCTGTCTACCTGCTATTTGTAGTATTTATGTATAAGTGTATTGTGGTTATAAGTTTTATTGTATGGGTCTTGTTATCTGAAATAAATAAATAAAAAATCATAAGCATCTAATTCATGGTTTCCTAATAATTAAGCAAATCATTAAATAGGCTTTAATATGCGAAAACATGTAAATGGTCGATAGATTCTTTGTGCTGGTTCTATTTAGCTATTAAGTACTGTTTGTTTTCCGAAGAAAATCATCATCATCGTCCTAGCGTTTATCCCGGCCTCTGCCAGGGTCCGCTTTCTTCCTTCTCCTCCGCTTCGGCCGGTCTTCGGCATCCTCGCGTCGTAAGCCGTTGGCTCTCGCATCCGACTCAGCGATGTCAATCCATGGCTTCTTGGGTCGCCCGCGGGGCCTCTTCCCTGATACCGGCAGGTTCAGGCACCTATTTCCCACGTATCCCTGAGGCTTACGCAACACGTGACCAAACCAGCGCACACGAGCCTCCTCGATCTTATCTGCGATATCCTTATGCTTATTTGACGACCTGAGTGGTTCAATGGTCAACATGCCGGTCTGCCACGCAAGAGGTCCCGGGTTCGATTCCCGGCCGGGCGGAAATTGAAATGATGAATTTTAATTTCTGTTACGGGTCTGGGTGTTCTATGTATAATAAGTATGTATTTAAAAAGTATTTAAGTAATATATCAGTAATCTAGCACCCATAGAACAAGCTTTGGTTAGTTTGGGGCTAGATGGCGCTGTGTGAATTTGTCCACGATTATTTATTTATTAAATTCTAGAAACATTTTTTTGTGACCCAAACTATAACTTTTCATAGCGCTAATACTTCCATTACATATGTGTGGGTTCTATAAGTAAAAAAAACCCTTTGTCTACGAATATTTATTTATATTTTATCCCTCACGCCAAGGTTTTCCGTAGTAAATAAAATAAAATAATGATTTTACCCCATTCCAGCATCAGACATATCTAACTTAGGCGCGTACGTGTGCGGGCGCGGGCGCGACGACTGGAGCGAGCCCGTCGTTGTGAGACTGCGGTTGGGCGGTGGGGATGTGGTGAGAATACTATGATTATGTTGGCTTTATAGAGCGGCGGTGGCCGAGCGGTTACAGTATCTGACCGATCCAGCCAGAGGTCCCGGGTTCGAATACCGCTCCGGCCATGTACCGATGACTGTTTTCTGAGTTATGTACATTAGTTGATTACTAACCGATGCTCTTACGGTGAGGGAAAACATCGTGATGAAACCTGCACATTCAGGCGACTGGATGTGTAACCATGATCCAATCTGGTCAGGTTCCCCTGGTAGCAGGGTCACGGAGGTCAGATGATAGTCGCTCCACTGTAATTACCTGATCGCCAAATCCTGGATCATGGTCAAGGCGGACCCCGGGCCCTAGTCCTCGAGAGCACAACCGGGATATTAACGCTAAGATGATTATTTTTTTTAATGTTGTGTTTATATCGATTGAGATTATAGTATTGACTTGATGCAATATAAAGTTTTAAATGAAAGGTCCGGAAAACCCAGTCTTAATGGCCAATAACGTCGAGCGATATGTCATTGGAAAGGCCATTTTCCATTTTCTAGAACGTTTACTATGGCGACAATTTTAGAAAAATGATATGGTCGATTAAAATAATGGCCATAACTTTTTTTCTACAACCATTCGAGAGTTGTCACCACAGTAAAAGTTGTATAAAATAAAAAATCGTTTCCAATGACGTATCGTTCAACGTTATTGGTCATACCTGTTGTTGTTAAAACATTTTTGTTAAACATTTCTGATCTTTAAGTTTCTTTACTTTACATTTTTTTTTTATTATTATATAAATTTATTTCATATTAAAAACAGCAATTCCCCTTTTTGATCTTAAATGTTCATCTCGGATTTTAGTATATTTTATTTTCTACTTATTCCCAGGACACGCTATGCCGCCAATTGGAGACCCTTCTCCAACACTCCGAGTTCTCCGACCCGCCCGAGGGCGGCTGCCCGCGACTGCGACTACGCGCCGACCCGCAGGCGCGACTAGCCGCCTTGCGGGCTCTGACCGCCGACTGCAGGCCGGCCGATCGGCTGGCTAAGGGACAGGTGAGGTGGAGAGTTATACTGACATACATTCAGTGAGGGTTTTCGCGAGCTACGAATTGCATCGTCTATGTGGCTGGTGACAGCAAACAAACTCAGATTTGTGCCAACACATTTATTGAACTGGCAAGAATCTAGACCATAGTAATAAAAGCACTAAGACACCACAATTTATCACTAATTTGTAGGCACTAATAACTCTACTGTAACCTTATGCTACACGTATCACTCGTAAGTCGCCTCAGATTATTTATTTATTTATTTAATATACCAACAGAGTACACATACAAAAGTAACAATTTAGTTCAGACAAGGTACAAGACTTATATGCACCCCAATTATAGGTATATACAACATTCACTTCAACCTAAGTATTTACTCAAAGCAACAATCTAATATAAGGAAATTTAAGTTAACAATAACAGATTATCGCAGGTGTCACATGTATTGCATTGAAAACTGAACTGTCGATTTCGAATGTTAGTTATTTACATACCGATACTCAGAGTGAATGAGATAAAATCATACAAGATAGTAAACATCAACCAGCATGTAGGTAATAATATAGAGTCACCAACTGATTGGTTTCGTTTGATTCACAGTTCGGTGTCTCCCCTTCTTACTACCACGAAGTGTTTCAACTCTGCGAGGCATTATGGGCGGCTGACTTGGAGAACGACGGTGAGTTACAGTTTTATTGATACAAGAATAAATAAATAAATAATAAATAAATAATCGAGGGCAAATTCACACAGCGCCATCTAGCCCCAAACTAAGCAAAGCTTGTGCTATGGGTGCTAGATTACTGATATATTACTTAAATACCTTTTAAATACATACTTATTATACATAGAACACCCAGACCCGTAACAGAAATTAAAATTCATCATTTCAATTTCTGCCCGGCCGGGAATCGAACCCGGGACCTCTGGCGTGGCAGACCGGCATGTTGACCACTGAGCCACTCAGGTCGTCAAGATAGATAGATAGATAGATACATTTTTTATTGCGTACACAATAATTACACTAAAAAGTACCGACGAAAGCTATAACTGGTTGTGAGATAAGGCGGCCTTATCGCTGCAACTTACTAAGATTTACCTAGAACTTGCCAATCATTAGCTAAAACCACTCATTAGGCTTGTCGTATTTAAAAAATTTATACACGTTCTATGAACCTCTTAGCTATGGGGCATGTTGTCGCTCCGATGAATTGATAGTGGTAATTACAGTGGAGCGACTGCCATCTGACCTCCGTGACCCTGGTACCAGGGGAAGCTGAACAGATCGGATCATGGTTATTTAATAAAATAATCATCTTAGCGACAAAAAAAGTAGCTTGAACGAGGATTTGGCAGATCAGATAATTACAGTGGAGTGACTGCCATCTGACCAGGTTGGATGATGGTTACACATTCAGGCGTCTCGAATTGTAGGTTTTATCACGATGTTTTCCCTCACCGTAAAAGTTCGTGTTCAACTTATGTGCATAATTCAGAAAAAGTCATTTGTACATGGCGTTTCGACACATGGTACCAGATACGCGATCGACCAGCATGTAATTTTCTGGTGTTTACCGAATGGCGTTCGAACGCAGTACTTCGCAGCGGAGTGATCGATGAAGTGTCGAAACAGCAATATCGCGAGTTAGTCCGTGGCTTCGTATAGGCCTCTCGACCGTTTCTTTCTCTCTCTTGCGTATGAGAACCATCGACAATACCACGGAGGAACTCGCGAAGTTATAAGTCCACGGTGTTTGACACTTCGTAATCGGATCGATTCTAGTTTGACATTTATCAAAATAGAGCGTCGGTGGCCGAGCGGTTACAGTGTCCGACTCGTAAGCCAGAGGTCCCGGGTTCGAATCCCGCTCCGGCCATGTACCAATGACTGTTTTCTGAGTTATGTACATTAGTTGAATGCTAACCGATTACCGATTAAATGCTTACGGTGAGGGAAAACATCGTGATGAAACCTGCACGTTCAGGCGACTGAATGTGTAACCATGATCCAATCTGGTCAGGTTCCCCTGGTAGCAGGGTCATGGAGGTCAGATGGCAGTCGCTCCACTGTAATTACTTGACCTGCCAAATCATGGTCAAGGCGGACCCCGGACTCTCGTTCTCGAGAGCACAACCGGGACATTAACGCCAAGATGGTTATTTTTTTTTTTTTTATCTGCTAGTGCATCTCGCAACACTAATATTCCATACCATGATCAGGTATTCCTGGCTGCTCGGCAAATTAATAATTTCAATACATAATTTCCACAACCAACTAAGACGAGCCAGTCTGAATAGTTGTTTTCGGCCGAGTAGAACAACACCAACCCCTTACACTCGTGGGTGTCGTACAAGGCGACTAATGTTTTCGAGGCAGACGATCTAGAGTCTATATAGACTGGAAAATGGGCAGCAGCGTTTTCCATTATTATATTTATAACACTGCTATCTCCAACCCGCCTCCCAAGCGTGGAGAATACGGCAATAACTTCCACGCTTATTCTATTCAATAACCTCCGCTCTAAGTCCTGCAGTAGACTTAAGAGCTGTGATGATGAGTCTGGACAGATTTTAGGGCACCTCTCAATACAAATGTTCCACACAATCCTCAGGTATACCTGGCGACGACGAGCAGTCGATAGTGTCGCGGCACCGGCGGCTGCTCGGCTGGCTGTCGGCCGCCGGGGCCGCCGCCACCGACGCCGAGCTCGCCACGCCTGCCCCGGCACACGACCGGGACGGTGAGTGACGGCCCCACCTAGCACTGCCGGCTGGCTCCATAGCAGTCCATAGTGTCGCGGCACCGGCGGCTGCTCGGCTGGCTGTCGGCCGCCGGGGCCGCCGCCACCGACGCCGAGCTCGCCACGCCTGCCCCGGCACACGACCGGGACGGTGAGTGACGGCCCCACCTAGCACTGCCGGCTGGGTCCATAGCAGTCCATAGTGTCGCGGCACCGGCGGCTGCTCGGCTGGCTGTCGGCCGCCGGGGCCGCCGCCACCGACGCCGAGCTCGCCACGCCTGCCCCGGCACACGACCGGGACGGTGAGTGACGGCCCCACCTAGCACTGCCGGCTGGCTCCATAGCAGTCCATAGTGTCGCGGCACCGGCGGCTGCTCGGCTGGCTGTCGGCCGCCGGGGCCGCCGCCACCGACGCCGAGCTCGCCACGCCTGCCCCGGCACACGACCGGGACGGTGAGTGACGGCCCCACCTAGCACTGCCGGCTGGGTCCATAGCAGTCCATAGTGTCGCGGCACCGGCGGCTGCTCGGCTGGCTGTCGGCCGCCGGGGCCGCCGCCACCGACGCCGAGCTCGCCACGCCTGCCCCGGCACACGACCGGGACGGTGAGTGACGGCCCCACCTAGCACTGCCGGCTGGGTCCATAGCAGTCCATAGTGTCGCGGCACCGGCGGCTGCTCGGCTGGCTGTCGGCCGCCGGGGCCGCCGCCACCGACGCCGAGCTCGCCACGCCTGCCCCGGCACACGACCGGGACGGTGAGTGACGGCCCCACCTAGCACTGCCGGCTGGGTCCATAGCAGTCCATCGTGTCGCGGCACCGGCGGCTGCGAGGGACCCTTGAGGGTTTTATGCGGTGAAGGGATAAGGTAGCCGCCAATGTTGGCAAGCGGAGATGGAGAAGGTGGAAAAGGGTAAGGGCCGGGTGTTGTGACTAGGGGACCAGGGGTCCGACAATTGATCGTCAGAAGTTGTGTTTATGCTGCGGAAGTAGTCACAGCAGCAGACAGTCAGCGCTATCTATGTGCGGACGCTTGCCAACCTTGTGTTCGTGCACTCGTAATGTGAGGATTGTTGAGTTTCCCCATTGGAGCGCTAGATGTCGCTACAGGTTCTTTCAGACAGAGCTATCACGCGATCAGCCGTCCCGCGTTGTCGCCATCTTCGAACATTAAGAAACCTACCCACAAAATTTTACCTTTGAAGTTTTATATTTTTTTTATACTACAAAATTGACGGCCCGACTTAGGACTAGCTGGGTCCGTGACCCATGAGCAGGTTACGTACTGCGTGGTGGTCGGAACACCATCCTAAAGATGATAGCCAATAGGCTCGACTGCCCTTTACAAAGGCATTGGATAGGCCTTAATAGTATTTCAAATACCTACAAAGTAATCTTACTAATGTTACTAAAATAATATAATTACAATTGTTACTAATATAATACTGACAAGTTATGGATCTATGGTCTGAAATAAATATATTTTAATTTCATTTCATGAATTTAATAAGAAGGGCGCTGGCGTACAAGTTTATATAAAAAATATTAAATAGTTTCGTACTACAAAATTCCACCCCTATTTCATCCCTCCCCTCCCCCCTAAAATCCTGAGTCCCTGATGAAATCTTGAATTCCAATTTTATCGTATGTTTTGTTTAATATTTGATTGTTTATTTGTTTGTGTACTGTTGGCAAAAAAACATTGTAAAAACTTTCACACTTCAATCTGAACCGCGCCACCTAACTTGTGGAGTTTGTGGATTTCAGCTTAGCTGTTTACACCCCATTGTATTTGTAGATATCAATGCAATCATTCTTCTTAAGGTAAATTAATTAATTCTTATTCCTCTCACAGAGACGGACTGCCACAGCGAGCGAATATGGACCCTATTACTGGGCGGGAGGGTGCTCGAGGCTTGCCGACTGGCAGCCGACAACGCCGACTACAATATGGCTGCCTTGCTGGCGCAATCTGCTGGTGAGTAGGGGTTGCGAAGATGGAGAAGGTGGAACAGGGTAATTACCCACCTGGCCGGGTGTTGTGACCAGGGGACCAGGAGTCCGATAGTTTATCGTCGGAAGTAGTATATATGCCGTCGAAGTTGGCGCACTTTTCTAGCGCGATGTAGGACGGTCAGCGCCATCTATATGCGAATGCTTGCCAACCTTGTATTCGTGTACTCGTAATGTAAGTATCGTGGAGTATAATATGGGAAACATTGGAGCGATAGACGTCGCTACAGAGCATATAAAATTTCAAATTGTGAAGAGATAGCATCTCATTACGTTTGTCTATAACTGATGTCTATGACAGCATGACAGCAGCCGTTGCCTAGCAAGCGTATCCTTGTTAATATTATTTTATTGTGTGTTATGTCAATACCTATATTTAAAATATAATTCATTTAATGTTATAAACTGCTATTTTTCCTGATATTAAATGGGCTTAATATCTCTTAATACAAATAATCCGTGAATTGACTAAATGTCAAATCACTAACTCTTTATGATATGACATGATCACTTCTAACGCTCTATGATCTGTCAAAATTGATCTCTTGATAAGGGAAAACATCGTGATATAACCTGCACATTCAGGCGACCGAATGTGCCATCAGATCATCTGACCTCCGTGACCTTGTTACCATGGGAACTTGGCCAGCTAGTATCATGGTCACACATTTGATAGTAGTTTTTTTTTTTCTATTACTATTCTATATGGTGTTTACTGGCTATATTAATTACCAAAATTATAAATTGCAGTTTTGTAATTGGCATTACAACTTAATAATGTAACATTTTTGAATTATATTTTATATGCTGTAAAACTGAAATAAATAGATAAAATAAATAAATAAATAATTCAGTCGCCTGAATGTGCAGGTTTCATCATCATGTTTTCCCTCACCTAAGGAGCATCGGTTGGTGTTTGTCTAATGTACATATAACACAGAAAAGAGTCATTGATACAGGGCTGGACTGGGATTCGATCCCGGTACCTCTCGTTTACGAATCGCACCCCTTAACCACTAGACCGCCAACAGCTAAACACAACTAACTCTGCCTATCTCCTACTCTTCGCAGGCAACCCATCATTCCGCAATCTACTCTCCCGCCAGCTCACGCTCTGGCAGGAGTCCGGTGCGGACACCCTGATATCGGCCCACAAGCTGGCGGCCTTACGGCTCATAGCGGGGATCTCTTCTCCGCGAGAGCATCTGGAGGAGGCCGACTGGATTAGGGCGTTGCATGCTACGGCCAGGTCGGTTGGACTATTCAATATTTTGAAGTAAAGGGAAATAAATATTTATTACAGTAGTATAAAAGAAAGAAAGAAAAAAATAACAACAAAGGATTATTTTTGAAAAGAAAATTTTTATATACGAATACAAAAAAAAAACTTTTACTGGACAAATTCACACAGCCGCCGTCTAGCCCCAAAGTAAGCAAAGCTTGAGTTATGGACTGATAAACTATTTATATATATTTTAAATACATTATTTTATAAATTTAAAAATTAAAATACACTTTCAATTTCTGCTCAGCCGTCACACATCGAATATAGTCGCTCGCGCAAGTTAGCGCCATCTATGTGCGGATGCTTGCCAAACTTGGGTTCGTGTACTCGTAATGCGAGTACCGTTAAGTTTCCCTATTGGAGCGATAGATGTCGCTGCAGCACCAAAAAATAATTTTTATTCCCGTCTTCGACATTTCATTGCGATAGGGCTTACATATCCTCTTATATAGGTTCTTGAGTTTCTGTTTTCAGACACATTAAACTCACTTTTCTCTTTTGAAAGAAAGAAAGAAAGAACATTTATTAACGCAAACAACAACACCACAACATTGAAAAAGATTCAAGAAAACATAAAGACATAAAAAGAACACAATTA
Source organism: Blastobasis adustella (assembly GCA_907269095.1). Lineage (NCBI taxonomy): Eukaryota > Metazoa > Arthropoda > Insecta > Lepidoptera > Blastobasidae > Blastobasis > Blastobasis adustella. The sequence goes on from OU026140.1 coordinate 9,473,143, forward strand.
TAAGCAGAACATAAATTACACAGTGCCGATGTAAATACCCATCTGATATTTGTTTAATGTGTAGTGTAATAGATAATGTTGTGGTGGTGTTTGTGTAAAAAGGACCTCACTCAGCATAATGCCCTTTTGTGACCATGATGTGGCTAAAAAGCAAAACTGCCAAGAAGATGGGAGGCATCCCGGGTTTTTTTTTACTTATAGAACCCACACATATGTAATGTAAGGATTATCGCCACGAAAAGTTGTAGTTTGGGTCACTAAAAAAATGTTATAGAATTTAATAGAAAAATGTTCAAAAACAGTCACAAACAAAACAAAATTAACAAAAATAGTCCAAACTTAACAAAACAATAACGAAAACTTAACAAAATGTCCAAGAACACCAACAGAAAACTAGCGCAGAACTAACTAGAAAACAATATCGACGCGCGTATCGGTAACATAGATGCTAACCATACCATAGTGATTACTTGCTCAGTGACCATACTGACGTTTGCCGGGCGCGGGGCGAGCTAAGGGAATGCGGGGAGAAGCGGGCGAGGCCTCGCATTCCAGCGATGGTCAAGTTAATGTGGCCGAGTAGTACAAAGTTACAGTCTACATCCTTTAAAACTTCTACTGTTAGAAAATTAACACTCCCTTTGTCCCCAGATACCTCTGTCCCCAAGTACCATCTCTGGAGCAAGTGATTCGCACCTACGAGTCATTCTTCGGCCAGACAGAGATAGAGGACGAGCCGACGGACCTCTCCATCGTGGGAGAGAGCGGGACGGACGATATGGGGATGAAGTATCCGTTGCCTCCGTACGTCGGAGAGTTTGATGTCAGTGTTACTAATGTGAGTAAACTAATCTATCTAACTAATCAATCAACGCAAGCGAACCAAGGTCACCGACATAGCTCTAAGGATTGCCAGACTGAAGTGGCAGTGGGCAGGGCACATAGCTCGAAGGACAGATGGCCGATGGGGCAGTAAAGTTCTCGAGTGGCGGCCACGTGCCGGAAGACGCAGCGTGGGTAGGCCTTCCACGAGGTGGACTGACGACCTGGTAAGGATCGCAGGTACCAGCTGGTGCAGAGATCTCTGGGGGGGCCTATGCCCAGCAGTGGGCGTCTTCTGGCTGATATGATGATGATGATGATGAACTAATCAATGTTTAAGTTTTAAGCTTTGTTTTGGTCACGTATGTTGTAAAGTGAAATTTAGTTATGTGAAGGAGCGGGATTCTCCTGATACAAGTATTTCTATACTTAATAGGAGATCCCCACCTAAATTTGTGTGTAAAACTTTATAACGAAATTAACCATTATTATCATTATTATTATTTCTCGGTTGTAGTCTTGACCGCCTTGACCGTGATCCAGGATTGTGTCCCTGTTATACACGTTGTGCCCGTTACATCCACGATACAGGGACTCACGGAATATGGGACGTTGGTCGGTCACCTTGGCGTTAAAGTCCAACCGTCCATCTTGACCATGATCCAGGATTGTGTCCCTATGATACACGTTCTGTCCCTGTCATCCACGATACAGAGAATATGGGACGTAGGTTGTCAACCTGGCGTTATAGACTTGGTTGTCCGCCTAGACCATGATCCAGGATTTACTCAGGTATTACAGTGGAGCGACTGCTGTCTGACCTCCGTGACCCTGCTACCAGGGGAACCTGGCCAGATTGGATCATGGTTACACATTCAGTCGCCTACTCAAATTCCTCAATAATTTTTTTTATTCTTCACAGTGCCAAACGAGCACACAGCCCACCTGATGGTAAGCGGTAACTGTCGCCCATAACATCCACGATTCAGGCATTTGGGTGGCAGACAACAAAAATGCAGAACCGTTACACATCCAGTCGCCTGAATGTGCAGGTTTCATCACGATGTTTTCCCTCACCGTAACAGGATCGGTTGGTGTTTCGAACCCGGTACCTCTTCGCTTGCTAGTCGGACCTCTTAACCACCAGGCCACCTGTATGTACACTGTATGAATTGAATGTATGTCCCACAGAACGGCGCCTGCCGTCGCGTCCTAGATCTCCGATACGAGCTGATTCGAGCCCGCGCCTTCAACACTAAACCGAAACTGCAGCCTGCTAGCTACACGCCTGATCCCATGGACTATAGTCTTTGGTGAGTGCCTACGTAGGAATAGTCTTTTTTTTTATTTATAGCAGTTGAGCTTGTCTAAGCTGAAATGACGCGCCCCACTACTTAATTAGTTGATTTCGATGTGTGAGTGCAAATATTAATAACGACACTTCATCTGTGTGGGAGCGTCGACTGCTCAATCGAACGACGCGTGCTCCTACGTTTGAGTCTCACCGGCAACTGAATGACCAATTACAACGGCATTTGTATATGTATTGCGTCCATATTTTAAATTTGCTTGTGTGCGGTAATGCGATAGTGGGGCGCGTCATTTCAGCTTAGACGAGCTCTAGCAGATCTCAATAGTACTAGTAAGTTAATAAATAAATGAACGTAAAATTATTGTTAGGCAACGCGTGTTATTTTCTTATTCGAGTCATGTGCTCTCGTATAATGCACTATTTTTCTGAATAACAGATGGGGGTAGATAATACTATGGTCGGATCTTAGACTAATATGTAGTCAGGCTACATGTGTTTCATAATAAGATACATATTAATTTGTCACAAAATTATCTGCAGCGTCGTTGTTGTTGACATTGGCATGACAATTCAAAATGGCGTCACTTATTTCCAGTATTGGCCACAATCATAATATGAAACGCTAACGTGGCCTTTATAGACTTCCAGGCCATCTAAAGTAATGCGTGGTCTTCGCTGTGGACATAAGAGACACCAGGGTGTCACCAATGTATTGCTAAGTTCCACCCCGGGACTGAACTTTCAACTTTCGATTCGCCTCAAAGTGTGATAGGGTCACCCATCCAGACTGAGGCGTGCGTTGCTTCAATTTGGTTATAGGTCACGCAAGCACGCTGCCACTATAGTTCGTTCGCGATAAGAAAATAGTGACGTCATCGTTGTCCGCCGGCCTAGCCCCGCCCCTCGCCCTATCGGGTCGCAACTAATTAGAAAGCTAAGTTCACAGTGACCAGTTGACGGCAGAAAATAATAAAAATGTATACCTCGCCAGTTGGAATGAACAGCAAATACTGGACTAGCTGCTAAGAAAAGGGATATTTATTTATGTATTAGTAATTCATTTAGTAGCCTATATATTATTAGTATTATTATTGTATTATGTTTTTGGGGGGGGTATTTTGTAGTAGATAATAAGTTTTTAGTTGTCTACCTACCAGTATAAGTATGTTCTAGCTTTGTATGCTTTGCTTGTCCCGCTATACAATTTGCTTCACATCATTTGTAGTTAGCTGGTAGAAATCTCTCATAGAGATAAGTTCGCCATTGTACTCATTTTTGTTTGATGTATCTAATTAAGTATGTATACAATAAAGAATATAATAATATCCTTCAGCTTTTAAGACAATTGTCCATAAATTCGGGGTCGGCAGTTTTAGTCTGTCGAGTTCATCATTATCATTTGCCTGCGTTTATCCCATCCATTTGGGGTCGGTAATTTTAATCTTTCGAGTTCTTGGGCGTCCGTTTGTTCTTAATATTTTGTTCTGTAATTGAGTGAACTAAATCGGAGGGTAAAGCGGTGGCGGTATACGCAAGGCGGCGGTATCTCGCCCAGGCGAATACCTCAGCCTTATCTAGAGTCCTACCACTTTGAAATAGTAGCAACATCTATCGCTCCAAAAGGGTAACTCAACTATACTCACATTACGAGTACACGAACACAAGGTTGGCAAGCATCCGCACATAGATGGCACTGACCGTCCTATATCGCGCTAGAGAAATGTGCCAACTTCCGCAGCATATATACAACTTCCGACGATCAACCGTCGGACCCCTGGTCCCCTGGTCACAACACCCGGCCAGGTGGCCACTGGCTGATCGAAGGGACTTTGGCTCCCTGTGTGTGTTGTACCGGCTGTACAATGGGGAGTGTTCTGAGGAATTATTTGATCTGGTGCCCACAGCACAATTCCGCCATCGCACCACCCGCCGCGGGCTGGGTACCCATCCCCATTACGTGGACCCTCTAGTGGTATCCACGCGAAGATTCGAAAGAACGTTTCTCGCTCGTACGATTCGGATGTGGAATGAGCTCCCAGCCACGGTGTTTTCTTTGGACTATGACATGGGATCGTTCAAGAGGTATATTAGAGGTTTCCTTAGAGGCAGACAACGCATTGGTAGCACCCCTGGTGATGCTGATGTCCGCATGCGTGATTACCCTTTTTCACCTTCCACATCTTCGCTTGCCAACATGGGCGGCTACCTATTATCCCTGCTCCGCCATAAAATGTTAACAATATCTATGGTTTCCAGCCTGACCCTAGGCCTATGGTTCGGGTCCGCGGGCGGATCTTCAGTTGTAGGCGCGGCGGAACAGCTGGCGGCGGCCGGCCACTGGCACCGAGCCGTCCTAGTACTGGCTTTCCATCCTGATGACCACGCGTGAGTATAACAATAAACTCCCCCTTGTTTGACTGAGCTTCTCTCTCCTTTACTCGTATAGTATTTATATGGTTATGTATTCTTGCTATCTCACCCACTCACCACGTTTATTTACATTAATTTATTTTCAGTTATCTATCTATTTATCTGTACATTATCTCTGGTTTGGTTATAGTTGCATGAACGGTTCCCCTCCTCCTTTTTGTCTAGTAGCTTCTCTTGCACCGCCTACCTTTTTCTTTATCCGTCATCTCCTGGTTGACTGGTAGATAAGGCTATTTTAGCTTTAAGTCCGCCACTGTACTATTTTGTGCATGAAGATTTAATTAATAAATAAATAAACTCCTGACCTCTTCTTTAATTGCTAGGTCATCAAGACTTTCGAAAATATTCGTTTTAAAACTACAAAATACAACCTCAAACTAATTGACCTATTAAGAAGCTATGTAACGGTTATCTGGCGCTCAAAGAGGCAGATAGATTCATTCCCCAGATAACGGTTCCATTCGTCAAATAACTCTTAACTGGCAGTTGAAAATATCAAAAACTTGTTATCTGTCGAATAGACGCTAACAGACTGTTTATCTCAGATCTGAACAATCAACCCTAAGACATTTAAAATAAAATAAAATAAATTAAAATACATACATAAAACTCACGCCCGTGCCCCACAGGTGGGATATGCAGAGACTGTGGAACTAATTATTAAAATTATAACGTAGTTTGAAATAGCCCCTTTAAGTTGCCGTCAGTTTTGTCTCCTTAATAAATAATAAATAAATAAAAGACCTTTTATTATCTTCTCATCATCATCATCATCATCACAGCCCGTAACAGTCCACTGCAGGACTTAGGGCCTCTCCCACGAAAGGGGAGGTTATTGCCATAATCTCCACGCTTGGCAGGCGGGTTGGAGATCGCAGTGTTTAAATATAATAATGGAAAATGCTGCTGCCCATTTTCCAGACTACGGAGACTCTTGATCTTTTGCCTCGTAAACATTATCTTCTCATTTTATGCAAATATACATTTTGTTACATGCAAATAAATAATTATTGTAATATAATATTGACAAAATTAATTAGCTAAAGCTAATTTCATAATTCTTGATATATTTTTAATCATATTTTATTTTAATTTATTATTGGTATATATATTTATTGTTTATTTATCAATGTATATTTTTTATTATAAATTTAATTATACTTTTTAAAATTATTTATATATTATTATTCAAATGAGAGCCCCTCTTCAGGGTAAAGGCCTCCTCCAATTTTGATAATTTTTTGACCTCCAGTTTTGCTTCCTTAACCAGATATAATTTTATGATATAGATAATTAAAAAATATACAGGGTTACTGGTAATTAGATGCTACCGTCTCAGGGGGGTGTAGGTACTGTTATTTGGAATTGATTGAACCCTATAATGTGTTATGCAAAAGTGAACCATTTTTGAGATATTTAATATTTAAGGTTTTTTTCGCAATAATTATTTTTACAAGTTTAATCTTTTTTTTAAAAAAAGTGCCTGTCAGAATCAATTTATTCTTACTGTTTATGAAGGATGATAATTTACCACTTGTTAATTAATCATAATATCACAGAAATTCTAAAGCATTTCAGAGCAGGAGTTCGAAACATAACATAAACATAGTTTATTTTGCAACAAATGCCATATTAAAAGTAAATTTTCTCAAAATAACCATTAATGATCAATTGTGCAGATTATTAGAAAAACCTCTACATTTTATTAGCTTTCTAACAAGGTATGAAACACTTAAATAACTTGACCAGTGGCAGAAAAATCTTAATGACAAAGAGAGAATTGGTGTTATGTCAAAATGCATTTGGGGAAAAATATGCATCACTTTTAAATGAAACTATTGCAATTATCTAAAACTCTTTATTTTAATTTAAAAACATACATGTATCTCTCACACTAAAGTTCATTTTCCACATGGCTTCCACCATTACGTACGTAAGTACGCATTCGCTTACGTAAATACCAGGGACCTGCTAGATTGAACCATGGTTACACATTTAGTTGCCTGCAGGCAACTAAATGTGTAACCTTGTGCAGGTTTTATCACAATGTTTTCTCTCACCGTCATGTAGACGACACACGAACGAACTTAAAGTACGCGTTTTTTAGTTTGCGAACTTATCCAGCTTAAAAAATCAGTCGCAACAGAAAACCATAAAGTTTATTAAACTTAAACAAATTTTGTGCACTAAGCACTATTAATGGTGTCATCTCGCTCATACTTAACCTAAGTGCGAGGGAGACGGTAAGATAATGTGTTGCCGACGTCACAGGCAGGTAACGAAACTCCAACCCATTTGCTATTGTTCTCTGTCACTACAATTGCATTCTTAGAATTGTACACCCGGTCCGTTTCTAATCGTGATTTTCTGAGAATAATACGACTTAGTTATGATTGTTCTACATTATTAGAAAGCTAATAAAATGTAGATGTTTTTCAATAATCTGCACATTGATCATTAATGGTTATTTTGAGAATATTTACTTTTAATATGGCATTTGTTGCAAAAAAAACTATGTTTATGTTATGTTTCGAAATCCTGCTCTGAAATGCTTTAGAATTTCTGTGAGATTATGATTAATTAACAAGTGGTAAATTATCATCCTTCATAAACAGTAAGAATAAATTGATTCTGACAGGCACTTTTTTTTTAAAAAAGATTTAACTTGTAAAAATAATTATTGCGAAAAAAACCTTAAATATTAAATATCTCAAAAATGGTTCACTTTTGCATAACACATTATAGGGTTCAATCAATTCCAAATAACAGTACCTACACCCCCCTGAGACGGTAGCATCTAATTACCAGTAACCCTGTACACATGCTTAATGTTGTCCGAACGAACGAAATCGGATTTACCGTATTCAAGTAATAGAAAAATTCGCACGAAAATTACCATTAAATTACAAAAACTAATGTCCCCCACCGTCCCCCAGGCGTTCCCATCTGATCCGTGGCTTCCTATCCCGCCACGCCCCATCCCGGGCGCTGACACCCGCCGACGAGGAGCGCTTGGCGCTGGTGGGGCGATTGGGACTGCCCGAGGAGTGGCTGCTGACTGCACAGGCTCACAGGGCCAAGTATGAGGTTGGTTGTGTTCTTTTTTTATTGTCAATAGGCTTGCATTTGACCTCAACTCGCCTGATGGAAAGCGACGGGTCGAAGATGTAGCATGCGTGCCTAAAAGATACCTATTCACTCTTGATTTGAAGACCCCAAGGTTATCGGGGAACAATGACTCAGGCAGAGACCAGGGGGACGATTCTCGCGCTGTGACATCACAAATTCGACATTTTCTCTAGCCAAAAAACTGTATTAAAACGTAATTTAAATCGATTTTCGACAATATACGACTGTCGAAGATAGTTGAGAAAATATTTGTTGACTGCAATAGACATTTCAATGTCATTATTATTGAAGATATGAGGCTAGAAAAAATGTCGGATTCGCGATGTCAAAGCGCGAGAATTAGGCCCCAGTCCTTTGCAGTGCGCATAACAAAAGTGAATGCAAAACGCTTGGTACAAGATCTACCATATATTGATGACGATCTTTTGTCTCTCTCGTTGTTCGCTAATAAAAAGTACAATAGGTTAAGTGTAGTGTGATGAGGAGCGTTTGGCACTAGTGCGTAACGAGCGTGAGGCTGCGGGGTACGGGGGGGCTCAGCCCCCTCAACATACATTAAGTGTTTGCTGGAGTTGTCCATTCATTCCGCGGCCGACTGTACGTGGTGCGTATCGGTACTCGGCACCTCATTGGCGCGTTCGTTTCGTGCACGCTGGTCGATCTATTTGCGTCACCCTCTTTTTGGATGAACTCGTTAAATTATCCCTTTGTTTTAATTAGTCTGAAGACGTTTGATAAGAGATATTTTTTTTTTAATTTGAGTTTTTAGAATTTCTTATTTTTATTTCATACGGTAGGCAGACAGGCAAGCGGGCCACCTGATGGAAAGTGGTCACCACTGCCTATAGACATTAGCAACACCAAGAGTATCGCCGATATAGATACATATAATATAAATTGATACAATATTTTTTTAATTGTATTTATTATTTTTCGCCAATATAGACGAGTTCAATATTTCCAGTCTGTTACAACAGGCTTGAAATATTTTATTCAGCACCAAGTGCGCAGACATAACTCCTAAAATCGCCCCGTCTGTCCATAGCGCCTGCCTGCGGTAGAGGCGTCTCTGCTGGTGTCTGCGGGCGCGTGGGCCGCCGCACATAGAGTTTTGGTCGAGGACTTGCTGCCGCACGCGGTTTTGTCTGGTAAGTGGTTGGCTGGTGGGTTTTGGCCGGGAGTTTAGGCGTAGACATAGATTTTATTTGGAAACAACTACAATAAGCTGTACCTGTTGTATTGTTTTCTTTATGTCAATATTGTATACTTGTTTTTGTGCACAATAAACTGTTAAATAAATAAATAAATTATAGCAAACAAGTTGTAACAATATCAACAATGATAGGTACGTTACTTGACATTGACTTTGTGACTTCTATCATTTTCACTGGAACTCCGTTTTCATAGCAAATTTCGGCACATCAATCTTTTTTTGAAACTTGCTACAAGCGGTTGTTTTTGGCTGAATAAGGAATTTGAAATTCAAATTCAAATTATTTTATTTGTGGTAACACAGGTAAAAAAATATGTTACATTGGATATTTATGTGCTCATCTGTGACCTGCCATTCGGCGTACAAATTTAATTGTGATTTTAAAACAATGTCAAACTATATTATAAACACAAAATACGTTTCAAAGACCTAATGAGTGTTTTAGCTAAAAATTTTAACCTACTATAAATTATTTTTATGAATAAGACTGTATAGGTTTTAAAACACTCGTGACTTTTTTCTGCACATAAAATGTCACAATGAGTAAGTTTGTCACCACGGTTTCGGCCATAGCCACGAGCAGACCACGTGTTTAAGAACTGTGGCGGCTAATATGGTTCGATTTCTATTCAATATTTCTCTTACCATTCCTTCATTCGTTTGAGTTTTTAGTAATAATAATAATTAATACCTTTATTTCGGACTCGTGGTCTATAGGTACAATAGTACTTATGAGTAAATTAAAAAACAAAAATAAAAAAATAAAAAAATCATCTTGGCGTTAATGTCCCGGTTGTACTCTCGAGAACGAGGGCCCGGGTCCGCCTTGACCATGATCCAGGATTTGGCAGGTCAGGTAATTACAGTGAAGCGACTGCCATCTGACCTCCATGACCCTGCTACCAGGGGAACCTGACCAGATTGGATCATGGTTACACATCCAGTCGCCTGAATGTGCAGGTTTCATCACGATGTTTTCCCTCACCGTAAGAGCATCGGTTAGTATTCAACTAATGTACATAACTCAGAAAACAGTCATTGGTACATGGCAGAAGCGGGATTCGAACCTGGGACCTCTGGCTTACGAGTCGGATACTGTAACCGCTTGGCCACCGACGCTCTAAATTAAAAAACAATACAATAAAATAATAAAATACAATAAATTGTGAATGAAATAAAATAATAATTTCAGTCTATACCAAGTCACAAGTGCACGTGCACTTAGCATGCTATGGTCAGCCAACGTTTATACATACACATAGTGTGTAATCTGTCTGCCAGTTCTCTTATAATAGAGTTTCTACACGCGCCAACCCTGGACAGAAATGAAGCGTAATTGTGTTATGGTTTATATTCTTAGTAAATGTATTTAATGGTACGCAAAATGTTTTGTATAAGACCGTCAGTCTAAACAGATGTCTATAAAAAGTTAAAAGGGCACTTAGTATGCCAAATGTATAGCCAGCCATCGAATTAGAAATGAGGAGATCCGCAAGCGAACCAAGGTCCCCGACATAGCTCTAAGGATTGGCAGACTGAAGTGGCAGTGGGCAGGGCACATAGCTCGAAGGACAGATGGCCGATGGGGCAGTAAAGTTCTCGAGTGGCGACCACGTGCCGGAAGACGCAGCGTGGGTAGGCCTTCCACAAGGTGGACTGACGACCTGGTAAGGATCGCAGGTACCAGCTGAATGCGGAAGGCACGGGACCGGCCTTTGTGGAGATCTCTGGGGGAGGTCTATGCCCAGCAGTGGGCGTCTTCTGGCTGATATGATGATGATGATGATGATAGGCAGCCAACGTTTGTACATGTACGTAGTGTATAATCTGTAAAAGAATAAAGCCCGAAATATACATGCCAGTAGCTGGGTGCCATTTACTTTCATGTGTATACGTTTACTGGTATGCAAGTAGATTGTGCAACATTTCATTTAGTGACATACAACATGAGGTAGGACACGAGGGGGGCTGCAAAACCGGCAGTCAGTTGTTACAGTATGTTACAGTCATATGTATTCCCTTTGACCCGTTCCGGTAAGAATAAGAACGAAAACAACGTATTACTGTCTCGTGGACAGGCATGTGTGTAGTCTTGCAAATACAGGCATGCAAGTACGTAAATTGCATGCAAGTTTTACTGGCAAATGTATGCGCAGAGTGCCAGTTGCCGACACTTGCCAGTAACTAGCATGCACAGTGCTATCTCATTTTATTGGCATGTGTATCTCGGGCATAATGGACTCTTCCATTGCAGACAATGTGCAATCGATAGCGCCTTTGGTGTTGTCGCTGGCGGCGGCGGCGCGCGGCGTGGCGGGCTGGCGCGCCGGCGGGCAGCCCGCGCATCTCTACCTCACCGTGTGCCAGCAGGTCAGACACGCAGACACACACACACACAGTTGTATATTGTATATTTATTTATTTTACAGTTTCAGTCAACAAATTATACACGTCTTCGACAAAAAAAATACTGCACAGTGAAATCACGCTTCGAAACACACTTTATACTAGTAATGTCCGAAACTGTCTCACTGTGGGCCTTATAAGAAAACTCATTGTTACCCAAAGGGCAATGGAAAGAGCTATGCTCGGAGTCTCTTTGCGCGATCGAATCAGAAATGAGGAGATCCGCAAGCGAACCAAGGTTACCGACATAGCTCTAAGGATTGCCAGACTGAAGTGGCAGTGGGCAGGGCACGTAACTCGAAGGACAGATGGCCGATGGGGCAGTAAAGTTCTCGAGTGGCGGCCACGTGCCGGAAGACGCAGCGTGGGTAGGCCTCCCACAAGGTGGACTGACGACCTGGTAAGGATCGCAGGCGCCAGCTGAATGCGGAAGGCACAGGACCGGCCGCCGTGGAGATCTCTGGGGGAGGCCTATGCCCAGCAGTGGGCGTCTTCTGGCTGATATAATGATGAATGTCCGAAAATTCTCGCGATTTATGAGCGATTCTTGCCCATAACCTATTGTCCAAGTAAAATGAAACTACTGTGAACGGTATCCAACCATGAAGTGGTGATTTATTCATTGTCAAAGATAAACACAGGGTGTACCATAGATAATACTTTGTACAGATATTAAAATCCAACAATTGTACATCAGATAACTAATACAGATAGTACAGATTAGTTATGACACAACAGGCACTACTTATCTCTAAAAGAAATCTCTTCCAGTAGGCCTACAAAAGAGAGATGTGATAATTAAACGCAGATAAGACGTGCACAATGACTATAATTATAGTGTAACTAAATACATGCATAAAATTCTATACCTACTATATTGTTTGTTTCAAACTAAACTCGCGGTCTTTAAACTTATTATTATTAAAAAGTACGTCGCGTGTAAATCCCGTCTAATATATTATTTTATTGTTTAGTATATTATTTTATTTTATTTGGAAAACAAACAGCTTCTTCTTTGTCGAGTCAATTTTATCTAGAATAGCATAAAAAATAACTATGATTCTTTCCCCAGATCCGTGGCCTAGTGTCAGCGACGACGGCCGGCGACGCGCGTGCGGCCGCGGGCGGGCTTGAAGCGCTGCGGGGGCCGCTGGCCGCCGCTTGCAAGGCTCTTGGCGAAATGGAGGTTGGTGCATACACACAGACACACATGCATACACACACGCATGCGCACGGGCATTCGGGTATACACACGCACACGCAGGCACACAAACACGCACGCACATAGGCGCACACGCACACAATCACTAACACACGCCGTGGCATAGTGTCAGTGACGACGGCGGGCGGGCTCGAGGCGCTGTGCGGGCCGCTGGCCGCCGCCTGCAAGCGAAATGGAGGTCGGTGCATACACACATACATACATACACACACCACAGAGACATCATTAGTAAATAGAATTGAACGTTCCAATAACAGGCAAACTTACGTTCACAACGGAATTGATTGCGCTTAATTAAAAAATAAATCTAAATCTACCACCACTCAAACTTAACAACTAAACAACAACACTAACAGTTTGTTAGTGTAAACGGCAAGACGACGTACTTAGAATATTATACAAGATTTTTTCTATTGTATTAGAGAACAGTGTCATAATGTCTACGTTATTTTCGGAGTTACAAAGTTTGTTATGTTCCTTGCACAGTTGGTCAACTCAGTTGATGACCCAATATGTCACAAATTTCGAGGCAAGCGGTTCGAAAACACAGCCCCCATGCCTTCCTTTCGAAAACTTCCGCTCACAATCATGATTGTTATCACCCTCCCCAGGCCAAGACAGCCCCCCAACGCGCCGCCCGCGCGGAGATGGGTGCGCGGCCGTCCGGCCTGAAATTTGAGCTTGAAATTTTGATTTTCGAGAAATTCGATATTGTAATGCATGACGCTGATTTCTCCTATTTTTGAGCAATGAGGGTTTTCACTATTCCGGATGGCGCAAGGTCTGTTGTCAAAATATTGTCGTGATTTCGCACATAAACAACTGATGTCAAATTATAAATTTGTTCCAACCGATCACATCACTTTATTTTGACAGGACCTTACGTCACAGTAACGCCATCTGCTGAATTTTGAAATCGTAAACACCCTCATTAAAACAATATTGAATTTGTCATGCCGAAAATCAAAATTAAAAACCGTCAGACTCGAGGCAACCTGTTCAAAAATCGAGCCCCCGTGTCTCCCTATCATAAAATGCCGCTCACAATCACGATCATCCACCCTTCCTACCGAAAATTGACGCTAACGCTCACCCTCACGATTGCCTTTCTCAGGCCAAGACAGCCCCCCAGCGCGCCGCCCGCGCGGAGATGGGTGCGCGGCTGGTGCAGCTGTCCCTCGCGGCGGGCGCGTCGGCCGGGCAGCTGGCCGCCTTGCTGAAGGCACTGCGGTTGCCTCCGGACACCACTTATCATGCGCATCAGAAGGTGAGATAAGATAAACACCGGTTACAAGTGCGATGGATTGACATCACCGAGTCGGACGCGAGAGCCAACGGCTTACGATACGAGAACGCCGGAGACCGGCTGAAGTGGAGAAAGCAAAGCAGGAAAGCGGATTGACCGCTCGGATGTTGATGACAAGTCAAAGTCATTTCTCATGGAACAAAAATCCATTACATTAATCAAATTCACATTAACTGGATATTAATTACAATATGTCACAACAGCCGGGTGGTGTCCGGCAGAGTAGAACAGCACCAACCCCTTACACTCGTGGGTGTCGTACGAGGCGACTCATGTTTCCGAGGCAAAATATCTAGAGTATCCGTAGGCTGGGAAATGGGCAGCAGCTTTTCCATTGTTATATTTCTAACACTGCGATCTCCAACCCGCCTGCCGAGCGTGGAGATTATGGCAAAAACCTCCCCTTTCGTGGGAGAGGCCCTAAGTCCTGCAGTGGACTGTTACGGGCTGTGATGATAATGATGATTTGACATTATTGTATTTGATTAATTGACATAAGTATTGAATTGAATTATTTGACATTGTTATTATAGCTATTGTTTACGGTAAATTGAATAAATGGTGGTAGGTAGATACCTACCTCATCTACCAAAAATATGGAATTGTTTAAATTCTGAAATAAATTATTATTTAATTTTTATTTATTTAAATATGTAAATAAATTCCACAGATCACAGCCGACTTAGCCGAGCAGGCCTCAGAGCTTTGCATCGAATCGGCGGCCAGTTCGCCGATCTCCTCACACCTGCGGCCCGCCGTCATGAGTTAGAAAGAGACGACGAGACCCCGCCGCGTTCGTATGCGTGAAAGTGACAGAGACAAGTGATAGATTTTCAATTCGTGCTTCGAGTGATGGATATAGTTTCCTATTGCCATTAGGTACAGAAGTGAGCAGCTGAAGTGACACTGTTTGGGCTTTGGACAGTCTCGCAGTAGACGCTATCTCATTTTATACTGGTGGTGGGTTGGTTGATGCACTGCCTTCTGTACTGCTAGTTTTTATTCAGTCGACCAAATTTAGGAGCAAAAAGCGGGAGAGCAAATCAAAATGGAATGTATTGCTTATGAATAAGGTCCATTTTTGTATCACTTATATTATGTTTCGCGTCGCTCTACTGTTCAAAAGGCGTAATACAAAAATTGACCTTGTTTTTTGAGCAATACTTTCCATTTTTATTTGCTCTCACGCTTTTTGCTTCTGAATTTTGACGACTAAATTCAGCCAAATGTAATAAGCGTAAGGCTACATTGTGGTCGTCACACTAAGAAAGAGTAATTTAAAAATTGTATAATTGTTCTGGTAACCATAAAAATAGCAATAGTTAGTTGACATTGATTATGTATTTTTTTTTCATTGTGTCCAGTTGCATAGCTTCGTTTCTGATGAAATTCACTCGTGGATAGATTGTTTAAAGTATGTATAGACCTGCACGGCTAGCACAAGTTTGCCCGCGACACAGCTCGCGCCGCGAGAGAGCCTTTGTTTCCTTCTCTCAATACTAAGAGGAAAGAGATAGCGGTATCTATGTCGCGCCTTGTTTCGCTTATTGTACGCGAGAGCACACTCGTTCTAACCGTGCAGGAAGAACATTAAGATATTTGCCATTTCATTTTAAGCAAGTAAATTATTTTTGAAGTAATAGAAATTTTGTCAGGAATGAATGGATATGAATTCTAGTATTAGAAAGTTAGCAAAATAAATTCAACCCAATGTTACTGTGATTTAAGTCGATATTCGGTTAAATTTGTTTGCGCTATTTAAAAGACTTCTGTATTGTCTGCGGTGGATGACTTTAAATTGTAATTTAAAAAACTTTTATTTTAAGTTATTATTATTATATAGCGTTTTAAATATAAAACTTGTAAAAAGACAAGAACATATCCGCCTCAGTGAATAAGGAGGTCTTTTCGTGATGTATGAACAAATGTGTATGTATGGTCAATAGCACCCTAAATCGATGTTTATGTATGAAAAGGGTAATAAATGTAGAAGAAGCGAGAGATTCTTCAGGACAGGAATGTAGTCTCTGCCTTCTCCTACGGGGAAAAGACGGTTTCATAGCGTAGTCCCAGTTGTACTCTAGCGCACGAGGGCCCGGGGTCCGCCTTGACCGTGATCCAGGATTTGACAGACCAGGTAATTACAGTGGTGCGATTGCCATCTGAACTCTGTGGCCCTGCTACCAGGGGAACCTGACCAGATTGGATCACGGTTACACATTCAGTCGCCTAAAGGTGCAGGTTTCATTCAAAGGAAAACATGGTATGTATGTATGTAATTATATTCTAAAATAGTAAAATATAAACGGCCAAGACGTGTCGGGCCACATGCAGTATAGGGTTCCATGTTTAAAAGAAGGTTTTTTGGTACTATAAACACATTACAAAGTAACAAATGTACCTAATATACCTAAAGTCCATTCGCGTTAAGAAAATAGTGACTTAGATGTTTTCACAGTTGAGTGTAAATTCAAACAATTTATAAAAAGATTAAGTTTATAAAAATCAACTTAAAAGTCAATGATATCCCTTCGCTTAGCAGTCAGTCTTGTATTTGCTGTTCATTCCAACTGGCGACGTATTCATTTTTAGTATTTTCTGCCGTCGACTGGTCACTGTGAACTTAGCTTTCTAATTTGTTGCGACCCGATTGGTCGAGGGGCGGGGCTAGGCCGGCGGACAACGATGACGTCACTATTTTCTTATCGCATATACATATTTGCTTGTCCTCCTTACCGACTTAGGAGTTTCTTTCATCATTGCCTGGACGTCTACTTTTTAACTAGTGGCTTCTTTTTTTAAATTCACCACTTATATATGTTAAAATAGCTATTGTATCAATATGTTATTGTATGGACATTTGTGATAAATTTAAGTTTTACGTTACAATAATTTTCTTGTTCATTTTTTTCTCACGATATTTTAGCACTTGCTGTTAAAATCGTCGAAAGTAACGTTTTGTAATTGTAACTAAGAAACCAAAAAATCGATTGTTAAAATGTAATTATTGTACTAAAAAAATTGTTAATAGGTACTTAGTATTCTAAAAAAATCCGTAAGATACTTCTTTCTTATTTTGTTGATTTCTTTTTGTCACGAATAAATCGTTTTTGATAATATGTGAGAGAATTGTGTGTAGCGCCATTTCTCATCTAATGTATGTACGTAGTTATAATTTTATATTTAAGAGCTTTGTTAATTTGTTAAGTAATGTTTCGGAATGTAATAAAATTCATAATTATTTTTAAATATTTGTGTTGTTTCTCTTATATTCTTCGGCCCAGCTTCGAACAAGTGCACCATAATTTCTTTTTTATACCACTAAGGTGGCAAACAAACTTCGACCTGCCTGATGGTAAGCAGTCACCGCAGCCTATGGCCGTTTGCAATACCAGGGGCATCACCCACGCGTTGCCGACCCCGTAGAAATCTTTTCACCTGTTTCTTGAAGAACTCCATGTTAATGTTGCAGTGATCAAAATAAGTAGAGATGGATCGACTATGGCTTTGGCGACTAGTCGGCCAAGCCGATCATTGTTTTAGGCGAAGTTCAGATGGCAGCGGTTATCCTGTAGATGCAACCAGAAACCACATTGTTCCACCTGCATGCTGACCGAAACTTCTTCCGCTTTTTCCACATTCGTCAACTTTTAGTTATGATACATACATACCGTTGGCCGTGTTACTGGCCGTGTGGTGTCCGGCAGAGTAGGATAGCACCAACCCCTTACACTCGTCGTATAAGGCGATTGTTTTCGAGACAACAGATGTAGAGTTTCTGGCAGAGAAAATTGGCTGCAGCTTTTTCCATTGTCATATTTAAAACACTACGATCTTCAACCCGCCTGCCAAGCGTGGAGATTAAGGCAATAACCTCTCCTCTCGTGGGGTAAGTCCTGCAGTGGACTGTTATGGGCTAGATTATGACCTTACCGCTACCGACCTTGGCAACCGTATTAACGATTCAAAGGTCACTAATCAGCTGACGAGCTGGGTAATAATTACTTGCTCCATGACTTTGGAGAGTAGGGAGATGATTGCGATAGGCCGATAGTTTGACGGGTCTGTGCGGTCACCCTTTTTAGGGACTGGGATGACAAGCTACCTTCCAGGATGATGGAATTTCCCCGACAGTGATGGAGAGAATATGCTTTTCAAAACAGGAGCCAATTCCGAAGCACACGTTATACTTGGATCCCGCATTCGATTTACAGTACATATAGTATGTAACTAAGTAACTTATATTCATAGTAGTTTATGTATTTAAAGACAATGATTATGTAGTACGTAATTTTGTTTATTAGACATAGAATTAAAACTATCAATCAATTAATTAACACCATTGACCTTAAACATTAACAAAAACACAATTAAATGTGCGATTAAAATTAAAGTTGGATAAATATTCACAGTATAACATAATAATTTGTAATTTCAGTAGTATTTGTGAGATTGTGGAGATTGTGTGTAGGTATATTGCAGTAGATAAATGATAGCAAAAATATCGCAACTACGCTACACAATGGCTGTTACAGTATAGTAAATCACATTTACTGTTCCACAGGTACTTCCGTTTTCTTCCCTGGTTTTTTCTTGATTCCTTTCTCTTTATTCAACTTCATCAACGCCTTAGCAACTGCATTTTCATAGTTGTTACTGATTTTAGGTTTGTAATACTTACTCTTGGCCGCAACCAAGTCCTCCACAGGTGTATCTCCCAACAGATGGGCTAACGGATTCACATTGACAAGCTTTGTACCGGATGGCAGTGTGACAGCATTGCCACTGTCTTTATCACTGTCATCTTTCTCCTTTTTAACCATTTCGTTCTTGACATCATTGAACGCTTGGCCTATTTTGACTATTTTGAAGTATGGAGCTTCAGATTGCAAATGGGCTATACGGACTTCACCTAAATTTTTTGGTAGTTTCGGCAACACAAGCACATGAGGTATGCCGGTGACCTGTTTTTGATCGCCATTTGCCAACATTATCTCCTGGCCCACTTCTGGAACCGGTTCCTCATTATCATCTCTTTCCATATTGTCATGATCTACAAATGATTCCTCTTGATAATTATCATAAGTGTCTCCTATTGAGTATGAACTTGTAATTACAGGTGCACTAGAAGTTGCAGGTGCTGGCACCAATCTTATTGTAGCTCTCTGGAATGCTTTGGAATTCTGCTTGAAACGTACAGGCATAGCCAATTTCCCATTGTAGGTTATCGGTTTTGGTCTAAACTTAGTCATCTTTATGACAGGATCTCTTGTCGTGGACATTGTCACTGCTTTCAGAGACACTATGCTTTCAATTTTTAAATTACTGCTAGCATTTTTATTGGAATCACTCGCTTCTGGTGTAAAATTCTCAATGAACTTCTGTACAGATAACTTACCATCAACCTCTGTAAGTGTTGCTGGAGTGTTGACTGACGTTTTCACCCGTTTTATTGTCCGTTGAAATTTTTCTGACCTACTAAGCTCTTTATCTGTATCATTTCCTCCATTCTTGCGTTTCTCGAGCAAGCTCCTCAGCGTCTCGGTGAGCTTCGAGGAGCCGTGTTCTGTGTCCATGTGCTTCTTTAGATCCGATTTATATGTAAATGTCTTCGAGCATTTAACACATGTCTTTGTTTCATTTTTGAAATGCATACTGATATGGTGATGATAATTGTTTATTGTGTAACAGTACTTCTGACAAATATTGCACGTAAGACGTTTTTTGTTGTCCTTGCAGATTTTAGACAACCTGTTCTTGCTACTGGAATATATGGTAGGCCTTTTAAAATGTTTTGCAGCTTTGTGTTTCATACTCTGGTACTTTTTCTTCACCGTAAGTAAAGGTTCATCATCGTCAGAATCTGGATCTAACATTTCCACATCCATTATACACTGTTCCTCAGCTTTTCGGCGTTTTGATTCTACACCATCCTGAACTTTGGGTTTACGTTTCACCTTTTGTACCTTCGGGGTACTTTTTTCAATTTCAGTCTGGTTCGCTTCAGCCTCAGTCGCACTCATAAAGTCAGAGTTAACGTTAAGAAGGTTCATATCAGATTTTGCTTGCCTTTTAAATCTCATTTTAGGAGGTCCACTTTCATTTATTTCAGCATCAGTTCTGTCTAAATCAGTAGTTTCGTTGTCAGATTTATGCTCCGACTTATCTGATTGTTCTAAGACTTTGCTTTTATTCTTATTTGTTCTAGTTACAAGATTATTCAAAAATTCAAACTCATGTAAAAGACTAGCTGGTTGGAATGGTTTCTCCGATTTCTTGTCAGTAAAGAATACATGATACTTGTCATCAAACTCGACAAAGCCAGCACTACTGTGGTCTATTTTAATATGGATAGTAAAACGTTTTCGAACTCTGAACGTTTTATCACATATTTTACACGAGTATGGTTGTAATTTGCTGTGTCTCGAGAAGAAATGTGCAAAAAGATCCTTTGGGTGTTTGAAGTAAGTAGATGTACAATCAACGCACTTGTACTTATAGAGATCTATATCGGGAAGATGGACACGGGTCACGTGTTTCTCCAGAGCGACTCTGCCTACAAACTCTCTTTTGCAAATCTGACAATTTATAACGGAAATTGCTAATGGATGCTCTTTAGTCTGGTGGTCCGATAGATCCTCGACCGTTTTAAACATCACATCACACATATTGCATTTAACAGGTTTGCAATATTGCATATGCTGCTTCAACAAGCGTGCATCGACGAAATTTAAGCACTTCCGACACTCCTCAACCTTATCCTCGTCTCGGACGTAATGGTGACACTCCTTGTGGTTCATAAAATGTCTCCACA
Source organism: Blastobasis adustella (assembly GCA_907269095.1). NCBI lineage: Eukaryota > Metazoa > Arthropoda > Insecta > Lepidoptera > Blastobasidae > Blastobasis > Blastobasis adustella. The sequence continues at coordinate 9,493,797 of OU026140.1, forward strand.
AGCCTTTCTTCGTTCTCGTCACTACAGAACAAGTGTCGCAGGTATAGGACTTACAATTGCTGAGCTTCAAGTGGTTAATATATGATTGTGCATCTGTAGAGGAGTAACCGCACCTCTGACATTTGGCCTTGGAATTGGTAGTCAAGCTTTGCAAGAATGGCGACGATTTTACGTTCAATAGAGAGGACAGGAGACTGTAGTATTCGTTAAGAAACACGCCGCCGTCGGCTTCGTGGTAGTGCTCCGTTATTTCGTGCTGTTCTAGTTCATGTATGTTGTCCGACTCTATGGAACACTGAGAACAACGATACCAATCGCGTTTGAAACTAACATGCTTCTTCTCATGTTTCCTACAAGAGTTCTTATTAGTGAAAACTCTGGTGCAGTATTTGCAACATATCATGGATGCGACGTGATCATCGCGCAAATGCAGCACATGACTCTCGATATTCGTGAAGACTGCAGTACAGAACTGACAAGGATGCTGCTTGACGTTCCTGGCAGTGTGTACGAGACCAATATGCTGCTGCAAGTCTTCAGGGTCCAAGAATTCGGCATAACAAATCGTGCATGTAGTCTCAGTATCCGGAGAGTCCATAAGATCCTCTGTGCCAGCTTCCATATCGATGTTAGATTAGAGAAACGCGATATTATCCTTCGCAGTTAATTGTGTTCACTTGATGTTTATTTTATATGGAAAATAAGAATGAAAATACAAAAAGCAAAGATGTTGCACAAAAATATTAATTATTTTTTAAATATTTAATGGCTTGGATGGAAGCTAGAAGTCTAGTATTGCCATAATAATAATAATACCCAGGGATACCGAAAACAGAAACAGCAGCCTGTCCATAGAGAAAAATTTTTAGCCCGTCCGCCTAACTCGAATGAACGCCGCCATCTTATCCCATAGGAATAGGGACCTGCCGCAGCAAGGCAGAGCCTGAACTGCCTTGCTGCGATTGGTAACTATCGCTATAGAGAGCCTCCTGTAAACGGATAGAGTATACGATAGAGTAGCATGGTAAAGTACTAACTATCCTACTAACTATACTAATGTAGACAGCATTGGTAGAGTAATTACAATTTGTAGAATAGAGGAGCTAACACTAGTCTACTGGCAGCGTGCTTGCGAGACCGATAACCGAGGTTAAGCAACGCTCGCTATGTTCGGGAACAGGATGGGTGACCGTTTCATACATACGTAGCGTAAAGCGTAAGCCTAGACTTGGCTCTAAGTCTAGTCTTAGGTCCCCAGCATTGACCAGGTTGGTTGACCAGGGTTGACCTTGGTCAACCTCGCTTCGCCAACGATATTAGAAGGCACACCTAACCAGTGACGAACTCGTATCAGTTAGACTAGCCTCAACCTACGAAACGGTCACCCATCCTGTTCCCGAACATACCGAGCATTGCTTAACCTCGGTTATCGGTCTCGCAAGCACGCTGCCACTAGACCAGTGCCGCTCTCCCAAAGTGGGATGCATGTAATTTTAACCACTACGCGATAGAGAAAAATTAAATACCTCTGAAAACGCCGTAAAATCACATTTCATGTATGGAGACCCCCCCTTATTTTAGATTTATTATTATTATTATTATTCGTTGTTATAGCGGCCATAGTAACACATACTCTGTGAATAGCTCAAGTGTTTAGCTATTACGGTTCCGAAGATACAGTCACTAAGATTTTCAGGGTAGCTCCATAGTGGCGGGCGGGATGACGGCCTGGTGACGTCACGCATGAATTCGCGCACCTAATGAAATTATTCTTGCAATCGCAACTTTAAAGTCTGATAACTTTTTTGTTTATTGAGATATTTAAACATTTTTTTTACCGTTTTGTTTCAATTGGCTCAAGTTTTTAAAAACAAAACAAAATTTTTAGGAAACTTCCTCATTGTATGTCGCCATCTTTATCCAATACCTATAGAGTGACGTCATACTTCAGAGTCGTATAGGTTCTACTCCTGTAGAGCCTATCCTTATAGAGTTGTCTGAAATCACGATTTTGAACGACATGAAGTTCGTAATTATGCTCTAAAGCGCGCTCCACATGTGGACAGTTCCGCGGGAACACGAGAATGTGGAGGCAGTATTCGCCTACATTCGTGTAGTCCCGTGCATGTTTGGCATGTCTCGCTTATTTCATAGACTAAGTAGAGATAGTTCGTTGTCGTCTCGATTCGATCGATTTTATATTTATATTCCTAGCGCTTTTTCGAGTAACAGGTTCGGGGTACCCTTGACCATGATCCAGGATATTAGTAGATCAAGTAATTACAGTATAGCAGCTGCCATCACCTCTGTGACCCTGTTTAAAGCGGATTAGCGATATTACACCAATGAATCGATATAATGTCGACGCGTTTTGACACCCACCACATCCCTAATAGGCGAAAATGTAGAGGGTCGACCAAAGTCCCGGCCAAAGTTTCGCCGAAAGTTTCGGCGGACATGTGGAGTACGCTTAACTTTAACGGGAGTGGATTGTATGTTCCGTTCTATTAACATCATTTTTATGCTTTTGTGTTTTTATTATATCTTGTTTTATAAGTAGGTATGAAATATTTGTTAATAATGTTAGTAGAACGGAACATAAAATTCACTTCCATGAAGTTAGAGCAGGTATAACCAACTTTATGTCCGTAAAAATCGTACATTTAAGCCCATTTTACTGAGTAGGCTCTATTGGAGAAGAGCCTATTCGAATTAGATGTTGTGACGTCATTCCACAGGGTGGGATCAATATGGTAACGTACTATAGGAAATCGGCGGCACCACCCCCGGGGTGCTCTTTCTAGTTCTCTAGATTTTCGACTTGGAACATTGGTCTGGTTAGGTTAGTTTAGGTTATTGAAAACAGTTTGAATCTGTGTGTATCCAACAATTGCAAACAGTTTGGAAAACAACAAGGAAACATATATATCTATTTACATATACCTACCACTACATATACCTATTCATTAAATAACACATAAAATATATACTAAAAATTAAAAAAGTCGTTTACACCGCTGCCCGCCGGAATGGTGCCCAGGAAGCTGGCTGCGTTGCCTCGTTGAATAGCGATGCTAATCCGTTGCCCGAGGAACGAGCCAGCTCTCCGGTCACCGTGGTGTCATTTAATTTTTTTGAAAGTTCTATGAAGAATTTTCTCGCACCTGGGCTTCACGGTCCCAACGTTTCCACACCACACGGCTGAAATACGAAGTCTTGCGCTCCACTTTCGTATTTCCTCCACTTGAGGTCTTCCGCAGCTGAGGCCGTAGCCCCAGCGCAGCTGACAGTGGAGGCCACATGCGAAGGCGCCAGAGTGTCTACACAGGTAGCGTCCCACACCAGCGCCTTCCCACGCTGCCATCCAATGAGCGTCATGCCGTTGGGCCTCTTGCCATCGTCACGTAGGGTACCTTTCGGCTCTAATACGGCCGGTACGTTGACGGTGACAAGTGCCCTACGAATGTCGTCATTGATTGCCGCGTGCCCTGGAGATTCGGCCTGCGCTGCGGGTACATGAAAGACCGTGGTGCCCTAGTGGATCCACAGACGCACCACAAGGACAGTAGTGTGGACGAACCAGATTGACCCCCAATCTTAAACCCAAAGATATGGACAACGACAAGTTATCCAGGACGGTGCCGATATTCGAGGTGGGGACTGCTTGCAGCCAGAACCCTGACTCTCGTAGGTATGACGTTCATAAGTGTTTGTAAAAACCTAATTTGAATAAATGTTTTTGAATTTGAATTTGAATTTCGCTCTGTCGCGGCTAGGAGACGAGCCCGTTCCGAAATGCTGGCCGAAGAAACTAATAAATCTTTTAGAATTGTTTTGCATAAAGGCTCGTCCCATAACCGTTGATGCATCGGAGACTGGGGGAGACTCGTTCGGACATATACTCATCCAGGCTTTTTTGCAGCAAGGACTGTCAATAAAACTTGTGTGTGGTCCTAGGATTTTGCTGACTAAATTTTCGGTGTTATAGACAGATGATAAAAAAGCCGGGAGAGAAATACTTGAAATTTTGAGCACTCCGATTCCGCCCAAACGAGCTGGAAGCGAAGCTTAGGACCATGCTCGTGGATTAAGATCTAAATTTAGAATTTTGGAGATTATTGTTCGAATGTCATTGTCTAAAGGTATTACTAAATTGTCAAATTGCCAAATAGGACTGTATCGTAAAAAGTACGTAAATTGCGGAAAGAAAAGGCAAAAACGGAGTAAAAATAGGGCCATGTGTGATTTTATTTTAAGTAGTTCTTTACAATAAATTTGGAATTTTGATTGTTTTTCAAGTAAAAATGGCGGAACAGACTTGTCCAAAATGGGGCCACCTAGAAGACGGAGAATTTCTTCACTTAAAATTTTGATTCCTGGGGCGTTTGAGTCAAAAAAGTCCGAGCTCGCATTTTGAAAAATTTAAGGATAGGCCGATGTTTTGAAACTCAAGAGGATATGAGTTGTAGATCATCTAAAACTGTTGTAACTCAACCTCCAAGTGTGCCATCATCTAGGTACCATACGTTTAATTTTGACTTTAATTTTGATATAATAGGTTGTATTGCCAAACTAAATATAGCTGGTCCTAGTGGGTCTCCCTGTTGACACCCTACTTCTGAGTTCAAAACATTGCTTTTGTACATCAATTCAGAAGGGGAATTAGGAAACTGTTTCCAACATAGTTTCAAAAAGCGGGTGTTAGAGCACCTACTATGAAATGAACCATTTTGCAGTTCAATGAGGACATGTCTTGAACTCGTGGAGCTGTGAGTGACTCATTTGTTTATCAATACGGCCGCTGTTCAAACAAATTCCTCGTTATAATGATGTTACGCCTATTTTTATATTTCATGCCTTTTCTTACGGTGTGGCGGGAAAGTTGCAAGGTAAATTTTTAATTTGCCATTAAACAAGGAGTGTATATTATCAGATTAGCACAGAACTTTTTTTTTATAATCTACTATCAAGCAGGTTCAACTCATACTGCCGCCCGCCACACCACCAAGTGGCTGCGGTAATTATTTTTTTACATTGGGTAGATACACGACGCATCAATAGGGATGACGAGTGGGCTAACATTTATAAATTCTAGTTAGTCCGTCTTACAGTAAGCGCTTTTAGGCGTTCTGCCCGACCATCAGTTTGGTTTTCGCCAAGAACACTCCACAATAGAGCAAGTCCATAGAGTGTGTGATGTCATCAGGAGAGCCCTGGAACGTAAAGAGTACTGCTCTGCTGCTTTCCTGGATGTAAAACAAGCATTCGACAGAGTGTGGCACAAAGGTCTTGTCTGTAAAATTAAGCAGCTATTACCATACAAATTCTACAGCATCCTAGACTCATATTTGAGCGAGAGACTATTTCAAGTAACAGAAGGCGATTCTGAATCAAAGTTTCACAGTATTCTATCTGGTGTTCCACAGAGCTCAGTACTGGGACAAATTTATAATACCATATTTATAAATAATACCAATACCTACCAATAATACTAATAATACCAATTACCATATTTATAAATAATACCATTCTTTGCAATCCCCTCTTTCCAATGAGAGTGAGAGAGATAGCAATAATTCGGTATTTTATCCTCTCGATCCATTGTTTGTTTGGTAGGTAAAAAAGGTAAGGTGCGCCTAAATGATCTGCAATAACGAATTGACCAATAAAATTGTAATTATCTGATTACAAATTTGGCTAATTTCAAGAATATTCCACCTTGCAGTCTTGGAAGGCCGATTTTAGCCAAAGTAGCCGATCAAGTGCTACTTTTTTGAAAGCTGAGAGTCTGGAAAATTCTTAAGACATACTTAAAAACCTTGAAATCAAATTTTTTATTTCAAATTGAAAATTTAGATCATAATTCATCAACGGTAAATTTATCACTTTAAACGAATATTATCATGATTTTCATTAAAGTTATGAAGCTGATTATTTTAAGCATAAAAGAACAATTCAAGATGATTCAATTGCAAAAAAAAATATTTTGAAAGATTGTTTACTTTTTTTTTAAGAATTTTTTAAGTTTGTGTCGCGGAACGTACATGGGAGTGATTCGGATACCTCAAGGGATGCTCTATCTCTGGACTTTCGCTTGATACTATTTTTTGGGACACCCTGTATAGCGGATAGTGGAAATTTCGATAAGCGCTTGAATAACAATATAGTCTTGTACCGAGTCTCAATATGTGATTAAGTAATTAATATCATCGCGACACATCCGGGAATTTAAATTAAAAAAAAATTAAAGACCGAAATCTTTAATTTAAAAAAAAAATTCTGCAGCATTAACCGTTATATGGAGTATGTCAAAAAATCATGAATAATTAGTTTTATAATCGTCTGTAAGGATATTACGGTTTTCCTTGCTGTTTCAGAGATAATTGGATTTTTTATATTGGCTCCATACAATTTTTTCGTAAAAAAATTATTATTGATTCGTTTTTGCGCAGAGTTAACTCGGATATCATTTTTATGTATAGTTATAGCTCATGAAAGCAATTCCCGCCAATAAACCGACACATAAAAAGTTGAGTTGCCTATGTCTATGAAGGTAGATTTTCACTGTGCGGCGTTACTTTTTGTTATGAAAAAAATGAGGTTTTTATTGTCTACCTGACGGACTAAAAAAGTTTAATTTATTTTAGTGATTAGCCCTATTATTCCCAGTAGTCAGATAAGAGTCTCGATTGAGCTCAAAATAACTCAGCATGCAAAGCAACTCAAATTTCAGTGTACCGAAGAGTACCGTAACAGACATCGATCACATAACCGAAGTTGAACAAAGATCGCCGATGTAGGTTTCAGAATCGCAAAACCGAAGTGACATTGGGCTCGTAATAGCTCGTAGAACTGATAGATAATGGAGCAATAAGTTCTGTGGCGATGTACGGGTGACCTCGCCAAGGTCGTGGAGAATCAATGGACGCAAGAGACAAAATTGATAGCTGTGACAGGTGTGGTGGGAGACCTATGTTCAACAGCGGACATCCGACAGCTGAGATGATGATGATTATGGTTAGAATTTCTCAAGCATAGAAAGCAGCTAATCCTAAAAATTCTAGAGCTGGCACAGCTGAGTAGCTATCAGGCGTGGATCTAGGATTTGGTTCAGGGGAGGAGTCATTATAAATTTTATAGATACATAGGTATTAAGCAATGAGCGAGCGCTCTGAGCTAAACATTTTCATTTTAGAGGGGCGATTAATTAATGATTGAGCGAGCAAACCGAGCTCGAAACCTTTGACATTTTAGGTCTTAAAAGCTGAGGTGATTAATGATTGTATGAGCTAGCGGAGCGAGCTCGAAATTTTCGCATAGATTGTATGATGATGCGTGATTCTGATCGTGAAGTTTGACCTGAAATATGGGATGGCTAGATTAGATTCATTAATTGATAAAAGAGGTTTTCGCTGTATTATCTAAAATAGCGGGGATATTATAACGGTATAAAAATATACTTATAACACCTAATATTAATACATAATATTTTCTGCTACTTATATATTGATATTTCACACAACACAAGATAACTGTGGATGTTGTGTTATTTTTCTGTTATATTCTGTTATGTACGTGGTTAACGTCGTCGAAAATAGCAAAACTAATGTTTTTACGTGGTAATCCAAATATATTGATTAATACTGCATTTTTATATACAATTTCATTCCCCAAGGTACTAAATCCAGTGTAAATAATAATACATTACAAAAACAGCGATCGTTATACGATATGTATAATTATATTAGAGTTATATTATAACGTTAAAAATAACATAATATTTTATAATAGTATAACGTTCTGTTATAATATAGTATGAATGTAACGTATCCGAGTACCTCTAATTTTTAACGTTATAACTAACCAAGACATTATTATTCATACTAAATATTAGTATTGCCTACAATTATTACTTAAATTTTATTGTTCCTCTATATTTACTGCGGAGTAGTTTCCCAAAATATTACTCTGTAGAAGTGTAACCGATTTGTAACTTTCTTTAACCAACAATTCAGGTAATTTTTTATGAGTTGCCACCCTAATTATTGCAGTGAAATCACGTTTCTTGTCACATCTTCCCCGTCTGTCATGTCATCACTGGACTGTCACCGAATGCCCGTACAAAAATACTAGGCGGTACACGCTGCCATGCACAAATTCAAGTTTTACAGGTGATTAAAACATTATAAAACATATTCCCGTTAAATTTACCACAAAATTTCCATACCGATAACCACATTGACCTTATCTGCAGAATCATTATAACCTAACTTTACGGTCCTTATTTTTCCTAATCATTAACATGTTTTTGGTATTTCTGTGGTGAATTTAGTATAATCGGTGTATATTTGTGTGTTCTGTGTGTTGTTTGTGCGTCGTGATAATGTATTTAGTGATACAAAGTTCGGAGCGCGTAAGTTTTTTTGTGTATGGTACAAGAAAGTTATGCATGTATTTTTGTCTTCTTACTACTTAGCATGATTTGTCAGAGTGTCATCGTAGCTTCTAAAGGTGAGGCCCAAGTTTTTAAAGCAGACATGGAACATAAAGTTATCAGCATGCAGGTTATATTCACACGTTTTTTCTGTCTATTTTTGTGGAGGGTTGTATACTGGAATTGACCCCACCCTTGGACTGATAACAGGAACAGCTTAGCTGTAGATTACAGTAATCTTTCTTACTAGGCCAGTTATTAGTAAACAGTAAATAAATATGTTTTTTGCAACTTATTTTACTTTTACATCATTTTTTTTTTATTGCTACCTTCAATTTTATTGATGAGGCCTCAAAGCCTGTAACTTCAAATTTCTTTTTTAATTATTAAATTTGAGAATGCCAGGGTTTTGTAACCAAACTGCCAATAAAAACCAAATAGTTTTTGTGACTTCTTAATTTACTGTATTAGTTTATTTTGAGTAACATTATTTAAAAGCATTTTTTCTGACTAAAAGGTGTCATCAATTTTTTTTCCTATAAGACGATGATTTTATTTACTATTAGTCAATGATTTTATTTCTTACAAGATGATGATTTTATTTCTTACAAGACAATTATTTTATTTCTTATAAGACGATGATTTTATTTCCTATATGATGACCCAGCTAGAGTTATTTATTACTACTGAGATTAGTTTAACTTAATCAAATTGTACTTTTATACACTTCTTCACCTTTATCTCTAGTGGCGATATCGTCACAAAACAATTATTTTTTTTTGTTCTTTTTTTCCTCCTTTTTTTTACTACAATCTGTCTATTTTGGAAGACATTTAGTAATAGTTTTGGCGTGTCATATAACTTGCCAGGCAAAATAAATCAAAAAAGAAAAAGTTTTCTCTTCTCCATTATCTATTTACATTGATGTGGCTTGCTTTAATTTTTACTTGTAGTTTTACTACTTTATAGTTTCTGGGGTCTAACCTACCCTATAAACCTTCCTCTTTAATCACTCTATCTATTGTTAAAAACTGCATTAAAATCCATTGCAAAGTTTAAAATATCTAAGTGTACGTACATACATACAGAGGGTTAGACGGGAAGGGACTTTGTTGTATGCTATATTATAGATTTTCCAAGGCTTACTTTTTAATTGATATGATATTAAATTTTTAAATGAACTTTTTTGTGTTATGGAGACAACAGAAATAAAAAAAGATATAAGCAACCAATTGATCCCTCAATACCAATTTTTGTATTAGTCTGACACTGATTAGTAAATGTAACCAAAGCACATATCAGATATACTCTGTTTTTAAATGTTATTTTGTAATTTTATTTATTGGGATTGTTTGCGAAGGATGCCATTATCTATATCCGTCAAACGATGACTAAGTGCTATCCAAGGAAACATCTCCTAGGAGTTTTGATAAGCTGTTTAATTACTTAGGTTCGTAAGTTGGCTTACTAATATAGTTTAAAATTTACTTATTATTTAATTACATGCCTATATTGTTTTGCGTTCCAGATCAGTGCTTATAAAAACATTTTACACAATCTATTTATACAATAATAATATTGTAAGGAAAAATGTATGTTTGTTAACCATTATCCTTGTTTTCAACACTAACATTGCTTACCGGGCCGGGCTATATACCTACTTGTTTTGCCGTAAGTGGTATTAAGAGGTTAAAATAATGAGATAAATTGTAGGTATAAAAGGCAGAATCTAAGTTAGGTATAGATTTATATAATTTAATTACCTGCTTCAACTTGAAGTTCTGATTGGAAGCTTTCATAATATCTACGTTTTATAATCATAATCACAGAGTTTATAATAACTAACCAACAGAAATCTCTGACCAAGTTCACATTTACTTAAATACTGTTTAAACTACCAAACCGATTTTAATGAAACAAAGATAAGAACCAACTCGATTAAACTGGCTTGCAAATCGAAAAAACCTCATAAAAATCAGTTTATCCGTTTGGGGCTTACAACGCCACAAACAGACACAAACATCAAACTTATAACATCCCTCTATTTTCGGGGGTTAAAAAAGAAAACCATCACGGGGTGCCAATCAGCTTTCTTAACCTACCTAAATAAAAACATTATTTAGGTTAATATGAGATTTCATAAAAAAATATACATACTTCACAAATATGTCACATCTTTTCTTATAGGGGTAGGTTATTGTCCCGACAAACCTCCCTCTTCTTTTCATTTGTGAATGTCGGCTTAGGGTAGGTACTCTCTTTTGAACAACATCAATTTGAACGTACATATATCATATTTGAAAATTAAATATACATAGGTACACAAACAACTTCACACAAAAATACGTTGAAGTGTGGTGAATTTGAATAAAATTGTATTTTAACAAGCAGTTTCTCCCGCTCTGTATCAAGATGCAGCGGAGTGAAATTTGTGATTCTAATACAATATCTGAATAGTTTACCTTACCGACCTTGAGGCTTGTACTGACTGACTGGGATTTAGTTAGGAATTTCAGTTAAGTATACTTAATCCTTTTAATCTACGTTGCTTGAAAATATATATATACAAATCTATAGTAAGTGAAATATAGCCCGTTTTGAAACATCTTAAGAATGTGGTGTATTAATAAATTTATAATTAAAATGTTATGCATTGAAGCTAGTAAGTCATGGTGGAGTTCGCACTTCGTTCATTAGAACAAATTAGATAGGGTTCTAATGGAGGCCTTCTTGGCGGAGGCGGACGCGGATGCGGAGGCGAAGAGCTTCACCTCCGCGGATGCGAAGGTTGCCCGGAGGCGGAGGCGGAGGAGAAAATTTTGAAATTCATGGTTTATCGACGCAATAGAAAGTCAAAAATATTTATTATTAACGGGTACTGAATGTACCTATTTGAAATAGTACACTTTATTAAAAATACATACATTATCTACTAGTTATCAAAATTAAGGAGAGGCAAATTATATTTCAGCGCATATTACGACGTAAATAAACCTCCGTTACAACTTCGCATAAATTTTGCGTCGTAATTTCTTACAGAACTCCCGCAGTAACGGAGGCGGAGGCGAAGTCCTGTTGTAACCCTAGTATTAACCCACACTCGTGTGGTAATAACTTCCGATTGTGTAGTGACACATCGCAGAGGTAAATTTATGAAATAGGTGATTAAGCTTTAATGATACGTGATTTAGATTAGGTACCCTATCTAACGTCCTATTTCTTTTAATGGCTATGTTAGTCATAGAGGTTTTGTAATTACCTGTTAATTATTTATTAATTTTTCATCTATAGTTATGTAGCGACATCTAACGCTCCAATAGGGAAACTCAACAGAACTCGTAATTTCGACTACACGAGATAGTTGGCAAGCATCGCACGTAGATGGCGCTGACCAAGCGCCGACCAGTCGTTTCCTTCACAAATCACAAATTATCTTTTTCTTTATGCAATACTGCACACTAGTGCACACAAATAGGCGAGCGGGCCACCTCATGGAAAGTGGTCACCGTCGAATATGAAGTGGTCACCGCCGCCTATGGATCGTTTATCTTCCTTTTTATAATATTAGCGTAGATAACAAAATAGCCGGTGCTGCGTTGTCGTGTAAAAGTTATGTAATTTAATTTGTTTTCATCGGTCATATAGACCGATTGTAGATAACGATAAGATTCGAATTAGTAGAAATATTGATTCACTTGACGGCCATCTTATCCTAGAAGCGTTAATACCTCGAAGAAGGCAATCAAGCGTACGGCTCGCTTTTCGCTCTATTTTTAAATAGCTCGCCTCTTTTCGAAGGGTTTTCAATTTTGATTTTCGGCATGAAAAATTCAATATTTTTTAAATCACATTGGCAACACCGTAGGAGTACTATTCAAATATCGGGAAAATCAGCATTATGCATCAACATATCTAAATTTTCATGCCGAAAATAAGAATTGAAAGCCGTTTGAATCGAGGCGAGCGTATCAATAATAGCGCCTCTAAAGCAAAAACTTTTAAACATGTTTAAGAATGAGTTTTAACGTATTTTTTATTTAAGTATCAGCTTAAATGCATTTAAGAATTTGGTGCAAGCCATACCAGCCTCCGTAGCTACCTACGCTCGTGGGTATTGGAACAATATACTGTATTAGTGTATTATGGTATACTGTTTTAGTGTATTGTGGTATAAGGAATTATTCGTCTTGCCGCCATGCTTACGATAAGTTGATCCATTGATCAAGTAATCAATATAAGTGCTCCAACTTTTGCCCGCTAGGCCGAATATCGAATAGTGGCCGAATATGCTTAGCAACTCTAGTAAATTCTTTTCCAATCTCCCCGGCTTGATAAGTACACCTCGTGTGCCTGAGGGTCGAATAGTGGCCGAATATTTATGGCATCTCTAGTAAACTCTTTTCCCATCTAATTATTTTCCACTAGGCCACCGACGCTCCTTTTGAACTGGTGTGGTTAGTCGATAATCGGTACCTCCCTGGATACTATAAAATATTTAAATGTTATTCACCAAATTATGGAGGTATCGACTGCTAACCTAATGAATATGAAATGGCAGCGACTACTCTCGCGTAAATATTGTGCCCAAGATAGTTTAGAGTTGCTCTCGGTAATTCCAGAATGTATAGTGTAATGCCGTCACGTCTTTTGAACTGTAGGCTAATTACGTAACTCTGTTGCCAACAATTCTCTGATTTCAATAACTGAAATTGTTACTTTTGCGCTTACGTGTGATCGATGTCGTAGTTTCTGTTTATAACCCATGAAATCAATGATACGGATTCAGAGAATTGTTGGCAACAGCGTTACGTAAAAAGTATTGGTTATGGTGTCGTCTTGGTGGTGGTTTTTTGGCGGTGAAGGATATGGTAGCCGCCAATGTTGGCAAGCGAAGATGGTGAGAAGGTGGAAAAGGGTAATTACCCACCTGGCCGGGTGTTGTGACCAGGGGACCAAGGGCCCGACGGTTGATCGTCGGAAGTTGTATATATGCCGCGGAATTGGCATATTCCGTTAGCGCGATGCAGGAAAGTTAGCGCCATCTATGTGCGTATGCTTGCCAACCTTGTGTTCGTGTACTCGTAATGTGAGTACCGTTGAGTTTCCCTATTGGAGCGATAGATGTCGCTACAGTTTGACGACATGCATGGTTCAGTTGGTTATGCTGGTCTGCCACGCAGAGGTCCCTAATCCGATTCCCGGCCGGGCAGAAATTGAAATGATGCATTTTAATTTCTGTTACGGGTCTGAGTGTAGTATGTATTTAAAAAAGTATATAAGTAGTTTTTAAGTTAAATAACACCCATAAGCTTTGATTACTTTGGGGCTAGATGGCGCTGTGTGAATTTGTTCAAGCATTTATAATTATCTTGACGTTATGGTACAGGTTGTGTTGTGCTCTGGCTCGCGAGGGCCCGGGGTCCGCTTTGGCCATGATCCAGGATTTAGCGTAATCAAGCCTACCAATATCTGAACCAATTTCAAAACATTTCCGAATCTAATTCGAAACATTTTCCTTGCTTCCAGATCTTGATATGCGGTGATAGTCTACAGATCAAAAATCAAATTTTTTTAAAGCAAAAATCTTCTCTTCTGGACCTCTCGAAAAACCTCTTCCCACACACAATTCACAAGCAAACACAACGAATTCGGCGTCATTTATATTATTTACACATTGTACGGGCATAATAATAATTGACTGAAACTTCCGCTATAGTAGCTTTGCTACCGGCAAAAGAAAGACTCGAAAATCTTGATAACAAGACGGTCTTGTATATTTAAGAGAATCATTGTACAGACTATATTTTTATTGACGATTGACCTTTCGTATCGGCGCCATGGCTGAGGGTAACGATGTGGCTGCTCTGGCCGCGTCTATGGGCGAGCTGAGTGTCGTCTCCTTCCGGAAGATGGACGACGTGAAGCGCCTAGCTAGGCACTTTCAGAACGTGGCCAACCACCCGACTACGCAGTTGAAGGCGACGGTGCACAACTACCTGCTGAACCTGAATGAGACGCACAGAAAGATTTTTCTGCAGAAACGTGAGGGAATCGAGGTGGAGTACATTTTTACGACGGAGAAGAAGAGCAATCTGCAGCGGCAGAGGTTCAACAGTTTGCCAGTTAGCGAGGTAATTATTTTTATTTACTTATCTACTGCGCTGAGGAGAGCATCGGTAGCCGGGTTGAGTATCCAACTCGTAAGCAAGAGGTGCCGGGTTCAAATCCCGCTGCGGCCATGTACCAATGACTCTTTTCTGAGTTATGTACATTAGTTGAAGTCTAACCGATGCTCTTAAGGTGAGGGAAAACATCGTGATGAAACCTGCGAATTCACTGAATTTGTAACCATGATCCAATCTGGTCAGGTTCCCCTGGTAGCAGGGTCATGGCGGTCAGATGGCAATCGCTCCACTATAATTACCTGACCTGCCAAATCCTGGATAATGGTCAAGGCGGACCCCGGGCCCTCGTGCGCGAGAGCAAAACCGGGACATTAACGCCAAGATGATGATGATGATGACTTACTTACTGCGCTGGCTTAGCGACCCAAAGTGGATCTTGGCCTCCGACACCAGAGATCTCCACCTCTTCCTGACCTGCGCCATCTTCATTTTATTTTACTTGAACTCCGGATCCTCAACGGGAGCCTGACCGCTTAGTGGTTCATTCGATCAAGCAAAATGCCCGGAGCCCGTCAAAAGAACGGATTACGGATCTCGGACGCCGGACGTGGAGTGGAGAAACGTTCATATAAATAATAAATAAATAATGTGCATTCACCTTTAAGCACCTTTTCCTACATGGGCGACTCTAATATCGCATTTTTTTTTGGTTGTCTAAGAGTCAGGCATTTGACCGCAATCTTACCTGGTAGTATGCGCCGATGCGGCCGAAGTTGGAGCATGCCTATCTAAGAACAGCCTTGACGGCGTCTAGATTATAATGATCAGGGAACACACTCCATTTTCTAGTTCCATTCCTTAGCCGTACGCAATATAAAGGTTAAACCAAAGCAGCTCGTGCGGATAGCTGAAACATTACCGGCAGGAACATACTATAAAGGACATCCGACAAGGAATCCACTAGCAAGAGTTCATAGAATCATAATCATCCTAGTGGTCGATGTCGTATAGTCATCATCATCATATCAGCCAAAGCCCACTGTGCCTTCCGCATCCAGCTGTTACCTGCTATCTTTACCAGGTCGTCGGTCCACCTTGTGCGAGGACGATCTCGTATAGTAAATATCGTAAGACTTCCTTGAAACACGGCTCTGAAATTGCATTTACCATCTTTTTTACAATTCAAGGTACCGGAGCTTCTGAAGGCAGAACTTCTGACGATGGAGAACGCGAAGCAAATACACATTTGCACCGACTGCAACGTGCAAATCGAGTTGAACGACGAGGAGCCCCTCATGGAGTCCCTCCAGAAGCATTTCAACTTGGAAGTCCACCAGCCGAAGCCCAAGATGAAGAGGGAATCCATAGACGTCGCCGAGCCTATAATCCTGCCCAACATGTCCCGACGGCTCTCGGCAATGGAGTGCGGGGAGACTCCTGCTCAGAACCTCGAGCAGATCCTGCAACTTGTGAAGCCCATGGAGAAATTGGACAGGACATTTGCGGCGAAGCTGGAGGCTTCTCTGATCAGGCATCTACCTGACAACTCTGAGGCCAGCATCGATGCAGCGGTGAAGTTCTACCAGGGGGCTTACGACAAACTGTGTCAAGAAGTCTACCATATAGACTTCTCGGCGCTGGCGGGCTCAGTGGCGCCCATCATAATGAGCATCAAGGACAATGTGAACCAAAACTTCGCCGCCGACGCGAACAAGAACTTCGACAACGAGGACACTGACGCAGCTGATAAGCCGGTCAAGAATCAAGTGAAGAAGTACCGGTACTACGGGCCAATAGAGAAGTGTATCTTGAGACTTCTAGCCAACCACAAGCTTCTGTCCCTGGTTGACGACCGTACCGGGAAGCTGGCTTTCTTCTGTATGGCTTGCGAGTACTATACACTCCGGTTCAGATACGACAGCGTCTTAAGCCACGTGTTCAGTGACACCCATATCCATAATCTGAGCTGTATCCTGCAGGCGGACAAACATATACCGTTCACTACAGAGGAGAGGTCAACAGAGAAGATAAAGGATATGAACCAGGAGTTCTTGCTCAGTCACGGTATCACATATGACGGGAATGGTGTGAACTGTGGCGTATGCAAGCTGACTATCGACTCGGTAGATGGGGTAATTCTCCACATCCTCGATGAGAACCATCTAGGAAGAGTCTCGGATAGGCTGTACAGGAAAGTCAAGGGGAACAACCCTGACGTAGTGATACCGGAGGAATGGGGGCCGAAGAGCTTGGACTGGTCGAAGTTCCTGGCTACTGTCGGGAAACCGCTCAACAGTCGCGACCACGTCGTCATAGAGAACTTTATAAAACCGTCAGGCAAGATCGCGAACTATTGTTCCTGTTGCGATATGACTTTGAAAGGCCCGAGACAGGTGCTGTTCAACCATATCCGCCAGAAGAAGCACTTGAGGAACGCAGCGCCTCACAAACTGGCCCTGCTCTACAAGAACCACTGCAGGCCAGCGGAGTACTTCGCCAGTTTCGGCAACTACTACGTCTGCACCATATGTCCCGTCTTCATTGCACTACCCTCTTTCGCTGCCATCGTGGAACACTTCGAGAGCAGTATCCACATAGAGACCATAGCGAAACTGGTCCGTTCAGCCCTGTACAACCAGGACGTGGATCAAGAGACCTTGGCGTTGAACAAAATCGAGTCCGACGGCGAGATTAAGTGCGATTTCTGTAATGTAGGTTTCCCGGATATGAACGAGGCGGTCACCCACATATTCGGCAATATAAAGCATCAGACCCTGGTCGCTGAAGCTAAGACTAAGGCCAATAAGGGTGATATCATAAGCGTTTACATGCACGGACACTATATCCTGCACAACGAAGGTGTCTCGTTTACTTGTACACCTTGTAAAGGCGTTTTCAACTCCATACGGTCGCTGCTGACTCATTTGGTCTTCGCTGAACACTTCGAGAAGAAACCCTCGCACGAAAACGTCTTCCGATTCTACTTGGAGCTGAAGCACAATATAAATATGTTGGGGAGAAACAAGTACATATATTACGAGCCGGGGAAACTTAAGTGTGGTGTGTGCGACGCTGATGTGGACCCGCAGGAGAATGCGAAGAAACACGTGATCTCTCTGCGCCACAGAGAAAATATGGGGGCCAGTTACGTTAACCTGAATGTTGATTTGAATGCGATGGAGTGAGGTGAGGTGGGTAAGCTGATTTTTTTAAATTTCTTATTTATAACATAGACGTATCTTTATTTGGCCCAATATCTCATTAAAAAATACTTAAAACGAACGTAATAAGTACATAATAAGGAAGCAGGAAGACGCGTCATCGGCCCAAACTCTATAGATTTATCTTGCGTAGTTCTGGAGTTCCTATGATCCATTCCAGCCTAAAGAACAGGCTCTATTTTTGTACCGCTCGCAACCACGCGAGCGCTCGCCTTCTAATGCCTGTCTTTTCTATCTCTAGAAACTTATCACGTATATGAAAGAGAGAGGTAGAGCGCGCGTGGATGTGAGCGGTACAAAAATAGGGCCCCAGGGACCCGACTGCCTGACTCCAAAGGCAAACGCTATGGGATGATGCGTTATAGATAATGTCTGTATGTAGTATATATATGTTTTTATTATATTATAAGTCGATATGTATGTATGTATGTGTGTTTATATGTATGTATTTATAGATACTTATGTGTGTAAGTAGAATAAATATGCTTATATATATGCCTATTTAGATAGGTAATATTGTGCACGTCCTATCGGCGTCTCATGATCACATCACACTCCCGAAGGCCTGCTGAAAGAGATTTCTTTAGAAATAAGTAGCGCCTGTTGTGCCACTTTTTACTTTGCCTGTTATTTGCTATGTATTTCTTGTGTACAATAAACTGTTAAATAAAATAAATAAATAGATGCATCGCCATCTCACTCGGTGCGGGTTGAGCAAGTTAGATGGCGGTGTATAATCCGTTCGAGTAATGCACTTATTACTACAGATGTAAGATAACTGATATTAGTAAGTATGTAATTAAAAGTTTTTAGGTGGTGTATCAGTCATCTACCACCCATAGTACAAGCTTTGCTTAGTTTGGGGCTAGATGGCGCTGTGTGAATTTGTCCACTTACTTTTAATTTAGGTCTATCTGAAGTTAGGCCATGAAAATCGCGTCGAATCAACGCCATCTATTTGTGGTCTTTTAACTACTTTTTCTTTTTTAACAGCTATCTGGAAGTCTCCAGTTGTATTTATGAAGTCCTCCTTATATTACGAATATGAATAGTATTAGTATGAATATTCGGTGGGTGGTGGAGGAGCGTCGGTGGCCGAATGGTTAAGGTATCTGACTCGTACGCGAGAAGTACCGGGTTCGAATCCCACTGCGGCCATGTATCAACGACTCTTTTCTGAGTTATGTACATTAGTTGAATGCTTACCGATGCATGCTTACCGACGGAGGGAAAACATCGTGATGAAACATGCACATTCAGGCGTCTGAATGTGTAACCATGATCCAATCTGGTCGGGTTTCCCTGGTAGCGTCACGGAGGTCAGATGGCAGTCGCTCTGTAATTATCTGATTTGCCAAATGCTGAATCATTGTCAAAGCGGACCCCGGGCCCTGCACGAGACCACAACCGGGACTACAAGATGATTATTTGATTTTTTTATCAATATTCTTTGGCTCAGCAGTGGATGTTCTGTTCTGATGATGATGATGATGATGATGATGATGATGAAAGTTGTTAATATATTTCTCTTTCTGTTTCCAGATGCGAGTACCAGAGAATGTATTGTGCGACAATGTTATACCTATTATTATTTTAATTTTAATTATGATTAAATAGTGAACAAGGAAACCATGAAATGAAATGAGTACCCGCGGTGATGTTTTACAATCAAATTTTAATAAATGAATAAATTTTTTATTTCCTTGTTTTTTTTTCGACGACCACATGACAAACAATAAGTATTTTATCTCACACATTTCAAATACTAGAAGAACTATGCAGTGCATGTGTTTCAAAGAGCCGTTTTCAAGAATAGCTTCTCAAAGATTCACATAGATGGCGAGCTGTAAGGACTCGAAAAATTATTATATTGTTTTGACTACAATAAAACAGCCCCATATGTAAACATTCGTTTATTTAGTTATAATAAAAAATACACTAATACCTATATCTAAAATACCAAATATGTACACTAATACATATAAAATTGACTAAACTAAAACCTTATAGTTATAAATATTTTATTAACTTTATAACTAAATTAACAAATATGTACAAAACCAGGGCCCCGCGGTAAGGTGCCCATCATGGCGGCGGCATTCCCGCCCCATATATTGTAGTTGTATGGCAAATAATGGTATGTGTAACTGTCATCATTCATTGCCTTAGAACAAATTTAACCGAGTTAACTTGTTATTATTTATATTTCCACTTTAGAACACTAGGGACGACATTATGTAGTCCGAGGTTGAAGCAATCGTGCGCGCGTCGAAGCTTCAGCCATCTGCAACAATTGACACGGCCACAAACTTCTTAGCATATCTTTGTACAGCACAAGTAGATTGTGATGTTAGGACAGCACGGCGGGCCGCTTGGGAAGCATGACGAGGGTCCGCACGGTCCGCAGCCTCAAGCCTTAATATTTGCTTAAGTGCTACCTTCCTAACCTTAAGTTTATTGAATTATATAAACTTCATGGACGATGCGTTACAAAGGCGGGCATAAAGTTACACAGCTTTATCTTCCCGTCAACCAGAAATCGATTAATAAAATTCATAAAGTTCGAGTCCCAAGGAACACTGACATTCTAAAATCGTTAAGTTAATAAATCTAAAATGAATTGCATCGAAATAAAGATAAATACCAAAACCATCCAGCCAAGAGATTATGATAATGTCGTCAGTCGTTAGAGCGCGCCATCTATTATTATTTGAGGGAAGCGAGCCTTGAAAACTGTTTTTTGTACGATAATACCAAATAATAAGTGAGTGTTAATTTCTTTTCAAGTATGGACAAGGGATGTCGGTTGGTCGCTATAGGTAGTGGGATGATGAATGCCCTTTTCCATGCACCCACAAAGAAAACATTGAAAATGTGTGTAATGATGGGTGAAATATATTCAAGGATTGGCAACAGCATATCCAGGCCTAGATCATCGCCACCAACCGCGTTCATGGAGATGGAAAGGGTACTCCTAACCTTGTCATCGGAAACTGGTTGTGAACAGTCAGGGAAGTGTGGATAAGTAAGAAAGGGAAGAGGACTTGGTAGGGTTCTCTAGGGCAACAGCAGGAGTGGAAAGTGTTTATTTAAACAATTTAGATTAATGGTGATTAAAAGCGTTCATATGTTTGCCTACGCCAAGCGTTTTCAAAAATTCCAAGAGCTTGAGATAGATTTTCTCCTAATCTTCTGCTATCGCTGTAAAGAAGGTATTTTTTAACCCAATGACGTAGGATAACATACGTCACCCTTACAGTCTAATCGGCATGACGCAGCAGGCTTGATCCAATCTGCAGTTCGTCCATATACATACACCAAACCTACACCTTCACGCATCGGCAGTGCCGTTCAGTTGACTCGCAGCCCGGAATTAAATCTAATAGAACATGCAAATAATAAATAAATATGCATGGACTACACAGCGCCATCTAGCCCTAAAGTAACCAAAGCTTGTGTTATGGGTGCCAGAAAACTGATAAACTACAATACGAATACAATACTTTTTGTACATACAACGCCCAGATCCGTAACAGAAATTATTTGGCCGGGAATCGAACCCGGGACCTCTGCGTGGCAGACCGGCATGTTAAAAAACTGAACCACTCAGGTCGTCAATACGTACGTACTTCGCTATTTCGTTGACGTAGCTTCCTTTTTATTACAACTGCTATTAAATTGTAGTTGAAAAACTATATAACATAAATAAAGATGGCAGTAAAATAAATACAAAAGGCTTTGACGGTTTTCACTGCCCGCATAATGCAATGCTGTGGTTAATATTTTTCTTAAATTTAGTTGGTAAGTGCATCCATAAATAGCTGATAATTAAGTTAAAATGTATAGTAATAACTGCCCATAACAGTCCACTGCAGGACTTAGGGCCTCTCCCAAGAAAGGGAAGGTTGTTGCTTTAATATCCACGCTTGGTAGGCGGGTTGGAGATCGCAGTGTTATAAATATAACAATGGAAAACGCTGCTGCCCATTTTCCAGGCTACGGAGACTTGATCTTTAGCCTCGAAAACATTAGTCGCCTTGTACGACACCCGCGAGTGTAAGGGGTTGGTGCTATTCTACTCTGCCGGATACCACACGGCCAACCTACTTATGTAAGAGATACTTATTAGGCTCTCAGTAGACTATAAGCTTTCTGGACTAAGCCTTTTACTTAAACACGATTGTCAGTGCTTGTCGTGGAATCGGGCAACCGGTATATAATTCATGTGATTATTTAGCCAACTAGTGATCCTACACTTGTCCGATCCAGTCCGGCAACGGACGCTTCTGAACATCCACGGGTACCTTGGTACCTACATATACCGCTTTGGATTCTGTCTGTAAGTTTGCATTTATTTTAAATAAATAAATAAATATATCAAATGAAATACGTGTATTCAAGTTAGGTTTTCATAAAGTTTAAAATCAATCAGACAACGGTTTCTTTGGACTTGCTGAGACTGACTAGTCAAAACCTTGTAGTAAAGAAATTACAGCAGCGTCTAAGGAATGGAACTTGTTGCCTGCTTGTGTATTCCCTGATCGTTATAATCTGAATGCTTTCATGGCCATCTAGTAGGGTACCACCGTCTTACCTATTACTGTCACCAAGCAACAATAGATGGGTATTTGAGTTGTGTTCCGGTTTGGAGGGTAAATTAGCTGTGTATGACACACATGAGGCATGCCTAGTCATCGGTGACAACTCATATGCACTTCTGCATTTTTAAGTGCATGAATTATAGTCGTCAAGGTCGAAAGTACCATTTTCCGGACAACAACAAGTGGACAGCGGGCTTACCATGAGCTCTTATAGCAGGACCTAAACAGAACTGCCCTACTTAGAACAAGACAGATCTATACGTGTCACATAAGCTTGTCTCTTTCCCAACTGTATTGCGTGAAACTTGGATGATTTTTAACATGGTAGGCCCCTGTCTACTTGTTTGGCAGAGTTGTATGAAAATCCGTAAGGAGAAATAAATCATATTGGCGTCAATATCACGGTTGTTTCTGCCTTGGTCAAAGATTTGGATGATTAGGTAATTACAGCGGACTGACTGCTTCTGTTATAACCCTGGTAACAGGAGAACTTGACTAGATTGGATTAATAGTTAGGTATGTTCACACTTCGTAACTTGGCCGTGTGGTGTCTGGCAAACTACAACAGCACTAACCCCTTACACTCGTGAGTGTCGTACAAGGCAGTAGTAGTAGTAGGTAGTATCGAGACAAAAGTTCTGGAGTCTCCGTAAGCTGGAAAATGGGCAGCAGCGTTTTCCATTTCTATATTTACAACACTGCGATCTCCAACTCGCCTGCCAAGCGTGGAGATTACGACAATAACCTCCCCTCTCATGGGAAAGGCCCTAAGTCGTGCAGTGGACTGTTGTGGGCTGGAATTATGACACTTTAAAGGAGCAAATAACCCATTTTTTGTTCTTAAACATAACATTTTAATTTTTCCAGTACTGCCACAGGATGAAGGCGTATCAGTGAAAATAGATGGCCTTATTGATCTGGGACCACAATGGAATTTCGAATATCGTTTTGATCCTTCGGTTCAATTTGGAGCAAATAAGGTCGACGCAATTAGATCTAAAAAACAACATTATGAACATAAGAAGCATAAGAAAAATGTAAAAAAACGACCCGAAGCCTTGATAATTGATGTATCGAACATGGCAGAGACCACAGAAGTGAAGAGCAAAGAAGCCAAGAGCGAAGACGTCAAGAGCAAAGAAGTTAAAGATTTCTTTTTTCAAAGCAAAGAATCCAACGGTTTCTTACCCCAAAGCAAAGAACCCAAAGGTTCCTTAGCTCAAAGCAAAGAAACGTTAGTCAAAGAAGAAGACCAAATGGACGAAGATGAAGATGAAGATCAAGATGTATTTGCCAAAGAAAAAGAAGAAGCCAGAGAACTCTATGGTTTCATCAGTAGAACGAGAAAAACGGATGTATATACCGAAGCCACTGGAAGTGTTACAACATCTTCAGAAACAACAGTAAGAGCCAAGACGACAACAACAAGAACCAAGACGACAACAACAAGAACGAAGACGACAACACCAACGCCAAGAACGAAAACGACAACACAAAGAACGAAAACGACAACACAAAAAACGAGGACAACAACACCAAAAACTAAGACGACAACATCAACGCCTATCATAACTCATCCTAAGAGTCGTAATGTAACTCGCTCTGTGACTACAGCTACAACTCGCCCTACAACTCGTCCTACAACTCGTGCACGAGTTGAGACTAGTCCAGCAACAACAACGAAAAAAGTTTTAAGGTATCAGCTAACTAAAAATATAAGTAGTCTTTACGATATAACGCACAATGTAAGAGAAGACACTAGGCTGCAGGATTTCACCATTCACTTGTTCAAGCAAAGCATAAAATTGCTCGACAAAATGAAGGGCGAGGTACCGAATCCGAGAACGGTTGATGCTCTAAAGGAGGCTTATAAGCAGAAATTCACATCTTACGTCAACGACACTCAATACAAGAAGGTTAAAACTCGGCTTGGCAACCAAAAGGTATTGATAGACACGATGGAGCATTCACATCGTTACCTAAAACGTCTCGTTAATCATCTAACAGCTCATATGGAAGACAAGACGGTTTTGAAGCACAGAGGCATGCTGCGATCTACCACACTCGTAGGCATGCTGGAAACCGAAATAAATGATGAGCACAAACACGTCTGCGAGAAATTCGGCTTGTGCAGACACGGGTATGGCTTTGCAGAGTTTCTCGCTGACGTTGTCTCCGAGAGCCTCTTATCTAAAGATGATCAAATGAAGATGTTATACGACACTTTTACCGAAGTCGCAAAGAATACTGACATGAATAAATCCCTGCACTCTGACGTGAACAAGCAAATTGCGAGGGTCATAGATCGGGTGGAGAGATGGAACAATCGCGGTTTGAGAGAGAACTTGGTGGTCACGAAAAATTTAATACGGGCAAGGAACCAGCCGCTGGCGATCGTGGATGGTGTCAAAGTGACCGATTTGAATAAGACTCTAGCGCTGATGGAAGTAGTTAATACGTTACACGAATCTATGAAGGCAACAGAAGAGAAGCAGCAGGATTGGAAAGATGTCCTTGCTAGTTTGAAGGACCTACGGGAAGGAATTAGAACTGACGCTGAAGAAATTATGAAGGTAATAGTAATACAGTTTCAAGAGGCCCTGAGCTCTATGGATGAGCATACGTCTGAAAACCTAAATGAGAAGTTAAGGATATTGTTATCTCAACCACCTTATATACCCTATTCCGTTAGAAAAGGAATACAAGATTAAATTTGTTTTAATATTATTGTTATTTTATTCGATTGCCTACAGTCTTTAAACATTTATCTGTAGATGACACGCAATGAGAGGGGATGCCAATATAATTTAAGACTTTGCCTATCCGTAAGTCTGTATGATTTGTTTTTAACTACCATTTAACTTTTGATTTAACTAGGTAGGCATTATATTGTACTGAAAGCTCATGGAAAAATAAAACAATAAATTAAGGTTTATAAGAGGTGTTAGAAAACGTATGTTGGTGTGCCTGTTTTGAAAGTACACACATAAACACTGTCTAGGTATATTTGAGTCTTTCATAATAACTACTATACTTATATCAAAATAAACCTTATTTTATAGTTCAAAAGGATAAGTAATAAAAACGAATATGTTATTAATTTTTTAAACTTTTTTAACTAAAATAGAAAAGAAGATGCATTTTAAGTTACAATGATTTATGAATTGGTTGAAAAAAAAAGGGATTTCGGACGTTGATCACAAATTGGCAGCGATTTTGCATGGCCAAAATCAATATGTCGATATCTTCATATAGGATAAGGCGGAAGTGCTCAAAGAGTCCATCTTCCGTCCTCAATTTTTTTGATAAACTGATGATTTATCATAAAACATCATCATGGGCCATTCGCAATCATCCCAAAGCAAATGGTCTTTGGTCCATAGTAATTTGCGTCCGCGATTGCTTTGGCATAAGTGAAGACCGACTTCATGCAACCTCCTTCTCACAGTAACGGTGTAATGGTAAGTGACCATCACTTACCATTACACCGTGTTCCTTCTACAGCCCTAGAACCAGTTGAAAAGCCGTATAATTTTTTTGTCTTCTCGCCGCAATTAGACATTTGGGTATTGTCTTGTGATGGTAACCCTATTACTGTAGCGATGTCGCTCAGTGTACCGATAGATAGCGATGCCAAAATCTTAAAATTAATTTTTGTCTGCAACCAACCAAAGTTGGTGGTGTTCTAGCGCTTAGTCTAATCTGGAACATTCTTTTGAAACGCGCCGCCGCGCCGTCTAGCACACTTACTGCTCGTACCATTTCTTGCCGACTTAAATGGCGACGTTGGATAGCGTCACAACAACAACTACTGTTTAAAATAAAATATGTTTTATTAATCAACGCAAAACGTGAAAAAAAGAGCATTCATAAACTTTAAATTAAATTAAATTCATTGTTACAAATATAAATTAACACTTCAAATGTTCATAAAGGCTAAGCATTATTCTTTAAAATTACAGTTAAATATGTCATAATACATTACACCATGCAAACAACTGCAAATTGGTGCTTAAAATATGTTTTCTAATTACCTACTTATTTTTAATTTAATATTTACATTATTATATATATTTTAATAGATTATTATTTTACATTAAGTACAGTCCATAATACCTAGTCAAATAATAGTTAGTCACTGTTCGCTAATCACTTTAAAATACGGCTGGTTAATTTATTTATTTTGGTTGGTTTGGTACCTATATATATTCTTAATAATGTTACATGCGTTCATAGCGTAAAATCATTTGAAGCAAAGGATTTTACATTTCGTCAATAAAAATAAATCGATAGTCATAAAAATCGCAATACAGTTTAACTTTATATTTAAAGTTGCCTTTGACCATAAAGTTTAAAGTTAACAGTATGCCATGCTGTGGTTCTTCACGGTTATCAATTTAATATGTAAGTAAATTTAATGATTTGCATTTACCGTATACATAATAATCTCTACTATAAAAAACGGCCGTACGGTGACCGGCCGAGTAGAATAGCACCAACCCCTTACACCCGTGGGTGTCATACAAGGCGACTAATATTTTCGAGGCAGAAGATCTAGTGTCATTAGGCTGGAAAATGGGCAGCAGCGTTTTCCATTGTTATATTTATATGACTGCGATCTCCAACCTGCCTGTCAAGCGTGGAGATTATAGACAAAACCTCCCTATGTCATGGGAGAGGCCCTAAGTCCTGCAGTGGACTGTTATGGGCTGTGATGATGAATCCTGTATGAGTTTGTAAAAGTATACAAATAATGAATTGTGCGTTTCTCATGAAGTTTGCATCAGATTGAGATGTAGCTGAGAGTAACACTGTCATAGTCAAATACTAATTATTGACATTAATTTCCAGACATATCGACATGTGGTGGCTCACATATTTTAGAAATAAAAGGGGACGTCGATCTTGGGTCCAAATGGAATTATGCGTATTCGATCAGGCCTTATATGAGAGATGACAGGAAACATCTGGAACTAAACAACCAACATTCTTTTAATAATTGGGACGGAATATTAAGGGAATTGTATGGAATTAATGAAACTATGAACAGCTCTAACGAAAACACTGTACCACCAGAAACCAGAAAACCAGAGACACAAACAAAAACTGCTACCAGAACTGTAATTACGAAAACTACAACTAAGACAACTACAACTAAGAAAGCTAAAACTAAGAAAACTGTCCCACATACTAAATTACAATATTACAGTCGGATATTAACTGATAAGGAAAACTACCTGCGAATTGAAACTCCTACATCAACAACTACTCAATCTTTAGGTGACAAGGAAACTACAGCAAACAAAACTACAGCAAACGAAACTACAACCAAAGAAACTACAACTAACGAAACTACAACCAACGAAACTACAGATATACCAACAACTACACAATCTTTAGACGATAACGTAACTACAGATTCTGTTATATCAACAACTACACCATCTTTAGATGACGTCGAAACTACAGTTACAGACGATATAGTCACAACTACACAAACTTTAGATGATATTTTATCATCTATTAGTCAATTTTCATATAGAGAAGATGGGATTACTACCAACGAAAGTAAATACGAACATACTACTTCAACAACGACAAAGAAAACTAAATCTAAACGTCACTCGTCAACTACTAAGGTTACTACTAAGCGTAAACATCGTAAGACTACTACCACAGAACCTAAACACAGATTTAATGTTAAAAAAAAGATTGTTCAGACTACAATGTTGGATGCTATGCTTGTTGAAAGAGCACACTTAGATTCAGTGTCAGAATCAAAGGAATCATCAGAAGAAGAGTCTAAAGAATTTTTTAACAGAAATGAGGAAGAAGATAAACACAATAACGATAATGAACAACAACTATATGTATTAACTTTTAAAGAGAAAGAGACACAAAAAGCTCCTCAAATTAAAAGTAATGACGTAGACGATAATGATGACCTGTCTAATTCATACAGCTATGAGTCTACAAGTTGTGAGTCGGACCATTCGTCTGATACGATTACTACCATGAGACCGGTTGAGACTTCCATTAAGAAACATGTTGCAAAAACAAATGACCTAGCGTCATCAGCAGATTCGGAGAATTCGTCATCTGAGGTTGTTGAAACTCCAGGTTATTCAAGTTCAATTATTTATTCAAGTTCAAGTTTAAAAAAACAATCTACCAAACCCAACAAAATGTCTTTAAATGACATAATTGAAGGAAAAGGCAGACCTGTTTTAGATATATTAGAAAGAACTGGTTTCCCGTACAATGTCACCCAGAACACAGCTTTGAAAGACCTCATGGTCCACGTGTTCAAAGAAACTCAAGATGTTTTAGATCAGTTGAAACACAAAGTACATCATACTAGAAAAATTGATTTTATAACGAACGAATACATCTCTAAATACAGAGAGTATTCGAGAAGCATGCGGAATAGAAAAGTCAAAACTAAATTAGGTGGACAAAAAGTAATATTTAATACGCTAGATACATCAAGACATATTACAAATAGGTTAATAAATCTTTTATTGGCTCAGTCTGATTACAAGTCCGCCCTGAGGCGTGGGCATAGAAACGATGAAAGAGAAATTCTAACAGCAATCGATAAGCTCTATCAAGGTCTTTACAAACATGTTTGTGAAAAGTATAAAATATGTCGATCTACCTATGGGTATCTAAACTTCATTGTCGATATGTTGAATCAAATCTTACGCTGTAGTGACGAAAAAATGAATTTAGCTTTGTTTGCGTTTAAATATGCGTTTCTGAGGGCCGATCTTAGTCCCATTTTTAATGCAGAGCGATTAGAAGGAGTAAGACGTATGTTGGATGATGCACTAAATTGGGAAAGTTCAAGATTGCGGAACACAATAATTGTGCTGCGAAATATTGTAGGTGCAAGAAACAGGCCTATGGAGGTATGGCCAGGCATGCGCAAAGAAACTATCGAGTATACAGTGGCAATTACGGAAATATTCAACGAGTTTGACGAGAAAATAAGTGCCACAAATGAAAACAAAGCGGCATGGAACGCTATGAAAGACAGTTTGGAAAGATACGTCAATGGCGAGGATACAGCTTTAATATCGAAGATAATGATAAATTTCATGTATCAAGTCAAACGGGAAGGTGTAGAAAAATTTGACAGGGTTTCAGTAGAGATAATAAAAGGCAATTTAAATTATGTGTTAAAACATAGATGAACGAAATTTGCTGCGGTCATAGAATTTTGTTACTATAGAATACTTTATATTACTGAATAAAATATTTTAATTTTATATTAACCATTGATAAACTTCTAATTAATAGAATTATTTACCAAATAACGTAGGTACTTCACGGTCTGCGGGTTGATACCTAGCAATAAAAGGAGTGGATTATTTATAACGTTATTGGAAAGGCAATAACTTTCCGGCTAGGTGTTAACTTTGTTAGACAGACACTAACTACATTCGAAATATACCTCTTAAACTATCTAGGCACCAAGCCGAAGGGCTCTTCCCATACATGGACACGGATCATGCTCCCAATCTAGAAGCTAAATCCATACATAAATTATCCAGACTGGAACTAGGATACCGGGCATTGACGGTCACACTTCGTATTGCGTGGACGTTATACTGACGGCCCGGACCTACTCAATGTCAATATCCTCGGCTAGCGGTGGGTCCGATCACTGCCTAGCAAAGTGGATATGGTCGCCACTCGACCCTACACGGCGCTTATGGAAGTACATGTCAGTATTCGCCTATGATTTAATGAGCCAAAAGGCCATAAATTAGTCCAATTAGGCCATAGGGGCTTTTTTTTATTTATTTATTTATTTAACCATTTATTGTACACAAGATTTTTACAAAACTATATGACAGAATATATCAGACACAACATCAGGCTTTGTTAGTTTAACTTGAAAATCTTTTAGCTTTTAGGAAATGTAATGTCAAAAATTTCATGAGCGCTCTGATTGCCCATTATTGGATTCATGATTGTAAGTTACTTTGTCTTTTATTACGATCAGCATCACACATCTTCACAGCATCTACCCAAAATTGTGAAAATGTTTTACTTTACTTTAAAAATTTCGTGCTCGCTCATTTATAGTTTGCAATTACTTTTCTTACCATTCACCAAGCTTCACACACTCATTCATTGATTTCCCGAAGTTACTTTTGTGAGGATCACCCCTTACTGTTAAGGCTCATGCGTAAAAAATTTCGAACTAAAAAGGCCAAATTTTTTTTGTCAAGGTGCTGGCTTGTTCATTTATAATGTGGACACGCTGATGTGCAGAAACGAGCGGCATACCTAGCCTGAACCAACGATGGGTATACCCGAGAAGAGGAGATCCTATAAGTAACATTACTGCAAGAAAGATGCAAGTCTCGACTTGGTACTACGTTGGTAGAATCGGGAGCAATTTCGCTTCATACCATGCGGGAATTAAAGCTTTCTGGTACCTGGCCAAATCAGTCGAGGCGTTTTGTCGTCCATCACTGCCCCCACTGCTTTAACCTGATGGATAACTGGTTCATACCGCTAAGGACCAAGCAAATGATTTCACAGCCCTTTTTGCCGATGCCTCGCGTCTGGACGTTAGAAATAAAACGCCTGCCAAACTGCTCGTCTTCCTTTTAATGCTACAGTGATAAACGTGTAGCATAAAAAACTTAACGTCTTCTATCACTACAAAGTAACATTTTTCTTGTCCTTGATGACGTAGATACCTATGGGACCCTCGCCGTCTAGTGTCTGCAATTCCCCGCCATGTGTCTGGATAGTTGATTTTATGAAAGAAAGGTCGCTTCGTGTGGTGATCGAGCCGACATCATCACAGCCCGTAACAGTCCACTGCAGGACTTAGGGCCTCTCCCACGAAAGGGGAGGTTATTGCCGTAATCTCCACGCTTGGCAGGCGGGTTGGAGATCGCAGTGTTTAAATATAATAATGGAAAATGCTGCTGATCTTTTGCCTCGAAAACATTAGTCGCCTTGTACGACACCCATGAATGTAAGGGGTTGGTGCTATTCTACTCTGCCGGACACCACACGAGCCGACATAACGCCAATCAATGCCGATGTAACTACCCTTCCCATACCCACTCTCTTTTTTGACTTGAAGCTTTAAGTCCGCCATTGTACCATTTTGTGCGTAAAGTTTTAATAAATAAATATACTTCTGCACAGCTAGCAAAAGTGTGCTCTCGCGCGCGATAAGCGAGAAAAGGCACGCCATAGATACTGCAATCTCTTTCATCTTAGTATTGAGACAAGGAAACAAAGGCTCTCTCGCGGCGCGAGCTTTGTCGCGGGCACACTTGTGCTAGCCGGGCAGGGGCCCGTACAATCTGCAACATCTTTCTTTCACATCAACGATATGCTAAGCCCGGTATACTAAGGGTTGATGCCAGCACTGATACCTGTCGAACGCACGACCGCCTATTTCGAATTGAACGTCGCCATCTTTAAGCAATAGGATCGCAAAGCAATCCCCTCAGAGATTCCAGTGAGGGCGCCGTAGGTTATTCTACGTCATCGAGTACAACAAAAATGCCACTTTGTAGTAACAGTAGACGTTAAGGAGACCCACAAAACGTCGGTCTGCCTGGGCACAGCCTGGCACCAAAAAAATAGCATTTTTTATCAACTTATGCAATTAAAATTATTTATTTATTTTATTTATGCAGTATTTCTTTTCGTCTTCATCCAAAAAGCACGCTGTCTCACCTAGCATTGTGTCTAAAAGAGATAGAATCAGTTATGAGCAGTTAGCAGCTAGTCTACACGCATACGTCTAGTCGCACGCACACAAACACCGTGCCGAAGTCTGCCGAACTGAAACGACGTTAGACGATGCACGGCTTTCAACGCCGCACCGCTGTGCCGGTCGGAGTGGGGGGTGTTAGGTTTATTTTCGTTACGGAATTTCTTGATTCGGTCGCCGCGCTCAAAGCCCACGATAAAAGCTATGCAATAGCTTAAAAATTGTTTTTGTAATCTACTGCTACCTCACAGTCCTCAGAACTAGACACACACCGGTTACCAATCACAGCGGAGCTGCCTTACAGCGATTGCATTGCGATCATATTGCTTAAATATGGGACTACGAAAGAAAGTTCTACGGCGAAAGTTTACCTTCATAAATATATGGAAATTGTAATTTTAGGAGACAGAATTAAAACAACGCTTACATAGACACAATAAAGATATATTTACACGAAAATCAAATACAACTTATACTTAAGGAAAATACATTCTTTATCCAAATGAATGTAACAAAATTATAATAGATAATATAATACCGTGTACTACAATGTGTAGGAAAATAATCTTGGGATTTAGTTAACTATACGTATGAGAAGCGATACAAATATACTTAACGTAATAAAAACAATTGAGAAAATAATCACTTACATGTGTTTTAATATTACAATACACTAAGACTTAATTAGCATTGTCGTGGACTGGAAGCGATTTCTTGTACGTACCAAAATGAGCTTTATGTCAATGACCCGTTGTCAAGAGTAGCTTTCTAACAGTTCCCACAGATGGCGCGCTCTAACGACTGAAACATTATTATAATCTCTTGGCTGCATGGCATTGTAATTTTTTTTTTGTCATTTGGCTTGTGTTTGACCTCAACTCACCTGATGGAAGATGTAGCATGCGTGCCTAGAAGATACCTATTCAATCTTGATTTGAAGACCCAAGGTTATACTTATCGGGGATCAATGACAATTTATCTTTATTTCGATGCAATTTATTTTTGATCTGCTAATTTCTAGATGTCAGTGCTTCTCAGAGCTCAACCATTGTGTCGAATTCGAACGTTGCCCGATGTGGGTTTTCGCGATTCTAGATGGCGCTACTGAGGCGTGAGCTCAGACGTCAAAATAAAGGCTTGTCATTGGCTAGAATCGATCCGTCACAATATATAATAATAATATATACGTAATGTTTATTTCGTTATAAAGTTTTACACACATATTTAGGTGGGGATCTCCTATTAAGTATTTGTATCAGGAGAATCCCGCTCCTTCACATAATTAAATTTCACTTGATAACATGCGTGACCAAAACAAAGCTTCAAATAAATACAAAACTTACAATCCAAATCATATTGTGTATGTGTGTACGTCATATTACAGCAGTTGTTTCTGTCCAATGACGACCTGAACCATCAGTTGGATTCCAGGTCGAGCAGAAATTGAAATGATGAATTTTAATTACTGTAATTTTAATTACGGGTCTGGGTGTTGTATGTATAATAAATTTGTATTTAAAAATACATAGTAGTTTATCAGTTTCCTGGCACCCATAACACAAGCTTTGCTTAGTTTGGAGCTAGATGGCGCTGTGTGAACTGTCCAAGCATATTTATTATTTGTTTTATTTAATTGTACGGTAGCATTTTGACAACGGACCCTAGTAGCGCCATCTGGTGCATTTTTAAATCGCGAAAACACTCATTGACATAACGTCCGATTTACAGTGGTCAAGGACAGTGACAAGTACTTGCCCGCCTCAGCGCCCAGACAGTGACTGGCGTATGCTAGACGTTCCATATTTATCGTGATACGTGGATTGCGATTCTGGATCATGATCTTTATTTATCCAGTGTGTAGGACTCACGGATCGTGATACTGATCACAGGGTTTTTAGAGAATCAGAAATCGACCTGCGTGGTTCAGCTGGTTAACATGCCGGTCGCCACGCAGAGGTCCCGGGTTTGATCCCCTGCCGAGCAGAAATGGAAATGATGATTTTTAATTTCTATTACGGATCTGGCTGTAGTATATAAAAAAAAAGTATATAAATAGTTTATCAGTTATCTACCACCCATAACACAAGCTTTACTTACTTTGGGGCTAGATGGCGCTGTGTGAATTTGTCCAGCATATTTATTTATTTAATCCACCATCCGTATCAACGATACGTATTGCGATAAATATCGAGCGTGTAGCACCCGCCTTTATAATAATATAATAAATATACCTTAAGCTAAATTATGGTTTAAACCATGTAGATACCTGATACAAGTGAGCACTGTCCCTTACACTTCGTTAGCCTAAGTCTACACTACAGCGAGTACTATTCCACTATATACTATATGGATGACGTCAACAAATACGCACTTTTTCGCGCAAAATTCTCTTCATACTACTGGCCATATGGCGGTAAGAGGATACCAAAGGGGACATCGACAATCTATAGTCCATTCGCGATAAGAAAATAGTGAGTCATCGTAGACCGCCGGCCTGGCCCCGCCCCTCGACCAATCGGGTCGCAGCTAATTAGAAAGCAAACTTCACAGTGACCAATTGACGGCAGAAAATAATAAAAATAAATACCTCGCCCGTTAGAATGAACAGCAAATACTAGACTGGCTGCTTAGCGCAAAGGGATCTCTTTGACTTAATTTTTTATTTGTGACATTTAAGTGATTTTTATACATTAATAAACCAACAATCAATGTAAATCATCGATTTAAACTCTTTTTGTCTCTGCCTCCAACTCACCATAGCTTAATATTAGATTAATACATGGATTATCCTTGACTTAATTTTTTATTTGTGACAGTTAAGTTGATTTTTATCCATTAATAAATTTAATATTAAAAAAAAATATAAATTGTGTGTACATAATGTTTTAAGTTATCGCGGTTTTTATCATACTTGTCAACAAAGGTACGCGGTAGGAAACCTGGAACATACCCTTAAATTGTGTGAATTTTACTCCCCTGTGAAAACACCTTAACTCTCTATTTTCTTAACGCGAATGGACTATAGTTGCAAGGCAGCTTGCAAGCCAACTTAACTCGCTACTGACTGATTGGTTTACACCATTGTACTTATCTACTTTGCTAAACCCTTGACCAATGTAAGTCGAGCATAAAGCTCAGTTTGCTAATTATAAAAATTTAGCTATCGTTCCATTTCCCAATGCAATATGACCCTAATGACCCTATGACTAACCTTACCAATAACTAGTGTCCGACAGAAGCTTTGGCTTTGGCTTCCGCCGTCTTCGGCTTCGACCGGGTTTCGACCCGAGGTGGTTTTTATTATTTTTGCCAAATAAACTGCAAGGTATTTTTCATCTCTAGATTAAATTACCTTTCTATATTATACAGTCCATATACGCCTTCAATATTAAAGTTTTAAAATCATTTACATTATCAATTGCAGCTTGTAGTCAATCTTGAACAAAATTTCTTAGGAGTTTTTACGCTTTCGGCTTCGGCCGAAGGTTTGATTTGATGTTTGAAGGAATTAATCCTTCGGCTTCGGCTTCGGCTTCGGCTTCGACCCGAAAAAGAACTTCGGTCGGACACTGACGACACTCTTTATACAGTGTATGGCCAAGAACCAGGGCTAATATTGAAAACAGACTCTATAGAGTATTGGTATTTTTTCTGAAAAGATTCTAGTTAACCATGCATTGCACACAAGAATTTAAAGTTACGATTTATATTCAGTGATTCAGTGATCAATGTCGTGGTACAGATACACATAGTTATATATATACACAGATAAGATCAGCCGACACAACCCATAAAATGGCAACGAGACGTTCCGAGTTTTGCAAAACTATTATTTTGTTTGCGTTACATTGAATTTAACTAAGGTTGTGAAAATGAGAGTACAACATGGAGTTATTCAAGAATGGGGTGAAAAGGTTTTAACAGGGTCGGCAACGCGTGGGTGATGCCCCTGGTATTGCAAACGGCCATAGGCTGCGGTGACTGCTTACCATCAGGCAGGCCGTAAGCTTGTTTGCCACCTTAGTGGTATAAAAAAAAAGAAGAAAAATTACGATTCTTGATTATCGACGGATCAGTGATGATTGCAAAACGATATTACCGCTAACATTGTCCATGATCCAATCTGGTCAGGTTCCCCTGGTAGCAGGGTCATGGAGGTCAGATGGCAGTCGCTCCACTGTAATTACCTGACCTGCCAAATCCTGGATCATGGTCAAGGCGGACCCCGGGCCCTCGTTCTCGAGAGCACAACCGGGACATTAACGCCAAGATGATTATTTTGTATTTTATTGTCCATGTCGTGGTACAGGGCATAAGATAACATCAGCAGAGTCAACTCATAAATTGTCAACGAGACGTTCCGAGTAGCTCCGAATAAGTACGATGCAGAATAAACTCGATCGAGTTGAGCGGAAATATTGTTTTGTTTGCGTTACATTCAATTTACGATTAAGTTGGTTAGAAAAATAAACAAAAAGTTAAGTTTTTATTTAAATTAGTTGAGACCATGATGATTTAATTAGTGGTGACCTATAGAGCCTCCGTATTTAATAATTGCCCCGGTTCAAGGCCACACACTATATAGAGTGACCACTTTCCATCAGGTGGCCCGCATGCCTGTTTGTCTGCCAGATAACATAAAAAAAAAAAAAAAAAAACAGTGTAATCATTGAAGAAATACTTAACTACTTAGTAGGTAACTCTAAATATTACAGATCGAACTTTCACATAAAATAAGAGCGAAATAAGAATGACAGCTGTGAATGACCGTATTTGTTAACCAGGAATAGGACCCACAAGAAATCAGAATCGGACCCTCAGACGATCGTAACTGGTCGGCAACATTCGGCCATCTTCGCGGCATTCATGGCATGAGCACGAGGCATAGAATAGGATGGACTGTCCTGTTATAATTAGATTTATTGACTTGCATATTTGATGGTTTTTCTAATTTTTGTGCCATTGTGCAATTTAAATTGACATTTCCGATTGATATAATTATGAATTGTTTCGACATTTATTTAGAATTGAACTGACATCTAATAATGTATCTAATTCTTTTTAAGAGACTAACCTAGTTAATAAGACCTTTAATACTAACAATATGGACAAAAAGGTCTGTAATAAATGTTTTTTTTTTTATATAGAGCAAAGATGGAGCGCCGACCTATAGAGAATGTAAACTGTCAATCTGTCACAACTCTATACAAATGACTCAATGTCATACAAAAAGTTAGAACATTAGGCGACCAAAGCCACCAAATTTGACAGTAGCAGTGGTTATGGAGGGGTATTTGTCAACTTATAGCCGTCCCTTTTGGACACGTTGTATGCACCATTAAAAAAAGGGAACAAAGTATAGATTGTGACTTCAGCTGTGAGTAGACTCTTTCTACGCCTCTATGTCAAATTTCTTTGACAGAGCTGATCTGCGAGCGCAGGTCGAATGTAGCCGAGAAGTCCTGGCGGTCTAAAAAGGCGTTTCATATTATGATTCATATTAGAATGCCACAAATTAAATTGATCCGGTGGCTAATACTGGAACTAAGTGACGCCATTTTGAATTGTCATGTCAATGACAGCAACAGCGACGCTGCAGATAAGTTTGTGACTTGAATGAAATGAATTCAGGCAACTGAATTTGTAACCATGATCCAATCTGGTCAGGTTCCCCTGGTAGCAGGGTTACGGAGGTCACATGGTAGTCGCTTTACGTAATTACCTGATCGCTAAATCGGATCGCCAAGGCGGACACCGGGCCCTCGTGCTCGAGAGCACAACCGGGACACAAACGAAAAAAAAGATTAATTTGAAAAATATTATGAAATGCTAATGTAGCCTTTTTAGACCACCTGATTGTCAATCTCAAATCGAAATGCCATGAAGCAATTGGCATCTTGGTGTACCACATAATAAGTGCTACATACGGTTATTGGTAAGAATTTCCACAATTTACACACAGAAGCACCTGATCCAAATCTTTTATGACATACATAATTATTAATAATGTCGTATATATAAAAAGCACACAGACCATAAAGATGTCAGTGACCTGGTCACTGCATTAGACAGAAAAACACCGACATCGACCATCGTGCTAAATGGATTGAGAAGATTGGAAACATTGAGCTGTTGGTTGCAACTAATTTTTAAGTGGTTACAGCGATAGTTTTTTTGTTATACGGCAGACAAATAGGCAAGCGGGCCACCTGATGGTGCGTGGTCACCGCCGCCTATGGACATCAGCAACACCAGGGTTGCTGTCAATGCGTTGCCCGCCTGTTTGCAGCGCTTTAGTTGGATGGTAGTATTCGTTGAAATTTTACTAAATAAATCTAAATAATTTTACTAAGTTATTTTTAGTGAACCCATTCTTTTTTTCAATCTTATACAAGTTTACAGTAACCACTAATGAAATAATGTAAGCAAACATGAAACAAATCTTACTGCCTTCTCTACGTGACAGACAGTGAATGAAATGCATTTTATGAACTGATTAGCTCAAAAGAACTTGAATCCCAAGCCGCAAAAGAAACTAAAAAAGCCAACGTGTGGACGCGGCATCCTGCTCTGCGGGGTTATTGTCATAACTGAGTTGGCAACTGTATGTGACATTAGATAATTCTACATTCTCTGCGATGTTGGCGAACAGGATGGACTGTCCTGTTATAATTAGATTTATTGACTTGCATATTTGATTGTCCTTGTAATGTTCATGACATTGTGTAATTTAAGTTGACATTTCCGATTGATATATTTATGAATTGTTTTGACATTTATTTAGAATTGAACTGACATTTACTTCATATTTAATAATGTACCTAAATTACATTATTTTTCATATATTTGTCATGAAGTAGGTAGTCAACCAAGATGTCAAAACATTATATACTCAATCCATTCAACACGAAAGAGCACGAACTTATACATAAAGCCCAGTCTTACAATGCTACATTGGGGCAGTATTTTATAAATATAATATAACCTACCGTTTATATTATATCTTATTATACTTATTATACCTTAACCTCAGATTCATAAACATACATATTTCTTAAAGAATACTATTATCCGATGACATGTAATTAGGAATTAATTTCGATTTCTTTCAGTGTTTTACACCAATCCAAATTGAATTTAACTTTGTATTTTACCTGAATTTGCACTGTCACTGTACGGACCACAGAAAACTGGGGCCTGCTGTGGCTGGTGCAAATACAGACAAATATTACTTATATTGGCATGTATAATAATTACCATTTCTAATTATAAAATTTTCCACTGATCAAGTATAAACTAGGTACTTAGTAATACTATTTAATTGATACAAATGCAAAAGTGTGTAGTCGTTTGCCATCCTCATATTGAATTAGGAGTCAGCTGGAATTTCGAAGGACGAGCGGACAAATTTATTTTGCCTATTTGTTTATAGTGGTCAACTGATCCCGCACTACCATACTTTTATTCTTGTTTGAACCTACTTGTTATACTTGGTAATAGTACTAGTTATAATAGTAAAGAATACTAGGTATATTGTTTACTTAAATTATAATAAAACATAAAAACTCTCGAAACATACGAGAGACCAGCTCGTGTCCGTAAAGTTTCCGTAAATTATAGTTCTTACCAAATAGATTGAGAAAAGCGAGAATAGGGGGCTATCGCACGACCAAAATTCCACCAGATGGCGCCACTGGCGAGTAAGGTCCGTTGTCAAAATACGTAGCGGTATTGGCCAGAATCAAACACTGAAAGTTGACAGTTGGATTTCAGCCAATAGAACGGCGGTATTTTGACAGTGACAAGATCTTACTCGACAGTGGCGCCAACTGGTGAGCACAAAAACGATAGTCCTCATTGACCTCTTGGTCGAAGGTAATACGTAAATGATCACAGCGAAAGCTGTTACACTCTAAATAATGATATTCCTTAATCCTATATAATGGTATTCCTTAGATAAAATACAACAGATTGTGACATTTTTCAGGCACTTTTCTTGAAATAGTGATACAAGCTGATCGAGAGATCAACCCACTTTTCTCAATCCATTTGGAAAGAAATATAATAAGGGGACCAAATTGACCCTTTCTAAATGAGACGGGGTCGTAGCAAAGTTGACTTCTGATATGCAATGGTTAAAAAAGAGACTCAGGTTCTACAGTTTACCAAAATCTGCAGAAAAATCGCTGGCATCCAGTACTTCATAAAAACAAACTGTTATTCGATGATAAGTCTGCGGTTACGACAATTTGGAAGCACAAAGACCCAACACTTTTCTACTTGAAGTCAAATTCAGTATCAGATATATTGTCAAGACCTGTATCTTTACCCTTGTTAGCAACATTTCCCTCTTTTCCAACTACACCTCGATCTCCAATTTGGGCATCTAACTCGTCTAGCAAAGCCTTAGTAGAATCATATGACGAACCATTGACTTTCTCGTGATCATCATCACCGTTCTGACTAGCGTCATCATAATCCGTCCTATCCGTACTTTGGCTGTTATCATTAAAATCATTACCATTAGCATTACTTTCATCGTTATTCTCTTCCGCACTAGTTTCATCATCATTCTCTTTTCTGTTTTCAGCATTGCTGAAACTATCCTCATAATTTTTGCCTAAATTCACTCCACTGTCACAGTCGTTCAAACCTTTCAAACTGTCTTTCAAAGAATTAGTGTCAACGTTACCTTGTTTAAGATAAGCCGACGTATAAACTACCCTGGCCACAGACGCATCACCTACAACACTTTTCTCACAATTATTCAGTAGCGAGTCTGAATCGTAGCCACAACTGTCATTCACACTTCTGTTGGCACCGTCGACTTCACTGTCCAAATGGTTAATGATACTGTCTATATTACTTGTAAACTCACTGTCTGCTTTGCTGCTATTGAATATACTGTCGAATATATTCCCGGACTTCACTTTTCTTAGCTTCCTTGGCACTTTGCCAAGAAACTGCTTGGAGAATATGGTCTTTAAAGAGAGAGTGTTCAAGCTGTCAACTCTACTCTTGCTGGAGTTATCTAGTTCATCTTCACTGTCGGTGGACATATCAGAGTCCCAATGTACGTAGTCCTCCTCCTTGTAGAGGAAGTTCTTAGCGTCCTCCCGTATGCTGACCATGGTGTTGAATCTCAACGTCTCCTTGACCTCTCTTCCGAACGGATTGAACGGATATATGTACTTCTTGTCCAGATCGAAGTTCTGTAAATGGAGAAAGGTTGTTGAGTGTTGCCTTTGCGCTGTCTTCAAGGAAATAGCTGACATCTAACTATATTTTAAAATGTAATAAGAGGTGGGGATCGCACTGGTGACGCCTTTGGGGTCGCTGTCTTGTAGACGGCGGTGACCACTTGCCATCAGGTGGCCCGCTTGCCTGTTTCCCTGCAGTATAACATAAAAAAACTTGGGACATATCGTCGGATCCCAAGCTAACCTCACCTGCAAACTGCTCGCTGCCGACCCCCACACGGACAATATAGAAAGTGTTTATCGACCGACGTGAATGTTCCCGTGAATGTACAGTACCTGTGGCACTGTCCGCGCGTCGACTATCCCAGCGCGAAGTAAATCTTCCTATGTGACCCGCCGTATCCCAGTGACCCACAATGAACCAGAGACCCAACAGTACCCCACGGATCTACTCCAGTACGGTCCCCACAAGTACAATATCCAATATGTATTTTGAACGACGTGAATGCCTACAAAGAGTATCACAGTGACCTACAATGAACCACACCCCCAATAGTACCCCAGCGACCTATCCTGGTGCGGTTTACACACGAACAATATCCAATGTGTATTCGAACGACGTGAATGCCTACATAGAGTATCACAGTGACCCACAATGAACCAGACCCCCAATAGTACCCCAGCGACCTACCCTGGTGCGGTCCCCACACGAACAATATCCAAATTTTATGTTGTAATAATTGTATTCTTTTTATGTCATTTTGATTTTGTTGTTTGTGTCAATAAATGTTCTTTCTTTCTTTCTTTCAACGAGTAAATCAAACGACGTGAACGCCAAAGCTTGTACAGTACCTGTGGCACTGTCCGCGCGTCGACTATCCCCGTCCCCGGTGACCCACAACCAACAAGGAGATCCAAAAACCCAGTGACCTACTCTAGTGCTGTCCCCACACCCAAAGGGTATACCGAACGACATTAACGAAGCAATAAACATTTGAGTATTGAGTAATGCCTAGCCTAATGTCTATTTAGATAGGTAATATTGTGCACGTCCTATCGGCGTCTTATGATCACATCACACTCCCAAAGGCCTGCTGGAAGAGATTATTTTAGAAATAACTAGCGCCTGTTGTGCCATATTTAACTTTGCCTGTTATTTGCTATGTATTTCTTGTGTACAATAAACTGTT
Organism: Blastobasis adustella; assembly: GCA_907269095.1. Taxonomy (NCBI): domain Eukaryota; kingdom Metazoa; phylum Arthropoda; class Insecta; order Lepidoptera; family Blastobasidae; genus Blastobasis; species Blastobasis adustella. The sequence goes on from OU026140.1 coordinate 9,536,322, forward strand.
AAATAAATAAATAATTTAAAATAAAAACAGTACCTGTGTCACTGTCCGTGCGTCGAGGCGCCCCCGCGGCGGCAGCAGGGGGTCGCAGCGCCGCAGCCGCACGGCCGCCAGCTGGAACCGCCGGCGAGCCGCCGCCGGTATCTTCGAGGGTTTGCCTGCAACAGCGATGATTACTACTGTTACAAACTGTTTGTGTGCATGCCATGTGAGGTAAAGGAGGTCCGGATGACTCAGGATCCGGGAGTGAGGGACATTTGGTTTTAAATGCATCAATAGATGGCGCTCCCACAATTTTGGTATTTTCGTTTTGAATCTGTTTGATTGTGGCAGTGTCGGGGCGCCATTGGAATTGAAAATTGGATATTGGAAAACTGCTCGTTGCGAAAATTCCTACAATTACAAACAACTCGTTGGCAGCATTGAATCTAATCCTTAGCATGTGTACACGGCTCGACAATACAACGAAGTGAGCTACCAAAAAATGGATCCTCAATATGTATGTCTTAAAAATATTTAACTTACAGAGGACTATTATCGCTACAGATCACAGCCCATAACACTCCACTGTATAAGGGCCTTTCCCACGAAAGGGAAATATTACCATAAATAAGGGTCACAAGGGGATTATTGCCATAATCTCCACGCATGGCAGGCGGGTGGATCATCTTGGCCTTAATGTTCCAGTTGTGCTCTCGCGCACGAGGGCCCGGGGTCCGCCTTGGCCGTGATTCAGGATTTGGCAGATCAGATAATTACAGTGGAGTGACTGCCACCTGATCTCCATGACCCTGCTAAAAGGGGAACCTGACCAGTTCGGATCATGGTTACACATTCAGTCGCTTCACTATGCAGGTTTCATCGCGATGATTTCCCTCACCGTAAGAGCGACGGTTTGTATTTAACTAATGTACACAACTCAGAGAAGAGTCATTGGTACATGGCCGCAGCGGGATTCGAACCCGGTACCTCTCGCTTACGAGTCAGACGGCCGAGCCGGATACACTAACCGCTCGGCCACCGACGCTCTTCGCTTGCCAACATTGGCGGCTACCTAGTCATACCCTTGACTGCATAGGTCTGAATCTGCTGGTATCAGGAAAGAGCCCCCGTGGGCGACTCAAGAAGTGATGGATTGACATCGCTGAGTCGGATGCGAGATAGGCACTCATATCTTACATTCGAAATTGCAATAATTGCGGTAAACTTGCATTTTTTAAACGGGTCCACCTAGATTTATTAGCATTCTAAAATGTTCGCGCAAGAGCCAACGGCTTACGACGCGAGGATGCCTTGGACCGGGCGAAGTGGAGAAGAATGAGTAGGAAAGCGGACCCTGGCAGAGGCCGGGATAAGCGCTAAGTGATGACTGTTTACCGCTTTTTATATATATAAAATATATAATATTAAATACCTTTGTACCGAAGAGAGCAGGCCTTCCGATGTTTCCGCAGAGTTTGGGCTGTCGCGTACTGCCCGCCGCATAGATCGCACTTCACTGTAATGTCGAACAACGAAGGAATAAATTTTTAATCTATATTCATCATCATCTTGGCGTTAATTGTCCCGGTTATGCTCTCGAGAACGAGGGGCCCGGGGTCCGCCTTGACCATGATCCAGGATTTGGCAGGTCAGGTAATTACAGTGGAGCGACTGCCATCTGACCTCCATGACCCTGCAACCAGGGGAACCTGACCAGATTGGATCATGGTTACTACACACCCAGTCGCCTGAATGTGCAGGTTTCATCACGATGTTTTCCCTCACCGTAAGAGCATCGGTTAGTATTCAACTATTGTACGTAACTCAGAAAACAGTCATTGGTACATGGCCAGAGCGGGATTCGAACCCGGGACCTCTGGCTTACGAGTCGGATACTGTAACCTCTTGGCCACCGCCGCTCTATATTATACCTATATAAAACTGATACCCTATTATCTTTGGTCACGCGATAACTTGAGAACTCAAATTATGGCGTGACCAAGGGAAATAGGCAAGTTATGCAAGGGAATAGGGGAAGTTATGGCGTGTAAATTCGATATGGTTAGGTCTGTGTTGTGGCTAAGCGTCGAGTGAATTCAGTATGGTTAGGTTTGTGTTAGGCAAGGCATCGAGTGAATTCGGTATGGTTAGGTTTGTGTTGAGGCAAAGCGTCGAGTGAATTCGGTATAGTTAGGTTTGTGTTGAGGCAAAGCGTCGAGTGAATTCGGTATGGTTAGGTTTGTGTTGAGGCAAAGCGTCGAGTGAATTCGGTATGGTTAGGTTTGTGTTGAGGCAAAGCGTCGAGTGAATTCGGTATGGTTAGGTTTGTGTTGTGGCTAAGCGTCGAGTGAATTCAGTATGGTTAGGTTTGTGTTAGGCAAGGCATCTAGTGAATTCGGTATGGTTAGGAGTGTGTTGTGACAAGGCATCGAGTGAATTCGGTATGGTTAGGTTTGTGTTGAGGCAAAGCGTCGAGTGAATTCGATATGGTTAGGTTTGTGTTGTGGCTAAGCGTCGAGTGAATTCAGTATGGTTAGGTTTGTGTTAGGCAAGGCATCTAGTGAATTCGGTATGGTTAGGAGTGTGTTGTGACAAGGCATCGAGTGAATTCGGTATGGTTAGGTTTGTGTTGAGGCAAAGCGTCGAGTGAATTCGGTATAGTTAGGTTTGTGTTGAGGCAAAGCGTCGAGTGAATTCGGTATGGTTAGGTTTGTGTTGAGGCAAAGCGTCGAGTGAATTCGGTATGGTTAGGTTTGTGTTGAGGCAAAGCGTCGAGTGAATTCGGTATGGTTAGGTTTGTGTTGAGGCAAAGCGTCGAGTGAATTCGGTATGGTAAGGTTTGTGTTGAGGCAAAGCGTCGAGTGAATTCGGTATGGTTAGGTTAGGTTAGGTTAGGTTAGTGAATTCGGTATGGTTAGGTTTGTGTTGAGGCAAAGCGTCTAGTGAATTCGGTATGGTTAGGTTTGTGTTGTGGCTAAGCGTCGAGTGAATTCGGTATGGTTAGGTTAGGTTAGGTTAGGTTAGTGAATTCGGTATGGTTAGGTTAGGTTAGGTTAGGTTAGTGAATTCGGTATGGTTAGGTTAGGTTAGGTTAGGTTAGTGAATTCGGTATGGTTAGGTTTGTGTTGAGGCAAAGCGTCTAGTGAATTCGGTATGGTTAGGAATGTGTTGTGACAAGGCATCTTGTGAATTCGGTATGGTTAGGTTTGTGTTGAGGCAAAGCGTCTAGTGAATTCGGTATGGTTAGGAATGTGTTGTGACAAGGCATCTTGTGAATTCGGTATGGTTAGGAATGTGTTGTGACAAGGCATCTTGTGAATTCGGTATGGTTAGGTTTGTGTTGAGGCAAAGCGTCTAGTGAATTCGGTATGGTTAGGAATGTGTTGTGACAAGGCATCTTGTGAATTCGGTATGGTTAGGAATGTGTTGTGACAAGGCATCTTGTGAATTCGGTATGGTTAGGTTTGTGTTGAGGCAAAGCGTCTAGTGAATTCGGTATGGTTAGGAATGTGTTGTGACAAGGCATCTTGTGAATTCGGTATGGTTAGGAATGTGTTGTGACAAGGCATCTTGTGAATTCGGTATGGTTAGGTTTGTGTTGTAGCGTCGAGTCCACTCGGATCAGTGACGCTATTGCGTTAGAATGTAACAGTTCACAATTTTCCGACTGTTACTGGTTTTATTAATCTTAAAATACAAAATAATAATAAGTAAATAAATAAATCTTTATTGGATCAAGAACAATGTACACTAACAACAAGTCTATGGTAACAACATACAATTAAAAAATTTTATCTGACCCGGCGTCGCTGTTGTTAGAATTGACATTTCATTTCAAAGTGGCGAGCTTAGTTCCAGCTTCGGCCACCGGGCCATGTAAATTTGTGGCCCTATATATCTTTAAATAAATAAATCGTTTATTACGCCAAAAACATAGAAACATACTGCTCGCGCCAAACTGCATGGCAGTTTGTTGGCGGAGAAAACACAAGCTCATACAGTGATATTATTTTACTCTTGTTTACAGTTAGCTAACAGACTTAATGACTAGGTATAGCTAGGCACAATGTAATTACGATACGCCAAATCTAGGCCTGAGATTGTATTCTGTTCAACAAATTGTGACATCAGTAATTGTTTCAATTTTCGCTTAAACATGGGTTTTGATAATTCACTCTCATTCAATGAAATATTGTTTACAATAGTAGGTACTGAATAGTCTTTGGGAAAACCTAATTTCTTGTTGCTCTAGTGGTTTCAATATGAATGAAAATTAAAATATGAATGTTCAGCAATATTTCCGTTCTGACCAAGTTTTACGTAGGCAACTATATTCTGTTGGATAGGGGAAAGAAATAGAAATAGAAATATTTATTTGTCTATAAATTAACAGATTTTTATAAAATAAAAGCTTCTAATAGACAAAAAGGTCCATGACTCAGCGTTTGGGTGAAGGTAGAACCCACACCCGCTGGTATTCTGTCACGGCCAGACTTAAGACTAAAAAACTAAAAATACCTTTTGACATATAACTCGATTAAATAACAGATGAGAGTAGATTGTCACCATAGCAACCCCAGAGAAGGACCAGAGTGAGAGTAGGCAACCCACATATTGTTTCTAACTTGAGTAAGTAATTCTTTCATATAATGCGCGAATTTTTTGAATACAGACGGGCGAAGATATTATATTATCTCTTACTATAATCAACGTTACTCTCTCATGTACATTCATACTTTGATCCCTACCTGGCCTAGCCGCTACGCCCTTGCACTGATGCTGGTCACATAAGGTCTGGGTGATGAACGAGGCCCAGCACTCCGGGCAGCGCACGTCCGGAGTCGCCTCCCAGGGCAGGCATTTCTTCTGCGTTATATGTCTGTGGGGGTAAGATTAATAAAATATTTAATAAATAAATGCTTGGACAAATTCACACAGCGCCATCTAGTCCCAAAGTAAGCGAAGCTTGTGTTATGGGTGTTAGATAAGCAGGTAATTACAGTGGAGCGACTGCCGTTTCGCCTCCGTAACCCTGCTACCAGGGAACCTGACCAGATTGGATCATGGTTGCACATTCGCTTGCATTCGCAGTCGCTTGAATATGGAGGTTTCATCACGATGTTGTCCCTCACCGTCAGAGCATTAGGTTAGCATTTAACGAATGTACATAACTCAGAAAAGAGTCGTTGATACATGAACGCAGCAGGATTCGAACCCGGTACCTTTCGCTTACGAGTCGGATACCTTAACTACTCGGCCACCGACGCTACTCCACCACCTCCATTTGGTACTATACTGGCGGCAGTGGGATTCCATACGTATATACTTACGTTTAACTTTTACATGTCATCTGTACAATTTATTTTTATTTATCTGCAAACTAATAAATAATTCATATAAATAAATATGCTTGAACAAATTTACACAACGCCATCTAGCCCCAAAGTAAGCGAAGTTTGTGTTATGGGTGTTAAATAACTGTTTCATGAAATTCATCATTTCAATTTCTGCAGATTTTAATTTCTGTTACGGGTCTGGGTGTATTATGTATAGTAAGTATGTATTAAAAAAAAGTATGTAGTAATTTATCAGTTATCTAACACCCAAACACAATTCAATTTCAATCATTTATTCCTTTTAAATATGGTACATCAAGTACAACCATGATTTACACAACCTTTGCTTACTTTGGGGCTAGATGGCGCTGTGTGAATTTGTCCAAGCATTTTATATTTATTTATTCTATTTTAATTATCTACATTTAGGGCATTAAGAGTAATACATTAGTAAAGGTTTTTGCGGGGTCGGCAACGCGTGGTTGATGCCCCTGGCATTGCAAACGTCCATAGGCTGCGGTGACTGCTTACCATCAGGCAGGCCGTAAGCTTGTTTGCCATCTTTGTGGTATAAAAAAAAAGAGTAATACAAAGCAAACTCACTCATCAAACATCTCCCTGGTGCGGTGTTTCCCCGCGCAGCGCTTGCAGCGGTAGGGGCCGTGCTTGCTGTGGTGAGCTATAGCCTTGGCCAGCTCAGGGAACCAGGTGCGGCATGCCGTGCAACATAACCTGGGTGGGAGGTTTTAAAGATGTTTTTATACAACCACTGGGTGTTGTGACCAGGGGACCACGGGTCCGACATTGGATCGTCGGAAGTTGTATACATGCCGCGGAGTTGGCATATTTCGTTAGCGCGATGTAGGAAAGTCAGCGCCATCAATGTGCGGATGCTTGCCGACCTTGTGTTCGTGTACTCGTAATGTGAGTATCGTTGAGTCTTTTCGTCATCTTGGAGCGGTAGAGCGATAGATGTCGCCACAGACCCCACGAGAGAGTTTAGCACTGTCTCTTTTACAACCACTAGTAGCCCGGTCGGCAGGTAAAAATTACCTGGACATAATTCCGATTTTAATGAAATTTAGGGAGTTTGTTCGGGGATAGTGTAGGGTGTAATTTAGTTTTCGATCTCGAGGAGCGACCAAAAATCCTCGAAATTTTTGGACGTTTTCCAGTTTTTATTTCTTTTCAGTAACTCTAAAATGGCGGCCTATAGCAAAAATGCTCGAACGCTAACTTGAAATAACTTAGTCTCCCTGTACTCACACCAATATAAAATCTGCTAGTATCACCATGAACGTGCGTACAAACCGGAGACAATACAGTGTAAGCCAGGTCGGTGGAGGTTTTGTACAGATGACGCTTCAGTGGAAAGTGGGAGCCCATAAATCTCTACCGGCAACCATAACACATTCGTTGCCAACCACACAGTATCGTGTGCAATGATACAGTCTGTCAGCCTATGCCATCTGATGCCACCTACGTTTACTTGGTGGACCAAATAAAAGTCCCAAACTCACTTAGGATTTGTATAAGTCGGCAAGTGCCACCTCAGATGGCTGCCAAGCGCGGATTTGGTCTAGAACGCACTTGAAGGGGTCCATATTATCCATTATAGAGTTCGTTGGAGACTTTTCTGTATCGTACATGGTCATCACCATCGTATCCCACATCACCCTACCTGTATCCCACAAGACACTTCACCGTACGCCATCCCACATCACTCTACACCATCCCACATCATCATACGCCATCGCACGCCACCTAGACACGACACACTTTATAGACTAAACTCACTTTATCATCACAGTCCGTAACAGTCCACTGCAGGACTTAGGGCTTCTCCCACGAGAGGGGAGGTTATTGCCATAATCTCCACGCTTGGCAGGCGGGTTGGAGATCGCAGTGTTTAAATATAACTATGGAGAATGCTGCTGCCCATTTTCCAGACTACGGAGACTCTTGATCTTAAACTCACTTAGGATCCGTATAATTCGGTACATGTCGCCTGAGATGGCTGCTAAGCGCCGCCTTGGTCTGGAACCCGCCGCCGCAGATCTGGCACTTGAAGGGGTCAGCGGGCGGCGGGGGCGGGGGCGGGGGCGGCGGGAGCTTTATCGTCAACCTGGTCGTAACAAATAAAAAAAAAAATATTTATTATGTCACACATTATATTATGTGTAATTCACAAAATTCACACAGTGCGATCTAGCCACAACAGGAATGATCAGTTTTTTTGTTGCAATGCACTGAAATTCAGTCTAAACAGGGGTTTTCTTCGTTATTTTCTTATAGACGAACATTTGTGACAATTTTAGTTAAAGTTGAAGCATATCGTTCGCTCAGAAGTGGCAAAAGTGACAATATTTTGTTATTATCAAGATAATTATCAATGATAATATTTCTTATAGAAAAACGTATGAAACGTTTTTAATAGTTAACACTTATCGTTCGCTTAGAAGTGGAAAATCGCGTTCGCATCGCTTTATGAGACATTTTATTATTATCAAGACAATTATCATGACACCTATTTATAAAGATAATTTTCAACAATAATAGGGGGTCATGAGACTGGATCAACATATTGAAATTTTAAATAATCAGTGAGTAGGGATTATAAAAAAAAATTTGACACTTTTTTTTAATCAGATCAATAAAATATGACAAACAAAGCGCATCAAAGTTTGGCAGGCGTGACGTCACGCCACATTTCAAAGCAGTGTATCGCCACTATTTTTCGTTTAGGTAACAAAAGAAAAAATACATGTCCAGTATTTTTTATAGTACGCCTGACGGACAAAAATTTTTTTTCAAACTTACCTATTATCACATCGAACCATGTAATTATACTGACATTTAATATATTTGACATTTATAATTTTTTACTATTTAGGGACAATGATTTAAAATGATTTATTGATGCTAATGAATAAATTTTAATTATGACCATTTTTCTTTTTGATTTGGCTATTGAAATTTAACTTTTGTTAATTTTTATTAATTTTCTAATCGAATTACCTACATGATGACGATATATATATATATTACTAGAATAAATGAATATGAATATGAATTAACCATTTAGTGCACTGGAGTGCAGTGGCGTACTCACCTGATCTTTTTAGCTGCGGGCGCTTCTGGGGTCTGGGGCTGGTCTCGCTGTCTCTTCTTACGCGATGCCAGATTGTCTTCGATCTGCTGGTGCAACATTGGCTTAGTCTGGAACAAGCAAAAGTACAGCAATGCACTGACTTGTCTAAGTTGTAGGCAAACAGTGGGCTAATTACGTAGAACTTTTGCCAACAATTCTCTGATTTCAATTATTTCAATTGTTACTTTTACGATTACGAATCATCAAATTCATGGATTCAGTTGCTTACAAAGTTCCATTGCAATACACTGAAACTATTAAATCGATTATAAAAGTATCAATTTCAATAATTGAAATCAGATAATTGTTGCCAACAGAGTTACGCCTACAGATCAACAGGTTTATGGAAAGTGACCATCGCTGCCTATTATGCCCGATTTACTTTGATCAAGGACAGCGGCGCGTGGCGAGTACAAAGTGCCCTACAGTGGCCAGCGCCTAGACAGTGACTGTTTATAGAATAGAATAGAACTTTATTGCATAAACTGTGTAGTACATTGTTGCAGATGAGTTTGCAATTAAGGAAGAACAACAGTTCACCCATAGCGGGTATGCAATTACAATGTAAATTCAAAGTTACAATTTGCTTAGGTAATTAATTAATAACCTAGGTATACAATTAAAATAACTTCCAGTAAGTCCAGTGCAATTTCTCTGTCAAAAATTATAATTACTGTTGCCCCCAAATCCACCTATCTCTTTCACACTCGTCGCAACTTACCACAGGCGTGAAAGGGATAGATAGATTTGGTTGCAATTTCCTGACCAAAGTTTCATAATTGACACAATCGAAGGCTTTGGATAAATCATAGAATACCTAAGGCATCACGTGATTCCTCCCAGGCCCCAAAGACATGTTTAATTAGTTCAACACCTGCATCGGTTGTTGAACGACACCGAGTAAAACCGAATTGTTTGTGATGCAAAAGATTATTTCCATAAAAATAGACTTTTAGTTTAATATGATTTTCTTAAATATTTTACTTAAAGCCGAAACTGGTCTAAAATTTGTGGAATCTGTTGTGCTACCTGTTTCAAACAATGGAATAATTTTGCTATGCTTCATCAGGTCAGGAAATTCGCCAAACATACCCAACTAAATCTGAATATTATGCAATTACCTTTTGATCCTTTTTTGATGAGTTCTTCAAAATGGATTTAAGAGGTGGAGGTGGAAGTGGAGGTGGGCTCTCCGTTTTCTTCGAAGGCACCTGTAGATTGCATAAGGCTTTGATTAACACTTGCTGCGAACCCAAATATCAAAGAGTTAAGCGCGCTAGCCGTGTGGTGTCCGGCAGAGTAGAATAGCACCAACCCCTTACACTCGTGGGTGTCGTACAAGGCTACTAATGTTTTCGAGGTAAAACATCTAGTCTCCATAGGCTGGAAAATGGACAGCAGCGTTCTCCATTGTAATATTTATATTACTGCGATTCCAACCCGCTTGCCAAGCGTGGAGATTATGGCAATAACGTCCCCTTTCGTAGGAGAAACCCTAAGTCCTGCAGTGGACTGTTATGAGCTGTGATGATGAAGCGCGGTGGTAACAAAGGCCGCCAGATGAGTCGAGCGCACAGCTGTATGGACGCCGAAATATACCATACGCGTGTGCGGACGCCCGCCGCTGAGACCGCGCTGGCGCGACGCGAGTGCGCGGGCCATAGTTGATCGACTCCGATTGCGTTTGTATGGACCGGCCAATCGAGTCCGCGCGCACTCGCGTAGCGCCAATTTCGTATGGACCGGCGTAACGCGTCGTGCGCACTCCCGCGAGGCACCAAATACCGATACGCACTAAATACAGGCAGGCAGGCAAACGAACATTGATTGTTGTCAGACATTACATTGAAAAAACATACATGTATTTTTATGTGACACAAAACAATTTACCCTTTACTTGTGCTGTAAGACCGGGATGTTACGAATATTTGCATTCGCATCATTTTAAACTTTCGCATCGACATTAGCATTCTAAAAAAATATAATTAAAGAAATGAGCCCATAGTATACCAGCGCTGTGAGTCGCTTTTTGCGCCTCACAGCACATGCTGAGTGGGTACCATTGGCTGGCCGCCGCGGCACCGACAGTGCCATGGGAGGCTACGCATTGTTTTACATATTTTAACTATTAATGTCCCGTTGTCTGTAATTGTTGTTGTGTCATGGTGTGCTATGTGTAATCAATGTCTTTTCTTTCTTTCTTTCATTCGCTGTGTCACGGATACGTTTCATACGATTTGATAAAGTTTGCCACTGCCAAAGCCCTGGTTCCCCAAATCCCCACCCCATGGAGCACTGGAGAAGGTCTTACACAGGCAGAAACACAATACTATTCCTTTTTATTTTTTATTTTTATTTTCAAATATCATTATTTGTATTTTATGTTGGTATGCTTAGTTCGTTGTTTTTATGTTGTTGTACCTAATTATCGTGTCGTGGTGTCTGCTGCAATAAATGTTTTCTTTCTTTCTTACTTACTATTTATAACTTACTTAATCGACAGAAAAAGTCGGAAAACGCCCTGTCAAGTTTACATATACACAAATATTTTCTAAACTACCGAACCGATTTAAACGAAACAAAGCTAAGAATGATCTGGATTAAACTGACGTGCAAATAGAGAAACCGCATCGAAATCGGTCCATCCGTTCAGGAGCTACGGTGTCATAGACATAAACACAGAGCCATAGATACAGACACACACGCCAAAGTTATAAACCACTCTTTTCTCGTCGGGGGTTCAAAATAGTATTGTTTGTGTGCGGTATTCCGGCTATCCCGGGGGGAGCGTCGGTGGCCGAGCGGTTAGAGTATCCGACTCGTAAGCGAGAGGTACCGGGTACGAATCCCACTGCGGCCCATGTCCCAATGACTCTTTTCTGAGTTATGTACATTAGTTGCATACTAACCGATGCTCTTTACGGTGAGGAAAAACATTGTGATGAAACCTGTACATTCAGGCGACTAAATGTGTAACTATGATCCAATCTGGTCAGCTTCCCCTGGTAGCAGGGTCACGGAGGTCAGATGGCAGTCGCTCCTTTGTAATTACCTGCCAAATCCTGGATCATGATCAAGGCGAACCCCGGATCCTCGTTCTTGAGAGCACAACCGGGACATTAACGCCAAGATGACGATGATTCCGGCTAACCCACCTCCACCCAGGGTCCTGTCGACCTTTCGACACACAAATCCAGTTGTTCCATGTGCACTTAAGAGAGGTAGGGCATAGCGGGGTATCCCGTTCGAATTGGAGCCGCCCGACTGGGGAAGTACCTCCACCTTACAGAATACCGCATCTAAGCAACACTCTTTTAGTAGTATTGTGTTTCTGCCGGTGAGTAAGGTCTCCAGTGCTCCATGGGGTGGGGATTTGGGGAACCGTGGCTTAGGCAATGGAGGGGAATTTGTCTTTCTGCTGCCAGAGCAACGTATTATAGAGGTGGGCAACGCATTGGCGATACTCCTGGTGTTGCTAATGTCTATAGGCAGTGGTGACCACTTTCCATCAGGTGGCCCGCTTGCCTGTTTGCCTACCGTATGACATAAAAAAAATGCACTCCGGCGCCCTACTCCTCATTGCTTATTGACTCACCTCAGCCCCGGAGCGAGTGACCCGGGCCGGCGGCGTCGCGGCCCGGCGCTCCGCCCCTGAAGATCGACTCTCGCGACGGGATCGCGACGAATCCTGTCGTGAAGCGAGGTTATGTACAACAGTTTTTGGCGGTGGCAGGGATAAGGTAGCCGCCAATGTTGGCAAGCGAAGATGCAGAAGATGGAAAAGGTTAACCCACCTGGCCGAGTGTAGTGACCAGAGGGCTTAGTGTGAGTTTTGCTTCGATTTTACTTTACTATCGCGTTTGCGTTTACGTCGAAATTAGTATGAAAAAAAAAAAAAAAACTTCATTTACGTACCACTAGAGGGCGCTATACATTTCTTCATACTAATTTTTACGTAAACGCAAACGCGATAGCAAAGTAAAATCGAAGCGAAACTAACACTAAGCCCTCTGGGGACCAAGAGTCCGACAGTTGATCGTCGGAAGTTATACGTAAGATATACGCTGCAGAGTTTGCACACTTCTCTAGCGCGATTTCTATAGGACGGGTCAGCGCCATCTATATGCGGACGCTTGCCAACCTTGTGTTCGTGTACTCGCAATGTGAGTATCGTTGAGTTTCCCTATGGGAGCGATAGATGTCCGATATTTCCTATTTTCCTTTATTAATGTTAAGGGAAGGAGAGGAAGAGGAAGGACAAGATTTGAATATAGAAACACGTGAAGGAGAAAGTAAGCGCCGGGGATTATAAAGCGATGAAGAGGTTGGCAGACAGGAGAGAAGTGTGGCGATTGCTCCACCGACAAGAGTCATACTCTTAAATATATGATGATGATGACGATGAATGTCATGTACGGAAAGAGGCCCCGTGGGCGGCCCAAGAAGCGATGGATTGTCATCGCCGAGTCGGACGCGAGGGCCAACGGCTTACGACGCGTGGAGAAGAATGAGTAGGGAAGCATAAACTGGCCGAATCCAGAATTAAGCACTACCATGATGATGATGGCCGTGTGGTGTCCGGCAGAGTAGAATAGCACCAACCCCTTACACTCGTGGGTGTCGTACAAGACGACATAAGAGTCCTGATGTCGCTGATGTCCATAGGCGGCGGTGACCACTTTCCGTCAGATGGCGCGCATGCCTGTTAGACTGCCGTATTACATAAAAAAAAAGTCTCTGTAGAGTGAAACATGAGCAGTAGCGTTTTGCATTGTTACATTTATAACACTGCAATATCCAACCCGCCTGCCAAGCGTAGAGTGCGTGGAGATTATGGCAATAACCTCCCCTTTCGTGGGAGAGGCCCCAGTGGACTGTTATGATGATGTACGCGATAAAAGTTTCAACCGTACATTAGGTGCACGTTGATATAGAAGTGAGTGACATTTTCAAAACGCTACCGCGATGTAGGAATCGGTGTGTTGTATGAACAGCGCCATCTGGTGAAATCCATACGAACTTTAACAGTAGGCAGACAGCAAATGGAAAGGAAAAAAGCAATAGAGCATGTGAGGTGAGTACTTACACTTAGATCAATATCAGACATGGCAAAACTCTGTAGAGCCAGCAGTTCCCTTGGAACTCTAGATTTTGTTTTAGATTTTTCCTCGCGAACTACATTCTGTTTCTTGCTTTTATTATTCTGTGGTTCCCCTTTCTTCTTCCCTACTGACTTTGCAACTTGTACGTTTTTGGGCTTTCTTTTCTCTTTCACTTCGTCTTTCACAACCAGTGTATGTTTCTTAGATTTGGGCCCGGGCCTGTATTTTCGTTCACTATTTGTGGTAACAGGTTCTATGGTAACCGGTACTGTGTCACCAAGGATTGTTTCATTTTCGAAGATGTCTGCACTATCCAGCTGAAACGATAAAATAAGTGTGTTTCATTATATATACCTCGTCTAGCCTAGAGCTAAATACTAGAGCATTCTTTAGGAAATCATTGTTGATATGAAACAATTAGCCTGTGATAATATGAGATAGTCTCAAGACGAAGGTCTTTCACCAATGTTTCACAAGTGATGACCTACAGAACAGAGACGTAACCGCTCACTGTGGGCCTTATAAGAAAGCTCACTGTTACCAAAAGGGCAATGGAAAGGGATATGCTTTGAGCCTCGTTGCGCGATCGAATCACAAATGAGGAGATCCGCAAGCGAACCAAGGTCACCGACATAGGCCTAAGGATTGCCAGGTTAAAGTGGCAGGGCACATAACTCCAAGAACAGATGGCCGATGGGACAGTAAAGTTCTCGATTGGCGACTACGTACTGGAAGACCCAGCGTGGGTAGGCCTCCCACAAGGTGGACCGACGACCTGGTAAAGATCGCAGGTACAAGCTGCATGCGGAAGGCACAGGACCGGCTTTTGTGGAGATCTCTGGGGGTAACCTATGCCCAGCAGCGGGCGTCTTTCGGCTGATATGATGAGACATTTAACAGCTACACATTAGATAGAAACATTAAAATCTAGTGGAATTGAGTTTATCGGGATATAATTAAATGATAAACAGGACAAAAAAAGGAGTACAAAATAGTAAAACCCTGACTGCTATTAAAAAACTGAAAAGTTTGAAACAAGCCAATAGTGTAAGCAGCCATGCATGTAAGGTCTTACTTACTTAATATTTACAGAAATTTATTAAAATGGGTCAGTGCCTGCTTTCAAGTTTAAATTAAACTAACGTTTGCACTATATACATCTATTTACTTACACTATTCGGCGTGTTTCTAACTTTTTATATTTTTAGTCAGAGTCGGGGTATTTAGTTTTTGGTTTCTACTTTTTTTATTTTTAGCTTTTAAGTGCGGTAGCCTTCATGTCCGTGACTTCGCGGACAAGCTACAAGAGTGCCGCCTTCGATAGTAGGGCCACGTCTTGCGCAGACCGACAAATTATGTGGGGAACAGATGTCTGGCCATGCCACCCCCGCCAGGTACGGGATGGCTTCACATCGTTAAGAGTGACATGCGTGCCAACGGACTCACCACAAAGGATGCCGAAGCCCGAGCAAAGTGGACTAAGAAGAGCAGGAAGGCGGAGCCCGGGCCCCCGCATGTTGCGCGGGAGTGCAACCGGGATTTAACGCCTAGATGATGATGATGACCCGGGTATTTGATATTTTTTTAAGAAAATGTAAATAAAGGGTGCTTTTTTAAACCTTTGGTTTTCAAATTGAAATATAACAATGATAAAATATATTTAGTGTCAGTAAAAGCAGCCTTATTAGAAAGCTAATGAAATACCATTTATGTTTAAATATAATATCGGTCACGTGGCCACTGCGTGCCTATTCTAACAAAAGTCAAAACCATTACGCCTACCGACATAGAATATATTATTTTCAAAATCTGACCATCTCCGAGCCTCAATCCCAGATATCGAGATATCTATTTCAATGTCAAATCCGTATCTTTGAAGCTTGAGCCAAATTGGGCAAACAAACAGCAGTCTAAAATCCCTGTTAAGCTCAAGGGCCAATTATACAAGAGCTTAATTAGGCCTGTAATATTCTATGGCTGCGAAACCTGGGGGCCTACCATGAGCTCTTATAGCAGGACCTAAACAGAACTGTCCTGCTTAGAACGACACAAGCTTATGTTACACGTATAGCGCTGTCTCGTTCTAATCAGGGCAGTTCTGTTTAGGTCCTGCTATAAGACTTCATGGTAAGGCCCCAGGCCGGCGCAAAATAGGCACGTTCGCTCGCACCACACTAATTAAATGAAAATGCTGCGGTGGACTTGAGGCGTTAGGCGACTTGACCGAGTGACCGAGAGAACATTCGCAATGGCTTAGGAGGTTTGGTCACGTGCTGCGTAAACCCCAGGGATATGTAGGAAATAGGTGCCTAAACATGCTGGTATGAGGAAAGAGCTGGATACAAGAGCCAAAGAGTTACAATGTGAGGATGCCAATGAATAGAATAGAATATTGTTGAACTGTGTACACTGTGTACTTATATATTTCAAGTACAAGAGAGTCTCAACAGTTTGCCCATTTCGGACATACAATATTTATGAATAAAATCACTTTTTTTCACAATATAATATATGTATAATAATAATTTATAATAATTATAATTTATTAATAATTTATGTATAATAAAGTGGAACTAGTGTAAAAAAGTAATTTAATTCATAATAATGGAGTTCCATCATGAAATGACAACACAAAGTGTTAAATATCATACAATATTTGACAGGTACACACAATTAAGTGTGAAAGTGAAATATATTAAAATTCATATAAAATAAAAAATAAAAATTACTAAATAGGTAGATAATCAAAATAATACACAATGTCAATAATAGGTACTTAATAATTCACAATCCCTAATTCATATGATTCGAAAAGGCAACCTTAATATAAGAATATACCAAATCGAAAGTCACATTTATAATTAAAAATTAAATTGTCAAGTATTTATCTTATAATTATGTCAGTTTATAGTTTACTAAGTCAAGCTCTCGTCCAAAAGTCCCCCAAATTATAGAAAGCTTTATCCAGTAGCCATTCTATTATTTACGCAATCGATTAGGCAAAGTGGAGAGTAAAGAGCAGGAAAGCAGACCCTGGCAGAGGTCGAGTTTGACCTCTCAGATGTGGATAAACAAGTTAGGTACATTCTAGTAATACTTCTGCAAATTATCTATCTAAAATAGAAGGTAAACTGAATAATCTGTCATATTCAAAGAGGTAAAAAGGTTTAGGCGGACCCTCTGCCCGCGCGTGCTGCGCGGGGACGCAACCGGAACATTACGCCAAGACGATGATGATGATTTAAAGAGGTAAAAAAAAATAATCATCTTGGCTTTAATGTCACGGTTGTGCTCTCGAGCAAGGGGTCGGGATCCGCCTTGACCATGATCCAGGATTTGGTGATCAGGTCATTACAGTGGAGCGCCTAGCATCTGATTTAAAGCGGTAAGTAAGCATAAAGTAAAAGAACTTACTATGAACATTTCCTCTTGTGACGGAAGGCCTAAGCGAGTCCGTATTCTGAGGTCCGTACTTAAAACAGACTCCCTGAATTCATAAAATTGATGGACTTTGTCGATGCAAACCTCACAAATTAGAGGTGGCATCTTGTCTCTGTCCCGAACCTGAAAACAGGAATCAGTTCTTAATATAACTGGTACACATTAATGGACAGCAGTTCATCCGTACATAAAAATTTATTAAGTCACCTCTGTGGGAGAGTCAATGTTTGTGTATAATAAACGATTAAAAAAATGCTAACAGAATAAATCCAATAAAACCCATGCAAAACCTGTTTCATATATAATAGCTGCATTGGTAAAGCAAAAAAAGAACTGCTACAAAGCCTTAAAGCCTACAGAGACACTAGATCTTTTGCCTCGAAAACATAAGTCGCCTTGTAGTCATACCCATGAGTGAAAAATGTCAGTCACCCAAAGAGTGCACAATCAAATCAGAAATGAGGAGATCCGCAAGCAAACCAAGGTCACCGACATAGCCTGAAGGATTGCCAAGCTAATGTGGCAGGGCACATGGCTCGCAGAACAGATGGCCAATGGGGCAGGAAAGTTCTCGAATGGTGACCACATACTGGAAAACACAGCATGTGTCCCACAAGGTGGACTGACAGCCTGGTAAAGATCGCAGGTACCAGCTGGATGCGGAAGGCACAGATCCGGCGTTTGTGGAGATCTCGAGGGGAGGCCTATGCCCAGCAGGGTGTCTTTCGGTTGATATGATGAGTTGTTTACATTATGTTGGGTGACTATATTCGCTTATGCGCTTTTTGAAAAGCGGAGCGACACGTAACTTGTTATAAGTGATACATAAATGGACCTTATTTTATAAGCAATACATTTTCACTTTGATTTGCTTCTAAATTTAGACGATTTAATTTAGCCAATGTAATAAGTATGAGTACCGAGTATGAGGGCTGAAAACCGCTAACCGTAAACCGCTAAAAGTTGGTAGGCGACGGAATACGGCCTAATCTAATCACGCTATTTTGCTGGATTGCACTAACAGTAACATGAACCGATTTGATTACAAGTTGCCAGGAAAGGAAAGGTGTAATCAGCAGTCCCTAATGAGTTCATTGTAATAAGGTCGTATAGCTAAACTGACCAAAGAAATCGGTCAGATAACTGACACCAAAGCCACATAAAATAGGTACAAGTATTTGTAAAAAAAACATTGTTGTACGCATAAAATATAATACAAAGTTAAACAATTACCTCGATAAGAACAGTTTCTCTTATTATTTTATTTAACTCCTTATTTTTGTCCCTGCCGTTCTCAAGGTGGACTATAGGAAATCGGTCGCTGTTGCTTAGCCCACAAAGACGACATGCTTTGAAGATCTCGATTATAACTTCTTGGCCAAGTAAATGAGCCATCATTTTAGATTATTTTCACCATTTCCACTGAAAAATCCACAAAAAGAAATGCGTTTGACAATCGACAACATCGACAAACAACGCAAACCGCTTTTTCTTTTTTTCTGTCGGCGGCAGTGTTACCAGCAATAGTTTCCAAAAAACTACGTCCGGGCTCCTAATATATTACGGAAATGGCTAAAAAGGTACGGTTTACCTTCCCTTTATTTTATCGGCCTTGGGGGAGGAGGGGAGGTCTAGATCCATCGTAAGTGAAATTTGTAGCCAATAAAACGGCGTTATTTTGACAAAACAAGACCTTATTTACTCACCGGTGGTGCCAGTGAGCAAAAACACGTCAAAATTAACCCTTTCTTTCAATACCTATACTTTGTCAAATATAGTATGATAATTTTGACAGTTCACATTAGGGAAGGGGTAGTGTAAAATCGTTAATGAATCTATTCGATTATCGATGATCGATATCGTTATTCTGTACGTGTTATACACACAGACATAACAGACTAAACACAAATCACAAATATTCCCTGGTCGCTCGCTCTACAATGATTATTAATCTTGCTATCTCGTTTCTTCATCCATTAGAATAAGTTCACGGAAAGTGACGCGCGCAATGTTTTGAACGTTCGACATATTGCTCGAGGGCCTAACGACCTGACGTTTCTTTTGAAACATCGGTGTAAATTTTATAATTTCCTAATAAAATTTAAATCAAATCATTTAAAAGAATGTAATTTTGTGTGTAATTTAGTGCACATTTATGTGAAAGCGCAAAGTATGGAAATACACCTGGATTATCCTTTCATCGGTAGGTAAACATTCGTGGTCGCGGCGATCCGAAATAAATTATAGAAATTGTGCCAAAAATGTGCATCGTAATAGTGTGAATTTGCAATAATTGAAATGCTTTACCTTAAAACAACATGCCATTAGAGATAGATTTAAAATTATTGGCAAATTGAGCAATATTTCGGTGTCTAAATAAGTACGAAAATATTTTGATGCTAACAGGGTCGGACTTAGTATTTATTTTGTAGTATTTTGTTACTTAAATCTTGTGAATAGTGGTCCACAATTTTATATGTATCAGGGTTCCATGCCAAAAACGTACCTAGATGACATTTTTAATGTTCAGACATTATATGAAACAACGGATTAATCGCGTATTTACGTTTATTTACATAAATATTTGTTTTTCTAGGTTTCCTAAAGACCAGACATGGTTATGTCTGGGTTGCAAATTGGAAGTGCTGCGTTGTAAACATTTTGAAGAACAAGATAATAATTAGATGCAAGTCCCTTCTGTCCTGCTGCACCAGCATTATATGAATTTTTACTGAAAATAAAGAATATGCTGCTTGTTTAATATATTAATGAATCTATCCTTTTCATTATTTTTTTTATTTCATGACTATGTCCTCTATAGGGCATCATATTAAATTTATGAAGTCACATAGGCCAACCTGTGAACAATGAAGACGCTTCTAACTATAAGTAAGTAGGTAGGTACCTACTTAGTTTAGAAGTTATGAGGCAACAAATAAACATTAATACCGGTCAAAATCATAACCCTCCTTTTTGCAAAAGCAAGCACTGCCGATTCACGGTATGTAGGATCGAGAGATCGAAAAGACGGTGGTAGGTATCAGGGCATGGCTCTGATTCACTAGACACCTTACCTTTTATTATAATGTCAATATTAAAATATAAGGACAAGTTTAAAAAAATTGCATAGTCATCTGGAGCGAACAACAAGTCAGATTTGTTTGTGTCCGTTACGAGTAGAAAGTCATAGCAAAATATAACTCATTATGAGTTATATTTTGCTGCAGATGGGTTGCCTGGTTCCGTCCCTGCATTTGCATTAGTGTGTGTGTTATAGAGATGTGTGACATTTTGTCTCGTATTTAAACTCGAAATGTACTCTCTGCTTCTGTATATACAATTTTTTCTCTATGGTTATACAAAATAAACTGTTTATTTTCTTTTGACTTTATAATTTATTAATACAACATTAAAAACCCTTCCACTACGACGATTTCGACACGTGCGTATTTTTATTAGGTCAGTCAGCCTATTCCGTAGAATACGCGCGAGTCGAAATCGTTGTTGTGAAAGGTTTCTTAGGGTGAAATCCTGTTTAGAATTAAGAAAAGAAATTAAGAAAAGAGTAAGAATTTTGTTACAAAAAATAATACAATTACCTAAATGTTAATTTTCGGCTGTCTTTTGTTATTTGTTATTCTTGGCACTTCACTAAAGAAGCGATACCTCTCTATGAAGTACGACATTATCCGTAGTACATTGTACCGAAAAGAAATACTAAACTTCATAGGCGTGCGCCAAGGACCAATTTTGCTACGCCAAGTGAATTACGATCCTGGATCACGATATTTATCGAGCATTAACGAATCACAGGATTTCAAGAAAATCAGAAATCCACGATCTGTATCGCTATAAATATCGTGTGTGTAGCATCCCCTTATCAGATCACCACGTTGTCTACGTCTTTCCATTGTTTGTAGGTAATATATATGTTTAGTCCTATTATAAAAATACAAAAGGGGGGGCTCACATAGTCGAGATAGTTATTGGTATATTAGCTTTAAAACCAGGTTGATTATAAAGTGGTGCAGGTAGTGTGAATGTTTAAAAATTGGAAATTTTTCAAATATTACGGGTTGGGGTGAACATAATAAAAGTAATATAAACTAGGTAATATAACACGGAACAGGAACCCACGCGGAATTTTTGATACTTTAAATCTGCCTTGTAATGACCCTACGTAGCCAGCTCGAAACTTTTTGAATGTTGAGCCAAAAGAGCTAGGCGAACATCTCGGATATTTTGGTATTTTCACTTGTTAATTTACAAGATTTCCAGATTGATTAAGCGGTAGAACTGGCAGTATGAATAAAATTTTGGCTCCAAAAGCTAAGGAGAACCTTATAAAATAACTAATGAATGAGCGAGCTCAGCGAGATAGGATTTTTTTTATCAATATTATCTTGCATTTGACCTCAACACACCTGATGAAATTTGTGGTAGTTTGGCTCTTAAAATGCTGATTGAGTACGCGGCGCGGGTGGTGTGAATATTTAAAATTTGAGCGGGCGTAGCGAGATCGTAATTCTTCGAACTTTGACTCAAAAAATTTGGTGAATCAGCGAGCTCGGTGAGCGTATTTTGGTCCATAAAATTCGGATTAAACTCAGATCATTAGCTGTAAAACGTCCTCTGCTTGGCATAGTAGCCCTCCCTTAGAGATCTTCACAAAAACTTTTCACTCGAGAACTTTACTGCACCCTCGGCCATCTGTTCTGCGAGCTATGTTCCCTACCCACTGCCATTTAAGCTTGGTAATTCTTCGGGCTATGTCGGTGATGAGACGCAATGAGACTCCGAGCATAGTCCTTTCCATCGCCTTTGGATGACGATGCGTAATAACTCGATAAACTACACAAGTACATTGTCCGTGAAACCACCGGTTTTCCCTCTAAAGTTTATGTTTATTTGTATACCATGGCCTGAGATATTACAAACGGCGATCAGTCGCAATTTAAATGTTTTCGTCGCCGATTCTAACCTCCAATTGCCCAAACGGCGACAAATCGTCTATGTTGGCAACACTACTCGGTGGGCGGCGGCGGCTGTTATCTTTCGGTCTCTTTTAAATATAAAGGCTTTGAATACTAGACTTGGATGATTATGATCGATTACTATTATACATAGTAACAACTACAAATAGCAAGCCTTTCGGTGCAATACAATTGTATACACGGCGTAGCTATCACAGGGCCAGGTGGTGCAGTGCACCAGGGCCCCGGAGCTCGGGGGGCCCTCCAACCTATGTTTAAAAAGAGCGGGTCAGCCAATTCGCCAGCTTCTGAAGCTAGAAAACCTCGACCCTGCTCACAAGAATTTAAAATTTTTATTTAATGATTTTAAGTGAAAATCAGAGAATCCCAGATTTAAGACTTTCAACACATTTGCCAAGCGTCCTCGATAAGCATGTGCTGTTTGTTATTGCTATTTGGTAGTTTGGTTGAGTACGCACATTGCATCAGCGATCAGCTCATTAGCTCACGTGCTTGACGGTCGTGAGATCAATTCGACAATTCCACCCGTAAACTTTTCATTTCAGTTTTCATTCGCTCTTACTTTGCATCTGTTCTCATTTATATTATTCATTGCGATATTTTCAACTTTCTGGGATGCACTGTAATAGTTGACGCAGGTGTGTCTCTGACTGTTGTAATTCGTAATTCCCTACCAGCCTTATTTCATCGAGTATTACCACTGATCCTATTATTTTTATTCCGTACATTCATCCATCTGGCACCATATTTTGCTAGAACTCATTTTCGCTAAACAACGGATAAATTAAAAGAGTACAGGAATCACTTCAAGTCCTTCAAATCCAAGGCCACCGAAACCGCGAAAAAATACGATTTCGATCCTACCTTTCCAGAAAAGCGACGAAGAAAAACTAAAAAGCATTTCGATGAATTGGCTTCTGATCACCGATTCCAAAACCAGGAAGAAGTCTTCAGAGTAACTATTTTCAACAATGTACTCGACATCATAATTAATCAGTTAGATGCGCGTTTTTCTGGTATGAGTGCAGTTTGTAAAACGTTCGACTTTTTGATTCCAAAAAATTTGCTTAGCATGAATGAAACGATTTTACTCGCGAAATGTGATCAGTTTCAAATGAAATATTCCGATATAATTGGACCCACTTTTTCGCTCCAATTTCTTAATGTTTACCATCTGGTCCTTCCTCAATTGACGGAGACGTGGTCCATTCGCCAACTTTGCAAAGAAATTATAACGAAATTTGGCGTGCTCGAATGTGACCTAACGGAAGTGTATACAGCAATGCTACTGTTTCACACAATTCCTGTTACTTCCGCGGCAGCAGAAAGATCTTTCAGTAAACTGGAGATTATAAAAAAATATTTAAGTAACAGCATTGGACAAAATCGCCTCCGACACTTATCGTTAATTGCAATAAAAAATAAGGCGGCATCAAAGAGTGAAGTTATAGACGAATTCGCAAAAATTAAAGTGCGCAAGAGGTTGTGAATTGGACGGGGAACTCTGTTAAAAGTCGTTTTTCTTTTTCATCTATTGATCTCATCTGTATAATAAATATTTTATAATGTTACGTTCGCAAAGCTTCATTTTGTGGCTAATGAATTTAGTACATAGGAACTTCTAAACTATACCTAAATACACGATTAATAAATAAATAATTAATAAATAATCGTTGGCAGATTCCCACAGCGCCATCTAGCGCCAAACCAAGAAAAGCTTGTGCTATGGGTGCTAGATTACTGATATACTAAATAAATACTTTTTTTTTAAATACCTACTTATTATACATAGAACACCCAGACCCGTAACAGAAATTAAAATTTATCATTTCAATTTCTGCCCAGCCGAGAATCGAACCCGGGACCTCTTGCGTGGCAGACCGTCATGTTGACCACTGAGCCACTCGGGTCGTCTTTGTCGTCTCACAGCAGATAAAAAATCCATAGGCCCTATTTTGATTCGCGCGCATCCACGCTATCTCGTTCACACTCGTGGTATTGCTAGAGATAGAAAAGGCAGGCATTAGAAGGCGAGCGCTCGCGTGGTTGCGAGCGGTAAAAAAATAGGGCGTGATCTTTAAGCTGGAATGGGTCATAGGAATTCCAGAACTAGGCATGAAAAACCTATCGAGTTGTGTTCGTTTGATTAGTTTTGACCAAAGAGATTGGAAAGTTAGCTACCTCCATAGACTGGCAAGTTTTTTTCTTTTGCTCTGTGGTTTTGGCTTACAAGTGCTCTTGCTGATAAGCATGGTAAGAAAAAATGTCTTTCATGGAGAAGTTTTGTTTATCATTTCACTATAACATTTCGATACATTTTTTCCACTTCAAGCTTAACAAGTTTTACAAATAAACTAACCCACACAAACATGGTTCATTCTTTTTCATACAAAAGAGTTCGACACGAGAGAGGCATCGTTGATCGATTTTATATGGATGTAATTAAAATGTATATCTGTACCACAAAATAGAAAACTAACAGAAGGTCCACTCCCGTCGTCTTCGAAAATTATTACCCAAACTTGCCGACTCAGTAGGGTTGCTACTGGATTTATTCTGAATTTTGAACATTGTTTTAAAAGATCGAATAGAATTTTAAAGATAGTTCACAATGACATGTCCCTTGCAAAGGACCAATATCTATCTTAGTAATTTAGTAATTTAGTTTTATTGCACAATCAAGTACATTGATGGTAGCAGTACAAGATACCCCGTAAGGGCACAGCAATAAAGAGAGGAGCTATATAAACATAATTTGTACTTGTGACACACACAATCTTGCCATATGTGATCATAATTGCTTCCCAAGCTGTTCAGATGTGTTTAAGCGTATTAGATTTTCCATACCAGCTTCAGACATTATGCCTTTAGTAGGCGTAATAATAATCTAATGCTTGTTCACTTTTTAAAAATTCATTGCCACCTGATTATATCATCAGACCCTGAGAATAGCATTTCCCAGACCTGGGATTTGACCCACTTCCCGGTAATCAATTGAATTGAAATTTTCATACACATGTCAATTGATGAAAATGCAATATTATGGTATTAGTCAGTTGATCTGATGATGGAGAAGGAAGGTGGTCAGCGATTTCTTTATATAGGTATTTCCGACAAAAAAACATTAAGGTGGCCATTACGGTTTCTTATTTTGTTAAAAACTGTCATGTGGTGTCTGAAACTGTTCAATTAGTCCTAGGGTCTCTAGCGGAAGATCTTGGTCAACCTCGTTTCACCATCAGCATTAGAACTCGTAGCGGTGCTGAAGTCCGACTAGTCTTAAAGTCTGAAATGGTCACCCATCAGTTCTTGGACTCTGCGTGCGTTGCTTATATGTTATTAAGTAATCTTAGTTACATACAAGTACTTTTATATTATTTATAAAAATATCTTATAATTAAATAATATTCAAATTAAGTCGACAATACAACGAATTCTCGCGTTAACAATCAGGACCGAGCACTGCTTGAAACTGCCTGACAATGCCTGTAAACGTAAAGTCAAAATGTGCGTGACGGAAATGGCGCATTGTTTCCAGTGGACCTTCAGCTTGCGGCGCGGGCCGTTCTTTATTTTGTGTCTCTACTGTCAGAACTGTAAAAAAGCCGTGTCTGTACTGTACTGTTGACGACAAGTCGAAGTGGCAATCGCGGTATGAGGTACGCGCTGAAGGGGGGGACTCCCCGCACACCCGCACACTCCCCCGCTTAGTGCTGCACCTAGCAGGTACCACGGTTTTTTTATAAAAGTATTACAGGGAACCCAGAAAACTAATTGTTCCAGTTACATTCCAATTAATATTTTACGACATTTTATTTGTATTTCTTATCAAATTGAATAATTAGTGGCCAATTTTTTTTTCATTGTAGCTACGACTTCTTGACGGCTCGACATCGAGCATGGGGGTCAATTTAGGGATATTAGTGTATTTTATTAGTTTATTTCTTTTAGTAACATGTTCCTATCCTCCGGTGAGTACCTGCAACTGTTCAAACGTACAACAACTTTAGGATAACCGACAGAAAAAGTCGGGTAATCCCCGACCAAATGTATGTATTGTATGTATGTCATCATCATTATCATTCGAGCGGTCAGTCCCGGCGTCTGTCAGGGTCCGCTTTCCAGCTCATTTTATTTATTTATTTTAAAACTTTATTGCACTAAAATTATTACAATTGGCGGACTTAAAGCCATCAGGCTTTATCTACCAGTCAACCAGTAGGCCATGCGTAAATTGAGTGAGTAGGTGCCAAAAACGGAACAGAGAGCAAGTATACTTAATTAACTAAATAGCAAATACTAATAACGAGAAAGATGATAAATAAAATATTATATATCATATCCTTACAATAAATACAATACCATACAAATAATATACCTATCATAAATACTATAGATACATATACTATATCGACACATATACTATTTCCTGTTAGGCCTTTTCTCTATAAAGAATTTCTTTACTAGCTTTTTAAAGGTAAAGCGATTTTCCTACATTTCACTCGGTCTTGGGTAGCATACATACTTCAATATCTCCTAAACTACTAATCCGATTTTAATAAAACAACCATCACGTTTAAACTGGCTTTTAAATAAATAAAACCGTATCCAATTCGGTTCATCCGTTCGGGAGCTACGATGCTACAGATGACACACACAGAGCCACAGATGCATAGATCATCATCACAGCTCATAACAGTCCACTGCAGGACTTAGGGCCTCTCCCACAAAAGGGGAGGTTGATTGCCATAATCTCCACGCTTGGCAGGCGGGTTGGAGTTCGCAGTACTATTAATATAATAATGGAAAATGCTGCTGCCCATTTTCCGGCCAACGGAGACTCTTGATCTTTAGCCTCGAAAACGTTAGTCGCCTTGTACGACACCCACGAGTGTAAGGGGTTGGTGCTGTTCTACTCTGCCGGACACCACACGGCTAGATGCATAGATACACTCGTCAAAATGATAATACCCCTCTTTCTCATCGGGGGTTAAAAAGGACAGTCTGTAAAGTTTTAAGTTGCGAGTTCCAGCGGCGGTGGTCGGTGCCTCCTAGACATACAAAATATTTCGTCGAAATACGAATCGAGATATTGAAATTCATAAGCTTATATACCGTCATGGGGTGCTCATCGGCTTCCGAGACTGTTCAAAGACAATGGTCAACCTCGCTTTATCAACAGTATAGGAGGCACACTACATTTCGATTAGCTTCAAAGAACGAAACGGTCACCCAACGGTCCAGTTACCGGCATCGGCGTGCGTTGCTTAGCTTCTGTTATCAGTCTCACTAACACGCTGCCAATATTTCGGGGCCGCTCCCAGAAATTCACACGTAGAGAAAACACGTAGAGAATATATGTACAAAAATGAATAAATTTGCTTACATATATATGTATACAAACTAAAACGGGTATCTAGTATAGCAACTTGCAAATCGGCTTATTATGGGTATGTTCACTCAATTTTGCGGTATGGGATTATTATCTGGGGCAACAGTACGGATGTCGAAAAGGTTTTCTTAGCACAAAAGAAATGCGTGCGCGCTATATACAATTTGGACCTGTAAACCCTTATTTAAAAAGTCTAATATACTACCGCTAGCATGCTTATATATATTAGAAACGTGCTATTTCGTGAAATGTAACAATGAGTTATTCACAACCGCAAAAGAAATATATCCTAGAAGTACCAGGCATGCGCAAAGGCTTGTAATGAGTACGTTACGGCACTCAACACTATACTTAAAAAATTGTCCTAGTATGTGTATTAAAATTTATAATAAAATACCTAGCGATATAAGAGAAGTACCGATACATAAATTCAAAAGAGCTTTAAATAACTGGTTGATAAAGAGTGTATTTTATACAGTTAAAGAATTTTTTGAGCATAAGAGGCCACTTTCGAGTTTATTTTATAAGTATACCTAAATTTATATTATGTAATTAACATACAATTTGCATGTCGCTTCCTATATGACTAAATATGTGATTCAATGTTATTTATACTACAAGACCTGTAATGTATGTACCATATTTAACACAAATAAAATAAATAATAATAATTCAGAATAATTAAAGTTAGTAATTCGGTTGCTCTTTGCACGACAAAGTTTACGGTCCCTATGTAACTACCTGAGACTGGCTTCACCAGATGCTTTCGAGCGCAAATAGGGGTTTAAGGTGGTTGGAGTTCGTGACTACCTGGGTCCCCTTCCAAGTGTCCACGGCTGATGACTTATTCGACAGAAAACCTCTGTATCGATTTTAATGAAACAACGCTAAGAACCCCCCGACTAAACTGGCTACCATATAGAGAAAACTGCATCTATATCGGTCCATCCTTTCGTGAGCTACGATGCTACAGACAGACACATATACTGAGCAACACAAACAAACACAAACACGTAAAACTAATAACACCCCTCTTTTATCGTCGAGGGCTTAAAAATCATATCATCAAGTTAAAATTGATTTATTGAGAGGTTATTAACTCTTTCAATCGTCAAAAGGATACCTATAACTATCATATTCGATACCTATTACATTGTGACGCATTATTTTACCAGATGGGAGACGAGGTGATGCCTGGCAGCGTACTGCTGCCGGCCACCAGGAGAGGGCGGTACCTGGCCAACATAGTGAGGCGGCAGGCTGTGGTAAGTCTTTAGTCAAGTGGTTAAGGCTACCGACTCGTAAGCAAGAGGTACCGTGTTCGAACCCCAGTGCCGGCATGTAACAATGACTGTTTTCTGAGTTATGTTCGTTATAACGCAGTGTGTTATAAACACTAACCGATACTCTTACGGTGAGGGAAAACATCGTGATGAAACCTGCACATTCAGGCGACTAATGTGTAACTATGATCCAATCTGGGGCCGTATTTTCGAATCGCTCACATCCGTGCGAGCGCTCGCGTTCTAATGCCAGTCTTTTCAATCTCTAGCAACTTAGCACAAGTGTGAAAGAGATAGGTAGCGCACGCAAGTGCTCGTGTGGATGCGAGCGATTAGGGACCCTGGTCAGGTTCCCCTGATAATAGGGTCACAGATGGTAGTCGCTCCACTGTAATTACCTGATCTGCCAAATCCTGGATTATGGTCAAAGCGGACCGCAGGCCCCCGCGCGCGAGTGCAAATCCCTTTCATTCCAAGATGGCCGACCAACGCCCGGATGATGTGTCGATGTCGAAGATGTCACGGATACCAGAATTTCTGCTCGATCAATATCAATCGGTCGACCAAGGATCAGGTAGAAACTACTAGAACCACAGAGCCAGTTTTATACTTACACTTACTTAACTGTGCGGTTCCAAAACAATTTTCTCCCACGCACACTAAGGTTGTGGAATGAACTACCTGGAGAGGTTTTCCCTGGAGAGTACACCATGGAGTTCTTCAAGAAAAAGGGTGAAGGTTTTTTACGAGGTCGACAACGCGTGGGTGATGCCCCTGGCATCTCAAACGTCCATAGGCTGCGGTGACTGCTTACCATCAGGCAGGCCGTAAGCACATTTGCCACTTTAGTGGTAATCAAAAAAGAAACAGAAGCAAAACTTGCAAAGTGCCACAAACTTGTCTCACCCGGTGGCCAAAACTGGAGCCCACTGTCGCCATTTTGAAATGTCACTTTGTTGTCCACAACAGCGACGCTGTCACCGGTTCAGTTAAGTTTGTGGCACTCTACCCAGTAGTATTGAAAGTTCTGGAGTCTGTACTGACCTTCGTTCCTGGTTCTAGGATGGCACGGGTATAAAATTCAACAAGGACGCTGATAGGGTAAGTTTAGTTCCATTATCATTCGCTAGTAAGTAAGCGTCGGTGGCCGAGCGGTTGCAGTATCCGACTCGTAAGCCAGAGGTCCCGGGTTCGTATCCCGCTCCGGCTATGTACCAATAACTGTTTTCTGAGTTATGTACATTAGTTGAATACTAACCGATGCTCTTACGGTGAGGGAAAACATCGTGATGAAACCTGCACATTCAGGCGGCT
The DNA here is from genome assembly GCA_907269095.1 of Blastobasis adustella. Classification (NCBI taxonomy): domain Eukaryota; kingdom Metazoa; phylum Arthropoda; class Insecta; order Lepidoptera; family Blastobasidae; genus Blastobasis; species Blastobasis adustella. Next base: position 9,566,314 of record OU026140.1, read on the forward strand.
GGATGTGTAACCACGATCCAATCTGGTAAGGTTCCCCTGGTAGCTGGGTCATGGAGGTCAGAAGGCAGTCGCTCCACTGTAATTACCTGACCCGCCAAATCTTGGATCATGGTCAAGGCGGACCCCGGGCCCTCTTTCTCGAGAGCACAACCGGGACATTAAGGCCAAGATGATTATTATTTTTTATCATTCGCTAGTAAAGTTATCTTGCGCGCCCTGTAAGCAATACTCATACTTTTCGAAACTTCATCATCTCAGCCCATAACAGTCCACTGCAGGACTTAGGGCCTCTTCCACGAAAGGGGAGGTTATTGCCATAATCTCCACGCTTGACAGGCGGGTTGGAGATCGCAGTGTTATACATATAGCAATGGAAAACGCTGCTCCCCATTTGACAGCCTACGGAGACCGGAATGTTTTGCCTCGAAAACAATCGGCTTTACGACACGCGCGAGTGTAAGGGGTTGGTGCTATTCTACTCTGCCGGACACCACACGGCCACACACTTCCGAGACTTACACATCCTAAAATCTACGCAGATGAACGCCGAAGCGAAGAAGAAAGTGGATGTGTTGTCGGACGAACTGCTGCCCTACATCATAGCTGAACAAGAGAGGCGGACTACGCTCTACAAGCGCATCATGACGGCAATACAAAATGGCGAGAAGGGTGTCACTATTGCTGAAATCAGGAACAAGGCGCCGCTTATTATAAGAAAGGGTAAATATTGATTTAATATACGACCTGAGTGGTTCAGTGGTCAACATGCCGGTCTGCCACGCAAGGGGTCCCGGGTTCGATTCCCGGCCGGACAGAAATTGAAATGACGAATTTTAATTTCTGTGACGGGTCTGGGTGTTCTATGTATAATAAGTATGTATTTAAAAGTATATAAGTAGGTATATCAGTTATCTAGCACCCATAACGCAAGCTTTGCTTAGTTTGGGGCTAGATGGCGCTGTGTGAATTTGTCCACGATGATTTATTTATTTATTTATAGATGCTTAAATAAATAAATAAATATGCTTGGATAAATTTACACAGCGCTATATTGCCATAAAGTATGAAAAGCTTGTGTTATGGGTGCTAGATAACTGATAAACTACTTATATACTTTTTTTAAATACATACTTATTATACATGTAACACTCAGACCCGTTACAGAAATTAAAATTCATCATTTCAATTTCTGTCCGGCCGGGAATCGAACCCGGGACCTCTGCTTGGCAGAACGCCTGTTAATCAACAGTAAGCTATACTTTGGGGCTAGATGGCCATGTGTGAATTGACCGAGCATATTTTATTTATTTCTATTTTTATGGCCTCTACAGGTCTTCTATACCGGTGTCCCTCAAACCGGGCCCCGAAAGAACCTGACGGCTCCGGGATCCTGATGTGCGAAGACGACATCGAGCCCACGCAGGTCATGTATGACTCCTGCCTCAGTGCGGAGGATAAGGACCTCTATATGGCAGACGGACATTACTTCTTCTGTAACCGTGAGTGACTTTACAAGTATTTATTTGACTTCACACTACTTGACAAAGGACAGCCTTTGTGTGTTAAAATCTGGTTAAAATGTGGCCACCCGCCCGACATTCAATCCTGCAAAAGTCTAGTGAACTGATATGTGAAATGAAGCGTCAGGATTTGTCCTACTTTGTCAAAATTCCCGTCGTACGACCATGGTCGCACGTCGCCCAACCAATGGGAGAGCTCAAAACAGTCCGTCGCACGACCATAGTCGCACAACCGTTGTCAATTGGGACAGCGCCTCAAAATCAGCGATGATTTGGGCCACAATAACTGACATAGAACGCTCACCACTTATTTTTTGTTCGACAAATAGTTGGTAACACTTCGACTAACGAACCCTGTACCTCTCGCCCTACAGGCCACAGAGTGGAAGGCCCAGACCTGCCCAAGAATGGTAGCGTGGTCATCGGATGCTCTCACCTCGAGCGTACATCCCTCAACTACACTTCGGCGACTTGCGCGTTGGAAGACACCGACGACGTGGTCGTCCACTATCGGTACTACCCCGACAGGGTGAGTTTGTTGTTCGAGTTTATGCTTTATTATTATAAGGATGTAGGGTCGAAAGTAAGCGAGAGATTGCGTCGAATCCCACTGCGGCCATGTTCCAATGACTCTATTCTGAGTTATGTACATTAGTTGAATGCTCGATGCTATTATGGTGAGGGATAACATCGTGATAAAATCTACACATTCAGGCGACTGAAATTGTAACCATGATCCAATATGGTCAGTTTCCCCTGGTAGCAGCATCACAGAGGTCAGATGGCAGTCGTTCTACTGTAGTTATCTGATCAGCCAAATCCTCGATCATGATCAAGGCGGATATCCGATCCTCGCGCGAGGGCACAACCGTAAACGCCAAGATGATGAATTCCACTAATCTATCAATATTGTCGATGGATGGAGATGAGCCCCACGACGATTTTTTGATGGCAGAAATAGATAAGGCTACTTATCTAGACGGACGTCTCAGAAGGAGAACTCCAGTAAAAATATTACATGACGTTATGTATGCATGTAGGAGCGTCGGTGGCCGAGTGGATAGGGTATCCGACTCGTAAGCGAAAGGTACTGGGTTCGAATGCAACTGGGGCCATGTACCAATGACTCTTTTCTGAGTTATATATGTACAATAGTTGAATACTAACCGATGCTCTTACGGTGAGGAAAAACATCGTGATGAAATCTGCACATTCAGGCGACTGAATGTGTAACCATGATCAATTCTGGTCAAGTTCCCCTGGTACCAGGTTCACGGAGGTCAGATGGCAGTCGCTCCACTGTAATTATCACTGGATCATGGTCAAAGCAGACACCGCGCATATCAAAGATGATGATCTGATCCACCATATGATGCCATCCCATACAGACATACAAGTACGTGACGGAACTGGACCCCGATCGCGAGGTCTGCGACCATTGGAACCCGTGCCAGATCGGGTACATCTTCAGCTTACCCTCGCCAGACCGCGCCGTGCAGGCCAGCGAGATCTACAGTGAGTATTGCAGTGTGGAGTTTAAGGAATATGTATAAGTAAAGTAAAGTAATGTAAAACACGTCCATTCAACTTAGACACATGGCACTTGTAGAAAAAACAAAATAAAACAGAGACATAATCGTTGAAAAAACGATACTCTGATATCGTTACCTGTGCCATGTGGGGAGTGTAATGGTGCCACCCTCTGCATTTTAATTGTAGGTTATCCAATTTATAATAAGCAGAGTATACAGAGTGTTGTAAAGTAAAGAAAAAACCGCATATATAATGTTGAAAAAAAAAACTATGGACAAACAAGTTAGCAATTGCTGTTGTAAAAGAAAAGTGAATTGACGAATTGGGATACATTGGATAACATGCGGGAATGGAAGAGGTAGGATAGTAGATGACATGGGAGACTGTATGAGGTGGGATAGTGGATGACATACGAGAGTGGACATAAAAGGAGAGTGAATGGACGAGGTGGGACATATTAGATAACATGCGGGAGTGGACGAGGTAGGATAGTAGATGACATGGGAGACTGTATGAGGTGGGATAGTGGATGACATATGAGAGTGGACATAAAAGGAGAGTGAATGGACGAGGTGGGATATTTTATATAACATGCGGGAGTGGACGACGTATGATAGTAGATGACATGAAAGACTGTACCAGGTGGGATAATGGATGACATAGGAGAGTGGACGTAAAAGGAGAGTGAATGGACGAGGTGGGATATTTTATATAACATGCGGGAGTGGACGACGTATGATAGTAGATGACATGAAAGACTGTACCAGGTGGGATAATGGATGACATAGGAGAGTGGGCCAGGTGGGAAGACAAAGACCCTGGTTTTCACTGGTGGGGGAAAAGGTGGATTGGCGCTCATTGGAGAAGACCTATGTCCAGCAGTGGACTAGTATAGGCTGATGATGATGGTGATGATGCTGGTTTTGATGCTGGCTGAATAGTGCCATAGTGATAATAACGTTATATATGACGACTGTTAATAAATCAAATAATTAATCTTATTTTATGAATTTTACAGAACCGTACAGTAAGTACCTTCAAAAAGATTAATAAAATCAAAACTAATTGAGTACTTAACTACTTGCCTACCTAAATCAATTAAAATGTAAACGCTTTGGATTATGTCTGTAAGTTTGCATTTATTTTAAATAAATAAATAAATAAATAAATAAAAATTATTTTTTATTTTGGATAACACAGATAACTAATTGTATGACGCTATTATTTACAGTTGAAAGTTAGTATAAAACTTCGAATTAAAATTGAGTACAATTCACACACACAAACAGTCGAATCTTACATAGTGCCTTATTTTGCGTACAGCCCCTGTGTTTACCGTACCTAATATCCTGTACCAGCTTCTTCGGTTTTTTTAATTCTGCTTAGTGCAGTGACAAACGAGCAGACAGTCCACCTGATGGTAAGTGGTAACTGTCGCCCATAACATCTACGATTCAAGAAAAATGTAGAATCCCGGATGCGTTGTCACTGTGAGGACTAAGATGCGTGGAAATAGTTTTTAGGGCTGTTTCTCATTTTCCCGAGCGACCATTTTAAATGACCTCCCTTATATATGAAAGCTAGTACTACGGAGAGGTCGAGCTGTATCTCTATCCTACCGAATTACATGAAAAAGTTTCATTCAAATCCGTCCAGTAGTTCCGGAGATTGGCGTATACAAACAGACAAATAGACAGACTTTAAAAGATTTTAAAAATTCTTATTCTTTTACTATTTCTTCATCGCCCTAAATTATTTTTTTGTAAATATATTCAATGTACAGACACACTTTTTTAACTGTTTGATTATATGTATAGGCAATATCACTCACTATCTAACGAATCTTTTTATGAAATTTCAGAACCAGATGGTAAGAAGAATCATATAGCACAGTTAACTTCGGTTGGTTGTTTCCGAAACACACATTAATCTGTTCTAAATAAACCTTTTTCAGAATACAAAAGTATGTAATACCTAAAATAATGATTATATCATATTTATTTTGTGTGTTTTACACACAAAATATTTACAGTTAAGTATAATACTAATATATATAAATACTTGAATATTTTAATAATAATAAATTAATTTATTTTTCAGGCGATGGTAAAATATTTTACTTTATTTACAAAAGAGACCAATATTTATTATTGTATTACACGGGACTCACATGCCACGTACTTTTTATAATACAATACAATAACACTTTATTGCATTCTATTCGATTTATTTTCCCGACGTTTCGGGAGGGTTACACTCACCGTAGTCACGAGGTAGACGACGCGTATGAGTCCCGTCCAACACAAAAACGCGAATTTAGTTGGAAATAAATAGACTAATATGTGTTGAATAGTTTTTTAGTTACTCTGGTACCTAATAATCAGTTTATTTTTCTATACTTCTACTCTTTCAGAAATCATTCCTGGTGAGTTGTCGTTATTTTTTAAATTGTATCTAATATAATTATTAAAATTGCAATTTAGTCTAATATGCCAAATCTCGTATTACAGCAATTCCCGGTAATTTATTATTATTATTTTTTAATCAATTAATATATTTTACATTGAGAAAATTTAAACTTAAGAAAGAAAATAAATAAATGTGGGAGAACGTGTATAGAAATTAAACAATGAAATATGAATAATAAATCTATGTATATTATTACCAATAATATAATAAATGGACAGCAACAGATGGAGAGGACATATTTTAGTAGCTTAAGTGATGTACTTAGATTTAGCAAAATACAGACAAGTTGACAATCATTAATTGTTATTTCTATAGAAATAACAAAATAGAACATAGAAATAATATGCGTTATACGGTTAAGCAATATTACCTGAGGAAGACAGTTCAGAGCACTGGTGGTGCCGTGTCCGCAGTCGGACAACGTCTGACCTGTCGAGAGCGATGGCCGCCTTTTTATAGACTGCGGTGTACCCGCATGTGGTTTTTAATTTAAGAACACTACCTTCATTTTATAAAAATGAAGATAAATACAATAATAATATTATCTCCCACATAAAGATACTAATTATTCCTATTATCACGAACCAGAGGACGCCCTGGAGGAGTTCGTGCACCCGAGCGCTGTGAACTACTCGGCCAGCCCGCGCACCATCAAGATCCCGCCCGGGTACAAGTTCGAGAAGCTATGGGCGAAGCGGTTGGTCGACAACTTCGGGTGGGACGTGAGTCGATAAGTGTATACCATTGAAAAACGTGTCAAAAAAATTACCCACTGACCCACCAACCTACCAATAGCATTCCAAGAAATCAATAATCCACAGACGAGCTACCCTATCAACCCACCGACCCACCTACTCACCAAGCCACCAACCCACTGACCCACCCATCCACCAACACCGTCTGACCTACCAGCGCTGTGAACTACTCGGCCAGTCCGCGTACGACCAAGATCCCGTCCGTGTACAAGTTCGAGAAGCTACGGGCGAAGCGGTTGGTCGACAACCTCGGGTGGGACGTGAGTCGCTATGTGTATTCACCGAATAACGTGTCAACCTAAGTAACCCATCGACCTACTGACCCACCAACTTACCAATAGCACTCCACCTAGTCAACAACTAGTTTTACGAGAGGTAGAGCATAGCGGGGGATCCCGTTCGAATTAGAGCCGCCCGACTGGGGAAGTACCTTACAGAATACCGCAGCTAAACAATACTCCTCTAAGTAGTATTGTGTTTCTGCCGGTGAGTAAGGTCTCCAGTGCTCCATGGGGCATTTGCCTTTTTGCTGTCAGAGCAACGTGTTATAGAGGTGGGCAACGCATTGGCGATACTCTTTGTGTTGCTAATATCTATAGGCAGTGGTGATCACTTTCCATCAGGGAGCCCGCTTACCTGTTTGCCTACCGTATGACATAAAAAAAACCCACCGACCCACCTACTCATCAACCAAACCAAGCCACCAACCCACTGACCCACCCATCCGCCACCAACACCGTCTGACCTACCGGCTAGCTCACCTACTCACTAACGCCACTGTCCATCAATTGGGGATTTTTAGACAGCTACTTTAAAAAGTTAAACGTGTAGTTCAGCCGTGCCTCACTAGATAGCGCTGCTTAGACCGAAATCTCGAGTATTTGATTTGGTAACCGAGGTTACTCGGAAAGGTGTTTCGTGAAAATATACTTAGTTTTAGAATATTTTCAGAGAAGAAAGCGCAAATGTGAAAATTTTTATACATGGACGGTCTCATTTTGATTTATTTTGAGAATCGTGTCTAATAGACGACATCTATTAAAATTATTAGAACTAGTTGTTCTTTACAGTGGAGCTACTGCCATCTGACCTCCGTGACTTAATACGTGACGTGTATTTAATAATGCCCGGATTCGTAACGAATGTTATAAATAAATTATGACATGAAATGATATGATATGACCCTGCTACCAGGGGAGCCAGACCAGACTGAATCATAGTTACACGTTCAGTCGCCTGAATGTGCAGGTTTCATCACGATATTTTCCCACACCGAAAGACCATCGGTTAGTATTCAACTAATGTACATAACTCAGAAAAGATTGTCACATGGGCGTAACGGGATTCGAACCCTATACCTCTCGCTTACGAGTCAAATACCCTAACCCCTCAGCCACCGACGCTCCCCATTCTGGAACGAATCAATAATTGTCAAAAATTCCTTCTAAGCCTATGAACAACCGCTGGGGAGCCTCGGCCCAAGTGGAGAACGACGGGAAGGCCGTCACCATCAAGCTCACTTTCCCGGAAACTTGGTCGGAGTACTTTTACAGGCAAGTCCGACGTCTTTCCTTTGCATTAGTATAGTAAAGTACATTTTAGATAGGTACTGTTATTTTATGAGATGTATGGATCTTTGTTTTTTTCTCTACTGCCTTCCCGTATGTTTATTTTACTCCCGTAACACACGGCAGGGTTGACTGGAAGAGATATCTTTTAGAGATAAGTCCACCTTTGTACGACTATTTCTACTGTAACATTAGGCAATAATAAATACAAAGTTTTACCTTCAATGGCCCATTTTATAGAAAAGTGAAATTGGAGCGTCTAATACATAGTTGGCGTTAGTTGTGCCGATTCTCAATTTTAAATAAATGAAACTTGATAAGTTTTGTGAAAAGATTTAGTGATAAACAAAAATGCAAACAGCTGCATTTTTGATAAGCATGAAGGCGTCGTTTCGATTTCTTTTTTGAGAATCGTCTTGGTACACTTGGCTAAATTCAATCTTATAAATTTAAAAGTAAAAAGCGTGACAGCAAACTGGCTCATAGAATAAGGTCCATTTTTGTATCAAGCCTTTTGGAAAGCGGAGAGATGCGTAACATATTTATGTGATACAGAAACGAACCTTATTCTTTGAGCAATTATTTTCTTAAATACGCATTGTGTTCTTCATTGTTTCCAGCACATACTTTGCTGTGTTCACCAAAGACGGACGGCGCTCCAGCAGCCTGGCGAGGACCATCAAGTTCTTGATCCTTGGTACGTTTTGATACGGTTGTCATTGCCTTTGTAGCGACATCTATCGCAACTCAACAATACACACTTTACGAGTACACGAACACAAGGTTGGCAAGCGTCCGCACATAGATGGCGCTGACCGACCTACATCGCGCTAGAAAAGTGTGCCAACTTCCGCATAGCATATATACTACTTCCGACGATCAACTGTCGGACCCTTGGTCCCCTGGTCAGACCACCCGGCCAGGTGGGTAATTACCCTTTTCCACTTTCTCCATCTTCGCTTGCCAAAATTGGCGACAACCTTATCCCTTCACCGCCAAACATTTGAATAGCTGATCAAAAGGCAAAATGTGGCTGTATGCTTCTGTGTGTACATGGCCACCCGGCCTCTGCCAGGGTCCGCTTTCCTACTCAATCTTCTCCACTTCGCCCGGTCTTCGGCATCCTCTCGTCGTAAGCCTTTGGCTCTCGCATTCGACTCCATGTTAATCCATCGCTTTTTGGGTCGCTCACGGTGCCTCTTTTATGATACCGGCAGATTCAGGCACCTACCATACCACGCAACACCACACCATATCACCCCTCACTACACACCGTACCAAACCCCGATTTCAATTTCCAGCCATCAGCTCGGCGTTCGTCTCCCCGGTCACCATGCAGATCATGGGCCGCCAACAGAACTCCACGGAGATACCGTTCAAGTGCCCGCGCTGCCTCATCCAGGGCATCATGGTGCGGTCCATCGACGGACACGTCCGGAACCTGGACCACACCAAGTACAGTATGATGGAGAAGAACGAGTGAGTAGACGGGTTCTTTTTTTTTTATTTTGTTTCTAGTGAAACTATGAATCGACATTCGTTCGTTCTGTAAGACCTTTACAACCTCATGAATGCAATCAATACATTGATTGATTGAGTGTTTGTCGTGTGTGTCAGTGTTTGTGTGGAGGTGTATATTGCAACGTACAAAGATTGTTATGGTATAAATTGCGGGTCATCCGCGAAATAAATCAGTCAGTCGCTAGCCTTGGTGTTTTACTAACGTTCCACTGGCGACGAGGATGGGATATTTTTCATTTCTTTTGACCACCGTGCCCTTGGATATGTGGCATCGTACCTCCCGACCGGATGGACCGATTTCGTTGTGGTTTTCTGTAACTTAAAGCCGGTTCTTAGCTTTGTTTCGTTAAAATCGGTTCTATAGTTTGAAAAATATTTTACCATGTGTAAACTTGGTTGGGGTAATCCGACTTTTTCAGTCCGTTTTGTTATTATAGATTAGATTAGATTATTTATTTATCAATGAAATTTACATCATATTAAGCGCATGCCATAATATAGGCAAGTCACAAAGATATCGTCAAATAGAATTAAAATACTGTCATACAAAAAAATTTTAAAATATACACAATCACAACAAAAGTAAATAGTAAAATGTCAAATGAATACAAATTAAATTAATAATGTCACAGTTTACACAGAATTGTAATACATTGTATAATTGACAATAAATACTATGGGTATACGTAATAGTATCTACCTACTAACTATATATATAGATTAAAACACTTTTATTCGCTATTTTATTAATACTATTATTATGTTTTTAATACTATTTTATTGTTACAGAGGCGGGAAAGTGTAAGTTGTTCACCATATTGCCTGCTAGCTGATCTACATAACTGGCCATGCATTGCCAGTTATGCAGGCCCTTATTCTAAAAATAGATTGTTGTGGACCCAAAGGCGCTTGCTGTCCTAATTCGCAAAGGTCGTACGACCATGGTCGTACAACGGACGCCGCTCGACCAAAACCAAGAGAGAGACCTCAAAACCAACATCGCACGACCATGGTCGCACTACCGTTGCCAATTAGGGCAGCGCATAAGTCTGGGGTGCACTGCTCTACTTAAAAACTTATCTCAATTAAATTTCCTGCTGATCCTGCAATCCTGATTTTCTTTATCAGTATTATTCGCGCTCGATCAGCATGGGATAGAACTTAATAAAAAAAAATCATCTTGGCGTTAATGTCCCGGTTGTGCTCTCGAGAACGAGGGCCCAGGGTCCGCCTTGACCATGATCCAGGATTTGGCAGGTGAGGTAATTACAGTGGTGCGACTGCCATCTGACCTCCACGACCCTGCTACCAGGGGAACCTGACCAGATTGGATCACGGTTACACATCCAGTCGCCTGAATATGCAGGTTTCATCACGATGTTTTCCCTCACCGTAAGAGTGTCGGTTAGTATTCAACTAATGTACATAACTCAGAAAACAGTTTTTGGTACATGGCCGGAGCGGGATTCGAACCCGGGACCTCTGGCTTACGAGTCGGATACTGTAACCGCTCGGCCACCGACGCTCTCAGCATGGGATAGAACTTCATAGAAGTAAATCCAAAGGCGAGGTTCCACGGTCCGTAACACGGCGGACGACCACGGACGGCCACGGAAGGCATGCCACAAACTTATCTGACCCACTGACTCAACCATATGGTGGTGTATACTGGTCAATCTACAGCCAATCTAAATCGTTTCAGGCGTGAATTCATAGAGATCAAGATAAGCGAGTTGAAGCCCTCGGACTTTGGCGATTTCTTCATCATAGTCACCAACGCCGAAGGGCTTGAAGAGAGGATCAAGATTATTACCGTGGAGAGTGAGTTCCTCAAGCCTTCGAAGCTTTAAAACTTTCTAGCCAGTCTCAGGGCCCCAGCGGACGACCTTGGTACACATAAAAAAATCTCGTATTAGTCCGTAATAACCTACTGCTGAACTTAAGCCTGCTGCTGCATCTTGACCTTAATGTCCCGGTTGTGCTGCGCAGGAGGGCCCGGCGTCCACCTTGACCATGACCCAGGATTTGGCAGATCAGGTAATTACAGTGGAGCGACTGCCATCTGACTCCCGTGACTCTGTTAATAGGAACCCTGACCCCAGATTGGATCATTACACATTCAGTCATCTGAATGAGCTGGTTTCATCACGAAGTATTCCCTCACCGCTGTCCGTAAGGGCATTGGTTAGTGTTCAAGCAATGTACTTATCTCAGAAAAGAGTCAGTGGTAAATGGCGGCTCTGAAACTCAACCATTAGGACACCGACGAAATGTTACATACAAAAATATTAGTATGAACAATAAACATTTTCCCAGTTAGTTAAGATACCTATTTCGTTTTCAGAATTATTTTAAATGTTTTATTACTTTTGTCAACAGCTGCAGGTAAAATTTGCATTCACTAAATTTTTTTCTGTATTTTAAACAATCATATTTGCCCTTCAAATTTTAAAGGCTTTCTTAAAATTTAAATACCTATTACAAACATATTTTATAGAAACTCAACCCGGAAAAGCTAACTTATTTCTTGTTTAAAATTTTCAGAGGCTGGTAAGTAACAAAAAGTGCTCTTAAAAATTTATGATAGAAGTAAAGCACTTTTTACATCTTAAAATATACTTTAAATAGTTATTGCGATCGGTTTCGAATGAATCCTCATCAGGCAATCAGCCGAAACCGGTCGCAATATATTATGTTTATTTTAATTTTATTGGAACTAGTGTAAAAAAGTGTTTTAATTCTATCATACAATGGAGTTCCATCAAGAATGTTTTACACAAACTATGAACTATCTGAAGATGTGTTGTCTTATTTTCATTTACTAGATGCCTATTAGCATTTCACTGTTCACTGCCTAATTATGTTATTTTTGTTTTGTAGATCATAGTAAGTAACAGATTACAAAGATATGTAATTAACGATCTAATTTCATTCAATTAAATACGTAAAGAAGCACTGCACAAGGCTATGACAAGTGTGTGTTCTCTCAATAATAAGATGAAAGAGATAGCAATATCTATGTCGCGCCTTTTCTCGCTTATCGTGCGCGAGAGAAACTTGTGCTAGCCGTACTGGTTTCACTTCCTTTTTTAGTTTTGTAATATTTAACAGAGGACACTTCCGCATGGCAACGAATTTGAGTCTGATTTTTATTTGTTCATTTAATATTTTATTTCTGTATCATTTTTAATTAGGTCGCTAGTGTGTATATACTGTATATAACAATGTATAATTAAGAAATAAATAATATACCTTAAGTTTTTCTTTATTCAAAGATTATTGATTATGTTTTCTGTTCACAGATGATGGTATGAAATTTTTAATATTATTTTTTCTCTCACACACTCACACGCACGCACACACAGTGTGACAGGTCACGCTTATCCCTTCAGAAATCATCATACGTTTTTATACCACTAAGGTGGCAGCTTGTGGAAGCACTACAGTGGACGTTTGCCATACAACGCGTTGCCGACCCCGTAAAAACCTTTTCATCTTTGAAGAATTCCATGTAAAAGACTCTCCAGGAAAACCTTTATAAGGAAGCTCATTCCACAATCTTATTATGCGTGCGAGAAAGTTCCATTCGAACCGCACAGTTCGGACCAATTTAACTTCAAGGAGGATTAACAGACTAATGTAACATGTTACCTTTTTTTTGTGATTATTGTATTGTTTTAGTTTCTTCTTTCCTTTTTTGTCATTTAAAATTATGGTGGTGTTGTTGTTTGTGAATAAATGTTCATCATCATCATCTTGGCGTTAATGTCCCGTTGTGCGCTCGCGCACGAGGGCCCGGAGTCCGCCTTGACCTTGATCCAGGATTTGGCAGATCAGCTAATTACACCAAATCGACTGCCATCTCACCTTGCTACCAGGGGAATATGACCAGATTGGATCACGGTTACACATTTAGTCGCCTGAAAGTGCAGGTTTCATCACGATGTTTTCCCTCACCGTAAGAGCATCGTGAATAAATGTCTATTCTATTGTAACCTCAAACCTACAGCGGTGAAGGTACCTCGAATCCAAACGGCTCTGGAGCTCGGCGCACACTTCGACCGCTCCACGGGTTACGAGTGCACCTGCGAGCTCAGCGACATCTACTGCAACGGCGAGAGTGTCATCAACTCCGGCCGCGTCATGATCATGCCCAGCAACAAGGTCAACTTCAATTTCCCCAGGTGAGAGAGATAAAAAAGGTCAGAGAGACTCTTACATTTATTACGGCGAGGTCAACTTCGATTTCCCCAGGTGAGATAAGCTCTTTCGTCAGCATCAATTTAGCCGGGTGAGAGATTTAGAGGTTATTACATTTTATTACGGTGAGATCAACTTCAAATTCTGCAGGTGAGAGAGACTCTTTCATTTAAAACGATGCGGTCAAGTTCTACTTCCCCGGGTGAGTCTCTTGTATTTTTTGAAAAAATTGTCAACTTTGATTTCCCCAGATGAGAGAGCCTCTTGCATATTATTACAATAAGATAAACTTAAATTCTCAAGGTGAGAGTTATTTATATATTTATTACAATAAGATTAACTTCAGTTTCCCTAGGTAAGAGAGTGCGAACACATGCAATATTATTTTATTTTAATATTTATTCTTTCGTACAGCTACGACGATCTCAACTCCTGTGTCTACGTCGGTTACTACAAGCTGAAGACTGGCAAAGTGGTCTCCAAGATCATTGGAGTTATAGAGAGTAAGTTGCTACACCTTTGCTACAGACTATGTCTTTACAAGTCAGTTTTCCTGCTCATTAATAAATTGGCGTTGTGTCCCGGTTGTGGTCTCGCATGCGAAGTCCTGGGCTCCGCCTGGACCATGATCCACGATATTGCAGATCAGGTAGTTACAGTGGAGTGACTGCCATCTGACCTCCATGACCTGACCAGACGATAAAATAAATGAACCGAATAAATAAGAAATCTTATTGAATTACATTAAATAATTTTAAAATTAAAATAATATTTATCAACGTTTAATGTAACTTAGTACCTATTTGTATGAAATGATTTTTAATTTAATATTGATTATTTCAGACGCATGTAAGTATAAATTTATCTATTACTATTATTTGTTTCCTAAAACTTACCTCTTCTAATACAAAGTGTTAAAATTTACTTCCTTTACGTAGGTAGACACCAAAAAGATTGGAAAGTTAGCTACCCTCATTAGACTGGAATTTTTATTCTGTGTTAAACACTGGTTGGCTGTGCCGATAGCTGCTCTATTTTACAGTCTGTTGAAATAAGTTTCAGCTAAACTATTCTAGAGGAGTGATCAATCATCAACTCATTAAGACCATGGACAACCCTTAACAGCCCACTGCTGTAGTTTTTTTATTTTTTATATTAGACAAGTCAGGCATTTGACCTGTTGATGATTGAGCATGCCCGTCTTGGAACAGCCTATTCCCTCTAGTATGGAAGGCATCCAGATAATATTGATCAGGGAACACACTCGCAAGCAACGCGTTCCATTCTTAGCCGCATTATAAAGGTCGAGCTAAAGCGGTTCGTACGGATAGCTGGAAGATCCACGACATAAGGATGAAGCGCTCGCCCGGATCGCGTCTTCTGATGGCGGAAAGGGGCTGGCGGAATTAAGTCGTTATTTGAGGTTATGAGGACTTGAACCTCATCCACATCGCGCGGACAGCATTGATCCCCATTGATCTCCATCGTGGTATAGTCGGCTGTTACGACTATTTCACTATGTCTTATGTCACAGAATACTAATTACGTCAAATATAATGATGAATTAGACATTTTCGGAATTGGATATTCTGAACCTTAACGACATTACGGCCAAGTTACTCTATAGAGCTTTTGCTTCACCCAAGGGTATCTAATCTAAAAATATTTGTTATTTACAGCTCCTGGTAAGTTCCTGGTATCTTCGTTTCTATTTTTCAACTGGTTCAAACTGTTCATCAGATGGTAGATACTGGAGCGTCCCCACTCTAGTCAAGTCAAGTCGAATAATTCTTTTCAATTAGGTTTTATAAAGCTCTTGTGAACGTGACGATATATCGTCGACGTCCACATCCACGTCCACGTTCACGATAACGTGACATACAGAATTATGAAAGCACCCAATGCAGTGATAAATTATTATCACTGCATTGGGTAATCATCATAACCCAATCATCATCATCAATAATCATCATCAATAATCAATAATCATCATCATCTTAATTGATTGCCACTCACCTCCGTGACCCTGTTAATAGGGTAACCTGACCAGAGTGGATTTTGGTTACACGTTCAGTCGCCTGAGTCGCAGGTTTTGTCTTTCCCGTAAGAGCTTTCATTAGTGTTAAACTAAACTTACGTGACTCAGAAAAAGTCATTGGTAACTACATGGCGGCACTGGCACTGGGGATAAACGGAAATGTGGAGTGAAAAGTTTGGCTGGCCCTCTTGGAATCTGGCATTCCGTCAATTTGACACAAGCCGTCACAAGAATCGAACTCTGAACTTACGAGTCGTGGCCATGCACCAAATGGAAGATTTTCCGAGTCTATTAAACATAAAATAATATTCAAATAATAGTTATAGCTGGCGTTGATTAGATACCTCAAATATTTTTTGAAGGGATTCCAATTCCCTTTAGCACAACAGCTAAAAACCTTGGTCTAGTTTTAGATACCAACTTATCTTGGGGGTCTCACGTCAATGCGGTCAGTAAAAAGATTCATTTCTCGCTTCATTCACTCAAACGCCTCCAAAGTTTTTTACCCCTAAAGACCAAAATTTCCCTTGTCCACACTCTTCTCTTACCTCTTCTCGATTACGCAGACCCTTGTTACCTAGATGCCACTGAGGAGCTTTTGAATAAACTGGAACGTCTCCAAAATCTATGTATCCGTTTCGTTTATGGTCTGCGTAAATATGACCATGTATCTAGCTATCGATCTCAGCTTAAATGGCTACCTATCCGCTTGCGAAGGAATGCTCACATCCTATCCACCCTCTTCAATATCCTTCACAATCCTTCTGCTCCTTCATACCTCCGTGACCAGTTCCATTTCTCCCGTCCACAAGACAAACCCTGTCGATCCAGTGTAAGATCCTCATTAGCAATTCCTATCCATCATTCCGATTTCTATTCCTACTCCTTCACTGTTCATGCTGCAAGACTTTGGAATTCTCTTCCGCACGAAGTGCGTGATAGCCAGTCTATTACCATATTCAAAAAGCGTGTAAAAGAGTTTTATCTATCACAGAGTGTTCCTAAGTTATAGATTATGCATTATGTAGTATATATTATTATTGTATTATAAGTCGATATGTATGTATGTATGCGTGTATATATGTATGTATTTATAGATACTTATATGTGTAGGTAGAATAAATATACTTATGTATATGCCTATTTAGATAGGTAATATTGTGCACGTCCTATCGGCGTCTCATGATCACATCACACTCCCAAAGGCCTGCTGGAAGAGATTTCTTTAGAAATAAGTAGCGCCTGTTGTGCCATTTTTTACTTTGCCTGTTATTTGCTATGTATTTCTTGTGTACAATAAACTGTTAAATAAATACGATTCTCGAAAATAAATGTAAACGAGACCGTTAGATGTATAAAAATGTAAACATTTCGAGCTTTTTTCTCAGAAAAGGGACTACTAAAACTAAGTGTATTTTCACTAAACACCTTTCCGAGTAACTTTGTTATAAAATTCAATACTTGAAAATTTTGTCAAAGCAGCGCCAGCTAGTGGCCGCCTTTACCCACAATGTTTGAAAATACCTCTTAAATTTTCTTTTTTTGAATTTCATGTACAATAAAGAGTATATCTATCTAATGAGACACGCCGAACTACACACTTTACTTTTTAAAATAGCTTGATGAAAATCCCCCATTTATTTATTATTAATTGAATTAATGATAAACAGATATTATTTATTTAATTGTTTATTGCACACAAAAATGTTAACAAAGACATGGCAAAAATATACATGACGAATATTAACGTGATAAAAATACAATACTATAAATACTTCATGCCAGACGTGAAGACCCAGCCAGCAGTAGTGCCGCCGCCACACATCGGCGACCAGTTCGAATACGAAGCACCGTATACTTGTAACGACTGCGTTGTTGATGCGGTAAGTCTAGTCCCGGCCACACAGAAAAGACGTATTTTGCGGAATTTCAACCGAAGCAATGCTGTTCCCACGTCTACAGCGAAGAACCAGAAAGCACGCGTCCGTGCCGACTATGGTTGAGAAGCTGTGACTGGTGCATGCAGCAGGGACAGGTAGGGAAGACGTAAGGATCACGTCGGGTCACCACTTTGGCGGTGAAGGAATAAGGTAGCCGCCAATGTTGGCAAGCGAAGATGGAGAACATGGAAAAGGGTAATTACCTGGCCGGGTGGTGTGACCAGGGGACAGGGGTCCAAAGTAAAACAGAAACATATTTTGTAAGTCATCATCATCATCTTGCCGTTAATGTCCCGGTTGTGCTCTCGCACACGAGTGCCCTGGGTCCGACTTGACCATGATCCAGGATTTGGCAGGTCAGGTAATTACAGTGGAGCGACTGCCATCTGACCTCCATGGCCCTGCTACCAGGGGAACCTGACCAGATTGGATCATGGTTACACATCCAGTCGCCTGGATGTGCAAGTTTCATAACGATGTTTTCCCTCACCGTAAGAGCATCGGTTACTATTCAACTAATGTACATAACTCAGAAAACAGATATATTTTGTAAGTGAACAGCAATTTTGGTGCAACCAGCTTGCTACTGTATACTGTGGGCGACGCTACCTTATCCATTTGCGTTTCATTTGTGACCTGTACTTGATTGAAGCTAAGCTGCAGAGCCTCGAACATCGACGTAGAGTCTTGCATCTGTAGGTCTTCTACAGTTTTTCTACATGTTTCCCTCGCTGTATGGCTATGGGTTAGCGTTTAGCTGATGTAGCTCCATAACTCAGAAAATGTACCAGCATGGCGGCACTGGGGAACGAATCGGTATCTCTCGCTTACGAGGCAGACACTTTATTAGGAAGATAAGCTTCTGACCACTCGGACGTTGATTTTTTTTTATATTAGACAAGCCAGCATTTGACCGCATTTGGTAAGTGACGATGCGGTCGAAGATGGAGCCTGCCCGTCTTGGAACAGACTATTCACTCTATCCTTGAAGGCATCTAGATTATATTGATCAGGGGACACACTCGCAAGCAACGCGTTCCATTCCTTAGCCGTACGCATTAGAACACAAGAAGGATGAAGCGCTCGCCCGGATCGTGTCTCCCGATGGCGGAAAGGAGCCGGCGGAATGAGGTCGTGCAGCTGCTTCGCACACTCTCCGAAATGTAACCTGTGGAAGACCTTTCGCTAACGAGTCACCTTGCCCATTAGGAGCCGACGCTCCTGACGGACGTTGATGATGTAACACAGTATCCCTATCCAGGTGCTGGTGAACGGTATGCCGCTGGCCACGACCAGTCGTCGTATGGCGCAGCAGGGCTCCATCGGTTTCTACACGTACACGCCAACCACCCTCATCATCAGGATCACGGAGTACACGCCTCTGTACGAGGGGGTCTACCAGGCTATCTTCAACGTCGGCTCCCATAAGGTCACCAAGACGGTCCTTGAGATCGGGTAAGTTGATTTATTGGTAAATATCGCAGGTACCAGCTGGATGCGGAAGGCACAGGACCGGCCTTTGTGGAGATCTCTGGGGGAGACCTATGTCGAGCAGTGGGCGTCTTTCGGCTGATATGATGATGATTGACAAGTTAAGATGATTATTGATACTCGATTAATATCTGAGGGTGACAATTTCAATTCGATAACTAATTCTATTGACTGTAATACTATTTAATTATTGATGTAAATACTCAATTTATATACTTTGTTAGTTAGGACATAATGTACCTATACCTAGATACTGAATTTTGGACAATGTATCATCATCATCATCATCATAGCCCATAACAGTCCACAGCAGGACTTAGGACCTCTCCCACAAAAGGGGAGGCTATTGCCAGAATCTGCTCGGCAGGCGGGTTGGAGATCGCAGTGTTATAAATATAAAAATGGAAAACGCTGCTGCCCATTTTCCAGTCTATAGAGATTCTAGATCTTTTGCTTCGAAAACATTAGTCGCCTTGTACGACACCCACGAGTGTAAGGGGTTGGTGCTATTCTACTCTGCCGGACACCACACGGGTAAAGCAATATGAATATAGAAGGTCTTCCCAAAAAAATACAGGAAACCACCAGACTTAGCGGCAGATGAAGAGGGAGGTGACGGAGGCTCGACAGAAGGCGGCGGCGGTGATACTCCACAAGATGGAGGTGATAGCGAAGGTTTGTACAGCCATTATCGTGCTAGCGCTTATCCCGGCCTCTGCCAGGGTCAGCTTTCCTACCTATTCCTCTCCACTCTCGCATTCGACTCAGCGATGTCAATCCACCGTTTCTTGGGTCGCCCACGGGGCTTTCCTGATACCGGCAGGTTCAGCCACCCATTTCCCGCGTATCCCTGAGGCTTACGCAACACGTGACCAAATCGGAGGTTTGTACAGTACGCGTTCATATGTGCGTGATCATTTTTAGAAAAAAAAAACATTTGTTGCTAATGCATTCACACAGGATATTAGGTGCATTGTTAAACAAGTGGAATTAGCCGAAAGAAGGGCTGAAGAATATTAGCTATCCCTTAAACACCAATAACTTATTTTTAAACGGCAGATATTTTTTTATTTATTAAATGAAAATTGCTGCAATTAATTTCCATACTTGGTCTTATAAATTAAAATTAAAGTACTTTTTCATAATACTGCCTCAAAATTTTATTTTTTCTTTACCAAGTATTAATGTATGGTCACATTAAATTAAAAATTATTTGCACGTAATGCAAAATTTATTTTATGTCAAAAAACCATTGTGAATTTTAAAAGGAAAACTTACAAAGTAATTCTGAATTGCAATAAAAAAACACTAGAAGCGAACTTCTACTCCCTTCGAACAGTGTGCTGCATAGTACAAAACTTTTTAACAGCTGCACAGGATTACGAATTTCAAGGTGGCCATGCATTTATGAACGCAACCGTACCTGCTTTACCTATCACTATCACACCGCCATAACATATATTTTATCCCAACCTGATGGCACGTCAATGGCATTAACCCCAACACCTCTGATATGCATTCCTCGTGAAGGATCCCATGTCATAGACCAAAGGAAATACTGCTGTTTTTTCTTTTTTATACCACTATGGTGGCAAACAAGCTTACGGCCCGCCTGATGGCAAGCAGTCACCACAGCCTGGACGTTTGCAATACCATGGGCATCACCCACGCGTTGCCGACCCCGTAAAAACCCTTTCACACCTTTCTTAAAGAACTCCATGTTGTATTCTCCTGTGTCTGGGGCTCATTCCACATCCGAATAGCACGAACCTTCACCAACAGAGGGGGTCATAGCGTATAGCGACAGCCATTTGACCTCCGTGACCCTATGAACAGGGGAACCTGACCGATTGTCAAACTCCGTTGGCAACTCAACTTGACATTAGATAATTCTACACTACGTCATCTACGTTGGCCACTGGCTATAGTCTGTGGCGACATCTATCGCACTACCGCTAAATTAACACGAACACAAGGTTGGCAAGCATCCGCACATAGATGGCGCTAACTTTCCTACATCGCGCTGACGAAGTATGCCAACTCCGCGGCACATATACAACTTCCGACGATCCAACGTCGGACCCTTGGTCCCCTGGTCACAACACCCGGCCATCTTCGCTTGCCAACATTGGCGGCTACCTTATCTACCTACCACCGCCAAAAGTCTGCCAAATTAGAGTGGTATAAGATTATTTTACCGAGATAGCCAATAGCCCACTATTGGGATCATGGTTGCACATCCAGTCGCCTGAATGTGCAGTTTCCATCACGATGTTTTCCCTCACTTTAGGAATATCGGTTAGTATTCAACTAATGTACATAACTCAGAAAAGAGTCATTGATACATGGCGGCTGTGGGATTCGAAAAAGATACCTCTCGTTTACGAGCCGGATATCCACTAGACCACCGAGAATCTCGTGTCGATTATAAATTTTGGGTAAAAAACGCTATTGATCCCTTTCAATTTCCTCAGGTGAAGACAGTACACCAGAGGGTGGTGCAGAGGAGGAGAGTGCTCCTGAAACTCCTGATGGATGAAAGGTATTTACATTGAAAGAAGAAGACGAAAAAGAAAATATAAAAAGCACTATAACAATCATTTTGGAGTTAATGCGTCCCGGTTGTGCTCTCGAGAACGAGGGCCCGGGGTCCGCCTTGACCATGATCCAGGATTTGGCGATCAGGTAATTACAGTGGAGCGACTGCCATCTGACCTCCGTGACCCTGCTACAAGGGGAACCTGACCAGATTGGATCATGGTTACAAATTCAGTTGCCTAAATTTGCAGGTTTCATCACGATTGATTCCCTCACCGTAAGAGCATCGGTTAGAATTTAACTAATGTACATAACTTGAAAGAGTCATTAGTCAGTACATGGCCGCAGCGGGATTCGAACCCGGTACCTCTCGCTTACGAGTTGGATACTCAACCGCCCGGCTACCGACGCTCTAATACACGCATAAAAAGAACTATACATACGCATTAAAATTAAAAATGTCGTCCACACCGCTGCCCACCGGAATTGTGCCCAGAAAGCTGGCTGCGATACCTCGTTGAATAGCAATGCTTATTCTCTGGTCGAGGAACGAGCCAGCTCTCGGGGGCCTAATCGCGTAACTAGGCACGCATGCTGCATATTCGACCTCACCGTCGCTTTCCATCAGGTGAGTTGAGGTCAAATGCAAGCATATTGATAATAAAAAAAAATAAAAAAAAATACTCCTATCGCATGATACCATTACTCAGGAATGACGTCACAACATGCATTTCGGAGAGGCCCTAACTATCCCGTGAAAATGTACGATTTTGAACGACCACAAAGTAGAGAAAAGAGATTGAATGGCAAATTTTAGCTGGCCAATATTAACCTATGCTCCGATTTCATTAATTACAATAATTTGTACATACATGACACATACCTTGGTATACTGTTTGGAGTTACGCAGTACCGTTCCTGATCACCTGTGGTGTCTATTATGTTATTTTATGTAATACCCGCCTCGTTTTCGCACGCGCAGTAAACTTAACAAACCAACACAAAAACCTAATTCCTCATGAATCACTCTGCCTTTTGGTGAAAGCTGCATGAAAATCCGCTGAGTAGTTTTTGAGTTTATCGCGAATAGACAGAGAGACGCGGCATTTGACTTTGTTTTATAATGTGTAGTCATTATTTCAGATTTAGAAAGCTTAGCTGCGAGAAACAAGAAATCAAGTTTTTTTAAACCTTGATGCCTGCAGCCTACCTACGCTAGGCCTTAAAACCTAAGGAAGCTCAAAAGATGTATAAGGATCTAGACATTTTTCAAAGAATTATTATCATAATTATATAAGACTAACTTTTCGAGTGGATTTTATGTTCCATTCTACTATTGTAATTTTCAATAGAAGATTTCACGAGAGCCGATTAAAAAGAATAAAAATTCAAATAATCGTAATAAATGGCGTAGATTAGAATTCTTAAAAACAAATCCATTAAAAGTATTAAAAAGTAGACATTTTGTACTCTCTGCTCAGAAAAGGTACTAAAACTAAGCATCTTTTCACGAAACACCTGTCCAAGTAATTTCGGTTGCCAAATACAATACTCGAGAGTCCTCTCTAAGTAGCGCCATCTAGTGAAGCACGCCGAACTATAGTGTTTACTTTTTAAAGAAGCTGTCTGGAAAGGCTTGAACGTGGTACAGAGGACTGTTTATCGACCTACTCAAAACCAGTTTAAATGGAGCAAATATTGCTAAGCGCGTCTATCGAGATGCTAGTTCATCTTATACTGGTTTTTTGTAGGTCGATATTCTGACTGTAAGCACCTACTGTATTAAGTACATCCTTCGTATTTAAAACTGAAGTGTGCACACGGTATTTGCAGATCGTTGATGAACCGGAGAAGCTACGAGGACCCTGGCTGCGATTCACAGACACAGATATTTGCCAAACTAATATTAGTAAACAATAAAATAGTTAAGTTTATTCAGCAAGCGATAGGAAATCGCAAAAATAATGTGGTCGTTTCATTTTAGATTGTAGTAACTTTTGCCGGACTTCGTTCGCGGAAAATTCGGTTGTTAGGACCAGGGGTTCTATTTTTAAATCGCTCGCACCCACGCTTTCTTGCACGAATGTTTGCGCTCTATCAACTTACCACGAGTGTGAAAGAGATAGGTAGCGCACGCGAACGCGCGTTCTGTTTTTGACATAGACATAGACGTATCTTTATTTGGTCCAATAACACATTTAAAAAAAAACTTGAAACTAACATAATAAGTACATAATAAGGTTAGTTTTTGCGCGAATCATATTGAATATTAGCCGTGCGTCTTTCTACCACGTTACTCCAATATTTTTTTTTATACCTACAAAGGTGGCAAACAGTTTCCGGCTTCCTTAAGCTTAAGCAACTGATGCCCATTTTACAGTCTACGGAGACTTTAGATATTATGCCTCGAACTCATTAGTTGCCTTGTACGACACCCACGAGTGTAAGGGGTTGGTGCTATTCTACTCTGCCGGACACCACGCTGTCTACCTCATGACCTCTCCTTAAATTGGAGATGTCCTGGACCCTGGACAACGGCGATCGGTTTCTATTAAGTGGATACAACTCTAATGTTTTCTATGGGTGGATGGACTCATAGACAATATCTGATTGGCGTCAATATAAAGCCCCGTTCCGCTCCCACACCCGAGGGCCTCGAGTCCGCCTTGACCATAATCCAGAATTTGGCAGATTAAGTAGGAAATTACAGTGGCGCTGTTGGCAATGGACCTCTATGACCCTGATAACAGGTTAACCTGATCAGTTTGGATCATGGTTACACATTCATTAGCCTGAATGTACTGTTTCATCACAATGTTTTTCTTTACTTCAGTTATGATCAGCTGATATACCTATAATAACTCAGAAAAAGACATTGGCACATGGCCGCACTGGGGATCGAACTCGGAACCTCTCGCTTACAGTAGGTCCCATTAACCATTAGGCCATCAACGCTCCTATTATAATAGTTTTCTTCTAGAAGGCAGTATATAAAACTGTTAATAAAATAATTATCTTGACGCTAATGCCCCGTTCGTGCCATCGCGCACGAGGGCCTGGAATCCAGAATTTGGCAGATCAGGTAATTACAGTGGAGCAACTGCCATCTGACCTCCATGACCCTACTACCAGGGGAACCTGACCAGATAAGATCATGGTTACACATTCGCCTGAATGTGCAGGTTTCATCACGATGTTTTCCCTCGCCGTAAGAGCATCGGTTAGTATTCAACTAATGTACATAACTCAGAAAAGAGTCCGCAGCGGGATTTGAACCTGGTACCTCTGACTTACGAGTCGTTAACCCTAACCGCTCGGCCACCGACGCTATACAAAACTGTTTTGCGTTTTGCTTATAATATACACGCACGCAATCACGTCAATTAATCGTTGATTTTAGTTTTTTTAGTACATTGTATAGCATTTATATTTATTAGAGCGTCGGTAGCCGGGTTGAGTATTTACTCGTAAGCGAAAGGTACCGGGTTCTGTTCCACCTGTTATGTACCAATGACCCTTTCCTGAGTTATGTACATTATATGAATACTAACCGATGATCTTACGGTGAGGTAAAACATCGTGATAAAACCTCCACACTAAATAGAATGGACCTGAGAGGAAGGGCCAGGAGACCCTTCACACAGGACTACCTAGTTCGGCCTCCTGTCTCTCCCATATTTAATTTCATAACCTTTGCAAATAGAAATGTATAGTAATGTGATTGAGAGAAATACTAAAAGGTTATTATTGATACCTACTTAAAAACTTTTATTGCTTTGGGAAGGGCTCCCCCCTCCCCTGTAATAGCAAACTGCTTACCTGATTTCTTTTAGTAATTTATTGTCAAAGTAATCAGTTATTCGGGTAGGTGGTCGTGTTCTATGGTATTTGTAGCCATTATTTCGGTACATAGTCAAGCGCATGTTAAAATTAATGAGTTACCGCGTCAGTACAGTCGTACACGGAAGCGTAAGATTTTGTGCTGAAAATAGTAGACTCTACACCTAGCGGAGAAAGCAGTGTCTTGCGTCACGGCTTATTGGATCCTAGGGTCTAATTTTCGCGCAATGACATCTCAAATTCATAATTCTTTCTAGACACATACCTATCTCCATTAATAATGACATTGAAATAGCTATGGCAGTCAACAATATTTTTTACAACTTGGATAGTGGTATATTGTCGAAGATCAATTTCAGTGACGTTTTAATCCTGTTTTTTGGCTAGAGAAAATGTCGAATTTGAGATGGTCACAGTGCGAGAATTGCTTCCTGGGCCCTATTTGTGAACCGCTCGCTTTGAGTCGAACGATTTTAATTTTTAATTTGGGCATGAAAAAGACAATATTTTAATGCATGAGATTGATTTTCTCTATTTTCGAACCGTTCACTTCCGGTATTGCGAATATAATTTTAAAAATAATGAATTCTTCATGCCGAAAATTAATATTGAAATCCGTTCGTCTACCTATCTTTTTCACACTAATGGTAAGTTGCTAGAGATAGAAAAGACAAGCATTAGAAGGCGAGCGCTCGCATGAATGCGCGCGGTATCAAAAATAGGGCACGAAGGAGTTATGGAAGAGAGGAAAAGCGAGATCAAGGATTGGGTACTGAAAGGATATCATGGATAGAATGTGCTCCAACTGGCGAAGAGGAGAGAAGAGGGCAAATTGCTCTGCTGGTGATGATATGAAGTTAGTAAGGAACGTCACATCAAGCATTAGACTATTCTGGGTAAGTAATGTTTTTGGTTAATTTAATTTTTTATCTTATTATTAGATTTTTGTCCCTTAAACAAATATGTAACAATAAAAAAAGGTGTCACCGTATCCAATTGCGACTCAGAGTTAACACGTTTACGAAGCTTCGGTACATGATGCAATTTCTGATTTTCTGTTGCGAGCATACATTAATTATTGTTTAAAACATTTCGACATCAACTGTACCGAGTTGTTTCGATGCAATGGCGTGTTCTTTCAACAGCCAAATTAGATACGGCCACACGAAATTTACCAGCGACCAAGGAGTTTAGTTAATTATGCTGAAGCTAATCGTCATTTGTGAGTATTATTTTATAAGTATGTATGGACATATTTTTGCCATGATCAAGTAAGTAGGCAGTGGGAGAAAAATCAAAATCTTGTTAGGTCGTAGTGTTGACGCTTGCCTTAAAAATGCATGGGCCTAGTAACGAGCCCTGGGAACGCCGGGGTACAGAACTTACATGAAGCATTATATACCTGATGTCGTAAACTTGTACAAGGTATATACATGACCCGTAGCTGTAACTAAACTTCAACATAAAAACTGTTTAAATGGAGAGAGCATTGGCATCCAATTCCGGATTTTTATTTTAAAATCTAAGTGAATAAATGTGCTGAAAATTATATCTACATGTGTAGGGCCCTGTGGTGGAGTAGTGCGAGAAGGGTTTTTTATGCTAGGCAGTGACAAACGAACTGACAGCGCACCTCATGGAAAGCGGTAATTGTCGCCCATAACATCTACGCTTTTTGTACGATTCAGTTAAGTTTTATGTAACTAAAATCCAGAACCGAAAATGCGTTGTCACTGTGTGAAATAAGACGAAATGCCTTATACCTGCTAAAATCTAAAATAACGAGAATGTGAGGACGTAATCATTATCTCATCTTCTTCATCCGAAAGACGCCCACTGCTGGTCATAGGGCTCCCCCAGAGATCTCCCAAAACGCGGCCCTGTACCGCGTACATAAGCCCACCCTCGCTGCGTCTTGTGGTTGCGACTTGAAAACATTTTTCTTTTTTAACTTTACTGCTTCATCGGCCATCTGTTCTGCGAGCTACGTGCCCTGCTCACTGCCACTTAAGTTTGGCAATCTTGTGGGCTACGTCGGTGACCTTAGTTACCTTGGTTAGTTTGCGAATCTCTTTCTGATTCGATAGCGCAATTATACTCCGAGAATAGAACTTTATATTGCTCTTTGAGTGATAGTTAGTACATTAACCATTTAGTACTTTACTTTTTTTAAGCTATAGCTACCTTGAGCTATGGCATAACTAGATCAGAGGGGCTCTATTGTTATCAGCCAATCGACAATCCGCTGGTGTTCCCCAAGGCCCAATACTTGGATCTTATCGGTGTATTGCTCATGAGTCACAGATAAAAATATGCGATTTTTTTAGATGTTTGCTTGCTAGTAAATAGTGCTGAAAGTAAGTCCCTGCGGTAACGGAGAGTTGCTAAAGACATTAATTAATTAATTTATTTATTACTTTTTTCTCAATACGTAATAACATATTTTAATATCTCGAGTCAAATCATGTGACTAAGACCTGTATAAGCCAAATGGTATTTGAACATAGCAGCCCAAATAGGCCAGGGCCTGTGCTAGGGCTAACTATTCTATTGAGACATAATTAGATGTTAAAAGATGTTAATGACTTGTTTAAGTCGGGCGTATGGTAATATTAAATTATCTTTTCACGGTTAGCACAAGTGTACTCTAGCGAGGAAAGGCGAGACTTAGATATTGCTATCTCTTTTATCTTAGTATTGATAGAAGGAAACAAAGGCTCTCTCGCGGCGTCACCTATGTTGCCGGCAAACTTGTGCTAGCCGTGCAGCTAGCTAGAGTTATCTCGCTCTCTCACACACGACAAGACCCGTATATAAACCCTAAGAAATTTCTATCGACTATTACCGCCTTCTGTAATAACCATCTTGGTGTTAATGATTTAGCAGATTAAGCAATTTCAATAGAGCGACTGCCATCTGACCTCTGTGACTAAGTTAACACGGGAACCTGATCTGATTAGATATGGTTACACATTCACTCGCCTGAATGTGCAGGTTTCATTACAATGTTTTCCCTCACCGTAAGAGCATTGGTACATGACCGCACTGGGGTTCGAGATACCTTCTGTGTTGGGCCTACAACAAAATGCGTGATATGAATGTAACCTGTTCTTACAGTTTTATCTCGATGCTTTATCTAGAAATATCTTACTGTTCCAGTGGCGATCGTCAAGCATGGCTTCGCAACACCGGCCGCGATGTACCAGCCAAAACTCGGGGAAAAGGTCGTTCCGACCGAAAAGTTTCTTTACATTGAGAAGTTACAACCCAAGTCTACCCGAGGCAATCCTAAGCAGAACTATCAAGTCAAACCTGAACTCAAAGAACGCATCACCAATGTAGTCTCAAGTATAGACTCTA
Organism: Blastobasis adustella; assembly: GCA_907269095.1. NCBI lineage: Eukaryota > Metazoa > Arthropoda > Insecta > Lepidoptera > Blastobasidae > Blastobasis > Blastobasis adustella. Next base: position 9,595,087 of record OU026140.1, read on the forward strand.
CATCTGAAGAGGAAATTTTGACCAATGTTGACCATCAAACTTTCCGAACGAAGAGGATAGGGAAATACGATGTACCCAAGGCCCCGTCCCCAGGCAATTCCTTGGCGCCATTGAACATTCCATGGACACATAACCCCACACCAAACGGCAGGAACCCCTACCAAGATCAAGGGAATGTTGTTGAAACTAAATACGAAAAGCCAGAATCGACCATTTTACCAACAGCTTTAAAAGAATTGATTGCAGCAATAGAGAAGTTGATAGTAGCCGTTGAAAACAAAGACAATGTTAATGACAAAATGAATGCAGAGACATTGACGTACAGTGGGAGGGTGAAACGTGACGTTAGCCTTTCCGAAACTAAATCATCCAACGCCACTACTGAGGCCTCGGTGAATAAAGATGTAGCCCAAGGTAATGAAACTCTAAAAGCGAAAAGCGCGGAGGGTGCTGCTACAAACGACACCGCACCCAATGCGCCACCTTGCACGCCTCCGACACGACGCTCCTTCGAGATGAGAAGTTCTCCAGAGATAAGGGACAAAATTTTAAATTATTTAAACGTGACTTATGGTGAAATCATGGCAAAGATCATCCCCATAGCACAAATCAAAGAGCAGTTCTCCAAAGATAACCTTTACAAAATCGGATACATTACAGCCAACGTGGACAGTTTACAAGCGAATATCATAAACTTAAAAAGGAATTTGGATCAGAATAAGAATGACTGGGAAGATAGTCAGATACTGGATCTGTTCGACAAGCTGATACAGTCAAATAAAGTGGTTTCCAAATTGATCGAAACACTGGCGTCCTATTCGAAAGATGCAAACGTGGTGACTCAGTTGGGCAATGTGTCTCCGAATTTTGCGTTTGAAGATGCCTCTAAGTAAATTTTCTTACCACCTAATTCAGTTTGCGCAGAGCTGGTACCTGTATTTGCCTATTTCGAAATAAAACAGCTACCCAATCCGTTTGTTGTCGATAACTAATACAATTTTCATGAACACAGTTTTGAAGAAATGCCGAATGAATTCAAACTACGCGTACTGTTTCGGTTGTGATCATGTTTTTAAAGTGATTTTTAGATTTTAGGTATTTACATAGTACAATCGATGATTCTGAGAGCAGCGTTGATGACTGAAAAACCACAGAATATTTATGAATAAAAATTGGCTACACAAATAAATATAGGAATATTTACTTTAAAGTACAAAATTTGGTAAAGTTTTTTTGTACCACAAAGGTGGCAAACAAGCTTGCGGCCTGCCTGATAGTAAGAAATCACCGCAGCCTATTTGGACGTTTGCAATACTGGTATTGTAAAGCGTGGCTGATACCCCTGGGAGTATCACGTGTCGTATAAACCTTTTCACCCCTTTCTTGAAGAACTCACGAAGAGTTCATTTCACACCCTTAGTATGCGTTTGGTATCCTAGTGGCGTTTATATCCCCGGAATAGTTTAATGCTATTTACAATTTATACAGACAGACTTCAGATTTATAAGTACTACAAAATCCAATGTACATACATTACCACATAATAAAGAGGCCCCTGTCCTGTCATTTATTAATTATCATCGTCCTAGCACTTTTCTCACCCTTTGCTAGGGTCCGCTTTCCTACCCATTCTTCTCCCAGTCTTCGGCATCCTCGCGTCGTAAGCCGTAAGCCCTTTCCTCAATTTATTAAGCACTTTAAACTCAACAGTAAGGGACGCCCCTGTCCTCAACGCACTTTCTTTTACCACTAAGGTGGCAAACAATCTTACGGCCTGCCTGATGGTAAGCAGTCACCGCAGCCTATGCGGACGTTTGCAATAACCCACGCGTTGCTGACCCGGTAAAAACCTTGTTACTCCTTTCTTGAAGAACTCCATGTTGTACTCTCCAGGGAAAACCTCTCCAGGTAGTTCATTCCACAACCTTAGTGTGCGTGGGAGAAAGTTCCGTCGGAGCCGCACAGTTCGCAACCAGTTTGGCTCCAAGGTGTGAGGATGAACTTCTGTACACGAACACACGTGGACAGGGACGTGTACATGTACACACAACGTCAATCTCAGAAGGGAGGCCCCTGTTCTCGACCTTTGGATCTCAATGTGTGGAGGCCCCAGGGGCCAGGGCCTGTCCTCACAACACACATGCACACACAACGTCAACCAGAAGGGCTATTGGCTATCTCAATGGACAACTGAATTTGACATCAAAAAAATCTTACACCACTCTAATTTGGTAGACGCTTTAGCCAGTGGTAAACGTAGATGACGTAGTGTAGATTTATCTAATGTCAAATTCAGTTGCCAACTGAGTTAGGCAATAGTTCCCCAGAAGAGAGGCTCCTACCATCAACATACAAGAAGGAAGATCCATTTAAGAGGGAGGGTCTTGATCTGCCTCACGTCACGTGGCCGTGGTCCAGAAAGAAGAGTGTGAGTACAGAAGGGACTGCTATTATTTTATTATAATTAGTAATATCCATTATTATATCAATATACTCCTTAAACTGATTTGTTGAATCTTTATTTCTATGAAACCATACCGCCAAATTCCTTCTGATGGAATTTTTAAATCTCACCAATGGGGGAGACTTCAGACTCTTTTCTCCGACATCAGAAGTAGAATGAAGATCCAACAACCTACAATGGAAATCATCACTTTTCTAATACTGTAGTTTTTTTTTTAGACGGGACTTACACGCGACGTACCTTTTCGATTTGTTTTCCCGACGTTTCGGTAGGGTTTCACCCACCGTGGTCACGAGAACACTGTGGTGGAGAATGGATTTTTTTGTGTCAGAAAGTTAAGGAAGAAAGTCACTGCTTTCTAGATTTCTCCGCTAAGAAAAATAATAAATTCAACCTGAAAAAAGGTTCTTTCGACTTATTTATTACTATTTGTTGGTATACTGAACATGACGTCACCGAAGCAGCTCCAGCCACGCTTTCAGCTCGAAGTTCCGTTTCCGCTCAATCCATGAGTCCATACTATTGACCGTCTCCGACATTATAGTAAAAGTACCATACAATAAAACCACAGTTTAAGAAACATTATCTTTAATTATTAACATAACAAAAATTAACCTTAAAATCAGTCTAATTATTTTAAATAATTATATTAAAAACGATAATTGTACATGAGCTCCTTTAACAGTCAAATGTTATACTAAAAAGAGTTTGCTCGCCCAATAGATGGCGTTGTTCCGTTATTCTAAAATATCTATCTAAACACCCTGCTCTGATTTCCTACTATTTCGTATACGTACTTACTCTAACTTGTTCATAGTATTTTTTTCTCTGTGCTTCAACACTGATAGATTGCACAGAACTAAGGCGATGCTTCTTCTTCTTATCGAGTCTATGAACTTAACTCTGACTTATACTTTATTCGCCCAGTATTCGGCGACGCATACAGCGTTTAAACTGGCCTGAATAAGTAAGGCCTCCATTGTACAAGTTTTAGGACACGCCGAGCATGAAACGAGGTGGTCCATGGTTTGCGGAGATATGCCACAGTCGCACTGAGAACTGTCATTTGTATATCCCCACTTAAAGAGATTTTCTTTACATCGACCTACCTGGGTTCGCAGCCTATTTAGCGCCTTCCAGGTCGGCCACGGAAGTTTGTTTCCTGGTGGGAGCTTTTAGTAGGAGGGATAAAGGCGGGATGATAAAATGCTATAGTAGGAGATCCGGCCATAGTAAAATCAACCCTCATCAAAGGGCTGAGTGTAAGTTTTGCTTCAACTTTACTTTACTATCGCGTTTGCGTTTACGTGAACAAAAAACTTCATTTACGTGCCACTAGATGGCGCTATACATTTTTCATACTAATGAGCAGTTTTCCAGTAGGTGTTGTCAGTTGGTTTCAAAAAGCATCAATAGATGGTGCTCCTACAATTTTGATATTTTTTTTTAATCTCTATTATTGTGGCTGTGATGTCATGCAGCCAAGTAATATTAACTTAAAAATAAAAAGTTAATTAATATAAACAAAACTTTTAAAGGTTGAAGGAAAGATAAAAATATATATATATGCGAGTAGGCATTATGTTCCATTTTAATACAAACCTTTTATATTTGAATTACGTTCATTCTTGATTCTAGCGTCCATGAAATGAACTGACTCAGTCAAATTGATGTATGTTTTTTTGTAATAATTTATTAAAACCTCTAAAATTGTTGAAAACCATTGATATAAACAATATTATCCAATACAGCGTACCCTGTGTTTATAACCTCTTCGCTAAGTACCTATTTCAAGCGATCTTCAACTATCAAAATTGTCGAGGCGCCATCTAGCGAGTGATTAGGGATGCTTTAGATACCCATTGGAAAACTGCTCACTTCCACATAACGCAAACGCGATAGTAAAGTAAAGTTAAAGCAAATCTTACACTCTGTTAATAAAAAAATCGTGCATTATACTAAAGAATATACTCAATTATGAAAAAAATTTGTGAGTTGTCTACTCTCACCATGGTCCTTCTATGGGATTGCCAAGGAGTCTTTCTACCCTGGGTTGCCTACTCTCACCCTCGTTCTTCCATGGGGTTGTCATGGAGCCAATCTACTCCCATCTGTTATTTAATCGAGTTATATGTCAAATGAAAGGTATTTCTTTCCCCTATCGAACAATATATGGTTGCCTAGGCAAAACTTGGTCAGATCGGAAATATCGGTGAACATTCATAAAATAAATGAATGAAAATTTATTTATGACAGTTCACCAATATTTCTGTTTGGACTAAGTTTTGCCAAGGCAACCATATATTGATGGATAGGGGACATATAACTTGATTAAATAACAGATGGGAGTAGATTGGCTCCATGACAACCCCATGGAAGAACAAGGGTGAGAGTAGGCAACCCACATATTTTTTTCTTAGTTAAGTATTTTTTTTTCATATAATGCACGACTTTTTGACCGCTAAATTAGGGGAGGTATTTTATGGCCGGATGTTAGACAATTAGGTAAGTTGACGCCAAATGGTTTAAGATATTAATCACAAGAACAAGCCTTGCACTAAAACCAACCTTAGGTGAAACCTAAACTCGCTAAGTCATTCTTAATTTAGGACACAGATTTTGTGACGCCTAAAAGCTGAGGAATATCTTGAGACTTCAACTTAAGCGTCGCTTAAGTTCTGTGCAATCGGGCATGAAAACTTATTTACCTCAATGGGAGATTTTAGAAGCCAATAAAAAATAAAAAATAGGTCAAATAATTGTAATAAAGGCCGTTGATTGGACACGATTCTCAAAAATAAATTATAACGAGACCGTTAGACATATAAAACTGTAGACATTTTGCGTTTTATTCTCAGAAAAGGTACTAAAACTAAGTATCTTTTCATGAAACATTTTTCCGAGTAACTTCGGTTACCAAAATAAATACTCGAGAATCTTGTCTAAGCAGCGCCATCTAGTGAGTCACGCTGAACTACACTTCTTACTTTTTAAAGAAGCTGTCTTAAAATCCCCCATTGGTGCACAACTTAAGTGTAGATTCTACACAAAGTATTTGTTTATACTTAAATCCTCGTATAGATAGTTCAACTCAGTTGTGCGTGCGCTTGTAAATATACAGCTTTCATTTATGTGGCAGTGACGCGACCACTTGGCGTGCCAATGGCGTGGCGTCATTGTGACGTGTCTGTATATGTACAAGGTTTACCCACACATAGGGCCGCGCGCACAACTGAGTTGAAATATCTTTACCTAGGTGTTACTGGCCCACCATCATCTTACTCTAAATAACACTGGTTCAGAATACAACTACAGTAAAATCTGTGGGAACCATGTTTTGAGCATACTCAGGTATTTAGGTAGGCTAAGTATTTAAAGCCGTGAGATACGACGGTTCCACAACACTGCGTTGCGTTATCGCAAAAACGGCACCGCACCGCCATACAATGCGGTGGCGGTACGCAAACAAATTTCGACGCAACGGCATCGTACAAGAAAACATCGAAAGCTTCAGTTTTTAGTGAGATATGTCCCAAAGGACGGTACGTTCTTCAATTATAGAAATGAAATATTCGGTGTCGTAATTAGTCATTTTCTGAGTTACGTGACTGTTCAAAGTGTGGACACTTACGCTGTCGTACGACCGTGGTCGTGTGACGAGCGGTTTTGAGGTCTTAAGCTATCAATAGATAGAGCGACTTCCGTCGTACGACCGTTGCCAATTAGGACAGCGCCTGAATGCCTGAATAATCGATAGCGCGTCGTCGCATCGCAGATTTGCACGGTGCGGCAACGCATCAGATAGTTCCGCGACGCGTTGTACGATGTCGTACATTTCCACGTGCCGCAGTGTTGTGGCCAGGCCCTTAAATCACTGAGATCTATTTGTGGATTGAGCTTTCTTCAAGGATTTGGGAAGGATTGAATCCAACACCACGTTCGCTGCACTAACTTTTGAACATCTGTGAAAAATATTGTTGTATTCATAAACTGGACACATTCAAGGAATAACTCTTTACATCTCTTTACGTTCCACGCCTAAAAAGTTGCACATAGGGCTCAACATGAGCTCTTATAGCAGGACCTAAACAGAACTGCCCTACTTAGAAGGAGACAATCTTATGTGACACTTATAGCGCTGTCTAGTTCTAAGCAGGGCAGTGCTTTTTAGGTCTTGATATAAGAGCTCATTTGGATAAAATGTTGACAAGAAGATCGATGGAACGCGGGGAAGAACTGGCGTTTTGACATTTGCATTTGTGTTTTGGCGTTTTATGTGCGGTAATCCAACCCTCACACCCCGTTAGAGAAAAGCCGGTTCGCTAGAGCCACGTCCATCTGTCAGCAGGGCCCTAGGAACCGCGTGCGGAGGCCCTACCGCCTACTCTTTACGGTTGCATTTGCGATAGCTTTATGAATGCATCTCGCTCGCTCCATTCAAGGCGCCTTTCGCGAGCGAGCGAGATGCCAAATCATTAGCGATAGCATTCGAGTTAGGCGGTTGCCCAAATAAGATTGGGCCCAGGGATAGTGCCGCCATCATCACAGCCCACAACAGTCCACTGCAGCTAGGGCCTCTCCCACGAAAGGGGAGGGCATTGCCATAATCTCCATGCTCGGCTGGCGGGTTAGAGATCGCAGTATTGTAAATATAACAATGGAAAACGCTGCTGCACATTTTCCAGTCTACTGACTACTATCATACCCCCTATTATTACCCCCTTAGGTATTTTTTTTATTTATTCGTATAGCAAAAATACAGTATACGAGAAACACATTCATTCAATCCCCTTAGATATTAAATCCTATTATTTTTATTATAAAACCAACCTGGGAAACATGCTATCGCATCGAAGCTCGGTCCAGCCCGTGAGAGCCTCATATATCATGGTGTCCAATGCCTTTTCGGGCGGCAGTTCACCAGTCAGCATTCTTAGCGCCACGCTGCGAATAGGAAAGCCTTTATTTATCTATATATATAAAATAAAGTCGTGTTTGTTACAACACTTATAACTCGAGAACGGCTGGACCGATTGCCATGGTTTTTGATTTGTTGGATTTGTTTCCGTCCCGAATAGCAGAATACATCTTAAAAACAATGAAAACTCGATATGTGTAATGAATACTTAATCATTTCAAAAAGTGTAAATGTCTTTTTATAGGTTGTCTATGATAGGTTGTCTATGTTATCTATGTCTCGAAAGTTCAGGCACTGTCATAGATCTAGGATAGTACCAAAACACATGCTATATCTATGGGCACTGTTATTATATCTGGTGGTTTTATGCGAGTGCACATTTTAATAACAATGCCGCGTCCTAGAAGATCTAATCTTTCCCAGCGAAGCCGTAATGCAATTAGGCAACGGAATATCGCGAGTCAATTATCTGATGGAGAACGAGAAATTGCACGAGAACAGCGCCGCGTTAGTATGGAGCAAAGAAGGGCCTTAATTCGTGCTTCTCAAACACAAGAGCAAAGAGAGGCAGCCCGTGAAACGGCTAGGTTAGAAACGAGAAATCGTCGAGCTTATCGTACAGATGAACAGAGGAATAATCTTCGAAGTGCAAGAAGAAATGGTTCAAGTATTGATTTGAATCGAGCAGCGTTTCTGTATGATTGCACCATCGACTACAGCTTGCATCGTTTAGTTTGCATTGGTCCAATGGACGTTGTTTGCCAGCATTGTGGAGCATTGAAGTTTGCTGGTGAAACGCCTGGTTTGTGCTGCCTTAGTGGTAAAGTGAAATTGCCATTATTGGTCCCGCCACCAGAGCCATTGTGCTCCCTGCTTTATGGCGAAACACTAGAATCACGACATTTTCTAGCGAACACTCAAAAATACAATGTCTGTTTCCAAATGACTTCATTTGGGGCGGAAATTATCGAAGAACACGGATATAATCCGACATTTAAGGTAATTTATTAAACTTTATTTTCTGGGTAGGGGTAGGGTAGGGGTAGGCTAGGGGTAGGGTAGGGGTAGGGTAGGGGTAGGGTAGGGGTAGGGTAGTTGTAGGGTAGGGGTAGGGTAGGGTAGGGTAGGGGTAGGGTAGGGTAGGGTAGGGGTAGGGTAGGGGTAGGGTAGGGTAGTTATGGTGGTGCTGCTGCTAATTGACTCTTCCTCAATCGGTCCCTCTATGCGGATCGTGACTCTGTTGACGTAGCAAGGATGTTCTCGATTGGTCTCATTGTTTTACGTTCATCAAAGCCTAAATTAGTTCAGCTAAAAAGTAACACGACATTCATTGACTGTTAGGCGGTACGAAGTTCGCCGGGTCAGCTAGTTACTAATAAATTAGAGATTTACTTCACTCAAGACTATTTGGTCGACACAGGCGACCGAAGAGCTGTAGACAAATTTCGTAACTCTGTTACCAACAATTCTCTGATGTCAGTTATTGAAATTGTTACTTCTGCGATTACGTACGATCGATTTAATAGTTTCAGTTATTAATTAGTATTGCAATGGAACTGAATCCATGAAATCGATAATACGGAATCGCAAAAGTAACAATTTCAATCATTGAAATCAGAACATTGTTGGCAACAGCACTACATAATAAGCCTACTGGCAGCTACCTCTCGCAAAGAACAAGCATTGCTATTCGGTGAGGTAATGCTGCCAGCATCTTGAGTACGCTTCCAAATGGCCCAATGTTTCAAAAATTTTTAAGTTAGTTAAATTTTTTATACATATTTGGAAGACACAGCGTGGGTAGGCCCCCCACAAGGGGGACTGACGACCTGGTATAAATCGCAGGTACCAGTTGGATCCGGAAGGCACAGAACCCTATACCCAGCTGTGGGTGTCTTTTGGCTGATATTCACATACGGCCCACAGAAAACCAGCGCTGAGAGACGGCTCGCGGTTTACAGCACAAGCTGAGTGGGACCCTTTTGCACTGACGTTACTTACCTACTTACTACATACGACAATCCTTTTTTCCTTTTTTTTGTATTATGATTTTTAACTTTGTGTATATCTTTTCGTGTCGCGGTGTCTTGTGGCAATAAATGTCTTTATCCATATTCTTATTCTTAAGGTAGCCAGTGAAATTACATTTATGAGGCATTTCATCTTAGTCCTCACAGTGACAACGCACCTGCGGTTCTGCAGTTTTGTTATCTGCAACCTAAATGTATGAATTGTAGATGTTATGGGCGACAGTTACCATTTACCCTCAGGTGGGCTGTCTACTTATTTGTCACTGAGTAGCAATAAAAATGTATGTCGGGCCCGGTCCGCTCACCCGTTGATCCGGGCCATGGCGCCGTAGGGCGGGTGCAGCCGCGCGGTGGCGACCAGGTTCCGGCAGTACAGCAGCCACACGCAGTCCAGCTCCGTGTAGCCGAACGAGCTCTGGAAATCAGACCGTGTGTTTCTAGGACGGTTGAGACACCTACTCTGACAAGACCAATACAACACCGAGGAGGTGAGAACCTTTTCAAATTCGGATTGTTATCTTGGCGTCAATATCCCTTGACCATGATCCAGGACAGATCCAACCAAAGTTGATTAGGTAGATCGCCGTAGTGCTAATGCTATGCGATCTATATGACCTTGTTAGCAGGGAACCTGAAGAGGTTGGAACCTTGAATTGGATTGGACCTGACCAGGCGCTTAAATGGACAGGTAACCCCACGACAATTTCCCTCTCCGTAAAATCATCCGTTAGTGTTCAACTAATGTACCTACATATCTCAGAAAAAGTCATTGGTACTTGTTTACGAGCTACCCACTAGCCATTAGGCTATTAACGCTCCAAATATTGCAGCCTTATAATGCAGTAAAAATATTTTCCGTTTCGGTGTCTCTTCAATGCCTTATCTGCAGGTGTTGCAGCGCTAGCCCATTGGCGCCGCTGTTCTGCGACAGCTGCAGCTGCATTTCGACTCTACTCGTGCTGGTATTTATATAGTGCTGATGCTCCAAAGAAGCTATATTTGACAAACTGGACTCTTAAAAACATGGCGCCCAGATTGGGACCTAAAAAAGTGGCGCCCTACAAGGGACTTCTTATAATATAGTCTACACTCGTGAGCAAATAAATCGATTAACCTCTTATTTTTCCTTATACGCTGATTGATTACCTCTGTATTTAATTAATTTGTTCAATACATCCACGTTAAGCCATACAATATTTGTATAAAATATTATGAGATTCCATACTAAAACAGCTGAGCTAAATCAGAGCCGCCTAAGAAAAATATTGTCTGGCGTAAATTAATCGTGATTTAATACAGATGTTATAATTGTCTTATTGACTATCAAACCGCGAAACCCGAGTAAAAAACTATTAGGTATGACTGATTTGTAACGCCAGAAATGTATGAGCGCTAATCGAAAAATATGGGTTGAATCGATTTTCTTGTTCACCAGTATAGTATGTATGTAAACTCTTTATTGCGTTAGCTATATAAAGAACATTAACAAAAGAAAATTAATAAACACTATCATATGTAGTTATCTAGCGCCATACCTGCAGGTGTTGCAGCGCCAGTCCGTTGGCGTCGCTGTTCCGCGACAGCTGCAGCTGCACGTTCGCATTCACGGATTCCCGGTTCGACAGCTGGGTGAGGATTATTCTGGAACAATAACAATCATCATCATCTTGGCGTTAATGTCCCGGTTGTGCTCTCACGCACGAGGTCCAGGGGTCCGCCTTGACCATAATCCAGGATTTGGCAGATCAGGTAAATACAGTGGGGCGACTGCCATCTGACCTCCGTGACCTTGCTACCTGGAGGAACCTGACAGGATTGGATCATGATTACACATTCAGTAGCCTGAATGGGTAGATTTCATCACGATATTTCCCTCACCGTAAGAGTATCGGTTAGTATACAACTAGTGCACAATACTCAGAAAAAAGTGATGGGTACATGGCCGCTGTAGAATTCAAAACCGGCACATCTCTCTTACGAGTCGGATACCTTAACCACCGAAGCTCCAGGTTCTTTAGTTAATAGTATATAACAATGAATGTATGAAAATGAATGAACAATATTTATTTATTTTTAACAATTTCCTTAAAATCACTGTGATTGGAGTCTTGTAAGCTGAGTAGCCTGTGTTAGAAGACAATAACCATGCTAAGTGCTTTAAAACTTACTTGGTATTCTTATAGGCGCGGCCGAGATGTATGGCGGCGCGGGCGGTGCTCATCCCCACCTCCAGTATGTTCTCCAGCAGGCTCTTCCCGAACTCGTAGTAGTCCGACGGCGATTCGTGCCGGCTGGACGGCCTCTTGCTGTTAGTAAGTAAGTAAGTAAGTACTTTATTGCAACAACATAGCCTATGGGCCAGTTTATCCTTTTCGGATATACAATAGTTAGATATGCTTACACTTCAACAACATATATACAGTTAACTTGATTAATGTTGACAGATGTGATGAAATATAATCTGTGGTATGAAGCCGTGAAGCTGTGAAGGCGATGCTTCGATTTCGGCGTCAATTTGACAGATTGACAAATTAGTCCGCGGTATTGTGCTAATTTAAATAAAGGTATACACATTCCCCCACAAATTTCTAGACCGGTTAATGTTAACTATTAATTAACCCTTAAACATTCCTCTTTTATCTATGTCTTGGACAAGTTTTTAAAAATTATTATTATTAAATTGTGAGTATGTATGATATGTACTTGTGTATTTTAACTAACATGTATTATGTTGTAGATTTGTTACAGTCAAGGCTTAAAAAAAATAAGTCTTCAGATCAACTGCCAATAAATTGTGTTAAGTATTATTATCCTTGACGTTGGCGAAATTATTGTCAAACGACAGTGGAAGCCATAATTTATAAAGAAGAAGAAGATCGACATCAGCTTCTATTTGAAAGATTTATGAATAAGTCCGTGCCGTGGTAGTTGGCACACTTCTCTAGCGCAATGTAGGAACGGTCAGCACCATCTATGTGCGGATTCTCGCCAACCTTGTGTTCGTGTACTCGTTATGTCAGTATTGTTGAGTTTCCCTATTGGAGCGATAGATGTCGCTACACCTATGAGCGGCACCATGTCTCTAGCCTAGCTATATACTTATCATGCTTGTAGTTAGTTTGATAACCACGGGACTTAAAAGATAATACGCTGGAACTTCTGTTGCTGGAGTTGGATGAACTTCTTTTAGGTACACGTTGACACTTGTCTCTAATCGTCTGTAGACGAGCGTTAAAAAGCGATGGCCAGTGTAACGTCGTTTAAACCTAACCATGGCGAATCTAAGTAGGCACCTGTAATTTTGTTCATTACGCCGTCAAGCCCAATTGAATCATAAATGAACATACACTAAGCAAATGATACTTAAATGCTTCTCCAAGCCTGACTGGACTCTCGGTTTCACAATTTCAAACGTTCCGCCTCAGTTGTCAACGCGTATTGCACGCATTTACATTTACGCATCAGACAGTACATTGGCTAATTTGGACTTCTTGCATGCGTACGACAGAGGCGTCGCTTATAATGCCATTGATTTATTGATTGATGTAATCTTTATTGTAAAAAAATATACATTTTAAATAAATGTTACAGAGGTATGTACAACGGCGGCCTTATTCCGCAGAGGGATTTCTTATAGTCAACCTTTCTGAGATTGAAAGGAGAAGTTGTGAGGCAGAAGAAGTGAGCGTACCACAATTTAGAGAAAGTATTTTAAAAATATTTAAAAGAAATAATTATCTACATTAACACAACAATAATCAATAACTTGTTTAAGGTTAATAATTACATAAGAATAATAATAAGATGACCGAATTTGCGGTGGACCAACGACCTGGTAAAGATCACAGGTGGCTGCGGAAGGCACAGGACCGGCCGCCGTGGAGATATCTGGGGGAGGCCTATGCCCAGCAGTGGACATCTTTCGGCTGATATGATGATTATGATGATGAATATTAAGATATATCTACCGGCTCTAGCCTAACTAAATTCACACCGACTCACCTGTTGCTCGCTGCTTCGTGACCGTCGATCTCGTTCTGCTTCGCCTCGATCTGACTCGGTTCCAGGAATAGGGCGTTGAATGCGAACACGTCGGGGTCCTTCAGCATTTTGATTCGGGATGTTTCCTGGAATTGGTATTCATTTTTTTATTTGGAACACGAAACAGTTACATAATTAGAATGAGTAGCATAGATGCCTTATATATGAATAACCTAATATGGAACCAACGACAGTATCCACAGGGTAGTTATCAGAATTCATTAGTGTAGGTAGATAATACTATGAAATAGTTCCGATGTACTTAAAATTAACAGAAATTAACCTAAAAAGTCATACGACGCTCCACAAACCTAGGTAATTAAAGTGACAAACTTTCTTTCAAACTTAATCATTTCCGTGACAGATAAAAGACATATTTCCACTAAAACAGCCCTATGGAGCGCCAAATTATTCGTGGATCAGGTATGTGAAACTATACAGTAGCCACAGCTAATATAGCGTCATTCATTATCATTATCCTAACGTCCATCACGGCTTAGGCCGGGGTCCGCTTTAAAAAATGTTTTCCTCCACTTCGCATGGTCTTCAGCATCCTCCCGTCGCGTCGTAAGCCATTGGTTCTTATAACCGATGTAAGTTTAACTTGTTTAATAATAAAATTGGCGACCCGTCCCGACTTCGCACTTACAGTAACCTTAACAAATTATACACTTAAACCTTCTTAATGAATAGCTCTCTCTATTTATGAAAACCGCATAAAAATCCGTTTAGTATTTTTTTGAATTAACCGCGAACAGACAAATAGACAGACGCGCGTGGGATTTTATTTTATAATATAGTATAGTTTTCGATCTTTTTTTTCACGTTTGACTGGTAGATAAGGCTACTTTAGCTTTAAGTCCGCCAATGTACCTTTAGTGCATAAAGTTTTAATAAATAAATAATAAATAAATATGTAGTAATGATAGTGATGATAAAAAGAGGAAATTTGCTCACCTGATTCTCCCACGCCATCAGCTGAATGTTATGCAGCAACATTACATCCAAAGTCAGTATCCCAAAAGACAGTAAATCCGTACTGTTCGTCACAATGACCTTCCTACTATGGTTCCCCAAAGTATAATTATCACCGAAGTACAAATCTTTCAGTTTATTCATTATTATTGTCACATTCCCTTCTACTAAGCTAGCGTTCAATGCCGTTAGTAACTGAGTAAACTCTGTGCCGTTCCTCTTTGCTTTCGTCGAATTCCTTCCTTGGAAATCTGAGTCTGTATTTATCCACTCGTGCAGTTCTTGAACTTTCTCAATCAAGTAACTAGTCATTGTGTTGCTTTGCATATAGTCATCGTACAAGTTTTCATCATTGTAATATTCTTCATAATCAATTTCATGCTTTCTTTTCACATATCCGTCCATCATTTTTATTACATCTGGCAACGTAGGCTTGAAATCTGGGACTTTATCATTTCGTTTCACATTATTTGTTATAGACAGTTGCGTCTGTACATTGGGCAGTAGATTGTCTTTAACATCGTTCGCTGTGAATTGTGTCTTCATCTGCGCTGTTAAGACGTTCCTGGTTTCGATTTCTTCATTCTGTCTCGACGTATGTCTGAACGCAGGATATTTCGCGTGATCCTTCTTCTCTATCTTCTTCTGTGCGTGGTATAAATGGTCATCGTGGATTGGATGTATTTGCGGCTTAGAAATTAGCGTCTTCTCAGCTTTCTTACTATCAATTTCTACCTTAATATTGACGGTCTTTTTTGTAACTGGTTCTTCGTTAATATTTTCGTCTACATCACTGTCCAAGTTATGTAATTTCTTTCTGTTTCCGACCACGTTTTTAAACATGTTAATTTTTTGTAGAACTGGGTTTTCCAGGTCATCTTCTAAGTCAGAGGGCGTCGTTGTGTCTGTTTCTGGCGTCGTGTCCGGGATCCGGGGTATCGGATATGGCTTGGCATAGATTGGTTCCTTAGGAATTAAAGGTATTGGGTTTTAGTAATATAAATACCTAATAACAATGCAGAATTCGATATAGAATAAAAATCTTTGATTTACAACAGTTTATTAATTGAAAAAAAAAATGATAGCCGTAATTTACGGATGATGACTGATGACAGGTGACTGCTACGTCGCAATACGTTAAATCGAAATCATATGATCTCAAAAGGTGGACTCGTCTTTGTTCAAGTATTATAATAAACTTGCCATGTTGGTATGTATGTAACGATTTAACAACAGCACAGGAGTTTGATTTTTATGGTCATGCATTAAGCTCTTGTATTGAACCTAGGAGCGTCGGTGGTTTAGCGAGAGATACCCGGTTAGAATCCCCCTGCGGCTATGTACCAATGATTCTTTGAATTGAATCCTAACCGATGCTCTTACCTCGATGAAACCTGCACATTCAGGCGATTGAATTTGTAATCATGATCCAATCTGGTCAAGTTCCCCTTGTAGCAGTGTCACGGAGATCTGATAGCAGCCGCTCCACTGTAATTATCTGACCTGCCGGATCCTGGACCATGTTCAACCGGACCCCGGGCTCTCATGCGTGAGAGCACAACCGGGATATTAACGCCAAGATGAGAGAGATTATATGGAGATACAGTCAACTTACAGCCGCCGCGGCCTGGTACAGCTCCCGGGAGTAGTCGGTCCCCCAGCGGGTGAGCGCTACCGTGGCCACCACCAGCGCTGCGCAGACTGCGAAGCAGGACGCCGAAGCGATCACCCAGACTTTCAGCGGTACCTGAAATATCAGTTGTGAGGCTGAATGCATAGAGGAAAAAGTTTTATACTAAATAAATATGCTTGGACAAATTCACACAGCGCCATCTAGCCCCAAAGTAAGCAAAGCTTGCGTTATGGGTGTTAGACAACTGATAAACTACTTATATATATATATTTTTTTTTATGTATACTTATTATACACACTACACCCAGACCCGTAACAGAAATTAAAATTCATAATTTAAATTTCTGCCCGCCCGGGAATCGAACCCGGGACCATGTTGACCAACTGAAGCACTCAACTCGTCACACTAAATTTAGTTACTAAAATTTACTAAATGTAAAGTCATGATCATCATCATCATAACACAGCAAATAACAGTCCACTGCAGGCTTAGGGCTTCTCCCACGGTTATCACCATAATCGCCACGCTTGGCAGGCGGGTTGGAGATCGCAGTGTTATAAACATAATAATGGAAAGCGCTGTTGCCCATTTTCCTGTCTACGGAGACTCTAGCTAGATCGTTTGCTTTGCACACTTTAGTCACACGACACCAACGAGTGTAAGGGGTTGGTGCTATTCTATTCTGCCAGACACCACACGGCCAATTATCATCATTATGCTAGCGCTTAAGCCAGGGTATGCTTTCTTACTAATTTTTCTCCACGCGTCATAAGCCGTTGGCTCTCGCATCCGACTCGGCGATGTCAATCCATCGCTTCTTGTGCATCTTTCCTGAGGCTGAATGTGTTTAGGGCCAATAGTGTTACAGTGTTGTGTACTGGTTTCAATTTTATCCAATTTACAACGATTGCTGTTGATTTGAGTTTAGGTTGTTACAAAAAATGCAGAATCGCTGGTCAACAATAATGCAGTTGCTGTAACGCATAAAATTTGAATACGTAGCGGTTCAACCACTGGTGAGTCGAACTTGATATTTAAAACATAGTTTTTTTCTTTCCTCTATGTATTTTCTTTTCATGTTGCTTGTCGCTATTATTTATAATTCATGCAAGCACGCCGCATCGTCGATGCGGGCGATAAGCGCACGTTAGTGACAGTGAAACTGACAAACAGTCCGCGCAGGCAGCCATACCAAAGAGCATCTAGGGTATGTTCGTTACCTCTGTCTAAGGTATATTACTTCCAGTCAAGTGACTAGCTGACTTGACTAGCCAGCGGTGGGTAAAAACATCTCCAACGGTTGCCGCTCGCTCGACGATGCCGCGGCGCGTACCATTGTAGATTGTATCACATTTATAATTGTTGTATAAAAACTCAAGTTGATTAAATATATTTGAAGTTAGGCGGACCGACTCGTAGAAAACTTACTTATAGCAAGCATAAGTTCATTATGCTTGCTATAAGTAAGTTTTCTACGAGTCGGTCCGCCTAAGTCTGAGGAGTTTGCTTGGGTCAGTACCATCGCCTTTTCTTTTTCTGACGCTAAGCAACAATGCTTGCATTGTTGTGTTCAGGTTTGAAGGAGCCAGCGAAATTACAGGCATGTGGTATTTCATCTTAGTCCTCACAACGTCAACGTACCTGCGGTTCTGCATTTTTGTTAACTACAACCTAAATGTATGAGTTTTAGATGTTATGGGCGACAGTTACCACTTACCATCAGGTGGGCTGTCTGCTTGTTTGTCACTAAGTACAAAAAAGGCACCTATTCTGCCGGACTCCACACAGTGTAGTAAGTACTTAGTAGATCACAAAGCAGTCAGAAGTTAATCTATTATTTGCCATCACACATTGCCTAGACCCCTACGTAATCTCTTCCGTTCAATTACCTAACTAATGGTTGGCTAGTGAGCGGCGCTGTCGCAACGTCAGGTTCGATTCCTGTCTTGGTCAATTTAATGCTTGCTTACCTGCTGCCGGTTGCTAAAGACTTGTATGGCGAGACATGTAATAGTAGATAGGTACGTCATCCAGACTGTGTCTAAGTGACTATGTTCAAAATATAATGTATCCTACATTTCAATCAAAACGAGATATTTTTATAACCTTATTATGGTTTCTTGGAATTTTAAGTCTTCTAATAACCAAAAATGAAATATTCATAAAATATACTAGAAATCATCAATTATTATATTATTATCTCCCGACGCGAAAAAAGAGAGGTGTTATAGTAAGGATCTGTTGCTCTGTGTATCTGTGATTTGATCCGGTTTTCTGTAGATACCTATTTGAAAGCCAGTTTCATTTTCAGTTGTCATTTCTGTGTTTCCATAAAGTCGGTTCAGTAGTAGAAAATATTTGAATACATGTACACTTGGTTAGGGGTTATCTGACTTTTTTAATTTTTCTAATAAGCCGTTTTCAAGTACAGCTTCCAAAAATTGCACATAGATGGAGCGCTCTAAGAACTCAAACATTATTGTCATCTTTGGACTATATGGAGCTGTTGTTATAGTTACTAGGCAAATCATAAGTGTGACTGTCATCATTCGTTGCCTCAGAACAAATTAAACCGCGTTAAAACACTAGTTATTATTTAATATTAGCTAAAGTGCTACAAATAAATTGCTAAAATTTATTTATTTATTTAAACTTCATGGACGATGAAGTACAAAGGCGGACATAAAGTAACACAGCTGTATCTTCCGGTTAACCAGAAATAGATTAATGACATTTATAAAATTGAGTACCAAGGCGCACTTAAATTTTAAAATCGTTAAATTAATAGATCCAAAATGATTTGCATCGAAATAAAGATAAATATCAATACAGCCAAGAGATTATGATAAAGAAGAAATTATGGTAAAGCAACTTTGAAAACAGCTCATTGTTTACATCGATGGAAAGTTGGTTTGAGTTGAGGCAGACAGGGATAAGCTCGCCTTTGCATTATAAACTGTATTTTTATTTCCTGTAATGTTATAAATTGCTGCAATGAAGTGATTACATACATACATACATACATACTACTTACTGTGGTCTTAGTCGGCAATGTGATCCTCTCCCTCAATACAGGCCTTGGCGGGAGTGGCCGTCGCGCCTTCTCCTCGCTGGGTCGTACACGGGGCGTACTAGTGTACGACGGGGTCCCGGAGGCATAACTATCATTGCGGTAAGTTGTCCCAACGGGGTAGTCTTTGGGGTAACTTGTCCCAGCGGTGTAGTCTTTGGGGTAACTTGTCTCGCCGGCATGATCTATTGGGTAACTTGTCCCAATCGTGTAGTCTTTGGGGTAAATTGTCCCAGCCGTGTGATCTTTGGGGTAAGTTGTCCCAACGATGTAGTCTTTGGGGTAACTTGTCCCGCCAGTGTGATCTTTGGGGTAAGTTGTCCCAACAGTGTAGTCTTTAGGGTAACTTGTCCCAACGATGTAGTCTTTTGGGTAACTAGTCGCAACGGGGTAGTCCTTAGGGTAACTTGTCGCAACGAGGTAGGCCTGGTCTTTAGGGTACCCCCGACTCCAGTCGGTGGTCACGGTGGCCATGCTACTGGAGGAGCTGGCTGATGATGGACGCTTCTCGAATTCGTGCTGGAACATTATCTGGAATTGGTATAAGTTGGTTTTAATACGAAGGTTCGACAGAACGCTCGCTCGCGTCTGTGTCCGAGCGGTATCCGACTCGTAAGCGAAAGGTACCGGGTTTGAATCCCAGTGCGGCCATGTACCAATGATTCTAAGTACATTAGTTTATTAGAATGCTAACCGCCGCTCTTACGGTGAGGGCAAACATCGTGATGAAACCTGCACATTCAGGAGACTGAATATACATATAACCATGATCCAATCTGGTCAGGTTCCCCTAGTAGCCGGATCTCGGAGGTCAGGTGGCAGACGCTCCACTGTAATTATCTGATCTACCAAATCCTGCATCATGGTCAAGGCGGACCCCGGGCCCTCATGCGCGAGAGCACAACCGGGTCATTAACACCAAGATGATTATTTATTACATTTTGTCGACAAAACGTTCTCTTGCACTAAATACGTGGATGTGGAATGAGCTCATAGCCACCGTAGTTCCATTGGACTATGACATGGGATTGTTGAAGAGGTATATTAGAGGTTCCTTTGGATGTGGGTAACGTCGCTATCCATCAGGTGAGTTGAGGTCAAATGCAAGCCTATTGAAAATAAAAAAAAACGTTGCTGGGCATTGGTGAAGCCCCAGGCGGCTGTAAGTCGGTGACCAATTTCCATTAGGTGTCTTGCTCGCCTGTTTCCCTGCCGTATAACATAAAACGTTTGATGCAGTGGTGATTTCTCTTAGTAGCCGAGGTTGGCGTAGCCAAACAAAAAAAAAACACAGTATTTAAATAGATATTCACTACACGTTACTCGAGACCATGACGCATGCAACTGCGTCGAAATATCGAAGTCTTTATTTCTTTATTGTGTGCAATAAATAGTTAAATAAATAAATTAATATGTGTGACTAGTGGGCCGGTGCGACTTCGTTCGCGTGGCGTTCTAACTGTACCCTGCACCTACACTATACTTGTGCTAGCCGTGCTGATCTTCCAAATCCTGGATAATTGTGAAGGCGGACGCCGGGCCCTCGCTCGCGAAAGCACAGCCGGGACATTAACGCCAAGATGACAGTTGTCATAATCTCCACGCTTGCCGGGTTGAAGATAACATAAAACACAGAACAAAAAAGCTGTGGTAGTTCTTGACCACAGAGGTCCCAGCTGGTCTTTTAATATTGTATATGCTTATATGCTTGGACAAATTCACATAATGCCATCTAGCCACAAAGTTAGCGAAGCTTGTGTTATGGGTGTTAGATAACTGATAAACTACTTATTTACTATTTTTTTATAAATACATACTTATTAAACATACTACACCCAGACCCGTAACAGAAATTAAAATTCATCATTTCAATATCTGTTCGGCCGGGAATCGAACCCGGGACCTCTGCGTGGCGACCGGCATGTTAACCAACTGGACCACTCCGGTCGTCAAATATAATAGTTAGAGACCACCCGTGTTCACAATTTCATTTCTTTCATTTCGACGGAATGCATGACGCCGATCGCCATTTAAGTATTGTCTCGAAGCTTTGCACGTTCGCGCGCTGTGAGATTTGTTGTAACGTTTCTACGGGTGTCATTGGTCTCAAATTAGTCGTACATGAGAATCATGTAGCGTAGACAATTCTGTACATAGCTCTTTGTACGTCTTAACTCGCCTACGACATCCATACGTCAGACAGACGACCGGCGACGCTAGCGTGCCGGAGATTTTTTTTCTTTTTTCTATGGCCTATGGCGGTGGTGCAGCGCTGAGCGTTTTATTTGTTTATTGATGTAAAATGATTTTAATGTTTATGTACCTTTAGACATTCATGAGCGTTTGTGAAAAACCTAAACTGAATATATAATAAACGTATTTTGAATTGATTGATTTGATGTAAGCAGCAGCAGCGTTTTCCATTGTTATATTTATAGCACTGCGATCTCCAACCCGCCTGCCAGGCGTGGAGATTCTGGCAATAATCTCCCCTTTTGTAGGTGAGGCCCTAAGTCCTGCAGTGGACTGTTATGGGCTGTGATGATGATGTAACTCTGTAAAGTAAACGACCTAATCTATTCCACACCAAAGTTTTCGCATAATTTTCGGCATTCCACTTGCCGCTGGGCTGTGTACCGGTCTCTGTGACCAATCAGGACTGCTATCGTCACGCATCGTGACATAATCACTTCAGCATGATAAAGGCGCCGTATCGGAGGCGACAGCGGAATCACTTTACTATATTACTGTTAATCTTCCAAATAAATAAAATAAAATAAATAAATAAATAAATAAAATTACTAGCCGTTCTCAGCGGCTTCAACCGCGCGCAGTTCGGATGCACGCCGAACGTGTTCCATACCTTAGCCGTACGCATTAAAAAAGTTAACCCACAGGAATCAAAATAGTAAATAGAAATGCCAAGTGTGGCGTCAAACTATGGAGTACGAGTACTATCTCTCAGGTATCAGAAAGTGCCAGATACTTTGAGCAAAAGTTGACTTTCGGGTTAATAGCGACAAAGTCAAATACACAACTGAGTTGAAATATCTGTAAAATATTTTGATTTCAAAGCTGTTTCTACCAAAATGACAGCTCCGATCAGTGGAATGCAAAGAAATTAGAATGTGGGATAGAATCATCGAAATATTGTTGCATATCATGATGGAACCTTAGCAAGTACGACAAGTATCAGTCCCGTTCTGATGTTCTACAATCTTTATTCGACTTGAAGGAAGGCTTAATAAACCCTTAACGACTCAAGACTTGGAAGTACTACCTGTACTATTCCTATACCTACTAGACGCTTGGCAACTGAATGTTCCCCTGTTTACGGGGTCACGGAGGTCAGGTGGCAGTCACTCCAGTGTAATTACCTGATCTGCCAAATCCTGGATCATACTCAAGGCCGCGCGTGGGAGCACAACATGAAAGGAACGACTATGGAGGATGGAGGTATGTTTGTATTTTTTTTTGTTAGTCAGAATCAGGAAAACAGAAAGCCAATCACAGACTCTTACTCCATAGATGTAATTTATAAATAAAAAGTTACAATAAAGAATATAATAAGTCATTTGTATAGATATAGTTGTGATGGATTGACAGTGTACATTATCTATAGGTCGAGGCTCCACCTATGCTCTATGTCCAATATCTTTGATCTACAGTTCTGTAATCTATAAGTAAGTATCATCATCACAATCATCATAACAGTCCATTGCAGGACTTTGGGCCTCTCCCACGAAAGGCCTTAGGTTATTGCCATAACCTCCACGCTTGGCAGGCGGGTTGGAGATCGCAGTGTTGTAAATAAAACAACGCTGCTGCCCATTTTAAAGCCTACGGAGCTATAACTTTTGCCTCGAAAACATTTGTCGCCTGGTACGACACCCACGAGTGTAAGGGGTTGATGCTATTCTACTCTGCCGGACACCACACGGTCAATAGGTATCTATAGCAATTTCTAAAGAAAACATGACTTCGAAAGAATGTCAATAAGCTATTTCTATTACAGGAATTAATAATATAATCCTGTGAACTGTAAATAAGTATCTACAATTACTTTATTTATGCATTCTTCCACTCGTAACTAAATGGATTTCCTTTATAGAGGAGTACACACGACAGCATCCATTGTGACGTTAGCTTTTATATTGGTAGTGAGTAAGATGCCTATTAAGTACTTGGACAAAATAAAACAATGATACCTAGGACAAATAATATAGAGCGTCGGCGGCCGAGTGGAAACGGTATCCGACTCGCAAGCAAGAGGTACCGGATTCGAATCCCGCTGCGGCTATTTATCAATGACTCTTTTCTGAGTTATACATTACTTGAATACAAACCGATGCTCTTACTGTGAGGGAAAACACCGTGATGAAACCTGCACATTCTGGTAATGTGTAACCAATGGTAGCAGGGTCACGGAGGTCAGACGGCAGTCGTTC
The DNA here is from genome assembly GCA_907269095.1 of Blastobasis adustella. Taxonomy (NCBI): domain Eukaryota; kingdom Metazoa; phylum Arthropoda; class Insecta; order Lepidoptera; family Blastobasidae; genus Blastobasis; species Blastobasis adustella. The sequence continues at coordinate 9,618,667 of OU026140.1, forward strand.
CACTGTAATTACCTGATCCGCCAAATCCTGGATCAAAGTCAGGTCGGACCCTGGGCCCTCGTGCACGAGAGGACCGGTACAATAACGCTAACATGATTAATTTTATCGTGAAAAGCAGGAACAGTAACTGTTCACAGTTCAATTTCCAATAGTTCCTCAAATCGTAATTATTTTATAAGCCAGTTAATAATAGTCATATTTCGTTTCGTAGCGATAGTAGTAACTAGGTAGTAATTAGTAGTAATTAGGTATATTTTTTTATTGGATACAATTTTGTAGCTTTTTTTAAGTTAGTAGGTAGGTATACTATTACGTATACCCATAGTATTTATTGACAATTATACAATGTAATACAATTCTGTGTAAACTGTGACATTATTAATTAAGTTTGTATTCATTTGACATTTTACTATTTACTTTTGTTGTGATAGTGTGTATTTTAAAAATTGTTTGTATGACATTATTTTAATTCTATTTGACGTTATCTTTGTGACTTGCCTATATTATGGCATGCGCTTAATATGATGTAAATTTCATTGATAAATAAATAATCTAATCTAATCTAACATTTCCTTTTGTGTGGGTTCTAGAAGTAACCGAAACCGGGGTGCAATACACCCTCTTGGTAGTTTCGCTTTTCAGACACATTATAGTCACTTCCGTGTGGTGTCCGACAGAGTAGAATAGCACCAACCCCTTACACTCGTGGGTGTCGTACAAGGCGACTAATATTTTCGAGGCAAAAGATCAAGAGCCTCCGTAGTCTGGAAATTGGGCAGCAGCATTTTCCATTGTTATATTTAAACACTGCGATCTCCAACCCGCCTGCCAAGCGTGGAGATTATGGCAATAACCTCCCCTTTCGTGGGAGAGGCCCAAAGCCCTGCAGTGGACCGTTACGGGCTGTGATGATGATAGTCACTTCACATTCTGGACTTTAATGTGCTTTTTACTCCTTGAATCCACACAAGAGGATATGTAAATACTATCACTATGAAAGTCGAATTTGGAATATTAAATAAAAAATATTTTAGCTAGGTCGTGCACGGACTGATCAATGTTTTGTAGGTCTCCTAAACCTCTACTATTACGTAGTGGAATTTTTGTTGTACTCGATGACGGAGGATAACCTACGTAACCCTCACAGTCTATCATAGTAAGGTTCCAGAATAGTCTGGTGGCAGTCTACTGACTTTTTTTTTTTTTTTTTTTTTCTCCGGCAGGCAATCAGGCATGCGGGCCACCTGATGGAAAGTGGTCACCGCCGCCTATGGAAATCAGCATCACCAGGGGTGCTACCAATGCGTTGCCCGCCTCTAAGGAAACCTCTAATATACCTCTTGAACGATCCCATGTCGTAGTCCAAAGGAAACAACGTGACTGGGAGCTCATTCCACATCCGAATCGTACGAGCGAGAAACGTTCTGACTGCCAAATAAAACAAAAGACCAGAAAATTGGCAGTAGCGTTTTCTGATGTCTAGGTATATTTACAAATGCCAGCGTGAACCTTCGTTGTGTCAACTAAAAACCACAACATTAAGGTGGTTACGGTGCTCCTGTTCACTCTACTTACGGAGTTAAACAAATAAAATGTCACCGTTAGAGCAACTCTTTAGCTCGTTATATTCTGTTATAAAATTGCTTAAGTACGGTAATGGTTCAAGCAATCTTGATGGTTGGTTTCGCCTTGTTGTCTGGAAACGGCGTAAACAATGTTTTATTATGTTGTTTTATACGGCAGACAAGCGGGCCACCTGATGGAAAGTGGTCACCACCGCCTATGGACATCAGCAACACCAGGGGCTCATTCACCAATGCGTTGCACGGCTCTGAAGAAATTTATAATGTACCTCTTGAACGATCTCATGTCATCATGAGATACTTATCTACTGTTAAGATCCAATGTTATTGTATTACCATGTGAAGCAATACATATAAATAATTATATGTATTGGTTAGATAATATGAAATTAGATAGATTCCTGTACTATTTACCTAACTATCTACTTGCAATTGTATTATCCTGTGAAGCAATAAATGAATATAAATATGAATATGAATATAATGTAAAAAATTAACTTAGTGGTATAGTCCAAAGGAAACACTGAGTTTATTGTATTTGTGATCTCTATGTATGGGGATAGCGTGGAAATTTTAAGGGCTCTTTTTAGGGCAAAGACGTTGGATTACACCATTGGGAACAAACTTTCAAGGAATCATAGCGGGATATTCCCGCCCGACTGGGGAAGTACCTCCACCCCACCTTACAGAATAATACCGTAGCCAAACAAACGTAATGCGACTCGACGAAATGGACTCGGTTTGCCGCATCCAGATTTCACCCGCAGCCGCCCGTAAATTGTCACTCCACCTGGCTGTTGTCCCACACCATGCTTGCCGAGTCGCGGTCTCCACTCAAGAAGTCCTTCTCATTAAGTGTACCATTTTACCTACTCAGAAAACCGATGTCTAGAATTTTAACAAGTAGTTCAATAGCTAGGACGAATATTGGACCCACTCTTCTGCCTCCCGCATATGACAATCCTATAATGGATCCCAACAAAAATAGGCACACATTTTCCTATTTTCCAATTATTTTGGCAATTACAAAAAGTTTAGTTACGAATTATTGTAGTTTCAGTTGCTGTACTTATCATAGTGTAATTTCCGTTTTCCTTCCTTTCCTTCCGTTTCGAATTCCTGTTTTCTTTATTTTATTTACATTGTTTTAAATGACACACTGAACACGAATGTTGTGTCACCAATATGGGACTCATATTAGAAGAACCTATTGTATGTAAACTGTTTATAATGTAACAATAGTTGTTCTGCATGTGTATTTAAGGTGAAAAATAAACATCTAGGTAAATATTTTTTCACTCTCTCCGATATAATCTAAGAGACTTCACACGACGGCGACGACCCGAGAAACCTTAAGAGAATAAGCTTACTAATTGTTCACAAATTACTATATTTTCAAGTTCATCCTTTGTTTTTTCCACAAACAACAGCAAAGTGGTATGGGAAAACTATGACAATACCGTCAGGCCTCGGTGGGCGCTGACACTCCATGGTAAAAAATAATTGTTAATAATTTAAACAAACAATACAACTAACATAACCTAATCAGCAACTAAACTGCTAGAACAAGAATCCGCTAACAAATATGCACGAAGATAAGTACTGCCCGCGACAGGTCGACATGTCTATTTTTTTGTGAAGCGACATCACCCGATAATCGATGTCGATATTTCTTTTTAATACTTGTCCGAATCTTCCTCCTTCTATTAATATGAAACCAACTTTAAAAGACAGTTTTGATGAGTAAAAACTGAAAAGACCAAAGAATTGGACAGATATAAGTCCATAGTAACCACCAAGTATGCCGCCGAACGAAGTATGCTTGGAAGAGTAGGAAGTCGGGCCCCATGTAATATATAATGTATGAAACTAACCAACCATGACAACTAATCCCTTAACGTTGTCTCATAATCCCATCCCGACGCGTTGCATCATTATACTTTTCACTCTTCAGATCCGACTCCTAAGCGAGAGTACCGAGTTCGATTCCCAGTGCCGCCACATGGTACACACAAACGACTTTTTCTGAATTTATGTACAATAGTTGAACACTAACCGATGCTCTTACGAGGGAAAACATCACGAAAAAACCTACACATTCAGGTGACTGAATATGGAACCATTATCTAATCTAGTGAAATTCCCATGATAACAAGGTGATGGAGGTCAGACGGCAGTCGCTCTACAGTTAGACGCTGTCCTAATTGACAACGATCGTGCGTCGGGCGGTTTTGAGGTCTCCTATTGGTCGGGCGACGTCCGACGTACGACCATAGTCGCACGACCGTTGCCAATTAGGTCCGCGAATTATTAGGTACCTACATCTGCCAAATCCTAGATCAAGGTCAATACAGACCCCGAGCTCTCGCACGCGAGATATTGACGCCAAGATGATTAGTTAAGCTTTTTTTTGTATTATTGGACTAGCCAGGCATTTGACCGCCATCTCACCTGGTGGTAAATGACGATGCGGCCGATGATGGAGCGTGCCTGTCTGGGAACAGCCTATTCATCTGGCCTTGAAGGCGTCTTGAAGATTATAATGATCAGGGAACACACTCGCGGGTAATGTGTTCCATTTCTTGGCCGTACGCATTATAAAGGTTGAAACAAAGCGGCTTGTGCGGATAACTGGAAGATCCACTACATTTTAATTTGTCCGTATGGCAAAAATACAATATACGAGAAACAAATTCAACTACAAATTTAAATCAAGCGAAGTCAGCCTTTTAATTGCATCCACTACATAAGGATGAAGCGTTCGCCCGGATCGCGTCTCCCGATGGCGGAAAGGGGCCGGCGGAATGAGGTCGTGCAACTGCTTCGCACACTCTCCGAAATGCAACCTGTAGAAAACCGACCAACGCGCAACCCTACGCCGATGCTCGAGGCTCTGCAGCTTAGCCTCAATCAACTGCTGGTCACCAATTAACTTCTTTGCACGTATTTATAACATTATTATAATAAGAAACACAGTAATTCTCGTCAGCCCAAGCAGCCACTGTCTGCCACGATCTATTTGGCGGCGGCGGCGCCCGCGCAGCCGTGAGAGGCGCGCCGCTCCAGTTCGCGCGACGCATGCGCGAGATACCATCGCGACATCCGGATGGGAGAAAACGATATGGCGGCTGATGATCAACGGTTACTGTTATCACCTTATGTTGCGCTCCGTAAGGCTCCGTTAAGCTCCGTTAAGGCTCCGTTAAGTCAGAGTCAAAAAAGTCAAAAGCTTTGCCATAACATAGTAAATACAAGGTTACAAATTATTACATTGTTCTACCCAATGATTCATGAAAAAATTTAATAATAATTATTACACAATGTCATTACATTATACTTAAAATTAACATTTTACATTTATATGTGTAAATTGACATAAATTTAATATGTCAATAAAATTCTTGTCTTATAATATTTGCGCTTAGAAAATCGCTGACAGAATTAAAACATTTTTTGAATAGACAATGAAATTGACGGATACTAGGTACCTAATTCTGTAGGCCTGTGTGGCGCCGAAATCGCTAAAACAGATTTTGATGAAATTTGACGTGGCGATAGAAGGCGAACTGGAGAAGGGCATAATAAAGCTAATAAGTAAATAAAGAAATTGCCACAAATGAAATAATTGTGAGTGACAGACCGAACCACAAATTATTACAAGTAGGTATTTAGTATAAGACACTAATGGCCATTTTCACTAAACTTAGGAATCGTCTTCTTAGGATCTTTCGATCTTGACTAGTTTTTAGCCAATTAGCAATGTCCAAATTGAGATAACTTCGGTGATTCCTAAGTTAAGTGAAAACGGCATTTACATTTGCAACTTGCGTAACTTAACTTAGGCTGATATTAAACTTGTAAGTTTTTACGTAAGTTTTACTCTTGTAAGTACGTGAGAACTTACGCCAATATAAACACTCTTTATATGCTAATTTGAGTAAAACCGAAGTTACACTTGTAAGTCACAAGTGTAATCTCGGCCTTACGTAAGTAGCTTACGATTTAACAAATGCAAACACACTTTGTAAGTAGGTAGATTATCGTAATTTCTTACTACTTCCGTAAACTACTAACGTAAAACTTAAGGAAGCAATTTCCAAGTGTAAGTTCGGCTTAGATATGATATATGTGGCCCTATCTACCTATCTATCTACACACACTATAAATCAAAGTCGCTTTCGCCGTCTGTATCTATGTACGCTTAGATCTTTTAAACTACGCAACGGATTTTAATACGGTTTCTAACAATAGATAGAGTGATTCAAGGCGAAGAAAAACAGGGTACGTAGGGGTAAAGTAGGTGTACGCGAACGAAGTCGTACCAGGTCTACTAGTTAATGACAATTGTAAGTAGGCCACGGTACCTAACATACTTACTGCGGGAAAGAACCCAATTCTTTCAATTCAATATTCTCAAGGATAAGTTGGATTAGTTACCTTCTCAAAGAGTTTACAAATAAGTATACAGAGGGGTATTCTATATTACAGAAACACAACCGAGATCTAACGCCAAGATGGTGGTAAGTCCGCGACAGAGAAATTTAATGAGAAAGAGATATTTAATGTCTTAATCAATAAAGAAATTTTGAGTATGAGTTTGTCAGAGTCTTCTGTTAGATTATGGCGTTCCTATCATTGTTTATGTTGTGAGTTGATATTGTTGGCTGGCTGTATGTAAGCACTTTATTGCGTATAACTTTATGAAGAACATTAACAAAAGATAATAAATATACATTGCAAAGGCGGGCTTATCCCACAATGGGATTTCTTTCAGCGAATCTAACCATGGATTGTCCGAAATGAGCTGTTTAACGACTTTTATTTTGTATATTAAATAAAATAAAATAAAGCTCTATTAAATACTGAGAAAGTTCGTTTTTAAACGTTCCTTGAAAGAGAATGATGTCTGAGCCATTTCAAATGTCTGTCTTTAGTTCCTTTAACATCCGCGAGCAATACTAACTGACACAGACTATGAACTATATCTAACTGACAACTAGTCTATAGCTGTTTTCTTGGAACTTGGGTTTCTGCATCATATCTATTTAAAATTCAAACAACATTTGAACAAAAAATAGAAACGTACAATACTTAGGTAGGTACAACGCCTCAAAAAGAAAAAGAAAGTGACACAGTGATGTCAACACGCGACCCGTGGTGACCTATCGATAATATCGATTTCTTTGTCCCCCGTTCGACTAACAGATAATTCTATTTTTAAACATAGTTTTAAAAATAATACTATCTGATTTAAGGCGTTGGATTCTGTTTCCCGTTGTTTCATAGTTTGGTTTGGTGTCAGGACTTAAGCAAGTTGCTCTGTAAGGAATGATTTCTTTCTTTCTTTCTTTGATATTTAGTTTTATGATGGCCGTCACAGGAGTAGGTGTCGCAGAATATGTACACTGCCCGATTTCACTAAACTTAGGCGACTCCTAAGTTGACGCTTCAAGATTTAGGAGTCAGAAAATCGGTGTCATAAATATAAGAGTGACTTACCGAGTCTAGTTTTTACTTATGTTTTCAATTCAATTCAATTCAATTCGTTTTTGCGTTTCCATGTGTTAGTAAATACAAGTTCTTAAATATATATATTAGTACAAGACATGGAACCCTGGTAGGGTATAGCAATAATTTCTTACATAATAATAATAGAGAGGTTGCAGTGTTTGAAATTAAATATCAATCAATCTAATACAAAATTCTCAATTCCAAAAAATTTACAATAAGTCATGAAAATTGTCAAAAATATAATAAGTAATACAAAAAGTCATCATTAATAAAAATAGCCCTAATAATTCAATTTAAATTTTTTTTGTTTTGTATTGGTGCAATGTTTTTCTTGTTAGGAATATTTTAAATCGACTTAGGCGTCGCCTAAAGTTTAGTGCAATCGGGCATAAGGTATTTATTTGATAAAGGCAGACCACCTAATACTAAGCATTGACGGACGAGTAGGTATATCTAGATCAGTAGGCACTACAGCTTTTCTAATTTCGTATGGAAGAACAATAGGTATTATAATGTTTTAAACTATTGCGGTTATTATCACACATTTTAACTGTATGTTCCGGGTTTCCTACCGCGTACCTTTGTTGACGAGTAGCCCGATATTTCGACACAGTTGCATCCATCATGGTCGCACGGTCGCTCGGTAGGAATCCCGGAACATACAATTAAAATAGGTATTATACCTACCTTCTTGCTTTGTTGTATTACGATTTTGAGCAATCGGCTCCTGAGTAGTCCCGAGTTATCTTATCTTTCTTAATATATTCATGGGAAAGTCCGTAAGGATGCTTGGATAGCTGGTTATTCCTTTACGCAAAAACTACTTTACGGATTTTGATGCAACTTGGCAGTGTTGTAGCTTATTGCTCTAAATAACTGTTAGACTATATCAACGAAGTCGCGACCAAAGGCGAGTAAGTAATATATAACTTTTCTTGTCTTGGATACTGGCTCTGAAACATACATGTTTTCCAGGATCTTGGTAAAATAGGATTTGCATGTGAGAATGCTCTGCTTATTATTATTTACATATACGGTATCTTGTTATCACTAGGGTAATAGTTATGTCATTCAATTGTAATCTGGAACTACCTACTTCATATTGTTAATTATCAATACCTGGTATTTATGTTACATAAACTAGACAGAGAGGCTGGTCCTAGACAGGCATGCTCCATTAGCCATAGTCGCCACGTTTGGTTGGCGTATTGGGAACGTTATCATCATCGGAGGGGGTCAGCCCACTACCAGCCCATGGGTATCTATCTGGTTAAGGTATCTTACTTGTAAGCAAGAGGTACCGAGTTCGAATCCCACTGCGGCCATGTGCCAACGTCTCTTTTTTGGGTTTGTATGGGTTGAATGCTAACCGATGCTCTTACGGTGAGGGAAAATACCGTTATGAAACCTGCACATTCAGGCGACTGAATGTGGAACCATGATCCAATCTGGTCTGGTTCTCCTGGTTGCAGAGTCGCGGAGTTCAGATGGCAACTGCTCCACTGTAATTATCTGAACTGCCAAATCCTGGATTATGGTCAAGGCGGAACCCAGCTCATGCACATGCCAGGCGGAACCCAGCTCTCATGAGTGAGATGATTTTATCTTAGTCTCGGCACTCGCTCATGCCGCTCATGCTCATGCCAGGCGGAACCCAGCACTCATGAGTGAGATGATTTTATCTTAGTCTCGGCACTCGCTCATGCCGCTCATGCTCATGCCAGGCGGAACCCAGCACTCATGAGTGAGATGATTTTATCTTAGTCTCGGCACTCGCTCATGCCGCTCATGCTCATGCCAGGCGGAACCCAGCACTCATGAGTGAGATGATTTTATCTTAGTCTCGGCACTCGCTCATGCCGCTCATGCTCATGCCAGGCGGAACCCAGCACTCATGAGTGAGATGATTTTATCTTAGTCTCGGCACTCGCTCCTTACGCCAAGAGTTACATATCACCTATTGTTTATTATTTTTGTTTTACTGACATTTGGTAATCAAGGTTATTCAATTAGCTATTGTATTTTTATACATCTCAGTGGCAAACAGCCGCCAGACAGACTGACAGAGCCAAAATAACCACGTTTCAATGTAGTAGATATCTGTAAATCATCATCCTGAAGTCAATATCTCGCATCTTGGTTCAATGTCCCGGTTATTCTCTAGCGCACGAGTGCCCGGGTCCGCCTTGACCTTGATGTAGGAGTTGGCAGATCAAGTAATTACAGTAGAACGATTACCATCCGACATCTGTGACCCTGTCAACTAGGGAACCTGACCAGGTTGGATCATGGTTACACCATCAGTAGCCTGAAAAGCCGGTGTCTATACGATATTATCCCTCACCGTAGGAGCATAGGTTATAAATCAGAAATTCTCTTCTATAACTATGCAGCTTCCATTGGCCGTGTGGTGACCGGCAGAGTAGAATAGCACCAACCCCTTATACTCGTGGGTGTCGTACAAGGCGACTAATGTATTAGAAGCAAAAGATTTAGTGTCCGTAGGCTTGAAAATAGGCAGCAGCTTTTTCCATTGTTATGCTCGTATTTGTAACACTGCGATCTCCAACCCGCCTGCCAAGCGCTTAGATTATGGCAATAACATTTCGTAAGAGAGGCCCTAAGTCCTGCAGTGGACTGATATGGGCTGTGATGAAACAGCACCCATTTATATTTTGTATAGTCAACACTGGGCGCGTCTGCGAAACGTGATGATTACTGGCAATAATGAAATCCTTGAAATCAAGTTATTATGGTACATTCAACTCGTTCGTGGCGTTGGTTCCGCTAAAGGACTGGAAAGCCTTTACGAATGAACATTTTGGCCAAATTGCGTAGCTTATCGACGTTTCATTGGCTGAGAATAAATACTAATAGGTATAGATATCCTAGAGTACATTTTGTTTACTAGATATCTAAGGTTGCTTGGAAGAAATCTCTTTAAATGATAAGGCTGCCGGTTGCTTATTCTTTTGTTTTTGTGACTATTTGTGTATAAGCAATAAAGAATTATCATTCATTCATTCAAATACTCATCTACTCGGACTGCTCGGTGCCACAACTGATAAAATTACCGCATTCTTAGATTGGCATGATAGAAACATGAGAGTCATAATCGTCATCTTGGCGTTAAGGTCCTGGTTGTGCTCTCGAGAACCCTCTCGAGGGCCCGGGGTCCGACTATAGATGTTACTATAGGTAGTCGAATATTATTCTAGACCAGCACTTGTCATATCAAACAAAACGCAAGCTCCCACCCGTCATCATCATCATCTTAGCGTCCCAGGGCCCGAGGGCCGTCTTCTTACTTTACTTCTTTTTGTCCACTTCGCTGGGTCTTCAATACAAACTCCCATCCAATTTTTTTATGTTATACGGCAGACAAACAGGCAAGCGGGCCACCTGATGGAAAGTGGTTACCGCCGCCTATAGACATCAGCAACACCAGGGGAGTTACCAATGCATTAAATGCCTCTAAAGCGACCTCTCATATACCTCTTGAACGATCCCATGTCATAGTCCAAAGGAAACATGCGGCTGGGAGCTCATTCCACATCCGAATCGTACGAGCGAGGAATGTTCGAACCTTATTACCTCAAAGAAAACCTAATCGCAAATCACTTGCACTGGGTCACATGTAAGTAAGCAGTCAAACGTATATTTGTTATTTAAATTAGCTGCTTTACATTTTGTTACTTCGCAATGCTGCTTAATTTACCAACAGTCATGTGTCACAAGCGAATGATTGCTGGGAATCGGTAAGTAGGCTGAAAACTTCACTTCCTTTGCTTGTACTTTGGGCGTTAATTAAAAAAATTCACACACAGATTGAATCTTTAGCGCATCGTCAATTGAAGTAGGTATCCAGGTCATGAAGAATTTTTATAATTAAGTATTTTAATAAACTCTCTCATACAGGACTTGTTACGTAATTATAGTAAAGCGACTGCCATCTGAGCTCCGTGACCCTGTTAACAGGGGAACCTGACCAGATTGGATCATGGTTAGACGTTCAGTCGCCTGCAGGTTTCATCACGATATTTTCCCTCACCGTAAGAGCATCGGTTAGTGTTCAGCTAATGTACATAACTTAGAAAAGAGTCATAGGTACATGGCGACACTGGGAATCGATCTCGTTAGGTACCTGTCGCTTACGAGGCTTAGGCCACCGACGCTCCCGATGAATATTATAGGTATCAACACCTTTTTAGATTTCAATTCATCATCATCATCATCATCACAGCCCATTACAGTCCACTGCAGAACTTAGGGCCTCTCCCACGGAAGGGGAGGTTCTTGCATAATCTCCACGCTTAGCAGGCGGGTCGGAGATCGCAGTGTTTAAATATAATAATGGAAAATGCTGCTGCCCGTTTTCCAGACTACGGAGACTTGATATTTTGCCTCTAAGACATTAGTCGCCTTGTACGACACCCATGAATGTAAGGGGTTGGTGCTATTCTACTCTGCCGGACACCACACGGCCAACACGAAGATTTCAATTATGCCACGTGAATTTACAGTGACGGAAAACATCGTGCTGGTGGAAAACTGCGCATTCTTTGATGAATTCCGAATACCCTAAGCGTGAAATATGTCAACGCGTATTATGTCAACGAATCGCAACTGATACAGGCGCAAGTTACCCACCGCTTTAGATCAAACAACTATCTGCTTGTTTGTCACTAAGGAGTAACAAAAATGTAATTGGATCTTGTTCCACCTGAAAGGCTTAGGTACCTCACTACACCACTACCACCAACCACCATTGGTAAACCTCGACAAGAATTTCGCTCCTCCACGGAACATCCTCAGGAAACCGTTGACGGTAAGAAAAGGAATTCTCTCTCATTACGTCTCACAATCATTATTAGAATAAAATTATACGCAATGATATGATACAATAGTAGCATGATGCGTTAGGTACGCTTCTCCAAGTACCTACCATCTTCAAACAACACGTTGACAAATCACGATCAACATAAATAAAAACATAAAAAATACGCACCTAGCAGATGATAAAAGGCACTCCAAATCACTTCCAAAGAAAGTCACTTTATCGTCAAATTTTCGATTAAGAACGAGTCACATCACTAAAGCTTTAATTTTCTTTTAAATTTTAATGTCATTGCAGAAAAAGAAAAAGAACGCAAACCGGCCAGTGATTTTTTACTTTTTTAGACGTAATGAACGGGCGAGGGCGCGAAATCGGTCGCAGCCGGCGTGTGGACGTGCGCGCGGTTTTTGCTCAACTAAACTTTGAAACTGTAAAATGTCACCGTTTGAAATAATTTGTCGTGAGCGCGCTAAATAGCGAAAGTACGGTGTGAGATGCGTTCACAGACAAACAATTCAACTTTATTTTGGCATTAGATTAGTCCGATTTCACGTTCAACTTTTACGGTTTTGAGGTTTTCAATCTGTTTAGCACTTATAAGTCGGTTAGCGAAATAAGGCAGCTCCACACACACGAAGTTTGGTCATAATGTCCATGATATCAGATCAAATATAATGAAATTTTGTAAATGCGATTTAGAAACCAATGTATAGGTCTGAGGTTTGTCAGATTTTCGTTAAAATATATCGTCTCATGATTTTTCCATTTAGTTTAGTTTTTGCGATGGTAGGACTCCGTCTAGCCTAAGGAGTCCGCCTGGGTGAGTACCACTACCATATCTATTTCTGCCGCCAAGCAACAATGCTTTCATTGTTGTGTTGCGGTTTGAAGGATAAGGTAGCCAGCGCAATTACAGGCATGAGGCATTTCATTTTAGTCCTCACAGTGACAACGCACCTGCGGTTCTGCATTTTTGTTGCCTGCAACCTGCATGAATCGTAGATGTTATGGGCGACAGTTACCGCTTACCATCAGGTGGGCTGTCGGTACTCGTTTGTCATTCTGTAGTATATATAAGTTTAATTTAGGTTCAGTAGCTGTGATCTGCCTTCCTATATCCGTATTTTCATGCAAATTTGCATCGCCCTGCATTTTTGCGTACTTTTATATCGGGCGTCGTCGAAATTACTGTTAGTTTTTACCTAATTATAGTAAAAATTTCAAGTTAACTTGTTTTCACACTGTGAAATAACCGCGAAAAGGCCTACAACCTTACATATATTTAAATATTTTCTAAACTTCGGAACCAATTTTAATGAAACCAAGCTAGTAACGCAATGCGTTCGAGAGCTGAGCTACAAACGACAGACACACACCTGCACATACACAGAAACACACGTCAAACTTATAACACCCCTTTATTTTCGTCGAGGGTTAAGAACCAGACTGTGTTCATACCTCATTTATATTATTAGCATTAAAGTCAAGTTTATTAGCAATATAGTCAAGTCATAAGTCAAGTTCACATAGTCTGCCAAACAAACTTACGGGATTTAACGCCAAGATGATGATGATGATGATGATGACAAGTTCACATAGGTGTTGGTGGCCGAGCGGTTAGAGTATCCTACTCGTAAGCGAGTGGTACCGGATTCGAATCCTGCTGCGGCCATGTACCAATGATTCTTGTTTGAGTTATGTACATTAGTTGAATACTAACCGATGCTCTTACGGTGAGGGAAAACATCGTGATGAAACCTGCAAATTCGACAACTGAATTTGTAACCATGATCCAATCTGGTCAGCTTCCCCTAGTAGCAGAATCAAGGAGGTCAGATGGCAGTCGCTCCTAATTACATGATCTGCCAAATCCTGGATCATGGTCAAGGCGGACCGCGGGCCCTCGTGCGCGAGAGCACAACCGGGACATTAACGCCAAGATGATTTTTTACATAGTCTGTCTGTGCATCCAAAAGCTTTCCGCATCTCAGCTCTTCATAACGGTGTATGTGTTTAGCGACCCAGCGCGACCTACTGCGGACGGGTTTCACGAGGCAAGTTTAAGCTGACCTCACTCGTAAAAGCGCCGGTTATCTTTTTCTACTTAGCCTTTGCTTTTTTGTACTAGGGAGCGGGTAATTTTTTTAACCCGACTTAAAAAGAGGGGTGTTGCAATTGTCGTGTTATCTGTGGATGTGTGTATGTATGTGGTATCGGAGCTCCTGAACGTGTTGACCGATTTCGATGCAGTTTCTTTCATTTGGAAGCCAATTTAATTGAGAAGTTTCTCAGCTTTGTTTTATTAAAATCAGTTCAGTAGTTTAGGAAATAATCATGTACATCTCTTGACATAGACATTGAAACCTTTTGAAGAAACACCGATTAGTATATTTTATTTATTTATTTATTTATTTCATAGTTTTACGTCATATAAAATATTATTAAAAAATGTTACATTATTAAGTTGTAATGCCAATTACAGAACTGCAATTTATAATTTTGGTAATTATTATAGCCTGTAAACACCATATAAAATGTCTACTAATAGAAAAAAAAACTACTATTAAAATTAAAATATAAACGTCTCTCTCTAAAATATAATATAAGATTCTCTCTCTGTATGTGTGTATATACATACGAGTAGTCTTGATTAACTAAATAGTACATCTTAATCGCATAATGAGTACAATTACAAGCACGAGGCATTTCATCAAAGCCCTGACAGTGACATGCACTTGCTGTTCTTCAGTTTTGTTACCCAAAACCTAAATTCGTAATCGTAGATGTTACGGGCAACGGTTTCCACTTACAATCAGAGGTGGGCTGTCTGCTTGTCAAAGCAATATTAGAAAGAAAGAAACATTCATCACACATGGACGCCACGTCACAATAATTTTAGACATTACAATAACAAGAAAAAAAAGTAAAGAACACTGAGACAGCTATTAGGTCCCCAGCAATTATTATTAATTATTAGCATAAAGATTATGGCCGTGTGGTGTCCGGCAGAGTAGAATAGCACCAACCCCTTACACTCGTGGGTGTCGTACAAGGCGACTAATGTTTTCGAAGGAATAGATCAAGCGTCTCCGTAGTTTGCAAAATGGGCAGCAGCATTTTCCATTGTTATATTTAAACACTGCGATCTCCAACCCGCCTGCCAAGCGTGGAGATTATGGCAATAACCTCACCTTTCGTGGGAGAGGCCCTAAGTCCTGCAGTGGACTGTTACGGGCTGTGATGATGATGATGATTAGCATAAAGAAAACCAATCTTAACCCACATTGATGTAACCCAGCCTCACTTTGTTTTTGAGCTCGCTAATTCTCCTCAAAACACGTTCGGGTCACCTCTGTCCGTCGGTATGTGTGTCACTTGGACGGTATACGATACAGGCTGGGAAAGAAACAAACGGTTTCTGTACTAAGTAAACAAAGCAAGCTTAAGTATGTGGTTAGGCCGAACGAGCTCTGTACTTTTTAGGACATTATATAATTTAAATAAAATAAAAATATGCTTCGACACATCACACAGCGCTATCTGGCGCGGGCGCCATCTGGTCCAAAGTAAGCAAAACTAGTGTTCTGGGTGCCAGAAAATTGATAAACTACTTAAATATAATATATTTTAAAATACTTACTTATTTAACATATAACACCCAGACCCGTAACAGAAAATAAAATTCATCACTTCAATTTCTATCCGGGCGGGAATCGAACCCGGGACCTCTGCGTGGCAGACCAGGATGACCACTCAGGCCGTCGATCCAAAACAGCCATAGTGTTATTCCATTCCCTAGATTTCCTATCAATTTTTATTTACCTACTATTCAAAAGAAGGTACGTACACATGCTGTACTCCTCTATAACGCATCTTCGCTTTGTCCATCGTAAAAGGTACCAACAAAGGCTTGAGAGAAAGTAGTGCATACTCTTTAGCACTATTTCGGAGGCCTGTAGCGGTCACGACACCAACATTTACTTAAGTAGATATATATAGGTAGTTTTAGACTGTGAGGGCTTCGTAGGTTATCCTAGATCAATGAGTACAAGAAACATTCCAGTTTGTAGCGGTAGCAGACTTTTAGGAGACCCACAAAACGTTGAGCTGAAAGTTTTTTTTTTTTTTTTTTTTTTTTGCGCCCAACGCAAACGAAATGTGCACCCTCCGGTATAGCGGTTGGGAGGGAGGAGGTGAACTCTCGTGAGTACCAGCCGGTCGGTCGGACTGGTTATGCACGACTCGCCAAAAAAAGACCTAGGCGCATACGTACTAAACACCCCCTGGAAGCACCTGTAGCCGGAAGGCCTTTCAGGTTTCATCGGATGCGACACCCCGTAGCCGTGCAGAACCTGGGACAAAAAATATTGTACTATCGCCACAAAGTGGATTTTTTCTTGGACTCGATAACGAAGGATAACCACGGCACCCTCACAGTCTACTGTGCCTACCTGGTACTAAGAGAGCAAAGAGATTGGAAAGTTATCTTCATGATTAACTAGCAAATTTCTTTTTCTCTGTGTAAGAGACTATTATGATAAGGTAATTATGTAATTATAACATTATAATCAGAAGCATCTTGGCGTCAATCCTTTGGGTTAATGTGGTCCAACCTGGTCAGGTTCCCCTGGTAGCAGGGTCATGGAGGTCAGATGGCAGATGATTAGGTCGGGTCCCGCGGGCCCTCGTGCAGGAGAGCACAATCGGGACATTAACGCCAAGCTGGTGATGATGTGAATTAAAATTAAAGTGAAGAAAACTGGTTTTTTATAAATACCAGTTATCTATTGCCCTAACTTTGAACATACCCACACAATAAACATTATAATTACGATTATTAATATCAATGAATTTAATACCTATATAATTTAAGTTATATGTTAAAATAACACTATGTAATAATAATTTGTAACAATTTAAATTTAACAAAGCGGACATGTAAATTTTTAATTTATGCAATAAATGAACAATGAACAATGAACAATTTGAGCGCGGTTAAGTAATCAAACACGCCTTTTTCTGTTCCATACCCAAAGAGTATAAAAGGATGTCACTAAGCCTCCGTTGTCTGCCAGTTAAACTGGTTATTTACAGTGGAGCGACTGCCAACTGAGCTCCATGACATTGCTAGCAGATGAGATTGGCCAGAAAGGATCACGGTTACACATTCACTCGCCTGGACACAGGTATCTGCACGATGTTCTCCCTTACCGAGCGGGTCACCTAATGGAAAGTGGTCACCGTTATCTATAAACATTAGCAACAACAGAGATACCTATCGCCAATACGTTGTCCATCTCTAAACCCTCGCGTTGCTCTGACAGCAATAAGGGTCAAATCCATAGACCCCCAACCCCCACCCCATAGGAGCCATTGAAATTTTAAAGCGTTGTCTATTCATTGAGGATATTTCAGACAAAAACTGGGACGTAATTTTTTTTTCTAAATTTCTCTTCAGTCAGTTCCTATGGGGACTATAAGCAGGTGAGTTGCATTGCATCGGCGTTGGAAGGGGATATTCCAATGATTATGCCCTTCTAATTTCAGCGGGCGTCACAAACTATGCGGACTTGTGTAATTCGACGTCGAGTTCTGGGACGTAACTAAGGCCATAATTTGTTTTTGTCTGCTTGTTTGTTTGTTCGCGCATCACGATAAAACTACTAAACGGTACGGTTTTAATTCGGTATTGCTGAACTCCGGGGTACGATCGAAAGCATGTTTCGTTTAATTCGGATGGGTAGAACCAGAGATATAGCTTGACCTCATGACCTATTAAGGCCATTCAAAATGGTAACGCGAGCAAAAGCTAAACTGTCATAAAAACTATTTCCACGCGGAAAAGTCGCAGGCACAAGCAGACAGAAGTCTTTGTTTAAAATAGTATTGTTGTTACTGTAATACTGTTTCATTTTGATGAAATTTTTAGAAAATCATCAGATTAGCCTGGCTGGTATCCTATATGAAGTTTGGTACCCGTCCGAACCCTGGGCGAGTCGCTAGGACTCTGATAAAACTAATTAGGTAACAAGATTCGCGTGAAAAACATAACCTTTCCCGACTGCCAAAGTCGGGTAAAAATAGTAGACCCACCCATAGAAAAGTCTT
Organism: Blastobasis adustella; assembly: GCA_907269095.1. Lineage (NCBI taxonomy): Eukaryota > Metazoa > Arthropoda > Insecta > Lepidoptera > Blastobasidae > Blastobasis > Blastobasis adustella. The sequence goes on from OU026140.1 coordinate 9,636,706, forward strand.
TGATCGAAGCTAGTTTTAAAACTGCTGTTTCATAAATGGACGAGAGAATGGACGTATCGGTCGTGTGGACATTTTAGTAAAGAGAATATTTTAACACATTGGAACATGTGAAGGGTTGCTAAGGAGCTGGAATCAGCTGGATGGTGTCCTTAGTGACAGTAAGAACCTTTGTTGGCGCCTGCCAAGAATGTCTGAGCAAAGCTGTCCATTGATTGAACATCATATACTTCCTTTCCGCCATCTGGAGACGCGATCCGGGCTAGCGCTTCATCCTTATGTCGTGGACCTTCCAGCTATCCGCACAACCACTTTGGGTCAACCTTTATAATGTATACGGCTAAGGAATGGAACACGTTGCCTGCGAATGTTCCTTGATCATTATAATTTAGACGCCTTCAAGGCTAGAGTGAATGGCTGTTCCTGCACAGGCATGCTCCATCTTCGGCCGCATCGGTGAGATGGCGGTCAAATGCCTGGTTTTTTTTATGCTACATAGTGACAAACGAGCAAACAGCCTATCAGATGGTAAATGGTAAATGGTAAATGGTAACTGTCGCCCATAACATGTACAATTCATAAATTTAGGTTGCAGGTAACAAAAATGCAGAACCACAGGCGCGTTGTCACTGTGAGGACTAAGATGAAATGCCTCATGCCTATAATTTCGCTGGCTACCTTATCCTTCAAACCGGAACACAACAACGCTAAAGTGTTCATTCGTTCATTCATCATGGCGCATATCCCGATTATGTTCGCGAGCGGGGGCCCGTGGTCCGCCTAGACGTTCCAGGATTCGGCAGATCAGGTAATTATAATAGAGCAACTGCCGTCTGAACTCCTCCGTGACCCTGCTAACAGGGAAACCTGACCAAATTGAATCATGATTACATTGTCCTCTGTCACGATGTTTTCCCTCACCACAAGAGCATCGGTTCCGTAAATCGTTCCTACTTTGCTCCTAAAGAGGTAACTTTGCTCCAGATGAAAAAAAATGTTTTTTTTTTAAATGGAAGCACTTGCGGATTTGAGAAATTTAAAAAGCATAATCAGACAGTACTACTCTTCCTTTGGCTACACCAATATGACTGATTGCCGGAAGTCGAACTTTTTTTGACATTTGCAGTCAGAACCGTGAGACAAATTCGGTTTGTAACTTTGTACCTGAAAATTTTTTGGACGAATGCAGGTAAGTGTTATATCATTTGATAGAAAATTTCGTTTGTTCCCGTTGAGTCACACCATTTTGTGTAACACTGTTACCCATTGGGAAAAAAATTACCGATTAGTAACACTGTTACTCAATGCCACATTTTTTTCCCCTTTGAGTGACAGGGGTAATGAGTGATTTTACAAAAGAAGGTGTTCCCGTTAAGTAACACCTTCTTTTGTAAAATCATTGTTTAAATACATCTTGACTTAATAAAACGATTATACCACAATAACGAGTATCTCCTAAATCAACTAAACGTTTGATCGTAAATAATAGTACATTCATTAGTGTAATTCAGATGCATTGCTATGACCCCAAGGTAAGTAACTAAAATATGAATCAGAAACAACGGCGGAACCACAACAATCCAGGCTCAATTGATAGTCTGTTATCTGCACTGGACCAGCCGGAAATCTAATGCGTTCTTCACAGAGCTGTATGTTGTTTTTTTTAATTTCTTTATGATAAACTTACAACTAGGTAGTACAAATGCAAAAACGATGTCAGATAAATCTTAAACAGATTTTTCCGTACACCGCTGATCATCGTCTTTTAGTTTTCATTTGCTTTTAATTGCACCGTAGCTTCGATGTTGCAGTATATATACAAAATATTTAATTCAGCGGGTATGTTTATTTTGTAGGTAAGGTAACATATCATTTCTTTTAACTACCCTCTATCTGACATACTAATTAGAAATTTGTTACTGACTTACTTAATGAGCGCTTAGTCGTCTACCATGTTGGGAATTGCTAGTAGTAGTTCATGTAGTGATCATCAGTTTGTGTATATTAATAGAAAAGGAGGAACTATTCTTTTGCGTGGTGGACATCAATACTATGTCAGAAGAAAACATGATAGTGGTTTGACAATCTGGACGTGCTTAAAACGAAAGATATGCAAAGGGCTTATAAGAATAAAAGTAAGTACCCACCCACCTACTTCGTAATTACTTAGTAATTTCGTAAATAATAATCCAAAATTCAATGACGACCGATTGGCGTAGTTGGTAGTGAACCTGCCTTTGAAACGAATGGTTGCGGGTTCGAATCCCGCTAGGGGCATAATGCTTGAATGATGAATACGGCCTTAGGTACCCGAGTCATGGATGTTTATATTCATAATATGTATTTATTTACAAGAAAAAAAATATGTATGTAGTATATCAGCCATCTGGTTATCCACAACACAAGCATAAAGTTGCTTAGCGTGGGCAATAGATGGCGTTGTGTATAGTTGTACAAAAATATTTATTTATTTTTTATTACAAGGTAGGTACCTATGCCTGGTTACCTCTGAACCTATTATGATGATTTTTAGGGTGTGTTTTATTGGCTCCCTGGGATAGTTAAGATTTACAATTTGACTCGATAGACGGCGCTACAATTAGATTTAGGTCTTTTAGTTTCAGCGTATATCTAACTACACTTTTCTTGGGCCTTCTAATTATAATGTTTATTATAATATGATTTTTTATTTTAGGATCAACGAATATTAGAAGAATGCGCTGATTCCTCATCATGCGAGAACGAAATTGATGAATCGCTCGACAAATTGAAACAGCAACTCATCAAACCGGAATGCCTCAACGTTACAACGTAACATCATAGAATAGTATGGTTGGAAATTTAAAAGACTCAGGGCTGGACATTATATCAAAAATTCCAAATTTCAATAGCGTTAAGAACTCTTCATACCGACATCGAAATAATGCAGCACAAGTGTCGAAGCTGCACAGTGAAAACGCACTAGATGTCGAGGTGCCATTTGGATATAAAGATTTTTATTAGCCGATTATTTAGACCACAAACGAGTTTTGGTATTTTCTGCACTAGAATCGAGGCAAACCATGAGTGAATTGACAGAATTTTATGGTGATGGCACTTTCAGAAGTTGTCCCACTCCATTTGTTGAAGTGTACACGATACATGGAGATATAGGTAGCAACGTCGACACAATAACTAACTGCTGACAAGATATTTTTTTTAATTAGGTGTAATATTTTTGGTATTATAGGATATTCTCGAGATTGGAGTTTCTTTGCACATACTTTTGGGGGTACAATGCTCCTGGAGCAATGTAACCCCGTAACGGAAACATTTTAAATTTTTATTTTGTTTTAGGTTAAGCATGCCCAGAAAATACTTAAAGACAGAAGATTCACGCCATTATTAAGCTTACAGTGAAGATAAATTACAAGAATATCTGTTGGCTATAGAAAATAAAGTCTTGTCTCAAAGGAAGGCGTCAGAGTCAGAAGTGTATGAATGGTATTTCATACAGACGAACAATTATTAATAGAATAAAAGCTAGAAAGACATACGACAAACGACAGGGGAACTGATAGACGTCATACTTAGCACGAGTTCAAGAAAAAACTCGTATTAGCAATGATAGCTGTGGTGAGGCTAGTGATCAAATGTCATTGAAAGGTTCGTCTGAAGGACCACCTTCTGATTTGGAAAATGAGCGCCCAAATACCGAAGGCCAAAATCAACTAGATTTGCAATCGTTAGTAAGAAACGTAAGCAGATTTGTCGTGTTACTGTACGAAGGAGAAATATTTCCAGGAGTAATTACAAAAATAGCTGATAATGGCCCTACAATTTCGGCAATGGCACGCTCATTTAAAAAATTGGAAATGGCCAATGACTAACGACGAAATTATCTATAGATGGAGGGACGAACTAGGATGCATAAATCCACAGAAAAAAGTTGGAAGACGCGAGTTTTACTCTGTTCCATCCAATTAAACCACTTATATTTATTTTTTAGTATTTTTATTCCATTTTCTACTTTAAAACCAAGTTCCATAACGTTGATTTGTTAAAAATTATATGAAAAGTTAATTTTAAGTTTCATTAAGCATTTGTTTCCATGAACCAATGTCATGTCCATTCATCACTTTAAAATATATTTTATTTTCATTTAAAGTTGTATTTTTCTTAATCCTGGATCATTGCCCAATAGCGCAAAGTAAAAAAAAGTAACATCTTTCATTGATCCATAGCGTAAATATAGGTAAATCTTAAGCAAAGATATGGTGGAGCATAGTTCCCCATGTCATTGGTACTACTTTGCTTCAAAAATAAAGTTTTAAAAAATCAAAACAAACTATTGAACTTCATACATTTTCTTATCTAGCTTAAGCTTAAGAGTGTTTTTGGCCGATCAAACCATTACCTGAGATAAACAGTGCGTATTTCTTAAATTACAACACAATTTACAAATTGGAGCAAAGTAGGAATTAAATTTTAATGTACATGCGATCGAATCACCATCGATCGAATCGAGGTCACCGACATAGCACTATGGATTGCCAGGCTAAAGTGGCAGTGGGCAGGGCACATAGCTCGAAGAACAGATGGGGCAGTAAAGTTCTCGAGTGGCGACCACGTACCGGAAGACTGCTTACCATCAGGCAGGCCCGTAAGCTTGTTTGCCACCTTTGTGGTAAAAAAAAATTGCGTGGGTATGCCTCCCACAAGGTGGACCGACGACCTGGTAAAGACCGCAGGTACCAGCTGGATGCGGAAGGTACAGGACCGGCCTTTGTGAAGAACTCTGGGAGAGGCCTATGCCCAGCAGTGGGCGCCTTTTGGCTGATATGATAATGATGATGAATGTAGAAAGAAAAGAGTCATTGGTACACAGAGACTCTGGTGTCCGAACCCTGTACCTCTCGCTTACTGTGCCTACTTTAAAATCTATATTTGGGATAATAAGGAAACCCTAGTGCTAGAAAATAAAACAACTGTTGACGACAAAAAGAAATCATTTTATTAGATCATAATCATAATACTTTTATTACTCCCATAGAGTAGATTAAACAATGCAGTAGATACATTACAGGTTTCTACAGGCACCAATTATGTGAAAAATACAAAGATTACAATTTTATAGCTCAACGTAAAAAGAAAATAAAAAAACAAGATCTGAACAAAAAAAAAGCAGCTTACGATACTCTTGAATAAACGCAAGTGTATTGTAAGGCGCTGTCCTAATTGGCAATGCTCGTGCGACCGTGCGACAGGTAGACTCATTCGACCATGGTAGCACGACCGTCGCCAATTAGGACAGCGCCTAACACGTAAGCAGTTTTTTTAATCACAGTTTACATTGCAATTTGAACTTGATCCTAATGGTTATCGCTCGAACAAAGTTCCATCAGATGGCGCCACTGGCGAGTAAGGTCCGTTGTCAAAATACGTAGCGCCATTGGCCAAAATCAAACACTCTATGTTGACAGTTGGATTTCAGCCAATAAAACGGCGTTATTCTGACAGTGACAAGACCTTACACGACAGTGGCGCCAACTGGTGAGCAAAAACACGGTTGCCCTCATTGATAATAGAAGATTTTCCGGGGACCAATTAAAAATAAAAAATAGTTCAAATGATTGTAATAGATGGCGTTGATTAGACACAATTCGCAAATATAAATGAAAACGTCACCGTTAGATGTACAAAAATTTAGACATTTTGCGCTTTCTTCTCAGAAAAGATGCTAAAACTAAGTATCTTTTCTAAGTAACTTCGGTTACCAAATTCAATACTTGAGAATCCTGTCTAAGCAGCGGCATCTAGTGAACGGCGTCGAACTACACATTTGACTTTTTATAGTAGCTGTCTGAAAATCCCTCATTAGGTTAAAAGGGGCAATACGGTGTTCTCAAGAATAGCTAAACTGTTCCTTACTACATATAAACTAGAGTTCAAAATGCAATGTATTACAAAATCCCCCTCCACGCTTTCCACAGCAGTGCGTGCTATAAATATGGCATTTTTTACTATTCGAAAAAATAAAACGAGATCGCTGCCACGCCATTTTGAACTCTCTACCGAACACTTAAAGTACTAAAATAAATGCTATTACATGCTTTAGATATGACCATCTCTGGTTAGTGACTACTTTCTAATTCATAATTACTTTTCTCCTAAAACGTAATATTTCTTACACTACATACAGGGTGACTTCAAATTCATGACACAACCTTTACTAAGGTACCAATCTAAAGTTGACTAAATGTCAAATCGGCAACTCTGGTATTATCTGTCAAAATGGATCACTTCAATGAAATTTGTATGGGACTTTGAACTGTGACGTCATTGTACAAATGCGTCAAATGTTATGTCATTTTACTCGATTTAAAAATTATAAATACTACGATTTCATTTAATTACTTGTACTGAATGCTAGTTTTACTTGAAGCTCTTTAATGAGAACCTGGTTTCATCATTTATATTGAATTTAGTCATGTTCCCAATTCTGAAATCGCAAAAATTTCAGCAATTTATTTCAATTCATACATTTTGGCAGAATTCGTTTTCAAAGTTGTATGAAACAGCTGATATTTTTTCGCGATTTCAGAATTAGTGTAAAAGTTGTTTGTTTGTTATTACAAGCACACATATACGGTAGCCCTTGGTATCAAGAATTTGAAGTCACCCGGTAGAGAGACCAGTCTTCTTTCATATAAAGGAAGGTCCTTTCATAATGTGCCACGTACAGAAGGCCGCAAATCAACCTACCCATCACCAATATAAAATGAGCTAGCATAGCTTTGGACGCGTGTACAAATATAAAAAAAATCTAATCGGAGAAAGTACTAGTTAAAACAGGATATGTTGAAGTACTGCCTTCTGTACATATAAACGCGATTCTTACATGTTTAGTTATATAGTAAAAAACTGAACATTACATATGTTAAGAACATGCTAAGAAAATTATAGAGGCAAAAGTTTTGCCTTGGGCCCTCATTCGCTCCATTGGTACGAGCACATAATTCATAATCCTATCGTAAAACGTTAATAACTCCACTATCTCTCGCCCGCGACCTCGCCCACGTATCCCAAAGTATCACTAAGAAAATTTTTGATTAACCCAAACGTCTATCATAGACATAGACTTTATCACACATGTTAAAGGTATTTTCCGGGTGTCCTAAAGCGTCCCTTTGTTGACGAGTAGCCCGATATTTTGACGCAGTTGCATGCATCATGTGTGATTATAACCGCGATAGTTTAAAACATTATGTTAAATGACTATCATATAGATTAGTAAGACAAAAGGTAAAATCTGAAACGTTGAAAATATTGCGTACAAAAAGAAAATTTGACTTAAATTGTTTGTTTTGTTTATACAGTTTTTCATGATATGGAGTAACTTCAAATTCATGATACCAAGAAAACCGTTTGCATAAATGCTCCTGATAAAAAACAACTTTTACTATGGCACAAACTCTGAAATCGCAAAGATCAGCCGTTTCATACATTCCTCTCTTTTCCTCTTTTCCTCTCGATTTTGCCCTCTCTCTTGTGTTGGTCGGCTGGAAGATATTTCTTTAGAAATAAGCTGTACCTGTTGTGATCTTATCTGTATGTCAATTTTGTATACTATTTATTGTGCACAATAAATGTTAAATAAATAAAAATAAACATTTTGGCAAAATTCGTTTTAAATTTTGTATGAAACAGCTGTTTTCGGCGATTTCAAAGTTAGTGCCATAGGGACCCTATAATTGTCCCCGTGTTTTATGTACCGTTCTTTTTTTGTGTTAAATGTAATTGTATTGCAAATTGGCGTCCTTTGTAATAAATGTTTACTTTTTTTTTAATATGTTTGTTATCACGACCATAAGCATACGGTACCCCTTGGTATCACGAATTTGAAGTCCCCTGTATAAGAATAATAGATCCGGTGACAAATATGAAAATTTAACCTAATAAAGATAATATACCGCAAAAAATACATGAAGGCCCCTACGTCTAAACATAAGATTAAATATACTTATACATAAAGCTTATATCACTTTGAGGTTATATAGACAACGAATTACCATAGTTCGTATAGTATAGATTTCCTCTATGACAGCTGTCATCAATAATAAAATATTGTATTTTCCACACTAAAAACCCCAAGTAAAAAATTACGTACTTTATTGTTACCACTAAATGCCAATAAAGTATTGAGATATTTGTGCGTGTAAAATCATCTTGGCGTTAATGTCCCGGTTGTGCTCCCGCGCACGAGGACCCGGGGTCCGCCTTGACCATGATATAGAATTTGGCAGATCAGATAATTACAATGGGGCGCCTGCCATCTGACCTCCGTAACCCCCTACCAGGGAAACCTGACTAGATTGGATCGTGCAGGTTTTATTTTATTTCATTACATTTTTGTGCGTGACGCAATGATATCAGCCATGCGACTTCCCTACATTCAAGTATCAAAATACTTAGATCCGACGGCGCTAGTGAAACAGGCAGTGTTTTGAATTTTGCTATGACAATGTAGAAGACTAGACATTGTCAATTATACAAAAATTAATCTAGCTGGTTTCCTTTTTTATATAATAATTAACATTGAGAACCCGTGTTTAAAAGATTCATCAAAGCACACAAAATGCGTTCAGTACGACGCTATATTCCGTACAAAATATTTCGTATGGCGAATTAAAGTTTAATATAAAATTAGCACGCGGGGCAACCCCAATATACAAAAGGTTGCCCACATGGATAAAGCTATGTAGGTTGCCAAGTTAGATTTTTGCCACAGTTACAGCAGTGATACTATTTGAGTTTTAATATATTGAGAAACACAAACAAAAGTGTATCTATTGTTATTATAGTTTCTCAAATGTTTATTGCTTCATAAAAGTAATCTTTACAATAAAATCCTAATCTTTCTTTTTCTTTGTCATAAATTCGCTGGCAGACTAATCAAGATGGTACGATTTTCATACAAATTTTATGTATACTTTGACCGATTATCCTTCAAGGGTTTGACATTTTAACAACCCTCCTTCTGTCGCAGTCGAGTAACGAATGAACTTGTACCGCAGAATGGCCATCCGCAATGCCATCTATCGAATCGATTTATGAAGAACTACGTTTTTTAAAGCTATTAGAAATTGTCTCCAAAAAAAAAGCGAAGCTTATTCACGGCCACAAGTGTAAAAAATCCAACCGTACACCATCACATTTCTACCTACCTACACTATAGAATCAAATGGCCTAAAAAGACTACATAAAGTGACGCCATCTGGCGGACAAAACGCGCCACCCGCTAACCCCGTAACTAATCAGTCCTTTTGCTCTTACAGTCATAAATAATCCTACACTCAGGCCTAGTATTCATGAAAGTCCTCACACCATTCTCTGTGACCCCGGTCCCTGACACATCGAGGACCCTCAAATATGGCGCAGCAGTAGTCAGATGCACCAGCGACCTATCTGTGATATTCCTATATCCATTAACTGAGAGAACCCTCAGATTTGACCGTGAGGGTCTACCGTTGAGATCCCTAACGCCTCTGACTGGCCCATCGGGCCCCAAATGTATTATATTGATATTATCATCATCACCGAACCTCGATATGGCAGAATCTGACACCTGAGCCGAGTAGTCGAAGACTGGGGGATCGTAGCGTATGTTTGGGACGTTCGGTCGATTTGTATGACGTATAGACAGTACTGGACGATGCAGTCTATATACCGCTCTAAGCTGATGACCGACATTGACATAAAGGATATGATGACGAGGTTCGGCCTCGACGTTCTCATTGGGAGGGTCCTGCCCTGCCTGTACAGCTACTGGATCCTCATTCCGTCTAAACCTGACATAGTTACCTTCTGGTCTCTGTACTGGGGCCGCCACGAAAGGCCTCTGCTCCTCCTCAGACTCTGACACCGAATCATCAGACTCCCTATTGATGGCTAGCACTGACCCTCGTCTAGGAATCTTCCGGAACGAGATCGTAGTACACCTGGGTCCACGCACACGTCTACTGCTCCCACCGGTTATAGTTCCACTTTTATTTATCACTATTTCACACTTCTCCATGTCGGGTTCGTCTTCGGGTCTTAGAGCGCCTTCCTCCATCTCCAACAGCTTCGTTCTCGCAAAGAAGTCCTTGCACCAGAAATCTGTTTGCGTACAATTGTCCGTCTTGGTTTCATCGTCGTAGTTCGGGCCTGGTCTGCTGATATGCACCATGCAGGTGTCCAAATCCTGTTGGGTCCATTTGTGGCTGTTTCCTATCTTCCCTTTGGATTTAGTTTCGCCATCTTGGGCGCGGCTTGTGGACGCTCCCACATTGACGTCACTCCTTCCTTTGCTGGTAGAAGGGACTGCTTCGCTGGAACTCGATCCTGCCTTGTTCAACTCCTTCTGTCTCTCCCGTAGTGGAGTCAGCCAGAGATTAGCGAAATCGTTCAAGGCTTTCGCGTGTTGCTCGTGGGAGCATTTGACTGCGTCCGGCTTTGGCATGTCCGTTTGGACGGCTTTATTCGAAAACTTGTCTTGCTTGCTCTTTCTCTTTCTCTTGCTGGGGCCGGGGCTGCTATCGCTCTCTCCCTCGCTCCTGCTGGCCACTCGCCGCCTTGGCGGTTCGACGGTGGGCTGGAGTGTCACCTCGATAATTTGTTGGCTGGAAGAGAGATGGTTCTTGTTAGTTGCGGGCGAAAATTGACTTTAATATATGGTACTTAAGATTCGTTTTTGGTATGTAAGGATGTACGATTTATGGTCTTTTTTAAACATCCTAGTAACAAACAGTCATTCATCCACCCTGCACCCTGCAACCCTCGGTTATTGCAAAATTCCATAGGCTACGGTAACTGTTTACCCCTGGCATTGCAATCGTCCATAAGCTAGGTTAACCGATTACCTCTAATATTATAAGCGACAAAAGGCTCCAGTAACTGTTCATCCCTGGTATTTCTATCGTCCATATTGCAATCGTAGGCTGGTATTGCAAATTTTATTATACGCGTTCAGTCTACGCGAAGTACCCTCCTTCGTAAGTCCTTCCGATTTTGACGACTTAGGTCCCCTCTTCACGAAATCACTTCCACAAATGTTACACACACACATAAAAAATACAACACTATCCACTCACCCGGCCTCCCGCATATTGGGAACCACGACCTCCGTATGCCGCGTGTCCTCCGACACGCGCTGCACGAACTCGAACTGCTCCTCCTCGCAGAACGAGTTGTCCGGACTGGACAGGAGGGCCGGGTCGTCTTCCTGGGGAGGGGAAATTGAAAATTAATATGTGGGACTGTCCGTGCCATATATACCGGTGTCCGGTAATGAATGGATAACCTTGAAATGTCTTATAGTATAACTTATGGCCGTTCAGAAAAAAATATATCATATTCATAGTCATTTATTTATAGTATTAAATATACATCGTCATTTCATTTTTTTTTTTTTCAATTTCTGTTGTGATGTGATGTGATGCAAAAAGTAATGCACCCTCTAAGTCGCGATCACAAGTCACTGTTATTGTTTTTGAATTAAAATAAGACAAAGTTAAGTTTTGCCATGTACAAGTGAATAAAAGTAAAGAACTAGTGTAAATAAAGTGGTACTAGTGTTAACATACCAATATATACAGCGCTGGACGAATTAACTGTGATGGAAATAGTGAACACTGGACTTACTGATTGTGACAATTTTGGTTTGTAGTTGTTCACAGGTTTACCTGATTTTCACCACAACAACATTTCGTATAGAAAAAATAACACTGTAACACAATACTTGCGAATATAAATTACGAAGAATAGAAATAATAAAATTGTAAAATTGCATTTTTATGGAGGTAAACAAACAGTGAATCGACAGCTGATTGTCTGTCAACTTGGATGTCAACTAACTCGGTGCGCGAGTGCTGCCACCTGGTGACCTATACCTGCAGTGAAGCATTGACTTGGATCATATCGATGATCTACCCGTCGCCATCTAGCACTGTTCTGTTGAGCGCCATCTATTGGTGATTTGGGCTACTAGTATCTAACCACAAATAACAATTAACAAAAACATATTCCGATAGAGGTCAGACCCATACTCTTTTTAAATAATAATTACGTATCAATATGAATAGCAAGACTAGCAAGATTGCAAAAAAATGTGCTAAATGCAAACGATTTTTACCAAAGAAGGAGGTATTACTATGCTCGCTGTGCAATTTGTACTATGATTTGAATTGTGCAAACATATCAATTCAACGTTTTAACAACATTATGACTTGCGAACATAAGCAGAAATGGAAATGTAAAGAATGTACAACGAATAAACGACAGGAGATAAAATCTACTCCTTTAAATAGTGCCCAAAAGTTACTAAATTATGAAGAAAGCACGGATCACAACGAAAACATAGCGCAGCTAGATCATAGTGCTTGTTGCCGTGAACAAAGCGGCCAAGTGTTCGAAACTCCAGAGATAATAAACACAACTATGCAGGATCGCATGGAGAGTGAACGTCTGTGTCAAAGAAGCTGTGATAATGCACTACCTGATAAACCAACAGACGAAACACAAACCACGACTATCAACATCCCCTTAAGCAACTCATTTGGACCTCTTCAGTTAGACCAGGAGTCGACGCCCGTCGGTGCTAATAAACATTTAAACATAAGTTCATCAAATGCACTACTGTCCCCAGATATATCCGTGATAGGTGAGAATCTTATTAAAAAATCCACTGGATCTGTAACGCTCAGAAACAAACCACATAAACGAGGCAATGTATCTCTCAACTTGTCATGTAGTAGTCTGCCGAATCCCGTAATCGATGACGAGGCAATACTAGAGCTAAGAGAAGAGTTAGAGAAAGTAAAATCGGAACTTTTATCGGCGGAAGAAGCAATTGAAACTCTTGGCATTGAAAACAATGACCTAAGGCAGCAAATTAAGAAATATGAACACACTATGAAACTATATAAGACCGTCGGTTTGGGTACATCATCTGACCGTCCCTACCTTTCACCAACCTTTTTACGTAAAAATAATAGATTATCATCGAGTGTCCCCATGGCTGAAAATGATAAAGTGAAGAGAATTAATATAAAATATGATAAGCCGGTGACTTCATCACCTAAAGGCAATTATTTATCTAATAGTAACTCATTAAACAACTCGTTTACTATCCAAGAGAGAAACAAAACTCACCAGAGCATTTCTCCTAATAAGCGGAAGGCGGCGGCCTCGCTTCAAAGCCAAACTACTAGTACAACCAACATACAGCGTCATCGTGTCTACATCTACGCTGATGAGGGCGGTAGATATTTTCAGAAGATACTTCGAGGTTTATTGGGTGAAAATTACAGTGTTACCGCGATATTGAAACCATATGCAACTGTAGAGCAAGTATTGTCGACTTGTAGGATGGATTGTATTGATCTAACTAAGAACGACTTTGTTGTTATCCTCTTCACTGGTACTTGCAATGGGCCCGCCATTTTTGATTTAATATTGAGAGATTCTGTGGCGGCACTCAATCATACAAATATCTTACTGGGAAATAGTCTCCGTAGTCGAAGCATTAATGTAAAAATTGCTTCTATATGTGCTGATCATTCACACGTGGAGCCGTTTGAAGTATTCTCTTACGAGCGTCAATATAGGGTACAGAAAAAAGAGACTTGCAGATCAATTTGGAGGAGTGTTATGCATTTTATTTACAGAAACCAAAAACATCATAGAGTTATGGCGGTATGTACAAGCGAAACTGTAAACCCAGAATCTATATTAAAACTCACCAGTACAGGAGCAGGTGATGAGTTTTTTCGAGAATAGTGAGCGTAACCGACTAGTAACAAGCAGTTCACGTGACTTCAGTGGAGCAAATAGCTTATCTAGCCTAGAAGTAGTTACCCCTAATTTTAATGTTATACATCAAAATGTCTGCGGCCTTATGGTAAAACAGTCTCAACTAGAGTTGTATCTAGAATGTTTAGATACAATTCAACATTATTTTTGTATAAGTGAACACTTTCTCACAGACCAGTCTGTAATTGTTGTAAAAATACCCAACTACAACGTAGCAGCTATGTTTTCTAGACAGAAAAAGATCAGGGGTGGTTCCTTGATATTGTCACATGTGGACAGACAGTGTGAAGTAGTTAAGTACTGTAAACAAATAGCCAAAATGGAATGTTTTGAGTTGTGTGGAGTCAAAGATTTAGACACAAACATTTATATTTTTAGCCTTTACCAAAATAATAGAAACATTGACAAATTCATGGAAAAGTTAGAAATTTTATTTCAGAAATTTTTTGACAAAAAGGTTATAATAATGGGAGATTTCAATATAAATTTACATAAAGAGTGTACCATAAAGCATAATTTTCTTAATTTATTAAAGAGTTATAGTTTTAGGCATTTAGTTAATGACATCACATTCTCGAGAGGTGGCTCAGCATCCTGTATCGATAACATTTTGACCAATATTGCTGAAGAATCTTTTAATAATGTAACAGTCGATCACAACGGATTGGCTGATGGGCACGCAGCTATAGCAACAGGATTGAAGGTAGAAACATGCAAACACGAAAAATGGAGAGAACAAGTAAAATTTGTGACACGTAGGACTATTAGTAAACGTAATTTGCAAAAGTATAAGCAAGAGCTTAAGCAGGTAAATTGGCAACAATTGGGTATAAATGGCATTCTTTCGATAATTAGAAATACCTTTAGAAGAAATTTCAGGAAACGTAGGAAAAAAGTACACACTAAGAATGTAGGCCAACTAAAGTGGATCACAAAGGGAATAAAGGTAGCGAGCCGGATGAAACGAGTGTTAAGCAACTTAAACAGCACTCATCATGATGCTAGTTTACTCAAGTACAAATTAACTTACATTCGTTTATACAGAAAAGTTCTAAGGGAAGCGAAACTCTACACAGTGCAGGAAAAGATTTGTAAGGAAAAATATAAAGCAAAGGGTATTTGGGATGTAGTAAACAGACAAAGAAGTAAAAAAACAACTAAACGGAACACAAACAACATAAAGCTTCAAGTAAATGACACAATACTCAGTGATCCCCTATCGGTTGCCAATGTGTTTGCTGAGAAGTTTGATCACGGACGCTTACCCTCCTTGGGAAATGAAAACAGAGCCCTAGAACTTCTTAGGAGGCATGTCAGTAGAGTGACTGATAGTGCGGAATCCTGGACGGTTACGCCGGATGAGGTTACACAAATTGTAAAAGCCATGCCCACAAAAAAATCATACGGCTATGATGAAATTCCTATAGCAGTATACAAAGAGTGTATTGATGTACTAGCATTACCCATAGCAAGTCTTTTTAACCAATGTCTGGAAGCTGGTGTATTCCCGGAACAATTAAAGATAGCAAAAGTAATACCGATACATAAAAAAGACTCTACGTTTGACCCTAAGAACTATAGACCCATTTCTCTTCTGCCGAGCCTATCAAAAATTTTTGAGAAAGTCATTCACCGGAAATTAGTATCACATCTCCATAATTTTAACATTTTGAACAAAAATCAATACGGTTATCAAAGAGGTGTTGGTACGTCTGATGCTGTATTTAAATTAATGGATGATGTAATAACGAAGCTCAATGAAAAGGTAAAAGTTGTTGGATTGTTTCTTGACCTGAGTTCCGCTTTTGACATGGTCAATCACTCGATATTGTTGCAGAAACTAGAGCACTACGGAATCAGAGGTAAAGTTTTAGAGCTATTTAAATCGTACCTTCAAAATAGAAGGCAGTATGTGGAGATCGTGGGAAAGGGTGAGGGAGGATGTGAGTCTAAAGTAAACTCTGAGCTCAGGAATATAACTAGAGGCGTTCCGCAGGGCTCTATCCTGGGACCGACTTTATTTTTAATATTTGTGAACGATATGATTGACTATCTTTCAACAATGGTTCCTGAAGCCAAACTAGTTTTGTTTGCGGACGACACGAGCGCAACATTATCGGCGAAAAATTTAGAAGAATTAACGGAATTAGCAAATAGAGCGCTAGTGGCATTTGATACTTGGTTCTCCGTTAATGATCTTCGGTTAAACACTAATAAAACGTGCGCTATGCTTTTTCGTTCAACAGTTAGGAATAAGGACACTATAAATATTCAGTTAAACAACAATAACATTTCCCTAGTTGAACATGTTAAATTTCTGGGCATTCACATCGATTCTCTTCTAAACTGGAAAGAGGAGTTGAAGGCTATTCAGAGCTCTATCAGTTCAGCTTGTTACGCTTTACGCAGCCTGAGAGACATGCTAAAGATCGAGCAGCTCATTTCAATATACTTTGCGTTGGTAGAATCAAAATTACGATATAGCATTAAATTTTGGGGCAATAGTTATCAATACAATATTTTAAAAGCTTTTGTTTTACAAAAAAGAGCCATTCGCACAATTGCCAGGATCCCGCCTTGGGAATCCTGTAGAAATTACTTCAAGAAGTATAACATTCTTACTGTCCCTAACCTGTACATCATGATACTGCTGACAGATATAGTCAAGAACAGGGACCACTATGAGACTTACCCAGAAATGAAGGCGCGGCTGTCGACTAGAAGGAAAGACATGCCCCAATCAATCGTACCAACTCTTAACTTGACAAAACACTGCCCAAAATACCAAGCCGTTGCATTATACAACAAACTACCTATCGAACTAAAGACTGAGACTAGTTTAAACAAATTTAAAAGGAAATTGAAAGATCTACTGCTCGATAAAAACTGCTACTCGATTGACGAGTTTCTGAGATAGTATGTTGTCGAGGCAAATGTTGCGCCACTTCTCATTTAGAATTTAGTGTTATTGTAGGCAGTAATTATTGTTGATCTTGACTTGTGTTTGTAATCTTGACATTGTAATGTGAAATGTATTTTTTTTTTTATCTAGTTTAATATTATTATGTGTAAGACATTTATGTATATTCGCACACAGTGTAACTGTTAATGAATAAATTAAATTGAATTGAAATTGAATTTCAGTTATCAATAGAATAAAATTAACACATTTCGTTAATTTCAATATTGAAATATTAACATTCATTAGAACAATAAATAATCATAAAAAATAATTAATTAGATTAATGATAATAATTATGTCATTATATTAATAAAATATTATAAACAATTAATTCAAAATGTCATGTTAATTCAAATCAGTTCATGTAAATGTCATAATAATAATTAAAAATACAATTAAAAATAGTACCTAAGCAGCTGAGGGAGTCATATCGGTTGCAAAATTGCAATTTTGTGGCCTCCACGTTCACCGGACCTAAATCCATTGGTTTTTTTTTATTGGGGCTGCTAAATAAAAAAAATAGACTTTTCTTTAAAAATAATCATAACTTAGGTACTACTTGTGATATATTTTGTTTCGTATTTTTTTCTTAAAGGCCATAAGTTATACTATAAGACATTTCAAGGCTATCCATTCATTACCGGGCACCCTGTATACAAGGGATGGCATACCAATGACACATGTGCCACTAAAAATAATACATATATAGGACTATCCGTACCATAAACACCAAGGATGGCGAACTAATAACTATTGACGACCTGAGTGGCTCAGTGGTCAACATGCCTCGCCACGCAAGAGGTCCCGGGTTCGATTCCCGGCCGAGCAGAAATTGAAATGATGAATTTTAATTTCTGTTACGGGCCTAAATGTAGTATCTATGTATGATAAGTATGTATTTAAAAAAGTATTTAAGTAGTATATCAGTAATCTAGCACAAATAGAACAAGCTTTGCTTAGTTTAGGGCTAGATGGCGCTGTGTGAATTTGTCCACGAATATTTATTTTATTTTATTTATTTAATGGCACGCGGTAAAAAAATTATGGCATACCAGTAATTTAAAGAATTTATGGATACTTTTAAAGGTATGTATGTATGTAATCTCTTTATTGCATCAATTTATAACATTACAGGAAATAAAAATACAGTTTAAATTCAAAGGCGAGCTTATCCCACCCACGATGATTAATTATTTTTTATCCATATTAAAATACTAGCTAGGCCCTCATGCGCATAACTGGGACATAAACGCTATGATGTTTTTTTTTCTTTTTTTATTATCCACGATTTATTTTTCATCCTCATAAAAATAGGCTAGAAGCGAACACAATTAGACACAAAACACATAAAAAAAGACATACCCTCTCCATCTCCCAGTCATCCAGCTCGACAGCCGGTGGCAGTGGCTCTCCCCTCTTATGCGAGTGCAGGCCCGAAGTCCCTGGCTCCTTGCCCCGCCTGCAAGCTTCCCCTGGGACCAGGGCGGACCCCGAGGGTGGGGCCAGGTGTAGCTCGGTTAGGGCGGGCAGCCAGCCTAGGCCGGAGACTTCGGAATCGCCTACCGGGGTGCCGCGAAGGTCTAGGCGCTGGGGGAAAGTATTAATAATAATATTTATTTCAAAAAATTAAATTCCATAGGTATGATCTGTTTAAACTGACTTGTCTTATTTGGTGAACAAACAATACCCAAAATTATGACTTGCCGTATCAATCACGCTACGCACACTGTGTACAGATGTCTTGAATTATATAAGAAACACATAGACTGTGAATTTCAACTATTACTGCTGCAAATTATCCATTAAAATACATAATTTCCAAAACGAAATAAGACAGGTCAGTCAAGGACAGATTTTAGTATGTTTGCACAATCAATTAAAAATATCATCGCAATACATCAAGCAATAATCGTAAAAGTAATAATTAAATTGGTTTAAAATTCAAATGTTATTAATTTAAAATATAATTACATGAATGTCAGTATAATCATGATACAATTATTACAATGTAAATTTATAAAACTAATTATTATTATTATAGTATTCTCGGAGACTCTAGATCTTCTACCTCGAAAATATTAGTCGCCTTTTACGACACCCGCGTAAGAGGTTGGTGCTACTCTACTCTGCCGGACACCACCCGACCAAACGGGTCATCCGTACTGTGAGCTATCAAATTATCATTATATATTTGATAAACTATATAACCAACCTTGAGAGCCCGAAACCCGTACCGCGTAGCCAGCGACGCGTACGCGACGAACTCCGACATCCGATAGCAGTCGCTCATCAACAGAGTGTGGAGTTTCTCGATCTTGCTGATGGGCAGGATGGAAGCCGGGTCCATCCACTGGCACTCCGATATGTCCAGGTACTGGGGACAGTGGGATTTTTAATGTTATATTAGATTTTCATTTATTTATTTATTTATTTATTTAACTGTTTATTGTACACAATAATTATATAAAGAGAAATATAACAGTATAGAAGACACAACAGGCGCTGCTTATTTCTAAAAAGAAATTCCTTCCAGCAGGCCTACAGAAGAGTGATGTTAGACTAAAGTAACGCAGATACGACGTGCACAAAAATTGAATATATAAATACATAAATATATTATATTATAATATATAGGTAAATAAAGCTAGACATATTACTATTATTATTTATTTTCGTGATAAATAAATAAATTAATATGATCATCATCATATCAGCCGAAAGAAGCCCCCTGCTGGGCATAGGCCTCCCCCAGAGATCTCCACAAAGGCCGGTCCTGTGCAAATGTATTATAGTATTATAGCTGTAAACCTACCAAATAAAATACAAGAAATAATAAATAAAATAATCGAACAAGACAAGTCAGCTACAGTTACATTCTATCGTCGCACCGCTCGCCACCGACAGGGAGTTCATCCTCACACCTTGGAGCCAAATTGGTCGCGAATTGTGCGGTTCAAAAGAACTTTTTCCCATGAACACTACGGTTGTGGAATGGTCTACCTGGAGAGGTTTTCCCAGGAGAGGCCGACATGGAGTTCTTCAAGAAAGGGGTGAAAAGGTTTTTACGCGGTCGGCAGCGCGTGGGTGATGCCCCTGGTATTGCAAACGTCCATAGGCTGCGGTGACTGCTTACCATCAGGCAGGTTGTTTGCCACCTTAGTGGTATAAAAAAAAAGGCTGTCTGAATAAATTTTAGACTAGTAAACACGTCCCAGCCACAGTACCTCCAAACTTGGCAGCTGGTCCTGTATCTTGAACAGGTAGGACTTGTCAACGGGCAGGTTGAAGCAGCGCGCGCCTCGCAGCGACAGGTATTTCAGGGTCACAGGGAAATCTCCGATCACCACCTGGGAAGGGTTCGGTCAAATAAATAAACAATAAATAAATATGCTTGGACAATCCATACAGCGCCATCTAGATAGATAGATAGATAAACACTTTATTGCTCATAAAAATAACAGTACCAATCACTTACAGTAACAAGGAACACATATGAGCAAAGGTGGCCTTATTGCTACAAGCAATCTAGCCCCAAAGTAAGCAAAGCTTGTGTTATGGGTGTTAGATAACTGCTAAACTACTTTTATACTTTTTATTTTTAAATACATAATTATTATACATACTACACCCAGACCCGTAACAGGAATTAAAATTCATCACTTCAATTTCTTGCTCCCGGCCGGGAATCGAACCCGGGTCCTCTGACAAGTTAACTATCTGAACCACTCAGGTCGTCAAATGAAGGTCAAGGTCGACGGTCGATGGCTGCGTTGACCGTCGGTCGAGGTCTAAATCTCGTCTATTTATCAGGTGGTAGGACTCTGTCAAGCCTGAGGAGTCCGCCTGGGTGAGTACCACCGCCTTATCTATTTCTGCCGCCAAGCAACGATGCTTGCATTGTTGTGTTCCGGTTTGAAGGATAAGGTAGCCAGCGCAATCACAGGCATGAGGCATTTCATCTTTGTCCTCACAGTGACAACGCACCTGCGATTTTGCATTTTTGTAACATGCAACGTAAATGTAAGAATCGTAGATGTTATGGGCAACAGTTACCACTTACCGTCAGATGGGCTGTCTGCTCGCTTGAGTAGCATAAAAAAACGCTATTATGACAATGACTTACCTTCTTGCAATTGATATTACAATAATCCAACGCCAACGTAGTCAGCCGTGGGCATCTCTCCGCTAGCCGCCTTAGCAGTCCCCGCGTCGCCGTAAATCGGGGTCCGGGGCAAGTGGGGGTTGGGGTTGGGGCTTCGGGGGGGTCGGAGGGCCCGGGGGCTTCGGGGTCCGAGGGTCCTGGCGCGTCGGGGGCCCGGCGGGAGGCGCGAGCCTCGTCTTCCGACCAGGCGGGGTAGCCGTGGGCCCTGGAAATCATTATATGTATCATCATCACAGCCCGTAACAGTCCACGGCAGGACTTAGGGCCTCTCTCACGAAAGGGGAGGTTATTGCCATAATCTCAACGCTTGGCAGGCGGGTTGGAGATCTCAGTGTTTAAATGTAATAATGGAAAATGCTGCTGCCCATTTTCCAGTCTATAGCGATTCTAGATCTTTTGCCTCGAAAACATGAGTCGCCTTGTACGACACCCACGAGTGTAAGGGGTTGGTGCTATTCTACTCTGCCGGACACCACACGGCTAATTATGTGTAAGGTAATTACAACAATGCAATACCACATACAAAATAGTGCTACTACGACCCGACGAAACCCCTGATATCCAAGACACAGGTCTCTGACCTACTTTGGTTTCAGAAATTTTAATGTATTTGACCTCAGTACTATTTGTATTCTCTGTGCTATCTGTATACCTATTATATACATTGTATTTTTATCGCATGTAAATTTTCGAAATAAATTATTTTATTATTATAACTAGATCTTCCAGAAATCACATCCCTCATTCACTATTCACTCGTAGCCAGGGCCCAAAAGCTTTTTTATAAAAAAAAAAAAACAGCCAGCGGTCCTTCATCGTGGGCGCTGGGAGCCGGGGAATCCATCCCTTGGGTTTGTTTTTATAGGGGCAATTTGTATACACTTTTGATCTTGAATTTCATATTCGAGTTTAGTTATTCATGGTGGAAAATTTTCGTAAACTATTTTCGAGAGAGAGCATAAGCGGAGAGCCTAACCGGATAAGAACAGTAGGCTACGTAACTCTGTTGCCTACAATTCTCTGATTTTAATGATTTTAATTGTTACTTTTTCGATTACATATGATCGATTCCATAGTTTCAGGTTATTGCAATGGAACTTTGTTAGCAGCTGAATCCATGGAATCTATTATACGTCACAATTTAAATCATTGAAATCAGAGAATTGTTGGCAACGGCGTTACGTAATTAGCCTAGTCTACAAATCATCCACGTTTTCGGCTAAAAATGTAAAAGCGCCGGCCAGAAAAAAAGAATTGTTTTCATTTTATTCGTTCATCATGTAAGGTACTTTTCTCTATACTCTATTCAAAACGATCTTACCTAGCGGAGAAACCTAAGCTTTATCTAAATAAGATACGATTGTTTTTAGAATGACATTTGTCATGAACAGTGTTCATACCAAAGATATTGGACATGCAAGGATAGAAGGAGCCTACATACAACTGAAGTCACGTATACTGTTTTGTTTTCTTTTTAATGGTGCTTATAACGTGTCCAAAAGGGACGGCTTTAAGTTGCCAAACACCCCCCCATAAGCACTGCTATTGCCAAATTTGGTAGCCTTGGTCATCTTACAGTCAGTTTCTCGATTGACCGTCAATTAAAGTTCGCCATCCTTATCTACGGTGAGTTGTAGACAGAGACGGAAAGAGTTTTAATCGGTGATTAACATTGACAAGAGTTTGAGAAACTGGGCGTTAATGTTCTAGTTTTTGTATGACATTGAGTCATTTGTATAACGTTGTGATAAAGAGACAGTGTACATTATCTAAAGGTCGAGTCTCCATCTATGCTCTGTTTCCAATTTCTTTGGTTCATACCGAAAATACAAGTCAATGTCAACTTTACGTCGTGGCAATAAGGTTTGAATTATCTTAGCCCCCTCCACACCCAAGAGCTTACCTGGGTAAAATGTTGATCTGCAATCGGGGCTGACGAGCACACGGAGGGAACCTCAGCGACACGGGACCTGGAGGACAAACGGAAATACCATAAACTACGGAGGTCATTATCACATACTTCAACACTTCCCCTGCACGGTAATAGACTGTGAGGGGGGGGGGGGCTAAAACAAAACAAAAAACTTTGCTCCAGGTTGTGCCCGGGCTGACCAACGTTTGGAGGGTCTCCTAAACGTCTACTGTCGCTACATAGTACTTTTTTATATTATACGGGCCACCTGATGGAAAATTGTCACCGCCGCCTATGGACATCAACACCAGGGGCGCTACCAACGCGATGCCCGCCTCTGAAGAGACCTCTAATATACCGCTCGAACGATCCCATGTCATAGTCCAAAGGAAACACGGTGGCTGGGAGCTCATTCCACATCTCCGAATCGTACGAGCGAGAAACGTTCTTTCGAACCTTCGCGTTGTGACCAACAGAGGGTCTACGTAGTGGGGAGTGGAATTTTTCTTTTGCTTGATGACGTAGGATAACACTTTCACAGGCTATAAGAGGTTGAAACCGGTTTCGTGCAGTTTCGCACGTCTGTCGGCTAGATCTTTAACCCAGGCACTGACGTGTACGGTAACACCGTCAGTGATAGTCTTCCGCCAAACGGCGCAAGAAACAAAATCACGCGGTAAGAAAGCAGGAAACCCGGAACTTTCAAAATATTCGAAAATGACACTTTTACATCTCTGTAAGGAGCGCGGAAGGCGCTGACCTAATTGGCGATGCCCAGGTTTAGTGAAAACGGTGATCAGTCACAGTTTGAAAGGTTCCGTTACTACCCTTTCGACATTTCTTATCCTTCCATGGACTGTACACTGGATTTTGGAAAAATATTGTTGCCATGGAGGTTAAAAACGAGGTATTTCGAAAAAAGAAAGTGTATACTCACTATTCGATCGCCTACTAGTGGAAAGTGGGTCCCAATCCATCATCCACCTGTCCCCTTCATCCCATGTTGGCCCGAACACCTTCAAGATCTCCCGATCGTTCATATGCACCAACGAAGCTCCTCCAACCCGCGGACACACTGTAGCTAATGTTGGCATTCGATTCATTCGATTGTGCTGACGTTCTCATTCGATTCATTCGGGCGAACGATGCGGCCATGTACCAATGTCTCTTGGGTATGTATATATACATTGGTTGAACGCTAACCGATGCTCATACGGTGAGGAAAACATCGTGATGAGACCTGCATATTCAGGCGACTGGATGTGTAACCATGATCCAATCTGGTCAGGTTCCCCTGGTCGCAGGGTCGCGGAGGTCAGATGGCAGGTGCGTAACTGTAATTGCCTGATCGACCAAATCCTGGATCGTGATCGAGGCGGACCCCTCACCCTCATACGATCAACTGTGATGGTTGTCAAATCGCTCTTTTTCTTGCTCGACCATTCGCGTTACGGTCTAACTTATAAAATTATTAGACGTTTATTAAACATATTCCAGCTAAGATATGGTTTGTCACTTTCTTTCAAATTCAAAAATTTCAAAGACATAATAGACTGTGAGGGCGCAGTAGGTAATCCTACGTCGCCAAAAGTCACATTTCTCCTTTGTGACTACGATGTGTCAGAAAAGCGAATCTGCCAAGAAGATATATGAGGCACTCCGGTATTTTTTACCCCCAGAACCCACACAAGAGGATATGTACGTATTATCGCTACGAAAAGTCGAAGTTTGGGTCACTAAAAAAACAATTTTTTTGGGCCAGGCAGAGCGCAAGCAGACAAACGTTTTGCGGGTCTCCCAAACGTCTACCATCGCCACAAAATAGATTGTTTCTTGTACTCGATGACGTATGATACCCTACGACGCCCTCACAATCCATAAGGACAAAACATTTTAATTAAAATAGGTTTCATCATCACAGCCCGTAACAGTCCACTGCAGGACTTAGGGCCTCTCCCACGAAAGGGGAGGTTATTGCCATAATCTCCACGCTCGGCAGGCGGGTTGGAGATCGCAGTGTTTAAATATAATAATGGAAAATGCTGCTGCCCGTTTTCCAGACTACGGAGACTTTTGATATTTTGCCTCGAAAACATTAGTCGCCTTGTACGACACCCATGAATGTAAGGGGTTGGTGCTATTCTACTCTGCCGGACACCACCCGGCCAAAATAGCCAAAATAGGTTTAATAAACATCAAATAACTTTTATAAATAAGACCGTTACTCTATAGCGCCTTTGTACTACAAATACCAATGATCTGACCAGACTGACTTGTCCTATTTGGTTATGTATTTAAATGGATAATTTGCTGCATAAATTCACATTCTATGTGTTCCTTATATAATACAAGACTTCTATGATGTCCTCCTCGCCGTTTTCGGCTACAGCGACTGCTTCAGTTCCCCTGCTGTTGGCGTTCATGTGATCGCACGTAACTTACGTAGCCAATCTTCTTTACACAGATCCTCGCACATTGCGGGCATGTGAGCAGACCATTAACATAATTGTAATATATTGCCGCAGGTGGTCGGGCTTTTAATCCCTCGCGCTTTGTGTCGAGATCTTCAAGCCTTCTATATACAGTAGGCTTGAAGACTTCTATATACAGTATATGTAGCGTGATTGATACGGCAAGTCCTAATTTTGGGTATTGTTTGTTCACCAAATGAGACAAGTCAGTTTGAACAGATAATAGTACTTACGAGTTACGACCATGAGGGATGGCTGTGATTTGCCTTACTCTTTTTATAAAGTGAGGCAAGCGGGCAACACTCGGGGAGTCGCGAATGCGTAGCCTTTTAGATAGAAGTAAGCTCTTGAAGGTTTCAGTGACGTAACTATAGCTCGTGCCCAAATGGATTGAGAATAAAGTGCCTCGTACCTCTTAAATGTTTGCTATGCTGCCGGCATTATTACACTATTTTATTGTTGTATCGCTTTCATACATATCAGGTTGGCTGAAAGAGATCTCTCTAGAGATAAGCTCGCCTGTGTGAACTACCATAAGGTTTGTAACCTTTTTGTGTGTAAAATACGATAAAGAATACTAATAATCATATGAAAACCGATGTAAACTCTTCCATTAAATGTAATTCTCACGAATACAGCTATTTAATGCTTCAGTAGCTATCACTGTGACCATTTTCGAAACAGTTCTGACAAAAAGATCAGTGTCCACTATTCCCAGGATTATTTCATTAAAATACATTAAGAAACCCGATATAAACTCTTCCATTACATCTAATTCTCACGAATACAACTGTTTAATTATTAAATAGCCATCACTGTGACCACTCTCCAATCAATCCGAAGCAAAAGATCAATGTCCGCTATTCCCAACCCATTTGGCACGGACTACAGCAAAAAAAAAAACGAAAAACACACACTTACCATACCGTCTCTCCTCCCTGCTAGTAGGCGGTCGGTCACCATCACCCCTGCCTCCTCTTTCCTCCTCATTATCCATAGGAGCCTCATTCACCACGACCCTCCGACCAGCCATGTGGACTCTGGGTGGCATACGGTTGACCCTAGCCCCCATGATGGGGCCGTAGGGGGGCTCGGGAGGCCCCCTGATGACCACCCCTCGTTCGGGGACGGGGGGCGCGCCTTGCACTAACTGGGCACCGAGCATCTGTCGAAGAGGGAAGTGTTAGTGTAAGAGTGGCAGCCTTGGCGTGAGGGATTTCGCAGATAAGATAGAGGAGGCTCGTCTGCGATGGTTTGGTCACGTGTTGCGTAAGCCTCAAGGATACGTGGGAAATAGGTGCCTGAGTCTGCCGGTATCAGGAAAGAGGCCCCGCGGGCGACCCAAGAAGCGTTGGATTGTCATCGCTGAGTCGGATGCGAGAGCGGCTTACGACGCGAGGATGCCGAAGACCGGGCGAAGTGGAGAGGAATGGGTAGGAAAGCGGACCCTGGCAGAGGCCGGGATGAGCGCTAGGACGATGATGATGATGATGATGAGTGTTAGTGTAAGAGCCCCCTTATTAGCTTCCGATTTACCTAGACTTAAGCTAGTAACAGACATTCCGTTTTGGCTGGAGTCGATCAACCGTCAGTTGCAATTGATACTAATCCTTAGGCTGTATAAAATAAAGTCACTTTTGGATTAATTCGGTCAGATGTCACGGGCGACAGTTACCACTTACCATTAGCTGAACTATCTGCTCGCTTGTCACTGAAAACAATGGTTCTCTCTTGGTTGAAATAACAATGTTTGACATAATCTCACTTTTTCTAACAATGTTAAACATAATAATCGAATGGTATAAAATTAGTTAATGTAATTTTTGTTGGTAATTAGTTAATATAATAATATTCACTTGTTATAAATATGTTTGTGCTATAACTTATTTGACATATTATTCATTTGACATAATAATCATGTAATACAGTGATTATTCGACATAATATTTGTTTAGGATAAATTAAAGTTATTCGCTAATTAATTTATTAGAATTCTTTTAAACTTTTTTAAATGCTCAAAACTGTGAGTGTATTCCCTGATCAATATAATCTGGATGCCTTTAAGGCTAGAGTGAATAGGCTGTTCCAAGACTCGTCACTTGCCAACAGGTGAGATGGCGGTCAAATGCCTGTCCTGTATAAATTAAAAAAATAAAAGTTTTTTTATAATTAATAGTTTTGGACTTTGAACGATTTGGCCAATAGTGTTAGAAAGTTTAGACGTTAGGACAAACGAAGATTACATCAAATAAGTATTAGGACATACGATTATTATATCAAATAAATTTATATGTATTGTATCTTTATGCTAACAAATAAATTTTAGAATTATGACAAACGACTTTATACCAACGGACATTATACAAAGTGAGATTATATCAAACGTTGTTATTTCAACAAAGGAAGACCTTAAAAAAATAATAAAAAAGGACATACCAAATCAAGCCGCGGCTCGATCTTCGGCAAATCCAGGGGGGGCCAATGGTCCCCATCGTCTTCGACGGGCAGAGGACCCGGGGGCCACAGTCTCTTCACCGTATGCACGGTCTGGTCGTCTCCAGAGCTGGCCTGGGCCTCGTCTGCTAGGGACTGGCGGCTGGTTTGGGGTCGGGCCTCGTCCTCTGGTTGGTCGTCTTCGGGCTTGTGTTCCACGTGGCCCATGCAGCTGGGGGGTATGGAACAACCAGTTATTATAATGTAGAGATCATATTCAATGATTGCGCGACCGGCCATTTGCACCATTTGAGAATTTAACTACTAGAAACATTTTCATTAAATAAAGTCCTGATATTTAGTTGCCATGATTTACTGTTTCATGATAATTTAGGTATATTTTGATGATCAAACAATACAGGACGAGTTATAAATTATTTATGTTTCACTTAATTTTAAACGCACTGATTGGTTATAAAACTATAATTTTTTAATATAATACGGCAGAAAAACAGACATTCGGGCCACCTGATGGTGCGTGGTCACCGCCGCCTATGGACATCAGCAACACCAGGGGCGCTACCAATGCCTTACTAATACTTTATTGGTGTCATATATAAATATTTCAGACGTTTACTAAGTTAATGTTACAAATGTAGATGCTAAAAAATTACTACCATGCTAAGTTGTATTCAAAGTAGATTACATCGAAGATATAATATAGTGGCTAAGATAGTATTTTTAGACGAAATAAGAGTTTGATATTGTAAATTATAAGCTGACATTCACATTATTATTTAATTGACAATTTAATTTGAATTTGACATTTTTCATTTATTACGTATCTAGCTGTTATTGACATTGCATATTTTGATTTATTTCCAAGTTCTTTTTTATTGTTTTAAATGGATGCGAATTTAACTATTTAATTATTGCTGCTTTGAATATTGTATGTCCGAAATGGGCAAACTGTTGAAACTCACGAATATCATTCGTAATACCTGATTGTACCTACACAGTTCAACAATAAAGTTATTCTATTCTATTCTATTCTAGACGCGCATTGATGATGTAGCTTAGTTATTCTGAGGACAATGTAGATTATTAGAGCAGAATAGAAGTTCTCGTTCCGTAATTATTACCTCACATCAGTTCCAAATATTGCAACAAATTAATTTCTAAGTAGGTACAGATAGTTCAACTCAGTTGTGCGCGCGGCGCTATGTGTGCGTGCGCTTGTAAATATACAGCTTTCATTTATGTGGCAGTGACGCGACCACTTGGCGTGCCAATGGCGTGGCGTCATTGTGACGTGTCTGTATATGTACAAGGTTTACCCACACATAGGGCCGCGCGCACAACTGAGTTGAAATATCTATAATAGAACGATGCGCGTTCTAATATTTGAACTGTTAATGTGAGCAGTAATTTTCTATAAAATGGGCCCCTGGTGGCGCTGATGTCTTAGGTCCTTACGCGCTTCCTTAAGACCCATCGTATACCATAACAAAGTACAAACAACTCACCCCCTCCCCTCCCTAGCGTAGCCAATCAGCTGCA
Source organism: Blastobasis adustella (assembly GCA_907269095.1). Lineage (NCBI taxonomy): Eukaryota > Metazoa > Arthropoda > Insecta > Lepidoptera > Blastobasidae > Blastobasis > Blastobasis adustella. Next base: position 9,666,036 of record OU026140.1, read on the forward strand.
ATTCAGTCGTGGTATCATTCAGTCCATTGTCCAGCATCCAACCGAAGCGCTCGCGACCCGCGGGCGCCGCGCGAGCATCCACTCTCTGCCAGAGAGTACGGTCGCGGGAGACCGAGGCCAGGCGTGGGTGGGAGCTGGAATGGAGGATCATCATCACATCTTGGCCTTAATGGCGAGGGCCCGGGGCCCCGCCTTGTCAATCCAGGTATTGGCAGAACAGGTAACAACAGTACAGCTGACCTCCGTGACCCTGTTATCAGTGTAACCTGACCAGATTGGATCATAGTTACACATTTAGTCGCCTGAATGGAAATGGTTATTTATATTAATTGCTCCGGCAACTCCTCTACCGCGTTGTAAAAGACTGGCAGCGCCATATATTATTATAATATATTAACTTTTTACAAAGCAAGTCAGACGGTGCGTTCCCACGCGCTGCTAGAGCGTGAGGTCGCGCGATAACGACACCAGGCGCGGATGGAACGAAGATCGATCATCATCATATCATGTGAAAAACGCCCACTGTTAGCCATAGACCTCCCCCAAAGGTCCTGATCACCTGGTGCGTTCCGCATCCAGATGATACCTTACTACCTTCTGTATTTATCAGGTCGCCAGTTCGGGTTCACCTTGGAGGCGTACTAACGTTCACGGAATGGAGTGTAGTTTTTGCGTCCACAGCAACGGGTGGAGGGCACCCTCCGGGCTAACGGGGTACGGGAGGCGGCGAACTCTCATGAGTACCAGCGCAGAAGGCCAGCTGGTTATGCAAGACTCAAGACTCGCTACTAATAAGCCTAAGGACGTTACCGAGTCCGAGAACTGGATGGGCGACAGTTTCGTACTTTGAGGCTAGTCGAACTTTAGCACCGCAACCACGCCACTCGTCAGGGTGTACCTCCTATTACTAGGAACCCTAAGACAGGTTGAACAGTCTTGGGAGCCGATTCTCACCCCATGACTTCTAGAACAGCAATTTCTTATGGATTGTTGATCTGGAACAAATACTCACAATGCCAAAGCCTTTAAGTCACGCGGTTGGAGGTACTGGAACACCGATAGCAGCATATCATCACACAGATCCATCAGGGACGCTCGCTCAGGCCCTGCCTCTGTAGCTACCGCATTCTCTGGGCCTGTCGCGCGACCATTTTCCGTGGCCGCAGCTCCTGTAGCCCCATTTGCTGTGGGCGCTGTAGCGGTGGACTCAGGACTTTCTGTGGCACTAGCATCTGTTGTGGCGGAAGCAAGCTTCGCAGCGTCCACCTCCATGTCTCCTGGAGGCCCAGTAGCCTCGACCTCCATAGCTGACTCAACGGTTGCAGATCGTTCCCCCGCTCCCCCCACTTCAGGATTACGCCGAGCTCTTTTAATGGGGGGCGACTCTGTAATTAGAGAGAAAAGATATAATTAATAAAAGAAGGCTAAGAGACAGTGCTTCCAATCAGGGATTTTACGATTTCAGATAACGTTAGTGAGGCATAATGTCTGTCAAAATACTGCTGTGCTATTGGACAAAACCAACTGCAGTTAAATGACGAATGTATTCTAGCCAATGACAGAGCTTCATTTTGACAGCAGGCCTTACGTTGCAGTAACGGCATCTCGTGGATTTTGGAATCGCGAAAATCCTCATTATCAAATGAACATTTCGATAAGAGATCGAAAGATATTGTTATTGGGTACAAAACTATACAACCCGAACCGTTGAATAATCCTTGCATCGACAACTGCTTAATTAGAGACGAGTTAGTGTTAGCATTTCGAATTCGTTCCGAATTTAAAGGTAACATTCCATTAAATAAGTCCGCATGTATGATGGGAAAAACAGAGTCTCCTAACCGCAGTGAGTGTAATGTATGCGGAATGATAAATTTAGTGTAAATAATGTGTTGTATTGATGGCAAAATGCCGACGGCGAGACTTTGCAGCCCTTAGAAAAAGAGACAAATACTCCGCGCTCCAAAGCAGTTATTTATTTGTCCTTCTCGCGGCGAAAGTGACCGGATGTTGGTGTGAGGAAGGGAAGCTTTTCTTTAAAATGTGGGAGTCCTTCGCATGAGGGACCGAGGCGGCGACCCACGCTGGGTCGAACTAAGGTCCTGGTCAAAACTGAAAATGCAGGGTACAATGCCTATAGATAATTTGTAGGTATTTATGTATTTTATGTATTAGTATAAGATGTAGGTATATTATGAACATATAGTTGTGATTTAACTTTGTAAGTAAATGTGGTTGTTGAATTTGTATTCACTATCTAGCTTCCAAGGCAGAACACTGACATCCAAGATACAGGCTATTGCCTAGTTTGGATCTCAGGGTTTAAAATTAAATTTGTGCAAATAGTTTTTAGAAACCTACACTAAGTGAACCCATTGTAATACTGTTTTTTTTTTGTACAAATCTTTCCTGAATAAATATATATTATTATTATATTATATTATATGTAGTTTCTTATTTTAGTTTATTATATGTGTCTGGGGGTCTTGCTGCACCACGTCCGTAGGCTATACCCTAGAGACCCTACACGTGACTCCCGGGTGGTGCGAAGAGTGCAGCCGAAATTGCTTGGTGGTAGGGCCTCGGCCCGAATGGTTAGCGACCACCCACGGAGATGAGTCTGCATGGCGCTAAGCACCCTCTGGGCTGTGTTCCGTCAGAGTACTCCGTGAGCCATTCCCCCTCGTCCGAGTGCTGTAATATTGGTATCCTGTGGGTCCCAGTTTTGTGTTGGACATGTTAGAGGGTTGGGCGTGACAGGTTGGCGCGGGGGCCAGGGAGACCCGATGAAACGGCTCGTCGCTGGCCGCCCGCCAGTTAGTAGGGGACCCGAACCCGGGCATCACTTTTAATCTCCGGCCCGGGAGGCTGTCCCGCCAACTGTGCGAAAAAACCCGAAGATGTCTGTCGTGCCGGGGTAGGAGACCGGAGTGGACCCGGCAGGCATATTCGGGGGGGATCGGGGGCCCTTCCGTCCCCCGTGCCAGCTTTTCACACAACCCTTCCCTCTGCAGCGTTCAGTAGCAAAACGTCCTTGCCCTGCTGGATACCGATGTTACAGCACTCCTTTACATCCCCACTTATAATACTATCACAAATGGCAAGGAAAAATAAAAGTAAGGTTCTCTCAGCGGCACCCCTTTCCACACTTCGAGTGGACTTTTGTAATATCAGGGGTCTACACTCCAATCTGAACGCCGTACATCACCACCTAGAGACGGCGAAGCCCGCCCTACTTTTCCTGACGGAAACGCAGATATCACCTCCGGCTGACACTTCGTATCTCCACTATCCTGGATACAAGCTGGAACATAGGTTTTTACCTCGCGCTGGTGTGTGCCTATTCGTCAGAGGTGATATCTGCTGTCGACGTCTTAATGCCATAGAACTAAGTGACGAATCTGTGGTGTGGGTGTGCGTAGAACAGGGGGGTCTATCCCGTGTCTACGCATGCCTATACAACAACCGTCACGGCGTAGGTGAGACAAATCGGTTTTTCGAGCACATACAATGCGCTACCGACAAAGTCTTTGAGCGGTATCCTTCCGCCGAGTTGGTGGTCCTAGGAGATTTTAACGGTCACCACACTGAGTGGCTAGGGTCAAGCCGTCCTACCAACCCAGCCGGGAGGTCCGCCCATGAATTTTCTCTGGCCCATGGTCTCACGCAACTGGTATCAGAACCCACCTACTTACCGGATGTTGTGGGCCGTGATCCTTCTTTGTTAGACCTTCTGCTTACCACCCACCCAGACGGTTATCAGGTGTCCGTTGATGCTCCTCTTGGGACATCAGACCACTGCCTGGTCCGTTCCGAGGCGCCTCTTGCTATACCCGAACGGGCTCGCCCCAGTGGGTCACGCAAGGTATGGCATTATGGTTCAGCAGATTGGGATGGATTGCGAGAATTCTTTGCGTCGTACCCGTGGATACGGCTTTGCTTTTCCTCAAATGACACCAACATCTGTGCTGCCGCTGTAGCTGATGTCATACTGCAGGGAATGGAGTGTTTTATCCCGTCCTCTGTAGTCCGTCTCGGCGGCAAGAGTCAGCCCTGGTACGACAGGCCTAGTGCTGAGGCAACTCGCCTCAAGCATGATGCTTTTCGTGCCTGGACAGTGGCTCGGGCCCAAAAGGACCCTAATACCCACATTTTGAGGAAAAAGTACAATGCTGTATCGAGGTCTACAAAAAGGGCATTGGCCGGAGCAAAATACAAATTCATCGGTGGAATTGGAGAGAAACTAATCAGCTACCCCTCTGGGAGCCGTGCTTTTTGGTCTCTCTCCAAAGCTGTCGAGGGGAACTTTTGTCGGACCACCTTTCCACCTTTGCGCAAGCCGGATGACCAATTGGCCCACACAGCAAAGGAGAAAGCCGATCTCTTGGGTAATCTCTTTGCTCATAACTCAACTCTGGATGATGGGGGAGCTGCACCGCCTACCATCTCTCGGTGTGAGGGCATCATGCCCGAGGTTCGTTTCACCCAAAAAATCATAAGACGTGTGCTTCTCTCCCTAGACATCCGGAAGTCCAGTGGACCTGATGGCATTCCGGCTATCGTTCTTAAAAAGTGTGCTCCCGAGTTGTCTCCCGTGTTAATGCGCCTATTTAAGCTTTCCTACACCTCAGGAACGGTGCCGTCTTCGTGGAAGTTAGCCCATGTGCACCCGATACCCAAGAAGGGTGACAATTCAGACCCATCAAATTACAGGCCTATAGCGGTAACCTCCTTGCTCTCTAAGGTGATGGAGCGGGTCATAAATATCCAGCTCCTTGGATACCTCGAAGATCACCAGCTGATCAGTGACCGTCAATATGGCTTCCGTCATGGTCGCTCAGCTGGTGACCTTCTTGTGTACCTAACACACCGGTGGGCTGAGGCTGTTGAGAGCAAGGGGGAGGCTCTGGCTGTCAGTCTTGATATAGCCAAGGCATTTGATCGGGTCTGGCACAGGGCACTGCTAACAAAACTCCCGAAGTACGGTATCCCCGAGGGACTCTGCAATTGGGTATCCAGCTTTCTGTCTGGGCGGAGTATCCAAGTCGTTGTCGACGGATGCTGCTCCGATACCAAGAGTATTAATGCTGGAGTACCCCAAGGTTCAGTGCTGTCTCCCACGCTGTTTCTTCTGCATATCAATGATATGCTGAATACTCCCAGTATTCATTGCTATGCAGATGACAGTACTGCAGACGCTCGTTATACTGGCCGTGCGAATATCCCTCGTTCCGTGGTGTCGGAAAGCCGAATAAGACTTGTGTCAGAGATTGAACACTCCTTGGAGCAAGTTGCTCACTGGGGCAGATTGAACCTGGTGGAATTCAACCCCTCTAAGACGCAGGTCTGCGCATTTTCCGCCAAAAAGGATCCTTTTGTCATGGTGCCGCAGTTCCAAGGAACATCCCTCTCCATCTCAAAAAGTATCGGGATCCTTGGTGTCGACATATCAGACGACGTACGGTTCCGAAGTCACCTGGAGTGTAAGGCTAAACTAGCCTCGAAAAAACTTGGTGTGCTTAACCGGTCTAAGCGATACTTCACCCCAGAACAGCGTCTGTTGCTGTATAAGGCACAGGTGCGGCCACATATGGAGTATTGTTCCCATCTTTGGGCCGGGGAAACCACCGACCTGCTTAATCACTTGGATTGTATACAGAGGCGCGCCGTACGAATTGTCGACGATACCGTACTGACAGGCAAGTTGGAACCACTGGCTGATCGAAGGGACTTTGGCTCCCTGTGTGTGTTCTACCGGCTGTACAATGGGGAGTGTTCTGAGGAATTATTTGATCTGGTGCCCACAGCACAATTCCGCAATCGCACCACCCGCCGTGGACTGGGTACTCATCCCCATTACGTGGACCCTCTAGTGGTGTCCACGCGAAGATTCGAAAGAACGTTTCTCGCTCGTACGATTCGGATGTGGAATGAGCTCCCAGCAACGGTGTTTCCTTTGGTCTATGACATGGGATCGTTCAAGAGGTATATTAGAGGTCTCCTTAGAGGCGGGCAACGCATTGGTAGCACCCCTGGTGATGCTGATGTCCATAGGCGGCGGTGACCACTTTCCATCAGGTGGCCCGCATGCCTGTTTGTCTGCCGGATAACATAAAAAAAAAAAAAAAAAAAAAAATGTATATTTAGTTAGATATTGTGCATGTCTGATCTGCGACTACTTATCACATATCTCTTTGATAGGCCTGCTGGAAGAGATTTCTTTAAGAAATAAGTAGCGCCTGTTTTGTCATCTATAACTATGTATTTTTCCTCAAACTTTCATGTGTACAATAAACTGAAAAAATATAAAATAAGGTCACCGACATAGCCCGAAGGATTGCCAAGCTTAACAGGCAGTGGGCAGAGCACATAGCTTTCAGAACAGATGACCGATGGGACAGTAAAGTTCTCGAGTGGCGACCACGTACTGAAAGACGCCGCGTGGGTAAGCAGGTACCAGCTGGATGCGGGAGGCATATGGCCGGAATTTGTAGAAACTCTGGTAGAGGCCTATGCCCATCAGTGGGCGTCTTCCGGCTGATATGATAACCAGGGAATAGACCCTGGCCGCATTGCCTCGCTGGAGGGCGAGGCTAATGCATTGACCCAAATGAAAGGGTTTTTTACGAAATATCGACCAGGCTCTTAGCTAGCTGCCGAAAAAGAGACTGCGTCGTCTCAACCATTTGCGGCACTTTGCAGTTTCAGCTGAGGCAGCACCAGCTAGACACGCGGTGGCATATGTGGTAAGTTGCGACGAGTGTGAAAGAGATAGGTAGATTTGGGGGACAACAAGAATGATCGATCCCTTCCAATGCAACGGATCATTCCCGTTGTCCCCCAAATTTACCTATCCCTTTCACACTTGTGGTAAGTTGCGACGAGTGTGAAAGAGATAGGTAGATTTGGGGGTCAACGGGAATAGTCTATTTCAACGGAGGTAAAGGCCCGGCGGCCGGCGGATCCCAGAGTTTGGACTACACGGGAGTTAGGCTAATGGGCCTGTAGGAAGTAACTTCATGGACAGGTTTACTAGGTTTTAGAATCACTATAATTTGTGGGTATTTCCACATTGATGGAAAATGGCCAATTCTAAAGCCATGCCCAGACATGTGTCAAGATATAAACACATGTTTCTACAAATGTTTATATTTTTTAAAAGTGACTTTCCACACATGTTTCTACAAATGTTTATATTGTTTAAAAGTGACTTTCTACACATGTTTCGCAAATATTTTTGAATCAGTTTTTGCAAAGATAGTGGACATAATGGACGACAGTTTCGTCGACGCCGTAGCACTTGATTATATATGTTCTTTTATTTATCACTTCTGCTTTATCAGCCATTACATAGAAACATGCCCCGAAACATCCCGCTCCGGCCATGTACCAATAACTGTTTTCTGAGTTATGTACATTAGTTGAATACTAACCGATGCTCTTATGGTGAGGGAAAACATTGTGATGAAACCTGCACATTCAGGCGACTGGATGTGTAACCATGATCCAATCTGGTCAGGTTCCCCTGGTAGCAGGGTCATGGAGGTCAGATGGCAGTCGCTCCACTGTAATTACCTGATCTGCGAAATCCTGGATCATGGTCAAGGCGGACCCCGGGCCCTCGTTCTCGAGAGCACAACCGAGACATTAACGCCAAGATGATTATTACATAGAAACAGTTATGATACAACATATTATAGAAAAGTACTCAGTGATCGTCTGTTTTGTATACCGCGTAACAGCAAACTAAGTCTTTGCAAAGAGTGTGGGAGATGTCTAAACATTTATGGTTTGCAACCCTTTAATACAAAAAACTGACACATAAAAATTCCGCCAAGCTTACTGTTTAATGTCCCACGAGAGAGACAGATTGCAGTATAAACAAGAATTTAAAAATTTAAAAAATATGAAATATTTGTACAAAATCTGAAATTCTCATACTCATATTTACAAATAGTCTCCCATACATCGTTTTCGCGCATCTTTGTTCACATCTTGACACATGTCTGGGCCCAGCATAAAGGTGGCATTAATTAGGAAGCTTATGTTCAAAGGAAACTATTCTCAGGGTTACTTCATATGGTGCTACTCATAAACTAATGTATAAGGCATTTCAAGTCACTTGCAACTACTTTGTGGTTGAATTTGTTTGGGGTAGGATGCCCTTAAGTACTGATGACCACAAAGTGTAACATGTGAATTTTGAAACGTACACCTAAAGGTATGCAATACAATGGTAAAAGATACAAGAGACAAGCAAGATAATTGTGTTATAAATAAATATAAAATAAATGAAAAATCATTTTATACACCTATCTCACACTGGGCACAATACATGGCATACTACAGTAGACATAATACAATCTTTATATTATTAGTCAAGTTGGTTGAAAATGACTATATGAGGTAAGAAACCCAGAGAATACTTTTAAAAGGATCAATAAAGACCACAATAGTTTAACACTTCGCTGCAGCTGCCTCAACAATTGGGTTAAAATCAGAACTACACGTGTGAATACGACTTATCTGGCAGCTCTGTTTCATACGAGCACTACGATACTTAGCACTGCTGTAGCTTCTCAGGTATTTAAGTTAGCAGGGGAAGTGTTAAAAGACATTATTTCCAGAATAACAAATAAATCTCACAATTACATAAATCAACCCCCCACTTCCTTACATTTTCTATGAATTAGTTTGCCTGATTTGCTTAGTTAGAATTAAAAAGGTGAATATTGTGACTGTGTGATTTAAAGTTGGCTGTTTACTCCTCAATAAACATATAATTTATATCGAGCAGCAGGTAAATGACTACAAATTCAATTATGTATTAGTACATACGCTGCTAGCAGATAGGAGAGAACTTGTACTCCAAACCTAGCATATATACTCTTCACCCAACAAACAAAGAAAAACTATAGACATTTTAATCAATATTGTGAATAATACTCACCATCATGAACGCAGCCGCTGTCGTCCATTTCCTTCTCGTCCCCAAGCTGGCTCTCCATTTAGAAAACAGCAGCAAATGCAACAGAAACAGCCACGGCGAGTCAACGAACCAAACAAATGAGTTTACCGGAATATCCCGAAAATGCGTAAATAAACTGTCTCGTTTCTGGAATGATTCCAAAAAGGATGATACACAGATTCCTCGGGACACCTTTGCCACCGAAATACTCTCGATTAAGTACCATAGACAGGTCACTCACAGGCAGAAGGCAACACAATGACAAAATGTAAAAAATCAATGTCTTCTTGCGACAAAAACACCACACGCCTTTGAAGACGCAAGACGCTAATGCCGCACAACACAAATCACTTAATTTCTCCAATAACTGAAGTATAAACGATATTTAAGTTTGACAAGAGCCGCAACAATTTGTTTGCTGAAAATCAACAATGATGATCAACAAAACAAAATGACAGACAAAAGAAATAGCACGCACGCAGGCAGGGACACAGACTATGAATGAACGTAGGCAAGGAGACGACTTCAGACGACGACAGACAAACAAAACTTGGTAAACTTGTTTGATAAAAGAACCTATCACATCACGGCAAAAGTTAGGCGCATCTTCCATTTTGGCCCCTGATTGGTCGGATTGATTGATTGGTGGTTCTGTCAGAAATACAACTAATCACACGATACTTACTCTAAAGTCAAGCCGAAAATTTAAAATAAGCGTGAGAATGGCGCCAGTGGCCTTCGGATTGCAAGCGGCCATATTGAAAATGGAGTTCCCAAAATGCGAAACTGTTAGTTCCTTTTTACGCCACGTACATTAATCTTGTGCAGAAGGCAGCTTCATCGGAAACAGCCAGATAAATTAAAAATATTGTTTTCTTCTTGTCTATACCATCACGGAATAAATATGAAGAAAACTAAACATAAGGTGCCTGCAGAGGGCTTTCAACAGTGTCCCTCGGGAGATAATCTGGTGGGCTCTGAGAGCAAACTCTGTGCCCGAGGCGTACATTTGTATTATACAGGACATGTATGCCAATACTGGTGCCGTCGTCAAAACCATCGTAGGCCATACTAATCCCTTCCCGATTACTGTAGGTGTTCACCAGGGTTCTGTGCTGAGTCCTACTTGTTTTGCATTGTGCTCGATAGGCAGGATCTTAAGATCAGAGTAAACACGTGGAAGTATGTGCTAGGAAACGGTGGTTTGAAGCTGAATATCGCCAAAACAGAGTATATGGCCAGCTGCAGCGCAGATCCCCATTCTTGTAGATAATGAAGCTGTCAATAGAACAGACCAATCCAAATACCTTGGATCCGTGATGCACGAGTCCGGCGATATCGGCCCCGATGTCAAGTCCCGAATCTCTGCAGCTTGGGCCAAATGGCGAGAACTTACGGCAGTCACCTGTGACCCTAAAATCTCTATAAAGCTCAAAGGGGTTATATACAAGAGAATAATTAGACCTGTGATGCTTTATGGCTGCGAGACATGGCCAGCGCTGACGAAACATGTTCGCGAACTCCAAGCCAACGAAATGAAAATGCTGCGCTGGATGTGCGGAGTTACACGGGTCGATCGAGTACGCAATTAATACATCCGTGGCAGTCTTGGCGTGAGAGATATCGCTGACAGATCGAGGAAGCTCGCCTGCGCTGGTTTGGTAACGTATTGCGTAAGCCTCAGGGATACGTGGGAAATAGGTGCATGAACCTGCCGGTATCAGGCCCCGTTGGCGACCCAAGATGCGATGGATTGACATCGCTGAGTCGGATGCGAGAGCCCGTTGGCCCCTTGGCTTACGACGCAAGGATGCCGAAGACCGGGCGAAGTGGAGAAGAATGGGCAGGAAGGTGGACCCTGGCAGAGGCCGGGATAAGCGCTAGAACGATGATGATAAGGATCAAGTGCTTATAATTTGAGGATAATATTTAAATCCAACTTTTTAGGATAGTAAGTAGACCCTATGCGACCGTGGCGGGCACACGACCGACAGGAGCAGCAGGAAATACCTACCTAATGTCATCGCTGCAGTCGCTGCAGCCAAAAACGGCTAGGAAGGCTATTATTATCGCCTATTTCTGATAGTACGGTCATTGATCCAATTGAGCAGAGACCAATCGCAGCAAGTGCTGGCTCTAGATCGGCAGCGGCACCGCCGATCTCCAATCGCATGATCCCACCCCTCTGGAATTATGTCATAACATGGTCTGATATTCTGTAACGTCAGTCCAGAGGGTGGAGATCGGCGATACCGTTCCGGATCATGCCACATTCTAATTTCCCGCGAAAAAACATCGCTGGAACGTGATTGGCCAGCGTTTCCTATTGGACGTTTGGAGCTATGCCAATCACCTTCAGGCAGAAGTGTTGCCATACAATTCCGAATGTTGCTAGATAAATTAATTAAAATGATACAAATTACGACAGTTGGTCGTAAGTCGTAACTCCAAGGAAGTTAGACATACTCAAAGGCCGGCTCCGCATCCCTTCGCCTTACGTCGCAGACGTCTTGGGATAGCTATAAGGCTTTAATTCCCTCGCTTGTTCCATTTCAGGTAGCCTGCGCCGCGCCAACAGCCAGCCGTCGAGCATCGAGCCGCCGAGAGGTCGAGCACCGCGTCTGTTCCCTCCGCCCGCCGAGCCGACGAAGCCGCACACGAGTTCCCGAAAATGTGTCGCGCACAACATGATGTTGTGTCGCGGCACATGCGCCTCGCCGAACGGACTCAACCCCCGCCGGCGGGGCCGCCGCCGCCATCCAGCCAACGCCGGGCTGGATTCGGGCTGTGCATCCTGACCCGCCGTTGACTCATCGCCGCCAACGACGGCGCACTACCGGACGCGACGATGCCACTCCCTGACACGACATCGGGTGTAGGCGGACTCCCTTCGGGTTGAGACCCTACACCCCACCCCTACCGGACTTTACGGCCGCTGAGCACCGCTCGCGGCGCCCCACCTGACTTGACACCGGCCGCCGACGCGCGCACCGCGCCCCGACGGCCAACGGCGTTGTATTTCCGTCCCTAACTGCCGATCTAACTGCGCCGGGCCCCGAGCGCTGCTTGCAATTGGGCAGCAACGCGGGGGCCGTTGAGCGACCTAGTCCCGCGGTCCCCTCCTCCAAACGAGACCCCCGGCAGCCGCAGGAAAGTCCCTTGCGAGGTTGACGATCCTGCGAGGCTCCGGCGACGCCCCTGCCACGCCAGTGGCAGCCCCCAACATCGTCAGCGACCCGGAAGCCTCCCCCATGTGGGTCGCGTTGGATGGGCCATCCAACCCAGCGCGCGCGACTTCGGGGGAGGTGAAGAAGGCGCTCACCCCTACGACCGGCCCGTCTCAACGGGCCGCGACCCTACACTACCGTCCGTGGGCAACCGCCCAAACACGGTCTCCCCGCACGTGCGCTCCGCGCACGCGCGAGAAGAAGATTGACTGACTGTTCCATTCCAAGGAAGGGGTGAAAGGGTTTTTACGGGTTCGGCAACGCGTGTGTGATGCCCCTGGTATTGCAAACGCCCATAGGCTGCGGTGACTGCTTACTATCAGCCAGGCTGTAGGTTTGTTTGTCACCTTAATTGTGGTAAAAACTTATCGCGGCGCCTTTAGCGAACGAGTGAGATGGCAAGTCAAGTGATAACATTCAAGTTAGTCGGTTACGCCCCTCGCCGTTGGGGACCACAAACCACTTTCTATCAGGGTGGGTGACCCATCTGCCTCCGTAAGTAGGTAATAAAGAAAGAAAATTGTCGAGATGTATAGATGTCGGCGCTTTAATGTAGGTACATCGAATATGCTTAGCTTCGTCTCCGAAAGCCGAAATATATGCGTCAATTATTTGCCGACATGTGTCGTGGCGGGGCGATACATTCCATGGAGCGTCTTAATGGTCATAGAAGTATATATATTTACAAGATTATAGTTCAGTCGAACATTGTTCATTTGTAAGCCCAACCACGAAGTTGTTATACAAAATTAACAATGTTACGTAAGTCTATGGCGTCGTGGTTCTTAGCAGCGCTTTGTCTGCTTTTGAATGGATTTGGATTGGCTGGGTATGTTCTTTTGGTCTTATCTCTACCATAGAAATACCTACTCACCTACGGTTTACAACTTAGCCAGCTGTCTCAATATACTCTCAAGCGTCTGCGCCTGCTACTTGTGCTTTTACACAGGGAGATTGGATTGACTTAGTGACGCACAGGTAGAGCCCCTGGCGACGTCGCTCGCTGGGATGTACGCGCTAGGTCTACGGTGCCTGCAGGAACGGTAACGCCGATCTCCAATCGCATGATACCACCCTTTGGAATGACGTCACAGAAAATCCGAAATGCATGTTTCTCAAGGGTAGGTAATTATTACGATTTACGTTTGTCCAAACTTTTAGAACCTAATTCTAATCTGTAGAAGGCAATGACTTCTATCATCATCATCTTGGCGTTAATGTCCCGGTTGTGCTCTCGAGAACGAGAGCCCGGGGTCCGCCTTTGACCATGATCCAGGATTTGGCAGGTCAAGTAATTACAGTGGAGCGACTGCCATCTGACCTCCATGACCCTGTTACCAGGGGAACCTGACCAGATTGGATCATGGTTACACATACAGTCGCCTGAATGTGCAGGTTTCATCACGATGTTTTCCCTCACCGTAAGAGCATCGGTTAGTATTCAACTAATGTACATAACTCAGAAAACAGTCATTGGTACATGGCCGGAACGATTCGAACCCGGGACCTCTGGCTTACGAGTCGGATACTGTAACCGCTCGGCCACCGACGCTCCTAAGGCAATGACTTCTATATACGGTAATAATTTGTAGTTCTAGACATAAAGATAACTTTTTTCCCTATGTCTAGAACTACAAATTACCAAAGAGGTTATATTGGGACTATACCTACTACGATAATTTTGTTGGCTGAACTAGTTTCCATCCAAAGCCAAAGTTATAAAAAAAATTGTCAAGTCAAGAAAAAAAATCAAAACAAGAAAATAATTTTCCTAACCTAAATCTTTAAAATTTTTTGAAAATTAGAGAGATAAAGTAATAACTAAATATTATGTAATAGTAATTTTAATAATATATAGCCATTGTTTATTTGATTTATTGGTGTTCTAGGTTGCTGTGAAAATATTTTTTCGATTGGTAAGTTTATTGATACATAAATTATTTTATTAAAAGTCCCTGCAGTGGACTGTTATACGGGCTTTTGATAATGATGATTTCCAACGCGGCTTTCCACGAAAATGATGTAACTTCATAATGATAATGGCTACGTAATTGAAATAATTTTCTCTACTGATAAGATAACAATGTCTTTACTACTCTTTACATCTTGTACTGAATTATAGATAGGTGGTCTTGCTGTGATTTTCCTTCCGTAGCTACCTCTAAAATACTCTAACTAGCTCGATTACCACCTTAGTGGTATAAAGAAAAATAGTAAGTACTAATTCTAATGAAAACCTTTCCTAAGACAGTTTCCCTATATCTTTACTAATAATATTTTCAGCTTCCATCCAGTCCGATGTCCCCGCAATACGACGCGGTAGTGGTCGGCCTGGGCGCGGCGGGCACGGCTGCAGCTAGCACGCTGGCGCGTGCCGGGAAGCGGGTGCTAGCGCTAGAGGCACAGGACCGTGTTGGGGGGAGAGTCAACACCGTGCCGTTCGGGAAGGGAGTCGTCGAGTTGGGGGCTGAGTGGTGAGCGACTTTCCCTCATTCCTAGGGTCTACTGCCAGCCGACAGCACTCTGTGGAGTGTAGTTTAGACTGGACTTAGTCCTTTTTTATTTCACACCGCTTACTTTGTTGATGCAACAACCTAAAATGAGTCTTGGCCCCTGACACTAGCAGTATAGAATGATTGTCTACCCAGAACTGACGTTCAGGTCACGAGAGTAAAGTAAGAGTCTTTAAAGTGGTATTATAGCTGGCAAGTTTCCAAAAGACATTTTAGCTGTTAATGTCGATTAATTTAAGAACAATCTGGACCATACTAATTTATCATGTGGTGAAGTTTCAAGACATCAGCAGGATACAGGCAAATCAGTTGTTTGATCGCCTGATTAAAGATAATTGTTATTTGTTTTAGTACCACCAGCAGTATAAAATGACTTGCTTGATCAACTGACATTCTAAAACAGCTAAGCGAAAAGGAAGGCTAGGAAAATGACTTATATTACCTGACATGTAATGTCCTAGCCTCTGGCATGCCCTTGGCAACTTGCCAAACTTTCCTAGAAATTTAATAAATGGCCAAGCTAGCAAATCATATGGGACAAACATTACATAATATAATGCCTGCCACATGCCTGTTTGTATTCCATATCACATAAAAAAAGAGCAAGATGCCTCGTGGGAAGGGAGTTATGGAGCCCTGTTGTATCTAGCACCACCTCCGGTATATCCACCTACAACAGCAACTGACCTTGTATTGCCAGTTTATATTTCTTTCCTATTGTACTAAATATGTATTTAAAGTTTTATAAGTAGTACAACAAACAGTTATCTAGCTTTACAGCTACCCATATTACAAGCTTTGCTTAGTTTGTGGCTAGGTAGTGCTGTGTGAAATTTGTCCACAATTATTTAATTTGTTATGCATATATTATAGAGCGTCGGTGGCCAAGCGGTTAGAGTATCCGACCGGATGCGGCCATGAACCAATGACTCTTTTCTGAGTTACGAACATTAGTTGAATACTAATCAATGCTCTTACGGTGAGGGAAAACATTGTTATGAAACTTGCACATTCAGGTGACTGAATGTGTAACCATGATCCAATCAGGTCAGGTTCCCCTGGTAGCAGGGTCACGAAGGTCAGATGGCAGTCATCATTATCATCAGCCTATAATAGTCCACTGCTGGACATAGGCCTCCCCCAATGAGCGCCAATGCACCCTATCCAGATGGCAGTCGCTCTACTGTAATTACTTGATCGGCCAAATCCTGGATCATGGTCGAGGCGTACCCCAGACTCTTGTGCGTGCGAGCACATCCGGGATATTAACGTCAAGATGATTATTTATTTTATTTTATTTGTTATGTAGGATTCATGGCACAGTCGGCAGCCGCGTTTACGACCTGGCACTCCAGAACAACATCACCGTCCAATACCAGGACCTGAATCTGAAGGTGAGCGTCATGAATTTCCTTGGGGGATTATGTTGACAGGAAGTAAACAGTTGATGTTTGGGGATGAGTACCTGCCATGGGCTGGGTACTCATTCACATTACGTGGACCCTCTAGTGGTGTCCACGCAAAGATTCGAAAGAACATTTCTCGCTCGTACGATTCGGATGTGGAATGAGCTCCCAGCCACAGTGTTTCCTTTGGACTATGACATGATATTGTTCAAGAGGTATATAAGAGGTTTCCTTGGTAGCACCCCTGGTGTTGCTGATGTCCATAGGCGGCAGTGACCACTTTCCATCACATTCCAAAAAAAAAAAGAGCAGATTCGACCCCCCCTGTGAAATAGGCACAAGTTCGTCAAGGTATATGCCAAATAGATGGGCAATATCAGACGTTGATCTCTTGATTGGAACTAATTTGTAAATTGTCACAGTAATTGTGTTATTGATTTAAATTATTGTATTTGTATCTCCTATTTGTATATAGTATTGAATAGGGTAGGGGTAGTGTATGGTATAGTAGGATGGGGTTGGTGTAGGGTAGGGTAGGGGTAAAATAGTGTGATCGAAGTTGCGCCGGACCCACTAGTAAATATTATAAAGAGAAAAGATTTATGTAATGTAAGTAATGAATAAACTCGAAATATACTGGACCAATTTAAAAAGTTCTGACTTCGCTTGATTTTAATTTACATATATTGTATTTTTGCCATTAAAAAAAAAAAATTATCCAAAGGTGTTCACATCCGACGGAGCGGCCATTGACGAGGACCTAGTGAACGAGCTGGTGGGCTACGTGCTAGAGCTGGTCGAGCAAGCAGGACAGCTGGAGCCTCTAGGCGAGTTCATTACCAGGAAGTGAGTATCATCATCATCATCATCGTCCTAGCGCTTATCCCGGCCTCTGCGAGGGTCCGGTTTCCTACTCATTCTTCTCCACTTCGCCCGGTCTTCGGCATCCTCTCGTCGTAAGCCGTGGGCTCTCGCATCCGACTCGGCGATGTCAATCCATCGTTTCTTGGGTCGTCCGCGTGGCCTCTTTAATGATACCGGCAGATTCAGGCCTCACCTGACTATGGCTTTCATATTTTATTTTATTTTATTTGTTTATCAACAGGTCACAGTAACATAAAACTTATCATAAAAATACATAATAAAATAAGCATGTACCAATTAAGATCTGCAAATTAAAAAAGAGTACAAAAAAGTTAACATGATACCGTCATCACAGCCCGTAACAGTCCTTTGCAAGACTTAGGGCCTCTCCCACGAAAGGGGAGGTTGTTGCCATAACCTCCACGCTTTCCAGGATATTTTTTGCCTCGAAATCATTAGTCGCCTTGTACGACACCCACGAGTGTAAGGGGTTGGTGCTATTCCACTCTGCCGGACACCACACGGCTAGTAGCCAGGCCACAGGTTCGGTGTGCTGTGTTTATATTACCTACTTTAAAACCGTTATTGACTTACCACACCGCAGCTTAAAACGCCGAAGCTATGTAAAGTAAACGAGCAGTATTCCAAGAGGCATTTATAGCATTCCTAATCACGCATGCGGCAGTTTAGCAATTGTATGTAAAAACGAAATTACAAACTTTCTTTTTTTTAATGTATCAAGTGTAGTTGTAGAAAAGCTGTCTGTTTTTCTATTGTGTATCACTATAATAAATACAGATGAGAAATTCTTAGCAAATAGGTAAATTAAATAAACTCCAGATATTTTACGCCGCTTATTTTAAAGACGTTTTACCAAGTTACTGAGAGCGCCATCTCTTTATCAGTACTTAGTAGTCGCTCTACTGTAATTACCTCATCTGCCTAATCCCGGATCGTGGTCAAGGCGGACCCCGGGCTCTCGAAAGCACAACCGAGATAATAACAAGATGCTTATCATACCTTTCCCAGACTGACAGAGTACCTCAGCGCGAACAAACCAGAAGTGCTGGAAAACAAGGATTTCTTCGAGCAACTCCTGGAATTCCTGGACCTGCTTATAGACAACTACGAGGCGTCGAACACCTGGAACGACGTGAGCTCGCTGACTAAGTACGAGGAGCTGGAAGGCCACCAGCACGCCAGCTGGCACAAGAACGGGTATTGGACGCTGTTCGATATACTTCTGGTTAGTATCTGGCACCTCTTAGTACCTATTACCTGTTAGGACTTTGGCGGTAAAGGGATACGCCGCCAATGTTGGCAAGCGAAGTGGGAGAAGGTGGAAAAGGGTAATTACCCACCTGGCCGGGTGTTGTGACCAGGGGACCAAGGGTCCGACAGTTGATCGTCGGAAGTAGTATATATGTCACGGACGTTGGCACACTTCTCTAGCGCGATGTAGAACGGTCAGCGCCATTTATGTGTGAATGTTTGTCAACTCTTGTGTTCGTGAACTCGTAATGTGAATATTGTTGAGTTTCTCTATTGGAGCGATAGATGTCGCTACCGTACCTAGTACCTGTATCTGTCACCTGTTAGTTTGATGTAATATCAACTACAACTCGAACACGTGGCCCTTGCGTGTTTGTCAACCTTGCAAAGAAACCACCATGCTACCATGATACCACGTTGATGACAATCCACCCTCTTATCTTCCAGAATAAATTCAACAACGGATCTGGTCTGCCGACCCTGGAGACCAAACTGGGGACCGAGGTCCAGCTTATATCCTGGCCCCAGGATCCGAAGCTACCAGTCTCGGTCACTACCACGGACGGGTCCGTGTATACAGCTGACGCTGTCATTGTGACTGTCTCTCTTGGAGTTCTAAAGGAGAAGTGAGTGTTTTCAAGTATTTATTGTTTGAAGGATCTTCAGTTTGTCTGTATAAAGACTGTCAGGGGGCCGTAGGATATCCAAGTCATCGAGTACAAGAAAAAATTCACTTTGTAGTGACAGTTGACATTCAAAAGAGAAAAGTGACTATAATGTGTCTAAAAACCAAAAATGCCAAAAGGATGTGAGGCACTTCGGTTTTTTTTACTTATAGAACGCACATCATCATCATCATCATATCAGCCAGAAGACGCCCACTGCTGGGCATAGGCCTCCCCCAGAGTTCTCCACAAAGGCCGGTCCTGTGCCTTCCGCATCCAGCTGGCACCTGCGACCCTTACCAGGTCGTCAGTCCACCTTGTGGGAGGCCTACCCACGCTGCGTCTTCCGGCACGTGGTCGCCACTCGAGAACTTTACTGCCCCGTCGGCCATCTGTTCTTCTGTTATAGAACGCACACAAGACGATATCTAAGTATTATCACTACAAAAAAATCGAAATTTGGGTCTTAAAAACGTGTGCCAGGCTGCGCACGCGCAGACCAACGTTTTGTGGGTCTCCTAAACGTCTTCTATCGCTACAAAATATAACTTTTCTTGTACTCGTTGACGTAGGATGACCGACGGCGCCCTCACAGTTTCATAGGGAACGAAGCTTGACGTAATACCCAATTTTTTTGCTAACAGAATAGCCTCTTCGGAATTTCACTTCGAATAAGTGTTAGAGATGGGTGATGAATAACGTGACTAGTATGGGCGGCATGCTACTAGAGCTTGTCTAAGCTGAAATGACGCGCCCCACTACTTAATTAGTTGATTTCGATGTGTGAGTGCAAACATTAATAACGACACTTCATCTGTGCGGGAGCGTCGACTGCTCAATCGGACGACGCGTGCTCCTACGTTTGAGTCTCACCGGCAACTGAATGACCAATTACAACGGCATTTGTGTATGTATTGCGTCCATATTTTAAATTTGCTTGTGTGCGTTAATGCGATAGTGGGGCGCGGCATTTCAGCTTAGACGAGCTCTACCCTTTTTACGCCACATTCATTATTGTCCTAACATGCCGCCGATTGGGAAACTACTGATAAAAAGACAGTGACGCCTCCTCACGGTCCTTATTATCATATGTCATCGTTATGACGTGATTTTGTAACATAGTTCCTTCGTGAAAAGTCACAGTGATACTACTGTGACATTATTTAAATTAAATTGAATTGAAATATATTTATTTCAGACCAAATATCCATAACTTGTTAGTTTTATATTAGTAACAATTGTACTTATGTTATGTTAGTAACATTAGTAAGATTAATTTGTAGGTAACACTATTTGAGGCCTATAGCTAACTCTAGCCAATGCCTTTGGATAGGGCAGTCGAGCCTATTGGCTATCATTTAGTACTCATCTATAGCACTTATTTCGAGTGAAGTTCGTGAGATTTCGTCCTATTAGCAAAGATTCAGGTAATACCTAAACATGCCTGTAACAGAAAATGGCTGACGGATGTGCCAAAAAAGAACTAGCGTAAGGCCGAAGTTACACTGGTAAGTTTTACTAACATAACTTACGTCACTACAAATGAAAGAAAGCACTCACTCAATTTGCAAATTGTTAACACTCTTTTACTCTCTCTCTCTGTCTCTTTGGTCTTGGTTTATTATTCCCATATAATTTGGGGTCAGCACACCTTGTACATTTTCGCCACAAGGTAAACACTCTTTTACGTGTCTGCTATATTGCGTATTTAAAATACTAACAGTATGGCCATTTGCGTTTCTGGTACAATGCGTCGAAAGGTCTTTTATCGATGGTTTTTTATCGTAAGTTATTTACGTGAGTATAAGTTACAAGTGTAATTTCCGCCTAAGAATTAGAATTCCCTAGCTTCATAGTTTACAATATGGCGAATCGGTACGCACATGGGCTGCCATCGCCATAGCAATTGCCATCTTTTTAACATGAATATTTTGCTCACGGGTATAATTTTTTACCACTGTCTAATGTTCGTGCCAAATTGATTGACAATATCGTACCTTGACCTCTCTCATGAAAAATATATGAGAACTGTTATATTTCATGAATACGACTATTTACATCATTACGACTTTCACTATGATCACTTACAAATTTGTTCTGACAGCGATTCAATGTCCGCTATTGCCAATCCATTTGGCGAGAACTATAGGTAAAAATTATGAAAACCGTGGCGAGAAACATAGAATATTCAGTACACATGTACCGAATAACACTGATAGTTTAAAAACAATTATTTTCATTGCAACACTGGCCATTCTTTTACCACCAAGCTTTCGCATCTCTAGATCCACGACTCTATTCGAGCCAGTGTTGCCTGTAGCGAAAAAAGCCGCCATAGACGCTCTTGCGATGGGGTTACTAGGCAAAATAATATTTAGCTTCGACACCGCGTGGTGGGGTGGCAACCAAGAGTACAGATGCTTCTTCTGGAGTCCTTCGGATAGGAAGGCAGTGCCGGAAGAGTTCGAATGGATGCTCAGGATTCCAGGCTTTTCAACTCCTATGGGGTGTGAGAATAGTATCACCATGTGGACGTTTGGTGATGCTGGGAAATTGGTTAGTATGGTTTGCCTGGGTTAAGGGGGTGTTGGGTATGGGGGCTGGGTATGGCGGGTTGTCTGTAATATGGCATATATATATATTACGACCTGAGTGGTTCAGTTGGTTAACATGCCCCAAAGTAAGCAGAGCTTGTGTTTATGTATGGGTACCAGAAAACTGATAAACTACTAAATTTTTTGTTAAATACACCATATTTATTATACATACAACGCCCAAACCCGTAACAAGAATTAAAATTAATCTTTTAAATTTCTGCTCGGCCGGGAATCAAAGCGACCTCTGCGTGCCAGACCATGTTAAGCATTTGAATCACTCAGCGGGACTATTGGCTAACTCAGTTGGCAACTGAGAATGTGACATTAGATAATTGTACACTACGCCATCTACGTTGGCCACTGGCTAAAGCATCTACCAAACTAGAGTAGTGTAAGACTTTTTTATGTCAAATTTGGTTGTCCACTGAGATAGAAGGTAGCCCCTCAGGTCGTTAAAAGTCATGTTGCAGACTAGTTTTGGACCTGAATTTCTGAAGCCTCATTTGGGACGGGACCTCAAAGGGACATCGCTTAGTGACGTTATCGCAAATGCTCTATGGTGGATGGTATACATCTTGAACTGGCCAAAAGTCATCCATCATACTATATTCAAATCATACACAAATCCTTTACAAGATATTGTTCGACAGCGATATTTATTTATTTATTTATTTAATACTTTATGCACAAAATAGTACAAAGGTGTACTTAAAGCTTTGTAGCTTTATCTACCAGTCTACCCCGAAAACTGGTAAAAAAAAATTTTGACCGTGAGAGGGCGTTAGTTGTCATGATCCGGAATAGATTCCCTAGTGACTGGATGTTAGTTCCATTTCACGCCACATACCAACATATGCTGAGGGCGCCAAAGGTTATCCTGCGTCATCGAGCACAAAAGTTCGTGTGTGTATTCTAGAAGTAAAAAAGGTCTGCCTCACATCCTCTTCAGCCATATTATAGTCACCTGGTGACAACAATGTGGCTAAAAAGCGAAACTGCCTAGAAGATGAGGCAGACCGGTTTATTTACTTTTAAAACACACACAAGAGGATATGAATGAATGCTTGAATAACGCTTTATTGCACATTGCTGTATTTTTTACAATCGTCATTTGCTACAACATAAGACAGTAATTTCAAGAAACGGCTAAACAATGTTTTAAAGGCAAATAATTAGAGCCGCCATTTTGAATCAGTTTCTTTGAATTACTGAGTTATGTAGTTATACTAGACCCGCTATGGCATCGCATCAAACGATAATGACGTCTATTCTCTAGATACAAAGATCTATTTTCGCCTGGCCTGCCTGAAGAATACATAAATGCCATTGATATTGTACCCATGGGGGTTTTAGATAAGATTATATTGACGTTTGAGAGCAATTGGTGGAACGACGATAATCTGTGGCAAGGTACAAAAAAAGTATTGTTTTTGACACTGTTATTACTGGTGGTAGGACTCTGTCAAGCCTGAGGAGTCCGCCTGGATGAGTACCACCGTATTATCTACTTATGCCGCCAAGTAACAATGCTTGCATTGTTGTGTTCCGGTTTGAAGGATAAGGTAGCCAGCGCAATTACAGGCATGAGGCATTTCATCTTAGTCCTCGTAGTGACAACGCACCTGCGGTTCTGTGTTTTGTTACCTGCAACCTAAACGCATGAATCGTAGCTGATATGGGCGACAGTTACCACTTACCATCAGGGGGGCTCTGTCTGCCCGTCTGTTACTGCGTAGCATAAAAAAGAAGACAGACAGGCAGACCTTGTAGTTGATTTTACAACAAACTAACAGGTGACAGACACAAACCAGAATTATACAGGGTGTTTCATAATATATGTATAAAGCCGTGAACTGGGTGGAGTGCTACACGTATTAAAACGATAGGTACAATCATTTTTTTCTTGCATGGAATAGTTAGCGAGAAAATGACTATCGAACTTTTTCTTTTTCAATGTCGATAATGACATTTTAAAAACGAAATACCGCATCTCTAGAAATCAGTTGTAATAGGTTAATCAACCGCCGACAAACGCCCCGCCCCGCCACGGGCCGAGGCGAGCCGGCCTGTGGCGGTGCCTTTGATCTACGGCGCGGCTTTCATTGACGAAATTTACCTACTTTCGTGTCGTGTTCGTTCATTCGATTTAGTTGTTCACTTGAAATAGAGCTGCGCTTCAACGTAGTCGATATGATTATTTTTCTTTAAAAACGAAGATTTTTTAATGAAAATTAAAATTCAATGTCCGGATAATTTGAAGTCGCTAGTGTACTCTTTGCAAGCTATACTTTAACACCCTTTCGGCTTTATACATGTATTACGTATTAGACATAGACAAATCTTTATTTGGCCCAAATACACATCCAAAAGAATTAAAAATGTAGATGAATTAGAAATGTGAATTGTGGATGTTATGGGCGACAGTTATCGCTTACCATCTGTAGGCTGTCTCCGCCCAACTGAGGAAGGACCTCCTCCTCACAGAATACCGCAGCCGAACAATCCTTTTAAACAGTGATTGCGTTCTTGCTGCAAGGTCTTGCTAACGGCTACAGGCAGCGGTGACCACTTACCATCAGGTAGCCTGTTTGCCTACCGTATGACATGAAAAAATCTTGCCAACAACCCATTATCATTATGAAATATCCAGCTTCCCTTACTAGGTACGATATGGTCGAAGAGTGACAAGGCTATATACACTGATGATAACTCTTGGATGGTGAGGATCGGAGGCCCGACGGCAACCCTCGGGACCGAGCTCGGTTTGACTCTGTGGACGAGCGGCGAGACCGCCAAGACGGTAACTGTTACCATTTACCAGCAGTTTCGTATCTTGTAGGTTGAGATGTAGTGATACTATTTGTAGAGGTTTTACAAATTATTAGTTTCCTTTTGTTTCATGTATTTTTGTTAGTTAAATACATTATCTTGTGTAGGTATTTGTAGATAGATCGTAGGTACATATTGTGTTGGTCTGGTAGTTGTCCTATAAGGTTCGTCACCCATACAATTTTTTTCTTTTTTCTTTTATAAAACTTCATGCACAAAAAGGTACAATGGTGGACTTAAAGCTAAAATAGCCTTATCTACCAGTCAACCAAGAGATATTGGGTTAAGAAAACGGTAGGCAGTGCAAGAGAAGCTACGAGACAAAATGGAGGAGGGGAATAAAGGGAAGATTTTCCGTTATTTTTAGTCGTTTGAAAGTGTTTAGTAATTATATTATGGTATATACCCTTAGGAAATGTATTCAAATGTGCGGCAAATGGCTTTCTATAATAGCTAAATGATTAAAAAAAAGCAGTTAAATAGGAAAACTACAATTCGCCGCTAGATGGCGCTGTTTGTGATATAATTATTTTTCTTATTCGTCGCTTTGTTTTATATGATTAACATTTAGAAATCCATTTCACGCTTGGATACATTTACTAACGGCTAATTGCACAAATATTAAAAATGTCTAACCCTTGAAAGAATGGAAATAAAAGGTTACATAATATTTGTATGAAAAACGTACCGCCTTAAGTATTCGTATATTTGTGTTATAATAATAGATAGAGTAGATATGCCTTCCTATATATTATGACTAGCGTTTTTGCCTACGGCCTACGGACTTAGTCCGCGTAAAATTTTGTTACAACGTTAAAGTCCCGTTCCCGTGGGAACCACATTGAATTTCGAGAATAACTATAGCTTATATTACTCACTGATAATGTAGCTTTTTATTGGTAAAAGAATTTTTAAAATCGTTCCAAGTAGTTTTTTATTACAAACGAACAATGAAATCTTTTTTCTTCTAATATTAGTGTACCTATATTTGGCGGTGAAGGGATAATGTAGCCGCCAATGTTGGCAAGCGAAGATGTGAAGGTGGAAAAGGGTAATTACCCACCTGGCCGGGTTGTGACCAGGGGATCAGAAGGGCTGACAGTTGATTGTCGGAAGTAGAATAGTTGATTGTCGGAAGTAGGATTTATAACCCGGCAGTTGAAACAGAGAACAGAGACAGTTGAGGCATAGAAGTCTAGCGTGATGTAGGAACGGTCAGCGCCATCTATGTGCGATTGCTTGCCAATCTTATGTTCGTGTACTCGAAATGTGAGTATTGTTGAGTTACCCTATTGAAGCGATAGATGTCGCTCGATTTGTTGGCCGTAATGCTTACGTGAATAGCCCTTGTCTTAAACCCACCATTACACCCAACAGCATACATCGTTTTAGAATAAAGATTTGAAATAGATTTCCTGAAAGTTTTGCCCATGACTGCCCATGACTCCGGATTATCTTACCTTATTGTGGTACAAAGGCGGCAAGGTTGACTCTAAAATGGCGAATTTGTATCTAGAAAATAGCGGTATAATGGCGTTTATGTCTAGTTGACAATTATAGAATTATCTGCGCAAACGTAATTAAATAAAAATTAATTTGTTGGGTATTTTCCGACGTTGACAGTTTAACAACGCCTGATGATGTATAAGGGGCAATGTCGCTAAAACTTAAATTTGCTGTTGAATTTCGAACAGGCAGACCTATGCGTGAAGCTGCTGTCTTTCAAACAAAGTTGTACAAAATGTAAACAAAAAATGTGCAGTGCGCGTGAGCTATAATGTGTGATATAGATAAGTAAAATAAATTAAAAATAAGAGCGATTATTTAATAATTAGACAAATCCGATGAATCGTTTGTTTACCTTTTCTATATATTTGTCTGAAAGACAGTTTACACATTTTCACGCGCAAAATTTGCCAACAAAATTCCCTCAGGCGTTCGAACTGTCGAAAAAATACCACAAACCACCCCAAAATTATAATTTGCAGATACAAAACCATGTTCGCGCCCAAACTGCCGCCAAAGAAAGCCGTGGCCGTAGAGAATCTAGCGTTCGGAGTCATGGACAAGGTTATACTATCATTTCCACACGTCTGGTGGCCTAAAGACAAGACTTTTTACGGATTCATATGGCGTGGGAAAGACAAGGAGGCTTCAAACAGGGACTGGCATACGAAGATCTTTGGCGCCTCATCGTCTTTTGGCTGTGAGAACGCCCTGACTCTGTGGACGAACGGCGAGACGTCGAAGTTGGTTAGTACCGTGCAATGAGGAAAGAAACTCCTTTTGTGAGGAGAGAGCATGTCAAATACTTCTTGTGCCACGCTTATCTGATCCGGTGGTTAAAACTGGAACTAAGTGTCGCCAATTTGGGTCAGATAAGTCGGTGGCCTACTTTTTGATGTATAAATAGCATCGGACCATCCTAGCAAATTCCGTAGCTTTTGTAGACTCTGTGTTTGTGTCCACCTGACGGTTCGAAAGAACGTTTCTCGCTCGTACTATTCGAATGTGAAATATGCTCCCAGCCACAGTGTTTCCTTTGGACTATGACAAGGGCTCCTTCAAAAGGTATATTAATGGTGATGCATATGGGGTGGGACCGCCAACTCGAATAGCGATAGTTTTCATACTTCATCTCGCTCGCTCGCGATATGCGCCGCGAAAGAAGCAAGCGATCATAAAGCTATAGCAAAATGTTAGGTGGGAGCTCCCCCTGCACGGCTAGCACAAGCGTGATAAGCGAGAAGAGGCGCGATATAGATACTGCTATCTCATTCATCTCAAGGTTTGTCTACCGTATACGTATAACCTAGAACAACATGATGAGGAGTGGTAACTGTCACCTACCGTAGCACCTACCGTAGTACATATATTTTGTTTAATCTCGTTAAAAAAATGCAAACCGCTTGAATTTTTTGTACTGAGATTGTGCTTTCTCACAGAGGAATAGGGTGTCAAGCTAGGTTTCCCCACTCATCGATCATTATGATGCTATTTTTATTAATATTTATTAAATATTAATTTGTAATCCAACTTACGCTTTCTAAACTAGTTTCGCAAATTTTTTTTCAGGTAGAGACCTTACCAGACGACGTGGTGAAGAGGAAATGCATGGAGCTGCTGCGGAAATTCATGGGGAAGAATGTCACGGTGCCCGAGCCCACCGGCATTGTTAGGTAGGTACTCTTAGGAAGGTGGGAAGAGGAGTCCTCGGCCACTATGCCTTTCTGGTTTGAAATGAGACCATACCAGGGATAAAATAATATTACTGACCATAGGCACCGTCACCATATTATGATCAAATCTGGTCAGGTTCCCTTGGTAGCAGGGTCACGGAGGTCAGTTGGCAGTCGCTCCACTGTAATTATCTAATCTGCCAAATCTTCGATCATGGTGAAGGCGGACCCCGGGCCCTCGAGCGCGAGAGCCGTGTGCGTGCGCGGGACATTAACGCTAAGATGATTATTATTATATTACCACTTTAAAAAAAAATACGTGGTAAGATACCACCTTTAAAATAAGGAGGGTGTTATAAGTGTCTAACTGTACCTTTGTGTATGTGTCTGTGGCATCTTAGCTCCCGAAGAGATGGACCGATTTGGATGCGGTTTTCTGTATTCGAAAGCCAGTTTAATCGAGATGGTTCTTAGCTTTGTTTCATTAAAATCGGTTCTTAGTGTAGAAAATATTTGAGTTAAGGGGCTAGATGGCGCTGTGTGAATTGTCCAAGTATATTTATTTTGCGAATTTTCAATATCTTGCCATTCTACGAGTCCACTCCTACACATCTATTCTTTCCACCCTCCATCAGATCGAAATGGTGGACCAACCCCTACACTCGGGGCAGCTACACGTTCGATAGCATAGCGGCCGCGGCCCACCCCACGGCCCGCGCTGACCTGGCCACCCCACTGCTGGACAGGAGTGGACGTCCACGGGTGCTGTTCGCGGGGGAAGCTACTGACCCCACACATTTCTCGACGGTCCATGGGGCGGTGGATTCTGGGTACAGGGAGGCGGCGAGGCTTTTGCCTAGTAGCAAGATTTAAGGCGGTTGCGGATGTGTTGGCTGAGTGAGCGCGATTGAAGGAGATACAATACAATACAATACAAAACAAAAACTCTTTATTTGTACACTACAGGATTCACACATGGGATAAAATATATAATAGTAAGCAGTACAAAGGGCGGTCTTATCACTAGAGTGATCTCTTCCAGACAACCTTAGTATGGAAAGAAACAAAGTATTTTATATATTGATAGGTAGTGCACATGAGATAATGTGTTTTTTGTATGTTAGCAAGGTTGTAGATGCTTACGGTCTGCCTCATGATAGGCAATAGGATTCAATTTACATTTGTCAAGATATAATAGGTCAGCTTTGACAGCTGCCATCATTTCAGCATGTTCATCGGCCAGGCGCCTGTATGAAATGAAAGTTGACAAAATTTATTAATTATAACATGCAATCAATTAATTATTATTATATTATACTAACACTAGATTAAATTTATTGTTATTACCACTATAGATGTAAATCTGAAAGAAATATGTAGAATATTCTCTTAAATTTCCTTGTGTCCACGACATAAAGTTAACTTTTGCAACCTCACTAACTTTATGTTGTAGGAATAAGGAAATGGAGACAGCTGTCAAATGTGTCCTGTTAAATCTTGACAACTATAGACGCCAGCACTCACCTATCTCTTGTGTCTTCGCTCGCGTTGGTCTAGGCTCGCCAACATGTATGGCTTCAGAATGTAGACTGGCAGATTTGTATGACGCGTCGTTGTTATGAGAAATGTATGTAGATAAATTAATCCTTATGTCGTAGATCAGCTATCCGCATGAACCGCCTTGGTTCAACCTTTATAATGCGTACGGCTAAGGAATGGAACACGTTGCCAGCGAGCGTGTTCCCTGATCATCATTATAATAAGGACGCCTTCTAGGCTGTGAATAGGCGGTTCCTAGACAGGCATGCTCCATCATCGGCCGCATCGTCACTTACCACCAGGTGAGATGGCGGTCAAATGCCTGACAAGTATTGTAAATCAAATTATTTTTATGACGTTTATTTTAGTTTTTACAGCCCAGTTTCAATATTTGACGACTCGTCATAGGTGAAAAGATAAGTTAGTTTACCGTTGATACAGTACAAGCATCTCGCCTAATTTATGCTTCGTATTTACCTGATAATTTACATGGAGCATATATCTATGAAGAATGTTTTTTAAATGTGTTATTGGACCAAATAAAGATACGTCAATGTCTATGTTTATGTACACTGTCAATCTGTCACAACTCTATACAAATGGCTCAATGTCTTTTTCTAGGTACTACATTAAGGTGACCAAGTCCGCCAAATTTGATAATAGCTGTAGTTATGGAGGGATATTTGACAACTTATAGCCTTCCCCTTTGCACTCGTTATATGCACCATTTGGCACCAATAAAAAAATAACAAAATATAGATTGTGACTTCAGATGTGAGTAGGCTCCTTCTTTTCTTCGTAATTGGGTAGGAACTAGCTAATATGCTTTGTTTACCACCGACATCTGTAGCTTTAGTTTTTAATATGTGATTGACTCTTGTGTGCGAAAGCATACTTGTGCTAAACGTGCTGGTCCATAAAAATACAGCATTGCCATTTAACTCGAGATATTATGTACAGTAGTGCGACGGGGGCCTGGTGATCTGAAATACAGGCTTCTTGCCTAGCTTAGGCATCAGTCTCCCATAAAAGTTTAAACAAGGTGTGAATTGTGAACTGTAAATTATTGGAATTACTTATGACGGCTCGTTAGACATTGGAACGGGGCGTTAGTGGGCTATTAACTCAACTGTAACAGATGTGCCAAATGAAGATGCGTGTAAATTCTACCTAGTCGGTGTAATTTGACCTACCGACTTATTTGTTATGATAATATTATGATCTGTGACTGTCAGTTGTATCCTCGACTTGTGAGATATTCACGGTTTAGTAAAATGTTTCATATAAACAATGTCTTAAGGTGTACCTTTATTGTACATTCTTTCAAGGGTTGGACGTTATTAATGTATATTTGTGCAATTGGCCGTTAGTAAATGTATGACTGCTACATGTTAATAATATAGAATATAAAACAAAGCAATGAAAAAGAAAAATAATAAAATCACAAAACAACGCCATCTAGCGGCGAATTGTGTTTTTTTTTCGATCTAACTGCTTTATTTTACATCATTAAGCCATAGAAATTGAATACATTTACTAAGACTAAAAAGTATTGTACAATAGGTACTAGACATTCAAACGAATGAAAGAATCATAAGAGTTTAGTATGCGTGACGATCCACCTTAAGGACATGCGACAATATGTAATCGCTACACCTCCTGATGCGGACACCCGCTCTTGTTGTAAAATGTATGAACCAATGAGGAAAGAAAATACTTACTTCGTATGGAGGACCGGCCCTGTGGTTATAGTTTCTATGGCGATGCCAGATATTCGCCATGTTATGTACTAAGTCTTTGTTTATTTATCGACGACCTGAGTGGCTCAATAGCTAACATGCCGGTCTATCCCAGGTTCGATAAATAGTTTATAATCCGTTTTGATTGACAGTAGCAAAAATTATAAAAAGTAGATCTGCCCTTGTCAGTTCTTGTCAGTCCTTCTTGTAAACATTCAGTTATTTGGCTTGAACTTGTACTTTTAGTTTGACTTAATTATTAATCATGCTGAAAATTATCTCTCTCACCTCCTTTTGAATTGTTTTGTCCATTATTTAACAATATGTTTCAAAACTCACGAAAATAAACAATCCTACAGAAATCGAATTGTTTGTTATGACTCTATCAATGACGTTCTATTACTTTTAAAAAGCTTGTCATAAGTGGACATACAGAGATTATATATTTTTTTAATAAGTGATTTGGACTAAGCGTGGTCTTATTGGCCGTGGTCTTATTGGCTCTTATTGGCCGTGTGGTGTCCGGCAGAGTAGAATAGCACCAACCCCTTACATTCATGGGTGTCGTACAAGGCGACTAATGTTTTCGAGGCAAAAGATCAAGTCTTCGTTGTCTGGACAATGGGCAGCAGCATTTTCCATTATTATATTTAAACACTGCGATCTCCAACCCGCCTGCCAAGCGTGGAGATTATGGCAATAACCTCCCCTTTCGTGGGAGAGGCCCTAAGTCCTGCAGTGGACTGATACGGGCTGTGATGATGTGGTCTTATTATATCAGTTGTCTTGCGCGAGATCAGTTATCTTATCTAACACCGGTAACACAAGCTTTGCTTACTTTAGGGCTAGATGGCGCTGTATGATTTTGTCTGTATGTTTACATGTTGCTGTGATGCTGGGGAATTTAAGTCCCTTTTTGGGGATATCAGTCGGTCATTTTATGTATCAAAAGGTATGTCACGCATTGTACGCATTAGTTGACATTGTGCAGGGATTTTTCTTTCCTCATTGATATAACTCAGTCTGCGTGGATATATCAGTGCGAGGCAACTCAAAAATATAAAGTTACCAACTCTAGGTTCTAAGCAACTATGAAATGAAATTTTATTTTTGTAAATTTCAAATCAACTTTTTAACTACATATTTATTATAGCTTAAGGTTTACAAAAAATGTCACAAATTTGTATCTAGCATTTGTACTTGGTACTCTTTTTTTTAATAAAATATGGTGTTTATTACACGGTGGATTTTATTTTTTATCTACCCAATAGTCTCTGCCAATTATTGAATGAAAATACTTTATAACGGGAACTCACTGCAGTCATCTGCGACCCTAAAATCCCAATCAACCTTAGGGAGCTTATATACGTAAGCATAATTAGGCCTGTGATACTTTATGGCTGCGTGACTTGGCCGGCACTGACGAAAAGTCCGCGAACTTCACGCCAACGAAATTAAAATGCAGCGGTGGTTGTGTGGAGTTGACAGAGTACGTAACGAGTACATCCGTGGCAGGGGCGTGAGGGAAATCGCAAAGAAGGTTGAAGAGGCTCGCCTTCGCTGGTTTGGTCACGTGTTGCGTAAGCCCCAGGGGTACGTGGGAAATAGGTACCGATACCGAACTGCCAGTGTCAGGAAAGATGTCCCGCGGAAGGCCTAAGAAGCGATTGACAGCGCCGAGTAGAATGCGAGAGCCAATGGCTTACAGCGCGAGGATGCCCAAGACCGGGCGAAGTGGAGAAGAATGAGTCGGAATGCGGACCCTGGCAGAAGTCGGTACAACCACTCGGAAGATACTGATGACCTACTTAATTGCATTAATACACAGAGCCTACACAAAAGTTGTAGGAAGTAAAAATCAACAGGCGGCCTTATCGCTTAAAGCGATTGCATGGCTGCCCCACTGATATTGAATGCAAAGTGAAAACATTTTTATGATCAATAAAAACCGAAAAGTTAATTTTAATCCAATAACTTTGTAGGCAAAGTATTTTATACGTGTTTTACCAGTGTTCCGTACGTGCGTAGATCATTTTTAATTAATTTCGATCTAGTTTTGCAAAAACTAATATTTAAGCAATTTACTGTAATAAATTTCTTAAATATTATTACTTAAAAACAAATATTTAAGCAATTTACTATAACAAGTAACATTTACCTACTTAATATTTACAAAGATTTATATTAACCAAATTAATAAAGGTGATTGTACACATATAATAAATTGCTAAAAATATTTGTTTTTGCCCGCTTTAGCTTTAATACACCAGCTTTAGCCCGCGACTTCATCCGCCTTGCCATTTTTTTATATTAAGGAAAGAGTGATGCCCGTCTCTTCTATTTCTAGCAACTTACAACGAGTGAGAAATGGACAGCGCAGGCGAGCGACCGCGTAGATGTAAGCGCTTAACAAATAGGAACCGTTCGACATTTTTGAACCGTTCAGAACAAAAAACAATTTTATATTTGCTCTCTGTTCCGCTTTTGGCACCTACTCACTCACTTTACGCATGGCCTACTGGTTGACTGGTAGATAAAGCCTGATGGCTTTAAGTCCGCCAATTGTAATAATTTTAGTGCAATAAAGTTTTTAAATAAATAATAAATAAACAATTTTAAAATTTCTTTGGCAATACCGACAGCGATCGGTTCGAAAATAGGGAAAATCAGCGTCACGCATCAAAACTCGTTCGACTCGTTGCGAGCGCTCGCGTGCGCTACCTGCTTCTTTCACATGCGTGGTAAGTTGCTAGCTTAATGACATTGGCAACACATAAAGAGTACGGCTGAAAACTAGGGAATAACAGCGTCATGCATCATTAGTTGAATACTAACCGATGCTCTTACGGTGAGGGAAAACATCGTGATGAAACCTGCACAATTAGGCGACTGGATGTGTAACCATGATCCAATCTGGTCAGGTTCCCCTGGTAGTCAGATGGAGATCAGATGGCAGTTGCTCCACTATAATTACCTGACCTGCCAAATCCTGAAACATGGTCAAGGCGGACCCCGGGCCCTCGTTCTCGAGAGCACAACCTGAACATTAACGCCAAGATGATTATTATTTTTATTTAACAGCGTCATGCATCAAAATATCGATTTTTTATGCCGAAAATCAAAATTCAAAACCGTTGGAAACGAGGCAAACGATTCAAAAATCGGTCCCCTGGGGGCTTATTTTCTTATTTTAGCCGTTTTCCCGAATAGATCCCCAGCGCTCGTTTCCCCAAAGCGAGTCAATCGTATCACCGTAATGTTTCGATCACGAGTCCTTTTTAAAAATTATAAAGGATTTTGTTCACTCATTTGTGTGTGTGTGAATCATAAAGGTTAGTACGTCACTCACGGTCGGGTTCGAAGAGCTGAGGCGAACATAGCAAAAGTAAAAATCTTATATATGAGCGAGAATAGTGTACTCGGTTTTCTTTTGTTATATACAATACTTGACTCACAATACCCACCCACCCTACGGATCCTTAAAACCAGATAAACAACGTCCACGACTGTATGCACACTTCACAAACACCAGTTAAAGTAAACACACAGTTGTTTATTTTATTGAATAACAGAACTCCTTTGATATCTACGTAAGATAATCATTTTCAAAATCTTCTTTTTGGATTTGGTATTCTGATGATGGCCGGCCAGATTTAGCAAAAATGTTCCAATGTGTGTAGAGCATTTCGTTTGCTAACTTCCGACACACTTGTTTAACTTGTAATTACTAATACATTACTCAGTCTGTGGCGAGTACGCCTAGACGTAGAAGAAAAACGCCTTACACACAAAGCCCTCGCTAAATCTTGCCACCATCATCAGAATCCCGAATCTAAAAGAAGATATTGAAAATGATTATCTTAGACTGAATCCGTGACTAATCGACGGCGACAGCGATTTTGTGAAAAACTTAAGTGAACGTACCTATGGCGGTAGTCGCAGTGCAATTGCGACGGTGCCAAATCACCGTCACTTCTCTGGCCTTACTGTTGGTGCTTCTCGTGGTACCACCTCAAGTGATTGGCCACACGGTTCTGCCAAGCCGCAGCCGATTCATCCAAATCAAGTTCCCAAACAATACAGAAGATAACAACGTACATAAGCATTTGAACTCAGAACATGTGAAGAAAGTGTGCGTTAGCCGTTACAGTATTTGTAAATCGAACGATACTAAGATATGTGGGGTGCGACTGTTCGAAAACGAGTACCAGTATAAAGACTACCAGAACTCCTGCTATTTGTTTCTGAGCAATATGTGCGACAACCCTGGATTTGGTAAGAATGGAATAGGATAAACATTATTGCATAAACTGTGTTAGTACATTGTTGCTAATTTACCGATAGCGGGCATGCAATTAAAATGCAAATTCAAATTACAATCATCATCATCACAGCCCACAACAGTGCACTGCAGGACCTAGTGACTCTCCTACGAAAGGGGAGGTTATTGCCATAACCTCCCTTGTGGGTTGGAGATCGCAGTGTTATAAATATAACAATGAGAAAGCTGCTGCCCATTTTCCAACCTAACGGAGACTCTAGATCATTTGCCTCGAAAACATTAGTCGCCTTGTACGACACCCACGATTGTAAGGGGTTGGTGCTATTCTACTCTGCCGGACACCACTCGACCAAAAGTTACAATAAAATTACTAACAGTAAATTATTAGTAATAAATGTTACAATATGCTTAGGTAATTAATAAACTATTTATACAATTAAATTAAGAAATTACTTTGTAAGACAGAAGTAAAGTCAATTAATGTGTTTTATGATCATGAAATTCTTTCAAGGTATAAAGACATTATTGAATAGAACCATGGTTTATATTGATCACTCACTAAAACAATCATCTTGGCGTTAATATCCCTTTTGTGATCTCGTGCACGAGGTCCAGGGGTCCGCGTTCACCATGATCCAGGAGTTGGCAGATGAGATTTACATTGGAGCGACTGCCATCTGACCTTCTTTACCCTGCTACCAGGGGAACATGACTAGATTAGATCATGGTTACACAATCAGTCGCCTGA
Organism: Blastobasis adustella; assembly: GCA_907269095.1. Lineage (NCBI taxonomy): Eukaryota > Metazoa > Arthropoda > Insecta > Lepidoptera > Blastobasidae > Blastobasis > Blastobasis adustella. The sequence goes on from OU026140.1 coordinate 9,701,864, forward strand.
ACGTGCACGTTTCATCGCGATGTTTCCCCTCACCGTAATAGCATCGGTAAGCATTCAACTAATGCACAAAACGCATAAAGAAGTCATTGGTACATCGCTTACGACTACCGTAACCACTCTGACACCGACGCTCCAGTTTGGATAATTATATTAAAACGCTGAATTCCTATTCTAGAATACCACATAGCCTGGATCGGTACTTGTGAGCATTACAAATACCACAAAAGCCTCAATGAAAAGACAACGACTGATGGTTACGATACGATACGACACGGAAAACGACGATGGAAATCAGGCCGTATGTATTTCTTAAATATTAGAAAGAAAGAAAGAAAACACGTTTATTACACATAGCACACCACGACACAATAACAGTTACAGACAAAGGAAACATAAATAATTAAACATCTAAGACAATGCGTAGCCCATGCCACTGTCGGTGCCGCGGCGGCCAGCGTAAATGGTACCCACTCAGCATGTGCTGGTATTCTGTGGGCCCATTTTTTAGGTACGGCACGGCCATTGTACACCCTAAATATATGTATAAATAAATGTATTAGATAGATACTTATTTAAACTCTCTTCGCTTCCCCTGCTATACTAACCCAGAGTCTTTAGCGATAGTTTCATCTACGGCGATTTATTCTAAATGACTAATCAGCGTAGGGCGCTAATTGTATGGACCGTGCACGGGCTCTATTTTTATACCGCTCGGATCCACGCGAGCGCTCGCGCTGCCTATATCGTTCACACTCGTGGTAAGTTGCTAGAGATAGAAAAGACAAGCATTAAGCGTACTCCACATGTCCGCCGAAACTTTCGGCGAAACTTTGGCCGGGACTTTGGTCGACCCTCTACATTCTCGCCTATTAGGGATGTGGTGGGTGTCAAAACGCGTCGACATTATATCGATTCATTGGTGTAATATCGCTAATCCGCTTTAAACAGGGTCACAGAGGTGATGGCAGCTGCTATACTGTAATTACTTGATCTACTAATATCCTGAATCATGGTCAAGGGTACCCCGAACCTGTTACTCGAAAAAGCGCTGGGAATATAAATATAAAATCGATCGAATCGAGACGACAACGAACTATCTCTACTTAGTCTATGAAATAGGCGAGACATACCAAACATGCACGGGACTACACGAATGTAGGCGAATACTGCCTCCACATTCTCGTGTTCCCGCGGAACTGTCCACATGTGGAGCGCGCTTTAGAAGGCGAGCGCTCGTGTGGATGCCAGCGGTTTTAAATTTTGATTTTCGGCACGAAAAATTCAATATTTTAGGTAGGTAAGTCGAAACATCGATATCTTCATAATGCATTTGTATTTGCTCGTATAATGTCGAAGTAAGAATTTACAAATGTTGCAATAGTGTCTGTGTGTATAAGTGTAATGCTTCCACACCGGATGTTTCTGAATCTTTACAAAAATTTTTGAACTTCATTCGTATTTGGTCAGCACAGAACTACTCAGCCGGGATAGGCCTTAGCAAATATTTTTTGTACCACTAAGGTGGCAAACAATAATTATTTTTGCAATACTGATATTTTGTATTAATCATGAAGTATTCCTCAAGGAGCTTCACGGGCAAGCATCGAGTCATCTCGACAGGATTACACTACGCATGTTACAGCGAGTTACACTACGGAGGCGAAATACTTTTTCACCGAGGTGACGCCTTACATGCGCGAAATGGACAACGTCGCCCCGGAACCGACCGGAAACTTCCGAAGGCAGAAAGCACCGGCGAAAAATGCTCCGGCGAAGAAAGCGCCGGCGAAAAAAGCTCCGGCGAAGAAACCGCCGACGAAAAATCCTCCGCCGAAGAAGGCTCCACCAAACAACCAACAAAATAAACTAAAATTAAAAAATCCAGCGCCAAAGAAACCGGCGCCGAAAAAACCGGCGCCAAATAAAGCTCCGCCAAACAACCAATCAGATAAACTAAAATTAAAAAATCAGGGAAAGAAACTGCCGGCAAAGAAACAGCCGGGGGACAAAGGGACGAAGAAAAAGAAACTGAAGAAAACCAAGAAACTAAAAGAGCCGAAAACGAAACTGACAAAAGAACCAAAGACTAAGAAGACAAAAGAACCGAAAACGACCAAATCCAAAAAGAGTACAAAATACTTCAGCACACTGTACCAAGTGGAGACGGCTTGGGACGGGCACATTTGCCCGCTGCGATGCCCGACAGACTACAAACCGATCTGTCTAACTGTGAACAGGGGCCACGGGATTTATTACAAATTCTTCTCGTTTATCAACCACTGTCTGGGGGACATCTACTACTGCCTGCACTCAGCAGGTCTGTACTTTATTTTGTCTACCTAATTTAGAATAGGGCATTAATTTTTTTAACCTTTGAGAATGTCGGGGCCGAGTTATGGTATCCGACTCGCAAGCGAGAGGTACCGGGTATGAATCCCACTGCGTCTATGTACCAATGACTGAGAGCTACCGGGTTCGAATCCCACTGCGGCCGTGTGCCTCTTTTCTGAGTTATATACATTATTATAGTTTAATACTAACCGATGCTCTTACGGTGAGAAAACATCGTGATGAAACCTGCACGCCTGCAATGCGAACGGGTCAAAAATCGGGATCCAGGGTCTATAATGAAACCTCTGTCCGATCCTTACAATAACCGTTCGCGTGGTTTTCTGTCAATATTCTTCGCATGGGCGTACCCACTCTCCTACCTCCGTGATCTTGCAACCAGACTGGGTCATGGTTACACATTCAGTCGCCTGAATGTGCAGGTTTTATCACGATGTATTCCTTCACCGTAGGAGCATCGGTTAGTGTTCAACTAACGTACATAACTAAAAAAAGAGCCGTCACTCGAACCCGGTAGGTACCTCTCGCTTACGAGTCGGACACCTTAATCACTAGGCAACCGCTCTTTCACACGCTCACAATCTCACCTTGGCGTTAATGTCCCGGATGTGCTCTCGCACAAGAGGGCCCGGGGTCCGCCTTGACCATGATCCAGGATTTGGCTGACACGCGCTCACAATCTCTGTTGCAGAATTCGCACCACCGCCCGACGACCCTGACATGTTTGAGGATATCATAGTATCCTCACTCAGCTGGTCCTTCTGTGGAGCTTCTAGGTCAGTACAATGGGGGATTTTCAGACATCATCATCATCATCATATCAGCCAGAAGACGCCCACTGCTGGGCATAGGCCTTCCCCAGATATCTCCACAAAGGCCGGCCCTGTGCCTTCCGCATCCAGCTGGTACCCGCGATCCTTACCAGGTCGTCGGTCCACCTTGTGGAAGGCCTACGTTGTGTGGCAGTGCGTTTTCAGACAGCTACTTTAAAAAGTAAAAAGTGTAGTTCGGCCGTGCCTCACTAGATGGCGCTGCTTAGACAGGATTCTTAAATATTGAATTTGGTAACTGAAATTACTCGGACAGGTGTTTCGTGAAAAGATACTTAGTTTTAGCAGCTTTATGTATGTATGTTTTAGTACCTTTTCTGATAAGTATGTGTACAAAATGTGTACATTTATAAACATCTAACGGTCCCATTTGATTTATTTTTGAGAATCATGTCTAATCAACGCCATCTATTACAATTATTAGAACTATTTTTTCTTTTAAATCGGCTCTCGGAAAATCTCCGATCCTCACCACTCTGTCTGAGTCTTATAAACATTATGACTAATTATACCATTAGTTTAATACCATCAAACCAATGGTATAGAAGACAGCATGTCAACCAACTCACATCCAGCATAAGATGATCTAGCGTCCATTCATATTGGTTTGTACTTATGCACGTGTTTATTTCAAGCATGCATGTTGAAAACTAGCACACTTTTTACCCGACCGCGACAGTAGGGGGATAATTTTCTATGAAAATTGAAATATAGCTCGAAGAACAGAGGGCTGATGGGGGGAAAGTTTTCGAGTGCTGGAAGACGCAGCGTGGGTAGGCCTCCAACTAGGTGGACCGATGACCAGGTAAAGATCGCAGGTACCAGCTGGGTGCGGAAGGCACGGGACCGGCCTTTTTGGAGATTTCTGGGGGTGGCCTATGCCTAGCAGTGGGCGTATTTTGGCTGATATGATGAATCCTATATTATTAACTAGCTTTTGTCCGCGACTTCGTCCTCGTGGGAATCGGTTTTTAAGGCAGTTTATCTTTTTCTGGAGCGACCATTTTAAAAGTATGAAAGCTAGTACTGCGGAGAGGTCAAGCTGTGATTCTACATCAGATGTTCCAGTTTCCAAAATCAATTATACCCTATATTTTGCCCAGGCTTAATAGCTATACCTACAACAACAAAAAGTTTCATTCAAATCCGTCCAGTGGTTCCGGAGATTAGCGTGTACAAACAGAGTGTGGGATAAGCCCGCCTTTGCAATGTATTTTATATAATTTTTGTTATAGTATAGTTCTAATGTAATAAAGAGTTTACATACATACATACACAGATCTTGCTATCTCTTTCATCTTAGTATTGAGAAAAGGAAACAATGGCTCTTTCGCGACACGAGCTACTTCGCGAGCATACTTGTGCTAGCCGTGCTGATATAAGGGCCAATATCATGTGCCTATTAAAGTACGAGTATTTTACATTCCATTATATTATAAAGAAAGTAGGTAGTTAATAATATTAAAATACTATTATGTGGTGCCAATCAGCTCCCAAGACTGTTCAACCAGTCTCAGGGCCCCCAGCATACAATCTTGGACAGCCTCGCTTCGCCATCGGTCTTAGGAGGCACACCTAATAGACTGAGGGCCATAGGTAAACCGACGTCATGGAGTACAAGAAAAAATACACTTGGTAGCGATAGAAGACGTCTAGGAGACCCACGGAACGTTGGTCTGCCCTTGAACAACCTTCGTTCTTGTCCTCTCGTCGTGCCAAGAGGATGTGAACCCACACAAGAGGATGTGACAGTACTATCGCTATGAAAAGTCTAAGTTTGGCTCCCAAAGTTTTTTTGTGCCAGGTTATGCACGGGTAGATTAAGAGCGTCGGTGGCCGAGCGGTTACAGATCCGACTCGTAAGCCAGAGGTCCCGGGTTCGAATCCCGCTCCGGCCATGTACCAATAACTGTTTTCTGAGTTATGTAAATTAGTTGAATACTAACCGATGCTCTTACGGTGAGGGAAAACATCGTGATGAAACCTGCACATTCAGGCGACTGGATGTGTAACCATGATCCAATCTGGTCAGGTTCCCCTGGTAGCAAGGTCATGGAGGTCAGATGGCAGTCGCTCCACTGTAATTACCTGATCTGCCAAATCCTGGATCATGGTCAAGGCGGACCCCGGGCCCTCGTTCTCGAGAGCACAACCGGGACATTAACGCCAAGATGTTTTTTTTTTTTTATACATACATACATACATACATACAGATAAACAGACAGGCAAATTTTTTTTAAATTTCTATTTTATTAGCTACCTACTATTTCTTTATCGCCCTAAATTATTTTTTGTAACCATATTCAATGTACAGATTTACTTTTCGTTACTGTTTTATTATACTTACTTACTGCGCTGGCTCAGCGACCCAAAGTGGATCTTGGCCTCCGACACCAGAGGTCGCCACTTCTTCCTATCCTGCGCCATCTCCTTCCATCTCCTGTCTGTTTTATCATATGTGTAGATAAATAATTTGACTTCAATTACACAGGTACTTGAATTTCGCTCGATTCGCCGAGACCGCTTCATCCATGGGCCACTACGGTTGGCTACTAGGCGAATGGAAGGCCACGCACATCATGGAACCCCATGAAAAAGTATACGGCTACGGTTGATGCTGATGCTGGCATGATGTTCTGATGTTCACTATCATTTTTAATCCCTGACGAAAAAGGGCGTGTTCAATTTGACGTGTATCTGTGGCTTTGTGTTTCTGTCTGTGGCATCGTAGCTCCTGAGATGGACCGATTTGGATGCGGTTAAAAATTAAAATCGATTCTGTAGTTTAGAAAATATTTGAGTTTAAGACAACTTGATCGGGGTTGTCCGACTTTTTCTGTCGGTTAGTTTTATTGTTATTTTGTACCGTTTCAACAAAATAATTAAACTCTATTGCAAAAAAAACAAGCACGTGGTCATCCATACAACCATATAGGTACTTATCCATATAACCGGTATATGAAATCAAAATTCCGACGCAATCTTTCCCGCTGCGTCGTAAACGGCTTTTTCAATCGGTTAGGTACCTTAGGAAGTCTAGATCTCCTCCATCCGTGCTCTAGATTTGCATAATCAGATTACGCCCAGACAGTTTCACGGAGATCCAAGGCACGGTCCAAGGTTTCCAAATTGTCTCGATTACTATGAAAATCGCTGACGCGCTCGAATGTTTTTTTGGCAAAGGAGTGTTATATTAAAATGCCATGAGGGGTATGGGATTTGTACGCGGCCACGAACAACGCTGTATCAGTGGCGGAGTACTGGTCCTCGCAAATTTGATCCGCCACTAGTCGACATTCCAAGAAGATGAAGAAGATGTATTTGGCCTAACCACTATATCATGGGCCCAAGCCAACCTCGCCTGCCCGCTGACAGACAGACAAGACTCTGACGAAACCGCTTCTAGCATTCACGTTTCACGTTTGTTACCTTAACTTATGTGGCATTCAACTACCTACCTTCCTTTCCTTATTTCCTATGGCATGGAGTATATTAGAGGTCTCTTTGAAAACGGGCAACGCATTGGTAGCGCCACGTTTGTTAGCCGTATTACAGAAACAAAAATTAACTACGCAACGAGATCAACTATTCTTAAGCCTCACACTGTAATTCTTTGCAAATCTACGAATTAAATTCGTTTATATCTACAGTCTTCTTAATTTATTCCGTCAACCTGCTTACCCCGAGACATACGATGGAAGAAAGTATTCATTTCACCCTTCGATTCGACCTGTCTACCTCGGTATCGGTATTAAACTGCCTTATAGGGCCCTCACTCAATACTAGTTCGTGCTTACTAGCACTTATGGTTTAGTTTTCTTTGTAACTAGCTTAATGTGACGTACACTACACAGAAAGGTCAACCCTAAGTGCCTAAATTCACAAGTGACTATTGGATGAACATAGAATGAGGGTCCCTTCTTATCATCATCATCATCATCCTGGGACCTACCGACATACCGATTACGAAAAGGTAGGCTCTTAGTTTTTGGGAGTTCGGGTTGCTGAAATAATCGGCGCTGGGGCAGATGATTGACCAAGCATTTCTGGACTCCGTCAGATAGAATACGTCGCCACTCACGGACTAAGAAATTGTCAAGATGTACGTGCCCATAGGCATAGAACAGTTAGTTACAAGAATTTACCATTTAGAACTAGGTAGCTAACTTAACTGTCCAATAAGTTTTATTAGTAGGTAGGTTATTAACTATTAATGAGGGAGGCCTGTTAACCCTGCAGTGGTACGTTAATCGCTGCTATAATGGACTTGATTAGGTACTTCCTTCTGGAAAATGGGTAGTAGGGTAAGTACATGAGTAGGTATATGTAAACTGTTGGTGAACTTAATAAATAAATATTTTATTTTTAGAGGCAGCTAAATATTAATTTCAGTCCACTGAAGGACTTAGGGCCTCTCCCACGAAAGGGAATTCTATTGCCAAAATCTCCACGCTTGGCAAGCGGGTTGGACATCGTAGTGTTATAAATATAACAATGGAAAATGCCACTGTCCATTTTCCAGCCTACGGAGACTCTAGAGACCTAGGACGACACCCACCAGAATATTAAGGGGTCGGTGCTATTCTACTCTGCCGGACACCACGCGTGACACGGCCATATTTATACATAGATGGTACACTTAATCCGAATGTAAAGAAAATTGAGCTAAATATCAGAAATATTACTATATAATAATCACAGAACTTAATTATGTAAAAGCCTTATTTCGCAGCCTTTTACATGATTAAGATGCTCAAAAAAGTAAATTGCAAGAAATAACTTTGAAGAAGTGGCTGTATACGTGTGATGCCCTTTACCCAACCACACGCAGGTCAAATTTTAAAAAATATAGTAGATTTGTTTTTGTTGTTAATTTATGTTTGTTTTGTTTTGAAAATTGTGAGGAAATCTGAAAAGATTGCTTTTTTGTTCTAATTTCCACATTAATTCCTAACAGAAATGTCAGAATTAGATTTAGACGACGAACCTATATTTGTCAACGTGATGAATGCAAATTCGAATCAACCGGAGTCGGCTGGCATTGGATCTGAACCTGAGAAAACGTCTCAAGCCGAAAATCATGCAGCAAATAACCCTACAGAGTCCCAGAAAAAACGCCAGTAATATGTTCAACATACATTTTTGTAAGTAATAAACCCGAGACGTCAGATGTGCCTTTAAAGTGTATTAAATTTTTCCAGGTGTACCTCACGTTCCGCGACAAACGAACCTCGTATCAAGTGTCCTGAGTGTTTACGATTCACGAGCGCTACCGAAGAGAAGATGATCCGTCACATCCGTAAGGTCCACCGGGGCGAGAACCCCTTCCAATGTTACATGTGCGACTATTCCACATACAACAATGTACTTTTCCAGGAGCATGTCAACATACACAAGGGCATCAAGCCATATAAATGCTCGCAGTGCCCGTATCGGAGTGTTTCAAAGAAAAACGTGAAGAAACACGAGCTAATACACCGTCCTGATAACCCTCGGAAATGCAAGGATTGCGACTTTGTAGCTCGGCATATAAAAGCCCTCGCACGGCACAGGAAACTACATGAATCGGCCAACGCTGAAGCCAAGCCAGCGGAGTCGACGGACGAGATGTTTTACTGCAAGCGGTGTTCTGTCAAAGTCGAGTATCGAAACATTAAGAAACATGTTAAGAGTCATCGAAAGTGTCAGCATGTTGGTTGCAAAGCGTGGCTTGTGTCACCGAATGCCTTAGTGAAACATAAGAAAGAATGCCACGGGGAAGATCAGAAGCAAAAGCACGATAAGGTTTTTATTTGCAGTCTGTGTTCTTGGACTTCAGAGAGCCAAGTTAGGATTTTGTTACATTTGGTACACCATCCAAACCAGACAGTTGACGAAAATATTGTGGATATATCTATTCTGAGGGAGCATGGTATTATGACTTAAGAAGCTTAAGAGAAAGTGATAGGAATATTTATTGGGTTAATAGAGTGATGATGAGAATTTCACATAGTGTTGAAATTCATTTAAAAGAGAGAGTTTGTCAAACAAATCAACCAGTTTGAAGTCCAAAATTTCACCACGCATATGTCTCTCTTCCATACAATACAATACAATACAAATCTCTTTATTGCACACCAGAGGACACAAGTACAGATACAAAAAATATGCTAGGTAGTACAAAGGCTGGTCTTATCACTAATGTGATCTCTTCCAGACAACCTTGGTATGGAGAGAAGCACAGGAGGACCATAGTGAAACACAATATGTGAAGTCTTTCTTCATAGGATTTATGATGCGGGGTTAACGGTATTCTGGTTGCTCTTTGATAACTTTCGAGAACAATATTGTTGCAAAATTAAGTGGCTCCAACCCAAGGATCTGCATTAAAGTAATGATAATAATATTACTCTATGAAGTAAATTCAGAATATCTAATGTAAATAAATTTTAAAAACATAAAATAAATGGGTGATATAATAATGTTAGAATTTTATGTTTTGTAAATCCTTTAAAAATTAAAAACCTTTTCTGATATTCTCCGGAATATTATGGGGCTTTTCTATGGGCAATATTGTAAATGCCATATATTGGCCATACTATGACCTGATCTGGTCAGGTTCCCCTGTCACCTGTGTGTGGATGAAGTCACTGAGGTCAGGTGGCAGTTGCTCCACTGTAATTACCTGATCTCCCAAATACTGGATGAAGGCCAAGGCGGACATTGGACCCTAGCTTGCAAGAGCACAACGGGATGTGCTGCAGAGGGCGCAAAACAAATTTGAATTCATGTTTTGATTTGACCGTTTCGCGAACCCAGAACAAGCATGCCGAAACTAGTATGTGTAATAGGGGCTTAAAGGATAGAAGCAATCGACAAAACGCAATTTGGACGAATGCCGAACTTATTCGTTGAAGTTCATTGGGCTGGTGTGTACACAGCTACAGAATATACTAACATAATGCGCTTATTACATTTGGCTAAATTCAGCCGCCTAACTTCAGAAGCAGAAAGCTTGAGAGCAAATAAAAGTGGAACGTATTGCTCATAATGTAAGGTCCATTTTTGTATCACGCCTTTTGAAAAACGGAGCGACGTCTAACGTTATATAAGTAATACAAAAATAGACCAATATGATTTGCTCTCACGGTTTTTGTTTCTGAATTTAGACGGCAAAATTTAGCCTGATGTAATAAGCGCATAAGTAAACAGCTTTCGAGAGAAGCGTACAGGGTGGTTGAAAAAATATCTTCACCTATTAGAGCTCGTCTAAAGCGCGCTCCACATGTGGACAGTTCCGCGGGAACACGAGAATGTGGAGGCAGTATGCGCCTACATTCGTGTAGTCTCGTGCATGTTTGGCATGTCTCGCCTATTTCATAGACTAAGTAGAGATAGTTCATTGTCGTCTCGATTCGATCGATTTTATATTTATGTTCCTAGCGCTTTTTCCCGTAACAGGTTCGGGGTACACTTGACCATGTTCCAGGATATTAGTAGATCAAGTGATTACAGTATAGCAGCTGCCATCACCTCTGTGACACTGTTTACAGCAGATTAGCGATATTACACCGATGAATCGATATAATGTCGACGCGTTTTGACACCCACCACATCCCTAATAGGCGAGAATGTAGAGGGTCGACCAAAGTCCCGGCCAAAGTTTCGTCGAAAGTTTCGGCGGACATGTGGAGTACGCTTAAGCTGAAATGACGCGCCCCACTATCGCATTAACGCACACAAGCAAATTTAAAATATGGACGCAATACATATACAAATGCCGTTGTAATTGGTCATTCAGTTGCCGGTAAATAATAATCGATAAATGATTGTCCCGTCCTTTGCCGGTGGATTCCATCTGTAGAAGTTTTAACCTTATAGTCCGTTTTGGATTAGTTGATTTTGCAGGCTGGGGTCAAATTCTAATTGACAGATAATATCTTCTAAAGCAATCCCGTAAAAAATAGCCCGGGCATTAGCGTATCTAGGGCTATTTTCCAGGGGGGGCCTGACCCCTGAGGTGGCCAATAAAACCGAGTCAATCGCCAATGTACAGCCAGTGAGCACCCCATCCTGGGGTGGGCACCGGACCATTCTGGGGTGGGCACCCCCTTCCTACGCCTATGCCCACGGGCATGGAAAAAAACCAGCCTACGGGGCCGTCGCGCGCGCCGCGCACTAAAATAACAATGGATAAGAAACAAACCAGATTGACTATGATTTTCGCGTGACGCAGCGCAGTACCTTAACCCTTTCCATGATAAAGTCAATTAAATACGACAGGGAGATCGCCCACGACTTTCTGTAGCGAAACCAAGGAAGTTGCAGGTAAAGCTAGAAATTTCAAGGTCATATTTCTTTCTTCAGTTTTTAATCGTGAGTGCGGCATCCAGCTCAATCGGCAGCATCTCAGCAGCAATCCAGCTTTACCTACAACTTTCTTGAACGAGACTTAATCGATACAATAACGCGACTGAGTTGCGACTGCATCATTACAATAAAGTTGCCGTGGATGATTTCCCGTATTAGTATCCAATTCCGTGATATTTATGTGGGGCGAAAATGAAAAGGTTACAGCAATATTTATTAGAATCGTAAAATCGTGGTAGGTAAGAGTTGCCATGTAATTCCTAGAGAAATGAACTATTTTATGACTTGGCCATTTCAAATTTTGATGTGGTTGTTTGTTATTATTTCCCTTTATTTAGTTTGCGCACCAAAACAATTCAAGTAGGTAACTAGATATGCGTTTATTTACCGTGCTACCTTTAATATGTGAGTATTTTAGCCTTATCTCTTAGTAAAATTGAATTCTTCACAAAAATGTAAGCCGTGCGCGGCTTGCTACACATGGCTCTATTTTTATAAATATTTGTCTATTTATTTTTTTCCTTGTAGGCGTAATTATCTACGCAATGCCCGCGTCAACAGCTCCAATAGAATATGTTGATGTCGACGAATTTATTGAGAAGCTCGAACATTCTGACAAATACGATTCACTGATCGAAAAAATCGCCGACAGGACCGTTGAGAAAATCCGGTATCAGCAGAAAGTTTATATTTCTCCGAAAACAGTCCAACCATATCAAAGACCAATCAAACATAAGCAATTACCTGAACAACATAGATTGGCAAATTACGAGCCAAGACGCCCGATCGAAAGATCAGACAAATTCCATGGAATTTATCATCCTAATGGGTATCAACAGAAACCTGATAATCATATGAGGATACCTGATAATCACATGAGGATGCCCGAAAATCATATGAGGATACCTGTCGAGAATAACGACTTTGTCCCCAAGCCAGAATTAGGCCCTGACAAACCAGTGACTCCGAAGACACAACAAAAGCCGAAGGTGATCAGCAAAATTGACAACCAAGCCGTGAAGGAGAAATACGCATCATTCCCCTTCGACAAACTCAGTCTTAAATATAAGGATTTCACTTACAACGGCCAAGACAATGCGAGGCAGACTGACAAACCTGCAGAAATAATCGAAATACCGGACAGTAATTTACCAAACAATGAGAAGCAAATGGAGTTGCAGCCAGAAAAATCAGATACACATGACAGAGCAAAGCCTAAGCGACACGAAGAACTATATAACATAAACAAAGAGTTCAGTAATGAGTTTAAAAAGACAAACGATGATTTCGAGCTTGAGAGATCCAAACAAAAATACAATGAGAATAGAAATCTAGCTGCAAAGGAGAATAGAAACCAAGCTGCCAAGGATAACATAAATAACATGCAATATGCACCAAAACAAACAAGCGAAGTTCCACCTACAAAATTCGTATCCAAAACTGAAACTGAAGACAATGGCATTTACAATAAATACAGCCAATATGAAACTGAGAAATTTACAAAAGTGGAGAATAAGAAAAATGACGTTGCAAGGAGCGATCCGCAGACCAACAATCACATTAAATCTGAATACAATCACATTAAATCCGAATCATCAAACAAGCCGAATAATTCTCATTTGAAAAACAAAGAACCAGGACCATCTCAACCTAAAAAAGGCGCGGGTGCAGCAGGAGGGGCAGACTATTACGATGACAAAATAACTGAGGCAGAGGCCAAGAAGGCAATAGTTGAAATATTTGATAACAACGAGGTCCAACCAGAGAAGATTGTTACTGGCAAAGAGAATAAGAAACAGAATCTGCAGGACGCGCCAGTGAGAGCGTCTGATGAAAAAGTTGTCAAAGATCAACAACTACCTATAGCTGACAATATAGCGGGGCACGATAGTGAAGACACTCAAACTAGCGATAAGTAAGAGACAAAGTAGGGTGAAATGTTTTCAAACAATAATTAAGATTTTATGTTTCAGTGTGTTACCTACATGACAAATGTTACTACTTTGTTTTACTAGTTTACGATTTACAAATTATTAAATTATGGGGTTTCTAGCTAGACAATAATTAGTAATATACTTAATGATATGTAGTGTAAAACAAAACGATTCCTGCAAACATATCAAAATTTGGTTTATTGATTAAATTTAAATTTAGAACTGAACGGAAAGTTTATATTATTAAAATAATCGTGTTTTCAAGTTCCTACCTACATGGGCGTACCCACGGTGGGGCAAGGTGAGGCATCTGCCCCACCCTGGTCCCTGACTCGAAACTAAAAATTATGTTTAGTAATGTCTCTTCTTTGTGGAGCGCCGCTTTGTGTAATGGTACCTACTCACAATTCAGAGCATTTACTGCAGGTCTCTGAGCATAGATTTGCTTTACATAAACTGTGCGAACTACATAAAAATAATCGACACCTGGACAAAATTATCTTGAAAAAACCTAACCTAACCTAACCTAACCTAACCTAACCTAACCTAACCTAACCTAACCTAACCTGGACAAAATTATCTTGAAAAAACCGATAGTCAAAAAACCCAAAAGCAAGTTCAAAGAGGCAGTGGGTGCAAGGCCACGATCACCCCAACCAGCTACCTATATTCATCAATCTTTCAAGTACAAAAATTCCTAAAATTGCACTCAATAAAATGTCAAAAATTTCGAGCTCACTTCGGTCGCTTCCGTAATTTCAGTTGCTTTTCTTTTTATTCACCGAACTCGTTGTGCTTACTCATTCATTGATTTTCCTAAGTTACTTTTGTGAGGTTCGCCCTTCGTGTTAAGAAACAAAGTGTTAAAAATTTCGTGCTCAAACGAAACCGTTAAGTTACTTTTGTTAAGATCAGCATCACACATCATCAGAGCATCTAACAACTAATAGTCAAAACTTTCGAGCTCACGCCGCTTGCTCATACATACATTGATCACTAGCTTTTAAGACCCAAAATATACTACATTTCGAGCGCGCTCCGCTCGCTCATTCATTTAATCACCCTAACTTTTATAAACCAAAATGTCACACACCAGTGACTTCGCCAAACTTCGCTTCGCTCATACTCGCACTGATAAATAACCCCAGCTTTTAAGACCGATCAAAATTTTCGAGCTAGCTCTTTCAATCATTAATCACCCTAGCAAAGACCGAAAGGCCTTCATATCAATGATATGCTGTCCAATGACGGCATTCATTGCTATGTGACAGTACCTACTGGAGACGCCTTTTATACGGGTTGTGCCAATATGTATACGCCGACTGCCGAGGAAATTGTGACTAAAATCGAGAGTACTCTGTCTAGAATTTCCGATTGGGCACGACTAAATCTAGTCCAGTTTAACCCCACAAAGACACCCACGTTCACCGCCAAGAAAGTCCATTCGTTGTAGCTCCACAGTTTCAGGATACACTGCTTACCATCTCAAAGACCACACAAATCCTAAGTGCCAACATCTGCGGTGAAGTCCAGTTTCGCAGTAATTTGGAAGAAAAGGTAAAGATCGCATCTAAAAAACTGAGTGTGTTTAACTAGTCGAAACATAAATTGCATGCTAAGGCAACGACTTGTCCTGTGTAAGGCTCGAGTCAGACCCCATTTGGAGTATTGCTCCCATTTATGGGCGGGAGTTATCGATGCTACCATGCTCACAAGTGGTATTGAGCCGTTGAGGCAGCGGAGGGATTTCTCCTCCCTTTGTGTGTTCTACCGCTTGTACAACGGTGTTTATTCTGAGGAACTGTTTGGCATGATGCCTACAGCTACATTCTATCATCACACTGCTCGCCATCGACAGGGAGTTCATCCTCACATCTTGAAAGCAAATTTGTCGCGAACATTGCGGTTCCAAAGGAACTTTCTCTCACGCACACTAAGTTTGTGGAATGAACTCCCTTAAGAAGTTTTTCTTTGAGAGTACAACATGGAGTTCTTCAAAAAAGAGGTGAAAAGGTTTTACGGGTGGCGATGCCCCTGGTATTGCAAAGGTCCACGAGCTATGGTGACTGCTTACCATCAGGCAGGCCGTAAGCTTGTTTGCCGTCATAGTGGTATAAAAAAATTGGTATTTGTAGAAAATTAAATATCGCTCAACGCTATTGGTCATGTAGGCTAAATTTTCCAGTACAAAACGAGGTTTATTTTGATTGACCATAACATTTTTTCCCACAGCGATTCAAGAGTTGTTGCCTTAGCAAAAGTTGTAGAAAATAAAAAATCCTTTTGAATGACATATCAATACATTCCTACCGGTCCCCTTTTAATGTTAAACCACCTGTATAAATTACGGGAGCCCTTTTGATTGTCCTAATATTTATTGATAGTCCTGTATTCGTATTTTACAATCTGTCGCCAATAATGATCTAAAATATTCTTGTATAATTTGCTAACCTGTATTATAAGTAAGTAGGGTGAGATGTCGAACAGTGAACCAGTAGTACACAGTTAGCCACCATTTGTATCTCCAAAACGCAAAGTTGTCAGATCGTGCAGTAAGCGTGATCGTACTTGGTTTTTACTTCCTAGTCGGCAGCGAGCTCCAGCTCAGAACGCCCGCGTCGTGGAATTCTACATATATGAATTCGGGGGAAAAATGCGGAAATAATCTAAGTAGTAATTTTCAGTTTTTAACTTAATACTGCATCCTTTAAAAGTAATGTTTGTTTGTATTGCTGTACTGAACTTCTTTGCATTGTTTAGTCGTATATTCATAACTCCAACTTTGATGATTTATTTTTTGCGTAACCTAAAATCAGCAGAGGTGTGTGTGGTACATAGTGACCCACCACACCAGCACGAACAGTGAGCCACCGGTCCACTGTGTTTAACCCCAAGATTCTGATTTTCTTAATTATGTTACGTTAAATATCCATATAAATCAGCAACCGGTTATTTTTTTAGAGTGACTCGAACAAAAAATGCGGGTAGGCAGTATCAGGCTACTGCCGTCAGTCTTCGTGAATAGGTATTTGAATTGGCTACATAGCGCGTCTTGGTTCACGTGGTTCCAATTTAATGAACTCTACCTCTACCCCACTCCTAAACGCACCCTACCCTACCCCTATCCGTGCCCTAACCGTACCCTACCCGTACCCAACCCCCCTCCAACCCACTAAGGTCCACTGCAAGGCTCCACCAGTGGATCGAATCCCTATCCCTTCGCCTACCATTTTCTACATCGATTTTTATATAGAACCCCTACCTTACCAAACCACCACTGTTGGTAGATGCATAAAATAGATCTCAAGAACTCTAATGTAGCTAGTTCATTCTTTATTTTTATACAACTTTAAAATATATTAATGACTGAAATTAGAAAATATAATAGGACCACGATAAGTCCGAATCGACTGACAGTAGTAGAAATGATAAAATGTGGATTTGGCAATAATCTGGGGATAATTTGTCCTTGTCAGTCCTTCTTGTAAACATTCAGTTATTTGACTCGAACTTGTACTTTTAGTTTGACTAAATTATTAATCATGCTGAAAATTATCACTCTCACTTCCTTTTTAATTGTGTTGCCCATTATTTAATCATTTTTTTTATAAATCACGAAAATACACAATCCTACACATATTCTATCCACGAGTGTCAATGCCGGTTCCGCTGCCGCTTCGGCCGAAAATTTCAAACGGCGCAAATATGATAGTCTCAGCGGAGATCATCTATTTGCGCCGATTGGCGTAGAAACCCTTGAGCCGTGGGGTCCAGGCGCTCATACTCTCTTCAAAGAGTTCTCTAAGCGCCTGGTTAACGCTTCGCACAACCAAAAGGCTGGCCAATACCTTGGCCTAAGGATCAGCCTCGCGATACAGCGAGGCAATGCGGCCAGTCTTTTGGGAACAATTCCTTTAACAACGGACTTGGGACAACTTTTTTATTTGTAAATATTATTTTATAATTTAGTATAAGAATTATTTAATTTATTTCTGTCATGAAAATATTTCTTTTAATAAATTAACGTAATTTTATCCTACAGAAATCAAATTATTTGTTTTGACTTTTATGAATGACGTTCTATTACTTTTAAAAAACTTGTCATAAGTTGCCATACAGAGATTTTTTATATTTTTTTTAGTGATTCGGACTTCTAGTGGTCTTATTCTAGGTTAAGTTATGTTGTTATTGATTTATGTTTATGTCTAGTCTTCACAGCTATTTTGGTAATTAAAACTAATTGCTTACACATTTATAAAGAACGTGTTATTATCTAACTTCTCTACTATGCTAATAAGTACAAAGAGGACACATTAATAATAGTGATCTCATTCGTCGGGTTCACTGTGTACTCCCCGGTTTGCTGTAGACCAACCCCCTGGTTCAATGTGTCCCAAGAGGTGGACACAATGAGTCATTTCCCATCTTTGAAAAAATCGGCATTACCATTTTTTCGCTAATTCTTTTTTATAAATTTATATGCAAAGGGAAATTTATATGACCGGACTAAAAAGCATTTCATTATATTGAAAAACTTATGAGTTATGATTGTTTAACTTTTTTGTGGGAAACGGTTCGACACCTCACCCTAAAGCGTACTCCACATGTCCGCCGAAACTTTCGGCGAAACTTTGGTCGACCCTCTACATTCTCGCCTATTAGGGATGTGGTGGGTGTCAAAACGCGTCGACATTATATCGATTCATCGGTGTAATATCGCTGATCTGCTTTAAACAGGGTCACAGAGGTGATGGCAGCTGCTGCACTGTAATTACTTGATCTACTAATATCTTGATCATGGTCAAGTGTACCCCAAACCTGTTACGGGAAAAAGCGCTAGGAATATAAATATAAAATCGATCGAATCGAGACGACAACGAATGATATGATCCTACTTAGGATAATAAATTATCAGGACTTCGAACGATTATGAGTAACGTAACGATATTGATAATAATATTTAAAACTATAAAAATGATGACATACAATAGAGACCCATCAATTACCAGTGATCACCTGCGGTTTTCGAGTTCAAACCTCAACAACAAAGTTATGGAACAACTTATCAACCTAACTTATAACCAACTTACCAACTTATGGAACATAGGAACTTACTTATGTATATTTTTAGCGTGATACAAAAATGGACCTTATTTTATGAACAATACACATTACGTCGATATGCTCTCATGCTTTTTGATTCTGAATTTAGATCACTGAATTTAGCCAAATGTATTTTTATTATTAAGCCTAGAATGCCTTTATAATACCAAATGTATTATCTAGGCATTCTAGGCCACCGAGCTCAGCCAAGGGACAATGTTTTTGCTCAACACTAGCACAAAGTAGACCATAATTATTAGCATAGACCATCAGAAATCATCAATCTTAATAAATACAGCTGGCTAAATTCAGTCGACTAAATTCAGAAGCAAAAAGCCTGAGAGGAAATCAAAGTGGAATGTACCGTGCACAGAATAAAGTCCATTTTTGTATCACTTATATTGGCCTCCAGTCGCTCCCCTTTTCAAAAGGCGTGATACAAAAATAGATCTTATTTTATTAATTATACATTTCACTTGAATTTAGACTACTGAATTTAGCCTAATGAGAAAGAAGACAAAACATCCCCATCCCATCTGTCACATGACATTCATGGCATCCATTCTCGGATCAATCAAGAAATAATGGCATCCATTAAACTAAGCTCATAGTCTGTGCATTAAACAAACTGATGTTATTTGATGTCTGAGATTTGCCGGCCGGTCGTTTGTGTTTGTAGAATACGCTTTGTAGTTTGATTGACCGTAAAAAAACAACTATAACTAC
Organism: Blastobasis adustella; assembly: GCA_907269095.1. Classification (NCBI taxonomy): domain Eukaryota; kingdom Metazoa; phylum Arthropoda; class Insecta; order Lepidoptera; family Blastobasidae; genus Blastobasis; species Blastobasis adustella. Next base: position 9,721,155 of record OU026140.1, read on the forward strand.
CTGCAGCGAACATATTTATTCGTAGACTACCTACCTGTAATATTGAGGACAAAGGATTAATTAAATATATGAAAATACAGAAACTAATCTATAAAAGACTTCGCTTGTTAAAAAGTGTTTGTGGAAAATCAAAATAAAATGTCCGTACCGGCTCTAAGGCAACCAAAGTTCAGTAAAAAGGTGCTGCAAGACAAAGTGCAAGAAGTGAAATACCCAACGATATTAAACCAGAATTATGTTATATTAACTTTAAGAAGTGGGCAAAAGCTTGTCTTATCTTCAGATGCTTATAACGGTATTCTAGCAGTGGAAAATATATTTCGGTGTGTATATTGTAATAATAGAATGGAACTGAATGAAACGTTCAAAGAGCTTCACAAGACCACTTCTTTGCACATTAAAAACATGGAAAACGTACCCTACGTAGAGGGCATGGGCGAAAGCATGATGAGACAGGTATGGATAGTCAATTCCCCTTCATTCCGGTTTTAAATTATTTGTTTTTGCAAAGAATGCAGTTTACCATTGGTAAAAATATTGGATTCTCCTCAGTTAACATATCATCAAATGGTGCATCTTAGATAAAAATACTTACTGGTATATAGGATTCAAAGCTGCACCATCCAAATAAAATTATTGACCACCACTGTATCATAAAGTACTTGCACAGAATCACAATTAGCACCTTAGAAATATCAACAACAAATATACTGTGTAATAATGTGTAATAATTACAAAAATAGTTTCGTTCCACAACTAGTTCACAAGCTTTGCCTTTGGCCACTTCCGGCCAAAAAACTACTTTCGGTGAAACCAGGTGCTTTTTATCATTTTTGACAAATATTATTGCAAGGTAATTTTTCTTTGTCGTCTCTAGATATTCTAGAGATGGTAAATAAGTATTGTATATTATACAGTCAATGTTAGCCAATTAAAGTTAATTATTAAAGTTTTAAAATTGTAGCTTGTGGCCAATCTTGAATCAAAATTTTTGAGCTTTTAACCCTTCAGATTCGGCCAGAAGTTGACCTTCAGTCAGACACTAATAACAACAATTTTATTTCAGCTGAAAGAGGATAAGTTTTACTGCACAATATGCAATGTGATTGTGACAATTGCATTCCTATCAAGTCACCACAAATCGGATGCCCACAGGTTGGAATTCGAGAAAGCAAAGGCCAAAGTAGTTGCATACAAATCTACTTAGGAGTAAGACCAAAGTGCCGGTGCAAGTTATTCCTGCGGTATGAAAGAGGAAGTAAGAGTGCAGGAATGTAAATATATTGATGTAAGCCTATAATCAGTTTACCCTCTTTCACACCGTTCAACTACTGCGGGAACTACTTAGAACTTAAAACTTCCATAACCTTTTGTAGAAGTCGGAAGAAACAGTCAGGATACTGTTTTAGTTTTTCCTCTGAGTGTGACATTAAGTGCTCCTGCTCTAAAATGTTTCAAATTCAGTGCAGTACTTATGCTATTTTTGTTTATAATGCTAAAGATCTGTAAGACACTATTCAGAGAAGGTAAGGTTAAGGATTCAGATTTTAATAGCTGTATTGGTGACTTAAAGCAATTTTATTATTTTAGTCTTAAGACCTAAGCATTGTCAACTGTTGCTATCAATTTGAAAACCAGTGTATGAATTTTTCTTTTTAAGACTTCTATAAAATGACTGATTTTATAGATTCCAAATAATGATTAGTGTAATTTGGTTACTTTTCTACAGAGCAGGACTAAAAATACAGTTTTAGTGTGAAATGTATTTCTTCATTTATCCCTTCCTTATCCAATATATTTATTTATTGGTAATTATAACTGGTATATTCAATCATTCGAGGAATATAATTGGTCAGTATCAGTAAAAAACAATAGTTTTTAAATAACATTTTATTAAATATACTATCGCCTTCGCTTTTTTGACCTCTTCTTGTTTTTTTTCACTACCTTGGTAATTTTCGCGATTTTCCTCTTGTGCAACCAAACAGGGTACTGGCCGTTTTGATCCTTCAGCGTTTTTGAGCTATATACGCGCTTTTTACCTTCGTCGTCGACTTCGATTTTCTCGTCTTCTGAACTCATTTCGACGTCCTCTTCCGCTTCTGGTACTGGCTGTTTCTTCTTCTTTTGCGTTTTCTTTTTCTTTAACTCGTTAGCGTCGAGAAATATCACTTGTTCTTCGGATTCCATAACCTCACTTTCTGCACCCTCCTTCGGTTTTTCTTCATCCTTAACGCCCAGCATTTTCTTCAATATCGCCAATTCTTTGACGGCGTATTTTTCTCGCTTTATCGCACGGCATTTTCGCTTCCACTTGCTTCTCATGGATTTCGCCATTATTGCGATTTATTTGTAACAAAACAAACGTTTGTCATAACCAAAACACATGGGAAAGAGGTCGAAGCTGGTGTTACCAGCTTTAGATATAAAATCTTCGACAGGAAATACCTTGGAAAATACACAACAAAAAGGATTAAAACAAGTGGAGAAAAGGTATAAATAGTCGAAAATTTGTAAATTCTAAATCTACAAAAATTAACTACGCGAACAAAGTTAAAAAAAATCTAAGGCCATAACCACTATTGTCGACCGAGAGAACCGTCTTATATAAGATTTAGAGAATTAATTGGTCACCCAGAAAAAAACGTCAAATATTGTATGGCTCGGAATCTAACGAAACTTATAAAAAAAAGGTATTTTCGACATTTTCGTACGGTGATTGACTTTTATATAATGCGCGGATTCTATCTACACGGCGATGATAATGTGCATGTTACTGCTGCAAAATTGCCCCATTTGCAATCAGTGTGGTAAGATTACAGGGCTTAACACATTCTCACGATATTTTCCATCAATAACGAGTACCCTGTACCCAGGGTGTTTTACATGAGCTTTCATAGCAGAATCTAAACAGTAGCCGTATTCACAATGGTTCGATTCGGATTCGGATTCGAAAAATTTTTCGAATGACCTTGAAAATGACAGTTCAATTCGAAAGTTGTCTATTATTCGGAAATTTTTACGAATGCTATTTAGCTCGCGGGAAGTTTTTGTGAATTGTGGATTAGAACGCTTTTCTTGGAAAATGCAGTTTGTACTGGAGCTATAACACCGTAATAGGATAAAGGCGAAGCAGAGAGCCGATACAATGCACCTAAATCGGCAAATAAGGGATTTGTTGAACCCATTTAACATGCACAACTTTAGTAGGGTTTATCGCTTCTCTGCGGAGACTGCGATCCGCATTATAGAAGATATAAAGCCCTATTATCCTAGGACCTCATATGCTTGTGCGATTCTGGTGGAATTGAAAGTAAGTATGACAAAAATTGTGCTAAACGCTGAAAAATAACCTAATTTTTTTTACAATAACAACAATACAAAACCATTGAAAATATCTGTATTAATTTCAGTGTCTATGTGCGCATAAACCCACCAGACGAAATGGAAACTGAGGATAGTGATTCATTTGCATCTGCCACTAAATTTGAAGAGAGGGATATATATAGGCAGAGGCACTGAGGGTGAGAAGGCAGTTAGTACAGAGGCTCTGCCATTGATTATGGTTAAGTGACTCTCTATAATAACTTGGTTGCAAAAGCACCAGCGTATCACCTTGGCCGTTGTAGCGTATCAAATTGTAGTGTTTGTTCTGAAGAAATATTTGTCTTGATGCCTATAGCTACTTTCTATCAACGCACCGCTCGCCTTTGGCATAGTTCATCCTCACATCGTGGTCCCAAAGACACATGCAAGGTCTTCAAGAAAGTGGGTAAAAGGTTTTTACAGGGTCGGCAACATGGAAATTTTACCACTGGAATTGCAAACGTCCATAGATTGCGGTAACTGTTTACCATCGGGCAAACCACAAGCCTGTCTTCTTTGTTTTCTGAACATTTAAATGTTTTTTTTATTTGTCCTATATGCACTATATTTAAATTTTTTATATCTTTCCTTTTATTTCTGTTAAGTTTAAATTAGGTAACTAATTAAATTATTATTCATAAAAACGTTTATTCTCTTTTTCTAATTATAATAACCGTTACAAACCCTCTAAGAAATTAAAACTGTTCGTTTTTACTTACAACAGTACTGATCAGCTGATCACATTTTTATAGAGAGTTTAGTTCAATGAGTAGGACATTCCTTTTGTGGACTTCTTACACCCTTCCTGATATAAGTATATTAATAAAAATATATACAGTTGTAAAAAATACTTTACTAATTATACTTTTAAAATCACAATTCATTTACTAATTTAAATCAGACTCAGTAAAATCACAGCAAAAATTAAATGATCACTACCTCATTTACTAATAACCTAATTATAGGTACGTTTAAAATCACAATTCAGTTGCTAATATAAATCACAGAAAAAATGCTGTCTTAGTACTTTTTGTATTTTCAAAGTGTAATTTTTTAAGTGATACATACAAAAGCATATCTCAATTATGAAATTTCTTTAAAAATCAACCTACATTGTTAATTATAACTTTAATTAACAGTACAGTTACTAATTTAAATCAGACTCAGTAAAAATGAAATGATCACATAAAACTAATAAAATAATAAAGTTGAAATTTAGTGAGTGGTGGGTAATCAAATTTAGGTAATCACTTAGTTAGATTTTCTATGGCAGTTGCGATTCGGGTGAAAACCTCTACAAGATTTTCTATCGCAACGGCCTGTCTAATTATGCCCTCTGACACTTTATTCACCGCTGCGGCTTGCACTTCGGCTGCTTCAGCTTGGCGTTGAAGGGCATTAAGCATTGGGTCACCCCCACTAGAGAAGGTCCACCACCAGTGCCAGATTTAAATACCCGAATTGTACGGGCTTTATTTTTTATATCTGACTTCCGGTCCTGCCAAGTCTGAAAATAAATACCAATTTAATAAATATATTATATTCAACCTACAACAACTTATGTTATATTCAAAATTATTCAATATTTACTTCTTCTTCGACCTTCATCCATTTGTCTGCAGTTTTAGTTGCACCATCACCGATAGCATTCAATTTTACGGCGAGGTCCGCTAACAATTTTTTCTTTTCCCTTGCTGCGTCTGGGCAATTCAGTCAACCCGTTGCGAGTGCGGGATGGGCCCGCATGTATTCTAACATCGCCACTCGTTGGCCGTATGATGTACGTGATGGCTGGAATCGCAAGAAAACAGGCAGTTTAAATAGCTATTTATCCAAAATTCAATCACCGAGTTTGTACTTGATTCAAGTGAATAGGTACTATAAATATTTAGTCAGGTACTTACTGTTAACATGGTTTCTTCGATTAGATTAGATACGAAAGGGTAAAAATTAATTTAATCACTAAACTAAATCGCTCGAAGAAAAACGGGGAAACTTTTTTGAAAACTTTAGTTTGACAATATTTATCTGTTTATAACGACAGAAAGAATTTAACTTTCAAATAATTACTTTATATTTTTGCAAATTAACTTAAAAAAAAAAAATACTACTTATAAACAATCAAATATTATATAAAAATTAATATATAGAGCGAAATATAACTTATTAATAGCATTTTTTACAAATTTATGTTATTAATTGCAAATAATCCATTTTTCAATCAACAAAAGTGTCTTCGTAAACGCTCTTCTTTTCCGAGGGAGAACCATAGACATTTCCCATTCGATAGAGTTTCCGTGGCCGAATATTCGACAAAGTTTTCGAATCATTGTGAATACGGCTACAGAACTACCTGCACGCTTAACAAATAAGCTTATATGACACGTGAACAAAGCTATTTCAGAAGTGGTAAACTGGTTTACGATTAATAATTTATTACTGAATGGCAAAAAGACAAAATGTTTAAAATTCTCCTTGCCAAATGTTAGATCAGTATCCACTAATATACAAGTATCTTAGAGGCGAAAATTTAGACCTTGTTGATTCCACAGTATTTTTAGGCTTTACTCTAGATAGTTGATTACAATGGGGTCCACACATAGATAAATTGGCGAAAAGGGCTAAGTTCTGCAGCATATGCTGTAAAGAAGATGCGAGGTTATTCTGATGAGGCTACAGCAAGATTAGTTTACTTTAGTTATTTCCACAGTATTATGACTTATGGCAAACTGCTATGGGGACACGCTGCCTACTGGCATAATGTTTTTGTTCTGCAGAAAAGGGCTATTCGCGCGATCTACCAATTGGGACCTAGAACTTCACTTAGAGATAGATTCAAGAATATTGACATTATGACAATGCCATCACAATACATTTATGAGAACTTGATCTATGTTCATAAAAATAAACACTTCTTTATGAAGAACAGTGATGTGCATAGTAGGAATACTAGAAATAAAGATAAACTTGTTCTTGTCGTCTGGCAAAGTCCACAAATCATTTATGGGTCAATGTGTACGCTTTTATAATAAAGTCCCAACAGATATATTAACTTAGGCTCTGTGGGTTTCTTGCCGTTTCTTTACCTCGGAGGACCACCTAGGAAGCGGCGTTAACATTTCTTCCCTTCCCACACACGGTGTCTTTTGGTCGTAGCGGGGCTGGGGGGCGTCTACTCTGCGCGGACTGTGGTAGGGATGGCGTAGGATAAGATAGGGGAAAAGTAGGGGTAGGGTTAGGTTAGGTTAAGGGGTAGGCTGGGGTAGGGTAGGATAGGGATAGGCTACGGGCAGGATAAGGGTAGGGTGGGAGCAGCTACCTATCACTGGTAGGTGGATGTGCTGCGGCCAACATGTCACTGTGTGTTTCCTTCCTAATTTCCTACCCCCTCCTCTTTGAGGATTGAAAGAGATATGTAATATCCTACTCAATAAAGTAATTTTGAATTTGAATTTGAATTTTATAGCGCTGTCTCGTTCTAAGCAGGGTAGTTCTGTATAGGTCCTGCTATAAGAGCTCATACCAAGCTCCCAGTTCTCTCGCCAAGGCATTTCACCGCCCGCCCATACCCTGATTGTTCCACCTTGATATGGTTGGAGTTCATGAGGGTGTCGAAGGTATATCTCTTCCAGATGTTCGCCAATCCCATACCCTGCCTGAATCCGGATGAATTCTAAATCGGGATTCATCAGAATATAGTTTATTTATTTATTAAAACTTAATGCACTAAGCCTTGGCGGACTTACAGCTAAAGTATCACCCTGAACCATTGGCAATAAACCCAACGCAAATGTTCTCTGACGCATTGTAAACTGCGTCCGTGATTGCTTTGGCATAATGGTGGTATCCATAGCAATCTACGGAAGTAAATGCCAATTTCGTGCAACCTTCTCAGAGTATGGTCACTTACCGTTACACCGTGTTCCTCCAGCCCTAGAACCAATGAGGGATTTTCAGACAGCTACCTACTTTAAAAAGTAAAAAGTGTAGTTTGGCCGTGCTTCACTAGATGCGCAGGAGCATTCTCAAGTATTTAATATGAGTTAAGAATAAGAAATTTAATATGAATAAGAGTGAAGAAGTTACTTGGAAAGTTGTTTCGTAAAAATATACTTAGTGTTAGTACCTTTTCTGAGAAGAAAGCGCAAAATGTGTACATTTTTAAACATCGAACGGTCTCATTTTAATTTATTTTTGAGGATCGTGTGTAATTAACGCTATCTATTGATTACAATTTTAAGAACTGATATTTCTCGGAAAATCTGCTATTGAAAAGCCGTAGAATTCTTGGTTTGAGGTTTGCCTTGAAATGGGAACTCTTTTACTGTAGCGATGTCGCTCAACCACCTTGCCAGTGTAGTAGCGAAGGCAAAATCTTTAAATTACTTTGTCTAGAGTCTAGAGTATCAGCAACATTCTATTGAATCGCGCCGCCGCGCCCTGTAGCACACCTACTGCTCGTACCATTTCTTCTTCGAGTTCAATGTCGTCGTTGCATAGCACCAAAAACAGGATTAATATAAAGTTTAAAATGAAATCTTTTTTTTTAAATTAAAATCAACGGGAGAACGAGAAAGAGCATTAAGTATGACGAGGGAACATTTAATAAAACTTAACAGCTTTTGACATTCCTTTGTTTTTAATTTGAATTTAGAATAATGAGCGTAAATGTGATAGCAACAATTTGACATTAAAATATTGTTCGTAGGATTGATTTCTACTTTTTAGTTACACCAATAAATGTAATGTATGATGTGTGTATTAAATGAAACACATTATATTTTATCTTTGATAGTTATTCTTAAAAATTAAATTCTTAAATTAGTAAATTACATTAAGAACAGAAATACGATGTAGGTAACATTTTATATTATTATTTACATTCCCTTCTGTAGTGTAACAGTTCGAAATACATTACCGATAAACAGTGAGACACAACTATCCCTCAGTTATGGTCACATGTGACCCCTTGTTACTCGTACATAACCGTCACATAACTCAGCAATGTACAAGGAAATAACATTCTTTGCACAAAACCGGGTAATGTACAAAGAACGAAGGTTTCTGGGTACATTACCCAGTTACCATTGCCAGTTAAGTACAAAGAAGTAAATATTCTTCCTACATTACAGGTTTTGTTGTCACAACACTATCCACTCCTCAGCTGGGGTTTGCGTAGGTATGTCCTTACTACACTCCAACAACACTTAACACATTAACCACATTTTGTCACATCCTACACCGGATTGTCACACACTGTCTGCGTGGGCAGTTGCCACGTCACCGCTTGCATTTTCCGGTTGATCTCGTTCAGTATGGGCGTGCATCGGGCCAGCTACGAGGAGCGGAGTTGGGGTGTCGGGTCTCGTGTGCGGTCTGTCACACTATCCCTCAGATTTGCGTGGCTATATTGTTACTACACTCCAAATAATACACTCTTAACAGATTCATCGCGATTTGTCACGTCTTATAGAGTGGTTTGTCACACTAACCCTCAGCTAGTGTTTGCCTAGATGTATTGTTACTACACTCCAAAACACTTAACAGTCTAACCACAGTTCGTCACATCCTACACCGGTTTGTCCCACTACCCCTCCTTAACACTTTATTCACAGTTCGTCACATCCTACACCGGTTAGTCACACACTGTCTGCGTGGGCGGTTGCCACGTCACAGCTTGCATCTTCCGGTTGATCTCGTTCAGTATGAGCGTGCATCGGGCCAGCTGCGAGGGACGGAGTTGCGGTGTGGGGTCTCGAGTGCGGTCAGCGCTGCCGGCTGGGGAGCGAGCGGCGCGGCGGAGGGCTCGGCGGCGGCGGGCGCGGGCGGTTGCTGTGGGGGTAGAATTTAGGGCGTGATTAATATTGACTTTATCATATTCCTCATAGCCTCCTTCATCTTACTAAAATAGACTATTACTTGTTTATTCGTATGGCATTAATAGCCGAGTCGCTAATTATGACCTAGGTATTATTAATGAATACTAAAAGTACAAGTAAATATCTATCTTTCGACCTACCGCACTGCTTGAAATGTAATGCCGACGACACTAAGATCTTTGCAAACCCGCTAGCAGACTATAATAAGACCACGCTAAGACCGAAAGACTTATTAAAAAAAAAAAAACTGTATGGCAACTTATGAGAGGTTTTTTAAAAGTAATAGAACGTCATTCATAAAAGTCATAACAAACAATTTTATTTCTGTAGGATTGTTTATTTTCCCGAGTTATGAAAAATATGATTAAATAATGGGCAAAACAATTAAAAAGGAAGTGAGAGTGATAATTTTCAGCATGATTAATAATTTAGTCAAACTAAAAGTACAAGTTGAAGCCAAATATCTGAATGTTTACAAGAAGTACTGACAAGGACAGATTATCCCCAGATTATTGCCATATCCACATTTTATAATTTCTACTACTGTCAGTCGATTCGGACTTAGCGTGGTCCAATTATATGAACGTATACAAGTAGAAGATTTAGATATGATTAGCAACTGGTCCAAGGAGTGGCTAATAAATCTCGATGGCGAAAAATGTACGGTACTACACATTGGTCACAAAAACCCTCATCTATCGTACGAGTTAAACAATGTCTAACTACGTGACGTAAAGGAACAGGTTAACTTAGGAGTGCATATCACAGAGGACACAAAATGGGGAGAACACATCAGCAACTATAACTAAGAAAGTGTGTTGCCCTTCAAGGTAATACTGTGCTGAGCCACAACCTTTTTGTGTTGCTGCAGCGCACACATACAGCTTATATATTAAGTGGTATTTTTTTTTCTTTGTTAAATTAAGATGTATTTATTTATATTTATTGTTTAGGTATAAGTTGATGTGTGTGCATGGAGTACCAAATAAATGTCTTTCTATTCTTATTCTTTCTAAGTTTCTCTACATCATAAGGAAAGCGTTTGGAACCATGACACCAGAGATGATGCTACATATCCATAAATCATACATTAGGCCAATCTTGGAATATGCATTTCAAATATGAAACCCGTACTTTCTTAAGGACGAAAAATAACTCGAAAAAGTGCAAAGAAGTTTTACGAAGGTGCCAAGGCAGTTCAAGAGACTAACTTACGATGAGAGATTAGACCTGCTCAACTTGACAACGCTGAAGAAACGCAGAGAACGTGGCGACCTAATCGAGACATTTAAAACCATCAACGGGCATTAAGAGTTTGAAAATTTCTTTGTGTCAAACAAAAACCCAGCCCACTTACAAGGACATCCTCTGAAACTGGATATGCGGTTTTCCAAAAACAACCCACACCGACACTTCCTGACCAATCGTGTTGTGAGAGCCTGGAACGGGCTGCCTGAAGCGGTGGTGACCGCAGGGAACACAAATGATTTTAAAAATAGACTAGACAAAATTCTAAGAGCACAATAATAGGAAGATTAATCTTGGTTAGAGAGAAGCCGGATGCAGGCAAACCAACACTTCTTCACAACTGCCTGCCTGATAAACGATAATAATAATATCTAAACTGTTCACCCATTGGGCTGCTTTAATAGACTATGCTTGTCGCAAACAAGTGTTTAGAACAAAACATGCTGATTATGCTCTATGTATCACCTCTGGTGTCAGAATGTAATAGAATGCATTGAATGCACCTGCAGTTCAGGAGCCTAACTGATCTCTTTACAATAGCATTTGTGATGGTTTTATGATTTCATCTTGCTCGCTCCATTGGCGGTAGCATTCGCGAGCGAGATGGCAGTCATAAGCGATAACATTCGTGTTATGCGACCGGGCCCCAGGTGTCAGAGCAAAGGTACTATGCCACGCGCGAGTTCATGTATAGAAAACGGTGATAATGCACCTGCAGTTCGGGACTGCATGAAACCCTAGTGTTTGAAACACTGTTGTATAAAAAAATCTTACCCGTTTCCTTCTCCTTCCCTTTGTAGTCCTCATCCATGTTGCTCGATAAAGATCTCTTCTTTGGTGACTGTGGGCAAATTATTTCATATATAATTGCATACAAAAAATAAAATGGACGAAAGTTACAATAAAATGGTATCTGAGCAAAATTATATGTCTTTATCATGGAGCTACTGAGCAATTGAAATAACAATCAACCAACAGTTGTCAACCAACTTCACTCGAATAGTACATAAACTAATACATAGTGCTAGAGATGGTTGGAAACTACTGATAACAAGAAACTGACACACGGTCCATATGTTATGGTATGTGAGACTTTAAATAATAAATAAAAATAAAAAGTCTTTTATTTCTCGCAAATAAAAAAATAATAGCACATTAACATTTTTAGTGTACCTAATTTAAGAGCTATGTTAGTTATAGGTAACAATTTTAGTTTAGTTTACTCATTGCAAGAACTCCTCCAAGGAATTCCATTTAGCTCTGTCTTTGGCTAGTGTTATCCATTGGCAGCCTGCTACTTTTGATATACTGTGTCATAGTACTGTGACATTATTTATCACCCATCTCTAGTACTTGAGTGAAATTAGTCAACATCCTGTCCTATTGTTATTTTAATCAAATACTACTCAGAAGCAAAGCGGTTCGGTTATTAATTTAAATAGTGATGGGTCTGTCTCTCATATCCGCCAGGCACCTCAAGGGTTAAAACTTCAAGCTACCACTTCTATACTAGGTCATCATCATCATCATCCAAGCAGTCAAACCTGGCGTCAGCCAGGGTCCGCTTTCCTACTTTCTATTCTAGGCTTTGTAAACATGTCTCACCCTCCGTTTCTGCTTCTGATAATGCTGTGCATCGTAGAACTGAGGCTGCGAGCGCCTAACTCGGCCCGTTCGTCGCCTGATATCTTCAACGGCAGGCAGGTGATCGGCGGCACGACGTGACGCAAAGAATGTATGGCCACATTTACATGCTTTGGATGCAACAGCGACCTGCAATGGATGGTTTCAGTCGGCTCAGGAAAAACGAGTATACATTACACAATGTTTGAGTTAAATAATCAAGTTACTATAATGTGGAAGCAATAGATAGATAGATTAGGTTTTTTTAGGTAATACGGCACACAAACAGGCATGGGCCACCTGATGGAAAGTGGTCAGCGCCGCCTTAGGTCATCAGCAACTCCAGGGGCGCCACCAATGCGTTGTCCACCACTATGGAGACCTCTAATTTATTACTCATAGAACACAACAATAGACGAAGATGATGTAGAGTTAGAAATGCAAATATATTAATATTTATAGTCATAAAATCTTTCTAATTATCGAGTGAAACAACGAACCTGCATCTCACATTTAGGGCAACTCTTCGCAATCATTTTGTTTTTACCCATGACGATTATTTCCAATTTTTGTTGACTATTGAACAAAACTCATCACAATTCACACAATGTATCTGTAAATAAAATTATGGAAACGGTGTTAATAAAATTAGGGAAACGACAACGTCAACTCAAACTTATCAATTAGGTAAATACCTAAACCTAATTAAAATGAGCAAATTAATTAGCAATTTTTCTAATCAAAACAAAATCAATCATCTTCTTCCGTTTTTTATTTTATTTTAAGGCCTTGGAGGATAGAAACCTAGAAGGCTTGTAATAAATGTAGTGTTTATATCCTCTTTGGCAAGCTGTAGCTGTCATTTTCGCTGTCAGGCTCAATGCTGTTTGTCTGTCACTGTCAGTCAGTCAGTCAACCAACGTGTGTGGTCGGGTGTAGTTGTCGCGAATGTTTCTTTTTTGGTCTTTTGTGTTTGCAAGCTGTTTATTTGTGTTGGTAAATTACCGTAGTAATTAATACCAAATCAGTGGAAATCGCGAAGAAATTATTTTTGTATAAACAACATCTGCATAATTTGAATTCTCCTACAGTCTCCAAGATCAGTAAAATGAGTGTTAACGTAGTAAAAAGTGATGAAACCGAACTGGATAGAACTAGTAGCTTACACAAATACTTCATTTGTAATAGCTGTGGATTGAAATTGAAAACTAAAGAGACTCTTAACAAGCACTTTAAACGTAATTATTGTAGTACCAGTCGTGACAAAAGTAAGAGTGAGCATGTCTGTAAGTGGTGTAATGTAGCATTCTCCAATATTGGAAATCTAACTCGTCACGCAAACAGTCTACATGGCGATAAAAGGTAATGTTTTTGGATTATGAACTCTAATTTATAATGTTTTAACGCATTTTTATTTGTACTGAACATTTTTATAACCTACTGTGAGTTTAGCTTGTCATTTTGACTTGGGTGACCTTGGTTAGCCTGAAACTGAAACATTATTGTACCTTTTCGTGCTCTTTTTAAGGTTTATATTCGTTTGACAGCAACTCTAAATCAATATTGAACAGAGCAGAGCAATCTTGAAGTGTAAAATCAATTCGAATGCAAAAGAATTGTAATCTTTATGGCCATGCAATAAATGTTCTTTGAGAAACACAAAATCATGTACTTGGCTATAATAACGGAAGTGTAATATTATAGTACTTACGTTTTAATTAAAATAATGGATACTGTACTTGAGCCAAATGGGAGTAATGCAAATAGCACCAACGATAGTGAGCTAATGAAACCGCCACTGATAACAAAAGTTCCTAAAAGGTTTATTAATTGATATGTTTATTGTAGAAAAGTGCCATAGGTTAAAGTAGATTAGATGTAGTATAGATTGCCTTATCTGTTTCCAGTTTGTATTAATATTGATTTGTTGACACACATTGTCTAACTAATCTTTTTAATGCTGAAATACTGGAATGCCATCAACTTTAAGGGCTTCTTAGAGATCATATTCAAATCTTTGACATTCAAAAGGGATAGTATGATATCTAATAAGCCCGTAAAATTAAGAGACATTAAATACGTACGTCTTATTAATTTGATTAATTGACAAATTGTAATAACACAACTTATTTATTAATTGCAGAAAAAATCTTATGAGCCAGTACTTCTGCCACATATGTAATCAAACCTTCAGTCACAAATATTTGCTTAAATTCCACACAAGAAAGATGCACTATAACTTGAAAAGCAAAGTGCCTTACGCCGAAATGAAGAAAGTGAACCAAGTTTGGTTTGAGAAGGTTCTAAATTCGAAAAATATCATGGAAATTAAAAAGACTGGCCACAACACTTTAATTATGAGGAAATTAGACGAGAAGACTGCAATTAAAGTAAATAATGGTTCGACTCCGGTCATCGACTTGTCACATATGTATCCGTGTAAGAAGCCGGTGGTGAGAGTTCTCTGTGACTTCTGTGATAAATCATACAACCAGAGGGACTTGAAGAAACATGTGGATGAAGTGCATTATAACATGAAGAAATATGATTGTAACAATTGCAAACGATCGTTCAAAAGACTGTATCATTACATAAAACATATGTGTGATAGACGACCAAAAATAAAAGGAGTGAAGCAGTACGATTCAACTGTGTCTATAGTGAACGTTGAAAGTTTATCGTTGCCTTTAGGAGTATGAACTACAGGTATATTAATTAATATATGATCAGATCACTGATTTAAACACTGTTCATGATGAAAGGATGTTTGTGAGCCGGCACAGACAGGACTCTCCTGTCCTGTCTGTGCCGGCTAGCTGGACCAGCTAATACTACTACTTTTGATTATTTAGCCCAATGATCCGTATCCTTGTTGAGGGCGAGTGCTATCGAAATTTACTGATTGGTATAGCAAAATAAAATCACACTTGTTTTGTTTAGCTACACCAATATCAGCCCTATGGGTAACAAACACAATGTTGCATTTGTATTGCCATCAATGTGCGTAATACGGTTCATGAGGGCATCGTAGCAAAATATTTAGGATAGTATAGTTTATATCACCCTTGTATTTTAAAGTGCCTATAATCATCACACTCAACTCCTACCGATTAAGGAAGATAATCACATATTGTAGATAATTTAATGGAAAAGTTTTATCTAATAATTTATGCACACTGACGTTTCATATTTGTTTGTGATGTCGTAATAATTTTATGAAATAATATTATTACTTATTTAAGTAGTCATTTAATACGAAAGAAACTTCTTTAAGGAGTAAAGGCTCATACATTTGCACTGCGCCGCACGTCGCGAGGCTATGAATTTGTATGGACTTGACGTGCCGCGTTGTGTCGCACCTCACCACACCACACCGCTCCGCTCCGCTCAAGTCCGCCATTCTCCCAATGACGAAAGAAAAATCATACTCCATAAGGAGGATCAACCTTACAATTCTAAGGGAGATTATCAGACAGTTACTTTAAAAAGTAAAAAGTGTAGTTCGGCGTGCCTCACTAGAGGGCGCTGCTTAGACAGGATTCTCAAGTATCGAATTTAGTAACTGAAGCTACTCGGAAAGGTATTTCGTGAAAAGGTACTTAGTTTTAGTAGCTTTTTTGAGCGAATGTCTGCATTTTTATACATGTAACGATCTTGTTTTGATTTTTTTCGAGAACCGTGTCTAATCAACGCCATCTATTTGGCATAAACTATAGTTTGGTTCCGTAGAGCGTGGTCTCTGTTGCACGCGCGTGAGATAATACGGTTCCAAAAACTAGCCGATAACTCTGTAGTTGACTCAGCCTACATTGCAGTATTTAGAAAGCAGATTACTCGCCTCGGTATTTACATAACCTATATATCACTGTGAATTTTCGACGTCGCGAATCAAAACTACTTTACAATAAGGATAAGTTTTATCAATGGATAATGTTTATTTAAGAATTTATGTCTTAGTTTTATAAGTTGTAAATTTGTTTTACACGTAAAAATCTGAGAAAGACTAGTCTTAAAAGTAATGTTTTTTGGTCTCAAGACAGTCTTTATAATAAAAGCTTTATTGTATGAATATATATAAGTTAATAATTAAGAAATAAGTGATGTATCCAATTATTTTGTTTATTAATATACTTATGTTATTTACTAATGTTTTTTAATTATAGGTACCTTAGTTTTACCTACATGTCACATTTTGAAACACGGCGAATAAAGCTACACCGTGCCGGGTCCGGTCGAGTTCGAGTCGAGTCCGAACCGAGTCTCGGCCGTAGCATGGTCAACAACTAATATCCCATGTATTTTGTATGGGCTCGCTCATTTTGAGGACCTGAGTGGTTCAGTTGGTTAACATGCCGGTCGCCACGCAGAGGTCCGATTCCCGGCCGAGTAGAAATTGAAATGATGAATTTTAATTTAAGTTACGGGTCTGGGTGTAGCATGAATTAAAAAAAAGTATATAAGTAGTTTATCAGTTACCTAACATCCATAACACAAGCTTTGCTTACTTTGGGGCTAGATGGCGCTGTGGATAAATTCTATCCAAGCATATTTATTTTATACCAAGGGGCAACCCAGTTGCCATCGCTCGGCCGCCACTCGGTTGTCCCTCTGTATAGCATGAGCGTGTCCATTTATAATATCATCATCATCATCATCATCATCTTGGCGTTAATGTCCCGGTTGTGCTCTCGCGCACGAGGGCCCGGGTTTCGCCTCGACCATGATCCAGGTTTTGACAGATCATGTAATTAAAGTAGAGCGACTGCCATCTTACCTCCGTGACCCTACTACAAGGGTCCATATTGGATCATGTTTACAGATTCAGTCGCCTCAATGTGCAGGTTTCATCACGATGTTTTCACCGTAAGAGCATCGGTTAGTATTTAACTAATGTACATAACTCAGAAAAGAGTCATTGGCACATGGCCAGTAGCAGTGGCATTCGAACCCGGTACCTGTCGCTTACGATTCGGGTGCCGTTACCAATAAGCCACCGACGCCTCGTGTCGGATATATATTATTAATTGGACGTGCTACGACCGAGCTACGGCCGAGTTAGCTCTCATAGTGTCAACTATGGGTGGTGGTGGGCCATAGGTGGACCGCCTGCCCGTGTGCCTAAAAAACAATTTTAGCTGCCGGAGTTCAGGTACGCCCGACATCTAGCAGAGAATTGCGAGTTAAATGAATGTGGTACACGTACAACATTCACACGTAATCACAGCTCGCGAGCCGAGCGAATTAGCCGCGTGCTGCGGCAGGGGCCCGCGAAGCGCCAGATTTGACACAGTTCACACCGCCCGGATTTTGTTTTTGAGGGCAAACTAGCGAGCAGTTAGGAATCAAACGACAAGTATCTCTCCCCCCTCCCTTCTGGGAGGGGGGAGAGATACTTGTCGTTTCCCTAGCCCTAAAAGGCGACTGATGATTACCTATGTATCTTCCTACCTACCTACGTAGTACCTCCGGCCGGTGACTGGTGTGGGGACCCGCGGTGTCATTGCACCGGCCTCTGCCTCTGAGGGATGGGAATAGCCCGGTCCTCCCGGTTATTCTCGCCGCTCCCATGTAGGCGAGTACTCGCCGGAGGGGTCCTGGTGCTGGTCTCTGCTGATCCTAAGATCCCCTCCACTAAGGCGATGAGGGAGAACCGCAGGGTTTTAGTGGGGTAGACTGCTGGGAACTTTGTTACTGGCAGAAGTCCCACATATCCCATTCTGTCCCCAAAGGGTGGGAATGAGTAATGCCATTCCCAGCGTAAAAAAAAAAAAAATGGTAATACTTGATTACTAGACATAGTGCGAGAAATACATTTTTATACCTACTAAGTATGGCGGTAGGAGTGGAGTAGGACCATTAGCTATCATCCGATTCCTTGAGTTTATCGGCGCCATCATTCCCCATTGAGGTGCTGTGACCTATCCATACTGTATGTTTACTTATCTAAAGAATTTGTTGAAACATATTTAAAAAAACGCGCCTTTTTTAAAATTACATATCTGGGATCAAGAACAAACAATACAAACCATTGAAGTCCATGGAGGTAAAAAACTCAATTGACAGTACGTTGACATGTCAATCAGAGACAAAGTTTGTTTATTAGTCTGCGTTGCTTTGTTTTGTTTTTGTGGGATGCGGTTTTTCCTTCGTATTCTGTTTATTTTATAAATTTTGAATAAAAATGACTGAATCTAACTTTTTTAGTAACGGTGAATCGAATATAATTTGCCGGGCATGCCTCTCACACAATGATAACATTGAACCAATATCGCTTCAGGAAATAAATTGGTATGAAATCGTAACACAAAAGGTTAGCTAGTATTACAAGTATTTGTGTACTTCTAGTTTCTTAGCGCATTGCTAGACTGCATGAACCATTATTTATTGAATGAACAACGTTTATTTAAAATTTCACAAAAGTTACATTTCACTTTCAGATACCTTGCACAAATATTTATATCCAAGCAAGATGCATGTCCATAGCTCATCAATAAGTCTCAATTTCCATCTTTTATGACTGGTTTTATATGTTATAATTGTTAGTGAAACGGTGACACTTTAAGAACTAATTTAGCGGAGATCACATTTTAAAATTAAGACAACTTTTTAGTTAAAATTGTAGTATGTAAATCATTTTAAATTCTTTCTTTGTTACTTAATTTTGTACACTTTATTTGTACAAGTATACCATGGCTGTAGCTAGACAGACATATTGTACCAACGTTACCAAGTAGGGTCAGGACCAGGGAATAATGATGAATGATATTAGTAATCAATAGAATAAAATATCTACCTTACTTCATTTTGCTTTGTTTGACTTTAAATTAATAAAAAATATGCTTGGACAACTCACACAGCGCCATCTAGCCCCAAAGTAAGCAAAGCTTGTGTTGTGGGTGCCAGAAAACTGATAAACTACTTATATACTTTAAAATACATGTATACTTATTATACACACAACATCATTTCAATTTCTGCCCGGCCAGGAACCGAACCCGTGACTTCTGACTGTGGCAGACCTGGCATGTTAACCAACTTTACCACTTAGGTCATCACTTTGTTGTTATCTACATAATTATGTTATCCACATGAAGATAATTTTACAACTTACTAGCAGTCCCCCGTGGATTCTTTTCAGGGATGAAAAGTAGCCTATGCTACTCTATTAGTTTAACAATTTTCAAAATTGGTTCAGTAGTTTCAGAGATTACCCCCCAACAAACAAACTCACTAACACAAGCTTTTCCTCTTTAAAATATTGGTATAGATTATGTTTAATATTACTTACATACATACATACATAACGCTCACGCCTGTGTCCCACAGGTGGGGTAGGCACAGACTATGGACCGCCACTTTGCTCTGTCCTGACACAACTTCCCAGCCTCGCATATATCCACAAATCTTTCCATACGTCTCCTTTTATTCTTGCCACTTTGTTAATATTAATTAACAAGTTTAATTTTAAAATAAAATATATTTAACACAGGCATAACTGCTTCTGTTCCAGATTCAGATTACACAAGATGTCATCTTCATGTGTATGAACTGCAGACACTTGTTGAGAAAGTTTGCAATGTTTGCAAGGCGGTGCCAAGATGCTGACCAGCTGTTTCATTCTATAGTGCAACAGGTAAATTCAAAAGTACCATGCAACTTTATTAACTTTACCATGCAACATTTTCCATGGGCAACCCAAGAAGCGATGTATTGACATCGCTGAGTCTGATGCAAGCGCTAACGATCTACGCGACGATGCCAAAGACCGGCCGAAGTGGAGGAGAGTGAGTAGGAAAGCAGACCCTGACAGAGGCCGGGATAAATGCTAGGACGATGACGTTTATATAACATTTACTATAAAAAACTTGTCTGCTCCTTAACATATAAGTGCATTTAACCCGTTCGCTGCGGCCGCTTCGACATTTGGGTCGTAATTGGCGTTACGCGAGTGCGCACGACTCGTTTCGCCGGTCCATACAAAATGAGCGCTACGCGAGTGCGCGCGGACTCATTTTCGGGTCCATACAAACGCTATCGGACTCGATCGGCTTTGGCACGCGCACTCGCGTCGCGCCACCGCGGACTCGGCTGGCCGGGCGTCCGCACACACGAATGGTATATTCCGGCGGTCATACAGCTTTGCGCACGACTCATCTGGCGGTGTTTGTTAGCGCCGCGCCTGACTCTTTGATATTTGGATTGCAGCAAAAGTGTTAATTCCATGCAAACTTCTATTTAGAAAATTCTTGTGTGTCTTGCAGTACTCAGTTGCTTTAAATTTGCAGAAATTGAAATTATGAATTTTAATTCCTGTTACGGGTTTGGGTGTTCTATGTATAATAAGTATGTATTTAAAAGTATTTAACACCCATAGCACAAGCTTTGCTTAGTTTGGGGCTAGATGGCGCTGTGTGAATTTGTCCACGATTATTTATTATTATTATTTATTTACTAAACCTACTTATAGTGCACCTAACTAAAACAACTGTAGACTAATTACGTAACTCTGTTGTCAACAATTATCTGATTTCAATTCTTAAAAGTAATATTAATGCAATTCAGTATCCTCGATTTCGTGGTTTCAATTGCTAACAAAGTTCCATTGCAATAAACTGAAACTGTTAAATAGATCATACATAATCGCAAAAGTAACAATTTCAATCATTGAAATCAGAATTGTTGGCAACAGAGTTACGTAATTAGTCTACTGACGTTCAGAAACATAAGATAGAATTCAAATTGAAAAACAAAATCGATAGAAAAAATAATAATTTCGATGTCTTTTATGTTACAGGGTAAACCGACTCTGTCTCTCCAACACCAGCTCTCCTTCTCACCTGTCAACTATGTTTACTTCGGTCCAGAATTAGATTTGGAGTTGGACCCGCCCTCTTACGAAGACCATGTTGACCACAACAGTGACGATGACTTGCCGTTGGTACTGCTGAGTAAGGGAGACAAAAGTCGTGTGAAAAAGAGAAAGAAGAGGAAACGTGATGTTGAAATGGTAGGTTCCACCTGCCTTTATACCACTAGGTCTAACTATAAATCTATTAGACTGAGGGCACCGTAGGTTATTCTACGTCATCGAGTACAAGAAAAAATTCGCTTTGTAGCGATAGCAGAGGTTTAGGAGAGCCACAAAACTTTGGACTGCCTGTGCACAACCTGCCACAAAAATACGTGTGGCACTCGGGGACTGCCGCGGTAAAGCTATTGCATAGCATTATTTATCAACTTATGCAATTATAATGAGGATATTTATTTATAAAAGAAATATTTGCATGACAGAAATAAATTAAATAATGCTAATACTAAATTATAAAATAATATTTACAAATAAAAAACTTGCCCCAAGTCCCTTGTTAAAGGAATAGTCCCCAAAAGACTGGCCGCATTGCCTCGCTGTATCGCGAGGCTGATCCTTTGGCCAAGGTATTGACCAGCCTTTTGGTCGTGCGAAGCGTTAACCAGGCGCTTAGACAACTCTTTAAAGAGAGTATGAGCGCCTGGACCCCACGGCCCAAGCGTTTCTACGCCAAACGGCGCAAACAGATGATCTCCGCTGAGATCAGCATATTTGCGCCGTTTGAAATTTTCTGCCGAAGCGGCAGCGGAACCGGCATTGACACTCGTGGATGGAATATGTGACGGTGCAAGGGTATCGACGCAGGTAGCGTCCCAAACCAAAGACCGACCTATATTCCAAGGGACGAGTGTCATACCGTCAGGCCTTTTTCCGTCGTCTCTCGCCAGTCCATTTGGCTCCAGGATGGCGGGAGAACCAGCAGTGGTAAAGGCCCGACGGATGATGTCGTTCAGTTCTGCATGCCGCGAAAAGCGCCCGGCGCTCCTGCAGCACGACAACCCGTGATGCCCAAGTTGCGACACTGCGTGGCCACAGCTGCACTCATGACGGGCCACGAAGGGAACACCAAGGCGAAGGGCCGTGGCAACTCTAAATGTAGAGCTATCCAGCAGGGTGCCAATAGTGGAGGATGGAAATGACTGAAGCCATAGGCCTGACTCCCATTCGCCGACAGCCAGGTTATAATTATTTATTTATTTTATTTATGCAGTATTTAGCCCGCTCGTGGACGCGGCCAAAAAGCACGCTGTCTCACCTAGCATTGTGTCTAAAAGATATAGAATCAGTTATGAGCAGTTAGCAGCTAGTCTACACGCATACGTCTAGTCGCACGCACACAAACACCGTGCCGAAGTCTGCCGAACTGAAACGACGTTAGACGATGCACGGCTTTCAACGCCGCACCGCTGTGCCGGTCGGAGTGGTGGGTGTTAGGTTTATTTTCGTTACGGAATTTCTTGATTCGGTCGCCGCGCTCAAATCCCGCGATAAAAGCTATGCAATAGCTTAAAAACTTTAGCGGCCTAAACTTCGTCTCTTCGTAGCGATAAATACTTACATATCCTCTTGCGTGGGTTCTATAAGTAAAAACCGCGGTGTCTAACATCCTCTTGGCAGTTTCGCTTTACAGTCACATTATAGTCATTGTGCACACAAATGTTTATTAAAATATATAAAAATTTACAAATCCATAAGATAATTAAGCATTAAATACATGTCATGTTAAATTAAAGTCAATAATAAATGTCAATGTAATTAAATACTAATACAACCGTCAACAGAATGCAATAATGCTTCGTCAATGAGGGTAGTAAATATCTTAACGTCAAAGAAATGGGACAAGAAAAACCAGCAACACAACACAACCAAAACAATCCGCATAAGTCATTAGACATCGTCATACAACGACAATGACTACTCGAATAGCTCTCCCCAAGTAGCACCACGCTCAAAAGTGGCCATAAAAGAAAAATGACTTTAGTGTTCCTGCTAAAGTGAAACTGCTAAAAGGATATGAGACAGACCGGTCTTTTTACTTCTAGATTCACTATCGCTACGAAAATTGAAGTTTCGGTTACTAAATTAAATTAAAATTAAAATTAAATGTCATTTATTTCAGGTACATACATAATTTAAAATGTCAATATATAAAATTTACAATGTCACCCAAGAAAAATTACAATTAAATGTAATTAAAATTAAAAATTTCAAGATTTTTGTAAAATTCACAATGTCACAAATAAAAAAATATTTTTTATGCCAGATTGTGCATGGGTAGACGTAGGATGTAATAGTTTTTTATATAATATATAAAAATTATAATCATGAATGCTATAAAAACAACTGCACTGTAGTGCAAAGGAATATGATTTTAAATGCCAACAACCAGGATATTGACCCCAAGATGATTATTTTATTTTTATTGTCTCCTCAGAACGAATCTCAGCCAACCGAAGAACTAGACAGAGAATTCATTGTACCAGCCTCCGAGACGAATTCGAAGAAGAAAGTGCTCCGGGACGGTTTCAGCTCCCGGATGGTGCAGGAAACTGATGAATACCTCGTGATTAAGCTGAATAAAGAACAGGTGATACATACATACATACACACAACCTCGCATACTATTACGTACACCATCCCCGGCCGCATGTGTACACATAGAGATACCCTTAAACCACCTTTTATGAAGTGGTAGCCCTCTGTCAAGCCTGAGGAGACCGCCTGCGTGAGTACCTACAGCCTTATTTATTTCTACCGCCAAGCAACGATGCTTGCATTGTTGTGTTCCGGTTTAAAGGATAAGGTAGCCAGCGCAATCACAGGCATGAGGCATTTCATCTTAGTCCTCACAGTGACAACGCACCTGCGGTTCTGCATTTTTGTTGAATGCATACTAAATGCATGAATCGTAGATGTTATGGGCGACAGTTACCGCTTACCATCAGGTGGGCTGTCTGCTCGAATGTATAAATAAAATAAATAAATATAAATATTCATAGACAAATTCACACAGCGCCATCTAGCCCCAAACTAAGCAAAGCTTGTGCTATGGGTGCTAGATAACTGATAAACTACTTAAATACTTTTAAATACATACCGATTATACATAGAACACCCAGACCCGTAACAGAAATTAAAATTCATCATTTCAATTTCTGCCCGGCCGGGAATCGAACCCGGGACCTCTTGCGTGGCAGACCGGCATGTTGACCATTGAACCACTCAGGTCGTCAACATGTCACTGAATAGTATAAAAAGAAATTATAACTCTTGTTTAGATATAAGTTGAAGTGTGTGCATGGGGTACCAAATAAATGCTTTTCTATTCTATTCTATTTTGATCAGGTCCTCCAAGAACTGGAAGAGCGACGCGCCACGGATAAGTACAAGCGTGCGCTTTACAAGTGCGAGTTGTGTGCCAAAGGGTTTAACTTCGAGGATGTGCTCAGCAGCCATATGGAGAAACATTCCAAGGTAAGAGAAATGTTATAAGTAATAGTACAAGTGACCTTTGCGCACGATATGCGAGAAATTGTGCTTTTCATATCGGAGCTCAAAAAACGCAGAAGCCGTGAAAATTGAGCTGAGTCAAACTTGCAAGTAATGCTAGCACAAATGTGCTCCGGCGCACGACAAGCGAGAAAAAGCGCGACATAGATCCTGTTTCATCTGTTTCATCTTAGTTTCATATTAGTGAGAAGATAGGATTGCCAAGCTTAAGTGGCAGTGGGCAGGGCATATAACTCGAAGAACAGGTGGAAGAAAGGCGACCACGTACCGAAAGACGCAGCGTGGGTAGGCCTTCCACAAGGTGGACCTACGATCTGATAAATATCGCAGGTACCAGCTGGATGCGAAAGGCGGAGGACCGGCCTTTGTGGAGATCTCTGGGGGAGGCCTATGCCCAGCAGTGGGCGTCTTTCGGCTGATATGATGATGATGATTGAGAGAAAAAAACAAAGGCTCTCTCACGGCGCAAGCTCGCAGGCACATTTGTGCTAGTCGTGCTTCGTAGGCGGGCTTTGTCGCGCGAGATATAAGTCGGTGTCTCGCTTACTCGAACGCAAATCGAAAGAGCTAGCTGCAGCTTCACCCTCACGTGTGCGACAATGCCTGCAATTATTTGTGGTTTTTAATTAATTTTACGCTTTTTGGAAGTCAGTGCTCCTTGAAGCTCAACTTTAAAAATGTTATTAATCGATTTCTGGTTGACTGGAAGATAAAGCTGTGTAGGTGTATGTCCGCATTTGTATCTCATTGTGCATGAAGTTTAAATAAATAAATAAACGTTACAATGGCAGGAATTTTTAATTTTGTCAAATTTTATCTAGTGTTTTAACGCGGTTTATTTTGTTCTGAAGCAATGAATGATGACAGTTACACATATGGTTTGCCATACAACTACAACAATAGCCCCAATAAGTCAAAAGATAATAATAATGTTTGAGTAGTTAGAGCGCGCCATCTATGTTAATTTTCGTGAAAACTCATTTTTTTTATACCATAAAGATAGCAAACAAGCTTACGACCCGGCTGATGGTAAGCAGTCACCGCAGTCTATGGACGCATATATAAAAGGATCATTTCTGTATCATATCACTCAAAGCAGCTAAGTATATATCGATTGCAATGTTGCAGGAAAATGGGGCCTTCCCATGTGACATTTGCACCCAACATTGCCCCAGCGCCGTGTCGCTACGGGGCCACATGAAGTCTCACACCACAAGGTAAATAAATAAATAATCAAGTGGTAGGACTCTGATGATGATGACGATGATGAGGGCTCTGTCAAGTCCGAGGAGTCCGCCTGGGTGGGTACCACCGCGTTATCTATTTCTGCCGCCAAGCAACAATGCTTGCAAGGATAAGGTAGCCAGCGAAATTAAAGGCATGAGGCATTTCATTTTAGTCCTCACAGTGACAACGCACCTGCGGTTCTGCATTTTTGTTACCTGCAACCTAATTGTATGAATTGTAGATGTTATGGGCGACAGTTACCACTTACCATCAGGTGGGCTGTATGCTCATTTGTCAGTGAGTAGCATAAAGAGCCCCATAATTCTTATACAAAATAACGTATTTACTATAGTCCATTCGCGTTAAGAAAATAGTGAGTCATTAGTGAAACTGCAGGGTAAAGGTGATTTCACAATGGAGTAAAAATTAAAACAAATTTTAACAACTTTGTTGCGACCCGATTGATCCAGGGGCGGGGCTTGGCCGGCGGCGGCAGTCGTCTAGAGAGGTCACGTGGATCGTGGAAGTACACAAAAACTTGGTTAATCTTGCGTTTATTCGTTGCAATGTACATAGGTTATTTATACGTAGTCATTTAGTAGCACTTATATGTAGACGACAATAACTTGAATTGCTATTATCATCACAGTCCATATCAGTCCACTGCAGGACTAAGGGCCTTTCTCACGAAAGGTTATTTCAAAGTCAAAGTCAAAGTCAAACATATTTATTCAGTTTAGGTTATTTAAAAAACACTTATGAACGTCAAATTAAACACAATTGTAAAAAAATTACAGTGCACAAAACATTAGAAATTACAAAAAAAAAAATGTTGTAAGTATTAGTTATACTTAATAATTACTACAAAATTAGTAATAAATTCAGACTAATTTCACTAAATATCATATTATTACACATATGTTAATGTCAAACTTAATTCAATTATATATATCAGGTATGTCATTGAATATCATTTAATATTGGTAATAGGAATTTGTGTAGTTCATGTCAACTTATTATAATTACGATCAATGAGAAATAAAGTTATTATACTTTTATGTCAAGACAGACAACAACATCCAAAAATAATATTCAACAACAAACACATTAAAATAAGAATTAATATTAGAAATGCAAATAAAGTAATAATTTAATTAATAATCATGATTTCAGGTCGCAGCATCCTGATTGGGTACAGTTAAATAACATGTCAAACACTAGACAAAATAAAATAATTATATTTTATTTAACTACATTAACATTAAATTTAACTACATAAATCCCTCAAGGATCTTTGTCTTCCAAATAATCTTTAATTTTATAGTAAGCTTTATTTATAAGTTTAGATTTAATAGTGCTATTAAACTTGTTTAGTGATAGGTTTCGAATATCTTCCGGTATTTTATTAAAAAAAGATACACAATGACCCACAAAGGAAGATTTAACTTTTGTTAATCTAAAACATTCAGTAATAATCTTATCTTTATTTCGAGTGTTATGGTTGTGATTATCTGAAAGTTTTGAATACGATACTAGGTTAAGGTACTTATATATATTGTGAAGCCACTGTCAATACTTTAATATTTTTAATATTGCCATATTCTCCACCCTTGGCAGGCGGGTTTGAAATCGCAGTATTATAAATATAACAATGGTAAATGCTGTTGCCCATTTTCCAGCCTACGGAGACTAGATCTTTTGCTTTGAAAATATTAGTCGCCTTGTACGACACCCACGAGTGTAAGGGGTTGGTGCTATTCTACTCTGCCGGACACCACACGGCCATATAGTAGCCATTCGCGAAAAGAGAGAGAGAGTGATCTCCACAAAGGCCGGTCCTGTGCCTTCCGCATCCAGCAGGTACCTGCTATCTTTACCAGGTCGTCGGTCCACCTTGTGGGGAGGCCTATCTACGCTGCGTCTTCCGGTACGTGAACTCGTGGGCTGTGGATAAATGGACTATAATACAAATATCTGCTTGATTGACATCGCTAAGTCGGATGCGAGAGCCAACGGCTTACGACGCGAGGATGCCTTGGACCGGGCGAAGCGGAGAGGAATGGGTAGGAAAGCGGACCCTGGCAGAGGCCGGGATAAGCGGTAGGACGATGATGATGATAATGATGATGATGATGATAAATATCTGCTTGGACCCCCGCAGGTACCAATGCAAGGTCTGCGCCGCCGTCCGGCTGTCCCGGCAGCACCTGCTGGAGCATCACGGGCTCGCACATGCCGAACGCGCCGCGCACTACGCCTGCCGACACTGCCAGTTCTCCACCGAGTTAGTGCACACACACACGGAGAGAGAGGGAGACACAGAGAGACACAGACAGACACGAAGGGACACAGAGAGACATACAGATACAGACAGATCATGGACCGAGTCAGTAGCCAGGGGGGGCATCCTACACAGACACAGACACACATAGAGACACCACGGGCTGGCGCACGTAGCGCGCGCGTTTGCACTACGCCTGCCGGCACTGCCAGTTCACCACCGAGTCAGTGGCTGGGGTGGCACCCCGCACAGCACAGACACGCACACACACACAGAGAGAGAGACACAGTCACAGGCACACACTGACACAGACAGAGAGACACAGACAGATACAGATAGACACGGGCAGATACAGACAGACACAGACAATTGTCTTTTTGAGAAATTTGGCGTTTTTTTTTATAGGTGCTTTTTCTTGTGGAATTCTCTCTTTGCCATTGCTATTCTAGCTTTAATGTCTGGAGTACAACTGGAGTAATTAGTGATTATACAATTATATTATGCTTCCTTTCTAGCAAGCGCACAGTGATCCAGCGCCATGTTCGCTCGCACGCCGCTCGCGAGCGGCTCGCGTGCTCGCGCTGCGGCCGGCTGTTCCGCGGTCGAGAGGCGCTGCGGGTGCATCTGGCGTGAGTGGGCACACACACAGAGACACACACACAATCATTAATAAAGAAATTTGACATGAATGCTGTAATTGTAAAAATTATACTTCGTAATTTGGCGGTGAAGGGACAAGGCTGCCGCCAATGTTGGCAAGCGAAGATGGGGAGAAGATGGAAAAGGGTAATTACCCACCTGGCCGGGTGTTGTGACCAGGGGACCAAGGGTCCGACGGTTGATCGTCGGGAAGTTGTATATATGCCGCGGAGTTGGCATTTTCCGTTAGCGCGATGCAGGAAAGTTAACGTCATCTATGTGCGTATGCTTGCCAACCTTGTGTTCGTGTACTAGTAATGTAAGTACCGTTAAGTTTCCCTATTGGAGCGATAGATGTCGCTACAGTAATGTACATTTGAATACACAAATGTTAAATAATTAAATTGTGAACATGCGTAGAGGTAGGCAGAGAGAGAGAGAGAGTGAGATGGAGAGAGAGAGACATGCGGGTGCTCACGCTCTAACGTTACTTTCATCACACACATACCCATACCCACGCACAACTTTCTGAAGCCGCTGAGTTTTCTAATTGACTGGTCGAATTACACGACCGAGATACAATTCGGATTATGCCTCATATAGACTATGAGCTAGTAGCCGCCACGACGCCTCGTCGCGTCTACAACTCCACTCCACTCCAACTCTATCTCCTTTCCATCGTAGCCGCCAGGACGCTTCGTCGCGTCTCCAGTCAACGCACTCGCTACTATATCTCAACTCCAACTCTATTCTATTCCATTGTAGCCATCACGACGCCTCGTCGCGGCGACACTACTATAAACGCAACTCTAACTCCACTCCAACTCTATCTCTCTTCCACTCCACCTTAGCCGCCACGACGCCTCCTCCCGTCTCCAATGCGCGCACTGCCCGCGCCGGTTCATCTTCCCCTCGCTGCTGCAGCGGCACGAGCGGTCGGTCCACCTCGCGAGGGACTACTACTGCGTGGAGTGCGACGTTAGCTTCAAGTCGCCGGTGAGTACTTACACACCACAGACCACACACCAAATAATCCTGCGTGCGACATAGTGACGCACGCAAAACTAGCCATGTTAAACACCTCAGTCCACACGCGCGTCCCATAGGGGTAGGGACTGTCGCGTGCCACAAGCTGCGATCCTGTCACACTTCTTTCACCTCCTCCACATTAATTCATTCGGCGAGGGGCAGTGAGCCCCGATGCAAGTGCTTGATGTGTGTGTCTGTGTATCTGGCTACCTACGTAGCTCCCGAATGGCTGGATTTCGATGGGGTTGTCTTTCTTAGCTTAGTACATATAGTGGTAAAAGCTATACATGGGTGACGTGGCCGGTTCATCTTCCCCTCGCTGCTGCAACGGCACGAACGGTCGGTCCACTTCGCGAGGGACTACTACTGCGTAGAGTGTGATATTAGCTTCAAGTCGCCGGTGAGTACTTACACACCATACACCAAATAAGAAAAAAATACAGAATCCTGCGAGCAACATAGTGACGCACGCAACTTCAAGTCGCCGGTGAGTCTTTACACACCATACACCACACACCAAATAAGATACAGAATCCTGCGTGCAAATTAGAAATGTTACACACTCAGACCAAATAAGAAATAGAGACAGAATTCTGCGAACAACATACTGACGCACGCAAAACTATGCCATGCTGTGTTGTTGCAAGAGCAGTAGTTCCTTTTCATGAGACTTTACATACAGGGTGTCCCAGAACTCAACGTCAAGCCGAAACGGGGTGACAGGATTGATTGTAACCATCATGAGAAAAATCACAAAAAAAATCTATCCTATGCAGTTTGAAAATTATGGGCATTTAAGAAAAACCTAGAAATTTGGTCAAACTGTAACAATTTTTCGGTTATTGTGGTTAATTTTTATTATTTTTGTTCAAACTTTGGAACCGTAACCCTAAATAACATTTCTAGAAACACAGTCAAAAATAATGACACAATTGCCCCAAGTTTTCTAGAATTAAGACTATTTGTTAAACTATGAATTTCAAATTTTCAAAATTTGTCGAATTTGAAAGGCCCTTCTTTAAAAAAAATGTACTAAAGTGTTAATCAGGATTGTAAAATGGTACAATACTTGTTAGTTTCATACCAAAAAAAAACGAGTAAAAAAATAAAAACCTCAAGTACCCCGATTTTTGCTAACCCATTTTACGCAGTTCAAATGTTTTTTGTTTGACCAAATTTCTAGATTTTTCTCAAATGCCCATAATTTTCAAACTGCATGGGATACATTATTTTTGTGATTTTTCTCATGATGGTTACAATCAATCCTGTCACCCCGTTACGGCTTGACGTTGAGTTTTGGGACACCCTGTATATACTCACACACGTATCCCATAGCAGGGGTAGGCACTATCGTATGCCACAAGCTACGATCCTGACACACCTGTTTCGCCTCCTTCACATTCCTCCACCAGATGTGTATCTGTATGTCTGGCTGACTACGTAGCTCCCGAATGGCTGGATTTTAATAGGGTAATCTTTATTTCGATATGTTACCATCAGGTGGGCTGTCTGTTCGCTTGTCAATGAGTAGCATTAGAAAAAAAAGATTTGCGTCATTGAAATCGGTTCAGGTGTTTATGGAATATGGAGAGTTTGCCGTGGGTCTGAAGTCTGTCGGCTGAGTTATATTATGAATCATCTATTGGCACGCCCTGGGGATAAAAGCGACTAGATTATAAAACCTATGTAGTGGTGAAAGCTATGGGTATTCCCCTCGCTTATGTTTCGTATTTGAGAGTTGTTTTTTTTTTGCTCCCAACGCGAAAGAAATGGGCACCCTCCGGTAGCGGTTGGGAGGGAGGAGGTGAACTCATAATAGAGTACCAGCCAATTGGCCGGTCTGGTTATGCACGACTCGCCAAAAAAGGACCTAGGCGCCTACGTGCTAAACACCCCCTGGGAGCACCTGTAGCCGGAAAGCCTTTCAGGTTTCATCGGAAGCGACACCCCATGAGGGTGGGGTGCGCAATATTTAGTGAAGGAACCATTAACATAACAATAATAATAATTTTATTCAAGAAAAACTTAAGTCTAAAATTTACACCGTTAAATATACGTTAATAAGTACCTTCTTATGTTAAATTTTTTAGGAGAACAATTTTAATTTATTTATTATCCTAGTTATTAAGTAGTTTAATATAGGTACATGCTAAATTCTTATTAACTAGATACCTAAGCTAAGTAAGTAGTTTACCTGTGTCTTAGGTATCGATGTTAGTAGGTCAATTTTAATGTAGGTTAGTGCTTATGACTGTATTTATTAATACAACAATAAAAGTAATGTTTACATTTTGTACCGGAATTAGTTATTAATTGATATAATTTACAATAATATATATTTATTTTTGTAACATTATGAACTAAGCGACCACTTCGAGTAATTTTTCCGTTTCCTCGTACGATTTACCTATAACCCGTGTGTAAGAGTAACCTTACAACCATAGCAATTCATGGGGTGAATGCATAGGGTACGATTTATTTTATTATACAGGTACGTGCCAAGGAAACAGAAAAATCGATGTGAATGTTGTGCGCGGAACAGTTCATTGCTGCACACGATGTCTGTTCGTCTATGGCTGGTCTGGGTTCCGGGATTTAAAGGCACTAGGGAGTGTTTTTTCATGATAGTATCCAGAATGAATAATTGACGGACTGATAAAACATCACATTCAGTAAGTAATTGCGTTGTCGGGTATCGGAAGGGATGGAAGGAACTCACTTTTAGAATAGCTCTCAGTGCTCTTTCTAAGTCAATCAAAGTCGTTTTATGAAGGCCAATTGCAGTAGGTTAGTAAGGACTGGCATAATGCAAGATACACGGTTTTTAGTAAGTCTTTGCCTGCTGCGTGTCTAAGATGTTTAAATACGTATATTAGTTTTCTCATTCTTGTAGTCAGCACGTCAATATGCTGTTTAAAGTTTAAATGCTGATCAATAATGATTCCTAAGTATTTTATTGACTTGGTCGAACCAAGTTTGGGACAACCACAGACATTACCTAAGTGTAGGAGGATGTTTGAGGCACAGGAGTGGGCTATTATAACAGTAAATATATGTTTTCAGGACAACTTGCGGTTGCATTTCAAGAAAGCAAAAAAACACAGGGACCCTTCGTCTTACACGTATGTTATTTTTACATTGTTTTTATGTTGGTTTAGGTCAAATTTTGCAAGCTGAATTAGAACAATGAGAAAAGAAACTCCTTACTCTGTGAGGAGGACAGGCCATATAGTTCAATTTCTATGGCGAAAATACCTGTTGTCAGTTGTCAAGTTTGCCTCTAATATCCATTTGTAATTTAATAAAGAGGGTAGTTATCACAACAGAAGGTATGCACCAGTTAGCTTAATGTTATCTGATTTTACCTACGAAGTTTTATAACAATCGGATTTGCAATTTCCAACAAACTGAAAAATTTGCTTGTATCAAAATTATAGTTTCCAACATTTTCGCTGTACAAAACGCCAACTTCATCAATAATAAAATAAAAATTATCATGCATTACATATTATTGTAGTGATTTTTTTGGAAAATATTTTTGTTTCACTATCACATTCATAGGTAAGGACCTAATAAATAAAAATTATCTGGTACAGCCACAGCTGCCCAACCTGCGGGCTGCTGCAACCCTCCGCCGCCGCGCTGGCGGCTCACGCGGCCGCCGCGCACGGCGAGCCTAAGCGGCATCGCTGCGAGCTCTGCCGGAGGGGGTACGGCACTAGGTATTACACACATCACTATGGCAGTGTATCTAGGTAGGGTCCCCGTCCCCCCCCCATAGCCACGCTGTCTCACCTGCGGGCTACTGTTAACCTTTGAAGCGGCACCGGGTTACTACACCGGCTAGGGTAACTCCCCCCCCTTATCTGTTTGGCACGTATAGGACACTATATTCCATTCGCGTTAAGAAAATAGTGAGTAAAGGTATTTTCACTATGGAGTGAAATTTCAAATAATTTATAAATATAAACTTTTTTTAAATAAAAAAAAAACTATTTTATTAATGGATAAAAATTAACTGGTCACTGTGAACTTCACTTTTCAAATTTGTTGCGACCCGATTGGTCGAGGGGCTAGGCCGGCCGACAGCGACGACTTACTATTTTCTTAACGCGAATGAACTATAGTTTAATATTTATTTCTATCCTACCCAATACGCATGTTATTATACCTCTGGCTGGTTATTATCCTAATAAATGAATGAATGGATAACCAAGACCTTGGTATTAACTTGTTCTCTCCCACAGGGAATCTCTGAGAGGCCACATACGGAGGGTCCATGTCCCGAGACAACCCAGCCAGACCTGTCACGTATGCAAGAAGAGTTTTAGTGTAAGTACCCGCTTTTTTGCTATACATTGTAATTTAGCTAAATACAGTCGCCTAAATGCAGAAGCAACAAAGCAATGAGAGCAATTCAAAGTGAAATGTCCATAAAATAAGGTCCATTTTTGTATCACGGCTTTTGTGATACGAAAATGGACCCTATTTTACGAGCAATACATTCCACTTTAATTTGCTCTTTCAGGTGTAATAAGAAACTGGGCAGCAGTGGTTCCCTTTTGTGTGTTTACAACATTGCGATCTTCAACCCTGCCAAGCGTGGAGATTATGGCAGTATCCTCCACCAATATGGAGGATCCCTCAAGTCCTCAGGGAATCTTCATACACCGTCACTTCCTTGGATGGGTTTCGCTTACATTTGGTTGTGATAACCAAAAAAGTGAGATACAGTCTGGCAAGAATGTCATGTCGCCGTCAAAGTCGCAAGAAAGATCATGGTCAAGGCGGACCCCGGGCCCTCGAGCGCGAGAGCACAACCGAGACATTAACGCCAAGATGATGAGTGGTCTGTACTAGTCAATAATGTGATGAATAATCTTGTCCACAGCGGAAGAGCATCTTGGCGGTTCACATCCGGTCACACCACGCGGATGTTGGCAACACTGACAGCTAATATAAAAAATGTGATCTTAATTTAGTTCGTTTAGATAAGTAAGGTCCTGTAAATCTTAGCATTAAGCTATTCAAAGTAAAGTAAAGTAAAACACGTTTATTCCATTCAGACACACCGCACAATACTAAATAATATTCATAGAAATAAAAATGTAAAACAGACATATAAATGAAGCGTGATTTAAGGCGTTTTTAGAGGTATTTAAGTTTTTCCTCTATCGCATCTTTATGATGCTTTTTGATGCTTGTAAATTTACCCTTTTGTAAAACTTACAAGCATCAAACGATGAGAAAGAGTTGTCTAGTGGCAACGTGCTTGTAAGATCGGTAACAAAGGTTGAGATGAGAGCAAAGCTCGCAATGTAATCATGGGATATACTCGTAAGTTTTAAGACTGTCGTGTTTATTCACTACACTTTCACTACACTTATTATCAGATTTGTTACCGCCACGGTTAGTATTGTTTTTACCTCGATATTTCGAGTGTTAAAGTTATACAATCGCAAAAAGTTCGACTTCAGTTTCGCGTAAATATGTAGTGAGAGTGTGTCGTGGGAAATATATGTAGTGAAAGTGTAATCAAAGGTTTTTTTTTCAATAAAATAAAGTTCAATAAATCTTGTAACTGTATACGATTTTGACTAGATTAGATCCTTAAGTAATACATCTATTTTTTGAGAATTTAAAACGCAGTTTGCAATGTCTCAGATAGTTCTCAAAAGCTCACATTCCGGGTTACCTGGCCTTAAATACGTACTTAAGAAATATGAAATAAAATACACTTTATATATTTTTTGGAGTTTTATTTAAAAAAATAAACTAACAATCTTTAAATGCTCTGAATGCACCAACATATACAATTTATAATTGCTAAAATTACATATCTTACATTATTTACAGGAATTGAGACAAAAGTCCTACAAACAATGGCTTGAATGACTTCAGTCAGCTGACATTAGATCTTGGCTAGCTAAGGTTTCATTAGTGTTCAAATTCAAATTCTATCTAGGCTCTAGGCCGACCGCGCAGTTTCTTAGCGTAAGTTATGGCAAGTAAATTACACGCTACACGGCTGTTATTGAAGCTTGAAAGTCTAGATTACCGTGGCAATAATACAGAAGCTAGATTTTTAGGTTTCAAGAACAATCTACTGATTATTGTAAAGCTTAACAGTGCTAATGAAAAATATTCTGAATAAAATGTTTGTAATACTGGCAACTTTAAATTTTGATACTGTTTGTATTCTGATTAAGATGATGAAATATACTCTAAAATTAAAACCAAAACCAATTATCATGATATCAAACCAGAAAGTAAAAGACATGCAAGCCCTTGCATGTAGAGACCGTACAATATAGTTTTTACGTTAGAAGAATGATAATTTTATAAGACACATTGTTTCGCTCAAATGAGACAACCCATTCACTCATTAGCACCAAAATATAGTCCATTCGCGTTAAGAAAATAGTGCGTAAATATGTTTTCACAGTGGTGTAAAAATTCAAACAATTTATATTTAAAAAGATTGAACTTATTAATGGATAAAAATGAACTTAATTGTCTCAAATTAAAAATAAAGTCAAGGATATCCCTTTGCTTAGCAGCCAGTCTAGTATTCCAACCGGCGAGGTATTTATTTTTATGATTTTATGCCGTCAACGGTAAGCTAATAACGTTACACTGTTGCTAACAATTCTCTGATTTTAATGATGTTAGCAACAGAGTTACGTAATTAGCCTACTGGTCACTGTGAACTTAGCTTTCTAATTAGTTGCGACCCGATTGTTCGAGGGGCGGGGCTAGGCCGGCGGACAACGATGTCTCACTATTTTCTTATCGCGAACGAACATAATGCATTTTTTCTACCATTCCTAAATACTACTTTGATGTTTTTATATACCTAATAATTTACTCATATTTAATTACCTGAATGTGAACTGGATTCGTATTTTGAGGCTACCTTCTAGTCAAGGCTATTCGAACTTCAGCACAGCATCAAGCTCGCCACTCTAGACTGTGAGGGCGACATAGGTTACCCTACGTCATTTTCGTCATTTTAAAGCGATAGGATACGTTTAAGAGAAACATTGGTCGACCCGTGCATAAAAATAATCATCTTGGCGTTAATGTCCCGGTTGCGCTCTCGACAACGAGGGCCCGGGGTCCGCCTTAAGGCGCCTGATCCATGTTTTGGCGATCAGGTAATTACAGTGGAGCGACTACCGTCTGACCTCCGTGACCCTGCTACCAGGGGAACCTGACCAGATTGGATCATGGTTACACATCCAGTCGCCTGAATGTGCAGGTTTCATCACGATGTTTACCCTCACCGTAAGAGCATCGGTTAGTATTCAACTAATGTACATAACTCAGAAAACAGTTATTGGTACATGGCCGGAGCGGGATTCGAACCCGGGACCTCTGGCTTACAAGTCGGATCTGTAACCGCTCGGCCACCGACGCTCTTAGTCTACCCGTGCATAACCTGGCACAAAAAAACTTTGGGAGCCAAACTTAGACTTTTCATAGCGATAGTACTGTCATATCCTCTTGTGTGGGTTCACATCCTCTTGGCGCGACGAGAGGACAAGAACGAAGGTTGTTCACAGGCAGACCAACGTTCCGTGGGTCTCCTAAACATCTTCTATCGGATTACCTATGGCGCCCTCAGTCTATTGTCGAGGTTGTCCAAGATTGTATGCTGGGGGCCCTGAGACTGGTTGAACAGTCTTGGGAGCTGATTGGCACCACATAATAGTATTTTATTATTATTAACTACCTACTTTCTTTATAATATAATGGAATGTAAATTACTAGTACTTTAACAGGCACATGATATTGGCCCTTATATCAGCACGGCTAGCACAAGTATGCTTGCGAGGTAGCTCGCGCCGCGAAAGAGCTATTGTTTCCTTTTCTCAATACTAATATGAAAGAGATAGCAAGATTTGTGTCGAGTCTATTCTCGCTTGTCGCTCTCGCGCGCACACTTATCCGAGCCAGCGTAGCATGACGAGCTTTGTCGCGCGACATATAATTTTTTATCTCGCTTGCTTTATTCGACAATTTTCAATTTCGACAGAGATAGCTAGAGTTATCTCTCTCTCTCGCGTCTAACAAAGCCCTTCATGCTACGGGTGCTGTATAGATGTATAATAATTTCCTAAAAAAAATCTGAGGAGATAGATGAGGTCAGCGATGTGACTCCCTTCTATCCCCAAGAAAACCGATGTCAGTCCTTCCTCATACACTTCCGTCTCTCCAGAACAATCATGCTCTTCAATGCGCTTGCTATAGCGAACCTTAACTCATGGAACTTGCTAATTGACAACCTGTATGTTATAGTTTGTCCGTTTGTCAACCCCATTATGAGGATGATATGTGTTTGCCGATGTAATATCTCCTTAGTGTCAGTGTCCGCACTCTCAGATGATAGTGTCGATTGGCTGCAAGTAAAAGTGACTGTTAGATGTACAGCAGTATTATCATTGGCTGTAAAAATCTACAGTAGATGATTTAAACAATGCCGTTGTCAGGGGTCTGTGTATGGCACTTTCAGCCCCCCTATAACTAAACAATGGTGACAGCATCTCTACACCTTTCTTTTATTATATTTTCTTACTCTTAAAGCTAGCGCATAAGGCCCATATGCAAACAATGCTCTACGACGATAGTGTGCTGTGCACTGACTCATAGAATTACAATACAGGTGTGATGGGTCCCCTCCCAGTGTGATGGGCATTCAAACTGTTATAGATAGTTCAACTCAGTCGTGCGCGCGGCGCTATGTGTGCGTGGGCTTGTAAATAAATATACAGCTTTCATTTATGTGGCAGTGACGCGACCACTTGGTGCCTCGTGCCAATGGCGTGGCGTCATTGTGACGTGTCTGTATATGTACAAGGTTTACCTACACATAGGGCCGCGCGCACAACTGAGTTGAAATATCTGTAAGGGGTCTGACTCGTAAAACAGAGGTCCTAGGTTTCTATCCCAGTGCAGCCATGTAGTAATGACTCTTTTCTGAGTTATGTACATTAGTTGATCACTAACCGATGCTATTGGAGCAGTGAGGGAAAACATTGTGATGAAACCTACACATTCAGATGACTGAACATGTCATCAATCATGACACAATGGCAGTCTCTCCACTGAATGCCAAATCCTGGATAGTGGTCATGGCAGACCCTGCTAAGCAATTTATTTGCCAACTCTTATTGTCGTTTTCACTAAACATTGGAATGGCCTAAGTTCTACTTCAACTAGTTTCAAACTATTAGCAATGACACCTGTTTAGTGAAACCCACAATTAGAGGCTTTATAGATTATTCTGGTTGGGAAAACTTTTCCATTTCTACTTTACTGATAATTAATGAATGTTACAAACCTCAATGACAAATCGATCTTCCACTGCAGGCTAGCCAGACCAGGCTTTGTACGTAAATGTGTTGGTATGTTTTCATACATTTTTTCAGTGCACAGTAATGTTGCAAATTCATCTATACTTTCTTGTGTAAATCTGTAATATCCGAAATTATTAATATAACAGTAATATGTTACTTCTAAATAAAAATGAATGTATGTTATGGGCAACAGTTACCGCTTACCATCAGGTGGGCTGTCTGCTTGTTTGTCACTGCATAGCAAAAAAAGAATTTATGTTTGTGTTCTATGGACTCAGAAACGAATGGGTCAATTTTGATGATACTTTGGTGTGTTGTTCTGTATAAGTCCTAAGGTTTAGGGTCACTAAGCAAACAAAGTCGCGCTGTGCAGCTACTTCTAATAAAATTTTAAACACAGTGTCTCTCCAATTACCTCAAACCTTCTAGGAAAGTCCTTACGTCCTCTGGCCCCCACGGTTCTTTGGTGGCAGACCGCAATCTTGAAAAATGTCTTACAACCTCCCTGACAGCAGAAAACTTATGGGCATTCATCAGACTCGAGGTTCTACTGTCAGGATTGCCTTCCAACTCTTTCAGTGCCACTGGTGGACATATTAGTTCAAAATGTTAAACACAGCAACGAATATATCTATTGTAAATAAAGATTCAAACGGTGGGTTGAATACTTACGAATAACAAATGGTTTAATTTCCTTTTTTTGTATTTCTGGAGTAACATTTTGGACGCCAGCCCATTGCAAAGGGTTCTCTGTTAATAATTCTAGCTGCTGGGACATATTATTTCAAATAATTAAATTAATAGTGGATTTTGAGAAAAGAAATAAATGACAAAACGGCAACAACAAACAACAATCTCAGAACAAGGAACAACAACATAATTAAGTCAAAACTTTTTTTAGGTCTGAGTTTTCTGTTGACAAACCACGGACCAAAAAATATTTATTTATTGTTGGATTTTCGTGCTCAAAACCTAGCGTTTCTCAAACTTTTTTGGCAGTGGTACCGCCGATCTCCAATCGTATGATACCACCCTCTGGGGGCCTACCATGAGCTCTTATAGCAGGACCTAAACAGAACTACCCTACTTAGAATAAGACAAGCTAATATGACAGATATAGCGCTGTCTTGTTCTGGAATGACGTCACAGAATATCCGAAATGCATGTTGTGACGTCATTCCAGAGGGGTGGTATCATGTGATTGGAGATCGGCAGTACCGTTCCGGAACCCTAACATTGTTCTATTCATAATACTTTAAAGTAGCAAATTACTTGTGAAAGTGTATAGTGATGGAGAAATGCAATAAAAAGCACGGAAATGAGCTTTCGGGTTACTCCAAGAAATCGCATTAGAACCTGCAATATTTGACTATCGTGCTATTGTGTGTGGGGGAGTGAAGACGTAGCTACGGCCTTGAAATATACGTCGTTGAACATAATTTATCAGCAAAGTCCCCCAAATACATGATTGAAAACTGTTTTATGTGTTCGTTTTTGGCTGATGCCCCTAGATGCCAATGCCAATTAAAAAAAAAAATCAAACAAAAGGTCAAAAGTCAAAACAGCTGTGACCTGTTTTCGTTAATAAATTATCAAAGAAAATATGGATTTTCTAGCTATTATTGTAGTGAAAGCTTTATATCTGCGGGACCTGCGTACATTCTATGCGCATTGCACCAGCCCAACCACCCACGAACACTCATGACTTATTCCCCCCCAAAGGACATTTAAATGATCAATATTGCTCGCTGAAACTTCAATGCAATCTCGGAGTGCAACCTATATTGATCACGAACGACTGCATTATAATCAAACTTTAAAAAATACCCCGGTATTCAGTGTTTAGATAGAAATAAGTGTATTTAATTAAGAGAACTAAAGGAAAATAAAGAAGATGAGTTTCACAAGTCTCCCGACGGAGATATTGCAAATGATTTACGGTTTCCTACCAGGAACCGATCTTTGCAAGTTTAGAGGTGTGTGCAAACAGTGGAGAGATGCAATCGACTTGTTACCCGATGGAGTGTGGCAGAAACTGGTGACCGCTGAGATGCGCGCCAACAAGAATGACATTGAGTTGAAAAAGGCGGGATTGACTTGGCGGCAAATGTTCAAGTCGAACAGACTGTGGCAAGATGTGAAGCATGCCACGGTCACAGTGAGGAAATATCCCCTGGACTACGACCACATCTCGGATTTTCAAGTGCTGAAGGATGGTGTTATTGGAGTCCTCCAGGACAATAACCAACTGGTCTACTACGATACAGACTATAAAGAAATACGTAGGGAATGCTACGATTTTTTTGTAACAGGTTACAGGGAAAATGATCACATGATTGTGTTGCTGAAGTATACCAGCTGTGTTCTTTGTATCATTCCTAAAAAGGGATCTGGAAAACATTTTATTGTTGGCAAAGTACATGGTGCTCCACCTTTCAGTATTATGGAGTTTGGAATGTACGATACTGAAGTATTCTTTGTAGATCCTGACAATATGATGCATGTGTCAAGAATTGTCGATGAGGATGGAGACGTAAATGTGATAACGGAACACTTGGGTTACTATGACGAACGCCCAGTTGCATTCAGCCAACGTCTTGGCATAAATAACGGAGAGGTTACTTATCTGAGCATGACTGGAAAAATTGTCAGATGCGCAAAGAGAGGTTTTGAAGAAGTCGATGAATTGGATAAAGTTATCGGATTCCATAAGTACATGGAAGACTTTGATATAAATTGGACGTCAAAGTCGGTTTTGAGCTGGCTAAAACACATTCACATGGACCAGTTGAGTGTGGCGTTGACCAAGTTGCGATATTCGTCCATCCATTGTCACGGGTCGGTGATGCTGATTGCCACAGAGAATAATAAAATACATATCTATAACAATTCACATGTTAATGGGCAGATTTTGCCTTCCAACAAAGAAGCAGACTGCGTTATTGACCTATCTGAATATACCGATGATCATGATGATTCATACTCATCCCTAGGCTCTATTTTCAAAATGTATATTTTTGAGTTAGTTAATGGCCACAGGATTGTTGCTATGTCTTTGGATGACGTCTTTTCAATTGACATAATGCATTTGGAAACTGGTTCTAAACTAAAGTATCCATCGCCCATTAAGATTCACAGCATATGCAGGAAGCCAGTTAGCTTCAACGATGCACCTTTATTTGACTTCAAAGCACCTAAACAGCCAAAGCGTCAGAGCAGATGGCAGACGTTCAAGAATTTTATATTCGGCCGAAATCATAGATGAATTTTTTGGTAGATAAGAGTTGTGAATAGATGTTACTTTAGTACCCTTTGTTGGGTAGATAGGAATATTATTTCTGTGATTTTAATTATAATGTAATGATTTTTGTTATATAATTTATAAAATATATGTATAATTAAAATAATTTTGCCAGTCTTAAAGGTAATTTTTTTGTGTACATACATTTTCTTTAGAGTATTATACTCAATACTCAAATGTTTATGTTTATGTTCACTTCATCATCATCATCAGCCTATATTAGTCCACTGCTGGACATAGGCCTCCCTCAATGAGCGCCAATGCACCCTGTCCTCAGCTTGCCGCATCCACCCGCAGCCTTTCGCAAATCGTCACTCCATCTGGCCGGAGGGCGTCCTACACTACGCTTGCCGAGTCGCGGTCTCAACTCAAGAACTCGTTTACCCCAGCGGTTGTCGGTTCGTCGGCAGATATGGCCAGCCCACTGCCACTTCAGCGTGCTAATTCTGTGCGCTATGTCAGTCACTTTGGTTCTCTGTCGGATTACTTCGTTGCGAATTTTGTCCTTCTAGCACCATTCATAGCACGCTGAGCGACCTTGAACTGGTGAATAAGCCGTACTGTAAGAGTCCACGTCTCGGAACCATATGTCATGTCGGGTACGACGCACTGGTTGAAAAACTTGGTTTTTAAGCATTGTGGTATGGGTGACGTGAAGACTCGGCGAAGTTTTCATGATGCCGCCCAGCCCAGCTGAACCCGTCTTTTGGCCTCTACCTAACTGCAAGGTTTGCCCCAGATACGTG
The DNA here is from genome assembly GCA_907269095.1 of Blastobasis adustella. Taxonomy (NCBI): domain Eukaryota; kingdom Metazoa; phylum Arthropoda; class Insecta; order Lepidoptera; family Blastobasidae; genus Blastobasis; species Blastobasis adustella. Next base: position 9,764,232 of record OU026140.1, read on the forward strand.
TATTCAGAAACAATTTCAAGGTGAAGGCCATTCACGACGATTACGTTCACAATAGGAGTTTACCTAATACGCTAGCAGTATATGAATGTATGTAATAACACATCCATAATGCATCTGGTGCCCCGGTGTACTTGTCAACTCATTTGTCAGTAAGTATCATAAAAAATAAATAAAGTAGAAATCTTTATTGAGCAAGTACTTAATCATACACAATGAGGGAGTTTCCTGATATCGATATTGCCATATTTAATGACATAGTATTAAAATATAGGTAGACCAAAACAAGCCAGTGAAAAAAATTTCGAAATCCGTCAATAAATGACTGAGCTATAGAATATTTAAGTTAACATATTTTTTCGCGAAATTATTGCTGCCGCGATCTAGCTGTGACGTCAGCAGGCCGCCGCCACTATGGCGCTACCCATACACTCGTACTCTTTGTGACTATATCTTTGGAACCGTAATAGCTACATAGTCACCCATTCAGTTCCCGGACGCGTCGAGGATCGCTTAACCTTGGTCATTGGTCTCGCAAGCACGCTGCCATTTGATCAGTGCCGCTCTCCCCAAGTTTAATTCTTTAAAGTTTTACCATTTATGCGAAGGATTAAAACTGAATACCTCTGAAAACGCCTTAAAATCATGTTTATGTAGACCACCTCGTTATTTTTAATTATTATTATTATTATCTGTTGTTACAACGGCCATAGCAACACATATTCTGTAAGAAGTTCAAGTGTCTCATACTCTTTGTAACTGTGAGTGTATGGTAAGCGCCATAGCAGCGGCCGGGCTGTCGGCCTGGTGACGTCACGCACGAATTCGCGGTCCTAACGAAATTGTTCTTGAAATCGCAACTTTAAAGTCTCATAACTTTTTTGTATTTTGAGATATTTAAAAAAAAATCACCGTTTTGTTTCATTAACAGATGAAAACAATATTTTGGAAACTTCCTCATTGTTCAACCTGTAGGTAAAATAGGTAACAACCTGTGCTATACCACCGGCTAACAAAAATAATGTTCATTTTACCAAACAGTACTTTTAAAGTGTGCGTGTGCGTGTGTAATATACTGCTCTGGGGGACGTCGATTTTCATTTATAGCTCATCACTTGTATAACCAAGGTTCATAAAAACAATAGGAGAGTTGATGGCTGAGTGGTTAAGGTATCCGACTCGTAAGCGAGAGATACCTGGTTCGAATCCCGCTGCGGCCATGTACCAATGACTCTTTTCTGAGTTATGTACATTAGTCGAATGCTAACCGATGCGCTTAAGGTGAGGGAAAACATCGTGATGAAACTTGCACATTCAGGCGACTGAATGTGTAAATGGTTACACATCCGGGTGATCCAATCTGGTGAGGTTCCCCTGGTAGCAGGGTCACGGAGGTCAAATGAGAGTCGCTCCACTTTAATTATCTGATCTGCTAAATCCTGGATGGTGATATCGCGCGATATGTAATGTATGACTTAGTCACAAATTGAAAGAGATAGCTAGAGTTATCTCGCTCTAGCGTGCCACAGCCTGTCTCACTACCAGCGCTAGGACCCTTTCTTACCAAAACATTTTCGGGAGCCGGCACCCCGTATGTTATTAAAAACAATAATCATCTTGGCGTTAATGTTCCGTTCGTGCTCTCGCGCGCGAGGACTCGGTGTCCGCCTTGTACATGATCCAGGATTTAGCAGATTAGATAATTGCAGTACAGCGACTGCCATCTGACCTCCGTAACCCTGTTAAAAGGGTAATCTGACTAAATTGGATTATCGTTCAGTCTCCACTGCAGTCTTTTCGTGATCACAGTGAGTGTAACCCTACCGATAACATGTCTAAAGAACGTAAGTTTAGTTTGAAACAATTTCAAGTCAATTGAAGTCGAGTCAAGTTCAATTTCAAACAAGTCTGAAACAATAGTTGTAGCTCTAATTTTGATCTGTGTATATTTATTCTTTATTGTACACAAATATGACATAATTATACAGTACAGTAATAGAGATGTACAAAGGCGAGCTTAACCGATTAATTGAGTTTTCTACCAGCAAACCTTAGAGTCATAGGAGCAGGTTTAACTTAAATGCAGGTGCTAAAAGTGTACACTTAAACTTACTACGGTAGATATTGATAAACACAGTTACTTACTTACATAAACATATACTAAAAATACATACATATTATATATAAATACATATTATACATACATAATATTATATATATATATATATATTTATATATATATATATATATATATATATATATATATATATATATATACATATATATATATATATACATACATATATATTACTATACATACCTATTCATTATAGATACATATCTACTATGGAAAACTAAAGGGAGAGATAATGCTCTTTTACTCTTTTTTTTAAAAACATTCAAAGATGGACTATTCCGAATGCTATGAGGAAGGGAGTTCCATAAACGCGCGGAGTGCACAGTAAATGAACCACCATACCGGCTAGATGATTTATTGAGACTTCTTTTCCCATCAGTCCGAACTAAGATTTGAATCTTGAAATTTGTCACCCTCCATGCTATAACGATCTTGGCTAAGTTTGTGTACTTGGTGGAATTTGTAATATTTCTTCATATTTTTCCCATATTTTAATTTAGTCATGTTGTCGTGTTTTTTGTTGGGTTCTAAGTCGTACCGATCTCGCTTCTGGCACTCGTATGTGTATATCGCCGTCAGAGTTTTCTCGTCGCTCCTCGACAGGCGCGCCGGCGCCGGCGCCCGCGACGACCTCGTCATGAACTCCAGGTTCCGATTGGCATTCTCCTGTTGGATCAAGTATTGCATTTTATTTTTCAAGAACGTAAACGAAATGCAACCGAAAAGACTTGGATATTTAAACAAACTCCTTTGAGTAGGTACAGTTGGTGCGAAGCAGCGGCGGCGTGCCAGTGCGGCTACCCTGAGCTAGAGTTGCCACAGTTTTTTGGAGAAAAATAGTACCTATTTTCTTTTTTAATAGACAAAACAGATAGTACTATTGGGTACAAATATAGTACACATTTATATTTACATTATTAGGTACTTACTTATTAACTTTTCCATATATATTTTTGGTAGCTGAAGGAAAGAGCGGAAGAGGAAGGCCAAGATATGAATATTGGAAGGACGTGAAGGAAAAAGTGAGCGCCGGAGATTATAAAGAGATGAAGAGGTTGGCAGATAGGAGCGAAGAGACTGCTCCACCGAGATTGCTCCACCGACAAGAGTCATACTCTTAAATATATGATGATGATGATGATTTTTTGTAGCTTTTAGCTTTGGCCAGCAAATGGAACAATGTGGTTTCTTTCCACCCCTACCGGAACAAGGTGTGACGATGAATGTTTCCTTCTGAAACTCTCCATGCTACGCAGGGGATGCGTTCCTGTTACAACTTAATAGAAAAAAGTTCGACAGGGGAAATATAGTATTTTTCGTAATATATTATTTTTCTATCATTTATAGTACAACTGTCTAAAATATAGTACGATACTATATATTATACGGGGGGCAACTCTACCCTGAGCAGTCAATAAAACACATAACATTTGAACGCCCGGATACCAAGTACAGCGGGCAAGCGAAAGATTTTCAGTCCCCTTCGGCCGAGGCTGAAGAGATTAAGAAAAATAATACAAGTAGCAGTAGGAACTCAAAAGCCATACCAGCCAGCCATGTAGAATTTGTTTAATATTATCATAATTTTATTATTATTATTTATTCTCACATAAAGCGGTCCAAACTGATAAGCAGGAAAACAAAGATGTGAATATATAAAACGGTTATTAGACCAATTTTGATGTACGGATGTGAGGCTTGGACACAGACACTAAAGGAGGAGACCAAGTTAACGTAAGATGAACGTAAGATCTTCCGGAAGATTCTGGGGCCAACTAAGGGAGAGGACGGTATGTGGAAGAGGAGGAAGAACAAGGAGGTGGAACAGCTTATTTCAGAACCCAGTATTCTGGAAGAGATCTGAAACGCAAAGCTGCATTGGCGTGGAGAGGATGGGGGAGGATCGCGCTGTAAGGAGCGCATATGTGGGTCGGCCGAGCGGACGTGGACCGGTCGGGCGACTCAGATGTCGCTGGATGGACGAAGTTCTAAAAGACCTGCACGTACTGGGTGTCCTCGACTGGCAGGAGATGGCGCAGGATAGGAAGAGGTGGCGATCTATGGTGTGGAGGTCATCATTCACTTTTTGGGTCGCCGAGCCAGCGCAGTAAGTAAATAAAGCAGGTTGTTGCTGTATTTTGCTCGTTAATATTTGTATGTTTTAACTGAGGTTGCTGTATTTTTATGTTAGTTGATTAAACAAGTAGGTCATTCTTGAATTATGTACCTAATACAGGCATGTATTAGGTACATAATTCAAGAATGACCTACCTATATTAGGCATCATTTGCTTACGCCCACGCTATGGCTCTGTCCGAATCACTTGAATGGGCGCGAGGCTCGGTCGTGTACCACCGACGTCGCCTGACCACTACCATGGTCGTACGACCGTTGCCAATTAGGACAGCGTCTTAGGTAAATTATTGTCGGTGTGTAGGGATTCATGTTAGGAAAGTATTCGCGCGTCTTTTTATCATCACCGAAGAAATAATTGCGAGTTCATGCGAAGAAAAAGGCTTTAAAGATATGATGCTACAATGGAACGCTTGGAGTATCCTGAGTTTCAAAATAAACGCTTCCATTGCAATACTCCTGGTAAAGATCGCAGGTACCAGCTTGATGGAGACGGACCGGCTTTTGTGGAGATTTCTGGGGGAGGCCTATACTCAGCAGTGGGCGTCTTTCAAACAGCGTCTGGCCAGGTTGCAAGCTCGCGTCCTTAAATTCTTAGGCTCGCCCCGAGGTGAGGCCATCACTCCGAACGTCTTATCGTGCAGGGGTGAGGTACCCGACCACGCGTAAGATCAACCAAACGATGAACCGACCAGATTAAATCTGCTGTGGGCAGGCCCTTGTATGAGTGAACTAGGAAGACGGCTAACAGGTTTAACGCCAAGCAAGATGTGAGAGGGGATGACGATGAGCGTCTGTGGTCTAATGGTTAAGGTGTCTAACTCTTTTTTTTTTTATTATACAAGACAGGCATTTGACCGCCATCTCAAATGTTGCGACTCGTAAGCGAGATGTACCGAATGCTGCTATGTACCAACGACTCTTTTCTGAGTTATGTCGTGCGACCATGGTCCAACCACCGCCCATCTCAAAACCGCCCGTCGCACTACCGTTGCCAATTAGGTCAGCACCTAAGAAGGCACCTAGGCAACCGATGCGTCCTATATAAAAATAATTGTATAAGTATTAAAATTCAAATTATCAACAGGCTGTGAGAGTTAATAGGTATCTAGCGCAGATATTAATATAAAAAATAATAATCCGAAGGGAGCTATTAGCGTCTAGACACTTTGGGTCGGCGCAAACTCGAAGTTAGGTAATAAGGAAGGATGTTTTATTGAGACTGTAAGGCTAGCAAGTTGCTCTCGCGTGCGATAAGGGGAAAAAGGCGCGACATAGATACGGCTATCTCTTTCATCTTAGTATTTAGAGAACTTGTAAAAGCCGTGCTGATCATTGCAATTACTAGATCGATCGAAAACGATCTTTGCGTTTCTTTTGTCTTATCCGCTCACGTCGATCTTTATATCTCTTTTGTTTTGAGTGTTGTTTGTCATAAAGATCCTCCAACTCTTGCGTGTGCAGTTCTAAAAAGGTCTTAAGTATCTCGTTTGAATTTTTAGGCGGGATTTCGTATCGGTCCCGATTCTGGCACTCCTTGGAGTATATCAGCTGGAGGGTCCTCTCGTCGCTCGCCGACAGCTGCGGTTTCGCCCGCGACATCAGCGCCACGGCGCGGTCGACGCTTTCCTGTTGACAGGGTGCCCGTTAGTGCAATCTGCTTTATTACGTGTTTCGTAAGGTTTACCCGGGTGCGAATGACGTCATCAGACATGCCAAAATCACAGTGTTCTGGCGCATACATCTTCTCTGGTTAAAGAGATGTCGTGAAATTTCTTCACAGTCATTCATGTAATATCTTAAGCTACTGGAAGTCACTAAACAAAAATCGTGACTGATCCTTACTGTAGCCGCCATATTGTTTCCCTACGTCGAGTCTCCTCGCGCGATGATGTTCGATGCTACACTTGTGATAGCCACGGGGGCCCGTGGCTATCAGCGTTAGCAAAAATGCTTCGGTATAAGTACCTATCGGTGCTGGATCCGGAAGTAATCGAGATCCGAATCCGCCTCGATTCGGCGGCCTGAATAAAATACATTCATCTCAAGGGCAGACTTTTGGCGGTGAAGGAATAAGGTGGCTACCTTATTCCTTATTGGCAAGCGAAGATGGAGAAAGTGGAAAAGTGTAATTAATTACCCACCTGGCCAGGTGTTGTAACCCAGGGTCAGACAGTTGATCGTCGAAAGTAGTATTTACGCCCCGGAAGTTGCCAAACTTCTCTAGCGCAATATAGGAACGGTCAACGCCATCTATGCGCAGATCCAACCTTGTGTTCGTGTAGTTTCCCTATTGGAGCGATAGATGTCGCTACAGTCTCAATAAAACATTAGGTTTGGTAGGCCATGGACCAATGTAACGAGTGGAGAGCGAATCAGTACGTTATTGTTGCAAACACTTGGCTGATAGATACGCGGTTGACTCAAGAGGCTATAATAAACGTTCGAGGTCTTGTTGAATGATGATTGGCGGCATCCTGCGTTCATTACTAAAAATAGTTTGTGATAAGTGGATGCGGTTTACTGCTTACATTGTCAATCGATTCAATTGAGAATGCAAGCAACGCTTGTACAACGGTGTTTGTTCTGAAAAACTTTTTGACATGATTCCTTCAGCTACATTCTATCATCGCACCGCTCGCCATCGACAGGGAGTTCATACTCACACCTTGAAGCCAAATTGGTCGCGAACTGTGCGGTTCCAAAGGAACTTTCTCCCACGCACACTAAGGTTGTGGAATGAACCTGGAGAGGTTTTCCCTGGAGAGTACAACATGGAGTTCTTCAAGAAAGGGGTTAAAAGGTTTTTACGGAGTCGGCAACGCGTGGGTGATGCCCCTGGTTTTGCGAACGTCCATAGGCTGCGGTGACTGCTTACCTTCAGGCAGGCCGTAACCTTGGTGGTATAAAAAAAAATTGTTCCATGATTCTACAGCGGTAACCCGGAATGCAAAAGTCTTACTTTTCCTTTCTTTCTTTTCCTTTTTAGTATGTGTCAGTATTAATGAATAAATGAAATGAATTAATGAGTATGTGAGAGTACTTGGCTTGGTATTTCAGTACCTAAGTAAGCAGATACCGTAGCCTATCGATATGACGTTAAGATTGACATTCTAACATTTATTCTGCAATTCAATTTGTGATTTGATGAAATTGTCTTCGAAATCCAGCAATTTATTATTTAGGTATTATTTTTTTTATCAATTTTAGCCACTTTTGTCCCACTGCAGGGCAAAGGCCTCCCTATCCGTTATTTAGGTATGCAAATTTAAAATGTGTCGTTTTGTGAATGTGGTTCTGTTAGGTAGTTAAATTATTGTTAGTCTATAAACTTAAATAAAACAGCGAATTTAATAATAAATAAGTATTTTAAAATTTTATTTATTTATTTATTTATTTATTTATTGGAGTACCAATTATTACTAGTATTATTACTATTTATTACTAGTATTAGTATTATTACTAGGTCCGCCTTGATCATGATCCAGGATTTAGCAGATCAGATAATTACAGTAGACAAGGAACGGAACACGTTGCCTGCGAGTGTTCCCTGAACAGTATAATTTGGATGCCTTCACGGCTAGAGTGAATTGGCTGTTCCTAGACAGTGACTCACAACCAGGTGAGATGGCGGTCAAATGCCTGGCTAGTAACATTAAAAAGAAAAAGATTTTTATTTAGTTTAAACTTAATTATATTAGCTATTGCTTTTCACTATCTCTTTTCAGTTTCAGCATAGCCTGAATTAGACCACTCTACGCTAACACGGACAGTGTCGACGTTGAGTCCCATCTTTGAGGGTGTCTCTGCCGTTTGGCGGTCCTGGTTCAGGTCTTGCAGCGGTTCTTCTGCCGATTTCCGGTCTTGGTCCCGGTCTTGCAGCGGTTCTTCTGGCGACTTCTGGCCCTGGTTCGTGTCTTGCAGCTTTTCTTCTGCTGATTGCCGGTCCTTGTCCTGGTCTTGCCGCGAATCCTCCGCAGATTTGTGATTTTCTACCTCCAACTTTTCTTTGTTCTTTTGATGCGAGCTAGGCTCCAGATCGAACCGCTCGCGTTTCTCGCACTCCTTCGAGTATATCAGCTTGAGGGCTTCCACGTCGCTCGCTGTCAGCGCGCCCTTCGTCCGAGCCCTCAGCGCGAGGTCGCGAGGCACGCTTTCCTGTTGGCAGGATATCAGAGTCAATTGGAAGGTCTAGCGTATTGACGGGTGCTAGGAGACAGTATGAGGAGCCTGTCTGAGATGGGCCATAAAAGGATGACTTCTAATTAGTTCATGATACCGAGGAGTATGCATGTTCTCGTGATAACAAACAGCTTTTACTATGTCACCAACTCTGAAATCGTGAAATAAAAATCAGTTGTTTCATACAGGCATTTGGCAGAATTTATTTCCAATTTTGTATGAATCAGCTGATTTGTTTTCGCGATTTCAGAGTTGGTGCCATAGCAAAAGTTCTTTATTATCACTAGCACGTGTACCATGAACATAAATTAATTCTTTAATATGTTTTTGGTGTCAAGAATTAATTTAATATGTTTTTGATTGCAAGCTATAATTCTTGCGTTGCGTTGTGATTACAGGTATAAAGACAGTTCTCTGCCAACAGGAAAGGCCATTGCCAGTTTGAATGGCTGAGGGTGATGAGGGCGAACGCGTGGTTGACGAGGAAACGCTCCAGATGGTGTAACAGCGCAGGAGTGTGCTTAGACTTAAGGTCCACTTCAAAAGGTTTACCAAACAGACCCCTGATGGGCATGCACGATTCTACTCACTGAACTGCTTTAAGCAGCGCGGTGCCAATGAGTCCTATGTCGCTGACGCTACGCGCGGACTACACGGGCACTATGCCGACGCTACTCGCTGGCTCCGCGAACGCTTAGGTGCCTACGCGGGCACGGTGTGGATACTACGCCCTGGCTACGCGAACGCTATTAGGTGCCTACACAAACGCTACACAGTACCTACACGAACGTTACACAGTGTCTTTAAGAACGCTACACAGTGTCTACACGGATACTAAGCCGCCGCTACGCTTGCCTATGCTTGTCTGGCAATCGCGTTTTTGTCTCTTATTGTCGCAGTTACTGTACCGTTTGTCTTACAGCAGAAAACTATTATAAATCTCATCTCAACCTTTTCTGCTGCTCAGGATATCGTTAGAATCGGAGTTGCCCGACTGGAGAAGTACCACCACCTTCCTCCACGTTGCCTGATCATTATAATCTGGACTCCTTCAATGCTAGAGTAAACATGCTATTCAGTCTAGCTCAGCCTAGACAAGCATGCTCCATCTTCGACCACATCGTCTAACCTCACCATTTCACCAGGTGAGATGGCGGTCAAATGCCTGGCTAGTTTAATTAAAAAAAACTTACAAGAATCGCAACCAAACAATATTATTATAAATAGTAATGAATTCCTGCCAGTGCCGTGGCTTTGGCAGTGGAGAGCCAGCATTTGCCTAACGCCAGAGCAACGTGTCCTGCTGTTGTAAGAACAACGCCATCAAAATTCAAAATTCAAAATTACTTTGTTGAGTAGGATATTACATATCTCTTTCAATCGTCAAAGAGGAGGGGGTAGGAAATTAACAGTGACATGTTGGCCGCCCCATGGCCGCAGCACACCCACCCCCCGCCGACAACGGCCGGACCATGTCCGACAATACCAGTGATAGGTAGCTGCTCTCACCCTACCCATACCCTGCCCGTAGCCTACCCCTATCCTACCCTACCCACCCCTACCCCGGCCTACCCCTAAACCTAACCTAACCTAACCCTACCCCTACTTTTCCCCTATCTTATCCTACGCCATCCCTACCGCAGTCTAGTGTCAAATATGTAACCAATAACGTTACTTAATCATTTCGTAGATGTCGCTTGTTGCTATAGATCCTTATACTATTGTAAGCGTGTAATTTGACACATTTAGATTTAAATCGTCTATAAGTTAACACCGTGCAAGTCATTTCTCCTGATCCCGTCTACTCCACGACGCAACACGCGGTTTCAGCGATGGGCAACGCATTGGCGATACCGCTGGTGTTGCGAATGTCCGCAGCGGCGACCACTTCTCATCAGGTGGTCGCTTGTTTTGTCAATCGAATAACATTAAAATATACCTGCTGTAGCGAGACGGACATTCTGGGCTTGGGCAGGTTGGGGTCGAGCATGTAGTCCGGAGGGGCGTGCGTGGCGCTCATGAAGTCGTAGGGGATGGAGCGGATCCAGGCGTCCTCGGGCGCCTTCTCCAGGAGGTATTCCTTGCCTGCACATTGGGGGCTTTTGTAATCCAAGTTTCAGGCGCTGTCCTAATTGGCAACGGTCGTGCGACCATGGTCGTACGAGGAACGGCGCCCGACCAATAGAAGACCTCAAAACCGCCCGTCGCACGACCACGGTCGTAAGACCGATGCCAATGTAGGACAGCGCTTCAAAACTAAAGTACAGTCTGTTCTCTAACTTTGTGACCAAGCATATTGGTCAAATAATGCTATTATTATAACATTTGAATCTGAAAACAACTTATTACTTAATACTAATAAAATACAATGTAAAATGTCCTAAGGATGTAAATTTATATTGCACAGTTATTTTCATCTCTGCTGGAATGGAATAAAATTACTAATAGCCTCACCACTCTGGATATTGTCCCAGTGCACGGTGACGTAGTAGTCGCGGTCGTACCGGTTGGACATCATCGGCACCCCCGCCACGCGCAGCAGGTTGTTCAGCTCTATCCTACTAAGAATAAGGTTGATAATAGCCTCACCACTCTGGATATTGTCCCAGTGCACGGTGACGTAGTAGTCGCGGTCGTACCGGTTGGACATCATCGGCACCCCCGCCACGCGCAGCAGGTTGTTCAGCTCTATCCTACTAAGAATAAGGTTGATAATAGCCTCACCACTCTGGATATTGTCCCAGTGCACGGTGACGTAGTAGTCGCGGTCGTACCGGTTGGACATCATCGGCACCCCCGCCACGCGCAGCAGGTTGTTCAGCTCTATCCTACTAAGAATAAGGTTGATAATAGCCTCACCACTCTGGATATTGTCCCAGTGCACGGTGACGTAGTAGTCGCGGTCGTACCGGTTGGACATCATCGGCACCCCCGCCACGCGCAGCAGGTTGTTCAGCTCTATCCTACTAAGAATAAGGTTGATAATAGCCTCACCACTCTGGATATTGTCCCAGTGCACGGTGACGTAGTAGTCGCGGTCGTACCGGTTGGACATCATCGGCACCCCCGCCACGCGCAGCAGGTTGTTCAGCGTGTGCGAGACGAACGAAGGCGACTCGGCGGCGAACTTGAGCACGTTCAGAGACTAGAACATAATAAATGGCCCTAAGAGCCCATGCCGCCGTAGGTACAAGATTTCTACACGGTTCGTCCTTGGATTATCCCAAATGTGTATGCTAATTTGGTTTCCATATTAATGACAAAGAGCTTATTTTATTATCTGTCAGTAAGGGTGTCACCGTCGTGTCACACTTGCCTAGTCTTTGCCGAGCCAAGGTCGTCACCGCGTCGTGTGCATGCTCATATGATAGACTGCGCGTTTTCTGCGCGGTTGCTACGCGGTGACTATGCGGAAAGAACAAGAGGTGAATGCGGTTTGTAAGAGGGGACTTATAACAATCTCTAACTGGAGCTAATTTTTACCTACGATTCATATATTTTATGTTTCATATAGGTAGGCAACAAAAATACCTGGGGCCTAATTCTCGCGCTGTGACATCTCGAATTCGACATTTTTTCTAGCCTCATATCTCCATTTATAATGACATGGAAATGTCTATTGCAGCCACAAAATATTTTTTTAACTATCTTCGATAGTCGTATATTGTCGATGATCAATTTCAGTGACGTTTTAATACAGTTTTTTAGCTAGAAAAAATGTCGAATTCAAGATGTCACAGCGCGAGAATCGCCCCCCTGAAACCTACAATATTTTACTCTCACTGACGACTGTTGGCACGTCTCAATTTTATGCTATTAAAAACCGAACTGACGCCATTTTGATTTTCTACCCACACGAGGTTGTTTTCTACCCACTTTTGTTTTGTGTCAGTTTGTGCACGGGCAGACCAACGTCTTGTGGGTCTCCTAAACATCTACTATCACTACAAAATGGAATTTTTCGATGACGTAGGATAACCTACAGCATCCTCATACCTATATTACAAATAACTTAGTTTTTAAGCTATTTAAATGCAGAACCGCAGATGCGTCGTCACTGTGAGGTACCAACCTGATTGGCAACTATCCCCAAGTGCGGTACGCCATCATTGCCGGCGTCGTCGGTGAACAAAATGTAGTTCTTCGGCACCAAGTAGTCCCTTTTGAGGTCCACCTTCTTGAAGACAATGCACGACTTCCTCATGATCTCCACCATGCCCGCCGTCAAGCTGGCGAGCGCCCCGGACAATACTCCTTTCGGGTTCGCTGTTTACAAGTTTAATATGAAAAAACTAGTAGATATACCCATTTTTACCCAGAATTTGCTTCGAGTATTACCAGATGGCGTTAATGAGACAGTGAGGTCTGCTGTCAAAATGAAGGCCTGTCATTGGCTAGAACGGTTCCGTCAATTGCAAGCAGTTGTTTCTGTCCAATAGCGGGACAGTGTTTTGACAACAGACCTCACGTGTTAGTGGCGCCACCTGGTGGATTATAGAATCGCGAAAGCCCTCACGAGTGGTTGCGAGCGGAAGCGGATGCGGCAGCGGAGGAGGGGGCGAGTTAGCTCTCATTGCGAGAGGCAAGCCTGTGATGGCAATACACATAAACCTCTTCGAAGACAAAGCAATAGTCTTCGGTACAGATAAGACTTTGAAGTCAACCGCGCGTCGCCAATAGCATTCAGCGAGTATGTAGAACTAAGAAATGCTGATTCGCTATCCAGTTGTAAAATGCTTCATTCCTGGTGATGACGAAAAGCGTTGGTGTTATATTTTAAACTGCCGAAAACCCATAGTTACCAGTGAACTCGGACTTTCTGCTGAAATGTAACAAAGGACTGTTCCAAGCTGCCGCTTACTCACCATGCTGTATTGGCATACTGTCGCTGAAATCGTACATGATCATGCCCAGGGGCCAGACCCGGTCGCTGTAGTAGCGCTCGTTGTCAGAGCTGAGCCCGGGCGCGGCCCCGGAGCCCGAGCGGCGCGCGCCCAGCGGCAGCGGCGGCACGCTGTTCAGGTTCGCGCACTCCTTGTGGTAGTGCGTGTTTATGATGTTGCGGTCTTCCACCGACAGGAGAGCGCTCGACGAGTTGTCCACCTTCTGTTTTGGAGGGAGATATTTCACTACTGATTTACCGGGACAATCTGAACTCCAAAAGTGCGAGCCTCTACCGTCTGCTTTCGGAGAGGCTTCGATTTTGTGATTATATTGCAATGAAATATGCTTTCCGCCAAGAAAGGTCTTTAAAGCTGAGTCTGACGAGCACGGCCGGCTATGTAGCATCGCCGATTCGCTTTGCATTGAACACTACAGTCTGCTATGCTATCGATATCGGCGAAATGGCGCCAATGGCATGAAAAATACTTCACAATGTCACGACCTTGAGCCCTTTCAGAAGGAATGGAGGAAAGCGATTGATTGAGAGAAATTGATTGTTTATATTTAAGAAAGCTTTATATTTACCAGATCTTGAAATTTCTTTTCCAAATCGAAACTGTTGACAGGAGCTAAAAAGAAATTGGTGAGTATGAGTACTTAGATAGTTCTTTAGTTGAATTAGCTCTTCAGCTATGGCCGCGGTCTTTAGAAAGGAAGACCGGTGTCAGATCTTTAGCATGATCGCGTTGCACTGGTCATATTCCTCCATAGGAATAAATATTCTTCATTTAGAAAATTGGCATACTGGCCTAGTTCATCGATCAAGAATTTACACTGCAATTCAATCTTCTTTATACCTTTATGCAACGCGTGAATGATGCCCCTGGTATTGCAACATGACTGCTTACCATTAGGCAGGCCGCAAGCTTCTTTGCCACCTTAGTGGTATAAAAAAAATCTGTAGATATTCGAATGAAGAACTTACAGGCTATCCCAACGCTCGCTTTCAGCATGTCTAAGAATATTCTCGCTATGTCTTTCTTGTTCAAGCATTCGTAGCCTATAGTCAAATCCTGGAAAAGAATGAGATTGGTATCTGCATTATGATATTATCAGAAAGAACCGAGATGGCAGAGTCCTGTACTTGAAGGCATTTTTCTTTATTGTATAGTTTTTCATTATTTTATGTCTATCGAAGGATCACGCGTTAGGTCTTTTCTCAGCCACAGTGTTTCCCTTGGACTATGATTGCAATTTAATTTTTAATTTTTATATTATACAAGACAGGCATTTGACCGCCATCTCACCTGTTGGTAAGTGATGATGCGGCCGAAGATCCCGTCTTGGAACAGCCTATTCACTCTAGCCTTGAAGGCATCCAGATTATATTGATCAGGAAACACATTCGCAGGCAACGCGTTCCACTCCTTACCCGTACGCATTATAAAAACCGAGCTAAAACGGCTCGTGCGGATTGCTGGAATATCCACGACATAAGGATGAAGTGCTCGCCCGGATCGCGTCTCCCGATGGCAGAAAGGGGCCGGTAGAATGAGGTCGTGCAGCTGCTTCGCACACTCTCCGAAATGTAACCTGTAGAACACCGACAGACGCGCAACCCTACGCCGATGGTCGAGGCTCTGCAGTCTAGCCTCAATCAACTGCGGGTCACAAATTATCTTCTTCGCACGTTTTTCCACCGAATCCAAAGCCGCCAATTGATATTTGGCAGATTCATCCCAGAGATGGCAGCAGTATTCCATGCAGGATCGGACTTGTGCTTGATAAAACTGAAGTAACTGCTTTGAAGTGAAGTACCGCTTAACTTTTTAGAGGACACCAAGCTTTTTTTGCTACAGTCTTAGCCTTGGATTCGATGTACTGACCGAAGTTGAGATTTGCAGATATCTCAACGCCAAGAAGCTGTAGGTTGTCGGTAATTTCCACAGGAACATCCCGAAAACTTGGAGTTAGATGGAATGGACTCCTTTTGGCGGAAAACAAACACGCCTGTGTTTTGGTTGCGTTGAACGCCACCAGATTGGCTTCATCCCAATCAGAGACTGCCTTAAGAGCTTAGTCCAAACGATAAACTAAAAATGGTACAATGCTTATAGATCATTTGTATATGTATTTTTTTTGTATTGGTATAAGTAGTAGGTATATGTAGTTTATTATATGTGTATGTATATTTAGTTAGATATTGTGCATGTCTGATCTGCAAATACTTATCACATATCTCTTTGATAGGCCTGCTGGAAGAGATTTCTCTAAGAAATAAGTAGCGCCTGTTGTGTCATCTATAACTATGTATTTTTCCTCAAACTTTCATGTGTACAATAAATTAAAAATTAATAAATAAATCAACCATAGCCTCTCGACAAGACTGAATATCGTCCGTGTTGGCTTTTGCCTCTGACAGATATCTACACCAGAAGGTCCCCAGTAGACTTTATTAGCATCCTTCAAGAGGTATCACTAAAGTTAGGCGACGCATTGGTGTCACTGGCCCTTCTGATGTTGCTAATGTCCATCGGCGGTGGTGACCACTTTCCGTCAAATGGCCCGTTTGCCGAACTGTGATATTAAAAAAAAACTAAATAGTTCGAACCTGTAGACGATAGAATGAACATTTGTTGTGTTTAGGCTAAACTCTATATAACTAGCTTGTACCTTATTTGTGCACTTAATTCCTTTAGCCCGTTACAAACATACAAACATACATTTTGTTTCCCGATATTGTGTATCACCGTTCAAAAACTCTACTGGTAGCGCCCTCTATTAAAAAGGAATGTAAAACTAATTTTTATGATGTGAAATGTGGGTGCGCTTAAAATTGATGTGAAGATTTTGCGACTGTGAGATTGTGCTGTTGGCTATTACACGAATTTATACCAATTTCAGGCTTTTATTAATTATCCCGACGTGTTAGAGTCTGTGAGTGTTCTACAATAAGTTTTTGGCCCTTCGATCCAGACTGATTAAACTATTATAACGAATTATGTATAATACTCCACCGAGCAAAGTACTGACACGTCGTCAGCGCCAGGAGCTAATGAATAGTAAAGTTAATAGCAGCAAATTTGTGACTCCTACAGTAGTCGACACTACGGTGAACCCCGGCACTTCTGGTTATTTACCGCCAGGGAACAAAAGCGACACTTATTGTGAGCGGAAGAAGCAAGTGACTCACAATTCAGTTAAGTCTTCACCAGCTTACATATCGACCAAAATGGCGGCAGCGAAAACAACTGTGAAAAATGCACCTTTCTCTCGTTCGTCTTCTGTATCTTCAGTAAACTCGAAGAAGTCCGGTGTGCCAAACGTAAACAGCTGGAGCTTGAAGCTGCTGAGGCTAAGACAAAGATACAGATGGATTAAATTGACAGGCGGTTAGAAGCTAATTTGGCAATTGTGGAAGCTGAACAAGCTGTGCATCAATGTGAACGTGAGTCTGTGCCTGTGAATGGAAGTCAGTGTGATGCAGCAGTCCAGGAGCAAACCTCTCGCCGTCATGTGGAGGACTGGCTAGAACGCAGTCAGCAGAATGACTGTTTGCCGGACACTGAAACAGACCTACCAGGGAGACTTATTTATTTATTTTATTTAACTGTTTATTGTACACAATAATTATATACAGAGAAATATAACAGTATAGAAGGGCGCTGCTTATTTCTAAAAAGAAATTTCTTCCAGCAGGCCTACAGAAGAGTATGTTAGACTAAAGTAACGCAGATATGAAGTGCACAATAATTGAATATATAAATACAT
Source organism: Blastobasis adustella (assembly GCA_907269095.1). Lineage (NCBI taxonomy): Eukaryota > Metazoa > Arthropoda > Insecta > Lepidoptera > Blastobasidae > Blastobasis > Blastobasis adustella. Next base: position 9,781,336 of record OU026140.1, read on the forward strand.
AAATATATAGGTATATAAAGCTAGACATATTATTAAAACAAGTTATTTAAAATACATAAATATATAAGTTATGGACTAGACAGGGAAAGATAATACTCCTTGACTCTCTTTTTAAATTTAGACAGTGACTGGCTGTCACGCACATTATGTGGCAGAGACTTCGACCAGATACTAGCTTAGAGGCAAGTATCCAACAACTTGCACATACTTTAAAGGATATGGTGCCACAGTCTACGTCTCACCAAGATGACCGCCTCATTTCTCACCTATCCACACCGCGAGAACTACCTATCTTTACTGGCGATTGCGTAGAATACATTTTAAAAGTGCTACATTTTAAAAGGGTGTACGAAGAATCCACTAAAATGTGTAAACTAAGCGAATCGGAGAATCTATGGCGATTACGACGGGCACTACGAAGCTAAAGAGACTGTCACCGACCTACTGATTGGGCATACCTGTTACCGTCATGGAAGCCTTGTAGTTGCGATTCGGACGCTCGGAACTCATAATCTACACACTGACTACGCAACTACGTAAGTTTCCTACACTGCCTGCAGCTTATCAAAGCGATATTATCAATTTTGCGATGAAACAACTGCATTGCGACAATACGTGCGCTAAACCAAACGAATTACATTCGAAGTGCCGAGCTCGCTTCGTCTGTGATATCCAAATTACTGATCACACTACTAAGTAAGTGGACTGACTATGCCTATCAAAAGCTATTAGATGGCGAGCCAAAGTTGCAGTTGTGCAACAGGCACAAATGATATCCGTCGTAGGTACGTCTCTGCCTAACGAACAAAGGAAGCCCTTGACCGACTCAGCGGGCAAACGATCAGTTGTCGATAATAAAACGCGAAATCATACTATTTTTGTGACCACTACCGTGTCCGGCGATACACCTACGTCACAATATTTGGGAAATGCTGGGAGGTGGGATTACCATGTAAAAATGATAATTTCACAATGCCAGACAGCTACATGAATGCATTAGCGCGGCACCAAATATTATTACGAAAATTTAATCGTGATCCTGTCTACGCGGACAGATACCGGACGGAAATTAACAAGTTATTTGATCAAAAATATCAGCCAGGAGACGCCCACTGCTGGGCATAGGCTTCCCCCAGAGATCTCCACAAAGACCGGTCCTGTGCTTTCCGCATCCAGCTGGTATCTACGATCCTTACCAGGTCATCGGTCCACCTTGTGGAAGGTTTGTTAAGTATTATGCTTAAATTTCGTCAACACCAGGTGGCATTTACGGGTGACATTCGTGATATGTTTTTGCGTATTAAAATGCGGCCCGAAGACCAGCACGTACTTCGTTTTCTCTGGCAGGAGTCGAACACCGCCCCACTTAAAATCTGTGCAATGATTAGTATATTATTCGGTGCGATATGTTCTCCCTTTATCCCTTTATTGGCCGTGTGGTGTCCGGCAGAGTAGAAAAGCACCAATCCCTTACACTCGTGGGTGTCGTAAAAATCAAAAGTCTCCGTAGGTTGGAAAATGGGCAGCAGCGTTTTCCATTGTTATATTTACAACACTGCGATTTCCAACCAGCCTGTTAAGCGTGGAGATTATGGCCATAGCCTCCCATTTTAGTGGGAGAGGCCCTAAGTCCTGCAGTGGACTGTTATGGGCTGTGATGATGATGATGATGACCTACATAAATAATAAAAACGCATTAAAATACCAAGACGTGTACCCCGAAGCCACGGATGTAATTATAAATCACCATTATATGGATGATTGCTTTCTACTACGAATGTCGATAACGCGGCAAAATAAATCCACGAAATTTCGGAAATACACAGAAAAGGTGGTTTCGTTATTCGCGGCTGGCCTAATTTTTTTTTTTGCGCCCAACGCAATGGTAATGGGCACCCTCCGGTACAGCGGTTGGGAGGGAGGAAGTGAACTCTCATGAGAACCAGCCGTCAGGTCTAGTAATAACGTAAACGTAGTGTGGGAAGTGCCGAACGATGCGCTCGCGCACCACCACCGTGCAGTTTAAACACGGAGCTACTAATACGAGTGAACGCACGTTTGGCTTGATGTGGCATCCTGCGTTCGATTCGTTCGGATTTAAGGCCCGCGATTACGCGAAATTAAAACGTTCACGTTCATTTACAGTTCATCTCTAGTCCAGCTCCAATCATCGTCCAATTTCGTTTCAGTCGAGCGAAATTCGGTATTACGCTAAACTTCAAATGCCAACCGTACGAATGTTAAACCGTACGAAATGTACGAATAATACATATACGAATATACATAGGTTTTACTCAGAAATGAACACAAAAAAATTCCAAAACAGTTCAACCGCAATTGAAAAGTAGTAGCGTCTGTCGTACCTTTTCATGTGACAGCCGTTGCGTTCCGATTGTGTTCCAGCTTCGTTTATACTAAATTAGCGTGATACGGATGTCGTTCAACAGTCGCCGTTCAATTGCGTTTCAGCTTCGTTTTAGCTGGCATTATTCAGCGTAATCTCTTTACAACGCATACCGACGGAAATTGTAGATGGTTCCGTAGCTCCAACTAAGTCTTAAATGCTGAGTATTATTATGTCCGTATTTGATGTACGTGGTTTTGTCACTCCTTTTTTAATAAAAGGCAAAATTTTATTTCAACACGTACATAGGAGTGGTAGCGAATGGAACTGCCGTATCCAGTACAAAGAGCTCGGGTGCAAGTGGTAACTACCAACGAGGGAATGGTAGATGTACAATTACACGCGTATTGTGACGCGTTTATCAAGGCCTATGCATCCGTGGTTTATTGGCGTTCTACTAGGGCTGACGGAACGTGCTAGTATGTTTTATTGCGGGTAAACGCCGCCGCGTGGTGTCCGGCAGAGTAGAATAGCACCAACCCCTTACATTGATGGGTGTCGTACAAGGCGACTAATGTTTTCGAGGCAAAAGATCAAGAGTCTCCGTAGTCTGGAAAATGGGCAGCAGCATTTTCCATCATTATATTTAAACACTGCGATCTCCAATCCGCCTGCCAAGCGTGGAGATTATGGCAATAACCTCCCCTTTCGTGGGAGAGGCCCTAAGTCCTGCAGTGGACTGTTACGGGCTGTGATGATGATTATGAAACGCCGCCGTGTAACTCCGTTACGTCCGATCTCAATACCTAGATTGGAGTTACAAGGTGCGTTGTTGAAATCGCGTCTCGCCGCTTCTGTACAAAACGCACAGAAATATATTATACGAGTGATTCGGGTGATGTAACTGTATGACGGACACGGAATCACTGATGTTACAATTTAAAATCCTTAATGTTACAAGTCAAAAAAGGAGGAAGTTCTTAATTCGTCGGGATCTTTTGTTTTCCATAAAATACTGAATACCTGCATTCGTGGTTCCAAGCTCGTGGCACAGACGCTATCGATAAGTACGGTTGGGTATACTTGAAACTCATTTCAACTAATTTATCATCATCACAGCCCGTAACAGTCCACTGCAGGACTTTGGGCCTCTCCCACGAAAGGGGAGGTTATTGCCATAATCCCCACGCTTGGCAGGCGGGTTGGAGATCGCAGTGTTTAAATATAATAATGGAAAATGCTGCTGCCCAATTTCCAGACTACGGAGACTCTTGATTTTTGTCCTCGAAAACATTAGTCGCCTTGTACGACACCCATGAGTGTAAAGGGTTGGTGCTATTCTACTCTGCCGGACACCACACGGCTAATTTATCATCACACCATTTTTGTGTAATAACGTAGTATACTACGTTATCCCTCACATCGTCATGTTTATTGTTTATTTTTGTTCATGTTTTCATATTTGTACTGTGTACTTATTCCATTAACGATATTCGCTAAAACGTTGATATATACCGATTAAACGTTGGTTTTGGACGGATTCTAGTACGGTCCTGCAATGGATTCGCAGCGATCCTCGCTCATTTAAACAGTACGTAGCTCACCGGCTCGGTGAGATTGTTGAGTTACTGTGCCCGAGTGGCGATATGTCCCATCTAAGTTAAACATAGCCGATGTGGCTACTAATACCAACTCACCGCCATTGCAATATGATGATGTGTGGTTTCATGGACCTGCGTACTTACGTGAGTCCGAAAATCGTGGGCCGCAATATTTAAAATCTATGCAATCAAGCACAGCAGCCGTTTGTGAGATGCGTAGTGTCAATTTAACTGTGGCAACCACAGTCGATTTGTGTTTACCTAAACAAGAACACTTTTCTTCTTGACTGCGTCTTCTCCGTACTACGGCACGAGTTATTTTCTTTATTAGAAAGTGTCAGCGCAAGGCAACTGATTTTTACCTAAATTTAATAAAGGGAGCTAAATTATTGTTACTGAAAAAGTCTCAATTTGATACGTTTTCAGAGGAGGTTACTTGTTCGAAACGAAAACGAGCAATTGCGAAAAATAATCGCCTTCTAACGTTGTTGACTCCTTACCTTGATGATGACGGTCTCTCGAGTGTAGGAGGCAGGATAGATAACGCGGGATTCGATACGTTGCGCAGTCGTCCTGTGATATTAGATGGTCGGCACAAAATTACCCAGCTCCTCGTTGAACATTATCACCGTTTGCCCTGCACGGTGCCAATGAATTGGTGGTAAATGAACTCAGGCAGCACTACTGGATATTGAAGGCTCGGCCCACAGTGCGTGGAGTCTCAGCTCGTTGCTACAGGTGTGCAGCACCTGAACCGCAGCATATGGGAGACTTACCTGCGTCTAGATTGCAGCACAATCGACGACCATTCTTCGCAACAGGTCTAGATTTCTTTGAACCAGTGGAGATTACGGTGGGTCGGCGTAGGCAAAAGAGATATGGGCTGATATTTACCAGTCTCACAGTGCGTGCGATCCACATAGAAGTGACGGAAGATCTGACGACCGATGCTACTATCATGGCTCTTCGTAGATTTATAGCTCGTCGTGGCACTACTAGCCTAATCTTTACTGACAATGGCACCAATCTACGTGGAGCAGACGCCGAACTGAAGCGTAGCCTAGCTGAGTTGAACCAGGATCGCCTGTGCAAAGATGGCGCAATACGCGGTCTGGAGTGGAAATTTATCCCACCGGGAGCTCCAGAAATGGGGAGAGCGTGGGAGCGTGTGATCCGGACTGTTGAAACCGCCTTGTAGGTGACGTTAATAGAGCGAGCATCTCATTCGCAAACTCTAGTGACCTACTCGCTGAGGTAGAAGGTTTAGTGAACTCCCGTCCAATCACACACGTCTCTAATGACCCTAGTTACCCAGAAGCACTAACCCCTATTCATTTTTTTTTATTGGGACTTCCTCTACCGGACCTGCCTGTGGTAAGTTACAAATCTTCGATCTTACCTTAAGGAAACAGTGGCGCATAGCCCAGCGACTGACGGATTTATTCTGGAATCGTTGGCTCAAAGAGTATCTTCCTACCCTGCTCCCCAGACAAAAATGGAGAGCCGTGTGTGTAGGTGATTACGTCATCCTGGTAGAACCGAATATAGAACGTGGTGCGAGACGACGGACGAGTGCGCGGGGTGGAGGTTAGACCAGCACCGGAACTTTGCGCCGGCCTGTGACCCGCGTCGCACTGCTCGCTCCAGCAGATAATAGTGCTGATCTCAGCACTATGGGGGGAGAATTGTAGACGATAGAATGAACATTTGTTGTATTTAGGCTAAACTCTTTGTAACTAGCTTGTACTTATGTTTTGTGTACTTATTTCATACAAACATACATTTTGTTTCCCGAGATTGTGTATCACCGTTCAAAAACTCTACTGGTAGCACCCCCTATTAAAAATAAATGTAAAACAAATTTTTATGATGTGAAATTTGGGTGCGCTTAAAATTGATGTAAAGATTTTGCGACTGTGAGATTGTGCTGGTGGCTATTACACGAATTTATACAAATTTCTGACTTTTATTAATTACCCCGACGTGTTAGAGTCTGTGAGTGTTCTACAGAACCGATGCAAAATATTTTTGGATGCCTAGATGTGGATAACAAATATTAAATGTAAGATTTTGATTTCGAGATGTATGAAAAGAGTTCCTTAGCGAGGCTAGGGAGTAGTGTCAGAACAGAGCAAAGTGGCGGTCCATACTCTCTGCCTACCCCACCTGTGGGACATAGGCGTGAGCTTTATGTGAGTATGTATGTATTTTGATATCGATGAGATCTGCTCACCACAGCGGGTGCGTTGAAGTTGTAGGAGTCTGGCGGGCAGCCGAGCCGCTTCTCAGGGTTGGTGATGTGCAGGATCCGGCCGTCCCTCGCCGTCGCGTTGCTCTGGATGTAAAAGAACTTGAGGCACAACTCGCGCTGCAGTTGAGAGATCGTCGCCATGATCTCGGACCTCGAGTGCTGGTCTGGGGGAGTGAAAACGGTGGTAGGGCTTAGATGTCCGCCGTCCACCTCTGTCAATCGGTAGACTAACAAACTGGCCACCTGATGGAAAGTAGGCACCGCTACCTATGGACATTTAGCCTGCGTAGCCTGAGATAACTCTAGCTATCTCTTTCGATTTGCGTTGGAGTATGCGACATAGAAAGTTTGTATCACACGCGACAAAGTCCACCATAGATACTTAACACTAGGCTCCTCCACTGCCAAAGAAACGGTTCCACTAAAGATGGAGACGTTACAAACCGGGAGTAATGTTTTATTACTTGGCTACGGTATTCTGTGAGCGTGAGCTCCCGCCATTTGGTCCAAGCTGCAGAGATTCGGGACTTGACATCGGAGCTGATATCGCCGGACTCGTGCATCACGGATCCGAGGATTTGAATTTATCTGTTCTATTGACAGCTTTGTTCCCTATACGGTTGATGGTTTCAAGATCCGCGCTGCAGCCAGCCATATACTCTATTTTGGCGGCGTTCAGCTTCAAACTACAATTTTCTAGCACTGCCTTCCACGTGTTTTCCCTGGTATCTAGGTCTTGCCTAAGCTTGCTCACCAGTACGATGTCATCAGCGGATTTCAATAAGCCAAGGAGGCATATCCTGTATTTCCGCTGAGCGGCCATCGAGCATAACGCAAAACAAGTAAGGTCTCAATACTGAAACCTGGTGAACACCTACGGTAATCGGAAAGGGATTAGTGTGGCCTACGATGATTTGAACGACAGCGTTAGTGTTATTTGGTTGATTGATACATAATTTGTCTGCACTTATCCCATTCATTTAGGGTCAGCCCATAATGTTTTCTTTCTCCATTCATCCCTATCCGCAGTCATATCCACGCTCACCTCTCGCTCACTGATATCCCTCATCACACAATCCTTCTTTTCTTTGGTCTTCCCCTTCCTGCGTATTCATCCACGTCCATTTTCAATATCCTGGTGACGTGATTTTCTTCTCTCCGCTTAATATGGCCGAACCATGACAAGCGGCTATTTTGAATCTTGTCACCAATTGGGGCTACTTTCAGGCTTCCTCGTCTGAATCGTTCCGTACTCTGTCATACCTCGTCACACCACACTTCCTTATAATACAATATTATACGGTAATAGTGATTTTATGATTAGCATTAACCGAGCTAACACTAACCGTAGTCCAGAGGGTTGATGGAGTAGTGGACGACCCCCCGCGGCCAGAGGGCCTGCCCCGAAGCTCCCCAGACGGAACATACACACACTATTAGAAAGGAACGCATTTTATTATTCAACTATTTTTAATACATTTGTGAAATATTTCAGAAACGAACGATATTTTCACAGTAAATGTTATTGAATATGAAAATCTGATTTATTGGCTAGGTTTTATTGTTTGTCGGTGTTATGATAGCAATAAAATTAAACTGCGTCGTAACATATTGCAGGCGAAGACGTTGTATAACTTCGGTACAGTCAAAAATACAACCTACATCAAAACTTCAATAGAATCTACCCGTGTATTACCCATTTCAACATTTCATTTATAACTCGTACCGCTAAGTGACAAACAATCATAGCCTATAGTTTTTACTACTGAGTCGTTACCGTAGGCTATGGGGGTTTGCGAATCAATACATGCCGAGTCTACCCCGTAACACTTTTTTAATCAACTATCATCACCATCTTACAGATACTCTCCGGCGAAAGCTTGTTATTTTTATCTCGATTCGGCTAAAAGAATTCTTTTAAAATGCCTTATGTTGGCGCTATTTTCTTGTGACGTACGATACTTATAGCCTCCCTCTGCATGGAATTTGGAATTAGTCCAGCCAGAGCTGATATAAAAATATTTATATTATTAATAAGATTGACCCTCAGTACTTGATTACTTAATACGGAGTTTAGTGAGAGCACTTCATTGTCCTTGAAATCTGACTAGCGCTCCGGGATATGATGGCATGCCAACTAAATTCTTGAGACTTTGTAACAATCCTGTAGATTCCGTGGTTAGTCGTTTAGTAAATCTATGTTTCGGTCTAGATGTTTTCTCAACTTTTAAGAGGTAAAACAATTGTAGGGTTCATAACAAAAATGAATGGGTCTATTTCAGTAGTAAACATAGACATAGACAGCACAGACATAGTTATAGTGATGTTCAAAAATAAAATATTAGCTAAGAAGAGAAACGTGGGAAATATGTGTCTAAGCCTGCCGTTATCAGGGAAGGGGTTCTGGGGAAGGCCCAGGAAGAATTCAGAAAAATTGTGGTGTAAAACCCACCGACCTACCATAATAAACGAAAAATTTTCAAAGTACGGCTGTATATACATCTGTCTCAATTATTAACCCACCGCAATGTTGCTAGCTAGCCCTAACTAGCCCCTACACTGATTCAGAATACTGCAAAAGATTCAGTATGGTAAGGTATGGTATGGTTTTGAAACGCGACAAAAGTCAGGAAAAGCTCACGACCGGCCAAATAAATTGGTGTAATTAAAAAACAACACCATATTCACTGAATACTTTGAAGGTACTAGAAGCAACCCAAGAAAGTGAAAAAAATAATAATTTTATCAGAAAGGTATCGTCGTCGTATCGTATACATATAAAAGTCACATCTATTTTGGGAAGCGGACACGTCACCGATGTCATAGAATGGTTTACTATTTAAACTATCGTAAATTTTATAATTTTGTAATGTTATAAGGCTCTCCGTTTTAATTACGGTCTCATTCGTAACAGTATATATTTTGTTTAATGTTACTTACTATGGTTAAAGAAATATTCTCCCCTGACACTATTATTTCTATAGGTTCGAAGAAATGCCCGGATGCCAAAGGAAACTGGAGAAGAAACAGTCAGAAAGCGAGCAGAAGCCGGGATTAATCGCTCGGGACATGATGACAATGAAAAGACTAAATTTTATTTAAACTTTACCTAGTATCTATATTGCAATTCAGTTTTAGCTAAAGAAAATATACAGAAGATGCTGCATTAAAATTAGCAAGCTCAAACTCAATCAAACTCAACTCACGATTGTAAATATTAATAGTAGACAATGGAAAATAATGTCTTGCCGTGTTTCTTGATTTACAGAAAGCATTTGACTTGACACTGATTCTGTAGACATGGAAAACTGTAGAATTGTGAATCTGTTGTTATGGGAGTCTGTAGACAAAGGAAAATTGTCTCTTTGACTCTTGTAAGCAAATTAGAATGCTATGGTAACATGGGTACAGAATAGGGAACTACGTTAGTGATAACAAAGGTGTGACTTACGGGGTTCCTCAAGGCAGCGTTTTGAAACCTACTGTTTTCCTGGTCTACATAAACGACCTCACAGGTCTGATGATGATGATGATGATGATGATGATGAAGAGTGGCGATATGTTTGTTCCTAAGCACTGATAGACAAACATCAAAATTATATTGTGCAGCATATGAAGACAGTTGAACCTATTCTCTGTAACCATGTCGCTGTTAGCTCAAAGAATATGACACTTGCTATACAAATGTGCAAAAGACATGCATTTTTCTCGAAACTGCTGGGACCGATTTTGATGCTCTCTTGTATAAGAATGTAGCTGAGGCACCCTAACCCATAGGTATGACCGTAATGCTGCTGGTTCATAGACCACTTGTGCCCAGTCCCTTTGTCATGTTAACCTTTATTACGGATTTTTACTACAGATGTGCCGAATAGTAAAGCCGGCTATTCGGCTCTTTTCTTTACTTACTTATTCTACTTAATCTACTTAATCTATTAAGGGATTAAATCAAATTCATATTTATTTCCACGTACCTAATCCTTTCGCTATCAGTAAACTATCCTATTTCTTTTATGTTATACGGCGGACAAACAGGTAAGTAGGCCACCTGATGGACAATGGTCCCCGCCGCCATTTCAAAAATCACGAGAGTCAAGAGCAGGTACCCTGAACCTAAACTAAAATTAGATGAATGTGGAAAAAGCGGTAGAAGTTTGTCAGGACTATAGCAGGAAGAATATTTTGGTTTCTGCTTGCACCTACGGGATTACGGATACCATCTAAATTTCGCCTAAAACAATGATTGACATTGTCGACAAGTCTGCCTTTTTGTAGCCGTCTAGTCGGCCAGTCGGTCTTATTAAGGCCACTAACCCTAGGCCCTAATTTAATACAGTGTAATAGTTAAAAATCAAACAGTACCCAAACCAAACCACTGATAGCGAAATGGTAGTGGTGTAGGGGTGGCACTAGTGGTTGACAGGTTCGGTTAGGTTAGGCTCTCATTTTCCGTACTTACTCCCATTTTCCGTCATCATCACAGCCCGTAACAGTCCACAGCAGGACTTAGGGCCTCTCCCACGAAAGGGGAGGGTATTGCCATAATCTCCACTCTTGGCAGGCGGGTTAGAGATCGCAGTGTTTAAATATAATAATGGAAAATGCTGCTACCCATTTTCCAGACTACAGAGACTCTTGATCTTTTGCCTCGAAAACATTAGTCGCCTTGTACGACACCCATGAATGTAAGGGGTTGGTGCTATTCTACTCTGCCGGACACCATACGGCCACGGCCATTTTCCGTACTTGGACCCAAATTCGGTCATTTATACGTGACTGAGAGCCGGTATTATTAGCCAGCCCAGCTCCTTCCAGAAGTCTCTTAGGACCTTCACAGGCTTCTTGACGGAAGCCTGTTCCTATTGAGGCTTTAGCTCTGTAGTCCTTTAGCACCTCATGACCACGTGAACTGTCGTTTCTTTAGTTACTAAACATCCCCACAGCATACACAGAAGGCTGTCTGTAGCTCCGATTTTGTGCAGTAGTTTGTTCAGGGGGAGGTGCCCTGTAATTATACCAACTAGTTTTGAGTTTACTTCGTTTGAAATTTATCAGTTTGTTAGTTACCTTTTGCTCACCACTAACTTAGATTACTTACATCCGGGTGTGCATGACCAGCGCTTGTTGTGCTGGTCATTATTTGTTCAGCGACGAGCGTAATGTATTAAAGAAAAGGGGTAAAAAAGGGGCGGGACTGGCAATCCACATCCATGATCCCTTCCTTGCCAGCTCAGCAGACATTGACAGGTGTGACAAAGCTACATTTCGGTGATTGCTTACCATCAGGCAGGCAGCTCGTTTGCCACCTTTGTGGTAAGTACAAAAAATCTTGTTGTTTAACGTAGTGTAACGCAGAACCGATGGCCGGCGAGGCGGAAAGTTTCACGACGACGGATCCCACCCAATTGCAACCCTAGTGTTTCTATGGCTTCCATGGGTTTTCATAATAATAAGATTTTAAAGGATAAAGAGAGGTGATAATGTCCATAGGCAGCGGTGACCACTTTCCATCAAAGGGCCAGTTATCTACTTATCTACCAATTGGCTTAAAATGCATAGAAGATTTTATGGGATAAAGAGAGGCGATGGATGCTGATGCAGCATTTAGGCAGGTGCAGAGTAGAGTGGATAGGCTTTGGTGAGGCATGAGTCTAGTCGCGGATGTTCTAAGACCGTAATGATGATGACGGATTGTCACCGTCCAGCAAGACCACGTGGTAACAGCAACACGAAATAATATTGTAAATGTTCGAAGTAGGGTTCGTGAGTCAAGTATACCTACAATGATAGTACGTATAGGCGTATTGTACCTAGGCAGTTTATTTTTTAGGTACATTGAAGAACAATAAAAACGTGCCAATAAAACCGATTTATATATTCAATATCATTTACTTTCAACTTAATGTTTGTTCAAATGGAATATTTCACAAATATTAAAACTAAAAAGTAGGGAAAAAATATAGTTGAATAATAAAATGCGTTACTTTCTAATAGTTTGTTTGTGTTACGCAGGAGGAGCTTTCGGCTCCTCTCTCTGGCCGAAGGGGGTTGTACATTACGCCATCAATACCAACGACTACGGTTAGTATGAACTCATTATAAGATCAGGTGGTAGGACTCTGTCAAGCCTGAGGAGTCCGCCTGGGTGAGTACCACCGCCATATCTATTTCTGCCGCCAACCGACAATGCTTGCATTATTGTGTTCCGATTTGAAGGATGAGGTAGCCAGCGAAAGTACAGGCATGAGCCATTTGATCATAGTCCTCACAGTGACAACGCACCTGCGGTTCTGTATTGCTGTTACTTGCAACCTAAATGTAGGAATTGTAGATGTTATGCGCAACAGTTACCACTTACCATCAGGTTGGCTGTCTGCTCGTTTGTCACTGAGTAGCATAAAAAACCCTACTCACAAAGGTTGTTTCCCCAGCGGAAAGACCTTGGTCAACACACCAACAAGTGGCGAGCTCATTGCGAAGTTCAAGCACAAGTGCTCATTGAAGTTCGACTAGCTTCAGGTCACCTACCCATTTTCTGAACTTAGTTACAAATACCTTGGTTATAAATGAGTCTTGCAAGCACGCTGCCACTTGACCAGGGCTGTGTCTAGACCACTAGGTGCTTGAAAGAGTAGGTGCCTACCTAGAGAATTGAGCGTCCGTGGCCAAATGGCCGAGTTCGATTCCCAGCACAGCCATGTACAGTCATAAGACTGCACAGAGGGGCTAACTAAACACGTTCTTGCGTACAGCCCCTGTGGAGCCTTATTTTGTTCGACCGTACCATTGCCCTATTCCTAAGTTATGTGCAGTTCAACACTAACTGACTCTCTTACGGTGAGAGAAAATCATTCTTCTTCATTGGTCTTAAATTAATTATTAAGAGTTATTCATTCATTCAGAAAATATAGTGAGGAAACTTGTACATGCATTCAGGTGAATGAATGTATAACCTATCTGGTCAGGTTCCCCTGTTAAGGAGGTCAGATAACAGTCGCTCAGCACTGTCGGCAGTACTGCAATTAATTGATCTGCCAAATCCTGGATCATGATCAAAACGGAGCCTGGGCCCTCGCACGCGAGAGCACAACCTGGATATTGACGCCATGATGATTCTTTTTTTATTTCCTTGAAATAAAACCTTGTCCGCAGACCAGCATTCGCGGGACGAGATATTCGAGACGATCTCGCAACTGCAGCGCGAGTTGTGCGTTAAGTTCTTTTTCACTCAGAGCAACGCGACCGCGACTGACGGCCGGTTCCTGTACATAACCAACCCGGATAAGCGGCTCAGCTGTCCGCCGGACGCCTATGACTTCAGCGCTCACGCTGTGGTGAGTTATGTAGCATTGACTTTTGGAGTCATGGGGATCCTGGTGGACTGACTGAACGCTTTCGCTAAGGCCCTTGTTTTCACTAGCTACAACCCGTATGTGGGTCAGATACGGTATGAGGTCCAGCAGATCGATCCCGAAGGAGTCCATTTATGTATAGTAGCGATCGCTGATGAGCTGATACTCTTCGGTTCTGGTTACATAGGAGTTATGCAAGTAATAAGTTCTTGATATAAGTAAGTAGTTGTAGATGAGACCTCGTTAACGTACCATAGAGGACATTTAAAAAAGAAGGTCACTTCATGTATTTACTCAACGAAAAGGTTTATGAACTTGGATCAAAGCTAAACAGGTTTGCCAGGACCCTCTATTTGAACAATGTGATCTCACCACGAAGAAGAAGGAGGCATGATGCTACGTACTTATGCGGAAACATGTAGACAAACAGGCATGCGGACAACCTGATGGAAAGTGGTCACCGCCGCCTAAGGACATCAGTAACACCAGGGGAGTTACCAATGTTTTAGTATACCTACTACCAGTAAATATACTGTGCTACTGATTATGTAAATGTCTTCCTTTTCTAGGAGATGACTGTAGGCTACCATTGCCTGAAGAACCAGAAAGATATAGCGAGGATATTCGTAGATATGCTGAGAGCTAGCATCGGAATAGCCGGTAAATCCATTATTCTGTAAATACGTATAAGTATTTTAGTAAGTAATACCGTCACGGGGTGCTAGACTGTTTAACCAGTCTCAGGGTCCCCAACGGAAGACCTTGGCCGACCTCGCTTCGCCAACAGCAGATCTTAGAGACTCAATAACGAGGGGCGAGATCGTAGCGGTGCTAAAGTTCGACTATTCTCAAGTACGAAACGGTCACCCATCCAGTTCCGGGCTGCGTGTTTTTTTTTTTTTTTATTGTATGCACATTGTCCTAGACCAGTTGCAGCATAGTAAAAAAGATAATTCAGGTAAAGATGAGAGTGTAATGAAAAGAATAACGTGGGTGAATAACATTCAGTACAGTGGCCATTTTGATATCTAACTAAACTAAAGGAATAATTCAAAGACAGGGCTTGATATTGCCTCACTAAGCAAAAATGCAAATAATAGGGATAAGTTATTCCGGACGCTCGTCGACGAAATCCATGGAGAATTAGCACGAAGAAGTTGCAAATAAATTCAGAATCGGTCAAATTCCTAGGAAGAGTAGATTGCACACATGATGCAAATAACAAATGGAGAGCGAATCAGCCGCGTGGTATCCGGCAAAGTAGAATAGCACCAACCCCTTACACTCGAGGGTGTCGTACAAGTTTGCAAATGTTTTCGAGACAAAACATCTAGAGTCTCCGTAGGCTGGAAAATCGACAGCAGCGTTAAACTTACCACACTGCGATCTCCAGCCCGCCTGCCAAGCGTGGAGATTATGGCAATAACCTCCTCTTCCGTGGGAGAGACCCGAAGTCCTGCAGTGGGCTGTTATGGGCTGTGATTATGAGCGAACCAGCGCGATTCTGTTCTAAACTCTTGACGCGCTGTTGTTACAAGAGTAATGCAGAACTATGATAACTCTGATTTGGTAAAACATTCTTTATACTTTCTAAAAATAGCCTATGTCCGATGATTGCGATTCGTAACACCCAACAACAGTCTCAATTGGTTAAATTGACATGAAATCTCTATATTGAAACATAAATATCAGTTTATGGATCAGTGCATAAATTGTTAGTGATCCTCAATAAACAGAAGTAAGTACAAAAGCGCTACTCTACTTCACCCTGACCTACTCTATTTCAACCTAATCAATAACTGCAAGGCTGGCCTATATTTGGGTCAACGTATTGATTTTGCTATCCAGCTATGTAATTTTGATAGGACTGGCGAAATGGGGCAAATATTTAGGATAGTTTTTGTAAAACTGACATATGTTTTATTTTGGTGTTATTGAGATAAGATTAGTTTTTGGTTTGGCGCTGGTGGCCGAGCGGTTGAGTATCCGACTTGTAAACGAGACTTACCGGGTTGTAATCCCGCCGCGGCAATGTACGTACTAATGACTCTTTTCCGAGTTATGTATATTAGTTGAATTCTGACCGATGCTCTTACGGTGAGGGAAAACACCGTGACGAATCCTGCAAATTCAGGCAACTGAATTTGGTATCATAATCCAATCTGGTCAGGTTCCCTTGGTAGCAGGGTCACGGAGGTCAGAAGGCAGTCCCTCCACTGTAATTACCTGGTCGCCAAATCCTGGATCATGATCAAAGCAGACCCCGGGCCCTCGTTCTCGGGAGCACAACCGGGACATTAACGCTAAGATGATGAAAGTTAAGATTGGTTTCAGTGTACCTATTTGTGTTTGTAAAATAAATTAATAATTATTTAATTGGTTTGTAGCTCCGGTCAACAGCTTCGATTTGGAACAAAAATTTCAAGCCCAGGTAAATATGAAGCCCTCTTCTTGTACAGAATCACGACCTGAGTGGTTCAGTTGGTTAACATGCCGGTCGCCACGCAGAGCTCCCGGGATCGTTTCCCGGCCGAGCAGTAATTGAAATGATGATTTTTAATTTCTGTTACTGGGTCTGGGTGTAGTATGTTTAATATATATTAAAAAAAAAGGCTTGATATAAATAGATTATTAGTTATCTAACACCCATAACACAAGCTTTGCTTACTTTGTGGCTAGATGGTGTGTGACTTTGTCCCAGCATTTTTATTTTTAGAAAATGTAGGCGATACATAATGCCTATAGAGCGTTGTCTTTGTGAGTAAATCCAAGCCCAAAACTCGCTTCATTTCATCAGCTAATCGACCACCAGCACCATCACATAACTTTATATCCAAACAATCTCATCAAACTAAGTACCTGAACTAACTGGAGAGGTTTTCCCTGGAGAGTACAACATGGAGTTCTTCAAGAAAGGGTGGAAAGGTTTTTACGGGGTCGGCAACGCGTGGGTGATGCCCCTGGTATTGCAAACGTCCATAGGCTGCGGTAACAGCTTACCATTAGGCAGGCCGTAAGCTTGTTTGCCAGCTTAGTGGTATAAAAAAACCGCCGTAACTAAAGATTAGCTGCTCTTTCTGGCCATGTGACCATAGAAATCAAGGGATGGTAGGTGGAAAGCCGGTTATTCATTTGGAATTTAGGTTGTTCTGGTATCAGCTTGGCATCCAGGTTGTGCAGCCACGCACGAGGGCCCGGCGTTCGCCTTGACCATGATCCGGGAATTGGCAGATCAGGTAATTAATTACAGTAAAGCGACAGCTATCTGACCTCCGTGACCCTGTTAACAAAGGATGGCGTCCTAGCCATTAAAGGCCACTTTCGCAGCAGATTTTTCTGTTAACATAATAATCAAATACTTATCTCTCCATGATCCTCCAGAAGGCGAACAACACGTCCAGCACTCTCCTGTCAGTGGAAGACCGCAACTTCATAAACACGCACTACCACAAGGAGTGCGCGAGTCTGGACAGCGTGCCGCCGCCGCTGCTGGGCGCGCGCCGCTCCGGCCCCGGGGGCTCGACCGCGCTCAGTCCGGAGAACGAGCTGTACTACGATGAGAGGGTCTGGCCTCTGGGCATGATTATGTACGATTTCAGCGACAGTCTGCCTATACAGCATGGTGAGTTAGCTACAGGGCCGATTTAGCATTACCATAAGCTGCATCATCAATATAGCCCTAAGGATTTCTAGGTTCAAGTGGTAGTGGGCAGGGTACTTAGCTCAAAGAACAGATGGCCGATGGGGCAGTAAAGTTCTCAAGTGGCGACCACGACATACCGGAAGACGCAGCGTGGGTAATCCTCCCACAAGATGGACCGACGACCTGGTAAAAATCGCAGGTACCAGCTGGATGCGGAAGGCGTAGGACCGGCCTTTGTGGAGATCTCTGGGTGAGGCCTATGCCCAGCAGTGGGCGTCTTTCGGCTGATATGATGACGATGATAAGCTGGAGGCCGTGGAATGGAGTCCCTTCCACGTGATTGGTCAGTTTTGACATCTCACGCTTTGCTGGCGGGTTGGAGGTAGAAATGATGTTGCAACTACCTACCTACTTACGCAACAGAAAACGTATCTACTTTCCTAATTTGAAGAGGCTGGGCTATTCTTTACCTACGCCCTGATGCTGGTGCGTAGTATGATTGCATTAGGCCAGTTTTAAAATACTTCTGCAAAAAAGAGGTTATTCTATTTTTCTTTATGTTCATGTTGTATTTCTCATATGTCACGGAAGGCCAAGCTGGTCTGCCTCGTCAAACATTAGTCACTTAATGTGCCAACAGTAAACCCGAACGGAGTCCTTCCCGAAGCTCTCTCCAACCTGATGGCGGGCATGGTCGAGATCATGAGTACCACGTGCGTGGTCTTCAAGAAGGTGGACCTCAGAAGAGACTACTTGGTGCCGAAGAACTACATATTGTTCACTGACGACAGCAACGACGATGGGGTACCGCACTTGGGGTTGAAGGCCAATCAGGTACTTGCACTTGGAGTATCCTTTTCAAGGTTAGGAACTATAGACAGAGTAGTTTTTTTGTCCGTCTATATGTTTCGTCGACTTCGTTTAGTCCACGTACAATTTGATTATTTCGCTTTCCTGCGTTAAGACTAAAATACTTATGGCTTAAGTTTATACTAGGATGTATGTAAGCTCCAACACAACGTTACAAACTCTATCAACATCCGGTCAGTTTTTGTATGAAACAGTAGCAAACACCCATAAATAATTGTTAGATAATAGGAAAAAGAATTGGATAGAACTCGTCGAGTCGGTGCGAGAGCCATGTGCTTACGGCGTGATGCCGAAGAACAGCCAAGTGAAGGAGAATGAGCAGGAAAGCGAAAGCCTTCAGAAGCCTGGAATGACTGCTCGGATGCATATCATTTTAGGGATTTTAAAGCTAATAATAAAAAAATAGGGGTGTTATTTGTATGTGTGTCCATGTGTGGCATTGATCGAAGCTCATGGAGGGACATTTCGATTCGGTTTTCAAATTCGGTTCAGCAGTTTGGGAAATATTTGAGTATATATGTATATAAGTTGGGATTCCTGATATCTGCTGGTTAAGTTATTCATACTGACATCAACAATGCTATTATTACAACCTACCTACACGTTCCAGTCTCTGAACGTGCTGAAGTTCGCGGCCGAGTCGCCTTCGTTCGTCTCGCACACGCTGAACAACCTGCTGCGCGTGGCGGGGGTGCCGATGATGTCCAACCGGTACGACCGCGACTACTACGTCACCGTGCACTGGGACAATATCCAGAGTGGTGAGGCTATTATCAACCTTATTCTTAGTAGGATAGAGCTGAACAACCTGCTGCGCGTGGCGGGGGTGCCGATGATGTCCAACCGGTACGACCGCGACTACTACGTCACCGTGCACTGGGACAATATGCAGAGTGGTGAGGCTATTATCAACCTTATTCTTAGTAGGATAGAGCTGAACAACTTGCTGCGCGTGGCGGGGGTGCCGATGATGTCCAACCGGTACGACCGCGACTACTACGTCACCGTGCACTGGGACAATATCCAGAGTGGTGAGGCTATTATTAACCTTATTCTTAGTAGGATAGAGCTGAACAACCCGATGTTGTGGCCTCTTAATCCACTAGGATCTACTGTCCTAGCTGGCTAGATGATTGATGATTTTTTTAATTGGACTGGCCAGGCTATTGACCCTGTTATCACCTGGTAGTAAATGACGATGCGGCCGAACATAGAGCATACTGTCTAGGAACAGCCTATACACTCAACTCCTAGAAGGCGTCCAGGTTATATTGGCCAAGAAACACACACACTTGCAGTCAATTAGTTCCATTTCTTAGCCGTACGTATTAAAAAGGTTGATAGTTGGAAGACCCACGACATATGGACGAATCGTTCGCTCGAATTCACCAGTGGATCGAATAGAACTCTAGAATATACCATGATCGAGCCATCATTGGCATTGGTAGATGCTAGGATACTAGTACCTAGCGTCTACTACACCAGTGGATCCATGAGCACTTTGGAGGTTACTAAGAGCCACACGCACCGCGCTCCAGTAGGTATAAGCAGATAATGCAGAGTGTCACAAACTGTGAGACCCTCATATCTCTGTACCTGTTTATACTCAATCCACTAAGCTACACTAAGGTTGTGGAATGTACTACCTGGAAAGGTTTTCCCTGCAGAGTTCATGGTGTTCTTCAAGGTAAGGGTGAAAAAGGTTTTACGGGGTCGGCAACACGTGGGTGTAGCCCCTGGTATTGCAAACGTCCTTAGGCTACGGTGACTGTTTACCATCAGGCAGGCCGTAAGCTTATTTCCACCTTAGTGGTATAAAAAAAGCGAATGGTGAAACACAATAGGGTACTCCAGCCAGAGTTCAGTTCGATTGATCCTGAGTTCTGGTTGATCCTGGCAGTGGATGCTAGTGGATTGAGGGAGCGTGGCGTTCAACCCCGACCACGACTAAGTCACCTTGCACTGAGACAATGTCAATTCTGCTTTAGATAGATTCTAGTTAACTCCGCTCGGTATAACGCGAGCGACTGTAATGCACTCGAACGCGTAGGTAAGTAGGTTAGTGAGTTAAATAGGTAGGTACATAGGTTTTGGTCAACATGTAGGTCAGGCTGCGACAGGTGCTACCTCAGCTGAGAACTTCAAGCGGCGCAAATATGCTAGTCTCAGTGGCGATTACATAAAAAATAATGATAATGATCTTAGCGGTTGTGGTCCAGGATTTGGCAGGTTAGCGGTAAATGGCTTTCCTTAATATATTGATGTAAGAGTAGGTAGATTTCTCAATAATAAATCATCATCTTGGCGTTAATGTCCCGGTTGTGCTCTCGCGCACGAGGGCCCGGGGTCCGCCGCCGACCATGATCCAGGATTTGGCATTTCAGGTAATTACAGTAAAGCGACTGCCATCTGACCTCCATGACCCTGCTACCAGGGGAACCTGACCAGATTGGATCATGGTTACACATCCAGACGCCTGAATGTGCAGGTTTCATCACGATGTTTTCCCTCACCGTAAGAGCATCGGTTAGTATTCAACTAATGTACATAACTCAGAAAACAGTGGCGATTACATATTTGTGCCATTTGACACTCTTGGGCCGTGGGGACCAGGCGCACATTCCTTATACAGGGAGTACCTAAACGCCTGGTTGAAATTACGAATCATCATAAGGCTGGCCTCTTCTTGCGTGAACGCTTAAGCCTCGTTCTTCAGCAGGGCAACGCGGCCAGCCTTCTGGGCACCTTTCCAAATTCGGGGGACCTGGGTCAGATTTTTTGTCTCTAGTTTAGTTTGAATTAAGGTTTTTTTTTGTTTGAGTAAAGCATTTTTATAATATTCATAAGTCATTGTTTTTTATTACCTCTGTTAAATAAATTATCCCGAATGAAGGTAGTGTGTGTTTGAATTTTCATGCTGCCCTGAACTTCTCAATGTTAATAAAGTAGGCACTACAAAACCCTCAATGTGCAGGCAAGGAATTCCTTTTGGAGAAGGCGCCCGAGGACGCCTGGATCCGCTCCCTCCCCTACGACTTCATGAGCGCCACGCACGCTCCTCCGGACTACATGCTCTCCCCCGACTTGCCAAAGCATAAAATGTCGGTCGACATAGTGCAGGTAAGAACACGAGCATGGAGTAATGTTTCCAGTGGAGAGCGATCAGCACGTGTTTGTTCTAAATGCTTGTCACCGTAGAATTTTTTTGGCGTAGAATCTTTGCGTAGGATTACCCAGAATGGCGAAAATAAAAGCTTAAGTATGTTGTGTGCAGACATGCAGTCTCCCTGCTAGATCTCTCCACTGGTTTATGTACTCCATGAGCGCGAGACTAAGAACCCGACCGCCTTACTCAAATGCTGTATTAATAAATGTTCTTTCTTTAATGTACATAACTCAAAAAAGAGCCATTGGCACATGGCGGCACTGGGGATCGACGTACCTTTCGCTTACGAAATTGATAATCTTGACCTCTCTCAACTGATCGACATTACGTCACAGGAGAACCCCCAGCGGTACCTCCAATGGATGACAAGGACGAACGAGGGACTGTCGGAGTCTGATGAGGAGATCCTGAAACTGATATACGCCAAGGAGTGCGAGAAGAGGGACCGCAACCAATGGGACCAGGAGCCAGTTCAACAGAAGAAATTGGCAGCACCAAACGAATCATCAATAAAAAAGATGAAATTGGGAACGACAAAGAATTTAGACAATTATCATAAATATTTGGATAGGGGAATACATCTTGATAATGATATAGATTCGAGTGATTAAATGGGACACAAAGTCGACACTAAAATTACGATGCAGTGGCACAGTCACACACAATTAATTATTCCTTCGTACCTATTATTTTAAGGTGTCCATCGAAACCAGAAGATTGTATGTCGCCATTTTGATGCAATTGAGTTTAAAACTTGGACCCCACTCAATTGCATGAACATGGCGGCGTACTATCGGAGATCGGCGGTACGGCTGCAATTATGAACCATGGGTTTCATACGGCGAAAAGGGTATATACTCGTACTTACAAAATACATCATTCACGTGTCACATTTTGGGTCAAAAATGTAAAGTGACAGCCAGAAAAAATATATATTTTCCGATAGAGCAAACAATTTCTAACATTTTTTACAAATAAACCCAATTTCATCTTGGCATTAATGTCCATGTTATGCTCTCAGCATAAGGGCCCAAGGTCCGCCTTGATCATGATCCAGATTTTAGTAGATCAGATTATTACAGTGGAGCAACTACCATCTGACCTCCGTGACCCAGATACCAGGGAAACCTGACCAGATTGGATCATGGTTCATCCAGTTGCCCGAATGTGAATTATATTCTACTGATGTAAATAACTCAGAAAATAGTCATTGGTACATGGCCGCAGTGGGATTTGAACCCGGTGTGGGATTTTTCTCTTACGAGTCGGCTACCGTAATAATTCGGCCACGGACGCAATTTGGTAAATTTGTTGTTAACGGGCAAGAGGAGCGGAAAGACGCCTAGAGGTAGAAGCCAGAGCCAGAAATAAAGAAATTAAGACTTGCTTCAAGCATAGAGAAAAAAATGTGTGTCTGTGGCTTCGTGCGTTCATAGACTAGCTAGAAGCCGGGCCATAAAATAATTTAAAAAAATCACTTCACGCTTGGCATAAAGTCAGTGATTTTTGCAAATTTGTTTTTATCTTCATTACTTTTTATAAAAAGATAGTGAGTGGCCGTGTGTGTAGTGCTACAATAATTAGTTTAGTGTTGTATCAAGGATTGTTGTATAATTTAAGTGATAATGACAGCGGTACAAGGAGCTCCGGGCAACAAGCCATGGGCTGGAAGGCCGGGACTTCAGCATCAGAACAGCCAGAACGCCCCGAATCTCACCCTAAACAGAACGATAAATTTGTATCCACTAACAAACTACACATTTGGAACGAAAGAACCTCTGTTTGAGAAAGATGCGTCGGTGCCGGCAAGGTTCCAAAGAATGCGCGAGGAGTTCTCCAAAATCGGCATGAGGAGGTTAGTTTTTCTTTAATTTTAACATTTGTGGCATTTTGTGCCAACCTGATGATGATTTGTATTTACATACATTTGTGATATTTTGTCCGGTTCCCGCTAAAATTCATAATGCCAGGGCGAGTGGGTTATCACAGAATATTGTTAAACATTGTGGTATTTTTTTATTTCACCTTGTCGGTTTTAAAGTTTGTTTATAATTCATAGACAAATTGCTAAGTTACTAGCTTTTGTGTGTAACTTCTGTTAAGCATAGGGGAACGAATGTCTGAAATTTTAACAAACATTCATCTTTAAACATTCACATTTCTAATATTGTGAAACCGGGCCCAGACATGTGTCAGTGTGTTGTTTCACAAATCTTTTTTGATCAGTTTTTACAAACATAGTAGACATAATGGAGACAGTATACAGCGTAACAGCGAACTTTGCACCCTTTGATGTACACCAAAAAATCACTACTTGAATGGCAAATACGAAATATTTGTAGAAAATATTAAATACATATACACAAACATACATATTTGCAAATTGGCTCCCACACATAGTTTTTGTGCATCATCATCATCATTTGCCTGCCTTTATCCCATTCATTTAGGGTCGGCACAGTATGTACACATCTTGACACATGTAATAGAAATAGAAATAGGGCTCAGCTTAAGGATGATCCTCTCACAATATTATAAAGTGACTTGATCATTGTTTTGAATGTTTTGGCTCCTTAGGCATTCACTGGGTATTGAGAGCAAGCAGGATATAGTAATGTTTAGATTAGGCTGCTGCTGTTACTATTGTCTTTTAATTATTATTATGCTGATGCATGCAAATCACAACATTTAGTTCTTGTAATGTCTATCCAGTCTATTTTTAAAACAGTTCACTGATGGAGCACTCATTGATTCTGGCAGTTCATTCCATGCACTTACAATCGTATTTGGATACTAATACTTGAATAGTTTTAAGTAATATTAGAAGGGGTGGACTTTAATATTTTCGGAGCTGAGTATTTATAACACGGTATGTAATTGACCCATAGCTGATGGTGTAGTTGTAGAATATGTTGCAGCAAATGAAAGCGTAACTTGCACAATGTGACATTCTCATGAGAGTCCCATGAAATTATTACTGCATCCATAATCATCTCGGTGTCAATATCTCGGTTGCGCTCTCGCGTACGAGGGCCAGGGTCCGTCTTAACCGTGATCTAGGATTTGGCAGAACAGATAATTATAGTGGAGGGGCTGCCATCTGAACTCTGTTAACAGGGGAACCTAGCCAGATTGGATCATGGCTACACATAAAGTTTTTCACATTAAGGTTTCATCACGATGTTTTCCCTCACAGTAAGAGCATCGATTAATATTCAAGTAATGTATGCAATTATCATTATTCGTTATTATATTCTTATATCATTATATCATTTTGGCGTTAATGTCCCGGTTCTGCTCTCGAGAACGAGAGCCCGGGGTCCGCCTTGACCATGGTCCAGGATTTGGCAGGTTAGGTAATTACAGTGGAGCGACTGCCATCTGACCTCCATGACCCTGCTACCAGGGGAACCTGACCAGATTGGACCATGGTTACACATCCAGTCGCCTGAATGTGCAGGTTTCATCACGATGTTTTCCCTCACCGTAAGAGCATCGGTTAGTATTCAACTAATGTACATAACTCAGAAAACAGTCATTGGTACATGGCCGGAGCGGGATTCGAACCCGGGACCTCTGACTTACGAGTCGGATACTGTAACCGCTCGGCCACCGACGCTCTCTAAAAAATAAAGCCTAGTCTAAATAAACTTGGTTCATATTATACTCATTGTTCACAGGTCAGTGGAAGGTGTTCTATTGGTGCACGAGCATGGCTTACCACATGTCTTGCTTCTCCAGCTTGGCACGGCCTTCTTCAAACTGCCTGGTGGAGAACTTAATCCTGGAGAGGTATTGTCCTACTTAAACCTTTAAATATAATTATTTTATTCACAATAATTGTTAAATGAAAACCTGCGAACATAGTGATGACTCCAGGATAAAGGTTTTACTGTGGAGTAAAAGTTATAATGCTTTGAATTTAAAAATAGATATTATTATCATGTTTTTAATTTATAATTAATGATTATAAGTTTAACGGATAAAAATAAAATAATTGTCTCAAATAAATAAAGTCATTAGTAACATCTTTTAATCAGTGTCACTAGAATCGTCATTTGTATTTAAAAGGAAATTATTTAGTTCTGTTTGCTCCATGACATCATAAAAACTACACATAACATCAATTTTATGACAGACGGACGTTGTTACCTTCCACGCTGAATGACTATATCTTTTTTCCAGGATGAGATAGAAGGCTTGAAACGTCTGTTGACAGAGACGCTGGGAAGACAGGACGGTGTCAAGCAGGAGTGGCTTATTGAAGACACAATTGGTGAGCATCTATACCCTTATAGGTTTCAGACCGTGTGGTGTCCGGCAGAGTAGAATAGCACCAACCCCTTACACTCATGGTCATATAAGGCAACTAACGTTTTCAAGATCTAGAGTCTCCGTAGGCTGGGAAACGGGCAGCAGCGATTTCCATTGTAAAACTTACAACACTGCAGTCTCCAACCCGCCTGCCAAGCGTGGAGATAATGGCAATAACCTGTCTTGTGGGAGAGGCTTTAAGACCTGCAGTGGACTTATATGGCTGTGATGATAAATTATCTTTTTTATTTAATTAATTGTTCTTAGTTCAACAAAATTTCTTTAAGAAATAAGTAGCGCCTGTTGTGTCATCTATAACTATGTATTTTTCCTCAAACTTTCATGTGTACAAAAAAAGAAAAAAAAAAAAAAACCTTGGCCAGGATTTAGCAGATAATGTAATTACAGTGGAGCGATTGCCATCTGACCTCCATCACCCAGCCATTAGGGGAACCTGACCATGTTGGATCATGGTTACACATTCAGTCGCCTGAATGTGCAAGTTTCATCACGATGTTTTCTCACGGTTAGCAGAACCCGGGACCCCACCGGGAGTCCACGAGGCCAGCGACGCTCCTTACCACTAGGCCATCGACGCCTAGTCTCACCTACAATGAATTATAATCAACAATTCCTTCCAGGCAACTGGTGGCGCCCGAACTTCGAGCCACCCCAGTACCCCTACATCCCACCGCACATAACCAAGCCCAAGGAGCACAAACGGCTCTTCCTAGTCCAGCTCCAAGACAGAGCCCTGTTCGCTGTACCGAAGAACTACAAACTCGTGGCAGCACCGTTGTTCGAACTGTATGATAATGCTCAGGGCTATGGGCCTATCATCTCGTCCCTGTCCCAGAGCTTGTGCAGATTTAATTTCATATATATGTGAGGGCGGGACGCCTATTCTGACTCGTCAATGTCGATGCAAGGGGCTTTTGTGCGGTTGACCTAGATAGGTAGGTTTGGCTAATCCGCTTATTACATTTAGCTAAATTTAACAAACAATTTAGCAAAATGTAATAAGGGTAGGTGTAACGGCGACCGACAATGTCACATTGACGTTCCAGAATTATTCGTAAAGAATACCTTAGTTAGGGTTAAGATTCAAAAGCCACTCAACAGATGGCGCTTAAATCCTTTTCCATTTCCAAAGGGAAAACGAGGGTAGAAATAAATTAAGTATGTATTTATGTCTACCCCCTTTTTCTGTATAGTAATTATGAAGCGCCATTACGTTGAAAATGGGTTGTATTTCTATTTTAATAGTGAAATTACTAAACACATTGTGAGTATGTTTCATGTAAACTTAAGTGTATTTTGACTAAACTATGAACTGAAAAGGATTCCTGTGTTTTATTTTCACTGTACCTCAAGCAAGAAGACTGTTTTAGTATTTAAGTCTAGTTTTAAGAGCAACTTGGGCGCTGTCCTTATTGACAACGGTCGTGCGATCACGGACGTCGCCCGACCAGTAGGAGACCTCAAAACCACACGTCGTACGCGTATGATCGCACGACCGTTGCAAATTAGGACAGCGCCTTACCCACCGTCTTGTCTGGGGGTCTGAAAAGGACACATTAGCTTTTCTTATTATTATACACGTTAGATTGCCACAAGCTTATCTGATCCAGTGGCCAATACTGGAACTAAGTGACGCCATTTTGAATTGTCATGTCAATGTCAACAGCAATGCTGCAGATAAGTTTGTAACAAATTAATGTGAATCATATTATGAAACGCTACTGGCCTTTTTAGACCCCCTGTTCAGTAGACGGCGGCGGTAGTGAAGCTGACATATTTTATAAAATGGCGTCTGTAGTTCTAGGGGTCTAAAAGACCACGTAGAGTGTTTCATATTATGATTCATATTAGAGTGACACAAACTTGTCTGATCCGGTGGCCAAACCTAAAATTAAGTGAGATCGCTTGCAGGGATAAGGCCCCATTTGCCCACAACTAGTTATATTTTTTATCAGAACTTTTTTGTATTATTATTCTTGTGTGAGCAATAGAGAATTTGTGTATCTATCTAAGTGACGCCATTTTGAATTGTCATGTCAATGGCTACACTGCACCAATATTTTTTTATTTTGTTATGGAATGCTAACACTAGTTGTTACAATAGAAAAACAGTTATGGCATTACATAGCCAATTATAGGCTTCCACTGATGAAAGTGCAATAGATAAAAATAAGTACTTAAAGTTAAGCTAATCAAATAGTTAATGTGACAACAACTTAAGCATACAAATTATGTTTGCTCAACTCAATTAACCAAATCACTTTATAATGTGTCAAAGTAATACTTTTAAGTACACGATTTCTCGCCGATTCACAACGTATATTAAACAATCCAAGGTCAATAATGAATTAATCGAAGCTTGTGTTATAGGTGTTAGTTAACTGATAAACTACTTAACACATTTTTTTTAACTTTGGACAAGACGTTAACCTTTTTGAGTTGCTTGTACAACGACTTGCACTTGTGACATGTTAATATGAAACACTAATATGGCCTATTTAGACCCCCTGATTTTGTTTACTGAACAGCCGGCCTATTGTACAACTCAGTTGGCAAATGAATTTGACATTAGATAATTCTACACGACGTCATCTACGTCAACCAAATTAGAGTAGTGCCCTCTTCTGTATAAAAAATTTTACCATGATTGTGTATAATTAGTCTATGAGAATATAGTACTTTTAAATTAAATAAAAAATAATAATCGTGGACAATTTCACACAGCGCCATCTAGCCCCGAACTAAGCAAAGCTTGTGCTATGGGTGCTAGTGGTACTAGAGATACTTAGCGACGATTATTGGTCCTATTGTAGATTGTCAGCCAACCTGCAGCCCGATCGCGTAACTCTAATTGAACGTCGCCATCTTTAAGCAATAGGATCGCAAAGCTAGATCTCTATCAATTGCAACGGAGCTGCCTTGCTGCGATTGATAGAGAATTGGAGATTGCTAATAATTATTGCTTTGCGAACCTATTGCCTAAAGATGGTGACGTGCAATTCGAGTTAGGCGGTCGGATCCCAGATAATAGATGAAACAACATGGCGGACCGGGGGTGGTACCGCCGATCTCCGATAATACGCCGCCATCTTAATCCCAGCATATGGAATATAGTCACAACATTCAATTCGAATACGTGAAATAGACTGAAATGTACAATTTTGAACGACATGAAGTTAGTTATATTCTATTTTGTTCCGTTTTACTAACATCATTATCACGCTTAGTTTTTATATGATCTTGTTTTATAAATAAATTGAACATTGCAGAATACTTAAGATGCATTAAAAAAACAAAGTACGAAAATAATTTAAAAACATTCTATTATAAAGTCAAATTACAGCATTGTCTTCAATTTAAAAAGTACGATGGTTCAAAATAGTTCAAAATCAAAATGCGAAACGGATCGTTACTATACTCCTCAACACCCCATTCTTTTCGTTCATTCGGACCGATACTGATTTTGGCGGTACGGATTCTGTGACGTCATTCCACAGGGTGGGGTCAAGATAGCGGCGTTACCACCCCGGACCAATCCCGTTGCGGCATTTGACATATACGTTGGCGCCCTTTTCTGTAAGAATTTATGACCATGATTGTGTCTAATTATTTTATGAAAATATAGAAGAAAGTAATCGTCTACCTTTTAGATTTGCTATATATCGCCAATTTATGTTTGTTTAATAACAGGAGATTGTAGTGCGAATGTCAGAATGACTGGTTGTCTGTGAGATTGGCCTGTGAAAGATTCAAAAATTGCTATTTATCATAAATTACTCTATCTATTGTTAAAAACCGCATTAAAATTCGTAGTTTAAAAGATCTAAATGTACATACATACCGAGGGAGATCCCACAATCTAAGTCATAGACTAGTTTTGTCAAAACTAAGGAAATACTTTGTAGCGAGAGTTTTGAAAACTTTATTTTAGTATACCGACATAAGTACAATTATGTCATGTTTCTGGCTGTTTGTTAGTGTTTAGATAAATGCACAACGCTTTCTCTTATATCCTGAACACGATCTGCTGTAAAATTAATGTCTTAATTTCTGTCAAGGAAGATATCGCTTGTAGCAATAAGGCCGCCTTTGCTCATATGTGTTCCTTGTAAGTGATATAGTGATATTTAATGAGTATACAAGTGTTTATCTATTCTATCTATATACATACATACAGAGAGAGACGACGGGAAGCGACTTTGATGTATACCATATCATTCTGATCTCAGGTTGGCTGGTTATCTTCTAGTTTAGTGTAAAACTACATACCTAGGGTTTTTTTTAATGTGTAGCGGCTATCTTTAACAACATATTTATTTGATGTATATTTTGAAATGAAAAATTTATACATGAATTAAATAATATGAAGATTATGGCGTGGCTGGTCAAGAAAAAAACCACGACCATGAATACCATGGTAGCGAAAATGTATCAATGAGCAAATATGTATCAATGAGCTGTTTTCCAGAACAGCCTTTCAAAAATTCACACAGATAGCGCTCTCCAACGACTCAAATATTATTTTAATCTTTTGACTATATCGGGCTATTGTTGCAGTTATATGGCAAATCATGTGTGACTGTCATCATTCATTGCTTCAAAACAAATTAATCCGGCTTAAAATACTAGTTAATATGTAATATTTGCTGAAGTGCTACCCTGCTAACCTAAAGTTACACAGCTTTATCTTCCGGTCAACCAGAAATCGAATGATAAAAGTTATAAAGTTTAGCCCTCAAGGAGTACTGACGTTAAAAAACCGTTAAAGTTATAGATCTCAAAAGAATTGAATTGAAATAATGATAAATATTAATACCATACAGCCAAGAGATTATGTTAATGTCGTCAGTGGTTAGAACGCGCCACCTATTATTAGTTGAGGGAAGCGAGCCTTGAAAACATTCATTTTTTCATAAATTTTCACAGAACAACGTCACAGACAACCAGCCATTCTGACGTTCATGAATCTAGTCAAAAATGTAGACATCAATTAATGTAAATGAAATATCTAAACAGTTAAATACAATAATGAAATGTACATAATTCCTGCTGGTGCTCTTGTGAAAGGCACAACCAATGTTTGCTGTGATATTTCACCTCTGTGATATGATATAAATCATGATTTAGGAAAGAATTTTAAACATTTGTTTTTATAGTATTTCCTATACAGGTTAGACCGAATGTCTGTAAGTTTGAAGCGCATACTACAAACTTGCTTCCTTTTACGCGACGGAACCCATACACGAGTTAGTCCACCGACGCATTCATGTGCGCAAGCGAATCTGCTGATATGGATGCAAGTATAAAATCTCGCTATACCTAGTTTGAACGATACAGATATTACGCAAATTCGCTACCGCGTGCGCGAAGGTGGACTTACGGGCTCTTGATATCTGAAAAAAAAAAGATTTTGCTATCGCTTAGTGCTTGCCATTAATTTGCATTGCTCCATTCGCGCACGTTTCGAAAGCGAGTGAGATGGCACATTATAAGCGATAAAAATTGCGTTCAATTTGAGTTGGGTGGTCGGGCCCCTGGTTTAAAAACGTGGTTTCTGGCCGTTTGACCAGCAATGGTACCGCCTAGCTCCTCTAGGTCGCCGCCATTTTGATGCAAATGAGTTT
This sequence comes from Blastobasis adustella, assembly GCA_907269095.1. NCBI lineage: Eukaryota > Metazoa > Arthropoda > Insecta > Lepidoptera > Blastobasidae > Blastobasis > Blastobasis adustella. Next base: position 9,812,522 of record OU026140.1, read on the forward strand.
AAACCAATCGCAGCAAGACAGCTTTGAGTTTGGCTTGCTGCGATTGGTCCACACTCAATTGCATCAAAATGGCGGCGTGCTATCGGAGATCGGCGGTACAACTTCTGGGCTATGCTCGAGTTCTTAAGTACGTTTATCGGACATAGCTAGCAATATCAATGAGCCGTTTTAGGACGCAGCTTCCAAAAAAATCCGATAAATGACTGAATATGAATTAATAACTTCATAAATTAATCAGCCCTAAGTAAATTATATAATTCGACGACAGAAACATAAATAAAAAGTTGTAAAGGCCCTGTTTGCTGCCGCATAACATAAAAAAAAAGAAAAATAATGAAATAATTCACCCTTATGCAGAGTCATCCAACAGAATTTTTTGGAAACTGCCTAATAAATCTGTTCATTGACAATGTACAACGTGTAGTCATGTCTATGTCACACTCACTTTATATAATAACAATATGCTACGCTAATAATTTTTTTTACTATGCCGGAAACTTACAGTTAGTACATACGTACAAGTTTGCCGCCATAGTACCTCCACTATGTAGGTATGTACAGTTACTAAATATCTGTTGTTATTTTAATAGCTTATAACAACGTTACCATTAGGCGTACATATTTAATATACCTAATAGTAAAAAAAGGTAAGAATTGTTTGCTCTGTCGGAAAATAAATATTTTTTTCTGAACGGCAGTTTTACATTTTTGGAACCAAAAATGTAACGTGAATGTTGTATTTTGTATGTTATACTCATTCGGCCGCATATGAAACAGATGGTTCGTAACTGCTTTCGATGGAAGAATTATTTTTCATTGCATGTAAATATCATTTCTTCATAGACAAATCTCTCGAACTTGCATATACCAGAGAGTTTCTAGATCAAATGAGCTATAGAAATACATCCGGGGTTTACTAAGGCGCACACTGAAAACCAGCGCCATGGCGTCAACCGTGGCTTATGCTGAGTTTGGCCCCGTTGCACGTCTCCTTATGGCACAGGTAACGAAGTAACGATAGCATTGTCCCTTGTTTCTTGTCTACTATAATATGCCATCAACTTTTCTGGAAGTAAGCTGCGAGCCAGTTCTGTTGTACCTACGCATCGAGGATATCAAACGGCGGGAAAGAACTTCAATACTTTCACACATATCAATTTATTTGCTTTAAACAAGACAAAATATTCACGAACACAAATTACAACAATTTGAAAAATATTCTGTTTAGCGGGAAAATAATTCCACACAAACACTTTCATAAATATAAACAGGAAAGTTTGAATTTGATAATGACATATTTAGGTATTCAGCCTACATTCCGCTGCGCCTGGGGGATTTTAAAATAAAAGTGTTGCACAATTGTTAAAATGTTATTTTGCAATTGTAATGAAAATTGTATGGGAAATGCTGTAAAATAAAGTATTTTTTTTAATATTACAGAATGGCGTGAAAGAAGTTTATCCTAAAACAACTGTTTTCGAATATATAATTAAAACATTTCGCTACGCTTTCGAATAATAGCCTTGGCGTCCGTCACATCGCAGATAACGCAGACGCGCAGACCGGCAAATTACGTGGGGAACAAATGTCTGGCCATGCCACCCCCGACAGGCACGGGAAGGAGAGGTCGGCCAAAGAAGCGATGGCTTGATGTCGTCAAGAATGATAAGCGTGCCAACAAGGATGCCGAAGACCGAGCGAAGTGGGCCAGAAAGAGTAGGAACTAGGAATGCGGACCCCGGGCCCTCACGTACCGTGGGGGAGCGCAACCGGGACATCATGCCGAGATGATGATGATAAATTGAAACATTTCGTTATGAGTGTAGAAACAGTTTCTTAAAGGAGGTCCGGGCAACCCAGCCTATGTGACCAATAACATTGAGATATATGTCAATAGAAAGGATTTTTCATTTTCTACAACTTTTGCTATGGCTACAACTCTCGAATCGCTGTGAGTAAATAGTTATGGTGAATTATAGTAAGCATCATTTTGACAATAACTTTTATCCCACAGCGATTCGAGAATTGTTGGCATAGCAAAAGTTGTAGAAAATGATAAATCTTTTCCAATGACATATCGCTCAACATTACTGGTCATATAGGCTGGGGTCCATACATTTCTGCCGGTCGTCCTTTACGCGAGGTCAATGTCCACTTTATAGTGGTAGGTAGTTGCGAAGGAAAAATTAATTGGGACTGACTTCAATGCTTCGTAATTTTAGTGTCGACTTGTGCGCCGTTTATTCACTTGATTCTATATCATTATGAATTTCTATTCCCCTATTCAAATAGTTCTTCAATTGTTCTAAATCCGTTTCAGTTCCCAATTTCATCTTTTTCATGTGCGAATCCGGCGCTGCCCCCAATTTCATCTTCTGTTGAACTGGCTCCTGGTCCCATTGGTTGCGGTCCCTCTTCTCGCACTCCTTGGCGTATATCAGCTTCAGGATCTCCTCATCAGACTCCGACAGTCCCTCGCCTGTCCTCGCCATCCATTGGAGGTATCGCTGGGGGTTCTCCTGTGACGTAATGTCGATCAGTTGAGAGAGGTCAAGAATTTCAATTTCGTAAGCGAAAGGTACCGAGGTCGGTCCCCAGTGCAAAAGACTCTTTTCTGAGTTACGTAATTGAACACCCGATGTTCTTACGGTGAGGAAAAATATCGTAATAAAACCTGCACATTCAGGCGACCGAATGTGTAACCTCTCTTCTCATCTGGTTAGGTTCCTTGGGTCACTTAGTTCCCCTCTCACAAAGGTCAGATGGATTGACTTGACGCCAATATTTCTGTAGAGGTAAAGAATTTCAGATGGATACCAGTAGTAGCCAGACAGTTGTATATTTCACTATGCCCTCGTACTAAACTTAGATGTTAATATTATGTGCTTAGGCGACGCAAAGTTTACGTCTAAATGATTTAATATAATATTCCTAACAAGAAAAGCATTGCACCAACACCTTTGATGACGTGGCTGAACCACTTAGGTAACATCCGGTCTGCCACGCAGAGGTCCCGGGGTCGATTCAGGCTGGGCAGAAATTGAAATGATTGAATGGTAGGCAGGTTGCAGATCGCAGTGTAATTAAAACAATGGAAAAAGCTGCAGCCCATTTTCCAGCCTATGGAGACTTAGAATCTTTTGCCCGATTGTTGGTGCTATTCTACTCTGTCGGACACCACATGGCCAATGCTCCACATTGCACAACATTGCGCCATGCTCGCGGGGTTCTTACCTGCACTATGTCGACCGACATTTTATGCTTGGGCAAGTCGGGGGCGAGCATGTAGTCCGGAGGAGCATGCGTGGCGCTCATGAAGTCGTAGGGGAGGGAGCGGATCCAGGCGTCCTCGGGCGCCTTCTCCAGAAGGAATTCTTTACCTGCACATTGAGCATTTTGTTACGAACTTCAAAGGTTTGGGACAGCATGACAATTAAAGCAAATATTACCTACATCTTGACCAAAACCTATGTTAAACCTCACCACGACAGAGGTGACCTGTCGATTGTATCGCTTGTTCTACGTTTTATGTAGCAACACCGGAAGGATGAAGTAGTCTAGTATTCTTTGACAGAATCACAGACAACAGACTAGACACAAGTCACAAATATTCCCTGTTCGCTCGCTCTACAATGATTATGAATCTTGCTATCCCGTTTTTTCATCCATTGGAATAAGTTTACGGAAAATGACACGCGCAATGTTTTGAACGTTCGACATATTGCGAGGGCCTAACGACCTGACGTTTCTTTTGAAACATCAGTGTAAATTTTATAATTTCCTAATAAAATTTAAATCAAACCATTTAAAAGATGGTGTAATTTAGTGCACATTTATGTGAAAGCGCAAAGTATTGAAATACAAATGGATTATCTTTTCATCGGTAAGTAATTTCATTCGTGGTCACGGCGAGCGGGAATCAATTTTAGAAATTGTAATAAAAATAAGCATCGTAATAGTGTCATCATCATCATCACAGCCCGTAACAGTCCACTGCAGGACTTAGGGCCTCTCCCACGAAAGGGGAGGTTATTGCCGTAATCTCCACGCTTGGCAGGCGGGTTGGAGATCGCAGTGTTTAAATATAACAATGGAAAATGCTGCTGCCCATTTTCCAGACTACGGAGACTCTTGATCTTTTGCCTCGTAAACATTAGTCGCCTTGTACGACACCCACGAGTGTAAGGGGTTGGTGCTATTCTACTCTGCCGGACACCACACGACCTAGTGTGAATTTGCAATAATTGAAACACACGTGATGGAGTTGTTGTTAGGGACATGTGAGTTTCTTTATATGCAGAATTCCGCAGCGACACCTCAGGTACCGCGTCGCTGCCGCACCGCGTCGTGTGAATCATTAGGGTGTATCTACTGTAGATGTGTATGATGGGGTGAAAAATAGGCTTGACATTATCTCAGTGCATGATGACTTGTCGCGGTCATACAGGTTGAACACCACGCGCCCTCAATCCACAAGCATCCAGTGCCAGAATCCACTAGGGGATCGAATAACACTCTGTCTGGATTACACGTGTTGTAATCCGCTATTGGCTTAAGTGGATCCCGAAATTGATGCTGATCTCGACATAACATTAAGAGAGATGCACGGGTCTCGCAGCTTGCACTCAACAATCTCTGCCTATCCCTACTGGTGGGTGTATATATTTGTGGATCACCGTAAACTCTAAAGTGCTCTTGGATCCACGGGTGGAGTCTATCGGTATATTTTGTAAATTAGATAGCCAGGTATTTGACCGCCATTTCACTTTTATTATGTAAGTCTAGCCAGGAAATTGACCGCCATCTCACCTGGTGGTAAGTGACGATGCGGCCGAAGATGGAGCATGCGTGTCTGGGAACTGCCTATTCACTCTAGCCTTGAATGAAGGCATATAGATTAAAATGAACACACTTTCATGCTACATGTTCCATTCCTTAGCGGTATGAATTATAAAGGTTACCTATACCAAAGCGGCTCGAACAAAGCGTTTGCCAGGATCGCGTTTCTCTATGGCGGAAAGTGGAGTAGTAGTATTCTAGGATCCGCTGAAACCAATGATGGCTCGATCACAGTATACTCCATGGTCATTCGAATCGAGATTCAGCCAGCCAGAGCAGTGGTTCCTAGTGGATTGAGGGGCTAAACGCTCAGCTGTATCTGACTAAGAATAAGGTTGTTACCACTTTGGATATTGTCCCAGTTCACGGTGACGTAGTAGTCGCGGTCGTACCGGTTGGACATCATCGGCACCCCCGCCACGCGCAGCAGGTTGTTCAGCGTGTGCGAGACGAACGACGGCGACTCGGCCGCGAACTTCAGCACGTTCAGAGACTGGAACGTGTAGGTAGGTTGTAATAATAGCATTGTTGATGTCAGTATCAATAACTTAACCAGAAGATATCAGGAAACCCAACTTACATTTTCCAAACTGCTGAAACCGCATCAGAATTTTCCTACGTGAGGTTCGATCGATGCCAGGCCCGCTTTCTCCTTTAGTTCGCCAGTCTTCGGCAACTCGCCATAAGCAGTTGGGTCTCGCTCCGACTCGGCGATGTCAATCCAATCGTCGACGAAAAATATAGAAGGACAAAAACTATTCTGTCTATAGTTGCTAAGCTTGAGGATACTCCAAGTGCAAGTACCTACCTGATTGGCCTTCAACCCCAAGTGCGGTACACCATCGTCGTTGCTGTCGTCAGTGAACAATATGTAGTTCTTCGGCACCAAGTAGTCTCTTCTGAGGTCCACCTTCTTGAAGACCACGCACGTCAAACTCATGATCTCGACCATGCCCGCCATCAAGTTTGAGAGAGCTTCGGGAAGGACTCCGTTCGGGTTTGCTGTTGACAGATTATGGCTATATATGGGCTATTCTCAAGCCCTTTAATACTTAATATCATTAACAAACCTGTGCACACCGGGTGCATGTACCCAATGGCACGCCTGATGTACACAGCTACCTACCCTCATTCTTTTTCGCGAACTCATTTAACCACTCTCAATATCAAATACTTGGCTTCACCAGAGGCTTTCGAGGGCAGGTAGAGGTTTTACCCGGTAAGAGTCCGGCACTACCTGGGTCCTGTTTCCAGGTGTACATGACGGATTTCCCCTGCCTAACTATTAAAAAAAAAACCTTTAGCCCGTAATTCGTTTAAGGATGTTAACTTTCAATTATGCTCGTATGTCTTTTGAATCGTATGTCTTTTGAATGGTTTTGATTGAATATGAACGGGTTGGCTAAAGAGTAGTGATGATATTTAAGGCCAAATTATGTCCGGCTGACTTTTGTATATTTTCAGACCCATTTGCTTGATGACGGTGTCGCACGAGCGACTAATGTTTGACGAGGCGGACCAGCTAGGCCTTCCGTTGACCAGGAAATGGGAGCAATAGGTATAACATGAGAAATGCAACATGAACAGAAAGAAGAAGTAGGTATGCAGAAATACTTCTTTTTTGCAGAAGTATTTTAAAACAGACCTAATACAACCACACCACGCACCAACCCCAGGGCGTAGGTAAAGAATAGCTCAGCCTATTCAAATTAGGACGGTAGATACGTTTTCTGTTGTGATAGTAGGTAGGTTGTTGCAAAAACATTGCTACCTCCAACTCGCCAGCTTAGCGTGAGATGGTAAAACTGTCCACTTACATGGAATTTACTCAATTCCACGGGCTCCAGTTTATGCTGATGGAGGCTTACTCACCATGCTGTATTGGCAGACTTTCGCTGAAATCGTACATGATCATGCCCAGAGGCCAGACCCGCTTGTCGTAGTACCGCTCGTTCTCCGGACTGAGCGCGGTCGAGCCCCCGGGGCCGGAGCGGCGCGCGCCCAGCAGCGGCGGCGGCACGCTGTCCAGACTCGCGCACTCCTTGTGGTAGTGCGTGTTTATGAAGTTGCGGTCTTCCACTGACAGGAGAGTGCTGGACGTGTTGTCCGCCTTCTATTATGGATCATGGAGAGAGATAAGTATTTTATTACTAATAAAACTAGTGCCTCGGTGGTCACGGCCACGGAGGTGAGATATACAAATCTTGGATCATGGCTAAGGCGGACGCCGGGCACTTGCGCGTGACAGCTAAATAAAACAAGGAATATTGACGCCAAGATGACACCAGAACAATCTAAACTTCAAATAAATATCCGGCTTTCTATCTTCGAAGACCCTTTGATTTCTTTGATCACATTCAGTTTGATGAGTGTCGTCGTTCAACTCCGCATTTAACACTACAGTCTGCGATGCTATCGCACATCATAAAGCGTAGGAGTATATTACACGCAAAATAGGTCAAGCTGGGTCATCCTCGAGCCAGATACACTCGAGGAGATTCGAAGTGGCTCTTCATTGTCTGTCGTTAGAGATTAATTTCTTTGGTCACGTTACTCTAGTCATCGACGGTATCTAAATATGCACATCGGCTAAAGTTCGGGTTTGGTTTTACTCAGAGACGACACTCTACAAAGCCGAACTAGCCGATAGGCATTTCTGTACCGTCTACATTCTCTACAGTGAATGTAAGTTATGTAGAGTCATCATTATCATCTTGGCGTTACTGTCCCGGTTCTCGCGCACAAAGGCCCGGGGTCCGCCTTGACCATGATCCAGGATTTGGCAGATCTGGTAAAATTAAAGTGGAGCGACTGGTATCTGACCTCCATGATCCTGCTACCAGGGGCACCTGACCCGATTGGATCATTGTTACACATTCAGTCGCCTAAATGTGTAGGTTTCATCACGATGTTTGCCCTCACCGTAAGACGGCTGTATCTGATGAAGAGTATTTACCTGGGCTTGAAATTTTTGCTCCAAATCGAAGCTGTTGACCGGGGCTAAAAAGAAATTCATGAGTTATTGATTGGGTTGAAATGTATAGATGTTTAGCGTTTCAGTAGGTTGCTGTGGGTTGGGTTAGGTTAGGTTAGTGGTACCAGGTGTTGTGGTCATGTCTCGCAGCCTGGGGCCGGGCCGGAGGCCTTACCTTCATTGGCTGGGCCACAAGGAAGGACAACCTCTCTAAACTACCCAACAGGTGAAGTTGTAAAAACCGGGGGGGTTTTGGGCAGCCCTACTTTAAACCCTGTATGTTAAGTCCCGGGGACCCCGGAATGAGCGTCACCCGGGGGTTCTCACGCTTGCATCGGCTCTACTCGTGGGAATCAAATGTCTTTGAATTTATCTTATAAAAATAAAACTACTGGTGAGCCTGAGAAAGGCGGTGATGATGTAGTGCCCGTGAAGGGTGGCGCAGATGTCGAGCCCGCGAAGGGCGGCGCAGATGTAGAGCCCGCGAACGGTGGTGTCACCACGCGAAGTAGGAGCAGGTCTTGCTGCTCGCCCTTAGTGGTGCTGGAGCGGCCACCGCCCCAGGCGTTAAATAAACTTGGTACTGTAGAGTCAGATTTCGACTCACAGTCCATCACGTCAGTCGCTACCGGGAACAGCATGGCGCAGTTCTCCCGGGAGCATCGATATGAAAAAGATGCGACCAGCAATGTTAGTAGCGTGTCTCGGTCGTTTGCTATACAGCCTGGAATAAGCTCTGCTGACCCCTTTGTAAAGGACGGTCGCAGCGCAAACACAGACGGTGTTGGCGAGGTGATTTTTACTGATGCATCCGATATGGACATCGTAACTGAGGGGGAGGTAGAAAGTCGTGGTAATCCTACCCGAAGTCCAACCACGCCTAAGAGTCAGTGGGCCAATAGAGCCAGTAATGAGAGGCGTGAGTTGCGTCGTGAAGGCCGCCGCATTTATGAAAAGCGGACTGAGTCACCACGTGCACAACTCAAGACGGCGGCCACCAGGGCATCGTCGGAATCGGAGGCCAGCCAGCGTAGGCATAGTGGGTTGGTAATGCTATCGTCCCCGAAGAGGTGCTCACCGCCCAAGACTTTCCGGAAGCGCCAGCTCCCGAAAAGCGACCTAGCTATGAGCGATGCCGGGTCGAGTGAGGACTCAGCGTCAGCCCCTAAGGCAAAGCCTAGGAGACTGCACGGTGCGGCTGGCTTTTCGGGCAAATCAGACTCGGGTAAGGAGCGACCATCGGCGACACCCAGCCCAGCGACGGCACGCAGATGTCGAGGCCAACCCCCGACCGCTTTCGAGTTCACAGTTCAAACAAAGAACGCCCTCGAAAAACAATTAGAAGAGGAAATTTACGATATGGGTGAAAAGGCCCGTAGAGACTGGCAAGCGCAAGCAGCGCGGGTGGCTGCCGGCGGACCTCCCCTCACAGTGATCGAGTTAACCGGTCGGGTGAAAACCGCAGCCAACTCGATAGAGACAGTTGCCCTGAAATCAAAACACCTAAAGGGTACCTCCGTTCGCAGCCTCAAAGAAGCTGTTGCCTGTATGCGGGATGCTGCAGATATGCTAGATGGTCGGACCGCCACTGAGGAGGTGAAAATACTGCGGGCGGAAAACCAGCGTCTCTACTCGGAACTCTCCGAACTCCGTAAGGAAGTTAAGCAGCTCAAATTAGATAGGAGGGCAGGAGAAAAAACCGTCCCTACCCCTATAGCCCCTGCTTCTCAACTTCAGGCTGGCGACCTGGAGCAGATATGCCGAGTCCTCATGTCCCAGGTGGGGGATATGATGAACGCCAGGTTGGAAGCGCTCCAAGACCGGCTCTTGCCGGAAAAGCGCATCCGGCCTCCATTGGCCTTCGATGAAGTGGTTACGGCAGCCCAGCAACAGCAAGCTGTGGCGGAGGAGAATCCAAATATGAACAACGCGGCCTTCTTTCCTCCTCTCCCATCACTTGGAATTATGGAGAAAAGCAGGATGGCGAAAAGTGGTCGGAAATCGCAGCCAAGTGTTTCTTCGGCTCAAGTATCGCAGCCGGCGCAATCCCTTAATTCTACTCCGATGAGACCTGCCCCTACGGAACCGTGGACAATGGTCACCACGAGGAAAAAGAGAAAAAGGGCAGCGGAGTCTGCAACGAGTAACACCCCGAAGCAGACCAAATCCAGTATGGCAAAAAAGAAGCCCAAGCTGCGTCCACCGCGCTCATCGGCGGTGCTATTGACGCTGCAGCCTGAGGTGAAGGACAGGGTAACTTACGGGGATATCCTCCGAGAGGCTAAATCTAAACTCAATTTGTCCGAGCTCGAGATCACGGCTCTCAAGTTCAGGAAAGCGGCAACTGGCGCGACTCTCATAGAGGTGCCTGGTGCCACTAGCTCGGAGAAGGCAGATAATCTAGCCAAAAGATTAACCGAGATATTAGACCTCGGTGTGGCTCGGGTATCTAGACCAGTTAAGACCGCTGAGTTACGCATCTCCGGGCTAGACGAGTCGGTGTCTGTGGGGGAGGTCTCGGCCGCTGTAGCCCGATACGGGGGATGTCCGACAGAGGTCGTGAAAACCGGAGAAATTCGGTGGGGTCTCAACGGGATGGGTACGGTTTGGCTTCGCTGCTCAGTCAGTGCAGCTAAAAAGCTGGCGGATAAAGGCCGGATACTAGTTGGATGGGTATCCGCCGCTATAAAACTGCTAGAAGCCCGCCCGCTACGCTGTTACCGCTGCTTGGAAACAGGCCACGTGCGGGAGCGGTGCAGTTGTGCAGAAGACCGCAGTGGGCTGTGCTACCAATGCGGAGAGCCGGGGCGGGGCATAGAGCGGGCCAATGTATGAATGCGGCTCATTGTACACTCTGCGCCAAAGCTGGGACAACGGCCAATCATAGGCTTGGGAGCGCCTCTTGCTCTGCACCAAAAAATAGGAGGAAAACTGTCGCTGAATCCGTGACTCAGCAACTGACCCACGCCAATGTGCCTGCTGTTCGGGCCATGGAAGAGAGGGCTGTAGAAATGGAGGAGCAATAATGGCCCTTCAATTCCTGCAAGCGAATCTCAACCACTGCGCTGCAGCTCAGGACTTGTCTTATCAAGTCATGGCACAGTGGTCGATTCATGTTGGAGTGTTCGCAGAACATTACTACCTCCCTCCCGGTGGTAACTGGGTAGAAGACGACCTGGGACTAGTGGCTATTACTTCCCAGAGTAACAACGGTGCACCTTCGTTCACACGACATGTCAGAGGGCAAGGCTACGTGGCAGTATGGCTGGGCAATCTTGTGGTCTTGGGAGTATATTTCTCTCCGAACCGCGCTCTCGAGGAATTCGAAAGGTACTTGGACGAGATTGGGCGCTTTATTCGTCTGTGTTGCCCGCAAAAAGTGCTTGTTGCTGGAGAGCTGAATGCCAAGTCAATGGCTTGGGGTTGCCCTACGACAAATGCTCCAGGGGAGGTACTGGAGGAGTGGGCCACCGCCACGGGTCTCTCGATCCTCAATACAGGATCGGTTGACACGTGTGTGTGACGACAAGGCGGCTCAATAGTAGACGTTACGTTCGCGAGCACCGCTCTAGCAATCCGTGTCCGGGACTGGGCTGTATTGGATGACGTCGAGACAATGTCGGATCACCGGTATATCCGGTTTAACGTCTCCGCTCCCTCTACAACAAACCCGAGTAGCCCAAACCAAACTCCCCCACGAGAGGTTGGCCCGAGGTGGGTTTTGAAGTGCCTGGACAAGGACTCTTTGGACGCCGCGGCCGTTGTACAGGCCTGGCTCCCTGTGCCGGACGGCCCAGTGGAGGTCGACACCGAAGAGGATTGGTTTAGGGAGGCCATGTCGAATATTTCGGCGATGCCCCGAGCCAGACCACGCCCTCCGAGACGATGGGTGTACTGGTGGTCCAATGAAATTGCGCTGGTGCGAGATGTATGCACCGTTGCGAGACGCCACTACACCCACTACCGGCGCAGGCGCCGTCGCGAGGAAGCCGCTGAAGATGCTCTTTATGCCGCCTACAAGGAAGCTAAAAAAGCCCTTAATATAGCCATCCAAGAGGCCAAAGCACTCAAGCGCAAGGAGATGCTCGCGACCCTCAACGACGATCCATGGGGCCGCCCGTATAAGAAGGTGAGAGCAAAACTCCGTCCTTGGGCACCACCGGTTACTCAGAGCCTCCAGCCAGAACTGGTGGCTGAGATAGTGGCGACACTCTTCCCCCAGCGGAATGAACACCCCTCTACGCTTTCGGAAGAAGCACCAGGTGGCTCGGCTCCTGAAATCTCGGAGGGAGAGATGGACGTTCTTATTCACCGGCTTAAGAGTAGGAACACCGCTCCAGGCCCAGATGGCATCCCCGGGCGAGCGCTGGCTCTAGCGCTTAACGAGTTAGAGCCGAGACTCAAGCGATTGTTTAATGCCTGCCTTGCCCAGGCTAAAGTACCGTCCGCTTGGAAAATAGGCAAACTGGTGCTTATTCCAAAGGAGGGAAGGCCAGCGGAAACTGCGTTTGGCAATAGACCAATCGTTCTGCTTGACGAGATCGGGAAGTTGTTTGAAAGTGTGCTTGCAGACCGTCTCGTCAAGCCCCTGGAAACAGTGGGTCCCGACCTCTCTGACAACCAGTTCGGGTTTAGAAGAGGTCGGTCAACAATAGACGCGTTGCTGCGAGTCAAGGAGTTGGCTCAAGAAGCAGTTGTCCAGGCTGAGGTTGTAGTAGCAGTGTCTCTAGACATCGCCAATGCCTTCAACACCCTCCCTTGGAGCTGCATCAGGGAAGGGCTTGAATACCATGGGGTGCCTCTCTACCTGCGCCGGGTGATAGAATCCTATCTCACCGAGAGACACGTCATCTTCCCGGGCCAGAACGAGTGGGGACGCTGGCCAATGACATGCGGCGTTCCGCAGGGGTCAGTCCTCGGGCCGCTCCTGTGGAATATAGGGTATGATTGGGTCCTCCGTGGAGCCAATCTTCAGTATGTCTCGGTCACGTGTTACGTAGATGACACTCTTGTTACCGCCAGCGGACGGACATATCGGGAGGCAATTCTGCTAGCGACAGCTGGGGTCGCCCAAGTCGTTACTCGAATACGGCTCCTGGGCTTGGAGGTTGCACTGCACAAGTCCGAGGCCATAGCATTCCATGGGCCAAGGAATGCACCTCCGCCCGGCGCTGCTATCATCATTGGGGGGACCCGCATTAATTTATTGGCCTCTATGCGGTACCTAGGCCTAACACTAGACGGACGATTTACCTTTAGGGAGCATTTTCGCCGTCTTGTCCCCAAGCTGATCAAAACTTCAGAGGCCTTAGGTGAATTTCTTCCAAATCTAGCGGGACCGGACGGATCATGCCGTCATCTGTATACGGGAGTAGTGCGATCCATGGCGATGTACGGGGCACCCGTATGGCATGACACCCTAACCGCCAAAAGTGGACCCTCTTGCGGAGGCCGCAGCGGGTCATGGCGGTCAGAGTAATAAGAGGATACCGCACTTTATCATTCTCGGCGGCGTGCGTGCTGGCAGGAACCCCGCCCTGGGAATTAGAGGCGGAGGTCCTCGCTGGCGTTTACCACTGGCGCTTGGAGGCGCGCGACAGAGGGGACTTATTGGCGCACAAAGAAGTGCAGGCGCACCGAGAGGCTCTAAACAGTGCATTGATGGTGGTATGGGAGCAGACGCTTCAAGCGCCATTTGCTGGACAGCATACTGTCGACGCCATTCGGCCTGTGCTAAAGCACTGGGTCGAACGAAAAGAGGGAGCCCTCTCTTACAGGCTAGTGCAGGTGCTCTCATCACATGGGTGTTTCGGAGAGTACCTGCATAAAGTGGCACGTAGAGAGGAGACGACAGCATGCCATGCGTGTAGTTGCGCCGTAGATACGGCGCAGCACACGTTGGAAGAGTGCCCCGCCTGGACGGAGCAACGCGCGACGCTTATCGCAGCAGTGGGGGCTGACCTCTCGTTGCCAGCTGTGGTGAAAGCCATGGTTGACAGCAAGACGTCATGGAAGGCCATGCTCTCCTTCTGCGAGGCCGTGATATTGCAGAAGGAAGCGGCGGAGAGGGCGATGGAGGATGACATTCTCTCGGACCCGATCCGCCGCCGGAGAACTGGGCGAAGGCGGCGCGATCATGCGCGCTACCTACCCCCATAACGAGACCTCGGACGACAGACTTTTGTCGTCCACGTGAGAGGCCCGAGTAGGCGGTTCGGCATGTCGAAATGTCCCGGCACGCCACCGCATCGAGCTGGTTTGAGAGCGGACCAAAAGTTCACTCCCCGAGTTCGGTTGCCCAAGCAAGCACCCGCTGGCCATGGTTGCGGACGAATGCAGATGCATCCTGGGACTACGGCCTCTGCGGTAGAGGGCACCTTGGGGTTTTAGCGGGTAGTTCGGCCCTTATGACCGGGAGCCCCGCATAACCCGCTCGCTCCCCTGGCGGGCGGGTACGCGTAAATGCGTTTCCCCAAGTAAAAAAAAAAAAAAAGGTTTGTTTAGTGGAGTGGCTAGGGGACGTCATGTCATGATGAAATTTGGTTAGGGAAAAGTCGATTCACCGTAGCCTCGTCCGTCTGTCAGCAGGGGGGCCGCGAGCAGGTAAGGTCAACGTGACCTGGTGGTGGAGCCCTACCCGTAACCCACGTAACAACAGGGCGTCAAGTGTTTAGAACACAATCGTTCTGATTCAATCTCCCGTAGTTAATTGCGTCATGTGAAGGTACTATCTATTTCTCCTAGGATAATTACTTGGCTCTATTTTTGATTCGCTTGCATCGAATCAAACGGTTTTTAATTATGATTTTCGGCATAAAAATTCATGGTTTTTAAAATCACTTTGGCAACACGGCAAATCAAAACATCGAAATAATTTTTAATGCCGAAATTCAAAGACGAAAACCGCTCGAATCGAGGGGTGCGATTGAAAAATAGGGCCCCAGTTCTCTATTTATTCGCCACTTCTTCGTCTTAACGTGCCAATCTTTCATGGATTTTGTTGACGAGCATCCAGAATAATTCATCCCTATTATTGCCTTTTTGCTTAGTGATGCAATGTCAAACCCAGTTTTAAGTTATTCCTTGGTTCTTGGGCACATAGAAGGTCCACTAGATACAAAAATGTAGACTGTTCTCCCTCTACCGTCACTACCTATATCAAAATGTTATTCACCCACGTTATTTTTCTTCTTCCATAGTCTCTGTCTGCCTCACCTGTGGGACGCAGGCGTGACCTTTGTGTGTGTATGTATGTATTTTTATTCTTTCCCTATCCTCATTAGCTTTTTTACTGCGCTGCTCTAGGGCAGTGAGCTTGCAATAAACAAAATTAAGCAATGCACGCAGTCCGGAACTGAATGGGTGACCGTTTCGGAATTGAGGATAGTAGTACTTTAGCACCGATACAATCTCACCATTCATTATTGTGTCTCTAAGGCCGTTGGCGAAACGAGGTCGACCAAGATCTTCTTCTGGGGACCATGAGACTGTTTGAATAGTCTTAGGAGGCGATTAGGACCCTTATAGGTAGGTAGGTATAGGTATATAGGTACTTACTAAAATACTTATAGGTATTACAG
This sequence comes from Blastobasis adustella, assembly GCA_907269095.1. Lineage (NCBI taxonomy): Eukaryota > Metazoa > Arthropoda > Insecta > Lepidoptera > Blastobasidae > Blastobasis > Blastobasis adustella. The sequence goes on from OU026140.1 coordinate 9,827,915, forward strand.
AATAATGGATTTACCGGCTATCCCGATGCTAGCTCTCAGCATGTCTACAAATATCCTCGCTATATCTTTCTTGTTCTTCAGGCAATGGTAGCCTACAGTCATCTCCTAGAAAAGAAGACACGTTACAACATCAGCAGCTCAAGAAATAACAGTATATGTTATAATAAAGTTATACTATGTATAGTATAGTTATATTAGCGGTCGCGTTGGATTTCGACGCTACATAACTTACCACAGCTTGAGCGCTGAAGTCATAGGCGTCCGGTGGGCAGCTGAGCCGCTTATCCGGATTGGTTATGTACAGGAACCGGCCGTCGGTCGCGGTCGCGTTGCTCTGAGTGTAGAAGAACTTAACGCACAACTCGCGCTGCAGTTGCGAGATCGTCTCAAATATGTCGTCCCTCGAATGCTGGTCTGCGGACAAGGTTTTATTTCAAGTTCCTACTATAAGGTGGAGAAGCTGGTAGTAGCGTGCTTGCAAGACTGATAATGACTAGTAGAGCGTACCAATAACTTAGGTACATTTGTCTACTGTGTGATCGTAGTGAAATCTACAAGTAAATTTTCATCAAAATACGCTTCCAAGCCCCTTGTGACTATCTTACGTAGGAGAACTTGACCAAAAAGTGAGTACTTCATTTAGTTTCGCTGTAAAACTAACCACACAGCACTTATCAATATTAAGAAACATAAAATTAGAGACACACCAATCTTGCTGATTGTGTGTGTCTAGTTTTCTGTTAAGATTATCCTGTAAGTCTGCACAATCACCCACATCATTGATAGACATATATATTTTAAAAGAGGTAGGGCATAGCTGGGTATCCTGTTCGAATTGAAGCCGCCCGACTGGGGAAGTATCTCCACCTTACAGAATACCACAGCTAAACAATACTCTTTTAAATAGTATTATGTTTCTGCCTGTAAGCAAGGTCTCCAGTGCTCTATGGAAGGGATTTGGGGACCGTGGCTTTGCCGTTTCATTGCATTTGCCGTTATGCTGCCAGAGCAACGTGTTATTGAGGTGGGCAACGCATTGGCGATACTCTTAGTATTGCTAATGTCTATATGCAGTGGTGACCACTTTCCAACAGGTGGCCCGCTTGCCTCTTTGCCTACCGTAAGAAATAAAAAAAAAGATTTTAAGATCGTCTGCGTATAGGAGACTAGGACATCAAGTCATTATTAAATATAATGAAAGGTACAAGGAGTTTGGAGTGACCCCAAATGAGTCCCCTGGGGAACGCCAGACGTTATAGTTACAGGATTAGATAAGTACCCCTTAATACTCACTAGTTCACTCCTATAGTAGAGATAAGATGTTATCTATCGTAGCAATTTCCCGTGAATTCCATGCCCTCCTAACTAAACATAACTAAAATATATCTTCTAAGTGAATGATTGACTTTGTCAAATGCCTTCGAGAAATCAGTGTAAATGAAATCAAGTAATCATTATTCCCATATTACGAGATATTGCCTAGGTATTTACAATAAAGAGCAGCGGAGTAGCGACCGCATCGCTATAAGCGATATCTTCTAAACAACCTTTGTTTGAGTTAAGAGTATCATAATGAGTTTATACTGACCGTAGTCTTTGGTATTGATGGCGTAATGTACAACCCCCTTCGGCCAGAGAGAGGAGCTGAAAGCTCCTCCTGTGTAACACAAACAAATTATTAGACACCAACGCATTTTACTATTCGACTATGTTCTAGCTGTATTTTTTAGTTTTAATATTTGTAAAATATTTCATTTGAACAAACATTAAATTGAAAGTAAATGTTATTGAATATATAAATCAGTTTTATTGGCACGTTTTTATTGTTCTTCAATGTACCTAAAAAATAAACTGCCTAGGTATAATACGCCTGTACGTACTATCATTGTAGGTATATTTGACTGGCGAAACCTACTTCGAACATTTATAATATTATTTGAAGTCGCTGTTACCGCGTGATCTTGCTGAACTGTGACTGTGACTCTGTCATTGTCATTTCAGTCGCAGAACGTTTATGGAATGGAATACGTTGCCTGCTATTGCGTTTTCTGATCATTATAATCTAGATACCTTCAAGGCTTGAGCTTCAAGGCTTCCTAGACATGCATGCTCCATCTTCGACCGCTGAGTTATGCCTCCACCAAGTCTATCCACTTTACTCTATACCTACCTGAATGCTGCATCAGCATTAATCGCCTCGCATCTACTAAAAAACATCGACCAACTACCCGCACATGTGGGTAGGGCGCAGTCCAGCGTTGGGAATGTACACTCCAATCTTCGGGCGTCGTCGAGTGTAGGACCAACCACGGATGACGACCTTGGTGGGCAATTCGCCTACGAATTGCACACCCGGGTCGTCTTGCTGAGCTTACCTAGGCAGGAGGGTAGTGTCCGGGTTTTATCGACGGCGCGCTATGCAGGGTAGGCAGCAAGTGTGGTCACGACTCGGTAGCTATTGTGGTCGTAAACTAGAATGGGTCGACAACACAACTGGTATAACGCCTGCGCGGTTTCTGGGCAGAGCGCGGGGGCGTAACAATCTAAATTCAATAAAAAAACATCGACCCATTATTTACCCATTATTTTTGTAGATGAGACGTACGTAAAAATTTCCTTAAAAGTTTTGGCAATAGTAAGAAAGTGGAGTGCTGTCAAATTATTATATTATACACAAAGAGATTGGAAAGTTAGCTACAGAACAAAAAAAATTTGCCAGTCGTAACTTACCATAAGTTAGACTGGCAAATTGTTTTTGTTCTGTGATTATACATATTGGCAAACGGCCGAGAATAATAATTGTACACGCAAAAGCCTGGCTGGGTTCGTCGTCGGAGCTCTTTTAATTTTTAAATCGGAGAGTAAAGGGGAGACTATCCTAATGCTTATAATTTTGTAAATTTCAATAAATGGACAAGAGAAAAAGTATTGCCAAATTTACCTACAAAATCTGTAATTGTTATGGATAACGCCGAGAATCATTCAGTGCAGGAAGATAGGAAGCCAACAATGGCATATGTTAAAGCTGCCATTCATTCCTGGCTGCAAAGACTCAATGTGGAATTTGATACCTACTTCCTTAGGAAAATGTGACAATTGATCAAGCAACGGATCTGAAAATGTTTGTAAGACCGATGAAGTGCTAAAAGCTGCGAATCGAGACTTCCGCCAGACTTTACACTATAGAAATGATTTATTTGTTTATTTTAATTATTTAACAGTTTATTGCACACCGTAAAATACAGTTTTAGTTGAGGGAAAGAGAGGAAGAGGAAGGCCAAGATTTGAATATTGGAAGGATGTGAAGGAAAAAGTGAGCGCCGGGGATTATAAAGCAATGAAGAGGTTGTCAGATAGGAGAGAAAAGTGGGGATTGCTCCACAGACAAGAGTCATACTCTTAAATATGTGATGATGAGAAATGATTTGGGTGGAGCTAGAGAGACAACTCTCGATAAACGAACCCGACAGTAGTTTAAATAAGAAAAAAAAAGCTGCACTGGACTAATTATTTTATGATTTTCCTTTAGAAAAGTGGGTAGCATGTGACAGCCATGTCCAGAAAATTGAAGATGAATAGTGCAAATACGATCGTATATTCATCATTGTCATAGTCGAAATGTTTACTTATTAATTTACAAGATGATTCTGACTCGTCCGAATTACACTACACCGAGAGGTCTGAAAGTGAAAATAATTCAAGCAGCATTCGCGAAAACCTAAATAAATAATTTATTTCAAATTTCCGTAGGTACAGTAAACCATAATTTTGTTATAATTTTGTACGAGGATTACTTTAAGAGTCTCGCTGAGCTTATTTCTGTATGAAAAACACCTAGCCAAGCGACAATATACCATCATCATCTTCATATCAGCCAGAAGACGCCCACAGCTGGGCATAGGCCTCCCCCAGAGATCTCCACAAAGGCCGGTCCTGTGCCTTCTGCATCCAGCCATCTTTACCAGGTCGTCGGTTCACCTTGTGGGAGGCTTACCCACGCTCCATCTTGCGGTACGTGGTCGCCACTCGAGAACTTTACTGCCCCATCGACCATCTGTTCTTCGAGCTATGTGCCCTGCTCACTGCCACTTCAGTCTGGCAATCTTTAGCGCTATGTCGGTGACCTTGGGCTCCTCATTTCTGATTCGATCGCGCAACGATACTACACCTACACAACGACAATATAAAAATCGCTGTTATTCTGAATTCCGACGTAGAAATGCTGTGTTTCTTTTAGTAGTTAGTACCTTCTCTTCTACAGCTATTTGATCTAAAACAACGGTTACACCATAAAACGTCAGTACTGTGCACCAAATGAAATCAGAATACGTATGAGTACTAATATGTCATAATGTGATACTACTCTAGGGATTGGTATGACTGCGATTCAAACAATTTTACATGATGAGCTAGGTGTTAGAAAGCTGCTTTCCCGCTGAGTGCCCCATAATTTGTGCGAAGAGCAAACCCAAAATATGGAACAATGGTTCAGCAGACTGAGATGGATTGCAAGAATTCTTCTCGTCGTACCCGTGGATACAGGTTTGCTTTTCTTCAAATGACACCAACACCTGTGCTGACGATGTAGCTGACGTCATACTGCAGGGAATAGTATGTTTTATCCAATCCTCTGTTGTCCGCCTCGGCTGCAAGAGTCAGCCCTGGTACGTCCTGGTACAGCCTGCAGTCGGCCCTGTCGTAACAGGGCTAGTGCTGAGGCAACTCGCCTCCAGCAGGATGCTTTTTATGCCTGGACAGTGGCTCGGGCCCAAAAGGCACCCTAACACCCACAATTTGAGAAAAAATTATAAAATGCTGTATCGAGGAGCAAAATTCAAATTCATCGGTGGAATTGGAGAGAAAGTAATGCCATACCTAATGGCAGTAAGTTATTCTTAAATTATTAATTACATTCTTTATTGGACTGACTAGTCTACGGACGGTCAAGTGAGAGTGAACCGTGCACCGAGGGCTTCGTAGAAATTTGTAGGTAATGTAGGTTTTTTTATTTTTTCCCACTAAGGTGGCAAACAAGCTTACGGTCTGCCTCATGGTAAGCAGTCACCGCAGCCTTTGGACGTTTGCAATACCAGGGGCATCACCCACGCATTGCCAATCCCGTAAAAACCTTTTCAACCCTTTCTTGAAGAACTCCATGTCGTACTCTCCAGGGAAAACCTCTCCAGGTAGTTGATTCCACAACCTTAGTGTGCGTAATAACCTTAGTATAATGTAAGCGTCATCGTCGGGGTCGGCTTCCTTACTTAATCTTCTCTCTTCGGCATCCTCACATCATAAGCCGTTGGCTCTCGCATCCGACTCCGCGATGTCAACTTATCGCTTCTTGGGGTGCGCTATCCCACGGGGCCTGTTTCCTGATACCGGCTGGTTCAGGCTTCTATTTCCCACGTATCTCTGGGGCTTACGCAACACGTGGCCAAACCAGCACAGACAAGCCTCCTCGATCTTACCTACGATAACCTTCACGGATGTACTCGTTACGTACTCATTCCAGTCGCGTAACTCCGAACATCCACCGCTACCTTTTGACAGCTGGCCATGTCTCGCAGCCATAAAGCATCACAGGTCTAATTATACTCTTGTATATAACGTCTACTTCAGGACTAAGGGCCTCTCCTACGAAAGAGGAGGCATAATCTCCATGCTTGGCCAGCCGCCGGTTTGAGATCGCAGTGTTATAAATATAACAATATGCTTCCAGCCTACGGGGACTAGATCTTTTGCCTCGAAAACATTAGTCGCCTTGTACGACACCCACGAGTGTAAAGGGTTGGTACTATTCTACTCTGCCGGACATCACACGGCCAATTTTAAGACTGTACAACATTCATTTAAGACTAGACAACCACTAACCAATCACAGCTTTATTTCTAGATCTACATAGTGCAACAATAGGCGATGTGTAACACTTGGCGTAAGGAATGAGTGCCGAGACTAAGATAAAATCATCTCACGCATGTGGGCCCAGGTTCCGCCTTGACCATTACCCAGGATTTGGCAGATCAGATTAATACAGTGGAGCGACTGCCATCTGACCTCTGTGACCCTGCTACCAGAGGAACCAGACCACATTGGATCACATTCAGTCGCCTGAATGTGCAATTTCATCACAATGTTTTCCCTCACTGTAGAAGCATCGGTTAACTCAGACAAAGTTCATAGGTACATAGCGGCACTGGGGACTGCACCGTTGTATGACTTGGGATCCGTCCCGGGGTATGCAGTGGTGTAGGGTATGGATATGTTATGATCTACCTGTATCGCTCCATTTATTATACGAATGTACACAGCCCGTGAAAATTTGAATTTCACCTTATCTTTGAACAGACAGTGTATATGCACAAAAGTAGCCCTTATGGGTTTGAGTAAACCTATGTAATAAATTTGTTAACCGTAATCCGGATTGTATTACGAGAGAAACACCATTGCCAACAAACTGTTATGCAGTTTGGCAGGGTAAATAGCAGTAAGACTGAATGTACGAAACATTGTAAGGATTAAATAAATAAATAAATAAACAATATATGTAAAATAGGACGACTATAAAGCTATGCCGTATAACTGTCTAAGACTTCCTTAAGCTATAACTTTGCAGCACCTGGCATTGGCCGTGTGGTGTCCGGCAGAGTAGAATAGCACCAACCCCTTATACTCGTGGGTGTCGTACAAGGCGACTAATGTATTTGGGGCAGACCATCTAGAGTCTCCGTAGGCTGGAAAATGGGCAGCAGCGTTTTCCATTGTTATATATATAACACTGCGGTCTCCAACCCGCCTGCCAAGCGTGGAGATTATGGCAAAAACCTCCCCTTTCGTGGGAGAGGCCCTAAGTCCTGCAGTAGACTGCTACGGGCTGTGATGATGGTGGTGCAACAACGCGACAACGTTACGTTTGACTTTGTTGATCACAACATATTGATTAAAAAATTTAAAGCCATAGGAGTTAGAGAAACCATCAAAAAGAGCATTGAACATTTACTTTGGAAAAAATTACCACCCACTTTCCGCCATTTTGAAAAAATATTGATTTTGCGGCCACTCATAAAACTTATGCTAATCGATAGGAAACTTTAATATCTATCGATCACTTTATATTAAAAATGTCGAAAGCGGTATATCTTGCGAGATATCGCAAGTCCAAGATGTGATTACTACCGACACATCCCGAAGCTGGCTGCGTTACCTCGTTGAATAGCAATTACTCTCTGACCGAGGAACGAGCCAGCTGTCCGGTCACCTGTGGTGTCTATTACATGTTACTTAAGTCACACGTAATAGACACCAGAAAACAAACGACACAAATTACCAGGATATGCCCTAGAACTTTATGTTAAAAATGTCGAAAGCGGTATATCTTGCGAGATATCGCAAGTCAGGGGTGTTATTCTTGATAATGACCGTCGTGTCGTCAGCGAAGAGGATGCATTCGTGAGGCGACACTATTGGAGGTAAGTCATTTATGTATATTAGAAATATTAGCGGCACTAAGACCTTGAGGGGTTCCGTACTTATTCACTTTGTTGGCCAATTTGTATTTGTCCAAACCTTTAGTATGAGACGAGTACTGTGTTATTTCCACACATTGTGTGCGATTCTCTAAGTAGGAGCCAATCCATTAAAGAGAGGGACCTCGTATGCCATATTTATAAAGATTGTTCAGTAGGTGAGAAACAAAGTCAAATGCTCTGCTCATGTCCAGAAAGAGAACAGATACAGCCTATTTTTCGTCAATGCAATCTATAACGAATTTTATTAGTTTAAACGTTGCTAAAGCTGTGCTTTTATTTTTACGGAAACCATTTTGTTCTTCCCTTATTAAGTTGTTTTTTTCAACGAAGCAGTACAATACATTACTTTTTCGTATATTTTTGCAAAGATGGATATCAAGGCAATTGTCTAATTGTATATAATTCTCCATTTTTTTCTTGTCGCCTTTCTTAAAACCCCTATTTTGATAATAGGTTTTTTTAACATGTCAGGAAATTTTCTTTGTTCTAGCGAACGATTGATACAGTAGGCGAGAGGCTCTGCAATCGATCCAGTAGTCATTTTTATCACATCCATACGCACCTCATCGTGTCCAGCTGCTTTGGAATTTTTCAGTGACGTGACCATTTTTTCAACTCTTTAGCATCTGTTGGAAATACGAACATACTTTTTTCAAAGGACGGTATTTTATCATTAGAGGCATTTAGCTTTTCGGTACAGTTGTCTGCTATAATATTTATAAAATACTCGTTAAATCTATCCATCAATAGAATTTCGAACATTGTTGCTTGTAGTGTGTTCGCTTATGACCTTCCAGGTAGCCTTACATTTGTTTTCAGAATTATTAATCACTTTTGCATTACTGTTTTTCCTAGCAGTTATCATAGATTTTTTAAATATTTTTGAGTATCGTATGTTACTTTTGCTGCCCTTACGATATATATAATTTAGGTAGAGGTGTCTTTTTACCCGTCTTGCTTTTTTCAGCCCTCTAATGAGCCAGGCATTTTTTTTGTTATTGTCCAGTATTTTAACTCTCTTGATTGGAAAGCAGAGTTTGTAGAGTAGGACGTAGGTATCGTAGAGTTCCTAAATGCTTCATCTGTATCACGTTTCTTAAACACCTCGGCGAAATGCAGGTTGGATATATATTCGGCAAACTTTTCTTTGTTTTCATTTGAGTAATCTCTCCGGTATTCATATCACCATTTCAATTTCAATGATTTTTCGTGCCGTGTTATTATTGGCAAGTGATATGTTTGAGCTGTGTGATCAGACAGGCCGAGATTATGGACCTTAGATTTGCCCTTGGTATTAGTGGCAATATTATCTATGCAAGTCTGGGTTAACGTCGTTATACGTGTTGGTTCGTTTATGACTGTCGTTATTCTATATGCTGCCAGTATTCTTTTAAATTCCGTGGCTTTAGCAGAATTTTTCAATAAGTCTATGTTGAAGTCGCCACAAACAACATACCGTTTTCTTTTTTTCGTGCAATGCGTTTGTAAGAGCGTCTCTAGTTTTTGAAAGAAAATAGAGTTAATCGATGACGGCGTTCTATTCGTGTAGATGCACAGCAAAATGATTCCATGTTTTATCATCTTTATACCTCAAACACGTGAATTTGATTAATTGATTCAATTTCTCTAATAATTGCTTTAATAGATGCTGATGATCAGAGAGAGATTTTAAAAATCTTGCGGAGTCTGGACGGGAACAAGGCTAGTGAACCTGATGGTATACCAGCAATGGTCCTGCGTAGTTGTGCCCCTGAGTTGTCTTCTATTCTCATCTCCTCTCACTAGATACTGGAATTGTACCTACGACCCAAGTAGGGCAGCCGCCCTGACCCTGCCAACTACAGCCCTATTTCGTTCACCTCCATACTTTGTAAGATAAGGAGCGTGCACTGAACAAGAAACTCCTCGCACAACTTGAAGGTAACGATCTCCTCAGCGATCACCAGCACGGATTCCGCAGTGGTCGATCGACTGGGGACCTTCTGGTGTATGACACTCATATTGGGAATGAGGCCATTGACAAGCATGGCGAGGCCCTTGCTGTATCTCTTGATATCTCCAAGGCCTTTGACAGGATTTGGCACGGAGCCCTTTTAAGCAAGCTTCCCTCATACGGTATTCCTGCTGGCTTTTGCACCTGGATATCGGATTTTCTGAGTGAACGATTAATCCGTGTAGTTCTAAACAGTTACACGTCTGATCTTAAGGCTATCGACGCGGGAGTTCCTCAGGGGTCGGTTCTGCCCGCGACTCTTTTCCTGCTTCATATTAAAAATCTTCTTGAACCCGGTACCCTTGAATACGCTGACGACAGCACAGTAACGGAATCTAAAATCTGTCGAAGGCAAAAACAAACAGGGACGATGCCAGACACAAGCGTGTTTGTTTTCCTCTAAACGGAGTCCATTCCATCGATCTCCGACTTTCCGGAATGTACCTATCTGTGGAAATTAACGACCACCTATACAGCTCCTGGGTGTTGAGCTATCAACTAATCTTAATTTTGAACAGTACATCGATTCAAAAGCAAAGATTGCAACCAAAAAACTTGAAATTCTCTCGAAGGTCAAGCGATACTTCACTTCAAGGCAGTTGCTTCAGTTATATCAGGCACAAGTCCGATCTTGCATAGAGCACTGCTGCCAACTCTGGGATGGATCAGCCAGATACCAACTGGCCGCTTTGGATTCGGTTGCAAACCAGAAAATGGAAATTTAAAAACTAATATCTGTAATTCAATTTTGGGAATTACATGCTAACTGACTAACCTACGACTAGCCTAACCTAGCAAGTAGCAGTCCTAGTCAATGTTGTGCTTATATATGATTTCCATCTCGGGTTATTATTAATAAGTGCACTTAATGACTGCATATTTAAATCAGGTAACGCAGGGCAACATTCCGTGATTTCCAAGAGTGCAGGCAGCTTCCGCGATCTAAGCAGCCCCGAATGTAGAGTGCGTAGCACGTGTCAATATAAACACCAATATGTATATTATTGTTAAAACGCAAATACAAATATTGTACATATGTCTCATTTTGTCGCTTTTACTCACATGGTGAGCTAGACTATTCATTGGATAATTTGTCGGTCTCGCATCAAGTACAGAATACTTATAAAGTTTCCTTTATAAACTACAGGTGGGCCATAAAGACGTACAATTTTAGAAACACTATTGCGCTGGAGCGGTATGCAATAGCAAGGCACGGGAGGTGGGGATGAGTAGCTTGATTCTCGGAAAATGGCGATTCGTGCAGTGAAGTACGTCGTTTATTTCGTTCCGAGTTCAGATTACAGGACTTAAACAGTGAGTCCCAGTGAGAGTGTGATTAGGTCTTGGGTTAGAAAATTCGAATCTACTGGTTCGACTCTCAACCAGAAACCTCCGGGACGCCCAAGGTCAACAAGAACAGAAGAAACAATTAACGAAGTTAGAGGTTCCGTACAACGTAATCCTGGTCTATCAACTCGCAAGCGGTCAGCTGAACTTGCTGTATCCAGAACATCTTTGTATCGAATCTTTACGAAAGATCTTAAATTTCCCCCATACAAAATTCAATTAGTGCAAGATTTAAAGCCAAACGACCTCAATTTACGCCGTATTGTTGTCAAAACAATGTTGGAGCGTTTTCGGAGTTCTTTTCTCCGACGAAGCCCATTTTCACTTAAATGGGCACGTCAACAAACAGAATTGCCGTTACTGGGCCCCAGAAAACCCACGTTCAAAACATCGAAAACCCCTGCATTTGCCGAAGGTAACCGTCTGGGCGGCCATTGCTGTACACGGAATCATCGGACCCTATTTCTTTGAGAATCAGCGAGGGCAATCTGTGACTGTAAATTCCGACCGATACACAGCCATGTTATGAGATTTTTTCTTTCCACAATTGCAAGAATTTGAAGGCTATAATCGTGCAACATGGTTTCAAGAAGATGGCGCGACATGCCATAAATCTGATGCATCAATAGCAGTCGTAAACAAGATGTTTGCAAGAAAACTCATATCGCGCCGAGGTGAGATTGCGTGGCCGCCCAGAAGTCCAGATTTGACACCATCAGACTTTTTTATGTGGGGATACATGAAGAGTTGAGTTTACTGCAATAATCCAACCACGATTGCCTAGTTGAAGATCAGCATCCAAGAAGAAATTGCTGCTTTTTTAAAATCTGAGGTCCAGATTAGAGGAGTGTTTGCAGCACGATGGTGCACATCTAGAATTTATTTGGCGTACCGTCATATCCTGGGGCGCTATCAGATGCTTGTGCCACAAGACAATGGTAAAAAATATCATCCCTTAAAAATGACATCATAAGGCTTATTTTATAAGAATAACATTTATCTAAACCGAAGTAAAAATAAGCTTTCGCCGGAGATACCTATAACATAGTGTTAATGGATTGAAAAGATGTGGTAGATTTGGCAAGTGTTGGTTCGCAAACCCCTACAGTCTACTGTAACTCCACAATATAATAATATTAATAACCATAGGCTACGATTGTTTGTCACTTGAGAGGCACGTGTATAAAAGAAATGTTGAAATGGATAATACACAGGTAAATTTGTAAATTGTACTTTTATTGTACCGAAGTCTTATAGTTACTAAGCAGTTCAATTTTATTGCTATTTTAACATCGAAAAACAATAAAATCTAGCCAATAAATCTGATTTTTATATTCAATAACATTTACTATGAAAATATCGTTGGTTTCTGAAATATGTCGCAAACATATTAAAAATAGTTGAATAATAAAATGCGTTCCTTTCTAATAGTGTGTGTATGTTGCGTCTGGGGAGCTTCGGGGCTGGCCCTCTGGCCGCGGGGGGTCGTCCACTACTCCATCAACCCTCTGGACTACGGTTAGTATTAACTCGGTTAATGTTTAATAATGAAATTACTATTGAATTCATCAAAGCATTTGCTAGATGTAACTTTCGAAGGCTACGTCGCACATGACAGTTGCATAGTCGAGGTTTAAGTGTTTATCGTAAGATGGCGTCGATTCAGATTTGTGCATCGCGGTGGCTAGTTCATGGAACATTTAATCAATAATAAAGGTTTACAGTACTTACACAGTCTTTGCTTCTGCAAATTAGTAGTCTTAGTATTCTTACTGTAGCCAAATAATAAAAAGATTCTCCAGGTAGTAACGTCTCCTTATCTTCAGTTTAGTTTCTTTGGCAGTAAAGGAGCCTAGCATTTACCTATTTGATACCCGAGCAATATGTTCGGTAGTTATAGAGGTGACTAAGCTAAGTAGTACCATCTTTTTCATTCCAGACCAGCACTCGAGGTCCGAGATATTGACGACGATCACGCAGCTGCAGCGCGAGTTGTGCATCAAGTTCTTTTACATCCAGAGCAACGCGACGGCGAGGGGCGGCCGGATCCTGCACGTCACCAACCCTGAGAAGCGGCTCGGCTGCCCGCCGGACTCCTACAACTTCAACGCGCCCACGGTGGTGAGTGAATTTTGGCTTAAAAGAGCTGAGCTTATGTTCACATAATAAAAGTTACATCAATGAATAAGCGAGTTATAAATATTCGGTATTTTGGTTTGGGCGCGGGCAGTGTCCATGGTTAAAAAAATAGCTAGTGTAGCGAGCCCGAAATGTTTCAAATTCTGGTTCAAAGAGCCAGAGCGAACATAGGAAATGAAACAAAGTTCAGACAGTTTAGAATTTTGCTTTTAAAAATCGAAGTAGATAATATAAGAAGTAATGAATGAGCGTGCTCAGTGAGCTCCGTTTTTATGTTTTGGCTCTTACAATTCGGATTTTTCGACTTTTTACAAATTTGATTCAGGAGACCTACAGGAAGGTAACATAAACCAATGAATGAGCGAGCGCAGCGAGCTCGATATTTATGGTATTTGGCTCTTAAATCTAGAAGCGAGCCCTATGCTGGCTACGCCCACAAACATATGTACTTGTTGTTCTCTCTCTACAATGTCCTATCACTTTCTTTTCCAGGTTATGACTATTGGCTACGAATGCTTGAACAAGAAAGACATAGCGAGAATATTTGTAAACATGCTGAAAGCGAGCATCGGGACAGCCCGTAAGTATTTTATAACGAATACCTGCAGGTAAGTAATGGAAGTTTTTTTAGAGGCGGATTACATTTAATTGAAACAAAAACAAAGAAAAAATATTTAGTATCAGTGAAACTAGCTTCATTGGAAAGATAATATTATGGTATTTATGTTTGAATATAATTTCGGCAACGTGGCTGCCGTGACTGGCGCGTAGATGGCCAAATCTGGATATCCTATTTTCATAAATTTTTCGCAACAATTGCGGGTATTTCGCTAATACCTGACCTAATGTTGTGTTCGATCGTCTCTGGTTTAACGGTGTAAAAAAGTGTGTCACTTGACATATTGCCAAAGAAATACTGCAATTGAGTTAGATCACACAATCTCGGAAGCTAACAAAAATGAAATTATTCGTCGATGTTCAGTTTGTGGTCTAATTTTGTTCGATGACAACGCTCACTTTTGGTTGAATGATTGAGTTAAGAAACACACGACAGTCACATGGAATTTGACCAGTGCAGTGCGATCCTGCTAAAGATCTGACATCAGTTTTCCTCTCCCACGACCGCTGCCATTCCTGAAGCGCTTATTCAACCAAACAACTACCTAATAAAAGTACTCAAACTCAGTAATTTCTTTTTAGCTCCTGTCAACAGCATCGACTTGGAAAAGAAATTTGAAGAACAGGTAAACATGAAGCATTCTTATACACAAATAGTCATTGTAACTGCTTTACTCCATTCCTTCGGAAAGCGAGCAAGGTCGAGACATTGTCTGAAATTTTCCATGCATATGTGCGCTATTTCGCCGATATCGACATAATCGCAGACTGTTGTGTTCAATGCGAAGCGAACAGAAAACCTGCCGTGCTCGTCAGACTCAGTTTTAACGGTCCTTCTTGGCGAAAAGCGTCCTTCTTGGCGACATGGCCATAAAATCTAAGCCTCTCCGAAAGCAAGATTGAACATTTATTTGGAGATTAGATTGCTCTTTTACCTTAGTAGTGAAGTATCTCCCTCCTTAACAGAAGGCGGACAAGTCGCAGAGTGGACAACTCCTGTCGGTGGAAGACCGTAATTACATAAATACGCACTACCACAAGGAGTGCGCAAGCCTGAACAGCGTGCCGCCACTGCCGCTGAGCGGGCGCCGCTCGGGCTCCGGGGCCGCGCCCGGGCTCAGCCCGGAGAACGAGCAGTACTACTTTGACCGGGTCTGGCCTCTGGGCATGATCATGTATGATTTCAGCGACAGCATGCCAATTCAGCATGGTGAGTAAGAAGCAGCTTGGAACAGTTCACAATTTGACTAGGCGTGAGGTCTGTTGTCAAAATACTGTTCCGCTATTGGACAGAAACAACTGCTTGAAAATGGCAGATCTGTTCTAGCCAATGACAGTCCTTCATTTTTGACACCAGACCTCACTGTCTCATTAACGCCATCTGGTAATACTGGTGTGTACCTACTCGTTTTATATATTAAACTTGTCAACAGCGAACCCGAAAGGAGTATTGTCCGGAGCGCTCGCCAGCTTGACAGCGGGCATGGTCGAGATCATGAGGAAGTCGTGCATTGTCTTCAAGAAGGTGGACCTCAAAAGAGACTACTTGGTGCCGAAGCACTACATTTTGTTCACCGACGACGCCGAAGATGATGGCGTACCGTATTTGGGGATAGTTGCCAATCAGGTTTGTACCTCACAGAGACAACGCATCCGCGATTCTGCGTTTTTGTTGCTTGAAAACTAAGTTCGTAGTCGATGTTGTGGGCGTCAGTTCGATTTTTCATCGGGGGATAGCCTAGTAGATAGAGAAGATAGAGTAGCATAAAATTTAGGCGTGCCAGCAGTCGTCAGTGAGAGTGAAATATTTAAGGTTTTATGTACCTATAGTAAATGATAGCAGAGTCAATGTTGGTAAGAAAACTCACTGTCACCCAAAGGGCGATGGAAAGGCCTATGCTCGGAGCCTCATCGGGCGATCAAGTCAAGAATGAGGAGATCCGCAAGCGAACTAAGGTTGACATAGCCCGAAGAATTGCCAATAAGTGGCAGTAGGCAGGGCTCGAAGAACAGATGGCCGCTAGGGCAGGAAAGTTCTCGAATGGCGACGACATAGCTCTAAGGATTGCCAGACTGAAGTGGCAGTGGGCAGGGCACATAGCTTGAAGAACAGGCGGCCGATGGGGCAGTAAAGTTCTCTAGTGGCGACCACGTGCCGGAATACGCAGCGTGGGTAGGCTTCCCACAAGGTGGACCGACGACCTGGTAAGGATCGCAGGTACCAGCTGGATGCAGATAGCACAGGACCAGCCTATGTGGAGATCTCTGGGGGTGGCCTATGCCCAGCAGTAGGCGTCTTCTGGCTGATGACTACATACCGGAATACGCAGCGCGGGTAGGCCTCCCACTAGGTGAACCGACGATCTGATAAAGATCGCAGGTACCAGCTGGATGCGGAAGGCATAAGATTGGCCTTTGTGAAGGTCTTTGGGGGAGGCCTATGACCAGCATTTGGCGTATTCCGGCTGATATGATGATAGTCACCGCATAGTCATCTCGTACCAGCCGGACAGAAACGCAGTCTACCCTATTGGCGTGGGTGATACGTATGTTAATAGTTGTTCTTTGGGTGGGGGTAACACGGTGGCTGTAGGGTAGCTATCCAAGCGCTGGCGTTTACTCCTATATATTAAAAATATAATACATAAATTCCCTGTCATTAATATATAAATCAAAAAAGCATTTGGTACAAAATTACATAAAAACTTGGTATGGGCTTTTAGGGTCATATTGTAAATGTTCCAGTCTCTAAACGTGCTGAAGTTCGCCGCCGAGTCGCCGTCTTTCGTCTCGCACACGCTGAACAACCTGATGCGCGTGGTTGGGGTGCCGATGATGTCCAACCGGTACGACCGCGACTACTACGTCACTGTGCACTGGGACAATATCCAGAGTGGTAAGGCTATTAGCAACTTTATGCCATTCCAACAGAGCCGTGATATAGTGTGACATAGACATAGTGATGAGATTTTAACGGAAATCTGACAAATTACAAGCATAGATATTGGTTTCTGGATTACGTCTATTCGAGGACGAGAATATGGACAGCGCTAGACGTCGTTACAACAAATTTCCTTCTACTCTAAATCTTGAACGTTATAAATATTACAGAAACGATTGCAGTCGCCTGTATATAGGTGCTAGGAGGCGCTACATCCATAACTATATCGCCGGTTCTGCCCCCCGCGAAAGTCTGGGCGTTTCTGAGGTCACTGGGTATTGGCAAATCCTCAACCCCCTTTGAAGGCTCCATAGATCTAAACTCACTGAAAACCGACTTCTCCACCCCGCCGGTGACCTTGGATCAAAGCGTCAAGGCTCGCACTCTAGCAGAGCTAAGCAGCCATCCACTACCTCTCTGCTCTTCCTTCAGTTTTGGACCTGTCGCTGAGGAGGAGGTTAAGAAGCATGTCCTTTCCATCACTTTCACTGTTGTGGGCAATGATAACCTATGTTCCCGAATGATCTTCCTCATACTTCCGCAGCTCCTTCCTATACTCACTCACATTATAATACACAAGATAAATCTCTGACAATACTGACATTGCTTGACTTCAGTAACGTTTTCAATTCTGTTGACTTCGACATTATCCTTGCTAGTCTACGCCAACTTCATGTTTCTTCTTCAGCAATAGCGTGGTTTGACTCTTAACTTCGTGGGCGTGCGCAGCGGATCCGTTATAATGAGGCCTTCTCTAAATGGTGCGATCTTGTTGCGGGTGTACCGCAGGGTGGTGTTCTATCCCCTCTGCTTTTTTATATTTTCATTAACACTGTCACTTCTGCCTTTATCTCCCACTTCCACCTCTACGCAGACGACTTGCAAATACTTCGACACTTCATGGTTACGGGCATTGAGGATGCATTTGCACACATTAATGCTGACTTGGTACGTATCCAGCCTAAATCCTGCCTAAGGCCTGGGCTAAGTCTTTTGGGTTACTTGTGAACCCAAAGAAGTCTCAAGCTTTAAGTATCGGCAGCCCTTATTTGTTTAGAAAGTTTTGCGCACTTACCTACTGTCCTGACTTACTGCACTGTCCTACTTACTACCCTGACATTGTCTATGACGGTATTCCTATTCCGCTCAGTAAATCCTCTAAAAACCTAGGGATAATATTTGACTCCAACTAATCCTGGACGATTTACGTGAATGAAATCTGCAAGAAAATTGACTTTTCATTCCACTCGCTTAAAAGTCTCCAATGTTTCCTACCCCTGAAGACCAACATTTCTCTAGTCCAAACCCTCCTTCTCTCATCCTCTACTACGCTGACACCTGTTTTTAGATTTCACCGAAGACCTTCTAAATAAGCTCGAACGTCTGCAAAACCTGTGAATACGTTTCATCTTTGGGTTGCGCAAATACGATTATATTTCCAGCTTTTGGTCACAACTAAAATGGGTACGCATGCGTAGAAACCTCCATATTCTCTCCATTCGGTACAATGTCCTACACAACCCCTCCGCTCCCTCCTACCTCCGTGAACGATTCCTCTTTTCCCGGTCGCAAGACAAACCCAGCTGTTCTAACGTCAAGTCGTTGCTGGCTTTTCCTCCTCACCAATCTGACTTTTTCTCTTACTCTTTCACTGTGCATGCTGTGTTTTTGTTTAATTTTCTGCCACATTAAGTACGTGTAGCTCGTCTATCACCGTATTCAAGAAGCAAGTTAAAGAGCATTTTTTTTCTTTATCTGTCTAATAAATATTTTTTCCTAAATATACAAAGTCACCTTACTTTTTGAACACACCTCGTATATGTATATATTTAAATTATGGGTATGTTTGTATAAAAGTATTTATGGAGTTTTTATATTATTTAGTCAAATTCATGTAATTATCTGATTTTCTTATTGTGCACATCTTAACTGCTTCTAATCATTACGTTCTCTTTGCTGTAGGCCTGCTGGAAGAAATTTCTTCATAGAAATAGGTAGTGCCTATTGTGTCATATATACATTTGCTCTGTTGCTAATGCCATTTTTGTGTACAATAAACATTAAATAAATAAATTAATAAAATAAACGTCTTCCTACAACACCAATTTCAATTCAATGTACTGTAACACTCGGGATCTTGGGGGCTTTTAAATAAATACTAGTAGCTCGAGATAGAAGTTATTACAGTTATATTTGTGAAAGTCAACTCAAGAATAATATAAAATACATAAGACATCTTACGTCTAATTCAAATGGAACCCATTTGAATTCCTGCCTAGCCAGTGCGATGTGTGCTCATAGAGACAGGCCAAAGACCCAAATTCTGCTTGCTCCGAACCATCCAAGCTAACCGACCTCCTTCCTACATGTTCTAACCTAACCTAACCTGCTTAACTAATTAAAGCTCCGGCTGCCCTATGGGAGCAGCAACCTTACCCGGAAGCCTACCTAACCTAAAGCCCCTTCAGGCATGAGCCCTCCGAACGCCTTCCTATGGGAGCAGCAACCGCACTTGGAAGCCTACTTAACCTAAAGCCCCTCCAGGCATGAAGCCTCCGAACGCCTTCCTGCCTTGCCCTATGGGAGCAGCAACCGCACCTGAAAGCCTACTTAACCTAATGCCCCTCCAGACATGAGGCCTCCAAACGCCTTCCTGTCTTGGGATCCGTCCTAACCTAGGGCCTGCCCGAGCACACATGCTACAGTACATACAAAACCACTAATATGCCTGGAGACTGTAGTTTAGTTCTGAATCTTTTATTACAAGAACCATCAATGTGCAGGCAAAGAATACCTCCTGGAGAAGGCGCCCGAAGACGCCTGGATCCGCTCCCTCCCCTACGATTTCATGAGCGCCACGCACGCCCCTCCGGACTACATGCTTGACCCTGACTTGCCCAAGCCCAGAATGACCGTCGCGCTACAGCAGGTATTGTATAATATTAATCGGTTGACAAAACAAGCGGCCACCTGATCGGAAGTAGTCACTGCTGCGGACATTAGCAACACCAGCGGTATCACCAATACGTTGCCATTTAATGTACATACTAATATATGCAGTTTAAGTTCTTACTAAAATAGAATATTGAAATGATTTCTGATTCTGATTCTGGATCTGAATGTTTATAAAAGGAGGTAAATTTAAGTTCATGGTACAGTGCTAAGACGTAACTCCAACCAGTATGTTTAAAGAGAGGCTAACACGACAAGCTTACCAAGCAAGCCATAGCGTAAAGGTAAATGCATAGTGCCCATGAAGACCTAATAGCGTTCGCTTGGCCGGCGCATAGTGTTGGCGTAGTGCCCGCATAGGCACCTAACAGCGTTCTGCTATATAATAGGCGCTTAATAGTAGTTTCTGGGTCTACCCACTGCCAAAGCCACGGCACACACAATACTATTTGTAATAATATTATTTGGTAGGGATATGATGTAAGTTTTTCTTTAATTAGACTAGCCAGGCATTTGATCGCCATCTCACCTGGTGACGATGGAGCCAATAATGGAGCATGCTTATGAGCAGCCAGTTCACTCTAGCCTTGAGGCGTCCAGATTATGTTATTTTTATTTTATTCGTTAACAACCGATAGTACACTACATCTTAATTCTAAATCGAAGGTATTACAATCGTTTTCTTAGTGCATATACAATTACAGATAAAGTTTAATCTATTAAAACTTCCACGGCGTCGGTAGCCGGGCTGTTGAGTATCCAACTCATAAACGAGAGGTACCAGGTTCAAATCCCGCTGCGTCCATGTACCAATGACTGTTTTCTGAGTGATGTACATTAGTTGAATACTAACCGATGAAACCTGCAAATTCAGGCAACTGAATTTGTAACCATGATCCAATCTGGTCAGGTTCCCCTGGTAGCAGGGTCTCGGAGGTCAGATGGTAGTCGCTCCACTGTAATTACCTGATAGCCAAAACCTTGATCATGGTCAAGGCGGACCCTGGGCCCTCGTTGTCGAGAGCACAACCGGGACATTAACGCCAAGATGATTTATATTTATTAAAACTTCCACCGCTAAACATATCCACCTCCTTCACCCTGCAACGTGCATTATGCTTATGAGAAATACGGGAAAATATACTGTGACGGTCTAAGTTCGTTCTATAGTAGTTCTTGGCAAACATGTTGGTGTTAACTATACGGCAATTTATTCTTAGAACATTCAAAATTAACTGCACCAACAAGTAAGGTGAATCAATAGGATTGCTAATTGTTTAAAAAAACCATAGGCGCTCCTCCAATGTTGTCATCTTCCAGTACCTCCTCCAGTCTCTCTGAGTTGCATTTATACTGGAGGTTCCATACACAACAACCGTATTTAAGATCACTGCGGACCAAGGAGCAGTAAGCAACTTTTAGAGCGGATAATGTTTTCGCCAAACAAATCCCATCATTCTGTAGGACTTCTTTAACATCTCACCTAAATGACGATTAAAAGATAATTTCCTAATTCTGTTGACCTT
Source organism: Blastobasis adustella (assembly GCA_907269095.1). Lineage (NCBI taxonomy): Eukaryota > Metazoa > Arthropoda > Insecta > Lepidoptera > Blastobasidae > Blastobasis > Blastobasis adustella. Next base: position 9,848,960 of record OU026140.1, read on the forward strand.
CTCTAATTCTCCATATTTTATAAGTATTTGTTTTAATATGATTTTCTTTTTAGTGAATTTAATATGTTTACATTTACATATTTGGCCGTGTAGTGTCCGGCAGAGTAGAATAGGACCAACCCCTTACACTCGTGGGTGTCGTACAAGGCGACTAATGTTTTCGATGCAAAAGATCTAGAGTCTCCGGAGGCTGGAAAATGGGCAGCAGCGTTTTCCATTGTTATATTTATAATACTGCGATCTCCGACCCGCCAGCCAAGCGTGGAGATTATGGCAATAACCTCCTCTTTCGTGGGAGAGGCCCTTAGTCCTGTGGTGAACTGTTATAGGCTGTGATGATGATGATGATGACATTTACATATGTTTAGCAGTAGTTGGTTTTGTTTACAGCAATTAGTATTATTATTTTATTTATTACAGTAAAAGAGAATCAGAAATGCAATTAATATTTTAAATATTTTATAGTCATCGGTATAAATCTTCATAAAAATTTGGAGTTGTGAATTTGGCATGCTAAATGTTTGCTAAATATTAAGAACAACAAGGGCCCTAAATTAGACCCTTAAGGAACTCCAGAAGTAGCCTGAAAGACTCTTGACATAATATATATTTACAAACTACAAATCTTTGTGTGCGATGGGAAAGATAAGACTCAATCCAACTCAATTACCTCCCATGCACTCCCATACTTTACATATTTTTTATTAGAAGGCTATGATTTACTCTGTCAAACGCCTTGCTAATATCTGTGTAAATCGCATCAACTTGATGACCTTGATCGACCGATTTCACTAATTCTATAACATATTGTGAGAGGTTAGAAACTGCTGAACTACGAAATCCATGCTGTTCTGATATTAACATAGGATTGACTTGAGCTGAAAGTTGAGGATAAACTAAGGCTTAAAATATTAACTTGATTGTATTTAAAAGAGAACCTGTTGCCTATATCAGCAGCGTCCCGATCGAGTTGGTAAAAATCCTTTTGGAGTGTACTTAAGTCCTCGCATTTCATACTCCTGCGCTGCTACACCATCTTAAGCATTTATTCGTCAGCCGCGCCTTCGAGCTCGTCACCCTCAGCCGTTCAAATTAGCGCTGGCCTTTCCTGTTGGCAGAGATCTGTCTTCATACCTGTAATTAAAACGCAACATATAGGGTGAATTGAAATTAATTCTTTACACCAAGAAGTATGCATGTGCTTGTGATGATAACAAACAACTTTTACTATGTCACCAACTATGAAATCGCGAAAACAAATCAGATGATTCCTACAAAATTGAAAACAAATTCTGCCAAATGCCTGTATGAATCTCTGATTTTTTTTAGTTCCAATTGGTGCTATAGTAAAAGTTATTTGTTATCACGAACAAATGTATACCCCTTGGTACCATTAATTAATTATAAGTCACCCTTTAAAGGTCCATCTCAGTATAAGGAGCCAAATACTTACTCCTAGCACCAGTCAATATGCTAGACCGTCCAATTGACTTCGATGTCCTGCCAACAGGAAAGCGTGCCTCGCGACCTCGCACTGAGGGCTCGGACGAAGGGCGCGCTGACAGCGAGCGACGTGCAAGCCCTTAAGCTGATATACTCGAAGCAGTGCGAGAAACGCGAGCGGTTCGATCTGGATCCTAGCTCGCTTCAAAAGAACAAAGGAAAGGGGGAAGCAGAAGACCACAAACCGGTGGAGGAACCGCCGCAAAACCGGGATCAGGGCCGGCATTCGGCAGAAGAACCGCTGCAAGACCGGGACCAAGGCCGGCAATCGTCAGATGAACCGCTGCAAGACCTTCAATCAGCAGAAAAACCGCTGCAAGACCTGGACCAGGGCCGCCAATCGGCAGAACAACAGAAAAAGGCGGAAGACAACATTGAAGAACTCAAAAGCCGTTTTAGCGCAGAAAACCCACGTTTACAGGAATCAGATTTGGCTGCGAGCTCTGAGTGATAAACAAATAAAGCAACAGCTAATATCATCAGTCACAATATACAGGCCACGGCCGTAGCCAGACCACAGGGAGTTTTGATCGTTTGGATTTAATAAAATTATGCTATTTACTTATTCACTGTTGACTACGATAATATACTGAAGTTTATTAATTTATTTACGTATATTGTATGCGCATGAATACAAAGAAATTACCATAATTTGTTGTAATTTATCAACAAAATACCTACTTTTGTGTACCATGAATACACAACTTCAATCTTGTATCGGCTCAACGAATAAATGCTAGTCTAACCGGCATCACTGTGTGACTCTATTATAATTAACAGAAAACCTAGGTACTATAATATAGAAACACATTCCCAAAGCGACACATAGGAAATTCGCTTTTAACGAAAGGAATTCTGGATTTCCAGGAAGATTTTATCAAACAAAAAAATTTAATTGCCGAATGAATATCAATCAATATAATAGGACCATGATAAGTCCGAATTGACGGACAGTAGTAAAAATTATAAAATGTGGATATGACAATAATCTGGAGATAATCTGTCCTTGTCAGGCCTTCTTGTAAACATTCAACAGTATTTGGCTTGAACTAGTACTTTTAGTTTATCTAAATTATTAATAAAGCTGATAATTATCTCCCGCACTTCCTTTTGAATTGTTTTGGCCATTATTTAATAAGACTTTTCATAACTCACGAAAATAAACAATCCTACAGAAATCAAATTGTTTGTTATAACTTTTATGAATGACGTTCTATTTCTTTTGAAAAACTTGTCATAAGTTGCCATACAGTTTTTTTTTTTTTAAGAAGTAATTCGGACTTAGCGTGGTCTTATTATATCAATCTTGTCCATAGGCTACGGTATGTTTAGGTACTGTCAGGCGAGCCTTGCTTGCACGTCAAATTTGCCGCCACCTTGTCACACCACGTTGTGTGGCTATGACATAGCTCAATGGCGAAGGATGCAGAGTTTCAAATCCGTACGAGTGGTGGTCAAATATTGTACGATTATCCTATGGAATGTACTTCCTGCGAGTCGCGAAGCGAATCGTTTTTTTTCTTAAAAAATTAAGTTATAAATGCAATATTTCTTTACCTTTTTTATGCCATATGGAGTTTCTTTTTCTTTTTTCTTTGGCCTATGGTAGTGGTGCCTGAGCATTTTATTTTTTATTTATGTAAAAAGATTTTAATGTATAATACTTTCTGACATTTGTGAGCGTTTGTAAATAAAAAACAAATTTACATATTTTGATTTGATTTGACTTGAAGGTTGTGCAAGTGCATCCCCTTGCACCCCCTCCGGGACCCACGGAGTGATCTTATACCTAAAACGTACTCCACATGTTCGTTATTCCGTGAGATCACGAGAATATAGAGGGAGTACTCGCCTATATTTATGTAGTACCGTGCATGTTTGGCATGTCTCGCCTATTTCATAGACTAAGTAGAAATATTCGTTCGATTATTTGTTTTCGTCTCGCCTTGTGCTGAATCGCATCACTTTGATTCTTTATAGTCGAAGATCTTTAAGGTCAATCCAAAAATGTACAATATGCATAGAGCTCTGCTACGCAGAAAAATATTGATGTATCAGATGACCGATGTATCGATTTTATATTTATCTTTCTAGCGCTTTTTCCCGTAACAGGTTCTGGGTACAGTTGACCATGATCCAGGAGATTTTAATAAGATCACGCTTAGTCCGAATCTCTTATTAAAAAAAATCTCTTTATGGCAACTTATGACAAGTTTTTTAAAAGTTATTCATAAAAGTCATAACAAACAATTTGATTTCTGTAGGATTGTTTATTTTCGTGAGTTATGAAAAATATTATTAAATAATGGGCAAAACAATTAAAAAGGATGTGAGAGTGATAATTATCAGCATGATTAATAATTTAGTCAAACTAAAAGTACAAGTTCAAGTAAAATATCTGAATGTTTACAAGAAGGACCGACAAGGACAGACAAGGATTATCTGAATCCCCAAATTATTGCCATATCCACATTTTATAATGTTTACTTCTGTCAGTCGATTTGGACTTAGCGTGGTCCTGTTATAGTAGATCAGGTAATTATTGTATAGCAGCTGCCATCATCTCTGTGACCCTGTTTACAGCAGAAGTTACCAGATTAGTAATATTACACCAATGAATCGAAATACAATCAACGCATTTTGAGACCTACCACATCCCTAATAGGCGACAATGTAGAGCGTCTACCAAAGTCCCGGCAAAAGATTCGCCGGAAGGTTCGGCTAACATGTGGAGTACGCTTAAGGGTTCCGGAACACTAAATAGGTTATTGTTTTTGGCATTTTGTGAATACGACATTTTGAGCCCTCAATCAGGAGACTTGCGCGAATGGACATTTGCGTTGCGGGTCGCCGCTGTAGAATCAGAAACAATTTAATCGATAGAGAAAAGATAACGGCTCTCACAGAGCATTAGCTATTTTTAGTAAGTAATTTATATACTCTATTAAAAGCTATTTTTAGTGATAAAAGTTTTTTTTGTATTCTAACACGTCTACATTTCGGATGACAGTTAAAAGTTTGTCAGCTGTCATCCTAAATGTAGATCTTGACGAGTAAATACTATCATATCTCTTAGGAACTAGTGTTCTAGGACCAATATTTCAGAGCTAAAATTTTTTTTAGTTTGACAGCTGTCTCCCAAATGTAGATCTCGACGAGTGCTTTAGGAACTGGTGTCCTAGGGCCAATGGTTTCCAAATTAAACAATTTTAAGTTTTGACAGCTGTCACGCGAAATGTAGGTAGATCTCGACGAGTGCTATCGTTTCTCTTTATGAACTATTAGTATTCTGGGACCAATAGTTTCCGAGTAGCAGGATAGTAAGCTGGGGCTGGATGCTGGTCAAGGCCGGGCATAACGGGCACCCTGTCAACAGGAAAGCGTCGACCGCGCCGTGGCGCTGATGTCGCGGGCGAAACCGCAGCTGACGGCGAGCGACGAGAAGACCCTCCAGCTGATATACTCCAAGGAGTGCCAGAATCGGGACCGACACGAAATCCCGACAAAAAAATTAAATGACAAAGTCAAGATGTTTATAGAAATAGACTCGAACGAATTTAAGGAACATTACAAACAGTTAACACATACAGATGATCAAGATCAAGGTCAAGATCACGGTCAAGATCAAGATCATGATCGAGATCATGATCAAGATCAAGATGAAGATCAAGAAGAAGATGAAGATGAAGATCAGGATGAAGATCAAGATGAAGATCAAGATACTGAGTTAATAAGTTCCGATAATTAGTCTCAATAGAAAGAGCGTCGGTGGCCAAGTGGTTAGGGTATCGGACTCGTTAGAGGTACCGGGTGCGAATCCTACTTAATTAATTAGTTAATTAGCTGACCCCCGACCTTATGATAGTCCATATGACAATTGGAGTAAGTCAGCTAATTACTTGTATGACTGTATCAATTACTCTTTTCTGAATTATTAGTTGAAAGCTAACCGATGCTCTTACGGTGAGGGAAAACATCGTGATGAAACCTGCACATTCAGCCGACACTGTGTGACCGACCAGAGATGTCCAAAATCCTTTATAAAATGTATTTAAATACAAAATGAAAATACTTTTCATATTTCTTATTAAATACAAAATACGAAATAACTTTTCATTTTATATTTAAAATACTACATGTAAAATACGTATTTCCAATATACTTAAATATGCTTAATTTCTTTTGTGCTAAGAAAAGTTTTCGACATCCGTACTGTTGCCCAAGATAATAATCCCATACCTCAAAATTAACATACATACATAAACATACCCATAATACCTAAGCCAATTTGCAAGTTGCAAGGATAAGCAAATTTACGACGTGTTGTTTCCAATAACAACTAACTCGACCTGATGAAACATAGTAAAATTATTCCATTGTTTAAAACAGGTAGCACAACAGATCCCACAAATTTTAGACCAGTTTCGGTGTTACCGGCTTTAAGTAAAATATTTGAGAAAATCATATTAAACCAACTAAAAGCTCATTTTTATGGAAATAATTTATTGCAACATAAACTATGCGGTCTTACTCGGGGTCGTTTAACAACCGATGCAGGTGTTAACCTTATTAAACATGTCTTCGGGGCCTGGGAATCACGTGATGCTCTAGGGATTTTCTGTGATTTGTCCAAGGTCAACATTATGGAATAAAGGGCTTAGCTCTAAACTTGTTAAGCTCATATTTAAGTAAAATAATTCAGAAGGTTGATGTAAACGAAGAAAGATCTGCAGGGTCTGTTGTCTCTATGGGGGTCTCACAGGGGTCAATTCTGGGTCCGTTTTTGTTTTTATTTATTTAAATGATTTGCCGTACTTTGTAAAAGATACTCACGAAATTGTTTTGTTTGCTGATGATACATCTTTAGTGTTTTAAATTAAAAGACAACAAATAACATATACTATGACGACGTGAACTTAGCTATTTCAGAAGTGGTAAACTAGTTTACGGTTAATAATTTATTACTGAATGGTAAAAAGACAAAATGTTTAAAATTCTCCTTGCCAAATGTTAGACCAGTACCCACTAATATACAAGTAAGAGGCGAAAATTTGGATCTCGTTGATTCCACAGTATTTTTAGGATTTACTCTAGATAGTAGACTACAATGGGGTGCTCACATTAGCAAATTGGCGAAAAGGCTAAGTTCTGCAGCATATGCTGTAAAAAAGATATGAGGTATTTCTGATGAGGCTACAGCAAGATTAGTTTATTTTAATTATTTCCACAGTATTATGACTTATGGCATAATGTATTTGTACTGCAGAAAAGGTCTGTTCGTGCGATTTACCAATTGAGTCCTAGAACTTCACATAGAGATAAATTCAAGAATATTGACATTATGACAATGCCGTCACAATACATTTATGAGAACTTGATCTATGTTCATAAAAATATTCACTTGTTTATGAAGAACAGTGATGTTCATAATAGGAATAGAGACAAACTTGTTACGAGTGCTTGTCGTCTGGCCAAAGTCCACAAATCATTTATGGGTCAATGTGTACGCTTTTATAATAAGGTTCTAACAGATATACAAAATTTACAATTGAATAAATTTAAAGTCACTATAAAAAACAAATTATGTCAAAAAAGTTATTATAGTATATCTGAATATGTAAATGACAAAAGTCCATGGGACTGAACTGTTGTACTATACAGGTATTTACTTTTAAGATAGTATATAGGACAAATAATATATAGTACATAAGACATGTTTTAAAAAGAAAAGAATTAAGTAGGCTCTTTGGGTTTCTTGCCGTTTCTTTCCCGCACGGAGAACCACCTTCGAAGCGGCGTTAATTTTCCTTCCTTTCCCACACATGGTGACTTCTGTCTGCGGTTGGGTAGGGGTAGGGTAGAAGTTAGAGTAGGGGTAGGGTAGGGGTAGGGGTAAGATAGTGGTAGGGTAGGGTTAAGGCAGTGGTAGAATATGGTAGGGATAGGGTAGATAAAGGATAGAGTAGCGTGGGAGCAGCTACCTATCACTGGCAGCATGTGTCATGTACGCTCACTTAAAAGTCTATCTGGCGGTGGCGTGGGGGCCGGGTCGCTCTTTTCCCTCAAATATGGTTGAATTGGACGATGGCTGGGCGCTGCGTTATACTCGTGAACGGGTTCTGCCTTGGTAGACTGGCTTACTCTTGCTGTAGTTTTAGGTGGTTTTTCTTAATTATACTAGACATACCTATATAATATATTGAGCGCGGTCTGGCTCTGCTGGCATTGTCGGGCACGGTCTGGTCGTAGTTGGCGTGGGGTGGGTTTGCTGTGGCCATGGGGCGGTCAGTGTGTCACTGTATGCTTCCTTCCTACTTTCCTACCCTCCTCCTTTTTGACGATTGAAAGAGATATTTAATGTCCTAATCAATAAAGAAATTTTTAATTTTTAATTTTGACAATTTAGATTTTAGTTAATTGTCACACCTAAAATTTAATATATTTGTCTATTATAATTAATATTCCAATTACTAATGTCATTTCTGAATTATTAATATTAACATATGATGTCTTTGTTAAATTTACTTTTTATTTTTATTTGTCGTCACTGTTAATGCGATATCATCAGCATATAAAATACATTTGTGATGTGTCACTTTTGGAAGATCGTTAATATAAACTAAGAAAAGTAACGGACCGATTACACTTCCTTGTGGGACCCCAGCTATATTATTTTTAAAACAGGACCTCGTTGCTGTGACAGTTTTGTTACAGTCAAGTCTGCTAATTTCCACACATTGCTAAGTAGGATAAGTAGAAATTTAAAGCTGGACCTCTAATTCCATACCTTTCTAATTTGTCCAGTAGGATATCATGTCTTACCTTATCAAAAGCCTTTGTTGAGACCAAAAATATCGTTGTCGTATATTTATTATTATATTTGTTATATTTGCAAACAAACACAGCCTGTGCCGTAGATTTGCTTCCTAAATCGGAATTGTTTCTTGCTTAGAACATTGTTTGTCAAAGAAATTCATTAGACATGCGTGAGTGGCTTTTTAATAAATTTTTGAGAATTTTGGGATTAGTGTCATAGGCCTGTAATTATCTGTATCTGTTCCTTCCCTTTGTACTAGGGTCTCACAACAAATGTTTTGAGTAACCAGGAAAAGTACCAGAGCTTAGTGAAATGTTCATGAGATAAACTAACACCTCACTTATTTCATCTATGCAAGACTTTAAGCTCGGTTTAGTATTTTTATTTCTTGTAATATTATAAATTGATGCAATAAAGAGATTACATACAGTCTTCATAGTTGAATTAGAGCCGCCCGACTGGGGAAGTACCTCCACCTCACAGAATACCGCAGCTAAACAATACTCTTTTAAATAGCATTGTATTTCTGCCGGTGAGTGCCTAAGGTCTCCAGTTCTCCATGGGGTGGGGATTTGGGGAACCGTGGCTTTGGCATTTGCCTTATTGCTGCCAAAGCAACGTGTTATAGAGGTCCTCAACGCATTGGCGATATTCTTGGTGTTGCTAATAGGCAGTGATGACCACTTCCCATCAGGTGGCCCGCTTGCCTGTTTGCCAACCGTATGACATAAAATAAAAGAATAGAAAATATATACTTTACCACCCTAGTACAAATACTATCGTCCTCCGAATTTGTGTTTTTCAATGTAATTATAATTTTACGTAGTTCTGCCTCGTCAATAGGTTTACTGAATATCGTGTTTGTAGTGCAATTTTGTGTTTTCTTTCTACTATATTTTGGCAGCTAAACTGTGTGGGATGCGATATCAACAAAATAATTATTAAAGATATTTGCAATGCTCATAGGGTCTGAAATAATATTTGAATTGTGATTAATTTTTTCTATGTATGTAATTTATATTGTTTATTTCTTTTGTTTCCGGTTTTATTACATTCCAAGTGGCAATAATAAAGTCAGTGCTCGAAGTATATATAAGATGTAAACATGCTTACATAGATATCAGTATAATGTTATAATTACTACATACATATAAAGCTTATTGGCAGATATAGATGAATTCGATAATGATAAGGAGCGTCGGTGGCCGAGCGGTTACAGTATCCGACTCGTAAGCCAGAGGTCCCGGGTTCGAATCCCGCTCCGGCCATGTACCAATGACTGTTTTCTAAGTTATGTACATTAGTTGAATACTAACCGATGCTCTTACGGTGAGGGAAAACATCGTGATGAAACCTGCACATTCAGGCGACTGGATGTGTAACCATGATCCAATCTGGTCAGGTTCCCCTGGTAGCACGGTCATGGAGGTCAGGTGGCAGTGGCTCCACTGTAATTCTGCACTCCACTGCTCCAAATCCTGGATCATGGTCAAGGCGGACCCCGGGCCCTCGTGCGCGAGAGCGCAACCGGGACATTAACGCCAAGATGAAGGTATATGAATTCGATAATAGTTGACAACGTCACCCCTTTTGCTTTCTGCCCCCAAGGATAATATTAACTAGGTATAATAATGACCCATATAAACGTGAAATGATGTAATAACAAATAAGATAATGTAATTATATATTTTTATTTTGTTGCATTTGGTGGTGACCCTGGGTCCGTGGGGCCCCGGGGCCGTCTCTTTGTACAGAGATCTTTCAAAAAACAATTTGTCGACTACCGGTGACCGAAGAGCTGGTAGCTACTTTACGCAAAGAATAAGCATTGCTATTCAGAGAGGTAATGCTGCCATCATCTTGGGTACGCTTCCAATCGGCCCAAATTTTAATATATTTTTTATGTTAGTAAATGTCCTTTAACTTCTGTTTATTGCATATATTTTGTTATTTTATAATAATAATGAATTTGAATGTAATAACTAACTAATTAAGTAAGTAAAACTAAAAGTATTTACAATGTATGGGACTTGTACTTGAAAATAAACAAATTTTATTTATTTATTTAAGTCAACTTTAGCGACGCTTAAAGCTTAGTGCAAGCGGGCAATAAAAATCTTTTTAATTTATTAGTACCTAAGCTGGCAATTTAAGTAATTAAAGTAAATGAGGGGTATAGATAAGCTAAGAAAATTGATCCTAATATAAAAAAAATTGTAACATGCTTTTTTTTATTTCTTTTTACTTTCTATTCAAGACTAATTAATGTTACAGTAGCAAAATAAGGCAGGCCAGTTCTAAAACAAAACACGACACGGCTAGGGCGTCAACGAATTATGACGCGCAGGACGATAGTCTGTGTGCAGGCGCGGATCCAGGGGTTGGTTCAGGGGGGTAGGTGGGGGGGGCAAAAAAGCAATAGGTATCAATATCTGAACGAGCGCCCTGAGTTAAAAAAAAAGGTTGGCCTTTTGAGTGTGGTATCAGTTAATGAATGAACGAGCGGAGCAAGGTCGGAAATTTTGGGTTTTAAAACCTAGAGGAGAACAATGACATGTTGTGACACGAAGCGAGCTGAACATTTTTGACGTTTGAGGTCTTAAAAGCCTGAGGTGATCATTGAATGAATGAGCGAGTTGAGTGAGCTCGCAAGTTTGGCCATTTTTGGTCTTAACAGCAATGGGTGATCCTCACAATAGTAATTTAAGGAAATGACCGCAACGAGCTAGGTGAATGGTAAGAAATGTATCTGAAATCTGTAAGCGAAGCAGTTTCGAAATCTTTCATGTTTTTGGTTTTAAAAATTGGGGTGACCACTGAATGAATGAGCAAGCGGAGCGAGCTCGAAATTTTTGACAAGCATGGAATTTCTGGTTTTTTTGGTTCATAAAACGAAATGGTGACATTTAATCGCGGCACGCAAGGGCCCAGGGTCCGCCTTCCTGCTAGTCCTGGCCTATCTCGCTCGGTCTTCGGCATCCTTGGTGGGGAGCTTATTGGCATGCATATCATTCTTGACGACGTCCAGCCATCGATTCTTTGGCCGGCCGCTCTTTCCCGTGCCCGGCGGAGGCGGCATGGCCAGACACTTGTTCCCCGCGTAGTTTGCCCTTACCGTACGAGCAATGGTATTCATTTCATTCAACTAACGTACATAACTCAGAAAAAAACCATTGGTACATGGCCACAGTGGGATTCGAACCCAGTACTTCTCGTTTACGAGTCGGATACCGTAACCACTTGGCCACCGACCTCTCTTATCCTCTATAGATTATTAACGGCCAATCTGTCGGCAGGAGAGTGCCAATCGGAACCTGGCATTCATGACGAGGTCGTCGCGGGCGCCGCCGCGCCTGTCGAAGAGCGACGAGGAAATCCTGAAGGCGATATACTCAGACGAGTGCCAGAAGCGAGATCGATACGACTTAACCATCAAAAGAAAACCCGATAAATTAAAATACCGCCCGAGAATGGTTCACAAGTACCAGCTTCAACATGACCGCTGCAGTATTGAGGGTGGAAAGTTCCAAGATTCAAATGTGAGTACAGAGTAATGGAACGGGCGAAACTGGAATGTTAGTGAACATAAATATACCAATTATAAAGCTAAAATACAGTAGATTTTTAATAATCAATACGGGAGTTCAACCCGTGGAGTTCTTCAAGAAAAAGGTGAAAAGGTTTTTACGGTGTCGGCGGCACGTGGGCGACGCATCCTTTGGCTGCGGTGACTGCTTACCATCAGGCAGGCCGTAAGCTTGTTTACCACCTAGTGGTATAAAAAGACAGTTCCGGGCTCCCCTGCAGAATACCTGTCACCTCGCTTCACACGCCTATTTACTGTATATATTGTGAGTGTAGTTTAGTTACGGCAATTGACCGTCCACCAGATGTGCTATGCTATTCTATTGCATTATGAAACTGAAACCTGTCACTTCGCCGTTAAGGTTTTGCATTAATTTCAAAATACGTTCGTGTTTAGCTTTATAAATGTCATACATGGGATTCTACATTTTAAGGATATGTTCCGGGTTTCCTACCGCGTACCTTTGTTGACGAGTAACCTGATATTTCGACGCAGTTGCATGCATCATGGTCACGGGACGACTGTAGAGCTGCGAGCGCCCGACGGTGTGATGCATGCAACTGCGTCGAAATATCGGGCTACTCGTCAACAAAGGTACGCGGCAGGAAACCCGGATCATACTCTTAAAATGTGTGATAATAACCGCGATAATTTAAAACATTATGTTAATGGGATTCCATATTTGAGAAACGTAAGTCCCACAAGGCGCTTCTTACTAATTTATATAAAATCTTGAATGGCTTAGCTTCTTTGAAATCTTTGGTTACACGCATGAAAAAACTAAACGACTTTTGAAGCTTTGGCAACAATGTTCTCTGTGGCTGTTCTGCAGTATAAGGTCTACTATAACACTCAATTCTGTAATTATTCCAGTATTCTTAGCGAGCGACTGGTTTCCAATGAGACAGTTATATTTAATGGGCTATTAATAATTACATTTATGACATTATTTAATAATGTCATTAATATACATGGTAAACAACAAGGCCCAAGCAAGGATCCCTGCGGGACACCACTAGGAATTTTCACCTAACTAGTCATGGATTTTACTACAACCGCCTGAAACCCATTCTCAATGTGCCATCTAAGTAAGTTCTCACATATTCATACTCTTTTCAACTTTGTAAAGAGTCGCGGAAGGTAGGGGAAGTTTTACCTGCTATATTTTTTTTATAAAAGATATATTTGTCATAAGTAACAAATACTATTTTTTGTTATTCTGGGACGAGAAATTTCGGTGTTTTGAATTTTTAGAGGTAATAATTATTAGATATATTTTCCCCAAATGTCAAACCAAATATTATTATAGTCTTATAGGTATCTAAAAATTTGATAAAGTTGATTTTCTTTTAATACTAAATTATTCTTAAACCCGTTTTTTTTTTCATAATATTGCAAATGCAGATATTTAAATCATAACTTTCTCTATAAAACACAATAACATATTTATAAGCGGCTTCACGTCGATACTAATGTTACAACAAATGCACGTCGGTACTTAAAGGTTAAGAATGAGTAGTCTGTAATAGGCAACATCTACTTGTATGCCCGCATAGTACAATGATTCAATTAAAAAGTCTGTGTGTGGATGAAAACTGTACCTAGGTGTTATCTGTCAAGAACATCAAGAAGAATTATTTTTATTCTGCTGCCGAGTACCACCTGATGCCTAGTACGCTGTCACTGCTAATACATACACGATTCGTGCAATCAAGTTGCAGACAACAAAAATGCAGAACCGCAGGTACATTTAACTGTGAGGACTAAGATGATATGCCTCATGGCTGTAGGAGCCGTTTTCAATAGCTACTCAAAAATTAAATAGATGATGCGCTCTAAGGACACAAATATTATTATATTATTTTGCTATTTTTGTAGTTTTATGGCAAATCATATGCGTTACGTCAACATTCACTGCGTCAAAACAAATTAAACCGCGTTAGAACGCCAGTTATTATTTAATATTTGCTACAGTGCTGCCATGCTAACCTAAAGTCTTTTTATTTATTTAAACTTCATGGACGATGAACCAAAAATTGATTGAGTCCCAAGGATCACTGACATTCAAAAAACCGTTAAATTAATAGATCTAAAATAAATTACATTGAAATAAAGGTAAAAATCAATATCGTATAGCCAAGATATTTTGTTAACGTCGTAAGTCGTTCGAGCGCGCCACCTAAGGGAATTTTTGGGAAGCGCATTGCGCTGGCTACCTTATCATTCAAATCGGAACGGCAGTATATAATAGAATTGCGTAATGAGGAAGCATCCTATAAGCTAATGGCGGCACAAGCGTTGTTACCCAAAAGCTGTTAATGAGCAGCAGCATTATAATGAGATTGGTTAATCACTTGTCAAAATGACAAGTATGTCAAGTTTTGACGTGATTTTGAGTACCAACGCTTGTGGCGTCATTTTCCTGTCCATTGCTGCACAGACCTGCTTTGAAATACTTTTTCAAACACCTATGATGCTACACACAGTTTCGATATAGCCCTGTAATTGGTGACTACCGTTCCTGAACCTTTTATGGAGGTGATGAATGCTGATTTCCTTAACATTGGTAATATACACTCCGTTAAGGAATATATCAAGAATATTGCTGGGAGCTGGTCAGGGGCATCTGATTTACCGGGATCCAGCTCATAAGAATAGCGACAGATTCAACAGTCACCAAGTTTTATGAAATACAGACCTAGTAGTAGGCAGTGTAGCGACATCTATCGCTCCTATAGGAAAACTCAACAATACTCACATTACGAGTACACGAACACAAGGTTGGCAAGCATCCGCACATAGATGGCGCTGACTGTTCCTACATCGCGCTAGGGAAATGTGCCAACTTCCGCGTTATATATACAACTTCCGACGTTCAACTGTCGGACCCTATGTCCCCTGGTCACAACACCCGGCCAGGTGGGTAATTACCTTTTTCCACCTTCTCCATTGGCCGCTACCTTATTCTTTCACCGCCAAAGGCAGCGCTATTATACTGTCAATCTCCGGCTACTGTTTTAAAAAAAGGATTATTATAACTTTGTAAAATACCTTTTGGTTTAAAATGTAAAATCAAGTAAAAGGTGAATCTGTCAATCCTGGAACGCCGGGAATTACTTTCCGAGAAGACGTACTGCGTATCATTGCCACCGCCTACCGATGGTTAGGTGCTCCGAAACGCTACTTGACCCTCGCCTGCCTACTTTGAAACGAACGACGATGGTCTCTGACCGACAGTTAGGTAGTCCGAGACGCTACTAGACTTTCGACAGCAGCATATATAGGCTCTACCCATATCAATATCCCACTCTGTTTATTCATGGTTGACTCGGATACCGGCTACTTGAAATAAGGAGATTGCTTTCCTTTGGTAGTTTTTGCATATATGAAAACCAAAACAGACGGCATTGCATACGTTGATGTTTTATGCCACTTAACCTTATACACACACGGGTACCTGACTACCTGCACTATGAGCACTGAAATGGGTTTTTATAAATTGTTCGGCGCCGTTTTTGTCCCACTGTTGTAGGCAGGCGTAAGCAGTGACCTTTTGGAAGGTTGAACGAAACATACCCACATTTGCTAAATGACCAACCACGGGAGCTTTTGTATTTTCAAGAATTTAGTTGATATACGAGTACCATCATATCCTGGAGCGCTAACAGATTTCAGGGACATAGTGCTCTCAACTTCTTGTGGGTCCGTATCAATCAACTACGTGACTTAGGAAAGTTGCTGCTGGAGTGTGCACATGAAGACTCAAGAGATGCAGAAGTATGACCTGACACAACACTTGCAGCTAACTTATGGTAAATTATTTGTGAGGTTAAAACCTGAGACTCAGGCTTGTTTTATTGCGTAGGGCATACGGACTTACGGTCCACCTGATAGAAAGTGACCACCTTTGCCCTGGAGATCTGTAACCTAAGGGAAACTGATGCGGTGCCGGCCTTCCCCCTTTTCCCTAATGTCCCTAATTCCATGCAGGGAGAACATAGGTGTCGCAGTGTTACAAAATGGTAAAAAATATCATCCTTAGTGCCAACATAAAATCGAGGTAAAGACAAAAATCTTTCGCCGGGGTGTGGTTTTAACGGATGTAAAAGGTGTTCACGGGGTAGGATCATCATCATCACAGCCCATAACATTCCACTGCAGGACTTAGGGCCTCTCCCACAAGACAGTCGTATCTCCACGCTCGGCAAGCTGGTAGGAGATCGCAGTGTTATTAATATAACAATGGAAAACGCTGCTGCCCATTTTTTAGTCTACGGAGACTCTAGCTAGATATTTTGCCGTGGTGATCTGTAAGACAGGTATTTATTACCTAGTGCGGACACCAGTCTCTTTTGGTTTTTACTGTACTGACGATAAATTGTCTCTGCTGTTTTGATATACCAAACTATGTGAAGAAGAAATATATATTTTATTTTATTATTATATGTTTTATTTTGCCTCGAAATCATTAGTCGCCTTGTACGACTCCCGAGTGTAAGGGGTTGGTGCTATTCTACTCTGCTGGACACCACACGGCTAATTCTTGATGAACCCTTAAGATAACAAGCTTTCGCTGGAGAGTACCTACCTATGTCATGGTTTTAACGTATTGAAAAGGTGTTTGCGGGGTAGGATCATCATCACCATCACAGCCCATAACAGTCCACTGCAGGACTTAGGGCCTCTCCCAGGAAAGGAGGTTACTGCCATAATCTCCACGCTTGGCAGGCGGGTTGGAGATCGTAGTGATATAAATATAACAATGGGTAGGATCGGCAAGTGTTAATTCGGAAACATCCATATCCTACGGTATCTTGTAATAGTATTAACTATTTATGATTGTTTGCATGGTAGGTACGAAAATAAAAGAAATGTTGAAATGGGTAATACACAGGTAGATTCTATTGAATTTCGAAGTAGGCTTGCCAGCTACAGTTTAAATTTTATTGCTATCATAACATCGAAAACCAATAAAATCTAGGCAACAAATCAGATTTTTATATTCAATAACATTTACTGTGAATATATCGTTCGTTTCTGAAATATTTTACAAATGTATTAAAAATAGTTGAATAATAAAATGCGTTCCTTTCTAATAGTGTGTGTATGTTGCGTCTGGGGAGCTTCGGGGCAGACCCTCTGGCCGCGGGGGGTCGTCCACTACTCCATCAACCCACAGGACTACGGTTAGTGTTAACCTCCCTAACTCAGTTAATTCTGATAATCAAATTAACACGAGGGCCCTGCGCCCGCCTTAACCAAAATCAAAGATTTGGCAGATCAGATAATACAGTGGAGCGACTGCCATCTGACCGAATAATTAAATTACTATAATCTTGTATTAATCAAACACTTTGCTTTTTTGACAGTTCCGGCGGCAATTAGCCTTATTGTCGAGGTTTTACATACCTTTATTTATCGTAAGATCGTTTAGATTAGGATTTGCTGGATTGGTACATGGCGGTGGCTAGGTAACGTTTTTTGGTTGATATTCTGCACTATAAAAAATAATCATCTTGGCGTCAATGTCCCGGTTGTGCTCTCGAGAACGAGGGCCCGGGGTCCGCCTTGACCATGATCCAGGATTTGGCAGGTCAGGTAATTACAGTGGAGCGACTGCCATCTGACCTCCATGACCCTGCTACCAGGGGAACCTGACCAGATTGGATCATGGTTACACTTCCAGTCGCCTGAATGTGCAGGTTTCATCACGATGTTTTCCCTCACCGTAAGAGCATCGGTTAGTATTCAACTAATGTACATAACTCAGAAAACAGTCATTGGTACATGGCCGGAGCGGGATTTGAACCCGGGACCTCTGGCTCACGAGTCGGATACTGTAACCGCTCGGCCACCGACGCTCTAATCGCGGTTGATATTCTGCACTATATCGGCGATATCGGCCCCGATGTCAAGTCCAGAATCTGGTGGCTTGGGCCAAATGGCGGAAGCTCACGGCAGTCACCTGTGACCCTAAAATCTCGATCAAGCTCAAGGGGCTTATAGCATATTTACGGCTATGAAACCTCCAACGAACAAAAATTAGCGAACTCCACGCCAACGAAATGAAAATACTGCGGTGGATGTGTGGCGTTACGCGACTTGATCGAGTGCACAACGAGTACATCCGTGGCAGCCTTGGCGAGAGAGATATCACAGATAAAATCAAAGAGGCACAGTTGCGCTGGGTTGGTGACGTATTGCGTAAACTCCAGGGATACGCGATAAATAGGAGCCTAAACCTGCCTGTAGCAAAGAGGCCCCGCGGGATACTCCACAAGCGATGGATTGACATCGCCTTGCGACCTGAGGATCCCGAAGATCGGGCAATGTGGAGATGAAAAAGTAGGAAAGCGGACCCTAGCAGAAGCCGGGATTAAACGCTCGGCTGATGATGATGATTATTCTGCATTGATGAACGCACTTAGGCTAATAAAGAGGTTTATTTTGCCTAGTTTGTGTGTATTTCCTTCGGCGGACCCTCGGTGTCGTGCAAGTGTTAACATATGTGTTTTACCTAGGTACTCCATTTTACCGTGACCAAATACTTCCGAGCGGTGAGGAAATTAACGACAACGAGAAACCGTTTTTTTAGCTATTAGAGCAAGGCAAACGAGCCTGATGGACAGTGGTCACCACCGCCTATAGAGACCCTCAACATCCGGGGAGTTGCAAATGCGTTGTCGACAAAGTGACGGTGTACATTCTCTATAGATCGAGGCTCCATCTACGCTCTATGTCCAAAATTTGTGGTTGTCAGCGGTAACATAGAAAAAAAATTTTGAAACTGGTTGGTTCGTACCGCCGATCCCCGATAGTACGCAATGCCAGACCTGCCTTCCTGCGATTGGTCTCTACTCAATTTAATCAAGATGGCGGCGTACTATCTAGCAGCGGCGGTACCTCTCTTGGTATAAAAAGCGACTAGAAATCTACGAAACATACATACACACTCACGCCTGTATCCCATAGGGGTAGGTAGAGACTATCGAGTGTCGCAAACTACGATCATTTTTTGTTTTTTTTTTATTTGGCTAGTCAGGCATTTGACCGCAACCTCACCTGGTGGTAAGTGACGATGCGGCCGATGATGGAGCATGCCTGTCTAGGAACAGCCTATTCACTCTGACCTTGAAGGCATCCAGATTATATTGATCAGGGAACACACTCGTAGGCAACGCGTTCCACTCCTTAGCCGTACGAATTATAAAAGTTCTAAGAAAGAGTCAACTATGATTTCACAATTTACAGGTTTGTGGATAAATAAAATCTAAAAGGAAACTTCCTGCATAGTAGAAATAAAGATTGGGAAAGAACTTGAATGGCAAAAAAAGTATTAACTAATTACAGTACACTGGAACCCGTTTTCGTACCTCCAGACCAGCACTCGAGGTCCGAGATATTGGCGACGATCTCGCAGCTGCAGCGCGAGTTTTGCGTCAAGTTCTTCTACGTCCAGAGCAACGCAACGGCGAAGGGCGGCCGGATCCTGCACGTCACCAACCCTGAGAAGCGAATCGGCTGCCCGCCTGACTCCTACAACTTCGACGGGGCTGCTGTGGTGAGCATATCGCGTCGAAATCCAAATCTTACATTTATGAAATCGTTGTCAACCATCCACATCTACGTATGCAAAAGTACCTTATAGTATAAGGGAGCAACAAGCAAGCGTGTCACCTGATGGAAAGTGGTCACCGCTGCCGATGGGTATTAGCAACTTCAGGGCCAGCGCCGGCGATGTATTGCTCGCCTCTAGTGAGATATACCTCTTGAAGGATCCCATCATAGTACAAAGGAAACCCTGTGGCTGGGAAAGGACCTAACGCGTGATCCTTCGATACGAACAAAATAACGAAAAAACGATATATAAAGAAAAATGGCTTCAAATAGTGGGACTCTGTCACCTGTAAACATAGGTGCCTGTTCTTCCTATTAATGCCATACTGCAGATACCTATCTCTTTCTTTTCCAGGACTTGACTATAGGCTATGAATGCTTGAACAAGAAAGACATAGCGAGAATATTCGTAGACATGCTGAAAGCGAGCATCGGGAAATCCCGTAAGTTCTTTATTCCGAATATCTACAGGTAAGTACAAATAAAATTGAATTGCAGTGTAAATTCTAGAGCCATGACTTAGGCCAGTATGTCAATTTTCTAAGTGTAAGATGGAGGAATGTGACCTGTGCAGCGCGATCCTGCAAAAGAGCTGACATCAGTCTTCCTCTCCCACGACCGCAACCAAACAACTACGTAATAAAATGTACTCAAACTCACCAATATCTTTTTAGCTCCTGTCAACAGCATCGACTTGGAAAAGAAATTTCAAGATCAGGTAAATATGAAGCATTCTTACGTATAAACAAGCAGTACTGCTTGTACACATTGATCATTATAACCGGGGGAGCAAATATCCCTTGCGCGGTTGTTGAGGGCAGAACCGAACTTGTGTCTGAAATGTAGACCTCCCTAGTGCAGGTTTCCCAGTGGGCCAAACGAAACCTCCTCCATGTCAACCCTACGAAGACACAAGTTTGTGCGTTCACGGTTAAAAATAACATATTTGATGTAGTACCAAAATGTTCCCCTTACCCGAAGAGTATCGGGATCCTTGGCATCGACATATGGAAGGAAGCTCAATTTAGGGATCACTTGGAGGGCAAAGCCAAGCTGGCTTACACAAAAACTTGGGGTGCTTAATATAGTTAAAAATGCTTCACACCGGGGCATCGACTTTTACTGTACAAAACGCAGGTTCATCCCCATATGGAGTACTACCTTTGGGCTGGTGCACCTCAATACCAACTCCATCCACTTGATTCCATCCAACGCCGTTCTATTCGTATTGTTCATGATGCCCTTCTCACATATGGATTAGGTCCGTTAAGCCTCCGTAGAGACGTTGGCTTGCTGTGTTCCAAAGAACTACTTAACTGGTGCCATCGTCACATTACATGGGATAGATTTCATCTACACCATCGATATGCCTGGCATCCAACAAAAGTACGGACATGGCGAGCCGTTTCGCCGCGCACCGCAACCGCTCCCCTTAGCTTGCAGATGTCCTGGACAACGGTGGCTGCGCACCATCGGGTGAACCGTCGATCCATGTGCCTGCCTAGGCAATACAAAAACTCTAAGCCTCTCCGAAAGCAACCGGTAGAAAGCCCCGCATTTATTTGTAGTTAAGTTTGTTCTGGTAACTCAGTAGTGAAATATCTCCCTCCATAACAGAAGGTGGACACGTCGAGCGCTCTCGTGTCGGACGAAGACCGCAACTTCATAAACACGCACTACCACAAGGAGTGCGCGAACCTGAACAGCGTGCCGCCGCTGCCGCTGGGCGCGCGCCGCTCGGGCTCCGAGGCCGCGCCCGGGCTCAGCTCGAACAACGAGCATTACTATGGCGAGCGGGTCTGGCCCCTGGGCATGATCATGTACGATTTCAGCGACAGTATGCCGATACAGCATGGTGAGCTATTTATTAAATTTCAGCAGAAAGTGCAAGTGCACTGGTAACTGTTTGATTTCGGCAGTTTGGAATATAGCACCAACGCTTTTCATCAGCATCAGCAATGAAGTAGCTTAACTACTAGAGATCGAATCTGGGAGATAGGCGTCGCTGAACGCAATTTGCCAATGAGCATCGTCGCTGAATGCCATTGTTGGCCCGCGCGGTTGACGTAGAAGTCTAATCTCTACTAAGAGATTTATGTGCATTGCCGACACAGGCCCGCTTCTCACAACAAAAGCTCCTCGGCTGCCGCATCCGTTTCCGCTCGCAGCCGTTCGCGAGTTCTTTTACGATTCCATCATCCACCAGGTGGCTCCACTAATATGTGAGGTCCGTTGTCAAAATACTGTTCCGCTATTGGACAGAAACTACTGATTTAAAATGATGAATACGTTCTAGCCACGTTTTTCACTATGACAGATGATCCCGCCATCTGGTAATACTGGTATTTCTACTCGTTTTTTCATATTATACTTGTCTACAGCGAATCCGAAAGGAGCATTGTCCGGGGCGCTCGCCAGCTTGATGGCGAGCATGGTGGAGATCATGAGGAAGTCGTGCATTGTCTTCAAGAAGGTGGACCTCAAAAGAGACTACTTGGTGCCGAAGAACTACATTTTGTTCACCGACGACGCCGGCAATGATGGCGTACCGCATTTGGGGATAATTGCCAATCAGGTTTGTACCTGTGCATAAACATTTAGGACAAACCGTGCAGTATGGATTCACAGGGTCATATTATATGTATATGTTCTAGTCTCTGAACGTGCTGAAGTTCGCGGCCGAGTCGCCGTCGTTCGTCTCGCACACGCTAAACAACCTGCTGCGCGTGGCGGGGGTGCCGATGATGTCCAACCGGTACGACCGCGACTACTACGTCACCGTGCACTGGGACAATATCCAGAGTGGTGAGGCTATTATCAACCTTATTCTTAGTAGGATAGAGCTGAACAACCTGCTGCGCGTGGCGGGGGTGCCGATGATGTCCAACCGGTACGACCGCGACTACTACGTCACCGTGCACTGGGACAATATCCAGAGTGGTGAGGCTATTATCAACCTTATTCTCAGTAGGATAGAGCTGAACAACCTGCTGCGCGTGGCGGGGGTGCCGATGATGTCCAACCGGTACGACCGCGACTACTACGTCACCGTGCACTGGGACAATATCCAGAGTGGTGAGGCTATTATCAACCTTATTCTTAGTAGGATAGAGCTGAACAACCTGCTGCGCGTGGCGGGGGTGCCGATGATGTCCAACCGGTACGACCGCGACTACTACGTCACCGTGCACTGGGACAATATCCAGAGTGGTGAGGCTATTATCAACCTTATTCCATTCCAACAGAGCTGAAATAGAATATAAAAGGTACATCCGTCCTCTGGTTGATTGGAATACGGATAATATTTAATTGCTTGATGTACAGGCCCGATTCCTGATTTTCTGTTAACTGTGCCACCAATTTATCTGTATAGACAAAATCGGAAGTACCTAAATGACAATGACAAATTTCATGTATCCGCTTTTGACTCATCATATCAGCCGAAAGATGCTTACTGCTGGCAGCTGGGCATAAGTCTCCCCCAGAGATCTCTATAAAGGCCGACGCTGTGGCTTGTTCAGCTGGAACAGCTGAGTTCATACAATTTGTTTGGATTCGGTGCGTACATCTGTATCTATGGGATTTTAAACCTGGCAAACCTTCGGGCTGTCGGTGACCATGGATCCCTTTCCATGACCCTTTGAATGATTTGCCGATTTTATATCTGAACAAGTTCTCTGGCTCTGGTGCACTGCTGCTAAAGTTGAGGCTACACACGTATGTCTAGCTGTTTGTAATGTCCTCTGCAATCCGTAAATACGAGATTGATTACGTCATTGCTGTAAGCGTCGCTATTGCTAGTATATGTCACCTACGCAGCTTAACGCTGTCAATGTTGGTTCAAATAATGCTATTAATACATCATTTGAATCTGCAAACAAAGTGTTACCTAATAATCTTGTAAAAAATAGGAAAGTAGAAACAAGTTGACAAGACAGGATTTTTGACGTTTCTGAAGAAATTGTAGTACACCCAAATTATACCAAAAGCCGTGGACAGGATTTCCTTGGTATTCATTACTTGTACTTTAGTTATGAATCTTTGATTACAAGAACCCTCTCTGTGCAGGCAAGGAATACCTTCTGGAGAAGGCGCCCGAGGACGCCTGGATCCGCTCCATCCCTTACGACTTCTTGAGCGCCACGCACGCCCCTCCGGACTACATGCTCGACCCCAGCTTGCCCAAGCCCAGAATGTCCGTCTCGCTACAGCAGGTATATTTTAATGTGAATCGGTTGACAAAACTAGCAGCCACCTGATGAGAAGTGGTCACCGCTGCGGACATTAGCAACACCAGTGGTATCACCAATGCGTTGCCCACGTCTGGACACGTTGCTCTGGCGGCGAATAGCCAAATGCTGGGCCTCTCCACAGCCAAAGCCGCGGCATCGGCAGGAATCAATCAATTTATTTATTTATTTGATAGAATACTTTTCAATACCTATTCAACGATACCCCTCATGGCATAGTTTGTCGACTCGGCGGCTGGTAGTCGCCATATTGAATTTTTATCAATATAATGTTTTCAGTGACACTCGCAAGATTAAGACAAATCTAGATGTAAAAACAAATCAAAATCGGTCCACGCGTTTGGTCTTTAGGCGTAGGCGTAGTGTTCGTGCAGCGTGCGCGCGTAACATCCGCGTAGCATCCGCATAGTGCCCGCGTAGTGCCCGCGTAGGCACATTGCCTTTCCTGTTGGCAGAGAACTGTCTTCATACCTGTAATTACAACGCTAGCTAGCAACCAATAACATGTAGGGTGAATTTAAGTTCATTCTTCTTACCAAGGGGTATGATGTGCTAGTGATAACAAACGCCTTTTATTATGGCATCTACTCTGTAATCGCGATAACAAATATTTATACAAAAATGATAACGAATTCTGCTAAATGCCGCGATTTTTTTCACGATTTCAGAGTTGGTGCTGTAATAGGAGTTGTTTGTTATTACGACCACATGCATACCACTTGGTATCATGAATTAATTAGAAGTCATCCCATATGTGGCCCATCTCAGACCGGCCCCATACTGAATCCTAGCACCCGTCAATACGCTAGACCTTCCAATTGACTCTGATATCCTGCCAACAGGAAAGCGTGCCACGCGACCTCGCGCTGAGGGCTCGGACGAAGGGCGCGCTGACAGCGAGCGACGTGGAAGCCCTCAAGCTGATATACTCGAAGGAGTGCGAGAAACGCGAGCGGTTCGATCTGGAGCCTAGCTCGTATCAAAAGAACAAAGAAAAGGAGGTAGAAGACCACAAATCTACGGAGGAACCGCGGCAAGACCAGGACGAGAACCCCCATTCGACAGAAGAATCGCGAGGCCGGCAATCGTTAGAAGAATCGCTGCAAGACAAGGAAGAAGTCCACCATTCGGCAGAAGAACCGCTGCAAGACATTGAAGAGGTCCGCCATTCGGCAGAAGAACAAGAAAATACGGGACTCGGAAATAACGACGCCAAAAGCGAAGAAGTCCCTCTTATACAGGAAGAAGATTTGGTTGCGATCTCTGACTGATTTAGGAATAAAAAGCTAATAGCGTCCACAGGCTGCGGTCACTGCTTTCCATCAGGCAGGCCGTAAGCTTGTTTGCCACCTACTAAGGTGGCAAATATCTAAATGGTATATCACTAGATATAGAAAAAAATGAAAATAAAATGTATAACAATAATATCTAAACGAAAATATGGTCGTAGCCAGACCTGGGTTTTGGTGGATTGGATTTTAATAAAATGATACTATTTGTTATAAAATACGTTATTTTATTAGCATTAGATTTCACAGAGATAATGAAACACAATTATAGCAATATTAAAAAGAATTCAATATGTGTCTAATGTCTGTCGTAAATTGAGAAATGTAGTCAAGATGACGATACTTACGAGGTGAGCCGTTCATTTTTCTCTCTTGAAAAGAATAAACAAGCGCCTTATGTTCGGGATAAACCACGAAGTGTCACGCTTTTGACATAGGGAAAAAATAGTTTAATACTTTCGTATATCGCCAGCAAGTGAGTATTGAGCTTATTGATTTGAGCAGGAGAAAATTCTCATGAAAAAAATTCAAAAAACTCTTCATTGTGAAATTGCTGCTGGACTGCTCCCATTGCTAAATCTGACGCATCTGTCAGCAGAGCTTGCTTGGCATTATATAATGGGTGTGCAAGTAAATACGACATTGGATAACGTTTCATTTTATTGGTTGAAAACTGGAAGAGAACCATCCAAAAGTTCAACTATTTGTGAAAGTTTGACCGCACCTGCAAGTAGGGCAATCTTGGCAGCGTAAGGCATAAAACTTCTTTGAAGCTGTATAATCGTTTTGTGAACAGGGACATCTCTAATGCCTTGGACCTTGGAGTCTAATGGTTTTGTGCCAGGAGAAATACGGTATCCCAAAAATGGAACTTTGCTTATGCCAAAGATATATTTCGAAGGATTAAGAAGAACGCCGTATTCTTTCATAAGGTTGAACAGCTGTTGCAGATGCATTTCTTGTTCCTTAGCAGCAGCAGCAAAGCCTCGAGTCGTTTTATTGACAAACCATTGAAAGGTTTGACTTGCATTTCTCAACCCAAATGTCATAAGAATTCATACAGGATAAATAGTGTTGTGAGGTTTTAGACATATCATCCTTTGCAACTGGGATTTAATTATAAGCCATAGAGTAAAGAAGACTTTGCAACTGGCGATACAATGGGCAAAGTCATGAATATGTTTTATAGGATAACCATCGGGATTGGTCCGAGAACTAAGCATCTAATCGCCACAAGGACGTCAATTGTCATCTGTTTTGGGAGCTAGGTGCAAAGGAGCCGCTCAAGAACTACCGATGGACGTACAGTGCCATTAGTTAGTCATCGTCATCATCATCATCATCATCATATCAGCCAGAAGACGCCCACTGCGGCATAGGCCTCCCCCAGAGATCTCCACAAAGGCCGGTCCTGTGCTTTTCGCATCCAGCTGGTACCTGCGATCCTTACCAGGTCGTCGGTCCACCTTGTGGGAGGCCACGCTGCGTCTTCTGGTACGTGGTCGCTACTCGAGAACTTTACTGCCCCATCGGCCATCTGTTCTTCGAGCTATGTGCACGAGCCATTAGTTAGTATGAGGTTAAAATCCTTCTTAGCAACCTTGAGTTTGTCTGGTGCCAGTTTGCGAAGTGTACATGAGACGGGAGTACCCAGAGTTGTTCGAATATGATGAATGGTATTGTGCTTAGGAGTAACTGGTGTGCCAGATGGTCGTGTGATTTTTGGGAATTGCTTCATCCTGATTGAATTCCATCATCATCTAAATACGGATAGACCCTCCATTTTGAGCAAATACATTTTGCGTCTGTTTGCGCGAAGTACACTTTCGCGAAAGGAAGTTTGCATTTCGGGTCGCCGCTGCAGAATCATGTAGCTAAATAATAGCAGATAACCACACTAACCGAGCAGTCCGTATTGACTGACAGTAGTATAAATTATAAAGTGCGGATATGGCAATAATCTGGAATTATCTGTCCTTGGCAGTCCTTGTCAGTCCTTTTTGAAAATATTTAGTTTTTTTGTCACTATTAGCTTAAACTTGCACATTTAGTTTGTCTAAATCATTAATCATGTTGAAAGTTATTTCCCCCACTTCTTTTTTAATTGTTTTGCCCATTATTTCATAATATTTTTCATAACTCACGAAAGTAAACTATCCTACAGAAATCAAATTATTTGTTATGACTTTTATGAATGACGTTCTATGATGTTTAATGAGTTGCCGGCGTAGAACGGCGTTATTTTAACAACGTTATTGTGACAAGACCATATCAGACAGGGGCGCCAACTGGTGAGCACAAAAACGATAGCCCTCATTGCGCTCAGCATCGCTAACCTTTCCCCCCGCCGCAAATCGGCGACAAGTGTTTAAAACAAGAACGTAGTGATTCGTTCTCCACTGTTTAAATTGCTCCATGACAAAACCAAACCTAATATTTTATTGAGACTGCGTTTGACATTTATTCGATCTGCGAATCGAGGCGGAATTGGATTTCGATTACTTCGTATCGGTCCAGGAGTATATCGAAGCAATTTGGCTAACGGCCCGTGGCTATCACAAGTGTACCATAGAACACCGTCTGACGAGTAAACTCGACGTTAGCGGAACTCAATATGGCGGCCACAATTGCACTAACGGGCATCCTGTCAACAGGAAACCGTCGACCGCGCCGTGGCGCTAATGTCGCGGGCGAAACCTCAGCTGTCGGCGAGCGATGAAAAGACCCTCAAGCTGATATACTCCAAGGATTGCCAGAATCGGGACCGATACGATATCCAGCCTAATAAAAACGAGAAACTGACCTTCCTAGAGCTGGACACGCGAGAATTGGAGGAGCATTATGCAAACTTGCAAGAAGAAAGGAAAAAACAAAATAAACTTAATGATCGTCAAGAAAGGCAAAAACAAAAAATACGTGATCAGTGACAAAGAATACGTGAAAGGGAAAAACATAGAATACGTAAAGATAGTTTAACAAAGCGATAATGTAATCGCAATGATCAGTCTCATTAAAACATCTTTGCTTGTTATTATATTACTTCGAGTTTGCGCTGACCTAAAGTACCGATCAGCTACCAGCGGTTATTTTCTACGGTCGATACCTAGTAACTCTTACAGCCCGTTCATAATTTGAATTCTATACTTATAGCTCGGTCGGCAGGTAACAATTAGGGGCCTTACTTGAACATAATTTTGGTTTTAAACTATGAAATTTAGCAAGAAGATCTTACAACACAAATTATTAATTTGTATATATATCACACAAAAAGTATATTTGTTCTAACAATTTTCTAAGAAAAGGATATTTTACCTACCGCCACAACCGAGACTGTTTCGCTCGTAAACGGTTGGGAATTAGAACTGGTAATTACAGTGGCGCGACTGCCATCTGTCCCCCGTGACCCGTGGAACCCGTGAAATCTGACCATAAATTGGATCATTGTTACACATTCAGTCGCCTAAATGTGCAGGTTTCATCACGATGTTTTCTCTTAAATGGCAGCACTGGGGTTCGTACCCGTTACCACCCGCTTACGGACCCCATAACCATTAGGCTACAGACACTCATCGTCACTCTTCTCAATCATCTTGCTTGGCGTTACATCCCGGTTGCGCTCAGCGGTATTACGATGTCGAAATCCTCAAGATGATAACGCGAAGATATTTACGAAGTCTCTTCTTCATGGTCGAATAATACGCTTTCAGTGACAGAGTGATCGCTTTTGGGGCTAGAAATCCCTTGCGTTACGATTTCCTGCCATCTTTATTATTGTCCACGAATATTTATTTATTATTTATCTTGACCTGTTAGCCGTCTTACTGGTGCACTCACCAATGCAAGGGCTCATTCTCAGCCGATTTGATTTAGTAGGTTCACCGCATAGTTGATCTTCAACGCGGTCGGATACAGTCTACTCTTCCCTACACTATAACGCGTTGTCCTAATTGGCAACGGTCGTACGACGGGTGGTTTTGAGGCCTCCTATTGGTCGGGTGACGTCCGTCGTACGACCACAGTCTGCACGACTGTTGCCAATTGGGACAGCGTCTAAAGCGCACTCCACATATGGACAGTTCCGCGGAAACACAAGAGTGTTGAGGGAGTATTCGCCTATATTCGTGTAGTCCCGTGCATGTTTGGCATGTCTCGCCTACTTCATAGACTAAGTAGAGATAGTTTGTTGTCGTCTCGATTCGATCGATTTTATATTTATATTCTTAGCGCTTTTTCCCGTAACAGGTTCAGGGTACACTTGACCATGATCCAGGATATTAGTAGATTAAGTAATTACTGTAGAGCAGCTGCCTCACCTCTGTGACCCTGTTTACAGCAGATTAGCGATATTACACCGATGAATCAATATAATGTCGACGCGCTTAAGGCTTAAGCGTACTCCACATGTCCGCCGAAACTTTTGCCGGAACTTTGGTAGACCCTCTATATTCTCGCCTATTAGGGATGTGGTAGGTGTCAAATGCGTCGATATTATATCGATTCATCGGTGTAATGTCCCTAATCTGATACCTTCTGCTGTAAACAGAATCACAGAGGTGATGGCAGCTGCTCTACTGTCATTACCTGATCTACTCGAACCTGTTACGGGTAAAAGCGCTAAGAAGATAAATTTAAAATCGATACAGCTCTACTTTGTCTATGAAATAGGCGAGACATGCCAAACATGCACGGGACTACACGAATATAAGCGAATACTCCCTCTACACTCTCGTGATCCCGCGGAATGACGAACATGTGGAGCACGCTTTAGAGCAACATCTTACCCGCCAATAGGCCAACTAAGCACTGAAGAAAAGACAAAGACGCTGTCGCGGTGGTTGTTGTAGTTATAGCGCTCGTATGTTTTGTATCTTTTTTTAAATTAAAACGCAATGAGCAGTTTTCAGTAGGTACTGTGAGTTGCTTTCAAAAAGCATCAAGAGATGGCGCTGTCATAATTTTGACACATCTTTTTTAAATCTGTATGATTGTGGCAGTGATGTCATGCAGCCAACTATTACTAAACTTAAAAATAAAAAGTTGATTAATATAAAGTTAGGTTGAAAAAAAAGTTAAAAATAGTTTTTGTATAAATAGGCACTATGTTCCATTTCAATGCAGACCTTTCATATTCTAATTACGTCCATTCTTGATTCTGGCGTCCATCCAACCGAACTGACTCAGTCAAATTGATGTTTGTTTTGTTTGATTAAAACCTCTATAATTGTTGAAAGCTATTGATAAACACAAACAACGTACCCAGTGGTTATATCGTCTTTGCTAAGTACCTATGTCAAGCGATCTTTAATTACCTAAATTGTTGCTGCACCATCTAGCGAGTAGTTAGGAATGCTTCAGATGCCTATTGGAAAACTGCTCATTAAATAGCCCATTAAATACCATATCATAATAAAGTCTTTTAGGGGCATTTCGTTTGTGTTCTTGTAAGAATTATACACGCAATACTTGATCCAACAGGAGAACGCCAATCGGAACGTGGAGTTCATGACGAGGTCGTCGCGAGCGCCGGCGCGCCTGTCGAGGAGCGACGAGAAAACCCTGACGGCGATATACACAGACGTGTGCCAGAAGCGAGATCGATACGACTTAGAACTGAACAATAAACATGAGGATATAGAGAAATTAAAATACCGTCTAAAAAAGAAACACAAACACATCAACCTAGACAAACTTAGCCAAGATCGCCTCAGCATTGAGGGGGCCAATTTCCAAGATTCAAAAATGAGTTCGGATTGATGAAAAAAGTCTCAGTAAAGCATGCAATTCAATTCAATTCAATTCAAATAATTTATTTTAAAATAATTATTCCATAATTTGTTAGTAAATGAATATTGTTAGTAAATGAGTAGTAGCGATTGTTAAAATTGTTAGCAATAAACTTAATCAGCTCATAAATAAACCTTAAATAAGTAAGTAGATATTTTTGTGATCATGTTACCTACCTAACACAAAAACACGTCGTGGTCGGCCTCGAAAAAGATAGCACGACGAATTAACAAATAGGTTTAAGGGGAAAAATGGGAGAAGCCTTTGCCCTGCAGTGGGACACAATATTATCTAGTAATAAAATACATACCAACAAGCGTCGGTGGCTTAATAAGGCCTAGTAAGCGAGAGGTCCCGGGTTCGTATCCCAGTGCCACCATGACATGGCATGACATGAAATCATTGGTACATGGAGGCCATGTACGAATGATCGTTTTCTTTATTTTTTTGTTTCAATAAGCATGCATTTGACCTTAACTCACCTGATGGAAAGCGACGATGAGGTCGAAGATGTAGCATGCATGCCTAGAAGATACCTAGTCACTCTTGATTTGAAGACCCCAAGGTTATACTTATCGGGGAACAATGACTCAGGCAGAGAGTTCCAGTCCTTTGCAGTGCGCATAAGAAAAGTGTATGCAAAACGCTTAGTACGAGATGGTGGGACGTCTACCATAAATGGATGACGATATTTTGTCCCCCTCGTTGTTCGATAATAAAAAGGGATCGATGGATCAGACTTAGATTAATTTAATTAATATAATAATTTAATACAAGTACGTACATTTATATACCTAGCAGTAAATACAGACAAAGAAGCCTCAAAGTAGCCCCAATTAGTGACAATATTTAAAGTAGCAGCTTGTCATGGTTCAGCCAAAATCATGTCATCAAAGGGATATTGAATATGAATGTGGATGGATACGTAGGAAGGGGAAGACCAAAGAAAATATGGATGGATTGTGTGATGAGCGGACAGATAGGGATGAATGGAGAAAGAAAACATACTGTGACGATCCCAAATGAATGGGATAAGGGTAGGCAAATTATGAGTAAATACAGACAAAAAAAGTTCATTCATTTAGGGTTCGTTAACTACTCTTAAACACTAACCGATACTGTTACGGTAAGGGAAAACGAATCATATCGGGGATCGTGATGAAGCCTGCACCTTCAGGTGACTGAAGGTTAGGCGGTCAGGTTCCCATGTTAACAGGGTCATGGAGGGCAGATGTCAGTCGCTCTACT
Organism: Blastobasis adustella; assembly: GCA_907269095.1. Taxonomy (NCBI): domain Eukaryota; kingdom Metazoa; phylum Arthropoda; class Insecta; order Lepidoptera; family Blastobasidae; genus Blastobasis; species Blastobasis adustella. The sequence goes on from OU026140.1 coordinate 9,881,054, forward strand.
GTAATTACCTGATTTGCCAAATCCTGGATCATGGCCAAGGCGGACCCCGAGCCCTCGCACGCGTGAGAGCAACTGGGACATTAACGCCAAGATGATTATTAGGTTTTTATAATTGATGTGGTGTCGGCTCCCGAACTGTATGAGAAGGAAGGGTCGCAGCAAGCCAGAGCCAAAGCTGTCTTGCTGCGATTGGTTTAAACTCAATTGCATCAAAATGGCTGCGTACAATCGGAGATATGCTCTATATCTCTGTGCTTTCTGAGACGCGGTCTTCACTTTAACACGCGTCGACTCTATCGACCATCCTTTCGTCTGAAGACAGGGCTGGCCCACTGCCACTTGAGCGCAATGATCCCACGCGCGATATCGGTGCTTTAGTTCTATATCTGACATCCCTGTAGTGGTACCGCCGATCTCCGATTGTAATCCGCCATTTTGATGCAATTAAGTTTAAACCAATCGCAGCAAGACAGGTCTGAGTTTGGCTTGCTGCGATTGGTCCACGCACAATTGCATCAAAATGGCGGCGTGCTATCGGAGAGCGGCGGTACGGCTGCTGATCAAAGATAACATCATAGTTTTCCTGATACCTACTCGGTGACAATAAAGCTGACGAGCCCGCCTAAACATGCTATTATACAGCATTAGGTAAGTAATTTCCTTTTGTGAACATACTAAGGCGCTGTCCTAATTGGCAACGGTCGCGCGACTATGGTGCTACGACGGTCGTCGCCCAAATAATAGAAGATCTCAAAACCGCCCCACTAATACACCGCCTAATACTCTAAGCAAAAAGTATCTACTTTAAGATTTAAGACTTACCTACATTTAATTAATTATTTATCCATATAAAATTAAATAACTTAAATAACGATATCGATAGGCTTATGATACTTAAAAATGCGTGCCGCGTCACAACAAAATGTTAAATTATATTACCAATATTTATTGGTTTATTTAAACTAAAATCAAATTGACCGTCAAGGTGACGTTTGGCACGCATTTTATCCAAAAGGGCCACTCTACTCAACCGTGGAGGTAGGCTTTCCTTGTGACAGAGTGGCGTATGCTACACACACGATATTTATCGTATGACGTGGATTACGATATTTATCGAGTGTGTAGGACCCACGGATCGTGATACGGATCACAGGATTTCTAGAAAAGTAGTATCGACGATACGTATCGCGATAAATATCGTGTGCGTAGTATCCCCCAGTGACAGTGTACATTCTCATGGAGCTCTGCTCTATGTCCAATATCTTTGGTTTTTGTCCTTTTTGGTTGACACTTGACAGAGTTCACAGCACAAACTATGAACTATACATGTTGTCAGTGTTGGTTGTCAATCCGTAGGTAATATATAGTACCTAATTTGTGTTGTCAATTGCCGTTGAAGTGCGCTGTGCGAAATTTTCATTTTTATAAAAAAATTAATGTGTTGTGTTGTGTTGACTGTTGAGCTGTTGTGGTGTCGTTATTGGATTAGATACATTTGTTTACATCATATGCACAAATTCACAAATGAAATCCACACAATCGAATTATAGATCTAATATGGATTGGATTTTGAATTGTCATTTCATTGCAATCCTTGAGAATGCTACGGTAATAAATAATTAAAACAAAATATCGATTGTGCTACAAGGTTGAGTGTAAGGTGAGACAATAGGTATCAATCAATATCCGTGACAAAATGAGAATAGACTTGTTACCGGTGGAAATTTTACAGACAATCTTTAGTTACTGTCATGGAAGGGATTTGGGTTCCTGCAGTCAAGTTTGCCGCTTTTGGAGAAACGTCATCGAGGGGTTACCCGACGATGTCTGGAGACGTATGCTATTTAAGGACCATGAACGCAGTGAGAATGAGAAAGATAAAATAAGATCTAATCTGCCATGGAAGGAATTGTACAAGTCCCGCTGTTTGTGGTCTACAACAAAACCAGCCAGCATACATTTTAAAAAATTAAGAAAGAGGATCTTCGAGTTTCAAATACTTAGCAACGGCACAATTGGTGTTTTACAAAACAGAAAAAATATCAGTAAAGAAGGTGGTTACACAAAGTTTGGAGATACAATTGCTTATTATGATTTAACTACGTTGAAGAAAATTAACAGCGAGTTCATCGATTTTGTTTGCACAAACTATAAAGAAAATGATGATTTGATCACCCTTCTATTGGAGGACCGGACACTGTGTGTCATCATTAAGAAGACCAAAGAGAAACATTTCATAGGGAAAGTTAATCCTCAGGGCCATCGTTTTGGTGACTACACATTGCTTGGTACAGAAGTCTTCTTCCAAATGGCAATTGAGGATCTCGTCTGCAGGTCAAGATTATTAGAAGATAACGGGGAACTTACCATGAAGACAGAAGCATTAGAAGATCTTGGAAGTGAAGTATTGTTATTTAGCACGTCAGGCAATAATGTATTTGTGTTAGCTGTCGATGATCAAGCTTTCATATACCGCTGGCAAGACTATGAGTCAAAAATTGTTTCGATATTTGAGGTATATTCTAATAATATGATTAGAGAGTTAGTAAAGTACGGTTTCGATTGGAGTTCACAGTCTCTCATTAATCGATTCTTACTTACAGACCAGGATTGGCAGGGTTTGATACAGTTTAGCGACTTTAAAGTCTCCTCAGTTCATAGACATGGCAGGACCATTTTGTTAGGAACATATGACCGTAAAATACACATATATGCTGATGCATACCAGACTGGGGAACTGTGGTTGTATCAGGTTGAGCCTGATAGAACTATAGATTTGAACGATTTCGACCAAGTCGAAGACAGATTTGACATTAGAGTGAAACATTTGGATGTCGTTGAAATATCGAATGGACACAAAATTGTTGCTATATCAAATCACAAAGTGTTTGTCCTCGATTTGGTTCATAACAGTGATGGATATAACTATCGGAGAAATAGGAAACGTAAGAAAGATGTATCTGCAGAGATTGAAGTAAATAATGCTGCAATGGATGCATGTCGTATTGTTGTACAGCCAGTGAATTAATCATCTTGTATTCTGTATATGGGAAATGTAATCGGAAAAAACTTTATTTTGCGTATACTATATTATAGTACATACTAGTACTTGTTGCTTTAATAAGCTAAGTACATATAAACTTTTATTTCATAGCTCTACTGAGCACCTTAAAAATAATATGAATGTAGTTTGTTGTGTAATACTGAAAGTACCCTATTAAGTATAGCTATTAGGAAACTACTAGAATTATATCATATATATTAATGAGTTTGTTTAACAAATCTGATCTCAATCTGAAAGTTATTTTGTTCAATTAATAAATCTTTTAACTCATGACGCAAAAATGCTTTTGACATAATGCTCATTTGCCAGAGGCAAAAAAAATTTGAATACCATCACTGGGTGCCAATAGGTAAAGAAATATATTGAAAGAAAACTTATAAATCATCATCATCATCTTGGTGGTATGGCCCCGATAAGTCCCAGTGTGGCACGCAAGGACCCAGGGTCCGCTTAAACTTATAAATAATAATTAGACAAAATTAAAGTCTAGGATTTAGGAGTGGATTTTTTAAAGTAAAAAGTTATTTTTGTACAAGGGGTCTCTTTGTAAGTTGTCTTTATACATTATGTGTAAGTTGGACTTTGTATATCTACATAGTGAAGCGAATTTTTTCTTCTCTACTGCTATGTTAAGGTTAACATAATTACTATTATTCTAATCATTTTTATTTACAGTATGTGCCGTGTTTTTTTTACTGGAGCAGTATGAATCGGCACAAAATATTTTTAATGAATTTTATAACTTGTAGTTTGACCTAGTCAAGTTTTTGGTAGTGTGTGTTACAGGTTGCAACCTACCAAATCATGTATTTTTATTAATAGGTGTCTGTAGAATAGGGTTACGTAAATAAAACCATCTAATTGTTTAACTATGTTTGTGTAGATAAACAAATATGATTATTTATACATATAGTTACTTTCGAAACGTAAAGGTCCTTAGGATTTCAATTTGTGGAATAAGTAAATTGATTATAATATTTGTATGCCTGTCGGTGGATCACTGAAGTCTCTACTATTGTATCTAATATCTCAATGTTCCTGTGTTTCACGAATAAAAATAAATGAAATGAAAAGAAAATAATTTCACTGAATTTATTTTTTTATTTCATGTTAATTTAACATGCACTATGTATAATGAAAGTTTAGATTACAAGTACCTTAAAATTAGTAATTAATTTTCAAATAATATCTAAGTGTTGATGATTCATGATCATCAATCAGTCTTTCTTTTTGCAGACAGCCTAGGTAGAAACCGGCATGGGAAATGGTGGCTTTGGCAGCACCATAACATTACTATACCTGGCATAAAGGTATACTAATTTCATAGGCTGCACTGACATCCATCTGGCTTGCTAGAGCCTACAGTAAGCTATGCTGCCACGCGCAGTGCGGCCGGATATGATCTCACGTTCATATTACTTCGCTAGAACCCCTAGATGCCTAGGGGGCTCTAGTCTAGGCGTTAAGTAAGCCACCTGTCAATGCGACCGGAGACTTAACTGTAACAGACGTTCCATTATGGCTGGAGCCGACCAACCGTCAGTTACAACTGCAACTGACGGTTGGTCGATACTAATCCTTAAGAAGTATAATATAAAGTCGCTTTTGGGTGAGGGGGACGTGGTCGGACGACCGCCCAAGGTTGGCTCGCCCGCGCATTAGAATTAAACCAAACGCGATTTAATTTTGTACTTCGAAAGGATTAGAATCAACTGTAACTGACGAAATGTCTGTTACCTCAGAGCCACTTACGCCCACAGAGAATTTAACCAATGGAAGGCGAATCAGCACGTTTTCGTTCTAAACATGCCTTTTTTATGTTATATGGCAGGCAATCAGGCATGCGGTCCACCTGATGGAGAATTATCAACGATGCGCAGTTGACGCAGAAGTCTAAGCTAGCTTAAGATGACTTCGATTAGCGGAAAAATACTTCACATATAATAAAAATATGTTCTTTCTCCACTGGTTAATTGCTCCATCACACATAACATATATAAGATTCATTAGGAACAAACTGTCCAGAGTGATCTGGAGGACTAAGATTAAACTTAATTTCAACGTCAACAAAGTCCGGTTTGGTATGAGAACACAGTTCGCAATAAGTCATTCTAGAAATGTATCTTACACTGGCTAAGTAAAGTTGGCCTTTTTGGACATGCAATCTGCCTCCATATAAAACACCACAATTTTAGAGGCTGGTAGGAATCCGCTTTCATTACCTAAATCGGAAAGCGCTTTCCTATAAAAGAGGGGACCCTGCTGGCTGATTTATGCGCTTATTACATTTGGCTGAATTCAGAAGCAAAAATCGTGAGAGCACTTTAAAGTGGAATGTATTGCTGTAGGCCTGTTAAGTATCACTTAATTATGTTTCGCGTCGTTCTGGTTTTCAAAAGAGATCTTATTTATTAAGCACTACATACCACTTTGTTTGCTCTCAAGCTTTTTAGCCAAATGTAATAAGGACATATAAAGTAGACTAGGGCAATTTCTGTCATGCAATCTACTTCCAAAAACACCATAATTTTGGAAACTGGTACACCGTTCTCAGTACCTAAATCGAAAAACGCTTTCCTAAAGAGAGGATCCTGCTAGCTGATTTACCGCTAGCCCCCGAACCGGGATTACCGCTAGGGTAAGGAGGAATCTACATACAATGCGCCTGATTTTGCGTCGCATGCGAACGGAACCGTCATTTTGTGAAAAACCGAATGCAGTACAAATTATGAGAACGAAATTACGTTCGTGCGGTGCCCTTTCTACAAACCGGAACACAATAGCGCAAGCACAGCACAATATAAACATTATGTAACAATCACAGAGCAGGAACGGTAGATAACGTTCCAATATTTTTGGGTTTGATGGAAGCTTGAAGATGTTATACATAGAAAATGCTTTATGTCAATTAGGTATCGTATAAAATAAAGACTAACTCGTTTTTTGGATCGTATCTAATTTGTATTATACCCCATTGGCATAAAGTTCATTTTGCTACGCACAAATGAGGGCTAATGCGCTTATTATATTTGATAAAATTCAGAAGCAAAAAGTGTGAGAGCAGATCAAAAGAATATTAATCAGATCAAATTATATTGCTCATAGAATAAGGTCATTATTATTGTATCACTTATTATGTTTTTGGACCTTTTTTAATGAGCCATATATTCCACTTTTATTTGTTCTCACACCTTTTGCTTCTGAATTTAGCCAAATGTAACAAGCGCATAACGCGAGTTCGAAATTCCACTAGATGGCGCCACAGGCGATTAAGGTCTGTAAATAACTCACGCTATTGGCCAGAATCAAACGCTCTAAGTAGACAGTTCGATTTCAGCCAATAGGACAGCGTTATTTTGACAGGGACAAGATCTTAGTCGACAGTGGCGCCCACTGGTGAGCACAAAAACGGTAGTCAAAATATAGAAATCATTCTATGACTTTTTACCATTATCAACATTTGTAACACTATGACAAGATACACAACCATCTTTATTTTGATTATTTTCAGATTTCCTTAAACAGTAGGGACAATCGTCTTTATCAAATATACACGAACATGTTAAGCAATACTTAATTTTGTCACTATTTCGTACGTCAATAGATTTTTTTGACACAGTGTCGCATTTATTACAATTGTTGCGCGTGTTTCTATCTGCTTCACTAATGCTTACAGTTGAATCTTCACATTTAATTTCATGATTTAGCCTATTATCTTCTTCAGGATTCACTACAGGGGCAGTTATAGTTTCAGGTACAGCTTTCGGTCGTTTCAGATATGTGTTCTTGTATTTCTTGTAGAACGTGTCCAGTGTACTTTTAGCTCCATCATTTTTCGAATTGACACCATCACTTCTATCTTTCTCAACACTTGAGTTTGAACTTGCATTGTGCGTAACATTTAATGTGTCATCTGTATTGTTTTTGTTGTAAATAGGGAATTTATCCTGACATATTGTTTTGTACACTGCCATGATATCAGTTTTGTCTTTCAGAAGGCTTCGGCTACTACTTTTAGTGATACTTGTGGCTTTTCTAGTTTTGGCATCAGGTTTGGTATTTACTGTTGAAATTGTCTCATCTGAATTAGATTGTGCGACAGATGAAACTGTATTGGACTCTATTTGCGATTCATCCGCAACTGCATTTTCAATAGGAAGCCCTTGTGGTCCAAATTTGGTTACTTTCTTTCTTTTCTTAATTGATTTCTTTATTTTACTTGATTTTGAGCATTTAATTTTATCGTTTTTGGATTTTTCTTCGGATATCGACTGTCTATTTAACAATACAACTTTATTTAGTGCTTCTGCTATGCTATAACAAGTAATACTACCTACGTCGGTATTATTTTGAGATTTACTGTCAATAGCGTCTTCTTTTTCGTTTTTTCCACTTGATCTAGCATTTTCTTCATACATTTTAGTGTTTGCTCTGAAATCTGTCTCGATTGGAATATCCATATTCTCCAATTGATCCAGAAGCTCATCTTTAAGCAACAAGAAAGCATCATCACTCTCTGTACTTTCTGATAATCTACTTTCATTTTTACTTTCGTCAATAATACTTTCATTTTTACTTTCATCAATAACTTTGTCATCATTCTGGATCATTTCGCCTTCGTTATGTTGACATGAACCAGTATTAGTGTCACCAGTTTTATTATTTTTAATACATCCAAGTAAATTTTCCAATTTAGTCCGCTTATTCATGAATTTTGCATCCATATTTTTTGAATAAATCATTTTACTGTCATTTAGAGCCACTGTTAAATTTTTCTCATCTGCCAAAGAACTGTTTTCACTTGAGTGTAATTTGTTATGAGTAATTTCTTCAGGCTGTGGCGATATTGTGAATAGCGGATCTGTAAAAAATATAACAACAAGAATATTAGATACAAATAAGCCCTGGGAAAGATTAAAATGAATATAGGCAAGAATTAATATATTGAAGACCATGGGTTACACATGGTACTACACAATTTTTAAGCCTCTTTAAAGTTGAGTTAAGTGGCTTAAAAATTGTATCTGATCAGGTTCCCCTGTTAACAGCTTCACGGGGGTCAGGTAGCTGTCGCTCCACTCTGATTACCTGGTCTGCCAAATCCTGGATCATAGTTAAGGCAGACCCGGGGCCCTCGCACGCGAGAGCACAACCGAACTGAACGCCAAGATGATGATAATTTATTGTATAACGTGATAAGACCTCTATAAACCGCCTTCTAAGCGTATTTTAAAAATGAAAAAGTATTTATTGACAAAGCTAATGGAAAGCAAAGGTGAGCTTATCCAGGTAGGGGACGACGCATGCTGACCGACCAGAGAGAGTAAGAGAGCTTACACGGCGAAAGATCGGGCACCGACACACCATGTACAAAACTATGCTCTTAAACTAGTAACACGGCGAAAGGTCGGGCACCGACACACCATGTACAAAACTGTGGTATAAAACTAGTAACAGACGTTCCGTTTTGGCTGGAGCCGACGAACCGTCAGTTGCAGTTGATACTAATCCTTACGCAGTATAAAATTAAGTCGCTTTTGGGTGCGGGGGACGTGGTCGGACCAAGGTCGGCTCGCCAGCGTATCCGAATTAATCCTAAAGCGACTTTATTTTATACATCGTAAGGATAGGCCTTATAAGAAATCTCACTGTTACCCAAAGGGCAATGGAAAGAGCTATGCTCGGAGTCTCTTTGCGCGATCGAATCAGAAATGAGGAGATCCGCAAGCGAACCAAGGTCACCGACATAGCTCTAAGGATTGCCAGACTGAAGTGGCAGTGGGCAGGGCACATAGCTCGAAGAACAGATGGCCGATGATGATGACCACGTGCCGGAAGACGCAGCGTGGGTAGACCTCCCACAAGGTGGACTGACGACCTGGTAAGGATCGCGGGTACCAGCTGGATGCGAAAAGCACAGGACCGGTGGAGATCTCTGGGGGAGGCCTATGCCCAGCAGTGGGCGTCTTCTGGCTGATATGATGATGATGATGATGATGATGAAGGATAGTTTTAGCGTGCCAGGCCCCTGCGGCTCACGCACAGTCTCCAGCCGGCCCACCCGCGTCGCACCCTGAGTTCGACAAATAAGAAAAAGAATTTGCCTGCCAGTATTGAAGCTACTTCCGCTTTGTCAAACGGGAAGGGATCATCTGTCGGACACAAATAAGCGGGCAAAAAACGTACGACCAAACCCTCCACTAGTTTTTTATTCTACGCAGTGATAAAGCAGACAGCCCATGTGATGGTCAGCGGCAGTTGTCGCCCATAACATCTACGATTCATGCATTTAGGTTGCAGGCAACAAAAATGCAGAACCGCAGGTGCATTGTCACTTTGAGGACTCTGCCTCATGCCTGTAATTGCGCTGGCCACCTTATCCTTCAAACCGGAACATAAGCATTTTTGCTTAGCGGCAGAAATAGGCGGAATAAGGCGGTGGTACATACTCACCCAGGCGGTCTCCTCAGGCTTGATAAAGTCCTTCCACCTGGTTAGTCCTAGATAGTAGGGGGAGGGTCTATAAAAACAGTGGACTGTCATGGTCTGTTGCTGATCAGACACAACATAAAGAGTAGCTATCCCAAACATTTTCTGACCCCTTTACTCACTTTTGCTTTACTGTAAACTGATGATAAATTATGTACGCACAATAGTGAACTATGGTCGAGTTGTTATTGTAATATGTCCAGCAGTGGGCATATAATGAATTATATGAAGCAGTCGCTTGGTCTAGTAGCAACATGGTCCCAGACCTAAACTCGATTCTGTCCCATAACCCTTTTACCAGATTGTCCAGTTTCCATTGCCACATTAATTATTGAATGATCTAGCAATATTAAGATCAAACCCATAGAAAACTGGTTTGACAAATTAATTAATACACTAGCAATTTTGTCCAGAGGAAAGAAAATCACTACAGTCTGTCTCAAACAAATTTTCCATGGATGTAAGGAAATAGAAAAATGAAAATAATAATTATTGATGATTTGTAGAGCATTTTAAGTGGTTTGCTATCAAAACTGAAGCGAAATTAGTGACCCAGGGAGTGAACTCACATCTGTTCTTTTGTTTTGACGGACTGGCTTGTACATTTTGCTATGTGGTATTTGTTTACATTGATGGAAAATTGGTTTGAGACAAATTTTTGTTAGAACCAGTTCTTTTATGTGGATACAGTTACCAACCTTCAATATATTCAGCATCTGGGGGGTCTTCCCACCAAACTGGGCTGGGGCATGTCAATATTTCCAAAAAGTCTTCATCGTCCAGGTCCGAATCCGCTTTTTCTATCAGATCATAGATGGATATCTCATTACCTTTGTACATACTTGTTATGTCAGATATACCTGGAATCAATAATAATTGAAAATGTAATAGCGTTGAATGACAGAATGACAAATTGGAGATGCTATTGGGCATCTACCTAGCAAGTCCACCCTTTCACTCTTAACTAACTGATAAATGTCGAAAGGAAAAAAAAAGACAGATGGCAGTTCATAAAATTACAAAAAAAGAAAAAAAAAAAAGTGAAATAGCTATAATAAATAAATAAACAAAAAATATTGTGTATTTACCAAATGGAGTACATATTATCTTATATCTAGAAGTAAATAATTATTGTATTAGAATGAGGTGTGGAGATAACATAAGATTATAATTTCCTGATTTCTAATCCAGTAAACCGTATTTGAGAAATCATATTTGGTTAGTAACTCTTACATTTCACTAAAATATCAAATATATCATAATATTTGTCATATCATACATATTGAATCAGTAGGTATCCTTTTGGTAACACAATATTCTTATCTTACATACTCATTGTTGATTATTTCTTTATGGTTAATATGACTTCTTGAATCTTGAATGTACATTTAATAAAAATGTTTGTAAGTATTACTTGTAACTTGCTGTTGGTGTTCTGAATAAAGTAAAATAAAATCAAGAATTTTGAATCTGAATCTGAAACATCCACTTTTCTATATCAATGCTTCCTTCATTTCTACAAAAAATAGCATGAGTTGCAAGTTGTTACTTGCAAATCAATCCTAATTTATTAATTGGTGGAGGATAATGGTATACAGGTTTATCAGACGTTTTTCTGGCATTCAGTTGGCAAACACAACATGATAAGAAAGCTACCCCCTGCATGGAGATTATGGCAATACTGTCCACAAAAGTCAATAATACCAGCGTCATATTTGCACACGTCATGTAAAGCTTGACTTATGCTGAGTGGAGGCCTTTTAGTACTATGAATTTTACTATAAGTATCTGAGTACATTGTTTGATTTATAGTGTGTAGTACTAAATAGTATCTTTCTTTCTATTTTTTCGCTGTGGAATGTTAGAGGCTGTTGACACATGATGTTGTGTCATAAAACAATAATAACACACTATCTAAGCTTAGAACAACATGGCCAGTTATCGGGTTCACCGTTAGCCTGTGTTACTGTAAGGATGTAAATTAATAGTAATATTAGTCTGTGTCATCCCACTGTTGGGCAAAGCCTTAAAGTATCAAAATTAACTAACCTTTTTGTGGGACTGCCTTTTTCCTTTTGCTACCAATTAGTTTCAAATCATGCTTAGGTTTTAGTACAATTTTACTATGTATTATTCTTCTTTTTAATTTGTCCGGATAAAACTCAAATTTCTCTACATTCACTTTAGACAGCTTCCGTTTCTTTGGAGTTGATTTCACTGGTGATTTTTGTACGGTTTTAACTTTCTTAGGTGAAATCTTTGTAGGGACTGTCTTGTTTGTTGTCTTCTGTGCCCTGACTGGACTTTTTAAAAGACTCCTCTGAACAGTTGGGCTCTTTATTGTTTGTGTCATTTCATTTATTTTTTTATTGCTGATCTCTTTGTTACGCAGCTGCCGTTTCAACAAAGCTGATTTATGCCGTGTGATGATGGTTTCCATTGGTGGTAGTCTGGGAGAGTCTTTCTTAGACATATTCACTTTTGACATGGTATCTGTAAAGTAAGTAACAAAGGTTAATAACATCAGTATTCAATTATAATTCAATAATGCATATGTTTCCACATCACAAATGTTTCATTTTCTAAATGAAAGGCACCATAATGACAATGTTATTTACATTTACTTGTATGCCCCAAAACTTATATCTAACACGTAAGTGGATGAGTTGAGTAGACAAAAGATAAATACGAGTTAGATGTATAAGGAAAAAAAATGCATGTAAAGTTGTCTTTTTGAGCTGAAGATTACTCAATAAACAATTGATATGATCGGACGAACTAAAGTCGTTTCTGCTGATCATACAAAGTACGCATTCAAACAACCTTCGCAATTACAAAGTCTGTAGAAAGGTAATATAGATAGAGATAGAAGTGGAGGAGTCTATGAACACGGTTGCTATTGTACGGTACTTCATTTCGCGACATCATTGTTGAAATAGGGTTAGTAAACATAAAATTCAATAACGACTATTGCAAGGACGGTTTTTCCGTCAAAAATAAGTCGTGCGATATCTTACACTAGATACTTACTTGATTGGACTTCTTCGTAAACGTATATCAAAACAATATACGCATAGGTCGACACCTATATGTGACAAAACATTATATTTAGTGTCTCTTCTAGTACCTATAGTAACAGGAACACGTAAAAACTGTAAAGTAAGTCTGAAATAAATAGCACAACACGCAACAGCCAAAACGCGTTCTATTCTGTCTTTCCTTCCAAGAACCAAACATCACGCACTCATGACTTTTTGATCGAACAGAGATAGAACCTTGTCATTGTAACTTTTGTACAAGTCATATTAACTATTATTTAACAATTTTATGAGTTTACGCTGATAAAAAAAATGTTCATAATCCTAATTAAAGTATAACTTGATGTCTGATTAGTCCAAGCATCTTAAATATTCTTCTGTTATGTTTTTATGAGTGAGTTGAATAGGTTACTGAGCGAGTGTTTTGTGTTATTTATTATTATTCACCCGTTACGGAACCTGCGTTAACTTAATTTTTATTTTGGTATATTGAAAATCTACTTTCATTTTAGTCAAACCTCAAAGTAAATACATTTTTATTTCAAGTTAACATTATAACTGTTTTCACATTTTCCCTTATTTAAGGTAATATCGTAAAATTGGCAATGATAATGAAACGTGTTTCTATGATGGCCCAACTTTTTATGCCAATGGATTTTCGTCCATAGAGTAAGTAAAGGAATCACCGAAGCTGTCAATCTGACAGCTGTGACATCCATCCATCAAATCAATACGATTCGTCCTGTCCGTTTCTTTTTGTTGTTCTTTCATTTCGTTTATTTTTCTTTCCATTTGTTTCTTATTTTAGAAGATACAAGTTTTAGACATACTGAAGGAGAAAATGAACACTACTCGAACCATAGAAAGAAAGAACCATTGCGATATATGTAACAAAACAATCCTTGGTAGTTCATACAAGTTTAAATCGCATTTGTATCAACACAAATCGGTGAATTCGCGTTTCAAATGTCCCTATTGCTCAAAGGAGTACTACAGAACGGATCAGTACGCTAAGCATGTTAACATGCACACAGGTAAGTCACCGAACATCCAGTGGAGTATCTTACGTTCGTTATGTTAGTTACATTTCACACACGTAGCCAGACTATAACAGTCCACTGTTGGGCTTGAGACTGCTCCACATAATATCCTTTGATTTCGAAATACCCACGACCCTTGATGAAATTGTTAATTGAAAGTCTTGGGGTGTCCTCCAAACTCTTCACTGAAGTCTATACACTTCCTTAGGTTAAAAAAGAAACAAATTTGTGTAAGTACTACCTTGGTGACAGCCACGCTCAGGGTGGCATCGCTATGCCCAAGCTGACAGAGCTAGGCTCAGGTGTACAGAGTTCCCCACTTTTTAAAATTAAAGATTATGTTAAATCACTTTCTTGGTCTCAAGGATGCATATCTTGTAATTTTCATAATAACTGTTAGAGAAGCTGTTTCTGACAAAACCAACGTAATGAATTCTAATGTAAATATGGAATTTGCTTTTGTTTCGTTTGAATTAATTTTTTACTGTTAGATGATCTAAATAGGTAATATCTTTGATTCTAGGCATTGTGAAGAACAAGAAAGACTACATTTGTGATTATTGTGCTAGAGGGTTTGCAGAGAAACGTAACCTGATCTTCCACTTAAAGATCCACGATGACCAATATTTCTTCAAGTACCAATGCATGGCCTGTGGCGTTAACTACTGTGAGGAGCGTCTACTTAAATATCACATAAGAAAGACACACTTCAATCTACATGAAAAGAAGAATAAACACTTGAAGAAGCGGTTGAATGAGACCTGGGTTGAAAGAGTGAAGGAATCTGAAGTGTGCGTTGAAATGACCAAAGTGACAGACAATGTTATAAGTATAAAAAAAGTTGAAACGGTAAAAACAGAGCCAGATACACCAGAAAAGAAGGTAAAACAAGGAGATTCGGATGGTAAGACTAAATTTAATCAGTACATAAACTCTGTATTTGCTCATAAAGATAGTTCTCAGTACTCTAAGGCCACTTGTGATTATTGCAAGAAAGAGATGTTAAAAAAAAGTCTGTTGAATCATATACGAGAGAGACATTTGAAACTGAAATGTTTCAAATGTCAAGATTGCAAGGTATCTTTTAGTAGGCATTATCAACTAGTTGACCATATTTGTGGTAGAATTAAACACAGCAGAAGACGTTTATAATTATTAATACAAACCTCTACATGCTTCCTGTATAATTGGAGTTTCTACTGTAGCTAATATAATACTCTGTTTTTGTTTTCAGTTTTTAACCAAGCCAATTTGGCTAGTGTTTGTTTGTTTATTTCACTTTAAACTACAGATATAGTTTATTTCAAAAATCAAAACTAAGACACTATTATGTCTAAATATAATAGTTTTCCTACTATGTGGTCACCCATAATCGTATGGAGTGCCCTTATAAACCATAAAATAATGCATGTTCTATCTAACTTATACTAGACTGTACTACACTGCACTGCTGCAGCGCAGTGCTGTGGCACTAAGTGCCATGCTGTGAAATGTTGTCAACCATTTACACCGTTAATCAGTGCTTATAATTTATTCTATCCAGTATTTCGTTTTAATACTAGCAATGCAGATGTCATATATTTATAGTCATCTTATTTTATTTATTCGTATGGCAAAAATACAATATACGAGAAACACATTCAACTACAAATTTAAATCAAGCTACGTCAGCCATTTAATTGCTTCGTCAGCCATTTAAGTGCACTAAGGGTGATCAGGTCCTCCGGTGGGCCAGGGTAACTTGTGTTTGGGCAATCCGATAGTATGTGCCACATTGACTGAATAGGGTAACCGCACGGACACTGGGGGGATACACTCCAGTCATCTTATGCGACGGGCACGAAATCAGCGTGCTCGGGGAGTGTACACTTAGAATACAAGTAGTCTCAGGGCCCACAGCATTGACCAGGTTGGTTGACCTTGGTCAACCTTTACTAGACCCTCTAAAACTTAGGCCCAGGTTTACATAATTAACTTTCTGTCTGCGCCGCCGCTCCGCCGCCCCATAACCCGCACCCCGCTTCTTTCCACGGCCTTGCAGTGGAGCGGAAGTAAGCCCCCCACTTTTTAAACATCAATCTTCCTTATTATTCATTATTTCTGATACACTGAAGTCACAACCTTTTTGGCTTTGAAACTAGATATTATTTTACAAGACAGTGCTTGCAAACTACTGTTGCCATCAGAACTGAATATACATACTTAATTTTAATTATTTTATTATATTGATAGTTTACTACCTAAGAAAATCTATTTTGACATATAACAGAAATGGAATGACTAAAGCATGCTACGGTATATGTAAATCAAGGTACTATGTAACCTAGATATTATTTATAAATTGTTGTGAACAAATAGGGAGGTTTAAATGAAAAGTGTTTAAGTGTATTTTTAGGTTTATTATTATATAGGTTTAGGTTTATGATATAGGATAAGTTGAGTGTACTGTGCCTTAATATAGAATCTATAGTGCCTTAAATTTAAATGTCGTCTTCCTGTTGATATACTTCAAAGTTTATTACCATAATGATAAAGTTTATTATACCTAAAAAGGAGTAATAAAATTTATACACAGTTTTAGACCTAATGCATGACAGAAATAAAGCAAAAAAATATTTTTATAAAGGTATATATTTTTTCACATTTACTATGGCTGCTAAGGCAACAAATAAATTGCACAATTTTTAAGACTGACATTGTGTGAGTCCCTTTACTTTTAAAATTATGACAATGAGCAAGTTCCTTACATTTAAAATGAAGGAGTTATTTTTAAGTTTGTAGTTATGATGGGACGTGTTAACGAAGTTTAAGTAAGTTGAAAACTATTTAGTTTTTAATCTGAGAGAATGAAGGAATCTCTTTTACAATTACTATGTTATAGTTTATTTAGAAATAAGGCTGTTTTTTATTTTTTAAATCAGTGGTAGTTTCTTTTTTACATGTTATATAATATGTGCTATGTACATTTCTCTACTCTCCTATAATGAGCGTTTTCCAGTAGATATCTAAAGCATTCTTAACCACTCTCTAGATGGCGCAGAGATAATTTTGGTAAACGAAGATAGCTTGAAATAGGTGCTTAACAAAACGGATATAAACACTGGATACCTTGTACTGAATAATATTGTATTATTATCAATAGTTTTCGACAATTTTAGAGGTTTTAATAAATTATTGCAAACAAAACACAAATTAATTTGACTGAGTTCATTTCATGGACGCTAGGATTAAAAATATATGTAATTCGAATATGAAAGGTTTATATTAAATTTAACATAGTGCCTACTTAAATAACATTTCTTTTTACATTTCTGTCAACCTTTTAAAGTTCTGATTATATTAATAAACTTATTATTTTTAAGTTTAGTATTAGTTGGCTGCATGACATCACCGCCACAATCATACAGATTTTTTAAAAAGTACAAAAATTGTAGGAGCGCCATCTATTGATGCTTTTTGAAACCAATTGACAGTGCCTACTGGAAAACTGTTTATTAAACCATGTGCCTTAATGTAAGTTAGGTTCTACAGAAATATAGTCATATAGAGTTGGAATACAATTGTTTTTGTTTACATTCATTCTTCAGAATTACTTCTCATCTGTGGCTGAGTCATCATCTCGCGCACGAGAGCCCGTGGTTCACCTTGAGCATGATCCAGGATTTGGCCGATCAGATAATTACAGTGGAGCGACTGCCATCTGGCCTCCGGGACCTTGCTACCAGGGCAACCAGACCAGATTAGATCATGGTCACACGTTCAGTTGCCTGAATGTGCAAGTTTCATCTCGATATTTTCCCTCACCGTAAGAGCATCCGTTAGCATTCAACTAATGTACATACCTCAAAAAAGAGTCACTGGTACATGGCCGCAATGGAAATTCATCCCGGTACGTCTCGCTTACGAGTCGGATACCTTAACCATTCGGCCACCGACGCTCGAAACCGGCTGTAAATGTCATCATAAACCAAATAGGTACCCTTAGGCGCCAACTCCACGAGCGAGGGAGTCGCGACAAGTCCGCTCTTCTATCAGGGATTATTCCGCCAGAATCCGCCAGCGGATCGGCCAAAGTGGAGAAAGCAAGGCAAGAAAGCGGACCCTGGCAGCAACCGGGATCGACCCCTCGGATGAAGATGATGAATCCGTATATATATCGCCGCGTGCCTACAATGAGTCCTCGCGAGTCGCAACATGGACATTACTTTTTATTCTCCTTCACACAGTCCAAGCTGGCAGAAATATTGAAGTTATTGTTCCGATTATGTTCTCGCGCGCGAGGTCCCAGGTCCACCTGATCCATAATTTAGCAGATCAGGTAATTACAGTGGAGCGACTGCCATCTGACCTCGTAGGCTCATCCAGAGAGCAAGATCTAAGTGAAATGTATTGCTCATGGAATAAGGTGCATTTTTGTGTCACTTTATGTTACGCGTCGCTACGCTTTCTAAAAGGCGTGATACAAAAATTGATCTTATTCCTTATTCTATGGGCAACACATTCCACTTTGATCTTGTTCTTCGAATTAAGTACTATCTACTCGGGTATGGCAGAGTTGTATCACCGGAAAACCTCTGCTTGGCTGAGCGGCATAGTCGCCTACATCATCACCATTCGAGCGGTCAATCGCAGCCGCCCTACAGACTATAGAGTAGGTACGTGGGTCGACCGCGAGCCGTTACCTAGAATACCACACCTGACACATGCCCACGCACCTGCCGCTGCCGAGTGAGTCGCGACCACCATATTCAAATGGCCCATAATGGCAGAAAACCTTTTTTGTTACCTATCCTGATACAGCCAGCAATAAAACCCTTTTTTAAATTATTCAAACGTTTAATCATCCTCGTAGTAAACATCGTTATAGGTATTTTCGAATTCAAGTTTTGTTTTGTATTTCTTTAGTAATTTTTTGCATTGCGGTTCTGTAGTAGGACTGACCCTTGATTTTTTCGGTTTCTTCGTAAATATCGAAATTTTATTCTTAGTCAATAAAGGACCTTTTCCTCGAATGTAACTGATAAGATACGGCTTAGAAAGTAATGAGAGGTTAAATGCGGGAAACAGTGGGGAATGCAGGCTGCCCCCTTTCTTTTTTTTAACGCTAGCGGTCTCTTTAATAACCTTGTTGGTAACAGGGTCTATACGTCCGCAGTCCCCTATACAAGCGTAGATTTTGTTCGACTCTCGCATGATTCTTGAATAGATAATGTTATTCGATGGATTGATGATTCTGAATACTACTTGTTCCGGACTTATCTGTAATGTAGATAAATGTAGGACTAGATAATAGATAAATTTTCTATCGATTCTCACTCAATGAATAAAACACCGCAACATGAGAAAGAGAAAGCAGTTGAAAATAATTTTAAACCAATTTGAACTTGCCGCGTAAACTGTTTCAAATTGACAAATTTCCTTGTCTCTGCAAATGACAGAAAATCGTTCGGAAATGTTGCCGCTGTAGGATTTAGTGAAGTGCCAATTTGTGTGAATCGGATTGTCGTCGCAAGTTCTCCTTAGTTCGGAAAACTGTATTTGTGCAGGACACGCTTCCTTTAGATCCTTAAATTGTTTGACACTGGCTGCGCACAACTTATCTGCGTTTATTACAGAAAACAATTCGTATGGGCATGGTGGGAGGTCCTCTTCAATTTCCTGTAACAGCGCAAAAGAACTTAGATATCATAAATCTGCAGATTAACAGTCTGTCTTTCCTACTCAGAAAAAAAAAATTATGAGTAATGTAGTTTTCTATTAATTATTTAACACACACGCACAGTCTGTGGGGATCGATGTTTGTTACACTTTCGCCGAAGAGCTACTAACAGACAGTATTGTAATTTCCAAAAATGTAGATAACGCTAAAAACTGTACATTTCTAGGCATTCTGTAATTTAGCTGCCTCAATTTAAAAAAATCACAAGGAAAAGTAGGTAAAGAAACACCATCACAGAATCTCCTACCTTCGTCGTATTATATTAAGTACGTATATGGAGGTTTAGGAAAGTACTTACCCAAAATCCATTTCCGTGACAGGTCGCACATGTTGTATTTCCTATTACGTTGTTACACTTGTAGCAAATAATATTGGTTTTACCATCCTCTCCAATAAATTCTCTCCAGGTTCTCCAATAAGTACCCCTCCGTTTATAAAAGTAGTTGTAACTTTTCATGGCCAGCAAATTTCTAAAATCTTCCTCTATTACATTTATTTCATTCCAGTCAGGATGTGACTTGAGTGCTTCTAGGTGTGGAATATCATTCTCGTATACAGTATTATTATTATAATATTTTTTCTTCAATTGTATATCTTCCAAATTCATCTTTTTATGTTCATGTGCTTCCTCTTTTAATCTGTTAAAATACTGAACGTGTAGCCGTTGACTAGGTTTAGTAGACATATCGTGATACCCATGAACAAATGGGGTCTGTGTTAAATTACTTATTAATATGGATAAAATGAGATCCGCTGCTTTAAACATCGGCATTACTGTGCCGTGTTCGACGTACTACTGATAAGCAGTTGAACGCCACTTATTGCTATGTTCTAAGTAAGAACAAAGGTCTATTTATAAACATTGCCTACAATCGATTCTTTATTTTGAATCCTTCACTTTACCTTTTTACTGTGTTGTGTAGTGCACATCACTAACATTCTTATTGCGTTTCAAATATTGGCAAATTTGAATTGCTATAATGGCAATACTGGTGCAAAATCAAAACAAGATGGCACTTGGCACGAAAACAAACAGCTGATGCTATTGTCATTTCTGATTCTGTCATAATCTACAAAAGTTACAAATTGTGAGAGAAATAAGCAGTTATTTTACACAGTAAAGGACGAAATAGATGCATTGTTATTGTATAAAAATGTATTTTGTGCATTGTTGTCGTAAGGTCGTTGTCCGAAGTGTGAGCGAAGTTGAATGACATTTTGTTTGTAGTTTGTACCAAAAAATCATTCTCCACTGAAATGCTGGGGATGGCTGACGTTGTTCCAGTTTGTGTATGGAAAAGTTATTTCTTTGTTGTTTTAGTGTGTGAAAACTAAACTGTGGACGCGTTAACGATGACCCTTTAAGTGACGAGCATTTGTGATATTTTTTGTTGGTTATTTTTGTGATTTTGTGCTAGTGTTTATCACTTCTTTATTACATATCGGTGAGTACTTTTCCGTAATTTTCTCCGTGCATTACTCGTGCGACCGATCGGCGCAAAGCAAAATTTGAAATAAAAACAAAACCTTATTAGGCAAGATATAACTTCTGTCACTTGCAAAAACTATACTAAACTTTTACCCTTAAATAATAATAAATAACCTATTATAATAAAATGCCACTAGCAGTACAATCTTGATTTATGCTTAGATTAGATTATTGGAATAGGTACTTAGTCTAGATTAGAAAAAAGTTAAATTTCTTCAGTTTCCACGGTGAACTAATTCAAAAAGTTTAACATTAAACTAAGTAACAAGTTCAATCTTTCTGTTTGTTCCTTTATCTTGTCAAAGTCCAACAACAGAGAGTTATTTGCCCTGCTATGTGGCAACAGTGAAAGATTACATGTAAAATAATAATCTCATATCAGTGTAGTACCCTCTGGCCATGTGGAGTGACAATTTGCGATTGTTGCAGGAGTATTCTGGATATGGCAAGCGGAGGACAGGGGTCATTGGGGAAGTCTATGTTTAGCAGCAGACTAATATAGACTGATGATGAATCTTATACATGGTTTAAAATTACAATAATAACAGAAAATGAGTCCGCACCTATTTTAATAAATTAGTTTGATGTCCTAACCACACAAATATATCCTATGGGGCGAAAATACTGAAAATGGAGCTTATACTCTTTGAAGGGGTTGGAATGTGGCATTGTGAACATTGTTGCTTGTATATTATTCAAATAATTACACAGTGTAACTTATGACTGTGAAGTAAGAGAATTACAATCAATTAAGTAACTAAATATACCTAGTTTAGTATATTTAGTGTTTGGAATATGATACTGATTATAATTTTTACCAATGCTGCCTGGCACAGAATAGCATAGCAAGCTCAATGTCTGCCTTGCTTAGTTCTCTGGAATATACAAGGATATTCTCTAATTAGTAGATGTCATTTGTGACCCCAAAGTTCAACCAAGCGTTTGTAGAATCTTGAAGTTTGTGCAAGTACAAGTGGAGACGTAAGCTTTGTAAATAAAGTCAAACAACTCTAAATTATTATTCTGGGCAATTTTTATTCTACATTAGAACGGACAGTTGTTGTGGTCTCGTTTAGTATAAAAATCACCATAAACTATAAGATTGATTCTACATAGAAAAATGAATCAATCAAGAATAATGTTGGCATGCAGCCAAATAATTGTTCACCATCCGATACCGATTTGAACCACTGCACTCCGTTGAAATTTCCAAACGCTTCTCTAATACTGGAGAAGGCATAATGCCAGACTGCCTTGGCTTTTCGCCCAAAAATAATATGCTTTTTGGTCATTTCATGGAACTTCTTTGTCCGTCATTTGGAATTTTCGGAATGTGAGTCACAACATAGGTAAATATAGTATACCCACTGAGCATTACTCAGTTACAAAGGGGGTTCCCATTTGAGATAAATTTATACATATAATTTCCAGATAAAGTACAATGTAGTTAGGGAAGTTTGGTACAACGGAAGTTGGGAGAGTTGCTCGGATTATTCGAAGTACTTTTGGAGTGCTTACTGGAAGTGTATCAAGGAGCGTCGGCGGCCTAGTGGTAAAGTTATCCGACTCGCAAGCGAGAGGTATCGGGTTCGAATCCCACTGCCGCCATATAGCAATGACAAATTTCTGAGTTATGTACACGAATCGAAAACAACCATGCTATTACGGTGAGGGAAAACATCGTGATGAAACATGCAACGTTCCACGTTACAACCCAATTTTACGCGGACGAAGTTAAACCGATAACAGAGATTTGTTGACTGCTGAAAGTGCTGAAACCAAACCATGCCCTCGTCATAACACACACAAGCCACATCCAAACAAAGGATATTACGAACATTGTAACACGGTTACCATTCAAATCATACACCAACAAACGATGACACACGCTGTTTACTTTTACGCATGTTTTGCTTGCTCTCTTCATCCTGTAGCTATCTCACTCGACACTATCATTATCACTACATATTATAAAAAAACAAGTCCCACGCCGCGTCTGTCTGTTCTTTTTTTTCACTTGCCTATTGGCTGACGCAGTGGACAACTGAATTTGACATAAAAAATCTTACACTACTCTAATTTGGTACACGTTATAGCCAGTGGCCAACGTAGATGACGTAGTGTAGAATTTTCTAGTGTCAAATTCAGTTGCGAACTGAGTTAACCAATAGCCCCGCTGGTGGTAAGCGACGATGCGGCCGTTGATGGAGCATGCCTGTCTAGGAACAGCCTATACAGTCTAGCCTTGAAGGCGTCTAGATTATAATGATCAGGGAACACACTAGCAGGCAACGCGTTCCATTCATTAGCCGTACGCATTATGAAGGGTCATGCGGATAGCTGGAAGATATACGATATAAGGATGACGCGGTCGCCCGGGCTGCGTTTCGCGATGGCGGCGCGGGGCCGGCGAAATGAGGTCGTGCAACTGCTTCGCACACTCCAATGCAACCTGTAGCAGGCCGGCAGACGCGCAACCCTATCTGTTCACGATAAACTCAAAAACTACTGAACGGATTTTCATGCAGTTTTCACCAATAGACAGGGTGATTCATGAGGAAGGTTTAGGTGTATAATTTGTTATGGTTGGCTACCCGTGCGGAGCCGGGGCTAATAGTATACTAAAGTGGGTGTTTCATTACAGCAGTTTTGATTAATTAATTTGGATAGATCGTGGAACTCATGTCCAGTAGGCTGGCCAACTGTCATGTAATTTACAGGACTTTCCATTTTCAGCTATCATTGTGTCCATCTATTTTAATGATAATGACCTAACCGACTTAAAAAGTCTGATAACCCGGACCAAGTTTACTCAAATATTTTCTAAACAACACAACAGCTAACCTTACATTTGTTTTTCGAAACTTACATGTATTGTATAGGAAAGGTACAAAGGTTCGCAAAAAAAAAACAACTAATATATCTTTCGCAATTTTCGACGCTACTCTAGATTCGTAGATTAGATATGCTCAGTGTGTATCAACGGCTTTCGTGCGCCGCCCGCTGCCGCAATTAAAAACATAAGCCATTTATAGCGTTGAGTTAGTCGCTAATATACAAAACCTACTATCCTCACCATTTAGCCTGGCTTGGATGCCAGGCATCTAACGCACGGGCATTGCGAGCCTTTTAACCGCGCACGTGCAGAGTTGCGGAATGAGCTCCCGAAGTCTTTCCTTTGTAACATGGGGTTCTTCAATAGGCATGTCTACCGGTACCGTCCTTGGCCGGAACCGCATCCGCCCCCCTTAGGCTGCAGATGTCCTTGACGACGGTGTCCGAGCACCACCAGGTGGACTGTCCATCCGTGTGCCTCCGTAAGCAAAAAAATCCTACCTATCTATACCTATAAATGTGACAGTTTGTAAGGATGGATGTTTGACTGGAGCCGACCAACCACCAGCCTGAAACATCACGCTGCTGGGCAAAGGCCTGCTCCCCCCGTTCTTCCATACTTTGCGATCGTTTGCTATGGTTTGCTAGTCCCTGTCGAACGCCAACAACTCCTTACGCTGTATAAAATAAATTCGCTTTTGGGTGACGGGCGATCTGACCTTAGTCGGAAGTGGTCGGCTACTCCGAGCACCCGAAAGCGACTTTTTTTATACTGCGTAAGGATTAGCAATTGCGACAGATGGTTGGTTGGCTTCAGCCAAGTCGGAGCGTCTATTATTAGTTTTACTCCTTCACGCAAAAACTACTAAACAGATTTTAAAGAAACTTGGCAATAATGTAGATTATAACCCAGAATAATACATAGACTATAATTTATCCCGTAAGTTTGTAAGGTATTATGGAGGATCTTGCTGAAGCTCCATTGTTAATGTGGTTCTCACGGGAACAGGTCCGGAACGTAGAACCGAATTCTACGCGGACGAAGTCACGGCAAAAACTCTCGTATTTTTTCCTTCAATTCTAGACAACACGACCTGCAGATAATTTAAGACAACAATACCTGTAAACAGCACACAGGGATGGTCACCCTATGTCCATGTCTGTCTCCGTACAGTACAGAACCCAGTAGTAGGTATTACTTACATAATAATTGGTCGTAATAATAGGTACTTAAGTTTATCGATATGGAGGTCTGTGTCAAGGCTGAATGTGGGATCCGCCCAAACAAGAGCCGTTGTCATATAACGAATTCAGCTGCTTTGCTTTTATCAACTTTTTGACGTGTGTGTGTATCTGTGTATTTGTGGCTCTGTGTTTGTCTGTGGCATCGTAGCTGCCGATGCGGTTACTGCTCTGCGGTATCTATGCGGTTTTCGTGAAAACAAATAACTTTTACTATACCAACCATCTCGCAAAAAGAATCAGCTGTTTCATTTGTTTTGGCAGGATTCATTTTCTATTTTGCATACAAAAAACAGCAATTTTTTTTTCGCGGTTTCAAATTTTACCTAACAAGTTGTTTGTTATTATACCAAGCATATGCATGCCTATAGTACCCCATGCTATCATGAATTTGAAGTCATTCTGTATAGTAGGATAAGCGTTCATGCTTACACACTGAAACACTTTATGTGCAGCGATTGCCATTTGATGGCCACCACAACCCGGCTCTCTGCCAGAAGGAGGACCACAGGAGGTTGGCTTGGGCCCCTGAGGTTTTAACTCAAACACTTAACACTTCCCCTGCTAACTCAAATACATGACTCAATAAATGGACCGGCCAGATGAGTTGTGCGCACGCGAGTAGTGCCGATTTCGACCCAAATCTTGAGTCGACTGCAGCGAAAGTGTTAAACGAAGCTAATCTCGAAATTGGCTTTGAAAAGTAGAGAAAACGACATCGAAATCGGTCCGTCCGTTCGACAGCTACGATGCCCCACAACCCAGCCCTGTGCAGTGTGTGTGGGTCTGTCTGTCTGTGGCATCGTTATCTTAGCCCCAAGTAGAGAATGCAATACCGCAAGATAATTTAAATCTAGGTATTTGTGGGGTGAACCATCTCAGTCCTACTGGCTCCAGGTATAAGCGGGATCCAGGTATCACGGTATTGCATTTCCTAGCCCCAAGATCTTAGCGCACAGCAAGTCTAGAACGATAAAATCTAATTGTTTTATTATACTGGACTGTTCACAATGTAGGCCATTAACATATTTTGCGCCGGAACATTATTTAGATAATAGTCTGTCTACAGGTATATTTGTAAAATGTTTTTTTTAGAGAAATACCTACTTTTACTCCTACCTATGAGGCCTCTGTTTACTCCTACCTATAAGATCTGACGTTATGTATGTATGTAACAGTGTAACAATGTATGAGCGTGGATGGCTTAATGATAGCTACCGTGTCGGACTTGTAAACGAGAGGTGTCGAGTTCAATCCCCAGCTCCGATGACTTTTTCTAGGTGATAAGTAACCGATATGCTCGTTCGGTGAGGGAAGACGTCTAGGAAACTGTACAGGCGACTGAATATGTAACCGTGATCCAATCTGGTCAGGTGCTCCTGTTGACAGGATCATTCTGTAGTTACCTGAGCGGAATCCTGCACGGCTAGCACAAGTTTGCCCGCGACACAGCTCGCGCCGCGAATACTAAAGTGAAAGAGATAGCTACATTTATATCGCGCCTTTTCTCGCTCATCGCGCGCGAGATCTTACTTGTGCTAGCCGTGCTGGATCATTGGCAAGGCAGACCCCGAGCACTCGCGCACGAGAGCACAATTGTTATTTATTTATTTATTCGTATGACATTAATAGCCGAGTCGCTAATTACAACGTAGGTATTTTTAATGAATACTAAAACTAAAGTAAATATCTAAACTCTTCACCCATTGGGCTGCGTTTTCATCAGGAGAGAACAAGTCCAAAGAGCCTTCAAGGTGTATTTCCGCTTTGGACATTCGTGGATGATATGATGAATGGACTGCACAGGGGCACCGCAATCACACAATTGGGATGTCGACGCAAGGTTGATGTAACTGTGTATGTAAGAATGTATGTGAGTAGATAGGTTATCCACTTACTGACCGACAGTCCGACTCCACGATAAGTACCGCGAATTCGTCACAGACAAACTCTAATCGCAAATTACCATGGTCTATTGGTGAGCTGAACGAAGTCTGTGGCGACTGCCAAAGATTTTGAGGTATTACAATGCCGACATAGGATTAAGGATCGCATAACCTAACAGATAGGTGACGGAAAATCCCCTACTAAGTCTAATACTAATGTGCATAATTGATGCAATAAAAAGATTACATACATACATATACTCTCATGGGTGTCGTAGAAGGCGACTAATGTTTTCGAGGCAAAAGATCAAGCGTCTCTATAGTCTGGAATTGGGCAGCAGCATTTTCCATTGTTATTTTTCAACACTGCGATCTCTAACCCGCCTGCCAGGCGTGGAGATTATGGCATTAACCTTCCCTTTCGTGGGAGAGGCCCTAAGTCCTGCAGTGGACTGTTACGGGCTGTGATGATACATATACTCAAACACTAGTGGTGGTAGATAGTGTTCCCTTTGGACTATGACATGGGATCGTTCAGGTATATTAGAGATCTCTTCAGAGGCGGGCCACGCATTGGTAGCGCCCCTGGTGTTGCTGATGTCCATAGGCGGCGGTAACAACTTTCCGTCAGGTGGCTCGCTTGCCTGTTTGTCTGCCGTATAACATAAAAAAATATACTAGATGGCCGCGTGGTGTCCGGCAGAGTAGAATAGCACCAACCCCTTACGCTCGTGGGTGTCGTACAAGGCGATTAATGTTTTGGAGGCAAAAAATCTAAGAATCTCCGTAGGCTGGAAAATTGGCAGCAGCGTAGTGGATGGATGAAAGTTTGTTTGCTCCTTCATGCAAAAACTACTGAATTCATTAATTAATCATACAAAAAAATTACAAATAATACTGTTACCAGGGGAACCTGACCAGATTGGATTATGGTTACACATCTAGTCGCCTGAATGTGCAGGTTTTATCACGATGTTTTCCCTCAAGGTAAGAGCATCGGTTAGTATTCAACGAATGTACATAACTAATGTACATAACTCAGAAAATAGTACTTGGTAAATGGCCGGAATGGGATTCGAACCCGCGGCCTCTGGCTTACGAGTCGGATACTGTAACCGGTCACGGAGGTCAGATGGTAGTCGCTCCACTGTAATTACCAGATCGCCAAATCCTGGATCATGGTCAATGGGACCCCGAGCCCTCGTGCTCGAAAGCACAAGACATTAACGCCAAGATGGTTATTATTTTATTTTTTATCATCATAGCAGTCAATGCCGGCTTATGCCAACCGCTTTCCTACTTTTTTTTCCCACTTCGCCTTGTCTTCGTTCTCGCAAGCCATATTGCCACTTGTATCAATCAACGAACTAGCCAAGATGACGTCTTGAAACGAATGGCGTATGACAACGTCTTAATTCTCGCATTACCAATTTCAATTGTCCGAGGCTGACCTCCTATGTGCGTACGCGCATGTATTAGCTATATCCTGCGCTTGGGGCTCCATTAAATGGCTGAAGTTGAAGATTGAGTCTGCGGGCGATTCTCGCGCTTTCGACATTAGAATTCGACATTTTCTCTAGCCACAAATGTCTGTTTAAAACCCACTGAATCTCAATTGCAGGCAAAAAACTTATACTCGACGATTTTCGCTAATCCTTTAGTGTGGAAGATCGTTTCAAATTACATTTTTAATAGAGATATTTAGCTAGGAAAATGTCGAATTGGAGCCACAGCGCAAGAATTAGGCCCCTGAATCTTTTCTTTTTTTCTCCTTTTGTTTAGGAGCCCTTGGTGTCCCAAGTACCAAGTCTCATTAATTTATTCTTAGGAAAATCAACAGCTGTTGTAATTTTTTTTTGTATACTATGTAAGAGCCGTGTGGTGTCCGGCAGAGTAGAATAGCACCAACCCCTTACACTCGTGGGTGTCGTACAAGGCGACTAATCTTTTCAAGGCAAAATATCTAAGTCTCCGTAGGCTGGGAAATGGGCAGCAGCGTTTTCCATTGTTATATTTATAACACTGCGATCTCCAACCCGTTTGCCAAGCGTGGAGATTATGGCAATAACCTCCCCTTTCTTGGGAGAGGCTCTTAGTCCTGCAGTGGACTGTAATGGGCTGTGATGATGACTATGTAAGCTATAACTGTCGCCCATAACATTTACGATTCATGCATTTAGCTTGCAGGCAACAAAAAAGGCCGAACTGCAGGTGCGTTGGATCAGAAGTAAACTTACTATCAGAAAGCCTGACTACAGAGCTCACAGATAAACATTGATTAAAATATTATCGGTCACTTCTCCGATAATAACCGACCGCTTTTCTCCAATATAACTACTACAAACAAAATAAAGCAATTAAGTAACTAATTCGAAAGACAATTTTCAATACAAAAATTAACAAAAAGCCTTCTTGCCGCCTCAACACTAGTGTGAAACAAATTGACGTCGACATCCATAACCAAATATAACATAAAATCATAAATATAAATATATGCTTAGACACACAACACACACAGCGCCATCTAGCCCCAAAGTTAGCAAAGCTTGTGTTATGGGTGCCAGAAAACTGATAAACTACTTATATACTTTTTAAATAAGTACATGTACGATTTTATACATAATTTTATACTTATTATACATACTTTAACGCCAAGATGATGATACTTATTATACATTCTACACCCAGGCCCGTAACAGAAATTCAAATTCATCAAATCAATTTCTGCCCGGCCGGGAATCAAACCCGGGACCTCAGCAGGGCAGACCGCCATGTTAACCAACTGAACCACTCAGGTCGTCAAAAAGCACAACAACATTATAAAAGGTGCGTGTGCCACGCACGCAGTACTAAGCCATTTTGCCTATAATTTGTCGATACGATAGCAACTCGCAGAGGAGCGGTGGATCTACATTGCCTGGCTGGTACGTTTCCTTTTCTGTGCTTAGATTCATACTATACTTTATCCCGAAATTCAATATGGTTCCCGCGGGAACGGGTCTGGAACGTTACAACCTAATTTTACGCGGATAAAGTCGCGGGCAAAACTTTATTTTTATTTTTTATTGTCAACTAGTGGACACGACGCGACTCCGATCACGTACAACTTACTACCTACCTACATTTTTTCTTGCTTACAAACCTTCCCCTTGAATCACTCTATCTATTCTTGAAAACCGCATTAAAATCCGTTACGTAGTTTAAAAGATCTATGCGGTTTTAGATACAGACATACGACGGGAAGCGACTTTGTTTTATGCTTTAGATCGATGTCATGTCGACTCGACGCCGAATGTAAACGAACCCAATCATTTTTTTGTTGCATCGAATTTTTTTGCTCGTCACACAACGGAATGAGGATGATGGTTAGGGTTGCCAACCTTATAGTATCCTACAGTTTTTGGTGTCCGGCAACTATTATTTTAAAATTTTAATGTAGTTGGCGAAACGACTATATTTCAACAGCAAAGTCGCTTATCAGTATCACTTACCGTAAAACGGAATGCGTCCTCAATTTTAATGTTACCTGGACCAGGTAGCTTACTGACGATCAATTTTATACTGAATATATTTTAATAAAAATACTTATCATATATTATTAATGAATCAAATCTACTATATTTTAATGGCGATTGGAATCTGAAAATACTATATTTGGTCTTTGAAATGTTGGCAACCCTAATGATGGAGAAGTGGGTGTGGTCTTTTATAATTTGTGGACGAACAATCTGTATCAGTGAGAAATATTCCACTGCGATATGAGCCACATTAATTAATGGAAGGTTTAAGTCTCCATGTACCTACATCCGTGGCACATGGTCTTGGCGTGAGAGATGCATATCACGGACAAGATTGGAAGAGGCTCGCCTGCGCTGTATCTTTTTTATTCTACGCAGTGTCAAACTAGCAAACGAGTACATGGCAGCAGTGGAATTTGAACCCGGTACCTCTAGCTTGCGAGCCGGATACCGTTACCACTCTGTCACCGACGCTCTCCTCTATCTCTGTCTGTAATAGGCAAAATGTCTATGGATGGATGGAAACAGTGCCTAGGCATCTCTGTCGGGTATAAACCCATGTTGAAAATCATGAAGAATATATTTTTTTTATTCTACGCAGCGACCAACGAGCAGACAGCTCACCTGATGGTAAGCGGTAACTGTCGCTAACATCCACGATTCATGCATTCAGGTTGCAGGCAACAGAAATGCAGAACCGCAGGTGCGTTGTCACTGTGAGGACTACGATGACATGTCTCATGTCTGTTATTGCGCTGGCTACCTTATAGAAACCGGATCACTACAATGCATGCATTGTTGCTTACCCATGCGGACTCCTCAGGCTTGACAGAGCCCTGTTACCTGATAAAATGGTTTGGTCAAGTCTTGTGTAAGACTTAGTGATACGTGGGAAATAGGTGCCTAAACCTGCCGGTATCAGGAAAGAGGTCCCGCGGGAGACGGTCAGGTCAGGTCAGGATGCCTGATAGAGACATGTAGGAAAGCAGACCCTGGCGGAAGATGGGGCTGACCGCTAGGGTGTCTGTATTATCATCTTGCCGGTAATATCCCAGTCGTGCTTTCGCACGCGAGGTACCGGGGTCCGCCTTGACCATGATACAGGATTTGGCAGATCAGGTAATTAGGAGCGACTGCCATCTGACCTCCTTGATTCAGCTACTAGGGGAAGCTGACCAGATCGGATAGTGGTCACAGTTGGTTGTAGTCAGACGTTTGACTCTGCCGTGCAGGTTTCCTCACAATGTTTTCCCTCACCGTAAGAGCATCGGTTAGTGTACAACTTGTGTACCCACATAACTCATAAAGAGTAATATTTGGCTGGGGATTGAACTCTGTACCCGTCGTTTACCAAGCCAGGTTACTATTACGCCACCGACCTGGGGCGTGTACTACTTTACCCCTACATATCTTTTTTTCTTGCTTATAAACCTTCCTCTTTAATCACTCTATCCATTGTTAAAAACCGCATTAGAATCTGTTACGTAGTTTAAAAGATCTAAGCGTACATAGATACAGACGGCGGGAAGCGACTTTGTTTTACCGTCCGTTCACTGTATGTCTTACGTAACAGCCTAGATTATTATGATTACGGCGTGGGTGTGGCCTGATAGCAATCCTCTCAGATTACCGAACTGATAAATAGGTTCCAACTTGAAAGACGTGCGATCGGCAGCGTTGCAACGCGACGCAACGTGCGCGCCTTCGTGAAAACGTGAGCGGATTATCTATCAATTCTTTTATCTCACATGTCTTGTAGCTACCTACGGTTTGATTTTTTTAATCATCATCATCATCATCATCATCCGAGCGGTCATTCCCGGCTTCTGCCCGGGTCCGCTTTTCTTTGTTTTCTCCACTTTGCCCGATCTTCGGCATCCTCACCCCACGTCGCAAGCCGGCATCGTCACGGCGTAAGCCGTTGACTCTCGCGTCTGTCTCGGCGATGTCAATCCATCGTTTCTTGGGTATCCCGCGGGATGTTTCTCCTGATGGCAGGTTTAGGTACCCACGTATCCCTGGGGCTTACGCAATACGTGACCAAACCAGCGCAGCCGTGCCTCTTCGATCTTATCCGCGATATCTCTCACTTCAAGGCTGCTACGATATACTCGCACTCACACATCCACCGCAGGATTTTCATTTCGTTGGCGTTTTCGAAGTCCTTGATTCGTTAACATTCGAATGTCCGCTTTCCTGTTCTTTCTGCTCCACTTCGCATGGTCTTTGGCATCCTCGCGTCGTAAGCCGTTGGCTGTCGCGACCGGCTCGGCGATGTCAATCCATAGTTTCTTGGGTCTCACGGCCTCTTTCCTGATACCGGCTGTACTAGTTGTGTACTCGAATCGTATCTCTGTATATCGTAATTCTATCTTTCAGCGAATCTGAAAGATTGGATTTGACATCTGTACAACGTGGAATGTTCCGATGGACTGTTTGACTTGGTGCCACCGTCACTGTTCCGCCACCGCACCCTCCGACGATGGGACAGATATCATCCACATCATCTGGCACCTGGCATCCACTGTAATTAACTCATCTGCCAAATCCTGGATCATAGTCAACGCAAATCCCAAGCCCTCGCGCGCACAACCGGGACATTAACGCCAAGATGACCAATAATTTATTTATTTACTTTACCCCTACCTACCCTATTTTTCATGTTTATATACTTTCTCTTGAATCACCCTATCTATTGTTGAACACAGCATTAAAATCCGTTGTGTAGTTTAAAAGATCTAAGCACATAAAGATAAAGTACATAGATACATTACATACATAGGGACAGACTTGGTGTTGCTGATGTCGATAGGCGGCGGTGACAACTTTCCCAGGTGGCCCGCATGACAGTTTGTCTGCCGTATTACAGAAAAAAGACGTCGGGTAGCGAGTTTTTTTTTACTAAATGTAGTATACAGATAGATTGCGTCAGATTGGAAACGTGGACCCGACCACGCGTGCAGTTTCGTCTACGTGGCATAAAATTAAATTGATTACGCGATAGTCACATCCTCCGATAAGTAGCAAACAATGGACTGTTGTTTTTATCGTCTAGGCGTGATAGCCACACGACAGTTCTGGCTAGCACCATAAGCACTATAGATTACCTATAGATAGACCTTTAGCCCGGGCCGTGTGGTGTCCGGCAGAGTAGAATAGCACCAACCCCTTACACTCGTGGGTGTTTTATAGAAAGAAAGAAAGAAAGAGCATTTATTAACGCAAACAACAACACCACAACATTGAAAAAGATACAAGAAAACATAAAGACATAAAAAGAATACAATTATAAGCAGAACATAAATTACACAGTGCCGATGTAAATACCTATCTGATATTTGTTTAATGTGTAGTGTAATAGATAATGTGTTGTGGTGGTGTTTGTGTAAAAAGGACCTCACTCAGCATAATGCCCCGGCGTGAACCGGAGCGCTGGGTTTCAGTGAGACCTGCTGAGCGAGGCACGGACAAATGTACAAAATATATATGAACTAATTATTATAGGCGACTAATGTTTTCGAGGCACAAGATTTAAGAGTCTCCGTAGTCTGGAAAATGGGCAGCAGCATTTTCCATTGTTATATTTAAACACTGCGATCTCCAACCCGCCTGCCAAGCGTGGAGATTATGGCAATAACCTCCCCTTTCGTGGGAGAGGCCCTAAGTCCTGCAGTGGACTGTTACGGGCTGTGATGATGAGACCTTTACTATGCACCTCAGTGCCAAAAGGGCATACTACCCACCTGAGGGGAAGTTGCTCGATTGCTTGCTTGCCCATAGATCTAAGATTTTGTTTCCTCTAAGCCTCTTCCTAGGCCCAACGTTGATCACCCTTCAAATCCCCATACAAATTTTCATCCTCTATTTCCCCTTCAGATTTATTTTTGTAGATAGGAAATATTGAAAATAACCTATCGTAAATACTTAATTTTGATGTCTTTTCTCATCCTAACGCTTCAAAGAAGGAAGGAAGAGTACATCATACTCACGCAGAATGGGCGCGAGTTCGTCAGGCTGCGGAAACGGCCCGGATACATCATCTATGTCTTTTAACAGATTACCCTAGCTATCAAATGCATACAGAGTTTTTGCAATCGATTCAGTATTTACGGAGACTAACCTGCAAACTTGCAAATTTTCCTGTTTATGAATATCTGGGTACACGGAAATTCCCCCCGCCGCAAGAAAGCAGTGGGCATTAGTAATATTACTATGGATAGATACTCGTATCATAATATTATAAAAGGTAGCCTTATCGGTATCTTCAATATCTTTAGGGTGTCAACCAGCTATCATGTTTATCTTTCATCATTATCATCATATCAGCCGAAAGACGCCCACTGCTGGGCATAGGCCTCCCCCAGAGATCTCCGCAAAGGCCGGTCCTGTGCCTTCCGCATCCAGCTGGTACCTGCGATCTTTACCAGGTCGTCGGTCCACCTCGTGGGAGGCCTACCCAACCACGTTTATCTTTATGCTGCATATATTATGATTTAGTTACCGGGATATTAACGCCAAGATGACCTACTAGGAGTTCGTAAACAAGAAGTGTTTTCTGTTGTTTTCTTTTTTTGGCCATAGATAAGGTCATCATCGTCAACAGACCATAACAGTCTGAGTATCCTCTACATTAGCAAGCATTAGTATTCTGCACATTCAGACGACTGTATGCGTAACTATGATCCTATCTGGTCAGTTCCCCCTGTTAACAGGATCACGGAGGTCAGATGGCAGTCGCTCTACTGTAAAGATCTGATCTGCCAATTCCTGGATCAAGGTCAAGGTGTACCCCGGACCCTCGAGATCACCGTGATATTGGCGGCCAGATAATTGTTATATTGTCATTATCTGCACGCTTGGCAAGTGCATTGGAGATCACAGTGTTTAAAGTTATCAGATGAGACGACGATCAAATGCCCGATTGTTGATTTGAAACGTAGAGACAAACGTAAATGTACCCTGTTGAATGTACCCTAGTCTTAACATGTTATACCTATCATTGTTGATATTATTACAACTTGTCATACATATTTATAGTTATTGCCAAATAAAAGCTATCTCTATTTCTAAAGTAAAAACAGCTAGTGGACCCGGGGCGACTTCGTTCGCATGGCGTCCTACCCTTAGCCTTCCTTACAATCTACATCTAGTCTACACCTACTTCACCCCTGCCTACCCTTTTATTCTTGCTTAGAAACCTTCCTCTTGAATCACTCTATCTGTTGTTAAAATCCGTTGCATAATATTATATTCTTTATTGTATACATACTTAATTAGATACATCAAACAAAAATGAGTACAATGGCGAACTTATCTCTATGAGAGATTTCTATTAGCTAACCACAAATGATGTGAAGCAAATTGTATAGCGGGACAAGCAACGCATACAAAGCTAGAACATACTTATACTGGTAGGTAGACAATTAAAAACTTACTGTCTACTACAAAATACCCCCCCTAAAACATAATACAATAATAATACTAATAATATATAGGCTACTAAATGAATTAATAATACATAAATAAAAATAATATACCTATAATAATACTATTACAAAATCATGGAGAGATAGTGCTATTTTAAGCTTCTTTTAAATGTATGAACTGATGGGCACTCTATATTAAAGGATCTAAACGTACATAGATACATACGGACAGACGGCGGCTGGAAGGGACTTTGTTTCACTTAGGCATAGATATAGATAGACCATTTCATTGCTAGATTACTGCACTACTGAATGCGGCCTCGAATAGTCTAAAGGTGCGGAACGGAGTGGGCTGAACTTGACATTGACTAGTGTTGCTCTGAAGCCTACTTCCTATTCCTGGTGTTACGAACGGGTTCGACTTTTTTATGTCATAAGGTTTTTGACGTGACAACGTCTTATAATTCGATGGAGCCAGCTGCACGCACGAAATAACATGACTCATGCGGCGTTACCTCGCTCTGAGGCGTTTCATTTAAGGTTTGAAGTGCAAGCGAGAGCGCGGAACGAGCGACAAAGAGGCACAGTCGGCCTCCGCGTTCGGCAGCGTTCGACATCTGTCTCTCTCCTACTTGACGTTGTCACGTTCAACTATCGTCAGTAAACCGACTTTACAGACAACCGATTTTTTTATACCACAGAGGTGGTGGCGATTTTACGGCCTGCCTGATGGTAAGCAGGTACCGCAGCCTATGGATGCAATACCAGAGGCATCACCCACGCGTTGCTGACCCCACGAAATCCTTTTCACCCCTTTCTTGAAGAACTAAATGTTTTACTCTCCAGGGAAAACCTCTCCAGGTAGTTCAGTCCACAACCTTAGTGTGCGCGGGAGCAGGACGTGAGTTCCTTTGGAACCGCACAGTTCGCTACCAATTTGGCTCCAACGTGTGAGGATGGACTCCCTGTCGGTGGCGAGCGGTGTAGTAGACAAACTGGCTAGCGGGCCACCAGTAGGAACGTGGTCACCGCTGCCTAAAGACATTGGCAACACCAGGGGTATCGCCAATGCGTTGCCCACCACATGTCAAGCTTAATTAAATATGTGCTTTATTATGTGTAACGTAAGGTTTACCCGTGTATCGGGTGGCTTATTTGCTTACCATATGACATAAAAAAACCCATTTTAACTCTGTCGGACACCACGGACCGTAGTCGCGTATACGCCAGCTAGTTAATTTACAATCAAAAGTAAGTGAGCTGCCTCTTGCTTGTTGCGACTTCACAAATCGTTTGTTTGCGTTGACACTTCGCCGTCGCCTGTTCGTTAGTCTGTGTACGCAGTCAGTCAGACATCCAGTGAGTCATCTTTATACGAGTTCTTATTCATTCTTACTAATGGTACTGTCACACATCTACTAAATCCTCTTTAAACAATGGTATAGCTTGTCGAAGCTGAAATGACGCGCCCCACTACTTAATAAGTTGATTTCGATGTGTGAGTGCAAATATTAATAACGACACTTCATCTGTGTGAGAGCGTCGACTGCTCAATCGAACGACGCGTGCTTGAGTTTGAGTCTCACCGGCAACTGAATGACCAATTACAACGGCATTTGTATATGTATTGCGTCCATATTTTAAATTTGCTTGTGTGCGTTAATGCGATAGTGGGGCGCGTCATTTCAGCTTAGACGAGCTCTACGTACTTATTTGACCTACCTATTGGAGATAAGCAATTTAGAAAAGAAAAACGTAAAAAAATCTCAAAATTAATTTAAGAAAAATATTGAAGAAAATGTTTCATGTTTTGGCACAGAAACTTGACTAAAAACTACAATATAACTGGTTCGTAGAAACATGCTGATATTTTGATACGTTTAAGCAGGATCGAAATTTGAGAGAAGCATATTAAAAAAAAAAAAAAAATTACGTACACCACTTACATCACACAAAAACAAGAAGTTAAACATTAATGGTAAGTTAAACAGAAGGTAAATATTACCGTAATCTGGAACAGCGAAATTACAGGCTTGAGGCATTTCATCTTAGTCCACACAGTGACAACGCACCTGCTGTTCTGCATTTTTGTCACTTGCATCCTAAATGTATGAATTGTAGATGTTATGGGCGACAGTTACCACTTACCATCAGGTGGGCTGTCAGATCGTTTGTCACTGAATACCATAAAAAACCTCTTAGCCGTTTGCAAAAAATAATAATGAATGTTTTTTTTTTTAATATAAAATGCTAGAATTTCTTTGACTTCTAATCTAGGTTAAGAAAACCTGTACCTCAGAAGTCAGGCAATAATACCTGCAAGGGGTATCATCATTAGCTCACATATCATTCATCATTACTGTTAGCTCAAATTGTCATTCAGGAGGTCTGGACTAGCGCGGGAAGGTCGTTATTTGAAGAACACCAGCATACTTCTGGTCGAGACGATCCACTGAGTGTTCCCTGTGCTGTGTAGGCTCTGTTAGCTCGATCCTCTATCACGCCACGACACAGCGCTGTAATAAAAGAAATACGCTAATTTGGTACAAACAAACCTGTAATACGCGTTTATTGGTTGATAAATGAGTGCGTTGCTCAACTTTTAGTGTTGTGTGCGGTATGGTTGTCCTCGACATGCGTGTATGTCGCAGCAGGATCGTTAAATCCGCTAGTTAATGAACTGGCTAGCTTTCTAAGCGATTATTTCAATGAAAATTTGCCAAATTCATTAACTTTGAAAGTGAAGTGTAATGAACGGTATTGCTCCGAGTTTACGGAGCTCCCCCGTGCATTGTCACAACACAAAACTTTTTTTTATGTTATACAGGCAAACGGGCCACCTGATGGATAGTGGTCACCACGGCCTATAGACATTAGCAACACCAAGAGTATCGCCAATGCGTTGCCCACCTCTAAAACACGTTGCTCTGGCAGCAAAAAGGCAAATGCCCCTCCACTGCCAAAGTCACGGCTCCCCAAATCCCCACCCCATGGAGCACTGGAGACCTTACTCACCGGCAGAAACACAATACTATTTAATAGAGTATTGTTTAGCTGCGGTATTCTGTAAGGTGGAGGTACTTTCCCAGTCGGGCGGCTCCCATCCGAACGGTTTACCCTGCTATGCCCTACCTCTCTTAAAAACTTAAAACCTAACCTAACCGAATTAAAACCTACTACAAACTGTTATTATTGTTTGAGGTTAGTGTTGTGACAATGTATGGAGGAGCTCCGTAAACTCGGGGAAATATCGGTCTTTCAACATTACTAACAAATTCGTGGAATTGGTAAATTTTCAATTAAAAAATGTTTTTTTTTTTAATTGAAAATTTTCCTTTCTTAATCCGTCTACGACATGTACACTGAACACAGAAGAAATACAGTATAAAGGATTCGAAAGAACGTTTATCGCTCGTTTCTCCACTGTTTCTTTTGGACTATGACATCAAAGACCAGGGACGAAGCGTCGATGGCCTAGTGGTTAAGGTCTCCGACTCGTAAGCGAGAGGTACCGGTTTCGAATCCCACTGCGGTCATGTACCAATCACTCTTTTCTGAGTTATTTACATTAGTTGAATGTTAACTGAACGTGTAACCATGATCCAGTCTAGTCAGGTTCTCTTGGTAGCAGGGTCACGGAGGCCAAATCGCAGTGCTCCACTGTAATTACCTGATCTGCTAAATCCTGGATCATGGTCAAGGACGACCCCGGGCCCTCGTGCGCGAGAGCAAAAAGGGGGCATTACCGCCAAGATGATGATCTGAACCCCTATTGTCTAACTCAGTTGGCAACTGAATTTGACATTAGATAATTCTACACTACATCATCTTCGTTGGCCACTGGCAATAGCGTCTACCATATAAGAGAAGTGTAAGATTATTAAATGTCAAATTCAGTTGTCAATAGCCCCCCTGATGACTATATTATGGTAGATTTGGCAACCCTTCTGACAGCTGGTAACTCTTTAACGAAAACCCGCGCGCGCGTGTTAATCGAACATGACTGATCGATGGCCAGCCAGGAACGATCTGTTTTCGTTTTAATACAGTTTATCAGAGGATGTGACTCATGCATTGTCCACTGTGCGCTACGTAAACATTGCACGAGTGTTTTCCGTGACATAAATTAGAATGTAGGTGGATTGGTTTACATACTTTGTTTATGCTCAAACCAGTGATTAAAATGACAGGAGATGAGCGATAAAGATATACATATATGGCTGGAGAGAATGGAAGCTTTGGGAGGGAAGACCGAGATGTAGGTACATCATTGTCGTCTTGGCGTTAATGTCCCGTTTGTGCTTGACTATACTTACTTACTGCGCTGGCTCAGCGACCCAAAGTCGATCTTGGCCTCCGACACCACAGATCGCTACGTCTTCCTAACCTGCGCTATCTCCTTGACCATGATACACGATTTTCAGATCAGGTAGTTACAGTGGAGCGACTGCCATCTGACCTCCGTGACCCTGCTTGGGGACCTGTCCAGATTGGATCATGGTTACACATTCAGTCGCCTGAATGTGCAGGTTTCGGCACGATGTTTTCCCTCACCGTAAGAGCATCGGGTAGTGTTCAACTAATGTACATAACTCAGAAATGAGTCAATGGTACATGGCAGCAGTGGGATTCGAAGTCTTACTCGAGACATTATGCGTCGTAAGACGCGTAACGTATGTAAACTTTCAGATTTATTTCTGAAGATAAAACGTGGCACATCTATTTTTGTTTGTATGATACCGTGTATATGATGTTGATACTTGTTTACGACATAATTTCTGAGATTTAGCGCCTGTATTTTTATTTCTCAGAACGTCTTACTACGTTTTCCTGTTGCTATTGTTGTGTGTGGGTTAGTAACACGACTGTGCGACAGCTAGGTATATTAACTAATATTGTAAAGAGAAAATATTTGTGTTTTCGTTTGTAATGAATAAACTTAAAAAGTACTGGACCGATTTTAAAAATTCTTTCGCTAGTAGGAAGCTACGTTATTCCCGAGTGTCATAAGCTACTTTTTTTTTTATTCCGGGAACATGATAGGGTCCCGCGGGAAAGTTGATTGTTTTAAGAGATTCGAACGATCCAAAATATGTTCGCGTATAACTTCTGGGGACTAATTCTCGCGCTATGGCATCTCGAATTCGACATTTTCGCAAATCTTCATTAATAATGACATTGAAATGTCTATTGTAACCAAAATATATTTTTTCAACTATCCTCGACAGTCGTATAACAATTTCAGTGACGTTTTAATACAGTTTTTTTGGCTAGAGTAAATGTTGAATTTAAAATGTCACATCACAAGAATCGCCTGCTAGAACTCCTGCACTTATTTAATTTTTTGGGTTTGTAATTGTTAGGATAAGGTTTGTATAAATTATAAAAGGGTAGGTTAGGGATAGGAGTAGAGTAGAGGTAGGATAGGGTAGAATAGGGTAGGGCAGGATCAGCGAACGAACTCGCGCCGGGCTATCTAGTCTATACCTAATAAATACTGACATAGCGTGTTCCTTATTTGGCAAACAATACATTACGATTTATGACACAAAACAACTCGTCACAGATTACAATACTGAAAACCTTCTTTATTTCATAATGTTAATATGTACATGGAGAGCCAATCGGCTACCGAGACTGTTCAACCAGTCTCCGGGTCCCGCAGGAAGGCCTTGGTTAGGAGCCACACCTAAACGGCGATTTGGCGAGCTCATTGCGGTGCCCAAGTTCGACTCATCAGCACAGCCCATAACAGTCCACTGCAGGACTCAGGGCCTCCCCCACGAAAGGGGAGGTTATTGCCATTGGCAAGCGGGTTGGAGATCGCAGTGTAATAAATTTGTCAATGGAAAACGCTGCTGCTCATTTTCCAGTCTATGGATACTCTAGATTTTTTGTCTCGAAAATATTAGTCGCCTCGTACGACACCCAAGAGTGTAAGGGGTTGGTGCTATTCTACTCTGCTGGACACCACACGGCCACGTTCGACTTTTAGTTCGTTTCGCTTCGTCGGCGGTATAGGTGACACACCTAACAAGCGACTTAGCGAGGTCGTTGCGGTGCTGAAGTTCAACTAGCCTCATATAATTCGTTTTAACGGTGTCAGTAGGCTGGCGAACTGTCCTGTGTTTTACAGGACGTCACGTATTCCACCTATCACTTTGGC
Organism: Blastobasis adustella; assembly: GCA_907269095.1. Classification (NCBI taxonomy): domain Eukaryota; kingdom Metazoa; phylum Arthropoda; class Insecta; order Lepidoptera; family Blastobasidae; genus Blastobasis; species Blastobasis adustella. The sequence continues at coordinate 9,922,966 of OU026140.1, forward strand.
TGTGTCATGTATTTTAATAAGAAAAATACAGAAACGTACCTACGTAGTCCCATATATTTGAATTGACCGTTCGCTCGCGCTGTCCTACTCACGCTACTACTCATTGCAGGAAAGCCATAAATAACACCATGTTTGATTGTTGGTTTTTTAGGAGCGTCGGTGGTCGAGTGGTTAGGGTATTCAGCTCGTAAGCGTGAGGTACCGGGTTCGAATCCCACTGTGGTCATGTACCAATGACTCTTCCGAGTTATGTACATTAGTTGGATGCTCTTACGGTGAGGGAAGATATCGTGATAAACCTGCACATTCAGGTGACTGAATGTGTAACTAGGATCCAATCTGTTCAGGATCCCCTGGTAGCAGAGTCACGGAGGTCAGATGGCAATCGCTCCACTGTAATTATTCCTCATTCCGCCGTCCCCTTTCCGCCATCGGGAGACACGATCCGGGCGAGCGCTTCATCCTTATGTCGTGGATCTTCCAACTATCCGCACGAGCCGCTTTGGCTTGACTTTTATAATGCGTACGGCTAAGGAGTGGAACGCGTTGCCTGCGAGTGTGTTCCCTGATCAATATAATCTGGATGCCTTCAAGGCTAGAGTGAATAGGCTGTTCCAAGACGGGCATGCTCCATCTTCGGCCGCATCGTCACTTACCAACAGGTGAGATGGCGGTCAAATAAAAAAAAAAAAAAAAAAAATTACCTGGTCTATCACATCCTGGATCATGGACAATGCGGACCCCAGACCCTCGTGCGCGGGAGTACAACCGGGACATTAACGCCAAGATGGCGCAGACCATGGCGCATATGCTCGTCTGCCCGGCCTGCCCCGACTCCTGCTCGCTCGAAGATTTGTTTATTGCCTCAGATAGTGCCATCCGCGTTGCTCGGTTTTGGTCTGGAAAAATATAAGTACCTAATAACAAATATTATGTATTTCATACTTAACTTATTATTAATTGACACGATAAGAAGAAGAACGCCAAGATGATGATCGGGCACAAAATGCCAGTCGGACAGATCGGATAGCACGCAAAAAGTGAACAAGGCTGCTACGACCTAGACTCTAGGCCCTAGACTGTGACCTAGCACCGACCTAGGGCTATCGCAGCCTAGACTATCGCCGCCCGTGATTACGGATTGATAGCGCACAGCTGTTCGCATGTCATTGAAATATTGAGGATAATGATTGAGGAAAACAGCTTTGAGGAATAATTGTGGAGTGGAAAATAGCAGTATGTCATCGTAGTAGTTATTTTAATTGTTGTTTATGCAACTTGTAATGTAAAAGTGGGTATTAAAGCACGGGTGATGGGTTGGCACGACTGTTGTATTTTATCTATTAATAATAGTATAAATAATAACTTTATTGCCAGAAAAGATATTACAACACTTATCATTATCATATTTATGTATTTTATAACTTATCAATTAAACACTCTCGTAATTATTGATGTTTAAGCAGCAATATAATTAAGTCAATTGTGTTGTTTTAAGCACCTACCTACTCACTTTCTGCATGGTCTACTGGTTGACTGGAAGATAAAGCCGTAATGGCTGTAAGTCCGCCAATTGTATTTTATGTGCAATCATCATCACAGCCCGTAACAGTCCACTGCAGGACTTTGGGCCTCTCCCACGAAAGGGTAGGTTATTGCCATAATCGCCACGCTTAGCAGGCGGGTTGAAGATCGCAGTGTTTAAATATAACAATGGAAAATGGGGAGACTCTTGATCTTTTGCCTCGATAACATTAGTCGCCTTGTACGACACCCATGAATGTAAGGGGTTGGTGCTATTCTACTCCGCCGGACACCACACGGCCAATTTATGTGCAATAAAGTTTTGTAAATTGAAATAAAATAAAAAGTGTTGAAAGGGCATGGGGTTAGATACTTACATAGAGACAGACGGCGGGATGCGACATTGTTTCACTATGTAATGTAATGCAGAGATTTATTTTATACCGCGTAGAGATAAAAAAACTATAGCTACAATATTACTTACTTACTGCGCCTGCGCTGCCTCAGCGACCCAAAGTCGATCTTGGAAACCGACACCACAGATCGCTACGTCTTCCTAACCTGCGCCATCTCCTTGACCATGATACACGATTTTCAGATCAGGTAGTTACAGTGGAGCCACTGCCTCCGTAATGTAAGTATCAGCACCTCAATGCCAAGTACAGTGTTTTATAAACAATGCGAGATAAATTCTCTAAACTAAGTATTATGCGTCAATGTAGTATGTTTGCGATAAGCGTAATGTTTCTTAACTAGTGGACCCGGCGCGACTTCGTTCGCGTACACCTACTTTACCCCCACCTACCCCTTTTTTCTTGCTTGTAAACCTTCCTCTAGAATAACTCTATCTATTGTCGAAAACCGCATTAAAATCCGTTGCGTAGTTTGAAACATCTAAGCGTACATAGATATATAGGAACAGACGGCGGGTAGCGACTTCATAAAATCTGTTCAGAATCAGAATCAGAAAATTTTATTGTTAAGACTGTGCTAACAAATAAATGTTTACATGTTTACATCAGTTACCCTTTCGGGTGTACAATAATTATTAATTGTTTCGGCTTTAAAGTTGCCTATTAAAGCCACAAGATCCGAATAATAAACCACACCCGAGTTACTGGAAATAGAATCCAACATTAAGCATCTCTCATGTTGCCACAGTTCGCCATCCCATAGAATATGTTGAGCAGATTGCTCAAATCCGTGTCATAGTTTGAAAGTTCTAAGTGGAAATACATAGGGACAGATGGCGGGTAGCAGCTTTATGAAATCTGTTGTTAAAAGATCTAAGCATACATGTGTTGCATTATAGGCGTGAAGGCATGCATAACAAACCGCCATTGCTTATGGATTACAATTGTCGCCATTGTCGTCATGTTATCTAATGTGACTCATATGATTTCATTGTTGCATAGCAACTAGTCGTCTTACGGTGAGGGAAAACATTGCGAGGAAACCTGCACATTCATGCGACTGAATGTGTGTGTAACCATGATCCAATCTTGTCATGTTCCCCTGGTAGCAGGGTCTGCTACCAGGGGAACATGACAAGGGGGACATGAGGGGGACATCTGCCAAATCCTGGATCATGATCAATGTCAAGGTCAAAAATAACAACAGGTTTTTTTTTCATAGGTTTATATTTCGTATATTTTTCACTTCCTTTTTTTTTAATTTGACCCATTCAAGGCCGGGGCGCGTCGCTAGTTCTTTTAAATATATATTAAAATAAATTTGCCCCTATTACTGTCCCAATTTTGCGATCCCTTTCTCGCGGAACCCCAATACAGGTTTCTCGTCCTTCGAGCTAGCCTATCACGTACAGTCGACAGCAACTCGACCTACCCAAAACCAGTATAAGTTGAACTAGCGTCTCTATAGACGCGCATAGCAACGTTGGCTCCTTTTATATTGGATACAGGTATGCATTATTTTCCTATACTAGAAAGTCTCAGCCACGGTAACTAGCACCTAAATCTGAATTAAAAATATGGATTATTATTATGATTATACTGGTATATTAGGTAAGTCGATCGTGAGCAACAGGTACCAGGTTCGAATACCACTACAGCCACGTACGAGCACGCGTCGTTCGATTGAGCAGTCAAACACAGATGAAGTGTCGTTATTGATATTTGCACTCACACGTCGAAATCAACTAATTAAGTAGTGGGGCGCGTTATTTCAGCTTAGACAAGCTCTACAATTCTTTGATCCTACCTAGCGAGGCTTAGCTGATACGTAGATAACGTCTTTGGCGTGGAGATTTCACTCGATACTGTGTAATTGGGCAGGTGTGCATTATCTAGTCTGCTAGTATGATAATATTAGGTAAGCTTTACCGTTGTTGTTTTTCCTCCTTTACTTAATATCTATCGGTTAAATAATGTGTTTGACTAATTCGCACAGCGCCATCTAGCCCCAAAGTAAGCAAAGCTTGTGCACAGCAACACACCTTGATTGGATGGTAGTTACATTATCCTCTTGTGTGAATTCTGGAAGTAAAAAACACTGGGGTGTCTCCATTAACGTCACTTTTCTTTTTGTTGGCTTTAATCAATCAATCAATCAATCTTTATTTCAGTAAAAAATCCTTACATAATAAAAAATTTAAAACTAAATACAACAGGTATTTAGTGTAAATAATATAGAATAATATAAAATAGAATAAAATTAAAAAGAATTTAATGTTTTTGAAAAGCGAAACTGCCAAGAGGATACAAGACACCACACAAGATAAACTGTATTTTTATTTCCTGTAATGTATAAATTGATGCAATAAAGAGATTACATACATACATACACACACCCCAGTGTTTTTACTTCAAGAACCCACACAAGAGCATAAATATGTAAATGCTTTCGCTACGAAAAGTTGAAGAACAGAAAAAAAATTGTGCCAGACTGCGCACGCGCAGACCAACGTTTTGTGGGTCTCCTAAACGTCTACTATCGCTGCAGAGTGGAATTTTTCTTAAGTCAAAGTCAAAGTCAAATATTTATTCAGTTTAGGTTGTTTAAAAAACACTTATGAACGTCAAACTAAACACAGTTGTAAACAAATTACAGTGCACAGAACATTAGAAATTAGAAAAAAAAATCCATCTTGTAAGTATTAATTATACTTAATAATTACTACAAAATTTGTAATAAATTCAGACTAATTTCACTAAATATCATATTATTACACATATGTTAATGTCAAACTTAATTGTACTAGATAACCTACGGCTCCCTCACACACAATAAGTCTCGACTTGTGTCGTGATGTCCTCTACATTGGTAGAATCGGGAGCAATTTCGCTTGTAGTCTCGTCATATGTCACGTGGATAGTCGAAATTGCAGTATTTACGGTTAAATTTGCATTTTTTATATGTTGTTTGGGTCCACCTAGATAGTATTTATTCAAATTTGCAGCATTCTAAAATGATTACCAGAAATCAGAAATCATTTATTGTAAAACTGTAGTAGGTACATTGTAGGTGGTATTTAATTTAGAGCAGAACTATAACAGTGTACCCAAATTTGGGTGTACAATAGTATGTTATAATGTTACAATTAAATTAATAATGTCATAACAATATTTAGATTATGTCAATTCAATTACAAGTAATAATGTCACTATAATATCCAATTAATGTCACAGATTGAAAAATCACTTAAACTGTAAAATTCTCTTGTCAATTAACCATGCCTTTGCCATGATTAGAGCTCAAGCTGTCGGGAATTTTGTCTTCTTTAAAAAAGTCGTAGTGACCTTTCTCGTCAGAGCCTTCCTATGTGGTCTTTTTTTGCATAAAACTAAAGAAAATGAAAACATATTGCGGTTTTTCAGCCATAACTCAACGCGCTCACATTTTAGAGTGCTGCAAATCTGAACAAATATTGTCTAAAAGGACCCAAACAACATATCAAAAATGCAAGTTTACCGCAATTATTGCAATTTCAGCAATTTTTTGTGTAAGTTATGAGTGGTCTATTCATACCATGCAGGAAGTAAAGCTTTCTGGTCCTTTTCTGGTCCTAGGCGCTTTGTCGTCCATCACTGCCCTCACTGCTTAAACCTGATGAGTTATTGGCTCATACCGCTAAAGACAAAGCAAATGTTTTCACATTTTCACAATCCTTTTTGCGGATTCCTCGCGTGTCTGGACGCTAGAAATAAAAGGCCTCCCAAACTGCTCGACTATAGCTCAGTTCCATTATAGACCTGTCGAACGCACGAGCTATTATTTTTTATATTACAAATGTGGCAAACAAGCTTACGGCCTGCCTGATGGTAAGCAGTCACCGCTGCCTAAGGACGTTTGCAATACCAAGGGCATCACCCACGCGTTGCCGACCCCGTAAAAACCTTTTAACCCCGGTCTTGAAGAACTCCATGTTGTGCTCTCCAGGGAAAACCTCTCCAGGTAGTTCATTCCGCAACCTTAGTGTGCGTATTATAGTACAGTCTAATAATTTCCAAACCGGAACACAACAATGCAAACGTTGTTGCTTTGCGGCGGAAATAGATAAGTATTTCTTATCTATTTATCGATGTGGTATCAATTCAGGCCCACTCATCAGGCTTGATAGAGTTAAACCGTATTGATTTCCAAATATATTCTAATTTTTGTTGGGTATGGTACGTATGTTCTTAGAGCATCGGTAGCCGGGCGGTTGAGTATCCAACTCGTAAGCGAGAGGTACCGGGTTCGAATCCCGCTGCGGCCATGTACTGGCCGTGTGTCCGGCAAAGTAGAATAGCACCGACCCCTTACACTCATGGGTGTCGTATGCCTGCAAAGTGTGGAGACTACGGCTAAAACCTGCCCTTTCGTGGGAGAGGCCCTAAGTCCTGCAGTGGACTGTTATGGGCTGTGATGATGATGAACGTTATGAACACTTTTCCTAATTAGGAAACTGTTTGTAGATATGTATGTCCGTTAACTCCTAAACCATGCAACTTATTTCATGCGGTTTTCACCATCAGTTAGAGAAGTTCAAAAGATCTAAGCGTAACATACATATATGTATACATACATAGGGACAGAACGGCGGGAAGCGACTTTGTTTTATACTATGTATAGATACGCATATCTTCGTGCTCATTAACGCAGATCTGAAGACTGGGCAAGCATATTATTAGTAGGTGTTCAGTCTTTTTCAGACTCCAGGGTCGCACATACCTAGGCTGTTTATAATTTATTAGTACCTTTGTAATTTATTAATCACGATCTTATGTAACCTCTGTGGGAAGAAATAAAGCAAATATTTATTTATTATAACTGCCATCTCACCTAATTGTTAGCGACGATGTGGCCGAAGATGAACCATGTTTGTTCGTCCTGGATAATACATATATCTGCTTCACTTTCACTATACATATTATCGGGTTTTTTTTTCACGGTTAGTATTGTTTTTACCTCGATGTACAATGGGGAGTGTTCTGAGGAATTATTTGATCTGGTGCCCACAGCACAATTCCGCCATCGCACCACCCGCCGTGGGCTGGGTACTCATCCCCATTACGTGGACCCTCTAGTGGTGTCCACGCGAAGATTCGAAAGAACGTTTCTCGCTCGTACGATTCGGATGTGGAATGAGCTCCCAGCCACAGTGTTTCCTTTGGACTATGACATGGGATCGCTCAAGAGGTTGTATTAGAGGTTTTCTTAGAGGCGGGCAACGCATTGGGAGCACCCCTGGTGATGCTGATGTCCATAGGCGGCGGTGACCACTTTCCATCAGGTGGCCCGCATGCCTGACCCATCTGCCGGACAACATAAAAAAAAAAAAATATTTCCAAGCATCGTTTAAAACATACATACATTGTGGTAAAAAACCCGATAATGGGTGTAGTGAAAGTGTAGTGAGTAACCACATAAGTCTTAAAACCTATATCTATGCCTGCTTATTTCACAAGAGCTCCTTTAACACACAAACACAATCATTGTAGATAAAAAAAAACTGTAAACACTTGAATCGAGCGTGGTGACTCCATCTGCTTATAAAGATATAATATTTCGAGTGGCTCTTGAGATAGATTATAAAATCCTTGTTCTGATTTAAGATGGTATTGTAGGCGTGTCGTTGTCCTTTGTCCGCATTCAGAATTGTAGCCCTTTCTTCTTGTATTTTTACTAGCTTCGACCCGCTTCGGTATCGTACGGGTTTTCTTATTTATTTATTTATTTAACCATTTTTTGTACACAATGTTTTTACAAAACTATATGACAGAATATATCAGACACAACAGGCCAACTTACTAGTTTCTTAGCTTGTCTTTACTATATAGGAAAGGATATATTTATTAGAAATTCCCGAAACCCATATCGCCTTGTACACGAAGTTACACCGAATTCTACTTTGTATTTTATTTTATTTTATTTTATTTTATTCAGAACACCAACAGCAAGTTACAAGTAATACTTACAAACATATATAAAAGCGAGGCCATTAACAGGTGCTCGCAGATAGTTATTTAAATGATACAGGATACTAGAAGTAAGATAACAGTTTGTACAGAATTACAGAATTACATAAATTATTGTAAGAAGTCTAAATAATCTTAGTGTAAATTAGTTCATAATTTTAATTTTATGTTGCGTCCTCGGAAGAATGAAAGAATTTTTCTGCATATACTCGCTTTACTGACTCCAGCTTTGTGTTAAATAAATCTATCTCAGTGTGCAAATGATGAAGGATGTTAAAAGGTCCCACGACCCGCGAGAAAAATGACCCTCGCCGATAATTCGTACCAGCTTGCCCACCAGCTAAAGCAATGTTATTCGATGGATATATCAATATTTAATAAAATTCCACTGGCAATTACAGAACAGCCCATAAACAAATTCAAAAAGGACTTGTATAAATGGCTATTGGAGCACTCCTTTTATTCTGTCAAGGATTTTTTAGAGTTTAAGGTAGCCTAAGGTGCATGTTCATTAACACTGAACAAGTTTGCATGCCTGTTAATACAGGCTGAACATGTGAGAGCCACAATGTGATGATTATCTTAAGACCTATCATTGTAACCATGTTTTAAGCGAATAAATATTCTATTCTATTCTATATTTTGACGGCTTGAGCGGTTCAGTTGGTTATGGTCACAGTGTTTCCTTTGGACTATGACATGGGATCGTTCAAGAGGTATATTAGGGGTCTCTTCAGAGGCGGGCAACGCATTGGTGACTGCCCTGGTGTTGCTGATGTCCATAGGCGGCGGTGACCACTTTCCATCAGGTGGCCCGCTCGCATGTTTGTTTGCCGTATATCATGAAAAAAAAATGATCAAACTTTCGATTCGTATAAGCCCCCTCCCCCTCCTCCCCTCTACACTCATACACAGCAAACACACTCCTATAACACCGCCCTTTTTCCGTCGGCGGTTAAAAAAGAATTGAATGCAAAGCCGAATCTAATGACGGAGAATCTCCTATAGCCAAGGCCACGGTCACACTTCACCGGTCGCAGTTAACGAGTTGATTGGAATTACACACCGCGCATCGATTAGGCCGTATAGCTGGTAATACCTACCCGTGTCAATTTCAATTTCAATATTTATTGACAAATAAAAATTTACATGTCACATATATAGGTACTACAGACGTCATTCTGTGGGGCGTCGGTGGCCGGGAGGTAAGGGTATCCGACTCGTATGCGAGAGGTACAACGGGTTCGAATCCCGCTCCGGACTCCGGCTCCTTATGTATATTATGTTGAATGCTAACCGGTTGCTCTTACGGTGAGGGAAAACATCGTGATGAAACCTGCTCGTTCAGGCGACTGGATGTGTAAGCATGGTTCAATCTGGTCAGGTTCCCCTGGTAGTAGAGTTATGGAGGTCAGATGGCAGTCGCTCCACTGTAATTACCTGATCTGCCAAATCCTGGATCATGGTCAAGGCGGACGTCCTAGTGCGCGAGGGCACAACCGGGACATTAACGGCAAGATGATGATGATGATGATGACAGACGTCATTTTGTGCTGCGGACCCAGGTGGGCCGATGTAAAGAAAATATATTTAGGTAGGTATATACAATACAAATGACAGTTCTCAGTGCGACCGTTGCATATCTCCGCAAACCATGGACCACCCCAGAAGGGGGTCCCACTGCTGTGGGTCGGGATTGGGGGCCTACGGGGGCCGCGGAAACGGCTGGGGGGTGCTTCGTCGGGTAGTCCTGAGCCTCCAGGAAGAGGTTCAGAGCGCTGGACAGTTCGTCGGGGGGGACCGAGAGGACATGTCGCGCGACCCGTTAAAACGGCCGGTTGTTGCGGTGAGCGCCTTCGTCACTTCTCCCGCGGACGGGCGCACTGGGTGTCACCTTTTCGATGAGCCCGGCGCGCGACCAGCGTAAGGACAGCTTCCGGGCGCAAACACAGTTACCTTATAGGTTGGTGCTGCCACTGGCGTGGCAGGGGCGTCGCCGGAGCCTCGTAAAACCGTCGACCGTCTTGCGACTGCCAGGGGCCTCGTCCGGAGGTGGGGACCGCCGGACTAGGTCGCTCAACGGCCCCCGCGTTGCTGCTCAAAATTGCAAGCAGCGCATGAGGCCCAGCGCCGTTAGATCCGTCGACCCGGAGGGACGGAAATGCAACGCTTGGTGGTCGGTCCGGTGTGTTGGCCGCCGGACCCAATGTCGCGTCGGGGATGTGATGATGTCTTGGTCCAGTAGGGCGTCGCCGTTAACGGCAATGAGTTAACGACGACGCGGCGTCTACTTAGGGCTACGCGGTTTGCGGGATTGCGGTTTTTTGGGCGCTGTTAGCGCGGCGTCTTCATCGGCGGGGGACTGCCACTTCAACGGGACTCTCACAGGTGAGCCCGGAGTGATGGTCGGGGTGCGGATGGTCTCACGCCGTAAGACTGCGTCCACTGGGTCTCGTCCGTGATGGTTCGACGATCGGCTGGGTGCGCGCGCGCCCGAATCCAGCCCGGCGTTGGCTGGATAACAGCGGCGGCCCCTACGGCGGGTGGTTAATCCCATGACGCATGTGCCGCGACGCAATACCATATTGCGCGTAACACATTGTTGTGGGCTCGTGTGCGGTCTTCATCGGCGCAACGGGCGAAGGGAACAGGCGCGGTGCTCGACCTCGACGCGACTGACTGATCAAAAGTTAGCGATTCATTGGCGGTGCCTCCTTCAAACGAAACGCTCCGCCCGTGTATAGAAAACGAACGATCGAAATTAGTTCGTATTTTTGCCACTCGCTAAGTTATACTTGATGGGTTGTAACCAACACGCGTTTCAACCTGAAACTCGGAGAGCAAACGTAAGCTTACTAAGAATACGTTGCTATAATTAGCTTGCTTTGAAATAGCACAAAGAGAGCGTGGGTGTGTCCAGTGCACTTGGCTTGTACTGTGCACTGCCAAGTCGGTTCCGTATTGGATAGGGTTACTGACGTCAGGATTTGTCCCGACACGTCGACATGTCAGCATTTTTGGGGCTCCCTATTAGGATTCCGACCGGGCATGACCACCTTAAGAATCATATTTCACTACTGTGCAGTTGTTAAACGGTTTTTAGAGCATTCATGAAATAAATTTTAATTTTGTACAGAAAAAATATCTTGGGTAAAGGACGAATCCTTCGGGCATATGGGACTGCTAATTCTCCCTGCTTTTATTAAACTGATTTTAGCTAAAGATTCACCAAATACCATGAATGTTGCTGCAGCGGCAAAGGAAAACTTTCTTGAAATGGTAATGAACGAATTTCTTGATGAGTGACGCCCTTCTGTCCCCTCTGTTGTTAATAGGTATTAAACGATTAGTTTTAATTTTTTGTGATTTCTGGTGACATTCAATTAATTGAACCCAATTACAAGTTCCTGACGTTCAATTCAGTATGGCATAGGTACTTCAATTATTTTGACATTTACAATTTATTTATTCATTTTTTATTTAAGGCCATTATGAATTTATGTTTATTGACGCAAATTAATGAATTTTAATTATGACATTTATATTGTTATTTATATTAATATTGTTGACATGATGCATTGTATTATTTTAATTATTTACTAGAATGTTTGATTTTATTATTTGATATTTAACTTTTGTTAATTTTCATTTATATTCTCAATGAATTACCTTATATGATGACGATGTATGTACATTACTAGAATAAATGAATATGAATATGAAAAATGCTTATGCTCTGGTACTCTACACACACCGGCCCAACGAACGCCAGCGAATAGGTTCGGCATCCGTCCACACTGCGTTTTGTCGATTGCTTCTCTCTCTTTGATGTTAGCGCCACGCTTAAACTACTAACAGACGCTCCATTTTGGCTGAAGCCGACCAACCGTCAATTACAGTTGAAACAAATCCTTACGCAGTATAAAATAAAGTCGCTTTTGGATTAATTCTGATTGGGATGTTATACACCTGCGCCAGGCAACTCTGTCCTAGGTTGTCGACTTATCTACTCGTTTCATCACGCTGGTGAAATTGTAAAATTAAATCATCATCATCATCATCATCATCACAGCCCATTACAGTTCGCTGCAGGACTTAGGCCCCACGAAAGGGGATATTATTGCCGTTGTTATTGTCCACGCTTCGCAGGCGTGTTGGAGATCGCAGTGTTATAATTACAACAATGGAAAACGCTGCCGCCCATTTTCCAGCTTCGAAAAAAATACTCAAATAAAATTCTCCTTGTTACAGACTAAGCCGACGCCAGCCAATCAGAAGACTGATCTACATAGCTATGTAGCTTTTATACTCCAATCAACAAACTGAAGACCAAACCGTACTTATTAAAAACATTCCATAACGCACGGCCAAATTGCCAACTACCAAATACGATGCGATTTTCCCGCCACAACAATTGAGTCCGCCATCTTGAGTCGGTCATTTTGTTTTATGTCCGCCATCTTGGAGTGTACGCGAAATGGCGGCGCCGGCGACGAAGGCCGTGGTCGAGGGGGGGGAGGGAGACGAGGCCGAACAGAGGCTGTTGGAAGGGAACGAGGTGCTGATACTGCCGAGAAGAGATGACGACTCAGCAATGGTCTCCGTCAAGTCTTCGAAGAAAGGTAAGTTTATTTTTTCTTCTTTTTTATATCACAAATGTGGCAAACAAGCTTACGGCCTGCCTGATGGCAAGCAGTCACCGCAGCCTATGGACGTTGGCAATACCAGGGGCATCACCCACGCGCTGCGACCCCTTTGTTTGTTTGAATATATGGATCGTCTTCCTAGACGCTCAACCCTTATCATAAGCGAATAAATACCAAGCTATTTATTCATTTACGATAATAATTATTCATTTCTCTAGATTTTTTTTTTTATACCTACCATGTAATGGAGTATCCCTACATATATAAATCTTTAAGCGAAAACTTGTAATTGGCTTAAAGATGTTTAAAGTTACCAATATACTTTATTAAAACAGCTGTAGGTAAGTCTTCCGAAACACAAATAAATAAATAATGAAAAACTGTGATCAAATTGCCCCTATAAAAATAAACCCAGAAGGTTGTTCTTATAAAAATCGTTGAAATATTAATAAAAATTATCACATTCAAAAAGATTTAAAATCGCATTTATGTTAGGTTTATTTTTTATGGAGGCAATTTGTTTACACTTTTGATCTTGATTTCACCTCCTTTCTCGAGTATGATGCCTATGGTCCTGATGAAATTCATATTAATCATACGCACATAATGAATGTTGAAAGGCCATGCCATGTTTGGTAATATTTCCTACTACCTCTTCCAATAAATACAAGTTAATACATGCCGACCAGACATAAAAGTACAAAACTCAGGTGCTAAACTATCTCCACACCGAGTTTCATCGAAATCGGTGCAGTGGTTTAACCGCGAAAGCGTAACAGACCGACTACTGCTTACGAGTATATTAAAGTAGGGATAATTAAAAATGCATATTAAGAAATCTAGTCAATAAAGGTAATTAAAAAAATATCATGGCATTGTTTACCTGCAGTGTAGGCCCTACGCCATACTAGGCTGTATACATTTTCAACCTCTGCTTAGTCCAACTCCAGACACAAATTAATAAAAAAAAGAGATTACACATTGCCCTAGATATAGTATATACAAGTGGAATAGTGCAGAAACTGCAACAGCTGTTGTCTAATATAACAGATTTACTTACAAGTGGCGCCCTCCTCCGAATTGCAATCTTTGTTTTACTGTGAGAAATGTTCCTACTAACGGGCGTTAGTAGTTTAGATTTTTTGAGGGTAGCTTGACATATTTTGTTCAGATTTTACTCCGCATTTATTGATTTATGTCATTCAGTCAATTACAATAGTTATATGTGAGTAGTGGAAGTGTACAATTTGATGAAATGCAATTAATATTCCATGACTATCCTTTCTTGCTTCTTCAAGAAGTCGTCTCGACCTAAAATATCTGTATAGAAGTGTTACTGCATGTGGTAATGTACATAGCCCTTTTAGCTGTTTACAGAAAATTCTTTACTTGTGTAGTCTAAACTCGTTACTTAGAAAGTGATAAGTCGACTTCCAAGAAAGTGAGTTCATAATTTGTGGTGTAAAATAGAAGCTTGCGATGCCTCACCCCAAATACAAGAGAGTGAGCCGCAAATGTGAGTCAGTTTATCTTACTTATTAATAACTATTTTATTTATTCATTCGTATGGCATATTCGTATGAAAATAAAGACCTATAATAACAATAATATTCCATCACAGGATGAGCTGCGTCGTAATATTGTCAGACTTGACTCCAAATCCCACTGCCACCATGTACCAATGACTATTTCCTGAGTTATGTACGTTAGTTGAACACCAACCGATGCTCTTACGGTGAGGGAAAACATCGTGATGAAACCTGCACATTCAGGCGACTGGATGTGTAACCATGATCCAATCTGGTCAGGTTTCCCTGATAGCACGCTCACGGAGGTCCGACGGCAGTCGCTCCACTGTAATTACCCGACCTTCCAAATTCTTGATATTCATATTCAGACGACTGAATGTGATCATGATCCATTCTGGTCAGGTTCCTCCGATAGCAGGGTCATAGAAGTCAGTCAGATGGCAGTCGCTCCACTGTAGGTAATTATCTGATCTGCCAAATCTTGGATTATGGTCTAGGCGGACCCCGGGCCCTCGTGCGCGTGCACAACCGGGACATTAACGCCAATATGATTATTATTAGTAGGTAATAATGATAGTCTAGCGCAAACTGTGCACAACACACTTGTGCTTACCGTGGCGCACGTCCATTCACAAAATCCCTGGAAAGGAACTGCCATCGCAAACCATCAATGGACCCCGATTAGCGAGAACTCAACAATGGTCATTGTTTGTTTGGAGTCTGTCTGCGTCACCGCATGCCGATTGCCAACAATCAAGTTGGCGGGAGGCGTGCCGGTGGCGTCTGCATAACCGGAATGAACCGGTTACATACTAGTATCTATGAAGCGTCACGCCTTGCTCCCGTAGGGACAGGCAGAGATATGGTAGCCAACTGTTGAAAGACGAAATATAGTATTCAGGATTCAGTGGACATAAAAATATAGTCGGGAATTCATTAAAAATGAATAGTATTTTTAATAAAATATGTTTAGTATAAATTTGATCTTCAGTAAGTAGTTAGCTGGTCCAGGATGGTGTTTAATTGAGTTATTTCTGAATTGTTAACATTATTAAGATTCAGGACGCATTCCGTTTTACAGTAAATGATACTGATAAAATATAGTAGTTTCGCCTTCCATATTAAAATTTAAAATAAATAGTAGGCGGTCGCCAAAAACAGTAGGATACTCTATTATATAGGTTGGCAACCCTAGGCAGAGACCACATTGTTTCACTTGCTACGATCTTGACAAACGTTCCACATTCAGCAACCTTTTCATACATACTCACACGTACATGATTGTAATAATTATCTTTAGATTAATATGTGATTTTACAGTTAACCGGTTTGAACCGCTTTTAGCTACCCGTAGGGAAGATAAATTTTAATCTGATGTTGTTTTGTTTCCATCTCATATAAGTCAGATGGTAGTCGCTCCACTGTAATTACCTCATCAGCCAAATCCTGGATCACGGCAGACCCCGGGCCCTCGTACAGCCGAGGTCTCGACGCCATAATGACAACGCTAATTATGGCTTGTTTATTATTTTTCAAATGCGCACAATAAAGTTTAATAAACAACGTAAACTAAGCGAAATAGGTTATCTCTTAACAGTTACCGAGAACGCGATAAATGGACCTATTCACACTATCTGAGTGCAATATAAAGAATATCTACGGAACGAGTAAGATAAAAAAAGCGGCACTGGCTAGTACAAATTTCTTGCGAGACTGATAACCAAGGTTAGGAAACGCACGCGTCCGTGGAACGGGTGACCGTCACGTACTTTTATTTTGACGACCTGAGTGGTTCAGTGGTCAACATACCGGTCTGCCACGCAAGAGGTCCCGGGTTCGATTCCCGGCCGGACAGAAATTGAAATGATGAATTTTAATTTTTGTGACGGGTCTGGGTGTTCTATGTATAATAAGTATGTATTTAAAAGTATATAACTAGGTATATCAGTTATCTAGCACCCCTAGCACAAGCTTTGCTTAGTTTGGGGCTAGATGGCGCTGTATGAATTTGTCCACGATTATTTATTTTATTTATTTCAATTATTTGTATTTTAGACATGACAGGCATTTGATCGCCAACTCGTCTGTTGGTAAATGACGATGCGGTCGAAGATGGAGCATGTTTTGAGGCTGGTCGAACTTCAGCCCCGCAACGAGCTTTCCAGTCGTAAGGGGCCTCCTTATGCCGTTCGCGATGCGAAGTTCACAGTCTTCCGTCGGAGCCCTGGACTGGTTGAACAGTCTCGGAAGGCGATTGGCTCCCCGTAATAATCATCTTGGCGTTAATGTCCCGGTTGTGCTCTCGCGCACGAGGGCCCGGGTCCGCCTTGACCATGATCGAGGATTTGGCAGATCAGATAATTACCTACAATGGAGCGACTGCCATCTGACTCCTATGACCCTGCTATCGGAGGAACCTGACCAGAATGGATTATGGTCACATTCAGTCGTCTGAATGTGCAGGTTACATTACGATGTTGTCTCTCACCGTAAGAGCACCGGTTAGTATTCAGCTAATGCACATAATTCAGAAAAGAGTCATTGGTACAAGGCCGCAACGGGATTCGAACCCGGTACCTCTCGCTTACGAGTCGGATACCCTAACCGCTCGGCCACCGACGCTCTTAGACTGCCATTATTACTATTCTCACAAAACTAACATTAAGATTAAATTTTTTTACTCGATCATTAATTGCATTAATAATAAAGAGTCAAGAACTTTAAATTAAAAAATAAAATAAGTATCGGTAACTGGCCGTGTGGTGTCCGGCAGAGTAGAATAGCACCAACCCCTTACACTCGTGGGTGTCGTACAAGGCGACCAATGTTTTCGAGGCGAAAGATCTATAGTCGCCGTAGGCTCTGAAATGGGCAGCAACGTTTTCCATTGTTATGCTTACAACGCTGCGATCTCCAACCCGGCTGCCAAGCGTGGGGATTATGGCAATAACCTCCCCTTTCGTGGAAGAGGCCCAAGTCGTGCAATAGACTGTTATGGGCTGTCATGATAATGATGATAACTAGCTTTATTGGATATATAATTTTCATCTAGCATTTATGTTGGAATATAATTTCGGCAATATAAACCTACACATTCGACTGGATGTGTAACCATGATCCAATCTGGTCAGGTTCCCCTGGTAGCAGGGTCATGGAGGTCAGATGGCAGTCGCTACACTGTAATTACCTGACCTGCCAAATCCTGGATCAAGGTCATGGTCAAGGCGAACCCCGGGCTCTCGTTCTCGAGAGCACAACCGGGACATTAACGCCAAGATGACCATAATTTCGGCAATATGGCTGCCGTGACCGGCGCGTAGATGACCCAATCTGGAAATCCCCCGAAAATTATTTTCAAATGCTTAAATTACACTCACGTATTTTTACTTACAACCTAGAACGATCAGAGAAGAAGATATTGTTGCGTAGCGTTTGATTCGCGAAAATCGCCTTTATGCCCTAAGCTGTACGATTCGAAGTTAATTCTAAAGAGGTACTACGTAAGGCTGTTAATAATGTATGTCAAGTTTATTAGAGCATATCACAAAATGTATGAGTTATGCAAAGTGTGTACGTATTAAATCTTGACTTTAAGATCATGATTTCGTTCTAGTACACTTTTTTTGCCTTTTTGCTGCCAGAGCAACGTGTTATAGAGGTGGGCAACGCATTGGCGATACTCTTGGTGTTGCTAATGTCTATAGGCAGTGGTGACCACTTTCCATCAGGTGGCCCGCTTGCCTGTTTCCCAACCGTATGACATAAAAAAAACCCCCCGACGAAAAATAAAGGGGTGTGTTTCTGTGTATCTGTCTGTGGCGTCGTGCAGTATGTTTGTTTGTGGTGACTGATCGGTGGCCCGGCAGTACAGGAACGCTTTGTTTTCGTTTTAATACAGTTTATCAGAGGATGTGACTACTCATGGATGTATCATCACAAATATATTAATGATAGCATAAAAAATTATCATCTTGGCGTTAATGTTTCGGTTATGATCGCGCGCACGAAGGCCCGCGGTCCGCTTTGACCATGATCCAGGATTTGGCAGATCAGGAAACTACAGTGGAACGACTGTCATCTGATCTCCGTGACCTTGCTACCAGGGCAACCTGACCAGCTTGGATCGTGATTACACATTCTGGTGCCTGAATGTGCAGGTTTCATCGCGATGTTTTCGCTCACCGTAAGAATCAGGGCAAATATATCCCATCGGTTAGTATTCATTAAATGCCAGATGTTGGAAACCCACCTTCACCCAGGGTCCTATCGACCTCTAGGTCATACAGACCGCATAAGAAAAAAAATTACACTCAATGTCAATTCAATAAATGTCTCTTCGAAAATAGTCGCAGTACATGATCGCAGTGGGATTCGAACCCGATACCTCTCGTTTACGACTCGGATACCGCAACCACTCGACCACCGACGCTCTAGCATTAATAATAGCATGCCACTAGATAATTATAACGTTTCTAAAATTTGCACTATTGATGCTGAATCGCTGTATTTACTGGTATTTATTGAAGGTCGGCACAGTGATGAGGTCGTGTGTTTAGAGGATGGAAGAGGTTCATTGTTGTGAAGCTAGTTTGGACCAAGACTGTAACGATGGGAGGAATGTGTGCAGTGCAGTGCATAAGAAAGGTACAAAACTTTTGTTTTTTTGCCAATTTTTGTGCTGGCCCTACTTTTTTTTATGTTACAAAGTGACTGAGGAACATCCCGCCTGACGGTAAGCGGTGACTGTCGCCGATTCATGTATTTAGGTTGCTGGCTATAAACGTGTGTTGTCATTGTGAGGATTAATGCGCTTATTCTATTTGGCTAAGTTAAGTCGTCTAAATGCAAAATCAAAAAGCGTGAGAGCAAATCGAAATAGAATGTATTGCTCATAAAATAAGGTCCATTTTTGTATCACTTATATTATGTTACGCGTCGCTCCGCTTTTTAAAAGACGTGATACAGTCACTTGAGCAATACATTCCACTTTAATTTGCTCTCAAGCTTTTCGCTTTCGAATGTAGTCGACTGAATTTGGCTAGGTGTAATAAGCACATAAATATGAAACGCCTCATGCGTGTAATTCCGCTGGCTGCCTTAGCCTTTAAACCGGAACACAACATTGGAAGCGTTGTTGCTACTTACCACTTCTTTTAAATCCTACCAATGCTCTTCTTATAAATGCGAAAGATTGTATGGATGGATGAATGTCTGCGATACAGGTTACGTGAGTGTGTATGTATGAAAGACGTTTGCATGTCGCTCATTTGGAGAAACAAAGACAAAACTGCATGTTTAGCGATTTTACAGGAGAAGCAATCAAAGTTTTAGATGTAAGTGTAAGTTAAGGAAAAATCCAAATATTTGTTGAAAGTACTTTTCCTTAACTTACACTTACATCTAAAACTTTGATTGCTTCTCCTGTAAAATCGCTAAACATGCAGTTTTGTCTTTGTTTCTCCAAATGAGCGATGTGTTACTCATACTCGCGCCAGCAAATGGATTTTGATGAGAGATCTTCTAACTTTTGACTCACCGTTCCACTGTCCACCATTTTGCAAAATTAACGATTTTATGGCCATTCATAAAACGTATGTCAATAAAAGACTACCATCTATCAAACACTTTATGTGCAAAAATATCGTAATTTTTATAGTAGCCGAGATCACCTTGGCGTTAATGTCCCGGTTGTGCTCTCGCGCACGAGGGCCCGGGGTTCGCCTTGACCATGATCCAGGATTTGGCAGGTCAGGTAATTACAGTGGAGCGACTGCCATCTGACCTCCATGACCCTGCTACCAGGGGAACCTGACCAGATTGGATCATGGTTACACATCCAGTCGCCTGAATGTGCAGGTTTCATCACGATGTTTTCCCTCACCGTAAGAGCATCGGTTAGTATTCTACTAATGTACATAACTCAGAAAACAGTCATTGGTACATGGCCGGAGCGGGATTCGAACCCGGGACCTCTGGCTTACGAGTCGGATACTCTAACCGCTCGGCCACCGACGCCTTTATAGCTGCCGAGATATCGCAGGTCAAAGATCTAGACCAACTTCCGACACGTGCTAAACAAACACCCACCTCTTAAGCTTAATTATTCTCAAATATCTTCTGAAGTTAGTAGGAAGGCGGACCCTGGGCCCTCGCGTGCCGCGCGGGGGCGCAACCGGGACATACCGCTGATGATGATGATGATGATGATGATGATGATGATTAAGTAAAGCTAGGCATAATCCCGATTAAATTATCTTTAAAATTTATTAGATGTATGTATATGTATGTGTGTATGTATTTGTATGTATGTATAGTATAGGCTTTTATTAATTTTATATATTTTTTTTTGCAACTGTGCACGTCTTAACTGCATTTAATTGTCACGATCCCTCTGCTGTAGGCCTGCTGGAAGAAATTTCCGATATATTCTGTCATATAGTTTTGCAACAAATCTTGTGTACTATAAATGGTTAAATAAAAATAAATAAATAAAATAAAATCGGGAGCTACAAGTAGACAGATACACGTGTTAAACTTACAACAAAAACTAAATAAAATAAAGTGTTTTGTAAGATAATGTTTTCACTAACATACAAAATACTTACATTATCTATACATAGTATAAAACAAAGTTGCTTCCCGCCATCTGTCCCTATGTATCTATGTACGCTTAGATCTTTTGAACTACGCAACGGATTTTAATGCGGTTTTCAACAATAGATAGAGTTATTCAAGAGGAAGGTTTATAAGCAAGAATAAAAGGGTAGGCAGGGGTAATTCAGATGTGAGCTAACGAAGTCGCATCGGGTCCACTTGTTTTGTAATAAAAGAAATATAGTGGCCATTAATTCGTAATTTTTTTGAAAATGGTCAAAATGGCGGAAAGTTGGTGGTTGTTTTACTCCATAATTCAATGTTGAGATGGGACTCGAATTACATTTGATTCGTATGATTCGAATCATGACGGTCAAAACTCGATTCGAATGAGATTTTATGTTAATTCGAATCATCGCTTGATTCGAACTGTCGAGTTGATTCGAATTTTTAAGCTGATTCGAATCTGCGAGCTGATTCGCATCAATTTCTTTGATTCGAATCTTTCATTGCAGAAAACATACCTTATAGATGAGATAATATGGATTCCTTCGGGTATTTTTCGTTTTATTAATTTTTTATTATATTAATTTTCGATTCGAGTCTCATCACTAATGCAATGCTCTTTGCAGTGTTGTAACGTATATCCCGAGAATAAGTAAGATATAGGGCATCAATAGGCTATAATTTAATTTACCGATCCCGAAATTCGATGAAGTACCCGCTCGAAAACGGCCTAACCTAATTTGACGCGGACGAAGACGTGGAGAAAGGGTCATAAAATAATCCGACATGGAATAAGACCTGCGTAAGCTGAACGTTGTTTGTAAAAATATATCTTACAGTTGCATCATCAGGTCATTCCCATTTTGTATGTATTTTTATGATACATTCAACCCAGTTTTGGGGTATTTTTAAACATTGCAACTTTCAACTCGACGCGTCTTTAAAAATATGTTGTGCATTTTTTAACAACGTATGGTCTACATAGTGATGCAGAATCACGATTACGTCACCGCTTGTATATTGACGAGCAAAAATACTTACACAGTATCATCATCACAGCCCATAACAGTCCAGGACTAAGGACCTCTCCCACGAAAGGGGAGGTCATTGCCGTAATCTCCACGCTCGGCAGGCGGGTTGGAGATCGCAGTGTCATAAGTATAACAATGGAAAACGCTGCTGCCCATTTTCCGGAGACTAGATCTTTTGACTCGAAAACATGAGTCGCCTTGTACGACACCCACGAGTGTAAGGGGTTGGTGCTATTCTACTCTGCCGGACACCACACGGTCTGTGTCACTTACTTATACAACGATGTTTCATAAACTAGTCAAGATAATTAAGTTAATAAATATATCTTTACTTTGTACGCTAGTGAAGTTTACTTTATACACTTCATAGTTGCTGTAACTCCATGATTTGTTGAATAAATATCGTCTTCTGTGTAAGCAACTAGTAAAAATAGTTGACTTAGATATACTTTATACTATGTTTAAACACACTTCAATGGTCCTTCAACTTCTTGAGTTGTTTAGGAAATATGGACGTCTATGTAAGTGCCTAGTTATTTTTCCTCGTCCCTGTAACGAGAATCGGTATGTTTGTTTTAAATAGGAATTCCAAGCGTTCGTAGCTTGATTGTTTTTAAAGTTACGTTGTCAAACAAAAACTAATTGCTTCAATCGATGTGTTTCAAAGTAAATCACAACAGCTATTGTCTCTGACGCATGTCGGCATCCCGTTTCTTAACTGACGCATGCGCATAGAAGTCTAAGGGCTACACACCTTCAGTTTTAACCGAACAGTCGGACTGTTCAGTTAAAATTGTCATTCTTAGTGTCTACAGACCTTCAGTACTAACTGCAAGTTTTAACTGAACTGACAGAAAGAGTCGGATAACCCTCGACCAAACTTATGTATAGATACTCAAATTTTTACAAATTTTTAATAATAAATAAAAATAAAAATCATGTTGGCGTTAATGTCCCGGTTGTGCCTTCGCGAACGAGGGCCCGGGGTCCGCCTTGACCGTGACCTAGGGTTTGGCAGATCAGGTAATTACAGTGGAGCGACTGCCATCTGACCTCCGTGACCCTGCTACCAGGGGAACCTGACCAGATTGGATCATGGTTACACATCCAGTCGCCTGAATATGCAGGTTTCATCACGATGTTTTCCCTCACCGTAAGAGCATCGGTTAGTATTCAACTAATGTACATAACTCAGAAGACAGTCATTGGTACATGGCCGGAGCGGGATTCGAACCCGGGACCTCTGGCTTACGAGTCGGATACTGTTACCGCTCGGCCACCGACGCTCTTATTAGATTGGACAAATTTTTAATAATAACGAGTTTAATGAAACAAAGCCTAGAACCATCGTGATTAAAATGCCTTTCAAATTAAGGCAACTGCATACAAATCGGTCCATCTGTTCGGGTGCTACTATGTCACAGACAGACTCATCTCCACACATACACAGATACAAGTCAATCTAATAACACCCCACATTTCTCGTGAAGGGTTAAAAATACCGCCACTACTGCCATGGGGACCACCACTATGACAGTGCAGCTGAGTACTGTTGCGTAGGTTACATGTACTCTCTATATTTAAGAGATATTTTTAAGAGAGGTAGGGCATAGCGGGGTATCCCGTTCGAATTGGAGCCGCCCGACTGGGGAAGTACCTCCACCTTACAGAATACCGCAGCTAAACAATACTCTTTTAAATAGTATTGGGTTTCTGCCGGTGAGTAAGGTCTCCAGTGCTCCATGGGGTGGGGATTTGGGGAACCGTGGCTTTGGCAGTGGAGGGGCATTTGCCTTTTTGCTGCCAGAGCAACGTGTTATAGAGGTGGGCAACGCATTGGCGATACTCTTGGTATTACCAATGTCTATACGCAGTGGTGACCTCTTTCCATCAGGTGGCCCGCTTGCCTGTTTGCCAACCGTGTGACATAAAAAAAAAATTACAGGACCACCCGTACGACAGTCTGTCAGCTGAGAGCGGTTGCGTACTTATAAACACCCTTTACATACTGTTAGCAACACTATTGGATAACACTATGATAGTTTGTGCTTAACGCCATAGATGACGCTGGCACGGCGAACCCTTCAGTTCAGCCAATACGCCGGGTGTGTTTTTATAAGAAAAAAGGCATTCGAACGTTAGCCTCGCGTGAGCGACGGATGTGATTCGAGAAAGGCCAAATATTAATTAATTGTTCTGTTGTCAGTGTATAGCTCTTTGCCAAAATTGCCATTATATTGTATAAGGATATGTGTTTTAGACAATATAACAAATATGAAATGGTTTGTATGTGTTTGATTCTAACAATATGTACGTTCATGTTATTTTATGCCATTTCAAAACAAATCTTATTTATCACTTCCGTGATAGGTTTTAGAGTGACTCAATAACTGCGGATTACTATTCTACAATATTGCAAGACACGTTAGTGTTAGTTGGGAACCATTATTGTTATGACTCTCAGCGTTTTTTATATCGCCATAAATTGTATTGCAGATTTTAATGGCCACTGCATTAACCATTTTATAGGTTGTTTTTTAGAACTAGACCTTGCTTTGCACATATGCAGGCTATATTAGCTGTAGCATTTGCTATATCCACCGCTGATAGGTCCAACCTAATTTCCCTACTAATACAAAAATTGCAAAACTGTTTGATACGGTTTTTGGGCTAAATCACTATACCGATTTCGATAAAATTCGCACATGGAAATAGTTTAGCATCTGTGGATGGATATAGGCTGCTATTCATTCCTTTCCATTCACAGTATATGCATGATTACTTTAAATTCATATTAAGAGGTACGGATGTGCTAGTGACAACAAGTTGAGCAACTTCAACTTTAGCACCAACTCTGGAATCTCGAAAAAGCAATCAATTGAACAAAGTTGATAACGAATTGCCAAAATGTATGTAACAGCTGATTTTTTTCCGTGAGTTCAGAGTTGGTGCCATAGTTTAAATTGTTTTTAGCTTGGTATTACGAACACATACATACCCCCAATAGTCCACTTGGGCAGAGCCGCGGGCGGAAAGCTAGTAGGAAATAAAAAACAGCGGATATTCTGCGACAGATATTATGGAACGCCAAAGCCCGTATATCGACGTCCTGCGTTTGATACGCTGATCATCATCGTCATCTCACCTTAGGTTAAGGATGTAATGTGGAACCGAATAAAGTGCTGTCTATGTCTATGTCTATGTCATTATCATCTCAAATCTTACAAGTCTACTTTCGAACATAGGCCTCCCCCACGCCTTCTACACCATACGACTTTGGGCCTTTCTTGCATCAGACATTGGTATTGAGGCGGGCAACGCATTGGTAGCGCCCCTGGTGTTGCTGATGTCCATAGGCGGCGGTGACCACGCACCATCAGGTGGCCGATTGCCTGTTTGTCTGCCGTATTACATAAAAAAAACACGGATTTATGGGTAAAATTCTCAACAGGACATTAATGGCTTAAAAAAAATACAATAATCAACATAGTAATCCAAGTGTCTATTCAACCTAAATCCGCAATAAGAAATATTGATAGCAATCCATCATTTTTATCAGCAATCCATCACAATGATATCAATCATAATGTCAATAATTATATTAGATAGCGTTGGACAATAATTAATTTTAGAATAAAGGGTTAATCTACAAAAATTTCAAAATATGGAGATATTTTGAAATTTTTGTATATTTGCCCGGATATTTTTTCTTTTATGCTACTCAGTGACAAACAAGCAGACAGCCCACCTGATGGTAAGCGGTAACTGTCGCCCATAACATCGATTAATGCATTTAGGTTGCAGGCAACAAAAATGCAGAACTGCAGGTGCGTGGTCACAGTGAGAATTAGGATGAAATGGCTCATGCCCGTAATTGCGCTGGCTACCTTATCCTTCAAACCGAATGACAACAACGCAAGCATTGTTGCTTGGCGATTGAAATAGATAAGGCAGTGGTAGTCACCCAGGCGGACTCCTCAGGCAGAACAGAGCTCTACCACCAGTAATAGGGTCCAAAGAAAACCAGCGCTGGGAGACGCCTCGCGGTTCACAGCAAAAGCTGTGTTGGATCCTTTTGCACTGGCCGCCGCGACATAACATATCTACATAAGACAATGTTTTTTTCTATACTTTTTTGTATTTTTATCCTACCACTTGATAAATCTCCCATTTTTCTCCCCAACAGTGAAGCTAGCGGACGAGGGCGGCGGCGCGGCCGGCGCTGGCCGGTTCACCATCGGGCCGGCGCCGGAGCGGGACTGGGAGGCGGTCCCGCCGGACGGGAAGTGGGGCTGGGCAGTGCTCGTAGGTAACTAGCCAGTAAAATGATCATAATTACATAAAAAATCATCCTGGCGTTAATGTCCCGGTTGAGCTCTCGGGGCCCGGGGTCCGCCGTGACCATGATCCAGGATTTGGCGATCAGGTAATTACAGTGGAGCGACTACCATCTGACCTCCGTGACTTTGCTACCAGGGGAACCTGACCAGATTGGATCATGGTTACAAATTCAGTTGCCTGAATTTGCAGGTTTCATCACGATGTTTTCCCTCGCCGTAAGAGCATCGGTTAGAATTCAACTAATGTACATAACTCAGGAAAGAGTCATTGGTCCCACCTCTCGCTTACGAGTTGGATACTCAACCGCCTGGCTACCAACGCTCTTAGTAAAATGTTAATAAACAATTAATCGCTGAGTCAGGGCCTCGAAACATTGCAATTGCCATCACACGTTACCCATATGCTACAGAAAGCCGTCGTTCTCAACACCTGCCGCATCACCCGCAAGTTCTTGACTTCTTTGGCCATTACATCCGCGGTGATACATTTGTTACAGTGATCTCCTATAGTACTTATTATCATTAATCTAATTATTAAATTTTGATGATTATTTATTGTTCTAATGAATGTTAATATTTCAATATTGAAATTAACGATATGTGTTAATTTTATTCTATTGATAACTGAAATGACGATGTATATTTAATACTATAAATAAATGAATATGAATATGAATATGAATACTAGAAAATCTAGAAAACTGTTACTACTAGGAAAGTAAAAATAGAATCAATCTCAACACGCATT
This sequence comes from Blastobasis adustella, assembly GCA_907269095.1. Classification (NCBI taxonomy): domain Eukaryota; kingdom Metazoa; phylum Arthropoda; class Insecta; order Lepidoptera; family Blastobasidae; genus Blastobasis; species Blastobasis adustella. The sequence goes on from OU026140.1 coordinate 9,949,803, forward strand.
TTACATATTCTGTGACGTCATTCCAGAGGGTGGCATTACGCGATTGGAGATCGGAGGTACCGTTCCAGGTGTTGTCCCGAACTAATTACACACGTCCAAACCTGCCGCCATCTTCTTTTGTGTTCATGCAAAAGGAATATGAGAACATGCACATGTTCTTCATAGTTAGAAATTTTTTAAAGGCCCCAACGAGAGATCATAATGAAAGACACGCCAAGTGTGATTCAATAAGATGCCAGTATTTCCTTAAAATACTCAATACTAAAAAGAAGTATCATCATCATCATCATCACAGCCCATAACAGTCCACTGCAGGCCTTGAGGCCTCTCCCACGAAAGGGGAGGTGATTGTCGTAATCTCCACGCTTGGCCTGGCTTGGGAGGCTACGCATTGTTGTTAGATATTTTAATTATTAATGTTTCCGTTGTCTGTAATTGTAACTGTTATTGTGTCGTGGTGTGCTATGTGTAATTAATGCCTTTTCTTTCTTTCTTTTTCAAAAGTAACAACTTCAATAATTGAAATAAGAGAATTGTTAGCAACAGAGTTACGTAATTGGCCTACAGGTAATTGCGGTGGCGCGACTGCCATTTGACCTCCGTGACCCTGTTAACAGCCTGGGTAACCTGACAGCTTAGACCAGACTAGACCAGATATACTATAAAGAGTATTCCCGGATCCATCGACGAGGCTTTTGAATGGGAGTGTTCGGGTTTCCGGTTCCCCTAACGTATGCATAACATTCTTTCTGAATGAATCCCAGAATCCCCTCTTGTTTTCCGAATGTCAATGTGCTAAAAACGGTGTTTTGTATACTCTATTTTTGTTTAACAGTAAAAAGTATAATGCAGTGCAAAACAGTACAATACTGTATATGGACTAGCCAGGCAATTGACCGCCATCTCACCTGGTGGTAAGTGACGATGCGGCCAAAGTTGGAGCATGCCTGTCTAGGAACAGCCTATTCACTCTAGCCTTGAAGGCGTCCAGATTATAATGATCAGGGAACACACTCGCAGGCAATGTGTTCCATTCCTTAGCCGTGCACATTATAAACGTTGAACCAAAGTTGCTTGTGTGGATAACTGGAAGATCCACGACATTAGGATAAAGTGTGACCGGTAGGACGACAATTAGATAATACAGGGTGCTACGTAATACATGTATAAAGCCGAAAGGGTGTTAAAGTATAGCTTGCAAAGAGTACACTAGCGACTTCAAATTATCCGGACATTGAATTTTAATTTTCATTAAAAAATCTTCGTTTTTAAAGAAAAATAATCATATCGACTACGTTGAAGCGCAGCTCTATTTCAAGTGAACAACTAAATCGAATGAACGAACACGACACGAAAGTAGGTAAATTTCGTCAATGGAAGCCGCGCCGTAGATGAAAGGCACCGCCACAGGCCGGCTCGCCTCGGCCCGTGGCGGGGCGGGGCGTTTGTCGGCGGTTGATTAACCTATTACAACTCATTTCTAGAGATGCGGTCTTTCGTTTTTAAAATGTCATTATCGACATTGAAAAAGAAAAAGTTCGATAGTCATTTTCTCGCTAACTATTCCACGCAAGAAAAAAATGATTGTACCTATCGTTTTAATACGTGTAGCACTCCACCCAGTTCACGGCTTTATACATATATTATGAAACACCCTGTATATTACAAACAATATGTCGTCACGGACTGCCAAGGACTCCCGAGCGACTGTTCAACCAGTATAAGGGACCCAGCGGAAAACCTTGGCCAACCTCGCTTCGCCAACAGTATTAGGAAGTACACCTCACGAGTGGCGAGCTCGTTGCTGTGGTGAAGTTAGACTTGCTTCACAGTAGTAACAGACGCTCCGATTTGCCTGGAGCCGACCAACCCTCAGAGACAGCCAATACTAATCCTTACGCAGTACAAAATAAAGTCGCTTTTAGATTAATTCGGATTCGCGGGCGAGCCGACCATGGGCCTAATTCTCGCGCTGTGACATCTCGTATTCGACTTTTTTTCAAGCCACATATCTCCATTCATAATAACATTGAAATGTCTGTTGCGGCCAAAAAATATTTTATCAACTATCTTCGACAGCCGTTTATTGTCGAAGATCAATTTCAGTGACGTTTTAATACAGTTTTTAGGCTGAAGAAAATGTCGAATTTGAGATGTCGCAGCGCAAGAATCGCCCCCATGGTCCCCCGCACCCAAAAGCGACGTTACTTTATACTGCATAAGGATTAAAATCAACTGCAACTGACGGTTGCTCGCCTGCAGCCAAAACGGAACGTCTTACTAGTTTCAAAGTCACCAATCACCCATCCAGTTCCCGGATTCCGTTTTCTTAACTTTAGTTACCGGTCTGATGATGACGGAATTGAATTCCAGGCGCTACGCTGGTGAACATCCTGATCCCTGGCACTATCAAGTCGTCTGGCGTGCTATTGGTGGAATTCAACGAAGTGTTTGACGTCAGCCAATCGGCGTCGTCGGGCATCGTCGCGCTGTGTTACTTTCTCTACAGCAGTCTGGGTAAGTTTGTTTAATTACACTTTTAGGTGGTTTTTTTCTTAACTATAATATAGGTTCATATATAATTTGTCGGGCGCTGACCGGCTCTGTCTGGTATTGTCGGACACGGTCCGGCCGTTGTCGGCGTGTGGTAAATATGCTCCAGTCCCGGGGCGGCCAACATGTCACTGTGTGTTTCCTTCCTACTTTCCTACCACCTCCTCTGTGACGATTGAAAGAGATATGTAATGTCCTACGCAATATTTTAATATTTACGCAATAATTTTGACGACCTGAGTGGTTCAGTGGTCAACATGGCCGGTCTGCCACGCAAGAGGCCCCGGGTTCGATTCCCGGCCGGGCAGAAATTGAAATGATGAATTTTAATTTCTGTTACGGGTCTGGGTGTTCTATATATAATAAGTATGTATTTAAAAATATTTAAGTAGTTTATCAGTTATCTAGCACCCATAGCACAAGCTTTGCTTAGTTTGGGGCTAGATGGCGCTGTGTGAATTTGTCCACGAATATTTATTTATATTTAATAAATAAATTTTGACTTTTGACATTCATTCATCGTGTACCCGATTTAGTTTAGCGAAGTTGACAAGTGTAGTGGTGTAAACCGATCTGACAATAGCGAATCCGTACAGCTTTCTGCGTATTGTACTTGTACTCGCCAATGTCCTTGACCAATGAGAATCGGGCATCACCGCGTGTCTAGATTCTTGTAATTGACGCGAAGGTTCGAAAGAACGTTTCTCGCTCGTACGATTCGGATTTGGAATGAACTCCCAGCCACAGTGTTTCCTTTGGACTATGACATGGGATCGTTCAACAGGTATATTAGAGGTCTCTTCAGAGGCGGGCTACGCATTGGTGACTCCCCTGGTGTTGCTGATGGCCATAGGCGGCGGTGACCACTTTCCATCAGGTGGCCCGCTTGCCTGATTGTCCGCCGTAAAAAAAAAAAGAATTAATTATGCAGGTGTACCCCAAGGCTGTGCCCTTGGCCCATTGTTGTTCTTTCTGCCAATGACTCCCGGGAGTTCAATCAACTCATAGTTTGAAAAGGTTTACTATACATGTTCATAAACTATGCAGACGACTGTACTACGCCCGACCGCACGCCACAAACTGTTTTTTTTATGTGATACAGTAGGCAAACAGGCAAGCGGGCCACCTAATGGAAAGTGGTCACCACTGCGTATAGACATTAGCAACACCAAGAGTATCGCCAATGCGTTGCCCATCTCTATAACACGTTGCTCTGGCAGCAAAACGGCAAATGCCTTTCCACTGCCAAAGCCACGGTTCCCCAAATCCCCACCCTAAGGAGAACTGGAGACTTACTCACCGGCAGAAACACAGTGCTATTTAAAAGAGTATTGTTTAGCTGCGGTATTCTGTATGGTGGAGGTACTTCCCCAGTCGGGCGGCTCCAATTCGAACTTGATACCCCGTTATGCCCTACCTCTCTTAAAATTTACTAGTTACTAACCATTTATCTATGACAACATCATCATCTTGGCGTTATGTCCCGGATGCGCCCCCGCGCAGCACGCAAGGGCCCAAGGTCCGCTTAATAATCATCTTGATGTCCCGGTTGTGCTCTCGAGAACGAGAGCCCGGCGTCCGCCTTGACCATGATTCAGGACTTGGCGATCAGGTAATTACAGTGGAGCGACTACCATCTGACCTCCGTGACCCTGCTACCAGGGGAATCTGACCAGATTGGATCATGGTTACAAATTTAGTTGCCTGAATTTGCAGGTTTCATCACGATGTTTTCCCTCACCGCAAGAGCATCGGTTAGTGTTCAACTTATGTACATAACTCAGAAAATAGTCATTGTTACATGGCCGCAGCGGGATTCGAACCCGGTACCTCTCGCTTACGAGTTGGATACTCAACCGCCCGGCTACCGACGCTCTCAGTATTTTAAGCATTGCATTCTTTTAATTGCATTGCATTCTTTAATGTATTTTATGCTAGTAAGAAATATTTTGTTTATTTATATTGTAGAATATGCCAAATAAATATTATGTCTATGTCTATGTCTATATTAAGCAAGAATAAGTCCGACTCGCACTTGGCCGGTTTATAATCCACGTTTTTCTCGACATTGCAGGCCCCCTGTCCTCCATTCTGTCTGTGAAGTGGTCCTTCAAGACGGTGACCCTAATAGGGGGATGCTTTGCAGCATTCGGGATGATCTTAAGCAGCTGGGCTTTCTCCATCAGCTATATGTACTTCAGGTGAGATTTTTTTTAGGTTACTTACTGTTTTATAATTTTATTGATAATCGGAATAAGAATTTGCATATCCATAAGATAATTCTGCTAGAAGAAATTTATTTTAGAAATAAGTAGTGCCTGTTGTGTCAGTTATATTCTATGTTATATCTCTGTATTTCTCTATTGTATGCAATAAATAGTTGAATAAATAAATAAATAACTAAGCATTAAATACATGTCATGTTAAATTAAAGTCAATAAATGTCAATATCATTAAATACTAATACAACAGAATGTTATTCACAATAATGCTTTGTCCAAAGTGTGGGTGGGCAATGAGGGTAGTAAATATCTTAACGTCAAAGAAATGGGACAAGAAAAACCAGCAACACAACCAAAACAATCCGCATATGTCATTAGACATCATCAAATATTTTATGTGTCTTTAAGTGAACAGACCTAGCTGTTCACTTTTGGTATAGTTAAAATAAAAACTGCCATTGCTTAGTAGGGTCAACTTAGTATACAAATTTCAACTCAGTTGTGCGCGCGGCCCTATGTGTGGGTAACCCAGACACGTCACAATGACGCCACGCCATTGGCACGCCAAGTGGTCACGTCACTGCCACATAAATGAAAGCTGTATATTTACAAGCGAAAGCAGACATAGCGCCGCGCGCACAACTGAGTTGAACTATCTTGAACATTTTCTAAACTCAGGCCCGTTTGCCGCTTTACACTCGCGGGTGTCGTGTAGGGCGACTAAGGTATGAGATCGAATTAAAGATCAAAAATGTAAACAAATATTGATTAAAATTATTACATTCAAAATTAACTAAAATCATATGAATATTTTAAAATATTTTACTGAATTAAATAGGGATCAATGTTTTATTTGTTACATATTTGTGCTTTTGTATGGGTAGTTTTCATGTATGCCACTGGTAATGGTAAGAAATTCTAAACATTTGGTTCGTTGTTACAGTATATTATGATTGCAGAGGCTTGGAAAGTAACGGATTGACTGACGCCAAGACACATTTAATTAATTTCTCAAATGATAATACATAAAATAATATAAGATTCAAATGGCGGCCACTTCTTTCTATTATTGGAGTATTGTAACTAGTGTTCTTGGACTTACAACCAAAAGGTTTTATACCCCTGGATAGTCTCTTTGACATTGACAGTTGTGTGTTTACATTTTTGATCTTTAACTTCATCTCCAACTATAATGTTTTCGAGGCAAAATATCTAGTCTACGTAGGCTGGAAAATGGGCAACAGCGTTTTCCATTGTTATACTTATAACGCTGTGTACTCCATCCCGCCTGCCAAGCGTGGAGATTATGGCAATAACCTCCCATTTGGAGGAAGAGGCCCTAAGTCCTGCAGTGGACTGTTATGGTATCGAATTGTGTTGTTTTTTTCGATTTCACTGCTTATTATATGATGAATTTTAATTTCTGTTACGGGTCTGGGTGTTCTATGTATAATAAGTATGTACTTAAATGTATTTAAGTAGTATATCAGTAATCTAGCACCCATAGCACAAGCTTTACTTAGTTTGGGGATAGATGGCGCTGTGTGAATTTGTCCACAAATATTTATTTATTTATTTATTTATTATATACCATTAAACTATAGAAAGCCATTTGCCGCATCTTTGAATAAATTTACTTTAAGAGTATAAACCATAATTCACTTACTAAACACACGAAGCGAATGAAATAATGCAAAAATAAATGTACTATTTAAATCGAATCTCTTTAATGTAATAATTCATTGTGTTGTATTTATCTTTTGTCCTTGCCAATGGTGAGCCTGTGGGACAAAATTTTGCTACCTTTTGTCTGGACCGCTGAATGGTCTTCTTTGAAATAGTAGTTTATGCAACTGGCATATAAAAGGGAGTATTAAAACATGAGTGTCTGTTTAAAACGAGTGTTTTAATACCTAATTATATGCAGTAGCATACACTACTTTATCTTCACTCATATTTTCATGTTAAAAATTCGTACCTATAATTTTGTCAACTTGCTGGAAGTAAGCTGCGAGTCGGTTCTGTTGTACTTACGCGTCGAGGATATCAAGCGGCGGGAAATTCACTTCAATACTTTCGCGTTTATCAAACAAGAAAAAACATTCACAAACACAAATTACAACTATTAGAAAAATTATTCTGTTTAGCGGGAAAATAATTATACACTAATATAAACAGGAATATATTAATTTTGAATAATAATTTTGAATTTGTTAAAGGCATTTACATATTCAGCCTACATTTCGCCGTGTCCCTCCGCCCCACAAAGAAAAAAGTGTTGCATTATGTTAAAAAAGTGTATCCTTAAACGACTGTTTTCGAATATGTAATTGGAACATTACGCTATGAGTGTAGATTAAATACTTTACAAGATTGGTTAAGGTGACATAGGCATAGGAAGGCATACGACAGTTGATACTGAACCTTATTTTGTACGAAATAAAGTCACTTTTCGGATACTTACGGGGGCATACGTAAGACAGTTGATACAGATCCTTACGTTATACGAAATAATGTCGCTTTTCGGCAGCGATCTAGGGTATATTTGTATATAGATTTTTAGATTACAGTTGTAGGTTAATATAATTTTTCATTTTTATTTAGTTTATTACTTTTGTATGTTGTTTTTTGCCGTGTGGTGTCCGGCAGAGTAGAATAGCACCAACCCCTTACAGTCGTGGGTGTCGTACGAGGCGACTAATGATTTCGAGGCACAAAATCTAAAAGTCTTCGTAGGCTGGAAAATGGGCAGCAGCGTTTTTCATTGCTGTATTACACTGCGATCTCCAACCCGCCTGCCGAGCGTGGAGATTATGGCAACAACCTCCCCTTTGTGGGAGAGGCCCGAAGTCCTGCAGTGGACTGTTATGGCCTGTGATGATGGTGATGATTATATTAGTTTTTAATAAATATTTGATATTTA